>CAMTDV010000015.1:37373625-39873625 GCA_947069175.1 Scalesia atractyloides
GAAATGACATGAGGGAAATTCTGAGGATAGTGGTTAACGATAAATTTATGCAAGCAGCACAGAAGGTTTCTGTTTATGAGGAAATGATTAAGGTGTTGGAAAATGAAAGGGAGGCTTTGAAGGCGACGCTTCAAATTTATAAGACAGAAAATGAGAGGATAATTAAGAGGATGGAAGAATATGAGGCCGAATGAACGTTTAATAACAGGCAGATTAAGTTGATGAAAAAGATACTTGTTAGATCTCTTGGCATCTCTCTAGCTGACGAAATAGAAAAGATTGAAAGGGAAGAGGCTAGACAAAGAATTGCAGAGAAAGAGCAAGCTTCAAAGGCGTTATCAGAGGCTGAAGGCAGAGGAAAGAAAAAGATAGAAGGTTTATTTGTGGAAAAACAACATGAGCCTGAAGTAGTTATGCCTGCAGAGCCTGTGATAGAACAAACTGCGCCGGAAGCTGAATCTGTGCCAGTATGTCTTGATATGGTAGTGTACAAGCCTCCTCCTCCATGTTTGTCATGGTAGGACTACCGCGTGATGTTGAAATGGATTATTCAGGGCTTCTAGAAAAGCATCGAAAGTAAATGGAAAGGAAGCTTGAGAAAAAGCGCCAAATGGATATAGAGATTGAAGACGAAGTTGAGTCTTATTTTGAAAATGTAGAAGTTGTTAGTGGTATAGTGGTAGGAAGGATGATGAGGTTGTTGGTGGCTCTGGGGTTCGTGTATCTGATGATGTTATAAATGAAAATCTAGATATTTCAGTGTACTTAAATGACTCTGCTAACCAACATTCTGCAGATATATTTCAGGGGGAGTCCAGTGATATGGCACAAGGCTCAGGGCAAGCAGGAATCCTCACAGCATCTTCATCATCAGCTGTTCCTGCAATGCCTGAACCAAAATATTCTATCTAGAGCATGATGTCGAAGAGGGGGAGTTTGTGCATAACTTCTCCAAGGCCGAATTAGCAGAGTTGTATGGTCTAAATGAAGAATAATTTGTGTTTGACTTTGAAGATGATCTGAACAACACAAGTGTCGAGCCAAATGACTATGTGTTCCAGCCTGTTCCAGATGCTGAAGATTATAATCATGTGGTTATCGAAGATTGGGATTCAGACGGGTTCTGATGACAATGATGCTACGTATGCCGGAGAGGGTACATACGTCTTCCCAACGTTTGCAGAAATGTTTTCGTCTGCAAATGATGAACTATAGAAGAACAAAGTTGAAGAGGCAGTAAAGTATGGATCAGTGCCTCAACAAATGACAAAGGAAAAAATTATTGAAATGAAGAAAATATTGTTCAAAGAAGTTCCTGTAGAACGAAAGTATTTACGTCCTTTGGCCTTCTTTACTAGAGATCCTGATGCTTCATTAGGAGATATCATCAGCTGGGATGGATTGAAGAGCTGAATTTCTATGCGATCAAAAGAGAGTTTGGAGTGCCATATTTCAGACATCTAAAGGATATCAAGAGATTGCCTCACTGGGATGTCACAGAGTTGGTACAATCAAAGCTTTTTAACTTAAAGATCAAGTTTCATGACAGGGAGTTGTTGAAAGTCATCAAGTATGAAGCTATGCACAACTTTCCTCTGTGGAAGCCACATTACCCAAGAAAGGTGACAAAGATTGATCCAGTCACTCAAGAAAAGGATGTTACATTGATAGTGAAACGTCCTCGTGCGATGAAGAATATGCCTCTCATGAAGATGGAACAAGATTTCTACAAAATATTTGGGTGGCACTATGATTCAAGCACAGGTGAAGCTGTTATCTGTGTGGAGCCCGATAAAGACTCTTGGAAAATTACGGAGGAATTATCAGAGTCTGTTATCGCTCACAAGCGTATATATGGGTTATGGCCAGGGATTCGTGTGTTGGATCCTATGTGGTTGGTCAATTGCTCGAAGAAAGACATAGAGCGTCTATTCTACATTAAGATCAGCTACGAAGATGAGGATGAAGCTCAAGCTCTCCAATTCCAAAAGATTGTTAATGTTTGCTATGCTCATGATATACATTCAGCTAAAGCTTGGAATACATCATGGAGATAGCTTGAAGATAAAGAGAAGAAAAGGATAGACAGGAAAGAGGACAAGATCGAGGAGAGATGAAAGATTGCTACTCGTGAAGATTCATGTTCGGCAACACATACAATCTAGCTCCTCCAACCGATCAAACTCCTATTCCTTCTGAGGAGCGTCAAAAGCCTCCAAAGCACTTCTTCGATTGAACACGTCTCACACTTTTTGAAGTTTTTTGAAGAAAAGTTTTTTGAAGACCATCCAAGACTACGGCAACATCCAAGGTGGAGTATGTTGGTACACTAATGTCTATTGCCTACGTCTAGGATGTGTCGGTTATGTAATTAGGGCTTTGCAAGTGTTAAATATGTCGTTAAACTTGTTTTGTTTAGTTTTCGTACGAAATGGAATTTTCGTACGAAACAGATTTTCGTACGAAAATTCCCCAGGTCACTTTTGGTACGAAATTTAACAAGTATAAATGGGTGACTTGGGTTTTTGTGTCATTATGTTGTTTTTGGAGACCAGAGGCGAAGCCCTGCTCAATCGAGTTAGTAATCTGTTTAAGTTGATTAATACAAGATTCAGACGTGTTAAACAATATCATCATACTTATCGGTTGTTTGTTCACTCGGTTAACAACGAATTCCGCCTCTGTTAGCTGAGCAAATCATACCGGAAGCTCACGAGTTGGGTCCGATCGTTCACTCACATAACTAAATAATAATCATATTAGGTAATGTATATTTTTAAATTTTAAAATTTGAATTATGTTTATTTATGGACGATTTAATTTGTAATTATTATTATTCATTAACTTCCTAATTTAATAACCTTATAACGAAACTTATTTTATTTGTTTATTGTCGAATATAAAAGAATTAATTATGGAGGTATATAATTATGGAACAAATTCAAACCAATCATGTTATTATTTTACTAACTTATAATTGTAAAACATAGATTATTCTATTGAATAATTTGAATCTTAAATTTATTAACCATTGTCTAAATTATTACCATATTCAGTTATGTATATTTTTTTTCAAATTTGAAAATTTTAATATGTTTATTTATGACGGATTTCTAAATCAATTTCAGTTATTCTTTAATTTGTAATTATCATTTGTTAACTTCTTAATTTAAGACTAATCTAGTTATTATTTTACTAGCTTTTAATTTAACCGCATAGATTCATAACTAATCAAGTTATTAATTTATATAAAACTCATTTTATTTTTTATTGAATAATTAGTATATTACGATTTCAAATTCGAATTTAACTTCTTTTTCTTTAATTAAATATTTGAATATGTTATTTTTTAATCAAATCATTATAACTATTTTAATATCTTATATATTTATATTTTACTCATATATTGTATGTAACGCTCTGTATTTTCACGTATATTTAATTATTTATTTATTTAATACATAATTATTTAATCAATTATTAATTATTTATTCATTCATTTTATCATTTATATATATATATATATAATATATATATATATATCATTTAATCATTTAATCATATATTTTATTTTTATAGTTTTTCATTTATTTAAATACATTACTTATTTATTTATTCATTTACTTAATTATTTATCCATTTATTTTAATCATTTATCTAATTATTTAATTATTAAACTATTTGATTAATTAATCATTTACTTATTGAATAATTAATCTCCATATTTATTTATTCCTCATTTATTTAATTACCTAAGTTATTTATTAGTTAGATTAAAAACTTAACCTAGTTAAGTTTATAAGTTAACTAATGCAAATAACAAGTCAAGGGACCTATAGTGTATTATTCTAAACCTAAATTACAGGGATTAAATGTGTCTTTATTTAAACTTAAACTACAGGGATTGTTTATGTCATTTCTTAAACTTGATCCATTTTAAACAAAAATGGATAGGTTGGTCGGAATTCGAACCCATGCCAAAACCCGGGTCAACACTAACACACGCGCACATAACCAGTCGGACTAAGCAATCACTTGATGAAATTAGGAGACTTATAATATAAATATACTAGTGTCGATTTCAAAGGTTTACCACCATAAGCATGCCTGCAAAGCTTCCGGTGAATTGATTCTCGGACCGATCATAATCCGTCGGTTTCTTTTTGTTGCTTATAAATACTCAACCCAACCTCCATTTTTGAACCTCACATCTCTCTCTCGCTCTGTTTCGAAGTCGCCGGAGTAACCTGCTTGTTCGCCGGAAAACCAAAAGTCTCGCCGGAGAAGACGAGACCTCGCCGGAACGGAAACCCGGTTCGAACTCTCCTTCGTTTCGGTACGATCTTACGATTTATCTATCTCCGGTTACTAGTTACACTTACTAATTTACATAAGTATTATTACTAATATTATCCTTATTACTTATATAAAATCATAATTACAATCAATATTGATAATAATATTATTATTATTACTATTGTTATTACTATAAAGTTTAAATAATATCATTAAAAATTTGCTTAATGATTATTACCGTTTTTTATCCCTAATCCCATTGTCATAGTTTGTATTGTTGCCACGAATTAATAAGTATATTTTTACATCAATAAAACGTCTTCTATTTAAATAACTCATGGATCTAGACAAATTCACTACCATCCAAAAACGTAATCCATAATCAATAATGAACTCATCTTATTTTAGGTTAAATCATTTTTCATTGATCCTTCAATCATTTTACTCGTGCAAATTCCAAGAAACTTATACGCAACCTAAGGTGAGTATACTCGATCCCTTTCTATTTTAACACTTTTGGGGTGCAACATGTATACTATATCAAAACACGTGACACTTGAAACTTGTTTATGCACACTCTATCCACACTTATACATGAACAACTTGATGCTTGTGAATCTTGTATGCTTTGTAAATATTTATGTCTATATGACCCTGCCTTAACAATTATGGTACTATGCATATGCTAAAGGGGTAATGCACCGCCCACGAGTCTTGGGGTATTGTTAAGTGAAACTTGTTACCTCCCGTTATTCTTTGGGATAGGCTTTATTAACGCATTGGATTTTTGGATTTTATCATATGTGACATCGTTTCAGCATATTTGTAACTTGTATCATTTTTTTCATAGTGGATGTGAGTATTGAGTCCTTTTAACCTATTATGCTATGTAACAAACTTGTATACTCGCTCAACATTATTGTTGATCATATTTAATACATGTTGCAGGTTGATAGTCAAGACGAAGTGAAGAAACAAGTTAGGATGGACTTTAGAAACGCACCTTAAATAAATATTTGTTATGCTTGTTTACTTTATTCGAAACTTTGTACTTGAATTATTAGTATTTATGAAATTGAATTTAATTATATTGTCACAATAGTGTTATGATGCTTTTGAACGATTTGTTCGTCTCATCCCGATGTTTCCGCCATCGGTTGGGGTGTGACAGATTTGTATCAAAGCCATAACTATAGGGAATTAGGAAAAGTAGGAATGCTTTTTGCCTAGTCTATAGTTTAGGAGCTTTCTCACTATGTGTTATTTAACTTATTTCCTTTCTATCTTACTAGCTTCTCCCTATTTTCTTTGGACTCTTAAACATACATGCCTTTCCTAAGGCTAACACAATACATACTTGGAGGCTTTGAAGACACTCTTATAACACAATCGAAACTATTCATCAAAACAGGGGTGATTCCCACATTTGATGATAAATTTCACTCAGCTATACTTTGATTTTGTACGAAATTTACCCTCAAGTTAGGAGTGATATCCAAACCTTGAAGGAAATTTCCATTTCTTATTCTATTGGACCCTTATCTTTTGATAAGTACCAACCACATTAGGGTACGACGTTATCAAGTTAGAGGTGAAACTCGTATCTTGATAACTAGTCCCACTCCTCGATCTCAATCCACTCCTCGATTTTCGATCTTGCAAAAGTTTCGATTTCCAAATCGATTCAGGACGTGTAGTAACTGGAAATACAAATATCGTTAGTCGCTTCTCGATGAGAGTATTTGTCTATTAGGCCAAAGCGCGTTTCCTTAATTCAAAAAGGACTTCGATTTACTTTGGAATAGTCTTATGTTACGTTCCGTGACACTCCATATTTTACGTTAAATCTCTTTTATGCTATCTCAATTATAATGTGTTTTATATTTGAGCGTTACTTCCATTTCAAGCTTGGAGACACGAAGCACACTATCTTCGCAATCCAAAACAATTAATAATAAGCTCTCGTGAACAAATTAAATTTACAATGCTTTCGTTATTCATGTTACACTATGTGAATATCCTAATTTTATGTGAAACTTCATTATGCTATGTGAAACTACTTGAAATCACGTGAGACAATATGCTATGTGTTACATATATGAAATCAAACTCATCTAAGAGGTCTAAGACCAACTCCAAGAAGAAGATGATGACATTCATGGCCAATCAAATTGCTCGCATTGTGCTAAAGATCGTCAGTGAAATTCAAGCGTCCAACACTCCTTCGGTGGATTCCAAAGCACCCTTACCTAAGCCTGTCAGCTTTAGCTACAAACATTTCGCCTTGCAACCCTAAGCCTTTCACTGGTAAGGATGGGGTGACGGCCATGCTGGAGTGGTTCGATAGCATAGAGGTTACCTTCATCAATAGTGAGTGTCCTGAGGAACTCAAGACACGTAGTGCTACTGGTGTATTCCAAGCTAGGGCCTTGGAATGGTGGACAAATGAAAGGAATATACGTTCGAACGGGGAAGCCTATGCACTACCTTGGGAAGAAGTGAAACAACTCATGATGGAAGAGTTTGGCCCTCCTCATGAGCAACAAAAGCTTGAGGAAGAGTTTTGGACCCTCAAGGAAGTTGGAGACGATAACCTAGCCTATACCACCCGTTTCAAACAATTGAGTTTTGTGGTACCCCACCTAGTGTCAACCCCTGAGCGCAAAATCAGGAAATACATCCATGGCTTTCCTTCGAGCACGCGTGAAATCATTGAAGCAGCTAATATCGAGGCTGTTTATCGCCTCGCTTCGAGTTTGACCAACAATCGCATTCGCGATAAGCAAGCTGCTACACACTCCTCCAAGCAAGCCCATCAAATCACCCAACAATCGAGTGGTAACAAGGGCAAGAAACGAAAGTTTCAAAACCCTAGTTGCAACACGATTGTACCCACACCAACCCCTAACCCAAAGCCTACCCCACCAGAGAACACACGAAAACCCTACACAGGGATTCATCTCAAATGTAATACTTGCCAATATCACCACCCAGCCAACATCAATTGTCGCCACTGCACAGCCTGCAATCGTTTTGGACACACTGCACCCCATTGTCGTAACAACCCCACATCACAAGTTCAACAACCTCCTCAAAACCCTAAACCAGCTAATGTAGTCAGAGCTTGGTACAAGTGTGGTGATACTACTCATCTTCGTCCTCAATGCCCTCAGCTGAATTAAGAACCACAAGCCCGTCGAGGATGAGCTTTCAACTTCAATGCTAAACAGGCGCGAAACGACAATGATGTCGTCAACGGTACGTTCCTCGTTAATAATCTTATTGCTTCGTTGTTATTTGATACTGGTGCGAATAAAAACTGTGTCATTAGAATTTGAATCTTTGCTAAATGGTACACGTTCTAAACTACCTAAGTCATTCACAGTCAAAGTTTCCAATGGCAAGTCCATCTTGGTCGATTCTATTCTTTGAGGTTGTCATCTAAACTCTTAATGAGCACGTTTTCCCTATCGATCTAATACCCATGAAATTGGGTAGCTTCGATGTCATAGTAGGAAGAGATTGGCTTCGTAAGAACCATGCTGAAATTGCTTGTCACAAGAAGTTCGTTTGTTTACCTCTTCAATCTGGTGATACCCTACACATTTATGGGGATCGACCTTCCAAGGAACTAAAGTCGATGTCATGCACCCAAGCGAATAGTTACTTACGTAAACAATACTTTGCCTTTTTAGCCCACGTAGTGGACGAAAAAGGAAAGGTAAGGAGTGTAAGTGATGTTACAGTGGTGTGTGATTTCCCTGATGTCTTTCCTGAGGATCTACCTGCTCCTCCTCCGCCTCGATCAGTCGATTTTCGTATTGACCTTGTACCTGGTGCAACTCCTGTCGCCAGGGCTCCTTATCGCCTTGTACCTTCTAAGATGCAAGAGTTGTCAAGTCAGCTCCAAGAACTCGATAAAGGTTTCATTCGTACAAGTACCTCACCTTGGGGTGCTCCTGTCCTGTCCTGTTCTTCAAGAAGAAGGATGGCTCTTTTCGCATGTGTATCGACTATCGTGAGCTTAACAAACTCACAATAAAAATCGTTACCCTCTCCCTTGCATCGACGATCTCTTTGATCAACTACAAGGCGCAACTTGTTTCTCTAAGATCGATCTTCGATCTGGCTATCATCAGCTTCGTGTCCTCGAAGAGGACATTACAAAAACCGCTTTTCGCACTCGCTATGGACACTATGAGTTCGTGGTTATGCCTTTTGGCTGACCAACGCACCTGCCGTGTTCATGGATCTTATGAATCTTGTTTGTAAACCCTATTTGGATTGTTTTGTAATCGTTTTCATTGATGACCTTCTTATTTATTTACGCCTCATCCTCAACTCTTGCGTATTAATCGTTTATACGCGAAGTTTTCCAAGTGCGAATTTTGGATCAAGGAAGTTCAATTCCTTGGGCACGTTGTCTGTGAAAAAGGAATTCATGTTGACCCTTCTAAAATCGAAGTTGTGAAGAATTGGACGTGCCTAAATCTCCATCAGAGATTCGTTCTATGCTTATATTGGCGGGTTACTATCGTCGATTCATCTCAAACTTTTCAAAAATTGTCGTCCCTCCTACCATGTTGACTCAAAAGGAGAAACCTTTCATTTGGGGTCCTGAGCAAGAAGAATCATTTCAATCTCTCAAGGACTTGCTTTGCAATGCTCCCGTTCTTGCTCTTCCTAATGGAAACGATGATTTCGTAGTGTATTGCGATGCTTCGAATCACGGTCTTGGTTGGGTTCTCATGCAACGAGACAAAGTCATTGCTTATGCTTCTCGTCAACTCAAGATACATGAGAAAAACTACACTACCCACGATCTCGAGCTTGGTACAGTTGTTTTTGCGTTAAAGATTTGGCGACACTACCTATATAGTACCAAGTGTGTGGTTTTCACTGACCACAAGAGCCTACAACATATCTTTAACCAAAAGGAGCTAAATATTCGTCAACGTCGTTGGGTGGAATTGCTTAACGACTACGATTGCGACATTCGCTATCATCCTGGTAAGGCGAACGTCGTGGCCAATGCTCTTAGTCGTAAGACTCATGTTAGTAGCATTCGTTGTTTTCAAATCTCAAGCGATCTTCACACTTGTATTCGTGAAGCTCAATACTCGTCAACCAACGGAGGAAGTCTAATTGACGAAGTTCGAGGTACCCCTATGGATCAACTCGAAACGAAACCAAATGGACTTCAATACTACCTTGATCGTATTTGGGTGCCTGATCGCGATAACCTTCGTGAGCTCATCATGAACGAGGCACACAAAACCAAATACTCTATTCATCCTGGTGCTGATAAGATGTACCATGACCTACGTACGTCATATTGGTGGCCTGGTATGAAGAAGGACATCGCTGTATACGTCTCTAAGTGTCTCACATGCTCGAAAGTCAAAGCTGAGCACCAACGTCCTTCTGGCTTGCTCAACTAGCCAAAAATCCCTGTTTGGAAGTGGGATAGCATCGCTATGGACTTCATAACCAAACTTCCTCGAACACCCTCTGGTCATGATAGCATTTGGGTTATCATGGATCGCCTCACCAAATCAGCTCATTTTCTTGCGATTCGTGAAGACTTCGAAGTTGAGAAACTTGCTCGAATCTATACAGATGAAATCATATGTCGTCATGGCATTCCTCTTGACATCATCTTAGACCGCGATGGTCGTTTCACTTCACGTCTTTGGCAAACTTTCTAATCCGCTATGGGTACTCATTTGAATCTTAGTACAGCCTTCCATCCTCAAACAGATGGACAGACTGAACGTACTATCCAAACCCTAGAGGATATGCTTCGTTCTTGTGTCGTCGACTTTGGTGGTAGTTGGGATGTGCATTTACCATTGATCGAATTATCGTACAACAACAACTATCACTCCAGTATTCAAATGGCTCCTTACGAAGCATTGTATGGACGCAAGTGCTGATCACCTATCAGTTGGCATGAGATTGGTGATAAACAACTTACTGGTCCTGAGCTCATACAAGAAATAACGGATAAGATCCTTCAAATCCGCGATGACTTACTCAAGGCCAGAAGTCGTCAAAAGAGCTATGCCGACAAAAGACGAAAACCTTTAGAGTTCAATGTTGGTGATCACGTGTTACTCAAGGTATCTCCTTGGAAAGAGGTAATACGTTTTGGTAAGAAGGGTAAACTTGCCCCTCGCTACGTTGGTCCTTTCAAAATACTCGAAAGGATTGGTAAGGTGGCATATAGACGTGAATTACCACAAGAGCTAAGTAGTGTGCACCCAACGTTTCATGTTTCGAATCTTAAAAAATGTCTAGCTGAAGAGGGACTCCATGCTCCTGTTGAAGACTTGCAAATAAATGAGACACTGCACTTTGTGGAAAAACCGGTTGAAATCATGGACCGATGAGCCAAGCAACTTAGGCGCAGCAGAATTCCCATAGTCAAAGTTCGTTGGGAAGGAAAGCATGGTGTAGAATTCACTTGGGAACTCGAGAGTGAAATGAAGACCAAACATCCGCATCTTTTTGAGCAGCCTCCCTCCTAAAGATTTCGAGGACGAAATCTCCTAAAGTAGGGGAGACTGTAACGCCCTGTACTTTCATGTTCTATTTTGAACTAGACTAGTTGTACTTTCCACATTTAAACAATTGTACTCTCATATTGTTGTGAAGCTTGTATTCAAAGATTTTTGATCATAATGAAAACGTGATTTTCTTTAATGTTCGCAATTATTTGTGTAACCATTCGAAAGTTGGAATGTTTGGAACCTTATACTTATGAATCTCGATTCTTGTTAAACATCTGAAGCATGTTAAACAATCTAAAATTCAACAAACATCGGATTCCAATCAGAAACCGTTTAAGAATCCATATCATTTATTACTAAATTATCCATTTTACAAATAATTAAAAGAATTTAAACATTTTAACAGCCTTCCTCTTAAAGATTTCGAT
The DNA here is from genome assembly GCA_947069175.1 of Scalesia atractyloides. Lineage (NCBI taxonomy): Eukaryota > Viridiplantae > Streptophyta > Magnoliopsida > Asterales > Asteraceae > Scalesia > Scalesia atractyloides. The sequence goes on from CAMTDV010000015.1 coordinate 37,384,862, forward strand.
GATGAAATCTCCTAAAGTAGGGGAAATTGTAACGCTCCGTATTTTCGCGTATATTTAATTATTTATTTATTTAATACATAATTATTTAATCAATTATTAATTATTTATTCATTCATTTTATCATTTATATATATATATATATATATGTATCATTTAATCATTTAATCATATATTTTCTTTATATAGTTATTCATTTATTTAAATACATTAGTTATTTATTTATTCATTACTTAATTTATTTATCCATTTATTTTAATCATTTATCTAATTATTTAATTATTTCACTATTTAATTAATTAATCATTTACTTATTGAATAATTAATCTATTTATTTATTTATTCCTCATTTATTTAATTACCTGAGTAATTTATTAGTTAGATTAAAAACTTAACTTAGTTAAGTTTATAAGTTAACTAATGCAAATAACAAGTCAAGGGACCTATAGTTTATTATTCTAAACCTAAATTACAGGGATTATAATGTGTCTTTATTTAAACTTAAACTACAGGGGCTGTTTATGACATTTCTGAAACTTGATCCATTTTAAACCAAAATAAAAGGGTTGGCCGGGATTCGAACCCGCGCCAAAAACCGGGTCAACACTAAGACAAGCGCACATAACCGTTCGGGCTAAGCAATCACTTGATGAAATTTGGAGACTTATAATATAAATATACTAGTGTCGATTTCAAAGGTTTACCACAATAAGCATGCCTGCAAGAAACGGTTGAACGGGACTTTTTAGCTTCCGGTGAATTGATTCTCGGACCGATCATAATCCGTCGGTTTCTTTTTGTTGCTTATAAATACTCAACCCAACCTCCATTTTTGAACCTCGCATCTCTCTCTCGCTCTGTTTCGAAGTCGCCGGAGTAACCTGCTTGTTCGCCGGAAAACCAAAAGTCTCGCCGGAGAAGACGAGACCTCGCCGTAAAGAAACCCGGTTCGAACTCTTCTTCGTTTCGGTACGATCTTACGATTTATGTATCTCCGATTACTAGTTACACTTATTAATTTACATAAGTAATGATTATCAAAACACCTTTGGAACTTAATCAATTACACATGGCCGTTAATGTTATTGTCTGTTTTATTAATGAAGATGATGATTTTAACACGTATATATATTAAATAAAATCACAACACTAAACACCATGCTGGGCTAGTCCAGCTGGGGTTGCGCGTTGCTGGCTTCGTGCCAGACCCGGGATTAATACCCGTCCCTGTCCGATACTTTCGTGTGTTTCTGTTGTTCACTCTTGCTGTTGTTGGGCTCGCTGTTTGGGCCGGCCAGAGGGCCACATTTTTTTTATTTATTGTTATTGACTGGGCCTGGACCAGGTTATCGGCCCATTCTTTTACTTTGGCTAATTACAAAATTTCCAGAAGAATTTTTATAAACAGAATATTGTTTTAATTTTGATTTGTATTATTACTAATATTATCCTTGTTACTTATATAAAATCAATAATTACAAACAATATTGATAATAATATTACTATTAAATTTAAATAATATCATTAAAAATTTGGTTAATGATTATTACCGTTTTTATCCCTAATCCCATTGTCATAGTTTGTATTGTTGCCACGAATTAATAAGTATATTTAACGTCTTCTATTTAAATAACTCATGGATCTAGACAAATTCTCTACCATCCAATAACGTAATCCATAATCAATAATGAACTCATCTTATTCTAGGTTAAATCATTTTTCATTGATCCTTCAATCATTTTACTCGTGCAAATTCCAAGAAACTTATACGCAACCTAAGGTGAGTATACTCGATCCCCTTTCTGTTTTAACACTTTTCGGGTGCAACATGTATACTATATCAAAACACGTGACACTTGAAACTTGTTTATGCACACTCTATCCACACTTATACAAGAACAACTTGATGCTTGTGAATCTTGTATGCTTTGTAAATATTTATGTCTATATGAGACTGCCTTAACAATTATGGTACTATGCATATGCTATAGGGGTAATGCACCACCCACGAGTCTTAGGGTATTGTTAAGTGAAACTTGTTACCTCCCGTTATTCTTTGGGATAGGCTTTTAACGCGTTGGATTCTTGGGTTTTATCATATGTGACATCGTTTAAGCATATTTGTAAGTTGTATCATTTGTTTCATGGTGGATGTGAGTATTTTGTCATGTTTATCAAAGCCATTTTATCCATTTAAAATGAAAAACGCAGCGGAATAATTATTTAAAACATGTTACTTTTAAGATATAAAACCCATTTTATATGTAAAACCAAAACCCGGATCCATATATGAATATGCATGCTATGAAAACACAACCATAGGGTGTTTTAAGAAACGACATTTCAAGGAGCTAGGAGATGGAAGAAGATGATGATTCTTGAATGACAATCTTCAAAGGAGAATACCTCAAGCTTGTATACCCCAAGCCTTCCAACAAACACCTTATTTTGCTAGGATTTTCACTTATGAACACCTCTCGACCAACCAACCTTTGGCCGAAATTCTAGAAAGAATTTGAGAGTGTTCTTGCACTTGAAATCTTAATGTGTGTGTAAGAATTACAACCACTTGAATAATGAATTAAATCCACTATATATAATCTCTTGCAAGATCTTTCTTGGATATTGTGAGATTTATAAAGATCTCACAAAATCTTCCAAGATATCCATATATTTCTTGTAAGATCTTTCTTAGATATTGTGAGATTTGTAAAGATCTCACAAAATCTTCCAAGATATCCATATATCTCTTGTAAGATCTTTCTTGGATATTGTGAGATCTTATAAGATTTGCAAGATATTTTCTTTTAAATTATGTCTTGTATTATTTTATAACTTTTATAAAATTAACATCATATGTTTACAAGAATTTATGCAATATCTCATAACCTTTTATAATGTTATTTAACCCATTAAATAACAAAATAAAATATACTCTCAAAATAAATTATCCATATAATTTATTAGTTCCTCAAGTGCAATTATTTAGAAAACCAATTTCTAAATATTCTAAGTGTTAATATTTATTTGTTTGATCATATCATAAATAAATATTATAAGTGTTTGTCTAGCTTGTTATTGGGTATGACCCGACTTGAATCATAACGTACTAGCCACATCAATTTAATACGTGTCTTGGGCATACCTTCCAACAATCTCCCACTTGCACAAGATACATAGAAGATTGATGCAAGTAGTAAATACCGCCTAACAACGGTTTACTACCCCTAATACGTATGGCGAAGTGCCATTCAATAACATCATTCCCTTCAAGTCCCTTACTTGAAAATGATTTAGGTGAATCTATCATTTATCCTTCTGTTAAAGATCTCATGTCAAATCCAGAGACATAGAATGATCATTCTCTGTTGATTTAACTTTAGCAGGCCTTAGACATCTTACTCTCAACGAATAAGAGGAACAAATCCCTTCTTGACTACATATGTCTCTCACAATCACCTTGTACCACACCTGAGCTTAGCCTTATGTACTGCCATATTTCAGAACAGCGAAGAACTAAGTCAAAGTATAATATTTGGTGAATATCAAGACCCAATATGTATCTCAGGTCAGAGGATACTATGATATTCGCCTTTACTCAAAATTACTTATGATCAATCACAAAGATTCCATGTAGTAATATTTGAGAGCGGGTCAGTCCAATATTTGTATCCCACAAATATCTATGAACTTTGGCAGCAACACTTTGCTCTATATCCATACCTAATGAATATCCACCAATCCGAATTCATAATAGTCTTACCTTCATATTTGTTTCCACAAATATGATCGACTACGGACATTTAGAATAATTAACTTATTCATGGATTTAAACATGCTAAAAAATGGAACATAACTCAAAATTACCATAATTATTAAAATGAGTTAAAATAACAATTGTTTCGATATCCAAATACTAAATAGATCAAATCCAATCACTAGAATATCGAAGTCGTAAGGCACAGTTATGACCCTCATGCTTTGGCTGTTCAAGGAGCTTCGTGAGAGGATCCGCAATGTTTTGATCGGTGTGAACTTTGCGAATACATATCTTTCCCTTTTCAACTTCATCCCTTATGTAGTTGAATCTCCGCTCAATGTGCCTAGTCTTTTGATGTGCACGAGGTTCCTTAATTTGTGCAATCGCACCCTCGTTATCACAAAAGATCTCTAGGGGATCCTGAATGGTAGGGACTACCCCTAGGTCGGCAATGAATTTCTTTAACCATGCAACTTCTTGTGCTGCCAATGAAGCGGCGATGTATTCTGATTCTGTAGTGGACAATGCTACAACATCCTGCTTCGAGCTCTTCCAAGAGAAACAGCTCCATTCAAAATGAAGACATACCCAGATTGTGATCGAGAACCATCCCGGTCAGTTTGGAAACTCGCATCCGTGTAACCCTTTACAACGAGTTCCTCTTCACCAGATCCATATATTAGAAACATATCCTTAGTCCTTCTAAGTTATTTCAATATGCTTTTAACAGCCATCCAATGACTGTTACCTGGATTTTGCTGGTATCTACTTGTCATGCTTAAGGCGCATGACACGTCCGGTCTAGTGCATATCATTGCATACATGATGGATCCTATAGCAGACGCATATGGGACTCCTTTCATTCTTTCTTGCTCATCCTTTGAGCTTGGACATTGAGACGCATTCAGTATCGTTCCCTTTTGAATAGGTACCAAACCTTTCTTAGAGTTCTCCATCTTGAACCTTTTCAAGATTTTGTCAATGTATGCACTTTGGTTCAAACCTATCAAGCGCCTTGATCTATCCCTATAGACCTTTATTCCCAAAATATAGACGACTTCACCAAGATCCTTAATGGAAAAACAACTTCCAAGCCAGGTTTTTACACTTTCCATGGTTGGAATATCATTTCCAAATAGTAGAATGTCATCAATATACAGTACTAGGAAAGTGATGATGCTCCCACTAGCTTTCTTATACACACAAGCTTTATCGGCGTTCTTGATGAATCCAAAATTCCTAATTTCTTCATCAAAACGGCGATTCCAACTTCTAGATGCTTGTTTCAATCCATAGATTGATCTCTTTAATTGTTAGGATGTTTTGGATCGACAAAACCTTCAGGCTGAACCATATAGACATCTTCATCAAGATATCCATTAAGGAAAGCAGTTTTGACATCCATATGCCAAATCTCATAGTCATAATATGCAGCTATGGCAAATAATATCCTAATTGACTTTAGCATCGCGACGGGCGAGAAGGTTTCATCATAATCAACCCCTTGAGTTTGAGTGAAACCTTTTGCTACAAGTCTCGTTTTATAAGTATCCAAGTTACCATGCATATCGGTTTTCTTCTTGAAAACCCACTTACTTCCAACTACTTTGGAGTTAAGAGGTGGTACAACCAATTCCCATACTTGGTTGTCATACATGGATTGCATCTCTACGTTCATGGCTTCATGCCACTTGTCACAATCGGATTTTGACATTGCATCATGGTATGTGGTTGGTTCATCCGAATCTACCATGTAGCATCCATCCATAAAAAATCCATATCTTTCAGGTGGATTACTAACTCTACCAGATCTGCGAACATTTTGTGTGTATTGATCAACCTCTTGATCCTCTTCAACAACCTCTTGTTGAGTGCTAGTATCAACCAAACGTGTATCGGCTTGTGGTTCTTGATCCTCATCAAGTTCCACTGTTCTACTAGTTCCTTCCATAAGGAACTTAGCTTCCAAGAACTCAGCCTTTCGAGCAACAAATACCTTTTGCTCTGTTGGATCAAAGAAATAATATCCTATATCATCTTTAGGATATCCTACAAAGATACACTTAGTGGATCGTACTTCCAATTTGTTTGGGGTGTATTGCTTCACATAAGCTTCACAACCCCATACCTTCAAATATGATAATGATGGAGCCCTTCCATGCCATATTTCAAAAGGTGTCTGATCCAGTTTCTTGGTTGGGGCCATATTGAGTATACGAGCCGCGGAGAGCAAAGCGTAACCCCAAAATGATAGAGGTAATGTGCTTCTAGCCATCATAGATTGAACCATATCCAATAGAGTTCGATTCCTCCTTTCAGACACACCATTATGTTGTGGTGTTCCAGGTGGAGTAAGTTTTGAGATAATCCCACAACTCCTAAGATGATCTTGAAAAGCATCACTAAGATATTCACCTCCTCTATCGGTGCGAAGGACTTTGATTGTTTTCTTGAGTTGATTTTCTACTTCATTTTGGAAGATTTTGAACGTTTCAAAAACTTCATCTTTGTGTCTTATCAAGTACACATAACCATAACGAATGTAGTCGTCGATAAAACTAATGAAGTATCTTTCACCATTCCTAGTCATTAGCTTAAAAGGACCACATACATCCGAATGTATGATACCTAATAAGTCTTTGCCCTTTCAAAGGTGCCACTGAAGGGGGCGTTAGTCATTTTGCCTTGTAAACAAGATTCACATACATCAAATGAATCATCTCCATTTGTTTCGAAAAGACCATTCTTTCGAAGTGTTTGCATGCGATTTCTGCATATATGACCAAGGCGACAATGCCAAAGATAGGTCTCACTCAAATCTATTTTGAGTTTCTTGGTGATTGCATGGTACATTGAACTATCAAATGATGTATTATCATGAACCAATTCATAAATACCATTTGAAGGTTTAGCTTTGATGTAAAACATGTCATTCATAAAAAACATAAATGTCATCGTTCACAAACTTTAAACTAAAACCATATTGTAGCAAAAAGGAAACTGAAATAATGTTCCTAGTCAAACTAGGAGCCTACAAAACATTTTTTTAAATCACTTCCAAACCACTTGGAAGCTTCAACACATAGTCTCCTTGGGCTCGACTTCAACTTTTGCTCCGTTGCCCATGAAAAGACTAGCGTCTCCCTTTTTATAATGTTTATTTCTTTTGAACCCCGGCAACAAATTGCATATATGAGTTTCACATCCGGTATCCAATACCCATGTGTTTGAAGAAATAACATTAAGGTCAACATGTATCATAAAGATTGTACATGAGGTTTGCCCCGCATCCCTCTTGGTTTTCAACTCCTTGAGATAGATTGGACAATTTCTTTTCCAATGCCCTATCTCTCCACACTCAAAGCATGGGTCAGTCGAAGCAACCTTTTGCTTCTTTTCCTTTGGTTTCGTGGGTTCCGCTTTAACCTTTCCTTTTCCCTTCCCTTTGACGTGGCCCTTCCTTTTGGCAAAACTTGCCTTGGAGTCGGGGTGGGGCCTCTTCTTGTTGCCTCCCTCATTGATCATTAGAACGGGTACCCGCCTCGGCAGTTTTGAGCATTGCATGAAGCTCACTAATGCTCTTGTCCCATCCGTTCATGTTATAATTCATGACGAAAGTCTCAAACTTCTTTGTTAAAGAGTTGAGGATCAAATTCGTAGCCAACTCTTTAGAGACGGGACAATTAAGCCTTTCGATGCGATCAATGTGGCTCTTCATCTTAAGGACATAAGATGAGACCGATTGGGTTTCCTCCATTCGACATGCATGAAGCGCTCGAACCGTTTTGAAGCGTTCTACCCTTGCTTGTTGAAGGAATATTTCCTTCAATTAGGTAATCATGTCATATGCCCCGTGATGTTCAAAAGCCTTTTGAATTTTGGGAATCATATATCCCAACATGAGGCAAGAGGCTTACATAGAGTCCTCGGTATACTTAACCCAATCGTTATAGGCTTCCACATCTTCCACGTTAGGTTCATCAGGAATGGGATCATCCAACACATAGGATATCTTTTCTTGCTTGAGAATGAAGTTTCGATACCAATCCATGAAGTTGTTATGGTTGAGACGATCCTTTTCAAGGATGGTTCTTAGTGATAGGTTACGGACGGTTTGGGTAATTGTGTTTGCATTGTTAGCGGCCATCTACAAAATTTTAACAAAGTTCAATTTTTAATTTTAATTTTTAATACCTTTTTCTGTCTCATAGACAATTAATCATTAAAATCTAGAATCCAACGTTTCATTTAAATATTGGTTAGGTGACCTTTATCCCATTATTTAAATTAACAAGGTAGTCAACGTTTGACGATTGCAACTCTTTGCAATTTCTAGTCATATGGGATAGGTTAAACATCTTTATGTTTAGTTGGCATGTTTAATCCCATCAACACCCTTGTACGCCACGCTTCGGTGACCCTAAGTACATGGTTTCCAAATCAAGTCGTCCTACTTAGACACACTTGTGAGTTTACCCATACAAGTGGTTAGGTGACCTTTATCCCACAAATATGGTAAGCCCACCTCCAGCACACAAGTTCATTCAAATGTGGTTAGGTGACCTTTATCCCACAAAGAATTCCCAAGTGATTCGAGTGTTGTATAAAAGAATGGTGTTTGACTTGTTTTATAAAAGGGATTTTAAGTTTTCAAAATTCTAGTTTTAGAAAACTTTATGTACCATACATTTGCATGCATTCAAATTCATGGTACTTTAGTGAAAACCAATTTTCAAGGTTCTTTTAATAAAACCCATTTTATTATAAAATCATTAACCTTTAATAAAACCTTTTATTAACCACTTTAATGATTTTTAAAGAACCAATTTTAAGCTTGTTGTTGTTTATTAGTTTGTTAAGCATCCATATCCACATATCATCCAAACAAGATAATAAAACAACCATACAAGCATAACACACAAAACTATAGGTGCATAACCATAGCCAACTATTTTTGACAACACTTGTTAGCCGAAACAAGTGTGCCAAAGGTCCTTCCTAAAGGGTGAATATTGACACAAGAAATGTGTCGTTGAACTCCCACTTGAACCCGCATCCAAATGCTTCAAGTCTTCCTGTTGTGTTGTGATTTCTTCACTTTCTTTGGGCTTCGAAATGATCTTTAAATTCATCTCCAAACTCCTTTGGGCTTCAAAAATGTGTTTTGGTTATTGGGCTAAAATCCCGTTAAGGACTATGAAGTCCTTTAGGCCCAAAATTGGCCAAAACCAAAAACGCATTTTGTGTGCATCTTCTTTTACAATAAAGTATCCTAATACATTTTTTCTAGTAAAAGAAATGCAACTAATCTATTTACTTACATACTAAATGAAAATAAATAAATTACATATTTTTCAAATGGAAGAACAAAGACATTAATTATTACAACCCATTGAAATAATTAAATATAAATCACAAACACAATTATTCAACATATTCAAACACAAGGTCATGGCTAGGTTATGAACACAAAAATATACATCCACATATGTATATTATTCAAGAGCAAAATTGGTTCCCTTTTATAACCCATATTTTCGACCAAGAATGAAAAACCGAAAAGTGTGGGTTTTTGTCCAAACAAACAAGTCATCCATATGATTTAATTTTTCAAGATTCCTTTATGCATGTAAGAAAATAATCTTGAAAAACAAAGGGAGAACCATGTTTAAAATTTTCGGACATAGGGTTTCTCCAAACCCAAATACCCAAAATTTTTAAATCCTTTGAAGTATGCATTCATATAAGCGGCTCTGATATCACTGTTGGGGTTTTGTCATGTTTATCAAAGCCATTTTATCCATTTAAAATGAAAAACGCAGCGGAATAATTATTTAAAACATGTTACTTTTAAGATATAAAACCCATTTTATATGTAAAACCAAAACCCGGATCCATATATGAATATGCATGCTATGAAAACACAACCATAGGGTGTTTTAAGAAACGACCTTTCAAGGAGCTAGGAGATGGAAGAAGATGATGATTCTTGAATGACAATCTTCAAAGGAGAAGACCTCAAGCTTGTATACCCCAAGCCTTCCAACAAACACCTTATGTTGCTAGGATTTTCACTTATGAACACCTCTCGATCGACCAACCTTTGGCCGAAATTGTAGAGAGAATTTGAGAGTGTTCTTGCACTTGAAATCTTAATGTGTGTGTTACAACTACTTGAATAAAAAATCAAATCCACTATATATAATCTCTTGCAAGATCTTTCTTGGATATTGTGAAATTTATAAAGATCTCACAAAATCTTCCAAGATATCCATATATCTATTATAAGATCTTTCTTGGATATTGTGAGATTTGTAAAGATCTCACAAAATCTTCCAAGATATCCATATATCTCTTGTAAGATATTTCTTGGATATTGTGAGATTTGTAAAGATCTCACAAAATCTTCCAAGATATCCATATATCTCTTGTAAGATCTTTCTTGGATATTGTGAGATCTTATAAGATTTGAAAGATATTTTCTTTTAAATTATGTCTTGTATTATTTTATAACTTTTATAAAATTAACATCATATGTTTACAAGATTTTATGCAATATCTCATAATCTTTTATAATGTTATTTAACCCATTAAATAACAAAATAAAATATACTCTCAAAATAAATTATCCATATAATTTATTAGTTCTTCAAGTACAATTATTTAGAAAACCAATTTCTAAATATTCTAAGTATTAATATTTATTTGTTTGATCATATCATAAATAAATATTATAAGTGTTTGTCTAGCATGTTATTGGGTAGGACCCGACTTGGATCATAACGTATTAGCCACATCAATTTAATATGTGTCTTGGGCATACCGATTCCAACAATATTTTCCAAACTATATAATGCTAAAATTTTATACAAACTATGGTTTCGTTTGGGACCCAACCGATCCGAAAGAGGAAGGGGTCATTTGGATAGGCCTGCCTTTGATTTGTTAGTATTAGTTTTTCAATTTTCCAGTTAGAATATATATATATATATATATATATATATACACATATATATATATATATATATGCTTGGCAAAGTGGACATGTCGGATTGGGTGTCGGCTCAAATTGAGCCCAACCTAAATAGATTCTAAGTAAGACGAGTTCGGTAAAAAACTTGGGTCAAAACAAGTTATGCATGCAATGGTCACAAATTAAAGAGTCCCTTTTACATAAAAAAAATGACAAATTGGCATATTAAGTCAAATAGGTGACTTTCAATGGCATTTTCATCAAAACTCACTATTGAAGCCTTTACACTCCATACTTATGCTCAACTAGTTTTAGATATTGTTAAAAACAAGTTTTAACCATTTATGTATGAATTCAACATATGTTTAAGTCGGTAGTAACATATAGCCTATCATGTGATCGAACTTATTTTGTAGGAATGACTGTTGTAACATTTATTCCTATTAATACAAAGATTACGGATTTTAACATGGTAGGCATCTTCCAAAAAAGTTATTTAAATTTTAATTTTATATCTGAAAGTTGAATATGATTATCTTTCTTAAATTAATATAGATTGTGAAATGAGTGTGTGAATACCAAATTAATATACGATTTGATTATTTGGAAAACTCAAAATCCCCTGTTGTATTCTCCCAATTTTAAATTGTGGTCGAATGTATTGGTTAAATTCAGTTGTTAATATTTTTTTTAATTTTTATACTTTTTGTGAACATGTCTTCCACTGGAAGCTTAGTTACCTTTTGATGCTATTTAATATTTGTCTTTTAATTTGCAGATCTATAGTGATGGTCGTAACCAGAAATTCTAGATGGCTTTGAGAAAGAGTAACTGTTGTTCGTCTCGAGACACTTCTTAATAAAAGTAAAAAAAAAAACAATGTTTTATACTTTAATGCATTTTAACTATATTTTCACTTTGTCAATAAGTAATTTATGTAATATGTTACTTTTGTATTTATATTATTTATACACTTTGTGATAATGTAGATTAATTTTTACGACCCACGAAGTTCGCGGGTGATAACCTAGTGGATGTTCATAAAAAACACATAGTAGATGGAATCCATGCTTACAGATTCTGCATTTAGAAGCTCAAATGAATGAAATGAGAATTGTGTTTAAAAGGTTAGGAGTCCATCACCTTATATAGTGTTTCAATGAAGAATGCTAAATTATGAATGGTCTTGTAGGACCGATCCTGATAGCAGAGGAACCTAGATTTGATATCTAATGTCCATAATAGCGGAAATATTACGGCATGATTACCAAACAACAAGAATTAATCAGTTAAACGTCAATTTTATTGATATAACATCAAGTCTCCAATTTGACAGAGCTCCGCCTCAAAGTGCGCAAAGTTACAAATGACAATCACAAGCTAGCTATATACAGGGCTCCAAGTTCGCTAGAGAAGGATGAAGTTCAGGCGAACTTGACCTCGTCAAGTTCGGCCGAACTTGACTTCACAAGCATATCTCAAGCGAACTTAACCCTTATCTACATAAATACTTCGTTTCGCTAGCCTATTCACATCTAATCTATACAGACTCGATAAGACTAAGACATAGACATTCTGCACCAACAGACTCCCCCTTGGATATCGTCTTCGTCTTTTATCAGTCTTCAAAAACTTTGTCTTCAAATAAAAACTTTAACGTGTACGACCAAAGAAGTTCTTGAACGGCTTCTTTTGTCTTTCTTGCTTCGGATCTGGCATCTGATCAGTAGGTGGCACTTTAGTCATATACTAAAACCTTTCGAGCCTTGCCGCTCTACCTCTTTCATGTATCTCCTCAAGACGCTTTTCTTCTTTCAGAAATTCAACCCGTTCTAAATCCCTCCAGCTCATTTTCCACATCTTTCCAGAGTTAACTTCTCGAGCATAGCATACGTTAACAACCCTTTGATATTGCATGGCTTGTTCTTTTTCACGTTCTTCAAACACTATCTTGCTGTAGAACAAGCATTTGATATCTTCTCTCGAGCAGTTTACCAACCACATAGGATCTAGAATCCTGATCGTTCTCCAAAGCCCTCTCATACCTTGCACCCCAAACATTTCAACCTTCTCCTTCGTAATATCCAGATAATCCTCAAATCGAAGTACAATACTGCTTCACACGTATTCGGATCAATCTGCCACCATTTGAACAATGGATAAAAGTCTTGTTCGATTGGCATCAAAGGCATGTTTCTCATTGCTCTCGGTCGTTTCATGATTAACGTTATATATTTTTCCCTTGTCTTCTTGTTCGTTTTGATGCGACGACCTGGAATGAAAGGCTTCCAGTGTCCAAAACCCTTTGTTGCTTCATACTTGATTATTTTCCACAGTAATTGATCAATAAACTTCATGTGGTACGTTACATTCCTTGTCTGAACAAGTTCTTCAACATCCCAGAAAGGTAGTGTTTTGAAATATGTCAGATACTTGAAGTATTAAACTCCACATTCCCGTTTGATGGCATATACATTCAGCTCCTTAAAGAATGCTAGAGGACGTCGAAACTTACGTTCACGCTACATCTCTTTAAACAAGGATTTCTTAGCTTGAGCTATTTCCTCCTTTGTCATCGGCTTCGGAACTTTACCTTCATGAATAGATTCTTCAATCTTTTCTTTATATCCTCGTTCAATTGCTTATACATCTCCTCAAACGTAGGAAAATTATCTATATTAGGACCAACATACTTCACATCTTCGTCTTTCTCTTCATCAGAAGACCAATCTTCCACTACCACTTTGTTATATTCATCAGCCTCATATCTTCGTTGATAATTATACTCGTTAGGCTCAAATGCGTTCACGTTCAACACTTGCTCTTCAAAATCAAAATCTAAAGATTCAGCATCAACTTCAATCAACTTGGCCAGATCTTCATTAGTATAGTTGTGCACATACTCGCCTTCTTCAACATTGTGTTCAAGCATCAAAATCAAAGGCTTAGTCGGTACTGCAGCAACAGGCTTTGCAGATATATCAATATCAGTCATATCTATATCATCAGTTGGCCCTGTTTGCCCTGGCTCCCCCTCATTCTGTTCATTCATAACATTCGCCTCATCATTTAGAAGACTTGTGAAATCAAAACTTTCATTCATTGTCGCATCAACCACCTTTATCCCTGTACCCCTCGGATTATCATCATTACCTCCTCCATCGTGGTCAGAACCATCTTTTGGATCGTCAGTTGGTGGTTCATCATCTTTATTTTCATCTTCTGCTTCATCATCGTCCTTTTCTTCAGAAACAATTGCAGCATCAGAAGGTTTGACAGATTCGTCAACCTTAGCAATCTCGGACTCAGAAGCTTTTTCAACATTCTCATCAACAGGCTTTTCAGCAGCTTCGAAGATTTAGGTGCTTCACCTTCAACACCTTTGCCTTTGCCACTAGCTGCTAATTCTTTCTCAAATCTTTCTTTCACTTCTTGTCTATCCAGACGATCATACTCAGCAATAAAATCAATACCAAGTGTATTAGATAACACTTTCTGCATCCTTGTAAATCTTCGATCATTTAGGGCTTGAATCGTCTTCAGATCAGCAATTTCTGTTTGCAGCTTTTCATTTGCATCTTGCAAATTTTCAATTAGTGCCTTGAAGAATTCTCGTTCACTTTCCAATACCTTTATCTTATCATCCATTATCTCTTTCTCCACTGAGCTTTGATTCACTTTCTTGATTAGCTCGGCTTTCTCTCCTTCATTCTTTTGTACTTTTTCTTCTAAAATCTTGACACGCTTTTCCAAAACATTGACATCTGATTCAGTAAAGAAATCATCTAGATATTGAAGATCCACCGGCACATTCGGAATATCACCAAATAGATTCGTCTTTGGAGTTTTTGGTGTTGATTTCGGAGTAGCAGCCTTTGGAGTAGATTTCTTTGGAGTTGAGCTTTCAAGTTGAACACCTTTAGGATCAGGAGATTGTATCACCGGTACTTCAAGTAAATTAGACTCAGGAGGTTCTTGTGTAACTCCTGGCCTTTCTGCTTTAGATGAAATGATAACAGGAGGTTCTTGTGTAACTCCTGGATGTTCAGCTTCAGATGAAATAACAACAGGAGGTTCTTGTGTAACTCCTCTCTCCTGTGCACCAGAAGGTTCTTGTGTTGCTTCTGTGCTCTTAGGCTTTCCCTTGTATCTCCTGCTTGCTGTTTCTGAGCTTTCTTTGTCTTTTTGCCTTTTGTCGTTGGAGACCCTGTAGTCTTTGTTGTTGAAACTACTGCAGAATTTACATGCTTAGTTCTTTTCTTAGGTCTCTCCTCGTCGGACTCTTTTTCAAGATTTGGATCAAAATCAGCATCAGTTTCTTTGATCTTTTCAGCTTCTTTTTCAGCCATAGCCTTCTTTGTTTCCTTCTCGAGAGAATCATCAGAATTATCATCGTTCTCAGAAGTAGCAGAAATAACATCATCCTCTTGAGTAGTCTTTTCAGTTTCCTGACTCTCAACAACAACCGCGGCACTTGAACCAGCCTCTGTTTGTACATTAACAGGCTCATCCTCATCTATCAGCATAGTATCAACTTTCTTAGCACCACGCTTCTTTTTCTTTTCGACTTCAGCTTGACAAACCATTCACCACGCGCTTTAGGCTTGAACGACTTAAACCATTCTATCTCAGCATTCAATTCCTTCTCATCATCACTGCCATCATTCCTCCACTTGTTTTCTAGCGGCGCAACATAATTTTCATCTTTTATCGCCCCAAATATTGGTTTCACAACAGGTGCTGAATCCTGCTTCTGGAACATTAACAATTTCTTCACTGTAGTCTCATCGAGGTGACTGAAGTATAAAATGTCATTTGGATCACGTGCAATGTCTGTAAACTTTTCATCTATAAGCATCTGCATGAACCTCGGATATAAACACAATCTCCTGTCTTCCATATTCTTCGACATATGAGTGAATACGAGCTTCGAATAGTTATACGGCTTCTTCAGAATCAACGTCGTTGCCATGCAGGCCATATAATCCTGAACATCATCGAGACCTTCTTTTCAGTGGCTAAAAGTGTGAATGATTGCATGCATGAGAAGCTTGTAGGGGTTTGGGACTTCCCCTTTCTTCAACGTCGGCTTATTAACACTTCCCTTGTAGCCCATATGATAAAAACAACCTCGTACCATCTTCTCGTCCAGAAAAATAGGATCATCATTGTCGTCGTTGAATTGCAAGATCCTGCGAATATCATCCTCAGTAACTGTGATCGCTTTGTTCTCATCTCTGACTTGTACAGACGACGTAATAGTCTTCTTGTCTGCACTTAGACTTGCTTTCATCCAGAAGTGATAAGTATGTGATCTATAAGACAATGTTCGCTCCGTGATAGCTTTGTGAATCGGACAATCCTTCAGAAACTTCAAGATGCTTTCGTATTCCTTCAGCGACGGACATAACGCCTTATCGAGTGTAATGCAGGTGTTATGGAACTTAGAATAGTCCATCGTAATCACTCGCGCTAGTACTTGACCCTGAAAATTGACGCAAAATACTTAGCACGAATTTCGAGAAATTTTTACAAAATTTTCAACACATTAACATCAAGTTCGGGCGAACTTGATGTTGGTATTGCAAACAAGTTTAGTCAAGTTCGCCCGAACATGTTATACAAACATGTTCAATATATCCACTATAAGTTCGAGCGAACTTATGATTAACAATTTTTCAAGTTTCTGAATCCTGAGTTCGGGCGAACTTACATCTGAATTTAACATTATTTATGAGTTCGGTCGAACTTATGTTCTGATCAGATTATATTCAGATTTTAGTTAGCAAGTTCGGTCGAACTTGATAACAAGTTCGGTCCAACTTGTTATCTTCTTCAACAAAACCTGCACCATCCAATAACTTCCATTCTAAATGAATCCAACTTAGTTACAGAGTCGATTTATGTTGAATAACATGATTTTAAGTCCAGTTCGTCATTAGAACCCTAGATCTATCAGATTTTAACGTTTCATATCTAGATTTACAATTTGAGTTCAATTAACGGTTCAAATCTTGATATCTCACCTCTTCCATTGCAATAAGTGTGCAAATCACTTAATGCAATTCAAATTTTGGCAGAGTAACGACCCTAAATTGACAATTTCGACAAATAGCTCAATTCTCGCTAAGTCCGCTCAGAGAAGATATTGGCAGATTATGAAGTTCGGCCGAACTTGCAAGGTATATATACCCTAGCAAGTTCGGGCGAACTTGAGAGCCCATTAAGTACAAGCCCATATCAAGTCCGGGCGAACTTACAACAAACTCACCGAAATCCCAACAAGTTCGGTCGAACTTGTTTCAAACCTGAATCTTTTGTCCTTTAAGCAAGTTCGGCCGAACTTGCCTAGACTCAATTTCAACTTTTCAAAATTTTGCAATTTTAGTCCCTGAACTTTTCTCATTTTACCAGTTCTGAAAATCCACTCGGTTGACCAAGTCCAAGTTAATGACCTTGGTTAACCGATTTGTCTGCCGAGTCCAAGTTAATGACCCCGGTTTGACCCGATACGAACAAACTGTTGATATTTTCAAAATCAAAGTTTCAAATCAATGAACTTTTCATCGTTTTTGCTTTCAGATTTTACAGATTAGCTCCCAGCCCATTTTCAATGAGATTCCCACCAGTTTAGCACCTTACCAGACTTGGAAGAACCGTTCTCCAACATTAGTTTGCTGAAAACAATGCAGAAACAAAATCTTTTTGTGTTTTTGTAAATTTATGCTAAAACACCTAAAAATCTTTTTGGCTTTAATCGGTAAAGCAGATAAACTATGTACAGAACAATGTAAACTATGTACAAACATATTTACAGACATATTTTTTGTAAATTCATGTCTAAGGATCATATCAGTTAATTGAGACATATCATCAGTACCGTTGAACTTTAGATGACTTTCAGTTTTAAACTTGTTTACCTAGATTGTCGATATGTTTGTCCTCTTAAACTTTACCACGTTTCTCAACTGTTCCAAGATATGTTAAGGTATGAATTATGAAACTTGACTTATCTACAGTTCCCACTTCTTGAATAGACTCCCGTATCAAGATTCCCTAGATTTCATCTTACAGGTGAATATAGTGTAATTGATATCTGTATCTGGGTTAGTGCGAGGCCTTGAGAGCTCAGGTTAGTACTACCGTACAGACAAAGAGATGAAGGCTCGACTTAAAGGTAGTGTTCCAAAATGGAATCTTTTTGTACTGCAATTGTAGTATCTTTCGATATTTTCAATTGAATGCAGTTTTAGGGGATTTTTGCAAAAGCATTATAGAAGTTCTAGGTTATTGCTTACGCAAAATCAGAAGAACTTGTATAATACCCCAGATATCAACCATCTATAAAGACCTCGTATCTCAAGAATCAGGCAATCTCTCAAACGAAATTTCGGAGTACTAAGTCCATATATCCGAGAGATGTTAATCCACAAGATTAAGCAGTTGCAAAATTTAGTTTATATCTCATAAACAATTTACTAGAACGTGTAAAGCCTATCGACACATCCTTAGTAAGATTTGCTTATCAGTTTTTAAACTTTACAATTCTTTAGCATACTGTGATAGTCTACTGATGTATTATCATTTCCTTTTTATCCACAAAACTCTTTTTGCCTTTTTCAATGTTATCGTACTTTTCCTATTTAATATGTTTTAGGATTTTTTGAAAATTTTTTCTCCCCCTAAAATTCAAAAACATATTTTTAGAATTTTTGATATATAGAAAAACATTGACCAACCGATGAGAATCACTTCAATTCTCCATCCATTACTGCTTCACAAATTTTCTTTTAAGTCCCCTCCCCCTCATGGTGACAAAAACCTTGACACCTTTGTGTTTATAACAATTTATACTCCTGGGTTTTGTCTATTTAACAGTGAGGGTTCTGTGAAATTTTTCAAATTTTTCTTCAAAAAATTTGAAAATTTTTTCAAGTAAACGTTATTTGAATTTCAAATCTTCTGAAAAATTGGCCTTTATATAAAACTTGATAACCCAGCCCATCTTTATTGTGTGCCACGGAACTCCATTCTTAGTAATTTACTTTCTCCTCGGAAGCTCCTGCACAAAAATTCATACAATTAGTTATATAGAGACACCCAAGCCTTTGCAGTCTTAGGCATTGTTTCTTCAACCTTAATTTTGATTTTAAAACTTGTAGGTCCGTTGTACGGATCATTCTGGTCCTAATTTGGCTAACCTAAGTTAAACGTGCGGAATCCGTTTGCATAGGCGGCATTGGATACAAGTTTGTTACTGATTAACACCGTTTCATTAATGTGTAGACGTTACAGATCCTGGAAACACTTGGAAAGAGCTTCGCCTCTTTCGTGACAAAATCTATGAAAGTCACAAATGAAATCACCAAGGCACCTATTTATACTAACTCAAGTTTGCTGGTGAGAGACTAAGTTCGGGCGAACTTGACCTAGTCAAGTTCGGCCGAACTTGACTTCACACACACCATTACCAGCGAACTTGACCTATATTTCACTTAAATACGCCTCGTTTCTAACAGATTAAGCTCTAATCACTCAGACTCGATATACAATGACGTAGGCAACAGACAAATGCACTAACAGACTCCCCCTTGGATGTTGCCGCATTCATTTTCTCTCGTAGTCATTTGTCTTCAAATAAGCTCCTGAGTCTTTATCATTTTCTTGATCTTTAGTCTTGAATAACTTTAACATCTTTGATCTTTAATTCTTCTCTTGTTTCTTGAGCTTGTCTTGATAAAACTTTAATCACCATGCTCCCCCTTGCTTTGAGCTTTCTAGAATCTTCAATCAACGTTTTTATGTAGCTCCCCCTTAAAATCTACTTCCTGTTTCAAAGTTCTTTAAACACTAAAAAGGAAAACATTTCAGATTCAAACTTTGAAACTTATAATCACAAACATTTCAAATTTTAATCTTCTTATCAGTTTTTAACCCCTCTCAGATAATCAAGTCCAATTTAATGACCTTGAATAGCTGATTTATGTATCAAGTTCAACTTAATGATCTTGATTAAACATTTTGACACTAAACTGATGTTTTTGTTCAAATGTAAGTTTCAAATTAATGAACTTTTAAACTTTTCAGGTCAATTTGAAATTTTCAAACTTTTGATCAGCAGCTTTAGATTTTGAAAATCAGCTTTTCATCATCAGCGGTCGAAACTAAAAGATAATGTAATATTTTTGTTTTTATGTAATGAATACAAAACTCTAACTATTTTTAACTTTTCTTGGACAATTCACGGAAAAAATGGACTGATTTTCATATATAATACGTAAAATCCATTATACTAAAACCCTTGAAAAGATCAGAGCTTAAAACAAACGAATTCATATCGAAAAACTGAAAAAATCATGTTTTACATGTCAAGTTCGCTCGAACATTATCCCAAGTTCACTCGAACTTGAGCAAATTTTTACTGTTTTTAGTGAAATTTATATCAAGTTCGCCCGAACTTGTGTGATTTTTCAAGTTTTCCTGTCAAGTCCGTTCGAACTTAGTAAATTTCTGATGATTTTAGTCAAGTTCGCCAGAACTTGACCAAAATCTATTGAAATCATTCACAAGTTCGCCCGACCTTGCAAAGTCTCTTGAAAATCAAGATAAGTTTGCTCGAACTTATATTCAGGGTCAAATTTTCATAAGATTTCAACAAGTTCACCCGAACTTGTTAAGTCTGTGACAAGTTAGCCCGAACTTGTCTAAGGGTTTCAAAAAAAGTAACAAAAAAAATATGTTAGTGCATATGTCTGTTGCCTACGTCATTGTATATCGAGTCTGATTGATTAGAGCTTAATCTGTTAGAAACGAGGCGTATTTTAGTGAAATATAGGCCAAGTTCGCTGGTAATGGTGTGTGTGAAGTCAAGTTCAGCCGAACTTGACTAGGTCAAGTTCGTCCGAACTTAGTCTCTCACCAGCGAACTTGAGTTAGTATAAATAGGTGCCTTGGTGATTTCATCTGTGACTTTTAGAGATTTTGTCACGACAGAGGTGAAGCTCTGTCCAAGTGTTTCCAGGATCTGTAACGGCTACACATTAATGAAACGATGTTAATCAGTAACAAACTTGTATCCAATGCCGCCTATGCAAACGGATTCCGCACGTTTACATTAGGTTTGCCAAATTAGGACAGAACGATCCATATAACGGACCTACAAGTGGTATCAGAGCTAGAATAGCCTGATTTGATTGATATCAAGACAAGAACACTTCTAATTCTACTCCATTCTTCTGTTTTTCTTAACTTTTACACTAAAATAAAGAATTCACGGGCAAATTCTATCCAATTTTGAATATGACATGTTAAATACATCATAGACAAACCCCTAAGAGTTTGGAGACTAAAATCAAACGAATTGGTGTCAAATTGTTGCAAAAACCAAGTTTTCCAAACTCATTTGATCGAACTTGTAACCTAAGTTCGGCCAAACTTGCCTTAGAAACACACTTTTTGAGTGCTTTTCTTTCAAGTTCGCTCGAACTTGAGAGGTTTTGAAGGATTTGTGAGAAGTCCGACCGAACTTGTAAAATTTTCTTTGATTTTCCTCAAGTTCGCTCGAACTTGAGCAATTTCATTGATTTTTATATCAAGTTCGACCGAACTTGCAAACTTTTCTTATAAAACTCAAAGTGTAAGTTCGACCGAGGTTGTTTCAGGGAAATTTTTAATTCAAAATACATAAGTTCGATGAACTTGTGTGTAAACTAAATTTTTCATTTTCTCACTACAAGTTCGACCGAACTTGTAGTTGTGCTAATTATTTTCAAAGTTTTATTCGCGATGGATGATCTTCAGAGAGCGTTTATGACAGCAGCGGGTACATCTAATGCCAATGTCATAAATCAAGTCAACCTAGACAACGAGATGGGCACGTCCGTTAAACCGCTGAAGTTAATGAGCATGGACGAATATGAAGGATGGAAGGAGAAGTTCAGTTACTGGGTTCAGGCCATGCATTTCCAAAGCTGGGTAGCTATCGAGAGAGGTTATACTGTTGCGTTGGACGAAAATCAGTTCTGGAGAAGTACAAGTACTCCACAATTCAAAAGGATGAGTGCATTGCTGAGAAAAAGATTATTAGTCTCATTCAACAATTTGTTAAAGAGGATATTTTGGTCTTATTGCCCGAATATACGACCGTGAGAGAACTCTGGTTATCACTGCAAAAGACATACCAAGGAAGCGCAGAGATGATCAAGAGTAAGAAAGCTCTTATCATGAAGGAGTTCGACATTTTTAACATGTTGAAGGGCGAGACAATGAAACAGATGATTGAGCGTTTCAGTCATCTGAAAGTCCAAATGAGGAGACACGGTCTCGAGAAGACAGAACCAGAGTACATCGATAAGCTTGCTGATGCGTTACCTGACGGAGAATGGACTACTTACCTCATGGTTCTGAAAGAAAGTCCGAATTGGGAATTCTTTAAGTTGTCTACATTCATCGACAAACTTGAAGTTCATGAGATAGAACTTCTAAAGATCACAAAGTCGAAGAATGCTAACATTGTTCAAGATGTTGGTCTGTATTACAAGAACGGGATGCAAGACAGTATTTCAAGCCGAAGATTCAGACAGCATTCAGTGCAAATATGAACTCTTCGCCGCAAAGTCAAAATCAATCATATCCTCAATATGACCAAATTCCACAGAGTTCTTCGTTTTCAAGCACTAGCTCAAATTCTTCATATCAAAGTCAAGAAAATCAGAATCAACAAACGAGTTCTGATCCGAATGTGTACAAGTGTAACATTGCTGTCAATCTAAACATTGTTATTTCTGAGCAAGTACCAAAACAATACATGTCACTTCTCCCCACTGTTCTAGAATCGTATGAAAGTCTAGTAGCAGGGAAAATAGGTAATCCTGAAATGACCGCCGAAGACTACGATCAGGTGGACGAAGAAGAGCTTGAACTGATAGATATTAAGTGGTCATTGGCTTCTATCATTCGAAGGCTAACAAAGTTTGTTGCACTCATAGGCCTAGATATCGGAAATTCAAGCAACAAGCGAGGGTTCGACAAATCGAAGGTCACTTGTTTCAGATGCCGACAGAAAGGCCATTTCAAGAGAGAATGCAAAAATCCTGAAGCAACGGGCAATCAGAGTCCATTTGGAGGTGGAAACGAATATTAAAAGAAGTCACTTCAGTATAAACCATTTTCGAAAAAGACTCAAGTTGAGATTCAAGAGAAATCATCCAACAACACCGAGAAGGAAATGGTTGCTACCAACGAAGATGATGGTTTCGAATGGAATTCTTACATTGGAAAGAAGACAGGAGTTGCCTTGATGGCTGAGATTGTAGAAGATACTTCTGCCGAAAACGCAGCAGCTATGGAGAATGCTTTACTGGAACAATATCTGCAACAACAAGAAGAAGAAGAAGAGATGTATCTTCACATGAAGACACAAGGTATTTTAACGCCTAATTCAACTTCTAGTTTTGCAGGTAACTTTGATGGAAGTTCTCAGGAGCAAGTGGTCGAGGAGAAACCGATTGATGAAGAAATCATAATGTTGCTCAAGAAGTGAATGCTGAAAACTTCAAGGACATTGCCAATAAAGCTATGATGGCAAATCTTACCAAGGTAGGTCCAGATGTAAAGGAAGTTGTCAAAGTGCAAGTTGTGGAGGTTGTAAAACCTTGCACAAAATGTACCGAGCCGTGTGCTGAACACGCCGAAAAATCACAAATCATCGCTGAACTCAATGTACATAATGAGCATTTCAAATACGATTATCATACAATGAAGGAAGCGTATGACAAAATGAAAGATGATTATGGCAGGCTCGATAGAAATAATATTGAACAACACGATACTATAAGGATGTTGAAAGGTACAGTAATGATAAACAAAATGCAATAAACATTTATATCAACACCATTGCTGAAACCAAACAACAATTCCAGGACATGAAAATTGAAACAGAACGTGTTCAACAACTTTTAAGAAGTTATACAACTAACGCATATGTCATCGATCATATTCTTCCTACGATTTCGTCAGAAGAAAATGATAAGAGGTCTAAAAAGAAAAATGGTAAAGAATACAACATTGTTCCTCCACCCCTATGCGAGAAGTATTGTCGCAAAACTGCGGACGGGATGGATAAGGCACTCAACATTGAGTTGTTATCTGAAAAGAAAAATGAGTTGCCGGAGAACATTGATGTAGTCTATACTAAAACAGATGATGACAATGCGGTGGTTAAAAATATGGTTGAAAATGTTCTGAATGATTCTGATGATGGCAGCTTTGAAAGCGCCACATCGAGTTTGAACAGTTCTGACACAAATTCTGAAGATGATTTATGTGATGATCCTAACATTGTCATGTACAAGGTTAAGGAATCTGATAGATTATACTTTGATGACAGTTTTCCAATTCGGAATGTCAAAGAAGATCAATTGGATAAACTGTTCAAATTAGTTGAAGTTACATCAGAAGACCTGGAGAAAAATGGAAAGAAATTCTATTCTAAACCCAAAAGAAATTACAATAACTACCGGAGAAAGGGTGGTGATCATCCGGAAAACCGTAGAGCTGGGTTGGGTCTAGATGAGGAAGAAGAACCGGTTAAGAAAATGTCACCATTTCACGAATACAAAGATAAAAACATGAAATTCATTTATAGGACAAACACGGTTCATAAGGAGAGTTTGATTGGGAAGCAATCAAACAACGAGTTTAAGAAACAGAAAGAACTTCGAGATAAGGCGAAGGCCACAAGTGGTGTAAAATCCACTAGTGGACATTCACATGATAATCAGACTTGCTTCAAGTTCAATGAGGTTGGTCATATTTCACACAAGTGTCCAAAAGCTAAGTCGGCCTATCTTCAAAGAAAAGAAAGCTCAGATGTTGTGAAACCAAAGCAACCAGAGTTTGTAAACCTGTGAAGATTTTGGAAAAAAATGAATCAAAACCTGAAGTTAAAACTAAAACTGAAAACAACATCCGAGGTTATTAAGTCTGAGCCTATAAAGACTGATAACACGAAAGAATCAAAATCTGAGACCAAAACCGAAACTGTCAAAATTACAAGTGGTAACAATTCAAAAGGTAAAAAGAAAGTGAATTTTGAAAACGTAAATGGAGGTTCAGATGGAGATTATGAAGATGATTACCAAGCTTTCTATCCAAAACCCAAGACTAAAAAGGCTTGGGTCACGCTCTTTAACTAGATATTAACATGTGCAGGGGCTACAAAGATCCGTTCTTTCAAAGTGGATTTTGGATAGTGGAGCATCCAGACATATGACGAGAATGAAAGCTCTTTTGTTCGACATAAAAGCTATCAATGGCGGATATGTTGGATTTGCTGGTAATCAGGGTGGAAGGATCATTGCTGAAGGAAAACTGTCCAATGGCGTTGTATCATTTGATCGCGTGAACTACATTACAGAGCTGGAAAACAATCTTCTGAGCATATCGCAGATTTGTGACAAACAGTTCACGGTGCATTTCAACGACAAAGAATGTATTATTCTGAAGCCTGGTTTCAAAATACCTGATGAGTGGATTCTGATGCGAGCCCCACGTGAAAATGATCTATATGCCTTGGATATGGGCATCGCTACCACTTCATCGAAATCAGCGCAATGTTTTGTGACGAAGGCTACTGAGAAAGATTCTATTCTTTGGCATCGGAAAATGGGGCATATTCATTTGCGAAAAATGAATTTCGTGGTTCATAATGATCTGGTAGAGGGTGTAAATCTTCAGAGCTTTCATATGTCTGATCACTGCCTAGAATGTAAAAAGGGAAAGCAGATCAAGAAATCACATCCGAAGAAAATTTTGAACTCAATCAAGTTGCCGCTTGAACGTCTCCACATGGATTTATTTGGTCCTGTCAATGTTCGAAGTATTTCAGGAGACTTATACTGCTTGGTCGTAACAGATGACTACTCGCGATACTCATTTTCTTCCAAGAATCAAAAGATGAAACATTCGAAAACTTGGTGATTCTTTTCAAGAAGCTAGAAAACCTTTATCATCTCCTTGTACGACGAATCCACAGTGACAACGGCACGGAATTCAAGAATAATAAGATGAAAGAGTTTTGCAACGCCAAGGGTATTTTTCACGAATTCAGTACACCCTACACTCCGCAGCAAAACAGTGTAGGTGAAAGGAAGAACAAAACTCTAATCAAAACAACAAGAACCATGCTTGCAGATTCGAAACTTCCAGTAAGCTTTTGGAGTGAAGCGGTTGCAGCGACTTGCTACACACTAAACAGAGTTCTAACTGTCAAACTGAGATGATTAACCGACGGAAGCCAAATTTGAAGTTTCTAGAGCCATTTCGTGCGCCATGTACTGTAATAGATCAAGATGGAAAATTCGGTGCCAAATCGCTTGAAGGTTTCTTTGTCGGGTATGCGAGTCCGCAACGAAGAGTGTATATTCCTTCGTTGAGAAAGGTAATTGAGGCACAACATGTTGATTGCTTCAACTATACGGATCCTATTCAAAGAAGAGGTGATGCATGGGTGTTCAACTATCAAGACCTTTGGAAGTCATTCGACTTGCCGGAAGAACCTTCTGAAGAAGAAATTACAGCGTTATATTATCTTCAACAGTCGGCGAATCAGGAACAAATCATTAGACCAATTGGGGTTAATCAACCCACGTTGGATTCTTCGTCTTCCGGAGCAGGTCCTAGCAATAGAGTGTTCAAGTTGAAAATGTTTATGAAACAGAAGTAACACCTGCTACAAATCCATCGAATGATTCTTCAGAGCCAGGAAATGCAACAACAGTGCCAAGCATGCCTCAGAATCAGAATTCTGACTTGGATGAAGCGCCGACATTTGATGCTGATGGTGAAACCTCATCGGATGAAGAAGTTGAGCAGATATCTATTATGTTGAATCAATCTGCAAACCCAGGCAATCAGAACGAAGCATCATCTAGCGCTCCTAACGTTGAAGTGACCGTTGAGCAGAACATCTCAAATCAGCAAAGCTCAGTTGATGTTCCTACAGAAGAAATGTCGCGATCATATTCTTACCATCCTTCAACAAATATCATTGGTGAATTACAAACTGGTGTGCGTACACGAAGCCAAATCAATAAAGCACTTAGTTGTTTCGACACCCGAGTTGCTCCAACTCAAAACTACTGCTACTATTCATGTTTCATTTCTCAAATAGAGCCAAAAACTGTTAATGAAGCTCTGGGGGACAAGAACTGGGTGATAGCAATGCAAGAGGAACTGTTACAGTTCGAGAAATTGGGTATTTGGAGGCTTGTAGACTTACCACCGAAGCAGAAAGCTATAGATACGAAGTGGGTCTTCAAGTGCAAAAGAGACGATCGGGGTGTAATAGTTAGAAACAAAGTTCGGTTGGTTGTCAAAGGTTTCCACCAGCAAGAGGGTATTGATTACACAGAAGTATATGCACCGGTTGCACGATTAGAGTCTATCCGCATTTTCCTCGCGTTCGCAGCTTGGAAAGGATTTAAGGTGTACCAGTTGGATGTAAAATCTGCGTTTCTCTATGGTAAACTTCGTGAACAAGTGTATGTCGGCCAACCGCCGGGTTTCGTCGATCCACTGAACAAGAACAAAGCTTATCTCCTAGACAAAGCCTTATACGGATTACACCAAGCCCCGAGAGCTTGGTACGAGACGTTATCGCAACATCTCGTTGGAAATGGCTTTACAAGAGGAACAGTGGATAGTACATTGTTTACCAGAGAAGTGAGATCTCATCTAATCATTGTACAAATCTATGTGGATGATATCATCTTCGGTTCTACGGATGATAGTCTTTGCAAAGAGTTCGAAAAGAGCATGAAGAAGAAATTCGAGATGTCCTCCACGGGTGAAATGAAATTCTTCCTCGAATTACAGGTCGATCAGTTACCAGACGGCATATTCATTCATCAAACAAAGTATGTTCACGACATTCTCAAGAAGTTTGAAATGGATAGCTCGAAGCCGCTTTCGACTCCGCTGGCACTGAATCATCGGATTTGCATTGACGAGATGGGAAGTTGATGACACACTCTATCGATCGATGATAGGATCTCTGTTGTATTTAACGGCATCTCGCCCAGACATCATGTACCTACCTGCTTATGTGCAAGATATCAGTCTAGTCCTCGAGTGTCACACATGCAGATAGTCAAGCGAATCTTCCGTTACTTGAAGGGATGTCCAAGCACCGGCTTGTGGTATCCAAAGAACGACAATTTTGATCTAACGGGAGACGCTGACTAAGACTTCAGGGTGGACAAGCTGAACTCGAAATCTACAACGGCGGGATGCCAGTTCTTTGGAACACGTTTGGTAACGTGGCAGTGCAAGAAACAAACCACGGTCTCTCTCTCTCTACATGGTAGGCAGAATACATTTCTGCTTCTAGCTGTTGTTCTAAAATCCTCTGGATTCAACAACATATGAGGGATTATGGTCTGCAGTTTCTTGATACGCCTTTATTCATAGATAACAAAGCAGCCATCGATATAACCAAAAATCTGGTTCATCACTCACGTACTAAACATATTGAAATTCGTTATCACTTCATTCGTGATAGCAACGAAAAGAAGTTGGTGCGAATAGAAAAAATCCACACCGATGAACAAAAGGCTGATTTTTATACCAAAGCATTTTCTTTAATAAGATTTAAATATCTAATGAGGCTTAACAGTATTAAAAATTTGCTGACAGGTGCGGAAGCTGAGGTTGAATACGGATCGGACGACGAGTTCACGTGATCCACATTGGTTTGGTTTTTTTCTTCTAGATTAGTATTTCTTAAAAAATCTAAAATCCAAAAAATTGTTTTTGATTTTAGGGGGAGAAATATTTGAGAAAATACAAAAACATATGAAAATTTTCAAAAAATGTACAAAAACTTGTAGGTCCGTTGTACGGATCGTTCTGGTCCTAATTTGGCAAACCTAAGGAAAACGTGCGGAATCTGTTTGCATAGGCGACATTGGATATAAGTTTGTTACTGATTAACACTGTTTCATTAATGTGTAGACGTTACAAATCCTGGAAACACTTGGACAGAGCTTCGCCTCTATCGTGATAAAATCTCTGAAAGTCACAAATGAAATCACCAAGGCACCTAATTATACTAACTCAAGTTCGCTGGTGAGAGACTAAGTTCGGGCGAACTTGACTTCACACACACCATTACTAGCGAACTTGACCTATATTTCACTTAAATACTCCTTGTTTCTAACAGATTAAGCTCCAATCACTCAGACTCGATATACAATTACATAGGCAACAGACATATGCACTAACAGACTCCCCCTTGGATGTTGCCGCATTAATTTTCTCTTGTAGTCATTTGTCTTCGAATAAGCTCCTGAGTCTTTATCATTTTCTTGATCTTTAGTCTTGAATAACTTTAACATCTTTGATCTTTAATTCTTCTCTTGTTTCTTGAGCTTGTCTTGATAAAACTTTAATCACCATGCTCCCCCTTGCTTTGAGCTTTCTAGAATCTTCAATCAACGTTTTTATGTAGCTCCCCCTTAAAATCTACTTCCTGTTTCAAAGTTCTTTAAAACTCAAAAAAAACATTTCAGATTCAAACTTTGAAACTTTTAAACACAAACATTTCAAATTTTAATCTTCTTATCAGTTTTTAACCCCTCTCAGATAATCAAGTCCAATTTAATGTCCTTGAATAGCTGATTTATGTATCAAGTTCAACTTAATGATCTTGATTAAACATTTTGACACTAAACTGATGTTTTTGTTCAAATGTAAGTTTCAAATTAATGAACTTTTAAACTTTTCAGGTCAATTTGAAATTTTCAAACTTTTGATCAGCAGCTTTAGATTTTGAAAATCAGCTTGTCATCATCAGCGGTCGAAACTAAAAGATAATATAATCTTTTTTGTTTTTATGTAATGAATACCAAACTCTAACTATGTACAAACATATTTTTGTTGAGTTTGTGTTAAAGGATCATATATCAGTTTTTGAGACATATCACTAGTACCATTGACCTTTTCATGACACTAAGTTTTAAACAAATTTACCTAGATTGTCGATATGTTTGTCCTCTTAAACTTCAACACATTTCTCAATTGTTCCAAGATACGTTATCTAGAATTAAGAAACTTGACTTAACTATGTTTCCCATCTCAGAATATACTCCCGCATCAAGATTCCTTAGATTTCATCTTACAGGTGAGTATAGTGTAATTGATATCTGTAACTGCGTTATGCGAGACCTTGAGAGCTCAGGTTAATACCATCGTATCGACAAAGAGATGAAGGCTCGACTTATAAGGTAGTGTTCCAATTGTAGTATCTTTCGATATTTTCAATTGAATGCAGTTTTAGGGGATTTTTGCAAAAGCATTATAGAAGTTCTAGGCCATTGCTTACGCAAAATTATGTTGGGATTGAACCCTATGAAAGGAATAGATGATACAGAGTCAAATAACACTATCCGAGCTTTGTTTAAACTATCAGAGGTTACAACCTCTGTTGTACATACACTGCTTTCCCTAAAGACTGCTCACCTATCATCTGACTTCACAAAGTTGCAAAGGTCTGCCAGAGTTACAAGGATCAGAGGATAGAGATCAGAGCTTAGTCATTAGATAGATAATCAATGTAACAGTGCTAAGCACTGATAGTTAGTATTAGCAGTGTTTGTAGTTAGTTACATATAGTTTCCTGTCACTATCAACCCTGATGTCATCAAAGATGCTCAGTGGTTAGATAGTTTAGTATAAATAGGTAACTTGTGTAACAGTTTAACTTGTCTATCAAAAGATGACTTTTGCATATCATCTTCTGTGCATTTTCTTACTACCAAACTACAATTGCAAAGGCTGAGGGGGAGTTTGTGAATCACATGCGAGTTTACCAACTTGAAAGCATGATGATGATGAAAACAAACTACCATTGCTTGTAGTAAAAGTTTTCCATCTATTTCCGCTGCAAATCTCTTTTAAAACTCAGTCATTTTCCATTTTTGAAACAAAAACTACAAGTAATTCAAACTCAGATCCTAACAATTGGTATCAGAGCTTGATTCATCAAATTCGATCTAACAATCGATTTGATTTGAACAGATCAGCTCTCTGCTATTTAGTTTGGTTGTTTTTGCTTAATAAACAGAGTTTTATTACGTTCAAAGTATTTAAAACAGAAACCTGTGAAAAATCAATTGAAAATGTCTCAAAACACACAGGATGCCAACTCTGGATCCTTGTTCAAACCGCCGATGCTCAAAAGAAATGAATATTTCATTTGGCAACGACGAATGGGTCATATCCTTGCTCAGCAAAACACCGGTTGCTGGAGATTTGTTGCTTATGGACGTTCCGATGGTTCCAAACACAGAGGATCCAACTAAATATGTGCCAAAAAATGTTGAAAACTTTTCAGAGCAGGATTTCCAGAAAATTGAATTGGATGCTAAGGCTTTTAGCATAGTTGCTTCGGCCTTACCCAATGAGATTTATGCTGGTCTACTCCATTGCAATAGTGCAAAGGAGTTATGCGATGCACTGAAAGAGCAATTCGGTGGGACTGAGGAAGTGATTGAAAGTAACAGAGAAGTTCTAACTCAGCAGTATGAAACGTTTTGTCACTTGAAAGGAGAGTCTCTAACACAACAGTTCGAATGTTACAGCTGTCTCATCAGTGAACTTAGACTGGTTAACGTGGTTTTTCCTAATTCGACTGTCAATAGTCGTTTCCTTAGATCGTTACCAGATAAATGGGAGATTGTAGCTTATGTAACACGAAAGTCTGTTGGGTTTAAAGAAATGTCGTTGACACAACTTCATGGGATACTCCTCACTTATGAGAGAGAGTTAAACCAGAAAAAGAAGTTGCAAGATTCTGGCAAAATGACTGATGATTACTCATTGGGTAACACAGCTCTTTTTGGCCAAGAAGAGGGATCTGGCAGCAGTAAGGACCAAAGTTATGATCACTATATAGATATTACTTCTGGTGGGAACTTTGGATCTGAAACATATGCACCCAATTATGCTTTCACTGCTAGTGGGGAAAGCCAAACCTCTGATAATCTATCCTTTGAGCTGAATGACTTGCAACATTTTGAACCTTCTGATCTTGAAGAAATGGATAGTTTGCACCAACTGACCTTATTGAGTGTTAGGTCTAAGAAATTCTATAAGAGAACTGGTAGGAAATTCCCAGGATTGCATGGGGGATTGAAGGTTGGGCTGGATAAATCAAAAGTCAAGTGTTATAAGTGTAATAGGTTAGGACACTTTGCCAGAGAATGCAGGTCTCAAAATTCTGGACCAATAGTGACTCATCCTGGCTCTAGACCTCAGCACACACAAAACACTGTTCATTATTCCCAATATACCCTGCTCTACATGTTCAAAACACTGCCCACTTTGCACATCCTGCTACTACTGTTCCAGTTCATTATGTTCAATCCACTGCTCCATAAATTCAATATGTTCAGGCGCCATCACATCCTCAAGTGCATGTACAACAAGCACCCATTTGTCACACAACCTGCTCAAACCACTGCTAGTCTAGCAGAGGTGGTCAACAGAGCTTTTTCACACATAGTTATGTTGACTGGAGTAGCTTGCCTGAGGATTTGACTGATGAGAACTTTGCTTTTATGGCCAAAAATGATGTTGAACAAGAATTTTGTTTAATGGCCTTAGAGACAATTGCCGAAGGTGTTGAATCTGTGGAGTTAGTGTTAAAAATTGATGAAGTTCAAGTTTGTGATGAAACAGTGGTTTCAAGTGAAGAAAAGAAAAATGCTGCTGATAAGGAAAAGAACTCTCCTGCTGACCCATGGAATGTTGATGTGTGTGAAGATGAGTGTGATTGTGCTCTCATGGCTGCTACAAAGGTATCACCTCAGATCCTTAAAGATCTATGTTCTGACAAATGCATCATTGCTTTTGCAAACATTAAGCAGGTGAATGAAAACCTGAGAAACAAAATTTTAGAAGATGAACTTAATTTTGAAAAATTGATTAAAGAGTTAAAATCAAAGTTAAGTGAAAAAGATTCTCAAATGAGTAGTCGGAGACATGAATCAAGCATAATCAAGGACTAACTCCAAACTATGGTAGAAAAATACCAAGTGTGTAAAAAGGAGTTAGAAGAAACCCAAATCACTTGTGAAAAATGGGTTGAGTCCTGTAAAGGTTATGAGATTATGCTTGATAATCAGATCAAGAGCAACATTAAGTTTGTGTAGGTTTTAGAACCTATGACCAAAATGAGAAAATGTTGCTGAAATTGATTCTGAGTTGGTTGAAATTGTCCCAACAAATTTGGCTGGTGAAGAAATAAAGATCATAGATAAATCTGGAAACAAAATTGTTTTGGAAAAATCATAGTTTTCAACAAAAGATAAAGAAATTGAAAAATATCAGTTTAAACCAACCTGGTCAGATGAATGTGATATTTTAGAAAACTTTAAGCCAATGGACTTTACAACCTCTAATGGTATTAAAGCCCCAAAAGCATTGTGATCCCTATCAAAGATGTACCAACAGAGGTTACAACCACTGTTGATAAAAAGTCTGAAAGGAAAAGAAGAGTAAAGATTAAAAACTTGTTTTGTATTTTGTGAAAAAAGAAATCATGTGGCTGCAGATTGTTTTCTTTTAAAAGCCTATGACATTAACAAAACTTGTGTTATCAAAAATTCTTCAAGATGCACCATTTGCAACAAAACAAATCACTTAACTCAAGAGTGTGCCTATCTCAAAAACTATGAGCAAAAGCTAAAAGAGATCAAGGCAAAAGCACTAGAAAGAGAAGGTTCAAGTTCTGCTGGAAATAAATCTAAGCAGAGTTTTGAACCAACTGAAACATCTGTTACAAAAGCTTTAAACAAAACCTCTGTTCCTAGAGAGGTGCAAGTGACAGATGCCCCACCATCAAATTTATTTCCAAGATGGTATGGTCAACCAGCCTATAAAAGGGTTCCTCTTACTTATTAAGGATACACAAAGCCTTCAAAGCAAAGAGTGAATAAGCATCCCTATGGATACAATCATCTGATAGGAAATGGTCAAGAGCAGATGTTACAAGAAAATATCCAAATCACTGACCATTGTCCTAGACTTGAGGCTGGACCATCTGTGACCCCATCCAAAGCCATTTTGGCTTTGGAGACCTATCTTAACTGATCTATTTACTTGATGTGCAGGGACCCTCTACTTGCCTGATAGCTTATGGTATGTAGATAGTGGAGGTTCCAGGCACATGATAGGATGTAGAGCCCTTCTCAAGGACTTCATGGCTCATGGGAGGGGTGACATATCTTTTGGTAATAACTCAAAGGGAAAGGTTTTAGGGTCTGGTCGGTTCTGGCTGGTAAACTCAAGTTTGAAAATGTGAATTTAATTGATAATCTGAAATTTAACCTACTGAGTGGCTCACAAATGAGTGATAGAGGGTATGGATCCTTCTTCACTAAGAAAACTCGTCAAATTGTGGGACCAGAGGTTGTTAAAAAGATTGATCAAATCATTGCTGAGAGCAAAGCACAACTCACTGCACACAGAAGTGGGAATGTGTATGTGGTAGATATGCTAAAGAATAATCTTATGTCTGGAACATGCCTATTCTCAGTTGCTTCCAGCAAAGAGACTGAGTTATGGCATCGAAGACTTGGACACACAAATCTTAAAACTATCACCACACTCTCAAAACAAAGTCTTGTAAGAGGTTTGCCTCACAAGAAATTTTCCTGTGAAGAACATTGTGTTTCCTGCTTAAAAGGAAAACAACATAAAAGTTCTTTCAAATCAATTGAAGAGTCCAAAAAAGCTAGTGTTTACAATTGCTTCACATGGACTTGTTTGGCCCAGTGCAAATCATGAGCTTAAAACACAAAAGGTATTGCCTAGTGATAGTTGATGATTTCTCTAGGTTTACGTGGACCTTCTTTCTCCACTCTAAGGATGAAACTGCAGTCATTTTGCAAAACTTTGTTAAACAAGTAGAAAAGCAATTTGATCTTTCACTAAAAATCTTTAGGAGTGACAATGGAACATAGTTTAAAAATAGGGAGTTGGATGCTTTTTGTGAGTTAAAAGGAATTGATAGACAATATAGCATTCCAAGAACTCAAGAGCAAAATGGGGTGGTTGAAAGGAAAAATAGAACTTTAATTGAATCAGCAAGAACTATGCTTGCAGACTCTGGTTTACCCTTGTCCTTCTGGGCAGAGGCTGTAAACACTACCTGTTATGTCCAAAACAGAGTTTTGATTAACCCCAGGCATCAAAAGACTGCCTATGAGATTTTGTATAAAATCAAACCTCTGATTTCCTATTTTAACGTTTTTGGCTGTCCATGCTTCATTTTGAACTTAAAAGATTCTATATCTAAGTTTGCAGCCAAAATTGACTGTGGTTATTTTCTGGGATACTCAACCACTGCTAAAGCCTGAGTTTTTAACTCTAGGACCAAGTGTATTGAAGAAACTTTGAATGTGAAGTTCAATGAACTCTCATATTGAAAATCCCAGCAAATCCTGCAGAGCTTTTTGATTTAGATAAATTCACATTTGCTGATGTTTCTATCAAGCTAGACAATGCAGGTACACCACAATCATCTAGAGAAGATCAAGATCAAGAATATGACTGTGTGCTTCCACAAACAAAAGTCAATTCTTCCAACAGAGGATCAGGTGCCACAAGCTCTTGTGTAAACTCTGCCACTTCTGGGTCAACGGCGGTTGATCCTCAAACCTCTAGCAGTTCACAAAATCAAACATCTGTTGATAAAGTCCTACAATTGGGCAACAAAATCATCGGAATGATACCTTTATACCCCAATACCACCACCTCCATTTCCATCAGCGGCTGATACTTCAAATTCACCAGTAGAGGTTAGCTCAGATGATACACATTTACAACCTTCACCTCAAAATGCTATTGTTCCATACCAAGGTGATTTGATTTATCTCAAAAGCCATCCAGTAGATCAAGTTATTGGCAACATCAAATCTGGGGTGCTCACATGGAACCAATCCCAAAATATTTATCTTTTTGCTGGTTTTCTATCACTCACACAGCCAGTCAAGTACCAAGAGGCACTGAAAGACAACAGCTGGGTAGAAGCCATGCAAGAAGAACTCCTTCAGTTGAAGAGACAACAAGTTTGGGAGCTTGTGCCACTGCCAAAAGATGTAAGTCCAATTGGCACAAAGTGGGTCTTTAAGAACAAAATTGATGAAAGGGGTATTGTTGTCAAAAACAAAGCAAGGCTCATGGTTCAAGGCTACAGACAGGAAGAAGGTATAGACTATGATGAAACTTTTGCTCCTGTAGCAAGGTTGGAAGCTATTCGCCTGTTCTTAGCTTTTGCTGCTAACCACAACATAAAGGTGTATCAAATGGATATAAAGAGTGCATTTTTGTATGGAAAAATCAAAGAAGAGGTGTATGTCTGTCAACCTCCAGGTTTTGAAGATGCATTCCATCCTGATCATGTCTATAAGCTCAACAAAGCATTGTATGGCTTGAAGCAAGCACCAAAAGCCTGGTATGAAACTCTATCGACTTGTCTCTTATCCATAGGGTTTACTAGAGGTAAAATAGATAAAACCCTATTCTTAAAATGGAAAGGAAAAGATTTGATACTTGTCCAAATTTATGTGGATGACATCATTTTTGGATCCACAAGCACTGCTATGTGTGAAGAGCTTCGAAAACTCATGGCACCAGAGTTTGAGATGAGTGCAATACGTGAGCTCCAATGTTTTCTTGGTCTCCAAGTTAAACAATTGCAAAATGGTACATTTATCCATCAAAACAAGTATGTGAAAGAACTGCTTAAAAAGTTTGATATGGATGATTGTAAACCATGTGGCACACCCATGGCAACCACCAAGCTAGTCACCATTGATGGTAAAGATGACCTTGTTGATCAAACTCTTTATAGAAGCATGATTGGGTCTTTATTGTACCTAACTGCATCAATGCCAGACATCATGTTTGCAACATGTGTTTGTGCCAGATCACAGGCATTACCTAGAAAGTCTGATCTTATTGCTGTAAAAAGGATATTCAGATACATAAAAGGTGCTCTCATACTTGGTATCTGGTATCAAGCTAATGGGAATATTGAGCTTTTAGGTTTTTCAGATAGTGACTTTGCTGGGTGCAAAACTACAAGGAAGTCCACATCAGGAGGATGTCAATTCCTATGTGATTGTCTAGTGTCTTGGCAAAGCAAAAAGCAGGTTGCAGTTTCAACATCACTGCTGAGGCAGAGTATATTGTTGCTGCTAGCTGCACTGCTCAACTCTTGTGGCTTCAAACCAGTTGCTGGATTTTGGTGTAACTGCACTAAAGACTCCACTCAGATTGGACAGTCAAGATGTTGAAAACATCATAAAAAATCTAGTTTCTCATTCAACTACAAAGCACATTGACATCAGACATCACTTTGTGAGAGATTGCTATAAAAAAGGTTTGATTTCTTTGCATCATGTCCATACTTCAGATCAGTTGGCAGATGTTTTAACCAAGGCATTGGATACATCTACCTTTGAAAACTTGATCTCAAGAATTGGAATGCTAAACATGGATTAAAAACAAGTTTTCCTGTAAATCCATGCGTACATAGCATCAAAATGTTTTCAGAAAATCAAAAACTCATTCTTAAAAATAGTTAAAGTTGAAATTTTTCAATAAATATATAAAAGTCTGCTCATAACATCTGTTTGCTCAAAACCTCTGATAGGCTTCAAAATCTTATCCACTGTTAAAGTGTATCCTCTGACTTTCATTCTTACCA
Source organism: Scalesia atractyloides (assembly GCA_947069175.1). Taxonomy (NCBI): domain Eukaryota; kingdom Viridiplantae; phylum Streptophyta; class Magnoliopsida; order Asterales; family Asteraceae; genus Scalesia; species Scalesia atractyloides. Next base: position 37,422,365 of record CAMTDV010000015.1, read on the forward strand.
CTTTTTCAAAACACTGATAACTATCCACTGATAGTGTTAAAAATTAGTACTTTTCTCATCAGAGGTTACACGTGGCCAGATGTTAGCCATCAGATCTTGCATCAGATGCCACGTCATGTTCTCTTTTTCAAAACCCTATAAAAACCCTGTTTTGTTCCTTACCAGTGTTTACCCTAAACTGTGTCGATTTCAAAAATCTCAAAACAGTTTTTCTCTAACACCATGGCTCCCAAATCAAAATCTTCGAAGAAATCCACACAAACACTTCCCCCTACACTCTCATCATCAAAAGCCCACATAATTACATCACCATACTTGAAGCAAAGAACGTAAATACTCACTATCATCCAATGATACGAATTTTGCAAAAGTCGAAATTCAAGCACATGTTAGAAGCAAAGCCCCAATTTACATTGATTCTCTTCGTGACTTCTGGAATAATGCTAAGGTTCACTCAACTGCTACTGGTGTTCCTTATACAGTAATCTCAAGAGTAGGGGGAGTGTTGATGCAAATTAGCCCCCAATCGATCTCTCAAGTTTTCAAGTTAAATGACATAGAACACCCTGTGTCATTTCCCCAAAATGAGATCCAAGCAGATTTTCTAGAAAGAGGTTATGTAGGCTAGATGAAAGGTATGACCATCTTTAAACCTAACTTTCCTGCTGAGATGAGATTTTTCTTTCACACAATTCTAACTTGTCTTTCAGCAAAACCACTGCTTCCAATGAAATTCCATTGAACATGCAATATACGGGGTATGCAATTTTAACTGACACAGATTTTAACTACTCCCAGATACTGTTCAAGGAGCTTGTGAATAATTTTCAAAATATTGCAAAAAGAAAAGCTTTTTTGATTCATCCACGTTTTCTGAGTGTTTACTTACAAGATCAAATCAAAGGTCCTGAAAGTAAAAAAGGCGCTGTGACTAAACCAGGTTGCCTCACTCATGAAACCTTCACCAGAATAACAAACCAAGATAAAGTTGCGAAAACACAAGTAGAGGAGGCTGAGAAAGTTTTACCTGAACAAAATGTTCAAACTCAACCTCTTGCTACTGAGCCCACTGCTCTTGGTGATCAGGGCACCACAACCGATGCTCTGAAGCCCACACCAAAAATCCTCAAAAAGAAAACCAAAACACTTACCAAAAAGCCCACCTAACCCAAAAAGGGTCCTCTGGAAGATGAGATCCCAGAGGTTAACCCAGTGACAGCACCAAAGTCACAAACCACTGTTGCTACTTCTTCACAGCAGATGGTTCAAAGATCTCCAACCGGCTTTGAAACTCCTCCTTCTTCCTCACAAAAGGAAAAGGTTGTAGACACAGGGACACCAAATTATGAAGCTCTGGATCCACTTGGTTCTATCTTCCACAGCCCCTCTCCCAGGGCACTGTCGCTTTCTACACAGCCACCTTCACCAATAACCACACTTCCACCTACTATTTTACCATTGCTGAATGCAATTGAATTAGTCCAGACACAAACCAGCACTTCTCAACAACCCATTACTGAGAATATACTTCATCAAGAGGCTGGGTCTGACTCTTTATTCGTTGCTAGCCCATCAGCACATGAAGAGGCTACATCCCTTGGGTTACATGTAACCCTTGGTGATAGTTCAACTCAAGCAGCCACTATAATTGATGAACTCCCAAGTGTTACCTCTGTTGTGGGAAGTCCCCAGTTCCAAGACAAAGGGGCTCTATGGTTGAAGCTGGTACTAAAACCACTGCTAATGATACCATAGATACAACCACCTCTTCAGGTAGGAGTTCAGATGATCCTATTAAATTAGGTGATGAGCTAAAATACCAGGATTTGATGGAGAGAGTGACAAGGATAGAAAATTTTGTTGATGAAATCAAAAGTTTACTGAAGCAGATGATAGCTACAAAAAGTCAACCCTCTGTTCTATCCACTACTGATCTCAAAGAAGCTCTTAATCCTCTGTTTCAACATCAACAAAATTATTTGGATCTACAACACAAGCACCAGATGAATGATGTTAGAAACATGGTTGAATCAAGGCATCAAGACACTGCAGCAGACATTAAAGCCATCAAAGCTCATCTACTCGCAACCCCTGGCCATGCACCTCCAACGGTTATCTTTGTTACAACAGATGAAGCCAAAAAGGGGGAGAAACCTTTGGGAAACAAAAAGCTGAAAATAGATGATGTAAGGCCATACCTACTTTAAATATTCCAAGGCCTGATGGTTCAAAGAAGATAGATTTAACTGATGAAATTGTGGCCATGGCAAGGGCTAGTCACAAGAAGACAGTGATCAAGGAGAGCAGAGTGTTGGTTGAGAAAAAGATTGAACAACAAAAAGAAAAAGGAGAGGTTGGTACTTCATCAAAGAGGATACCTGCTAGAAAAGCCAGGCAACCAACATCCACACCTCCTAAAACCAAGCCTGCAACCAATCAAACCATTAAAACCTCTGCCTCTCAAAAACCTATCACATCTTCAGAACCACAACCCACATCCACACAAGCAGATGTTACATCACCTGTTGTGTCAACATCTATTGATACAGCATAGGTTGCAACAGATGCAACTCTATCCACTGCCATGATCACATTTCCCACATCAACTCATCCATTATCCACACCACCTAAGATCCCACTACCACCATCACCCACTTTAAGGTTCAAAAGGAGAAAAATCACAAAAGTGATCAATGATGATGAGATTCATGCACCTCTTCCACTATCATCAAAACCAGTGACCTCCACATCAATGCCTACAACATCTTCAACTCGTGAAGTTACTCCTGCAGCAAAGCTGTATCCTCTTGATTTACCAGCAGTCGGGGAAGAGATCCTAAGTTTCTTTTCAGAGGATGACCCTGACAAAAGAACAATCCTATCCCTTGATGGCTATCCAAGACCTGCAAATGTTGATGATTACCTGGAATTGAAATGGAAGCAAGCAGAGGATATTGCCAAAATAGAATCAGCTAGTAAAGATGATTGAGAAATACAGATTGCCATGTCCTTTCAACTAAGTAAAGCCAGCATTTTACAAGACTCTGTCAAGAACCTGAGCAACCAGTTGTTAGAAAGGGAAGATAAGCTACTCAAAAGTGAACTCATTGAGTATATCATGGAGAAGAAGTTGTATAAGGCAACAAGGGCACAATTCAGGGATTGGAGCATAGATGAGCTAAGAGAAGAAATCAACAGAATGCAATAAATGTTGAAAGATCCTCTTAAAAAGCCAACTCTTCCCAACTGGTATTTATACAAGAAAGATGTGCCTGAAAGAGACTTAAAATTGAAGAGAATGAAGAATGAACTAATTCAAAATCATTATGGTTCAAAGAACCAAGTGATGAGATGGGGTGAGGTCAGGGTGATAGACACTTACAAAGAGTTGGAAGAAAGGAGGAAAAAGGATCCATCCATGCCTCCTAAACCTGATTATTCAAAAGAAGATGCTATTCTCAAAGCCCAACTCTCCAAAAAGTCTAGCACAGCATCTGCCCATTCCACACTTGCCCTGTTACACAGAAAAAGGCAAGGGGAGATGTCTGTAAAGACTGACAAAGAGTTTGAGGATACATTCATCAAAGAAGGTATACAGAACATGATTGATTATCCAACTAATGATTTAAGTGCCAAGCTGGCAAAAGATTTATCACAAATAGCTCCTTCTCAATCCTCAGCAATAAAAGCTCCTTCAAGAAAACCTTCAGACCCAAAAATTCTAAAGTGGAAGGTCGACAAAGACACCCATGAATTGACACTGCTCAAATCTGATGGTAATGCCACTAAACTATCCATGGAAGCTGCTTATGGGCTTACAATAGAAGACTTCCAAGAATTATTATGTTTAGAGCTAGAGAAGGATGCTGATGACATAGAATCTCTTAACTTTGAACTTCAATTCAAAGGTCAAATAAGAGAATTCTTCCTAAGAAATAAAGACCAAGAATAAAGTGTTTTTGGCATCATCTGTTCCAGGGGGAGATTGTTGGGATTGAACCCTATGAAAGGAACAGATGAAACAGAGTCAAATAACACTATCCGAGCTTTGGTTAAACTATCAGAGGTTACAACCTCTGTTGTACATACACTGCTTTCCCTAAAGACTGCTCACCTATCATCTGACTTCACAAAATTGCAAAGGTCTGCCAGAGTTACAAGGATCAGAGGATAGAGATCAGAGCTTAGTCATTAGATAGATAATCAATGTAACAGTGCTAAGCACTGATAGTTAGTATTAGCAGTGTTTGTAGTTAGTTACATATAGTTTCCTGTCACTATCAACCCTGACGTCATCAAAGATGCTCAGTGGTTAGATAGTTTAGTATAAATAGGTAACTTGTGTAGCAGTTTAACTTGTCTATCAAAAGATCAACTTTCGCATATCATATTCTTTGCATTTTCTTACTACCAAACTTCAATTGCAAAGGCTGAGGGGGAGTTTGTGAATCACATGCGAGTTTACCAACTTGAAAGCATGATGATGATGAAAATAAACGACCATTGCTTGTAGTAAAAGTTTTCCATCTATTTCGCTGCAAATCTCTTTTAGAACTCAATCATTTTCCATTTTTGAAACAAAAACTACAAGTAATTCAAACTCAGATCCTAACAAATCAGAAGAACTTGTATAATACCCCATATATCAACCATCTATAAAGACCTCGTATCTCAGAATCAGGCAATCTCTCAAACGAAATTTCAGAGTACTAAGTCCATATATCCGAGAGATGTTAATCCACAAGATTAAGCAGTTGCAAAATTTAGTTTATATCTCAGAAACAATTTACTGAACGTGTAAAGCCTATCGACACATCCTTAGTAAGACTTGCTTATCACTTTTTAAACTTTACAATTCTTTAGCATATTGTGATAGTCCACTGATGTACTATCATTTACTTTTTATCCATAAAACTCTTTTTGCCTTTTTCAATGTTTTTGTACTTCTCGTATTTAATATGTTTTTGGATTTTTTGAAAAAATTTTCTCCCCCTAAAATTCAAAAACATATTTTTGGAATTTTTGATATATAGAAAAACATTGACCAACCGATGAGAATCACTTCAATTCTCCATATATTACTGCTTCACAAATTTTCTTTTAAGTCATCTCCCCCTCATGATGACCAAAACCTTGACACCTTTGTGTTTATAACAATTTATACTCCTGGGTTTTGTCTATTTAACAGTGAGGATTCTGTGAAATTTTTCAAATTTTTCTTCAAAAAATTTGAAAATTTTTTCAAGTAAACGTTATTTGAATTTCAAATCTTTTGAAAAAATGGCCTTTATATAAAACTTGATAACCCGGCTCGTCTTTATTGTGTGCCACGGAACTCCATTCTTAGTAATTTACTTTCTCCTCGGAAGCTCATGCACAAAAATTCAAACAATTAGTTGAATAGAGACACCCAAGCCATTGCAGTCTTAGGCGTTGTTTCTTCAACCTTAATTTTGATTTTCTTTACACAATTAGGTTTATTTTGGACTTTCTCAAGTTTCGGAAAGTCCTCTAACCTTTCAATTTTCACTGATTGTATAACTTCTTTTTCTTTTACCAACCATAATTGATTTTTCGTTAAAGCTTTCTTGAAATACAATGTAGAAACTTTTTATTCATAACTATCCGAGGATTCACCAGTTTCAAAATTTGAAAACTTAGTAATAACTGGTTTCACCTTGTTTGTAGTTTCTGTACATTGTTTTAAATCTTGAGTTGGTACTCCATAATTTGTTATCAATATGAGCAGGTTTAGGATTAGTTTGAAAACATTTTCTAGCAATGTGTCCAGTTACTCCACATTTATGACACTTCCTGTTCTCATATCGATCTTTTCTATCAAACCATACACCCAAATCATAACATTGATTTGACGTGTGATAACCCTCTTTCCTTCTTCTCCTGTACCTTTGATTTGACGTTGAAGCACTGTGGTCCGACCTGCACCACTTATTCTCAAATTTTTGTGAGTTTTGTTTTTCAAATTTGTTTGATTTTTTATAATGATTGGATGATTGTACCGATGAACTTTATTTTTAAAAGTCTTAGAATTTTTAGAACTTTGTTTTTGTTCTTCATTCTGCTTAGAAGGCTTTTGCGTTGAGCATTCACCTTTTTCAGAAGATTGTAGAACAGTTTCTTGAAATTTCTCTTTTAGTTTTAAAAATATTTCATGTTTATCATTTTTAGGTCATTCATCATCGATATCATTATCACAATCCTCAATTATGACATCGTCATAATTTGTAACAATGTTACTTATTGGAATTTCCTTTTTATTATTATTGATCGGTTTTGGACATATATGATCTAACTTTAATGAGAATGTCACAAAACCTTTCAATAATTTTTCTGAATTAACAGCTTTATTTTTAACAGTCTCAACTTCTTTTTCAAGTTGAGCTATTTTCTCAATATGAGAATTTACTGCTATTTGATTTTCTATATTTAATTTTTCAAAAACAATTTTTTTCATTTTTAAATATTTTTATTTCATTTTGAGAATCTACTACCATTTGTAGTTTTTCATTTTCTAAAATTTTTATTTTGTTTTCAAAATTCTTTTCATTTTCTAATGTCAAACTCTCAATCTCACTCAAGAGTTTGACATTATCTGCCCGATAGTTATCTACATCATAAACTGGACAGACTAGTTTAGAACTTGAAGATCCATTTGTAGATGTACTTGAAAGTTGAGGTTCACAGTTTTTAACCACTACATTCTCTTCTCTCTTCACATGATATTTATTTTTCAGAGATATCCAGAGTTCTTTTGCAGTTTTGTACTCAGGCAGTAGTATCAAGATATCTTCCTTAACAAATTGTTGAATCAGACTAATCATTTTCTTTTCAGCAAAATACTCCTCTTTCAGTTGCGTAGAATACTTGTACTTCTCTAGAATATTCTGATTCTCCTCTCTTGGAACGACATATCCTGTTTTGATCGCAACCCAACTTTGAAAGTGCATAGCTTGGACCCAGTTCACGAATTTTCCTTTCCAGACTTTATACTCATCAAAACTTATCAACATTGGCGGCTTCACGGACCCCAATTCGTTTTTCAAACTAATCTTTCGTTCAAAAACACTTGAAAAATGATTAGCAAACAGACAATTTTTAGAAAAAATAGACTTTTTAATCGACAATATTAACGTATCGGTTTGCTAAAAACGTTTAAAATTTTTCGGAAAACTATTTTTACCAGATTAGAGCTTTAAACTCGTCTCGTCGATACAAATCTAACGATATATGATGTCCGAGACGTTTTTTCTGAATTTATATATTTATTTATTTATTTATTTTTATTTTTTTTAGAAACCCTTAGACAAGTTCAGGCGAACTTGTTGAAATCTTATGAAAATTTGACCCTGAATATAAATTCGAGTGAACTTATCTTGATTTTCAAGAGACTTTGCAAGTTCGGGCGAACTTGTGAATGATTTCAATAGATTTTGGTCAAGTTCGGGCGAACTTAACTAAAATCATCAGAAATTTACTAAGTTCGAGCGGACTTGACAGAAAAACTTGAAAAATCACACAAGTTCAGGCGAACTTGATATAAATTTCACTAAAAACAGTAAAAATTACTCAAGTTCGAGCGGACTTGGATAATGTTCGAGCGAACTTAACATGTAAAACATGATTTTTTCAGTTTTTCAGCATGAATTCGTTTGTTTTAAGCTCTGATATTTTCAAGGGTTTTAGTATAATGGATTTTACGTATTATACTTGAAAATCAGTCCATTTTGTCCGTGAATTGTCCAAGAAAAGTTAAAAATAGAATAAATTAGTAGAAGATGAGATGTTCTATGTCCAATGTCTTTAAATTAGGCCTATCCTACTCTGATACCACTTGTAGGACTGATCCTGATAGCATAGGAACCTAGATTTGATATCTAATGTCCATAATAGCGAAAATATTACGATATGATTACCTAACAACAAGAATTAATCAGTTAAACGTCAATTTTATTGATATAAAATCAAGTCTCCAATTTGACAGAGCTCCGCCTCAAAGTGCGTAAAGTTACAAATGACAATCACAAGCTAGCTATATATAGGGCTCCAAGTTCGCTAGAGAAGGATGAAGTTCGGGCGAACTTGACCTAGTCAAGTTCGGCCGAACTTGACTTCACAAGCATATCTCAAGCGAACTTGACCCTTATCTACATAAATACTTCGTTTCGCTAGCCTATTCACATCTAATCTATACAAACTCGATATAAGATTAAGACATAGACATTCTGCACCAACAGGTCTGTTATTAAAGGAAGGTATAACATCTTTATTAATAATTGTATATTGTATATTGGCTTAAATCAGGCATATATATGTTTTGGTGTCCATGAATGAAAAATAATTTAACGTATAATGTCTATTAATTTTAAGAAATAAAACAGTCTATCAAATAACAAAATAATAGATGGAAATTGATAAATTGATAAAATTGATATAATTATATATATATATATATATATATATAAGAGTATTGAAACACTCACCCTCAAAAAATCAATTTGCGTATATTGGTATTAGATATTGATTTAATTTTGGTGGAACTTGGAATGAGGATATTCTGTTTGGAATAGAAAACATAGAATTACGGTTTTTGTCTACCAAAAATTTCGTAATGATACAATATTTAACATCATAAAAACTATTAAATTGAATAGGTTATTTAAATTTAATTTAACAATATTTTGATAAGCGTGATTTTAGTACAATTACAAGTTTCTTTTGATAAGGTAGTGGCGTAAAATTGGAAATGATTTATCATTCATTGACGATAAGAATAAAGAAAACAGTCATATCGACTTTGAAATTTGATATTTGAATTAGAAGAAAATGGATAATATGGATGATTTATTCCAAATAATTATCTAATTACTATACATATGGATTATTTAGTTACTGATAAATGTGGAGAAGAATTAGTTATTGCTATACCTATGGATTATTTAGAAACTGTAATTTTTGAATTTGAATTGGAAACCACAGCTAAGTTAAATAGGAAGAAGAGGCAAAACATGGAAACTATTGAAGTACTTAAAAAATTACCTAAAAGGTAATAATATTGTCGTGTTATACGTATATTTGGTGTGTTTTATGAAATTTTAAATCTCAAAATAATAATAATAATAATAATAATAATAATAATAATAATAATAATAATAATAATAATAATAATAGCCTTCATTATACATAAATTACAAGTTAAATAACTTAGGGTTTAATTAGGTAAGTTGAAACATACAAATAAAGGATGTTAAAAAAAATAACAACATGAAGTTAACGAATGACATTCAGCAAACATTTTATGTCCAGCAAATTAAACAAAATGTGGTAAGTCAGTTTACAGCATACTAATATATTACTGTCTAGAAACACAAAATATAACATAACGTTCAAAATAAAGATAGACAACCAAAACATGTTGTTCACAAAAGGGTTTGAACTAAAACCTCAAAACAAACTACTTTGCAATCCTTTTCAAAATCAACTTGCCAGCATCGGGAGGGTAGACAAAGGTGCACTTCTGAGGTGCGTTAATACCATTGGGCTTTGTGAAATTGGTTCGCCATGCTTTCGCAACATATCTGAAGCCACGACCATGCTTCTTCGGTCAAAAAGAAACAACGGTATCAACTCCTGCAAGATTCTAAATGGCCAGCTTCAAAGACATATCAATACGGGACATACGTACGACTTTGGTGTTAAGGCGTTGCGAAATAAATTTATAAGTAAAATACATTTAATAAACACAAAGACATAAATGGGTTTGACATAAATGATCAAATTTTAACATATGTATAAATAATAAAAATCAGATAACATAACTTACAAAATGTTTGTTGAACTTCCATACAAACTCAATAGGATGATAATCAGGGTTGTCTTTATCGTTATCAGAAGCACCAATATCATTATCTTCGTCGTAATCATACATGTTTGGTAAAATAACAAAAAATTGAGTACGAAGACATAGCAAAGTTAGTATAAATAGTTTTATAATCATAAATGTTTATAACCTACCAAAGAATCAACTGAGTGATCGTTAAAAACATGGCAGAAATACTCAATAAACTTCCCTTTTGGCAACGATGGGATTGAGCTAAAGATACTGATGTTTGGTTCACAACGTGGATAAGGTGTAATGTGACATCCCGGTTTTTCAGGTATCTTAAACGCACTACTTCACGGTTATTCATTCCTACGCTAATTTGATTCGGAGAATTAAATTACACGCTCGAAATAACTACGCTAACTTTGTGAACTTATCGAATGAATTACATGCTATGTGTTATTAGACGTTTATAAGTTTTGTGAGTTATTATATCATGTTTTGATTTCGTGATTATTAGTTTATAAAAAAAAATTATATATTAAATAAAAAGCCGAACCGAACCGAGCCGCGAAACGTGTCGACCTCACTTCCTTGTGGCCCAAGTAACTAGCCTAAACTTGATGCCCGAGTTACCCACCCAAATCCCCTTGTGCGGCCGCAAGCCCACCTCACCCTTTCTCCTTTTCTTTTTTTCCCTTGTTTGTATAAATAGGCATGCATGGGTTATGTTTTCAAAAGAAAAAAAAACACACACACACAAACCCTAGCTCCAAAGAGCCGACGGCAGCCCTCTCACTCTTTCTCTCGATCGCAACCTCCTCCAAAACCCGAAGTGATTCCAATCTCGTTCCCGGTTCGTTAATCTTCATCATTGCAAGGTTAGGGTTTTCATTATTTCGCAAATCACATTAGGGTTTATGAACTCTTGATCATGCTTGTATGTAATGGTAGAATCATTGTTATGAAAGTGTTATGATGTTTAGATCGATTAATTGTGCGAGTTTTGCGATTATGATATTTAGTTGGATACAAGAATCATAGGCTACGTTTGGTGATAAAAATCATATTATATGATTAGGGTTTGCATGAGTATGATGTACATGATGATATGTGACTAATAAATCTGTTCTTGATCATTTATATTTAACGTCTCGATCGTTTAAGCGTGTTCTATTGCGATAAAAGTCGAAAACAGGTTGCTGAATGGTGTTTACAGCCAACTTCAATTGGCTGTAACTTGGTTATTATTTATCGAAAAGTGGATTTTCTGAAGCCTAAAACCTATATTTTTGAAAAACGCTTCTAATGGCGCTGGACTCATATTTTTCTGAGGTGGTTTGATATTTTTAAGTGGTCGTTTAAGTACAGTAACTGAAGCTGTGTAAATTCTGAAAATTTGTTAGTTGTTTATCCAGTCAAATCTCAAATTCTGTAGAGAGTTGGGTCACGAAATTTGTACAGCAACTGGAGATGGAAATTTCCGGGAAACTCCCACTGGAATTTTGTCAATTGGATGAACGATGATTTTTAAATAAATTCTCCCGTGGACTGCAGTCAGAAAGCGACGAATCTGACTGCAGCCTAGTATATAAATGTTTATGAATAATTGGTAAAGTGTTAGGACTTGACAAATTTATATAAAATTCTACAATTTAGTTGACACCTTCTGTAAAAAAATTGGAATTTTTGGAACGTTGGAACTATTTTATATAAATCCTCGAAAACAGCCTAGTTATGAGCGTACAAGCTGAAACTTGATAACTTGCGAATGTGTGTGCCAAAGTGTTGTATGAGTTGATTTGTGTTCATGATAAGTTGGTTTGATCACTATTTTGGTATGATAATACTTTGCATGCATGATTGTGTTTTCGAATTTGTTATCATGTGTGCCGCATTGTGTGTTAGTTATGTGTAGGGTTTGTATCAGTGTGTTCACACACTAACTTTAAATCGATTGACTTGTTAGGACGCAATTAGCGGTCCCATCATTTGCTACTTCTGTGTTACACTAACCGAGCAATTAAAGGTGAGTTCACGGCCCCTATTTTATCAGGTTTTAAACAACAGGGGGAGAAACATGTATACACTCTACAACTCTATCTCTTTACGTTATACGAAATTAACGTCGTTAAACTATTCGGTAACTAAGTTAATGTTAATGTACGTTATGGTCACTAAGCAGCTATATCACGGAAGTCCTCGACAAACTCTCGGATCGTTAGTATCTGGTTAGATAGCGGGGAAATTATAAGTAGTACTACTGGGCCCGACAAGCCCCACCAGAGCTAGTCGCGCTAGCCGACCAGGTATGGTCAACGGGTGAATAATTTAGCCTAACTTTCGCCATGGTCAGTGATAGGCCTGGCAACACGGAGGCACAACAGTCAGCTTCGATCGCGAACACTTATGTGACATAACTTTAGGCTCGCTACCTACATGTTAACATTGAACTTAATTACGAACCAACAACATTATTCCGGGTTAGGAATAATGGAACCAACAACAATATTATTCCGGGTTAGGAATAATGGAACCAACATCATTATTATTCAGGGTTAGGAATAATGGAACTATATCGTTATCCCGGGTTAGGGATAACGGGGGAAACAAACTTTTAACCGAACTAATGAACTTATAAAAACCTGTGAACTCACTCTTCTTTAATGTTGACACTTGTTTCTTTACATGTTTCTCAGGACGCTCGGAGCTCTAGGTGCACTCACTTGCATTGATCAAGACATCTTTTTATCGAGTCTCATTTACGAATATTGTTTGGGTTTTTCTTTAGTTTTGGCGTTTTTGTTGGCGCCCGTTCCTTTACTTTACTTTAATGCTTCCGCTCAACTTTAAAACTAATGCTTCCGCTAAACATTGAAACCAAACTAAGACAATTTAAAAATAACTATGAATGGTTAAACAAATGATTTTGGAAAACGTATAAACAAATCATATAGAGTCGTTCGATGTTACTAGTGTCTCGGATTCTGGTTTGTTCACACGCCTTGCGGTAAAACTCCGCAAGTGGAAATTGAGGGTGTGACAGATTGGTATAAGAGCCTCTAGCTATAGAGAACCAGGTTTGCATTAAAAGTAGACCTAAACTATAGCTGATTACACGACACTAGACTTAGTTTGGCACTGAACTGTGATATCTTGTTATGTGTTGTACTACAACTATGTTATGTAAAATATAAATGCATATTGTGATAAACGCAACTCGTAACTAACTAAACAACCCAACAGGCAATGTCATCATCATCATCCGACAAACCTTTACAACCAAGGGCGCCGGGGAAGGCACCTATGGTCGAACCCTCACCACCTCATGGCGTGGAGACACGCTCAGCTGCTAGAAAAAGACTCGCTCTAGGAGAGGAGTCGTCCTCACGCCCGACCATCGCTATGCCGGTCGAACCGGTTAACTCGTTAGAAGTAGGGAACGACCTACTTAGGGATATGATAAGAAAACAACAGGAACAACTAGAGGGAATGCAGGAAACTATCCTAGCACAGGGATGGATGATACGACAATTAACGGGTAAGACTGGAGAGCTCGAGGAAGAGCAATATGAGAATAAGATAGCTCGTAACACCTTAGCTAAATATCTTCGTGCTGAGAAGCTGAGGGCTGACTGGCTCGAAGACAGAGTTCTTGAGTCCAGCTGGAGAATTCAAGAGCTAGAACAGAATCAGGCACCTTTACCAGTACCCGCACCAGCACCGGCCCCTCCAGTGCCGGTAGAGGAAGAAGAGGAGGATCCAGAGGAGGATCCAGAGGAGGATCCGGAGGAAGACCAGGGTTGTAGAAGCTGGAAACGTCGCGGAGGATGACGGCAACGATAGCGATTTGGGAGATGGAGACGTAGAAGACTGACTCGTCTCGCTTATCCCATTTGCTTCCTTCAGTCTATTTATTTTTTCTACTTATGTTTGAACTTGAAATTTTATAGTTAAACTGATATGTTTGGTTGGCATTTTGGGAGACGTTGAAATCTTATTTAATCGAATATTCCTTTTGATTGTTTAATTTATTTGGGTTGACATAATTTAAGAGATTATTTAAGTATGGAGTAGGATAACTATATTGGATACATATACTTATCGGTGTGTGTTTATGTTGTCTTGCGAAGATCTAAAATGGCAACTGGACGTCGCGGAAACCTCAACATGACACCCGAAGAATTGACCGCAATGATCCAAGAACACGTGAATGCTGCTCTGGCAGGTGTTCAAAACCCACCAGCAGGTAACCATTATTAAATTTTCATGGGAAAATCTAATAGTTGGGCTAGTAGACTTTCTCGCTGACTACCTATCCTCTGTCAGCAGGAGGGGGTCTTAACCCCTACAAGATGTTCCTCGATGCGAAACCGAGCAAATTCACGGGTGCAGAAGGACCCATAGGACTGGTCTGTTGGATTGAAAAGTCCGAATCGGTGTTCGAGATGTGCAATTGCCTTGAGGCCAACAAGGTCAAGTATGCTGCCTCAACGTTGGAGGATGGGGCATTAACTTGGTGGAACGCACAAGTCCAAACGCGTGGACTTATTGCTGCAAACGCAATGGCCTGGGTCGAGTTTAAGGCCCTAATCAAAGAGGAGTACTGTCCGTGGGACAGGGTTCAACATTTGGAGCAAGCATTATGGAACCACAAGATGTTGGGATCTGAAATTGAAGCATACACAGCGAAACATCATGATCTGGTGTTCCTATGCCCCGATCTGGCCAACACCGTTGAAAAACGACTCGAGTTTTACCTTGGGGGTCTGGTCCCCGAGATCCAGGGCATGATAATGGCTACCAACCCTGCGACTGAGCATCAAGCGATCAGGCTGGCGCACAAACTCACCGATAAGGCGGTGGAACAAAAGAAGTTGCCATCTCGGGGTGCAACTGAAGTGGTCCCTGATAATAAAAGAAAAATTGAAGACTCGTCTGCTCGACAGTCTTCGTCAGCCCAGCCACAACAAGGGAACCAGAAACGGTTCAATAATTTCAACAGCAATCGGGTTCACAATAATCAGCCCGCCAACAACACCCAGAACACCAGCGGCTATGTGGGTCGAAAGCCGCAATGTAATCGTTGTAACCTCCATCATCACGGCCCTTGTGCCGGAAATCGCTGTCAACGATGTGGCAAAGTGGGACACGCGGCAAAGGATTGTCGCGGGGAAATCATGTCCCGACAAAATCAGAATCGGCACCCGGGTCAACAAAAGGGTATTAACCGGGGGTGCTATCAGTGTGGTAGCACTGCCCACTTCAAACGAGACTGCCCACAGCTTCGCAACAACAACAACAATGGTGGGAACAACAACAACCACAACCACAACAACCACAACAACAACAATAACAACAACAACAATGGAAATGGTGGCACAGGAGGTGCCAAAGGTCGTGCATTTACGCTAAGCCGCAGAGAGGCCAGAAACAACTCGAACGTGGTCACCGGTAAGTTTCCCCTTAACGAACATTTTGCTACTGTACTTTTTGATACGGGTGCGGATAGGAGTTTTATATCTGAGTCTTTTAGGAAGAACCTAAATCTCACGCCTAAATCCCTAGAGACCCCTTACGTCATAGAACTAGCCGATGGTAAATCTGTAGATGTGACCCATTTAGTATCCGGTTGTCAACTTAAACTCACGGGTCACACCTTTACCATTGATCTGATGACAACTACCCTGGGTAGTTTTGACGTGGTAGCCGGAATGGACTGGCTATCCGACGTCCGAGCTGAAGTCCACTGCTTCGAGAAATCTATCCGTATTCCGCTCTCTAACGATGAAGTCTTGATGGTGCAAGGCGAGAAGGCAGGCGCCGTCACAAACATCATCTCTTACATGCAAGAACAGAAGTATCTTCGGAGGAAGAACTCCTTCGCTTTTCTCGCACTGGTCACTGAACAGCCTAAGGACGAGAAGCGTATAGAAGATATCCCCGTCGTCCGTGATTTTTCCGATGTATTTCCAGAGGAGTTACCTGGTCTTCCACCACATCGACAAGTGGAGTTTGAAATTGAATTGGCGAACCATGCAACTCCTATCGCCAAGGCCCCATACCGCCTAGCTCCAGCCGAGCTGCAAGAGCTGTCTACCAAACTTCAGGAATTGTTAGAAAAAGGATTTATCCGACCCAGTACTTCGCCATGGGGAGCTCCGGTCCTTTTTGTCAAGAAGAAGGACGGGACCTTCCGCATGTGCATCGACTAAAGGGAACTCAATAAGGTCACTGTCAAGAACCGATACCCATTACCTCGCATCGACGATCTCTTCGACCAGCTTCAAGGGTCAAGCTACTACTCCAAGATTGATCTACGGCCAGGTTATCACCAGTTACGCGTCAGGGAGGAGGATATCTCTAAGACGGCATTTCGTACTCGGTATGGCCATTATGAGTTCTTGATCATGCCCTTCGGTCTCACCAACGCACCTGCGGTGTTCATGGACCTCATGAACCGCGTGTGTAAACCGTATCTCGACAAGTTTGTCATTGTGTTCATAGATGACATACTCATCTACTCTAAAGGTAAAGAAGAACATGCTGAACATCTACGATTACTGCTGGAATTACTTCAACAGGAGAAACTATATGCCAAGCTTTCAAAGTGTGATTTCTGGATTCGGGAAGTTCAGTTCCTCGGGCATATTGTGAACGAAAAGGGTATCCACGTCGATCCCGCCAAGATCGATGCTATCAAGAACTGGGAAGCACCCAGGACACCGACAGAGATCCGCCAATTTTTGGGTTTGGCTGGTTACTACAGACATTTCATCGAGGGATTTTCAAAGATCGCGCAACCGCTTACCACCCTCACCCAGAAAGGCACCAAGTATGCTTGGGGTGACAAGCAGGAAGCGGCATTTCAATTGCTGAAGCAGAAACTTTGCAGTGCACCCATTCTGTACTTGCCGGAAGGGACTGATGATTTTGTGGTATATTGTGACGCTTCCATTCAGGGATTGGGATGCGTACTCATGCAACGTGATAAGGTCATCGCGTATGCGTCCCGACAATTGAAGGTTCACGAGAAAAACTACACAACACATGACCTGGAATTGGGAGCAGTGGTGTTTGCGCTTAAGATTTGGAGACACTACCTATGGAACAAAGTGCACAATCTATACAGATCACAAGAGCCTCCAACATATCTTTGACCAGAAGGAGTTGAACATGCGACAGCGTCGCTGGGTCGAACTCCTGAATGATTATGAATGTGCCATCCGGTATCACCCGGGTAAAGCTAACGTGGTAGCTGATGCCCTCAGTAGGAAGGAGCACTTGAAACCTCGTCGGGTACGAGCACTACAGTTCACCATTCATTCGGGGTTACCCGAACAGATACGCGACGCGCAGTTAGAAGCAGTTAAGGAAGAAAACATCAAGGCCGAATCTGTGGGAAAGATGGAACGCGATTGGGAAGTAAAACCCAATGGTGCCCGATATTTCATGAATCGTATATGGGTACCTCTCTATGGAGACCTCAGAAAGCTAGTCATGGACGAAGCTCACAAATCCCGATACTCTGTCCATCCTGGTTCGGATAAGATGTATCAAGACCTTAAAGCCCCGTACTGGTGGCCCAACATGAAAGCGGATATAGCCACCTATGTGAGCAAGTGTTTGACTTGTGCGAAAGTCAAGGTGGAGTATCAGAAGCCATCGGGGCTACTTCAACAACCTGAGATCCCGGTGTGGAAATGGGATCAGATCTCGATGGACTTCATCACTAAACTCCCGCGAACTTTGGGTGGTTGCGATACCATCTGGGTGATCGTGGATCGTTTAACTAAGTCCGCACACTTCCTAGCGATCAAAGAAACAGATAAGATGGATAAGTTGACTCGCATCTATATTAAGGAAGTAGTTTCTCGGCACGGAGTGCCAACGTCCATCATCTCAGACAGAGATGCTCGTTTCACGTCCAACTTTTGGCAGTCACTTCAGAAAGCATTGGGTACATGCTTAGATATGAGCACAGCTTATCACCCTCAGACGGATGGTCAAAGCGAAAGGACCATTCAGACCTTGGAAGACATGCTTAGGGCATGCGTGGTAGACTTCGGGAATAGTTGGGAAATCCATCTGCCTTTAGTGGAATTCTCGTATAACAACAGTTACCATACGAGTATATCGGCAGCACCATATGAAGCATTATACGGTCGTAAATGTAGATCACCGGTCTGTTGGGCAGAAGTCGGTGACAGTCAACTCACAGGCCCTGAGTTGATACTTGAGGCTACTGAAAAGATTGTACAAATCAGAAACCGTATGGCAGCGGCACGAGATCGACAGAAAAGCTACGCTGATCAACGACGCAAACCGTTCAAATTTCAAGTAGGCAACCGCGTCCTACAGAAGGTGTCACCCTGGAAGGGTGTAATCCGTTTTGGGAAACGAGGCAAACTAAACCCACGGTACGTAGGCCCGTTTGTGATCTTGAAGCGTATCGGGCCCGTAGCTTATCAATTAGACCTTTCTACCGAACTCAGTGGAGTTCACAACGTTTTTCACGTGTCAAATCTGAAAAAGTGTCTATCAGATGAAACCCTAGTCATTCCATTGGATGAGATTCAAGTGGATGAACAACTGCACTTTGTGGAACAACCTATCGAGATCATGGATCGTGAGATCAAGACTCGAAGGCACAGCAAGATACCGATCGTCAAGGTTCGTTGGGATTCTAAGCGTGGACCGGAGTTCACGTAGGAAAGAGAGGACCAAATGAAAAGCAAATACCCACACCTCTTTGCAGCTAAGCAGCAAGCTAACGTTACCACCAACTAAATTTTCGGGACGAAAATTCTTTCAACATGGGGATGATGTGACAGTCTGGGAATTTCTTGTACCATTGCTAACAAACTGAATCTTTGTGCGTTGTATTCGAAACCTGTGCGTTGCATTCTAAACCGCGTTTACTCAATTTTCGGGACGAAAATTCTTTCAACATGAGGATAATGTGACATCCCGGTTTTTCAGGTATCTTAAACGCACTACTTCACGGTTATTCATTCCTACGCTAATTTGATTCGGAGAATTAAATTACACGCTCGAAATAACTACGCTAACTTTGTGAACTTATCGAATGATACGTGCTATGTGTTATTAGACATTTATAAGTTTTGTGAGTTATTATATCATGTTTTGATTTCGTGATTATTAGTTTATAAAAACAATATATATTAAATAAATAGCCGAACCGAACTGAGCCGCGAAACGTGTCGACCTCACTTCCTTGTGGCCCAAGTAACTAGCCTAAACTTGAGGCCCGAGTTACCCACCCAAATCCCCTTGTGCGGCCGCAAGCCCACCTCACCCTTTCTCCTTTTCTTTTTTTCCCTTGTTTGTATAAATAGGCATGCATGGCTTATGTTTTCAAAAGAAAAAAAAAACACACACACACAAACCCTAGCTCCAAAGAGCCGACGGCAGCCCTCTCACTCTTTCTCTCGATCGCAACCTCCTCCAAAACCCGAAGTGATTCCAATCTCGTTCCCGGTTCGTTAATCTTCATCGTTGCAAGGTTAGGGTTTTCATTATTTCGCAAATCACATTAGGGTTTATGAACTCTTGATCATGCTTGTATGTAATGGTAGAATCATTGTTATGAAAGTGTTATGATGTTTAGTTCAATTAATTGTGCGAGTTTTGCGATTATGATGTTTAGTTGGATACAAGAATCATAGGCTGCGTTTTGTGATAAAAATCATATTATATGATTAGGGTTTGCATGAGTATGATGTACATGATGATATGTGACTAATAAATCTGTTCTTGATCATTTATATTTAACGTCTCGATCGTTTAAGCGTGTTCTATTGCGATAAAAGTCGAAAACAGGTTGCTGAATGGTGTTTACAGCCAACTTCAATTGGCTGTAACTTGGTTATTATTTATCGAAAAGTGGATTTTTTGAAGCCTAAAACGTATATTTTTGAAAAACGCTTCTAATGGCGCTGGATTCATATTTTTCTGAGGTCGTTTGATATTTTTAAGTGGTCGTTTAAGTGCAGTAACTGAAGCTGTGTAAATTCTGAAAATTTGTTAGTTGTTTATCGAGTCGAATCTCAAAATCTGTAGAGAGTTGGGTCACGAAATTTGTACAGCAACTGGAGATGGAAATTTCCGGGAAACTCCCACTGGAATTTTGTCAATTGGATGAACGATGATTTTTAAATAAATTCTCCCGTGGACTGCAGTCAGAAAGCGACGAATCTGACTGCAGCCTAGTATATAAATGTTTATGAATAATTGGTAAAGTGTTAGGACTTGAAACATTTATATAAAATTCTATAGTTCAGTTGACACCTTCTGTAAAAAAATTGGAATTTTTGGAACGTTGGAACTATTTTATAAAAATCCTCGAAAACCGCCTAGTTATGAGCGTACAAGCTGAAACTTGATAACTTGCGAATGTGTGTGCCAAAGTGTTGTATGAGTTGATTTGTGTTCATGATATTGGTTTTATCACTATTTTGGTATGATAATACTTTGCATGCATGATTGTGTTTTCGAATTTGTTATCATGTGTGCCGCATTGTGTGTTAGTTATGTGTAGGGTTTGTATCAGTGTGTTCACACACTAACTTTAAATCGATTGACTTGTTAGGACGCAATTAGCGGTCCCATCATTTGCTACTTCTGTGTTACACTAACCGAGCAATTAAAGGTGAGTTCACGGCCCCTATTTTATCCGGTTTTAAACAACAGGGGAGAAACATGTATACACTCTACAACTCTATCTCTTTATGTTATACGAAATTAAAGTCGTTAAACTATTCGGTAACTAAGTTAATGTTAATGTACGTTATGGTCACTAAGCAGCTATATCACGGAAGTCCTCGACAAACTCTCGGATCGTTAGTATCGGGTTAGATAGCGGGGAAATTATAAGTAGTACTACTGGGCCCGACAAGTCCCACCCGAGCTAGTCGCGCTAGCCGACCGGGTATGGTCAACGGGTGAATAATTTAGCCTAACTTTCGCCATGGTCAGTGATAGGCCTGGCAACACGGAGGCACAACAGTCAGCTTCGATCGCGAACACTTATGTGACATAACTTTAGGCTCGCTACCTACATGTTAACATTGAACTTAATTACGAACCAACAACATTATTCCGGGTTAGGAATAATGGAACCAACAACAATATTATTCCGGGTTAGGAATAATGGAACCAACATCATTATTATTCCGGGTTAGGAATAATGGAACTATATCGTTATCCCGGGTTAGGGATAACGGGGGAAACAAACTTTTAACCGAACTAATGAACTTATAAAAACCTGTGAACTCACTCTTCTTTAATGTTGACACTTGTTTCTTTACATGTTTCTCAGGACGCTAGGAGCTCTAGGTGCACTCACTTGCATTGATCAAGACATCTTTTTATCGAGTCTCATTTACGAATATTGTTTGGGTTTTTCTTTAGTTTTGGCGTTTGTGTTGGCGCCCGTTCCTTTACTTTACTTTAATGCTTCCGCTCAACTTTAAAACTAATGCTTCCGCTAAACATTGAAACCAAACTAAGACAATTTAAAAATAACTATGAATGGTTAAACAAATGATTTTGGAAAACGTATAAACAAATCATATAGAGTCGTTCGATGTTACTAGTGTCTCGGATTATGGTTTGTTCACACGCTTCGCGGTAAAACTCCGCAAGTAGAAATTGAGGGTGTGACATGTAACCTTAACAAAAGGTGTCAGCTGATACAAATAGGGATCAACTTTCCTGAACACAAGTAGACTATCCTCAGATAATGAAAGGTCAGTGACGACCTTTCCCCATCCATCCATGAAAGCAAATTTACCATTATAAGCTGAAAACTTAACCTTCCAAACCTTTCCGTTTATAGACTTAATGACAACAATAATATCACCAACTGCAGACTTTAACCATGTCTTAGAAAAGCGTTCCGGTATAACCTGTAAACTAAACATATAAATAATAAAAAATAAGTAAAGAAAATAATAACAAATGAAATGAAGAGCAATAACAATACTAAGAATTCAGTAGTTAGGGCTGAAAAAAACTTATAAAAAGACATGTTCCGGTATTTAAACTTTATCATGATAAAAGAACCAAGCAATCGTAAGAAACGGATGTTAGGAAGCTAACAAATAAAAAACCATACAAAATACGAAAATTATAAGTTAGGAAACCTAAAAAGTCGGTAACATACAAAACCCAAACATCTATTCCTTCATATCTACAAGCCGATGTATAACATATGAATAATAATTCAACCTGCAAATACACAACTTCATGTCTACAAAACAATGCAAGGGAAAATAAATAGACAAAAAAAAATCAAAACTCGTAATAAAGAAACCAGTATACAAATTACATAAAAATCACATTACCGCAGAAAAAAAACTGATAAATATAGATTATCCTAATAAATGGGCATACAAAGAAAAATCAACTATAAAACCCTAAAAAACATTGAACTCATAATACTCTAATCGAACTCTAAATATAGATTACCGGTTTATGAAGGATGTTTGTAACAGAAAAAAGTAGATGAAAGAAAATCTAGGCTGTAAAAGCATAAAATTCAAAACGAAAACGAATCGGAAAACAAAAATATGTTCAAAAATTCAACAATCAAATATACATACCTTAAAACCCTAAATTGGAAGATTGTAGAAGAGATCTTATCCAAGATATGGAAAGATTTTGTGATGTTGAACGGTGTTACATTGGAAAGATCAACGGCGGCTTATGTAGACGGAAGTTAAACAATCGAGAGAAAAAGGTGCGAAAGATGTGAAGTTTTAGGGTTCTAGAAAGATAATAATGAAACATATGAATAAATAGGATTCGAATATAGGGTCACATTGATTTACGGAGCTTCGAAAAGGAAATACAATACCCAAACTTTTCCCGCAAAAGGGAATTCAGAGAGCTCTAAGGTAAGGACACCTTAGCCAAAAAAAATTTATTTATTATATATAATAGATGAGATGATTTGGGCCATGTGGCATGTGATGATGGAGCATTTTTGCTGATGTGGCATGTTATGGTGTATGTATATGGTGAATTTGGGGGGAATCCATTCTCAAAGCTCAATACACAAAGAAAAATATAATGGATGTGGGATCCGAACGTTGTCAGATCGGATTTATGGTTCTCAAAGAAACCGACTAGTAATATGAATCCTATAAATTCCTTCTCTCAATTATTGTTCTTATAACTCACCTACCGACACCATCACCATCTATTCTCTCTGTTCTCTATCTTCTAAATCACCTACCCTTCTCATCTAATATCTTTGTTCTCTCTTCCTCCTAAATTCGCTCATCATCTTCTTCCTAATATCAGTAATCGATCAACATCAAAGGTAAAACAACTGAATCAATGCTACAATATGGTTTCTTTATGTTATTCGATCATATAGGAAACAATTGTTTACAAATGGAATCGGAAAATATTAAATTTGTTTTTTTTCATATGTTTTTTGTAGATCCGTAACCATACGCAACTCTGTTATTTAGATTTGATTTTTTTATGTATTATGTATCTTTAATCGAAATTATTGATGGTTTTTCTTTCTTTTGCCCTAAATCTTATTTCATGATCGGACTCGGATTCTTCATCTACAGGTTAGTTAAACTTTGTTGTTGTTCGTTGCTTTTTGATCGTTATGTTTTCATCGATTATCATAGTTACTGTTTTTTTTTCTTGATTTGTTTTATCATTATGAACCCTAAATCTTATGTCACAATCGTACTCGCTTTCTTCGTCTAACAAAACAGGTTAGTTATATTTTGTTGTTGTTTGTTGTTTTTTTATCGGTATATGTTTGTTTTTATCTTGTATGTTCAGTAATTTTTTTTTGAAATTTACGAGATCAAAGTTTCGAATATGCAACGATTTGTTTCTCATGAATAATTTTGGTATTGTATTCATTGTCAATTTTTGAAAAGATTTCGTTATTTTTTCTTTATTTTGGTGTGATCTGTTTTTTTGGTATTATGGATTCAGTTTCTATATATAGATTAAGTTGTGAAGTTTTAAAAACAACTGTTATTTCTTTTGTAGATATGGATCACAATAACAACAGTCTTTCATTCTTAAAGTTCATAGAGGACGATGATCCTATTTTTTTGGTATGTTAAATATTTTTATGTTTACTAAACATAATTATTCCTACTTATATGTGTGTTGTTTCGATTGATAGAAACTACCAAATGATTATACGACATTACTGTCGGGAGAACAACTACCATACGGTGGATCTGTTAAGATTGTTGATGGTAACAATTCATGGATGGTAAAAATAGAAAGAAATGTGGTGGGCCCTATCTTTGGTGATGGATTCATTAAAGTTGTTAGGTAGTCTGGTTTAAAAAAATGACTATTAACAAAAGTGAAGGACAATCTCTATCAAGAGTGGTCGGTCTTTACTTGAGAGATCCTGTATTTTCACATGGCCAATTATATGTTGCATTGTCGAGAGTAAAGACTAAAGATGACGTTAAGCTTTTAATATTCAAGGATGTGAGGCCGACAAATCAAACGACGAACGTTGTTTACAAATAGATTTTTGGGAATTTGTAGTTTAACATTTTGAATTATTTTAACACTTCATAGTTTTTTAGTGTTTTTTATATTAACTTCATTGGATTTGCTACTTTGTTTTGTTATAATTACATTAGAACTTCAAGGATTTTGTAATGGTTTGTTATTTATACTGACTTTCTTTATTGTTTATTGATATTAAAAAGTTCGGTAATCACTAATCTTTATAAGTAATATTTTACATATATAAAAGTCTAATATAATTATGGAACAACAATTATGTGAAGTTAATGATAATATTGTATACAATTTTTAATATACGAAACCATGCTTATTATTGTCACTACTACATATTAACATTATTAAATTTTACTTTTAAAAGATTCATAATAGATAACATAACTTTTTTTATTAAAATAAAACAAATAATCAATTTGTGGATACACTTAAATCCTTTTAAAACCCATTAAATACTTTTAAAAACCAAGTTGTACAATTATTCATCACTAAAAATACCATGATTTTTTTAATTATAGATTTATACAAGTATTTTTGGAAACTGTTTTTATTCACATTGTAAAGGAAACTATTAAATAGATAGTCAATTTATATGTATGTATTTAATAAAGCCGTTTCTAAAATATACAATATAATCAATTTATAGAAGGTATTAAACACATTTGATAACAATTTTGTAAAATATTTTTTGTTTTCTAAACAATCCGAAAAAGAAACATTTATAAATATATGCAGATCATACATAATTTTCAAAATATCATGTAGTACACATAATTTCCAAAATATCATGTAGTATATATCTTATTTTGGTATTACACTTTTGTAAATTATCTAATTTAGTAATATATCTTATTTTTTATAATCCTGTTATTTGTGCAAACAAATACACAATTACTTGGACCACAATTTAGAATTCTTACTATAACCTAAATAATGTTGTCTTATAAATATACATAACTAGGTTATCACCCGCGAACTTCGCCGGTCGAAAATTTAATCTACGTTATCACAGAGTGTATAAATAATATACATACAAATAAAATGATATATTACATAAATTACTTATTGACAAAATGAAATTTGATTATAAAAAATACTTATATCAAATATAAGAGAGAAAATAAACTTGATCATATTCTTTACATGATTATTAAAAGAATCTTAAATAACCGGAACCCAACTTCTTGCTTAACATATGCAACACGTAAAAATTTATTTATAAACTTCACGAGTTAGTCTATTTAAATTATGTAAACAAAATGTGTAATGATTTATTTAAAATGTATGTGTAGCGATATATATATATATATATATATATATATACACACGAATTATTGAAAGTTTATTATTAGATTAATTTTCAAATGCCACTAAAGAAGCATGAAAACAATAAAAAATGGTAAAACGAAAAACTAAATCAATTAACTTAGACATTTGCATTAGTTGTAATCTTACAAGATCTTGAGACCCAATATGTCAACTGTCACTTGGCAGCCCTCGTAGACACTTAACGGAATATAAATGAAATTACATAAAAAGTTAAATTACAATTATAATTTACAAGTAAAGTAAAGAAATAAAACTAAATGGATCATGTATGGAACTAAAATGCATCGCAAATACACACAGCAAGGACTATCTACACACAAATATAATAATAAATGCTCCTCTAAAAGTATACATATTCACATAGCAAGTACTATTTCAATGCATCTCTTGACAGCTTGAGGATCATTAGGATTTTTATTAGGTTAAACTTGGCATGCCTGTTTCATAAATAACTTAAAAATTAGTGGCATCAATTAGATTGGTAACGAAAAATGGGCCAAATCAGTCATATTAGTCCAAAGTGGCACAACATAATCAGACTAAAACAGTGAACATGAGGGCAACCATGGTGCACCAAGGGGTCAAAACATATGTAATAATAGGTCAAAACATGTTGCTGACAAAATTTAATGATATTCTAATGTCGGTCAAAATGGGTCAGATGAAAACGACCCACAAACATCTTTTTATCGATGGGTTTATTAATAACTCTAAGAATTCTTTTGCATCTTTTCATCGAAAAGGTTGATACTTTAGCTTATTGTTAAACAACTAAACTTTTTTGAACTTTTGATGGATATGGTGATTATTACGATCGTTGGACTTGTTTATTCTTGTTCACTTCAATAAGAAAATTCAAAAAAAAGGAAAGGAAATTATGTACTTACTTGTGAACATATGAACTCTTTTGGGTGTAATCTTTTTGGATAAACGGTTCTTATCATAACTCATTCTCGTGCACAAGAAGCTCTAGCTCTCACTTTTTCTTTTTCATATAGACTCATAGACCCTTTACCAACAAATAGGAAACAATAAACAAAAATGAATATACATATATGCCGATAAATGTATACATTTACAAAAACTCTTAAATTAAGAAGAATTCATTTACACAAAACCTTATCATGGCTGTTTGTACAGACCCACCATTCATACGCCTCGATTCAGGCCAGAAACACTTATTGTTGTCATCACGTTCTCAATTTGTTTTGGCAGCAATTATCAACACTTATCATGGTTATTTATACAGAATTCTCAGCCCTCAAGCACATCTCAAACAGCTTCAAAAGATCCCAACTCCCTACAACATCATACCACACACGGTTTGGTCTGGAAATCACGCCCAAAAGTGTCACCTTGTTTTTCCATTTTTGACAGCCCATTACCGATGTCCTTTTGGGGCTGTTTAACCATCCACGCAGCCCCTAAACACCTCTCGATTGAACATGAATGATACCCGTTAACCACTTGATCACAACATAGATTTTGACAACTTGATAGGGTCCATAAACCACCCGAAAACGCTGCTATGTATTTCAATGGTCGGTTTTCACTTTTGGCGACCGCCGCAGCTCCATCTTCGCAGCCCACTACACCCTTTTACAATAAAAATTAACAAATTGCCGTTCAAATTGGTGTATAGTAGAGTAGAAATAACAATTTCCGTTCAAATAAATTCAATAAATCATATTGGTATTTAATTAATTGTATAAACAAACACTTGCATACAAAAATCACATGTACATATATACCTGTCACTCAGAGTGGAAGCACTTGCATACAAAAATCACATGTACATGTTCTTGGCCAATATTGTTATCTAGCATGATCATGCTTGTGGTTTTTGTCAAGAACATGATGATAGTGCTACTTACTTGAAAGCAAGTTAGGGTGATTGTTATGTTGTTCATGGTAGTTTTCCCAAACTTGTAGAGTTAGGAGTTTTGACAAACAAATAACTCTTGTTTAAAGGTTAACATTAACTAAGTAAGTGAGCTTCAAATAATAATTTTTAGGTGATTAGAGTGATTAATTCATTTTAGTTTTCCTAAAGATTATAAACTAGGAACCTTGATTGGAGACTTAGTTAACTTAGAGCTTGCATCACCATTGATCCTTTCCTTAGTTGTCACATGTTTGTTTGTGGATACTTAGTTTAGGCAACCCTTTCTTAGATATTGTTATTTCTTAGCTTAGTAGTAGTTTATTATTTTGCATGATAAAATAGGAACAAAACCAACTCTTTGATTGAAAAGGCTTTAGAGTAGCAAAAGTTTAGTATCGAGACACCGCATCCAAGGATTAATATCCGGTTCTTACCAACAAATTATATTACCTTCCGATGGGTACACTTGCCCTTTGTGTGTGTAGTTAGTTTTTAGGTGAAAACCATTTTTAAAACTAAATTTGTGTGAAGAAAAATCCAATTAAAATATATATATAATTCATGCACATTAGCCATCATCTACAGAAAGCAGACCAATAGCAATTATTCAATTGCAAATGTATTGATAACCCATAGTTCTCTTACTCTATTGCGGCTTCAAACACTAATACTTTGAGTATAAATTTCTTGGTAGGTTCTACAGTATTCATCATCGGTGCATTTTGAGCACATAGTAGAAGTCACTGTATATAGGATTGCAAATTCTATTGTCAACAATCATTCTTGTAACGTGAAAGAAAATAACAAATTTTTATTTTTTAGTAAAAACTTTTTATCCTTTTGTTTTCAAAATCGTCATTGTTCTTTTATAAAAGATTATTCCAAACCTACACTGTAGTCAAAGTTGGTGGAAAAACTTGGTTAAAAATATGGTTAACAATCAAAATCACATTAAAAGTAAAACTGACTATGAATTGAAACAAAAGCATCATATATCTTGAAGTCACTTCAATGGAGTGCTTTCAATTAGTACTTTCGATTTCAATGTAACATGAACATACGTTGGTTTAGACAATGTTTGTCCTTAGCGGGTCAAATGAAAAATAGCTTAAATGAAATTATCGCCGATTAGATGAAAGTTTTCTAGTGTGTATTTCTATTGCACAAAACCTTTATATCATATAAAGAACATAAATCATTACCGTTTTAACATTTCCGAAAGATAAAACGATTACCAACAAAACACCTGCAGGGTATCAAAAGTTCACTCATTCCCTCAAACAAATAAATTATATTAGTTTAACATAAAAAATATGTAGTTTATGAAAACAATTCCAGTCTAATTCAATAAACAAATATATGGCTGCAAAACTTTAGTAAGAAACATCCACCAATCAGAGTCATCTAGTTGATAAGAATATCCTAATTCTTACTAAATTAAAAGCATTAAGATTAAAGGAACTTGAACAAACAGGGAAAGAACAAGTATTAACTCAATTTATGTGCAGATTGAATGCATTTGAAGTTGCCTCTTGTGGCAGCATCAAGCAAAGCTAAACACATTTAAACCAGTTAACAGTTGTAAAATTAATCTATTATGCCATGCCATACTTAACCCCAATTCAATCATGTTCAAATAAAAAATAGAAAAAAAATTATTTAACGTTTACATATCAACCATCAACGAAAGATAAAAGACCATAGGTGACATTTTTATACATTTGTCTTTTAACTGGTCAAATGGGTCTGAACTAAAAAATATACTACTAAGGAAACGGGTATATGTTATAATGTTAGATCAAGTTTTGAAGCTATTATTGATGGTCAAATTATATTAATGAAATATTATTAAGTTATATCAGATACCTTTTTACTAAAAAAAACTCATAAATTGAGAATTTGTCATATAAATATTCATTCATAGCATTCATTAAAAAAATCTTTTTAAAGCACAAAACCAAACATTTATACCAGAAGTTTAATGGAATGAAAGAAAAAAAACATACAAAAGATGCAAAACTAAAGTATAGGAAACTTAATATTAAGAGGAAAGTTGGATACGGAGAAAACCATAGCGCTAATTGAATATGATTCTAATAGATGACATGGACAAGGCAATAACAATACTCACCAAGCATCAATAAATTTATCCACAACTTCAAGTGAACCTTGTAAAGTTCTAGCGTAATAATACTACAGGTGTTAAAAACATTGATACAAAAATATGTCAAAACAAAGGAAGACAATAAGATGATCAACCAAAACCATACCTATTGAATCTAATGGGGCAAGTAACAACTAACTTTTCTGATAAAACTAAAACGATTGAACATGTATGCATTGAAGAAATTATCAAGTAAAGTAATGATATGAAGTATTAGATTATAAAATATTTTAAAACCAAAAAACCAAGCACCATGTTTCAAATCTATAAATACTGATCAAATCCCACAATCAAAACTCGTTCATTCTGCTTGCATTATTCCTCTGCTCACAGCCCCCCTGTTCGTCGGAAAAACACAGTCAGCCGCCGGAATTCAACCGCCGGAAATCGTGATCCTCCACTTGTGTTCTACGGTAGACTCCTGCTCTTTTCCTTTGAATATTACTCAATTAACATCGCATACTGCTGGTAATCAGAAGTGAATCAGATTTAAAGGGGCGGGTACAGGTTTGGTTCGAATTCAAAATGAAGAAGATGAAGTGAAAACTCGTGTTTTATGTAATTAAATCAGTTGTTTCAAACGGGTTAGACACACAGTCCAGTTGTGGACTGTGTGCAAACACACGTACACGTCCCCGGTTCGAACCTGATTCACTACCGTACCTCTGTTATATAAACAGTTTTGTTTTTGTTACATCATGTCTAGCCGTAGTATGTATATAAATATAATTGAAAATCAAGTTTTGACGGGTTAGACACCCAGCCCAGTTGGCCGGGCTGGGTGCAAAACCGGCTCCAGGTCGCGGGTTCGAAACCCACTCTTCACGCAAACCGACTGGCTTTTAAAACCCTTTTTAATTAAATTAAATCAGGAATTACTTAATAAGTATATAAATATAATAAAAATCCAGTATCTAACGGATTAGACACGTAGCTCAGTTGGAAGAGCTGCGTGCACGTAACCGTGAGGTCTCGAATTCGAATCCTGTCACACGCATCCAACTTCACACAAAAACCCAGTCAGATCTAACTGTCAGATCTGACAGTTTTTTTTAAATATTAATTTTTATGTCATATATCCTTATATTTTAGCAAAAATTAATTAAAAAAAAAGATATACATCAAAATATAACTTTGAAGGTTATAAAACCTCAACAAAATACCACAAAAATAACCTAAAAACCTAACAAAAAATTATTAAGTCCAAATATTAATTTGTTTATATTTTTGTTATCGTATTATTATCTTAGGTTAGTATTCGTTTGTCGATCAAATCCTTTCCTCGTGCGCACTCATCATCAGCCAAGAATACACACTCACTGTGAGTGAATCTATACAAATTTCCCGTTTTAATCACGTTTTGGGGTGTATCATGTGTCGTATCATTTCTTTATATTATTTAACACTTGTGCTTATATCATTGCGTGATCAAATGTGTATTGCTTGTAGTGTGGTTTATATGTGGATTCATTTTATCATTTCAGTGCACTCATTTCATTAGGCCCATCAGTTCCTCGTGGGATACGGGTTGAGCATCAGGTGCCTCATTAGATCGGCTCCGTTTGATTGAGCCTTAATCTCAGATACATCATCATTCATGTCATATATTCATTCAATGTGGTTTGTGATTGGTTACATATATATATTTGCTCACATGTGATTTATGCACAATTTTCTTTAATAAACATAATAAGCAATTATTTAAATGTTTTATCAAGGTTCACTCGCCAACTTTTGTTGACCCAAAATTTCTTCTGTTTTACACATGATACAGGTGATCAAGTTGAGGAAAGAAACACTTAGGATGGCCTAGAAGAATAAACAAGTTATTTCGTTGGAACAAACATTTAGATTTTTTATTGCGTTTGTAAGAAATTTTTGTTGGATATTTAAATTTTAATTTGAATTTAATAAATATGAAACTTCTTAGTAAATATAATGAGCTTTGGTGATAACCCAATCATGCCCCAACTTTTATTCCGCTGCGGGTCGGGGTGTGACAGATTGGTACCAGAGCTTGTGACTATAGGGATATAGGATAGGTTATTAGACCTTTAGAGCCTATACTATAGTTGACTAGATTTAATTGTCTATGTGTTACATGCAAAATTCATGATGTTTATATATTTCATGTTTATATTCACACACAACATTATGCAAACATTCTCATAAGTACATGTTAATATGCAATGCTCATCATAGATCGTACCCTCATATCATATCATATCTATGAAAGCACACACCTCACAATTTCACAATTTCCATTATTTCTTTTCGAAATTTTTGCAATGTTTTCATATTTTCCAATTCACATCAAAGTGAGTTTTTACGACGGGCATGTAGTAACTGGAAGGGTACGAGTACCGGTAGTCGGAACGTCCTGTCTAGGCTTGGCATTCGTATAAATCCAAATTAAAGGACCAGTTTGCCTACCTGGGGACTAACGATGAGAGTACGAAGGACCTATTAGGCCAAAGCATGCTATACCAAACGTCGTGTGAACTAACCCCACTTTGAGCTGTCATTGTGTCCACACCTGGACACCCTCCGACCATACATCTCGCAATCATGTTTTACGATTTTCATTCGGGTGGTGCGAGTGTTAACCCGCCGACACCAATGTGAATCCTACCAAGCCCAATAGTCATGGGGGCCCACATGACTACACATGCAATGGTATGGGGGACATTTGGATGCCCAAACATGAGCAAACCCAAGATATCCTATGGATGTAGTTAAATTATTTTCAGATATGTTGTTTTCATTCTTTTTACAACACATGACACCTATGAAATTCTTGAACTCACAATCTCCCTATACATATTCCTGTAGATGTCTGCTAGGCAATTGCGTGGAGGTAGAAGGTCAGGGAAGTCAAATGAACGCTTGGCCACGCAAATTGCTAAACAAATGGCCGCAGTGCTTCCTGACATCGTACTACAAGTTCAGCAAGCTCTCACCGCTAATCCCATCAATTCTCCCAACCAAGAAGACCAAAGCGGCGCCAACCCTCCTCCCAAAACCCCCAAATGCACCTACAAACACTTCAAGTCCTGCGATCCCCCAAAATATGAAGGGACTGAAGGTGTCACTGCTCTCCTTCACTGGTTTGAGGAGATGGAAAACACCTTTCTCAATTGCGACTGTCCCGAGGACCGTAAGGTACGTTACGCGACTGGAAGATTGTTTGGGGTAGCCCTTACCTGGTGGAACACGGAAAAGGGTAAGCGAGGTGTTGAAGATGCCATGGCCTTAACATGGGAAGAGTTAAGGGAAATCATGACGAGACGCTTCTGTCCAAGAAGCGAAATCAAAAAGCTATAAGACGAGTTTCACGCATTGAAACAAAAGGAAGGAGACCACACTTCATACAATAAGAGATTTCTCGAGTTGAACCAGATGGTCCCCAATCTGTTCACCCCATTATACCGCCTAGTCGAACACTACATTCGAGGCCTCCCCTCGAAAATCCAAGATTCGGTTTTAAGCACTTCGCCTGCAGCACTTGAAGCCGCAATGGAGTTAGCTACGGAACTCACTGAAAATCGCAGTCGAAACGGCAAATTCAAAGATGAGAAGAAGAAAACACCCATTGAGACCCCAATTCCAAACCACCCAGGTTCATCCTTGAAGTTGCTAGTAAGAGGAAGCGAAATGGCAAGAACTTTGCTGTCACCCAAACCAACCCTCCCATCACTGCTGCTCCAATCATCCAAGTTGCCCCTCCAGCCGCACCATTCAAAAGGCCATACACTGGCCCACACCCAAAGTGTAACCGTTGTCAATACCGTCACCCTCCTGAAAACCCCTACCAACATTGCACAAGTTGTGGCCGTGCGGGTCACACCATCCAAACCAGCCGTACCCTTCAGCGATTGAACCGCAGTCAACCTCCAACCCAAACCCAAAATCAAATGGTGGGCCAAGCCCAACAACCCATACTTCTACCACCTGCACAACTCACAGCCCAACCTCACTACCAACCAAACTACCCCATGATGCAATCCATGCGAGCCTGTTTCAATTGTGGGGACCAAAACCACTTCAGGAATACTTGCCCACGCCTAGTGAACATCATCCATGCCCAAGCTCAAGCAAACCCGGTAAACCAAGCTAACCAAGCTCCTCCACCTGCTAGAGGAAGAGCTTTCAATATCAACGCCAACCAAGCCAGGGCTGACAACAATGTGGTCAATGGTACGTTTCTCGTAAATGGTAGTTATGCATCCATATTATTCGATACTGGTGCGGATAAGAGCTTTGTGTCTTTAGAATTCGAATCTATCCTCGACCAACCTCGTGATAATCTCGTTGAATCTCTGACGGTGGAAGTTGCTGACGGAAAACCCACTTCATTAAATTCTATTATACGCGATTGTACTCTTACCCTAAATTATCACGATTTTTCAATTGATCTCATTCCTATGAAATCGGGAAGTTTCGATGTTATCATCGGCATGGACTGGCTCAGCCAACATCACGCTGAAGTGATGTGCCATAAAAAGTTCATTCGTATTCCTCTCGCCGACGGTCAGAACGTATCTTTTGGGGAAACTCCTTCGAAAGGGCTCAAATTGATGTCCTGCCTTCAAGCCCGAAGTTATCTTCGCAAGAATTATGTCGCATTTCTAGCTCACGTCGTCAAGAAGGAAGGCAAGGAGAGGAAGCTCCAAGATATTCCAATTGTGAAAGAATTCCTGCAAGTTTTACCCGACGACGTTTCAGGACTTCCTCATGTGAGAGAAGTCGAATTTCGAATCGATCTTGTGCCTGGCGCTACACCGGTCGCAAAATCTCCTTATAGGTTAGCCCCATCCGAGATTCAAGAGTTGGCCAGTCAACTGCAAGAGCTGACTGACAAAGGATTCATACGTCCTAGCTCATCGCCTTGGGGTGCGCCTGTTCTTTTTGTGAAGAAGAAAGATGGAACGTTTCGCATGTGCATTGATTATAGAGAACTCAACAAGTTGACGGTTAAGAATCGCTATCCACTGCCTTGTATTGATGACCTTCTAGACCAACTTCAAGGCGCCATCTTTTTTCAAAAATCGACCTTCGTTCTGGTTATCATCAGCTTAGAGTGCGCGAAGAAGATATTCCAAAAACTGCCTTCCGAACACGTTATGGTCATTTCGAGTTCATGGTTATGCCCTTCGGTTTAACCAACACTCCCGCTGTCTTCATGGATTTAATGAATAGGGTATGCAAACCCTATCTCGACCGTTTCGTCATAGTCTTCATCGACGATATCCTTATCTACTCAAAGTCAAAATCCGATCATGAACGACATCTTCGACTCATTCTTACACTCTTGAGGACTGAAAAGCTTTACGCTAAGTTCTCAAAATGCGAGTTCTGGTTAAGAGAGGTACAATTCCTTGGTCATGTCGTCAATGACAAAGGGATTCATGTCGATCCTTCAAAAATCAAGGCAGTACAAGAATGGCAAGCGCCACGTACCCCTACCGAAGTTAGGTCATTTCTTGGCTTGGCTGGTTACTACCGACGCTTCATTGCCAATTTTTCCCGTATCGCCGTTCCGCTCACGGCCTTGACCCACAAGGGAAAACCCTTCATTTGGGGACCTAAGCAAGAGGAGGCCTTCCAAACTTTAAAGCAAAGGCTTTGTGATGCACCTATCCTTACACTCCCTGAGGGTTGCGATGACTTTGTGGTTTATTGCGACGCATCAGGGAAAGGTCTAGGCTGTGTATTGATGCAAAGAGTAAAGGTGATAGCCTATGCCTCTAGGCAACTCAAAATCCATGAGAAAAATTACACCACCCATGACCTGGAACTTGGAGCCGTTGTGTTCGCTCTCAAGATATGGAGACATTATCTTTACGATACCAAGTGTGAAATATACACTAACCACAAGAGTCTCCAGCATATCTTCAATCAAAAAGAGTTGAATATGAGGCAACGAAGATGGGTCGAACTGCTCAACGATTACGATTGTGAGATCGGTATCATCCTGGTAAGGCAAACGTGGTGGCGATGCGCTCAATCGAAAGGGATATGCGAACTCTATTCGTCTTCTATGTTCACAAATCATAACCGATATCAAGGATCGAATCCGGGCAGCTCAACATATCTCGGTAACAGAAAATGACGTATGCGATGAGCTGTCATGTGGAGCTGAACTCAAAATTGAAACCAAATCCGACGGTATTCTATATTATTTAAACCGCATATGGATTCCCGATCGCGACAACCTTCGTGATTTCCTCTGAATGAGGCACACAAAACACGATACTCTGGACACCCAGGAGCCGATAAGATGTATCAAGACCTATGATACACCTACTGGTGGCCTGGCATGAAAAAGAATATCGCTGTTTTTGTTTCCAAGTGCCTTACATGTTCCAAAGTGAAAGCTGAACATCAAAGACCTTCAGGACTTCTAGTCCAACCTGAAATACTGGTATGGAAGTGGGAAAACATAACCGTGGACTTCATTACCGGGTTACCTCGCACCTCCTGTGGGTATGACACCATATGGGTAATCATTGATCGTCTTACAAAATCAGCTCACTTCATTCCGATTCGCGAGGACTTCAAGAACGAGAAGTTAGCTCGTATCTACATCAGCGAGATCGTAAACCGTCATGGTGTACCGTTAAACATCATTTCAGACCGTGATGGCGTTTCACTTCACGCACATGGCGAGCCGTACAAACCGCTTTGGGTACACACTTAGACCTTAGCACCGCCTTTCACCCTCAAACTGATGGTCAATCTGAACGCACCATCCAAACCCTTGAAGACATGCTTCGAGCATGTGTCATAGACTTCAAAGGGAACTGGGACGCTCATCTACCGTTAGTCGAGTTTTCGTACAACAATAGCTATCACTCAAGTATCGGCATGGCTCCTTTCGAAGCTTTATATGGTCGTAAATGCCGATCTCCAGTATGTTGGCACGAAAATGGTGAAGCACAAATCACCGGACCGGAATTGATTCAAGAAACAACCGACAAAATCATTCAAATTCGAAACAATCTTCTAGCGGCTCAAAGTCGTCAAAAGAGTTATGCTGACAAACGACGAAAGCCCTTGGAGTTTTGTGTTGGTGATCAAGTACTTTTAAAAGTATCCCCATGGAAGGGATTGGTTCGTTTTGGCCAAAAGGGCAAGCTAGCACCACGCTACGTAGGACCTTTCAAGATACTCGAAAGAGTAGGACCTGTAGCCTACAAGCTTGACCTACCAGAAGGACTCAACAGAATACATCCCACGTTCTACATATCAAACTTGAAAAAGTGCCTCGCCGACTAAAACCTCCATATCCCTCTGGAAGATATTCAAGTCGATGAATCAAAATGCATGTCATTGAGAGACTAGCAGAAATCATAGATTTTGGTGAGAAGCGCTTGAGGCGAAGTCGTATTCCAATCGTCAGGGTATGTTGGGAGTCAAAGCGCGGACCCGAATTTACTTGGGAACGTGAAGACTCAATGCGCGAAAAGTACCCGAGTCACAACTACTACTTAAATTTCGGGACGAAATTTCTAAAAGTAGGGGATACTGTAACATTTGTGTAAATCGGGTTTCGAAAACCCACCCCAAATTATCAATCAAGTGTATTTATTTATGTCCTTCAGTTATAGCTTTTTTTGTTTTTTTGTTTAAAATATTAGAATATTACATAATAATAATCAATGTTTAAAATAATCTTAATACAATAATAAATAATCAATTAAGTATTAAATATTTATATTAATAAATGATTTAAGAGGTAATAAAAAAAAAAGTAAAATAGGGACCAAAAAGGGTAAACCGGGATCGAACCCGGGTCCCTCCGGTAAACACACATCACAACCACCACTGAGGCACGCACACTAATTGATCAGAAATCTAGATCAATTTATTTATAATCGAACTTGGAAGAATGTCGGCGAGTTCAAACCAGCGAACCCGCCTGACTAGTCCCTGTTCTGGAATCCGGCTGGCAATCCGCGTAAAAGCTTTCCAAACCTGTATCAATCGACCTTAATTGTGCGAAATCAATCAGTTTTGTTTCTAAAACCGAAATCAATCACTTTACTGGGTTTCTAAAACCAAAAACCGAGCACCCTGTTTCAAATCTATAAATACTGATCAAATCCCACAATCAAAACTCGCTCATTCTGCTTGCATTATTCCTCTACTCAAAGCCCCCCCTGTTCGCCGGAAAAACACAGTCAGCCGCCGGAATTCAACCGCCGGAAATCGTGATCCTCCACTTTTGTTCTACGGTAGACTCCTGCTCTTTTCCTTTGAATATTACTCAATTAACATCGCATACTGATGGTAATCAGAAGTGAATCAGATTTAAACGGGCGGGTACAAGTTTGCTTCGAATTCAAAATGAAGAAGATGAAGTAAAAACTCATGTTTTATGTAATTAAATCAGTTGTTTCAAACGTGTTAGACACACAGTCCAGTGGTGGACTGTGTGCAAACACACGTACACGTCCCCGGTTTGAACCTGATTCACTACCGTACCTCTGTTATGTAAACAGTTTTGTTTTTGTTACATCATGTCTAGCCGTAGTATGTATATAAATATAATTGAAAATCAAGTTTTGACGGGTTAGACACCCAGCCCAGTTGGCCGGGCTGGGTGCAAAACCGGCTCCATGTCGCGGGTTCGAAACCCACTCTTCACGCAAACCGACTGGTTTTTAAAAACCTTTTTAATTAAATTAAATCAGGAATTACTTAATAAGTATATAAATATAATAAAAATCCAGTATCTAACGGATTAGACACGTAGCTCAGTTGGAAGAGTTGCGTGCACGCAACCGTGAGGTCTCGAGTTCGAATCATGTCACACGCATCCAATTTCACACAAAAACCCGATCAGATCTAACTGTCGGATCTGACAGTTTTTTTTAAATATTAATTTTTATGTCATATATCCTTATATTTTAGCAAAAATTAATTAAAAAAAAGAGATACATCAAAATAAAACTTTGAAGATTATAAAACCTCAACAAAATACCACAAAAATAACCTAAAAACCTAACCAAAAAGTATTAAGTCCAAATATTAATTTGTTTATATTTTTGTTATCGTATTATTATCTTAGGTTAGTATTTGTTTGTCGATCAAATCCTTTCCTCGTGCGCACTCATCATCAGCTAAGAATACGCACCCATTGTGAGTGAATCTCTACAAATTCCCAATTTTAATCATGTTTTGGGGTGTATCATGTGTCGTATCATATCTTTATATTATTAACACTTGTGCTTATATCATTGCGTGATCAAATGTGTATTGCTTGTAGTGTGGTTTATATGTGGATTCATTTTATCATTTCAGTGCACTCATTTTATTAGGCCCATCAGTTTCTCGTGGGACACGGGTTGAGCATCAGGTGCCTCATTAGATCGGCTCCGTTTGATTGAGCCTTAATCTCAGATACATCATCATTCATGTCATATGTTCATTCAATGTGGTTTGTGATTGGTTACATATATATATTTGCTCACATGTGATTTATGCACAATTTTCTTTAATAAACATAATAAGCAATTATTTAAATGTTTTATCAAGGTTCACTCGCCAACTTTTGTTGACCCAAAATTTCCTCTGTTTTACACATGATACAGGTGATCAAGTTGAGGAAAGAAACACTTAGGATGGCCTAGAAGAATAAACAAGTTATTTCGTTGGAACAAACATTTAGATTTTTTATTGCGTTTGTAAGAAATTTTTGTTGGATATTTAAATTTTAATTTGAATTTAATAAATATGAAACTTCTTAGTAAATATCATGAGCTTTGGTGATAACCCAATCATGCCCCGACTTTTATTCCGCTGCGGGTCGGGGTGTGACAGTGTTATAATCTTTATTTTCTATCTTTATGATTAATTTGTTTGGAATTTGGTTATTTAAATTGTATTTTTTTAGAATGAACTTCTTTTCATATATAAACCAGAAAACTTGCCAAGTTAAATAAAAATAGAAGGTAGCCGGGCAAAAAGCTGCGCCGCCAATCATTTCTGAACAGATGTTGTTGGTTTTGTTGAATATAAGGTACATCCTTTTTTAGATTTTTTTACAGCGTTTTGCTGATTCCTTATGGAAGGTATGTTTGTAGGTATTAGATGTATAAGTGACCAATTGGGTAGGTTGGGTCAGGCGGGTTGGATAACGGTTAAATTGGTTGGTTTCAGAACAAGTAGCTTTTTATGCTTGCTTCAATTTTATAAATAATGAAGGTGTAAGTTCATCAAATGCTTTCATACAGTTTTGAGTTTGGATGCGGCTGCCAAGAGGAGATGGGTGGTCCATACCATCTTCTTG
The DNA here is from genome assembly GCA_947069175.1 of Scalesia atractyloides. NCBI lineage: Eukaryota > Viridiplantae > Streptophyta > Magnoliopsida > Asterales > Asteraceae > Scalesia > Scalesia atractyloides. Next base: position 37,462,425 of record CAMTDV010000015.1, read on the forward strand.
AAAACTATTTGGAGACTATCGTTAAACCGTAACGAGAAAGTGTTCAAGATAAAATTTAGAGTTTGTTTAGTTGGTTTAGCTATGTGTTTGGGTTTGGTCTATGTGCAGCCCCCTTGCTTTCTTGCTAAGGGAGTTTTTTTTTTGGAATAAAAGCTCCCTTTACTGGCAAAAAAAAATTGAAATATCCACATTTGATGAAAAGAAAAGCCCATCGTACAAGGAGCAACATTTATTTTAATGTAATATGCTAAACAAGACCAACCCATCATTGTATTTTCTATATAATGTATTGTGATTGTAATTTATATAAAAACTCAATGAATAAACATAAATCTTAGAGCTATAGACTATTAGTTTTGACTTTAAGAAAGTCAAACTGTGTTTATAATATGTTTACAAATTGGTCGTTTTTAACAACACTTGGTTCGCAAAATAAGAAACTCAATTGAATGTCTTTATTTGATAAGTATTTTTGTGTGGTTTTCTCCCTTCCCATTTCTCTTTTAATTTATTCAATAATCAAGACACTAACTTTCCCACCATTGTATTTACGTACCTATCCATCTCACTAAAAGAACATGTTAAGAAATGTGGGCACAAGGAAATTTAAATGACGTAACGAGATATACATCATGTAAACAATGAAATCTATACTTGAGGTTGAAATCGTTAATTGAAGCAAGTTTGTCGAACAAGGTACTCTTACCTGAGGTTAGATATATATTTGGTTTCATATTTTCTGTTTGTGATGTGCTACCTCTTATTTGTTTACCTTCGGTCACATTTTTTGTAATCTTCCTCTTATTTGTTTACCTTCGGTCACATTTTTTGTAATCTTCCTCTTTCTTGCTTTCTCAAAATCCCATATGATCTTCCTCTTTCGTGCTTTCTCAAAATCCCAGCTTTGTTTGAAGTAGAGAAGTCTATGGCATGTTGTGTTGCATATAGATGGAAGTAGAACCCGTACAAAATAACTTGTCATGGACTTGGACATAGCCACCAAGCACGGTGGCTGAGATAGGAGAACTGGTTCAAATAACAAACATGAAGCAGCATGATGTTTTATGGTCGAAGAAGATAGGTGGTTGTGGTCGATAGATGAGACGGGTAGGTTTTTGTTGGATATTTGGGTGTGTGAATGAAGTCTCAAAAACGGTGAAAACAACTTGTCCCACATTGGTGTGGGAGTAAAAGAAAAAGTTATTTATAAGGTAATTTGTTTACCTAGCTAATATAACTTTTGAACATGTTTAACCATAAGTTCTACGCACGAGCGCGTAGGGGGATGCAAAAATTTGGAACCGGATTTAGTTGAACTCGCGTACGCCCGCACATCCTGCGGACACGAATGCCGCTCCGAAAACCCGGGCCCGCGCGAGGCGGTTTTTGCACTTATTCAAGACTGTAACGGTTAATTTTTTGAATGAGTTTTAAAACTGAATATTCGTATTGATAATGATCATTATTTAGTCTTCGGTTTTAATTCAGTTTCGAAACTGAACCAATGATGACCATTATTCAGTTTTAATTCTCTGCAATGATGGGCAGATTTCGGTTATGGTTTTTGTGACTATAAAACCAGATGAAAGCTGCTCAGTTGAGATACACCAAAAAAAACGCAATCTCCTCTCTTCTATTTCGATCTCTGCAGCGTTCTCCGATTATCTTTTCAGGCAAGTGTTCAAGTCCGGCAGTACTCGGTTACTGTTTCGAACCGGCGTACCCTTGGGATAGACGGCGAATCTGTTTAAGGGAATTGTGTCAAACACAAGCCCGGTTCACGTTTCTGATTCCTTTGCTTTACTTCTTTCTGTTTCTTGATTTCATTCATATTAACAGCAGATTACTAACAAACTTAAATAGAACCGTATAACTAATTGTTTCTGCATTGGATTATCTTTTCAGAATGGAATCCCAACCCATGGCTACTGCTGTTTCTGCAGTCATGACAACTGCCGTATCTGCAGTCATGACCTCCGCTGTTGCTGTGACAACCGGTCTCGTAACATCGCTGCCTAACGCAGTCTCGCATGCCGAGACACCTGAGAAATTCAATGGTGTGAATTTCAAACAGTGGCAGCAAAAGATGTTCTTTTACTTGACCACGTTGAACCTTGCTAGGTTCTTGTCTGAACCCAAAACCCATGTTGATGAAGGGGATATGGATGCTCAATCTGTGAGCGCGATACATGCTTGGGAGCATTCAGATTTCCTGTGCCGCAATTTCATTTTGAACGGTTAGGTGGATACATTATACAGTGTGTATAGTAAAGCCAAAACCGCCAAAGAATTGTGGGAATCTTTGGATCAGAAATACAAAACCGAAGATGCGGGCACTAAGAAATTTGTGGTGGCTAAGTTCTTGGACTACAAGATGATAGACGTTAAAACCGTCATGAGCCAAGTCCAAGAACTACAAGTTATTCTACACGATATTCATACGGAAGGGATGGTGCTTAGAGAGACATTCCAAGTTGCCGCGATGATTGAAAAGCTACCACCTAGTTGGGTTGACTTCAAGAATTATCTCAAGCACAAGCGAAAGGAAATGACCATTGAAGATCTTGTTGTTCGCCTTCGTATTGAAGAGGATAACAAAGTGAATCTGAAAAAGAGTGATGGTCTTGAAACAGTGAAGGCCAATCTTGTTGAACATGGTCAGTCTTCAAAAGGAAAAAACAACGGAAAGGGTGGAAAGAAAAGCCATGGGAAATGATCCAACCTTGGTCCTAAGGGAGGAGTTGGGAAAAAGAAGTTCCAAGGAACTTGTTATAATTGTCAAAAGCAAGGCCAAAAGGCCAGTGAATGCAAGCTTCCTAAGAAGGAAAATGCTAGACAAGTGAACATGGTTCATGAAGTCGACAATCTCGTTGCTATGGTCACGGACCTATCGATCTTGGTCACCGAAGTTAACATGGTTGGCCAAAATCAGAAAGATTGGTGGGTCGATACGGGGGCTACCCGTCATGTATGCTCTGACAAAAGCCTTTTCAACACCTTCAAGGAGGTGACTAGTGGCGAAAAGGGGTTTATGGGAAACTCTGCCACGGCCGAAATTAAAGGCGAGGGGAACATGGTTTTGAAGATGACTTCTGGAAAGGAACTCACCTTGACCAATGTGTTGTATGTTCCAGAAATTCGTAAAAACCTTGTGTCAGGCTGGCAGTTGAATAAGTTTGGGTTCAAAATGGTGATTGAGTCGGATAAGGTCGTGTTGACCAAAAATGATGTGTATGTTGGTAAGGGCTATGCCTTCAATGGAATGTTCAAGCTCAATGTAATGGTTGTGAACGCAATGAATGAAAACGCTACTAGTTCTACTTACTTGATTGAGTCTTCTAATCTTTGGCATGGTAGACTAGGTCATGTTAATTTTAATTCCATTCGTCGTTTAATTAAACTTGATTGCATACCAACATTCAATATTGACTCAAATAATAAATGTGAAACTTGCGTAGAAGCAAAACAAATGAAATCGTCCTTCAAAAAGGTCGAACGAATCACCGAACCCCTTGAGATGATCCACACTTATGCGTATGATCTAAAAGCAATTCCTAGTCATGGTGGGAACAAGTACTTCATCACGTTCATTGATGATAGTACAAGGTATTGCTATGTGTACTTACTTAAGAGTAAGGACGAGGCTATTGATAAGTTTATCTTGTTCAAAGCCGAAGTTGAGAATCAACTAAATCGGAAAATCAAAATCGTAAGGAGTGACCGAGGAGGTGAATATGTGTCACCTTTTATCAATGTGTGTGCGAAAAATGGAATCATACATGAACTCACGGCTCCTTACTCCCCGCAATCTAATGGCATAGCGGAACGGAAAAACCGCACTTTGAAAGAAATGATGAATGCCCTGATGATAAGTTCTGGTGTAAACCAAAACATGTGGGGGGAAGCAATCTTATCGGCCAATTATGTGTTGAACATGATACCCAATAAGAAAAAGGATGTAAGTCCATACGAATTATGGACGGGAAAGAAACCACCATATAAATACTTGAAAGTGTGGGGGTGCCTAGCTAATGTAACATCCTTCAAAAAACGGGTTTCCAAAACCGCTTCGTTTATTAACCGAACATCCAGTTAAAATTTCCGTTGCATGTTTAGAGCTCAAACTAATTTTAAATAATACATAATTAATAAACATTTTAGAATTTAAAAACTATAATTACTAAAAATTAAAAATTAGTGCAAAAAAAAAATAATAACAAGCTGCCGGGTTTCGAACCCGGGTCAGCTAGTTCACCAAACAAACACTTCACCGCTCCGCCACTTGCTTCCTTTGTGAATATTACGAAACAAATAAAACTTAAGATGAGATCCGGATTCAAACCAGAAACAGCCGCGCTAAATCACCGGCTATCATCAAGAAAACCGGATGTTTCTCGTCAATCCTCGAATGTAACCGATAGACTCAATCAAGGAGTCAACAATCCCCAATCGGTTATGCAATCAGTTAGTCAATTTCATCTTGACCGAGTTTTTTAAATCGAAATCATGTGTGATATTGGGCACTATAAATATCGACCCTTTCACTCATAGGAACCCGCTCACTTCCTTCACAAATTACCTCTATTTTATCTGTGCTTGACGAAAGTCCATCTGCAACTCGCCGGAGTTCGCCGCAAGACGCCGGAATTCAGGTGTAATCATCAGAGGTATCACCGGAGAATCTGCAGCCACCATTCGGTATATAATCACCTTCTCTATCCTTGTGTTTAATGTTGTATCAGGATCGAATCGAATTAACAAGATTCAAATGATCGATCCTGAAATAGTGGACTTCAAATGAAGAAGATGAAGTCTGATCAGTCTATGAATATAATTAAAATCGGTGTTTTAAACGAGTTAGACACACAGTCCAGCGGTGGACTGTGTGCATTTCATGCTATTGATACCGAGTTCGATTCGTACACTTAAACGGTCTCCTGTGATAAATCTCAATTTTTTTGAAAGGCCCCAGAACACCTTCCAGTTAGTATTTAAGTTTAATAAAAAACCAATATTCTAACCATGTTAGACACACAGTCCAGCGGTGGACTGTGTGCAAAGTTAAACCATAGGTCTCGAGTTCGAATCCTTCTTCTGTAACCGGTTCTGGCAATTATCAAGTTTTTAGATAAAGACAGAAATGAATTAATCTAATTTGTATATATATATAATTAAAAACGAGATTATTTCGGGTTAGACACGTAGCTCAGTTGGTAGAGCTGCGTGCACGCGTACGGGAGGTCACGAGTTCGAACCTCACTCAGCGCATATAATAAACACGGTCCGACCGGTCAACGGCCCGGTCAACGGTCAACGGTCAAAAAGTCAAAATTTTTATTTTCTTTTATTTATTTATTTTATTTAAAAATCAATTAAAAATACTTAAAAATAATATTTTTTAAAGTTAGAAAATGACCTTAAACTTACAAAAATAAATCTAAAAAAATCCTATTAAAATTGTTAATAAAATCCACTTATTTACCGAACCATTATGTTATTATTTAGGTTAGTTTCTCTCGTGGTTAAATCCAAATTCGTGCGCATTCATCATCAATCCAAGAAACGCAACCACGTTGAGTGAATTCTTACAAATTCCCCTTTTTATTCATGTTTTGGGGTGTATCATGTGTCGCCTAAATTAATCCGCTTATTCAAACTCGTGCTATACCATTATATGATCTAAACTTAGAATGTAAATATTGTTTGTTGTGATGTATTACATATTGTCAAGTTGTATGCAAATTATTCATTAGGCCCATCAGTTCCTCGTGGGAGACGAGTTGAACGCGTGCCTCAAAAACATTCATTAGGCCCATCAGTTCGTTGAACAACGCGTGCCTCAAAATCATTCATTAGGCCCATCAGTTCCTCGTGGGAGACGAGTTGAACAACGGGTGCCTCAAAAACAATCATTTGGTGTATGTGTGTGCAATATTTAATATTATGTGTTTTGTGAATAAATTTACATCTACATTTATTCATATGTGGTTATGCACTTTATTTTATAATCGATACAATAAACACGTTTAAATGTTTTTCATAGGATTCACTCGCCAACTTTTTGTTGACCCAAAAACCATTTTTACACATGATACAGGTGGACAGGTTGAAGCAAGGAACACATAGGAATTTGCCTTAGAAGAAAAATAATGAAGCCTTGAAAAATGTATAGAATATGTTGTACTAGTATGATTGATTGTAATGATTCTCTTTTAAAAGAAATAATAAATATGAAACATTATAATAAATGTCATGAGCTTTGATGAAAACCCAATCATGCCCTGATCACCATTTCCGCTGTGGGTCGGGGTGTGACAGATTGGTATCAGAGCTTTTGACTATAGGGATATAGGATAGGTTATTAGACCCTTAGAGCCTATACTATAGTTGATTAGATTTTAATTGTTTATGTGGTTACATGCAACCTCATGATGTTTATTTGTTTCGTATTTATTACATACATGAATGCATGCAAACACTCCCACTATCATTTTATGTGATACTTAATGAATTATACTTATAGTCAAATATAACATGCTTACATATACATTCATCACGCATATTTCAAGGTTCACATATTCAAATCATCTTCATACTTCCGTTATTCAAGATTTTGTCGCATTTTTCGTTTTTCAATCTCATCAAAGTGAGTTCTACGACGGGCATGTAGTAACTGTAAGGGTACGAGTACCGGTAGTCGGAACGTCCTGTCTAGGTTGGCATTCGTATAAATCCAATATAACGGACCAGTTTGCCTACCTGGGGACCAACGATGAGAGTACGAAGGACCTATTAGGCCAAAGCATGCCACACCAAACGTCGTTTGAACTAACCCCACTTTGAGGTATCACCGTGTCCACACCTGGATACATTCCGAATATCATATGTTACATATATATTTCTTGATTTTCTCTGTAACATCCGTTGAAAAACGGGTTTTCAAAACCCGCTTTGTTTATTAATCGAATAGTCAGTTACATTTTTTTTCGTTGCTTATTTAATACTCCTTTTAATTTTAAACTATACATAATTAATAAATATACTAGAATTTATAAACTATAATTAATAAACAATAAAAACGGTCGAAGAAAAAAATAAAAGTCGCTGCCGGGTTTCGAACCCGGGTCAGCCGGCTCATTTAACACACAAACACTTAACCACTCCGCCACTTGGTTCTTATGTGTAATCAATGAAACAAATAAAACTTAACTTCTACCCGTGAACTCATCTGTTTGCGCCAAAACTGAAACCGCTCATCGGCTTTCAACTATCCAGACTTTTGAGTGATCGCTAATTACTGATTATAACCAATAAATCAATTGCTGCCCACGTTCTTAATCAATTCGGTCTTCAATTGTCTCGATTCATATGATTTTTGGGAGTTGAAAACCGAAATCATTTACTTCCTGATTTACACTGATAATATCATCGTCTCATAACTTGGAAACACTCACAGAACCTTCAATTTCATTTGCGCTCTAATTTCTGTTCGTCGGAAACGTTATCTGCCATCGCCGGACTTTCGCCGGAAAACCGAGACATACGTCAAATCGGTAAATTTCTCGATTCTTTCATTCTCAATCCATTGTTAGACTTTCACTAACTTAAATCCTTCAACCAGAATCGGTTCCAGACGACGTTACCGGATACTCTACGCTCGCCGGAAAATCTCTGGACATTTCCGAAAAACGCTGTGAATTGGTACAAACATCTAAACCCTTTGATAATCTTTGTTTAGTAACTCAATTTCACAATTAGTTGATCAAAACTGTTAATTGATCCAATCAGACGGAATTCACAAAACAGAGCCGACAATCTTTGCCGGAGTTCTGAGAAAAACATCTGTTTCGGTACATTCATTTCCAAAACCCTCTCTATCCATTACATTTCAATCATTTATAAGTTTAATTAATCGAATTAACAAGAACAGTCGAATATCGTTGTTCTGTGTCTTTGAATGAAGAAGACGAAGTCGACGTTGTGTATAAGTATAATATAAATTGAATATTAAACCGGGTTAGACACACAGTCCAGCGGTGGACTGTGTGCAAACACATAGCGCATGTCACGAGTTCGAATCTTACAAACGCACCGGCTTTCCGAATTAAAACCAAATTTTTTTAAACTGAATCAGAGTATGTCCCGGGATGTTTTTAAGACTAATATAAACTGTAAGTTTAACAGATAAGACACACAGCCCAACTGGATGGGCTGTGCGCTTACAAACCAGAGGACCCGAGTTCGATCCGGTTTCCCTGCAGCCGGTTCAACCATTTAAATTCTTTTAATATAAAACCAAATAAATTAAACATTTAATTAGTATATATATATATAATTAAAACATAGAATATTTCGGGTTAGACACGTAGCTCAGTTGGTAGAGCTGCGTGCACGCGTACGAGAGGTCTCGAGTTCGAGCCTCACCCAGCGCACACATAAGTCACTGTCCGACCGGTCAACGGACCGGTCAACGGTCAACGGTCAACCAAAAAGTCAACATTTTTTTATATTTTTATTTATTTATTTAATTTAAAAATCAATTAAAAATACTTAAAAATAATATTTTTAAAGTTAGAAAATGACCTTAAACTCACAAAAATAAATCTAAAAATGCTATTAAAATTGTTAATAAAATCCACTTATTTACCGTACCTTTTCGTTATTATTTAGGTTAGTTATTCCTCGTCGATCAACTCTCTAAACTCGTGCGCATTCAACATCATCAAACGAACGCACCCAATGTGAGTGAATCTCTACAAATTCCCCGTTTTAATCACATTTTGGGGTGTATCATGTGTCGCTTATTATTTATTACATTTAAACACTTGTGCATCCATCATATCCATGATCAACTGTGTATCCAATATGTATCAATTGTTTGTGTGGTTAATGTTTAGATTAAATTTTATCATTTTCAGTACATACATCATCATAGGCTCGTCTGTTCCCCATTACCTATGAGCGGAACCGTTCCCCATTACCTATGAGCGGAACCGTTCCCCATTACCTATGAGCGGAACGTGGCGTTGCCAACATATGATCAGCTCCGTTTGATTGAGCCTTGATCACACATACATCATCATAGGCCGTCCGTTCCCCATTACCTATGAGTGGAACGTGACGTTGCCAACATATACATTATCATTCATGTCATATACTCATGCAAGGTGTTTTGTTATTGTTTGATTATATACGTTTGCTCACATATGATTATTGCACAATTTTTCCATATTAAATACAATAAGAAATCAATATCAAATGTTTTTAACAAGGTTCACTCGCCAACTTTTGTTGACCCCAAAACCCCCATTTTTACACATGATACAGGTGATCCAGTTGCAGCAAGAAACATATAGGACGGCCTAGAAGAATAAATCAGTTTAGGCTTTGGATTGTTTATTTAGTTACTTTTTTTCCTTGTAATTGTATGGACTTGTTTGGAATATTGAAGTTGTAATTTGAATTTAATAAATATGAAACATTTTAGTAAACATCATGAGCTTTGGTGATAACCCAATTATGCCCCGACTCTTATTCCGCTGCGGGTCGGGGTGTGACAGATTGGTATCAGAGCCATGACTATAGGGATATATGATAGGTTATTAGACCCTTAGAGCCTATACTATAGTTGATTAGAATTATTTAAATTGTTTATGTGTTACATACAAAATTCGTGATGTTTATATGCTTTATGTTTATTGTTACATTCAATGTTATGCAAGCATGTTCATAAGTACATATTACTATACAATGCTTATCATGAATAATATCCTCATAACATATCATATCCATGAGAGCACACACCTCACAATTCCTATGATTTTTGCAACGATTTTTGTATTTTTTTTTCAATCACATCAAAGTGAGTTCTCATGACGGGCATGTAGTGTAACATCCGTCAAAAACCGGGTTAACCAAACCCGCTTCGTTTATTAACCGAACATCCAGTTAAAATTTTCGTTGCATGTTTAGGGTTCAAACTAATTTTAAACAATACATAATTAATAAATATATTAGAATTTCAAATCTATAATTGAAAATTTATAATAAATAATGAAATAAAAATAATTTGCAGACGCCGGGTTTCGAACCCGGGTTACTCTCAAGACCAAACAGCCAACACACCACTCCGCCACCCGCTCAGTTTGGAATAATACTGAAACAATTAATACTTAATATAAAACTCGAAACTCAAAGTTAGGTAACCAGCGCGCCCAAATCCGTAGTCGCCGGAAAATACGCGAATTTGCGACCGTTTTCCTTTGACTCTGGAATCAGGCAAGTATAACTGACGATAAACGTCAGTTATAACCGAAAACCTTTAAACCACTCATTCAAATCGTCAAAAAAAAAACATAACTGAGAGTTAAATTTAATCTCTTGACCGAACTGTCGAACATGTTAACTATCAAGACCAAATCTCGTTCAATTAATAGCCCAACCCTCACCACATTGTGAAAACAAGTCTCTGTTTCACCGGAAATCGCCGGAATTCTTTGCGAGTTGACCGAGAGTTATCTCCGGAAAACCGAAGAAACTATCCCACTGTTGCCTTACCTTATAAACAGAACATTTAGAGCTTATACCGAAATCACCCACACTCACCTTAAACTCCCTGTAGAATCTCTATCGTAAGAAATACATCGCCGAAATTCTCTGCAAGTCGCCGGAAAACCGAACCCATTTCATCCCTTCTGCTTACTCTAAAATAAGACTTCTAGAGCTCAGACAGAAGTCACCCACACTCACCTCAACTCCCTGTAAAGCCTCTGTCGCAAGTCAAGCTTCGCCGGAAAAATTGGAACTCGCCGGAGTTGGTCACTGGAATCGTCAAAGTGCTGTTCTCCAGAGGGTATGAACCTTTAAAACCTTTTTACATTCATATTTAATTCCGTTAATTCGTAAACCAGTAATCAGAATCGATTAGAAAAAGATAACAGTCGGATTTTTGGTTTCTGGGTAATGTTTAGGAAGAAGACGAAGTCGACGATGTTTATAAGATTAATTAAAACAAGTTATTAAACCGGGTTAGACACACAGTCCAGCGGTGGACTGTGTGCAAACAATTAGCACACGTCTCGAGTTCGATCCCTGACACAACCTCACTCTCTGAAAGAAAAATGTTCTTTTTAAACCGAACCGGATCAACTCGCTGTAAGATGATAAGTTTAATAAAAATCAGTATATTAACCAGGTTAGACACACAGTCCAGCGGTGGACTGTGTGCAACGCTAAACAACGGGTCTCGGGTTCGAGACCTGTTGTGTGCACCGGTCCGACATAATTAAAACCCTTTTTAAAATAAATGATTTCTGAATGAAATTAAATAGTGTATAAATGTAATTAAAAACAGAAATATTTCGGGTTAGACACGTAGCTCAGTTGGTAGAGCTGCGTGCACGCGTACGGGAGATCACGAGTTCGAGCCTCACCAGCGCATATATACACAAGGTCCGAACCGGTCAACAGTCAAAGTCAACGGTCAACGGTCAACCCAAAAAGTCAACATTTTTTTATATTTTTATTTATTTATTTAATTTAAAAATCAATTAAAAATACTTAAAAATAATATTTTTAAAGTTAGAAAATGACCTAAAACTCACAAAAATAAATCTAAAAACCCTATTAAAATTGTTAATAAAATCCACTTATTTACCGTACCTTTCCGTTATTATTTAGGTTAGTTATTCCTCGTCGATCAACTCTCTAAACTCGTGCGCATTCAACATCATCAAACGAACGCACCCAAGGTGAGTGAATTCTTACAAATTCCCCTTTTTATTCATGTTTTGGGGTGTATCATGTGTCGCTTAAATTAATTCGTTTATTCAAACTCGTGCTATACCATTATATGATCTAAACTTAGAATGTAAATATTGTTTGTTGTTATGTATTACATATTGTCAAGTTGTATGCAAATTATTTATTAGGCCCATCAGTTCCTCGTGGGAGACGAGTTGAACAACGTGTGCCTCAAAACTCATTCATTAGGCCCATCAGTTCGTTGAACAACGCGTGCCTCAAAACTCATTCATTAGGCCCATCAGTTCCTCGTGGGAGACGAGTTGAACAACGCGTGCCTCAAAACAATAAATTGTTGTATGTGTGTGCAATATTTAATGTTATGTGTTTTGTGAATAAATTTACATCTACATTTACTCATATGTGGTTATGCACTTTATTTTATAATCAATACAATAAACACGTTTAAATGTTTTCATAGGATTCACTCGCCAACTTTTTGTTGACCCAAAAACCATTTTTACACATGATACATGTGGACAGGATGAAGCAAGGAACACATAGGAAAAGTGCTTTAGAAGAAAAATAATGAAGTCTAGAAAGATGTATAGAACATGTTGTACTTGTATGACTTGATTGTATGATCTCCTTTAAATTGTAATAATAAATATGAAACATTATAATAAATGTCATGAGCTTTGATGAAAACCCAATCATGCCCCGATCACCTTTTTCCGCTGCGGGTCGGGGTGTGACATGTAGTAACTGGAAGGGTACAAGTACCAGTAGTCGGAACGTCCTGTCTAGGCTTGGCATTCGTATAAATCTAAAATAAAGGACCAGTTTGCCTACCTGGGGACTAACGATGAGAGTTCGAAGGACATATTAGGCCAAAGCATGCTATACCAAACGTTGTGTGAGCTAACCCCACTTTGAGTTGTCATTGTGTCTACACCTGGACACCCTCCGACCATACATCTCGCGAACATATTTCATGGTTTTCCTTCGGGTGACGCGAGTGTTAAACCGCCAACACCAATGTGAATCCTACTAAGCCAATAGTCATGGGGGCCCACATGACTATACAGGCGATGGTATGGGGGACATTGGAGGCCCAAACATGAGCAAACCCAAGACATCCTATGGATGTAGTTGCATTATTGATGATTATGTTATTTTATTACTTTTAACGACACATGACACCTAAAAAGACTCCTTAAACTCACCATATTCTTATGTATGTTCCTGTAGATGTCGGCTAGGCAGCAACGTGGAGGTAGAAGGTCAGGAAGGTCAAACGAACGCTTGGCCACCCAAATCGCAAAACAAATGGCCGCGGTGCTTCCTTACATCGTAATTCAAGTCCAACAAGCTCTCGCCGCAAATCCCATCAACCCTCCCAATCAAGACGACCAGAACGTTGACAACCCTCCCTCCAAAAAGTGCTCTTACAAACACTTCAAGTCTTGCGATCCCCCGAAATTTGAAGGGACCGAAGGTGTCACTGCTCTCCTCCACTGGTTTGAGGAAATGGAAAACACCTTCCTCAACTGCGATTGTCCCGAGGATCGCAAGGTACGTTACGCAACCAGGAGACTATTTGGAGTAGCTCTTACCTGGTGGAATACAGAAAAAGGTAAGAGAGGAATCGAAGATGCAATGGCCTTAACATGGGAGGAGTTAAGGGAAATCATGACGAGACGTTTCTGTCCAAGAAGCGCGATCAAAAAGTTAGAGGATGAATTCCACTCGTTGAAGCAAAAGGAAGGAGATCATACTTCCTACAACAAAAGGTTTCTAGAGTTGAACCAAATGATCCCCAACTTGTTCACCCCAGTATACCGCTTAGTCGAACACTACATTCGAGGCCTCCCCTCGAAAATTCAAGACTCAGTTCTAAGCACTTCGCCTGCAACACTTGAAGCTGCTATGGAACTAGCTACCGAGCTTACCGAGAATCGCATCCGAAACGGCAAATTTAAGGATGAGAAAAAGAAAGCCCCCATTGAGGGCCAAACTTCAAACCATTCCACCTCCTCCTCAAAGTTTGCTAGTAAGAGGAAACGAAACACCAGAAACTTTGCTGTCACACAAACAAATTTCCCTATCCCTGCTGCACCCATCACTCAAGTTGCCCCCTCATCTGCACCATATAAAAAGCCATACTCCGGCCCATACCCAAAATGCAAACGTTGCCAATACCATCACTTTCCTGATCATCCCTGCCAACATTGCACCGGCTGTGGCCGTGCAGGTCACACCATCCAAACCTGTCGCGCACTTCAGCAAACGAACCGCAATCAGCCCTCAACCCAAACCCACCATCAGATAATGGGTCAAGCCCAACAACCTTTACTCCTACCACCTGCCCAACATGTAGCCCAATCCTACTACCAACCCAACTACCCCATGATGCAACCTATGCGGGCTTGTTACAACTGTGGAGACCCGAACCACTTCAGGAACACCTGTCCACGCTTGGTGAACATCATCTATGCCCAAGCACAAGCAAATCCAGTAAACCAGGCTAACCAAGCTCCTCCACCTGCTAGGGGAAGAGCTTTCAACATCAACGCCAATCAAGCTAGGGCTGACAACAATGTGGTTAACGGTACGTTTCTCATCAATGGTAGTTATGCATCCATGTTATTTGATACTGGCGCGGATAAGAGTTTTGTGTCCTTAGAATTTGAACCCATCCTCAACTAAACTCGTGATAAACTCATGGAATCCATAACGGTAGAAGTTGCTGACGGAAAACCGGTCTCATTAAACTCTATTATACGCAATTGTACTCTCACCCTAAACGATCACGATTTTCCAGTTGACCTCATACCTATGAAGTTGGGAAGTTTCGACATTATAATTGGTATGGACTGGCTCAGCCAACATCATGCTGAAGTTGTATGCCGCAAAAAGTTTATGCGCATTCCTCTTACAAACGGTCAGACTCTACGAATCTTTGGAGAAACCCCTTCGAAAGGACTCAAATTAATGTCCTGTCTTCAAGCCCGAAAATATCTCCGCAAGAATTATGTCGCATTCCTAGCTCACGTCGTCAAAAAGGGAACCAAGGAGAAGAAACTCGAAGACATCCCAGTAGTAAAAGAATTTCCACAAGTTTTTCCTGATGACATTCCAGGACTTCCTCCCGTGAGAGAAGTCGAATTCCGCATTGATCTTATACCTGGAGCTACACTAGTTGCAAAATCTCCTTATAGGTTATCCCCATCCGAAATGCAAGAGCTGGCCAGTCAATTGCAAGAGCTGACTGACAAAGGATTCATACGTCCTAGCTCATCGCCTTGGGGTGCACCTGTCCTTTTGTGAAAAAGAAAGATGGAACGTTTCGCATGTGTATCGACTGCAGAGAACTCAACAAGTTAACGGTCAAGAACCGCTACCCATTACCTCGCATCGATGATCTTCTAGACCAACTTCAAGGCGCCACCTGTTTTTCAAAAATCGACCTTCGTTCTGGTTATCATCAACTCAGAGTACATGAAGAAGACGTCCCAAAGACCGCCTTCCGAACTCGTTATGGTCATTACGAATTCATGGTCATGCCATTTGGTTTAACCAACGCTCCAGCAGTATTTATGGATTTAATGAATAGGGTATGCAAACCCTACCTCGACCGCTTTGTCATAGTCTTCATCGACGACATCCTCATCTACTCAAAGTCTAAGTCTGATCATGAACGGCACCTTCGACTCATCCTTACACTCTTAAGGACAGAAAAGCTGTACGCTAAGTTTTCGAAATGTGAATTCTGGTTAAAGGAAGTATAATTCCTTGGACACGTCGTCAATGACAAGGAAATTCATGTTGATCCCTCGAAGATCAAGGCAGTGCAGGAATGGCAAGCGCCACGTACACCTACCGAAGTAAGATCATTTCTTGGTTTGGCTGGTTATTATCGCCGTTTCATTGCAAATTTCTCCCGTATTGCTGTACCACTCATGGCTTTGACTCATAAAGGAAAGCCCTTCATATGGGGACCCAAACAAGAAGAAGCCTTCCAAACTCTAAAGAAAAAACTTTGTGACGCACCTATTCTCACACTTCCTGAAGGTTGTGATGACTTCGTGGTTTATTACGACGCGTCAGGGCAGGCACTAGGCTGTGTACTGATGCAAAGAGGAAAGGTGATAGCTTATGCTTCTAGACAACTCAAAACTCATGAGAAGAACTACACCACCCACGACCTAGAACTTGGAGCCGTTGTGTTCCCTCTTAAGATATGGAGACATTACCTCTACGGTACCAAGTGTGAAATATACACTGATCACAAGAGCCTCCAACATATCTTTAACCAAAAGGAGTTGAATATGAGGCAACGAAGATGGTCGAACTTCTTAATGACTACGACTGTGAAATTCGGTATCATCCTGGCAAGGCAAACGTGGTGGCCGATGCGCTCAGTCGAAAGGGTTATGCGAACTCCATTCGTCTTCTATGTTCGCAAATCATGACCGACATCAAAGATCAAATCCGAGAAGCCCAACATGTTTCAGTAACGGAAAACGACGTACGCAAGGAGCTGTCTTTTGGAGCTGAACTTAAAATCAAAACTAAATCCGACGGTATTCTGTACTATCTTGATCGCATATGGATTCCCGATCACAATAACCTTCGTGATTTCCTTATGAATGAGGCGCACAAAACACGATACTCTATACACCCAGGAGCCGACAAGATGTATCAAGACCTTCGATACACCTACTGGTGGCCTGAAATGAAAAAGGATATTGCTGTTTTTGTTTCCAAGTGCCTTACATGTTCCAAAGTAAAAGCTGAACATCAAAGACCCTCAGGACTTCTAGTCCAACCCGAAATACCTGTATGGAAGTGGGAAAACATAACTATGGATTTCATTACCGAGTTACCTCGCACCTCCAGTGGGTATGACACTATATGGGTAATCATTGATCGTCTTACAAAATCAGCTCACTTCATTCCGATTCGCGAGGACTTCAAGAACGAGAAGTTAGCTCGTATCTACATCAGCGAGATCGTAAGCTGTCATGGTGTACCTTTAAGCATTATTTCAGACCGTGATGGTCGTTTCACTTCACGAACATGGCAAGCCGTACAAGCCGCTTTGGGTACACGACTAGACCTTAGTACCGCTTATCATCCTCAAACTGATGGACAATCTGAACGCACCATCCAAACTCTTGAAGATATGCTTTGAGCAGGTGTCATAGACTTCAAAGGGAATTGGGACGCTCATCTACCATTAGTTGAATTTTCGTACAACAATAGTTACCACTCAAGTATCGGCATGGCTCCTTTCGAAGCGTTATATGGCCGTAAGTGCCGATCTCCAGTATGTTGGCACGAAATTGGGGAAGCTCAAATCACCGGTCCAGAATTGATCCAAGAAACAACAGACAAGATCCATCAGATTTGAAACAATCTTCTAGCGGCACAAAGTCGTCAAAAGAGTTATGCAGACAAACGACGAAAGCCCTTGGAGTTTAACATTGGTTATCAAGTACTTTTAAAAGTATCACCGTGGAAGGGAGTAGTTCGTTTTGGCCAGAAGGGCAAGCTAGCACCATGCTACGTAGGACCTTTCAAGATACTCGAAAGAGTAGGACCTGTAGCATACAAGCTTGACTTACCAGAAGAACTCAACAGAATTCACCCCACGTTCCACGTATCAAACTTAAAGAAGTGTCTCGCATATGAAAACCTCCATATTCCCCTAGAAGATATTCAGATCGATGAATCTAACCAATAGAGATCATGGACTTTGGAGAAAAACGTTTAAGACGGAGTCGTATTCCAATTGTTAGGGTACGCTGGGAGTCGAAACGAGGACCTGAGTTTACTTGGGAACGTGAAGACTCAATGCGCGAAAAATACCCGCATCTTTTTCCTGTTACCACTACTACTTCAATTTCGGGACGAAATTTCTAAAAGTAGGGGATACTGTAACATCCGTCGAAAAAACGGGTTTTCAAAACCTGCTTTGTTTATTAATCGAATAGTCAGTTACATTTTTTTTCGTTGCTTATTTAATACTCCTTTTAATTTTAAACTATACATAATTAATAAATATACTAGAATTTATAAACTATAATTAATAAACAATAAAAACGGTCGAAGAAAATAATAAAAGTCGCTGCCGGGTTTCGAACCCGGGTCAGCCGGCTCATTTAACACACAAACACTTAACCACTCCGCCACTTGGTTCTTATGTGTAATCAATGAAACAAATAAAACTTAACTTCTACCCATGAACTCATCTGTTTGCGCCAAAACTGAAACCGCTCATCGGCTTTCAACTATCCAGACTTTTGAGTGATCGCTAATTACTGATTATAACCGATAAATCAATTGTTGCCCACGTTCTTAATCAATTCGGTCTTCAATTGTCTCGATTCATATGATTTTTGGGAGTTGAAAACCGAAATCATTTACTTCCTGATTTACACTGATAATATCATCGTCTCATAACTTGGAAACACTCACAGAACC
This sequence comes from Scalesia atractyloides, assembly GCA_947069175.1. NCBI lineage: Eukaryota > Viridiplantae > Streptophyta > Magnoliopsida > Asterales > Asteraceae > Scalesia > Scalesia atractyloides. Next base: position 37,480,656 of record CAMTDV010000015.1, read on the forward strand.
TTCAATTTCATTTGCGCTCTAATTTCTGTTCGTCGAAAACGTTATCTGCTATCGCCGGACTTTCACCGAAAAACCGGGACATACGTCAAATCGGTAAATTTCTCGATTCTTTCATTCTCAATCCATTGTTAGACTTTCACTAACTTAAATCCTTCAACCAGAATCGGTCCCAGACGACGTTACCGGATACTCTACGCTCGCCGGAAAATCTCTGGACATTTCCAAAAAACGCTGTGAATCGGTACAAACATCTAAACCCTTTGATAATCTTTGTTTAGTAACTCAATTTCACAATTAGTTGATCAAAACTGTTAATTGATCCGATCAGACGGAATTCACAAAACAGAGCCGACGATCTTTGCCGGAGTTCTGAGAAAAACATCTGTTTCGGTACATTCATTTCCAAAACCCTCTCTATCCATTACATTTCAATCATTTATAAGTTTCATTAATCGAATTAAACAAGAACAGTCGAATATCGTTGTTCTGTGTCTTTGAATGAAGAAGACGAAGTCAACGTTGTGTATAAGTATAATATAAATTGAATATTAAACCGGGTTAGACACACAGTCCAGCGGTGGACTGTGTGCAAACACATAGCGCACGTCACGAGTTCGAATCTTACAAACGCACCGGCTTTCCGAATTAAAACCAAATTTTTTAAACTGAATCAGAGTAGGTCACGGGATGTTTTTAAGATTAATATAAACTGTAAGTTTAACAGATAAGACACACAGCCCAACTGGTTGGGCTTTGCGCTTACAAACTAGAGGACCCGAGTTCGATCCGGTTTCCCTGCAGCCTGTTCAACCATTTAAATTCTTTTAATATAAAACCAAATAAATTAAACATTTAATTAGTATATATATATAATTAAAACATAGAATATTTCGTGTTAGACACGTCGCTCAGTTGGTAGAGCTGTGTGCACGCGTACGAGAGGTCTCGGGTTCGAGCCTCACCCAGCGCACACATAAGTCACTGTCCGATCGGTCAACGGTCCGGTCAACGGTCAACTCAAAAAGTCAACATTTTTTTTATATTTTTATTTATTTATTTAATTTAAAAATCAATTAAAAATACTTAAAAATAATATTTTTAAAGTTAGAAAATGACCTTAAACTCACAAAAATAAATCTAAAAATCCTATTAAAATTGTTAATAAAATCCACTTATTTACCATACCTTTTCGTTATTATTTAGGTTAGTTATTCCTCTTCGATCAACTCTCTAAACTCGTGCGCATTCAACATCATCAAACGAACGCACCCAATGTGAGTGAATCTCTACAAATTCCCCGTTTTAATCACATTTTGGGGTGTATCATGTGTCGCTTATTATTTATTACATTTAAACACTTGTGCATCCATCATATCCATGATCAACTGTGTATCCAATATGTATCAATTGTTTGTGTGGTTAATGTTTAGATTAAATTTTATCATTTTCAGTACATACATCATCATAGGCTCGTCTGTTCCCCATTACCTATGAGCGGAACGTGGCGTTGCCAACATATGATCGGCTCCATTTGATTGAGCCTTGATCACACATACATCATCATAGGCCGTCCGTTCCCCATTACCTATGAGCGGAACGTGACGTTGCCAACATATACATTATCATTCATGTCATATACTCATGCAAAGTGTTTTGTTATTGTTTGATTATATACGTTTGCTCACATATGATTATTGCACAATTTTTCCATATTAAATACAATAAGAAATCAATATCAAATGTTTTTAACAAGGTTCACTCGCCAACTTTTGTTGACCCCAAAACCCTCATTTTTACACGTGATACAGGTGATCCAGTTGCCGCAAGAAACATATAGGATGGCCTAGAAGAATAAATCAGTTTAGGCTTTGGATTGTTTATTTAGTTACTTTTTTTCCTTGTAATTGTATGGACTTGTTTGGAATATTGAAGTTGTAATTTGAATTTAATAAATATGAAACATTTTAGTAAACATCATGAGCTTTGGTGATAACCCAATTATGCCCCGACTCTTATTCCGCTGCGGGTCGGGGTGTGACATTCTCCGGGTTTTAGTGTACGTTACCAGTCTAAAACATGCGAACCATATGAAAGACCCGGTAATCATGGGGGCCCACATGATTACGAAGGTGAAGTATGGCGGCATGCAAGGCCCAATTACGAGCAAAGCCCAAGACATCCTATGGATGTAGTAGATTTATTATTCTATATTTATTTTATGAATGTTCATTCCTAAATACGACACATGACCCCTGAAACGTCCAACTCATACTCTTGATACGTATTCCTTGTAGATGTCTTCTAGTCTCGCTCGTAGGAAGATGAGATCAGGAAAAGCCCGCGAGCGCATGGCTGCCCAAATCGCTCAACAAATGGCTGCCGTAATACCCAACATTGTAGTTCAAGTTCAACAAGCCCTTACCGCTAATCCCGTCAACCCAATCAATCAAGAAGATCAAAATGTTATCAACCCTCCCCCAAATACCACTAAATGCACCTTCAAGCATTTCAAATCCTGTGACCCTCCAAAATACGAAGGGACTGAAGGTGTCACCGCTATCCTCCATTGGTTAGAGGAAATGGAAAACACTTTTCTAAATTGCGATTGCCCCGATGATCGCAAGGTGCGATATGCTACCGGTCGTTTACTTGGAATAGCACTTACATGGTGGAATACAGAGAAGGCGAAATCATGACAAGACGGTTTTGTCCAAGAAGCGAAATCAAGAAATTGGAAGATGAGTTCTATTCTTTGAAACAAAAAGAGGGTGACCACACCACATACAACAAGAGATTCCTTGAGTTAAATCAGATGGTCCCCAACTTGTTCACTCCCCTCTACCGTTTGATCGAGCACTACTTTCGAGGTCTTCCTTCAAAAATTCAAGACCCTGTAATAAGTACCACACCTGCAACTTTGGAAGCAGCAATGGAGTTAGCTACAGAGCTCACCGAAAACCGTATACGGAATAAAGACTTTAAGGAGGAGAAGAAGAAGGATAAAACATCAACCAAAACCCCAAACTCCACCCAAACCAAATCCTCTTCTCAAACCACTTCTAAGAGAAAACGAGATGGACAAATCTTCGCTGTCACCCAACACAACCAACCAACTTCACAAGTTGTACCTCTCCAAGCTATCCCAATCACTCAAATAGCACCCAACTCAACTTACCCAAATAAGAAACCTTACTTTGGACCTCACCCTCAATGCAACACCTGTTTTTATCATCATCCATCTACCTTACCTTGTCGACTATGTGCGAATTGTGGACGCTATGGTCATTTGAGCAAGGTTTGCCTCACCTCACAAAACCAAACCTCACCCCCTACTCAAAACATGATCCAAACATATCAAAAACCCCAATACCCCATGTTTCCATTCGAGCTTGTTTTAATTGTGGCGACCCTACCCACTTTAGAAACACGTGCCCTCGATTGGTTAACATCATAAACGCCCAAGCTCAAGCAAACCCAGTTAACCAAGCAAATCAAGAAAACCTAACCACCAGGCCACCAGTAAGAGGAAGAGCTTACAACATCAATGCCAATCCTGTTGAAGATAATAACGGCCCAAACGAACCACCCAACTAGTTTTCTTCACCAAAAATCAAGATTCAACTCCAACCGCTTAGTTTTTATGTTTTCTTTATGTTATCTCAATCCTCACGTATTTCAATTATAAAATGGAAATTTATCCAAGAATCTTAATGCGAATTACTATTTCAGTTTTGTTTTATACTCATTGATTTAACATTCATATCATCATACATCTCGACGTATCTCAATCTCATCATTCAAAGGAGTTGGGTTGTGTCTCACTTTTATCTAGACTAACCCCTTCATCATAACAAACGAGAGAGGTACTGTCATCATTCAATCAGGTATACCTTCAGATTTGAGACTCAAGTTTTGGTTGTTGTGTTTGTTTATGTTTTCGAGTCACATAGAACGAATCATAACTTACTAATAAAGCCAATGAAAATTTGACAAGAATATGGTGGATACGCCGCTGGTACTTCCTATATATAAGTATTCTTGCCAAAGGATCAGAGGCATTGTCAGGCGGTTATGAGAAGTTCCATGTAGGATTTAGTAATGTCATGGTTGAAGTTGTTTTATACTCACTGATTTAGCATTCATATCATCATACATCTCAACGTATTTCAATCTCATCATTCAAAGAAGTTGGGTTATGTCTCACTTCTACATAGACTAACCTCTTCATCATAACAAACGAGAGAGGTACTGTCATCATTCAAACATGTATACTTTCAGAATTAAGACTCAAGCTTTGGTTGTTGTGTTTGTTTATGTTCTAGAGTCACATAGAACTATTCATAACTTACTGATAAAGCCAATGAAAATTTGACAAGAATATGGTGGATACGCTGCTGATACTTCCTATATATAAGTATTCTTGCCAAAGGATCAGACGCATTGTCAGGCGGTTATGAGAGGTTCCATGTAGGTTTTAGTGGTAGAAGTTTTGTTATATGATATAACCTTATCTTTCCAAACGTATCAAATCTCTCAAAAACTCATATGCATAAAATCATACTTAGTCAATCAACTCTGTTGATCCATGTTCCGTATTCTTACACTTTAGGCATCAAAAAGCGATTCCTGTAGCCGGGTATTCAACCCTTACTAGGAACGTTACCGCCTCAAATAAGATTTAAACTCTCATCCTCTTCTAATTATGTAATTGTCAAATTAAAATATCCTCCCTCCGAGTCAAATATACCACTACTACTTAAATTTCGGGACAAAATTTCTAAAAGTAGGGGATACTGTAACATCCGTAAAAAACGGGTTTCCGAAACCCGCTTCGTTTATTAACCGAACATCCAGTTAAAATTTTCGTTGCATGTTTAGAGCTCAAACTAATTTTAAACAATACATAATTAATAAACATTTTAGAATTTAAAAACTATAATTATTAAAAATTAAAAATTAGTGCAAAAAAAAAATAATAACAAGCTGCCGGGTTTCGAACCCGGGTCAGCTAGTTCACCAAACAAACACTTCATCGCTCCGCCACTTGCTTCCTTTGTGAATATTACGAAACAAATAAAACTTAAGATGAGATCCGGATTCAAACCAGAAACAGCCGCGCTAAATCACCGGCTATCATCAAGAAAACCGGATGTTTCTCGTCAATCCTCGAATGTAACCGATAGACTCAATCAAGGAGTCAACAATCCCCAATCGGTTATGCAATCAGTTAGTCAATTTCATCTTGACCGAGTTTTTTTAAATTGAAATCATGTGTGATATTTGTAACATTTGTAAAATTTGGGTTTTCAAAACCCGCTCCGTTTTGTAATCGAATATCAAGTTATAAAAGTTATGTCGAATATTTATGATTATTTTGATTTAAAACAATACATAATTAATAAATAAACTAAACTATAAAAATTATATTTGATGAAAAGTTAAAATAAAATAAATAAAAAAATATAACGCTGCCGGGACTCGAACCCGGGTCAGCCAAGACACCCTTCAACAACTTAACACTCAATCACAAGACCACTCCGCCATTTGTTTGTTTTCTGTCATATTTAGGAAACAAATGAGTTTTATGGACTAAGGTAAATCATTCGATTTTACAAATTGTAACTGAAATCGGTTATCAAACACCCAAAGTCGATTTGGATACTCTCGATTCAGTGAATATAACCGATAAACGGACGATTTCAATCAATGCTGCCATGAGTGTAACTTGAATTCGGAAGTAGATCGGTTTAATAACCGAAAGTTGTCAATTCTCGAACTACTTCAATCATAGACTCTTCCTGCGACTCAAAACACTCCGCAAAGCTTCCAATTGCATTTCCGCAACCTTACAGTCCACCGGAGAAGCTTAAATCTAATCGCCGGAAAAATTCTGCAAGTCGCCGGAAAACCGGGACTCACATCCACACGGTATTTTCTCCGACTCTTTCTGTTTCAATCATGTGATTAATCAGTCACTAACACAACTCCACCATCAGAATCGATCCTAGGCAACGTTTATCGAAAATCTTACCTTCGCCGGAAAACTCCTGAAACTGCCGGAATCACACTGAGAACAGGTATGATCTCCCAAACTTCTGTTAAACCTTGTTTAAGTGACTCATCTTCTTAAATAATCGAACAAAGCTGTTAATTGGTTTCAACAGCAGGAGTTCACTTTCAGTACCGACGAACCTCCGCCGGAATTCTGTGAACAACCTCAATCGGTACATCTTTTTCCCCAAACTCTCTCCATTCTTTACTTTTAAATTACTTGTAATGTCTGAAAAAGCGTATAAGTGATAAATCGGTCATAACAGTCGGAATATGTTTGTCCGTGTAAAATCAACGAAGAAGATGAAGACGCAACATAACATAAGGTTAATTAAAATCGGAATTATAAACGGGTTAGACACACAGTCCAGCGGTGGACTGTGTGCAAAATACAAACGCACGTCCCGAGTTCGATTCCTGCTATACGCACTCCTTGTATAATAAAAGGCCTTTTTGTTTAAACTAAATCGGGATAATATAGTTAGTTGTTAAGTATAATAAAAACCGAGATAATAACCAGGTTAGACACACAGTCCAGCGGTGGACTGTGTGCAACATGAACCACACGTCTCGCGTTCGAAACCCGTCACGAGCACCGGTCCGATTGAATTAAAATGTTTTTGCAAATAAAGGAAATTCGGTTAAATTGAATAAGTGTATAAATATAAATAAAAACAAGATTATTTCGGGTTAGACACGTAGCTCAGTTGGTAGAGCTGCGTGCATGCGTACGGGAGGTCACAAGTTCGAGCCTCACCCGGCGCAGATTAATTCGCTGACCGAACCGGTCAACGGTCAACGGTCAACGCTAAATAAACAATTTTTTTTTATATTTTTAATTATTTAATTTAATTTAAAAATCAATTAAAAATACTTAAAAATAACATTTTTAAAGATAGAAAATAGCCGTAAACTCACAAAAAAATTCATCTAAAAATTTCATTAAAACCCTTAATAAAATCCACTCGTTTAATATATTTTTCCGTTATTATTTAGGTTAGTATTTCTCGCTGTCCGCCCATCTAATTCGTGCGCATCTCACCATCTCCAATCCAACGCACCCAATGTGAGTGAATCTTACAAATTCCCCGTTTTAATCACGTTTTGGGGTGTATCATGTGTCTTTGCATATATATATTATAATTAAACCATTGTGCATACATCATATCATGAACATGTGTATTCAGTTTGTTGTTGTTAAGTAGTTATTATTGGATGCAATTTATTATTCAGTACATGCAATTTCATAGGCCGCCGCTCCCCATTACATTATGAGCGTTGAGCATGTTCCCCATTTTATTATGCGGTTGAACCTGGCGTGCCCACATACGATCGGCTCCGTTTGATTGAGCCTTGATCGCACAGACATTTTCATTTTCAGTACATGCAATACGATCGGCTCCGTTTGATTGAGCCTTGATCGCACAGTTTCATTTATGTTATTTACAGTATGATGCTGGTATGTTCATGTATGCTGCCGTGTGTTATTATATGTTATAGTTGTGACTGCTATTTGCCATTACTTGATTATTTACATTTGCTCATCTATGATTATGCACAATTTTTCATTGATAAACTAACCATAAATTCTTTAATAAATGTTTATCTAATAAGGTTCACTCGCCAACTTATGTTGACCCAAAAACCCCCATTTTACACATGATACAGGTGAAGCAGCAGCAGCTAGGAACACATAGGACTTGGACTAGAAGAATAAAACGATTTAGTGTTGGGATTGTTATGCTTGGCTTATTTTCCTTGTATTGAATGAACATGTTTGGATTTTTGAAATGTAACTTTGACTTTATTAAATATGAAACATATTAGTAAATGTCATGAGCTTTGGTGATAACCCAATTATGCCCCGACTCTTATTCCGCTGCGGGTCGGGGTGTGACAGATTGGTATCAGAGCCATGACTATAGGGATATAGGATAGGTTATTAGACCCTTAGAGCCTATACTATAGTCGATTAGAAACTTATAAGAATTTTGTGTGTTATATGCCAAATTTCATGATGTTTATATGTTTTATGTTAAATGTTACATTTGATATTGTGCAAGCATGTTCATAAGTATGTATTATCATATAATGCCTATCATGAAATCGTATGCTCATATCATATCACATCCATGAAAGCACACACCACATCATGATTGTTTTTACAATGATTTTCGTGTTTTCAAATCTCATCAAAGTGAGTTCTCATGACGGGCATGTAGTAACGGAAGGGTACCAGTACCGGTAGTCGGAACGTCCTGTCTAGGCTGGCAATCGTATAAATCCAAAATAAAGGACCAGTTTGCCTACCTGGGGACTAACAATGAGAGTACGAAGTACCTATTAGGCCAAAGCATGCTATACCAAACGTCGTGCGAGCTAATCCCACTTTGAGTTGTCATTGTGTCTACACCTGAACACGTTCCGACCAAACATCTCATGAACATATTTTGTGGTTTGCATTCGGGGGATGCGAGTGTTAAATTGCCAATACTAATGTGAATCCTACCAAGCCAATAGCCATGGGGGCCCACATGACTATGTAGGTGAAGGTATGGGGGACATTTGAGGCCCAACATGAGCGAACCCAAGACATCCTATGGATGTAGTTGCATTATTGATATTTATGTTATTTTCATTTTCTTAAAGACACATGACACCTAAAAAGACACCATAAACTCACAATCTTCTCATTTTATGATCCTGTAGATGTCGTCTAGACAGCAACGAAGGGGTAAAAGATCGGGAACGTCTCAGGAAAGTTTGGCCACTCAGATCGCAAAACAAATGGCCACGATATTGCCTGACATTGTGGTACAAGTACAACAAGCCCTTACTACAAATCCTACTAACCCTCCCCAACAACAGGACCAGAACATCGACAACCCTCCTACCAACAAGTGCTCTTTCAAACATTTTAAGTCCTGTGATCCTCCTAAATTTGAAGGGACCGAGGGTGTCACTGCTCTCCTACATTGGTTCGAGGAGATGGAAAACACCTTCCTAAACTGCGATTGTCCTGAGGATCGCAAGGTTCGATACGCCACCGGGAGACTACTTGGAGTAGCTCTCACTTGGTGGAATACTGAGAAAGGGAAGAGAGGAACTGAAGATGCGATGGCCTTAACTTGGGAGGAGTTAAGGGAAATCATGACTAGGCGTTTCTGTCCTAGAAGTGAAATTAAGAAGTTGGAGGATGAATTTCATGCTCTAAAGCAAAAGGAGGGTAATCACTATACCTACAACAAGAGGTTCTTGGAGTTGAACCAAATGGTTCCAAATTTATTCACTCCAACCTATCGTCTGATCGAGCATTATATTCGAGGACTTCCCTCGAAAATCCAAGATTCAGTTCTGAGCGTTTCACCAATAACACTTGAAGCTGCTATGGAGTTAGCAACTGAACTGACCGAAAACCGAATTCGCAACGGGAAGTTCAAAGAAGAGAAGAAGAAAGCCCCTGTTGAGGGACAAACTTCAAGCCACCCCATTCCTTCCTCTAAGTTTGCTAACAAGAGGAAGCGTAACACCAGAAATTTTGCAGTTACCCAAACCAACACCCCTATTCCTGCTGCACCCATTACTCAAGTCACTCCTTCACCCGCACCATACAGAAGACCCTACACAGGCCTGTTACCAAAATGTAACCGTTGCCAATATCACCATTCCCCTGATCATCCTTGCCAATACTGCACCGGCTGCGGTCGCGCAGGACATACTGTTCAAAACTGCCGCATGCCTCAACGAACAAACCGCCACCAACCTTTAACCCAAACCCACCAACAGTTAATGGGTTAAGCACAACAACCCCTACCATTTCCACCCACCCAACATTTAGCCCAAACATACTATCAACCCAATTATCCTATGGGCCAACCTATGCGGGCTTGCTTCAATTGCGGAGACCCCAGCCACTTCAGAAACACTTGTCCAAGGTTGGTAAACATTATTCATGCTCAGGCCCAAGCCAACTCAGTGAATCAATCGAACCAAGCTCCTCCACCTGCAAGAGGAAGAGCTTTCAATTTAACGCTAACCAGGCCAGAGCTGACGGCAATGTGGTCAACGGTACGTTCCTTATAAATGGTAGATATGCATCTATATTATTTGATACTGGTGCGGATAGAAGTTTTGTGTCTTTAGAGTTTGAACCTATATTAAGCAAAAATCGGGATAAGCTCACGGAATCCATAACGGTAGAAGTTGCGGACGGGAAACCAGTTTCATTAGACTCTATTTTACGCAACTGTACACTCACCTTAAACGACCACGATTTCTCAGTCGACCTTATTCCTATGAAGCTGGGAAGTTTTGACATCATAATCGGTATGGATTGGCTCAGTCAACATCAGGCGGAAGTTGTATGTCGTGAAAAATTTATTCATATTCCTCTTTCAAACGGTCAAACTCTTCGAATCATTGGAGAAACCTCGTCGAAAGGGCTCAGCTTAATGTCTTGTCTTCAAGCTCAAAAATATCTTCGCAAGAATTATGTCGCGTTTTTAGCCCATATCATCAAGAAGGGGACCACAGAGAAGAAACTTGAAGACATTCCTGTAGTAAAAGACTTTCCACAAGTTTTTCCTGACGACATTTCAGGACTTCCTCCAGTTAGAGACGTCGAATTCCGTATTGATCTTATACCTGGTGCTACACCAGTTGCAAAGTCTCCATATAGGTTAGCCCCCTCTGAAATGCAAGAGCTAGCCAGTCAATTACAAGAGTTGACTGACAAGGGATTCATACGTCCTAGCTCATCGCCTTAGGGTGCACCTGTCCTTTTTGTAAAGAAGAAAGATGGATCTTTTCGTATGTGCATCGACTACAGAGAGCTCAACAAGTTAACCATCAAAAATCGCTATCCTTTACCTCGCATTGATGATCTTCTTGACCAACTACAAGGTGCCAGCTGCTTTTCGAAAATCGATCTTCGATCTGGCTATCATCAACTTAGAGTGCATGAAGAAGACGTCCCTAAGACTGCTTTTCGAACTGTTATGGCCACTATGAATTCATGGTTATGCCGTTTGGATTAACCAACGCACCAGCTGTCTTCATGGACCTAATGAACAGAGTCTGCAAACCTTACCTTGATCGATTTGTTATAGTTTTCATCGACGATATTCTTATTCATTCAAAATCTAAAGCTGATCATGAGCGTCATCTTCGACTCGTTCTTGCACTTCTAGAAAAGGAAAAGCTTTATGCCAAGTTCTCTAAATGTGAATTCTGGTTAAAAGAGGTGCAATTCCTCGGGCATGTAGTCAATGACAAGGGAATACATGTTGACCCTTCAAAGATCAAAGCAGTTCAAGAATGGCAAGCTCCACGTACACCAACTGAAGTAAGATCTTTTCTTGGACTAGCTGGCTATTATCGTCGGTTCATTTCAAACTTCTCTCGCATTGCTGTGCCACTCACGGCTTTAACTCATAAGGGAAAGCCTTTCGTATGGGGACCCAAGCAAGAAGAAGCTTTTCAAACTCTTAAACAAAAACTTTGTGATGCACCAATCCTCACTCTTCCTGAAGGTTGTGATGATTTTGTAGTCTATTGCGACGCGTCAGGGCAAGGATTAGGCTGCGTTCTCATGCAAAGAGGAAAAGTCATAGCTTATGCCTCGAGACAACTCAAGACGCATGAAAAGAACTACACCACTCATGACCTAGAACTTGGAGCCGTTGTATTCGCTCTTAAGATATGGAGACATTATCTCTATGGTACTAAGTGTGAAATATAGACTGACCACAAGAGTCTTCAACATATCTTCAATCAAAAAGAGTTAAATATGAGGCAACGAAGATGGGTCGAACTTCTAAATGATTACGACTGTGAAATTAGATACCACCCTGGTAAAGCAAATGTGGTGGCTGATGCACTTAGTCGAAAGGGTTATGTGAACTCCATTCATCTTCTATGTTCGCAAATTATAACCGACATTAAAGATCAAATTCGAGAAGCCCAACAGGTTTCAATAACAGAAGAAGATGTACGAAAGGAGATGTCCTGTGGAGCCGAGCTAAAACTTGAAACTAAATCAGACGGTATCCTGTATTACCTAGATCGTATCTGGATTCCTAACCACAACAATCTTCGTGAAACTCTTATGAATGAAGCTCACAAAACGCGATATTCTATACACCCAGGAGCCGATAAGATGTATCAAGACCTACGATACACCTATTGGTGGCCTGGAATGAAGAAGGATATTGCCGTTTTTGTTTCCAAGTGTCTCACATGTTCCAAGGTGAAGGCTGAACACCAAAGACCCTCAGGACTTCTAGTCCAACCGGAAATACCTGTATGGAAGTGGGAAAATATAACCATGGATTTCATTACCGGGTTACCTCGCACTTCTGGTGGGTATGACACTATATGGGTGATTATAGACCGACTTACAAAATCAGCTCACTTTATTCCTATCCGCGAAGATTTCAAGAACGAAAAGCTTGCACGTATTTATATCAACGAAATCGTAAGCCGGCATGGGGTACCATTAAGTATTATTTCTGATCGTGATGGTCGTTTCACTTCACGAACATGGCAAGCAGTACAATCCGCTATGGGCACACGATTAGATCTCAGTACCGCCTATCATCCTCAAACTGATGGACAGTCTGAGCGCACCATTCAAACTCTTGAAGATATGCTTAGAGCATGTGTCATAGACTTCAAGGGAAATTGGGACGCCCACCTACCATTAGTTGAATTTTCGTACAACAACAGCTATCATTCGAGCATCGGCATGGCACCTTTTGAAGCCTTATATGGTCGTAAGTGCCGATCTCCTGTATGTTGGCACGAAATTGGGGAAGCACAAATTACTGGTCCAGAATTGATCCAAGAAACCACAGACAAGATTCATCAAATTCGAAACAATCTTCTAGCGGCTCAAAGTCGTCAAAGAAATTATGCAGATAAACGACGGAAGCCCTTAGAGTTTAACATTGGTGATCATGTGCTTTTAAAAGTATCACCGTGGAAGGGAGTAGTTCGTTTTGGTCAAAAGGGGAAGCTAGCACCTCGTTACGTAGGTCCTTTCAAGATACTCGAAAGAGTAGGTCCTGTAGCATACAAGCTTGACTTACCAGAAGAACTCAACAGGATTCATCCCATATTCCACGTGTCGAACTTGAAGAAGTGCCTCGCTGATGGGAATCTCCATATTCCGCTGGAAGATATTCAGATTGATGAATCTATGCATTTTATTGAAAGACCAGTTGAGATCATGGACTACGGGGAGAAGCGTCTTCGACGAAGTCGCATTCCAATTGTTAGGGTACGCTGGGAGTCGAAACGGGGACCTGAGTTTACTTGGGAACGTGAAGACTCAATGCGTGAAAAATACCCGCATCTTTTTCCTACTACTTCAACTACTTAAATTTCGGGACGAAATTCCTAAAAGTAGGGGATACTGTAACATTTGTAAAAATCGGGTTTTCAAAACCCGCTCCGTTTTGTAATCGAATATCAAGTTATAAAAGTTATGTCGAATATTTATGATTATTTTGATTTAAAACAATACATAATTAATAAATAAACTAAACTATAAAAATTATATTTGATGAAAAGTTAAAATAAAATAAATAAAAAAATATAACGCTGCCGGGACTCGAACCCGGGTCAGCCAAGACACCCTTCAACAACTTAACACTCAATCACAAGACCACTCCGCCATTTGTTTGTTTTCTGTCATATTTAGGAAACAAATGAGTTTTATGGACTAAGGTAAATCATTCGATTTTACAAATTGTAACTGAAATCGGTTATCAAACACCCAAAGTCGATTTGGATACTCTCGATTCAGTGAATATAACCGATAAACGGACGATTTCAATCAATGCTGCCATGAGTGTAACTTGAATTCGGAAGTAGATCGGTTTAATAACCGAAAGTTGTCAATTCTCGAACTACTTCAATCATAGACTTTTCCTGCGACTCAAAACACTCCGCAAAGCTTCCAATTGCATTTCCGCAACCTTACAGTCCACCGGAGAAGCTTAAATCTAATCGCCGGAAAAATTCTGCAAGTCGCCGGAAAACCGGGACTCACATCCACACGGTATTTTCTCCGACTCTTTCTGTTTCAATCATGTGATTAATCAGTCACTAACACAACTCCACCATCAGAATCGATCCTAGGCAACGTTTATCGAAAATCTTACCTTCGCCGGAAAACTCCTGAAACTGCCGGAATCACACTGTGAACAGGTATGATCTCCCAAACTTCTGTTAAACCTTGTTTAAGTGACTTATCTTCTTAAATAATCGAACAAAGCTGTTAATTGGTTTCAACAGCCGGAGTTCACTTTCAGTACCGACGAACCTCCGCGGGAATTTGTGAACAACCTCAATCGGTACATCTTTTTCCCCAAACTCTCTCCATTCTTTACTTTTAAATTACTTGTAATGTCTGAAAAAGCGTATAAGTCATAAATCGGTCATAACAGTCGGAATATGTTTGTCCGTGTAAAATCAACGAAGAAGATGAAGACGCAACATAACATAAGGTTAATTAAAATCGGAATTATAAACGGGTTAGACACACAGTCCAGCGGTGGACTGTGTGCAAAATATAAACGCACGTCCCAAGTTCGATTCCTGCTATACGCACTCCTTGTATAATAAAAGGCCTTTTTGTTTAAACTAAATCGGGATAATCCAGTTAGTTGTTAAGTATAATAAAAACCGAGATAATAACCAGGTTAGACACACAGTCCAGCGGTGGACTGTGTGCAACATGAACCACACGTCTCGCGTTCGAAACCCGTCACGAGCACCGGTCCGATTGAATTAAAATGTTTTTACAAATAAAGGAAATTCGGTTAAATTGAATAAGTGTATAAATATAAATAAAAACAAGATTATTTCGGGTTAGACACGTAGCTCAGTTGGTAGAGCTGCGTGCATGCGTACGGGAGGTCACAAGTTCGAGCCTCACCCGGCGCAGATTAATTCGCTGACCGAACCGGTCAACGGTCAACGCTAAATAAACAATTTTTTTTATATTTTTAATTATTTAATTTAATTTAAAAATCAATTAAAAATACTTAAAAATAACATTTATAAAGATAGAAAATAGCCGTAAACTCACAAAAAAATTCATCTAAAAATTTCATTAAAACCCTTAATAAAATCCACTCGTTTAATATATTTTTCCGTTATTATTTAGGTTAGTATTTCTCGCTGTCCTCCCATCTAATTCGTGCGCATCTCACCATCTCCAATCCAACGCACCCAATGTGAGTGAATCTTACAAATTCCCCGTTTTAATCACGTTTTGGGGTGTATCATGTGTCTTTGCATATATATATATTATAATTAAACCATTGTGCATACATCATATCATGAACATGTGTATTCAGTTTGTTGTTGTTAAGTAGTTATTATTGGATGCAATTTATTATTCAGTACATGCAATTTCATAGGCCGCCGCTCCCCATTACATTATGAGCGTTGAGCATGTTCCCCATTTTATAATGCGGTTGAACCTGGCGTGCCCACATACGATCGGCTCCGTTTGATTGAGCCTTGATCGCACAGACATTTTCATTTTCAGTACATGCAATACGATCGGCTCCGTTTGATTGAGCCTTGATCGCACAGTTTTCATTTTCAGTACATGCAATACGATCGGCTCCGTTTGATTGAGCCTTGATCGCACAGTTTCATTTATGTTATTTACAGTATGATGCTGGTATGTTCATGTATGATGCCGTGTGTTATTGTATGTTATAGTTGTGACTGCTATTTGCCATTACTTGATTATTTACATTTGCTCATCTATGATTATGCACAATTTTTCATTGATAAACTAACCATAAATTCTTTAATAAATGTTTATCTAATAAGGTTCACTCGCCAACTTATGTTGACCCAAAAACCCCCATTTTACACATGATACAGGTGAAGCAGCAGCAGCTAGGAACACATAGGACTTGGACTAGAAGAATAAAACGATTTAGTGTTGGGATTGTTATGCTTGGCTTATTTTCCTTGTATTGAATGAACATGTTTGGATTTTTGAAATGTAACTTTGACTTTATTAAATATGAAACATATTAGTAAATGTCATGAGCTTTGGTGATAACCCAATTATGCCCCGACTCTTATTCCGCTGCGGGTCGGGGTGTGACAATATTGGGCACTATAAATATCGACCCTTTCACTCATAGGAACCCGCTCACTTCCTTCACAAATTACCTCTATTGTATCTGCTCAACCTTCTGCTCGTCGGAAAGTCCATCTGCAACTCGCCGGAGTTCGCCGCAAGACGCCGGAATTCGGGTGTAATCATCAGAGGTGTCACCGGAGAATCTGCAGCCACCATTCGGTATATAATCACCTTCTCTATCCTTGTGTTTAATGTGGTATCAGGATCGAATCGAATTAACAAGATTCAAATGATCAATCCTGAAACAGTGGACTTCAAATGAAGAAGATGAAGTCTGATCAGTCTATGAATATAATTAAAATCGGTGTTTTAAACGAGTTAGACACACAGTCCAGCGGTGGACTGTGTGCATTTCATGCTATTGATACCGAGTTCGATTCGTACACTTAAACGGTCTCCTGTGATAAATCTCAATTTTTTTGAAAGGCCCCAGAACACCTTCCAGTTAGTATTTAAGTTTAATAAAAACCATTATTCTAACCAGGTTAGACACACAGTCCAGCGGTGGACTGTGTGCAAAGTTAAACCACAGGTCCCGAGTTCGAATCCTGCTTCTGTAACCGGTTCTGGCAATTATCAAGTTTTTAAATAAAGACAGAAATGAATTAATCTAATTTGTATATATATATAATTAAAAACGAGATTATTTCGGGTTAGACACGTAGCTCAGTTGGTAGAGCTGCGTGCACGAGTACGGGAGGTCACAAGTTCGAACCTCACTCAGCGCATAAAATAAACACGGTCCGACCGGTCAACGGCCCGGTCAACGGTCAACGCTCGGTCAACGGTCAAAAAGTCAAAATTTTTATTTTCTTTTATTTATTTATTTTATTTAAAAATCAATTAAAAATACTTAAAAATAATATTTTTTAAAGTAAGAAAATGACCTTAAACTTACAAAAATAAATCTAAAAAAATCCTATTAAAATTGTTAATAAAATCCACTTATTTACCGAACCATTATGTTATTATTTAGGTTAGTTTCTCTCGTGGTTAAATCCAAATTCGTGCGCATTCATCATCAATCCAAGAAACGCAACCACGTTGAGTGAATTCTTACAAATTCCCCTTTTTATTCATGTTTTGGGGTGTATCATGTGTCGCCTAAATTAATTCGCTTATTCAAACTCGTGCTATACCATTATATGATCTAAACTTAGAATGTAAATATTGTTTGTTGTGATGTATTACATATTGTCAAGTTGTATGCAAATTATTCATTAGGCCCATCAGTTCCTCGTGGGAGACGAGTTGAACAACGCGTGCCTCAAAAACATTCATTAGGACCATCAGTTCGTTGAACAACGCGTGCCTCAAAATCATTCATTAGGCCCATCAGTTCGTTGAACAACGCGTGCCTCAAAATCATTCATTAGGCCCATCAGTTCCTCGTGGGAGACGAGTTGAACAACGCGTGCCTCAAAAACAATCATTTGGTGTATGTGTGTACAATATTTAATATTATGTGTTTTGTGAATAAATTTACATCTACATTTATTCATATGTGGTTATGCACTTTATTTTATAATCGATACAATAAACACGTTTAAATGTTTTTCATAGGATTCACTCGCCAACTCTTTGTTGACCCAAAAACCATTTTTACACATGATACAAGTGGACAGGTTGAAGCAAGGAACACATAGGAATTTGCCTTAGAAGAAAAATAATGAAGCCTTGAAAAATGTATAGAACATGTTGTACTAGTATGATTGATTGTAATGATTCTCTTTTAAAAGAAATAATAAATATGAAACATTATAATAAATGTCATGAGCTTTGATGAAAACCCAATCATGCCCCGATCACCATTTCCGCTGCGGGTCGGGGTGTGACAGCTAAGGTGGTGGTCACATCACCAAAGCGACTACTAATTGGACCCAAAATAGTGGATTGTGTATTTATTGGATATACCCGTCCTTATGGTCCTTATCGTTTTCTTGTGCATGATTCTAAGAACCCTGGAATATGCAAAGGCACCATAATGGAATCTAAGGATGCATCATGGTTTGAACATGTGTTCCCTTGCTTAGATAAAAGTGAACCAAGTTCTTCTAGAACGGTTGAGGAAAGTGTTCCTGAACATGAGGTTGAAAACGATGACCATCGAGAAGAATCTAAGACTGATGAAGTTGAAATCAGGAAAAGTAAACGGCAAAGGACTGAAAAATCCTTTGGCCCTGAGTTTCTTACCTATATGGTAGAAGATGAACCTCAAACGTACCAACAAGCGGTGCATTCCTTAGAAGGATCTCAGTGGAGGGAGGCAATCAAAAGTGAGATAGACTCTATCTTACAAAACCATACTTGGGAACTAATGGATCTTCCTCAAGGATGTAAACCACTAGGATATCGATGGATCTTCAAGAAGAAGATGAAGCCAGATGGAATCATCGATAAGTACAAGGCATGGTTGGTTATCAAAGGATATAGGCAACGAGAAGGTTCAGATTACTTTGATACATATTCGCCAGTTAAGCGAATAACATCCATTAGGTTGGTGCTAGCCATTGCCGCCATTAGAAATTTGGAAGTTCACCAAATGGATGTGAAAATAGCTTGGAAATCTAGAGGAAGAAATTTATATGGAGCAACCCGAAGGCTTTACAGCTATTGGGCAAGAAAAGAAAGTGTGTAAACTTGTAAAATCCTTGTATGGATTGAAACAAGCTCCAAAACAATGGCACCAAAAGTTTGATCATGTCATGCTTGATGTTGGGTTCTAAATCAATGAATGTGACAAGTGTGTGTATGTGAAGGACATATCTGATGGATATGTCATTTTGTGTCTATATGTAGATGATATGCTCATTGCTGGAAGTGATGACAAAATCATAAAGTCTACAAAGAACATGCTAAAGGCAAGATTTGACATGAAAGACATGGGTCTTGCGGATGTGATTTTGGGGGTTAAAATCACGCGAACCCAAAGTGGACTTGTTTTAAGTCAATCCCACTATGTGGACAAAATTCTTGAGAAGTTCAATGCAAATGACTCTAATGAGGCTAGAACTCCACTTGACACGAATCAACATCTAGCCAAGAATAGAGGTGAACCTGTAAACCAGTTGGAACACTCAAGAATTATTGGTAGCTTGATGTATCTCATGGGTTGTACTAGACCCGACATAGCATATGCTGTGAGCAAGCTAAGTAGATACACGAGCAACCAAAGTTCAATGCATTGGAATTGTATCACTCGGTTGTTTTGCTACTTAAGATATACTCGGGAATACGGGTTGCATTATGACAGATATCCAGCAGTTATAGAAGGACACTGCGATGCAAATTGGAAATCTAACATAAATGATTCCAGAGCAACAAGTGGGTATGTATTCACACTTGGAGGTGCTGCTATATCGTGGAAATCTTCAAAACAAACGGTTATCGCTAGATCCACGATGGAATCAGAGTTCATCGCTTTAGATAAAGCAGGTGAAGAGGCAGAGTGGCTACGTCAATTTGTTGAGGATATACCAAGATGGCCTAAGCCGGCATCAGCCATTTGTTTACATTGTGATAGCCAATCGGCACTTGGTAGAGCTCGTAGCACAATGTATAATGGTAGGAACAGACATATCAGACGTAGACATAACATGATACGACAACTAATCTCTACAGGAATTATCACTGTTGACTACGTAAGGTCAAATGATAATATCGCGGATCCGCTAACAAAAGGCCTAAGTAGAGAGTTAGTGCAGTAGTCGTCAATGGGAATGGGACTGAAGCCCTTGAAAATAAGTTCATATGATGGAAACCTAACTCAGTAGACTGGAGATCCCAAGAGCTGAGTTCAATAGGAAAACCTAATTGTATGAATGAGTGAGGTCACTTTGGGGGATAACCCTACATATATATACAAGGGAGTTATTGTAACTTCCTAAAAGTGACAAGTGTGAGGCTAAGCTTGTGGCTTTTAATGATTCAACTAAAGTAACCATACATAGTGAATCACCTATGTGAGAGAGAAGTGGGGTCGCTTCGAAGGGTATTATTGGGGCACAATACCTAATGGCTCTCGCAGAACCAGGCATCATGTTCATGACCATAACGAACATAACTATGAGGACTTGACTTTGTCAGGGAGAGTCTTGTGTGAAGTGTATTGTCGTCTACACAAACGGCAGGCGAGTTCAAAGACATCGATGTCTACTCAGAGCCAGTGGGCTAAGTGCACTTCATGAGCGAAGGTTCAAAGGGTAACACCTACCTATCGTATGCAAAACTCAACTGCTAAAATCTAATGGGAATAATGTTGTCTGAGATTGACCTCCATTCATGTGGGGGATTGTTGGATATTTGGGTGTGTGAATGAAGTCTCAAAAAGGTGAAAACAACTTGTCCCACATTGGTGTGGGAGTAAAAGAAAAAGTTATTTATAAGGTAATTTGTTTACCTAGCTAATATAACTTTTAAACATGTTTTACTATAGATCCTACGCGCGAGCGCGCAGGGGGGTGCAAAAATTTGGAACCGGATTTAGTTGAACTCACGTACGCCGCACGTCCTACGGACACGAATGCCGCTCCGAAAACCCGGGCCCGCGCGAGGCAGTTTTTGCACTTATTCAAGACTGTAACGGTTAATTTTTTGAATGAGTTTTAAAACTGAATATTCGTATTGATGATGATCATTATTTAGTCTTCGGTTTTAATTCAGTTTCGAAACTGAACCAATGATGACCATTATTCAGTTTTAATTCTCTGCAATGATGGGCAGATTTCGGTTATGGTTTTTGTGACTATAAAACCAGATGAAAGCTGCTCAGTTGAGATACACAAAAAAAAACGCAATCTCCTCTCTTCTCTTTCGATCTCTGCAGCGTTCTCCGATTATCTTTTCAGGCAAGTGTTCAAGTCCGGCAGTACTCGGTTACTGTTTCGAACCGGCGTACCCTTGGAACAGACGGCGAATCTGTTTAAGGGAATTGTGTCAAACACAAGCCCGGTTCACGTTTTTGATTCCTTTGCTTTACTTCTTTCTGTTTCTTGATTTCATTCATATTAACAGCAGATCAATAACAGTTTTTAGTTAAAAGTGTAAAAAGGAAATTCAGGATACAAGCTGGGAAGAAGTTGCAAAGGTTTATGACCGGAACAAGTGTGTTCCTAAGAAAGTTGCAGTTTTTGGGTGCCGAGCAAATCTGGAACGCCTTACAACTCTAGCAGCTCTAGCAATAAGAAGATTAACAGTTCCCTCGACTATGTTTTTTTTTTTTTTTTTTTTTAGTTACCTGACATCATGTCACTTACTAAAAACATGTTAGCCATAATATTTCCAACCCTATGTGATCATGCATAAACAAGACACGGTTTGCGGTTATTATTTACTGCACTTTTGCAGGAACACAATAGTTGGTTCGCTTGCTCCTATATATAATTTGTAAATTTCCATGAATATTAACAAAAAAAATATGTTATTATGTTAATATTTTTTTAAGTTTCATTTTCACTGTTTATAATTTCAATAATATACGCTTCTAACCCATTTAATTTTATTTAATTTGATTTTTCTTCGATAACTCGTGTTCGTAATATTTTTTAATTGAATACACCCTCGAAGTGAATTATTTTCTCCATGGTTCTATATATACTTTGTTAAAAATAGTTTTATTCAAGATAGTAACGTGATGAACCAAGTTAAATCGATACTGACATCACTATCGGTATTGTTATAATTGGTACCTGTATCGGTATTCGTTTTATGATCAGTACTGTTATTGTTATTTCATTTACACATTTATGATTAGTTTAAATTAAATTTTCCTACCCGGGAAGTTCCCGGGTTATAACCTAGTGTAGTATACATAATTTCCAAAATATCATGTAGTATATATCTTATTTTGGTATTACAATTTTGTAAATTATCTAATTTACTAATATATCTTCATTTTTTACAATCATGTTGTTTGTGCAAACAAATACACAATTACTTGGACAACAATTTAGAATTCTTACTATAACCTAAATAATTTTGTCTTATAAATATACATAATACCTCATCATCTTCATCCAATTCAAAATTCATATATCATTGAAGATGTTTAATTGATTTTTACGTTATCTATCAAACAACAAGATGAATTCTTGGGTATTCCTATGCTATTATCAATTTTCTTTCTATATTAAATGTTTGTATTAATTTTCATTCTGTATACAGATATTACCGAGAAGTTACCACAATTGGGTAGCTAATTACAAGTTAGCTCCCGATGGTATGGTTCAAATCATTACGATGGATGGAAGAATTTTTACTGTCAGAATTAGGAGAGCAGGTTCTTCATACTTTTTCCACGACGGATGGTCCAATATGATCCAGTCATTAATATTATCAAAGGATTCGTTGCTTTTGTTTCAGTATGAAGGTTGTCTAACTTTTAGATTGATATACTTTTATCAAATTTTAGCACTTGCTCAAGGTGATTTCTCATATTGTCAAACCTCCCAATTCTCTAAACATAAAGCTTATTTGGTAATTATATTATCTCTTTTTTTAGGTTGGTAAAATATTAGTAGTTAACAAATTTTATAAAAATTTCTTTAATATAAAGTACTTATTTTTGTACTTACAGCTTATCAATAGATTTTTTGTTCATCATAAGATGAAGAACATAGTACCTACGAAACATGTTACTATAACTGCTTTTCCTAACCGTACATGGTTGGTTGTTATAGAAAAACGTGGTCAAAATTTTTATATGAGTACCAAATGGAATCGCATCGAAGAAGACATGAAAATTCAAAATGAACACTTTATTGTCTTTGACATGATTTCTAAGTCAAAATTTGATATGATGCTTTGTAAAGATGCAGAAGCTTTGATCTGTATTCCTGAACGACGCCTTGCACGTGTAAAAGAAGAAGTTAAAGAAGAAGTTAATGAAGAAGTTGCCGCTTAAGTTATTTAATATTCTTTTAGCTATGATATAACAAATTATAAAACAACTTTGTTTTTGTCAGTATTACATTTTATATTTTATAATTGTTTAGTTTTACAAACATTGTTATCATTGATTAATCTACGTCATTCATCATGCAATTTTCATTTATATATATATATATATATATGTATGTATGTATGTATATTTATTTTTATAGAGAAAAGATTCACTACCCGTGAATATTCACGGGTTATAACCTAGTTATATATACAAACTAAATTAAAGAACTGCATGTTAATATCTTGAGTCACAATCCTCATCCCTGTAATTATAGTAAAAATCACTATATTTTCTCTCTTCATTTCAACTAAACAAATACTTTTATACTTTTATCATTACATTTTCCCTCTCCTCTACTCACAACCACTTTCAAAAAATATTAAAAACATTATAGAGGATGAATAGTGTCCCTCCAACTTTACAGATGTATGATAACTGTTTTTCTCTTCTCCACTCACAACCACTCCATAAAATATAGAGAATTCACTCACATAAACTGAAGGATTGAATGTAAACATGAAGGATTATGTAACATTCGTTGAAAAACGGGTTCCAAAACCCGCTCTGTTTAAAAACTTGAGAATTTATTTAAAAAGTTTCGTTACGCATTTTTCATTTTATAAAATGTAAGTTTCATAAATAAATAAATTAGATAATAAAGATATTAATTAAATGAAGGAATGAAGGAAATTATAATAAAATAGAAAGGTTAAAAGAAAAAAAATAAAAAACTATAATAATAGAGGGGTTGCCGGGTTTCGAACCCGGATCCCCGATGGATCAACACACAGACTTCACCACTACGCTACACACACATATGTGCTATAACTGAAAATAGTTAATCCTTATATTAGAATTCTGCAAGACCTGCAAATCGGGCGGATCTGTATCCGCCAGATGATGTTCAAATCATCACACCCAAAAATCTCGTAGCTGTTTCCCTCTTCAAAGACATGATTTCCGGAATAAAAACGTTGAACCAATGATTCATAACCAAAGCTTAATCATAGATCCTAAATTCATCATCGAAACTGAAATCAGTGATTGACTGGTTACTCTATAAATACCAATCGATTTCACCACAAACGAATTCGTTCAATCTCTCAACCTCTCTCTTAAACTCTCGCTAAAACACCCTGAAACTGTCCCTGCAAGTCGCCGGAATTCTCAGTTACTCGTCGGAAAACCGAAGAATCCATTCCATTACTGCCTTACTCTAAAATAGGACTTCTAGAGCTCAGACATAAATCACCCACACACACCTCAAACTCCCTGTAGAGCATCTGTCGCAAGTTAAGCTTCGCCGGAAAAATTGGAACTCGCCGGAGTTGGTCACCGGGATCATCAAAGTTCTATTCTCCAGTGGGTATGAACCTATAAAACCTTTTTATGTTCATATTTAATTCCGTTAGTTCGTAAACCAGTAACCAGAATTGATAAGATATAGATAACAGTCGGATTTTGTTTCTGGGTAGTGTCTAGGAAGAGGATGAAGTTTTACCTAGAAAATAAGCATAATTAATCTTGATGTTTTAACCAGGTTAGACACACAGTCCAGCGGTGGACTGTGTGCAATTACAAAGCAAACGTCCCGATTTCGAGTCCTGGTCAGACCCATATTAATAATAACCGCTTCCCTTTTTTCTTTAAACCAAATACGCTAACATGCTGCAAGATGTTAAGTATAATTAAAATCAGTACTTTAACCGGGTTAGACACACAGTCCAGCGGTGGACTGTGTGCAATTACAAAGCATACATCCCGGGTTCAAGCCACACATGTTTTGACTTTCTGAAATAAAACCAAGCCTTTTTAAAACCTATTCAGAACATCCTTCAACATGTATATAAATATAGCATAATTCAGTATATAAACAGGTTAGACACACAGCCCAACTGGTTGGACTGTGTGCACGTAAACTGAAGAGCTCGAGTTCGATTCGGGATACTTAAACCGGGTTTGGCATATTATGAAACCTTTTTAATAAAACGAAAATAAGGTTTAAGCTAACTAGTATATAAATATAATTAAAATCAGAAATATTCCGGGTTAGACACGTAGCTCAGTTGGTAGAGCTGCGTGCACGTATACGAGAGGTCCCGAGTTCGAACCTCACTCAGCGCATAGAAAACACAGTCTGACCGGTCAGACTCGGTCAACGGTCAAAAAGTCAACTTTTTTTATTTCTTTTTATTTATTTATTTAAATTGAAAAATCAATTAAAAATACTTAAAAATAGGATTTTTAAAGTTAGAAAATTTCCTTAAACTCACAAAAATAAATCTAACAATCCCATTAAGAGCACTGGTTAAAAATATTAATCTCAAATAAAATTTATTTATTTATCGAGTTATTATGTTATTATTTAGGTTAGTTTTCCCTCGTCGCTTGAATCATAATTTCGTGCGCTTTCATCATTATCAATGAACGCACCCACTGTGAGTGAATCCTTACAAATTCCCATTTTTATTCATGTTTTGGGGTGTATCATGTGTCGCTTTAATTATTTCGTTTATTTAAACTTGTGCTATTACCATTATATGATCTAAACTTGTGATGTAAATATTGTTTGTTGTGATGTGTGTTTACATTTTGTCAAGTTGCGTGCAAATCATTCATTAGGCCGATCAGTTCCTCGTGGGAGACGAGTTGAACATCGCGTGCCTCATTAGATCGGCTCCGTTTGATTGAGCCTTGATCTCATTGTTCATCATTTGGTGTGTGTGCTTGTGCATTAATTGATATTATGTGTTTTGTGATTAAATTTACATTTACGTTTACTCACATGTGGTTATGCACCTTTTTATAACCAATATAACAAATTCGTTCAAATGTTTTCATAAGATTCACTCGCCAACTTTTGTTGACCCAAAAACCCTATTTTTACACATGATACAGGTGATCCAGTTGAGAAAAGAAACACGTAGGATGGCCTAGAAGAATAAACAAGTTAATGCTTGGGGAATGGACATTTAGTTTTGGGTTCCTTTGTAATTGTATGATTTTGTTTAATGAATACTTTAGTTTGTAATTCGAATGAAAATGTATTTGAACAGCTTGTGCTTGTATGTTTATTGTAACTTCTTCTTTAAAGAGAAAAAAAATAAATATGAAACTTTATAGTAAATGTCATGAGCTTTGATGAAAACCCAATCATGCCCCGACTACCATTTCCGCTGCGGGTCAGGGTGTGACAGATTGGTATC
The DNA here is from genome assembly GCA_947069175.1 of Scalesia atractyloides. NCBI lineage: Eukaryota > Viridiplantae > Streptophyta > Magnoliopsida > Asterales > Asteraceae > Scalesia > Scalesia atractyloides. The sequence continues at coordinate 37,507,030 of CAMTDV010000015.1, forward strand.
AGAGCTTTTGACTATAGGGATATAGGATAGGTTATTAGACCCTTAGAGCCTATACTATAGTTGATTAGATTTTAATTGTTTATGTGGTTACATGCAAACTCATGATGTTTATTTGTTTCGTATTTATTACACCCACAAATGCATGCAAACACTTCCACTATCATATTGAGTGATACCTAATGAGTTATACTTGTTGTCAAACATAACATGCTTACATATACATCCATCACGCATATTTCAATGTTCACATATTCAAATCATTCTCATATTTCCTTTATTCAAGATTTTGTCGCATTTTTCATTTTTCAATCTCATCAAAGTGAGTTCTACGACGGGCATGTGTAACTGTAAGGGTACAAGTACCGGTAGTCGGAACGTCCTGTCTAGGTTGGCATTCGTATAAATCCAATATAACGGACCAGTTTGCCTACCTGGGTACTAACGATGAGAGTACGAAGGACCTATTAGGCCAAAGCATGCCACACCAAACGTCGTTCGAACTAACCCTACTTTGAGTTGTCATTGTGTCCATATCAGGACACCCTCCGACCTTATACTTTGCTGTCATGTTTTACGATTTTCATTCGGGTGGCGCAAGTGTTAACAGGCCAACATCAATATGAACCCTACCAAAGCCCAGTAGTCATGGGGGCCCACATGACTACCAAGGCCAAGTAAGGGGACATATGGAAGCCCAAACATGAGCAAAGCCCAAGACATCCTATGGATGTAGTATATTTATTTTATTCATTTGTTTTTGTGAATGTTCATTTCTAAATACGACACATGACACCTAAAACGTCAAACTCATACTCTCGATACGTATTCCTTGTAGATGTCTTCTAGTCTCTCTCGTAGAAGTATGAGATCAAGAAAATCCCGCGAGCGCATGGCTGCCCAAATCGCTCAACAAATGGCTGCCGTAATCCCCAACATCGTAGTTCAAGTTCAACAGGCCCTTACCGCTAATCCCGTCAACCCAATCAACCAAGAAGATCAAAACATTGTCAATCCTCCCCCAAATGCCACTAAATGCACCTTCAAGCATTTCAAATCCTGCGATCCTCCAAAATACGAAGGGACTGAAGGTGTCACCGCTCTCCTCCATTGGTTTGAGGAAATGGAAAACACTTTTCTCAATTGCGACTGCCCCGATGATCGCAAGGTGCGATATGCTACCGATCGTTTGTTCGGAGTAGCACTTACATGGTGGAATACAGAGAAAGCTAAGCGAGGTGCCGAGGATACTATGAACTTGACTTGGGAAGAGTTGAGGGAAATCATGACAAGACGTTTCTGTCCAAGGAGCGAAATCAAGAAACTAGAAGATGAGTTCTACTCTTTGAAACAAAAGGAGGGCGACCACACCACATACAACAAGAGATTCCTTGAGTTGAATCAGATGATCCCCAACTTGTTTACTCCCCTCTACCGTTTGACCGAACACTACATTCGAGATCTTCCTTCAAAAATTCAAGACCCTGTAATAAGTACCACACCTGCAACTTTGGAAGCAGCAATGGATTTGGCTACAGAGCTCACCGAAAACTGCATACGGAATAAAGACTTCAAGGAGGAGACGAAGAAGAAGGATAAAGCATCATCCGAAACCTCAACTCAACCCGGACCGAATCCCCTCCTCAAACCACTCCTAAGAGAAAACGAGATGGGCAAAATTTCGCTATCACCCAAGGCAATCAACCAGCTTCACAAGCCATACCCCTCCAAGCTATCCCAATCACTCAAGTAGCACCCAACTCTACTTACCCAAATAAGAAACCTGACATTGGACCTCACCCTCAATGCAACACCTGTTTTTATCACCATCCATCTACCGTACCTTGTCGACTGTGTGCAAATTGTGGGCGTTATGGTCGTTGGAGCAAAACTTGTCGTGCCCCTCAAAACCAAGCCTCACCCCCTACTCAAAACATGATCCAAACATATCAACAACCCCAATGCCCCATGTTCCCATATGTTCGAGCTTGTTTTAATTGTGGCGACCCTACCCACTTTAGAAAAACGTGCCCTCGATTGGTTAACATCATAAACGCCCAAGCTCAAGCAAACCCAGTTAACCAAGCAAATCAAGCAAACCCAGCTCCACCACCAGCAAGAGGAAGAGCTTACAACATCAACGCCAATCCTGTTGAAGATAATAACGTTCCAAACGAATCACCCAACTAGCTTTCCCTCACCAAGAATCAAGACTCAACTCCAATCGTCTAGTTTTAGTGTTTTCTTTATGTTATGTCAATCTTTACGTATCCCAGTTATAAATTGGGAATTTATGTATCCAAGAATTTTAATGCGAATTGATATTACGGTTTTGTTTTATACCTTTACTCATTGATTTAACTCTCATATCATCATACACCTCGACGTACCTCGATCTCATCATTTAAAGAAGTTGGGTTGTGTCTCACTTTTACATAGACTAACCCCTTCATCATAACAAACGGGAGATGTACTGTCATCATTCGATCATGTATCCTTTCAGATTTGAGACTCAAGCTTTGGCTGTTGTGTTTGTTTTGTAGATTTTAGAGTCACATAGAACTAATCATAACTTACTGACAAAGCCAATGAAAATTTGACAAGAATATGGTGGATACGCCGCTGGTACTTCCTATATATAAGTATTCTTGTCAAAGGATCAACAGCAATGTCAGGCGGTTATGTGAAGTTCCGTGTAGGTTTTAGTATCATCATGGTTGAAGTTTTGTTTTATGATATAACCTTATCTTTTCAAGCGTATCAACTCCCTCAAAACTCTTATGCATGAGATCATGCCTAGTCAATCAACTCTGTTAATCCATGTTCCGCATTTTCATACTTTAGGCATCAAAAAGCGATTCCTGTAGCAGGATATTCAACCCTTACTAGGAACGTTACCGCCTCAAATAAAAATTTAAACTTTCACCCTCTTCTGATTATGAAATTGTCAAATTAAAACACCCTCCTTTCGAGTCAAATATACCACTACTTCAATTTCGGGACGAAATTTCTAAAAGTAGGGGATACTGTAACATTCGTCGAAAAACGGGTTCCAAAACCCGCTCTGTTTAAAAACTTGAGAATTTATTTAAAAAGTTTCATTATGCATTTTTCATTTTATAAAATGTAAGTTTCATAAATAAATAAATTAGATAATAAAGATATTAATTAAATGAAGGAATGAAGGAAATTATAATAAAATAGAAAGGTTAAAAGAAAAAAAATAAAAAAAAATATAATAATAGAGGGGTAGCCGGGTTTCGAACCCGGGTCCCCGATGGATCAACACACAGACTTCACCACTACGCTACACACACATATGTGCTATAACTGAAAATAGTTAATCCTTATATTAGAATTCTGCAAGACCTGCAAATCGGGCGGATCTGTATCCGCCAGATGATGTTCAAATCATCACACCCTAAAATCTCATAGCTGTTTCCCTCTTCAAAGACATGATTTCCGGAATAAAAACGTTGAACCAATGATTCATAACCGAAGCTTAATCATAGATCCTAAATTCATCATCGAAACTGAAATCAGTGATTGACTGGTTACTCTATAAATACCAATCAATTTCACCACAAACGAATTCGTTTAATCTCTCAACCTCTCTCTTAAACTCTCGCTAAAACACCCTGAAACTGTCCCTGCAAGTCGCCGGAATTCTCAGTTACTCGTCGAAAAACCGAAGAATCCATTCCATTACTGCCTTACTCTAAAATAGGACTTCTGAGCTCAGACAGAAATCACCCACACACACCTCAAACTCCCTGTAGAGCATCTGTCGCAAGTTAAGCTTCGCCGGAAAAATTGGAACTCGCCGGAGTTGGTCACCGGGATCATCAAAGTTCTATTCTCCAGTGGGTATGAACCTTTAAAACCTTTTTATGTTCATATTTAATTCCGTTAGTTCGTAAACCAGTAACCAGAATTGATAAGATATATATAACAGTCGGATTTTGTTTCAGGGTAGTGTCTAGGAAGAGGATGAAGTTTTACCTAGAAAATAAGTATAATTAATCTTGATGTTTTAACCAGGTTAGACACACAGTCCAGCGGTGGACTGTGTGCAATTACAAAGCACACGTCCCGATTTCGAGTCCTGGTCAGATCCATATTAATAATAACCGCTTCCCTTTTTTCTTTAAACCAAATACGCTAACATGCTGCAAGATGTTAAGTATAATTAAAATCAGTACTTTAACCGGGTTAGACACACAGTCCAGCGGTGGACTGTGTGCAATTACAAAGCATACATCCCGGGTTCGAGCCACACATGTTTCGACTTTCTGAAATAAAACCAAGCCTTTTTAAAACATATTCAGAACATCCTTCAACATGTATATAAATATAGTATAATTCAGTATATAAACAGGTTAGACACACAGCCCAACTGGTTGGACTGTGTGCACGTAACTGAAGAGCTCGAGTTCGATTCGGGATACTTAAACCGGGTTTGGCATATTATGAAACCTTTTTAATAAAACTAAAATAAGGTTTAAGCTAACTAGTATATAAATATAATTAAAATCAGAAATATTTCGGGTTAGACACGTAGCTCTGTTGGTAGAGCTGCGTGCACGTATACGAGAGGTCCCGAGTTCGAACCTCACTCAGCGCATAGAAAACACAGTCTGACCGGTCAGACACGGTCAACGGTCAAAAAGTCAACTTTTTTTATTTCTTTTTATTTATTTATTTAAATTGAAAAATCAATTAAAAATACTTAAAAATAGGATTTTTAAAGTTAGAAAATTTCCTTAAACTTATAAAAATAAATCTAACAATCCCATTAAGAGCACTAATTAAAAATATTAATCTCAAATAAAATTTATTTATTTATCGAGTTATTATGTTATTATTTAGGTTAGTTTTCCCTCGTCGCTTGAATCATAATTTCGTTCGCTTTCATCATTATCAAGGAACGCACCCACTGTGAGTGAATCCTTACAAATTCCCATTTTTATTCATGTTTTGGGGTGTATCATGTGTCGCTTTAATTATTTCGTTTATTTAAACTTGTGCTATTACCATTATATGATCTAAACTTGTGATGTAAATATTGTTTGTTGTGATATGTGTTTACATTTTGTCAAGTTGCGTGCAAATCATTCATTAGGCCCATCAGTTCCTCGTGGGAGACGAGTTGAACATCGCGTGCCTCATTAGATCGGCTCCGTTTGATTGAGCCTTGATCTCATTGTTCATCATTTGGTGTGTGTGCTTGTGCATTAATTGATATTATGTGTTTTGTGATTAAATTTACATTTACGTTTACTCATATGTGGTTATGCACCTTTTTATAACCAATATAACAAATTCGTTCAAATATTTTCATAAGATTCACTCGCCAACTTTTTTTGACCCAAAAACCCTATTTTTACACATGATACAGGTGATCCAGTTGAGAAAAGAAACACGTAGGATGGCCTAGAAGAATAAACAAGTTAATGCTTGGGGAATGGACATTTAGTTTTGTGTTCCTTTGTAATTGTATGATTTTGTTTAATGAATACTTTAGTTTGTAATTCGAATGAAAATGTATTTGAACAACTTGTGCTTGTATGTTTATTGTAACTTCTTCTTTAAAGAGAAAAAAAATAAATATGAAACTTTATAGTAAATGTCATGAGCTTTGATGAAAACCCAATCATGCCCCGACTACCATTTCCGCTGCGGGTCAGGGTGTGACAGATTAAATGTGAATGCTATTATTTCATTTCAAATGAGAGCTTGTGTTCTTTGTCAACATCAAATTATTTCTAGTCTTTCAAATCTACCAAAGAAACCGCATAAGCTAGGACCCGAACAAACGTGTTGATATCTTTTAGGGTGACAATTTCCGACACGATAATAATCATGTTTTAAGTTGCTATATGTAACTCGTTTAATAAACGAGTCGTGTTCAAGGTAACCTGATTAATTAAAAAACGCTCGTTTATTGGTGCAATTAAAAAAAATAATAATATCGTATTAAAGAGTTATTAACATTTTAAAAATGGAGGGGTGGAGAATTGGATGAGAGAGAAACTATTGCTTTGGATGGACTAGAATACGCCTTAAAAACCCACGCGTCTCATTCTTTTTGTTCAATTCCACTCATTTAATCTTAGTCATTGATTACTAGATAAATAGTCAAGATTACTTCCTAACCTTCTTACCTAAATAAACTTCCTATTATAATCTCACTATTCAGTTATTTGTTTAATTAAATAATTGACATCCGTGTGTAAGAAATAACTAAAATAGTCTAATTTTATTAGATAATTTTGTCAACTTTTAACTTTATAAAATAACTAGTTTTTGCTACACCCGCGTTGCGGGGTACTAAGCCCAATATTTCTCTTACATGTTATACTTTTGTAAAAAAAAAATTAAAATGATGCCATGACTATAAGTTTATACTGGGGGCAAAATCGTAATTTAATAAGGAAAAATACGGTGACAAAACTCTTAGTTTGAACTGAGGGCAAAATTGTAATTTGGCTGGGAGAGGGAAAAAACAAATAACAAACCTGTAAATTTAAACATGACAAAATTATAATTTGGTTGAACCAATGAAGAAGCGCTAGACAGCTGCTTAACACTATTCCCCTTCATTAAATGGCATTCCAATACGAGTTTTCTTTCAGTTATTATACACCAGCTTAAAAAAGAGAGTTGATTGCCGCCACTTTTGGCCAATTAAAGAAGCTAACTATTCCCCATCAAAGATGATGTATACGTAGGATAATACAAAAAGATTATTCCGTAACTCAAATATATTTTTACATACTATATCAAAATTTGTCTTTGTAATGCAATGATGAGTTATACTTACTACTACAATGCATTATTGCTTTGTAGAGATAGATATAATCGAGTGATTTCACTAATGGTACGATAATACTCTGATGATCCACTAGCGTAAGTGATCTAAATTTACCGTTCAAAAAACATCTTAAATAGCTTCCCTCAGAGGCATGTTATAGCTGTCAGTGTTCAAAGGTTGAAACCTTGGAATGAGTCCTTTGGTAGTTTTGAAGTGCTAATAACAACATTCTCTTTGCATAGGGTTTGGGTAGCTCTTTGTTTGGTGAGGTATTGACAGCTGCAAAATTTTCAAACACTTCAAAATTATAGCTGTGACAACTCATAATTTTCAAGGTTATAACCGTTCGTTTTCGTAATTATTAATCGAGCCTTATACTTATTTTTTTTTTTGACGAGTTAATTATAAGTAACTAAATTATATTATAAGTTCATATTATTCAAGCGATTAACCAGAAACCAAATCCATATTGTGTTGAACCGACCCGAACCGTTTGAACCAAAGTATATTTCCTGTGTGTCGATTCAAACCACTCATATAACTCAAAACTTATGAGGCCCGACCCATAGCACGAATATTATACATATTTATTAGTTGACTAATGGTATATTTATATTTATATTAGTTGATGTTATGTAAAAAAATAAATAATAATAATAATAATAATAATAATAATAATAATAATAATAATAATAATAATAATAATAATAATAATAATAATAATAATGATAATAATAAAACCACACAAGGTGCAGTCACTTTTACCCTTGATCCATGTTCTAGGCCCAACCCCATTTATTTCCTTAAACCACCCTAACTTGATAACCCCTTTATTAGATATACGTAACATGAATTTAATATTATAACTATGACAATAAACTCCACACAAAAAAACCCTACAACCCTACTTACAAAATCTTAAATCATTCCTCTGCCTCTCTTCTGTCTACGCAAGTCAGGAGCACAAGGATTCTAATCAATTTCAAGACTACATCCAGCCCCTTTAATCTCTAGGTATAAAATCTGTGTTTATATTTTTTATGGCTATAATTGTTCATACAAGATTCGATCATTAGTAGTTGGCATGGCTGCGATTATGAAATCATTACTCGTTATGGATGTTATAATGATGCATGCACTCTATGTTGTTAGGAAATTATAGATTCAAGATGATTAGATCGTTTATGAGTTCGGTTAAGTCACTAGGGTTTTAATGATGGGTTGAACCTTGTGTTTTGTGACATTATTAGATGGTCATGCCTGATTCTATTGAGTTATATTGGCTGCATTTTTCTGTTGTGATGATGATACTTTTCGTTTGGACGATTTCATGTGGTATAGAGTTAGTAGAAATCGCATTGTTGATGTTTTATGGTCAAACATGGGTTCGGGTAGTCATTAGTATTTTATTGGTGGGTTAAATCTTGAGGTTTTTGGTGAAATAATTGATACATGACTTACATGAGGATAATAATCAGCGGTGATTGTTGATTTTGGGTCGTTGGGTTCACTAGATAATCATTTGTGGGGTTCGGGTAACAAAACATTCGGCTGTAACTGGGTCAAAATTTAATAAAAACTGATGTATCTTAAGTTCATGATGAACTTCCGGGAAATAGCTTTTAAACCCAACTGGAATCGCATTTTTTGACGTCGTTTGGTATTTTAAATTATTTATATCGTGTCAAAGGTTGATGATGCGTTTTTTCGACAGAATTTGCAGCCCATTACGAGAGACATAACTCAATGTAGGAATTGATTTATGATCTGAAATTTTTACCGTAAATAATTCCAGATGATTCCAAAAATCTCCAACTGGAATTACGTCAATCGGAGAACCGAGGATGTTTAGATGAATTTTTCCGTGAGCTACAGTCAGAAAGTGACGAATCTGATTGCTGCTTAGTAAAAGATTTTTTATAAATTTTGGTAAAGATTTAGACTCTAAAATATTAATACAATGGCTCTGGTTCGATTGACACGTTCTGAAATTCTTCGGAAATATCCGGTGCCCAAACGGTTCCAATTAACGCACCGCAAATTGTCCGAAAATGCACTTAAAAGCTGAATTTTTGTGACAAGATTTATTGTGTGATTTGTGACGAAAAGGTGGTCGCTATTTCGAATAGCGACACTTTGCATGCATGTGTGTATATATATAATGTAATATTTTACGTGCTACGTGTTAGATACTGTAACGCCTCGCGTTTCCGTAAAATTTATTTTAGGAAATACGTGTCGTACCACTGAATTATTTATTCGTCTAATTTATTTTCATTATTATTATTATTTATTTAGTTATTATTTTATAGATAATAATAACAATAATAATAATAGCAACAGCAACAACAACAACAATAATAATAATAATAAACAAAATAAATTCAATGTTTTATGAAACTTGTACTTGAAATCAGATCTTGTCGGTACGTTCGGGCCACTCAAAAACGTTAGAACAGGTTAACGGGCCTTGGCTCAACGCACCACCTCCTAACTAAACCCTAAACCTAATTAAAACTATATACACACTACGCAGTCATTCACTCAACACACACACCCGTCTCCTTCCCTCTCTCTCACACTCAAACACACCCTCTGCTCGACACTACCGCCGCCACCGGAACGCCACCGCCGCCGGAGAGGAAGCTCTCCGGAGAAGACGACGGAAGTCACACTTGATCCGGTATACACATCTCTTTTTCGATCCAGTTTGTGTTTTGTTTTTATACATATACACACGAAGAATCACCATTTTAGTTAACAAACTATACTCAGTTTTGTCTTTCATGTTTCTATTCGTGGGATTAAAAAGAAATCGTCTCAGAGACCTTCAGTCGTCGGAAGACGAAGACGTCGCGGGAGAATCTCGCGTTGGAGCTCCGTCTCTTTTCGGTATAAACTTTGCTCCCTTATTGCTTCCCGTACACATTATAATCTGTTAAGTGAATAATCAATCTAGAACCTTATGTTTACAAACTCACAGTTATGTCTGTTCGTTGTCATTAATCTTCAAATATGAAGAAGACGATTCGAAACATCGGTTAAATGAGTTAAAAACTATAATTTATCACCAAAACAGTTTGAATATTTATTGTTAATGTTGATATCAATTAACTTAAGTTAAGGATATTATTATGATTACTACATTTATTATATTTATCAGTATTTATCCTATTTAAATTATAATTATGGTGTTAAACTATTATCTCAAATTAACACTATTACGAATATTAGTAGTGTTTCTAAACTTATTACCATAACTATTATCACTAATCTAATCATTATTATTATTATCCGACGAGATATTCTATCATTATTATTATCCTAGATATTAATATTACTTATACTATATAATTTTTTTTCAAAGCTTAATTGTAAGCGAATGATTTAAGCGACTCTTATGATCAATACCCAATTGCTCACCACTATTCATATATCCAATAACACGCTCACTAAACAATATTTAGGTATATCATTTCACCCGCTTGGACGTTCTAATCTTTGTTCGTGCGTTAATTCAAGATATATATACGCAACCTAAGGTGAGCATACTCGACACCCTTTTTACACCTTAATGCATTTTGGGTGCAGCATGTATAAATTACAAAATTTATTTTAAACAAAATTAAATGTGTTCACAATACCAAATGCGCCATCAGTTACGCTTTAAACTCGTCTATACATGCTACTTGTTATGCTTGAGTTTGTTTATGTTTATTAGTTTTGACTTGTATTCTCATGATAGCGTTATGCTTAGAATACTATGCATGCTAGTTAAGGAATTCGATTATATGCTATTGTTATGCGAAAGTGGTCTAAATATTCGTGCGATTCGACTTGAATATATACTTGTCACAATCAAAACAAACTTTTATACTTATAATTAATTTCAAACTTGTATTCTCGCCAATACTTTTGTATTGATCTATGCTTTTAATACATGTTGCAGGAATTTTGATGACACATGGAATCTAGTAGGATTGCCTAGAAACGTATTTAAACTTTAAATACTTATTGTATTGTATTTGTTTCAAACATGTATTTCGTTTTAATATCTTGTATTAAATCGTTATCAATGAAATGAAATTATATTTGTTACGTGTCGGGATCTAAATTTTGTATTATTTGATTTAAACTATGTAAAAAGGTAATTATTAAACACTTGACACAATTAGCGTTATGAAGCCTCTTACAATCTAGTTTTCATCTCATCCCGATGTTTTCGCCACCGGTTGGGGTGTGACAGATTGGTATCAGAGCCATAACTATAGGGAATTAGGTAGAATTGTCATGTTCGACCTAGTCTATAGTTTAAGTACCATACCATTGACCATTTGTGATACTTGTCTAAAATGTTATTCTTTCTATCATGCTTCTCCCCATTTTTGATCCTAAAACTTACAATATGTCTTTCCTAAGACATGAAACACAACACACGCTTTTGAGTATATTCTTGTTCCACAATCGAAATAACTCATCAATACAGGGGTAATTCCCGCCATTGGTAACGAGTTTCAATCCGCTTTACATGTTATTTCGTACGAAATTCACCATCAAGTCAGGAGTGATATCCATATCTTGATGGGAGTTTCATTTCATAATCTAGTGGATCCTTATTGACGATTCGAGATTATATCTTGATACGTTCAATAAACCACAATTTGGGGACGAAATTGTTAAGCCAGGATTGACATCCACACCTTGATGACTGGTTCCGCTCCTCAATTTTCAATTTCGCCAAAGTTTCGTATTTTTCGATCAAATTAGGGACATGTACTAACTGGAAGGGTAAAGTACCTGTCACACCCTGACCCGCAGCGGAAATGGTAGTCGGGGCATGATTGGGTTTTCATCAAAGCTCATGACATTTACTATAAAGTTTCATATTTATTTTTTTTCTCTTTAAAGAAGAAGTTACAATAAACATACAAGCACAAGCTGTTCAAATACATTCTCATTCGAATTACAAACTAAAGTATTCATTAAACAAAATCATACAATTACAAAGGAACACAAAACTAAATGTCCATTCCCCAAGCATTAACTTGTTTATTCTTCTAGGCCATCCTACGTGTTTCTTTTCTCAACTGGATCACCTGTATCATGTGTAAAAATAGGGTTTTTGGGTCAACAAAAGTTGGCGAGTGAATCTTATGAAAACATTTGAACGAATTTGTTATATTGGTTATAAAAAGGTGCATAACCACATATGAGTAAACGTAAATGTAAATTTAATCACAAAACACATAATATCAATTAATGCACAAGCACACACACCAAATGATGAACAATGAGATCAAGGCTCAATCAAACGGAGCCGATCTAATGAGGCACGCGATGTTCAACTCGTCTCCCACGAGGAACTGATGTGCCTAATGAATGATTTGCACGCAACTTGACAAAATGTAAACACACATCACAACAAACAATATTTACATCACAAGTTTAGATCATATAATGGTAATAGCACAAGTTAAATAAACGAAATAATTAAAGCGACACATGATACACCCCAAAACATGAATAAAAAGGGGAATTTGTAAGGATTCACTCACAGTGGGTGCGTTCCTCGATAATGATGAAAGCGCATGAAATTATGATTCAACCGACGAGGGAAAACTAACCTAAATAATAACATAATAACTCGATAAATAAATAAATTTTATTTGAGATTAATATTTTTAATTAGTGCTCTTAGTGGGATTTTTAGATTTATTTTTGTAAGTTTAAGGAAATTTTCTAACTTTAAAAATCCTATTTTTAAGTATTTTTAATTGATTTTTCAATTTAAATAAATAAATAAAAAGAAATAAAAAGGTTGACTTTTTGACCGTTGACCGGGTCTGACCGGTCAGACTGTGTTTTCTATGCGCTGAGTGAGGTTCGAACTCGGGACCTCTCGTATACGTGCACGCAGCTCTACCAACTGAGCTACGTGTCTAACCCGAAATATTTCTGATTTTAATTATATTTATATACTAGTTAGCTTAAACCTTATTTTAGTTTTATTAAAAAGGTTTCATAATATGCCAAACCCGGTTTAAGTATCCTGAATCGAACTCGAGCTCTTCAGTTTACGTGCACACAGTCCAACCAGTTGGGCTGTGTATCTAACCTGTTTATATACTGAATTATACTATATTTATATACATGTTGAAGGATGTTCTTAATAGGTTTTAAAAAGGCTTGGTTTTATTTCAGAAAGTCGAAACATGTGTGGCTCGAACCCGGGATGTATGCTTTGTAATTGCACACAGTCCACCGCTGGACTGTGTGTCTAACCCGGTTAAAGTACTGATTTTAATTATACTTAACATCTTGCAGCATGTTAGCGTATTTGGTTTAAAGAAAAAAGGGAAGCGGTTATTATTAATATGGATCTGACCAGGACTCGAAATCGGGACGTGTGCTTTGTAATTGCACACAGTCCACCGCTGGACTGTGTGTCTAACCTGGTTAAAACATCAAGATTAATTATACTTATTTTCTAGGTAAAACTTCATCCTCTTCCTAGACACTACCCAGAAACAAAATCCGACTTTTATCTATATCTTATCAATTCTGGTTACTGGTTTACGAACTAACGGAATTAAATATGAACATAAAAAGGTTTTAAAGGTTCATACCCACTGGAGAATAGAACTTTGATGATCCCGGTGACCAACTCCGGCGAGTTCCAATTTTTCCGGCGAAGCTTAACTTGCGACAGATGCTCTACAGGGAGTTTGAGGTGTGTGTGGGTGATTTCTGTCTGAGCTCTAGAAGTCCTATTTTAGAGTGAGGCAGTAATGGAATGGATTCTTCAGTTTTCCGGCGAGTAACTGAGAATTCCGGCGACTTGCAGGGACAGTTTCAGGGTGTTTTAGCGAGAGTTTAAGAGAGAGGTTGAAAGATTGAACGAATTCGTTTGTGGTGAAATCGATTGGTATTTATAGAGTAACCAGTCAATCACTGATTTCGGTTTCGATGATCAATTTAGGATCTATGATTAAGCTTCGGTTATGAATCATTGGTTCAACGTTTTTATTCCGGAAATCATGTCTTTGAAGAGGGAAACAGCTACGAGATTTTTGGGTGTGATGATTTGAACATCATCTGGCGGATACAGATCCGCCCGATTTGCAGGTCTTGCAGAATTCTAATATAAGGATTAACTATTTTCAGTTATAGCACATATGTGTGTGTAGCTAGTGGTGAAGTCTGTGTGTTGATCCATCGGGGACCCGGGTTCGAAACCCGGCTACCCCTCTATTATTATATTTTTTTTTTCTTTTAACCTTTCTGTTTTATTATATTTCGGTCATTCCTTCATTTAATTAATATCTTTATTATCTAATTTATTTATTTATGAAACTTACATTTTATAAAATGAAAAATGCGTAATGAAACTTTTTAAATAAATTCTCAAGTTTTTAAACAGAGCGGGTTTTGGAACCCGTTTTTCGACGAATGTTACAGTACCGTTAATTGCTTGGCTATGAGAGTATTATACCTATTAGGCCAAATCATGTCTCCCTAATTCGAAAGGACTTACGAGTCACTTTGGAATAGTCGAAGTTTCTAAAACCGAAAACACTCCAACATTTTAACAAGCCTCTCTTTTATGCTATCTTACATTTTATGCTATATAATTCTTATTCCTTCATTTTTTTCAATGTCACACTATACTAAAATCGAATTTATGCACGACAAACTTCGCATTTATACTAAATCTATTACACAACGATTCTATAGGTGCATACTAAACATCATACTTGATTTGGGATTACTGGAACATTATATGTGATAAACTCGTTATAAAACCACACCTTAACATGTATAGCACTATGCGTAGTGCTATAGGAGTAGCGCACCGCCCTTGAGACTTGGGGTTATGTTAAGTAAACTATTTCATACTAAGTAAACTATTTTACACCATGTTTCGACAATATTGACTAGTCAACATTGCGTACACGATGGTTTGACTGGTTTATTCACATGTTTATGTGGTAGACTCGTCATTAACTTTGATCAAGCCACACCTTAACATGTATAGCGCTTGTGTAGCGCTATAGGAGTGACGCCCGCCCGTATTCTTGAGGTCATGTTAAGTAAACTATTTTACACCCTCTTCGTTTTAACGATGATGGGTAGTCTACATTGCGGTACACGATGATTGACCTGTTTATTCACATGCCAGTAATCCGTTAATCTTGGTTAACTAAAATATATCATTTGTATTGTACACGAATGTGCTACGCACACTTACACTTATACACTATACTCATTCATACTTAATTACAATCATACTTATACGCTTATATTTCTATACGTTATCATTCTCACTAGTAATACGCTAATAAACCCTGATCGTGACACGGGATGCGACATGACATCGATTAGCGAAACGGACGTAATATGGTATGAACATGGTGGATACGCCGCTGGTACTTCCTATATATAAGTGTTAATGCCATATTACTAAGGTTTCGTAAAACGTGCCATGAGAAATTCAGTGTTTCACTGCTATGTTTAATACAAACCTTAATCACTCACCACCTAATTCACAGTTATACCCGCATACTTCGAAATGTGATTATTCCTTTCCTAAGCCTTCCTCTTGAATGAATTTCGGGGAGAAATTCCCTAAAGTAGGGGAGACTGTAACGCCTCGCATTTTCGTAAAATTTATTTTAGAAAATACATGTCGCACCACTGAATTATTTATTCGTCTAATTTATTCTCATTATTATTATTATTTATTTAGTTATTATTTTATATATAATAATAACAATAATAATAGCAACAGCAACAACAACAATAATAATAATAATAATAAACAAAATAAATTCAGCGTTTTATGAAACTTGTACTTGAAATCAGATCTCGTCAGTACGTTCGGGCCACTCAAAAACGTTAGAACGGGTTAACGGGCCTTGGCCCAACGCATCACCTAAACTTAACTAAACCCTAAACCTAATTAAAACTATATACACACACTACACAGTCATTCACTCAACACACACACCCGTCTCCTTCCCTCTCTCTCACACTCAAACAAACCCTCTGCTCGACACTACCGCCGCCACCGGAACGCCACCGCCGCCAGAGAGGAAGCTCTCCGGAGAAGACGACGGAATTCACACTTGATCCGGTATACACATCTCTTTTTCGATCCAGTTTGCGTTTTGTTTTTATACATATACACACGAAGAATCACCATTTTAGTTAACAAACTATACTCAGTTTTGTCTTTCATGTTTCTGTTCGTGGGATTAAAAAGAAATCGTCCCAGAGACCTTCAGTCGTCGGAAGACGAAGACGTCGCTAGAGAATCTCGCGTTGGAGCTCCGTCTCGTTTCTGTATAAACTTTGCTCCCTTATTGCTTCCCGTACACATTATAATCTGTTAAGTGAATAATCAATCTAGAACCTTATGTTTACAAACTCACAGTTATGTCTGTTCATTGTTATTAATCTTCAAATATGAAGAAGACGATTCGAAACATCGGTTAAATGAATTAAAAACTATAATTTATCACCAAAACAGTTTGAATATTTATTGTTAATGTTGATATAAATTAACTTAAGTTAGGGATATTATTATGATTACTATATTTATTATATTTATCAGTATTTATCCTATTTAAATTATAATTATGGTGTTAAACTATTATCTCAAATTAACACTATTACGAATATTAGTAGTGTTTCTAAACTTATTACCATAACTATTATCACTAATCTAATCATTATTATTATTATCCAACGAGATATTCTATCATTATTATTATCCGAGATATTAATATTACTTATACTATATAATTTTTTTCAAAGCTTAATCGTAAGCGAATGATTTAAGCGACTCTTATGATCAATACCCAATTGCTCACCAATATTCATATATCCAATAACACGCTCACTAAACAATATTTAGGTTGATCATTCACCCGCTTGGATGTTCTAATCTTTGTTCGTGCGTTAATTCAAGATATATATATATATATAGGCAACTTAAGGTGAGCATACTCGACCCCTTTTTTACACCTTAATGCATTTTGGGGTGCAACATGTATAAATTACAAAATTTATTTTAAACAAAATTAAATGTGTTCACAATACTAAATGCGCCATCAGTTACGTGTTAGTTTAAACTTGTTTATACATGCTACTTGTTATGCTTGAGTTTGTTTATGCTTATTAGTTTTGACATGTATTCTCATGATATCGTTATGCTTAGAATACTATGCATGCTAGTTAAGGAATTCGATTATATGCTATTGTTTTGCGAAAGTGGTCTACATATTCGTGCGATTCGACTTGAATATATACTTGTCACAATCAAAACAAACTTTTATACTTATAATTAATTTCAAACTTGTATGCTGGCCAATACTTTTGTATTGATCTATGCTTTTAATGCATGTCGCAGAAATTTTGATGACACATGGAATCTAGTAGGATTGCCTAGAAACGTATTTAAACTTTAAATAATTATTGTATTGTATTTGCTTCAAACATGTATTTCGTTTCAATATCTTGTATTAAATCGTTATCAATGAAATGAAATTATATTTGTTACGTGTCGGGATCTAAATTTTGTATTATTTGATTTAAACTATGTAAAAAGGTAATTATTAAACACTTAACACAATTAGCGTTATGAAGCCTCTTGCAATCTAGTTTTCGTCTCATCCCGATGTTTCCGCCATCGGTTGGGGTGTGACAGATACGTGTAGGATCCGCGTCTCCGTGTGAGTTCACCCACTAACTTTTAATCGATAATCGTGTTAGGACGTGATTGACCCGTTCCACTCCGCATTTAATTTCCGCCTTTTAACCGAGCAAACTAAGGTGAGTTCACTGCTCTTTTACAAGCATGCGTTCCGAGGGAAAAAACAAACTATTATTCCTTGGAGGAATACATTTACGAAACAACTATTCCTTGGAGGAATACATTTATGAAACAACTATTCCTTGGAGGAATACTTTTGGCAAACGTTATAGTTTATATTCGATGTTGGATAATCCACTCACCTCTATCACTTAAGTCCCATCTTATTACCGAACTAGTTGCTTGGAGGGCAACAGGGTATTAGTTGATAGCGCTATTAGGCTTGACAACCTCACACCGTACCTGGATTGGACGGGCGTGAACTAATGACCTTAACCACATGATCTCAATGTTGATAGGCATTGGGGAAGGGCAAACAAACTGACGTCACTGCGGTATCGAGTTATTATAAACATGTTTTTAAACTAAACACCTACTTGTTTTATGTTAAACAAAACTGTGAACTCGTCGGCTTAATCACTGATACACTTTCTCTACATGCTTGCAGGTCGTTAGATAATCATTACTATGGGAACTTGCAGCCTGAGGAGCAGGAGCTGTCATGGGTCGTATCGTCTAACGAAACGCTTAATGTTATGTTTACGTTTTGAACAAAAATGGTTTTTATTATTTAAACAATTGTTTATGCTTCCGCTGAATACTTAATATGTTATAACGTTTAATTGAAAAATCACTATTCATGTTGGACATGATGACTTGTTTTATATTATTTACTATTAGCTCGACATGATTAGAGGCTAGATCCTGGTACGTCACACGCCTCGCGGTAATACCTCGCAAGTGGAAATTTGCGGGTGTGACAGTTTGGTATCAGAGCCATTGGTTATAGTGAACTAGGTTTTAAAAAGTTTTTGTAAAATCAGACTATAACCGAATTAGTTCTGAAAGCGACCATGACACTACGTTCCAGATTGCAAGGTTCGTCTTATAATATCGTATACACTATACATTTAGCATATACATACGCATTGCATGGCATATAACCACTCACACCGCATTATAGTACGAATTCATGTGTTATCTATTTATACTATGATGAATTATTAGTATTATTTTACTTTTAAATCTTTTGTGATCTTCATCGTTTTGACAACACATTCTTTTGACATTCGAATATGAGGATCTTTTGACACAAGTTAGGATGAATTGGGGTGAAAATGCAAACTGAGTTATCATTTCGGGTGCACACGTAATAATAATTGGGGGTGTATGTGAGTCCCAGTGAGATCTAGCGTGTGTAAAGGCTTCTAACCCATTATCCGACATAAGTGGGGATTCAGATATCCAAAGGAGCCATAGCGATGATGGACTCCTACCTAATCTTGAAGTATACTCTCTTCACTCTTCTTGTTTACTGGTACTGAACATTCAAATAATAAGCGCTACATGTTTTTTTTATATATCGGCTCCAAACCTCTCTTGAAAACCAAACACATTGAGGAATTAGCTGATGGTCAGCCGAGTGAAACATCCCATGTTTTTATGTTGGGTGCAAACTCGATTTTTAGGTTGGGTGTTTGACATTGACCTCCTTCCGGTTACTCTTAGTAGTTTTGATGCAGTCATCTTAACGTATTCCTTTCACTCTTTCGTGACTGCTTAACAAAATTTCGGGCCGAAATTTCCTTTCAAATCGGGGATGATGTGGTACTCGAGGAAAATCTACAGTCATCTTAACTCGTCTTTCACTCTCCTGTGTCTACTTATCAAATTTCGGGACGAAATTTCTTTCGACTTGGGGATGATGTGACAACTCATAATTTCGAGGTTATAACCGTTTGTCTTCGTAATTATTAATCGAGTCTTATACTTATTTGTTTTGACGAGTTAATTATAAGTAACTAAATTATATTATAAGTTCATATTATTCAAGCGATTAACTAGAAACCAAATCCATATTGTGTTGAACCGACCTGAACCGTTTGAACCAAAGTATATGTCTCGTGTGTCGATTCAACCCACTCATATAACTCAAAACTTATGAGGGCCGACCCATAGCACGAATATTATACATATTTATTAGTTGACTAATGGTACATTTATATTTATATTAGTTGATGTTACGTAAAAAAATAAATAATAATAATAATAATAATAATTATAATAATAATAAAACCACACAAGATGCAGTCACTTTTACCCTTGATCCATGTACTAGGCCCAACTCCATTTATTTCCTTAAACCACCTAACTTGATAACCCCTTTATTAGATATACGTAACATGAATTTAATATTATAACTATCACAATAAAATCCACACAAAAAATACCCTACAACCCTACTTACAAAATCTTAAATCATTCCTCTGTCTCTCTTCTGTCTACGCAAGTCAGGAGCACAAGGATTCTAATCAATTTTCAATTTCAAGACTACATCCAACCCCTTTAATCTCTAGGTATAAAATCTCGTGTTTATATTTTTTATGGCTATAATTGTTCATATAAGATTCGATCATTAGTAGTTGGCACCATGGCTGCTATTATGAAATCATTACTCGTTATGGATGTTATAATGATACATGCACTCTATGTTGTTAGGAAATTATAGATTCAAGATGATTAGATTGTTTATGAGTTCGGTTAAGTCACTAGGGTTTTAGCGATGGGTTGAACCTTGTGTTTTGTGACATTATTAGATGGTCATGCTTGATTCTATTGAGTTATATTGGCTGCATTTTTCTGTTGTGATGATGATACTTTTCGTTTGGACGATTTCATGTGGTATAGAGTTGGTAGAAATCGCGTTGTTGATGTTTATTGGTCAAACATGGGTTCGGGTATCATTAGTATTTTATTGGTGGGTTAAATCTTGAGGTTTTTGGTGAACTAATTGATACATGACTTACATGAAGATAATAATCAGCGGTGATTGTTGATTTTGGGTCGTTGGGTTCACTAGATAATCATTTGTGGGGTTCTGGTAACAAAACAGGTTCTGTCCATAATGTTACAGCCGACTTTATTCGGCTGTAACTGGGTCAAAATTTAATAAAAACTGATGTATCTTAAGTTCATGATGAACTTCCAGGAAATAGCTTTCAAACCAACTGGAATCGCATTTTTTTGATGTCGTTTGGTATTTTAAATGATTTATTTCGTGTCAAAGGTTCAGGCTGCATTTTTTTTGATAGAATTTGCAGCCCATTACAAGAGACCTAACTCAATGTAGGAATTGAGTTATGATCTGACATTTTTACCATAAGTACTTCCAGATGATTCCAAAAATCTCCAACTTGAATTACGTCAATCGGATAACCGAGGATTTTTAAATGAATTTATCCGTGAGCTGCAGTTAGAAAGTGACGAATCTGATTGCTGCTTAGTAAAAGATTTTTTATAAATTTTGGGTAATGATTTAGACTCTAAAATTTTAATACAATGGTCTTTGGTTCGATTGACACGTTCTGTAATTGTTTGGGAACTATCCGGTGCCCGAACGGACCCGATTAACGCACCGCAAATTGTCCAAAAATTCACTTAAAAGCGGAATTGTTGTGACAAGATTTATTGTGTGATTTGTGACGAAAAGGTGGTTGCTATTTCGAATAGCGACATTTTGCATGATTGTGTGTATATATATAATGTAATATTTTACGTGCTACGTGTTAGATACGTGTAGGATCCGTGTCTCCGTGTGAGTTCACCCACTAACTTTTAATCGATAATCGTGTTAGGACGTGATTGACCCGTTCCACTCCGCATTTAATTTCCGCCTTTTAACCGAGCAAACTAAGTTGAGTTCACTGCTCTTTTACAAGCATGCGTTCCGAGGGAACAACAAACTATTATTCCTTGGAGGAATACATTTACGAAACAACTATTCCTTGGAGGAATACTTTTGGCAAACGTTATAGTTTATATTCGATGTTGGATAATCTACTCACCTCTATCACTTAAGTCCCATCTTATCACCGAACTAGTTGCTTAGAGGGCAACAGGGTATTAGTTGACAGCGCTATTAGGCTTGACAACCTCACGACGTACCTGGATTGGACGGGCGTGAACTAATGACCTTAACCACATGATCTCAATGTTGATAGGCATTAGGGAAGGGCAAACAAACTGACGTCATTGCGGTATCGAGTTATTATCAACATGTCTTTAAACTAAACACCTACTTGTTTTATGTTAAACAAAACTGTGAACTCGCCGGCTTAATCGCTGATACATTTTTTCTGCATGCTTGCAGGTCGTTAGATAATCATTACTATGGGAACTTGCAGTCTGAGGAGCAGGAGCTGTCGTGGGTCGTATCGTCTAACGAAACGCTTAATGTTATGTTTACGTTTTAAACAAAAATGGTTTTTATTATTTAAACAATTGTTTATGCTTCCGCTGAATACTTAATATGTTATAACGTTTAATTTGGAAAATCACTATTCATGTTGGACATGATGACTTGTTTTATATTATTTACTATTAGTTCGACATGATTAGTGGCTAGATCCTGGTACGTCACACGCCTCGCGGTAATACCCCGCAATCTCTCCAGAATTAATTCTTCAGGTAATTGTTTGCATGATTTCCAACCTCCTCTGATTTGCTTGATCGACAAATTTTCTCGAATATCACCAACTCAAAGTTAATCAATGCAGCAGCTTCTTCATTTTGACGATAACCACATCCGAGTTCTGTTTTTGAATAAGCACTGTAGCATCGAGAGTTTGTTCCGCAAACTCCTAATCTTTCAAAAACTCAACCGACAATTGATAGAAACTTCGAATCACCATACCAGAAAACTTCAAATGAATGAATACCCATAAAATCTAAAATCCCGATTTCTATAATCGTAGTTAAGCATACTCCTAAAAGATTGATTAGCAAATCGGTAATCTGCTCAATTAGCAGGTCTTCATCGGAGTCAAACCATCTGGTAACGTTTCAAATCTGAGAAACACAAGTCCGCGATCAAAATCAAAGTCTTCCTCTTCAGTCACAATAACAGATGTATAGCTATCTCCGCTGAAGCGGGCGCCTTGAAACTACAAAACATCCTCATTTCCGGATTACTCACGAAAACAGTTCATTTGCGCTGCAGAGTTAAAGATAGGCAGTCGTGTATGCACCAACCCCACATCGAAGATCAGGACTCTAACCCTATATCCCTTAAGCATCAATCTGTATCACGATCTGAAAATTCGGAACTTCCTGTGACGAAATCCCAAATGTATAGTCTATTCCGCGAGCAACTGGTACATAGCTTTGTCTAAAAGATTCATTAAACCATCTTCTTTAGTCATGATTACCCGTACAACCCAGGGCACTGAAACTACAAGCATCCTTTTCTCCTAGCGGTTAGTCAAGTCAATAATTCAGATGCAAAGCAGAGTTAAACTGCATATTTTCGTCTATCAGACAGAGCTATTCTTTGAATACTCTGTGGAAACTACTAGTACCATCAAGCAGTCGTGTATGCTACCCACCACCATACGTAGACTTTGGTGCCAATCCACAACCATACCTTAGAATCTGATAAACAACTCCTCCAAGACTCAGTTATGTAACCCCACCTTTAACGAAAAGTAGACATCAACTTGATCTCTTTACAAATGAATCTAGATCCTTTACATTTCCCAGATAATCTGCAGTCGGTAATCACCCGGATACTGTTGCAGCGTCATGAATTTAAAAAACGTTGGAATCTTCAAATATACTGTGAAAGTTTTATTCTCCCTCATTTTTGTAAATTCTGACCATACTAAATTTTCCACTGAAATTCCCCCTCAAATCTGGAAAATCAGTTATCAATAAATGCGGATTTAGCGTTTAAGCCCATTGATAATCACTATACCAAAAGATCATCGTTCAGCATCGGTATCAGTGACTACCCCAATATCTTCAACATTTTACGATCGTATCATCAAATCCATACTCTGAAGCTCTAGACGGTGTCCCGAACATGCCGTTTCGGTCATTGAAAACTCGAAAAAATTTCTATCACCAAAGTTTTTCTGGACACTCATCCCGTTAATACGATCAACAAAATTTTTCAATGCCTTCTTTTTTTTGCTCAACTCACTTCGTACTCCAGTTCGTACGAACTGCCCCTCACTTCGTACGAATTGGTCACTTCGTACGAAGTGCACTTCGCACCAAGTGAGCCTGAATACGTTTTTCGATCCAGAATCTTTATTTCTTTGAATTTCGAGACGATTCCACCATAGATCTGGTCGAAAATGGTTTTCTAACAATCCTATAAGTTCAATTTCACTTTTTGTCCGTGGATTGTCCTTTATTTTGATATTTTACGTCTAAAACCCCTCCTTAGTCCATAAATGTCCAAAATTCATGAGCGTAGGTGATAACCGTAGCTCTGATACCAATTGAAGGTCCTGATCAGGCGGTTCTAGACGGAAGTTAGTGCGTAGTATGGCCGATTCGGTAGAATGTTATTAAGAAAGGAGTAGAAGCAGCGAAAGTCATATGTTATTCATTTATACCGAAAGAGCATACATCTTGTCAAGCTGCCGGAGTTCCTGGAGAGAATCCGGCAGCACCTCCCCGTCCGGGAGCGCAAAAACTTACAAACAAATGAACACACACCCTCTATATATAGACAATGAGAGTAGTTCATACGAACTGGACTACCTAGACTTTGTACGAAGTGACACTGTAAACTCTGGTCAGTTCGTACTCGGGTCTCGTGTTCGTATCTAATCTATACAATATTCAACACACGCTCTATTTAGCCTATTCGAACAGTGACGGACACAAAGTGCATCAACATAACTTTTTTGTGTTTTCTTTTAGAGATTTGATGGACCTGGATAAGCATATCGATCGTTCAGACATGGTTAAAGATGTGATGCATAATCATTGTTGGGTGTTGGAGCATTTGGAAGGCTAGGAACGAGCTCAAGTTTAAGAATAAAACAGTTTGAATAGAAGACATCATCAGTGATATAAAGTCGGTTGGTTTTCTTCGGTTATATACTAGATCTCCACGTCAACGACCACCATTTATCGTTATGCATATTACCATCCCGTTTAAGCCATTTCTGGCGGAGAACCACCATCAAGTGCAGTCCCGCGCATCAACGACCACCATGCGCGTAAAGACGTGGCTTCACCACCATGCAAAAATCGTGCGCATCAACGACCTCCATGCGCCGCCGTTCGCTTCAACGACCACCATGCGCGCCGGGACGTGGCTCCACCATCGTACAATCGTCAAGAGTCGTCACGCGCATCAATGACCACCATGCACGCCGGGACGTGGCTCCACCACCGTGCAATTGTCATGCGTTGTCGCGCGCATATACGGCCACTATGTCCACCGGGACTTGCGCCTGCACCGTGCGCATGCGGACACCTCACAGCGACATCCGCGCATCCTCATAATGTTCAACTGTGCCTTCAGTTGTCATTATCAAATCCCGAACAATTTCATAAGTAATAAAACCTTGTGTTTTATTCACTGAATTGTGAAATTTATCCATAACAATTGCATAATATCAATCCTTGTTCAAAATCGAGATCTTAAACAATTTCTGGAAAGTTATACGTAAACCGTTACGTAAACGTAATCATTTTAATAAACGTATATTCCGAAATAGTGACATAATCTACACATACCCTAAATATCCTTTACATAACTTAGAAATAAGTTTTGAAGGGTTTGGTATGTCAAAAACAAGCCTATTCGATCACAGGGACTATTTACGACAAACTACGATAGTCTGCCGATTCTCGTAGCAACGCACACTGTGGAAAAAGGTCATAAGATAAACATACCTTAAATACTCTTTACATAAATTAGAAGTAAGTTTTGAGGGCTTCGGTATGGCAAAAACAAGTTTATTCAAGCTCAGGGGCTATTTTGCAAATTCTGCGAAACTATGTCGTTACGCGTATTTCTTAATCCGGAACATGTACGTGCATCCAAAACTTTTGTAATCCTTAAAATCTTGTATTTTAGTGATTGGAATGCAAAAATATCATTCGTTGCGCGTTGACGGTCATTTGCGCGTTCGTTACGATTTTCATCGTAAATAACCGAAAAACACAACCGTACAACCGAACGAACCGACACCCGAGACATTTTTGAGCATATTTCAAGTTCCCTAAACTTTATCTCGCTTATAGAGCTTAAAAATATGGTTAACGGGTGTTAAAAGTGCCAAAACGCGACGAAACAAGTGCAGGGGCCTGTTCTGCCAATTTTTTGAAACTTTGTGTCAGCAAGGGTGGATGCGGACCGCATCCAAAAGTACATACGGTCCTCATCCAGGTGCCAGAACACCTATTTTGTTGGCAGCTCCCTGTTAACTCCTTGGACACCAAGCAAAACGATTTTTGCCACTTCTCACATGCAAATGACACTTGTTAAACACCTCCTAAGATCATGATAACCCAATGGACACTTGTGATGATCTTGTGGCTTCCAGAACACTATAAAAAGCCACCAAAGTTGGCCATTTTTCTTTGCTCATCTTCTTCTTCTTTCTCTCTTGCTCTACTTTGAGGCTA
Source organism: Scalesia atractyloides (assembly GCA_947069175.1). Classification (NCBI taxonomy): domain Eukaryota; kingdom Viridiplantae; phylum Streptophyta; class Magnoliopsida; order Asterales; family Asteraceae; genus Scalesia; species Scalesia atractyloides. The sequence continues at coordinate 37,533,144 of CAMTDV010000015.1, forward strand.
CCACATTGTTGGAGGCTTCCTAACTGAGCATTCTTCCTCCTTGAGCTCTTCAAGTGTTCTTTAAACACAAGTAAGTGCTCTCTCTTAGTCTTGTTTATTTCTTTTAGCTTGTTTGAGCTAAAAGTCAAACAATTTGACTTTCAGTTCTGACCATGAATTGGTCAACGCAAAGTTCAATTGAACTTTGCAACGTGGTCGTAATCACGATGGTTATGATCCTTATCGATCATGCCTTATGTGCATTATGTGACGGAACTATTTTCTAGACATGTTTATAACTTAGTTAGACATGTTTTGGCATGTCTAACTCGTCACTTTTAGTTTAGTGCTTATTTAGGGTCGTAAGTCGAGCGGTCTTGACCACCGCTTTGACTTTCGAATCCGACCCTTTGGTCGATCTTAGGATCCGACCAAACACATATTTGTAACCATAGTTGTGTAGGAAATAACTCTCTGAGTTTATACCTTATGGTCGTTTGGTTAGTGTTATGTTAAGTCGCCTATAATGCCTTTATAAATGACCAAAATGCGCTTTTTGCGTATAAATCGGTTTTAAGCCTATGTAACCAATATTTTGCCATATACACTGATGTTATAACATTATTAAATATGTTTTGGCATATAAGACTTATCGTAACACATATCTAATCATCCAAACACATATTTAAGCAAATGATCCGTTAAAGTAGCGTGAACTACCTTAACGACTCATAACTGGTCAAAAGCACTTAGGTTTCATCTCAAATCAGAATGCAGACTTTGCAAAACCATTTCATATGAGTTCCAACACTCATTTGGTTTACAAGACCTCATTCAACCCGATCCGCCGATTAATGTCCCGACATTTACATAGTTATCCGATTTTAGGACACGTTTGAATTCTCGGACTCTTGAGCTTCTTTGATCTTTGATCCAAGATTTACATGCAATCCCAAGTGAGTACATAGACCCCTCTTTTACATTTTCAAATGTCTTGGGGGTAGTACACATGTGCATATAACTACTTTCTTGTCTTCCTGACATTATACATGCTTTGATTACATAGTACTTATAGTACATGATTTCAATTGCATTTTGCTTCGTATGTTGATTTAGCATGCTTAGCACGTTGATTTCAAGGATCCTTTTTGCTTCATATGTTGCCTTAGCTTATCTAGCACCTTGATTTCATGAACACTTTACAAGTACATGGTTTACAAAGACATTTTACATGACTTACCTATATTAATTATGACCTTTTGGTATGTTGAACGAAACAAAATACATTCATAAACATTACCCCGCCGACCGGTAGTATGTCATGGTGCCATAGGTTTCATAACCTCATTCCCGCTTCCTGGTTTGTTTGGAAGTATCCATTGGGGAATGACAGAATCCGATGAACAATTGATAAACCTTTGTCATTATAAGGGTTATCCGACAGATGAGAAAGCTTGAATGTATTCGAATAACAAACCACATAAATGTTTATATCAATAAAAGTAATGGTTTTCAAAACATAACTTTTGATTTAAACGTTTGTTTATTCGAAGACATTGTTTTGTACACGACTTTCGGTTACACAAGATATTTAGTTATACATGACACTATTACATATGGTTTGAGTAAAGACTTTTTACATGCCATACAAGACATTGGATACTACTTGACATTGTTACACATGACAATAGTTTATACATAACACTTGGTTTACACTAGACATTGATTTATACATGACACTTGATTTATACAAAGACATGACATATTTTTCACAAGGTATTGTTTTACATATATCATATTTTATACAAGGACATGATACTTTTTATACAAAGACACGACACATTTCATACAAGGACATGACTACTTTCATAAAAGACATATTTTGGTTATTAAGTTAACCATGCATCATTCTTTTAAATCATTTGATTTTCATATGATTTTACAAAAGAAAACATTTTTACAAAGGTTCATTGGCTACTTTTAGTTAAACATTTCTTTTAACAAATCATAGCCATGAATCCTCATCAACAAAAACCTATGTTACTCACAGGCATTTTTATGCTGACGTACCTATGTTCACATGTGTTTCAGGTGCTTCTGTTTGATTTGAGCATGCTTCACATAGGACGGACCTGGCTTTAGTGACTTTAAAACATGAAAGACAATTTGATTGTATTTCATTTCCGATATTCAAAGACAATGTAATTCGATAATCCAATAAAACAAATCTTTAAATACCATTTGTTGTGAAATAATTTGTAACGTGACTCCCCAAGTGTTTCCGCCGCGTGTGTTGTATTACGCGATTTGGGGTGTTACATTTTGGTTTCAGAGCCAATGGTTATAGGGAATTAGGTTATTAGTAATGCTTTAACCTAGACTATAACCTTCCTAGGACCCTAACGCGAGTTTACTTGCATTTAGATTTTAAGAAAATACCATCACCTATTCATAGGTGATTACCAAAACAATTTCACAAATTACAAATTCGTTTTGAAATTCAATCATCTATCCTTAGATGATTTTTTTTTTTGGCTGCATGCCCTCAAAGTTTTAAAAATCTCATCAAAGTTTGGGTTTTATTAATGTGAACACGTGCAATCTGCAAGGGTGGGTGCCTGTACCTTGAATTTCCTGTCTAAGGCCTAGAGTGTTCGTACAAGTCCGCATTATCGGACCAGTCACTCTTACCTGGGGACTCTCGGGGTGAGTGTCCACTTATAGGCTAAAGCATGTCTTCGCGATACATTATAAAAAACCCATTTACTTTGATTAGTCACTGTGTCATTTGTTACTTTAAGTAACAAACAAATGGTCACATTCCTTATACCTCGTCGATATTTTTAATATCCCTTCTGTTTATTCAATGTCAATCTCACACATTTCTCTCATGTTTCCTTTCTTTAGAATGCCTCCTCGTCGCAATACTGCTTAAGACGCCGAAATGACGGCTTTAATTGCATAACAAATGGCCGCTATACTTCCGAACCTTATGACCCAACTAAATCAAGCTTACAATAACAATAACAACAACAATGCACCTGCTTAGTGCAACTATAAACAATTCTGTTCAGCTGAACCACTCAAGTTTTCTGGGTCTGAGGGAGCTACTGGGCTCCTACAATGGTTCGAAAGTATCGAAAGTACTTTTCATTATGTGCAGTGTCCTCATGAACGCAAGATAGAGTTTGCTTTGAGTGTCTTTCAAAAGAGAGCGCTTACATGGTGGAATGGTGTGAAAAGAGACAGGGGTGCCGAGGTAGCGATCACTCAAACGTGGGAAGAGTTTCGAGCTCTCATGATGAAAGAATTCTGCCCACGTCATGAGCAAAGGGCACTTGAATATGAATTCCATGATCTTAAACAAGATAGTGGAGAACATCGTGCCTACACTGACCGATATGAGGAACTAAGCTTGTTGTGTCCTGCAATGGTTACGCCTTTGGAAAAGGCAATCGAAAGTACATTGATGGCCTGCCTGACCCCGTTCAGGACATTGTAACTGGTAGCAACCCTACCACCGTTCGATAGGCTATTGAACTCTCGGCTACCCTGACTGAGTCTCAAATCAGAACAGGGAAATTATTTCGCAAAGGCGACAAGGAACAAACTGCTAAAACCACACAAGAGAAACCTAAAGAAACCAAAGTGGAACCCTCAAAAAGGTCAAAGAAGCGTAAGGCTTCATAAAACCTTGATGTGGTTACTCGACCTAACCAAGCTGCTCCCAACCAACTAGCACAACCCCTGCTAGAAACCATACAATGGAACTGCACCTCTGTGCAACCAATGTAACCTTCATCATCATGCCAATGTACAATGCCGCAAATGTTTAAATTGTGGGCTATTGGTCATACAGCTAACGTTTGCCGAGTTGCTACTACACAAAACCAAGTTTTTAACAACCCTGCTCAGGGACGTGCTCCTAACGTTGGAGTTAACGAGCCTCGTGCCAACAATAATGTAGTTATAAACAACTAGAAGTTTACAATTTGATTTTTGTTGTTATCCAAAACTCTTTTCAGTTATTATGTAGTGGCATTTCAATTATAAACTAATGTGCGTGTATGTGTAATGTGTGTCAAGATATCAAATACTAAACTCTCATTGATTACAAATTGAACAAACTCTCTTAATACATCTCAATATGATCGCACATTCTTTACCAAACCTATAAACTCGTCTATCCATGGAAAACGTACAGTCTTATTGGCTGGCGTGAAACACGTGAGACGCACGCATTTTCTCCATTGTTGAAACAAAGCATCTTTCTGACCATGTCCATAATTTATCACTTGGCAAGATAAGCTATGCAGACTATGCAACGAGTTAAGTAATTATGGGTGCACACATAATTATGAGATTCGATGCATGGAAACCATAGTGAGTCATGTTAAGTGTATTGCATATAATCTAGAGTGATTGGATGACGAGACGATTGTAATATCATAAGAACATGGTGGATACGCCGCTGGTACTTCCTATACATAAGTGTTCTTATTGTATTATTTGTCGTAGCGTTATCCAAATCACTTGAGGATTTTCTGTTATCCCAGACCCATATGTGTTAACTTAAACAAGAATCGAAAGCCATCTATATCCATTTCCGTTTCTGAGGAAGTATCCATTGAGGAAAAATGAACTAGCTACTCATTTTTCGCTTCTGAAGAGATATCCATTGAGAAATGAATAATCCATTCAAAATCCACATTCATTTTCGTTTCTAATGAAGTATCCATCGAGGAAAAGGAACTATCCGTTCGTTTTCGCTTCTAAAAAATATCCATTGGGAAAATGAATAAATTCATTCCGCTTCTGATGAAGTATCCATTGAGGAAAATAAATTATCCATTCATTTTCGCTTCTGAAGAAATACCCATTTGGGGAATGAATAAACCTGTCCTGATTCTTCATTCCCACTTCTGATGAAGTATCTATTGAGGAAAATGAATTATCCATTCATTTTCGCTTTCGAAGAAATGTCCATCGGGGAAATGAATTATCGATTCGAAATCCTTCATTTCTGATTCTGACGAAGTATCCATTGAGGAAAATGAATTATCCATTCATTTTTGCTTCCGAAGAAATATCCATCGGGGAAATCAATTATCCATTCGAAATCCTTCATTTCCGTTTCTGACGAAGTATCCATTGAGGAAAATGAATTATCCATTCATTTTCGCTTCCGAAGAAATATCCATCGGGAAATGAATTATCCATTCCGAATCCTTCATTTCCGTTTCTGACGAAGTATCCATTGAGGAAAATGAATTACCCATTCATATTCGCTTCTAAAGAAATATCCATCGGGAAATGAAAATTCCATTCGTAATCCTTCATTTCACTTCTGACGAAGTATCCATTGAGGAAGATGAATTATCCATCCATTTTCACTTCTGAAGAATATCCACTAGGAAATGAATAATCTATCAATCATCTTTCATCTCCACTTCTGATGAAGAATCCATTAACGAAAATGAATCATCCATTCATTTTCTCTCCTGAAGAATATCCATTGCGGAAATGAAACATAAATCCTTATATAATCTTCCTATCATAATAATTAGATTCTTAAAGGGACACTTGAAGTATTACTTTTAAATCCTTGATTGAATTTTTAAGAATGCTTAACAAGACACTGAAACGAAGAGCTAAATCCTTACAAAATCTTTCTATTTTAATAGTTAGACACTTAAAGGATACTCACAGTACTATTGGTCAATTGGTTTTTCCATAAATTAAATCCCTCATCTCCACTTTCTGCATTAATCAAGGATGTATCTATTAGGAGATGAGCATCACATCTATAATAGCCCATTCCCACTTCCTACATTATCTGAGGAAATATCCACTAGGGAAATAATAAAGTTATGCCTTACGTGGAGATCCTTGATGGCTTATTCTATGTAAATAGATTAAACACTAGATTCCGCGCAAAACAATTGCTTGACACAACTTATGCAAACGGATTCCTACGAATAAATTTCGGGACGAAATTTCCTAAAGTAGGGGAGACTATTCGAAATAAGTTTGCATAACTTAGAAATAAGTTTTGAAGGGTTTGGTATGTCAAAAACAAGCCTATTCGATCACATGACTATTTACGACAAACTACGAAAGTCTGCCGATTCTCGTAGCGACGCACACTCCGGAACAAGGTCATAAGCTAAACATACCTTAAATACTCTTTACATAACTTAGAAATAAGTTTTGAGGGCTTTGGTATGGCAAACACAAGTTTATTCAAGCTCAGGGACTATTTTGCAAATTCTGTGAAACTATGTCGTTACGCGTATTTCTTAATCCAGAACATGTACGCGCATCCAAAAAAAAATTTAATCATTAAAATCTTGTATTTTTTTAAGGGGTAAGTTTATAGAAATGTAACCAAGTTTGGCAAGTGTTTCAATTAAGTTATTACAACTTTTTTTGTATCTTTAAAGTCACTAAAGTTTCATTTAACGTTCTAATACTATGTAATTATTAGGTTACCAAGTTATCTTGATGATGTGTCAGGTTTCATTTAATTTTTTTAATCTTTAATATGATGTGGAATTTAGTTAATGACAATTTCTCTTACTTTAATATATGATATTTTCTTTATCATCGTATTCAAAAAAACTCTACTCCTCTGTGTATCCAGATTTCACCCAATTTGTAGCAACCCAATCTTAAACCAATCAAAGTTGGCCCAAATTTATTCCCCACAATGTTCGAAGCAGACTTCAATTGATCTCCATCCTTTTAGTTGTGCCCAGTTTAGCGACATAATATGATTCAGCACCATTCTACATCAGAAACTTCTTTGTATCGGTCTCTTTTCATGCAATTGATAATCTCAGTCTTTGGTTATCGTTTAAGACCTGCTTAATCTTAATTTTTGGTTACAAATCTCCATTTAACCTTCGTCCTTCATCATCGCCACCATCACTTCTCAAATCTGAGATTCAGATGTTAAATATCATATGGGTTACAAGTCACCGTCTAACCTCCGTCTAACCCCCGTACTTCATCATCGATGCCAGCACTTCTCATAATTAGGCTAGACAAGAATGGGTTCATATTTGTTCATCCATGACGGCCGCCAGTTTATGGTGAAACTTTAATGGACAGACGCCATGACACTGATGAAGCGATGGGGACGAAGATGGCCGTTGTGATTAAAAATAGTGTTAAAGTTTTGATGTCCTGCCGACGCTAATGAAGATCGATGGTGGATGTGATGAAGATAGTGAGCCAATTGATGAGGAGATGAAAAAGGGTTGTGTGAAAATATCATATAAAAAATTAAATAGGTTAGGATGGTAACCTGATGACCTGGTAATTACACATGATTAAAACACTAATTTAAAGTTTAGTTATCTTACAAAGACAAAAAAAATTTAGATGACTTAAGTGGAACAATGAGCAAACTTGGTTATTTTTGTGGCATTTTCCCTTTTTTAATCATTAAAATTTAGTGATTGGAATTCAAAAATACGCATTTATGGTCATTTGCGCGTTCGTTACGATTTTCGTCGTAATTAACCGAAAAACGCAATCAGACAACCGAATGAACCAACACCCGAGACATTTTGGAGCATATTTCAAGTTCCCTAAGCTTTATCATCCTTATAGAGCTAAAAAATGTGGTTAACGGATGTTAGAAGTGCCAAAACGCGACGAAACAAGTGCAGGGGCCTATTCTGCCAATTTTTGAAACTTTGTGCCAGCAAGGGTGGATGCAGACCGCATCCAAAAGTCCATATGGTCCGCATCCAGGTGCCAGAACACCTATTTTGTTGGCAGCTCCTTGTTAACTCCCTTGGACACCAAGCAAAATGATTTTTTCCACCTCTCACCTGCAAATGACACTTGTTAAACACCTCCTAAGATCATGACAACTCAATGGATACTTGTGATGATCTTGTGGCTTCAAGAACACTATAAAAAGCCACCAAAGTTGGCCATTTTTTTTGCTCATCTTCTTCTTCTTTCTCTCTTGCTCTACTTGGAGGCTACCACATTTTTGGAGGCTTCCTAACTGAGCATTCTTCCTCCTTGAGCTCTTCAAGTGTTCTTCAAAGACAAGTAAGTGCTCTCTCTTAGTCTTGTTTATTTCTTTTAGCTTGTTTGAGCTAAAAGTCAAATAGTTTGACTTTCTGTTTGACTTTCAGTTCTAACCGTGAATCAGTCAAAGAAAAGTTCAATTGAACTTTGCAACGTGATCGTAATCACGATGGTTATGATCTTTAGCGATCATGCCTACTCATTACCACGTTTACTAGTCGAAGTGACGAATCAAAGTTTCGGTCAAAATGCGCATTATGTGCATTTTGCGACAAAACTATTTTCTAGACATGTTTATAACTTAGTTAGACATGTTTTGGCATGTCTAACTCGTCATTTTTAGTTTAGTGCTTATTTAGGGTCGTAAGTCGAGCTGTCTTGACCACCGCTTTGACTTTCGAATCCGAACCGTTTGGTCGATCTTAGGATCCGACCAAACACATATTTGTGACCATAGTTGTATAGGTAATAACCCTTTGAGGTTATACCTTATGGTCGTTTGGTTAGTGTTAGTGTTATGTTAAGTCGCCTATTATGCCTTTATAAATGACCAAAATGCCCTTTTTGCGCATAAATCGGTTTTTAAGCCTATGTAACCAATATTTTGCCATATACACTGATGTTATAACATTACTAAACATGTTTTGGCGTATAAGACTTATCGTAACACATATCTAATCATCCAAACACATATTTACACAAATGATCCGTTAAAGTAGCGTGAACTACCTTAACGAGTCATAACTGGTGAAAAGCACTTAGGTTTCATCTCAAATCAGAATGCAGACTTTGCAAAACCATTTCATATGAGTTCCAACACTCATTTGGTTTACAAGACCTCATTCTACCCGATCCGCCGATTAATGTCCCGACATTTACATAGTTATCCGATTTTAGGACACGTTTGAATTCTCGGACTCTTGAGCTTGTTTGATCTTTGATCCAAAATTTGCATTGCAACCGCACGTGAGTATATAGTCCCCTCTTTTACATTTTAAAATGTTTTGGGGTATTACACATGTGCATATAACTATTTTCTTGTTTTCCTGACATTATACATGTTTTGATTACATAGTACCGATAGTACGTGATTTCAATTGCATTTTGCTTCGTATGTTGATTTAGCATGCTTAGCACATTGATTTCAAGGATCCTTTTTGCTTCATATGTTGCCTTAGCATATCTAGCACCTTGATTCCATGAACACTTTACTAGTACGTGGTTTACAAAGACATTTTACATCACTTACCTACATTGATTATGACATTTTGGTATGTTGAATGAAAAAAAACATTCATAAACATTACCCCGCCGACCAGTAGTATGTCATGGTACCATAGGTTTCATAACCTTATTCCCGCTTCCTGGTTTGTTTGGAAGTATCCATTGGGGAATGACAGAATCCGATGAACAATTGATAAACTTTTGTCATTATAAGGGTTATCCGACAGATGACAAAGCTTGAATGTATTCGAATAACAAGCCACATAAATGTTTATATCAATAAAAGTAATGGTTTTCAAAACATAACTTTTGATTTAAACGTTTGTTTATTCAAAGACATTGTTTTGTACACGACTTTCGGTTACACAAGACATTTAGTTATACATGACACAATTACATGTGGTTTGAGTAAAGACTTTTTACTTGCCATGCAAGACATTGGATATTACTTGACATTGTTACACATGACAATAGTTTATATATAACATTTGGTTTACACTAGACATTGATTTATATATGACACTTGGTTTATACAAAGACATGACATATTTTTCACAAGGTATTGTTTTACATATATCATATTTTATACAAGGACGTGATACTTTTTATACAAAGACACGACACATTTCATACAAGGACATGACTACTTTCATAAAAGACATATTTTGGTTATTAAGTTAACCATGCATCATTCTTTTAAATCATTTGATTTTCATATGATTTTACAAAAGAAAACATTTTTACAAAGGTTCATTGGCTACTTTTAGTTAAACATTTCTTTTAACAAATTAAAGCCATGAATCCTCATCAACAAAAACTTATGTTACTCACAGGAATTTTATGCTGACGTACCTATCTTCACATGTATTTCAGGTGCTTCTGTTTGATTTGAGCATGCTTCACATAGGACGGACCTGGCTTTAGTGACTTTAAAACACGAAAGACAATTTGATTGTATTTCATTTCCGATATTCAAAGACAATGTAATTCGATAATCCAATAAAACAAATCGTTAAATACCATTTGTTGTGAAACAATTTGTAACGTGACTCCCCAAGTGTTTCCGCCGCATGTGTTTTATTACGCGATTTGGGGTGTTACACATAAGAGCATTATCTGCAACCGGCGGTATTATGCCATGCCATCCGCCGCTCACACCACCCGCTGTCATGCAACGAAGTTAAACCCAAAATTCCGTTGGAGAATCATCCTGATCCGATTTACCAGGTTCTAAAATCTCATATTTTTCTCTACTATAAACTCTTCTAATACACTGCAATGGATTGTGGAGTCATGGCCTTTTAAATTTTCATAATACAAACAAGCGAACAATGTATGAAAGAGTTTGCTTTATCCTTTCATATTTAAAGTTTGTATATCCCACAACACCTTTTTCATTTATTATCACGAGATTAAAAAAATGGTGAATGAAAAGCATGGCTCATAATAATGAATAATTTTGACAAGTCAAATAGGAATTATGGTTTCAGTGGAAGCACTGACACGCGACGTCGCCATCTATAAATTATAATAAATCAAAACCATCTTAAGCTACATGTCAGTCACTTACTCTATTAATTGCCATGTGACATTGTTATAATCATTATTATTTTGTTTTAGGAGGAAAATCACAAGTCTTTTGTTTCATTTATTTTTTGTCATAAATTTTAAAGAAATCAAACTTTCCTTTTGTACAGACTATTTTCTTTTAAAGAAATTACTTGCAGAAAATATTATGAATTTGTCCTCTTTTTAAGGAATATCCACTTTCTTTTGGTATCTTTTATAATAGTATTTTTTTCATCAAAAATTATTTGCAGAAGCGTGCATATGATTAGTTATTTTACACCAGTTTTTAACTAGGTATTTGTTAATCCGTTAAAATTTTCAATATTTAATTACTTTTACATTTCTAATGAAAACTTCGATGCTATTTTAAAGGTTCAGTTGTATCCTTTGATTTATTGACATATAATAGTATTCTTTCCATTCACTATATATTTATCAATAGTTTATTTAAGATATCAAAATTTCTATAATAAATCTTAATCAATTAACGATTGCATACGTATTTGTTATATTAAATAATTAAAAATGTTTTTGATTATTTTGATGTATCATTGAAATTTTAGTTACATTCACTTTAAGATTAATCAAATCATTTTTTTTGTTTATGAGATTTTTTACTTTAGTTTCAAGATTGTGTTCTCCTTTATATAAAGTTCTTTCTGTAATTGAATTAAAATGCAATTTCGTTATAACTGTCATATGTTTTTTTTCTTTCTGAAGTCGTCATTCTTAAAACACTCAATAAAATACAATGACCTTTTAAAATATAATATGTAATTGTAACTGAAATTATAACTGACTTTTAAATATTACAATATATATTTAACACATTTAAGTTATAAAATAATTAAAGTTTTTAATTATGTTCAAGAATGGTAATAGTTTAAATCACCTTCTTTTTTTTTGTTTAAATACATCAATATAATAATTATTACTTTTTATGTATTGTTATTATTATTTTTGAGTAAATTGCCAAAATCGTCCCTAAGGTTTGGGCATGTTTGCCAGTTTCATCCAAAACAACTTTTTTATACAAAATAATCCTTCACTTTTGAGAAATTTTCCCATTTTCAATCCAAAAGTCTAATTTGCTTTATTTATTCTGTCAAATATTTGGATGAAAATGGCAAAAAACACCAAATCTCAAGGACGATTTTGACCAAAAAGTTAGACGTTTAGATGAAAATGGCAAAACATCTCATAAGTGAAGGGCAATATGGCACAAAAAAGTTATTTTGGATGAAATTGGTAAACATGTGCAAACCTCAGGGACGATTTTGACAATTTACTCAAAAAATAATAATAACAATACACAAAAGGTAATAATTATTATATTGATGTATTTAAACAAAAAAGAAGGCAATTTAAACTATTACCATTTTTGAATATAATTAAAAAATTTAATTATTTTATAACTTGAATGTGTTAAATATATATATTATAATATTTAAAAGTCAGTTATAATTTCAGTTACAATTACATATTACATTTTAACAGGTTATTATACTTTATTGAGTGTTTTAATAATGACTACTTCATAAAGAAAAAAACGTATGACAGTTCTAATGAAATCTTGAATGATAACTACAAATCATTTCTATTTAAAATGTTTGCATAACTTATAAATAAACTACAACTTGATGTTTAGTCAATGATTATTAATAAAAGTCAAACATAATCACTATCATAGGTTCGTTTGTACTTAAAAGAATCATTTTTTTCTCACGAGCAGCGACACTATAAAGAATAAAAAGAAGACACAAAGTTAAGTTACTAATATTATACAAAGATGAATTTTTTTACAAATAAGACGAGAAATGTGGGGTACAAAGAAATATTTAGAGATTTATAGATTGCTATATGTTTATTGTAATTACCAATATCAATGCGCAAAGGTAAAGGCATTTAGATAACTTAGATTTGAAGGTCTTAGGTTCAAGACTTCAAATCCCATATACAACAGAAATAAACAACAAAAAAACTTGTATATTGTAATTTAACCTTTTCTATATTTAATGCATCATTTCGTATTATTAAAAATAAATTATACTATATTAAATAAAGTAAAATGTACTACATAAAACGACCTGTGATTTTTATTTATTTATTTGTTAATGAGAAGCCACTTCGTATTAAAGGGTGTGGGTATTAATGTATGTTAATAATCATAACACGAGAACCAATTATGAGTATAGTAGAATCTATATCTGTGTGTAATTTATTAAATTAATAGATTTATAAAAAGCATTTTCTTTACACCGCCCGTGTAACACGGGATCTTAAACTAGTATAAAATATATAGGTAAATGCTCATGATGTCGCCATATAAAGTATATGTGGCCAGCACCTATATTTACTTGTCTTGAACCACTTGAATTATTTAGTAGCATGGTGTTATACACTTGTCTCGATGAAAGCAAGTTGGCTAAAGTCTAGCAAATGGAATCAATTTAACGACATGGTTAACGATTCATCCTTTTAACGACTACTAACCTTGTGATATTTACGACACATACAAGTATCATTGCTTATTATTATTCAAGTTCAATGCTGCTAACATTTATTTAGCAGAACAAAAAGAAATTGGCGTGATGTAACATAACAGTTGAAGGTAAAAATTGCTTTCACATATTATGGAGTGTCAACGCATAGAACGAACTCCTCCTAAGGACAACGTTTCGGTACAATGCTTTCTATACGTCAAACCTTTATTGTAATTTACCTTGTCAACTTATATGCAGGACTGGTAATATATTCAGTCGGTAAGACACGGCGAGTGATCCTCACACACAATGATGAAGGCTTAAAAGTTCCTCTATATACAAGCACGCTAGTCACCATGTGTAGCAGTCGCATGTTCCTCTACATATGAGCTCATAAGTCGCCATACGCGCATGCTCCTTTACTTACGAGCGAGCACACATGCGCTAGCAGTCGCATGCTCTTCTACTTATGAGCACGTAAGCCGCTTTACGCGCATGCTCCGTTACATATGAGCACGTAAGTTGCCATACGCGCATGCTCCTTTACATACGAGCGAGCACACATGCGCTAGCAGTCGCATGCTCCTCTACTTATAAGCACGTAAGCCACTTTACGCGCATGCTCCGTTACATTGAGCACGTAAGTCGCCATACGCACATGCTCCTTTACATACGTGCGAGCACACATGCGCTAGCAGTCACATGCTCCTCTACTTATGAGCACATAAGTCGCTTTACGCACATGCTCCGTTAGATACGAGCATGTAAGTCGCCATACGCGCATGCTGCGTACTTACGAGCGAGCACACATGTGCTAGCAGTCGCATGCACCTCTACGTATGTCACTTTACGCGCATGCTCCGTGTAACATCCGTCGAAAAACGGGTTTCCAAACCCGCTTCGTTTGTAAATCGAATATCAAGTTATAAAAATTTCGTTGCGTATTTATGATTTTTTTAATTTTAAACAATACATAATTAATAAACAATTTAGAATTTAAAAACTATAATTGATAAAAAGTGAAAATAAAATAAAAAAAAAAGAAAGAAGGCTGCCGGGTTTCGAACCCGGGTCAGCCGGAAGCCTTATCACACAAACACTTAACCACTCCGCCACTTGACTCACTTGTGCTATCCAGTGAAACAAATAACACTTATAATAAAACTCGAAATTGAATTCAGTCAACATCGCGCCCATTTCGCAGTCGCCGGAAAATCCGACGATTTCGCCAATTATCGACGGTTTCTTTTGACTTAACATATGTATTAACATCGACATCGGTTATAACCGATGTCTAATCCCGCGACATCAGTCATAACCGCCGGAGAAAGGCTGACCAACGAATCAAGACTGAAATCAGACCCAATTCATTGTGATTCTTCCCTATAAATGCACACTCAAGTCTCTGGAAATCATTTCGCTCAAAATCGCACCATTTCTCGAATCAATTCACTCGCCGGAGATTTTCTGCAATCATCGGACTTTCGCTGGAAAACCGAGACTCACATCAAAACGGTAAATACCTCGACTCTTTCGGTTTCAATCCATTGTTAGACTATTACTAACTTCAATTCATCAACCAGAATCAATCCCAGACGACGTTGCCGGATATTCTGCAATCGCCGGAAAAACTCTAGAATTTCCAAAATCACGCTGTGAATCGGTATAGTCATCTAAACCTTCTGATAATCATTGTTTAGTAACTCAATTTCACAACTAATCGATCAAAACTGTTAATTGATCCGAACAGACGGAGTTCACAAAACAGAGCCGACGATCCTTGCCGGAGTTCTGAGAAAGACATCTGTTTCGGTACATTCATTTCCAAAACCCTCTCTTTCCATCACATTTCAATCACTTATAAATTCCGTTAATCGAATTAAACAAGAACAGTTGTATAGTCGTCGTCTGTGTCTTTGAACGAAGAAGATGAAGTCGAACTTATGTATAAGTATAATTAAAACAAGATATTAAACCGGGTTAGACACACAGTCCAGCGGTGGACTGTGTGCAAACGATTAACACACGTCTCGAGTTCGATCCCTGACACAACCTCACTCTCTGAAATAAAAATGTTTTTTTTTTTTAAAACCGAACCGGATCAACTCGCTGTAAGAGGTTAAGTTTAATAAAAATCAGTATATTAACCAGGTTAGACACACAGTCCAGCGGTGGACTGTGTGCAACACTAAACCACGGGTCCCGGGTTCGAGACCTGTTGTGTGCACCGGTCCGATATAATTAAATCCTTTTTAAAAATAAATGATTTCTGATTAAATTAAATAGTGTATAAATATAATTAAAAAAGAGAAATATTTCGGGTTAGACACGTAGCTCAGTTGGTAGAGCTGCGTGCACGCGTACGGGAGGTCTCGGGTTCGAGCCTCACCCAGCGCATACATACACATGTCCGAACCGGTCAACAGTCAACAGTCACAGTCAACGGTCAACGGTCAAAGGTCAATGGTCAACCCAAAAAGTCAACATTTTTTTATATTTTTATTTATTTATTTAATTTAAAAATCAATTAAAAATACTTAAAAATAATATTTTTAAAGTTAGAAAATGACCTTAAACTCACAAAAATAAATCTAAAAACCTTATTAAATTGTTAATAAAATCCACTTATTTACCGTACCTTTCCGTTATTATTTAGGTTAGTTATTCCTCGTCGATCAACACTCTAAACTCATCATCAAACGAACGCACCTAATGTGAGTGAACCTCTACAAATTCCCCGTTTTAATCACATTTTGGGGTGTATCATGTGTCTTTTTATTTACTACATTTAAACACTTGTGCATCCATCATATCCATGATCAAATATGTATTCAATATGTATCAACTGTTTGTGTGGTTAATGTTTAGATTAAATTTATCATTTCAGTACATACATCATCATAGGCCGCCGCTCCCCATTACCTATGAGCGTGAGCCGCTCCCCATTACCTATGAGCGTGAGCCGTTCCCCATTACCTATGAGCGTGAACGAGGCGTTGCCAACATACGATCGGCTCCGTTTGATTGAGCCTTGATCGCACATACATCATCATAGGCCGTCCGTTCCCTATTACCTATGAGCGGAACGAGACGTTGCCAACATATACATTATCATTCATGTCATATACTCATGCAAGTGGTTTGTCATTGTATGTTTATTTACGTTTGCTCATATATGATTATTGCACAAATTTTCCATATTAATTACAACAAGAAATCAATAATAAATGTTTTCTAATAAGGTTCACTCGCCAACTTTTGTTGACCCAAAAAACCCCCATTTTTACACATGATACAGGTGATCCAGTTGAAGCAAGAAACATATAGGACGGCCTAGAAGAATAAATCAGTTTAGATATTGGATTGTTTATTTAATTTTTCCTTTCCTTGTATTGTATGAATTTGACTTGAACATTGGAGATGTAATTTGAATTTAATAAATATGAAACATATTAGTAAACATCATGAGCTTTGGTGATAACCCAATTCTGCCCCGACTCTTATTCCGCTGCGGGTCGGGGTGTGACAGATTGGTATCAGAGCCATGACTATAGGGATATAGGATAGGTTATTAGACCCTTAGAGCCTATACTATAGTTGATTAGAATTTTTAAATTGTTTGTGTGTTACATGCAAAATTCATGATGTTTATTGTTACATTCAATGTTATGCAAGCATGTTCATAAGTACATATTATTATACAATGCCTATCATAAATCATATTCTCATAACATATCATATCCATGAGAGCACACACCACACAATTTCCATGATTTTTGCAACGATTTTTGTATTTTCAAATCACATCAAAGTGAGTTCTCATGACAGGCATGTAGTAACTGGAAGGGTACAAGTACCGGTAGTCGGAACGTCCTGTCTAGGCTTGGCATTCGTATAAATCCAAAATAAAGGACCAGTTTGCCTACCTGGGGACTAACGATGAGAGTACGAAGGACCTATTAGGCCAAAGCATGCTATACCAAACGTCGTGTGAACTAACCCCACTTTGAGTTGTCATTGTGTCTATACCTGGACACCCTCCGACCATACATCTCGCGAACATATTTCATGGTTTTCCTTCGGGTGACGCGAGTGTTAAACCGCCAACACCAATGTGAATCCTACTAAGCCAATAGTCATGGGGGCCCACATGACTATACAGGCGATGGTATGGGGGACATTGGAGGCCCAAACATGAGCAAACCCAAGACATCCTATGGATGTAGTTGCATTATTGATGATTATGTTATTTTATTACTTTTAACGACACATGACACCTAAACACTTCTTAAACTCACAATCTTCCTATGTATGTTCCTGTAGATGTCGGCTAGGCAGCTACGAGGAGGTCGAAAGTCAGGAAGGTCAAACGAACGCTTGGCCACCCAAATTGCAAAACAAATGGCCGCGGTGCTTCCTGACATCGTTATTCAAGTCCAACAAGCTCTCTCCACGAATCCCATCAACCTCCCAACCAAGAAGACCAGAACGTCGACAACCCTTCCTCCAAGAAGTGCTCCTACAAACACTTCAAGTCTTGCGATCCCCCAAAGTATGAAGGGACCGAAGGGGTCACTGCTCTCCTCCACTGGTTTGAGGAAATGGAGAACACCTTCCTCAATTGCGATTGTCCCGAGGATCGGAAGGTACGTTACGCAACCGGGAGACTATTTGGGGTAGCCCTGACCTGGTGGAACACCGAGAAGGGTAAGAGAGGAGTTGAAGATGCTATGGCCTTAACGTGGGAAGAGTTAAGGGAAATAATGACAAGACGCTTCTGCCCAAGAAGCGAAATCAAGAAGTTGGAAGATGAATTCCACTCGCTAAAGCAAAAGGAAGGAGATCATACTTCCTACAACAAAAGATTTCTTGAACTGAATCAGATGGTTCCTAACTTGTTCACCCCAGTGTACCGCTTGGTTGAACATTATATTCGAGGCCTCCCCTCGAAAATTCAAGACTCAGTTCTAAGCACTTCACCTGCAACACTGGAAGCTGCAATGGAACTAGCTACCGAACTTACTGAAAATCGCATCCGAAACGGCAAATTCAAGGAGGAGAAAAAGAAAGCCCCCATTGAGGCTCAAACTTCAAACCATACTGGCTCCTCTTCGAAGTTTACTGGTAAAAGGAAGCGAAACACCAGAAACTTTGTTGTCACCCAAACAAACCCCCCAATCACTGCTGCACCCATCACCCAAGTTGCCCCCTCATCTACACCATACAAAAGGCCATACTCCGGCCCCTACCCAAAATGCACCCGTTGCCAATACCATCACTCTCCCGAACACTCCTGTCAATATTGCACCAGCGCCGTGCAGGTCACACCATCCAAACCTGTCGCACACTTCAGCGATAAACCGCAACCAACCCTCAACCCAAACCCACCATCAGATAATGGGTCAAGCCCAACAACCCTTACTACTACCACCTACACAACATACGGCCCAAACCTACTACCAACCCAACTACCCCATGATGCAACCCATGCGGGCTTGTTACAACTGTGGAGACCCAAACCACTTTAGAAACACTTGTCCACGCCTGGTGAACATCATACATGCTCAAGCTCAAGCAAATCCGGTGAATCAAGCTAACCAAGCTCCTCCACCTGCTAGAGGAAGAGCTTTCAACATCAACGCCAATCAAGCTAGGGCCGACAACAATGTGGTTAACGGTACGTTTCTCATCAATGGTAGTTATGCATCCATGTTATTTGATACTGGCGCGGATAAGAGTTTTGTGTCCTTAGAATTTGAACCCATCCTCAACCAAACACGTGATAAACTCATGGAATCCATAACGGTGGAAGTTGCTGACGGAAAACCGGTCTCATTAAACTCTATTATACGGAATTGTACTCTCACTCTAAACGATCACGATTTTCCAGTTGTCCTCATTCCTATGAAGTTGGGAAGTTTCGACATTATAATCGGTATGGACTGGCTCAGCCAACATCATGCTGAAGTAGTATGCCGCGAGAAGTTCATTCGCATTCCTCTTGCAGACGGTCAAACCCTACGAATCTTTGGAGAAACCCCTTCGAAAGGACTCAAATTGATGTCCTGCCTTCAAGCTAGAAAATATCTCCGCAAGAATTGTGTCGCATTCCTAACTCACGTTGTCAAGAAGGGAGGCAAGGAGAAGAAACTCGAAGATATACCTGTAGTGAAAGAATTCCCACAAGTATTTCCCGACGACATCTCAGGACTTCCTCCCATGAGAGAAGTCGAATTCCGCATCGATCTTGTACCTGGCGCTACTCCAGTCGCAAAATCTCCTTATAGGTTAGCCCCATCCGAAATGCAAAAGCTGGCCAGTCAACTGCAAGAGCTGACTGACAAAGGATTCATACATCCTAGCTCATCACCTTGGGGTGCACCTGTTCTGTTTGTGAAGAAGAAAGATGGAACGTTTCGCATGTGTATCGACTACAGAGAACTCAACAAGTTAACGGTCAAGAACCGCTACCCATTACCTCGCATCGATGATCTACTAGACCAACTTCAGGGTGCCACCTGTTTTTCAAAGATCGACCTTCGTTCTGGCTATCATCAACTCAGAGTACATGAAGAAGACGTCCCAAAGACCGCCTTCCGAACTCGTTATGGTCATTATGAATTCATGGTCATGCCATTTGGATTAGCCAACGCCCCAGCTGTATTCATGGATCTAATGAATAGGGTATGCAAACCCTATCTCGACCGCTTTGTCATAGTCTTCATCGACGACATCCTCATCTACTCAAAGTCTAAGTCTGATCATGAACGACACCTTCGACTCATCCTCACACTCTTAAGAACCGAAAAGCTCTACGCTAAATTCTCCAAATGCGAATTCTGGTTAAGAGAAGTACAATTTCTTGGACACGTCGTCAATGACAAGGGAATACATGTCGACCCCTCAAAGATCAAAGCTGTACAGGAATGGCAAGCGCCACGTACCCCTACCGAAGTAAGATCATTTCTTGGTTTGGCGGGTTACTATCGCCGTTTCATTGCAAATTTCTCTCGTATTGCTGTACCACTCACGGCTTTGACACATAAAGGAAAACCCTTCATATGGGGACCTAAACAAGAAGAAGCCTTCCAAACCCTTAAGCAAAAGCTTTGTGACGCACCTATCCTCACACTCCCCAAAGGTTGCGATGACTTTGTAGTATATTGCGACGCATCAGGGCAAGGATTAGGCTGTGTATTAATGCAAAGGGGAAAAGTGATAGCCTACGCGTCTAGACAACTCAAAGTTCATGAGAAGAACTACACTACCCACGACCTGGAACTTGGAGCCGTTGTATTCGCTCTCAAGATATGAGACATTACCTCTACGGTACCAAGTGTGAAATATACACTGACCACAAGAGCCTCCAACATATCTTTAACCAAAAGGAGTTGAATATGAGGCAACGAAGATGGGTCGAACTTCTTAATGACTACGACTGTGAAATTCGGTATCATCCTGGCAAGGCAAATGTGGTGGCCGATGCACTCAGTCGAAAGGGTTACGTGAACTCCATTCGTCTTCTATGTTCGCAAATCATAACCGACATCAAAGATCAAATCCGAGAAGCTCAACATGTTTCTATAACAGAAAACGACATACGCAATGAGCTATCTTGTGGAGCAGAACTTAAACTCGAAACAAAATCCGACGGTATTCTGTATTATCTAGATCGCATATGGATTCCCGATCATAATAACCTTCGTGACTTCCTTATGAAAGAGGCGCACAAAACACGATACTCTGTACACCCAGGAGCCGACAAGATGTATCAAGACCTTCGATACACCTACTGGTGGCCTGGCATGAAAAAGGATATTGCTGTTTTTGTTTCCAAGTGCCTTACCTGTTCTAAAGTAAAAGCTGAACATCAAAGACCTTCAGGACTTCTAACCCAACCTGAAATACCTGTATGGAAGTGGGAAAACATAACCATGGACTTCATTACCGGGTTACCTCGCACCTCCAGTGGGTATGACACTATATGGGTAATCATTGATCGTCTCACAAAATCAGCTCATTTCATTCCGATTCGCGAGGACTTCAAGAACGAGAAGTTAGCTCGTATCTAGATCAGCGAAATCGTAAGCCGTCATGGTGTACCTTTAAGCATCATTTCAGACCGTGATGGTCGTTTCACTTCACGAACATGGCAAGCCGTACAAGCCGCCTTGGGTACACGATTAGACCTCAGTACCGCTTTTCATCCTCAAACTGATGGACAATCTGAACGCACTATCCAAACTCTTGAAGACATGCTTCGAGCATGTGTCATATACTTCAAAGGGAATTGGGACGCTCATCTACCATTAGTTGAATTTTCGTACAACAACAGCTATCATTCAAGTATCGGCATGGCACCTTTCGAAGCTTTATATGGTCGTAAGTGCCGATCACCAATATGTTGGCACGAAATTGGAGAAGCTCAAATCACCGGTCCAGAATTAATCAAAGAAACAACAGACAAGATCCATCAAATTCGAAACAATCTTTTAGCAGCACAAAGTCGTCAAAAGAGTTATGCAGACAAACGACGAAAGCCCTTGGAGTTTAACGTTGGTGATCAAGTACTTTTAAAAGTATCACCGTGGAAGGGTGTGGTTCGTTTTGGCCAAAAAGGCAAGCTAGCACCACGCTACGTAGGACCCTTCAAGATACTCGAAAGAGTAGGACCTGTAGCATACAAGCTTGACCTACCAGAAGAACTCAACAGAATTCATCCCACATTCCACGTATCGAACTTGAAGAAGTGCCTCGCCGATGAAAATCTCCATATTCCTCTAGAAGACATTCAAGTCGATGAATCTATGCATTTCATTGAAAGACCAGTAGAAATTATGGACTTCGGGGAGAAACGTTTAAGACGAAGCCGTATTCCGATCGTAAGGGTACGCTGGGAGTCGAAACGAGGACCTGAGTTTACTTGGGAACGTGAAGACTCAATGCGCGAGAAATACCCACATCTTTTTCCTGTTACCACTACTACTTAAATTTCGGGACGAAATTTCTAAAAGTAGGGGATACTGTAACATCCGTCGAAAAACGGGTTTCCAAACCCGCTTCGTTTGTAAATCGAATATCAAGTTATAAAAATTTCGTTGCGTATTTATGATTTTTTTTTAATTTTAAACAATACATAATTAATAAACAATTTAGAATTTAAAAACTATAATTGATAAAAAGTGAAAATAAAAAAAAAGAAAAGAAAGAAGGCTGCCGGGTTTCGAACCCGGGTCAGCCGGAAGCCTTATCACACAAACACTTAAACACTCTGCCACTTGACTCACTTGTGCTATCCAGTGAAACAAATAACATTTATAATAAAACTCGAAATTGAATTCAGTCAACAGCGCACCCATTTCGCAGTCGCCGGAAAATCCGACGATTTCGCCAATTATCGACGGTTTCTTTTGACTTAACGTATGTATTAACATCGACATCGGTTATAACCGATGTCTAATCCCTCGACATCAGTCATAACCACCGGAGAAAGGCTGACCAACGAATCAAGACTGAAATCAGACCCAATTCATTGTGATTCTTCCCTATAAATGCACACCCAAGTCTCTGGAAATCATTTCGCTCAAAATCGCACCATTTCTCGAATCAATTTCCCTCGCCGGAGATTTTCTGCAATCATCGGACTTTCGCCGGAAAACCGAGACTTACATCAAAACGGTAAATACTTCGACTCTTTAGGTTTCAATCCATTGTTAGACTATTACTAACTTCAATTCATCAACCATAATCAATCCCAGACGACGTTGCCGGATATTCTGCAATCGCCGGAAAAACTTTGGAATTTCCAAAATCACGCTGTGAATCGGTATAATCATCTAAACCTTCTGATAATCATTGTTTAGTAACTCAATTTCACAACTAATCGATCAAAACTGTTAATTGATCCGAACAGACGGAGTTCACAAAACAGAGCCGACGATCCTTGCCGGAGTTCTGAGAAAGACATCTGTTTCGGTACATTCATTTCCAAAACCCTCTCTTTCCATCACATTTCAATCACTTATAAATTCCGTTAATCGAATTAAACAAGAACAGTTGTATAGTCGTCGTCTGTGTCTTTGAACGAAGAAGATGAAGTCGAACTTATGTATAAGTATAATTAAAACAAGATATTAAACCAGGTTAGACACACAGTCCAGCGGTGGACTGTGTGCAAACGATTAACACACGTCTCGAGTTCGATCCCTGACACAACCTCACTCTCTGAAATAAAAATGTTTTTTTTTTTTAAAACCGAACCGGATCAACTCGCTGTAAGAGGTTAAGTTTAATAAAAACCAGTATATTAACCAGGTTAGACACACAGTCCAGCGGTGGACTGTGTGCAACACTAAACCACGGGTCCCGGGTTCGAGACCTGTTGTGTGCACCGGTCCGATATAATTAAATCCTTTTTAAAAATAAATGATTTCTGATTAAATTAAATAGTGTATAAATATAATTAAAAAAGAGAAATATTTCGGGTTAGACACGTAGCTCAGTTGGTAGAGCTGCGTGCACGCGTACGGGAGGTCTCGGGTTCGAGCCTCACCCAGCGCATACATACACACGTCCAAACCGTAAAATGAAGCGTATATCTTTTAAATCAAATTTCTTCAATCTGGCATGTTATTTTCAAAAGTTGAAGTTCATAAAATTATTAATCAAGCATATCTAAATATCTCATCAATAACACAACAAATGACTTTCTTGGCATGTTATTTTCAAAAATTGAAGTTCATAAAATTATTAATCAAGCATATCTAAATATCTCATCAATAACACGATCTATTGAAGTTCATAAAATTATTAGTGAAGCATATCTAAATATCTCATCAATAACACAATCAATAGATCCAAACAGCATACGTAAATATATATAGTTCACTATTATCCAAACATACAATACTTTATCATTTAAAATACATACATTATCTATATCTATATCTATTTATACTATATAATGAAGTAAACCTATGAGGGACACATGTAATTCATTTAAGCTATCTATTTTTTTGTTTTCCCGCCTATTTCTTCTACTTAATTATAAACAATTATTGTTTTACTAGGTTATCACCCGGGACTGCTTCCCGGGGTTGGAGAAAATTATTTAAATAAACATTATGTGTATTAAAAAAATATAAACAAGTTTCGTGTTACATAAATTAAGTGATAAGCTAGAAATACAATTTAAGGATAGTCGAGTTCATTTGAAGATGCATATCCTTCAAATTGCCAAAACATTTCCCTTAGTAAATCGAGTCCCCTCTACAAAAGAACCAACCGAATTATAAGTGTTTAAAAATATAAAATAAACACTGGTGTCGATACTAAGTGCATACTTAAACATGGCTGTATATTCATAAAACCAAAACATTTTTGCAATGGAAGAGGGCAAAGTAATTTGTATTTCTCCAAACAAATGTTTTGGACAACCAGTAGTAAAATACACATCCTAAATAAAATCATACAAACATCCTACAATAATAGGAATTTAAAGTGTATATAACTTACTTGTCCCGGGTAGTAAAATGGTACTCATACTGTAATAAGAAAACGTAAAATAAGTAAGAAACAATACAATTAATCTATATCGATCGCATTATACCAATCAAAACAGAAAAACCGATCTTAACATTCCCTCTTTTCCTCCAACCCGGAAAATAATCTTGATCATATTGTATAAACATCACCACTATAATCAGTACATATAAACACAAATCACTTGAAATTAGATAGTATGATATATTTAGCCATAAATCTTATAAAATTGATAGAATCTAATGAGCACATTAATAATGAGATTTCACATGCTCAATTCCATATGTTCTAAATAACTATAAGAAAGACGATTTTTTAACACTCGTAAGAAAATTAATACTCAAAAGCAGTACTGTTACATAAGCTATCACTACATTCATTAAGTTATCCCTTAACATACTACAAACTTACAAGTTGTACTTTGAAATGGTACCTGAGATCGGAATATCTGGGTCTGCAAGCTGATCAACGTACACATTAATGTAAAAAGAATCAATTCGTATACCTATATCTCAAAATAAATACATCTTATTACTAAAATTAGGCATTACATATAATAATGAAAAAACTATCAATCAGAGTCTTCAACACCATGGGTAACAATAATATGTTTCATCCATATGCCAATGAACAATGAAAAAGAGTAATCTTTTTCTTTTTGCATTAATAGAATATACTATTATGTAAACACATATTATGAACTTAATGTAATAAAAAGCGGTTTTCAACTTTTTATGAGATTCATGTACACAGTATTGTCCAATAAATTTAGAGTAAAAAAGAATTACCATCTCTATATCCACTCTTTTCCAAAATACCAACATATCTCGTGCCAGTTTTCATGTACGAATTGAAGCATCCCTCATCAACCTAAGTGATCCGCTCTCCTTTATTTTTAGCTAAAAACAAAATTTAAGCATACTAAATGGTAATAATATCTTAATTCTAGATGGCCAACACTTTAAACTATTGACTAAATGTTGACAAATTCCAAGCTTAACGAACATGCGCTTATATTTTCACCAAACTTTATAGTAATAGAGTAATACACACATTCCATTCACTCATGATAATATATAAGTAGACTTTGTTACACTTAGTAGCATATCAATATATTCTATCCAACTTTGCATGCAAGACTGAATTATAAAAAAACCCATCTTACCAAAATTCCCAGCGGGTCAGCTGAAGCAGAATGTGGTGCTACAGCAAACTCCGAGTCTACTAATTGGCTTTGAATACGTAAGTTCCCATACACCGAAAAAAAACATCAGTGAAAAATAAGCAGTCACACACATCACTAACAAAGATCTTACTGACGAACAAAAATAATATAAACAGTATTTAGGTAAAATTTATTAAGTTTCTAGGACTTACTTAGAAAAGGTAGGCTACATCTAAAAACAAACAACTCTTCGCCAACTCTTCAATCGGATAACCTCTGTATCTCAGGATCCCTTCATCCCCATAAATGTAGCAGATCGATGTACGAACAGGAGTGTTGTTAAGTTAGCCTAGATCATAAAGCTTCAAACCATTATCATTGCTTCCAGTTGTAATCTGTAACAATTTACACCTTTAGCCTCATAACAGAGCTAACTTCATTCTCAAAACTATAAAATTCATATCCCAGATTTTGTTCTCCATGATGCACCAAATTGATATTATAAAATAAGCTTGTAAGTATTGTCTTGTTTACACATCTTCAACCACTATTCAGGGGGTATTATTGCAAATTGTTATACAGTAGCTAAATACATAAATTGTAGCTGAAAACATAAACTCAATGTGTACCACCTATAATATGAAACTTAAGGCACTTGTTCTCAACATTACCATGGAGGTTGCTAATTTTTTTTAACCATAAAGAAAACTACAAGTCTTTACTGTTGCCAATTCATAAGGCACATAAAGATTTAATAATACACAAATAAGAACAGAACTCAATTTCATTTGGCCATTCACAATTTCAACATTTAACTTTTTCAAAAACATTATTTCAAATTATAAATCTGAACTTTCCGTTTATCTTCCAAGTGGGTGAAAACAAAATAAGAGTTTCACCACAAAATTTTCAACAACGTTGATAATTAGGGCTCAGAATTGGTAACTCAGTGTGGCTGCAACCGGTTGCCACATAAAGACATAAATGACTTCACATTGCCATCACGGATGCCTTGCCAAAACAACAAAAACCAGACATTTATCTGCATCATCACCGCCCCAAATGTCATCATCAAGGCTTCCGGATTGTTCAAGTAAAACTAATGGAAGTAACAAACTTTAACATGTGTCAAATGAGCACCAACAGCACCAACTATTTCAACATAAAACCCTAGCCACTTGATAATTGTTAGTGTCAAGTGATACTGACACCAACAAACCACGGCTCAGTGCCGCTAAGGCTGCAAACAAACGAAGTTGCCATGCCAAGTTGCAAGCCATCATCATCGCCGGTCTACGCTTCAAATCCGAAACAAATTGATATACAATTGCATATGTATTAGGAATTTAAGATATGTTTAACCACAATCACAATCTTTACTTTCCCCAACATAAAGTCTATTTCTTCACTACCATTGTCATAACCACTACCACCAACATCACAGCCAAAACAACGACAACCACCAACATCACAGCCAAAACCACAATCACAACCACCATCATGACCAAAATATCCGACCACCACTATCAACACAACCATCATTACAAAGTTTAATCTCCACCACCAACACAATCATTTCATCAATCTCACGAAACGAAGCAAACCAAAAACGAAATCACCAACATCAATCGACTTAGATCTGAAAATATCATCATTGTCGTCACAAAACGAAGAAGGCTTATTGTCGGGATGAAGAAAGTGGTTAGGGTTTCTGTAGGTTTTGGAAATCGGGAACAATAAGGAAGAGAAGAATAGAGTTGCCAGTAGGGTTACAAATCATGAAAAATGAGGATCCAGAAAACTTTTTGACGGGCGGCACAAATTGATCCGGTTGCAAAAAAGTAGGTCAAAACAAGTTGGGTCAAAATAGGTCAGATAAAATCAATACATTCATATTCATATCCACTTATTGATATTGTAATACATAAAAACTTTGAGGCTCAATAGTTTGATTAAAAATTTACTACAAAGTCATAAAAAAAAATTATCACTCCTACTCCTTTGCTAGTTTTTGCAAAAGACAACAATTAAAATGAGAAAAAAATAATGGATAAATAGTAGATTCTAGGTGGGTTTTTATGACAGCTATTGGGCCCGAATACATAAAAACCCTAATAGCCTAATCATCTTCTTCCCTCTGTTTCCTGATCTCCTACGCATCAACTTATGTTGCCATATGTGAACTCCAACCAGTAAATAAATCTTGATGAACACTTTTTTTAACCCTTCTCTCTTCACTTAAACTACTCTAGCTGTAAAAATGGAGAGACAAGGCTACCAAAAAAACTCACGATGTCATATACCTTGCTAAAAGGGTACGGCCGGCTGGAGTTTGGACGGTGGGCCTGTGCCCACCCTACTTACAAAATAAATCCGCCACTGAAGGTGTACCTGATGATTGAATCGATTCGATTGCAGAGGTTGATGGATTACAAAGCTTGAAGGAGAAGATGGATAAACAAATGGAAAACTAGGGTTTTGTTAAAGAAGAGAACAACTTGAATAGGGAGAAGAAAAGAGGAGTACAGGAGATGGAGATACAAATCTAGGGTTTTACAATTACAAAAGAAACTTATATGCGGGTCATGGAAACATAATACGGATCCCGTGTCAACCCAAGTACCAAAAACTTTGACCCGAATTTTGGAGCCAAAAGATATATTGAGAAGCTCTTATATTGTGCTACATCAGCCCATTTTTTTATTATATATGTAAGATAAGATAAGATTCCCTTAATTCACGTATTCTCAATGATAGTTATCTTTTATCATGTTCTATAATCTTAATGATAATTATCTTATCATGTGTAAATTCTTTAAGGTATTTTTAAAACTATATAACATTATCTCATATAACTTAAATTATGGAAATGTAGGTTACACAAAGGATTACGAAGAAGAAACTAAATGATATTCACTTTTGAAGGTATTTTTTTAACGGCTAATGTTTTTCATGTGAAAACCCACCTTTTTGGAACTATATTCAAAGGCCGACTACTCGACTAACGTTAGAAAGCGTAGCACACCCATGATACGCAGAAACCCCATGAAATAGGTAAAAAACTGCGCCTCCCTTAGACTCGAACCCGAGTAAAACCCCGGGCCAAACCTTCACCGAGACAGAAACAACCACTGCGCTGCAGTTGAGACCCCCACTTTTGAAGGTATTAATATTAACATATATTAATAATAAATTAAAGAATAAAATATTAAATGATATTCAGTTTCTAATGTATTAATATTAACATATATTAATAGTAAATTAAAGAATGACGTTGATTACATGAGGTTCTTTTAAAGATATAATTTTTTATTATTAGTTATATAAAATTATATTTATTTAATTCGTGCAATACACGTGATTTTTTAAAGATAGGACTTTTTCAGTGTTTAGGAGTTAATTACATAGTTAGTCCATGTGGTTTGCACAAAGTAACATACTTAGGTACTAATAGTTTAAAATCACATTCTAGGGTATTAACTTTTCATTTTGTAACGTTTGGAGGTAGTAACGTTAATTGTTTGTTAAACTATTAGTACCTAAGTATGTTATTTTGTGGAGACTAATTATGTTAATACTCTAGAGGTTAATACCTTCAAACGTTACAAAATGAAAAGTTAATACCCAAGAAAGTGATTTTAAACTATAGTACCTAAGTATGTTATTTTGTGCAAACCACAAGGACTAACTATGTAATTAACTCTAGTATTTAGTATATAAAATTGCATTTATTCACCTATGTAATACATGGTCTTTTTTTAAATATAACTTTTTTATTATTTAATATATAAAATTACGTTTATTCAACCTGTAAAAGATAACTCCTTTTTAGTATTTAATATATAAAATTACATTTATTTAACCTGTGTGATAAACGGCGGTTTTAAAGATATATTGTTTTATCAATTAATATATAAAATTTAAATTTATTTAGCCCGTGTAACATATACTAATCTAGTTATAATATATAATATTTTAAAAAACCATATATTAAAAAACTAAAAAGAGAATTTTCCTAAAAAGTTATTTGGATTGGAATTGACATTTTGGGAAGAATCGAAAGTGTGGGGGTAAGAGTTCCACGGTGGCAGTTGGAATCAGATCCTGCACTTTTGCTACATTCTATTAATACACAATCATTTCACCCCTCACACCCGAAATATCTTCCTAACATTTTCACCTTCAAATTTCTTCACTCAAAATCCAACATTTATTTTGTAAATTCAGGATTAAGATCTATTATTGTGATCTTGCTAGAGGGTTTTAATTAATTTTTCTATGTAATAATCATGGGTGGGGAAATGAGAATCATCGACTACGGTATCCGCGATAATGATGCTGATGGTAATGGTAATGATAATGGTAATGATGATAGAGTTTTGGAGTGGGAGGCCGGGTTACCTGGCCTCGATGATTTAATGCCTTTGTCACAGTCTCTAGTACCCGTAGAGCTGGCAACGGCATTTAATATTACTCCTGAGCCTCACAGGAGTATGGTCGACGTCAATCGGGCGTTGCTAGACACGCTCTCGAATATCCGAGGGCGGTCGCTGAAGCAACCGTTGGATAAGTTTAACAGGTTTAAGTCGTTTGGCGAATATAAAGGAGATGAGATGGTTACGGAAGGGGATGAAACAGTTGATCTGACTGGAGACGGTTCGGATTCAAGGAAGTTGAGGAGGGTGGATAGTGGCGGTGGGGGTGTTGGCGGAGCGGTTGGTGGAGTTGGGGAGGAAGCGGACTCGGCTATGCGAGCCGAAGATTCGTCCGCGACGAGGGCGTCGAAACGCCCTCGCCTCGTCTGGACATCGCAGTTGCATAAGCGGTTTGTGGACGTCGTTGCGCATCTCGGTGTGAAAAACGCCGTTCCGAAAACAATAATGCAGTTAATGAATGTCGAAGGATTGACTCGCGAGAACGTCGCGAGTCATCTTCAAAAGTACCGGCTTTATTTAAAGCGGATGCAGGGGTTGTCGAACGAAGGACCCTCGTCTTCGGATCACTTGTTTGCCTCGACCCCTGTTCTGCAAAGCTTACACGAGTCCAGTGGCGGGGGGAACGGAAACAGTCACGCTCCAGTTCTGTTCCCAATGCCACACCCACCCCAGATGATGCCTTATCATCCGGGTGGGGGTGTTTATAATAATGGGTATGAGTCACATTCTCATCCTTATAATATGATGATGCAGCAAAGAGACTGGTCTGGGAATAAATTTGTGCCGTATCAAACACCATATGAACGATAAATAAACGTGAATTCAACGTTTATCCACGCGAAAACAGAGGTAAACTACTTGTCTATACTGTTATAATGATACTATAATTGTTTCTGTTTAAACCATGATGTTAAATTTCTTATTATAGATCTAGAAATCAGTTCGTATTCGTTGATTGTACGCGTATCTTGGTGTAATTAAACTATGATCATATGCAAGCTTTAGATAGAAAACATGGTTGTATAATATATGTACTTGTGATATCTGATTCTGTGTTATATCTATCTTGTAACCATAGGTATCTTGGTTTGACTTTCTAAAGTCAATATCAGCAATCAAGTTCTTGCAGATCAACAGTTTGACTATCTGAAGTCAACATGATTTAACTATTCTTCCCAATCCAAAGATTCAAGTGCCAATTTAAACTGTTCAGGTGTTGCAAACAACAAGAGTTGAGATAAATCTAGCATTAATGTTTAGGAAAAGAGTGTATGAAAATGCTAATAGCGCGAAAGGCGCGAAGGGCAAGAGTCTGAAATACATGGTTTGTTCTTGCTTCTATTAATCCTTCCACCATTTGTCTTTTAGGAAATGAAATAAAAGTTTGTAATTCATTTTTCTTCCAGTTTACAAGTTCTGTAGAGTTTGTAAGGTCTATATGGGCTTAATGTAACATTGCCTGCCTGTTAGTATCGGGTTGTTGGTGGTAGATTTGTGTCTTTTCAGGTGGAAAGAGTTGATCACAAGCTTCTGAGGTGAAGTATGCTGTCATGCTAGATATTAATCTGACTATAGAAATCAAGTGATTCTAAATTGTCTCTGGTTGCAGTGAAGCAAGAGAGTGTTGTTTGCAGAAGATCTATAGAAGAAAATTGTATCAGGTCAGGTTGAACTTTGTATGGTATTCCCAGATATGAGTTGCAACATATAGATGAAGCGGCTAAAGGGTCAAGCCGGTGATGGGTCAAGATCAACATAGTATGCATCTAAGTAGTAGAAGGGGCCAGACGCACTAAGTATGAACGCCTTGTGTGTCACCCAGGCACAATGTGTAAAAAAAAGGACGGACGACACAAACAAGGCGCAATAGTAGAAAAAGGTATATATGATAGGCTACTCCCTGAATGTAATTAGGAAAGGCGCAATAGTAGAAAAATGTATATATGATAGGCTACTCCCTGAATATAATTAGGAAACACAAATATAATTAGCATTTAATTTAAAATAATCTAGCAATGCTAAAAATATTTAAAATGTTAAAGATTATCAATTTAAAAAATATTTAGCTGTATACCAGGGTGGAATTAAGATATTGAGATATATTTTGTTAAAAAAAGCTATAGAAAATCTAAAATCCTTTTAAATTTTTGTACGCTATATTGATTCTACCATAGAAGGATAGATAAAAAAGAAAGACCAAATAAAATAAAGGAAGTCGATAAATAGACAACAACTCAATACATCAATACAGGAAAAGGAAAAAAACAAAAAGGCCCAATATAAATATAAAACAAGCCCAAAAGTCCAAAACTATATACAATTTGGGAAGTGCCGTAATTTTTAAGCATTTGTTTTGTGTCTTTTTCCAAATACTCTTGTTCATTAGGTTGATTTATGTTATTTTTTTTAAGAAAACTAACTACATAGCTATGTTTTTTTTCTAAGATTTTAAGATATGTGAATAAGTTTTATTGAAAATATATATTGTGCCGCTGTAGTAAAAAATCGAACTGAAATCGACATTGAAAATATATTGTTTTTAAGTAGTTATTTATTTCTTTTAATAATATTTTATTTAATATTTAATTTTGATTTTTTTTTCTAATAACTTGTGTTTATATTTAACTTTTTTAATATATGTACGTATTACGTCCCGTTTGTGGTATGCGCATATAATATATGTATGTGTGGGCCCTTAGGGGCAAAAGTGAAAGTGCACTAATTTTAACGTTATTTTACTAATTTCGTGAAAATAACGTTAAAAGCGGGGGACAGTTAATCATGCATCATGTGGTGGCGTTGATAGCTGAAAGAAAAGGGGGTGCATGCTCTAATTGGCTTTTGTCCCAATTGCTGATTGTTATGTGCCTTATGTCCAAAGTTTAATGCAAAACTATTATCAAGGCGGGGGTCTCACTGGAAGCAGCCTCTCTATTCCTACAGGATAGAGGTAAGGCTATCTACATCTTTTTCTCCTAAAACCCTACGTTAACTTTGCTATTATTAGATTTACGGAGAATATACAATATATGTACGTATTATATATATTATAATTACAATTATTATCTCTCTGTATATATCTTATATCTTATCTTATATATACAATAAAAGAAAATAAATAAGCTGATGTGTCATGATATTAGAGCTTCTATATGAGTTTTCGCTCCGAAAATTTTGGTCAAAGATTTTGGTATATGGATTGTCACGGGATCCGTATTGTACTTTTATAACCCGTGCGCATATAAGTTTCTTTTGTAAAACCCTAAATTTGTATCTCCTTCTCCTGTACTCCTCTTCTCTTCTCCATACGCTTCTTTAGCAAAATCCTAGATTCCCATTTGTCCATCCTTCTTCTCCTTCAAGCTCTGTGATCCATCAACGTCTCTGTTCGAATCAAGAACATCCATGAGTTTTAAAAGATGACGACGTTGATGCTCCTCCTGAAATTCTCAACAATCAAAAAACCTCTCAAATTTTGCATAATCTTCTCCCGATTGCATCTATCTAATAGATGTTTTAGCTTGTCCGTCGTTCAGATCTGAGGTAAGATTACTTAAACTAAGGTTAAGCTGTAGTAAGATTTTCCTATTGTTTTGAAGTGTTTGATTTTATGAAACTGGTACTCATGATTTTGCTCATTCTGTTTGCTTTCTCGATAATTGCAGCGGTCAACAGTCGTGAGCTGATTGAGGATTTCATCTGGTTGCCATCAGAAAAGCTTCACTTCTCCGATTATGACTCCGTTGGTATCGGATGGACGATATTAATCGCCGGATCTAAAGACTCCGGCTACTGAAATTACAGTCATTAGGTGATGGTTAATGAAAACGATATCAAATGTTTGTGTTATGTCAATTATATGACTTTCTAATTTTTTTAACTGATATGATGTTAGGATATGGTACTCCAAAGTTTTTCTATGCCCTTGCAAGTTTTGTCAAACTTTTTTTATCACATTATCTTAATAGTCATTTGATCATAATGATTTATTTTTATTTGAACAGGAAAATGGAGTTCTTCTTGAGTTTTTTTAGCTTCACACCAAAGAAAGAGGTTGCATCGAGCATGTATCATATTTTAGGGACAGACAATGATTGTTCTTCTTTGACTTTAACTGATAGTAGATATGGACTTTTATAGACAAAGTAAGTTTTTTTTAATCTTCCTACACTAATAAATGGAAGTGTGGATGCATTTTTTCATGAATAATCATCTTAAAATTAATAAACATATACGGTTTCTAAGCAACTATGATGAATTAATGACGTGTGATGTTCCTAATGGTAGTTGTGTCATTCAGAATGTGCGAGTACAAAAGTGCATTATTCTTTCGTAGCCATCTTACTTGGTTATTACTTAAGTCGGAATGCAGTCGTGGCAAGGTCTCCGGTGGCTATTTGGTTTGTAGTGAAGAGTGACATCACTAAAGAGACGTGGGCTTGGTTTAGCATGGAAGCATTTTCGAGACTTCGGCCTTTTTTTTTTGAAATTATCATAAGCTTTTGCCGGTTATGTTATGTTTGGAAATCAGTAATATATATGATATGGTTTAGTATAATTATATTTATGATAGTTAGGAGATATGATTTGAATAGTTTGATTCTATCAAAATACATTTGAGTTTGATTAGAGTTCTGATTGGCATGAAAGTTTTGATCTTTACCGAGTACGGCTTTGTACATGGCGGGAAAATCGATGACGGGACCGTTAGGGTTCCGTTCATGTCAAATACGTCACCCCTAATGTGAGATTTGATTTGGGGGGGGGGGGGTTGAAGAGACATGGTGGTGGTTGATATGGAACTGAATGAGGCACTGGTGAAGAGCGGTGTTTGGTATAGGTGAGAATCCTAATTCAATAATTCTTATTACATTTCTTCTTTGATGATCTTTGTAGCGAAGTTTAAATCTTTATAAATTAAAAATCTCTTGAAATTTGTTGTTAGATACGTAAGCACCAATGAAAACTAATTTGGAGAAGCTACAAATAATATAATAATTGTCTTAATCTTTTTATTCTTTTTTGCATTCAGATACTATATGTGGGTCATGCTACCTGGAACAAGCTAGCAAGTTTGTTGGATAGAGAATATTAACAGATTTGTTTGAAGTTCTCATTCTTTTTTGCATTCAGCTACTAAATTTGTTGGTTTTTTTTAAAGTTCTCATCCTTTCTTGCACCTTTTGATATGTTAATTTTCTGTACAGGGAACATACTCTTTGCCCTTTGCCATGTTCAAGAATAATGGTTCCATTCTTTATAGGATTGCTTTGGATCCTTCAAGTTGTTCGTTGGTAATGACTGAAAGTTATTTTAATGGTATATGTGTATCTTTTACCTTTTTTTTACCACATTAACAACCATTACCTATATGTTACAAAAAGTTACATTTGGAGGATAATTTCACTGATGGTCCGGTAGTCATAACGACAGATGAAGGCCAGTCTTGGAATGTAAGGGATCGAGTAAATTCAAAATTATATTTCCATCGGTCTCGGAATTGATATGAAGGGTAATTGGTATTGATTTTCTTTTTTTTATTTGGTTCAGCAGGAAAAGGCTACTCCATATGATGGCAAGAGGCTCTTTACTATTGTTTCATTGGTCTCTGAATTGATATGAAGGGTATTATTGATTATCTTTTTTTCTTTGGATCAGCAGCATGGAATATGCATTGTTCTATACCAGTAGTATTTGGTCTAATCTCTTTACGTAAAGTTCAGAAAACTTAGCTCGACTTTTATCATTTTATGTAATCAATCAAAGGTTATTCATGATACTTTTGGTGTTTCTTGTAGGATTAAGGTCTTTGTATGCACTATTTTTAGATAGCAAGGCAGAGCTCGAATGACATATTTGCTGCTTTATGAGTATTTTGCAACATTTGTTTTATTAGAACTACTCATTTAATAATTATCAGAGTCAAAAATCAATTGGTAAATTACTTATTAAGTTAATTATACATGATACTTTGTTGTGTAGATATAGAGATGGCGAGCCAACTGATAATGTTGCGCAACTGTTCATGTGAGTGCAAACATAGATGGTATGCGTTATGACTAGGTCGTGTATTTTTGTTGGGACTAAGGGGTAGTACAATAGCAAAGGCCTACTTTTCTATAGTATATCTTTTTTTAATAGTGTGTAAGTCATTTGCAAGGCATTCTGGATCAAGACAGTGATGACTTGCTAATTGCAATATATAAGTGGTGTAATGACCCAACAAAAGTACGAAAATTTAACTTGTACTTTAAACCTCCTATTTGAAATTTATTAAGAAGAATTCCATGATTTTAAATCAAAATGATGTTACCCAGTTAGTTAGATGTGGCTAGATAGTTACTAACAAAACTAATGAACATGTTAAAACATCTTTTAGGACACAAAAATAGTTACTTTAGGCGGTGCAACATTTGTTTTCAGGGTTTGAATTCGGTTTTTACTTCTTTTTAGGGTGAAAATGGTTTGTGTCAAAATGAGGGATTTTTTACGGGTCAAAATGGATTAGGCTGGCGTGTCAACACTCTATGTACATTCTATATTTTATAGTGGATGGACATTGTAAGCATTTGGATACTTTTGACCTATTTAGCCATTTTACCTTTTTGCTTCTATAAAATAAAACATGTTACCAAGTTGACCCATGTAGATAATATACGACTCTAATTGATCAATTTTCATTATTATATGTAACAATAAAGTAATTTCAGTCATAAAAAATATTTAGCGATTTTTGAACTATATCGTTATCATTATTTAACCCGTGTATAAACTCTTTGATTTTATCCAAATTGCTTCCATCCAATTTGTTGATGCACCATTGTGTTCGTCACTTGTCGAATAGGCTAGATTGAGCGTGTGTTGAATATTGTATAGGTTAGAATCGAACACACGACCAAAATACGGAGTTTACAGTGTAAAAGGGAACAAGTTCGCCCGAACTTGACCTGTGGAGGTCAAGTTCGCTCGAACTTGACTTGTGGTAAGACAAGTTCGGCCGAACTTGTCGTATGGTGGACAAGTTCGCCCGAACTTGTCCTCCTATGCACATGTCAAGCGAACTTGTTATGTTTCCCTATAAATAGATGGTGTGTGTTCATTTGTCATTTAAGTTTTTGCCATCTCTATGGGGAGGTGCTGCCGGATTCTCTCCAGGAACTCTGGCAGCTGGACTTATAAAGATGTATAGTCTTTCGGTATGAATGAAGACTTCCGCTGCATTCTACTTCTACTCCATTCTTAATAACATTCTACCGAAACTGTTATATACGTTTATGCATCAACTTCCGTCTAGAACCGCCTGATCACGGACCTTCAATTGGTATCAGAGCTACGGTTATCACCTATGCTCATGAATTTGGATATTTATGGACATTAGGAGGGGTTTTGGACGTAAAACTTGAAATAAACATACAATCCACGGATGAAAAGTAAAATTGAACGGGTAGGATTGTTAGAAAGTGATTTTCGACCAGATCTATGGTGGATTCATCTCGAAATTCGAAGAAATAAGGATTCTGGATCGAAAAATGTGAAGGCTAATTTAGGGACCAAGTTCGCCCGAACATTACAAGGATTTTCAAGATTTCTGACCAAGTTCGCCGAACTTGACAAGGATTTTCAAGATTTCTCATCAAGTTCGCCCGGATTTGACTGATTTTCTTTGAAATTAAGCACAAGTTTGCCCGAACTTGTCTATTTCATGCAAGTTCGCCCGAACTTGGTGGTGGCCAACCAAGTTCGCCCGAACTTGCCAGAGAGCCTAAAAAAATTTGTTGATCGTATGGAAAAATTTTGTTGATCGTATTGATGGGATGAGTGTCCAGAAAAGATTTGGCGATAGAAATTTTTTCGGGTTTTCGAAGACCGAACCGGGATGTTCGGGGACACCGTCTAGAGCTTCAAAGTACAGATTTGGTGATACGGTCACAAAATTTTGAAGATAACGGGAGAGTCATTGATAACGATGCAGAATGTTGATCATTTGGGTGTCGTGACTAGTAATGGGCCTAAACGTTAAATCCGCATTTGTTAAGTACTGAAAGTTCCGGATTTCAGGGGGAATTTCAGTGAAAATTTCAGTATGGTCAGAATTTGCAAAAATGAGGGGGAACAAAAATTTTCAATATTTGAAGATTCCGACATTTTTAAAATTCGTGACTGCTGCAACAGTATCCAGGTGGTACCGATTGCAGATTATCGGGAAATGCAGAGGATCGAGATTCATCGGGTGATCACAGGAAGTTCCGAGTTTTCAGTTCATGATACAGAGTGATGCTTAAGGGTTAGAGTCCTGATCTCCGGTGAAGGAACAGTTAGCTGGATTAGCAGTCGTTAGTACCAGTGGTAAAACCAATATTTGGGGCGTTAAAGAATGAAAATTATGTTGCACCTGCTGGAAATAAATGGAGGAACGACGGCAGTGGTGATGAGAAAGAGTTAAATGCTGAGAAAGAATGGTTTGCGACATTTAAGCCGAAAGCTCGCAGTGAATGGTTTGTAAAGGCTGAGATCGAGAAGAAAAAGAAACGTGTTGCTAAAAAGATTGATACTATGCTTATAGATGAAGACGAGCCTGTAAACGTGCAAACAGAGGCTGGTTCTAGTGCAGCAGTTGTTGTTGAGAGACAGGAAGCAGAAAAGACAACTGTTGGTGCACTTATGTCTATTGCCTACGTCTAGGACGAGTCTATTGTACATATAGGGTTTCGTAGCATCAGAAGTTTAGTTTTGAAGTTTTTGTATGTTTACTGATATTTTCGTACGAAAAATCTGTAAGGATTTTTGCACGAAATTTCGTGCGAAAATCCATGCTGCCTACTCACTTGATGCTGTCATGTCTGCCTATAAATGGGTGACTTAGGTTGTGTGTTAGGCATGCTATTTTGAGGAATCAGTGGCGAAGCCCTGTCCGAGTCTGTAATCGTTGCAAACGTTTATTCAATACACAGACAGTTAAACAGTAATCATCACTTGTTCTTTGTTTGTTCAATCAGCTAACAATGAATTCCGTCTCTGTTAGCTGCGCAAGTCTGACCGGAAAGCTCATTTAGTTGGGTCCGATCCTAAGCATTCACAAGTGGTATCAGAGCTTTAAGGTCTGATTTGTGAACAAACAACCAAGTTTCAGCTGGATTCAACCTTCAAAGTTCAAGATTCATCCATTGGAAACTCTTCTTCTACTCTTTCTTCGAACTTATTCTAGATCTGAAGGATTTCATGGACAATTTGGACTAGGCTATTAGTATACCGTGTTAAAATCTACTCTAAACAACTTACTGAAACAAATGAACCTAAAATCCACCAAAATCATGCTTGAAATCATCAAAAACGTGAAATGTGAACAAGTGCTTGAAGAAGACAAGTATTTTCACACGGAATAATAAATTTCGTACGAAAATTAAGGGTCTAAAACCTGAAAAGAATTGATCTAACAAAACAACAAAATTTTCGCATCAAAATTAAATTTTCGCACGAAAACCAGATTTTCGCACGAAAATCCAGGACCAATTTCGTACGAAAATTTCGTTCTCAACTCAATTTTCAGTCCACTTCAAGTAGACCAGTTTTAATTTGTTTTCTGTCTTAAGTTTTTGACAAGATGTCAGGTGAAGAAGAATTCCATAACGCGTTCGCTACACAAGCCGTTACAGCCTCCGTAGCAGCCTAGAACATGAATCTGGAAAATGAAATAGGAACCACTACGAAGCCTCCAAGCAACAAACTTAACAGTTTGGTTCGCACTCGAAAACAAGTATCAACCACCTCTTAATGAACTTGGCATTGAGAAAAAAGTGGCTCGTCTATCCGATGACGAACGAGAAAAATACATTACTGAAAAGAAGATTATGAATCTCCTTCAGCAGGCCATAAAAGAAGAAATCTTAGTTCTCCTGCAACATGACGACGATGCTCATTCACTATGGCTCGCTTTACGATTAAGGGCAAAAGGGAGCACTAATGTCCGAAAAGGAAAGAAGGCATTACTAAACAAAGAATTTGAAGTATTCAATATTCTTCCAGGCGAGAACATGAAGCAACTCATCGAAAGGTATTGCCACCTAGTAGTGCAGATGAAGCGCATGGAATCGTCAAGACGAATGAAGAACTAGTTGACAAACTTGCAGATTCCTTGCCTGAAGGAGATTGGGCGACATATCTAACAATCCTGAAGAATGGAGCTGAATATGACAGTCTCAGTTTGCCGAGATTCATAGAAAAATTGGAAGGGCACGAACTAGAAATGCAGAAAATGGCAAAAGGAAAGAAACTAACTCGCAACAGGACGTCAGCCTATACTACAAAGGAAACCCAAAAACCCCTGTTCAGAGTCCCAAGATCCAAACAGCCTTCAATGCTAATACAAATGCTAGTCCAGCCTCCAACCAGTCCAGTGGATTTCAAACGTTTGCTTCCTTCAATCCAAACAATCACCAACGACAACAATCGTCTCAAAGCTCAAATCAACCACAGAGCAACCAACAGAGTCAATCCAATTCTAACCATAGAATCCTGCAATGCAACATCGCAGTAAATCTCCAGAACGCTCAAGACTTCAATGAACAGACATCTAAACAACATATGGTACTCCTTGCGGCTGTTCTGGAATCCTATGAAAGTCTTGTAGCTGGTCGAATCAGAAACCTAGAAATGACTAAAGAAGACTACGACCAAATTGATCCAGAGGAGTTGGAATTAATTGACATCATGTGGTGCATGGCATCGGTGGTTCGAAGGGCTCAGCGTTTCATGGAAATTACTGGAAGAGATGATTTAAGGGGCCTTGAGGGTAAATTAGGCTTTGATAAATCCAAAGTCACATGTTTCAAGTGCAGGGAGAAAGGGCACTTCAAACGCGAATGTCCAAACCGAGAAGTAAAAGGCAATCATAATCCGTTTGGTGATGATTATTACAAAAAGGCAATTTATCATCGACCACAACCAGAGAAGAGATTGGTATAGATCGAAGATGGAGGTTCGAACTCCAAAGATAAAGCTCCGGTGGTAACATAGGAAGATGAAGGATTCAATTGGAACAATTTCATCTCCAAAAAGGAAAGTCTTGCACTCGTTGCTGAAATCATGGAAGAACCAGAAGCATCTGAAGAAGTTTCAGAAGAAGAGATGGAAGAAGTATTGGTAGATTACTTCAGAACTTCAGCAGAGGAAGAAGAACATCTAGCAGGTACCCCCAAACCGTGTTTATTTGACACAATTCTTAAAACTTTTGCAGGTAGCTTTGATTCTGGTCACATAGAGGAAAGTCCTAAGGAGACTAAGTCTGAGTGTGTGGAAGTGATTGATATAACCAAGCCTGTAACACTGGAGAGTCTAACCGATATTGCCAACAAAGCACTCATGGCCAATACAAACGAGGTAGTCAGTGTGGAAAAACAGGTAGAAAGGGTTGAAACAGCTAACGAAACAATCAAAGCTCAAACTGTCGAATTGGTCAGCCCATGCTTAAAATGTGCCGAAGCATGTGAGCAATGTGTTGAGAAAGAAAAGGCTTTTATAGAACTTAAAACATACAATGATAAGCTGTCATACGATTACAACACCGTAAAAGAATCATATGATAAGCTCAGCAGGAGGACCATTCGACAGTATGAGAAAATTGTCAAAGAAGATGACAAAACACTTTCAATGCTCAAAGCAACTGTGATGGACAAACAAATGGCCATAAATCTTCATATTAACACAATTCCTGAGCTCAAAAGTGAGCCGGAGAAAACTAGAATTGAAACAGAAAGGGTTAACAAATTGTTAATCAGTTACTCTACCAGCATGTATGTCCTCGATCACATTCTGCCAAAACCAGAAAGCAGCAAAGATGGTAAGAAAAGTGAGAAAAATCTTGGAAAATGTTACGATCATGTTCCACCTCCTATGTGGAATAGCTATGCTAAGAAACATCCTGACGGAGTGGATAAGGCGCTGAATTTAAATCTTCTCACAGAAAAGAATAACGAGCTGCCTGAAAATCTTGACGTAACATATTCCAAAACAGAAAAGGAATGTGAATCCGAGGTGGTAACTAAAGTGTTTGAAAATTAGTCTGACAGCACAATTTATGAAAGTGCTGAGTCAAACAATGAGAAATCAGAGTCAAGTTCACATTCTGGAAGTGAGAAAAGTTTTCATGAAAATTTTATCACAACATCAGAAAATGGTTTAAGTGATGATCCTAATGTAGTTATCTACAAACTGAAAGGATCAGATAAACTATATACTGATGAAGAATTCCCAGTACAGAATGTTAACTTTGACCATGTCAATAAATTCTTTAAACTCATTGAAGTTGAAACATCTGAACTTGAGAAGAATGTTGATGTTTTCTACTCAAAACCAAAGAAAACTCACAAAAACATTCACCCCAGAGGAAGAAATTATCCTGAAAACAAAAGGGATGGGTTAGGGTTTGAGAAGAAACAAAACAACAAATCACGAAAACCAGATTTTCAAAGAAAGTTGAGTTTGTTTTTGGAACCAACACTGTTGAAGAAAAAGAGGTTATTAGTAGACAAACCAACGAAGAGTTTAAGAAAGAAAAGGAGCTTCATGAACAGGCTTTGGAACACACTGTTGGAAATGACAGTAGAACCTATTACAGGTGTAACAAAGTTGGGCATATTGCATGACAATGTTCACAAAATCGTTCAAAACCTGTTCATGAACAAAAGAGGTTTACAGTAGATGAGAAGAAAAAGGGTCCAGCGTTTGTGCCAACAAAATTTTTAAAGAAAAATGACAATGCCAACTCTATTAAGAAATCACCAACTAAGATCATTTCAAAATTTGAAATTGGAGAAACATCAAAGAAAAATGAAAA
The DNA here is from genome assembly GCA_947069175.1 of Scalesia atractyloides. Classification (NCBI taxonomy): domain Eukaryota; kingdom Viridiplantae; phylum Streptophyta; class Magnoliopsida; order Asterales; family Asteraceae; genus Scalesia; species Scalesia atractyloides. Next base: position 37,576,422 of record CAMTDV010000015.1, read on the forward strand.
GAAAGAATCTAAACTTTACATCAAAAAGACATTTTCTAAAGCACAAACATGGGTAGCCAAAGCAAAGACATCTCCTGTAACTCCAAAATCAACCAATGTTCCAGTCAAATCAAAAGATAAGACTGACTTCAAGACTGGACAGTGGGTTGAGGTTAAGAAAGATGACAAAGTTGCCAAAGTTCCAAAAGTCGACATTGTCATCCCACCCAAGACCGAAAAGGCTTGGGTCTCTCTGTTTAAGTAATATGCTTTTAATATGTGCAGGGGCTTCCAAGGTCAATCATTTCAAAGTGGATAATGGACAGTGGAGCTTCTAGGCACATGACAGGGATGTTGGTATTGCTGTACAATGTTAAAGCCATCAGGGGAGGATATGTTGGGTTTGCCGGAACACAGGGTGGTGGGATCGTGGGAGAAGGAATTTTGACAAACGGAGTCGTGTCTTTCGACAAAATGAACTACATCGCTAAGCTTGAGAACAATCTTTTGAGCATTTCACAGATCTGTAACAAGAAGTTCACAACTCACTTCACTGACAAAGAATGTCTTATTCTCAAACCTGGTTTCGTTATTCCTGAGGAGTGGATCCTTATGCGCGCTCCGCGAGAAAATTATCTATATGTCTTAGACATGAGCGTCGCATCCACTACTTCAAAAGAAGGGCAGTGCTTTGTATCAAAGGCTACAGAGAAAGAATCAATCCTATGGCATAGGAAGATGGGTCACATACACCTAAGGAAGATGAATTCTCTGGTACATAACAATCTAGTGGAAGGGGTGAATCTCAAAAATTTTCATTTATCAGACGATTGTATCAGCTGCAAGAAAGGGAAGCAGCATAAGAAGTCACACCCAAGGAAGCTTCTCAACTCCATCAAACTTCCACTAGAAAGGCTACACATGGATCTCTTTGGGCCTGTCAATATGAAGAGTATTACAGGAGATCTATACTGTCTGGTTGTAACCGATGACTTCTCAAGATTCTCATGGGTTTTCAAGAAAGCAAGAATGAAACATTAGACAATCTAATGATCCTGTTTCGAAAGATTGAAAACCTTTACCATTTGCCTATCAAGTGAATCAGAAGTGACAACGGTACTGAGTTTAAGAACAACAAGATGCTCGAATTCTACAATGCTAAGGGTATTCATCATGAGTTCAGTGCTCCCTATACTCCTCAACAAAATGGAGTAGCTGAACGAAAGAACAGAACGCTTATTGAAACTGCACGCACGATGCTTGCCGACTCTAAGTTGCCTATTAGTTTTTGGAGCGAAGCTGTTGCCTCTGCATGTTACACCCTTAACCGCGTTATGACAGTCAAGAAACACAAGAAGACATGCTTTGAACTTCTTAACCAGCAAAAACCTAATCTAGAGTTTTTGGAACCCTTTGGATCACCGTGTACCATTTTGGACCCGGAAGGAAAATTTGGAGCCAGATCTTTGGAAGGATTCTTCGTAGGATATGCAAGTCCGCAAAAGCGAGTCTTTCTCCCAAGCTTGAATCAGGTTATTGTTGCTCAACATGTTGATTGCCAGAGATACACAACACCAGTGCAAAAACCTGGAGATCCGTGGCTGTTCAATTACGATGGATTGTGGAATTCATTTGATCTGCCTGAAGAACCATCTGAAGAAGAGCTTATCTGTTATTTCAACAACATCAGATATCGAATCAAGAGCAAGTAACAGGGCCATTGGTAATTTCTCCATCAACAACACCTTCTTCAGAAACAGGTCCAAGCAATACTCAGACCGAACCAGTTGTTACACCAGCTGCAGAACCATCTTCCCCACCATCAGCAAACGCAGAACCTGAACAAGATCCTACCTTTGATAATGGGGATACCAGTTCCGATGAAGGATCAGAAGAGATTACAAGTTATCTAAACAATCAAGCTGCCGAAACCAGAGCGAGAAATGAGGCCACTTCTTCAGAACAAGTTGCTGATCAGAATATCACAAATTTGGAAAGCTCAGTAAATGTTCCAGGCGAAGTAATGCCGAGATCAGTCTCCTACCATCCAACAGATAACATCATTGGAGAACTGCAAACGGGCGTGAAAACGCGAAATCAGATCAATAAGGATCTAAGTTGCTTTTATTCCAAAGTTGCTCCACTCCAAAATAAATTTTCTCATAGTTGTTTTGTTTCTCAGGTCGAACCTGGAAACATCAGAGAAGCGCTTAAAGATGATAGTTGGGTGGAAGCAATGCAGGAAGAATTATTGCAATTCCAGAAACTTGGAGTCTGGGAACTTGTTGACCTACCGCCAAAGCAGAAAAAGATAAGCACACGGTGGGTTTACAAGTGCAAAAGAGATGATAGAGGAGTAGTTGTTCGAAACAAAGCTGGCCTCGTAGTTCAAGGTTTTCGTCAGCAAGAGGGGATAGATTACAACGAGGTCTACGCCCCAGTCGCACGTCTAGAAGCTATCCGCATTTTCCTGGCATTCGCCTTATGGAAAGGTTTCAAAGTGTACCAATTGAATGTGAAGTCTGCTTTCCTGTACGGTAAGGTAAAAGAGGAAGTTTAAGTCGGCCAACCACCGGGGTTTGTCGATCCAATTCACAAAGACAAGGTCTACTTGCTGAACAAAGCTCTTTTAGGTTTACACTAGGCCCCGAGAGCCTGGTACGAGACGCTTTCCAAGCACCTAATGGCTAATCATTTTACCAGAGGAATAGTAGACAGCACCCTCTTTACAAAGGAAGTAGATGGACATCTGATTATTGTACAAATCTATGTGGATGATATCATCTTTGGATCGACAAATGAACAGCTGTGCAACGACTTCGAGAAAGTCATGAAAGAAAAATTCAAAATGAGCGCTATGGGAGAGATGAAATTCTTTTTGGGGCTTCAGGTTGAACAACTGCCAGACGGTATTTTCATTCACCAGACGAAGTATATTCATGACGTGTTGGAGAAATTCGACATGACAGGAACTAAACCCGCCTCTACTCCTTTAGCCACAAACCACGACATTTGTCTAGACAAGTATGGAGAAAATGTTGATGAAACTTTATATCGCTCCATGATCGGATCCTTGATGTATCTCACCGCTTCGCGACCGGATATCATGTACCCCACATGCCTTTGCGCCAGATATCAGTCAAGTCCGAAGGAATCACATCTGTTGATCGTCAAAAGGATCATGCGCTATTTGAAAGGATACCCAAGCACCGGCTTGTGGTATCCACGTCACGACGATTTCAACCTTGCGGGTTACTCTGACTCTGATTTCGGTTGCAGCAAGCAGAACGCTAAATCTACAACGGCCGGCTGCCAGTTCTTCAGAACTCGTTTGGTAACATGGCAGTGCAAGAAACAGACCACGGTCGCTCTCTCTACTTGCGAAACTGAATACGTTTCAACATCCAGTTGTTGTTCCCAAATACTTTGGATACAACAACAGATGAGAGACTACGGTCTGCAATTTCTTGATACGACCATTTTCGTAGATAACAAGGCGGCCATTGATATCACGGTCAATCCTTGTCAACACTCACGCACTAAACATATCGAGATTCGATATCACTTTATCCGTGACTGTCACGAGAAAAAGTTGATACGAATTGAGAAAATCCACACTGATGACCAAAAACAGATTTTTATACCAAAGCTTTTGATAGAGCAAGATTTCGAAATCTTTCAAAATTAAATGGTTTAAAGAATCTGTAATCAGGGGATATTTATGAGGTTGAATTCGAGGATGACGATGTTGAGATGTGATCCTCACTGGTAAGTCAAAAGTTTTTTCTGTAAATAGTTTACATGCTTTCTTAAAACCAAAAATCATATATATATATATATGTGTGTGTGTGTGTGTGTGTGTGTTGATTTTTAGGGGGAAAAATTTGTGAAAAAAATACAAAAACATTAAAAAATCAAAAAAAAAAGAAGAGTTTTGTGTATAAGAGGAGATGATAGTACATCAGTAGACCAATACAGTACGCCAAAGAAATGTAGTGTTTAAAGGCGTCTAAACAGGTCTTTCTAAGGATATGTCTGTAGGCTTCGCACGTTCAGTAAACTGCTTTCAGGATATAAACCTAAAAGAAGATAAACTAGTAAATCAGTGGCTTAACATCTCTCGGATATATGGGCTTGGTACCCCGAAATTTCGTTTGAGAGAATGCCAGATTCTGAGATACTAGGTCTTTATATTTAGTTGATATCTGGGGTATTATATGAGTTCTTCTGATTTTGCGTCAGCAATGGCCTAGAACTTGTATAATACTTTCGCATTATTCACCCCCAAAGCTGCATAAAAAATGAAGAAAATGTCATAAAAAGATACGACATGCTGCAGTACAAAATGAAAATATTCCCAAGAGGAACACCACCAAAGTCGAGCCTTCATCTCTTTCTCAGTACGGTAGTACTAACCTGAGCTCTCAAGGTCTCGCAATTCACCCCTATACAGATATCAGTTAGATATATTCACCTGTGAGATGAAATCTAGGGAATCTCGATGCGGGAGTATATTCTGAGGTGGGAAACACAGATTAGGCCATGTTGCTAAAATTTACCTAATATATCTTGAAGCAGTTGAGAAAGGTGTAGAGGTTTAAGTGGATCAGTATACCGACAATCTGAAGAAAATCTGTTTAAAATCTTAAAAGTTTCATATAGAGCAACGGTACTGGTAATGTGTCTCAACAAACTGATATGATCCTCTAACACAAACTCGCAAAATTATGTTTGTATATATGTTGAACATGTTGCTTTAAGTGTTTCTAGCTTAGAAATTTTCAAAAAATTCAAAAAATTTTTATGTTTCTACATTATTTTCTGACTACCAGTGATGGAAAACAAATCATCAAAGTCAAAAAGGCGACAGAATGTAGAGGAAAATTGTTTGAATTACGGGTTGGGAGCTAATCTGGAAACGAAAGTCTGGTTTAAAACGATGAAAAGTTTATTAATTTGAAACTTAAAATCTATGAAAAATTCAGTTTTGGTCAAAAAGTGGTCAGCTAAGGTCATTAACTTGGACTTGGTAGCCAAAACAGTTAAACAAGGTCATGAACTTGGACTTGGTCAACTGTGTGGATAATTAAAAACTGAAAATGAATGAAAAAGGTGAAAAGTTAAGAAAATATCCAAGGGCCAAAAATTTTCGCACGAAAATTTGGCTTAGTATCACAGGCCAAATTTTCGCACGAAAACATGCTGCCTATATATATTAGAGATCTGAGCTCATTTCGCACGAAAATTGTTAGAGATTTGGTGCGGATTCTCTGGAGCTATTGTGCAACTTTTCTTGCTTCTCTCACTTTACGATGTTTTTGACACATTAGGGAGGTTGATTTGCACACCTCTTGTAATGGCGAAGGTAATCACCGAGATTGAACCGTCAAAATTGGACTCGTCAGACCTTAAACAGACAAAAACGTAGATCTAGGATAAACTAGCCGGTAAAACTTAAAATTGAACCCTAAAACGTTTATATCGGCAAGTTTGGTTTACCATTTCAATTTCTTGAAAAAGTAAAAAATTGAGAGCGTTTTTGAGTTGGTATGAAAAAGGTGACTGCGAAGATGATGAGTTTTCGCACGAAAATTCTAACGGATTTCAACAATTTTCGCACGAAAATTTGGTTCAAAATGAAGAACCTTTGGTTAAAATTTTCGCACGTAAAGTGTTTTTCTATAATGTTGAACTTAATGTTTAATTTTCGTACGAAAATTAAGTCAAGTTCTACAACAAGATTTTCGTACGAAAATCTAAGAGAAATATTGGTTTGTGAAAATTTTTCTAACTTTTTCATCTCTCTGTCTCACAGAAAACCATGTATGAGTTCCAACCAATCCACAACTCCTGCTGCTTGATTGACAAGGAAGTACCAGAATTTGCTCCGTTCTCGCGATACATAGACTTTCTGGAGAGACTGCCGGTTTATCATGCCCTTACACATCATCATGATGTTTATGCCTCTCACGTTGATAGATTTTGGGGCGCAGCAGTGTTAAGAGCTGATGGTAAAGCTATTATGTCAGCAGTGAAGATTGAGGATAAAGACGTAGAAATTAAGATCACAGAAGATCTGATTCGCACAGTGCTGCACTTTAGAGATGAGAGTAATTTTCCAACTGGATTTACAGAGAAGTTTGTTAAGGGCTGTTTTTACCGCATGGGATACAACAGATACGTGAACTCTACTCCATACAAGACCAATCAGTTGGGCTTGCCATACAGATTTCTTGCCCACTGCTTCTCTAAGCCACAGGAAAGGGGACTGGGATGATTTAGTGGACCACCACATGTGTATGATGGTGGGAGTGATATTAAACAAGCCCTACAACTTCAGTAGGATGATTTTTTGTAACATCCGTAAAAAACCGGGTTTCTAAACCCGCTTCGTTTATTAATCGAATACCCAGTCAAAATTTTTCATTGCACATTTATTTCTCAAATTAATTTTAAACAATACACAATTAATAAATATATAAGAATTTAAAAACCATAATTTAAAATTTCAAATAAATAATGAATAAAAAAATAAAAGCAGACGCCGGGTTTCGAACCCGGGTCGCCCACAAGCCAAACACGCTAACATACCACTGCTCTACACACACTTATGTGCTATAAATCTGAAACCATTAAACTTTATTTAGAATCCACGGCTAAAACTGAAAATCTCAAAGCTTCGGCAAATCTGTAACCACCGGCATTACTCGTAATCGCGAATTTACCCAAGGAAAACCGACGATTTAATCATGCCTTTAACCCAAAAATCGGTTATCAATCATTTGAACCAATCAAAATCATAACTGAAGGATGATTAAACTCTTGACCGAAACTGTCGAACATGTTAGCTATCAAGTCCGAAGATTGTAAATCTCGTTCAATTCATAGCCAAACCCTCACCACATTGTGAAAACAAGTCTCTGTTTCACCGGAGTTCACCGGAAATCGCCGGAATTCTCTGCGAGTTGACCGAGAGTTATCCCCGGAAAACCGAAGAAACTATCCCACTGTTGCCTTACTTTATAAACAGGACATCTAGAGCTCATACCGAAATCACCCACACTCACCTTAAACTCCCTGTAGAATCTTTGTCGCAAGAAATACATCGCCGGAATTCTCTGCAAGTCGCCGGAAAACCGAACCCATTTCATCTCTTTTGCCTTACTCTATAAATAGGACTTCTAGAGCTTCGACAGAAGTCACCCACACTCACTTCAAACTTCCTGAAGATCCTCTGTCGCAAGTTACACGTCGCCAGAATAATCTGCTATCGTTGGAATCTCGCCGGAGAAACAGGGGATCCCTGTTCGGTATATCTTTCACCTAATCCCTTTCATTTTTATTAATCTCATGTGTAGTTATTTAAAATTTAATAAAGGAATTGATTAATGAATCGAAACAATCGGGTTAACAGTCTGTTTATTCAAATGAAGAAGATGAAGTCTGATCAGTCTATGAATATAATTAAAATCGGTGTTTCAAACGAGTTAGACACACAGTCCAGCGGTGGACTGTGTGCATTTCATGCTATTGATACCGAGTTCGATTCGTACACTTAAACGGTTCCTGCGATAAATCCCAATTTTTTTTTGAAAGGCCCCAGAACACCTTCCAGTTAGTATATAAGATTAATAAAAACAAGTATTTTAACCAGGTTAGACACACAGTCCAGCGGTGGACTGTGTGCAAAGTTAAACCACAGGTCACGGGTTCGAAACACATCATGCGCACCGGTTCGACTCGTTTAAAAACCTTTTTAATTAAATAAAATTCTGAATAATCTAAGTAGTATATACATATAATTAAAAACAGAAATATTTCGGGTTAGACACGTAGCTCAGTTGGTAGAGCTGCGTGCACGCGTACGGGAGGTCACGAGTTCGAACCTCACTCAGCGCATATAATAAACACGGTCCGACCGGTCAACGGTCCGGTCAACGGTCAACGCCCGGTCAACGGTCAAAAAGTCAAAATTTTATTTTCTTTTATTTATTTATTTTATTTAAAAATCAATTAAAAATACTTAAAAATAACATTTTTAAAGTTAGAAAATGACCTTAAACTCACAAAAATAAATCTAAAAATCCTATTAAAATTCTTAATAAAATCCACTTATTTAACGAACCATTATGTTATTATTTAGGTTAGTTTCTCTCGTGGTTAAATCCAAATTCGTGCGCATTCATCATCAATCCAAGAAACGCAACCACTGTGAGTGAATTCTTACAAATTCCCCTTTTTATTCATGTTTTGGGGTGTATCATGTGTCGCTTAAATAAATTCGCTTATTCAAACTCGTGCTATACCATTATATGATCTAAACTTAGAATATAAATATTGTTTGTTGTGATGTATTACATATTGTCAAGTTGTATGCAAATTATTTATTAGGCCCATCAGTTCCTCGTGGGAGACGAGTTGAACAACGCGTGCCTCAAAAACATTCATTAGGCCCATCAGTTCGTTGAACAACGCGTGCCTCAAAACTCATTCATTAGGCCCATCAGTTCCTCGTGGGAGACGAGTTGAACAACGCGTGCCTCAAAACAATCATTTGTTGTATGTGTGTGCAATATTTAATATTATGTGTTTTGTGAATAAATTTACATCTACATTTACTCATACGTGGTTATGCACTTTATTTTATAATCAATACAATAAACACGTTAAATGTTTTCATAGGATTCACTCGCCAACTTTTTGTTGACCCAAAAACCATTTTACACATGATACAGGTGGACAGGATGAAGCAAGGAACACATAGGGAATTGCCTTAGAAGAAAAATAATGAAGTCTAGAAAGATGTATAGAACATGTTGTACTTGTATGATTTGATTGTATGATCTCCTTTAAATTGTAATAATGAATATGAAACATTATAATAAATGTCATGAGCTTTGATGAAAACCCAATCATGCCCCGATCACCTTTTTCCGCTGCGGGTCGGGGTGTGACAGATTGGTATCAGAGCTTTTGACTATAGAGATATAGGATAGGTTATTAGACCCTTAGAGCCTATACTATAGTTGATTAGATTTTAATTGTTTATGTGGTTACATGCAAACTCATGATGTTTATTTCTTTCATATTTATTACATACACAAATGCATGCAAACACTTCCAATATTATATTTTGTGTGATACTTAACGAGTTATACTATAGTCAAACATAACATGCTTACATATACAATCATCACGCATATTTCAATGTTCACATATTCAAATCATCCTACTTCCGTTATTCAAGATTTTGTCGCATTTTTCATTTTTCAATCTCATCAAAGTGAGTTCTAAGACGGGCATGTAGTAACTGTAAGGGTACGATTACCGGTAGTCGGAACGTCCTGTCTAGGTTGGCATTCGTATAAATCCAATATAACGGACCAGTTTGCCTACCTGGGGACCAACGATGAGAGTACGAAGGACCTATTAGGCCAAACCATGCCACACCAAACGTCGTTCGAACTGACCCCACTTTGAGTTGTCACCGTGTCCACACCCGGATGCACTCAGAATATCATACGTTACATACATATTTCTCGCTTTTCTCCGGGTTTTAGTGTACGTTACTAGGCTAACACATGCGAACCATATGAAAGACCTGGTAATCATGGGGGCCCACATGATTAAGAAGGTGAAGTATGGCGGCATGCAAGGCCCAATTACGAGCAAAGCCCAAGACATCCTATGGATGTAGTAGATTTATTATTCTATATTTATTTTATGAATGTTCATTCCTAAATACGACACATGACCCCTAAAACGTCCAACTCATACTCTTGATACGTATTCCTTGTAGATGTCTTCTAGTCTCGCTCATAGGAGGATGAGATCAGGAAAAGCCCGCGAGCGCATGGCTGCCCAAATCGCTCAACAAATGGCGGCCGTAATACCCAACATCGTAGTTCAAGTTCAACAAGCCCTTACCGCTAATCCCGACAACCCAATCAATCAAGAAGATCAAAATGTTATCAACCCTCCCAAAAATACCACTAAATGCACCTTCAAGCATTTCAAATCCTGCGACCCTCCAAAATACGAAGGGACTGAAGGTGTCACCGCTCTCCTCCATTGGTTTGAGGAAATGGAAAACACTTTTCTAAATTGTGATTGCCTCGATGATCGCAAGGTGCGATATGCTACCGGTCGTTTGTTTGGAATAGCACTTACATGGTGGAATACAGAGAAGGCCAAGCGAGGTGTTGAAGATGCTATGACTTGACTTGGGAAGAGTTGAAGGAAATCATGACAAGACGGTTTTGCCCAAGGAGCGAAATCAAGAAATTGGAGGATGAGTTCTATTCTTTGAAACAAAAGGAAGGCGACCACACCACATACAACAAGAGATTCCTTGAGTTAAATCAAATGGTCCCCAACTTGTTCACTCCCCTCTACCGTTTGATCGAGCATACATTCGAGTTCTTCCTTCAAATTCAGACTCTATTCAACTGATTTTCCCAATGATTACAAGACTCAACTAGTAACACCATCAAATTTTGGAAAGAAATGGAGTAAACTCTTACCAAGCTCACCAAACCGAACAACGAAATAAAAATTCGAAGGTAAAGATACGAGCCAAGCAAGTCCAACCGGACCCCTCTAAAGCCTCATCTGAAACGTACATCAACGCTCCACCCAAACCAATACACCTTCTCAACCCATTTCTACAGAAGAACGAGATACCTACTTCATGACCAACCTCAACACCGCTCAAACATACTGAATTAACACAATTGATCCAAACATATCAACAACCCCAATACCCCAATTGTTTCCTTAGGTTCGAGCTTGTTTTAATTGTGGCGACCCTACCCACTTTAGAAACACGTGCCCTTGATTGGTTAACATCATAAACGCCCAAGCTCAAGCAAACCCAGTTAACCAAGCAAATCAAGAAAACCTAACCACTAGGCCACCAGCAAGAGGAAGAGTTTACAACATCAACGCCAATCCTGTTGAAGATAATGACGGCCCAAACGAACCACCCAACTAGTTTTCTTCACCAAAAATCAAGAATTCAACTCCAACAGCTTAGTTTTTATGTTTTCTTTATGTTATCTCAATCTTCACGTATCTCAATTATAAATTGGAAATTTTATCCAAGAATCTTAATGCGAATTACTATTTCAGTTTTGTTTTATACTCATTGATTTAACATTCATATCATCATAACTCACAACGTATCTCCGTCTCATCATTTAAAGAAGTTGGGTTGTGTCTCACTTCTACATAGACTAACCTCTTCATCATAACAAACGAGAGAGGTACTGTCATCATTCAAACATGTATACTTTCAGAATTTAGACTCAAGCTTTGGTTGTTGTGTTTGTTTATGTTTTAGAGTCACATAGAACTAATCATAACTTACTGATAAAACCAATGAAAATTTGACAAGAATATGGTGGATACGCCGCTGGTACTTCCTATATATAAGTATTCTTGCCAAAGGATCAGAGGCATTGTCAGGCGGTTATGAGAAGTTCCATGTAGGATTTAGTAATGTCATGGTTGAAGTTTGTTTTATACCCATTGATTTAGCATTCATATCATCATACATCTCAACGTATTTCAATCTCATCATTCAAAGAAGTTGGGCTGTGTCTCACTTCTACATAGACTAACCTCTTCATCATAACAAACGAGAGAGGTACTGTCATCATTCAAACATGTATACTTTCAGAATTAAGACTCAAGCTTTGGTTGTTGTGTTTATTTATGTTAAGAGTCACATAGAACTAATCATAACTTACTGATAAAGCCAATGAAAATTTGACAAGAATATGGTGGATACGCCGCTGGTACTTCCTATATATAAGTATTCTTGCCAAAGGATCAGAGGCATTGTCAGGCGAGTATGAGAAGTTCCATGTAGGTTTTAATAATGTCGTGGTAGAAGTTTTGTTTTAGGATATAACCTTATCTCTCCCAACGTATCAATTCTCTCAAAACTCTTATGCATGAGATCATACCTAGTCAATCAACTCTGTTTATCAATATTCCTTATCTTAGGCATAAAAAAGCGGTTCCTGTAGCCGGGTATTCAACCCTTACTAGGAACGTTACCGCCTCAAATAAAATTTAAACTCTTACCCCCTTCGGAAAATGTCATTGTCAAAACCACCCTCCTTTCGAGTCAAACATACCACTACTTAAATTTCGGGACGAAATTTCTAAAAGTAGGGGATACTGTAACATCCGTCAAAAAACGGGTTTCCAAACCCGCTTCGTTTATTAATCGAATACCCAGTCAAAATTTTTCATTGCACATTTATTTCTCAAATTAATTTTAAACAATACACAATTAATAAATATATTAGAATTTAAAAACCATAATTTAAAATTTCAAATAAATAATGAATAAAAAAATAAAAGCAGACGCCGGGTTTCGAACCCGGGTCGCCCACAAGCCAAACACGCTAACACACCACTGCTCTACACACACTTATGTGCTATAAATCTGAAACCATTAAACTTTATTTAGAATCCACGGCTAAAACTGAAAATCTCAAAGCTTCGGCAAATCTGTAACCGCCGGCATTACTCGTAATCGCGAATTTACCCAAGGAAAACCGACGATTTAATCATGCCTTTAACCCAAAAATCGGTTATCAATCATTTGAACCAATCAAAATCATAACTGAAGGATGATTAAACTCTTGACCGAAACTGTCGAACATGTTAGCTATCAAGTCCGAAGATTGTAAATCTCGTTCAATTCATAGCCAAACCCTCACCACATTGTGAAAACAAGTCTCTGTTTCACCGGAGTTCACCGGAAATCGCCGGAATTCTCTGCGAGTTGACCGAGAGTTATCCCCGGAAAACCGAAGAAACTATCCCACTGTTGCCTTACTTTATAAACAGGACATCTAGAGCTCATACCGAAATCACCCACACTCACCTTAAACTCCCTGTAGAATCTTTGTCGCAAGAAATACATCGCCGGAATTCTCTGCAAGTCGCCGGAAAACCGAACCCATTTCATCTCTTTTGCCTTACTCTATAAATAGGACTTCTAGAGCTTCGACAGAAGTCACCCACACTCACTTCAAACTTCCTGAAGATCCTCTGTCGCAAGTTACACGTCGCCGGAATAATCTGCTATTGTTGGAATCTCGCCGGAGAAACAGGGGATCCCTGTTCGGTATATCTTTCACCTAATCCCTTTCATTTTTATTAATCTCATGTGTAGTTATTTAAAATTTAATAAAGGAATTGATTAATGAATCGAAACAATCGGGTTAACAGTCTGTTTATTCAAATGAAGAAGATGAAGTCTGATCAGTCTATGAATATAATTAAAATCGGTGTTTTAAACGAGTTAGACACACAGTCCAGCGGTGGACTGTATGCATTTCATGCTATTGATACCGAGTTCGATTCTTACACTTAAACGGTTCCTGCGATAAATCCCAATTTTTTTTTGAAAGGCCCCAGAACACCTTCCAGTTAGTATATAAGATTAATAAAAACAAGTATTTTAACCAGGTTAGACACACAGTCCAGCGGTGGACTGTGTGCAAAGTTAAACCACAGGTCACGGGTTCGAAACACATCATGCGCACCGGTTCGACTAGTTTAAAAACCTTTTTAATTAAATAAAATTCTGAATAATCTAAGTAGTATATAAATATAATTAAAAACAGAAATATTTCGGGTTAGACACGTAGCTCAGTTGGTAGAGCTGCGTGCATGCGTACGGGAGGTCACGAGTTCGAACCTCACTCAGCGCATATAATAAACACGGTCCGACCGGTCAATGGTCCGGTCAACGGTCAACGCCCGGTCAACGGTCAAAAAGTCAAAAATTTTATTTTCTTTTATTTATTTATTTTATTTAAAAATCAATTAAGATACTAAAAAATAATATTTTTAAAGTTAGAAAATGACCTTAAACTCACAAAAATAAATCTAAAAATCCTATTAAAATTGTTAATAAAATCCACTTATTTACCGAACCATTATGTTATTATTTAGGTTAGTTTCTCTCGTGGTTAAATCCAAATTCGAGCGCATTCATCATCAATCCAAGAAACGCAACCACTGTGAGTGAATTCTTACAAATTCCCCTTTTTATTCATGTTTTGGGGTGTATCATGTGTAGCTTAAATAAATTCGCTTATTCAAACTCGTGCTATACCATTATATGATCTAAACTTAGAATGTAAATATTGTTTTTTGTGATGTATTACATATTGTCAAGATGTATGCAAATTATTTATTAGGCCCATCAGTTCCTCGTGGGAGACGAGTTGAACAACGCGTGCCTCAAAAACATTCATTAGGCCCATCAGTTCGTTGAACAACGCGTGCCTCAAAACTCATTCATTAGGCCCATCAGTTCCTCGTGGGAGACGAGTTGAACAACGCGTGCCTCAAAACAATCATTTGTTGTATTTGTGTGCAATATTTAATATTATGTGTTTTGTGAATAAATTTACATCTACATTTACTCATACGTGGTTATGCACTTTATTTTATAATCAATACAATAAACACGTTAAATGTTTTCATAGGATTCACTCGCCAACTTTTTGCTGACCCAAAAACCATTTTTACACATGATACAGGTGGACAGGATGAAGCAAGGAACACATAGGAAATTGCCTTAGAAGAAAAATAATGAAGTCTAGAAAGATGTATAGAACATGTTGTACTTGTATGATTTGATTGTATGATCTCCTTTAAATTGTAATAATGAATATGAAACATTATAATAAATGTCATGAGCTTTGATGAAAATCCAATTATGCCCCGATCACCTTTTTCCGTTGCGGGTCGGGGTGTGACATTTTTTACCAGATGGTGATGAACTTGGGGATGGGTAGATTCCTGCAGTATCCACGTTTCGTACAGATGATTCTCGATCATTTACATCCTAATCTTGAGAAGAAAAAAGGTGACATTTTGGAGTTAGAGCACATGACTGCTTCTGATCTGCACAATATCAGCAACTACCGTAAAAAGGGAAAGGCTCCTGCATTCAAACCAGTTTTTGGAACGTTTGTTAAAGTTGATTACGTTGCTCCTCCTGAAGGAAAATAGAGAAATGAAGGGAGTGGTGACGAAAGCGAAGAAGCAAGTATGATGGAAGATTTTGTTGCAAAGAGAAGTCAGTGGTTTATTAGGGCGATGGTGAGAAAGGTCACTATGGAAAGAAGAAAGGTGGTGCTGCTTCAAAAAGAAAGACATCCACAGAAACTTCTTCTTCTACACCTAAACGCATGAGAAAACAAGCCAGTGTCAGCACAGGGTTGATAGATGAAACAGATGTCGAGCAGGTGAATGTAGTAGAGACTGTGCAACAAGCTGAAGAAGTCCAGGTTGAAGAAACATTGGAACAAACCACTACAGATATTGAGAGAATGGTTGTAGTTGAAAAGGAGGCAGGTGGTGGTGATGATGAAGGGCCATCATCAAGCACAGACTCTGAGGATAGAGAAGAAGGAGAAAGGAAAGAAAGAGAAAGAAAAGAGCAAGAGAGGAGAGATAGAGAGAAAGAATTGGCTGAGCAGAAAAAGCGTAAGGCTACAGGCGATGATGATACACCTTATGAGCCTTCTGAGGGCGAAGAAGAAATTTCAATCGTCAAGCCTACAAAGAAGAAAACTACTAGAAAGCTTCGGATTAAGCTAAGGACATAACCTTCTGAAGCTCCAGTTGCCCCAACTGCAGAAACATCTTCTGAACGTCCCCCATCTCCTCCTCCTCCTCAGCAAGTTGATACAGAGACTCGTATTTCTTCTCCTCCACCAGTTGTTGATCCTCCAATCAGTTCTCCTCCTCCACAGTTCACATCTACAGAGGTTCCTATTCCATCTCCTCCTGTTATATCTCAAGCGCAAGCGACATCATCTGCTCATCCTACACAACCAGATCCTCCAATTGATACAACTTTTGATGACTATTTCTTTGAGATGGGTAGTATTCCTGGGGGAGATAGGCTCATAGCTGATGACGTTTATGTTGGAAGGCTGAATGAGTTGGAAGAAAAATTGAAGTCTGCTGATGAAAAGATAAAGATCCTTGAGTCTGATAGGGAAAGCATCAGAGAGATTCTGAGATTGGTGACTGATGATAGTGAATGATACTTTCAGGCTTCCCAGAAAGTGGCTGTTTATGAAGATAGAATCAAAGTTCTGGAGAATTAAAGGGAAGTTATAAAGGCAACTCTGAGCAGCTACGAGACAGAAAATCAGAGGATCATAAAAAAGATGGAAGAATATGAAGCTGAGCGTGAGTCAAACAACCGGCAGGTAGAGCTTATGAAGAAAATTTTGGTTCGTACTTTGGGTATCTCTCTCGCTGATGAGATTGAGAAAATTGAGAGAGAGGAAGCTAGACAGAAGGTTACTGAAAGGGAACGAGCTTCTAAAGCTCTATCTGATGCTGAAGGCCGGGGTAAAGAAAAGATTGATGATATGCCCGTGGATACAGCTGCTACTTCATCAGCTCCTTTGATCGAACCATCTGTGCCGGAAGCTGAATCCGTGCCAGTATCTTCTGAGACGGTAGTCTATGATGCGTCTGCTTATATTAGCATGGGGTTTGTGCTACTGGGGGAAGGTATTCTAGTATCGATGACGAAGGAAAAGGCAATTGCTGATAGGGAACTGAAGAAAGAGATTGATGAGTTGGTAGACGGAACGTTTGATGATCTAGAAAAGGAAGGGTTTGAATATGTATCTGGTTTGTTTGATAATGAAAATTTATCTGTTGATGCTTACATGAACGACTCTATTTTGAGCTAACCGTTTAAACAGGTTCAGGGGGAGTCATCTTTTGCAGAAACAGTGGCAAAGCCGAAAGTTATCTATCTTGAGCATGATGTTGAAGAAGGGGAGTATGTTCATAACCTCTCCAAGGCTGATCTTGCAGAATTATATGGCCTTCAAGAAGATTCTTTCGAGTTCGAATTTGAAGAAGAATTAAAGAACACAAGCACAGAGCCGAATGATTATGTTTTCGAAGACATCGCGCAAGCTAACAATTATGATAGAGTTATTATTGAAGATTCGGATTCAGATGGCAATGAAGAGGCAAGATATACGGGTGAAGGAACTGATGTGTTTCCTACCCTTTATGAAATGACTGCTGAAATCGACGATGAGAGGTTAAAGCAAAAAGTAGCAGAAGCAGTTAAAGAGGGAACAGCTCCTAAACCACCGACAAGGGAAGAAATCATAGAGATGAAAAAGAAATGGTTCAAGGAGATGCCACCTGAAAGAAAGTTCCGTCGTCCATTGGCTTTCTTCACCAGAGACCCTGACGCATCTCTGGGTGACATTTATTAGTTGGGGATGGATCGAGGAACTCGATGTGTATGCGTTAAAACGTGAGTATGGAGTTCAATACTTTAGAATATTGGGTGATATAAAGACCCTGCCAGAATGGGATGTGAAAGAGCTGGTCCAAACCAAGACGTTCAGTATGAAGCTGCGTCCAAATGATCATCGTCTATGGAAGCTCATCAAGTTTGAAGCTGAACATGGATTCAATCTATGGAAGCCTCACAAGCCAAAAACCGTGACAAAGATAGATCCAGTTACTCAAGAGAAAGATGTGACTTTGATTGTGAAAAGGCCTCGCGTTTTGAAGAATATGCCTCTGAAGAAAATGGAACAAGATGTTTACAAGATCTTCAAGTGGTGGCACTATGATTCGAGTATCTATAGGCTATGGCGTGCAATCAGAGTATTGGATCCTATGTGGCTGGTCAACTGCTCAGAGAAAGACATTGAACGATTATTCTTCATCAAAATCAGTTATGAAGATAAAGACAAGGAGCAGGCCATGCAGTTCCAAAGAAAATTGTGAATGTGTGTTCCGCTAACAACATTAATTCAGGTAACGAATGGAAAACTTCATGGAGAAAGCTTGAAGATAAAGAGCAAAAAAAGAAAGATCAAAATGAAGAAAGGATTGAAGCTCGTCGAAAGCTGGCCACCCGTGAAAGGTTCAAGTTCGGGAATACTTACAACCGACCTCCTCCTACAGATCAAATGCCCATTGCTTCAGAGGAGCGTCGAAAGCCAAGCAAGAGATTTTTTGGTTGATTCAAGTCAAACGTGTTTAAAGTTTTTGAAGACTGTCCAAGACTGCGGCAACATCCAAAGGGGAGTCTGTTGGTGCACTTATGTCTATTGCCTACGTCTAGGACGAGTCTATTGTACAGATAGGGTTTCGTAGCGTCAGAAGTTTAGTTTTGAAGTTTTTGTATGTTTACTGATACTTTCGTACAAAATCTGGGATTTTCGCACGAAAATTTCGTGCGAAAATCCATGCTGCCTACTCACTTGGTGCTGTCATGTCTACCTATAAATATGTGACTTAGGTTGTGTGTTAGGCATGCTGTTTTGAGGAATCAGTGGCGAAGCCTTGTCCGAGTCTGTAATCGTTGCAAACGTTTATTCAATATACAGACGATTAAACAGTAATCATCACTTGTTCTTTGTTTATTCAATCAGCTAACAATGAATTCCGCCTCTGTTAGCTGAGCAACTCTGATTGGAAAGCTCATTTAGTTGGGTCCGATCCTAAGCATTCACAACTACTCAAGAGGATGATGTGATTTCTGCAACTTCCGAGAACGATGATGATAGTGATGATTCTCTCTAGAAGGAAACCAAGAAAGCCATAGCAGAAAAATAAGCATAAAAGATCAAAGAAACTAATGGTGACTTTGATCCTGAACAAGAAAAAGAATCTGACGAAGAGAGACCTAAAAAGAAAGCAAGACAAACAAAGTCTTCAGCAACTGAAATATCAAAGAAGACTACAGGGTCTCCACAGGCAAAAGGTAAAAAGACAAAGAAAGCTCAGAAACCAGCTAGTCGGAGATATGTTGTAAAGCCTAAAAGCACAGAAGCTACACAAGAACCTTCTGGTGCACAGGAGAAAGGAGTCACACAAGAACCTCCTACACAAGGACCTCCTGTTGTTATTTCATCTGAAGCTGAACGTCCAGAAGTTACACAAGAACCTCCTGTTATCATTACATCTGAAGCAAAAAGGCCAGGAGTTACACAAGAACCTCCTGAGTCTAATTTACTTGAAGTACCGGTGATTCAGTCTCCTGATCCTAAGATGTTCATCCTGAAAGCTCAACTCCAAAGAAGACTACACCAAAGGCTGCTACTCCTAAATCAACACCAAAAACTCCAAAGTTAAATCTGTTTGGTGAAATTCCAAATGTGCCGGTGGATCTTCAATATCTAGATGATTTCTTTCCAGAATAAGACGTAGATGTTCTAGAAAAGCATGTGAAGATATTGGAAGATAGAGTGGCAAAGAATGAATCAGAAAAAGCTGAGTTGGAAAAGCTGATGAAACAGAATGAAGTTGAGAAGGAAATGTTGTCAGATAAAGTAAAATTTCTTGAAGGCGACAAAGGCTATTTGAAAGCTTTAGTGGAAAGTCTGCAGGAAGTAAACGAAAGATTGAACAAAGAGATTGCTGAGCTTCGATCTGAAAGAGATATGAATGATAAGAGATTCGACAGACTTCAGAAGGTATTATCTAACAGTCTGGGAATTAATTTTAAAGAAGAATATGCTCGATTAGATGTTCAAGAAGCAAAAGAGAAAGCTGAAAGAGAGCTAGCTGAACAGGGTAAGGGGAAGCATGTGATCGAAAGTATGCCGGAGATCACTGAACCTGTTAAAGAGATAGAGTCTGCAAAAGCTTCGGAGTCCGAGATTTCTAAGGTTGACGAATCTGTCAAACCTTCCGATACTGTAACTGCTACCAAAGAAAAGGACGATGATGAAGCAGAGGATGAAGAAAAAGATGATGAACCACCAACTGATGATCCAAAAGATGATCCAAGATGGAGGTAATGATGATGATCCAAGTGGAACAGGAATAAAGGTGGTTGATGCTACAGTGAATGAAAGCTTTGATTTCTCTAATCTGTTAAACGAAGAGGTGAATGCTATGGATGATCAGAACGAGGGGGAGTCAGGGCAAACAAGGCCAAGTGATGATATTGATATGTCTAATGCAATTACTACTGCACATACTGTTGCTGCAATTCCGACAAAGCCATTGATACTTATGCTCGAACATAATGTTGAAGAGGGTGAGTTCGTGCACAATTATTCAAAAGAAGATCTAGCAAAGTTGATCGATGTTGATGCAGAATCACTTGACTTTGATTTTGAAGAGCAAGTTCTGAACGTAAATGCATTTGAACCTAATGAGTATCATTATCGATGAAGATATGAGGCAGATGATTATAACAGGGTTGTAGTGGAAGATTGGTCTTCTGATGACGAGTAAGATGAAGATGTGAAGTATGTTGGTCAAAACACAGATAGTTTTCCTACTTTCGAGGAAATGTATAAGCAGTTGAACGAGGATATGTTAAAGGAAAAGATTGAAGAGTTGATACGTGAAGGAAAAGTTCCAAAGCCTATGACAAAGGAAGAGATCGCTCAAGCTAAGAAATCCTGGTTTAAAGAGATGCCACGTGAAAGAAAGTTTCGACGACTACTAGCATTCTTTACTAGAGACAAAGATGTGTCATTAGGTGATATCCTAAGCTGGGGGTGGTTTAAGGAGCTGAATGTGTATGCCATCAAACGGAAATATGGAGTTCAATACTCCAAGTATCTGGCAGATTTCAAGACACTACCTTTCTGGGATGTTGAAGAACTTGTTCAGACGAGGAATGTAACATACCACATGAAGTTTATTGATCAATTACTGTGGAAAATGATCAAGTATGAAGCAACAAAGGGTTTTGAACACTGGAAGCCTTTCATCCCTAGACGACGTATCAAAAAAAATAAGAAGACTGGGGAGAAAGACATTACATTGATCATGAAACGCTCGAGAGCTATGAGGAATATGCCTTTGATGCCGATTGAACAAGACTTTTATCCTTTGTTCAAATGGTGGCAGATTGATCCGAATACTTGTGAAGCGGTGATCGTATTACGGTTTGAAGATCATCTAGATATTACTAAGGAAAGAGTTGAAATGTTCGGAGTTCAAGGTGTGAGAGGGCTTTGGAGAACGATCGGAATACTAGACCCGATGTGGCTAGTAAATTGCTCGAGAGAAGACATAAAATGTTTGTTCTACGGCAAGATTGTGTTCGAAGAACGTGAAAAAGAACAAGCCATGCAATATAAGAGGGTCGTAAATGTATGTTATGCACGTGAAGTTAACTCTTGAAAGATGTGGGAAACGAGCTGGAGGGATCTTGAACGTATAGAATTTTTGAAGGAAGAAAAGCGTCTAGAAGAGATACATGAAAAAGGTAGGGCGGCAAGGCTCAGAAGATATCAATTTATGACTAAAGTGCCACCTACTGATCAGACGCCAGATCCAAAGCAGGAAAGACGAAAGAATCCATTCAAAAACTTCTTCGGTCATACGCGTTAAAGTTTTATTGAAGACAGAGTTTTGAAGACTGATAAAAGACGAAGACGATATCCAAGGGGGAATCTGTTGGTGCAGAATTTCTATGTCTTAGTATTATATCGAGTCTGTATAGATTAGATGTGAATAGGCTAGCAAAATCAAGTATTTATGTATTAGAGGGTCAAGTTCACTTGTGATGAATTTGTGAAGTCATGTTCGGCTGAACTTGACATAGTCAAGTTCGCCCGAACTTCCTCCTCCACCAGCGAACTTGCTGCCCTATAAATAGCTAGCGTGTCTTGTCATTTGTAACTTTGTGCTCTGGAGTAGCGAAGCTCTGTCAGTGAGGAACTGAAGACATATAAAACGTTCGGTGATGATCTTAGGAATTAATGACTAGCTCCGCAGATGGATGGTTTCAAAATTACCAAGGAAATCTGATGATAACCTTTGGTGGCCTTTATTTTTAGTCTTCAAGCAGATGAATCCTTCTTCTCTTTGGACTAACTGCCGTTGGATGATGATGTTTGGTGATTAAGTGGCGCTGGTCTACCTGAGATAGTTATATATCTGGCATTGTGACTGAAGAGGAAGAATGTGATTTTGGTCACGGACGTATGTTTCTCAGATTCGATGCTTTACCAGATTATCTGTTTCTGATGAAGATTTGCTGATTGAGCAGATTACCGATTTGCTAATCAAATCTTTCTGAAGGGTGCTTAACTGCGATTACGGAAATCGGGGTTTCGGATTTTTGAGGGTATTCGTTGATTTGAAGTTTTCCGATGCGGTGATTCGAAGTTTCTATCAATTGCCGGTTGAGTTTGATACTTTAGGAGTGTGCGGAATAAACTCTCGATGCTCAACGCTTATTCAAAAACTGAACTCGGATGCGGTTATCGTCGAATGGAGAAGCTGCTGCATTGATTAGCTTTGAGTTGATGGTTATTGGAGAAAATTTGTCGGTCAAGTAAATCAGAGGAGTCGGAAACCACGCAACCAAAGATCTGAACTGGAGATTTCAGCGGAATTGAAAGTTGTTAATGCAAACCCGGATCATCAATTAAGGGGGAATCTGTTGACGCATTTCGACGACATCGGCAGACACCTTGATTGAAGTTGCAGAATATCCAAAGACGGCTCAAAGTTTTGAAGTTCAAGATCAATCTTCGACAGTAACGAATAAGGGGTAATATGTTGATGCACTATTGTGTTCGTCACTTGTCGAATAGGCTAGATTGAGCGTGTGTTGAATATTGTATAGGTTAGAATCGAACACACGACCAAAATACGGAGTTTACAGTGTAAACAGGAACAAGTTCGCCCGAACAAGTTCGCCCAAACTTGTCCTCCTATGCACATGTCAAGCGAACTTGTCATGTTTCCCTATAAATAGATGGTATGTGTTCATTTGTCATTTATGTTTTTGCCATCCCTACGGGGAGGTGCTGAGGATTCCCTCCAGGAACTCCGGCAGCTGGGTATACTCTTTCGGTATGAATGAAGACTTCCGCTGCATTCTACTTCTACTCCATTCTATCGAAACTGTTATATACGTTTATGCATTAACTTCCGTCTAGAACCGCCTGATCACGGACCTTCACAATTGACGATCTGATAATTGCAATCTTAGAAACTTGGAAACATGGGCCATCATTGCATCCTCTAAATCTTTGTCTAGTGTGTTTGATATGAAGATAATGAAGATGCGACCATTTACCAAATTGTCCCATAATTATACAACCGCACAATTTTTAGGGATTATGTCTATTCCTAAAGGGGCTTAAAAATAAAGACAATCACGAATAAAACAAACTATTCAGTAGATGTAACAAAGTTGACCCATTACCTATGAATTAAGTCGATGCATGCTATATTGCATCACTAACGGGTCAATTCAAACACACAAGTTAAAAGTAAACGAGTCAAATTGTTTGAAAGTTACCCGAGCTTACTTTCTAATCACATGGTTTATTGATGAAATATGCTATTTCTTTTTGTAAGTTCTTAAAATTTAGCTCTACTTTGGAACCTAACTGGGATGCCACCACTGTTAAGCTGGCTATGCTTGAATCAACTCAAATCTAAATTGAAGGAATCCAGATGAACTATTCAACCCGTGTGTTATGTAATTTCATTTGTATTATATTATTTATATATTTATTATTTTTATAGTTTAAATTGCTCAACCCGTTATAATTAAAAAAATGTACATGATTAATAACTAATAAAATAAAACAACTCATGGGCACCACGGCTGATAACCTAGTATATACACACACACACACACATATATATATATATATATATTATTGTGGTGGTTATATGTAATAAGTATTACACATGTCTAGTAATTATTAAATTTAGAATGAAAATTATCTAGTACTTCAAGAAACCATTGATGCAATAAAATAACACATGAATAAGAAAAATAAGTCTTAAACATAAATAAAAGTTATATAAAGTAGCACACGAATAACAAAAAATAAGTCTTAAACATAAAAGTTGAAAATCTCACTACATTTCCACTCAGAGAACCTCTTGGATCTCTTCCTTTGAGTTTCAAACTTCCGATCCTTAAAAAATGGCAAAAATTGAATATTGAAGTTAAAGATAGGATTAAATAACATTAAAATTACTTATTTACTAAATTTACGTTGAAGATCATACTTGTATGGACTAAACATTGCACCATAACAAATAATATCAACACTTTTCTCACCATCATCTTGTAATAAAACACATATATTAACATAACAAACTTGTTAGTATGAAAGATATACACAAATTCAAAACTTAGAAACCTGCAAAATCAATACCTTAAAAGCTTGTACGACGATTGGCTTGTTTAAATTGGTATGTTCATCGCCCAACTAAATCTGAAAAATTAAATATGTTAATAACATTCACATAAAAGTAAAAAAAAAACCGTACATGCATTGCTTTGATTTACTAAACTGACCTTAGAAGCTTCAATCTCACATGCTTGGTCTTTCCATACAGTTGAATTCGGAATTGGATCCATTTTTTACTTTGTTTGGCAATAGACATAGGTGTGCATTATTATTATGTATTTATAGGATAACTTTAGTAGTGCATTAGGGTTTAATTTTAAAAAGTTTGTTTTCTCAGTTGGTTTTCTATTAGATATTGCACCCCTTTAGTTAGAAAGTTTGTTGTGTTTTGTATTCGGTTTTTAAAGATGTATTATGTTTAGATTATGGAGTTTTTTTTTCTAAAAGTTTGTTGGTGAAAAACTTCTAAAAACGTTTTTATAAAAAAAGGTTTTATGAAAACTAAAATTCTTCTGAAAAAGTTCTTATAAAAAAGGTTTTTATGAAAACGAAAAGTCCATTTTGTTGAATATGGTATTTTATATATAAAGTTTTTTTTGAATTAGATTTTTAAGACAAATAAAATAGTTTTTATATAAGTTTTTTTGAATTAGATATTTAAGACGGATAAAAAGTTTCTACAATATGTTTATTAAAAGGTAAAATGAAGAAACTTCGTTGAACGTAGATTTTTTCAGCCACCGACCACAGCGAAATATAAAGCTATTTTTGTTGCGATTAATAGTTATTTCACTTGTAGGAGACATGTCTCTTATAAAACAAGTTATCGTCTCTTATTCATTCATGTTACTATGTGATATAAATTACAAAAAGTAGAGAATCTTCAAGGCTTAATGAGTCTGTTAAAAATGAGAAAACTTGAATATGAAACTTAATACTTGCAGGGATTTGTGTAGGTCGATCTGTATTAGCCTTGGGCTTAAACCAAACCAAAACCGAAAATCCAATTTTTAAGTTTTAGACTGTTGTCCGGTTTTGGTTTTTGCGTGTGGGTTTGGTTCAGTTTAATTATGAGTTTGTTCATTTAGGTTTGAAATGTTTGGGTCTGTAAAAATATTCCAAAAGACTTATGCTAAAAACTTTTGAACTAAAGTTTTAGTACAACGACTTAGAAGATTATGTCGAAATTATCTTCATGGTAGTTGGGTGGACTTGTTCTTCTACTCGTGGGTTTATTGTTGATCTGGCTGCATGTTTTTTTGTCGTTATGCTTGAGGGAAACACGTTGAAAATGGTAGTGAGGATTTGTAACTGGTATCGTTTATTGTTCATCTAGCTCCAGACTTTTCTTTGTTTTTTTAATTTTTTGTTTGTTGTTATGTTTGTAGGAAACACGTTGAAAAGGGTTGGAATGTGACAGTGTAATCTGGAATTGTACATTTTAATCCGCATCTAAATATGTATAAGTAAAATGATATTATTTTATGGTGCTTACTTCTGTTCAACCTGATTATCCTTTAAAATAAAATATCATGGACATATAACAAATTCTTTTGCATACACATGTGGATCTTCGACTAAAAAAACACAATGCAAATAACCTGCAAAAAAGTTATTCCATTATTTAGGGGACATAATCTAATTCAAACAAGTGTGTTTTAGCCTGTTAAAGGCTTATCTTTTTCATTACGACCACACACCAGTTTATTAGGTAATAAAAGATGAAGAAAACTAATAAAACATAATTATAATATAAGTTTCAGGTCAATTTACTGCCTGCTAACCCATGTAAGTGTATGCACCCAACGAAGTAAATACACAAAAATACAGAATACAAATCAAACCCGTATGTGCAAGGTTTTGAAATTTTATCTAGTCGCCGGAACAAATTGGTGAACAATTTTAATCAAACAAAAATCGGAGGAAAATGGTTTGAATATTATTAAATTGATAATAATGACAACAACGTAGAGAGTCTTGAGCATTTGAAATGTGATAGAACACATTGCTTTAATCACTTTTACATTAACGCATCATCTACTTGTACATTTTAATCTGTACAATTATACTGACCAAGACAACTATTGAAATGTCGACAAAAATGAGTAGGTCATCACGGTACCTTTGGATTTTTTTAAACATTATAGTTTATAAGATACAGCAAGAATACGTAAAAGAATTATAAGTTTGTTGTGGAGGGGGAAAAGTGTAACTAATTATGCATAATTTTCTTAAAATAAATGGATTTAAGTGTAACAAGATGAGAGACTAAAATATAATTAGTGTTTAAAAGACCAAGTTACCCTTATTTTACGGGTGTATATATAAATAAAGAAGGAAAAAGTTCTTATTGTTATGTATCTTAAAATACCACTCCCTCATGCATTATAATATAGTATATATATATACACACACATACATATACATAGTGCATGTATTGTATCAATATTGTAACGAACCGAACTGATATCAATCGAATATCAGTGGTAACATAACGCGGCAACGCGACGGGCATATAACCTAGTCATTATATATATTAATACAAATTATATTTATATGTGTTAATACAAAGTGATGATAAATAGTGTTATGTATTATTTTTTATTACTAAATTATATATATATGGAAATAGATTAATTATATCACACTTTATATAGTATATGCCTTTATTACGTTTAGTTTTTATTTAATTTCATTTCTATTTAATAACTTGTGTTTGAATACGTAGGTGTGTTCAAGTCTTGTTTTTTTAGTTGTATTTAAAATAAAGTACCTTTTTAGTATTGTAAGCTATAATAATTGATAGTATTGTACTGGTATTCATTTTTATGATCGGTACTGTCACACCTCGACTCACAATGAAAGTAAAAAAGGGGTGCAATAGACACCTCTGGTACAAGCACATTGTTTATAAAGATACTATATTGTTATTCATCTGTATGCTACAATGACATGTTCCCTCGAACCACGTTAATCTTCTAATGACATGCTTCTATACACATATTCATCTGCAAAGCACATCTTGAACAACAAAAGCAGGTATCACACAAGTCTCAAGTTACCTGAAAAGCATGTTAAAGTTTTGAAATGTCAACTACAAATAGTTGGTGAGTTTCACGAGTTCTGTTTGTATCGTATAATGTAAACGCAATTCAAGTTTTTGCACATTTGATGTAATTATACTAAGCCCACAAGTGAAACCTCACTGTTCACAAGTGTCTTGTCCCACATCCGACACCTCAACACTTTTCCACACCAAGTAGCTATGTCTAACACCACATAGCATGCTCACAGAGAGTGCATAGACATGTGCAATTGCAGTAGAACCCATAACATTCGTTCCAACTCAATCGGGTTTGCTAAACCAGTAGTACTATTCACATATCCACCGGCATATAGTGATTACTCATGTTTGTGGAATTCTCTATATGTTAGTATAACTCAGATAATTCACATCTAGTCATGTATTCATGTGCAAGTTTGTACGTATGTAACATGCAATTCACCCCATGTGCAACAAGAACACGGTTTGAAAATGGGGTATGGAAACTCACTTGATAGCGTAATCCAAGTGGCTACGTATAATACAACATAGCGTGTTCATACTATGTAATACCAACACAATCAAGTAATCGTCGCGCTAGTCTAATCCTAGTACCAATATTGAACGGTTAATTACCTTAAATAGTTCTCGAGTCAGTTATTGATATATCTCACCCTCGGATGTGAATATTCATCCAAGGATCGCTTTCGTGCACCGTTTTGTGTGCCGGTCACGGTTAGCTATTCTAGATGTTCGGGTTAGGGCATGATTATAAATAATGTCCCATATTGTTCAAATTATAAAATAATTTGTTGTTTATTAAGGAATTTCAAGCGTTACTCGTGTCTAAGTTGTCCAAATTTCAGTTTCCGTTTTTGCCCTTGGGGATTTCCCCAAAACTAGCGTGTAATGTCCCCCAATTACCCAATTTGTCCATGAATAGTCTGGAATTACTCCAACTTTCCCATTATTATCGATTAAGCCCTTGGTCAGTTCACAAATCCGACAGGTTCGTTAAACGTTTATTTTGCCAGTTTTAATTAATAATAATATATTTAACTTCCGATTTTTATAAACTATTTTTTATAGTTGGTAAAATTCTGAATAGTTTTATATAAACTTGTAAAAATATATATAACTTAGGAAAAATATTTCCAAAATTTATTAAACACCTTTATTAATTTTAATAAATTCGTTTTAAAATTGTATTTAACCGAAAAATTGGCGATTACTACGATCCGACTTCCCAAAAATCCCAATTTTTCACAGAAGTATTCTAGTATGTGTAGGAACTTCTTGCAAAAATTTTAGATTTTTTGAGTTTTCTAACTGCGTTTTCGGTTATCAAGACTTTGCGACAACCCATGACAGCCTTTTACCCCAAAATAATCAAGGTTTCATGGATTAATGGTTTCTTTTTGCTAAATACATGATTATACATGAATGGATTAAATGGTTTCTTTTTACTAACTACATGATTTATACATGAAGAACACTATAAAAGCGATTAAAAAGAGGTAATTACCTCAACTTTTTAAGTGTTCTGGGTAGGATTTCGTGATATCAGTAAGTGTGAAGGTTTTAGAACCCTTAAAACTTGTGGAAGTTGATAGAAATTGAATAAGAAAAGAAAAAGGGGGGGGGGGTATAATGGTCCGATCAGAATAGGGTGGGGTCCCATAGGCCCCTTTGACTTGGTCAAAGGTGGTTTTGGGGGTTATGGATGAGTATGAAGTGTATTTTAACCATTAGACTCGTTATCGAGCCTTAAACGTGCCCCCGGTTAAACATACTCTTTTTCGCTCGTTTTTCACGTATTTGAAAAACTAACCCACTAACAACGAAACCCCGAAAGCTTTCACATTTGTGCATAAAATACATTATATCAATGATATATAAGTGTTTTTAGGCTTAACTGATTGTACAAGGCATGTTTGGTTGCTTCTATGTGCGTTAAAATCGAAGATGTATTGTTAACCAGAAACTGTCTCGTTTAACGTGTCCGTTATACGCTAAGGCCTCAATCTTAGATTCATGTCTGGGTATTACGTATAAGTAATTCTATACTTTTGAATCGTTTAATGCACCTCCGTTCGTATCTAAATCGCTATTGTTCGATTTATGCAATGGTAAACAATAGTATCTCGTTTAACCTGTTTTCAGCACACTTAGGCATCAATATTGTATTGTTGGCCATTATTGTTCATTTGATAACTATAATGTGCCCTCGGATTCATCTGAGCAATAATTAGTATCATTTCGTGAATCATGTGAACCGTACATACAATTAGGGTTTATGGTGAATCTTTGCACATATCACGACGATTGGTCCTTATTGTACCTTCTAGGAATCATATGTTTACAAATTTCTAACCTCATAATCACCACAAGTCTAAGCGATTGCACACCTTGTATTGTTGTTGCGGACTAGCAATGATTAGGGTTTACTGGGATTTCACAGTTGTCACATTCTCACTTGTTTAAAAGAATTCTGTCGTCAAAATTCAGTTTTGTAATCCGCTGGAAAGCTCAGTACTCTTGTTTATATCAGTAATCATCTTGATAGGTATGTTTCAGCTTTCTGTTTAGTTCCATCACAATACAATAATCATGTTTCTGCTACATAGTAGCTCTTTCACTTGTCCATCCACAATTCCTACAGTACCACTAAGAATGGAGTTTGTCATCAAGTTCATTTTAGGAAGTGAGAGTTTTGTGTACTCGTGATATGATAGGAGAGTGTGCAATAACCGAACCGTTAACCGAAACCGAACCGAAAACTGACAAAACCGAACCGAAATTAACCGAAACCGAATTAGCCGAAACCGAATTAACCGAAAGTCGGTTAACGGATAATTTTTTTACCATCGGTTAACCGAAATTAACCGAACCGAACCAAACCGAACCATTTTTATTTTTCTTATTTCTAGATTTTATACATCCATTTCATATATTTCATGTTTTATACTTTCATCTCATGTAATAATAACTCCATTTATACTTCTATTTCATGTACTTAAACATCTATTTCATGCATTTATATCTCCATTTTATTTATTTATACATATATTTTATGTATTTATACATCTATTTCAAGTATTTATAGCTCCATTACATGTATTTTTAAGCAAAATATTTAGCCCTTGTTTGAATTGGTTATTAACCAAAAATTAACCGAACCGAACCAAAAACCGACAAATTAACCGAATTAACCGAACCGATTAACCGATGACTTCGGATACGGATACATGTAATGCTAATAACCGTACCAAACCGAACCGTGGACACCCCTCATAGGAGTCATATGCATCATTTAGCTCATAGATAGTCGTAAGAATCGTGTTTGTTATCACTCCACTAACTTCCAATACTTTGGAAAATGATATTCTTAATATGTTGTATTTAAACTGTTTTCTAATGGTTTTAGAACAACATTCTTGAGAAGGATATGGATAACCTCACCCGTCACGTTTAGTAGAGGAGCCCTCCCGATCTGTCTGGGGCATACCAGCACCTCAGGAGAATACCCCTGTATCACCATGGTGCGTGTCGAGCGTGATATGATTTTATTAATATTTTAAGCCCGTTTTACACATTAGTTAAGTTTTAAAATTTTAAAACACGATATTGTACTAACATTTAACACACACTTGGGCAAGTGCACTTATCGCGAGCGTAGTATAGTGTTGGTAAGATACCGAGGTCGTCCAAGGACACAAGAGTTTTTAATACTGATTTATCGTCAACGTCTAATCGTTCTAATTTTTTGGATAGAATTTTTAGACATAAAAGTGAATCTAAAAATGAAAAGATAAATAAAATGAAATACAAATAGACAAGATAGAATCACTTGGATCCAACTCCTCTTTAATGTATCCTTTGATGGTTTTCGCACTTTCAGACTTTTCAAGAGATTATCTTAGTTAAAGTAGCAGGCCCCTCTTTTGAAGGTGACGTTACCCTCAACCCCGTGGTTTGAGTCAGCAAAGATACAATTCCAAATGGTCAGAATATTGATAGATAATTAAATAAGTTATTAATGCGAAAAGTGGTAGGCCCCTCTTTTGAAGGTGAAGTTACCCTCGGCTAAGTGGTTTGAGTCAGCAAGGATACAATCCCAAGAAGCCGGTTTAATGTTTTAATAGTAGTTTACATATGAGGGGTTCAAGCTATTCGCACCCCCGCTATCCAATACCTTTGGGGCATTGAAGGAGGTTCTAGTAAGCTTGAACCAAGTCCTTGCAGGATCTATACACTGAACGAGACAAGAAATTTACCAAAGCACCATTCTAACCCCCTTCCAAGTAGTTAACGCACTTTATATAGATCGTAAAGACACGAATGAGAAATCAATGACATCATGAAGAAATGGTTAGGAAAATTCACTTTCAACATAAGAAACTAGTTATTAAAGTCATTAATACATACCCAATTAAAAGTGCCGAAAGATTAAAAATCAAAAGTAATACAATAAAGACTTGTCTTCACCAAGTAACGCAAGAGATTAGCCAAGCATGGCCTTTGTTTGACAAGAACTCTTACAATCAATATTGTATCCCGAGACTACTACACACTCTAAAGATGATAGATGGATGATTGTTGTGGGTGTTGGTGTTGGTGTTGTAGTGGTGGTGGAATGGTGGCAAAGTGAGAGAGAAGTGGTTTGCTAAGGGATGCCTTTGAAGTGAACTAAACACCCCTATTTATAGTCAGAACAGTGCCCCGACCACGACCCCGTATCTAACTACTTCTCTTCCTTCATTAATTGCAGCTGTCAGCAGAGGGCCCCACATGACCCCGTGGCTTTTGGGCACGGCCCTGTGGTTAACTCTTCGTTGTATTATCAAGATTCTGCAAATCTTAGAGTCTGACCACGCCCCATGGTGATTTGGGCACAACCCCATGGTGGGCGTAGAAGCTTCTGCAGACTTTGTCTTTAAGTGTAAGGTCTGACCACGCCCCATGCTTGGCTGGGCATGGCCCCATGGTCAGCTTCTATTTCCTTGTTTTTGTCTTTGGGGTGCTGCTGAGGGGTCGGGCATGTTGAGTTATTCCTTCTTTTTGTATTTATGTTGGTTTTGGCTGCTTATTTGCTTCTTTTATTCTTTTAAGCTCATTTGGTTCTGTAAATTCATAAGGAACAAAGAAACGTGCTTTTTCCAACATTTGTACTAGAAAAGGGTTAGTTTTATGACTCATTTGATGTAATTTATATGTTGCATTTTATACACATCAAATATCCCCACACTTGAATCTTTGCTTGTTCTCAAGCAAAACTCTTAAAATGTGGCTTACACACTAAAATGGAATAGGTAGAGAAAAAGTTTTGTGGCTTGTCTTGAGTGTCGGGAATCCAAGATCTTTATTCAATTTTGTTTTTGTTTTATTTACAATCCTATTCGTCATGATATATTTAGGACATTAAAAAAAATTATTTATTTGGGCATAACATGCCACTTTAAAATTCTATTTAATTATATACAAGTTCACATACCTTACGGGAGATCACTCAATACTCGGCTGAAGATGTATTTTTGTGATATCACTCGATCCGGCATTGAACTTACTTCAATCATATGCTTGCCAAGTGATCAAACCTCCTCCTATTTAACTATAAACCTTTGTAAATATCAAGAGGACTTTTTGAAAGGGTTATGCTTGGGTTAAGGGTAGGTGATTTTTGGGTTAGTAGTTAGTAAAATGGCGAAAAGCGTTGGTTGTCGTAAAACTTGTTTTTTCGTGACATTTATTGAAATTAAGCATTTTCAAACAAGATTTTTGAGGAACTTGTTTGGTTATTGCAAGAACTATGTTTTTTGGTCAACGTGTGTCATAAGATAACCGAGCTTTTATATTAAAATAAATGGGTTTGAAAGAAAAAAAGGCTTTGGTGTGTAATGGGTGTTTGTCTTACGGGTTTTTGAAATGAAAAGTTTTAGGCTCAAAGGGGTTAACTAAGGGGATTTTTGGCAGGGGATCAAAAATAAGGAAAATAATGGTGTTGAATAAAATGGATTAGTCCTAATGCCTCCATTATTTACTTACTTGGATTTAAGACGGTAAGGACCGGGAATGTATCGTCTTGGCAAGTTCTAGAGTTGTAAGAACCAAGTGGCTATTCACACAAGAAATGAGAAATGAGCATTTAGTTTAATGATGTATGTATTTGTGCTCGATAAAGGCTCAAAACTCACTTATTGTGGGAGTGGGTTTATAGTGTGAACAAGTATATATAATCAAATTTTTAAAAGACTTGTCATGCCTTTTTATAACTTTCTTGTTTGGTTCTTTTTATCACGACGCTCTCGGTTGTAATTTTGTAAAAATCATAACTTTTTTAGAACTTGTTAATCCCAAATTAAACCAAGACAAGTAAAAAAATGAAAATTTTTGAAAAGATTTGGGGTGATTAGCGGTTCCAACACGAGTTTTGTGTGAGGCTTACTATTAGGACTTGCAAGAATCAATATTTTAGCTTCCCCCACACTTAAATTACACATTGTCCTCAATGTGTCCAAAAATAAGTTTTAATGTTGATTCGAATGCGTAAAAGCGTGTTAAAAACAAGTTTTTATGATACTAGGCACCTGGCCACAGGCCCGTGTTGTCCGGGAACTGCCCTGTGGTCAGAGTGCCAGCATAAAAAATGTACAGAAGGTTGATCACGAGGCGTGTCCACTGGGCATGGACCGTTGTTGGGATATAACCCTTGTAAAGGAACATATGATACAAATCCAAAACTACATCAGATGATTGATCCAGAACAACAGAGTTTAGGTTTATCAGTGTTTTAAATATAGCAGTGTTTGTAATAAGCAGATGAAAGGCTAAGCAGTGTTTAGGGTTAGTTAGTATTGTTAGCAGTCGCTTTCACCTCTGACATCAGCAAAAGATGCTGAGAGGTTAGCATTGTACAATGAATAGTTGTCGTCGTTGTACTATTTTATTATACATCTAAAAGATCATTTACCAATCATCTTCTATGCATTTATGTACAATCAAACTTAAGTCATATATTGGCTGAGGGGGAGTTTGTGATTCACATGCAAAACTTATAAAGTAAGAAAGCATGAATGTAAAAACAATCTTCCATTGATTGTAATACAAATTTTTCTATTTCCGCTGCAAATTCACTCTGCTTTACTTTCTTCCATTTACCATCTTTAAAACATTTACAATCAATTCAAACTCAGATCCTAACAATTGGTATCAGAGCTTGGTCAATCAAAATTTTATTTAACTATCAATTTGATTTGAAAGATCAGCTCTCCCTGCTAATTAGTTTGATTGTTTTCATTGGAAAACATAGTTTAATTACGTTCAAAGTTTTTAAAACAAAATATGTCTAAAACAATTCAGAATGTCTCAAAACACACCGGATCCCAATACTGGATCTATATTTAAACCTTCGATGCTGGTCGGAAACGAGTATTACATATGGCAGCGTCGGGTGGGTCACATTTTAGCTCAGCAAAACACAGGTTGCTGGAGGTCCGTTGTATTTGGACCACACTTTCCTTTGGTTCCAAGTACAGAGGGCCCTGTAAAACAAGTGCCTAAAAATCCTGAAAACTACTCCGAGCAGGATTTCCAGAAAATAGAGTTAGATGCTAAGGCGTTTAGCATTGTTGCTTTTGCCTTACCTAACGAAATCTATGCTGGCCTGCTCCACTGTAATAGTGCAAAGGAGTCGTGGGATGCCTTGAAAGAGCAATTCGGTGGAACTAAGGAAGTGATTGAAAACAATAGAGAAGTTCTGAATCAACAATAAGAAACTTTTTGTCATGTCAAAGGAGAGTCTCTAACCCAACAGTTCGAACGATTTAGCTGTCTCATAAGTGAGCTTAAGCTGGTTAACGTGGAATTTCCTAGTTCGACAGTCAATAGTCATTTCTTAAGATCGTTACGAGATAAGTGGGACACCATAGCTTTCATGACATGAAATTCTGTTGGGTTTATAGAAATGAATCTTACCCAACTTCATGGTAGACTCCTCACATATGAGAGAGAGTTAAACCAGTAAAAGAAGTTGCAAGAATCAGGCAAGGTTGCTGATGGTTATACTTTTGGTAACACAACACTTTTAGGCCAAGAAGAGGGTTCTGGCAGCGAAAAGGATCAGAGTTATGATCATTTGTTGACATAATCTATGGAGGAAACTTTCACTCTGATTCTTACTCACCCAACTATGCATTTACTACAAGTGGGGAAAGCCAAACCTCTGACAACCTTTCCTTTGAGTTGAATGATCTTCAACACTCTGAACCATCTGATTTGAAAGAAATGGACATTTTTGCACCAACAGGCTCTATTAAATGTTAAAGCTAGTAAATTTTATAAGAAAACTGGTAGAAAATTTCCAGGGTTGCATGGGGGGTTGAAGGTTTGGCTGGATAAATAAAAAATCAAGTGTTATATGTGTAACAGGTTAGGACACTTTGCTAGGGAGTATAGATCTCAAAATTTTGGACCCATTGTTACACACCCTAGTTCCAAACCTAAACACACACAAAGTGCTACTCATTATTTCCAATATACCCCTGCTTCTCAAATGCAAAACACTGCTCATTTTGCACACCCTGCTACCACTGTTCCAGTGCACTATGTTCAAACCACTGTTCCACAAATTTAGTATGTTCAAGCACCATCACCTCAAGTGCATGTGCAAACTGCACCTCATGTCACTCAATCTACTCAAACCACTGCTCCGACAGAGGTTAACCGATAGAGCTTTTTCACTCAAGGCTTTGTTGATTAGAGTAGTTTGCCTGAGGAATTAACTGATGAGAGCTCTGATTTTATAACCAAAAATGATTTGGAAAATGAATTTTGCTTAATGGCTTTAGAGACAATAGTTGAAGGTGATGAATCTATGGAATTAGTGTCTAAATCTGATGAGTTTGATGTTCATGATGAAACAGTTGATGAAAAGAAAATGTTGATGAAAAAGAGAAACCTCTGTCTGATCCATGGAACACCAATGTGTGTGAAAATGATTGTGATTGTGCTCTAATGGCTGCTTCTAAGGTATCACCTCAGATCTTTAAAGATCTATATTCTGAAAAATGCATAGTAGCTTTTGCAAACATAAAAAAGGTGAACGAAAATCTTAGAAACAAAATTTTAGAAGATGAATTGAATTTTGAAAAACTCATAAAAGAGTTGAAAACAAAATTGGTTAACAAGGAATCTGAAATCAGCAGTCTAAAGCATGAGACTAGCATAACCAATAATCAAATCCAAACTATGATAGAGAAATATCAAGTTTGCAAAAAGGAGTTAGAATCTACCCATATCACTTGTGAAAAATGGGTAGAATCTTACAAAGTTTATAAGATCATGCTAGAAAATCAGATCAAAAGTAACATAAAATTTGGTATAGGTTTCAAGAATAATGACCAAGTTTCTGAAAGTGTTACTGTAAATGAATCTGAGATGGTTGAAATTGTCCCAAAAAATTTGGCTGGTGAAGAAATAACAATCACTAATAAAAATGGAAACAAAATCATTTTGGAAAAACATGAGGGATCCTCAACCTTTGAGGAAGTTGAGAAATATCAGTTTAAACCCACATGGTCAGATGAGTGTGACATTTTAGAAAACTTCAAGCCAATGGACTTCTCAACCATTGATGGTGTCAAGGGACCAAAAGCAAGGATAATCCATATAAAGATCTTCCAGCAGATGTTACAACATCTGTTGAAAGGAAGTCTGAAAAAGGGAAGAAGAAAGAAAAGGTCAATAACTTTTTTTGTAACTTTTGTGAGTAAAGAAATCATGTCACTGAAAACTGTTTTCTGTTATAGTTTATGACATAAACATAACTTGTGTGATCCCAAATTCTTCAAAGTGCATCATCTATGGTAGAACAAACCACATGGCCCAAGAGTGTGTTTACCTTCAAACCTATGACACAAAGGTAAAAGAAATTAAATAAAAAGCTCTTGAAAATCAAAGTTCAAGCCTTGCTAAAAATAAATCTATGCAGACCTTTGAACCTGTGGAAACATCTGTTACGAAAGCATTGAACAAAACCTCTGTTCCCAGAGAGGTAAAAATGAGATGCACCACTTGCAAACAGGTATCCAAGAGGATATGGCCAACCCATTTATTAAAAGGTTCCTCTTAGTCATGAGGGTTACAAAAACCCTCAAAGCCAAGAGTCAATAGGCATTCTCATGGTTACCAACATTTGACAGGAAATGGTTCACAACAGTGGTTACAAAGATCAGATCAAACCACTGTCCATATTCCTGAATTGGAGATTGGATAATCCGTGACCCCATCCAAAGCCATTTTGGCTTTGGAGACCCACCTAAACTAATTGTTTACTTATGTGCAGGGAGCTTCTACTTGCCTTGGTAGTTTATGGTATGTGGATAGTGGAGGCTCCAGGCACATGACAGGATGTAGAGCTCTACTCAAAGAATTCATGGCATATGGAAGGGGTGATTATCCTTTGGTAAAAATTCAAAAGGGAAGGTGTTGGGGTCAGGGTCACTTCAGCCTGGGGAACTCAAATTTGAGCATGCTAATCTCATTGATAATCTAAAATTCAACTTACTGAGTGTCTCACAAATTAGTGACAAAGGATATGGATCCTTCTTTACAAAGAAAACATGTTAAATTGTAGGACCAGAGGTTGTTAAAAAGATTGATCAAATCATTGCTAAGAGCAAAGCACAACTTGTTGCTCATAGGAGTGGCAATGTGTATGTGGTTGATATGTTGAAGGATAATCCAATGTCTAATGCATGCCTGTTCTCAGTTGCTTCTAGCAAAGAGACAGAGTTATGGCATAGAAGACTTGGACACAAAAATCTGAAAACTATCTCCACTCTCTCAATACAAAATATTGTCAGAGGTTTACCCTCAAAACAATTCACCTGTGAAAAACATTGTGTTTCCTGATTAAAAGGTAAACAACATAAAAGTTCTTACAAGTCCATTGAAGAGTCCAAATAACCCAGTGCTTACAATTGTTGCACATGGACTTGTTTGGCCCAGTAAAAATCATGAGTCTCAAAAAGAAAAGATATTGTCTGATCATTGTAGATGATTTTCAAGGTTTACATGGACATTTTTCATTCACTCTAAAGATGAAACTATTGGCATTTTGCAAAATTTTGTCAAACATGTTGAAAAGCAATTTGACCTGCAAGTAAAAATTTTTAAAAGACAATGGGACAGAGTTTAGAAATATGGAGTTGGATGCTTTCTGTGTGTCAATAGGGATTGTTAGACAGTATAGCATCCCAAGGACACCAGAGCAAAATCGGCTGGTTGAAAGGAAAAACATAACTTTAATTGAATCAGCAAGAACTATGCTTCCAGACTCATGTTTACCCTGCCTTTTTGGGTAGAGGCTCTAAACACTGCTTGTTATGTTCAGAATAGAGTTTTGATTAACCCTAGGCATCAAAAGACTGCCTACGAAATGCTTTACAAAATCAAACCTCTGATCTCATATTTCAAAATCTTTGTCTGCCCATGCTTCATTTTAAACTTAAAAGATTCAATTTCCAAGTTTGCAGCAAAGTTGATTGTGGTTATTTTCTAGGATACTCAATCACTGATAAAGGCTACAGAGTTTTTAAATCTAGGACCAAGTGTGTTGAAGAAACTTTGAATGTAAAGTTCAAAGAACTTTTTTCATTAAAAATCCCAACAAATCCTGCAGAACTGTTTGATTTAGATAAACTTACATTTGAAGATGTGTCTATCAAGAGTAATCATGCAGGTACATCAGAATCTTCACATCAAGATCATGGATATGACAGTGTGCTTCCACAGTTCAAAGTCAATCCATCCATTAGAGGAGCAAATGTTAATAACAACTGTGAAAACTCTGCCACTGTTGGCTCAACAGTTGTTGACCTGCAAACCTCTGCTAGTTCAAAAAATCAAACCACTGTTGATAAAAGTCCACATTCTGTGAACAAAAATCAACATTACCTCACATCTATTCCTTCTAACACCTCCATTCCAAACAGATGTTGGTACTTCAAATTTGCTAACATATGTTCGCTCAGATGATTCCCATCTGCAGCCTTCTCCTCAAAATGCCATTGTCCCCTACCAAGGAGATTTGATTTTCCTTAAAAGTAATCCATTGGATCAAGTTATTGGCAACATCAATGAGGGAGTGCTCACAAGAAGCCAGTCCCAAAACATTTGTCATTTTGCTGGCTTTCTATCACTCACACAACCTGTCAAGTACCGAGAGGCACTAAAAGACAATAGTTGGGTAGAAGCTATGCAAGAAGAGCTCCTACAATTCAAAAGACAACATGTTTGGGAACTTGTATCACTGCCAAAGGATGTATGTCCAATTGGCACAAAGTGGGTCTTCAAAAACAAAACTGATGAAACAAGGTTCGTGGTTCAAGGCTACAGACAAGAAGAAGGGATTGACTATGATGAAACCTTTGTTCCTGTAGCAAGGTTAGAAGCCATCAGACTGTTCTTAGCCTTTGCTGCAAACCACAACATCAAAGTGTTTCAAATGGACATCAAAAGTGCATTCTTGTAAGGAAGGTTCAAAGAAGAGGTGTAAGTTTGTCAACCTCCTGGATTTGAAGATGCATTTCATCCTGATCAAGTGTACAAGCTCAACAAAGCACTGTATGATCTAAACCAAGCACCCAGAGCCTGGTATGAAACTCTATCCATTCTTCTCTTATCCACTGGATTTTCAAGAGGTAAAACTGATAAAACGTTATTTTTGAAATGGAAAGGAAAGATCTGATGCTTGTCCAAATTTACGTGGATGACATCATTTTTGGATCCACATGCACTGCCATGTCTGAAGAGTTTAGAAAACTCATGGCACCTAAAAAGTCAAATTTAATTGTTGTGAAAAGGATATTCAGATACATAAATGGTGCTCCCACACTTGGTATCTGGTATCCTGCTAATGGAAACATTGAGCTTTCAGGTTATTCAGACGGTGATTTTGCTGGTTGCCACACCACAAGGAAGTCCACATCAGGAGGAGTTCACTTCCTAGGTGATTGCCTAGTGTCTTGGCAAAGTAAAAAGCAAGTTGCAGTATCCACATCCACTACTGAGGCTGAATACATTGCTGCTGCAAGTTGCACTACTGAACTCTTGAGGCTTCAAAACCAACTGCTGGAATTGGTGTAACTGCTTTAAAGACTCCTCTCAAGATAGACAGCCAAGCAGTTGAAAACTTCATTAAAAATCCAGTTTCTCACTCCACAACAAATCATATTGACATCAGACATCACTTTGTGAGAGATTGCTATGAAAAAGGTTTGATTTCTTTACAACATGTCCATAGTAAAGATCAACTGGCAGAGGTTCTAACCAAAGTATTAGATACATAAACCTTTGAAAGTCCGATCTCTAGGATTGGAATCCTAAACATGGATTAAAAACAAGGTTTTGTGTTCCATGTGTAAATAGCAATAAAATGTTTCAGAAAATAAAAAATCCATCCTTAAAAATAGTTCAAGATTGAAATTTTCATTAAATCTCAAAAGTCTGTTCTATCCACTGTTCTCCTGAAACCACTGATTGGCTTGAAAATCTATCCACTGTCAAAAGTGTATCCTCGGGTTAGTCAAACCACTGTGTTGACCTTATCCACTGATAAGCTATCCACTGATAGTGAAAAATCAAAACACTGTTCCCATCCACTGTTGACACACAACAGTGGTTTCCCCTTAACACCGTCCTTCCATTCACTATCAGAGGATACACATGGACAGATGTAGCCATCAGATCTTTGCCACATCATCATCATCACTTTTTCACTTTATAAAACATTGTTTTATCCCGATTAGAGGTTTTCACTCTGCCGTATCGAATTCAAAATTGCAAAAAGCGGTTTTCTCTCAAATCTTCTTCTTCTTCGTAACTGTTCTTCATTCGAATCATTCACCATGACGCTCGTCATCAAAACACCCCACAATTACACAACCATTTTTTTTGAAGAAAGTGGCTCAAATAGACAATATCATACTATGATCAAAGTCTTGAAAGAGTCCAAATACAAAAATCTTATGGAAATCACAGCCCTAATTTATCAAGATGCTTTACCAAAATTCTGGGCAAATGCTAAGGTTCATAAAACAAAGAAGAAACCTTATGCCATTGTTTCCACTGTGGGCAAGAAACTATTTCAAATAAGCCCAGCTTCTATTTTAGAGGTTTTTGGTTTAAATGACCTAACTTATCCTACTTCTTTTCCGATTCGTGATCTACACAATGAATTCATTGAAAGAGGGTATGAAGGTCAACTTATAGGTAAAACCATCTATAAACCGAAATTTCCTACCGAAATGAAATTTTTTTTCACACACTGTTAACATGTTTGTCGGCCAAGACAACAACTTTTAATGAGATACCTTTAAACATGCAATACTTGGGATATGCAATCTTGACAAAATCTGATTTTAACTTCTTTCAAGCATTGTTCAATGACTTGGTGACAAACACTAACAACATAAAAAAGGGTCGTGCGTTTCTAATGCACCCTCGATTTTTAAGTGTTTATCTTCAAAATAAAATTGGTGATGATGCTAAACAAGGTGCTGTGACTTCTCATGATAGCCTTACGCATGAAACTTTTACACGTATCACAAACCAATCGAAAGTTTTAAAAACACAAGTAGAGGGGGATGAGCAAATTTTAGATGCCCAAACATCACAAGCTCAACCCACTGTTACTGAGCCCACTGCCCCTGGTGATCAAAGTA
This sequence comes from Scalesia atractyloides, assembly GCA_947069175.1. Classification (NCBI taxonomy): domain Eukaryota; kingdom Viridiplantae; phylum Streptophyta; class Magnoliopsida; order Asterales; family Asteraceae; genus Scalesia; species Scalesia atractyloides. The sequence continues at coordinate 37,618,331 of CAMTDV010000015.1, forward strand.
TTACAACCAGTGCTTTGAAACCCACACCAGCCATTTCCAAAAAGAAACCAAAAACAAGGTCCAAAAAGCCCACCAAACCTAAAACCAAAAAGGGTCCTCTGGAAGATGAGATTCCAGAGGTTAACCCTGTGACAACACCAAAGTCACATGAAAACAATGCTGCTACTTCCTCATAGTTAGAAAGATCTCCACCCATTAGCCTATCTCCTCTTGATTCCTCACAAAAGGAACAAGTTGTAAGCACTGGGATACCTCAATATGAAGTTCTAGATCCACTTGGTTCTATCTTCCACAGACCCTCTCCCAGGGTGATGTTGCTTTCTACCCCACAACCCTCACCATCAAATCTTCCACCAACTATCTTACCTCTGTTGAAAGCAATAGACATGGATCATACACAAATCAGTTCTTCTCACCACCCTATCACTGAGAATATATTCCAACAAGTGACTGAGTCTGATGCCTCCATCTTTGCTATCCTATAAACAACTAAGGAGGCTACATCCTTTGGGTTACATGTAACCCTTGGTGATAATTCAAGTAGAGCAATCACTACAATTGCAGAACTCCCAAGTTCTTAGTTGGACAGTGGTTACATCTATAAGACTCTCTTGAAGACAACTACTGATGAGGCTACCAAGGTAACTTCTGTTCATGTGGGAAGTCCCTAGTTCCAAGAAAAAGGGGCATCTGTGTCTGAAGCTATGAAGGTATCTTAGGAACAGATGATACAAAGCCAAAACTACATTAGATGATTGATCCAAAATAACAGAGTTTCTAAAACTCTGATCTAACCCACTGTTGAAGTCTAAAGGCTGCTATACAAGCATTGTTGATGCCAAGGTCTGATGACACAAGTTCTGATGAAGAATAAAGCTAAGCTTTGATGAAGACAACAGAGTTTAGGTTTATCAGTTTTTAGTGTTTATTAGTGTTTTTCATGTAACAGTATTTGTATTAAGTAGATGATAGGTTAAACAGTGGTTAGGGTTAGCTATTTAGTTGTTAGAAGACACTATCAACCCTGACATCATCAAAGATGCTCAGAGGTTAGCCACTTTGTATAAATAGAACAGTACATTGTACTGTTCCACCTCTCTATAAAAGATCATTTACCAATCAACTTCTTTGCTATTCTGTACGATCGAACTTAGTTATAAAAGGCTGAGGGGGAGTTTGTGATTCACATGTAAAACTTATAAACTTAAAAAGCATGATGATGAAAACAATCTTCCATTGATTGTAATACAAAGTTTTCTACTTCTGCTGCAAATTCACTCTGTTTTACTTTCTTCCAGTTACCTTCTTTAAAACATTTACAATCAATTCAAACTTAGATCCTAAGATTTGGTATCAGAGCTTGGTCAAAAAAAAATTGATTTAACTATCAATTTAATTTGAAAGATCAGCTCTCCCTGCTAATTAGTTTGATTGCTTTCATTGGAAAACAAAGATTATTTACGTTCAAAGTTTTTAAAACAAAATCTGTTTAAAACAACTCAGAATGTCTCAAAATACACCGGATTCCAATACTGGATCTATGTTTAAACCTCCAATGCTGGTCAGAAACGAATATTACATATGGCAGCATCGGATGAGTCACATTTTAGCTCAGAAAAACACCAGTTGCTGGAGGTCCATTGTATTTGGACCACACGTTCCTTTGGTTCCAAGTACAGAGTACACTACAAAACAAGTGCCTAAAATTCCTGAAAACTACTCCGAGCAGGATTTACAGAAAACAGAGTTAGATGCTAAGGCGTTTAGCATTGTTCCTTCTGCCTTACCTAACGAAATCTATGCTGGCCTGCTCCACTGTAATAGTGAAAAAGAGTCGTGGGATGCCTTGAAAGAGCAATTCGGTGGAACTAAGGAAGTGATCGAAAACAATAGAGAAGTTCTGAATCAACAATATGAAACTTTTTGTCATGTCAAAGGAGAGTCTCTAACCCAAAAATTCAAACGATTTAGCTGTCTTATAAGTGAGCTCAAGCTGGTTAACGTGGAATTTCCTAATTCGACTGTCAATAGTCATTTCTTAAGATCTTTACCAGATAAGTGGGACACCATAGCTTTGGTGACACGAACTTCTGTCGGGTTTAAAGAAATGAATCTTACCCAACTTCATGGTAGACTCCTCACATATGAGAGAGAGTTAAACCAGAAAAAGAAGTTGCAAGAATCAGGCAAGGTTGCTGATGGTTATACTTTTGGTAACACAAAGCTTTTATGCCAAGAAGAGGGTTCTGGCAGCGGAAAGGATCAGAGTTATGATCATTTTATTGACATAACTTCTAGAGGAAACTTTAGCTCTGATTCTTACTCACCCAACTATGCATTTACTGCAAGTGGGGAAAGCCAAACCTCTGATAACCTTTTCTTTGAGTTGAATGATCTTCAACACTTTGAACCATCTGTTTAGAAGAGATGGATATTTCGCACTAACTGGCTCTATTAAGTGTTAGAGCTAGTAAAGTTTACAAGAGAATTTGTAGAAAATTTCCAGGGTTGCATGGGGGGTTGAAGGTTGGGCTGGATAAATAAAAAATTAAGTGTTATAAGTGTAACAGGTTAGGACACTTTGCCAGGAAATGCAGATCTCAAACATCTGGAACTATTGTGACACACCCTGGCCCTAGACCTCAACATTCACAAAGCACTGCTCACTATTCCCAATATACCCTGCCATAAATGCAAAGCACTGCTCACTTTGCACATCCAGCTACCACTGTTCTAGTGCACTATGTTCAAACCAATGTTCCACAAATTCAATATGTTCAAGCACCACCACCTCAAGTGCATGTGCAACCTGCACCTCATGTCACTCAAACTACTCAAACCACTGCTCTGGTAGAGGTTAACCAGCAAAGCTTTTTCACTCAAGGCTTTATTGATTGGAGTAGTTTGCCTGAGGAATTAACTGATGAAAACTTTGCTCTTATAGCCAAAAATGATTTAGAAAATGAATTTTTTCTAATGGCTTTAGAGACAATAGTTGAATGTGATGAATTTGTGGAACTAGTGTTTAAACCTGATGTGTTTGAAGTTCTTGATGAAACAGTTACTGATAAAGAAAATGTTGATGAAGAAAAGAAAACTCTATCTGATCCATGGAACACCAGTGTGTGAAGATGATTGTGATTGTGCTTTAATGGCTGCTTCCAAGGTATCATCTCAGATCCTTAAAGATCTTTGTTCTGAAAAATGCATAATAGCTTTTGCAAACATAAAAAAAGTGAATGAAAATCTTATGAACAAAATCTTAGAAGATGAACTGAATTTTGAGAAACTCATCAAAGAGTTGAAAACAAAATTGATTAACAAAGATTCTGAGATCAACAGTTTAAAGCATGAGGCAAGCATAACCAAAGAAAAACTTCAAACTATGATTGAGAAATATTAAGTTTGTAAAAAGGAGTTGGAATCTACCCAGATCACATGTTAAAAATGGGTAGAATCTTGCAAAGGTTATGAAATCATATTAGAAAATCAGATCAAAAGTAACAAAAAAATTGGCATTGGTTTCAAGAAAAATGACCAAGTTTCTGAAAGTGAGTAAAAATGAACCTGAGACGGTTGAAAATGTCCTAAAAAATTTGGCTGGAGAAGAAATAAAAGTTGCTGATAAAAATGGAAACAAAACCATTTTGGAAAAACATGAGGGATCCTCAACTTTTGAGGAAGTTGAGAAATATCAATTTAAACCCACATGGTCAGACGAGTGTGACATTTTAGAAAACTTCAAGCCAATGGACTTCTCAACCATTGATGGTGTCAAGGTACCAAAAGCAAGGATAATCCCTATAAAGGATCTTCCAGCAGATGTTACAACATCTACTGAAAGGAAGTCTGAAAAGGGGAAGAAGAAAGAAAAGGTCAAAATGTAGGAACGTCCAAGATTAGCACGGGAACCTAAATTTATTATCTATTGTCCGATTAGGCAGAAACTAATGACAAGGTAACCAAATAACAAGAATTACTCATTTAAATGTTGTTTTCATTGATCTAAAGTTCAATACATTCGGGAACTGGATCTGATAGAGCTTCGCCGTCTCTGTGCCAAAATCTGTCCAGGTTACAAATGAAATCCCAAGGCACCTATTTATAGACTTGTAAGTTCGCTGGTGAGAGGAGGAAGTTCGGGCAAACTTGACTTAGTCAAGGTCGGCCGAACTTGACTTCATACATATAATCTCAAGCGAACTTGGCCTAGAACTCACTTAAGTACGCCTCGTTTCTAACAGATTAAGCTCTATTCACTCAGACTCGATACATAATGACGTAGGCAACAAACATATGCACCAACAAACTCCCCTTGGGTTGCCATAGTCATTGACTTTTAAAATCTTCTGAGTCTTCCGATCTTTAGTTCTTGTATAAACTTTAACATCTTGATCTTTATATCCTCTTCCTTTTTCTTGAGCTTTGTCTTTGATAAAACTTTAAATCAACATGCTCCCCCTAGCTTTAAGCTTTAGTCTTCAGACTCCCCTTTGCTTTGATATTTAGACTTCAAACTCCCCCTAGCTTTGAGCTTTCTGAAATCTTTGGACAGTGTTTTATCCAGCTCCCCCTCAAACTTTACTACCTGTCTAAATAAATTCTGACATTCAAATAAACGTTTTAGATTCACTGTTTTGAAATTTTGTTCCATCAACATTTCAAACTTTAATCTTCACTTCCATCTTTTCAAAAACGTTAATTGTTTCAAGTTCAACTTAATGACTTTGAATACATTTTACATTTAAGACCTTCAACTTTCACATTTTTATTATTTGATTTTTAAAAATCCACTTAGTTGATCAAGTCCAAGTTAATGACCTTGATTAACCAAATATATCAACCAAGTCCAAATTAATGACCTCAGTTTGAAAAACCGTTATGAACAATCTGATTTTAAAGTTTCAAATTAATGAACTTTTAAACATTTATCAGATTTTCTTACCAGACTTCGAAGATCCGTTCTCCAACATTGGTTCATTGAAACTAATGTAGAAACAAAATCTTTTTGAATTTTTTAAAATTTATACTAAAACACACTGAAAATCTTTTTGATTTTTATTTTGAACAACAAGTAAAGAAAGTAAACTATGTACAAACATATTTACAGACATATTTTTGTGAATTCGTGTCTAAGGATCATATCAGTTGTTTGAGACATATCACCAGTACCGCTGACCTTCTGATGACTTTAAGTTTTAAACTCGTTTACCTAGATTGTCGATATGATTGTCCACTTAAACTTTACCATGTTTCTCAATTGTTCCAAGATATGTTAAGATATGATTTATGAAACTTGACTTAACTGTGTTTCCCACTTCTTCAATATACCCCCGAATTAAGATTCCCTAAATTTCATCTTACAAGTGAGTATAGCGTAATTGATATCTGTATCTGGGTTAATGCGAGACCTTGAGAGCTCAGGTTAGTACTACCGTACAGACAAAGAGATGAAGGCTCGTCTTTAAGGTGTGTTCCACGTAAGGAATCTTTTAAGCACTGCAATTGATTAGATCTTTCGATACTTCTCATGTTTACATGCAGTTTGGGGATATTTAGCAAAAGAATTATAGAAGTTCTAGGCTATTGCTTCCGTAAAATCAGATGAACTTGTATAATACCCCAGATATCACTTATCTATAAAGACCTCGTATCTCAGAATCCGGCAACCCTTCAATCGAAATTTCGGAGTACTAAGTCCATATATCCAAGATATGTTAATCCACAAAATTAAGCAGTTGCGAAATTTAGTTTATATCCCGTAAACAATTTACTGAATGTTTAAAGTCTATCGACACATCCACAGTAAGACTTGTTTATCACTTTTAAACTTTACAATTCTTTAGCATACTGTGATAGTCCACTGATGTACTATCATTTCCTTTTTGACAACCAAATTCTTTTTGTCTTTTTCAATGTTTTTGTACTTTTTGATTTTTTCAAATGTTTTTGAATTTTCAACTTTTTCATATGTTTTTGGATTTTAGATTTAAAGAAATTCTTCTAAAAATGTAACAAACCAATGAGGATCCCGAGAACTCGTCGTCCGATCCTTTTGTTTTCATTTTCTGCATCATCACCTGTCAGCAGAACAAACCATTAAAATTTGATAACATCAACTGGTAGAAACCACTTAGTAAGAATCACTTGTAGGAAATCAATTTTTAAATGATTTTCAATATAACCATCAGTGTTCTGTTTAACGGTGTGGATTTTCTCAAAAATTTTTAATTTTTTCTTTTTCAACCACTTGTGATTTCAAAAACATCAAAGATTATGACTTTCTAGATAAGTTAAAAAACTCATGGAGCTCCGTTATCCTGATTTGACTTTGATACGCGGATCTTGTGGAACTCCTGCACACAAAACAACTATTTGAATAAGGAAACCCAAACCTTTTTGGTTTTGGGTTTGACATGATAAGAATCATAACCATATTCTAACACTTCATCATAATCAAAATCATCGTCAAATACTTCAGTTTTGTCTGAAAACGTTTTTACCTTTTCTTTATTCGTTTGTTTGATTATTGACTCGGTTAATTTGACATTTTCAGTTTTGTCAGCAACAGGCTTTGGTTTTTCTAATGATGAAAGCCTTTTCTTAGAAACCCATGATTGTAGCTTGCTTATCGCTTTCTTGATATAGAACCTAGAATTTTGATTTCATTAAACCTTGAAGTTTCACCTTTTTTAAATGTTGAATTTTCAAACTTTGACACAGTTTTAGGTTTCACTTCTTGTTTAGATTCATAGTTTCTATTTGACTCTTTAACAGATTTCACGATCTCTGGTTGTTTTTGCTTTTCATCTTTTGATTCGGTTTTTCTTCGAGGAAACACAGGCTTTAGATTCAGACACTTACGTCCAATATGTCCAACAGTATTGCATTTAAAGCAAGTCCGGTTATCAGAAACATTTCCACTAGTGGGTTTTACTCCACTTGTGGACTTCATGTTAGCCTTGTCCCAAAGTTCTTTCTCCTTTTTGAATTCATCATTTGATTTCTTACCAATCATACCTTCTTCTTGAACCGTATTTGTCCCATACACAAACTTCATGTGTTTACCTTTGTATTCATGACATGGCGACTTTTGGTTCCTTCTTGGTTCTTCTTCTCTTTCCTCTAAACCCAATCCTTCTCTCCTGTTCTCAGGAAAATCACCACCAAACTTTCGATAATTGTTAGCATTCCTTTTAGGTTTCGAGTAAAATCTTTTCTCGTTTTTCTCAAGATCATCTGATGAAATTTCTACAAGTTTGAAAAATTTATCAAGTTGATCTTCTCTCACGTTCCGAATCGGAAAACTATCATCAAAATATAATCTATCAGATTCCTTAATGTTTTACATAACAACATTAGGATCATCACTTAGATCATGTTCTGATGATGAATCGTCATCTTCAGATTGTGATTCCGAGTTGTTCAAACTTGATTTGGCGCTTTCAGAGCTGCCTTCATCAGAATGATTTCCTAACACATTTTAACCACATTTTTTACCACCGCTTCATTGTCATCATTTGATTTCGTAAAGTCTACGTCAATGTTCTCAGGCATTTTATCTTTCTTTTCTGATAAGAGTAAAGATTAAATGCCTTTTCAATCTCATCATCTTTCTTGCAAGAGTAACTTTCAAGAAATGGTGGAGGAACACTTCCGTATACTTTACGCTTTGATTTATCACCATTTTCCTCCGTCTTAATCGTAGGTAAAATGTGATCAATGACATATGCGTTTGTGGTGTAACTTTTTAGCAGTTGTCTTACTCTTTCTGTTTCCATCTTTATGTCATGAAGCTCACGCTTTGTTTCGGAAATGGTATTAATGTACATGTTAATTGCTTTTTGTTTTTCAATTACAGTGGCATTTAACATTTTACATTAGCGTTAAGTTCACGATTAGCGTTATCAACATATTTATATTTGCTTGATATTTTGTCATAAGCTTCTTTTATGGTTCTGTAATCATAATGAAAGTTTTCGTTGTGTACAGTCAATTCTCTTATGACTTTGACTTTATCAAGACATGGTTCACAAGGACTTGTGCACTTTGTGCAAGGTTTTTCAACCTCCACAATTTTCACAACTTCCTTTTCAGACATTTTTACCTCAGCTTTTACCTTTTCTGCCTCTGATTTCAAAGCTTCTTGCCTTTGCATCTCTAGGTAAGCTAATTCTTCTTCCTCAGCTCTCTGCCTATAACCTTCCAGAACGGCATTTTCCAAAGCAGCATCAACATATGATGTATCAGATTCATCTACTAACTCTGCTATCATAGCAACACCAGTTTTCTTTCCGATGTATCTGTTCCAGTCAAAACCATCTTCTTCATGATTAGCAACAAGAGCTTGTTCGGCTTTCTTTGCAGGTTTATCTTCTAATTCGACTTGTGTTCTCTTTAGATATGGCTTGTATTGAAGAGCTTTCTTGTAGTACTCATTGTTGCTGCCGAAAGGATTTTGGTTTCCACTTACTTCTTGATTGCTGCATTCTCGTTTAAAGTGTCCTTTTTGTCGACATATGAAACATGTGACTTTAGACTTGTCAAATCCAAGTTTGTTGTTTGAATTACCAATATCCCTTCCAGTGAGTGCCACAAATTTAGAAGCTCTTCTGATAATAGATGCAAGGCTCCATTTAATATCCATTAGCTCCAATTATTCTTCGTCCACCTGATCATAATCTTCGGCAGTCATCTCTAGATTACCAATCTTTCCAGCAACGAGACTTTCAAATGATTTGAGAGCAATAGAAAGAAGTGCTATGTGTTGTTTAGCCACCTTTTCTGGAAATACATTCTTCAAATCAACTGCTTGCATTGGAAAACATTTGAATCAGAACTAGCTAGGTTTGTCTGATTTTGGAATGATGAGTTTGAACTTGCACTTGTATATCCAACATATGGAGAACTTTGACTTGGAGAAGAATTTGTATTTGCACTAAATGCTGTTTGAATTTTCGGGCTTTGAATCGGAGTATCTGGAATACCTCCTTTGTAATAGACACCGACATCTTGAACAACATTAGCATTCTTTGATTTTGCAATCTTCATCAATTCCATTTCATGTCCTTCCAATTTGTTTATGAAAGATGACACCTTGAAATGTCTCCAAGAGGATTATTCTTCAGAATCGTCAGATATGTTGTCCATTCTCCTTCTGGAAGTGCATCGGCCAACTTCTTGATTTGCTCTTCATTAGATTTTTGATATCATGTCTTCTCATCTGGACCATGAGGTGACAATATCTATCGATCATCTGCTTCATTGTTTCACCTTTAATCATCGTGAAGATCTCGAATTCTTTCTTGATTAAAGCCTTTTGCTTTTGATCATTTCATCACTTCCTTTGAATTTTTCACAAAGAGAATTCCATAATTCTTGCGAAGTGTCATATTCTGGTAAAAGAATCAAGATGTCATCCTTTACTGATTATTGTATCAAGCTGATCATTTTCTTCTCCCAACATAGTTATCTTTGTCGGTATTTGAAAACTTGTTCAACGGAAGATCTTGATCACGCTCATCCTTTGGCAATTTGTAACCATCTTCAACTGCAACCCAGCTGTTGAATTGATACGCTTGTATCCAATTCACAAACTTTTCTTTCCATCCTTCAAATTCATCCATGCTCATTAGCTTTGGCGGTTTCGACGTAGTACCCATTTCGTTGTCGATATTCATCTGGTTCGCTGCAAGAACATTAGCGTTTGATGAAGAAGCCATTTGAGAAACGAACACGTTGTGGAAATCTTCCATTTTGACAATCCGAAACTTTATATGAGAATACGATAAAAAACACTCGAAAATTGATTAGAAACAGACAAGTTCGGTCGAACTTGTGTGAAAACAGGTTTTGATTTCAAGTTTCATAAAGTTCGGTCGAACTTAGAAACAATTTTCAATTTTATCACACACACCTCAAGTTCGGTCGAACTTGATGTATAATTATGAGAAAAATTACAACTTCGAGCGGACTTGTAAGAAAGATCTCAAGAAACAAGTAAGTTCGGTCGAACTTAAGTGAATCTTCACTAGAATTATTTCAAGTTCGATCGAACTTAATAGAACTTCAAGCAAAATTCAACAAGTTCGAGCGGACTTAAGCTCAAAATCTTGAAAAACTAATCAAGCTCGGTCGAACTTGATTAAAAATCAAAGAATTTCAATCAAGTTCGGTCGAACTTAGTGTTAAGTTCGGCTGAAACTTGTTTCCAAAACATGGTTTTTTCAACTTTTTGATATCAAAACATTTGAATTTGATGTCCAAACTCTCAGGGTTTAATCACAACTGTATTTTACATGACATATTCAATTTTTAGCTGATTTTGTCCATGAAATCATCAAGTATGTGAAAATGTTAAGAAAAATGATAGAATGGAGATGAAGTAGAGAAATCTTGTCTTGATTCCATCAAATTTAGGTATCCAAGCTCTGATACCACTTGTAGGAATGTCCACGATTAGCACGGGAACCTAAATTTGTTATCTATTGTCCGATTAGGCGGAAACTAATGACAAGTTAACCAAATAACAAGAATTACTCATTTAAATGTTGTTTTCATTGATCTAATGTTCAATACATTCGAGAACCGGATCCGACAGAGCTTCGCCGTCTCTGTGCCAAAATCTGTCCAGGTTACAAATGAAATCCCAAGGCACCTATTTATAGACTTGTAAGTTCGCTCGTGAGAGGAGGAAGTTCGGGCGAACTTGACTTAGTCAAGTTCGGCCGAAGTTGACTTCATTCATATAATCTCAAGCGAACTTGGCCTAGAACTCACTTAAATACGCCTCGTTTCTAACAGATTAAGCCCTATTCACTCAGACTCGATACATAATGACGTAGGCAACAAACATATGCACCAACACAAGAAGTTGTTTTGTAATTTTTGTGAGAAAAGAAATCATGTCTCTGAAAACTGTTTTCTGTTAAAAGCTTATAACATAAAAAAACTTGTGTGATCCCAAATTCTTCAAAGTGCATCATCTGTGGTAGAACAAACCACATAACCCAAGAGTGTGTTTATCTTCAAACCTATGAAACCAAGGTAAAAGAGATTAAATCAAAAGCTCTTGAAAATCAAAGTTCAAGTTCTGCTAGAAATAAATCTAAGCAGACCTTTGAACCTGTTGAAACATCTGTTACAAAAGCACTGAACAAAAACTCTGTTCCCAGAGAGGTACAAGTGACAGATGCACCACCTGCAAACAGGTATCCAAGAGGATATGGCCAACCCATTTATCAAAAGGTTTCTCTTAGTTATGAGGGTTACAAGAAACCCTCAAAGCCAAAAGTCAACAGGCATCCTCATGGTTACCAAAATCTGTTAGGAAATGGTTCACAACAGTGGTTACACAGACCAAATCAAACCACTGAACATTTTCCTAAATTTGAGATTGGACAATCTGTGACCCCATCCAAAGCCATTTTGGCTTTGGAAACCCACCTAAACTAATTGTTAACTAATGTGCCGGGAGCTTCCACTTGCCTTGATAGTTTATGGTATGTAGATAGTGGAGGCTCCCGGAACATGAAAGGATGTAGAGCCCTACTAAAAGATTTCATGGCACATGGAGGAGGTGATATATCCTTTGGTAACAATGCAAAAGGGAAGGTGTTGGGGTCAGGGTCAGTTTAAGCTTGGAAACTCAAATTTGAGCATGTTAATCTCATTGACAATCTAAAATTGAACATGCTAAGTGTCTAACAAATGAGTGAGAAAGGATATGGATCCTTCTTTACATGTCAAATTGTAGGACCAGAGGTTGTTAAAAAGATTGATCAAATTATTTCTAAGTGCAAAGCACAACTTGTTGCTCATAGGAGTGGCAATGTGTATGTGGTTGATATGTTGAAGGATAATCCAATGTCTAATGTATGCCTGTTCTCAGTTGCTTATAGCAAAGAGACAAAGTTATGGCATAGAAGACTTGGACACACAAATCTGAAAATTATCACCACTCTCTTAAAACAAAATCTTGTCAGAGGTTTACCTCCAAAACAATTCACTTGTGAAGAACATTGTGTTTCCTGTTTAAAAGGAAAACAGCATAAAAGTTCTTACAAGTCCATTGAAGAGTCTAAAACAACCCGTGCTTGCAATTGCTACACATGGACTTGTTTGGCCCTATAAAAATCATGAGTCTTAAAAAGAAAAGATATTGTCTTGTCATTGTAGATGATTTTTCAAGGTTTACATGGACATTTTCATGCACTCTAAAGATGAAACTATTTGCACTTTGCAAAATTTTGTCAAACAAGTTGAAAAGCAATTTGACATGCCAGTAAAAATTTTTAGAAGTGACAATGGGACAAAGTTTAGAAATATGGAGTTGGATGCTTTCTGTGAGTCAAATGGGATTGTTAGACAGTATAGCATCCCAAGGACACTAGAGCAAAATGCTGTGGTTGAAAGGAAAAACAGAACTTTAATTGAATCAGCAAGAACTATGCTTGCAGACTCAGGTTTACCCTTGTCTTTTTGGGCAGAGGCTATAAACACTGCTTGCTATGTTCAGAATAGAGTTTTGATTAACCACAGGCATCAAAAGACTGCCTACGAAATCCTTTACAAAATCAAACCCCTGATCTCATATTTCAAAGTCTTTGGCTGCCCATGCTTCATTTTAAACTTAAAAGATTCAATTTCCAAGTTTGCAACCAAAGTTGATTGTGGTTATTTTTTGGGATACTCAACCACTGCTAAAGGCTACAGAGTTTTTAACTCTAGGACCAAGTGTGTTGAAGAAACTTCAAATGTAAAGTTCAATGAACTTTCTTCATTGAAAATCCCAGCAAATCCCACAGATCTGTTTGGTTTAGATAAATTTACATTTGAAGATGTGTCTATCAAGACTAACTATGCAGGTACATCACAATCTTCACATCAAGATTATGGATATGACAGTGTGCTTCCACAATTCAAAGCCAATCCATCCATCAAACCTCTGCCAGCTCACAAAATCAAACCTCTGCCACTGTTGGCTTACCAATTGTTGACCCTCAAACCTCTGCCACTGTTCGCTTAACAATTGTTGACCCTCAAACCTCTGCCAGCTCACAAAATCAAACTACTGTTGATAAAATTCCACACTCTGTGAACAAAAATCAACACAACCACACATCCATTCCCCCTATACCTCCACCTCCATTCCAAACAGATGTTGGTATTTCAAATTTACCAACAAATGTTAGCTCAGATGATTCCCATCTACAACCTTCACCTCAAAATGCCATTTCCCATATGAAGGAGATTTGATTTTCCTTAAAAGCCATCCATTGGATCAAGTTATTAGTAACATCAATAAGGGAGTGCTCCCAAGAAATCAATCCCAAAACATCTTCTTTTTACTGGCTTTCTATCACTCACACAACCTGTCAAGTACCAAGAGGCACTAAAAGACAATAGTGGGGTAGAAGCCATGCAAGAGGAGCTCCTACAATTCAGGAGACAACAAGTTTGGGAACTTGTATCACTACCTAAGGATATATGTTCAATTGGCACAAAATGGGTCTTTAAAAACAAAACTGATGAAAGGGGAATTATTGTCAAGAACAAAGCAAGGCTCATGGTTCAAGGCTATAGACAAGAAGAAGGTATTGACTATGATGAATGATGTGTGCAAAATGCAACATATAAATTACATCAATTGAGGCATAAAACTAACCCTTTTTAGTACTAATGTTGGAAAAAGCACGTTTCTTTGTTCCTTTTGTATTTTCAGGATAAAAAGAGCATAAAAGAACGGAAGAAGCAAATAAGCAGCCAAAACCAACATAAATACGAAAAGAAGGAATAACGAACCATGCCCGACCCCTCAGCAACACCCCAAAAGACAAAAACAAGGTTACAGAAGACGACCACGGGTCATGTCCATCCAACACGGGGCTTGGTCAGACCCTAAACTTCAAGCCCAAAACTTGCAGAAGCTTCTATGCCCACCACGGGGCCGTACCCAGGCCAACATGGGGCGTGGTCAACTATAAGATTTGCAGAATCCAGATAGTACAGCGAACAGTTGACCACGTGCCTAGAGGCCACGAGGTCATGTGGGGCCCTCTGCTATCAGATGCAATTAATAAAGAAAGAGAAGGATGATGGCCACGGGCCGTGCCCACTGGACACGGGGCCATGGCCGGGCCTCTGTTTTGACTATAAATAGGGGTTTCTTTGTTCCCTTCAAAGGCATCCCTTGGTAAACCACTTCTCTCTCACTTTGCCACCACTCTCCCACCACTACAACACCAACACCCACCACCATCATCCATCTTTCATCTTTAAAGTGTGTAGTAGTCTCGGGATCCAAGATTGATTGTAAGGGTTTTTGTCAATCAAAGGCGATGCTTGGCTAATCTCTTACATCACTTGGTGAAGACAAGTATTTAATGTATTACTTTTGATTTTTAGTCTTTCGGCACTTTTTATTTGGGTTTGTATTAATGACTTTAATAACTAGTTTCTTATGTTGAAAGTGCATTTTCCTACCATTTCTTCATGATGTCATTGATTTGCTCATTCGAGTCTTTACGGTCTATATAAAGCGCGTTAACTAACCTGGTAGGGGGTTAGAAGGGTGGGTTGGTAAAATTCTTGTCTCGTTTAGTGTATAGATCCTGTGAGGACTTGGTTCGAGTTTATTAGGACCTCCTTCAATACCCTAAAGGTATTGGATGGCGGGGGTGCGAATGGGTTGAACCCCTCATATGTAAACTACTATTAATATTTAAAACCGGCTACTTGGGATTGTATCCTTGCTGACTCAAACCACTTAGCCGAGAGTAACGTCACCTTCAAAAGAGGGGCCTACCACTTTTCGCATTAATAACTTATTTAATTGTCTTCCAGTATTCCGACCCTTTGGGATTGTATCCCTGCTGACTCAAACCACTGGGTTGAGGGTAGCGTCACCCTCAAAAGAGGGCCTACTACTATAACTAAGATAATCTCTTAAAAAGTCCGAAAGTGCGAAAATCATCAAAGGATACATTAAAGATAAGTTGGATCCAAGTGATTCTATATTGTCTATCTTTTCTTTTTATTTTATTTATCATCTTATTTTTATTTTTAATTTAACTTTTATTAAAAAGATTTATATTGATTAGACGTTGACGATAAACCGGTATTAAAAGCTCTTGTGTCCTTGGGCGATCTCGGTATCTTACCAACGCTATACTACGCTCACGATGGGTGCACTTGCCCAAGTGTGTGTTTAGTGTTAGTATAATATTGTGTTTTATAAATTTAAAACTTGACTAATGCGTAAAATGAACATAAAATAATAACAAAAATATAGTACACTCAATGCCACCAATTTTTGGCGCCGTTGCTGGGGACACAAGGATTTTGAGAAAGTTTAAAATCAACGGCATAATTATTTTTAACAATTTTTCTTTTCATTTTTAGGAATTTTTCAATTTCTAGAAAAATCTGCAGTTTCTGCAGGCTGCAACACGGGACCGTGTCAAACCAACACGCCCCCGTGCCCAATAACAGCAGCGACATCATCTGTTTTGAGTCAGACAGTAGCTGAACATGGGGCCGTGTCAATCCAACACGGGGCCGTGTCCATCGTCCAGTTGCTGGAAACAGGACTGTTTGATCCCGACAGTTAATAACCTCTGACACACACATGGATGATATTAATTATTTTTTATTTCGCCAATCTTACAACAACTGGTGTCAACTATGTAGAGGATTCTATCAAGACTTAGAATGCTATATTCCAAATTTTGAACTCCACTATTTAGCAGACCCATCACTTTCCCTTGGAAATCACCTAAGATTGGTGAAAGTAAAAACAATCCATATCACCTAACCAAATGCACTCAAACTTCTCCATACGACATTATCTCTTCCGAATTATGTCAACTAGAAAAGGATTCCTCGAAAAATAAAAGAAATGGAACTTATGATTAGAGAGAGGTACTCATCACAAGCCTAACGCCAAGAAGAATCGTTGAGTTTGCATTTGGAATCTAGCAACGTCGAAGTCGTAAATAGTACCTTAGTTGTTGGTGCACCTGGTGTTTGTCACTTGTCGAATAGGCTAGATAGAGCGTGTGTTGAATATTGTATAGGTTAGAATCGAATACACGACAAAAATACGAAGTTTTTAATGTATTTAGAGTCAAGTTCGCTTGAGAGTGTATGTTTTGTAGTCAAGTTCGGCGGAACTTGACTAAGCAAGTTCGCCCGAACTTGCTTCTCCACCAACGAACTTGACTAAGTATAAATAGGTGTGTTGTTCATTTGTAGTTTAAGTTTTTGGCATCCCTACGAGGAGGTGCTGCCTGATTCTCTCCAGGAACTCCGACAGCTGGACTTATAAAGATGTATATTCTTTCGGTATGAATGAAGACTTCTGCTGCATTCTACTTCTACTCCTTTCTGTAATAACATTCTACTTAATCGGTTTACGTTTATCCATTAACTTCCGTCTATAACCGCCTGATCACGGACCTTTATTCGTCTCTTGCATTAACATTAACGAAGTCGTCCCTGCGTCGATTGTGCCATGAAGGACTCTCCATCGGCCCACACCGGTGCGCTCATAGCCCTGAGCGATTCGACATACACCTTCTTTAACGAGAGCCCGGATATGGGGAATAAACGTTGGCTTCGCCCACCGGTAAATAGATTAGTTTTTACCCTTTCCGATAACCTCTTGCATTCATGCAGAAACCAAGAGCAACTCCAGTACCTTAGACACTTCGGTGTTGTTCCTCCAGTAAAGAACCTCCAGATTACTGGAATTCCTTAAAATAAAGAAGACGCATCATAAAAACTCCAACCACGGGGCCGTGCTCATCCAACACGCCCCGTGCCCACCGAAAAATTCACCACGGGGTCGTGTTCTAGCCAACACACCCCGTGTTCCTAATACAGACAAACGTGTCAGAACATTGTCTGACCACAGGGCCGTGTTCAGCTGGCACGGGCCGTGGCCAGTGTGCTGTCGCTTTCTATAAAGTCAGCATTGTTGCTGCATGTTTGGCCTCTATCCAAAGACAAAGATCTCCTGAGATTTTTCACATATACCTTAAAAGGTATGTTCTTGAATAGGTTTCCTCAAACCATCTTGTCTTTGCCACTTTTGTCACTTTCATTCTTGTTCTTTGAACTTAAATCCTCCATTAAAGCTTTAAAGTCCATAGCTTCAAGCTTTGTTTTTGCAAAACATATGTTTTAACCCAAAGATTCTTAATAAACAACATGTTTATCACATTGCTTTAAGTTATTTTGTTCACAAATGTTTTAAACCTGAGAAAAATAAGTTAAAACAATGAAATTTTTGAGTTCAAAACAGTGCAGGAGGATGGGCACGGGCCCGTGTCTGTTGGACACGGGGCCATGGTGAGCTTTTAAACTCATGTTTCATTAAAAATTCACCCTTGTTTTCTTAGTATGTCATCCTAGAACAGTGGAACGTCGTCAGCCGCATCAAGAAACAACCAAGGAAGAAGGAGACCATCAATTGATGCTACCCTAGTTCGTGGCATGTATGCTTTAAGGGAAGCCATCGACGAAATGGCATCAGTGGAAGAGGCCCTTGTCGATCGTGTTAACTATTTAATGGTAGGGTTGGAGAATTGCTTGCAAGAAATCAACCTTTTGCACCAAAGGTTGAACATTCTTGCACAACCTCCCATGGAACCAATCTTCCCCCAAGAAGATTGGAACCTTGCTCAAGAGATCGTTAACCCAACCGGATGGGATGACCTCCCTCCAGAACCTCCTCTAGACGCATTATATGAGGTTCCAACAATGGTCGCACCTCCCACACCTCCCCCGTATGAAAATACGGAAGAAGAACCTTCCCTCTTCCTCCCTCGGGAGATCGAGGAAATGTTCAATGACTATTGAGGGGTGCACCCTCCGGGTTGAAGTTCCTAGAAGCCCCTATCTACCGAAAGAATCAATTTCGGGTTTTTGTCGTTCTTAGAACATGTAACCATCTAGGATGGAACTTCACTATGGTTTAGATTTCTTGCATCTATCTAATTTTAGGAACTTTGTAATTTTCATTTTTAGGATTAATTTTAGGAACTTTGTAATTTTCATTTTTAGGTTTAGATTTCTTGCATCTATCTAATATATATGACAGTTTAAGTTATATGTGGTGTTTGGATCTTAAATAATGGCTTAACACACGAGAAAAGATGAAAAATGCCCAAGGGACGTCAAAACCACACCCCATGCATGAAAACAGCGCCTTCCGACAACTTTCGCATCTTTACAGCATGTGCAGCATGAGGCCGTGCTCAGTTCAACACGCCTTGTGCCCAGGTTCTGCAGAAAAAAGTTCTGAAACAGGTTATTAACCACGGGCTGTGTTGACTGGCCATGCCGTGTGGTCAAGCTTCTGTAAGTTTTGTCACTTGCACTCTGGACACGGGGCCGTGCCCGGACCACATGGACCCGTGCCCAGATGCCCAGTAACATAAAAGTTTGTTTTTTGACACACTTTTACACATTCGAATCAACCGAAAATTTATTTTTGGATACATTGAGGACCATGTGTAATTCAAGTGTGGGGTGGGGGGAACTAACACTTTGAATCTAGCAAGTCCTAATAACAAGCCTTACACAAAATCCTATTGGAACCGCTAATCACCCCAATTTTTTTTTCAAAATTTTTCATTTTCTTACTTGTTTTGGTTTAATTTGGGAATAACAAGTTCTAAAAAATTATGTTTTTACAATTTACAACCGATTGCGTCATGATAAAAAGAACCAAATAAGAAAATTTATATAAAAAAGGGGTATGCCAAATCTTTTTTAAAATTTGATTATATATACTTGATCACATTACGAACCCATGCCCACAATAAGTGAGCTTTGAGCCTTTATCGAGCATACATTCATCTTTAAACTAAATGCTCATCTTCATTTCTTGTGTGAATAGCCGCTTGGTTCTTACGACTCTAGAACTTGCCAAGAAGATACATTCCAAATCCTTACCAACATAAACCCAAGTAAGTAAATGATGGAGGCACTAGGACCAATCCGTTTTTCATTCAAAACCATTATTTTCCTTTTTTTACCCATTGCCAAAATCCCCCTAGTTAACCCCTTTGAGCCTATACCTTTTTCATTTCAAACCCGAAAAACAAAACATCCATTACCCACCAAAACCCTTTTTCATTCAAACCCATTTATTTTAGTAAAAAGCGCCGGTTATGTTGAAAGTGAAAAACAAACAAACCATATCTCTTTAACCAAACAAGTTCTTTTAAAAATCTTGTTTGAAAATGATTGGTTTAAAGAAATAAACAATTTTTATGATAACCGACGCTTTTTACGCTTTTCGCCATTTTACTAACTGCTAACCCAAAATCACCTACCCTTAGCCCAAGCCTAACCCTTTCAAAGTACTCTTGATACTCGCAAAGGTTTATAGTTAAAAAGGAGGAGGTTTGATCGGTTGGCAAGCATATGGTAGAAGTAAGTTCCAAACCGGAATTGAGTGATATCCCAAAAATACATCTTCGTCCGAGTGTTGAGTGATCTCTTGTGAGGTACGTGAACTTGTATATAAATAGAATTTAAGGAGGCATGTTATGCCCAAAACAAATAATTTTCTCTAAACCGTTCTAAATAAATCATGACGAATAGGATTGTAGATAAAGTAAAACAAAAATTTAAATAAAGATCTTGGATTCCCGACACTCAAAGACAAACCACAAAACTTCTTCTCAACCTTCCATTTGGGTGTGTAAGCCACATTTAAAGAGTTTTGCTTGAGGACAAGCAAAGATTCAAGTGTGGGGATATTTGATGTATGCAAAATGCAACATATAATTTACATCAATTGAGGCATAAAACTAACCCTTTTTTAGTACTAATGTTGGAAAAAGCACCTTTCTTTGTTCCTTTTGTATTTTCAGGATAAAAAGAGCATAAAAGAAAGAAAGAAGCAAATAAGCAGCCAAAACCAACATAAATACGAAAAGAAGGAATAACGAACCATGCCCGACCCCTCAGCAACACCCCAAATGACAAAAACAAGGTTACAGAAGATGAGCACGGGCCGTGTCCATCCAACACGGGGCGTGGTCAGACCCTACGCGTCAAGACAAAACCTGTAGAAGCTTCTACGCGCACCACGGGGCCGTGCCCAGGCCAACATGGGGCGTAGTCAACTATAAGATTTGCAGAATCCAGATAGTACAGCGAATAGTTGATCACGGAGCCATGCCCAGAGGCCACGGGGTCGTGTGGGGCCCTATGCTGTCAGATGCAATTAATGAAGAAAGAGAAGGGTGATGGCCATGGGTCATGCCCACTGGACACGGGGCCGTGGCCGGGCCTCTGTTTTGACTATAAATTGGGGTGCTTGGTTCCCTTCAAAGGCATCTTTTGGCAAACCACTTCTCTCTCACTTTTCCCCCACTTCACCACCACTACAACACCAACACCCACCACCATCATCCATCTTTCATCTTTAGAGTGTGTAGTAGTCTCGGGATCCAAGATTGATTGTAAGGGTTTTTGTCAATCAAAGGCCATGCTTGGCTAATCTCTTACATCACTTGGTGAAGACAAGTCCTTAATGTATAACTTTTGATTTATAATCTTTCGGCACTTTTTATTTAGGTTTGTATTAATGACTTTAATAACTAGTTTCTTATGTTGAAAGTGAATTTTTCTAAAATTTCTTCATGATGTCATTGATTTGCTCATTCGTGTCTTTACGGTCTATATAAAGCGCGTTAACTAACCTTGTTGGGGGTTAGAAGGGTGGTTTGGTAAAATTCTTGTCTCGTTCAGTGTATAGATCATGCGAGGACTTGGTTCGAGCTTATTAGGACCTCCTTCAATACCCTAAAGGTATTGGATGGCGGGGGTGCGAACGGGTTGAACCCCTCATATGTAAACTACTATTAATATTTTAAACCGGCTACTTGGGATTGTACCCTTGCTGACTCAAACCACTTAGTCGAGGGTAACGTCACCTTCAAAAGAGGGGCCAACCACTTTTCGCATTAATAACTTATTTAATTGTCTTCCAATATTCCGACCCTTTGGGATTATATCCCTGCTGACTCAAACCACTGGGTTGAGGGTAACGTCACCTTCAAAAGAGGGGCCTACTACTATAACTAAGATAATCTCTTAAAAAGTCCAAAAGTGCGAAAATCATCAAAGGATACATTAAAGATAAGTTGGATCCAACTAATTCTATCTTGTCTATCTTTTCCTTTTTTATTTTATTTATCTTCTTATTTTTATTTTTAACTTTTATAAAAAATTAGATTGATTAGACATATCGTGAATGAAAAAGGGTATCCACGTTGATCCCGCCAAGATCGACGCTATCAAGAACTGGGGAGCACCCAGGACACCGACAGAGATCCGCCAATTTTTGGGTTTGGCTTGTTACTACAGACGTTTCATCAAGGGATTTTCAAAGATCGCGCAACCGCTTACCACTCTCACCCAGAAAGGCACTAAGTATGCTTGGAGTGACAAGCAGGAAGCAGCATTTCAATTGCTGAAGCAGAAACTTGCAGTGCACCCATCCTGTCCTTGCCGGAAGGGACTGATGAATTTGTGGTATATTGTGATGCTTCCATTCAGGGGTTGGGATGCGTATTTATGCAACGTGATAAGGTCATCGTGTATGCGTCGCGACAATTGAAGGTTCACGAGAAAAACTACACAACACATGACCTGGAATTGGGAGCAGTGGTGTTTGCGCTTAAGATTTGGAGACACTACCTATATGGAACAAAGTGCACAATCTATACAGATCACAACAGCCTCCAGCATATCTTTGACAAGAAGGAGTTGAACATGCGACAGCGTCGCTGGGTCGAACTCCTGAACGATTATGAATGTGCCATTCGGTATCACCCGGGTAAAGCTAACGTGGTAGCTGATGCCCTCAGTAGGAAGGAGCACATGAAACCTCGTCGGGTACGAGCATTACAATTCACCATTCATTCGGGGTTACCCGAACAGATACGCGATGTGCAGCTAGAAGAAGTTAAGGAAGAAAACATTAAGGCCGAATCTGTGGGAAGAATGGAACGCGATTGGGAAGTAAAACCCAGTGGTGCCCGGTATTTCATGAATCGTATATGGGTACCTCTCTACGGAGATCTCAGAAAGCTAGTTATGGACGAAGCTCACAAATCCCGATACTCTGTCCATCCCGGTTCGGACAAGATGTATCAAGACCTTAAAGCCGCGTACTGGTGGCCCAACATGAAAGCGGATATAGCCACCTACGTGAGCAAGTGTTTGACTTGTGCGAAAGTCAAGGTGGAATACCAAAAGCCATCAGGGCTACTTCAACAACCTGAGATCCCAGTGTGGAAAAGGGATCAGATCTCGATGGACTTTATCACTAAACTCTCGCGAACTCCGGGTGGTTGCGATACCATCTGGATAATCGTGGATCGTTTAACTAAGTCCGCACACTTCCTAGCGATCAAAGAACCAGATAAGATGGATAAGTTGACTCGCATCTACATTAAGGAAGTAGTTTCTCGGCACGGAGTGCCAACGTCCATCATCTCAGACAGAGATGCTCGTTTCACGTCCAACTTTTGGCAGTCACTTCAGAAAGCGTTGGGTACACGCTTAGATATGAGCACAGCTTACCACCCCTAGACGAATGGTCAAAGTGAAAGGACTATTCAGACCTTGGAAGACATGCTTAGGGCATGTGTGGTAGACTTCGGGAACAGTTGGGAAATCCATCTGCCTTTAGTGAAATTCTCGTATAACAACAGTTACCATACGAGTATTCCAGCGGCACCGTTTGAAGCATTATACGGTCGCAAATGTAGATCACCGGTCTGTTGGACAGAAGTCGGTGATAGTCAACTCACAGGTCCTGAGTTGATACTTGAGGCTACTGAAAAGATTGTGCAAATCAGAAACCGCATGGCAGCGGCACGAGATCGACAGAAAAGCTACGCTGATCAACGACGCAAACCGCTCGAATTTCAAGTAGGCGACCGCGTCCTACTGAAGCTGTCACCCTGGAAGGGTGTAATCCGTTTTGGGAAACGAGGCAAACTAAACCCACGGTACGTAGGCCCATTTGTGATCTTGAAACGTATCGGGCCCGTAGCTTATCAATTAGACCTTCCTGCCGAACTCAATGGAGTTCACAACGTTTTTCACGTGTCAAATCTGAAGAAGTGTCTATCAGATGAGACCCTAGTCATTCCATTGGATGAGATTCAAGTGGATGAACAACTGCACTTTGTGGAACAACCTATCGAGATCATGGATCGTGAGATCAAGACTCGAAGGCACAGCAAGATACCGATCGTCAAGGTTCGTTGGGATTCTAAGCGTGGACCAGAGTTCACGTGGGAAAGAGAGGACCAAATGAAAAGCAAATACCCACACCTTTTTGCAGCTGAGCAGCAAGCTAACGTTACCACCAACTAAATTTTCGGGATGAAAATTCTTTCAACATGGGGATGATGTGACAGCCTGGGAATTTCTTGTACCATTGCTAACAAACTGAATCTTTGTGCGTTGCATTCTAAACCGCGTTTACTCAATTTTCGGGATGAAAATTCTTTCAACATGGGGATAATGTGACATCCTGGTTTTTCAGGTATCTTAAACGCACTACTTCACGGTTATTCATTCCTGCGCAAATTTGATTCGGAGAATTTAAATTATACGCTCGCAATAACTACGCTAACTTTGTGAACTCATCGAGTGAATTACGTGCTATGTGTTATTAGACGTTTATAAGTTTTGTGAATTATTATATCATGTTTTGATTTCGCGATTATTAGTTTATAAAAAAAATATATATTAAATAAATAGCCGAACCGAACCGAGCCGCGAAACGTGTCGACCTCACTTCCTTGTGGCCCAAGTAACTAGCCTAAACTTGAGGCCCAAGTTATTCACCCAAACCCCCCCCCCCTTTGCGGCCGCAAGCCCACCCCCACCCCTTTCTTTTTTTCCTTCCCTTGTTTTATATAAATAGGCATGCATGTGTTATGTTACAAAAAAAAAAACAAGAAACCCTAAGTTCTAAGAAGCCGACGGCAGCCCCCCCCCCTCTTGATCGCACAAGCCTTCAACCCGGATTGATTCCAATCTTGTTCCCGGTTCGCTAATCTTCATCATATCAAGGTTAGGACTTTAATTGTTTTGCAAATCACATTAGGGTTTATAAAATCTTGATCATGATTGTATGTATTGTTAGAATCATTGTTATGAAAAGTGTTATGATTTATGTTTAGTTCGGTTAATTGTGTGAGTTTTTGCGATTGTGATGTTTGGATGAATACAAGAATCATAGGCTGCGTTTTGTGATAAAAATCATATTATATGATTAGGGTTTGTATGAGTATTGATGTACATGATGATATGTGACTAATAAACCTGTTCTTGATCATTATTATTTAGCGTCTCGATTGTTTAAGCGTGTTCTATTGCGATGAAAGTCGAAAACAGGTTGCTGAATGGTATTTACAGCCAACTTCAATTGGCTGTAACCTGGTCATTATTTATCGAAAAGTGGATTTTCTGAAGCCTAAAACGTGTATTTTTGAAAAACGCTTCTAATGGCGCTGGATTCATATTTTTCTGAGGTCGTTTGATTTTTTTAAGTGGTCATTTAAGTGCAGTAACTGAAGATGTGTAAATTCTGAAAATTTGTTAGTTGTTTATCGAGTCGGATCTCATAATCTGTAGAGGGTTGGGTCACGAAATTTGTACAGAAACTGGAGACGGGAATTTCCGGGAAACTCCCACTGGAATTTTGTTAATTGGATGAACGATGATTTTTAAATAATTTCTCCCGTGGACTGCAGTCAGAAGGAGACGAATCTGACTGCAGCCTAGTATATAAATGTTTTTGAATAATTTGTAATGTGTTAGGACTTGAAAAATTTACATAAAATTTTACAGTTTAGTTGACGCCTTCTGTAAAAAAATTGGAATTTTTAGAACGTTGGAACTATTTTATAAAAATCCTCGAAAACAGCCTAGTTATGAGCGTACAAGCTGAAGCTTGATAACTTGCGAATGTGTGTACCAAAGTGTTGTATGAGTTGAGTTGTGTTTATGACAAGTTGGTTTGATCACTATTTTGGTATGATAATACTTTGCATCCATGATTGTGTTTTCGAATTTGTTATTATGTGTGCCGCATTGTGTGTTAGTTATGCGTAGGGTTTTGTATCCGTGTGTTCACACACTAACTTTAAATCGGTTGACATGTTAGGACGCAATTAGCGGTCCCATCAATTGCTACCTTTGTGTTACACTAACCGAGCAATTAAAGGTGAGTTCACGGCCCCTATTTTATCCGGCTTTAAACAACAGGGGAGAAACATCTATACATTCTATAACTCTATCTTTTTACGTTATGCAAAATTAACGTCGTTAAACTACTCGATAACTAAGTTAATGTTAATGTACGTTATGGTCACTAAGCAGCTATATCACGGAAGTCCTCGACAAACTCTTGGATCGTTAGTATTGGGTTAGATAGCGGGGAAATTATAAGTAGTACTAATGGGCCCGACAAGCCCCACCCGAGCTAGTCGAGCTAGCCGACCGGGTATGGTCAACGGGTGAATAATTTGACCTAACTTTCGCCATGGTCAGGTATAGGCCTGGCAACACGGAGGCACAACAGTCAGCTTCGATCGCGAACACTTATGTGACATAACTTTAGGCTCGCTACCTACATGTTAACATTGAACTTAATTACGAACCAACATCATTATTATTCCGGGTTAGGAATAATGGAACCAACATCATTATTATTCCGGGTTAGGAATAATGGAGCCAACATTATTATTCAGGGTTAGGAATAATGGAACTAAACCGTTATCCCGGGTTAGGGATAACGGGGGAAACAAACTTTTAATCGAACCAATGAACTTATAAAAACCTATGAACTCACTCTTCTTTAATGTTGACACTTGTTTCTTTACATGTTTCTCAGGACGCTAGGAGAGCTAGGTGAACTCACTTGCATTGACCAAGGCATATTTTATCGAGTCTCATTTACGAACATTGTTTGGGATTTTTGGTTTTTTGGCGTTTATGTTGGCGCCCGTTACTTTACTTTACTTTAACGCTTCCGCACAACTTAGAAACTAATGCTTCCGCTAAACTTTGAAACTAAACTAAGATAAATTGAAAATAATTATGAATGAGTAAACAAATGTTTTTGGAAAACGTTTTAAATAAATCATATAGAGTCGTTCGATATTACTAGTGTCTCAGATTCTGTTTTGTTCACACGCCTCGCGGTAAAATCCCGCAAGTGGAAATTCAGGGTGTGACAGATTGGTATCAGAGCCTCTAGCTATAGAGAACTAGGTTTGCATTAAAAGTAGACCTAAACTATAGCTGATTACACGACACTAGACTTAGTTGGCACCGAACTGTGATATCTTGTTATATGTTGTACTACAACTGTGTTATGTAAGATATAAATGTATATTGTGATGAACGCAACCCGTAACTAACTACACAACCCAACAGGCAATGTCATCATCATCATCCGACAAACCTCTACAACCAAGGGCGCTGGGGAAGGCACCTATGGTCGAACCTCACCAGCTCATGGCGTGGAGACACGCTCAGCTGCTAGGAAAAGACTCGCTCTAGGAGAGGAGTCGTCCTCACGTCCGACCACCGCTATGCCGGTCGAACCGGTTAACTCGTTAGAAGTAGGGGACGACCTACTTAGGGATATGATAAGAAAACAACAGGAACAACTAGAGAGAATGCAGGAAACTATCAAAGCACAGGGATGGATGATACGTCAATTAACGGGTAAGACTGGAGCTCGATGAAGAGCAATATGAGAATAAGATAGCTCGCAACATTTTAGCTAAAGATCTTCGTGCTGAGCAGCTGAGGGCTGACTGGCTCGAAGACAGAGTTCTTGAGTCCAGTTGGAGGATTCAAGAACTAGAGCAGAATCAGGCACCTGTACCAGTACCCGCACCAGCACCAGCCCCTCAAGCGCCGGTAGAGGAAGAAGAGGAGGATCCAGAGGAGGATCCGGAGGAAGACCCGGCTGTAGAATCTGGAAACGCCGCGGAGGATGACGGCAACGATAGCGACTTGGGAGATGGAGACGTTGAAGACTGACTCGTCTCGTCAATTCCCCTTTTCTTTCCTTTAGTCTATTTATTTTTCTACTTATGTTTGAACTTGAAATTTTATAATTAAACTGATATGTTTGGTTGGCATTTTGTGAGACGTTGCAATTTATTTAATCGAATGTTCCTTTTGATTGTTTAATTTCTTGGGTTTTCATAACTTGAGGGATGATTTAAGCATGGAGTATGATAACTATATTGGATATATATACTTATCGGTGTGTGTTTATGTTGTCTTGCGAAGATCTAAAATGGCAACTGGACGTCGGGGAAACCTCAACATGACACCCGAAGAATTGGCCGCAATGATCCAAGAACACGTGAATGCTGCTCTGGCAGGTGTTCAAAACCCACCAGCAGGTAACCATTATTAAATTTTCATGGGAAAATCTAATGGTTGGGCTAGTAGACTTTCTCGCTGACTACCTATCCTCTGTCAGCAGGAGGGGGTCTTAACCCCTACAAGATGTTCCTCGATGCGAAACCGAGCAAATTCACGGGTGCAGAAGGACCCATAGGACTGGTCCGTTGGATTGAAAAGTCTGAATCGGTGTTCGAGATGTGCAATTGCCTTGAGGCCAATAAGGTCAAGTATGCTACCTCAACGCTGGAAGATGGGGCATTAACCTGGTGGAACGCACAAGTCCAAACACGTGGACTTATTGCTGCAAACGCAATGGCCTGGGCCGAGTTTAAGGCCCTAATCAAAGAGGAGTACTGTCCGCGGGACAGAGTTCAGCAGTTGGAGCAAGCGTTATGGAACCACAAGATGGTAGGATCTGAAATTGAAGTGTACACTGCGAAACATCACGATCTGGTGTTCCTATGTCCCGATCTGGCTAACACCGTTGGAATTGCCATCTCAGGGTGCAACTGAAGTTATCCCTGATAATAAAAGAAAATTTGAAGACTCGCCTGCTCGACAGTCTTCGTCAGCCCAGCCACAACAAGGAAACCAGAAACGGTTCAACAATTTCAACAGCAATCGGGGTCACAATAATCAGTCCACCAACAACACCCAGAACACCAGCGGCTATGTGGGTCGAAAGCCACAATGTAATCGTTGTAACCTCCATCATCACGGACCTTGTGCCGGAAATCGCTGCCAACGATGTGGCAAAACGAGACATGCGGCAAGGGATTGTCGTGGGGAAATCGTGTCTCGACAAAATCAAAATCAGCACCAGATTCAACAACAAGGTATTAACCGGGGGTGCTATCAGTGTGGTGGCACTACCCATTTCAAGCGAGACTGCCCGCAACTTCGCAACAACAACATCAATGGTGGGAACAACAACAACAACAACCACAACCACAACAACCACAACAACAACAACAACAACAACAACAACAACAACAACAATGGAAATGGTGGCACAGGAGGTGCCAAAGGTCGTGCATTCACACTAGGCCGCGGAGAGGCCAGAAACGACTCGAACGTGGTCACCGGTAAGTTTCCCCTTAACGAACATTTTGCTACTGTACTTTTTGATACGGGTGCGGATAGGAGTTTTATATCTGAGTCTTTTAGGAAGAACCTAAATATCACGCCTAAACCCCTAGAGACCCCTTACGTCATAGAACTAGCCGATGGAAAATCTGTAGATGTGACCCATTTAGTAACCGGCTGCCAACTTAAACTCGCTTGTCACACCTTTACCATTGATCTGATGACAACTACCCTGGGTAGTTTTGACGTGGTAGCCGGAATGGACTGGCTATCCGACGTCCGAGCTGAAGTCCACTGCTTCGAGAAATCTATCCGTATTCCGCTCTCTAACGATGAAGTCTTGATGGTGCAAGGCGAGAAGGCAGGCGCCGTCACAAACATCATCTCTTACATGCAAGCTCAGAAGTATCTTCGAAGGAAGAACTCCTTCGCTTTGCTCGCACTGGTCACCGAGCAGCCTAAGGACGAGAAGCGTATAGAAGATATCCCCGTCGTCCGTGACTTTTCCAATGTATTTGCTGAGGAGTTACCTGGTCTTCTACCACATCGACAAGTGGAGTTTGAAATCGAATTAGCGAACCATGCAACTCCTATCACCAAGGCCCCATAACGCCTGGCTCCAGCAGAGCTGCAAGAGCTGTCTACCCAACTTAAGGAATTGTTAGAAAAAGGATTTATCCAACCCAGTACTTCGCCATGGGGAGCTCCGGTCCTTTTTGTCAAGAAGAAGGACGGGACCTTCCGCATGAGCATCGACTACAGGGAACTCAATAAGGTTACCGTCAAGAACCGATACCCATTACCTCGCATCGACGATCTCTTCGACCAACTTCAAGGGTCAAGCTACTACTCCAAGATTGATCTACGGTCCGGTTATCACCAGTTACGCGTCAGGGAGGAGGATATCTCTAAGACGGCATTTCGTACTCGGTATGGCCATTATGAATTCTTGGTCATGCCCTTCGGTCTCACCAACGCACCCGCGGTGTTCATGGACCTCATGAACCGCGTGTGTAAGTTGTATCTCGACAAGTTTGTCATCGTGTTCATCGATGATATACTCATCTACTCTAAGGGTGAAGAAGAACATGCTGAGCATCTACGATTATTGCTGGAATTACTTCAACAGGAGAAACTATATGCCAAGCTTTCAAAGTATGATTTCTGGATTCGGGAAGTTCAGTTCCTCGGGCATATCGTGAATGAAAAGGGTATCCACGTTGACCCCGCCAAGATCGATGCTATCAAGAACTAGGAAGCACCCAGGACACCAACAGAGATCCGCCAATTTTTGGGTTTGGCTGGTTACTACAAACGTTTCATCGAGGGATTTTCAAAGATCGTGCAACCGCTTACCACTCTCACCCAGAAAGGCACTAAGTATGCTTGGAGTGACAAGCAGGAAGCAGCATTTCAATTGCTGAAGCAGAAACTTTGCAGTGCACCCATCCTGTCCTTGCCGGAAGGGACTGATGATTTTGTGGTATATTGTGACGCTTCCATTCAGGGGTTGGGATGCGTACTCATGCAACGTGATAAGGTCATCGCGTATGCGTCCCGACAATTGAAGGTCACGAGAAAAACTACACAACACATGACCTGGAATTGGGAGCAGTGGTGTTTGCGCTTAAGATTTGGAGACACTACCTAAATGGAACAAAGTGCACAATCTATACAGATCACAAGAGCCTCCAGCATATCTTTGACAAGAAGGAGTTGAACATGCGATAGCGTCGCTGGGTTGAACTCCTGAACGATTATGAATGTGCCATTCGGTATCACCCGGGTAAAGCTAACGTGGTAGCTGATGCCCTCAGTAGGAAGGAGCACATGAAACCTCGTCGGGTACGAGCATTACAATTCGCCATTCATTCGGGGTTACCCGAACAGATACGCGATGTGCAGCTAGAAGCAGTTAAGGAAGAAAACATTAAGGCCGAATCTGTGGGAAGAATGGAACGCGATTGGGAAGTAAAACCCAATGGTGCCCGGTATTTCATGAATCGTATATGGGTACCTCTCTACGGAGACCTCAGAAAGCTAGTTATGGACGAAGCTCACAAATCCCGATACTCTGTCCATCCCGGTTCGGACAAGATGTATCAAGACCTTAAAGCCGCGTACTGGTGGCCCAACATGAAAGCGGATATAGCCACCTACGTGAGCAAGTGTTTGACTTGTGCGAAAGTCAAGGTGGAATACCAAAAGCCATCAGGGCTACTTCAACAACCTGAGATCCCAGTGTGGAAAAGGGATCAGTTCTCGATGGACTTTATCACTAAACTCCCGCGAACTCCGGGTGGTTGCGATACCATCTGGGTAATCGTGGATCGTTTAACTAAGTCCGCACACTTCCTAGCGATCAAAGAAACAGATAAGATGGATAAGTTGACTCGCATCTACATTAAGGAAGTAGTTTCTCGGCACGGAGTGCCAACGTCCATCATCTCAGACAGAGATGCTCGTTTCACGTCCAACTTTTGGCAGTCACTTCAGAAAGCGTTGGGTACACGCTTAGATATGAGCACAGCTTACCACCCCTAGACGGATGGTCAAAGTGAAAGGACTATTCAGACCTTGGAAGACATGCTTAGGGCATGTGTGGTAGACTTCGGGAATAGTTGGGAAATCCATCTGCCTTTAGTGGAATTCTCGTATAACAACAGTTACCATACGAGTATTCAAGCGGCACCGTTTGAAGCATTATACGGTCGCAAATGTAGATCACCGGTCTGTTGGACAGAAGTCGGTGATAGTCAACTCACAGGTCCTGAGTTGATACTTGAGGCTACTGAAAAGATTGTGCAAATCAGAAACCGCATGGCAGCGGCACGAGATCGACAGAAAAGCTACGCTGATCAACGACGCAAACCGCTCGAATTTCAAGTAGGCGACCGCGTCCTACTGAAGCTGTCACCCTGGAAGGGTGTAATCCGTTTTGGGAAACGAGGCAAACTAAACCCACGGTACGTAGGCCCATTTGTGATCTTGAAACGTATCGGGCCCGTAGCTTATCAATTAGACCTTCCTGCCGAACTCAATGGAGTTCACAACGTTTTTCACGTGTCAAATCTGAAGAAGTGTCTATCAGATGAGACCCTAGTCATTCCATTGGATGAGAGTCAAGTGGATGAAAAACTGCACTTTGTGGAACAACCTATCGAGATCATGGATCGTGAGATCAAGACTCGAAGGCACAGCAAGATACCGATCGTCAAGGTTCGTTGGGATTCTAAGCGTGGACCAGAGTTCACGTGGGAAAGAGAGGACCAAATGAAAAGCAAATACCCACACCTTTTTGCAGCTGAGCAGCAAGCTAACGTTACCACCAACTAAATTTTCGGGACGAAAATTCTTTCAACATGGGGATGATGTGACAGCCTGGGAATTTCTTGTACCATTGCTAACAAACTGAATCTTTATGCGTTGCATTCTAAACCGCGTTTACTCAATTTTCGGGACGAAAATTCTTTCAACATGGGGATAATGTGACATCCCGGTTTTTCAAGTATCTTAAACGCACTACTTCACGGTTATTCATTCCTGCGCAAATTTGATTCGGAGAATTTAAATTACACGCTCGCAATAACTGCGCTAACTTTGTGAACTCATCGAGTGAATTATGTGATATGTGTTATTAGACGTTTATAAGTTTTGTGAATTATTATATCATGTTTTGATTTCGCGATTATTAGTTTATAAAAAAATATATATTAAATAAATAGCCGAACCGAACCGAGCCGCGAAACGTGTCGACCTCACTTCCTTGTGGCCCAAGTAACTAGCCTAAACTTGAGGCCCAAGTTATTCACCTAAACCCCCCCCCCCCTTGCGGCCGCAAGCCCACTCCCACCCACTTTCTTTTTTTCCTTCCCTTGTTTTATATAAATAGGCATGCATGTGTTATGCTTCAAAAAAAAAAACAAGAAACCCTAAGTTCCAAGAAGCCGACGGCAGCCCCCCCCCCTCTTGATCGCACAAGCCTTCAACCCGGATTGATTCCAATCTTGTTCCCGGTTCGCTAATCTTCATCATATCAAGGTTAGGACTTTAATTGTTTTGCAAATCACATTAGGGTTTATAAAATCTTGATCATGATTGTATGTATTGTTAGAATCATTGTTATGAAAAGTGTTATGATTTATGTTTAGTTCGGTTAATTGTGCGAGTTTTTGCGATTGTGATGTTTGGATGAATACAAGAATCATAGGCTGCGTTTTGTGATAAAAATCATATTATATGATTAGGCTTTGCATGAGTATTGATGTACATGATGATATGTGACTAATAAACATGTTCTTGATCATTATTATTTAGCGTCTCGATTGTTTAAGCGTGTTCTATTGCGATGAAAGTCGAAAACAGGTTGCTGAATGGTATTTACAGCCAACTTCAATTGGCTGTAACCTGGTCATTATTTATCGAAAAGTGGATTTTCTGAAGCCTAAAACGTGTATTTTTGAAAAACGCTTCTAATGGCGCTGGATTCATATTTTTCTGAGGTTGTTTGATATTTTTAAGTGGTCATTTAAGTGCAGTAACTGAAGCTGTGTAAATTCTGAAAATTTGTTAGTTGTTTATCGAGTCGGATCTCATAATCTGTAGAGGGTTGGGTCACGAAATTTGTACAGAAACTGGAGACGGGAATTTTCGGGAAACTCCCACTGAAATTTTTTTAATTGGATGAACGATGATTTTTAAATAATTTCTCCCGTGGACTGCAGTCAGAAAGAGACGAATCTGACTGCAGCCTAGTATATAAATGTTTATGAATAATTGGTAAAGTGTTAGGACTTGAAAAATTTACATAAAATTCTACAGTTTAGTTGACACCTTCTGTAAACAAATTGGAATTTTTAGAACGTTGGAACTATTTTATAAAAATCCTCGAAAACAGCCTAGTTATGAGCGTACAAGCTGAAACTTGATAACTTGCGAATGTGTGTACCAAAGTGTTGTATGAGTTGAGTTGTGTTTATGACAAGTTGGTTTGATCACTATTTTGGTATGATAATACTTTGCATGCATGATTGTGTTTTCGAATTTGTTATTATGTGTGCCGCATTGTGTGGTAGTTATGCGTATTGTTTTGTATCCGTGTGTTCACACACTAACTTTAAATCGGTTGACATGTTAGGACGCAATTAGCGGTCCCATCAATTGCTACTTTTGTGTTACACTAACCGAGCAATTAAAGGTGAGTTCACGGCCCCTATTTTATCCGATTTTAAACAACAGGTGGAGAAACATCTATACATTCTATAACTCTATCTTTTTACGTTATGCGAAATTAACGTCGTTAAACTACTCGGTAACTAAGTTAATGTTAATGTACATTATGGTCACTAAGCAGCTATATCACGGAAGTCCTCGAAAAACTCTCGGATCATTAGTATTGGGTTAGATAGCGGGGAAATTATAAGTAGTACTACTGGGCCCGACAAGCCCCACCCGAGCTAGTCGCGCTAGCCGACCGGGTGGCAACACGGAGGCACAACAGTCAGCTTCGATCGCGAACACTTATGTGACATAACTTTAGGCTCGCTACCTACATGTTAACATTGAACTTAATTACGAACTAACATCATTATTATTCCGGGTTAGGAATAATGGAACCAACATCATTATTATTCCGGGTTAGGAATAATGGAACTAACATTATTATTCCGGGTTAGGAATAATGGAACTAAATCGTTATCCCGGGTTAGGGATAACGGGGGAAACAAACTTTTAACCGAACCAATGAACTTATAAAAACATGTGAACTCACTCTTCTTTAATGTTGACACTTGTTTCTTTACATGTTTCTCAGGACGCTAGGAGAGCTAGGTGCACTCACTTGCATTGACCAAGACATATTTTATCGAGTCTCATTTACGAACATTGTTTGGGATTTTTGGTTTTTTGGCGTTTATGTTGGCGCCAGTTACTTTACTTTACTTTACTTTAACGCTTCCGCACAACTTAGAAACTAATGCTTCCGCTAAACTTTTAAACTAAACTAAGATAAATTGAAAATAATTATGAATGGGTAAACAAATGTTTTTGGAAAATATTTTAAATAAATCATATAGAGTCGTTCAATATTACTAGTGTCTCAGATTCTGGTTTGTTCACACGCCTCGCGGTAAAATCCCGCAAGTGGAAATTGTGGGTGTGACAGCAGAGTTTGAAATGAGTTCAATGGGTGAGTTACATTATTTTCTTGGTCTTCAAGTTAAATAGCTGCAGAATGTCACTTTCATTCATCAAAACAAGAATGTCAAAGAACTACTTAACAAATTGGATATGAATGACTGTAAACCTTGTAGCACACCCATGGCAACCTCAAAGCATGTCACTGTTGATGAAAAAGATGACTTGGTTGATCAAACTCTCTACAGAAGTATGATTGGGTCATTGTACCTAACTACTTCTAGGGCAGATATCATGTTTGCAAGATGTGTTTGTGCCAGATCCCAGTCAGCACCTAGAAAGTCAAATTTAATTGTTGTGAAAAAGATATTCAGATACATAAAAGGTGCTCCCACACTTGGCATCTGGTATCCTACTAATGGAAACATTGAGCTTTCAGGTTATTTAGACAATGATTTTGCTGGTTGCCAAACAACAAGGAAGTACACATCAGGAGGAGTTCAATTCCTAGGTGATTGTCTAGTATCTTGGCAAAGTAAAAAGCAAGTTGCAGTATCCAAATCCACTGCTGAGGCGGAACACATTGCTGCTGCAAGTTGCACTGCTCAACTCTTGTGGCTTCAAAACCAATTGCTGGATTTTGGTGTAACTGCCTTAAAGACTCCTCTCAAGATTGTTGGGATTGAACCCTTTACAAAGGAACATATGTTATAAAGCCAAAATACTCTATCCGTGGTTTGATCTAACTATCAGAGTTTACATCCTCTGATCACCTAAACTCTGTCTTTCTAAAAGACTGCTACCTATACATCATTTGCTACACCAATATACCAAATGTCTGACTGAAGAAAAGAAGCAGAGGATGGTCATCAGAGTTTTCGTTTATTAGTTTTATATTCAATGTAACAGTGCATCTGCACTATCAGATGCTAGACATCAGTGTTTAGAGTTTGTTATTTTATGGTTAAATGTCACTATCAACCCTGACGTCATCAAAAGATGCTCAGAGGTTAGATAGCTAGTATAAAGAGCTAAGTCGATGTAACAGTGAATTTTGTCTTCTTAAAAGCATCTTTACACCAATCATCTTCTTCCTTTTCTGTATTATCCAACTACTGCAATAGGCTGAGGGGAGTTTGTGAATCACATGCAAAGTTTATAAACTTGAAAGCATGATGATGATGAAAACAAACGACCTTTACTTGTAGTAAAAGTTTTCCATTATATCCTGTTGCGTTTACTTTCAATTTCAATCATATTTCCATTTTTGAAACAAAAACTACAAGTAAATCAAATTCAGATCCTAACAACTGGTATCAGAGCTTGGTCAATCAAAATTTGATTAACATTGAAAGATCAGCTCTCCCTGCTAATTAGTTTGATAGTTTTACTTGAAAACAGAGTTTTATTACGTTCAAAGTTTTTAAAACACAAATCTATTGAAAACAAGCAGAAATGTCTCAAAACACACAGGATTCCAACATTGGATATATGTTTAAACCACCGATGCTGAAATGAAATGAATATTTCATATGGCAGCGTCGGATGGGTCACATCTTAGCTTAGCAAAACACCGGTTGTTGGCGATCCGTTGTATATGGACCACATGTTCCTATGGTTCCCAGTACAGAGGATCCCAATACTCAAGTGCCAAAAAGTCCTAAAAATCACCCCGAGCAGGATTTCCAGAAAACAGAATTAGATGCTAAGGCATTTAGCATTGTTGCATCTGCCTTACCCAACGAAATCTATGCTGGTCTGCTCCACTGTAATAGTGCAAAGGAGTTATGGGACGCACTAAAAGAGGAATTCGGTGGTACTGAAGGAGTGATCGAAAACAATAGAGAAGTCCTGAATCTACAATATGAAACGTTTGTCACGTAAATGGTGA
Organism: Scalesia atractyloides; assembly: GCA_947069175.1. Taxonomy (NCBI): domain Eukaryota; kingdom Viridiplantae; phylum Streptophyta; class Magnoliopsida; order Asterales; family Asteraceae; genus Scalesia; species Scalesia atractyloides. Next base: position 37,654,917 of record CAMTDV010000015.1, read on the forward strand.
GTCGTTAACACAATAATTCAAACGTTTTAGCTGTCTCATTAGTGAATTGAAACTGGTTAACGTGGAATTTCCTAATTCGACTGTCAATAGTCATTTCTTAAGATCGTTACCAGAAAAATGGGAGACTGTAGCTTACGTTACTCAAACATCTGTTGGGTTTAAAGAAATGACCCTCACACAACTTCACGGTCGACTTCTCACATATGAGAGAAAGTTGAACCAGAAAAAGAAGTTGCAAGAGTCAAGGAAAGTAACAGACGACTATACCTTGGGTAACACTTATTAGTACATAATGTTTATGTCTTAGTCTTGGATCGAGTGTGTTTAGTTTGGGCTAGATTATGTCAAAGTTTAAGGGTATTTATGTAAATACTATTTAAGTTCGCCCGGAAAAGAACGTGAGAACAAGTTCGGCTGAACTTGTTCTAAACAAGTTCGCCCGAACTTGTTATCTTCCCAGCGAACTTGTACTAATATAAATAGTGTGCCTTAGTTTGTCATTTGTAACTTTTGCAACTTTGTCACGACAGAGGCAAAGCTCTGCCCGATCAGGATCTTTCATGTATTTGGACTTTATGATCAATAAACAACAATTAAACGAGTAATCTTTGCATATTTGATTAACACGTTACATAGTTTCCGCCTATATGAACGTTAAATACCAAATTAGGTTCTTGTGCTAATCAAGGAGCGATCTAACAAGTGGTATCAAAGCCACGGATACCTGAATTGGTGAAATCATTGCAAGATCTACTCTTATTCTTCTCATTTCTATCATTTTTTCTTAATTTTTCAAGAAAAACAATGAACCTACGGATAAAAGTTGCTAAATTTGAACATGTCATGTAAAATACACTGATGATAAACCCGTGAGAGTTTCAACATTAAATTCAAACGAATTAATGTTAAAAAGTTGAAAAAACCATGTTTGGAAAACTCATTTTTGTCGAACTTGTAATCAAGTCCGCTCGAACTTGATTAAAAATTCCCAATTTTTAATCAAGTCCTGCCCGAACTTGATTGATTCTCAAGGTTTTTAGTTCAAGTCCGCTCGAACTTGCTTAGAATTTCCTCAAAAGTTTCATCAAGTTCCCGAACTTGATCAAACTCTGTTGAAATTTTATTACAAGTTCGCCCGAACTTGCTTGTTATCTAGAATATTATACAAGTCCGCCCGAACTTCATCAGGGTGAAATTTTCAATGTTCTCAACACAAGTTCGCTTGAACTTGTGTGAAAAATCAAAACCTGATTTTCTCAAACTGCAAGTTCGCCCGAACTTGTTAGTAGTCTAATCATTTTTCAAAGTTTCCGAACGTGTTTTTCAGTGATATTCGTCAGTTTTTCAAGATGGAAGATCTTCATAGTGCATTCATGACGGCTTCAGCATCAAATGCTCAAATGGTAAATCAAGTGAACATTGATAACGAGATGGGCACATCTGTGAAACCGTCGAAACTCATGTGTATGGACGAATATGAGGGGTGGAAAGAAAAGTTTACTAACTGGGTGCAAGCTACCTATTTTCACAGCTGGGTTGCAGTAGAGACTGGTTATACATGGCCCAGAGATGAAAATGATAATGTTATCGGCATTAGCAAGTTTTCAACTATACAAAAGGATGCATACGTCATTGAGAAGAAAATGATAAGTTTGATCCAACAGTCGGTGAAAGAAGATATATTGGTGATTCTACCAGAATATAAGACTGCACAAGAACTATGGAAATTATTGAAGAACAAATACCAGGGAAGTGCAGAAATGGTCAAAAGCAAGAAAGCACTGATCATGAAGGAATCTGACATATTCACGATGATCAAAGGAGAGTCTGACATTGCTAGAGGGTGAATGGACGACATATCTCATGGTGCTCAAAGAAAGTCCGAGCTGGGAGTTCTTGAAACTATCCACTTTCATTGATAAGTTGGAGGGGCACGAGATGGAGTTGTTTAAGATAGCCAAGTCAAAGAATTCAAATGTTACTCAAGACGTACGGCTCTACTACAAGACAGGAGCTCAAGAGAATATCACTAGCCTGAAGATCCAAACTGCTTTTAATGCGAATCTAAATATCGAATCATTAATTCGCCACATAGTCAAGCTTAATCATATCCAAAATATGATCAGAGTACTCAGAGATCATCATTTTCAAGCACGAGTTCAATTTCTTCATATCAGAATCAATCAAATCAGAATAATCAATCAAATTCCGATCCAAATGTATTCAAATGCAACATTGCTGTCAACCTAAACAATGTTGTTTCTGAACAATTTGCCAAACAACATATGGCACTTCTTGCCACAGTGTTGGAATCACATGAAAGTTTGGTGGCTGGGAAGATTGGTAATCCTGAGATGACTGCCGAAGACTATGATCAAGTGGATGAAGAAGAGCTTGAGCTGATGGACATCAAATGGTTCTTAGCCTTGATCATTCGGAAGGTTACTAAGTTTGTTGCTCTAACCAGCAGAGACATCGGAAATTCAAGCAACAAATTGGGATTCGACAAAACAAAGGTTACTTGCTTCAGATGCCGACAAAAAGGGCACTTCAAAAGAGAATGCAAGAATCCAGAAGAAACTGGTAATCAAAGTCCATTTGGAGGTGGCAGTGAATACTACAAGAAGTCACTACAATACAAGCCATTCCCAAAGAAGACTCAAGTCGAAATTCAAGAGAAACCATCCAACACAACAGAAAAGGCAATGGTTGCTTCGAATGAAGATGACGGTTTTGACTGGAATTCATATATTGCCAAAAAGACCGGAGTTGCTCTAATGGCTGAGATCGTAGAAGACACATTTGCTGAAGATGCAGCCATGGAAAGCGCAATGCTAGAAGAACACTTACAACAAGCAGAGGAAGAGGAAATCTACCATCACACAAAGGTGCACACATTCTTTCTCCTAACATGACTACTAGTTTTGCAGGTTGTTTTGGTGATACAACATCTTCGGAGCATGTTGCTGAGAAGAAACCAGTGGTTGAGGAAGTCATTAACGTGACTAAAGAAATGAATGAAGAAAACCTCACAAGGATCGCCAACAAAGCTACAATGGCAAGTCTGACAAAGGTAGGTCCATAGGTAAATGTACAAATCGTTGAGGTTGAAAAACCATGTAGGAAATGTGCTCGTGTGTTCAATGTGCTGAAAAGTCTCAGATCATAAGTGAACTCAATGTGCATAATAACAATTTCAAATATGATTATCGCACAATGAAAGAGGCTTATGACAAAATGAAAGATGATTACAGCAGACTTGATAATAATAACATTGAACAGCATGATACATTGAGAATGTTAAAAGCTACATTAATGGAAAAACAAAAAGCTATTAACGTTTACATAAACAACATTGCTGAAGTAAAACAAGAACTTCAAGATATGAAAATCGAAACTGAAAGAGTGAGACAACTTTTGAAAAGCTATACCACGAATGCTTACGTCATTGATCACATTCTTCCAACGATTCAGGCGGAAGAAAATGTTCAGAAAGCCAAAGGTAAGAAACGTGGAGATTATAGCAATGTTCCACCACCCTTGTGCAAAAAGTATTGTCGCAAAAAGGCTGAAGGGATGGAAAAGGCGCTTAACATTGAACTTTGAACTGAAAAGAAACATGAGCTGCCTGAGAACATTGATATAACCTACACAAGCGATGATGGCGAAGCAGTGGTTAAGAATGTTGTTGAAAATGTTTTGAATGATTTGATGATGGCAGCTATAAGAGCACCAACTCGAGTTTGAACAATTCTGCTTCACAATCTGAAGATGACGATAGATCATCGGAAGATAGCCTAAGTGATGATCCTAACATTGTCATGTACAAAGTTAAGGATTCTGATAGACTATACTACGATGATAACTTTCCGATTCGGAATGTGAAGGAAGATCAGCTTGATAAATTCTTCAAACTCATTGAAGTTTCATCAGAAGATTTGGAAATCAATGAAAAGAAGTTTTATTCTAAACCTAAAAGAAACAACTACCGAAGGAATGGTAGTGACTTTCCGGAACATAGGGGAGCAGGGTTAGGTTTGGATGTAGAAGAAGAACCGAATAAGAAAAAGTCACCATTTTGGGAAATATAAAGATAAAAACATGAAATTTGTGTATGGGACTAGTACGGTTCAAGAAGAAAGTTTGATTGGAAAGCAATCAAAAGATGAATTCAAAAAGGAAAAAGAACTTCGAGATAAGGCTAAATCCGCAAGTGGTGTAAAACCCACTAGTGGACATTCTCATGATAATCGGACTTGCTTTAAATGCAATGAAATTGGTCATATTGCTCGCAAGTGTCCGAAATCTAAGCCTGTTTATCCTCGAAGAAAGACAAATTCAGATGTTGAAAAGCCTAAGCAACAAGAGATTGTAAAACCTATCACAATTCTGAAAAGAAATGAATCTAAAATCGAAGTTAAACTTAAAATTGAATCGAAGTTTGAAAATCCAACTTTTGAGAAAGGTGAAACTTCCAAAACAAACGAAAACAAAGATTCAAGGTTTTACATAAAGAAAGCAAGGATTAACTCACAATCCTGGGTAGTCAAAAAGAAAACAACAACATCTGAAGTTGCCAAGTCTGAGTCAGTTAAGATTGGTAACAACAAAGTGTGTGAATCTGAGATTAAAACTGAAACTGTCAAACTTTCAAAAGATAAGAAAAAGGTCAATTTTGAAAATGATAGTGTCAATGAAGTCTTAGATGGTGATTTTGAGGATGATTATGAAGCTTATTATCCCAAACCCAAGACCAAGAAGGCTTGGGTCGCACTTCTTCACTGAATCTTAATGTCTGCCGGGGCTTCAGAGATCCATATTATCGAAGTGGATTCTGGATGTGGAGCATCATGGCACATGACGGGGATGAAAGCACTACTCTTTGATATCAAAGAGATTAATGGAGGGTATGTAGGCTTCGCTGGAAATCAAGGAGGCCGGATTGTAGCTGAAGGAAAGCTTTCAAATGGCATGGTATCTTTTGATCATGTGAATTACAGCGCTCAGATAGAGAACAATCTTCTAAGTATCTCACAGATTTGTGATAAACAGTTCACTGTCCATTTCAATGATAAGGAGTGTATGATACTTAAGCCGGGTTTCAAAATTCCGGATGATTGGATTCTCATGCGTGCTCCACGCGAAAACGATCTCTATGTGTTTGACATGGGTGTTGCTACAACATCGTCAAAATCGGCTCAATGTTTTGTCACAAAAGCCATGGAGAAGGATTGGATTCTATGGCACAGAAAATGGGGCATATACATCTGAGGAAAATGAATTTTCTGGTTTATAATGATTTAGTCGAGGGTTGAATCTTCGAAGCTTCCACATGACGGATCATCGTCTTGAATGCAAGAAAGGGAAGCAGAAGAAGAAGTCACATCCTAAGAAAATTCTAAATTACATAAAGTTGCCACTTGAACATCTACATATGGATCTTTTCGGTCCGGTGAACATCCGAAGTATTTCAGGAGATCTGTACTGTTTAGTCATCATAAATGATTATTCTCGATATTCATGGGTTTTTTTCAAGGGTCTAAAGATGAAACGTTCGATAATCTGGTGATTCTCTTCAAAAAGCTCGAAAATTTATATCATATGCCTGTCATACGTATTCACAGTGATAACGGCACAGAGTTCAAGATCAACAAGATGAAAGAGTTTTGCAACACCAAAGGAATTCTGCATGAATTCAGCGCACCGTATACTCTACAACAAAATGGCGTAGCTGAGAGGAAGAATAGAACTCTAATCGAAACAGCAAGAACAATGCTTGCAGACTCAAAACTTACTGTTAGCTTTTGGAGTGAGGCGGTTGCAGCGGCATGCTACACTTTAAACGGGGTCTTAACTGTCAAACCGACTAAAAAGACATGTTTCGAGATGATCAACCGAAGAAAACCAAATTTGAAATATCTACAACCGTTTGGCGCACCGTGCACGGTGATTGATCAAGATGGAAACTTCGGTGCTAAAACGCTTGAAGGTTTCTTCGTTGGTTATGCTAGTCCGTTATGGAGAGTTTATGTTCCTACTTTGAGAAAAGTAATCCGAAGCACAACACGTTGATTGCTTTCGGTACACAACTTCTATTGAAAGGAAAGGCGATGCGTGGTTGTTCAATTACCAAGATTTGTGGAGGTCATTCGACTTGCCAGAAGAACCGTCTGATGAAGAACTTGCAGCTCTTTATTATCTACAATAGTCGGCAAACCAAGAACAAATTCTAAGGCCAATTGTGGTTAACCAACCCACTGTTGGTACATCATCTTCTGGCGCAGGTCCGATTAATAGTGGTGTTCCGGTAGAACAAGTTTCTAAAGTAGAAGTAGAACCTACTACAACTCCAGCAAATGTTTCCACTGAACAAGGAAATACAACCACATAAACCAATACTTCTCATAACCAGAATTCCGACTCTGATGAAGCTCCAACTTTCGATGATGATGGACAATCCTCTTCCGATGAAGAATCCGAGCAGATATCCAACATGTTGAATCAATCTGCTGGCCCGAGCAATCAAAATGAAGCTACATCTAGTGCTCCTGAAGTTGATTTGATCGTTGATCTGAATATCACAAATCAGAACAGTATGGTTATTGTTCCTAGCGAGGAGATGCCACGATCTTATTCTTATCATCCTTCAACAAACATTATTGGAGAGTTACAGACTTGTGTGCGAACAAGAAATCAAATCAACAAAGCATTAAGTTGTTTCTATACCCAAGTGGCTCCTACTCAAGACTATTGTTATTATTCATGTTTCATATCTCAAATCGAGCCGAAGACTGTGAATGTAGCTATGGGTGATGAAATCTGGGTGATAGCTTAACACCTCAAATCGTGTAAAACAACACGCGATGGAAACACATGGGGAGTCACGTTAACAGATTGTTTCAACAACACACGGTATTTCACATTTCATTTTATTGGATATTAAACATAGATTATATTGTCATATTGTTTTAGCACTTTCAAAGAAACTTAAACAAACAAACAAGAATATTTATTCTCTTTCTTATTTTATAAGCACTAAGGTCCACGTCCGATCTTACATGAGCATGCATCAGTATCATCTAGCATCGTTCCCTAAAACATATGTGAAAACGAGTCAGCAAAAATATGCCGGCGAGTACATAGGTTTTGTGAGTGTGTCAAGTTCACGGCTTTGTATATATTGCAATATATAATCCGACTACTAGAGTCGTAAGTGAAAACCTTGTTTTAAAAATAAATGTTTGATATTGCAATAGATAATCGATTAAAACATGAGGCTGAAAGTTTATAAAATCTAGTAGCCATTAACCTTGACTCGAAATCATTTGTTTTATAAATCCAAGTTGTAAATTGTCTTGAAATAACTCGTATAGTTTATGTCTTTAATCGAAAATTGTTGTGTGTCATTATTTGAAAACATTTGTCCAAATGATGCAAATAGCGCCACGTATGTAATGTGATAAAAGCATTTATATATAGGAAGTACCGACAGCGTATCCACCATGCTTTTAGTACATTACACACGTTCCATTATCTAAATCACTTATCATAAACCAATTTTTATAAACCAAATGTTCATCGTTCATCGTTCCTTGTTACAAAACAATTGTTCATTGTTCATCGTTCCTTGTTATAACCATCGTTCATCGTTCATCGTTCCTTGTTATAACCATCGTTCATCGTTCATCGTTTTAATTGTGAAAACTTTTGGTCGTTTCGTGAATACATTCAAACCTTTTTTGACTTGTTCGAGACCACCCATGGGGTCCCTTAATCGTATAACAAACCACCAAAGGGTTTGTTACAAATACAATTTCAGTCACTTCCTAAACTTCCCCACAAACCCCGGGAATTTTGGTAACGGGATTGTCAGTCCTAGGCGCGGTAACTTACTATTGGTCAGCTTGGCCATTTTTAATGAATGTCATTCTTGTTATGAATACAACGCACCAACAAGTTCGTTCACATTATTGAAATCGTATTGTTTATATAAACCATAGCGTTTGTACTTTGAAAGCTTGAAAACAATTTAGCACATATGAATCACCCCAAAACATTCGTAAAACATAAAATAGGGGAAAACTATGTACTCACATGTGATTGCTATTTTAACCTTGAATCGAAGATCAAACAAGATCAAAAGTCCGAGAAATCAAGCGTGTCCTATAACAGGATAATTATGTAAATATCAGGACTTGAAATCGGAGAATCGGATAGAATGAGACCTTATAAACCAAATGAGTATTGGAACTCATATGAAATGGTTTAATAAAGTTAACATTTTGAGTTGGAAAGATTCTTAAGTGCTTTTGACCCTTTATGACCCGTTAAGGTAGTTTAAGCCACTTTAACGCGTCATTTGCGTAACTACGCATTCGGATGGTTAGATATGTGTTATGATAAACCCTAATTACCAAAATATGTTTAACGTTGTTGTTACATCAGATTGTATGTCAATTTTTATGTCACATATGCTCTTACTTGATTTATTTTCAAAAGGGGCATTTTGGTCATTATTGAAGATTATATCAACTAATCATCATAACACTAACCAATGACATGACCATAAGGTATAACCTCAGAGGGTTATTCCCTTTGTAATTATGGTCATACATTGTATTAGGTTGGATTCAAAGATCAACCAAACGGGTCAGATTCGAAAGTCAAACAGATGGTCAAACCGTTCTACTTTCGACTCTAAACAAGCACCAAAATAAGAGTGACGATTTAGACATGTTTTGACATGTTTAAATAAGTTTATAAAAGAGTTTTGGTACCAAAACATACTGTTTTGACACCCGAAATTAGTTTCGGCATGAAATGTGCATTTATCGTATTTTGACCTAAACTTTGACTTGTCAAAATGACTAGGAAAGATGGAAATCAGTAGGTATGATCATTAAGGATCATAACCATCTTGATTATCATCATATTACAAGGTTCAATTGGATTTTAAGTTGATGAATTCATGATCAATTCTGGAAGTCAAACAAAAGTCAAATTTTATGACTTTTAATCCAATTAAACTACAATAATTGAAACAAGCATGAAAGATAACACTTACAAACACCAAAGATTGATCAAGAACACCAGAGAAAGCTCCAAGATGGTTGCCAAATTCGGACTGAAGCAGAATGGGACAAAATAGATGGTTGCAAAAGTTCAAGAATGAAGAAACACCGTGGTTTTAATAATTGAATTGGGTTCATGTGACCATGAAAAGTGTCCATGGGTCATCCCTGAACTTGATTAGTGTCCCCTTAGGTGTCAAATGCAGAAGGGAAGGTGGCAAATTCGTTTGGTGAGTCAACAAGGCATTTAACAAGAAGCTGCCACCTTGATTTAACAATTCTGATGATCTGGGGGACCCCTTACAGACCGTATGGGGTTTTGCCTTACGGTGCGTAAGGCCCTTGCAGGGGCAGAAGTTTCAGAATTGGTAGAAATGGCTCCTGAACTTGTTTTTGACGCGTTTTGGCAACCCCATTTTCAAGCTTTATAAGGACAGTAAAGTATAGGAAACTTGAAATGTGCTAAAAAATGCTTCGGATGTCGGTTCGTTTGGTCGTACGGTTGCAGTTTTCGGTTAATTACGATGAAAATCGTAACGAACGCGTGCGCGACCGTAAAAGCGTAACGAATGATATTTTTGTATTCCAATCACTAAAATATGATATTTTAATGATTACAAAAATTTTTGGATGTCCGTACAAGTTCCGGATAGCGATTTACTCGAAAAGGCATAGTTTTGCAGAATTTGCAAAATAGCCCCTAAAGTTACAAAAGTGTGATTTTGCCATACCGAAGCCCTTGAAAGTTATTTCTAAGCTATGTTAAGGGTATTTAGGGTATGTTTATCTTAAGACCTTGTTCCGGAATGTGTGTCGCTACGAGAATCGGCAGACTTTCGTAGTTTGTCGTAAATAGTCCGTGTAATCTATTAAGCTTGTTTTTGACATACCAAACCCTTCAAAACTTATTTCTAGGTTATGTAAAGGATATTTAAAGTATGTTAAGTTTGTTTCATCGTTCAGGAGTGTACGTTGCATTAAAATGATTACATTTACGTAACAGTTTGCGATTTCACTTCCAGAAATTGTTCAAGAGTTTGGAATTGTGTAGGAATTGAATATGTGCAATTATTGAAATAGTAATACAAAAATCTTAAACAAAACACAAAATTTCATTCATTGATAACTTGTTTGACATTGTTACATGAGCAGATCGTCATAGATATCACAGTCTCCTCTACTTCAGGAAATTTCGTCCCGAAATTTAATTAGAGGAAACTCGTGAGAACAAGTGTGGGTACTTCGCTTTCATTTGATCCTCTCATTCCCAAGTAAATCTGGGCCACGTTTGGATTCCGAGTGAACTTTGACTATCGGGATTCATCTTCGTTTAAGCTTTTTGACTTCACGGTCCATAATCTTCAATGGTTTCTCGACAAAGTGCATTGAGTCATCAACGTGAATTTCGTCGAGAGGGATGTGAAGATTTGCGTCGGCTAAACACTTCTTCAGATTAGAAACGTGGAAAGTTGGGTGAATATTCCCAAGTTTAGGAGGTAGCTCAAGTCGGTACGCCACCTTTCTGTGACAATTGTGAAAAATCCTGGTAAACTTTGATTAGTACAAGTCCGTGATAACCGGACGTGGTATGTATATCGTGATATTGTTGTGATTATGTGTGATGATACGAATTCTGGAAAATGATACACCGACTATGATGGGAGTATATGCATAGTAAGTAATAAAAACATTACGGTGACATTATACGTCACCCACATGACAAGACAAAGTCGTGAATGAACTTACGACTCTAGGAATAAGTATTAGTAAACACACTTGACTTATGTGCTATGCCTAGCGATATATGTAATGTCTCGGAAGAATCCGAGAGCACGTCATGGTTGACATGACACTACTAAGGACCAACGATACGCGGTTGGCATCCCTAGCCTTGAACAACATGTTAAACGGTGACTTGACGTTTAACAGCGCATTAAACCTTTAATGTCGATTATTAGGTTATCGGCAGCATTATTTAAGATTCCGAGTTCCCGGAATAACTTAGTTTTGCGCCATAGACTATGACATAAGGTTTGAAAATAATCAAAGCCCGGGCACGCAAACGAAACAGCTCCCGGTTGGGGAAACGCACTCGTTCCGGGCATAACTTAATGCAACCGAATGTGCAAGGAATGATCGATCAAGCTTAAAAACACTTAAACGAACGTCAAACAAGACTTTTATGATTAAAACATAACTGGGTTCGGATTTTGAGACAGTTATGCTCAGTTTTAAAAACCGAGTCTTTTGACACTACGCACGCGCAAAACGGAGTCCGTCACGCAAATCGAGAACGCGTGCCGGACCCGAAACAAACCCATCCTTAGCCGAAGATAAACATCATCTTTTAGCGTGTTATACGAAGCACGAGGTGGCCATATGGGGCCCACCTCCAAACCGCCCCCCCTTTAAATATATATTTTTATTTTTCATTTAAATTTCATTTTTTACACAAAAATTATCAAGGCTCACCTTTCTCCTTAAGAATTCAGCCATAAACAACAAGAACATCAGCTGGTCATCTCCTAGAACCTCACTAATTCAAAGTTATCAGCCTTGATACTCATAATTCTAAGTCCGTTTCTTCGATTAAACGCGATTTCTAGCCGAAAAACGCTTTTTAATCAATGAATTTTGGGGTTTTAAACAAGTTTTAGGGCTGAATATGAATACCACATATATCCCTGGTGTTATATGGCAGCCACGGTTGCCAATCACTGGGGTTTGATACCCTAATCCATTCTTATTCGACAAAAATCGCTTAACTATTCGATTAACCGAAAAACAATGAATTAAAGCTTGATTGATCAAAGTTCTAGCATATTTGGATTGTACTTGGTGTGTAGGTACTGAATATAGCCTTCACACACTTCTGGGATCAAGATAAACACTTGGAAACGGAAGAATCGCTAGGTATATCACCCGAAAACTGAATCTAGGCTAGGCAGAAAATTGTTTTGCCTATAACTTGGTCCGTGTAGCTTGGATTGAGCTGAAATTTGGTATGGTGATGTAGGGTATTGTCAGGAAGGTCTACGTAATATTTTAGAATTTTTGGAATTTTCTAAGATGTTTAGTGAATTTTTAACTGTCTTACCGAAAGAATTTCGGGAAAAATATCAAACGGATTCAATAAATCACCAAATTTTCAGAGACACTAAGGAACATATGGGTAATGTTATGGGAAAATTTAGAGTCCATTGGTTGAGTTTTGATTTGGGTAAAAAATCCGCGTTTTTGCGAGTTTTCGGTAGCCGGAAAAGCACCGAAATGAAATCGGAAAATTCTCAAAATTTTTGGCATTCCCGTACCATTACCCGAACACTCAAACTCCCTTAATAGAAAGTTTATCATTTTTGAATAACCACTTGTTGGCACTACTGGCATTCCCGTACCATTATCCGAACACGTTAAACTACTGACTTTGTCTGGCACGCGAATCAGTGCCCGGAAGCCAAACTGAAAACTAATGCTACCATGATGTCGATCACCATACCAGTCTCCTATAGACTCAATCCGGAGTGAAAACTCCTGACCCGATCCATGTTATAACCATTATCAGCTTAGATACTGATTTGAGTCCATGCTTGCATGTGTGTCATTAAAGTTGATCCAGCTATTCGATCACTCGTATGTTGAGACCCCTATTGGCACTGTGAGTTTCACTTCCCCGCTTTTAAACTGTTTTTACTATTTTCTGGGGACTTGCATGTTAAAACTGTGTGATTACATCAAATTGGGAGTGTGTTTCACTCCACCACTTTTAAACTGTGTTACTGTTTTCTAAGGTGATTTGCATTTAACAAACTGTGTTAATTACACCAACTTGTGATGATGTGAATTGTCTAACACATGACCTACTTCCCCCTACAAGTGATTGGCGTAAGCCATGGGCAGTGGATAGTACTATTGGTTTGACTAACCCAGTTGCTCCAGGCAGTGTCTAGGTGACACTGTGTGTCGGTGACTATGCAACTGTACAAGTCCTAAATTCGGTTATGTTAACTAGGCATAACTGCAGGGAAACATGACTTAGTTGCCGGGATGACGTGCCTGTCTTGACACGGCCTGGTGGGAAGTGACTGTGGTGACACGGCTCGGTGCGATGATGTGTCTGTCTGGCACGGAGTGACCATGACCATGACTGTGACTGTGACTATGACCATGACCATGACTGTGACTGCGACTGTGACTGTGACTGTGACTATGACCATGACAGTGACTGTGACTGTAACTAGTGCAATTAAACTTGTTAACACGTGTTGTTACACAACGACTAAACCCGTGGAACTCACGCAGCGTTTAGCTGACCCTTTTAAAACTAACATGCATTTAAGGTAACTTGAGACTGATGTGATCCATGTATGTGGTTCAAAAAGTGTTTGTAAACGAATCCTGATATAGACGCATGCAACTAAGAAGACTTATGTGGTTCATGGGAACACACAGTTGTAACATACATGTAGTATGTAATCAACATTTTGTAAGCAATAAAATGTAGTGTCTTTATAAACAATGTGCTTGTACCAGAGGTGTCTGTTGTATCTCGTATTTTTGTCTTCCCCTGCAAGTCAGGGTGTGACAGAAGATGGTATCAGAGCCATTGGTTATAGAGAATTAGGTGCCTTTAAGGAAACCTAGACTAGAACTACAGGCTCGGACTTTAGTGGACATCGTTGGAAAAATTAACCTCAACTAAAAACGCTTAGTGAACACTGTAAAGTATCCTATTTGCAAGTACCAGGATGGCCTTGTGGGGCAAGTGGGTTATTATGGTCCGGAACGTAATAACAGACTTGCTCATACGAGGCAGTGTTGGGAAAGCCGCGGTAATAAACACACTTAAATACGTGGAATGATGCATACGTGTGCCAAGGTGATAGCGTGTGAATGTTGTGCGAGAATTGATACATGAATTGGGAATGGTGGATAATGTGTTACTACATATGCCTTTGGGATAGGCAGAAAACTAGTATTACAGTCCATTCCACATTCCTACTTACCACCTATTTAATATACACTAGAGTTAGATTCATACCACTTTTATAGTGGTTACTTATACTTTATGATGTGAGACCCCCAGCCTTAAGTGCAATACGATCTCACCAACTCTATCCTTACAATTATTATGACAACGATTGCATACCAGAATGGTATTTAAAGTAAACATAGATACATAAAGAACGTGTGGGTCGTTCTGATAAGCGGGAAGGACGTATACGAATCCTTACTCCACTTCTTGTTGCTTCACACTCGATTGTTATACAATCGTAGAGTTTGAAAATCTTACAAAACTTTTTCGTCCTTGAATACGCGATTCATTTGATTGTCCGCTGGATTCCTCTGTGGCTTGCAATATTGGCTTTAGCTTTTACGCCGTGTGATACCATAATACTTAGCGGTATTTCTTAGCACATGTTTCGGTATACGGTATATCTGAATATGACGCTCTCCGGGTCATGGAGATGGCATGGGGTGCGTGAATAAGTTACCCTTCATGTTGTCATTTGATTCCTTGGGATATAAAGTCTGTGATGGTACAGATTCCTTTGAAACGCTTGCATTGTGGAACCGTGTTTTGTGTGACCATCGGTAACATTGTGTTCTTTTATGATTGTTGATTGTTTCGAATTTCAGTTGGTTATTTGCAGAAAGTAGTATGAGGCCCGAATATCATGGAGAACGTAATATTGATCAGGTATATGGGTGTGGTGGATACGATGCGGTACTTCCTATATATAAACACCTGTCTACACGATCATGGTACCGTTACTCAGGGCAGACGGGCTTCATGTTGTGATTTGTTCGGTTATGTTTTGGGCAATGCAGTATTGAGATTGCGACCCTGTTTGATGCGATAGATGACGGCATAGTGGTCGTAACCACGATGTCTATACATGGTTATAGTAATTTTACATGAAAAGTAGTTTGGGTCGACATATAAACGACCACTGGATTAATCCTGGGAAATCCTTTTCTTTTCTTAAACTCGTGACACAATTTCTGGGGATACTACACTTCAGTAGTACTCCGTACTGAACTATTTGGGTATAACCGGTGATAGCTTATGCACATCGATGACCCAATGATCGATTCACGATAAGAATCAATGTTTCTGTCTTTGATAAGACAATTCGGCATATGTTATTTCTTTTGGCGGGATTTGCTAGAACGTATAGTCATATATTCGGAATCATTACGGTACGGCGAACAACCTATACTCGTGACACCGACCGTTGTCTATGAAATTACTCGGTGAAGCATATATTTCCGTTATTAGCTGTCGCCCGCTAATGATGCAATCACTAGTTCTTAATAAGGACACGAAATTAACATCGGTGTTGATAACCTAAGGGGATTTAGGGGTAACACATAAATGGAGAAACTTATTTGATGCAATCAAAGCTAGTGAGGAATTGTGTGGATGCGGATTTGATGGTGATAAGACTTGGGGAGGCGAGAACAATTTTGCCGATATTCCTCGTAACCATTTATACTTCGTATTAACATGACACTCCTATGTATACATGTAATCATAAATATACAACATTAACCGCGGTCTAATCCAAGTGTCAATTTCGTAAATTCCGGTTGAGGATGACATAACACCGGTGCAAAGTCGGAAAACTATAATCATGAAGTAATCCGATTCATTGCTTCAAATCACTTCAATTCTTCTTACTAACACTATTGGAAAGTGTTATGGTCAGGTATATATAAATTACTAATTTGATACGCCCTATCGATTTAGTTCAAACCCATGCAAGATAAATCCCCCGTAACTCGAAATAATAATAAAGGAGCGATACGAAGGGTCGTAACGAACCTACCTCTTAATGGGTATTTAATAAACAAATGACACAAAGTGAATTTTCTGCCGAACGATTATTTTATATATATATATATATGTGTATCAAATCCGAAGGACGGTATTTAAAAGAATCGTATGCAATTTTTATATATCAAACGATCCCTTACGCATAACTTAGTGAAAATATGTTATAATACAAGACGAGATCGCCTTCCAGTAGTATTCAAGTACTGTAATATGATGATTAACCTATGACAACTCATATTTACATCTCCAAACTCTAGATTATACGGGGTCCTGACCTGAATTCTTTTGGTAACCCTGAGACCGTAGGTCTTGGATCTATATCACCCGTATGAGGGCGGTGCATTCATGCTAGAAATCGCATAAGGGGATACATGGTTCTTTGATTTCTTTCGATTAAGGCTTTTCATGACACGATAACTACTACGACCGTACGAGTGGTCCTGGGTAGGGACTAACTCAGATACTTGTATGTCTATAAAATGTATTGACTCCCCAACTTTACGATAATAATAATAATACATGGGGAACACCATATGTCTTCTCCTCTTCCTTGAAACATTGGAGGAGTCCAGATATTTATACGCGATGTTGTTCACAATTCCTAAGGGATGTTTGAAATTGCCTTCAGACCTTTGTAAAGGTGTTATTTGGTAAGGTCTCCTACATGTGTAGAAGGATGATACATGGGATACACTGACTTTCATCCACCGAGGGGATACAAAGTGAACGATACCCTACTCTTGTGAGTAACCTAAAGTTTTTCGGTAGACGACATTGCTAGTCCTCATGAGTATACGAGGACTAAATTCTCTAGATAAGGGAAATATTGTTGAAACACCCCTCATCTTCATTCAACTAGTTGGTACCTTCAATTGATTTTCAGTTTGATCGATTTAAATGAGTATTTGTGAGATATAATGTTACCGAGCAACCCGATTCTTCGTTATTTTCGAGTGACGAAAATTCTTGTGTTACTTAAGGGAATAAGAACGGGAGAAATCTTCAATATAACACTGTATGTATGTATGTATGTATGTGTATATATATATATATATATATATATATATATATATATATACCTGTGTATTCGTACCATGAGTGAAATTCACGATCGTGGGGATGATTGACGGAAGCTGTGTGCTATCATTTACTCGCTTTCTGCCTCGGTCACTTGTGGTGAGCGTTTCGAGACCATTCTACTGTAAACAATATATATATATATATATACATGCATTAGTGCCACATTTTCAATCGTATCATATCACACAAATTTGTCGCACGCATGAATCCACAACCTGTATAACCAACGTCATTATTGTGTATGTAATAATATCCGACATTATGCAACTATTAAAAATGCACTTAGACTTAACCTAAAAAGGGCAAGTGCTTAAATGTGCGGTCAAAGCATGTCACTGTAGTGATGTATATACGCCATACTATGAAAAGCATGAACTACTATGTATGAAGGAACACGATCAAAACCAAACTTTCCTTGAAATAGGAATAGTCACGAGTTGTCCGAATATTATAATTGGTGTCTTTTGTGCGCTGAACCCACTTGGGGGAAAGCTAAACCTGAAATCTCGTAACCCCTATCCTTCTAGAGGAAGGGACTAGTGAATCTTCCGAATACATCCCTCGGATATCATGTCCATCCAGAGGGGGAATTCCTTTGATAATCACATATTATATACTTAAAATAAGAAAAGGATTGTGATGCAACAACTAAAACTCTTCAAACTTGGAGAGTTACATAACACACGCTACGAAATGTAAATAACTTGATGCATGATACTAAGTCAAACTAAATGACCAAAGTGTAGATCGGTGCTTGATTGGATGCACCGACCGGATATGGACTAGCCATCAGAGTGCTAGGCTTACCTCGATTGATTACGGTTTTCATTCAGCCTCCTTGAAACTGCTTTTGTTATTTCAAGAGATTGCTGAGCGATTGCGGATCTATGTTATTACATATCCCAGCAGCACGTATTCCTTTCGTGCCCTATTGGGAAACAGAACTGACTAATCCTACGACCAAGGGGTCGAGAAACACAACAAGCCTAGTCTCAACCAACCCCGGAGCCGGGTCTTCATTTCTTGTTTACATTATTACGAATATGAGACTAGCGGGAAAAATCAGATTCAGTGGTCAATTGTCCCTATCGGATTAGGGCGACTATGAGTTCGGGCTTCAGCCCATGGTGTCATAAAACAACATGAATTTCCCAATCTAAACCAAGATGGTTTGACATGAACAAACTCGATGAAACGCTTACGTTTAAGCGGTGATTCAGTTGGCGGAGGTACCAAGATGGGAAGGGATTATATCTTTTTATTCTCATATACAGTTCAGATCTTACCATGTCCGAACTTGACTCGAAAAACCACGAGACCGGGACGGTCAAGTGGTAATTGACCCCCTTGTGACTAGTATTATATTCGCCTATGCATTGGGTAATCTTTCAAGAACATCATGGGAAATGATTACTTCTCATTGTCTCCATTAACGACATCCTTATGAAATTATAGTCGAGCATGTCTATGTTCCCACCCTGCGAAGGGTACTCCGTCAATGGGGAACCTTGATTCGATGACTCGTTACTTAGTCATCTTTTACCAAATTACCCGTATGTCTACGATCGATGCCGATCCCATGTGTAGGGGCGTCATAGTGATACTTGTGATCGTTAGACACTCATCACACCTTAAGCAATTCCACATGATATAGTAACATTCTAGATGTGGTTCTACTGGAATTAAAACCTCATTGGACGCACACCCTATCGTTCCCAGTATATGGGAATTCTATACGATATCTCTCGGAGAACCACATGGATGTCATCGAAGTTACTAAGTTGTTTCCTTTGGGAAAAGACACAGATAGTTGTACAACAGCTGGAGCTAAGCTCCCAAAACATAATGCAAACCAGAATTATTACTGTAGAAATTCCATATCCTTGCGACGTGATTAGACTACTGGAGAGTAGTTCGGGCACCCGTTGATGTGAGGGTGCAGATTCGTTGTTACTCATGTACATTGTGACATCCCGGTCTATCAGGTACTTTAAACGCACAACTTTACCGTCTTTGTTCCTACGCAAATTTAATTCGGAGAATTAATTACGCGCACGCAATAACTACGCTAACTTTAGTATTTCGGAAATACACAATGTTTGGAAATTCTAACGAGTTATATCTGAATTACGTGCTATGTGTTATTAGACGCTTGCGGATTATTGTATCAAGCTTCGATTTCACGATTTATTAGTTATAAGCCTAGTGTTATCGAATTGTAAAAAAATATAATAAATAAATAAATAGCCGAACCGAACCGAGCCGCAAAACGTGTCGACCTTGTGACCACGCAAGCCCAACCCGCCACCCACACCCCCCTTGCGAACCCAACCCAACCCGCCATCCCTCCCTTGCAGCCAAAGGTCAAGCCCGAACCGACCCTTGCACCCTTATGTATGCATGTTGCATTCTTGAAGTTTTGGCAAAACCCTAGAACTCCCTTCCCTTGGTGAAACTCGACGGCAGCAGCCCCATTATCCTCTCTCTCAGTCGCGCAAGGCAGCCCCCCCCACCGTCGCTAGCTCTTGTCCTCGGTCTCCCTCTCTCTCTCGCTCAGGCTCTATCTCTCTCGTATATTTCTTGAAGGGATAGTGTTTTTGATTGTCTCGAGTTTAAGTTTTGTTATACCTGGCTGCGTTAGTTTGATATCATGTGGTTGATTGGTAGTTTAGAAATCATGTTGCGATAATGTTTCGACCTTGTAATTATTAGAAGTGTGCATTAATTCTGGCTGCGTTCGTTATGATGTAAGGGTGTTATTCACTTAGGGTTTGCATGAATACTGATATATTAGATGATATCTGATACAATAACCAGCTATAAATCGATACAGCCAGGCGTCATGGTCGTTTAAACATGTTCTAATACAATAAAGTCAAAAACAGAAAGCTGATTGACATTTACAGCTAACTTCAGTTGGCTGTAACCTGATCATTATTTATTGAAAAATGGATTTTCTGAAGCCTAAAACGTGTATTTTTGAAAAATGCTTCAAATGGCACCAAATTCATATTTTTCTGAGGTCGTTTTCTATTTTTAAATGACTATTTAGTGCAGCAGTTGAAGCTGCCTAATTTCAGCAAAATTTACAGGTTGTTTATTAAGTTGTATCTCATAATCTGTAAAGTGTTAGGTCACAAAATTTATACAGTGGATACTCCTAGATGTTCAGAAAAATCCTCAATTGGAATTTCATCGATCGGACAAACGAGTATTTTTAAATGATTTTTCCCGTGGACTGCAGTCAGAAAGTGACGAATCTGACTTCAGCCTAGTAAATAAATTCTTATAAATAATTGGTAAGGAATTAGGACTTGAAAATATTTTATAAAATTCTACAGTATAATTGACACCTGCTGTAAAAAAATGGAATTTTTGGAACGTGGGAACTATTTAATAAGAATTCTCTAAAATAGCTCAGTTATGAATGCACAAGCTGAAACATGATAACTTGCGTTTGTGGGTGTATCTAAGTGTTGTATGAGTTATCATGTGCTTGTGACAAGTTGATTGGTCGTTATTTCATATGGTGATACTTTGCATGCACGATTATGGTTTCAAACTGGTTATTACGTGTGCCGTACTAAGTGTTAGTTATGCGTAGGGTTTTGTGTCAGTGTGTTCACACACTAACTTTGAATTGGTTGACATGTTAGGACGCGATTAGCGGTTCCATCCTTTACTTCTTTCGCGTTTATCTAACCGAGCAATTTAAGGTGAGTTCACGGCCCCTATTTTATACGGTTTTGAACAACAAGGGGAGAAACATGTATACGCTCTACAACTCTATTTTTTTACGTTATGCGAATTTAACATCGTTAACTATTCGGTAACTAAGTTAATATTAATTTATGTTATGG
This sequence comes from Scalesia atractyloides, assembly GCA_947069175.1. NCBI lineage: Eukaryota > Viridiplantae > Streptophyta > Magnoliopsida > Asterales > Asteraceae > Scalesia > Scalesia atractyloides. The sequence goes on from CAMTDV010000015.1 coordinate 37,675,766, forward strand.
TCACTAAGTAGCTTTATCACGGAAGTCCTCAACCAACTCTCGGATCGTTAGTATTGGGTTAGATAGCGGGGAAATTATAGTAGTACTACTGGGCCCGACAAGCCCCACCCGAGCTAGTCGCGCTAGCCGACCGGGAATGGTCGACGGGTGATTAATTTGGCCTAACTTTCGCCATGGTCAGTGATAGACCTGGCAACACAGAGGCAACAACAGTCAACTTCGATCGCGAACTCTTACGTGACGTAACTCTAGGCTCGCTACCTGCATGTTAACATTGAACTTATTTACGAAACAACATTATTATTCCAGACTAGGAATAATGGAACTTTGTCGTTATTCCACTCTAGGGATAACGGGGGAACCAATCTTTTAAACCGAACTTGTGAACTTATAAAACCTGTGAACTCACTCTTCTTTAATGTTGACACTTGTTTCTTTGCATGTTTCTCAGAACGCTAGGAGCGCTAGGTGCACCCAGTTTGCATTTGATCAAGACATTTTTATCGAGTCTTTATTAACGATTATTTTTGGGATTTTGGTTTTGGCGTTTATGTTGGCGCCCGTTACTTTACTCTAATGCTTCCGCTAAACTTTGAAACTTTGGAACTTTGAAAATGACTATGCATGTTTACAATAAATGTTTTTGGAAAACGTTTAAATAAATCATATAGAGTCGTTCGATATTGCTAGTGTCTGAGATTCTGGTTTGATCACACGCCTCGCGGTAATACTCCGCAAGTGGAAATTGAGGGTGTGACAGATTGGTATCAGAGCCACTAGCTATAGAGAACCAGGTTTGCATTTAAAGTAGACCTAAACTATAGCTGTTACACGACACTAGACTTAGCCGGCACCGAACTGTGATATCTTGTTATGCGTTATACAATAATGTTCTATGTGATATATATTGTGCAATACGCAGCTCGTAACTAACTTCACCAACCCGGCAGGCAATGTTGTTATCATCATCATCCGACAGTTCTCGACGATCAAGGGCGCGGGGAAGGCACCCATGGTCGAACCCTTACCACCTCGTGGCGTGGAGACACCCTCAGTTGCCAGGAAAAGAATTGCTCTAGGAGAGGAGTCATCCTCCTGTCCAACTACTGTTGTACCGGTCAAACCGATCAACTCTTCAGGAGTGGGGGACGATCTACTTAGAGCTGTACTAAGGAAAGAACAGGAACAGCTGGAGAGAATGCAAGAGACTATCAAAGCACAGGGATGGCTGATACGTTAGCTGACTGGTAAAATTAAAGAGCTCGATGAAGAGCAAGATGAGAATAAGAGAGTTTGAAGCATTTTAGCTAAGGACCTTCGTGCTGAGCAGCTGAGGGCTGACTGGCTCAAAGACAGAGTTCTTGAGTCCAGTTGGAGGATTCACAAACTGGAGCAGAACCAAGCACCACCTATCCCAGTACCCGCACCAGCACCGGCCTCTCCAGCGCCGGTAGAAGACGAAGAGGAGGATCCAGAGGAAGATTCGGAGGAGGATCCGGAGGAAGAAGAGCCGGAACAGGACCCAGCTGCTGAAGTTGAAAACGCTGAAGAGGAAGACGGCAGTGACAGTGACTTGGGGGATGGAGACATAGATGACTAACCCGTCTCGCCAATCTTCGTTTTGTTTCCTTTAGTTTGTTTGTTTCCACTTATGTTTGAACTTGGAAATTTTATAATTAAATTGATATGTTTGGTTGGTATTTTGTGAGACTTTACAATTTATTTAATCGAATGTTCCTTTTGATTGTTTAATTTGTTAGGTTGACATAAATTGTGTGATCATTGAAGTGTGGAATATGATAACTATATTGGATATATACTTATCGGTATGTGTCTTGCGAAGATCTAAAATGGCAACCGGTCGTCGCGGAAATCTCAACATGTCAGCTGAGGAATTGGCCGCTTTAATCCAACAACACGTGAACGCTGCTCTGGCAGGTGCTCCTAACGCACCAGCAGGTAACCATTATTAAATTTTCATGGGAAAATCTAATAGTTCGGCTAGTAGACTTTCGCGCTGACTACCTATCCTCTATCCTCAGGAGGGGATCTTAACCCCTACAAGATGTTCTTGGATGCGAAACCGAGCAAGTTCACGGGAGCTGAAGGACCCATAGGACTGGTCCGTTGGGTCGAAAAGTCTGAACCGGTTTTTGCATTGTGCAATTGCCTCGAAGCTAATAAGGTCAAGTATGCTGCCTCGACGTTGGAAGATGGGGCATTAACCTGGTGGAACGCACAAGTCCAAACGCGTGGGTTGCTGCGGTGAACGCAATGACCTAGACCGAGTTCAAAGCTCTAATCAAGGAGGAATATTGTCCGCGGGACAGAGTTCAGCAATTGGACCAAGCGTTGTGGAACCACAAGATGGTCGGGTCAGAAATTGAAGCGTACACGGCAAGACATCATGATCTGGTGTTCCTTTGTCCCGATTTGGCTAACACCGTCGCTAAACGACTTGAGTTTTATCTTGGCGGTCTGGTCCCTGAGATCCAGGGCATGGTAATGTCTAGCAACCCTACGACGGAGCAACAAGCGATTAGGCTGGCACATAAACTCACCGATAAGGCGGTGGAGCAAAGGAAGTTGCCACCTAGGGGTGCAACTAAAATTGCCCCTGACAACAAAAGGAAATTTGAATACTCACCTGCTCGGCAGTCTTCATCAGCCCAGCCACAACAAGGAAACCAGAAGCGGTCCAACAACTTCAACAACAATCGGGGTCACAACAATCAGTCTGCCAACAACACCCAGAACTCGAGCGGCTATGCAGGTCGGAAGCCGCAATGTAATCGTTGTAACCTCCATCATCACGGCCCTTGCGTCGGAAATCGCTGCCAACGATGTGGCAAAGCGGGACACGCGGGGAGATTATGTCACGACAGAATCAGAACAGCACCAGGGTCAGCAGCAGGGTAATAACCGGGGATGCTACCAGTGCGGTAGCACTGCCCATTTCAAGCGAGACTGCCCGCAACTTCGCAACAACAACAATGGTGGAAATAATAGCAACGGCAACAACAACAATAACAACAATGGCAACAATGGAAATGGTGGCACAGGAGGTGCCAAAGGACGTGCATTCACGCTATGCCGTGGGGAGGCCAGAAACGACTCGAATGTGGTCACCGGTAAGTTTCCACTTAACGATCATTTTGCTACTGTACTTTTTGATACGGGTGCGGATAAGAGTTTTATATCTGAGCCTTTTAGGAAGAACCTAAAGCTCACACCTAAACCCCTAGAGACCCCTTACGTCATAGAACTAGCCGATGGTAAATCTGTAGATGTGACTCATCTAGTGACCGGCTGTCAACTCAAACTCATGGGTTACACCTTTACCATTGATCTGATGACAACTACTCTGGGTAGTTTTGACGTGGTAGTCGGAATGGACTGGCTATCCGACGTCCGAGCTGAAGTTCTCTGTTTCGAGAAAGCTATCCGTATTCCGCTCTCTAACGACGAAGTCTTGATGGTACAAGGCGAGAAGGCAGGTGTCATCACGAACATCATCTCTTAAATGCAAGCTCAGAAGTATCTTTGGAAGAAGAACTCTTTTGCTTTGCTCGCACTGGTCACCGAGCAGCCTAAGGACGAGAAGCAGATTGAAGATATCCCCATTGTCCGTGACTTTCCAGATGTGTTTCCAGAGGAGTTACCCGGTCTTCCACCACATCGACAAGTAGAGTTTGAAAAGAATTGGCGAGCCATGCGACTCCTATCGCCAAGGCCCCGTACCGCTTAGCTCCAGCAGAGCTGTAAGAGCTGTCTACCCAACTTCAGGAATTGTTGGAAAAGGGATTTATCCGACCCAGTACTTCGCCATGGGGAGCTCTGGTCCTTTTTGTCAAGAAGAAGGACGGGACCTTCCGCATGTGCATCGACTACAGGGAGCTCAATAAGGTTACCGTCAAGAACCGGTACCCCTTACCTCGCATCGACGATCTTTTCGACCAGCTTCAAGGGTCAAGCTACTACTCCAAGATTGATCTACGGTCCGTTTATCACCAGCTACGCTTCAGGGAGGAGGATATCTCCAAGACAGCATTTCGCACTCGGTATGGCCATTACGAGTTCTTGGTCATGCCCTTCGGTCTCACCAATGCACCCGCGGTGTTCATGGACCTCATGAACCGCGTGTGTAAGCCGTATCTCGACAAGTTTCTCATCGTGTTCATCGATGATATACTCATCTACGCTATGAGTGAGGAAGAACATGCTGAGCATCTGCGGTTATTGCTGGAACTACTTCAACAGGAGAAACTATATGCCAAATTTTCGAAGTGTGATTTCTGGATTCGGGAAGTTTAGTTCCTCGGGCATATCGTGAATGAAAAGGGCATACACATTGATCCCGCCAAGATCGATCCTATCAAAAACTGGGAAGCACCCAGGACACCGAAAGAGATTCGCCAATTTTTGGGTTTGGCTGGTTACTACAGACGTTTCATCGAGGGATTTTCCAAGATCGCACAACCGCTTACCACTCTCACTCAGAAGGGCACTAAGTATGCTTGGGGTGACAAACAAGAAGCAACATTTCAATTACTGAAGAAGAAGATTTGCAGTGCGCCCATTTTGTCCTTGTCAGAAAGGACAGATGATTTTGTGGTATACTGTGACGCTTCCATTCAGGGGTTGGGATGTGTGCTCATGCAATGTGATAAGGTCATCGCGTATGCATCCCGACAGTTGACGATCCACGAGAAAAACTACACGACACATGACTCGGAATTGGGAGCAGTTGTGTTTGCGCTTAAGATTTGGAGACACTACCTATATGGAACCAAGTGCACAATCTACACGGATCACAAGATCCTCCAGCATATTTTTCATCAGAAGGAGTTGAACATGCGACAGCGTCGCTGGGTCGAACTCCTAAGCGGTTATGAATGTGCCATTCAGTATCACCCGGGTAAAGCTAACGTGGTAGCTGATGCCCTCAGTCGGAAGGAGCACTTGAAACCTCTTCGGGTACGAGCACTACAGTTCACAATTCATTCTGGGTTACCCGAACAGATACGCGACGCGCAGCTAGAAGCAGTTAAGGAAAAGAACATCAAGGCCGAATATGTGGGAAAGATGGAACGCGATTGGGAAGTGAAACCCAATGGTACCCGGTATTTCATGAACCGTATATGGGTACCTCTCTAAGGAAACCTCAGAAAGCTAGTTATGGACGAAGCTCACAAATCCCGATACTCTGTCCATCCTGGTTCGGATAAGATGTATCAAGACCTTAAGCCGCGTACTGATGGCCCAACATGAAAGCGGATATAGCCACTTACGTGAGCAAGTGTTTGACTTGTGCGAAAGTCAAGGTGGAATACCAGAAGCCATCAGGGCTACTTCAACAACCTGAGATCCCAGTGTGGAAATGGGATCAGATCTCGATGGACTTTATCACTAAACTCCCGCGAACTCCTGGTGGTTGCGATACCATCTGGGTGATCATGGTTCGTCTAACTAAGTCTGCACACTTCCTAGCGACCAAAGAAACAGATAAGATAGATAAGTTGACTCGCATCTACATTAAGGAAGTAGTTTCTCGGCATGGGGTGCCAACGTCCATAATTTCAGACAGAGATGCTCGTTTCACGTCCAACTTTTGGTGGTCACTTCAGAAAGCGTTGGGTACACGCTTAGATATGAGCACAGCTTACCACCCTCAGACGGATGGTCAAAGTGAAAGGACCATTCAGACCTTGGAGGACATGCTTAGGGCATGCGTGGTAGACTTCAGGAACAGTTGGGAAATCCATTTGCCTTTAGTTGAATTCTCGTATAACAACAGTTATTATACGAGTATTCAGGCAGCACCGTTTGAAGTATTGTATGGTCGCAAATGTAGATCACCGGTCTGTTGGGCAGAAGTCGGTGACAGTCAACTCACAGGTCCTGAGTTGATACTTGAGGCTACTGAAAAGATTGTGCAAATCAGAAACCACATGACAGCGGCACGGGATCGACAGAAAAGTTACGCTGATCAACGACGCAAACCGCTCGAATTTCAAGTAGGTGACCGTGTCCTACTGAAGGTGTCACCCTGGAAGGGTGTAATTCATTTTAGAAAACGAGGCAAACTAAATCCACGGTACGTAGGCCCATTTGTGATTTCGAAGCATATCGCGCCCGTAGCTTATCAGTTAGACCTTCCTGCCGAACTCAGTGGAGTTCACAACGTTTTTCACGTGTCCAATCTGAAGAAGTGTCTATCAGATGAGACCCTAGTCATTCCATTGGATGAGATTCAAGTGGATGAGCAACTTCATTTTGTGGACCAACCTATCGAGATCATGGACCGTGAGATCAAGACTCGAAGGCACAGCAAGATACTGATCGTCAAGGTTCGTTGGAACTCTAAGCGTGGACCGGAGTTCACGTGGGAAAGAGAGGACCAAATGAAAAGCATATATCCACACCTTTTTGCAGCTGAGCAGCAATCTGATGTTACCGCCAACTGAATTTCGGGATGAAATTCTTTCAACATGGGGATGATGTGATAGCCTGAGATTTCCTTGTACCATTCTAACAAACTGAACTATTGTGCGTTGCATTCTAAACCACGTTTACTCAATTTTCGGGACGAAAATTCTTTCAACATGGGGATAATGTGACATCCCGGTCTTTCAGGTACTTTAAACGCACAACTTTACCGTCTTTGTTCCTACGCTAATTTAATTCGGAGAATTAATTACGCGCACGCAATAACTACGCTAACTTTAGTATTTCGGAAATACACAATGTTTGGAAATTCTAACGAGTTATATCTGATTACGTGCTATGTGTTATTAGAAGCTTGTGGATTATTGTATCACGCTTCGATTTCGCGATTTACTAGTTATAAGCCTTGTGTTATCGAATTGTAAAGAAAATATAATAAATAAATAAATAATAGCCGAACCGAACCGAGCCGAAAAACGTGTCGACCTTGTGACCACGCAAGCCTAACCCGCCACCCACACCCCCTTGCGAACCCAACGCAACCCGCCACCCCTCCCTTGCGGCCCAAGGTCAAGCCCGAACCGCCCCCTTGCCCCCTTATGTATGCATACGTATGTATGCATGTTGCATTCTTGAAGTTTTGGCAAAACCCTAGAACCCCCTTCCCTTGGTGAAACTCGACGGCAGCAGCCCATTCTCCTCTATCTCAGTCGCACAAGGCAGCCCCCCCCCCCACCGTCGCTAGCTCTTGTCCTCAGTCTCCCTCTCTCTCTCGCTCGGGTTCTATCTCTCTCGTATATTTCTTGAAGGGTTAGTGTTTTTGATTGTCTCAAGTTTAAGTTTTGTTATACGTGGTTGCGTTAGTTTGATATCATGTGGTTGATTGGTAGTTTAGAAATCATGTTGCGATAATGTTTCGACCGTTTAATTATTAGAAGTGTGCATGAATTCTGGTTGCGTTCGTTATGATGTAAGGGTGTTATTCACATAGGGTTTGCATGAATACTGATATATTAGATGATATCTGATACAATAACCAGCTATAAATCGATACAGCCAGGCGTCATGGTCGTTTAAACATGTTCTAATACAATAAAGTCGAAAACACAAAGCTGATTGACATTTACAGCCAACTTCAGTTGGCTGTAACCTGATCATTATTTATCGAAAAGTGGATTTTCTGAAGCCTAAAACGTGTATTTCTGAAGCCTAAAACGCTTCAAATGACGCTAGATTCATATTTTTCTGAGGTCGTTTGCTATTTTTAAATGACTATTTAGTGCAGTAGCTGAAGCTGCCTAATTTCAGCTGAATTTGTAGGTTGTTTATTGAGTCGTATCTCATAATCTGTAAAGAGTTAGGTCACGAAATATATGTAGTAGATACTCCTAGATGTTCAGAAAAATTTCCAACTAGAATTTCGTCGATTGGACGAACGAGTATTTTTAAATGATTTTTCCCGTGGACTGCAGTCAGAAAGTGACGAATCTGACTGCAGCCTAGTTAATAAATTCTTATAAATTATTGGTAAGGAATTAGGACTTGAAAATTTTGTACAACATTCTACAGGCTAATTGACACCTCCTATAAAAAAATTGGAATTTTTGGAACGTGGGAACTATTTTATAAGAATTCTCGAAAACAGCACAGTTATGAATGTAAAAGCTGAAACATGATAACTTGCGTTTGTGGGTGGTCTAAGTGTTGTATGAGTTATCCTGTGCTTGTGACAAGTTGATTGGTCGTTATTTTGTATGGTGATACTTTGCATGCATGGTTATGGTTTCGAACTGGTTATTACATGTGCTGTATTGTGTGTTAGTTATGCGTAGGGTTTTGTGTCAGTGTGTTCACACACTAACTTTGAATCGGTTGATATGTTAGGACGCGATTAGTGGTTCCATCCTTTACTTCTTTTGCGTTTATCTAACCGAGCAATTTAAGGTGAGTTCACGGCCCCTATTTTATCCAGTTTTGAACAATAGGGGGAGAAACATGTATACACTCTACAACTCTATTTTTTTTACGTTATGCGAATTTAACGTCGTTAACTATTCGGTAACTAAGTTAATGTTAATGTATGTTATGGTCACTAAGTAGCTTTATCACGGAAGTTCTCAACCAACTCTCGGATCGTTAGTATTGGGTTAGATAGCGGGGAAATTATAGTAGTACTACTGGGCCCGACAAGCCCCACCCGAGCTAGTCGCGCTAGCCGACCGGGAATGATCAACGGGTGATTAATTTGGCCTAACTTTCGCCATGGTCAGTGATAGACCTGGCAACACAGAGGCAACAACAGTCAGCTTCGATCGCGAACTCTTACGTGACGTAACTCTAGGCTCGCTACCTGCATATTAACATTGAACTTATTTACGAAACAACATTATTATTCCAGGTTAGGAATAATGGAACTATGTCGTTATTCCGGGTTAGGGATAACGGGGGAAACCAATATTTTAAACCGAACTTGTGAACTTATAAAACCTGTGAACTCACTCTTCTTTAATGTTGACACTTGTTTCTTTGCATGTTTCTCAGGATGCTAGGAGCGCTAGGTGCACCCAGTTTGCATTTGATCAAGACATTTTTATCGAGTCTTTATTAACGATTATTTTTAGGATTTTGGTTTTGGCGTTTATGTTGGTGCCCGTTACTTTACTCTAATGCTTCCGCTAAACTTTGAAACTTTGGAACTTTGAAAATGACTATGAATGTTTACAATAAATGTTTTTGGAAAACGTTTAAATAAATCATATAGAGTCGTTCGACATTGCTAGTGTCTGAGATTCTGGTTTGATCACACGCCTCGAGGTAATACTCCGCAAGTGGAAATTGAGGGTGTGAAATACATGCTCGCCTTATGGCAACCATAGGCTCGTAAAAGCCTTTCTCTTTCTCTACCATAGAGTAGGGACTCTCGTAGTCGGTTAGTATTAGCCGAAGATACTCACGTACAAGACAACACGGGAAGATTGGCGTGCACCACTCGGTAAGACCAAATTTATTCCCTTAACACAACCATGCGGAGCATTGTGCTAATTATTACATGTGTAACAAACCTTGGAAGGGTACCCATACCCCTCCTCTATAGGAGGTGTGTAAGAACTATTAAACGAAATTGTAATTGAAAGTTATGGTGTATGAATGGTGAGGAAAATGAATGCAAGGAAAAACGGTAATAATTGCAATCAGCTATAAGCTGAATACGAAATTCATATCCTACTGTGAGTCCCACAACACTCTCACTTCCAGGTTGGAAGTGATGGCAGACATTACTTTTAACAAATATGTAGGAATTGTGGATGGACAAATTACACTGCTACTAGGTAGCACAATTATCATCTCCGTACGATGATGATACTAAACGAAAATCGAAAACATTGTCTGTCAGATGACGGACACGAATATAAATACGGAGCTTTCCAATGGATTACTAAACGGAATTTCGAGGACGAAATTCTTTTAACCGGGGGAGACTTTGACAATTGTGAAAAATCCGGTAAACTTTGATTAGTACAAGTCCGTGATAACCGGACGTGGTATGTATATCGTGATATTATTGTGATTATGTGTGATGATACGAATTCTGGAAAATGATACACCGACTATGATGGGAGTATATGCATAGTAAGTAATAAAAAGATTATAGTGACATTATACGTCACCCACATGACAAGACAAAGTCGTGAATGAACTGACGACTCTGGGAATAAGTATTAGTAAACACACATGATTTGTGTGCTATGCCTAGCGATATATGCAATTCTCGGAAGAATTCGAGAGCACGTCATGGTTGACATGACACTACTAAGGACCAACGATGCGCGGTTGGCATCCCTAGCCTTGAACAACGTGTTAGACGGTGACTTGACGTTTAACACCGCATTAAACCTTTAATGTCGATTATTAGGTTATCGGTAGCACTATTTAAGATTTCGAGTTCCAGGAATAACTTAGTTTTGCGCCATAGACTGTGACATAAGGTTTGAAAATAATCAAAGCCCGGGCACGCAAAACGAAGCAGCTCCCGGTTGGGGAAACGCACTCGTTCCGGGCATAACTTAAGGCAACCAAATGTGCAAGGAATGATCGATCAAGCTTAAAAACACTTAAATGAATGTCAAACGAGACTTTTATGATTAAAACATAACTGCGTTCGAATTTCGAGACGGTTATGCTCAGTTTTAAAAACCGAGTCTTTTGACACTAAGTACGCGCAAAACGGAGTCCGTCACGTAAATCGAGAACGCGCGCCGGACCCGAAACGAACCCATTCTTATCCGAAGATAAACATCATCTTTTAGCGCGTTAGACGAAGCACGAGATGGCCAAATGGGGCCCACCTCCAAACCCCCCCCCTTTAAATATTTTTTTTATTTTTCATTTAAATTTCATTTTTTACACAAAAAATTATCAAGGCTCACCTTTCTCCTCAAGAATTCAGCCATAAACAACAAGAACATCAACTGGTCATCTCCTAGAACCTCACTAATTCAAAGGTATTAGCCTTGATACTCATAATTCTAAGTCCGTTTCTTCGATTAAAAGCGATTTCTAGCCGAAAAAACGCTTTTTAATCCATGAATTTTGGGGTTTTAAACAAGTTTTAGGGCTGAATATGAACACCACATATATCCCTGGTGTTATATGGCAGCCATGGTTGCCAATCAATGGGGTTTGATACCCGAAAAACAATGAACTAAAGCTTGATTGATCTAAGTTCTAGCATATTTGGATTGTACATGGTGTGTAGGTACTGAATATAGCCTTCACACACTTCTGGGATCAAGATAAACGCTTGGAAATGGAAGAATCGCAAGGTATATCACCCGAAAACTGAATCTAGGCTAGGCAAAAAATTGTTTTGCCTATAAATTCGTCGTTAGAGAGCGGAATACGGATAGCTTTCTCAAAACAGAGAAAATTGGTATAGTGATATAGGATATTTTCAGGAAGGTCCACGTAAAATTTTAGAATTTTTGGAATTTTCTATGATTTTTGGTGAATTTTTAACTGTCTTACCGAAAGAATTTCAGGAAAAATATCAAACGGATTCAATGAATCACCAAATGTTACAGAGACACTAAGGAGCATATGGGTAATGTTATGGGAAATTTTGGAATCCATTGGTTGAGTTTTGATTTGGGTTAAAAATCCGTGTTTTTTCGAGTTTTCGGTAGCCGGAAACGCACCGAAATGAAATCGGAAAATTCTCAAATTTTTTGGAGATGTTCCTGGACATGTATAGAAGGCTCAGGAATGGTTTTGGAATTTTAAAACTTCTGAAAGTATTTTATGTTAAGTATGTAGTTAAAATGGGTTTATAAATAATTTATTTAAATAAGAAAATTACCAAAATAAATTCCCAGAAATTTATCTCATGATCTACTGATTTTTATTGAGTTATATAATTTTTTAGAGATTTTTAGTCCAATTCTAGATTAAATGGGAATTTATTTGGATTAAAAATAAGTTATTTAAATCATTTTCGGCAGTTTACCGTGTAACGAACCTGCCGGACCTGGGAACCGACCCAACCCGAAAAATACTATAGTTGGAACACTGGGAGTATTCCGGGAGATTCCCGGGCAATTTGGGCACTATGGGTGTGCTCTAAAACAATCCGGGAGAATTCCCGACGGTGCAAATGAAAACTCAAATTTGGGCAACTTGGACCCCCCGAACACTCAAACTCCCTTAATGGAAAGTTAATCATTTTTGAATAACCACGTGTTGGCACTACTGGCATTCCCATACCATTATCCTAACATGTTAAACTACTGACTTTGGCTGGCATGCGAATCGGTGCCCTGAAGCCAAGCTGAAAACTAATACTACCCTGATGTCCATCACCATACCAGTGTCCTATAGACTCAATCCGGAGTGAAAACTCCTGACCCGATCGAAGTTATAACCATTACTAGCTTAGATACTGATTTGAGTCCATGCTTGCATGTGTGTCATTAAAGTTGATCCAGCTATTCGACCACTCCTATGTTGAGACCCCTATTGGCACTGTGAGTTTCACTTCCTTGCTTTTAAACTGGTTTTATTGTTTTCGGAGGACTTGCATGTTAAAACTGTGTGATTACACCAAATTGGGAGTGTGTTTCACTCCACCACTTTTAAACTGTGTTACTGTTTTCTGAGGTGATTTGAATGTTACAAAACTGTGTTAATTGCACCAACTTGTGATGATGTGAATTGTCTAACACATGACCTACTTCCCCCTACAAGTGATTAGCGTAAGCCATGGGCAGTGGATAGTACTATTGGTTTGACTAACCCAGTTGCTCCAGGCAGTGTCTAGGTGACACTGTGTCGGTGACTATGCAACTGTACGCGTCCTAAATTCGGTTATGTTAACTAGGCATAACTGCAGGGAAACATGACTTAGTTGTCGGGATGACGTGCCTGTCTTGACACGGCCCGGTGGGAAGTGTCTGTGGCGACACGGCCCAGTGCGATGATGTGTGTTTCTGGCACAGAGTGACCATTACCATGACTGTGACTATGACTATGACCATGACCATGACTGTGACTGTGACTGTGACTGTGACTATGACCGTGACAGTGACTGTGACTGTAACTAGTGCAATTAAACTTGTCAACACATGTTGTTACACAACGACTAAACCCGTGGAACTCACGCAACGTTTAGCTGACCCTTTTAAAACTTACATGCATTTCAGGAAACTTGAGACTGATTAGATCCATGTATGTGGTTCAAGACATGTTTGTAAACGAATCCTGATATAGACGCATGCAGCTTAGAAGACTTATGTGGTTCATGGGAACACACAGTTGTAACATACATGTAGTATGTAATCAATATTTTGTAAGCAATAAAATGTAGTGTCTTTATAAACAATGTGCTTGTACCAGAGGTGTCTGTTGCATCCCGTATTTTTGTCTTCCACTGCAAGTCGGGTGTGTGACACTTTCCGATTCTTTCAATGATCTTAAATGGTTCAACATATCGTGGTGCAAGTTTTCCTTTCTTCCCAAATCTGACCACTCCTTTCCAAGGGGATACCTTAAGTAGGACGTGATCACTAATTTGGAATTCCAAGGGCTTGCGTCGCTTGTCCGCATAACTCTTTTGACGGCTTCTAGCTGTCATAAGGTTATTGCGAATTTTCTTGACTTTTTCGGTTGTGTCGTGAATGAGTTATAGTCCAGTAAACTGGGACTCTCCAACTTCATTCCAACAGACAGGTGAACGACATTTTCGACCGTATAGAGCTTAGAACGGCGCCATGTTGATGTTGGCGTGATAACTATTGTTGTAAGAGAATTCGATCTACGGAAGATGCGAATCCCAACTACCACCAAAATCGATCACACAAGCTCTAAGCATATCCTCCAGTGTTTGAATCGTCCTCTCAGATTGTCCATCCGTTTGAGGATGATAAGCAGTACTTGGGTTAAGTTTGGTTCCCATTGCAGATTGCATAGTCTTCCAGAAATGAGATGAGAACCGAGCATCTCGGTCAGATAAGATATTCAAAGGAACACCTAATGAGACACAATCTCATCAACATAGATCTTGGCGAGCTTGTCAGCAGAGTAATCCTCACGAATTGCCAAAAAGTGTGCTGACTTCGTTAGACGATTGATGACTACGCAAATGGCATCATGTCCTCTAGATGTGCGCGGTAGCTTAGTAATGAGATCCATCGCAATGTTCTCCCACTTCCATACCGGTATCTCCGGTTGTTCCAATAAACCAGACGGATGTTGATACTCGGCCTTGACTTTGAGACAAGTAAGGCATTTAGACACATACAAGGCAATGTCATTCTTCATACCCGGCCACCAATACTGGTACGGAGATCCTTGTACATTTTTGTAGCACCAGGATGAATTGAATAACGAGACTTATGAGCTTCGTCCATCAGTAGGGTACGGAGATTGTGTTGATTCGGAACCCACAAACGGTTCATGTAGTATAGCAATCCATCATCTTTTGTTTCAAGTTGCAGTTCGAGCTGATGAGGTAGTTCGTTTTTCAACAAACCTTGGGTTACACAAGTGCGTTAGGCTGCAAGAATACGTGTTTGGATATCCGATCGAAGTCGAAAACAATGAAGCTTGACACATTCTTTACCTCTAAGCGCGCCAGCCACAACATTCGCCTTACCAGGATGGTAGCGAATTTCGTAGTCGTAATCATTTAGAAGCTCTACCCAACGTCGTTGTCTCATGTTTAGCTCCTTTTCATTGAATATGTGTTGGAGACTTTTGTTGTCCGTGAAAACCACACACTTCGTTCCATAAAGATAGTGTCTCCAAATTTTGAGAGCAAAGACGACAGCTCCTAACTCAAGATCATGAGTTGTATAATTCTTCTCGTGGACTTTTAATTGTCTTGACACATATGCGATGACTTTATCCCGTTGCATCAGAACACAACCAAGGCCTAAATTCGACACGACATAATAAACCACGAAATCATCATTGCCATTAGGTAAAGACAAAATAGGAGCATCACAGAGTTTTAGTTTCAAAGTTTGAAAAACTTTCTCTTGTTTAGGTCCCCACTCAAAAGGCTTATTCTTTTGAGTCAAAGCAGTGAGAGGAACCGCGATCTTTGAGATTTTCGCAATAAATCGTCGATAGTAACCAGCAAGACCAAGAAATTAGCGAACTTCCGTGGGAGTGTGGGTGTTTTCCAATCCTTAATCGCAACGATTTTGGAAGGATCCACATGAATACCTTGCTCATTAACAATGTGTCCCAAAAACTGAACTTCTTTCAGCCATAATTCACACTTGGAGAATTTGGCGTAAAGTTGCTCTTTCTTTAGAAGTTCCATTGTCAGACGAAGATGTTGTTCATGCTCGGCTCGAGACTTTGAATAAATAAGAATGTCGTCGATGAAAACAATGATGAACTTATCCAGATAAGGTTTACATACCCGATTCATTAAGTCCATAAAGACAGCTGGAGCGTTTGTCAAACCGAAAGGAATAACGGTGAGCTCATAATGGCGTATCGAGTGCGGAAAGCAGTCTTAGGAATATCTTCCTCGTGAACACGAAGCTGATGATACCCAGAACGCAGATCGATCTTCGAAAAACATGTAGCACCCTGAAGCTGATCAAACAGATCATCAATACGAGGTAGGGGATATCGATTCTTGATCGTGAGTTTGTTGGCTCATGATAATCGATACATATACCAAAGGATCCATCCTTTTTTTTCACAAATAAGACAGGAGCACCCCACAGAGAATAGCTCGGATGAATGAAACCTTTGTCCGATAACTCTTGCATCTCAGATGGTGCAAGATGGTAAGGAGATTTGGCTATTGGGTTGGCACCAGGTACAAGATCAATACGGAATTCAACTTGACGTGCCGGGGTTAAACCAGGTAGATCTTCGGGAAAAACCTCAGGATAGTCTTGGATAACAGGAATATCTTGAATACTCTTGTCCTTTACTTTCTCCTCTACGATATGTGCCAAGAACGCCACATAATTCTTTCGTAAGTACTTTTGGGCTTGTGTACATGTCATTAGTTTTTTGTTACTAACGGGTTCCTCTCCACGAACCTCTAAGGTTTCACCAGAAGGAAGAGGTATTCGAACTATCTTGTCAAAACAAATAACTTTGGCATGGTGCTTGGTTAACCAATCCATTCCTATAATAACATCGAAACTTCCAAGTTGCATTGGTGTAAGGTCAACTAGGAAAAGATGGTTATTGAGGTTCAACTGGCAGTTACGAATGACGCAATCAAGTATGAGGGGTTCACCATTGGCTATCTCGACTAACAAGGGCTTTCCTAGTTTATTTCTAGGAATCGAAAGCAAAGGCTCAAAGGGAAGTGACACAAAACTTCTATCGGCACCCGAATAAAAAAGAACAGTAGCAGCATGATTGTTAACAAAGAACGTACCATTAACGACTTCGTTATCAGCATGAGCTTCATTGGCATTGATGTTAAAGGCACGTCCATGTGCTGGGTTTGCATTGGCTATGTTTCGCCATCGGTTGGGTGTGACAGGCTAGTCTTGGGCAATTGTTCTTGTAGTGACCCATTTCACCACAGTTGTAACAAGAACCAGGCGGGAAATGAGGTCGAGCAGGATTGACTTGTGGTTGAGCAGGGTTCTGAAACGCTGGGTTTGGGTTAAAGCGACAAATATTTGCCAGGTGACCAAGTTTTCCACATGTAGTACACTGTCGACATGGTATATGAACCTGATGATGACCATTACAACGGTTGCAAAGCGGTGCAGTTCCCGCATAAGGTTCTTTGCCAGAGGTTGAGCTGGTTGGTTTTGGGGAGCAGTTGGAGCGGGTTGTGCAGGTTGATCAGTAACAACAAAGTTTTGGGAAGCCTTACGCATCTTCGATCGTTTGGAAGGCTCAGTTTTGTTTCCCTTTGGTTTCTCTTGGGTCGACTTAGCATAGGATTTCTTATCGCCCTTGAGATGAAGGTTACCTTTCCTGACTTGTGAATCGGTTAAGGTTGCAGCTAACTCAATAGCTTGTCGAACAGTGGTAGGGTTGCTACCAGTAACAATGTCCTGAACAAGGTCAGGCAAACCATCGATATACTTTTCAATTGCCTTATCCAAAGGCGTCACCATCGTCGGACATAACAAACTTAGCTCCTCGTACCAGTCGTCTTGCTTAAGATCATGAAATTCATTCTCCAATGCCCTTTGCTCGTGGCGAGGACAAAACCCCTTCATCATAAGAGCCCGAAGCTCTTCCCATGTTTGAGCTAAGGCCACTTCAGCACTTCTATCCCTCATAATACCATTCCACCATGTCAAAGCTCTTTTCTTGAAAACACTATATGCAAACTCGACCTTTCGCTCATTTGGACACTGAACAAAACGGAACGTATTTTCGAGACTCTCAAACCATTGAAGAAGTCCCGTAGCTCCCCTGACCTAGTGAACTGAAGTGGTTTAGCTAAAAAGAATTGTTTGTAGTTGCACGGAGCTGGTGCATTGTTGTTATTGTTGTTTGCTTGATTCATTTGAGTTACTAGGTTCGGGAGTACGGTAGCAATTTGTTGAGCGATCATGGCTGCCATTTCGGCATCCTGAGTTGCATTACGTCTAGGAGGCATTCTAGAAAAGAAACATGATGAAAGATAAGTGAGATTGACATTCAGAAAAATCAATAAAGGCATCAAAAATATCGACGAAACATAAGGATGGTGGTCACTTGTTTGTTTCTCAAAACACACAAATGATACACGGTGACTAATCAAAGTAAATGGGTCTTTATAATGTATCGCGAAGACATGCTTTAGCCTATAAGTGGACACTCACCCCAAGAGTTACCATGTAAGAGTGACTGGTCCGATTAAGTGGATTTGTACGAACACTCTAGCCTTAGACAGAAAACTCAGGGTACAGGCACCCACCCATCCAGATTGCACGTGTCCACATTATTAAAACCCAAACTTTGACGAGATTTTAAAAAATTGCATGGCTTACACCAAAAACAAATCATCTAAGGATAGATGATTGATTTTTCAAAACAAGTTTATAATTTGTGAATTTGTTTTGGTAATCACCTAAGTATAGGTGATTGTATTGTATTTTAAATCTAAACGCAATTAGACTCGCGTTAGGGTCCTAGGAAGGTTATAGTCTAGGTCAATGCATTACTAATAACCTAATTCCCTATAACCAGTGCTCTGATACCAACCTGTAACACCCCAAATCGCGTAAACCAACACGCGGCGGAAACACTTGGGGAGTCACGTTAACAGATTGTTTCAACAACACATGGTATTTCATATTTTGTTTTATTGGATATTAAACATAGATTATATTGTCACAATTTTTTAGAACTTTCAAACAAACTTAAACAAACAAACAAGCATATTTATTGTATTTCTTATTTTATAAGCACTAAGGTCCACAACCGATCCTACATGAGCATGCATCAGTATCATCTAGCATCGTTCCCTGAAATATATGTGAAAACGAGTCAGCAAAAATATGCCGTCGAGTACATAGGTTTTGTGAGTGTGTCAAGTTCACC
Source organism: Scalesia atractyloides (assembly GCA_947069175.1). Classification (NCBI taxonomy): domain Eukaryota; kingdom Viridiplantae; phylum Streptophyta; class Magnoliopsida; order Asterales; family Asteraceae; genus Scalesia; species Scalesia atractyloides. The sequence goes on from CAMTDV010000015.1 coordinate 37,694,234, forward strand.
GCTTTGTATATATTGCAATATATAATCCGACTACTAGAGTCGTAAGTGAAAACCTTGTTTTAAAAATAAATGTTTGATATTGCAATAGATAATTGATTAAAACATGAGGCAAAAAGTTTATAAAATCTAGTAGCCATGAACCTTGACTCAAAATCATTTGTTTTATAAATCCAAGTTGTAAATTGTCTTGAAATAACTCGTAGGTTTATGTCTTTAATCGAAAATTGTTGTGTGTCATTATTTGAAAACATTTGTCCAAGTGATGCAAATAGCGCCACGTATGTAATGTGATAAAAGCATTTATATATAGGAAGTACCGACGGCGTATCCACCATGCTTTTAGTACATTACACATGTTCCGTTATCTAAATCACTTATCATAAACTAATTGTTATAAACCAATTGTTCATCGTTCATCGTTCCTTGTTATAAAACAATTGTTCATCGTTCATCGTTCCTTGTTATAACCATCGTTCATCGTTCATCGTTTTAATGTGAAAACTTTTGGTCGTTTCGTGAATACATTCAAACCTTTGTTGACTTGTTCGAGACCACCCATGGGGTCCCTTAATCGTATAACAAACCACCAAATGGTTTGTTATAAATACAGTTTCATTCTGTGACACCTCGAAAAATTCGTCCAATAAAATCCTGACACGTGTCTTGAAAATCTTGGTTGCCACGCACAATGAGAGGGACTAAAAAACGCCGTCATGTTATTTTAATAACATCTGAACGTGCATCGAGGACCAAAGTGTAAAATACCAAATTTTTGGATTTCTGGAAGGTCCTTGCGGACCGTAACCACTGCTGGTTACGGATCGTAAGGCTAAATAAACCCTGGTTTCAGCAAGGCGGTTACGGACCGCAAGCCTTTATGGGTTACGGTCCGTTACCAATTCAAAACCCTGGGCGCCAGAGGTCCTTACGGACCGCAAGGCTCAACCCTTACGGTCCGTAAGTGGGTGCCAGCGACAGAATGCATGGCAGCTTGCTGCCCTGCAACCTTGCTCGACATTTCCACCCTTCTCCTGCTTGTGCCACGATCCTAGCCACTTGTATTCGTTTCTAACTCTTGCCAACACCTGGATCCATCCTATGAAGCATCTCCAACTATAAATACCCTTATAGTTGCAACATGGAGACTTGCTCATTTCTACAATCACTCCTCTCATCTTATCTGGAGGTTCCTAACCCTTGGGAGCTTCCTAATTAATCATATTCTGTGCTAAGGACCTTGTGTAAGTGTTCTTAGCCCTCCTTTTCAGTTTTATTAAGTTTTAAGCCAATGTCAAAGCGTTGACATAAAAACGCTTTGACTTTGTGCTAAGACCATTATGGTCCAGCCAATGCTCGTAACGAACATAGCTACATGATCATAATAAGGTAGGTGTTAATCCCTCAAGAGGGCACCTCCTGATTACCACGTTTGCTTGGTCAATTGACGGGTCAAAGCTATGCTAATAAAAAGTCAAACAAGTCAGATTTGAAATAAAATCATAACTAGCAATGTAGGCGCTATAAAACCGCTTAATCTAGCGTTTTGTACTGTCATCTTATTTTAAGTTAGCCAGTCTAAGTCAATGACTAAATAAAGACCCGCTAGCTATCTAATCAGTTAATAGTACCATCTATTCCAGACTAGAGACTTTCGGTAGATTATCGCCAAGCTAGTTATTTTGATTACGGCTGTGCTTTGCTTATTTTCTTATTACTAAAGAGTTTGCAAGCCAGGTAAATACTTTAACTTATTTTCCCTTATACGGGCTTGGGATACGGTATACTAATACCACATGGTTGGATATGGGATCAAAGACCAATGAGTCGGGAATTCAAATAATCCATTTTAATTCGTATTGCTTAATATTAAACATTTGGGGGTTAAAACGACCGTGTCCTGGATATCGACGGCTCATTTAATTGCAAATGGCCACGACCTAAGCATGGGGTGTAGGCATACACCCTCCCGTCAGATGCTAAATTAAAACTATGACCCATTAGGGGTGCACCTATTAAAGGTGTTAAAGTGGTGTGTCGATTAATCATGATCCCGGCATAGTTTTCAGGCTATAAATGTATTATTAGCATAAAAATTGATAACATGAAATTATTTATCCCAAGTTATTTATTAAAACTAAGTACCATTGTGTACACTAAATGTTTTCAAAATATTTTCAAAATGAGTCGGTTAAATGTATTTACTAGTGAAAACTGACGTATTTTCAAAAGACTAAGCGCAGGTGACAAGTATACGTAATTAGGCTGGAAGTGCTCGGCGAAGCTTAAGAGGAATTGCAACCCTTTGCTTAGAGAAGCCCTTAGTCTGTTAAATTTTCTTTTGTAATTACATTTCGATCCGCCTGTGGATCTAGTTACAAGCGTTGTATTCATTATTTTGAACTTTGAACATTCAAACGTTTGTAATAGTAATTATCCAGACTTCCGCTGTGTTATATTGTATTGTGTGGTAATGATGATATCAACTTACGTCACGATATTCCCTAACTAGGCCCACCGGGTTACACGTGGAAATTAGTGGTGTGACAGGTTGGTATCAGAGCCAACTCTCGAGTGAATTAAACACTAGCCTTTTGTGTTTAATCTCGAGAATACATATTAACACATATCTCTTAGACTTTCGAGTCTAGACTTTGACATAGGTGTATTCATTTCCATCTTATTATTCTAGCTTGTATTTTGTTTAACTTGTTTTTGAAACAGGAATAATGCCGCATAAGTTTAGACGTGGAGGAAAGGGTAAAGGACCCATGAGGGACTAGACCATCCTTCAGGCCATCGTACAGACCCTCTTTAGCTGGAGCAGCCAACTTACCTGAAAACAACCTTTACGAAGGATCCAGAGATTCTTCATTCCCCTTTGAACCTTACCGACATTCCATCTCACATGAATACTCCCTGCCTCATTCACATTCTCAGCATTCATACCATTCTCACCATTCTCATCAATCTCACCATTCACACTCCCATTCCCAACAAGAATACTTCAACTCCTATTTCGATAACCCAGTCAACCAACCCGCACCAGAAACCCCTCCAGTTGACTCACCTACACATATGGAGTAAGATTCCGACCCGGAGGAATTCCCGCAAACCGGATCGTATAATCATCCTATTGAGTTGTCTAGCGGCTCGAACTCCGTGGCAGGATCTCCATTTAGAGGTCCCGATGAATTTGACCAAAGATAGGCACAATATGTGTTCGTCAACACGCCCTCATATGATAGCACTCCCCAACACCAAAACCCATCACCCCATCCTCACCAAGAGGATGTTGAAATGCAACAGGTGGATCAACCTCAGCCACCACCTGAATCATCATCACAACCACGCCGAAGGTGTGGAGCACGTATGTCAGTACGTGTTGGTCAAAGGTCGGGTTCGCTACCACCTTTGCCACCCTCTTACCCCATCATCCCTAAGGACCCACAAATGGGTGGACCCACCTCGCCAGTGGCGAAACTCCCGCCGCAACCAGCTGTTGAGCCTTTGCCTCAACCACCTCTACCACCGCCGGATTTTGCCAATCCAATACCTGCATATATAGGACCATCAGGGTTTCACACTGTTGACCCTCTTGGCTTGTATAATTATATTCACCATGGTTTAGAGCAAGATCCATATTATGATGCAATTATTCATAATAACCTTTATCATTCCTCTTACCCTTCCTACCCACCTCCTTATACCTCTACCGGGTATCTACCTTATGGATATCCGTATCCAGTTGCGCCTCAGCCGCAACCACCTCCACCTTAGCCGCAACCCCAACCACAAGTACCAATCGAGGCCATTAATGAGGCCTTGGATCAAGTAAGGGAAATACGAAAAACAGGTCAAGAAATCAGAGAAGAAAACAACGAAATTTATCAAGAAGCTTTACAAAGCCGTAAAAGGAAGGAAGGATGAATAACTTTATATTTTCATATATGTAATCTAAATTCCAAAAGTCCCTGCGTGGACATTGTTATTTCTATTAAGTTCCTGCGTGAATTCTTTTTGTTATTTTAAGTCCTATATATTAGGCAATTTTGTAATGTTCCTTTTAGTAAAATTTCCTTATTATTATTTACTTCATCCAATCAATCATCATAATTTTATTCAAGAGTTATTGATCCGCTATATTAACCCAAAAAAAAAATCCATCAGCCAATGGCTATATTAGATTGGCAAATGAAATTTTGGAAGTAGCCTTCTGTCTAGCAAAGGTGAATAATGTTCAACATCCGAATTTATCATTTCTCTGTGTCAAACCCTATCGCCTAAGTGATTAAGTTAGATCCTGGCTAGAATGTTCAAACACTCAATAGTAGTGTAAAGCCAATGAGCAATAATACAGTAGTGACGCATGACGCACTAACTGATATATTCTGGACTATGTCCAATCTATAAATGCCTATGATGGTCCTTTGAGACCTAGGTTATATATAAGTACACCACATTTAATATTTAAAATTCCGTATGGTCATAGAACTATGTTGTGAATAAGGGTACGCCATAACATCTAACCAAGATTGATCTCAGAATTTAGAAGTAAAATTTGCAACAATGGCGGAATCAAATGAAGTAAATAGCAAACGCATTGGTGACGACGCCAATGAGAATATCATCATAAGTAAGAATGACTTGAGAGAACTTATTACCACAGAGATTGGCAAAGCCTTAAAGGACAAATCTGATCACCGGTCAGAGTCGAGCGCTTCTCGCTCTAAGCCCGTCTCTAAACCTAAAACTCGGCCTAGCCACTCAAGGACGAAAAAGAGTGAGGCACACTCCTCGAATGTGAGGAGTATAGCAAAGAGTGATGAACATCCTAAGAAGCCGAATGTCGATGGCGATTGTTGTTCCTACAAGTACTTCGTGTCTTGTAGGCCCCGTGATTTTATTGGGGAAAAAGGAGCTGTTGAGTGCTTGAGAATGTTGGACGAGATGGAGACGGTGGTGGATATCAGCGGCTGCGCTGATAAAAATGTGGTTACGTATGTGTCTCAGTCATTCAAGGGCGATGCCCTTATCTGGTGGAAAGCCTTGGTTCATTCTACAGGCAAAGTTCATCTCTACAACTTAAGTTGGTCCAAGTTTGTAGACTTGGTGAAAGATACCTACTGTCCGCCCCATGAGGTAGAGAAAATTGAGTCATATTTCTTAAATCTAACTATGAAGAACATGGATTGTCAGAAATTTGTTACCGACTACAACTCTCTCTCAAGGCTAGTGCCTTATTTAGTCACCCCGGAGCCCAAACGTAATGCACGTTTCATCAATGGGCTAGCTCCTGAAATCAGGAGTATGGTTAAGGCGGTGCAGCCTGGTACCTACAAATCTGCTGTAGAACTATCTCTCTCCCTCACACAAGATTATGTGAGGCAAATGTCAGTTAATACTGACAATGATGGGAAGCGAAAACGGGAGGACGGAAACTCCCAGAAATTTAACAAGAAAGGAAAACATGGGTTTAGTAAGGATAATCAAAACTCAAGCGACAAACCCACGTGCAAAACGTGTGGAAAGCAACACTATGGACAGTGTCGCTTAGATCAGAAACCGAAACAATGCAATATCTACAAGAAGACTGGGCATCGGTCACATGAGTGCCGAAACTAAAAGATGCTACTTGCTTTGGATGTGGTGAGAAGGGCCACAACAAAACAAGTTGCCCAAAGGCTAATACCGAGGGTAAACCCAAAACCTCAGAGGCAAAGAAAGCCACTGCTAGAGCCTTTCAAATGAATGCTAGGGAAGCAGTGAAGGATAACAATGTTATAACGGGTACGTTCCTTATCAACGACACTTTTGCTAGAGTTCTTTTTTATTCGGGCGCCGATAAATCGTTTGTAGATCATAAGTTTAGTGAACTATTAAAGTTGCCCGTAAGAACTCTAGACATAACCTATGAAGTAGAGCTTGCTGATGGAACTATAGAAATCGCTTCATCCATTCTTGACGGATGCTCCATATCCATCAAGAATCATTCTATCCCTGTCTCTCTTTTACCTATGAAACTAGCGGGATTCAATGTAGTCTTAGGCATGGATTGGTTATCGCATAACCAAGCTTACGTTGTCTGTGATAAGAAACTCATTGAACTCAAATCCCCGTCTGGTAAAATCCTCACCATTCATGGAGACAAATACTTTGGACTGCTTGATAAAGCAGTTTTGCTTAAAGCATCTAGATGTATGACGAAAGGATGTGTCATCTATATCGCACAAGTTACCGTTGATGAACCCAAATTGAAGATTGAAGATATACCTATCATCTCTGAATACCCAGACGTGTTCCCAGAAGAATTACCTGGCCTGCCTCCTGATAGGCAGGTAGAGTTTCGAATTGATATCATACCTGGGGCAGCTCCCATAGCTAAAGCTTCATAACGTTTAGCGCCAACCGGGATGAAAGAATTGAGAACCCAACTGGACGAACTTTTAAAGAAAGGTTTTATCCAACCTAGCTCTTCGCCTTGGGGAGCTCCTATCCTTTTTGTTAAAAAGAAGGACGGATCAATGCGGATGTGCATTGATTACCGTGAACTCAATAAGATAACAATCAAGAATCGTTATCCTTACCCAGGATCGATGATTTGTTCGATCTTTTGCAAGGTCCGAGTTTCTTCTCGAATATTGATTTAAGGTCATGATATCACCATCTTAAAGTTAGAAATGAAGATGTTCCGAAAACTGCTTTCAGTACAAGATATAGACACTACAAGTTCTTGGTGATGCCTTTTGGGCTCACTAATGCACCCGCAGCATTCATGGATCTCATTAATAGAGTCTGCAAGGCATACTTAGATAAGTTTGTCATTGTCTTCATAAACGACATACTTGTATACTCTCGTAATCAATCCGATCATGAGAAACATTTAAGGTGCATTCCCGATATACTACGTCAGGAAAAGTTGTATGCAAAATTTTCTAAATGTGAATTCTGGCTCCGTGAGGTTCAGTTCCTTGGTCACATAGTAACTGAACATGGTATCCAAGTAGATCCAGCAAAGATAGAAGCAATAATGAATTGGGAAGCCCCAAAGACACCTTCCGATATACGTAGTTTCTTAGGACTGGCTGGCTATTATCGAAGGTTCATTGAGAACTTCTCACGAATAGCCGCTCCTTTGACAATCTTAACTCGTAAGGATGCTAAAATTAACTAGGGTTCAAAGAAACAAGAATCCTTTGAGATGCTAAAGCATAAGTTGAGCAATGCCCCGGTGTTAACTCTGCCTGAAGGTGTGGAGGACTTCGTAGTTTATTGTGATGCATCGCACATAGGCATGGGATGTGTGCTTATGCAGAAAAGCAAAGTGATTTCTTATGCATCATGACAACTAAAAGTGCACGAGAGAAACTACACCACCCATGATTTAGAATTGGGTGCGGTAGTATTCGGACTTAAACTTTGGAGGCACATTTATATGGAACAAAGTGTATCATCTACACTGACCATAAAAGTCTGCAACACTTGTTCAATCAAAAGGATTTGAACATGAGGAAACGTCGTTGGATGGAAACACTCAACGACTATGATTGCGAGATTCGATATCATCCAGGAAAGGCGAATGTAGTCGCTGATGCGCTTAGTCGCAAGCAAAGAATCAAACCTTTAAGGATCAATGCCAAGAGCATTGAACTGAAGAACAGCTTGAATGAAAAGTTGCTAAATGCACAAAGGCAGGCCATGTCTGAGGACAACATTGCCAAGGAAGGATTGGGTGCAACTATCGATCAGTTAGCACCTGGAAAAGGATGGGATGTTAAAGCTTAACAATCGGATCTGGGTTCCGATCTTTGGTGGAATTAGAGATATAATCCTCCAAGAAGCACATAGCTCAAAATACTAGGTTCACCCGGGTAGCGACAAGATGTATCAAGATCTTAAACCCAGCTATTGATGGATGGGTATGAAGAAAGATATAGCCAATCATGTAGCAAAATGTTTGACGTGTTCTCAAATTAAGGTAGAACACCAGAAACCGTCAGGATTTCTACAACAACTTGAAATCCCTGTATGGAAATGGGAAATGATAACAATGGACTTCATCACTAAGTTACCCAAGACCAAGCATGGAATTGACATGATTTGGGTTATTGTAGATAGATTAACCAAATCCGCTCAGTTCTTGCCAATTAAAGAAACATACGACTCTGACAAGCTGGCTAAGCTTTATGTTGATGAGATTGTGTCCTTGCACGGTGTGCCGGTATCCATTGTATCTGATAGAGATACAAGATACACATCTCACTTTTGGAAAAGCTTCCAACAATCTCTAGGCATGGGATTAAACTTCAATACGGCTTACCATCCTCAGACGGACGGACAAAGTGAGCGTAGCATTAAAACCTTGGAGGATATGCTTCGAGCTTGTGTGATCGATTTAGGTGGGAGTTGGGATGATCACTTACCCCTAATCGAGTTCTCTTATAACAATAGTTACCACACAAGTATTAAGGCTGCTCCTTTTAAAGCCTTATACGGAAGAAAATGTAGGACGCCTGTGTGTTGGGCCGAAGTTGGAGAACCCAACTATCTGGACCAGAAATCGTCCTCGAAACCACGGAAAAGATTGTGCAAATCCGTGATCGACTAAAGACAGCTCGAGATAGACAAAAGAGCTATGCCGACAAAAGGCGTAAACCTTTACAGTTCCAAGTTGGGGACAAAGTTATGTTGAAAGTATCACCTTGGAAAGGTATAATGCGTTTTGGGAAAAAGGGAAAGTTAAGCCCAAGGTACAATAGACCATTCGAAATAATTGAATGTGTCGGACCCGTAGCTTACCGGCTTAAGCTACCGGAAAAGCTCAGTGGAATTCATGATGTGTTCCACGTCAGCAATTTGAAGAAATACCTCATGGACGAGACATTGGCAATGCCACACGAAGATATACAGATCGATAAAAACTTGCGTTTCACAGAGAAACCAATTGCGATCAAGGATTGGCAAGTTAAGAAGCTTCATAGGAAGCACGTACCCATTGTAAATGTCAAATGAGATGCCCGTCGGGGTCCTGAATATATTTGGGAGGTCGAGTCCAATATGCGACAAAAGTACCCTTATTTATTTGAATAAATCTCGAGGTCGAGATTTTTATTAAGGGGTGAAGATGTGACACCTCGAAAATTTCGTCCAATAAAATCCCGACACGTGTCTTGAAAATCTTGGTTGCCACGCACAACTGAGAGGGACTAAAAACGTTGTCATGTTATTTTAATAACCTCTGAACGTGCATCAAGAAAACTCGGAGGACCAAAGTGTAAAATACCAAATTTTTGGATTTCTGGAAGGTCCTTGCGGACCGTAACCACTGCTGGTTACAGAACGTAAGGCTAAATAAACCCTGGTTTCAGCAAGGCGGTTACGGACCGCAAGCCTTTATGGTTACGGTCCATTACCAATTCAAAACCATGGGCGCCAGAGGTCCTTACGGACCGCAAGGCTCAACCCTTACGGTCCGTAAGTGGGTGCCAGCGACAGAATGCATGGCAGCTTGCTGCCCTGCAACCTTGCTCGACATTTCCACCCTTCTCCTGCTTGTGCCAAGATCCTAGCCACTTGTATTCGTTTCTAACTCTTGCCAACACCTGGATCCATCCTATGAAGCATCTCCAACTATAAATACCCTTATAGTTGCAACATGGAGACTTGCTCATTTCTACAATCACTCCTCTCATCTTATCTGGAGGTTCCCAACCCTTGGGAGCTTCCTAATTAATCATATTCTGTGCTAAGGACCTTGTGTAAGTGTTCTTAGGCCTCTTTTCAGTTTTATTAAGTTTTAAGCCAATGTCAAAGCGTTGACATAAAAACGCTTTGACTTTGTGCTAAGACCATTATGGTCCAGCCAATGCTCATAACGAACATAGCTACGTGATCATAATAAGGTAGGTGTTAAACCCTCAAGAGGGCACCTCCTGATTACCACGTTTGCTTGGTCAATTGACGGGTCAAAGCTATGCTAATAAAAAGTCAAACAGGTCAGATTTGAAATAAAATCATAACTAGTAATGTAGGTGCTATAAAACCTGTTTTAACATTCTAATAAATTGGTAATAATTATAAGAACATGTAGAAACATGTTCGGCTCGTCAATTACAGGCCTAAGGTCGGTTCGCAACCGAAAGTCGCAAAGTTTGACTTCTGCTTTGACTTTCAGTTCTGACCCGATTTAGCAACATTACCTACTGTCCCTAAGTTGCATTATGACCATGATATAGTATACTATAACGCTCTGGAGTTATAGGACATGGCCATGTAGTAATCCGAGTTTTTACACAAGTATCCGTTAATATGCCTAAAACGCCCTTTTAACACGTCAAATGGTTAAAACATAATTTTGACATTAAAACTCAATACCTACTGATGTAATATCATTATTAGGACTATTTGGGTTATTCATTCAGGTTGCAAATTAAGTTTAAGCTATAGTTTGTACATTATGTCCTTAAATGACGATGTTACCCTTTCAACACTCAAAATAAGTTTTAGACATTCAAATAAACCAAAACCTTGTACCTACTGATGTAGTATATATCTTAACATATTTTGGTCATTCAAACCTGGTCACAAGTTACTTAAAATACCGTTTAAATCGTCATTTAGCGACTTAATCGCCACCTTGGCGCATAATATGGTTTAAAACCATATTATAGTATAAAGACTTGATACCTACTGATTTCAAAACATATTTTCAACCTATTAACAGTGGGTAAGTGTCCCAAACTCAGATTCCCAAATAAGTTATCATTTATATGTGAAATGACCAAATTACCCTTTCGGGACATAGGTATTAAAATATAAACCAAGCATATAATTGATGTCCTATTGATATAACATCATAAAATAAGTATTTTTACAGAATGTTTATGTTAATAAAATCAATTTACGTATAAGATCGTTTTATTGTATTTTAAATGACTAAATTGCCCTTTAAGGCATAATTTACTTTTAAAACCACAACGGGTCATCATATCAATAACCTACTGTTATAATAACATACTTAAACATAATGGCATATGGAACTTGTATAGGACTCACCCGGTTACCCGGTTTCGCTTATATGCGTACGGTTAAGCCTACGTGACTAGTTTACGTAATTTAATCGAAACGGGTTTAACCATATCGAAATATTCTCATATTCCAGAATGTAAAAAGGTAATCCATATTATACAAGTCCTAGTACTTGTCGAGTCCAGAATATATTCTTTTCCGGTCACCGCTTAATCTAGCGTTTTGTATCGTCATCTTATTTTAAGTTAGCCGGTCTAAGTCAATGACTAAATAAAGACCCGCTAGCTATCTAATCGGTTAATAATACCATCTATTCCAGACTAGAGACTTCTGGTAGATTGTTGCCAAGCTAGTTATTTTGATTACGGCTGTGCTTTGCTTATTTTCTTATTACTAAAAAGTTTGCAAGCCAGGTAAATACTTTAACTTATTTTCCCTTATACGGGCTTGGGATACGGTATACTAATACTGCATGGTTGGATATGGGATCAAAGACCAATGAGTCGTGAATTCAAATAATCCATTTTAATGTATTGCTTAATATCAAAACATTTGGGGGTTAAAACAACCGTGTCCTGGATATCCACGGCTCATTTAATTGCAATTGGCCACGACCTAAGCACGGGGTGTAGGCATACACCCGTCAGATGCTAAATTAAAATTATGACCCATTAGGGGTTCACCTATTAAAGGTGTTAAAGTGGTGTGTGTCGATTAATCATGATCCCGGCATAGTTTTTGAGCTCTAAATGTATTATTAGCATGTAAAACTGATAACATGAAATTATTTATCCCAAGTTATTTATTAAAACTAAGTACCATTGCGTACACTGAATGTTATCAAAATATTTTCAAAATGAGTCGGTTAAATGTATTTACCAAAAACTGACGTATTTTCAAAAGACTAAGCGAAGGTGACAAGTATACGTAATTAGACTGGAAGTGCTCAGCGAAGCTTAAGAGGAATTGCAACCCTTTGCTTAGAAGCCCTTAGTCTGTTAAATTTCCTTTTGTAATTACATTTCGATCCGCCTGTAGATCTAGTTACAAGTGTTGTATTTATTATTTTGAACTTTGAACATTCAAACGTTTGTAATAGTAATTATCCAGACTTCCGCTGTGTTATATTGTATTGTGTGGTAATGATGATATCAATTTACGTCACGATATTCCCCAACCGGGCCCCCGGGAATTTTGGTAATGGGATTGTCAGTCCTAGGCGTCGTAACTTACTACTGGTCAGCTTTGTGACACCCGGCTATTTCGGCTGTCCCGTACATATGTAACACGTGTCATGAATGAATAAAAGGCCGTATTTGATTATTTATGATGTTTATATATGGTACTTGATGTGTTGGTAAATCCAAAGTTTGATAAAAATTATGTTGGCAATATTAAGATAAACGCTTATCGCGTAACAGTTAAAATGTGAAACGAACGTCGGTGACCGCCAAATAATGTGAAAATCCCAAAAATAGTCCGTTATGAGTTAAATAATATATTTAATCATAATCGTGAGGAAAAAATATTTAAAATGCTAAGAAACTCTACTTTTCGAGTTTAAGCGCGTACTGCGCGATACTGCGCGTATCTTAAAAAATGTTGTCAACACAGCCAGTTCAGGGCAACCAATAATTATTATAGTAATAATTTGACAAGCTTATTTTTATAGAATCATAAAAATAAATGAAAACGCTTAAAATCCCTATTCCGTGAATTTAAGCGCATACTGCGCAGCACATCGCGCATACTGGCAAATACCGACAACGTAGCCGGACCAGGCAAATAAAATATTGGTTAGTAATATTTGTTGTGTTTATTTTTATAGAGCACTGAAAATAATTTAAAACACGTTAAAACGAAGTTAAAACACTAGATAAAACACCCGGTATCCAGTTAAATACCAGTAAATAGCATATATATGTGTATGTATATGAAAGATGTGAGAGAGTGGACATAGGTGGCGGCAATGTGGGCTGCCCACCTCTTTGAAATTGGTTCAAAATGGACAAGTGTTAGGCATTGGGACTTGTACTAATGATTTAGCTTACTTACACACACCATTAAACACCCAATAAAAATTAAAACCATTCCTCACTCCCTCCTCCTCTCTCTCTCTCGGCCGAACACACACATACACACATACATTTCAAAATTTCAATCTTGTTCTTGAGAGTTCAAGGGTTTTCCAAGGAGTTTTCAAGTCCATTTGAAGGTTTGGAAGTGTTTTCAAGAAGAATCAAGCTAGAACAAGCTTCATATCATCCTCTTAAAAACCCAACAAAAATCTTGAAGGTACAAGATTCACTCTGAAAATCTTGTTCATGAATCTTAATGATGTCGATGATGATGGAAGTTCTCTTGTTCTTGGAGTTTAAACACTAACTTGAAAACTATACTAAATGGACTTTTGAACAAAATAAAAATGGATGTAAGTGTGTGTGTATATATGTGGCTGTGTGTGTGTGTGTATGTTAGAGTTTGATTTTTTGATGTAGATTGATTCTTGATGGATAAGATACTAAAAGTGAATGCATGTGATGTTTAGAATGGTCTAAAAGTTGTTAATGTTTGACATGAGTATGTGAAAGGCATGAACATGTAAAGTTGAACTTTGGAATCTTGTGTATGTATGTATGTGTGCCGTGTATATATAAATGTATATGCATTGCATACAAAATTTTGTTGTTAGTTCATAAATGTGAAGGAGGTGATAGTTGCATTTATGTTGGATGATTAGATGATGGTAATCATAGGAGGATGATGATGTTCTTGGATGAATGAACATGAAATAAATGAATATTGATGCATATGAGTACATGCATGTTGGTGAAAATATGTTATGGATGCATTAGGAGCTTGTACATGGACATGCATGTAGGTGTATGTACACGAAAGATGATCAAAGTGTGTTTTGATAAAAATAAGTTTTGATCAGATTATAAAGTATAAAAATAATGTTATTTGAAGTGTAAAATGGTATGGAACTTTGACATAAAGTTTACTAGCTTTGCATGTTGTACTATGTGCTTAAAAGTGTTGTAAAATACATGAAATCGCATTATTTATGTGCCTTACAAACTTAACTAATCTGATTATAATCATCATTTATTCATTATATAACATGTATTGTGTTAAAATATGAAATCGTTTCGAGTTCGGATGGTTATGGTAGCGTTTGACGCAAAACTATGCGGTAAAAACGGTAAAAATCGCCTTTTTAAGAGGGTTTTTATGAAACTATTTTAGATCAGTAAATAAACCGATATTTTTGTTATAAATATAAGCATATTAACTTAAATTAAGATTATTTGGTGTTTGGTTGGTCATACGTGACTTCCGACGCCCAAAAACGTTACCGAATCACTAAATACGCATTTTTCAACATACACTGGAATGGGTTGTTAATGGATGAACCTTGTGTGTTTAAATGTGTCATGTGATTTAAATATGTGAATATGATAATATGTTATGTGTTGACATGATAGCGGGAATTAAGACTATGCAGGTACGCTTGTATGTTTAAAACGGTAGAATCGGTGAAATCACGTTAAAATGTGTAACTTATTTGTCGAGCATGAAAATTGATACATAGGTTAACTTAGTGAGTTTTATCATGTATACATGCTTTATAAATGATAAAGTGAATAAGTTAATGAGTTTTCGCGTGTTATGATATTGTGAATATGTGCACGTTTATGTATATATTACGACGTGCAAATCGTAGATATATAGTATTTGTAAACAGGAGTGTAACAGATAAAACATTAAGGTCACAAATAAAATCGTTCAAGTCGCAAAATCTTAAAATATATATATATATGAATTCATATATATATATATTAATATGCCAACATAATAAAAAATAATAACTTTTCGAGAAAATCTCAAAGTTATGTAAAAATTCCAAGATTTGAGAAACTTAGGAATTTTGTGAAGTGTGATTATTAAATCGTGCCTACGTATGTTAGGACGAGTAGAATTCAATTTTGGGGATTGCGCTATTTAATATACGCACCCAAAGGTGAGAGTCACTAAACCTCCTCTTTTTACTGTTTTAGTATATGTTTTAGGGGATGAACACGTCTTAAAAGGATAAGTATACATTTCGTATAAAATATGCCTTTGATTAAACTATAAATATATTTTCGTGGAAAATATGATTTGGAAATTATGTGATATGTTTTTGGAGAAAACATGATTTTGGATATAAATATGTTTCAGGATGAAACGGATTTAGGAATAATGATATATGGGTTTCGGGGATGAATCAAGGATTTTACGGCGTTATCGGATAGAACGACCGTGTGGATTTAAAATGTTTAATTCTAAAGTTGTAACGAATTGGCTCGGTCTCAAGAGAGTGAGTATCGGGATTAGGCTTACGTTTCGGTGGGGACGTATGGGATTCATACAACGTGTTATATTAACTTTTATCATTTTAGTAGGATATATATATTGTTCATAAGGTTGGCACCTTGGGTGACCCCTTTGCGGGCACTTTACGCGAACTTAGCTATTTAATCATTAATATGGATTGCGTGGAATTGTTGATACATCTATCGGGTTGACAACCCCGTCGCAACCGGTAGCTCCGTGTCATGTCAAGCGTTGAATTTATATTATGTTATTGTCTAGCGTTGATAATGTCTTGCAAACTTACGAATCTGAACAAATGGATGTTAAAAAATTTAATATTTGAAAACCTTGGGAAAAATGTCGAAATATCTTAAGATCCTTATAAAGAAGGAATGCTTACGATGACTGACCTTTGGCATTTTATTAAGGAAATAAATAAACTTTCGAAAATATTATTTGGATGTTTTGATAATAAACACATAATTAGAAAGTTTTTCCTTGGATCCAATTATTTTAAATTTGAATATGTGAGCTCACCCTCCTTTGTGTTGACACTTGATTTTAACGTGTTCTTCAGGTACTTGAGCATGGCTTCGGGAATTATGGCGTGTCTTGTGGTCTTGATGCATGATTTTCTTTAATAATGTTTTGGACAACTTTTAAAACTAACCTGGGACAATGTCTGTAATGAGATCCATAATGGATCAAAACAACTTAACTGCGGTGTGGTTGTGGCTTATGTTTAACTTTTAAACAATGTTTTAATTAAGTAATATGTCCAAAAATTAACGATGCATCGTCCACCAAGATATTTATGGGCACCAACTTCCGTCATCATTACGTTTGTATTTCTGCTGTGACGTTTTTGGGGTGTTACAGAAGTTGGTATCAGAGCCAACGGTTGTTAGCGAACTAGATGTTTTCAGGGGAAAACTCTAGATTTCAACCAAAGAATTTTGAGATATAAGTCTAAAATTCGCGAAGCCAAAATTTTTAAATAAACATGGATTTTTATCATGTATGAGAACCATTGCGTGTTATTGTGCATACGTGTTAATCTGTTTATTTGGGCCGTATGTGTTATTTTTCATTTGAACACACACTTACTTTATACGGTTATATGTATGTCACAGATGTCGCACGAGCACGAGGTCATCGAGATTACTGACTCTGAGAGCAAGCCAGAATTCGAGACTTCACCTAGATCTGTATTACCAGAGGTACCCCCTACGATTCCATAGTTTGTTGATGCAGCCGGATTCGCTTCATTCTTCCATGTTAACCCTGCTGCGTTCGCAAGTCAGTCTGACCCTGTTATACTTTTACAAGCAACGGTTGGATCGAAGACGATGATGTCATCATCGATGATGCTCCACCCTCGATTTACGAGACCGTGAAATCATCAGGTACCGTGCCTGTTATCGATGACGTGGATAGAGGTGTTCCGTTGATCGGAGGATCTTATAGTGTCGCACCATCAGTAGACGCTACCATTGTTACGGCTCAGCCATTAGAGCCATTGGTCGTCTCATCTACTGTCGTTGCTGAGCCCACTACTGAGATCCTTCCACTTGTTGTTACCGAGTCGTCACTTCCATCGATCGAGTCGCGCGCTCCTACTGCACCCCTGTTGGTATACTTTCCACGTAGGAAGAGGATACGACCTGTCAGAGACATCGCTAAAACATCCAGAGCTAAGACAGCATCGACTTCGAAGAAGCAGAAAGGAGTGTGGGTTGACCGAGGCTCTCACTGCGACCATCAGTTGGGAGCCATACGCGGAGATCTAGAGGCAACTAAGGGAAAGGTGAAGGACTTGGAGGGGCAGATAGACTGGTTTGATGAGCTTAAGGACTTGGATGACAGTGCAATGGATCAGATGTACTGGAGGATAGTTGAGCTGGAGGAGCTTGTGAGGAAGCTTCTAGAGTTTGTTGGCATGAAGAAATGATAGTTGTTTGTCATTTGTTTTCTTCATTTATTTTGTATCTCTTTGATAAACCCTTATATTGGCTTGCATGCCAAATTTATGGATATTTAGGAGGAAATTTCATCCAGACTTGTTATTTGTGGTTGATTATGTCACACCACATTTTTGTTAGTCGTTGTACTGTGAACAAGCTTTGTAATTTCCGTGATAAATATCAATGTTATGGGTTCTCTTTTGGTTAAATTATTCTCATTATTATGTGAATGAATGTGTATTGTTTAGTCCACTATTATTTAATGATTGAAATATTTAAACAATGTCTTATGTTGATATTATTATTGCAAAAATAGAAACGACAAGATGCCACCAAAAGCGAAACAGGATACTGGACTACCTACCACCCCAGAAGAGTTGGCATGTGTCACACCCTGACTTTTGCGGAAGCGTATTGTGTGTGACTTGATTAATATCATTGCATTCAATCATAACAAACAATTATATACTAGAAACCATGATGTTCATCCATTACTAAATTTCATAACGTTACAACCCACATTGTTTAACACCAAAGACTTCAAATTAAAAATACAAGCTAACCAAATGTTTAAAGTTCCATGAGGGATTTTGACAAAACGACATAACTTAAACCAAGGCTTTGACTTGTATGTCTTATCTAGGATAAAACATCCAAGTCAAACCCTACAAAATATGGATGACATCATTTGTGACAGCCGGATATTTTGAACTTGTACTAATGTGACACGCGTTATAATTAAATAAAAAGGCAAATTATATTAAATTTGATGTATTTTGATGTTATTTGATGTGTTGATACATTTAAAATTTATTAAAATTGTGTTGGCAATTTTAAGATAAATGCTTATCGTGTAACGGTTAAAATGCGAAACGAACGTCGGTGACCGCCCGAATAATGTTAAAATCCTAAAAATAGTACGTTGTGATTAAAATATTATATTTAGTCATGTTCGTGAAGAAAAATTATCTAAAACGCTTAAAAACTCTATTTTTGCGAATTTAAGCGCGTACTGCGCAACACAGCGCGCATACTGCCAAATACCGACAACGCTGCGTGTCCAGACAAATAAGATATTGTCCAACGATATTTTGGTGATTTTAATTTTATATAGCGTCAAAAATAATTTAAAACGCGATAAAACGGGATTAAAACGCTAGAGAAAATACCCGGTAACCAGTTAAATACCAGTTTTTGGCCACTATATGTTATATATACATATGTATGCGTGTATATATGAGAGAGAAGGACTTGTGGCAGCCATGATACACTCTCTCTCCCACCTCTCACACCTTTTTGCCACTTGTTGGCCTTGTGTGTTGCATGCAATCCTTGGAAATCCTACATATCTTGGCAAATCCAAGATAAATCTTCCACAAACCAAGAAAATCAACTCATCTCCTCCTCTCTCTCCCCTCCATAACCGTATACACACACACACACACCCATTTTTGAAATTCAAGCACTTCCCTTTAAGATTCAAGCTCATTCCAAGCTTGTTCCATGCACTTTTGAAGATCCTAAGGTGATTTGAAGGTGTTTCAAGCAAGAACCAAGCTCCATATCATCAGACCTTGTCAAAAACCCATCAAGATCTTGAAGGTATAAAAATTTATTTTGAAATCCTTGTTCTTGATTTTTGGTGATTTTGATGATGATGGGAGTTTCTCTTGTTCTTGGGATCAAACACAAACTTGAAAACTAAAACAAATGAGTTTTTAAATAAAATAAAAATGGATATATGTGTGTATATATGGCCGTGGATGTGTATGTATATATGATAGAGATGATGTTTTGATTAACTCTTGTATGATCGGATTCTTGAAAGATGATGCAATTAGATGCTTGTGCTTAGACATGCATGTGGATGTATGGACATGAAATGATGAATAAAATATGACATGATGAGAATGATTTTTAATCAGGTCCTAAACACTAAAAATAATAATATTTGAAGTGTTAAATAACATGAAGCTTTGTCATGAAGTCTACTAGTTTTTAAGTTGTTGCATGTGCTATGCAAGGGTTTGATGACTTATACATGATATGATAAATGTTCATTCAAATCAGTAAATAAACTTGTAAAATAAAGTTATTTGATTTATTTTAAAGTTATAAAAATTATGTCATAACCTAATAGCTTTGCATGTTACTTAAGGCTTGAAAAGTAGTAAATCATGTGATATTTGCATGATTTTTGTGCTATTTATGAGACCTGCATATATATGATAAATATTATTTTTTTGGTCAGTATATAAAATGTATTTTGTTAAAATATCAAGTCGTTTCGATTTGGGATGCTTATGGTAAAGTTCTATGCAAACTATGCGTTAAAACGGTAAAAAAATCGTCTTTTCAAGTGATTTTTATAAAACTGTTTTAGATCATTAAATAAACTGATATTTTTGATATAAAAATAAGTATTTTAACTTATATTAAGTATCTTTGGTGTTTGGCTAGTCGTACGTGACTTCCGACCCCCGAAAACGATACCGAAAACGCTAAATACGCATATTTCAATGTACACGAACATGGGTTGTTCAAAAGTGAACTTGGTATATTATAATGTGATATGTAATTATGAGAATATGTTATGTGAATATGCTAGATGATAACATGATAGTAGAAGTTTAAACTATGCATGTACACTTGCGCGGTTAAAACGGTGAATATTGCGTTACATGTGTAACTTGTTTGTCAAGCATGAAATGATACATAGGTTAACTTGAAAAGTTATTTCATGTATAAATGCTTTAAAAATGATAATATATATAAGTTAACAAAATACGTGTATGACGATATTTGTTTATATGTTCACATATATGTATATATATATTGTCTATAAACGGGTGTGATAACGGATATAACATATTAAGGGTGACCACTAAAATCGTTCAAGTCGCGAAAATCATAACATACATGAACACATATATATAAATACACCAACATAATTATAACAAAGACTTTTTTGAGAAAATCTCAAAGTTATGTGAAAATTCTAAGTGTTGGAGAAACTTACGTATTTTGTGAGTTTTGATTATTAAATCATTCTTACTTAATTTAGGACGAACAAACAATTTGAGGGATTGTGTTAACACATAAAAACGCACCCAAAGGTGAGTACATAGTCCCCTCTTTTACGTTTTATAAATGTTTCGGGGTGAAACATATGTGCATAACTTTACTTTCCATTTTCATGACATTATACATGTTTTGTTACATAGTACATATAATACACTATTTCAAAAATAAGAACATTTTTACTCGACATATTGACTAAGTATGTCTAGTACATGGTTTTCAAACATATTCATGACATGCTTACATTGAAAATGACATTTGATATGTTTAACGGGACAATAATACATTCATTAACAGTGATCGCGCCGACTGGTAGTATGTAATGGTACCATAGGACTTAACAAATCCCGTTCCCGCTCCCCAGGCTTGTTGGGCAATGTTAGGGAATGACAGAATCCGATAGCATTTTTTTCGATAAACCTTGATCCTGATAAGGGTTTATGAGACAGTCTCAAGGCTTGAATGTATGCGATAAACAAATCTGATAAATGTTCATATTGATAAAAGCAATGGCATAACTTTTGATTTAAACATTTGTTTATTCAAATACCTTGTTTTGTACAAGACAATTAAATATATAGAGCATTATGCATTTGGTTTGAGTAAATACTATTTACTTGCCATACAAAACATGGTTTATACTTGACACTAGACATTGTTTACACATAACATTTGATATTGGTTTAAACAAGATATTATTTGATGGTCATTGATAAGTGATTTGAATAACGAGACGAGTATAATATGATAACGACATGGTGGATACGCCGCTGGTACTTCCTATATATAAATGCTTTTATTATATTACATATCGTGGCGTTATCTAAACCACTTTATCAAGGACAAGACATGACATAATTCATACATATTATTTTCATTTGGTTATTTACTTAACCATACATCATTCTTTTATATCATCTGATTTTCATACTGATTTTCATTTGATTTCATAAAAGGAAACATTTTATAAGATTCATGACTACTTTTCGAAAACATTTCTTATAACTTCCTAAGTCATGAATCTTCAACACTAACCTATGTTACTCACATGCATTTTTATGTTGACGTATTTACTTTCACATATGTTTCAGGAGCGAACGTCTGATCTGAGCGTGCTTCACTTAGGGCGACTTAGGCCTTATAAATCTAAAATCAACAAACTTATTATCCTTATGTTATGTTTCTATTTGAATCAAGACAATGTAATAAATTTTTACTATTGTAAAACTAAACTCTAATTATCATGTGTTGTGAAACAATAATTCTGCCAAATGACTCCCCGACGTTTCCGTCGCGGTTGGTTGCTTTACGCGGTCGGGCTGTGACAGAAAGATTGGTATCAGAGCTCATGGTTATAGAGAATTAGGTTATTAGTAATTCTTGGACTTAAACTATAACCTTTCTAGGACCCTAACACAAGTTATCTTGTGTTTGGATTCTTAAAGCAATACCATCACCTATCCTTAGGTGATTACCCAAACAAATACACAAATTTCATATGCATTTTGAAAATCAATCATCTATCCTTAGATGATTTGTTTTTAGGCTTGTGCCTTTAAAGTTTTCAAATCTCGTCAAATTTTGGGTCTTAATAATGTGAACACATGCAATCTGGAAGGGTGGGTTCCTGTACCCTGAGTTTTCTATCTAAGACTAGAGTGTTCGTGCAAATCCACATTATCGGACCAGTCACTCTTACCTGGGAACTCTTGGGGTGAGTGTCCACTTATAGGCTAAAGCATGTCTTCGCTATACATTATAAAGACCCATGTACTTTGATTAGTCACCGTGTGTCATTTGATTGTTTTGAGAAACAAACGAATGACCACCATCCTTATGTCTTGTCGATATTTTCAATATTCCTTTTGATTTATCCAACGCCAAACTCACACATTTCTTGTGTTCCGTTTTCTTATAAAATGCCTCCTCGACGTGATCAAACTCAAGATGCCGCTATGGCAGCCATGATCGCTCAGCAAGTCGCTGCTATACTGTAACACCCCAATCGCGTAATACAACAAGACGCGGCGGAAATATCAGGGAGTCACGTTACAAATTGCTCAGCCACAACTGGTACTAAATTGTTTCATTATTATTACATTGTTTTACAACACAAATAATACATGTAATTGTCTTCTGAAGAAGTCTAAAGCCCGGATGCATTCCTATGTGTAGCATGTTTGAATAATCGTCAATCTGAAACATATGTGAAAAAGAGACGTCAACAAACAATGTTGGCTAGCACATAGTTTTGTTGGCCAAATAAATGGCAAAACGTTTGGTATTGCAATTCTTTGACAACTACGAGAATTGCCGATTGTAAATCGACTCGTTATAGCCAAGGAATGGCGAAAAGTTAGCTTTGCAATACATTAACTTGATTATGAAACTTGTGACAAAAGAGTTTTGTATATGGCATTATAATCATTACTAAATAATTTTCATTCCTTTGAAAATTGTAATTTGTTCTTTGTGACCATATTGAACTCGTCCATAAACTTGTAAGTATGTTATTAAAATCCAGTCAAGGATTTCGATAACTATACTATAATTAGTCATAACTCGTGTGAGTATTAATTGAACTCAATCAATGATTTAATATAATACTAAATATCCTTCTAAGAATCTATCATACAAATCATGAAAGGATTCTTTAAGGATTTGGATATCGAACATTGAAATCAGTCGTACACAAAATCCTAAAGTGACTCGAATAATGCTACAAGAGTAATGCAATAAGAACTCTTATATATAGGAAGTACCAGCGGCGTATCCACCATGTTCTTATGGTATTACACTTGTTTCGTTATCCTAATCACAACTAACCACATAAACACATAATCGTCACTTGTCTTTTCAACTTGTATCACATATACGCATTAAAGTACGGAGAATCCAATCAAGGACTACTACCAATTAGTACCTTAAACATTCCACACATATCTAACTATAAAGATAGGTAGGCGTAATAGGAAATAAGCCTTGTCACATTGTCTTGTCAATTTGTATCACATATACGCATTAAAGTACACAGAATCCAATCAAGGACTACCAATTAGTACCTTAAACATTCCACACATATCTAACTATAAAGATAGGTAGATAAAATAGGAAATAAGCCTTGTCACATTATCTTGTCAACTTGTATCATAAAATCATAATCCTAATGGTGATTTGGATAAGGCTACGAAGGGTAATACAATAAGCACACTTATATATAGGAAGTACCAGCGGCGTATTCACCATGTTCTTATTATATTACTCTAGTTTTGTTATCTAAATCACCAACAATTCTACACATAAACCAATTGTTCATCATTCATCATTCATTGTTCATCGTTCATCGTTCATTGTTCATCGTTCATCGTTCATTGTTCATCGTTCATCGTTCATTGTTCATCGTTCATCGTTCATTGTTCCTGGTAAAGTACTTCTTAGAAATCTTACTATAAAGATAGAAAGATTTAAGAGCGTACTTCAGACATCCTTTGAGAATCTGATTTGGAAGCATTTCAAAAGGTTTTGGCTTGATACGGCTCGCTATAGTGGTTTACGCCACTTTAACGGGTCATAAACGTAACTAGGGGTTCAGATGGTAAAATGTGTCCTATAACAAGTATAATATGTCAAACCAGTTATTTAAGTTGTGAAATCAGTTTAGATGTCAAAATAATGCTCGTATATGTTTAAAACTAATTTATGTGTAAAAAGGGCATTTTTGGCATTTTAAAGAATACATAGTCGACTTGTCATTTGACTATCCAAATGGTATGACCATAAGGTATAACCTCAGAGAGTTATTCTCTATGATATTATGGTCATAATAATGGTTTTGGTCAGATCCTAAAGTTGACCAAATGGGTCAGATTTGAAAGTCAAAGCGGTGCTCAAACCGCTAGGCTTTTTGACTCCAAATAGGCATTTAAACAAAGGCGAATAATTTGACATGTTGCGACATGTCTAAATAAGTTTATAAAAGTATTTTGGCATCAAAACAACTGTTTTGATACCCGAAAATAGATCCGTTGCAAAATGCGCAAAAATCGCATTTTGACCAAAACTTTGACTTGTCAAAATAACAAGAAATGGTGGGAATCAGTAGGCATGATTTTTAGGGATCATAACCACCTTGATTACCATCATATTGCAAGTTTCAATTGAGCTATATCTTGATCAATTCATGATCAAAAATAAAAGTCAAACAGAAAGTCAAACGTTTGATTTTTAGTCCATTTAAGCTATAATAATTGAACAAGTCATGAGGAACACTTACAAACACAAGGGAAATGATCAAGAACACCAGAGAAAGCTCCAAGATGATAGAAATTCGGATTTGTGGCTGATCAAAGCATGAAGGTGACTAAAAGTTTCAAAAATGGACTTGAAATTGGTATTTATAATGATCAAATCATCACCAAATCTTGACATGTGTTAGGCCAGGTGTTAGAGCTTTGATTAGTGTCCAATTAGGTGTCCAAAAGAGAAGAGAAGTGGCAAAAATTCGTGTGCTTAGTGTCCCCAAAGAACAGGCTGTTGCCAGCTATAATTTTTTGTGTCTGATGGCTTCTTGCGGGCTGCCAGTCGTTTAGGCTTAGGGGCTCGCGCCCCGCCAGAAGCCCAAACTTTCAGAATTGGCAGAAATGGTCCCTACAGCCTCTAAACTTGTTTTTCGACACGTTTTGGAACTTTTAACACCCGTGAACCCCATTTTTAAGCTTTATAAGGACAATAAAGTATAGGGAACTTGAAATACGTTCAAAAATGTTCTAGAGGTCAGTTCGTTTGACCGTACGGTCACGGTTATTGGTTAATTACGACGAAAAGCGTAACAAACGTGTGTATGACCGTAAATATGTAACGAATGGCATTTTTGCATTCAAATCACTATAATATGATATTTCAATGATTGCCAAAATTTTTGGATGTTCTTAGATGTTTCGGATAGCGATTTACGCATAAAGGCATAGTTACGCAAAATTTGCAAAATAGCCCCTAAAGTTACAAAAGTGTGATTTTGCCATACCGAAGCCCTCAAAACTTATTTCTAAGTTATGTGAATGATATTTAAGGTATGTTAGGCTTGTGTTCTTGTTCTGGAGTGTGCATCGCTGCGAGAATCGGCAGAGTTTTGCAGTTTGTCGTAATTAGTCCCTGTGATCAAATAAGCTTGTTTTTGGCACATCAAACTCTCTAAAACTTATTTCTAAGTTATCAAAAGGTTATTTAGGGTGTGTTAAGCTTGTGTCATTGTCTCGGAGTATATGTCATGTTAAACGGCCTTCATTGGGGTACCGGTTTACGGTTTCGCTTATAGAAGCTGTATAGGGGATTTGAAATCGATTAAGGACTGAATATGTGAACTTGTTTTTGAAATAAACTCGTTTTGAATCTATAAAATGATTAAAATGTCTCAGGTGTCACATGTACTTCCAAACCTAGTAACCCAGCTAAACCAAGCCAACAACAACAATAACAATGCACATGTTCCGTGCAACTTTAAGACATTTAATTCGGCTAAACCTCTCTAGTTTTCTGGGTCTGAAGGAGCTTCTGGGCTCCTACAGTGGTTTGAGAGTCTTGAAAACACGTTTCGTCATGTTCAATGCCCAAATGAGCGAAAGGTTGAGTTTGCATCCAGTGTATTTCATAAGATGGCGCTTACATGGTGGAATGGTGTGATGAGAGACAGGGGTGCCGATGTGGCAATGGCTCAAACATGGGAAGAGCTTCGTGCTCTTATGATGAAGGAGTTTTGTCCCCGTCATGAACTATGGGCACTGGAAAATGAATTCCACGATCTTAAGCAAGATAGTGGAGAGCACCGTGCTTACACGGACCGATACAAAGAACCGAGCCTACTGTGCCCCACCATGGTCACCCCTCTGGACAAGGCGATTGAGAAGTACATAGAAGCTCTTCCTGATCTTGTTCAGGATATTGTCACTGGCAGCAACCCTACCACTGTGAGACAAGACATTGAGCTAGCTGCGACCTTGACTGAGTCTCAAATCAAGAAGGGTAAACTCCACTGCAAGGGTGATAAGAAATCATCTGCCAAGACTGAGAAACAGAAGGGAAAGAAGGCTGAAACCTCAAAGAAGTCTAGGAAACGCAATGCTTCCAAGAACTTTGCTGCTGTTGCACAGACCAATCAAGCTGCTCCTACCCAGGCAGCACAACCACCAGCCAAGAAACAGTATGTCGGTACTGCACCTCTTTGTAACAAGTGCAACTGTCATCATCAACCACATCTTCAGTGTCGTCTTTGCACCAATTGTGGAAGATTTGGCCATTTGGCTAACTCATGTTGCTCTCCTCCTGCTCCGAATAAAGTGGTTCAGAACCCTGCTCAGCAGCCAGCAAATCCTGCACGACCTCCCTTTCTGCCTGGGTCTTGCTGCAATTGTGGGGATCTGACTCACTACAGGAACAATTTCCCGAAGTTGGCTAATGTGAACCCGGCTCGTGGACGAGCATTTAATATCAATGCCAACGAAGCGCTTGCTAACGAAGTGGTTAACGGTACGTTCTATGTTAACAACCAACTTGCTTCTATTGTTTTTGATTCGGGTGCCGACAAGAGTTTTGTATCACTAGCTTTTGAACCTTTACTTGCAAAGCCTAGAACAAAACTAGGAAAGCCTTTGACAATAAAGATAGCTAATGGTGAACCCCTTGTACTCGATTCTATCATTCGAAATTGCCAGTTGAACCTCAATAATCACCTTTTCCCATTGATCTCACGCCAATGCAACTTGGGAGTTTTGATGTTATAGTAGGAATGGATTGGTTGACCAAATACCGTGCAGAGGTGGTTTTTTTTCACAAGATTGTTCGTGTGCCGCTTTCGACTGGTGAAACCTTAGAGGTTCGTGGAGAAAGGCCCGCTAGTAGCCTTAAATTGATGACAAGCACCCAAGCACAAAGATAATACCTATGAAAGAATTACGTGGCTTTCTTGGCACGTGTCTAGAGGATAAAGACAAGGGTAAGACTATTCAAGACATCCCTATTGTTCGGGATTATCTTGAGGTGTTTCCTGAAGAATTACCTGGTTTACCCCAAGCACGTCAAATTGATTTTTGTATTGACCTTGTACCTGGTGCCAACCCGATTGCAAAATCTCAATACCGCCTTGCACCGTCTAAGATGCAAGAATTGTCGAAGCAGTTGTAGGAGTTATCTGACAAAGGATTTATTCGTCCGAGCTTTTCACCTTGGGGCGCGCCTGCTCTATTTGTGAAGAAGAAGGATGGATCTTTCCGAATGTGTGTCGATTATCGTGAGCTTAACAAACTCACTATGAAAAATCGATATCCCCTACCTCGCATTGATGATCTCTTTGATCAACTTCAGGGTGCTACCTGTTTTTCGAAGATTGATCTACGTTCTGGGTATCATCAGCTTCGTGTACTCGAAGAAGATATTCCCAAGACTGCCTTCCGCACACGATACGGCCACTATGAGTTCACTGTTATGCCTTTCGATTTAACGAATGCTCCTGCCGTCTTCATGGACTTGATGAATAGGGTTTGTAAGCCTTATTTGGACAAGTTCATCATCATTTTCATTGATAACATTCTGATTTATTCAAAGACACGAGCTGACCACGAACAACATCTCCGTTTAACAATGGAGCTCCTAAAGAAGGAACAACTCTTCGCTAAATTCTCCAAGTGTGAATTTTGGCTTAAGGAAGTTCAATTTTTGGGACACATAGTCAACGAACAAGGTATACATGTAGATCCCAGCAAAATCAGTGCAATAAAGGAATGGGATACACCTACTACTCCTACTGAGGTTCGTTCATTTCTGGGTCTCGCGGGTTATTACCGCCGCTTTATTGCAAACTTCTCCAAGATTGCGGTTCCTCTAACAACCTTAACTCAAAAGAACAAACCTTTTGAGTGGGGACCCAAACAAGAAGAAGCTTTTTAGACCTTGAAACAAAAACTCTATGACACTCCTGTGATATCCCGGGTTTTTCGGACAACTTACACGTGACACATGTCGAATAATGTATATGCTAAGTATTAAACGTGCACGAGTTAAATGAATACGTGTTGTGTGTTGTGTGATTGTTTTAGTTATAAAGAAGTGTGGTAGATATGTACATGAACTGATCCGAACCGCGACACGAACCGACTTGATTCATTGTGACTCTAGGAGTTAGCAAAGTTTTAAACTTTAGCTCAAGTCTTCGGCCGAGAACAAGGATCACACTCAAACCGAGAGCAAACCTAAAACTATGTCGGCCAAGATCAAACCCAAACCAACCCACCCAAGTCCCTTGCGGCCGTGTGCAAACCCAAACCGCAACCCTATCTCTTTGCGCCTATATATATCATCCATTGCATGCCTTCATTCACTACACAAAAACCCTAGACAAAAACTGCCGTCGGCAGCCCCTTTCTCCTTCCAACCGATCGAGATCAGCTCCATTGTGCACCTTTTCAATTGCAAACAAACAGCCCTACACTTCCTCTCGGTCACAGCAGCAGCAGTCATCGCCATCATCATCATCTCCTGGTCGCATGCAGCCGATTGTTCACCTTTAGTCGATCAACAAAACAGCCCACTCTCGGTCGCGACCTTCCTGGAACAGCAGGATACTCCTTGTCCAAGTCCCGACTTGTCTACCTAGTTATTTCAAGGTTAGGGTTATCTTTGATTACGAGATCATGTTCGGATATATATATGCTTGAATGATTAATTGATTAGTTTGCTTCGGATTTTATATGTTGAAGGTAATCGGCTGTTTTGATTGTTATTCATGTGCATGATTGTTTCCGGAAATCATAAGTTGCAAGTATGTTTTGTTTGTAAGAACGAGAAGTTAGGCTAGCCGATTTGTTAATGATGTTTACATTGGATGATTGCATTGTTTCGGATTGTTTATACTAGATTGAATGTTGTTTGAAAGCTGAATGTATAGGCTGCGATTTGGTTATAAAGACTAAAGTTATTGAGTAGGGTTTGCATGGATAGGTTATTAGTATTAATCCATGACTAGAAATCAGTTCTAGATCGCCTAGGTTAATCGCATGAACGGGTTATACGAGTTCAGGATAAACATATGCAGAAAACAGTCTGCTGAATAATAGTTACAGCCGACTTCATCTGGCTGTAACGTGGTCGTTAGTTGTCGAAAAACGGATTTTCTGATGTCTAGAACGTAGAGATTTGATTAAGGAATCTAATGGCGCTGGATTCATAATTTTCTGAAGTCGTTTGATATTTTTAAAGGGCTAAATAAGTTCAGTAACTAAAACTGTGAAAATTCTGGAATTTTGTTGGTTGTTTATCAAGTTGGATTTTAAAATCAGTAGGGAGTTGAGTCATGATTTTTGTACAGCAACTAGGTATGGAAATTTCCGGACAACTCCAACTGGAATTTTGTTAATTGGTCGATCGATGATTTTTAAATAAATTCTTCCGTGGGCTGCAGTCAGAAAGTGATAAATCAGACTGCAGCCTAGCATATTAATATTTATGGTTAATTGGTAAAGATCTAGGACTTGGAAAATTTATATAAATTCCTATGGTATAAATGTCACCTACTGTAAAAATATGGGAATTTTTGGAATGTTAGAACTATTTTATAAAAATCCTAGAAGACAGCTGAATTATGAGTGCTAAGCTGAAATTTGAGAACTTGTGATTGTGTGCACCAACTTGTGGCATGAATTGACTTATGGTTATGATAAATTGTTTGATTACTATGATCACATGAGAATACTTGCATGCATGTTTGAGTGTTAGATATGTTGTTTGTGTGTATCACTTTGTGAGTAAATCGCGTGTGGAATTTGTATTGGTGTGTTCACACACTGACGTGGAATTAATTGGTTTATAGGACGCAACTAGCGGTCCCATCTCTTATAACTTCTATTGCTACACTAACCGAGCAACAAAAGGTGAGTTCACGGCCCCTAACTTTATCCGGTTTTTAAACAACAGGGGGAGAAACATGTATACACTCTCAAACTCAATCTCTTTACGTTATACGAATTTAACGTCACATAACTATACGGTAACTAAGTTAATGTTAATGTAATGTTATGGTCACTAAGCAGCTTTATCACTTAAGTCCTCGACAATCTCCTCGGATCGTTAGTATTTGGGTTAAATAGCGGGGGAATTATAAGTAGTACTACTGGGTCTGACGAGCCCCATCCGAGCTAGTCGCGCTAGCCGACCTGGTATGGTCAACGGGTGAATAATTGGCCTAACATCGCCATGGTCATGTGATAGGCCTGGCAAAACGGAGGCACAACTGTCAGCTTCGATCGCGAACTCTTACGTGACATGACTTTAGGCTAGCTACCTATATATATTAACATTGAACTTAATTACGAAACTACGATATTATCCCGGGTTGGGGATAATGGAAACAACTTAATATTCCGGGTTTGGAATATTGGAAACAACTTAATATTCCGGGTTTGGAATATTGGAAACAACGACTTAATATTCCGGGTTTGGAATATTGGAAGCAACAACTTATTATTCCGGGTTGGAATAATGGAACTAATATGTTATCCCGGGTTAGGGATAACGGAGAAAACAAACTATAACCGAACAAACGAATTTATGAAAACCTGTGAACTCACTCATCTTTAATGTTGACACTTGTTTCTTTACATGTTTCTCAGGACGCTAGGAGCTCTAGGTGCACGCACATGCATTGAACAAGACATATTTTATCGAGTCTTATTTATTAATATTGTTTTGGGGATTTTTCATTTGTTTTGGCGTTTGTGTTGGCGCCGCTTCACCACTTATTTATGCTTCCGCTCAAACTTTAAAAACTGATGCTTCTGCTAAATATTGGTAACATAAAATCTACAACAAGTGATTTTGGAAAACGTATTATCAAATCATATAGAGTCGTTCGACGTACTAGTGTTTCAGATCCTGGTTTGTTCACACGCCTCGCGGTAAAACTCCGCAAGCGGAAATTGAGGGTGTGACAGATTGGTATCAGAGCCACTAGCTATAGAGAACCAGGTTTGCATTAGAAGTAGACCTAAACTATAGCTGATATCACGACACTAGACTTAGTTTGGCACTGAATTATTATATTTCGGTATGCGATGTACCACTACTATGTTATGTGAAATATGAATGCATAATTGAAGCGAATGCAACTCGTAACTAACTACACGACTTAAAGGCAATGTCATCATCATCCTCATCATCATCCGACAAACTTACGCAACCAAGGGCGCCAGGAAAGGCACCTGTGGTGGAACCCTTACCATCCTATGGCGTGGAAACGCGCTCAGCTGCGAGGAAAAGGCTCGCTCTGGGGAGGAGTCGTCTTTACGCCCAACCATCGCTATGACGGTCAAACCGGTTAACTCGTTAGAAGTAGGGAATGACCTACTTAGAGATATGATAAGAACGCAACAAGAACAACTAGAAAGAATGCATGAAACCACCCTAGCACAGGGATGGATGATCCGCCAACTGACTGGTAAAACCAACTCGCTCGAGGAAGAGTATCATACGAGTAAGATAGCTCGTAACGCCATAGCCAGGGATCTGCGTGCTGAGCAGATAAGAGCCGACTGGCTGGAGGACAGAGTCCTGGAAAATAGTTGGAACATTCAGGAACTGCAAAATCAAGCACTTGCACCAGCACCGGCCCCTCCAGTGCCGGTAGAGGAGGATCCGGAAAAGGATCCAGAGGAGGATCCGGGGGAGGACCCAGCTGTAGAAGCTGGAAACGCCGCGGAGGATAACGGCAACGATAGCAACTTGGGAGATGGAGGCGTAGATGACTAACTCGTCTCGCCAATCCCCGCTTTGTTTTCTTTAGTTTATTTGAAATGGCAACTGGACGTCGCGGAAACCTCAACATGTCTACGAAGAATTGGCCGCAACGATCCAAGAACACGTGAACGCTGCTCTGGCAGGTGTTCAAAACCCACCAGCAGCAGGAGGGGGCTTTAACCCCTACAAGATGTTCCTTGACGCAAAGCCAAGCAAATTCTCGGGGGCGGAAGGACCCATTGGACTGGTCCGCTGGATCGAAAAGTCTGAATCCGTTTTTGAAATGTGCAACTGCCTCGAGGCCAACAAGGTTAAATACGCAGCCTCAACACTGGAAGATGGGGCACTGACATGGTGGAATGCCCAAGTCCAAACACGTGGACTTATAGCTGCAAATGCAATGGCATGGGCTGAGTTCAAGGCCCTAATTAAAGAGGAGTACTGTCCACGAGACAGAGTGCAACAAATTGAGCAAGCTCTATGGAACCACAAGATGGTGGGATCGGAAATTGAAGCCTACACTGCAAAACATCATGACTTAGTATTTCTGTGTCCCGATTTGGCCAACACGGTGGAGAAAAGACTCGAGTTCTACCTCGGGGGTCTGGTTCCGGAAATTCAGGGTATGGTAATGTCTAGTAACCCTGTAACTGAACATCAAGCAATCCGATTGGCTCACAAACTCACCGATAAGGCGGTGGAACAGAAGAAACTGCCAGCACGGGGTACAACTGAAGTTGCCCCGGACAACGAAAGAAAATTTGAAGACTCCACTGTTCGACAGTCTTCGTCATCTCATCCGCAGCAAGGGAACCAGAAACGGTTCAATTACTACAACAGCCACCGGGGTCATCAAAATCAGCCCGCCAACAACAACAATAACAACAACAACCCGAATGCAAGCGGCTATGCGGGTCGAAAGCCGCAGTGCAACCGCTGTAATCTCCACCATAACGGCCCTTGTGCCGGAAGTCGCTGCCAAAGATGTGACAAGGTGGGACATGCAGCAAAGGATTGTCGTGGGGAAATCATGCCCCGACAAAATCAAAACCAGCCTTAGGGTCAGCAGCAGGGTATTAACCGGGGATGCTATCAGTGTGGTAGCACTGCTTATTTCAGAAGAGACTGCCCACAGTTGCGTAACAACAACAACAATGGTGGAAACAACCACAATAACCACAACAACAATAACAACAACAACAACAATGGGAACTGTGGCACAGGAGGTGCCAAAGGTCGTGCATTTACATTGGGCCGCGGAGAGGCCAGAAATGACACGAACGTAGTCACCGGTAAGTTTCCCCTTAATGAACATTTTGCTACTGTGCTTTTTGATACGGGTGCGGATAGGAGTTTTATATCTGAGTCTTTTAGGAAGAACCTAAATCTCACGCTTAAACCATTAGAGACCCCTTATGTTATAGAATTAGCCGATGGTAAATCTGTAGATGTGACCCAAATCGTATCTGGCTGTCAACTCAAACTCGCGGGCCACACTTTTACCATTAATCTGATAACAACTACTCTGGGTAGTTTTGACGTGGTAGTCGGAATGGACTGGCTATCCGACGTCCGGGCTGAAGTTCTCTGCTTCTAAAAATCTGTCCGTATTCCGCTCTCGAACGACGAAATCCTGACGGTACAAGGCGACAAGGCAAGCGCCGTCACCAACATTATCTCATTTATGCAAGCGCAGAAGTATCTTCGGAGAAAGAACTCCTTCGCTTTACTCGCACTGATTACCGAACAGCCTAAGGACGAGAAACGTATAGAAGACATCCCTGTCGTCCGTGATTTTTCCGATGTATTCCCAGAAGAACTACCTGGTCTTCCACCACAT
The DNA here is from genome assembly GCA_947069175.1 of Scalesia atractyloides. Lineage (NCBI taxonomy): Eukaryota > Viridiplantae > Streptophyta > Magnoliopsida > Asterales > Asteraceae > Scalesia > Scalesia atractyloides. The sequence goes on from CAMTDV010000015.1 coordinate 37,728,281, forward strand.
CGACAATTTGAAATTTGAAATTGAATTGGCAAGCAATGCAACTCCTATCGCCAAGGCTCCATACCGCCTAGCTCCAGCCGAGCTGCAGGAGCTGTCTACCCAACTTCAAGAGCTGCTAGAAAAAGGATTTATCCGACCAAGCGTTTCGCCATGGGGAGCTCCAGTCCTGTTTGTCAAGAAGAAGGACGGGACTTTCCGTATGTGCATCGACTATAGGGAACTCAACAAGGTTACAGTCAAGAACCGATACCCGTTACCTCGCATCGACGATCTCTTCGACCAACTTCAAGGGTCAAGCTACTACTCCAAGATTGATTTACGGTCTGGTTACCACCAGCTACGCGTCAGGGAGGAGGACATCGCTAAGACGGCATTTCGCACTCGGTATGGCCATTACGAGTTCTTGGTCATGCCATTCGGTCTCACTAACGCACCTGCGGTATTCATGGACCTCATGAACCGCGTGTGTAAACCATACCTCGACAAGTTTGTCATTGTGTTCATCGATGAAATACTCATCTACTCCAAAAGTGAAGAAGAACATGCGGAACACCTACGATTACTGCTAGGGCTGCTTCAACAGGAAAAACTATATGCCAAGCTTTCGAAGTGTGATTTCTGGATTCGGGAAGTTCAGTTTCTCGGACATATCGTGAATGAAAAGGGTATCCACGTAGACCCTGCCAAGATTGAAGCCATCAAAAACTGGGAAGCACCTAAGACACCGACGGAGATCCGCCAATTTTTGGGATTGGCTGGTTACTACAGACGCTTCATCGAGGGATTTTCAAAGATCGCACAACCGCTCACTACCCTCACCCAGAAAGGTATCAAGTATACTTGGGGTGACAAGCAAGAGGCAGCATTTCAATTGCTGAAGCAGAAACTTTGCTGTGCACCCATTCTGTCCTTGCCGGAAGGGACAGATGACTTCGTAGTGTATTGTGATGCTTCCATTCAGGGATTGGGATGCGTACTCATGCAACGCGATAAGGTCATCGCGTATGCGTCGCGACAGCTGAAGGTTCACGAGAAAAACTATACGACGCATGACCTGGAATTGGGAGCAGTAGTGTTTGCACTTAAGATTTGGAGACACTACCTCTATGGAACAAAATGCACAATCTTTACTGACCACAAAAGCCTCCAACACATCTTTGATCAGAAGGAGTTGAACATGCGACAGCGTCGCTGGGTCGAACTCTTGAACGATTATGAGTGTGCCATTCGGTATCACCCGGGTAAAGCTAACGTGGTAGCTGATGCCCTCAGTAGGAAGGAACACTTGAAACCTCGTCGGGTACGAGCATTACAACTCACTATTCATTCGGGGTTACCCGAACAAATACGCGACGCCCAGTTAGAAGCAGTTAAGGAGGAAAACATCAAAGCCGAATCAGTGGGTAAAATGGAACGCGATTGGGAAGTAAAGCCCAACGGAGCCCGGTATTTCATGAATCGCATATGGTTACCTCTCTACGGAAACCTCAGAGAGCTAGTCATGGATGAATCTCACAAATCTCGATACTCTGTCCATCCGGGTTCGGATAAGATGTATCAAGACCTTAAAGCTGCGTATTGGTGGCCCAACATGAAAGCCGATATAGCCACCTACGTGAGTAAATGTTTGACTTGTGCAAAAGTCAAGGTGGAGTATCAAAAGCCATCGGGGCTACTCCAACAACCTGAGATCCCAGTGTGGAAATGGGATCAGATCTCAATGGATTTCATCACTAAACTCCCACGAACCTTGGGTGGTTGCGATACCATCTGGGTGATCGTGGATCGTTTAACTAAGTCTGCACACTTCCTAGCTATTAAAGAAACGGATAAGATGGAGAAGTTGACTCGCATCTACATTAAGGAAGTAGTTTCTCGGCACGGAGTGCCAACGTCCATCATCTCAGACAGAGATGCTCGCTTCACGTCAAACTTCTGGCAGTCACTCCAGAAAGCGTTGGGAACACGCTTGGATATGAGCACAGCTTATCACCCTCAGACTGATGGTCAAAGTGAAAGGACCATACAAACCTTGGAAGACATGCTTAGGGCATGCGTAGTGGACTTCGGAAATAGTTGGGAAATCCACCTGCCTTTAGTAGAATTCTCATATAACAACAGCTATCACACGAGTATTTCGGCAGCACCGTTTGAGGCATTATACGGTCGCAGATGTAGATCACCGGTCTGCTGGGCAGAAGTCGGTGACAGTCAACTCACAGGCCCTGAGTTAATACTTGAAGCTACTGAAAAGATTGTACAAATCAGAAACCGCATGGCGGCGGCACGAGATCGACAGAAAAGCTACGCTGATCAACAACGCAAACCGCTCGAATTTCAAGTAGGCGACCGCGTCCTACTAAAGGTGTCACCCTGGAAGGGTGTAATCCGCTTTGGAAAACGGGACAAACTTAACCCACGGTACGTAGGCCCGTTTGTAATCTTGAAACGTATTGGACCCGTAGCATATCAATTAGACCTTCCTGCCGAACTCAGTGGAGTTCACAACGTATTTCACGTTTCAAATCTGAAGAAGTGTCTATCAGATGAAACTCTAGTTATTCCATTGGATGAGATCCAAGTGGATGAACAACTACACTTTGTGGAACAGCCTATCGAGATTATGGATTGTGAGATCAAGACTCGAAGGCACAGCAAAATTCCAATCGTTAAGGTTCGTTGGGACTCTAAGCGTGGACCGGAGTTCACGTGGGAAAGAGAGGACCAAATGAAAAGCAAATACCCACACCTCTTCGCAACTGAGCAGCAAACTAACGATACCAGTACCTAAATTTTCGGGACGAAAATTCTTTCAACATGGGGATGATGTGACAACCTGGAAATTTCTCATACTTTCGTGTACTATTGTTGACTAAATTCTTGTGCATGGCACTTGGAAATCTTTGTGTATAACACTTGGGAACTTCTTGTAACATTGCGTACCATCATAAACGAACTAACTCTTTGTGCGTGGCACTCTGAACATGTACGCTACATGCTAAACCGCGTTTACTCAATTTTCAGGACGAAAATTCTTTCAACATGGGGATAATGTGATATCCCGGGTTTTTCGGACAACTTACACGTGACATATGTCGAATAATGTATATGCTAAGTATTAAACGTGCACGAGTTAAATGAATACGTGTTGTGTGTTGTGTGATTGTTTTAGTTATAAAGAAGTGTGGTAGATATGTACATGAACTGATCCGAACCGCGACACGAACCGACTTGATTCATTGTGACTCTAGGAGTTAGCAAAGTTTTAAACTTTAGCTCAAGTCTTCGGCCGAGAACAAGGATCAAACTCAAACCGAGAGCAAACCTAAAACTATGTCGGCCAAGATCAAACCCAAACCAACCCACCCAAGTCCCTTGCGGCCGTGTGCAAACCTAAATCGCAACCCTATCTCTTTGCGCCTATATATATCATCCATTGCATGCCTTCATTCACATACACAAAAACCCTAGACAAAAACTGCCGTCGGCAGCCCCTTTCTCCTTCCAACCGATCGAGATCAGCTCCATTGTGCACCTTTTCAATTGCAAACAAACAGCCCTACACTTCCTCTCGGTCGCAGCAGCAGCAGTCATCGCCATCATCATCATCTCCTGGTCGCATGCAGCCGATTGTTCACCTTTAGTCGATCAACAAAACAGCCCACTCTCGGTCGCGACCTTCCTGGAACAGCAGGATACTCCTTGTCCAAGTCCCGACTTGTCTACCTAGTTATTTCAAGGTTAGGGTTATCTTTGATTACGAGATCATGTTCGGATATATATATGCTTGAATGATTAATTGATTAGTTTGCTTCGGATTTTATATGTTGAAGGTAATCGGCTGTTTTGATTGTTATTCATGTGCATGATTGTTTCCGGAAATCATAAGTTGCAAGTATGTTTTGTTTGTAAGAACGAGAAGTTAGGCTAGCCGATTTGTTAATGATGTTTACATTGGATGATTGCATTGTTTCGGATTGTTTATACTAGATTGAATGTTGTTTGAAAGCTGAATGTATAGGCTGCGATTTGGTTATAAAGACTAAAGTTATTGAGTAGGGTTTGCATGGATAGGTTATTAGTATTAATCCATGACTAGAAATCAGTTCTAGATCGCCTAGGTTAATCGCATGAACGGGTTATACGAGTTCAGGATAAACATATGCAGAAAACAGTCTGCTGAATAATAGTTACAGCCGACTTCATCTGGCTGTAACTTGGTCGTTAGTTGTCGAAAAACGGATTTTCTGATGTCTAGAACGTAGAGATTTGATTAAGGAATCTAATGGCGCTGGATTCATAATTTTCTGAAGTCGTTTGATATTTTTAAAGGGCTAAATAAGTTCAGTAACTAAAACTGTGAAAATTCTGGAATTTTGTTGGTTGTTTATCAAGTTGGATTTTAAAATCAGTAGGGATTTGAGTCATGATTTTTGTACAGCAACTAGGTATGGAAATTTCCGGACAACTCCAACTGGAATTTTGTTAATTGGTCGATCGATGATTTTTAAATAAATTCTTCCGTGGGCTGCAGTCAGAAAGTGATAAATCAGACTGCAGCCTAGCATATTAATATTTATGGTTAATTGGTAAAGATCTAGGACTTGGAAAATTTATATAAATTCCTATGGTATAAATGTCACCTACTGAAAAATATGGGAATTTTTGGAATGTTAGAACTATTTTATAAAAATCCTAGAAAACAGCTGAATTATGAGTGCTAAGCTGAACTTTGAGAACTTGTGATTGTGTGCACCAACTTGTGGCATGAATTGACTTATGGTTATGATAAATTGTTTGATTACTATGATCACATGAGAATACTTGCATGCATGTTTGAGTGTTAGATATGTTGTTTGTGTGTATCACTTTGTGAGTAAATCGCGTGTGGAATTTGTATTGGTGTGTTCACACACTGACGTGGAATTAATTGGTTTGTTAGGACGCAACTAGCGGTCCCATCTCTTATAACTTCTATTGCTACACTAACCGAGCAACAAAAGGTGAGTTCACGGCCCCTAACTTTATCCGGTTTTTAAACAACAGGGGGAGAAACATGTATACACTCTCAAACTCAATCTCTTTACGTTATACGAATTTAACGTCACATAACTATACGGTAACTAAGTTAATGTTAATGTAATGTTATGGTCACTAAGCAGCTTTATCACTTAAGTCCTCGACAATCTCCTCGGATCGTTAGTATTTGGGTTAAATAGCGGGGAATTATAAGTAGTACTACTGGGTCTGACAAGCCCCATCCGAGCTAGTCGCGCTAGCCGACCTGGTATGGTCAACGGGTGAATAATTGGCCTAACATCGCCATGGTCATGTGATAGGCCTGGCAAAACGGAGGCACAACTGTCAGCTTCGATCGCGAACTCTTACGTGACATGACTTTAGGCTAGCTACCTATATATATTAACATTGAACTTAATTACGAAACTACGATATTATCCCGGGTTGGGGATAATGGAAACAACTTAATATTCCGGGTTTGGAATATTGGAAACAACTTAATATTCCGGGTTTGGAATATTGGAAACAACTTAATATTCCGGGTTTGGAATATTGGAAGCAACAACTTATTATTCCGGGTTGGAATAATGGAACTAATATGTTATCCCGGGTTAGGGATAACGGAGAAAACAAACTATAACCGAACAAACGAATTTATGAAAACCTGTGAACTCACTCATCTTTAATGTTGACACTTGTTTCTTTACATGTTTCTCAGGACGCTAGGAGCTCTAGGTGCACGCACATGCATTGAACAAGACATATTTTATCGAGTCTTATTTATTAATATTGTTTTGGGGATTTTTCATTTGTTTTGGCGTTTGTGTTGGCGCCGCTTCACCACTTATTTATGCTTCCGCTCAAACTTTAAAAACTGATGCTTCTGCTAAATATTGGTAACATAAAATCTACAACAAGTGATTTTGGAAAACGTATTATCAAATCATATAGAGTCGTTCGACGTACTAGTGTTTCAGATCCTGGTTTGTTCACACGCCTCGCGGTAAAACTCCGCAAGCGGAAATTGAGGGTGTGACAACTCCTGTGTTATCTTTACCTAAAGAAAACAACCACTTTGTCGTATTTTGTGACGCATCAAACTTAGGCCTTGGTTGTGTTCTCATGCAAAGAAACAAAGTCATAGCCTACGCGTCAAGACAGTTGAAGATCCACGAGAAGAACTACACAACTCATGATCTTGAGTTAGGCGTTGTGGTTTTTGCTCTCAAGATTTGGAGACACTACCTTTACGGAACCAAATGTGTGGTTTTCACTGACCACAAAAGTCTCCAACACATCTTTGTCCAGAAAGAACTAAACATGAGGCAACGACATTGGGTTAAACTTCTAAACGACTACGACTGCGAGATTCGCTACCATCCTGGCAAGGCGAATGTCGTAGCCGATGTGCTAGGTCGAAAAGAACGAGTTAAGTTTCATTGTGTTCAAGTTCGATCTGATATCAAGCTCGCATCCCTCAAGCTCAGTGTACATGTATAACTTGAGGTTTGTTGAAAAATGAACTACCACTTAATCTCGAGCTTCAACTCGAAACGAAAGACAAAGGGGTACTCTATTTCATGAACCGTTTATGGGTTCCAACTCAAGACAATCTCCGCACCTTATTAATGGTTGAAGCTCATAAGTCTCGATATTCCATTCATCCTGGTGTAGACAAAATGTATAAGGATCTTTGAACCCAGTATTGGTGGCCAGGAATGAAGAAAGACATTGCCTTATACGTATCCAAATGCCTTACTTGCCTCAAAATCAAGGCGGAACATCAACATCCTTCTGGATTATTGGAACAACCAGAGATACCGGTTTGGAAATGGGAAAACATTGCCATGGATCTCATTACCAAATTACCGCGTACTCCTAGAGGTCATGATGCCATTTGGGTAGTCATTGATCGTCTCACAAAATCTGCACACTTTTTGCCAATCCGTAAGGATTTATCTGCTGACAAGCTTGTCACACCCTCAAATTCCACAGGCGGAGTTCTACCGTGAGGCGTGTGACAAACAAGGATCTCAGTCATTAGGCATATTGAACGACCACTATATGAGTTTAAAAATTTTCCTGTTTGCTCATTAATGAGAAAATACTGTTTATACAATTAAGTTGCGGAAGCGTAAATAATTACAACACCAAAATAGCTAATGTAATTAAAGTCGGTTCTAAAAGTTTGGTGAAATCAATGCGACTCCAACATGCATCCTAATCCTGATGTGTGATACCTTAGCAACCTGAGAAAGACATGCAAGAACAAGTGTCAACAATTATGTCACAGATTTTTAAGTTATAGTATAAAGTAAGTTGTTTCTCAAGAGTTTCCCACTGTTTCAATCCCGAAACAGTAAGTTGAAATGTTTAGCAGTTACTTGTTATATTTGTAGGTAGCTAACCTAAGTTACGTCATGAAAGAGTTCGAAACCGAAGCTGACTGTTGTTGCCTCTGTTTGCCAGGTCTATCACTGACCATGGCGATAAGTTAGGCCAATTCTACACCCGTTGACCATCACGGTCTAGCTAGTGCGACTAGCTCGAGTGGGGCTCGTCGGGCCCAGTAGTACTACTCAAAATTCCCCCGCTATCCACCCAATACTAACGGTCCGAGGTTTGTGAGGACTTTATGTGATAAAGGCTACTTTGTGACCATAACTAATATAACAAAAAAACTAATAGTTGTGATGTTATCTTAGCGTAACATTATGACATTACTTTACCGTAATGTAGTGCATGCTTTCTCCCCTGTGTTTTTAAAACATTTAAAAGAATAGGGCCATGAACTCACTTTAGGGTGCATGTTATATCCGAGAGTACTACGTGTCAATGTCATGAACTTGCATAGCATGCAAACATTCACCAATACCTCCTGGTTGCAAAGCTTCCGGTCCACAAACAAACCGTCTTGAATTGCGTCTTCAAGAGAAACATGCGTGCTAATTCAGATGCTTGCCTGTTTGCTTGCTTAAATTAATCCACGTGCTTACCTATCTGCTTGCTTTATTTTTTTCTTTTACGTTTAATACTTTGACTTTCTTGACATGGTTGGGTGCTAGCTTGCTTGGTATTTTTGTTTTGATTTCAGCTGTGTGTATATTGAGATGTGTGGGTGACTTTTTGCTTGTTAATTCAAAACCCCCACAGGAAACATCACAACAGTACCCCATATGCACCATCCATATATCCCATGAAACCATTACCCTTGTCCAATGCATTGCTTTCCTTTTCTCCCCGACGTGACCAATCCATAGACACCATATATGCAAACCTTATTCTAATTAATTCAACACACACCACCATAAATCGCATGCATGCACAAGCGTACACCATATCGTAAACAAAAGATCATCATTACCCAATCATATCTCTATGGCACCCATACATGCTTTCTGTGAAGACTATTCATGCTACTTTTAACCACCCCAAGCACCACCCTATCACTACCAAAATATTAACCTGACACCACTCCCATCGTTATCATCACCGTATACCAACCACCGTCATCACTGTCATTCACCTTCAGCATCATCACTAATCACCTACACCCAAACCACCGCCGAACACCCTCATCTTCTCCGAGCGCAACCTCCATTGTCAACCATCATCCTCCTTCACTATCGTAGTAGTCGGTCACCACAGTCGAACCACCACTTTGAAACCAAGCCTCCCTTTCCACTGTCACCTACCGCTGCTCACCATTGCAGCACCAACATCATTCACTCGTCACCCTTACTACATCGCTTCACCACCCAATACGCATCGATCAACGCCACGGAAAGCGGAACCACCGTACACAACAACCATCATCATTAGCATCGCAACCACAATCATAACCGTCATCACCGTAGTGATTCCATACACCATCTTCTTCATTATCACCGACACCATATCGGGTCACCACCGTCCTCGTCTCCATCATAGTCGCTTGCTTTCCGATCGCCACCATCATCACCACCGAAGTCCCTTATGACCACCACAACATTTCCATCTTCAATCACCGTCACCGTACGTCCTCACAACCCATAAAGCCACATAGAACATCAATTCACCTAAGTGTACAAAATGAACATATAAGTCACATAACACATAAAGCCACATAGAACATCAATTCACCTAATTTATATTTATTTATTTGTTTAGGAATATTGTTCCAATTGTCTATTGAACTTCATGTATAAACCCATGTGTGATGTGTGATTCCATAATTCCCCAAGTTACCATTACGTGAGTGTTTGTAAAACGACAAACACATTTTACTTACCTTAATCAAATGTTATGCATGAACGAGTGTTTGAGATAACGGAGTTGGCTTGAAAATGTCAGGTGTCACATCATCCCCTTGTTAAAAAAATCATCCCGAAAATTTAGATTATGATATTTTTAGAACCACGGTTGAAAGTTTATTGCTAAAGAGAGCGTAAAAACATATGACGGCACACCGAAATGAGATAAAATCAAACTACATGATTGAGATGACAGTTGATGACAAATGAGATTTAATTGTTCATTTGAACAAACTACAAGGGATTATATCTAAGTATAGAATAATCAATTGTTAAAGAAACAAAATCGATTTCAGCAAGAGTAGGTGCACATAAGTGTGACTATCTAGAACTATAGGAAGTCGCTTACAAGGTAGGTATACGCGAAAGTAAAGAGATGACGCAAATTCAAGATGGTATCATGGTATTGAAGTGTAGTGGTCCGGATTCCTTTTCACGAATAAGATGGAATATCACACCTCCTAGTAACCAGGTATAGCTATTGTCATGGAGGTGACAACAATGTTAAGAATTTTAGTAGGTGGAACCACTATGGCTTGAAGAGGTCTTGATGTATCGAAGCGAATTCTTGCATAGGGATTTTGAATGGAGATCAAGTTAGGCTAACAAAGGAAAAACACTAATACATGTCAATTTGTACCTCATCTTAAGTAGAAATATAAGTTGAGTTAATGGAAGCTCGATAATGAAGAATATTGCAACAAGTTATGTTAAGCATGGGAGATGCTCACAAGAGTTGGAACACCAGTGTGTCATACATCAGTATGACATTGACTGATGTAGTTAGCATGTATGGCAGGGGGTTGTTGCACAAAGTATGGTTTAGGCGAGCTTTACACGTTATATTTGAGTGACTTATAAAAGGCAATATTTAGCTATCATGGAGTGATCTGAATATTAAGTAGCCAACACTTCATGAAGCAAGTGTATCTAATGTATATTTTGAGGTTGCTCGGATGGATACGAATGTCATACATCATAAACGTAAGGTCGACGAAATAAACCGAACTAGAATTGTGTTAAGTTAGTTCTTTAAAGGTCAAATTACTCAAATCCTAGGATCACGTGTGTTGGGTGCACCACCGCGAATTCACTCGAAGTAACTATCGAGGAAGTAATTAAAGTGAGTGTAAGAGATTCTCGTTTCCACGTGATGTTGCTATCAGAGATCATAAATGTTGCAATCATCACTACCGAAGAACAGTGATGATGCCATTATACGTAAGGATTTGGGAAAGAAATAATAATTGTTTGGAATAGGTGATTCAGGTAAATTTATCAATAGACTAGATGAAAGCCTAAGTCAAGCATTATGCCATTTATTTCAGAATGGTAGCATCTTAACGCATTCATACAGAAGGGGGAGAGATTTTTTTTAAATTGATCATGACATTTCGGTTGTAGTTGGTTGTAGTAGATGTCCAGCTTTCGGTCAAAGAGGAATAAATACGTTTAAGGAGGTCAATGAAGTTATACATAAGTATGGTGTTTTCACACGGAAAGGGTGTTCGCCTCGGAATACCTCACGAAAGTAGAAATCTTATTTTTATGCTCATGCATTCAATGAATTTAAGTATGGCTTGTTGCTCCTCGAGTAACGTTTGTAGAGAGTGATTTAGACAAGCAAGGATTAGCGTATAACAGGGTTAGACAAGAACTAGGGTGTTCATCTTAGAATAATGGAATAAGATGTGAAGAACATACCAAACATGGTCGACATCATTTTTTTTCCACTTAATGTAATATATGCTTGTTTTAGAGTCACTACTTGAAATTAATCCGATGATGAGGATGTAGTGGGTCGGACACAAGCGGTATAAATAAAAATAAAGTAACGCTACCGTTCATTTGAAGTGTTACATCGAAGGTGTTGATGCAATAATAATTATGTAGAAAAGTGATGGTTGATCGAACTCGTAGTGCTCCGGTTTAATCGGAGCATTGTCCACAGTCGTCGAGCTTGCCCGTATGCGAATAAGGATAGATTCACTAAGATCCATATATGATTAAGTGTGTAATTAGTCGAACATGTATGCAAACAAGTCTGAAAGATCGATCTAAAACGTGTGCATTAGTTAGGAGCATCACATACATCACCAAGAAGTTTCATTACAAGGACGTGAAAATTGTTCGAAATGGTATGGTCATAATAGCAATACATCACTATCTTTAGAGTTCAAAAGGTGTTCACTAAGGATCAAAAAGGCCAGGTTACCGAGTTCTTTTTAAATTAGATCACAAATTTGATTGGAGTTTATGCGTAGAGTTTCAAAGATGCAGTGTGACCATGGAATGATATATCTCTCTACGTCAATAATAGTAACAAGTTATCACCTTAAACGGTAAGCATCGACTAGTTGAAAGGTTAGAGAATATATTAGCTTATAAGGAAAACTCTTATGAAATAACGACTCTAGCAATATAAGGGGTAAGATTATCGTGTAGGTCATCAACTTCATCTGGGTGTTAACTAATTTGTATCTCTGTCATCCAATGCTCTTGAGATGATGGAACCATTTTGGGGAAATCCACTTGCAAAGTTGAATATGTTGGGATGTAACTCCAGTTAGGATGAGAATTAGCCACATGATTGAGTAATGGGGTTTAAGGTAAAATTTACAGGTGAGCGTAAGGGATAAAGTGTAAGCGTACGACGGATTTTTCATGTTTCATTTATATGTTGATGTTGAACGGCTTACCCTTCGATTCTGGTAGGGTTTTGGTCAAAGCGACAAGTTCTGGTGAGAATCTTAGTTTTATTAAGACGTTTACATTGGTTAAAACAAATAATGAGGGATTCCATTGATGAAAGCTCAATGTGTTCGAGAACTTCTTCGGTTTGATAGTTGTGCCTGCCAACTACCGAATGGATTTAAAGGTGCCAGTTAATCGCTGAGTGATTTACGAGAACTTCTATAGGCGGTGGAAGTTTTAAGCATGAAACTCGTAGGTTAAGACAATTTATCCAAACTCAAGGTTTCTCAAAGATTCACGTGCATCGCAAATTACTATTACATGTGCACCCGTAATGATAATTTGGTTTACATGTTCACCCTAGTTCCTCCTGTTTTGTGTTACAATGTCTCTCAATTGGATTGTCGAGTACGAGGTGTTGCCAAAAATGAAAACAGTCATCAAAAGCATAGCATCAACCATACGTTGATTTATTAAGAGTTATATGAGAAAGGGTAGTCAGGAATTGTTCGATCCGAGTATTCACTTGAGTTAAAACATGGTACGAGAGCCTACTATAGCGGATAGTAGATGGACACATGCACATGGAACAAACATGTACATGAAATGCGAATTCGAGAGATGAAACTAGTTCATTGACATATGTTACCGAAGGAAGCAAGTTAGTCGTTAAGATGTCCGGGTTAGAAGAAAGTTCGAGTATGTAATGAGCAAGGCGCTCCGACTTCACGATTAATCCATCTTCCAAAGAATATCAACCAAAGATGTGAATCAGGGTTTAAGAAAATAAAAGGATGACATCTTAGTGTCAATTGATTTATGCAATAATGTGTAGAACGTTCTGCCCTAACGCATGGTGCCTCACGCGAGGCCCACGTGCTCAGGTTGAAGGAAAGTAAAACTAGTAGGGTCGGGGTGTTTTTGTTGGTAGGTGGAGAAAAGACTTGTTTTCGATGAACCTAACTCACAAGAGATATGTGTCAATGTTGGACGTCATCCTAAACATGGACCTGAGAAAGCTCACGGTACCCAATAGTGCCATCGGTAGGATCAAGCCGGTGTTTTGTTCAGCTCCGTGGTGTAGGAAGAGATGCAGATGATTGTGAAGTGAGAAGCTCCTCCAGAGGCTCCGTCTCACGACCCTCGGACATGAGTAGATACTGGTTGTTAGCGATTCCATGGATGTCGCCACTAGGGATGAAGATATAAAGAGATTAATGTGTCCCTCGTCAATAGTAAGTAAAGTGGATGATGTCGACATGCCAGTAATTTCAATGTTTGTTTTGATGCCATGTGTGTAGACATATCATTATAAATGTTCTTGTAAGTCATGTATGAGTGTCTGTGTTCGTGTATGACTAATGCAATGTCTAAGGCTATAGACTAAGTCTACTCTCTAATGCAAACCTAGTTCACTATAACCATTAGCTCTGATACCAATCTGTCACACCCTCAAATTCCACAGGCGGAGTTCTACCGCAAGGCGTGTGACAAACAAGGATCTCAGTCATTAGGCATATTGAACGACCACTATATGAGTTTAAAAATTTTCCTGTTTGCTCATTAATGAGAAAATACTGTTTATACAATTAAGTTGCAAAAGCGTAAATAATTACAACACCAAAATAGCTAATGTAATTAAAGTCGGTTCTAAAAGTTTGGTGAAATCAATGCGACTCCAACTTGCATCCTAATCCTGATGTGTGATACCTTAGCAACCTGAGAAAGACATGCAAGAACAAGTGTCAACAATTATGATGAGTGAGTTCACAGATTTTTAAGTTATATGATAAAGTAAGTTGTTTGTCAAGAGTTTCCCACTGTTTCGATCCCGAAACATTAAGTTGAAGTGTTTAGCAGTTACTTGTTATATTTGTAGGTAGCTAACCTAAGTTACGTCACGAAAGAGTTCGAAACTGAAGCTGACTGTTGTTGCCTCTGTTTGCCAGGTCTATCACTGACCATGGTGATAAGTTAGGCCAATTCTACACCCATTGACCATCATCGGTCTTGCTAGCGCGACTAGCTCGAGTGGGGCTCGTCGGGCCCAGTAGTACTACTCAAAATTCCCCCGCTATCCACCCAATACTAACGGGCCGAGGTTTGTGAGGACTTTATGTGATAAAGGCTACTTTGTGACCATAACTAATATAACAAAAATCCTAATAGTTGTGATGTTACCTTAGTGTAACATTGTGACATTACTTTACCGTAATGTAGTGCATGCTTTCTCCCCTGTGTTTTTAAAACATTTAAAAGAGTAGGGCCATGAACTCACTTTAGGGTGCATGTTATATCCGAGAGTACTACGTGTCAATGTCATGAACTTGCATAGCATGCAAACATTCACCAATACCTCATGGTTGCAAAGCTTCCGGTCCACAAACTAACCGTCTTGAATTGCGTCTTCAAGAGAAACATGCGTGCTTACTTAAACTAATTCAGATGCTTGCCTGTCTGCTTGCTTAAATTAATCCACGTGCTTACCTATCTGCTTGCTTTATTTTTTTCTTTCTATGTTTAATACTTTGACTTTCTTGACATGGTTGGGTGCTAGCTTGCTTGGTATTTTTGTTTTGATTTCAGCTGTGTGTATATTGAGATGTGTGGGTGACTTTTTGCTTGTTAATTCAAAACCCCCACAGGAAACATCACAACAGTACCCCATATGCACCATCCATATATCCCATGAAACCATTACCCTTGTCCAATGCATTGCTTTCCTTTTCTCCCCGACGTGACCAATCCATAGACACGATATATGCAAACCTTATTCTAATTAATTCAACACACACCACCATAAATTGCATGCATGCACAAGCGTACACCATATCGTAAACAAAAGATCATCATTACCCAATCATATCTCTATGGCACCCATACATGCTTTCTGTGAAGACTATTCATGCTACTTTTAACCACCCCAAGCACCACCCTATCACTACCAAAATATTAACCGGACACCACTCCCATCGTTATCATCACCGTATACCAACCACCGTCATCACTGTCATTCACCTTCAGCATCATCAATAATCACCTACACCCAAACCACCGCCGAACACCCTCATCTTCTCCAAGCGCAACCTCCATTGTCAACCATCATCCTCCTTCACTATCGTAGTAGTCGGTCACCACAGTCGAACCACCACTTTGAAACCAAGCCTCCCTTGCCACTGTCACCTACCGCTGCTCACAATTGCAGCACCAACATCATTCACTCGTCACCCTTACTACATCGCTTCACCACCCAATACGCACCGATCATCGCCACGGAAAGCGGAACCACCGTACACAACAACCATCACCATTAGCATCGCAACCACAATCATAACCGTCATCGCCGCCGTGATTCCATACACCATCTTCTTCATTATCGCCGACACCATATCGGGTCGCCACCATCCTCGTCTCCATTAGAGTCGCTCGCTTGCCGATCACCACCATCATCACCACCGAAGTCCCTCATGACCACCACAACATTTCCATCTTCAATCACCGTCACCGTACGTCCTCACAACCCAAAACCACTACAAAAACCACGATCCTATCCGACTCCAACATCTCGACTAGACAAACACAATAACGAACGGTTAAGAGGATTACCTTACGTGATCGGACGACAAGAATTCAAGCCATTTTTCTTCTCCTCATCGTCCTCATACTCCACTAGAACTCTCTTTCTCTCTCTCGATTACGCAGGTTATCTGCGTGTATACTATGAGAGAAACTACTAGGGGCTAGGTTTTGAAGAGATGAGTAGAGAAAAAAAAAGATGGTTATAAGACTAGGGTTTAGGCAAGTGGGTTGGGCTTCAATCGCGTGTACGAACCTGCTTGATGATACAAGTATCGCTAAAAAATAATAATATCAATAATACTCTAAGCAATATTACCCGGTAGTTATATATATAATTTTCGTCTAAAATATAGATTGAAACATATATATATATATATATAAAAGTTAAATCGATACCGCCAAAAGCGTCGATTAAACAACATGTTTTACTCGTCTAGAGTTATTACTATTTAACTAATAATAAGTATTTTAAGATGTGCAACCCTGTCCGATCATTAGGGTCAAAAGTACAAGTTTTCACAAGCTTGCCAAGATCTATGTAGATGAGATTGTATCCCGACATGGTATTCCTTTGAACATCATATCTGACCGAGATGCTTGATTCTCATCTCACTTTTGGAGAACCATACACTCTGCTATGGGAACCTAACTCAATTTGAGCACAGCTTGTCATCCTCAAACGGATGGACAATCTGAAAGAACAATCCAGACACTGGAGGATATGCTTAGAGCTTGTGTGATCGATTTTGGTGGTAGTTGTGATTCGCATCTACCGTTGATCGAATTCTCCTACAACAATAGTTATCACTCTAGCATCAACATGGCTCCTTTCGAAGCTTTATACGGTCGAAAATGCCGTTCACCAGTCTGCTGAAATGAGATTGGTGAAGCTCAGCTCACCGGACCTGAACTCATTCAAGAGACTACATACAAGGTTCCGAAAATTCACGATAGCCTTTTTAAAAGCTAGAAGCCGTCAAAAGAGTTATGCGGATAGACGACGCAAGCCTTTGGAATTTCAAGTCGCTGACCATGTCCTTCTCAAGGTATCCCCTTGGAAAGGTGTGGTCAGATTTGAAAGAAAGGAAAACTCGCACCACGATATGTTGGACCATTCAAGATCGTTGAAAGAATCGAAAAAGTAGCCTACAGACTTGAGCTACCTCCACAACTTGGAAATGTTTATCCAACTTTCCATGTGTCCAATCTTAAAAAGTGTTTGGCTGATGAAAACCTCCACATCCCTCTTGATGAAATTTGTGTTGATAACACGATGTACTCTGTTGAGAAGCCGGTGGAAATATTGGACCGTGAAGTCAAGAAACTCAAGCGCAAGCGCATACCGATAGTCAAAGTTTGCTGGGAATCCAAACGTGGCCCAAAGTTTACTTGGGAACGAGAGGATCAAATGAAGGCGAAGTTTCTGCACATTTTCGCACAAGTTTCCTCTAATTAAATTTTGGGACGAAATTTCCTAAAGTAGGGGAGACTGTGACACCCAGATATTTTGAACATGTAGTAATGTAACACGCGTTATGATTAAATAAAAGGCAAATTATATTAAATATTATGTTATTTGATGTGTTGATACATTTAAACTTTATTAAAAATTGTGTTGCCAATTTTAAGATAAACGCTTATCGTGTAACGGTTAAAATGCGAAACGAACGTCGGTGACCGCCTGAATAATGTTAAAATCCTAAAAATAGTCTGTTATGATCAAAATAGTATATTTAGTCATGTTCGTGAAGAAAAAATATCTAAAACACTTAAAAACTATATTTTCGCGAATTTAAGCTTGTACTGCGCAACACAGCGCGCTTACTGTCAAATACCGACAACGATGCGTGTCCAGACATATTTTCCAACAATATTTTGGTGATTATAATTTTATAGAGTGTCAAAAACAATTTAAAACGCGATAAAACAGGATTAAAACGCTAGAGAAAATTCCCGGTAACCAGTTAAATACCAGTTTTTTTTTGGCCAATATATGTTATATATACATATGTATGCTTGTATATATGAGAGAGAGGGACTTGTGGCAGCCATGATACACTCTCTCTCCCACCTCTCACATCTTTTTGCCACTTGTTGGCCTTGTGTGTTGCATGCAATCCTTGGAAATCCTACATATCTTGGCAAATCCAAGGTAAATCTTCCACAAACCAAGAATATCAACTCACCTCCTCCTCTCTCTCCCCTCCATAACCGTATATATACACACACACACACACATTTTCGAAATTTTATGCACTTCCCTTGAAGATTCAAGCTCATTCCAAGCTTGTTCCATGCACTTTTGAAGATCCTAAGGTGATTTGAAGGTGTTTCAAGCAAGAACCAAGCTCCATATCATCACACCTTGTTAAAAACCCATCAAGATCTTGAAGGTATAAAAATTTATTTTGAAATCCTTGTTCTTGATTTTTGGTGATTTTGATGATGATGGGAGTTTCTCTTGTTCTTGGGATCAAACACAAACTTGAAAACTAAAACAAATGAGTTTTTAAATAAAATAAAAATGGATATATGTGTCTATATATATATGGCCATGGATGTGTATGTATATATGATAGAGATGATGTTTTGATTAACTCTTGTATGATCGGATTCTTGAAAGATGATGCAATTAGATGCTTGTACTTAGACATGCATGTGGGTGTATGGACATGAAATGATGAATAAAATATGACATGATGAGAATGATTTTGAAGTGTTAAATAGCATGAAGCTTTGTCATGAAGTCTACTAGTTTTTAAGTTGTTGCATGTGCTTGAATGATAGTTAAAATGCAAGGGTTTGATGTTTTATACATGATATGATAAATGTTCATTCAAATCAGTAAATAAACTTGTAAAATAAAGTTATTTGATGCATTTTAAAGTTATAAAAATTATGTCATAACCAGATAGCTTTGCATGTTGTACTTTAGGCTTGAAAAGTAGTAAATCGGGTGATATTTGCATGTTTTTTTGTGCTATTTATGAAACCTGCATATATATGATTAATATTATATTTTTTGGTCAGTATATAACATGTATTTTTTAAAATGTCAAGTCGTTTTGATTTGGGATGCTTATGGTAAAGTTCTATGCAAAACTATGCGTTAAAAACGGTAAAAAATCGCCTTTTCAAGTGATTTTTATAAAACTGTTTTAGAGCATTAAATAAACTGATATTTTTGATATAAAAATAAGTATTTTAACTTATATTAAGTATCTTTGGTGTTTGGCTAGTCATACGTGACTTCCGACGCCCGAAAACGATAAGGGTAAACGCTAAATACGCACATTTCAATGTACACGCACATGGGTTGTTCAAAAGTGAACTTGGTATATTATGATGTGATATGTGATTTTGAGAATATGTTATGTGATATGCTAGATGATAACATGATAGTAGAAGTTTAAACTATGTATGTACACTAATGCGGTTAAAACGGTGAATATTGCGTTACATGTGTAACTTGTTTGTCGAGCATGAAATGATACATAGGTTAACTAGAAAAGTTATTTCATGTATGAATGCTTTAAAAATGATAATATATATATGAGTTAACAAAATACGTGTATGACGATATTTGTTTATATGTTCAAATTTATGTATATATATATATATATTGCCTATAAACGGGTGTGATAACGGATATAACATATTAAGGGTGACCACTAAAATCGTTCAAGTCGCGAAAATCATAACATACATGAACAAATATATATAAATACACCAACATAATTATAACAAAGACTTTTTCGAGAAAATCTCAAAGTTATGTGAAAATTCTAAGTATTGGAGAAACTTACGTATTTTGTGAGTTTTGATTATTAAATCATTCTTACTTAATTTAGGACGAACAAACAATTTGATGGATTGTGTTAACACATAAAAACGCACCCAAAGGTGAGTACATAGTCCCCTCTTTTACGTTTTATAAATGTTTTGGGGTGAAACATATGTGCATAACTTTACTTTCCGTTTTCATGACATTATACATGTTTTGTTACATAGTACATATAAAACACTATTTCAAAAATAAAAACATTTTTACTCAACATATTGACTTAGTATGTCTAGTACATGGTTTTCAAACATATTAATGACATGCTTACATTGAAAATGACATTTGATATGTCTAACGGGACAATAATACATTCATTAACAGTGATCACGCAGACCGGTAGTATGTAATGGTACCATAGGACTTGACAAATCCCGTTCCCGCTCCCAGGCTTTTTGGGCAGTGTTAGGGAATGACAGAATCTGATAACATTTTTTTCAATAAACCTTGATCCTGATAAGGGTTTATGAGACAGTCTCAAGGCTTGAATGTATGCGATAAACAAATCTGATAAATGTTCATATCGATAAAAGCAATGGCATTCAAAACATAACTTTTGATTTAAACATTTGTTTATTCAAATACCTTGTTTTGTACAAGACAATTAAATATACAGAGCATTATGCATTTGGTTTGAGTAAATACTATTTACTTGCCATACAAGACATGGTTTATACTTGACACTAGACATTGTTTACACATAACATTTGATATTGGTTTAAACAAGACATTATTTGATGGTCATTGATAAGTGATTTGAATAACGAGACGAGTATAATATGATAACGGCATGGTGGATACGCCGCTGGTACTTCCTATATATAAATGCTTTTATTATATTACATATCGTGGCGTTATCTAAACCACTTTATCAAGGACAAGACATGACATAATTCATACATATTATTTTCATTTGGTTATTTACTTAACCATACATCATTCTTTTATATCATCTGATTTTCATACTGATTTTCATTTGATTTCATAAAAGGAAACATTTTATAAGGTTTATGACTACTTTTCAAAAACATTTCTTATAACTTCCTAAGTCATGAATCTTCAACACTAAACCTATGTTATTCACAGGCATTTTTATGCTGACGTATTTACTTTCACATATGTTTCAGGAGCGAACGTCTGATCTGAGCGTGCTTCACTTAGGGTGACTTGGGCCTTAGAAATCTAATATCAAGAAACTTATTATCCTTATGTTATGTTTATGTTTGAATCAAGACAATGTAATAAATTTTTATTATTGTAAAACTAAACTCTAATTATCATGTGTTGTGAAACAATAATTCTGCCACACGACTCCCCGACGTTTTCGTCGCGGTTGGTTGCTTTACACGGTCGGGGTGTGACATCATTTATGGTGGACACGTCTTGAAACTTTCAACCTTCACCAGATCCATCAATTCCCTGAAATACATGTAGTTTGAAAATATCAACAAAAGTTGAGCGAGTTCATGTGTTTGCATGTGTGCACAAATAACCTTGTAAACATTTGTAAGTATGTGACTCTAAACCGGTATGAAAGCGTCTATAAACAGATCAATTAATGATTTGCAAGGTCATTAATATGTGTGCAACGACGTCAGAAGGCTCAAACCTAGCAGATTTTGTACCGGGCTTCCGGCTAGAAGACATAGTCACCACCTTCGTCCACATCCGGCCCAGGGGTGGGACTCGCAACACCCAAATAGATCTATACTATGTCCCTCGGTCCTTATACGAGGATTAATGGTATTAAGTATGTGCCTATCCATTCACATGATCTAACAGTTCATTCCTTAGCTAACCATACCCTTTGAAATCATTGAAATGTTTGTAGCATGTATTTCACCCTCGAAGTTATAAAACTGAAAACAATTAAAAGAAAAGGGGGACATGAACTCACTGTCTTGCGTTCTTTGTATCCAATGTAACTCGAAGCTGCTACTAGTGTGCACGACTACCTACAACGTACCACGGTTTATTAGACAGGCGGGTCGTGCCTTGACTTAGTATTAATTAGTGTCTTTGAGTTACTTTCAACGTGTCATCAATTTTATTCCAAGTCGTATTATTATTTGTCAAAATAATAAACATTTTAACTTAAATTATATTTATAGATTTTTGGAATAATAGTTGAAATAATATATTTTAACTTGTCACACTTATATATTTGTACGCAAATATTTCCCCAAGGATGGTGTATTTTTTACTCATAACTTGAACTTGTATATTTTTGCCAAGTATGGGTGGCGTATTCCGGTGTGTATTTATACGTATGACAATATGTATTTTTATTGTGTGTAATAAGTATTCTTATACTAAATTATACATTAACTTTTCCGGAATAATACTTCTAATAGAAATTCATCAATATATATACTCTCAAAATATATATATTTAAAAGATATTACATAGAAAAATTATTTATAATTTTTGGCAAAAATAATTGTATTTTTATATAAACTTAGAAAATATGTATATATAAACCCACTTTTCATCCAAAATAATATATTCAAGTTTATTTAGGAAAATTCTAATAATCTCAAGAAAATACATACTTTTATCTACCCAAAAATAATATATTTTCTCCTTAAAAATATGATCTATTTTTGTAATAATTGTAAAAATCACATTTTCTTTCTCTTTGTGTACAAAATACCAATTACCATAATATTCTTATGAACTTTAAGTTCTGGAATTTTTTGTAAGTTATATTCCTTATTTGGTTTATCCAATACTTTGGGTGTAAATTATATATTCATACTCTTGGTATATTGGTAATATTTTGGATTGTAATTTCTTGGTATTTTGGTGAGTTATATTATTTCAAGTCCTAAAATAATATAACTAATACACATAATATAAAAATATTCACACACAAGGTGACATCTAAATATACGTTTCCTAACCACATTTTTAATCACTTTTATTTACAAAATCCAACCTCCCATATTGATAATTTTTGTAACAAAATCTATGGCAAACTTTATATGAAAATTTATGGTTTAAAATATATTTGTTCAAAAATATTTTTCTAAGTGTTTAATTTTTAGAAACCTTTTGCCATAGTTTCCCCTTGAAAATGGAGGTTTCCATACTTTCAAAGCATATCATTTTCTTTTATAAATCAACACAATCATCAACACATCAACCAATACTTACCAATTTGTTAAAATCATGCATAAATTACCACTTCATGAGCTTGAAATTTTACAAAAATTTGTAGTAACTTACTAGTGGTTATAGTAAGCTTAGTTACCCTTTAAAGTGTGGTTGTTTATTTAAAAACTTCATTTTTGAAGAAATTAGTTCTTTACAACTTGTAATTAAATTTTCCAAAAATGTTTCTTCTTGAGTTTTTCTTGTTACATATATATTTCTACGCTTGATTAACCACTTTAAATACGGTTAATTTCTTTAAGAACCAAGCTTAAGTAAACTTTGTATTTTTAACTTTGTTTCTTGAAAAATCATTCTTGGAATCATAGATTTACAAGACTCTTCATTTACTTTGATCATCACTTTACATGGAAAAACAATGTCACTTCAAGTTCATGATTTACATATGGATGATTACTTTGATTTTAACATAATCATCCTCTCATCTTGCTAGATTATGTCTTTAATCACTATCTAGCAAGATCACATGACGATTAACATGACAAACATGAGCAATCAACAATCAACAAGCATAACAACACTTACACAACTTGTTTTCTTATGATTCTAGTCTTATGTTCAAGTTTCATGTTCAAGATTCATAGTGTTCTTTAAGATTAACAACTTGTATCATTCTTTAACAACCAAAACAAGATGTAAAATAGAGTGTAGAATGATCTTACTACTAGCTTAAGGCTAGGGATGATCACGGGATGAAAAGCAGATGAATAAAAGCTTGTGTGAGTGGTGTGTGTGTGGTGTGTGTGCCGTGAGCAAGAGGGAAGAGAGGGAGGAAGATGGTGAAAGTTTTGAGTGTTGTGAGTTTGTGATTCACTGTTGATCCTCATGCCCTTTTATCCACCAACACCCCATTAACCATTAGGTTTTGTGTTCCTAATCAAGCTAGCATATCCATCAACCAAATCAAGAAAACTTTGGGTGTGGGGCCACCCTTGTAACCGTGGATATGGGGGGGTCTTGGTTAAGATGAAATTGTTAGTTAGGTTTATTTAGTTGAAATCTAAGTGTAATAGTTAGGTGTTTTAGTTATTATGTGTTTATATAGTGTGTAATGATGTTCGGGGACCATAACTAGCTTGGTAATGTTAAAACAACGCTTCTAGTGAAAATTTGGTGTTTCGGGTAATGTCCGGTTGTTCGGTTGGTTACCGGTTTGTTAAAGTACAAAATAGCGTAGTTTGTTGTGCTTTATGTTACCTTTTGTGACAGTTTTGACTCCCGACACTTAGGAAAGTATTCTGGACCATTAAACCATAATTCTGCATCATATTTAGTCGTTTAAAAGCTGATTTTTGCTGAAAAATGCAGAATTCTGCAGTTTGTGATAGTTTTTGGGACTTTCTAGCACCTAAACTATTACTAGGAAGGTAGTTTCCTGATCCTTTCTTCCCTACACACTATACTAGTGTAACCCTTGTTCCCGGGGTTCATTCTGTGTCTTAACATCATGTTTATCTGAGCACTGAACTCCCGTCAGTACTCCCAATTTATCTGGTAACTGTGTCAACTCTGTTTCGTGCACTAATTGAATCACAATGTGTTGCGCGCAATAATAATATGAACTCATGCAACATGAAATGCACTTGTATGTATATGACAGGTAATCAGAGAACATTCATATCCTTTATTCAAATCGAGCATAGTCATTAAGGCACTAATTATTGTTTAACATGTACGGAATTACCTGGAAATTTGCCAGTTGTCACATTCTCCCCCCGTTAAATCAATTCCGTCCCAAAATTTTACGTTGAGTTATTGGTTGCA
Organism: Scalesia atractyloides; assembly: GCA_947069175.1. Taxonomy (NCBI): domain Eukaryota; kingdom Viridiplantae; phylum Streptophyta; class Magnoliopsida; order Asterales; family Asteraceae; genus Scalesia; species Scalesia atractyloides. The sequence goes on from CAMTDV010000015.1 coordinate 37,752,644, forward strand.
AGGGAGTTTAGGAATAAGTGTGGATACTTTTATTTCATTCGATCTTCACGCTCCTAGTTTAACTCTGGGCCGTGACGTGAATTCGAGCGAACCTTGACAAGCTTAACTTTACTTCTCCGGGTCTTGTTGACTTTCTAGTCCGTAACCTCAATGGGTTCTTCAGTAAAGTGGAGAGTGTCGTCGACATGCACTTCATCCACAGGGATGACAACTATCTCTTGAGTAGGACTTTTCTTCAGGTTTGACACATGAAACGTGTCATGTATACCGTGTAGGTCCTTGGGTAATTCCAGCTTGTATGTGATGGAACCAACCCTTTTCAATATCTTAAATGGCCCAATGTAACGTGGATTTAACTTACCACGTTTCCCGAATCGTGCTGCACCTTTCCAAGGTGAGACTTTCAATAACACCATGTCTTCTACTTCAAACTCCAAAGGTTTCCGTCTTTGATCAGCATAACTCTTTTGTCGATCCCGAGCCGCCTGATGCGCGCTCGGATCTACAGGATCTTATCCGTTGTTTCTTGTACTAGTTTGGGACCAACCATCTGTTTATCACCAGCATCTGCCCAACACAATGGCGATCGACATTTACGGCCATAGAGGGCTTCGAACGGAGCGGATTGAATACTCGTATGATAGCTGTTATTGTAGGAAACTCAACTAGAGGTAGATGAGTATCCCAACTTCATCCTAAGTCCATTACACAAGCGCGAAGCATATCTTCCAGCGTTTTAATAGTCCGTTCGCTCTGACCATCCGTCTGTGGATGAAAGGCCGTGCTCAGATTCAACTGAGATCAAAATGCCTCTTGAAAGGATTGCCAAATCCTTGATACAACCCGTCCATCTCTATCTGATATTATCGAGATAGGCACTCCATGTCGTGCTACTATCTCCTTGACGTAAAGCTCAGCTAGCTTTCTAGTGCTATCTTTCTCTCGAATCGGTAGGAAGTGTGCGGACTTCGTCAATCGATCCACTATTACCCATATCATATCGTGCCCTCTAGGAGTCCTAGGTAATTTTGTTATGAAGTCCATCGAAATCTGGTCCCACTTCCACATGGGTATTGTAACACCCCGACCGTGTAAAAACAACAAACCGCGGCGGAAACGCCCGGGAGTTACGTTAACAGATTGTGTCAACAACACGTGGTAATTAAAGTTATGTTTATTGAATATTGAAATTTCATAGTTACATTGTCTTGTAATTTAAAACAAACTAAACAACTATTGTCTTTCACATTTTAAGGCACTAAAGTTCTCGTCCAATCCTATGTGAGTATGCATCAACATCAAACTTGGTTTCCTGAAACATATGTGAAAACGAGTCCGCAAAATATGCTGGCGAGTACATAGGTTTTGTGAGTGTGTCAAATTCATGGCCTTGAATATGTATTTGCAATACCTTATCAGACTACTAGAGTCGTTAATTGAAAACTGTGTTATCAAAAGGTATTTGGTATTGCAATGATAACTAACCAACTAAAACAAGTTAGTTATAATTTATAAAAGACTTGTAGCCATGAATCTTGACCAAAACATTTGTTTTGTAAATTCGAGTAGTAAATCGTCTTGAAGAAACTTTGTATGGTTTATATCTTTAATTGAAAATCGTTGCGTGTCACTTGTTTGAAAACCTTTGTTCCAAGTGATGCAAATAATGCCACGAATGTAATACGATACAAGCACTTATATATAGGAAGTAACAGTGGCGTATCCACCATGCTTTTATCACACATCACACACGTACCGTTATCTAAATCACTTACCATAAACCAATCGTCCATTGTTCGTGTCATAAACCATTCGTCCATTGTTCGTGTCATAAACCCATTGTTCATCGTCCGTGTAAACAAATCGTCCTTGTTTTTAATTGTGAAAACTTTTGGTCGTTTTGGTGAATACATTCAAACCTGTGTTGACCCGTCTATACCACCAAAGGGTATCTTTAAATTGCAATAACAAACCACCAAATGGTTTGTTAAAGTAAATAGTTTCAGTCGTTCCCCAAACTTCCCCACAAACACCGGGAACCTTGGTAACGGGATTGTCAGTCCTATGGTACCATAACTTACTACTGGTTGGCTTGGCCAAAGCTAATGAATGTTATTCGTGTCATGTGTCTAACGCACCAACAAGTTCGTTCACATTATTGAAATCCTCGTGTTTATATAAACAATAGGTTTTGTAATTTGAAAACTTGAAAACAATTTAGCACATATGAATCACCCCAAAATATTTGAAAAACATAAAAGAGGGGACTATGTACTCCCTTGGGGTTGCAAAATAACCTTGAATCAAAGATTAAACAAGCTCAAATGTCCGAGAAATCAAACGTGTCCTAAAATCGGATAACTATGTAAATGTCGGGACTTTAATCGGCGGATCAGATAGAATGAGGTCTTGTAAACCAAATGAGTGTTGGAACTCATATGAAATGGTTTAACAAAATTAACATTCTGTTTTGAAAAGTTTCCTAAGTGCTTTTGACCCGTTATGACTCGTTAAGGTAGTTTACGCTACTTTAACGGATCATTTACGTAAATACATGTTCGGATGGTTATGTGTTATGATAAGTCTAACATACGAAAACATGTTTGATAATGTTGTAGCATCAGATTATATGTCAAAATTTATGTTACTTATGCATAAAGTTGATTATGCGCAAAATGGGCATTTTGGTCATTTATAAAGGCATAACTATCGACTTAACATAATACTAACCAAACGACGTGACCATAAGGTATAACCTCAGAGGGTTATTCCCTATACAACTATGGTCACACATATGTGTTTGGTCGGATCTTAAGATTCACTAAACGGGTCGGATTCGAAAGTCAAAGCGGTGGTCAAGACCGCTCAACTTACGAGCCTAAACAAGCACTAAACTAAAAGTGACGAGTTAAACATGTCAAACATGTTTAACTAAGTTAGAAAACTGATTTGATATCAAAACAAAGTGTTTTGATACCTAAAAATGTTTCCATCGTAAAATGCACATAATGCGCACTTTTGACCGAAACTTTGACTCGTCACTTTGACTAGTAATGTGGTGAATCAGCAAGTATGATCGCTAAGGATCATAACCATCGTGATTACGATCACGTCGCAAAGTTTAATTGAAATTTGATTTGACCAGTTAATGGTCAAAGCCGAAAGTCAAACAGTGTTTGACTTTTAGCTTGAAATAGCTAAAAGCAATGAAAAAGACTAAAGATGAGATCTTACTTGTGTTTTAGGAACACCCAAGATCTCAGAGAACTCAGTAGGAGGCCTCCAAAAGGATGGAAGCAAACTCTAAGAGTATGGGAGGAAGAAGAATGGAATGAGCAAAGAGAAATGGTGAAGTTCAAGCCTATTTATACTAATCTTGGAGCTCCCAAATCATGTCAAGTGTTGATCCAGGCGTTAGATATGGATTAGTGTCCCTCCAGGTCCCTCCACGGATCGTATGGGGTTTTGCCTTACGGTCCGTAAGGCCCTTGCAAGGGCAGAGTTTCAAAAATTGGCAGAAATGGCCCCTGAACTTGTTTTTGACGCGTTTTGACACTTTTAACACCCGTTAACCCCATTTTAAGCTCCATAAGGATGAATAAATATAGGGAACTTGAAATATATTCAAAAATTTCCCGAGTGTCGGTTCATTCGGTCGTACGGTTGTGGTTTTCAGTTAATTACGACGGGAATCGTAACGAACACGCAAATGACCCTAAACGCTTAACGAATGCTATTTTTGCATTCCAATCATTAAAATACTATATTTTAATGATTACAAAAATTTTTGGATGTGCTTACATGTTCCGGATAACGATATACGCGAATCGGCATAGTTTCACAGAATTTGCAAAATAGCCCCTGAAGTTGCAAAAGCATGTATTTGACATACCGAAGCCCTCAAAACTTATTTCTAAGTTATGTAAAGGGTATTTAAGGTATGTTTAGCTTATGTCATTGTTCCAGAGTGTACGTCGCATTAAACTGATTATGTTTGCATAATAGTTTGTGATTTCACTTCAAGAAGTTGTTTAAGAGTTCGGAATCGTGCAAGAATCGAATACGTGCAATTGTTGTGATAAAATACAAATCATGAAAACAAAACACAAAAAATTTTTTGATTGATAATTCGTTCGGAATTGTTATATGATCGGATCACCACAAATGTCACAGTCTCCCCTACTTTAGGAAATTTCATCCCGAAATTTAATTAGAGGAAACATGCGGAAACAGATGTGGGTATTTCGCTTTCGTTTGATCCTCTCATTCCCAAGTAAATTCTGGGCCATGTTTGGATTCCCAACAAACTTTGACTATTGGAATTCGTCTGCGCTTGAGTTTCTTGACTTCACGGTCCAAAATCTCCACAGGTTTCTCGACAAAGTGCATAGTGCCATTTACGTGAATTTCGTCGAGGGGAATGTGAAGATTTGTGTCGGCTAAACACTTCTTTAGATTGGACACGTGGACTGTTGGGTGAACGTTCCCAAGTTTAGGAGGTAGCTCAAGTCGGTAGGCCACCTTTCCGATTCTTTCAACGATCTTGAATGGTCCAACGTATCGTGGTGCAAGTTTTCCTTTCTTTCCAAATCTGACCACTCCTTTCCAAGGGGATACCTTGAGTAGGACATGATCACCAACTTGGAATTCTAAGGGCTTGCATCGTTTGTCCGCATAACTCTGTTGATGACTTCTAGCTGTCAGAAGGTTATCGCGTATTTTCTTGACTTTGTCTGTTGTGTCATGAATAAGTTCAGGTCCAGTAAACTGAGACTCTCCAACTTCATTCCAACAGACAGGTGAACGACATTTTTGATATTATAAAGCTTCAAAAGGCGCCATGTTGATGCTGACGTGATAACTATTGTTGTAGGAGAATTCGATCAACGGCAGATGCGAATCCCAACTACCACCAAAGTCGATCACACACGCTCTAAGCATATCCTCCAATGTTTGAATTGTTCTCTCGGTTTGTCCATCCATTTGAGGATGATAAGCAGTGCTCAGATTTAGTTTAGTTCCCATAGCAGTTTGCATGGTCTTCCAAAAGTGAGATGAGAATCTCTGTCAGATATGATGTCCAAAGGAACACCATGACGAGATACAATCTCATCGACATAGATCTTGGCGAGTTTGTCAGCAGAGTAATCCTCATGAGTTGCCAAAAAGTATGCTGACTTTGTTAGACGGTCAATGATTACCCAAATAGCATCATGACCTCTAGATGTGCGTGGTATTTTTGTGATGAGATCCATTGCAATGTTCTCCCACTTCTATACCGGAATTTTTGGTTGTTCGAGCAAACCAGATGGGCAATGATGTTCAACCTTAACTTTAAGACAAGTTAGGCATTTCGAAACATACAGGGCAATGTCTTTCTTCATACCCGGCCACCAATACTGGGTACGAAGATCCTTGTACATTTTGTCTGTGCCAGGATGGATTGAATAACGAGACTTATGAGCTTCGTCCATCAATAAGGTGCGGCGGTTGTCTTGACTTGGAACCCACAAACGGTTCAAATAATAGAGTAATCCATTGTCTTTCGTTTCGAGTTGAAGCTCAAGTTGATGTGGTAATTCACTACCCATCATGCCTTGTGTAGCACAAGTACGCTGAGCTTGAAGGATACGTGTCTGAATATCAGATTGAATTCAAACACAATGAAGCTTGATGCATTCCTTACGACTAAGCGCATCGGCTACGACATTCGCCTTGCCAGGATGGTTGTGAATTTCGCAGTCGTAGTCGTTTAAAGTTCAACCCAACGTCGTTGTCTCATGTTCAACTCCTTTTGATTGAATATATGTTGGAGACTTTTGTGGTCCGTGAAAACCACGCATTTCGTACCATAGAGGTACTGTATCCAAATTTTGAGGGCAAAAACTACAACACCTAACTCAAGATCATGAGTCGTGTAGTTCTTCTCGTGGACTTTCAATTGTCTTGACGCATAGGCTATGACTTTATCTCGTTGCATGAGAACACAACCAAGGTCTAGGTTCGATGTGTCACAATAAACAACAAAATCATCGTTGCCATCGGGTAAAGATAGAATAGGAGCATCGCAGAGCTTTTGTTTCAGAGTTTGGAAAGCTTCCTCTTGTTTGGGTCCCCACTCAAAAGGCCTATTCTTTTTAGTCAAAACGGTGAGAGGAACCGCGATTTTTGAGAAGTTCGCGATGAAACGATGGTAATATCCAGCAAGACCAAGAAACGAGCGAACTTCTGTGGGAGTAGTGGGTGTGTTCCAATCCTTAATCACAATGATTTTGGAAGGATCCACATGAATAACTTGCTCGTTGACTATGTGTCCCAAGAATTGAACTTCTTTTAGCCAAAACTCGCACTTGGAGAATTTGGCATAAAGTTGTTCTTTCTTTAGTAGTTCCATAGTTAACCAAAGGTGTTGTTCGTGTTCGGCTCGAGACTTGGAATAAATAAGAATGTCGTCGATGAAAACAATGATGAACTTGTCCAAATAAGGTTTACAAACCTGATTCATCAAGTCCATGAAAACAGCTGGAGCATTTTTTCAAACCGAAAGGCATGACAGTAAACTCGTAGTGGCCGTATCTTGTGCGAAAAGCAGTCTTGGGAATATCTTCTTCGAGCACACGAAGTTGATGATACCCAGAACGTAGATCAATCACCGAAAAGCAAGTAGCACCTTGTAGCTGATCAAAGAGATCATCAATGTGAGGTAGGGGATATCAATTTTTGATCATGAGTTTGTTGAGCTCACGATAATCGATACACATACGGAAAGATCCATCCTTCTTTTTCACAAACAGGACAGGAGCGCCCCAAGGTGAATAGCTCGGGCGAATGAATCCTTTATCAGATAGTTCTTGAAGCTGTGTCGATAACTCTTGCATCTCAGACTTAGCAATTGGATTGGCACCGGGTACTAGATCAATGCGGAACTCGACTTGACGTATAGGAGGTAAACCAGGTAGTTCCTCAGGAAACACCTCTGGATAATCTCGAACAACGGGGATATCCTAAACAGATTTGCTTTTGCGTTTCTCCTCTACGATATGTGCCAGGAAGGCAACATAGTTCTTTTGTAGGTATTTTTGGGCTTGGTTACAGGTCATGAGTTTAAGATTACTAACGGTGTCTCTCCACGAAGTTCTAAGACTTTACCAGAGGGAAGAGGTATTCGAACTATCTTGTCAAAACAGATAACTTCGGCATGATGTTTGGTTATCCAATCCATTCCTATGATGATGTCGAAACTCCCGAGTTGCATTGGTGTGAGGTTAATGGCGAAAAGGTGGTTATTGAGGTTCAATTGGCAATCACGAATGACAGAATCTAGGTTAAGAGGTTCGCCACTAGCTATCTCGACAGTCAAGAGCTTCCCTAGTATTGGTGCATAATGTCTATGTCTTAGTCTTATATCGAGTCTGTATTGTATAGAGCTGGATATGCTAGGTTAAGAAGTATTTATGAAATGCTTACGCAAGTTCGGCCGAACTTATGTCTACATGGCCGAACTTGTAAATCTATAAATACCTAGCTTGTGTGTCTCATTTGTAACTTTGGCATTGTAGAGACGAAACTCTGTCAATCTGTAATCTGAACGTTTAATCAATGAAACTGACGATTAACTGATTAATTCTTGTATATTGGTAACACAACGTAATACTTCTGCTATTATGGATGTTAGATATCAAATTTAGGTTCCTAAGCATCGAAGATCGGTCCTACAAGTGGTATCAGAGCTAGAACATCCCGATTTGATAGTATCAAGACAAGAACACTTCTATTTCTACTCCATTCTTCTTTTTCTTTAACTTTTGATCACAAAATGAAGAATTCACGGTCAAAATCTTTTGAATTTTGAATATATCATGTAAAATACAACAAAGGTAAACCCTTGATAGATTGGAGACCAAATTCAACCGAATTCATGTCGAAATTTTGAAAAAAACATGTTTTTGAAAACCCTCAAGAACGAACTTATTGGCCATGTTCGGCCGAACTTGCACTAAAACATCGCTCAAGTGATTTTTTAGTAAGTTCGCCCGAACTTAGGTATTTTTGAAGAAATTTTAGTCAAGTTCGCTCGAAGATACTGAATTTTCATAAATTTTACATCAAGTTCGACCGAACTTGTGTAAAATCAAGAAAGTTTTTAGTAAGTTCGCCCGAACTTGCTTGTATTTCATCGAAATTGTTGACAAGTTCGCTCGAAGATCTGTGGGTTTGATGTTGTAAGTTCGACCGAAGATAAACGAAAATTTTCAAAGTAAAACTAACAAGTTCGACCGAACTTGTTAGAAAATTCAAGAATTCTTCATTTGTTGCTACAAGTTCGACCGAACTTGTAGTAGGACTAACTGTTTTCAAAGTTTTTGAAAAATTTCAGCGTACACGTTTCGTGATTCACAATGGAAGATCAACTATGAGCTTATATGTCCGGAGCTAGTTCGTTTAATGCTAACGTAATCAATCAAGTCAATCTTGATAACGAAATGGGAACGACCGTCAAACCGCCCAAGCTGATGAGCATGGACGAATACGAAGCATGGAAAGAGAAATTTACCTACTGGGTTCAAGCCATGCACTTCGCTGGCTGGGTGTCAATTGAAAGAGGCTATACTATTCCAGTAGATGAGCACCAACAAGTTCTTGAGAAGTACAACTACTCGACAACTCAGAGAGACGAATACATTGCATAGAAAAAGATGATCAGTCTCATCCAACAGTCTGTCAAAGAAGATATTCTGATCTTGCTACCAGAGTATACTGCAGCAAGAGAGCTTCGGTTGTCATTACAGAAGAAATACCAAGGCAGTGTTGAAATGATCAAAAGCAAGAAGGCGCTCACTCTGAAAGAGTTCGATATCTTCACCATGCTAAAGAATGAGACCATTAAGCAAATGATTGAGCATTTCTGTCATCTCAAAGTGCAAATGCGAAGACACGGTCTTGAGAAGACGGAACAAGAATACATCGACAAACTTGCCGACGCACTACAAGAGGGCGAATGGACTACGTATTTGATGGTTCTGAAGAATAGTGATAAGTGGGATTTCTTCAAGTTGTCAACGTTTATTGATAAACTCGAAGGCCACGAAATGGAGCTTCTGGAGATAGCAAAGTCAAAGAACGCTAATGTTGTTCAAGACATCAGTTTGTACTATAAAACCGGAATGCAAGATAACATTTCGAGTCCAAAAATTGGAACTGCTTTTAGTGCAAACATGAATGCTTCTCCACAGAACCAGAATCATTCATAGCCACAGTATGACCAAAGTCCACAAAGTTCTTACTCGAGCACTGGTTCAAATCCAACATTCCAAAGTCAAGCAAATCAGAACCAACAGCAAAGTTCTGATCCGAATGTTTACAAATGCAACATCGCAGTGAACTTGAACAATGTTGTTTCAGAAGAAGTTGCAAAACAACATATGTCACTACTTGCTACCATCTTAGAGTCTTATGAATATCTTGTTGCCGGTAAGATCGGAAATCCTTAGATGACCGCAGAAGATTATGACCAGGTAGACGAGGAAGAGCTCGAACTAATGGACATCAAATGGTCCTTAGCTTCGATCATCATCAGAGTGACAAAGTTCGTTGCACTCAAAGGCCGTGACATAGGAAACTCCCGCAACAAATTGGGTTTTGACAAATCCAAAGTCACATGTTTTAGATGTCGACAGAAGGGACATTTTAAAAGAGAGTGTAAGAACACCGAGGCAACCGGAAATCAAAGTCCCTTGGGAGGAGGGAATGAATATTACAAGAAGGCACTTCAATATAAACCGTTCCCGAAGAAGACTCAAGTTGAGATCAAAGAAAAGCCAAACAGTAGTACCACGGAGAAAGCCATGGTTGCATCTACAGAAGACGATGGTTTTGACTGGAACTCTTATATTGGGAAAAAGACCGGAGTTTCTTTGATGGCAGAGATAGTTGAAGATAATTCTGCTGAGGAAGTAGTAGCAGCAGCTGAAATGGCAGCAGCAGAAGCAACAACTTTTGAACAGGCTATTCTGGAACAATATTTGCATCAACAGCAGGAAGAAGAGGAATATATCCATATGCAGAGACAAGGAATTTTATCTTCTAATTCTTGTGACAGTTTTGCAGGTCACTTTGATGGAAGCACGAAAGAACAAATGGTTGAGGAGAAAAAGATTGATGAAGTGATTGTTAATATCACTCAAGAAATGAAAGTTGAAGACCTCAAGGACATGGCAGATAAAGCTTTAATGGCGAATCTAACCAAGGTAGGTCCAGAGGTAAAGGTTATCGAGAAAGAAGTTGTCAAAGTACAAGTTGTAGAGGTTGAGAAACCTTGTACAAAATGTACTAAACTTTGTGTCGAATGTGCCGAAAATCAAAGATCATCGCTGAAAACAATGTGCATAACGATTTGTTAAAATATGATTATCGCACAATGAAAGAAGCATATGACAAAATGAAAAATGATTATGGCAGACTCAACAGAAATAACACCGAACAACATGATAATATAAGAATGTTGAGTGGACAGTAATGGAGAAACAAAGAGCAATTAACATTTATATCAACACCATTGCTGAAATCAAACGACAACTTCAAGATATGACAATTGAAACTGAAAGAGTTCGACAATTGTTAAGAAGTTATACCACTAACGCGTATGTTATTGATCACATTCTTCCAACAATCTCATCGGAAGAAAAAACCTAAAAAGAAAGCGAGCAAAGAATATAGTAATGTTCCTCCAACCTTTTGCTAAAAATATTGTGTTAAATCTGCAGACGGGATGGACAAGGCACTCGATGTTGAATTACTTTCTAAAAAGAAAAACGAGTTGCCAGAGAACATTGATATAGTCTATGCTAAATCTGATGATGATAACAACGTTGTGATTAACAAAGTGGTTGAAAATGTTTTAAGTGATTGTGATGATGGCAGCTTCAAAAGCGCCAACTCAAGTTCAAAGAATTCTGATTCACAATCTGAAAATGACGATAAGTCGTCAGAAGATGGTCTAAGTGACGATCCTAATATTATAATGTACAAAATTAAGGATTCTGATAGACTATACTTTGATAATAGCTTCCCGATTCAGAATGTGAAAGAAGAATTGCTTGATAAATTCTTTAAACTTGTGGAAGTCACATCAGAGGAATTGGTAATCAATGAACAAAAATTCTATTCCAACCCTAAAAGAAACAATCACCGAAGAAACAGTGGTGATCATCCAGAAAACCGGAGAGCGGGGTTGGGTTTAGAAGAAGAAACTGATGAATCTGTAAAGAAACCGTCACCATTTCATGAATATAAAAACAAAAACATGAAGTTTGTATATGGGACGAATACAGTTCATGAGGAGAATTTGATTGCTAAGCAATCAAATGATGAGTTCAAGAAGAAAAAGAACTTAGAGACAAAGCCAAGGTTACAAGTGGTGCCAAAACATCTAGTAGGGTAAAATCACCGGTTAAAGGACATCCACTTGATAATCGGACATGTTTCAAGTGCAATGAAATTGGTCATATGGCACGACATTGTCCGAAATCAAAATCGGCTTATCCTCGAAGAAGAGATTCTAATGTTGTTAAACCAAAGCAACCAGTGTTTGTAAAACCTGTAAAGATTTTGAAACGAAATGAATCAAAACAAGAAGTTAAACCAAAGTCTGAAAAGATTTTTGAAAATTCCATTTTCGAAAAAGGTGAAACTTCTGGGCCTAATGAAAACAAGTTTTACATCAAAAAGGCTAATATCAAATCTGGATTGCAAAGAAAAGGTCAACAACATCTGGTGTTGTTAAGTCTGAGCTGGTAAAGACTAACAGCACAAAAGAATCAAAGACTGAAATCACTAAGTCTGAGCAGGTAAAGACTAGTGAGAATGTGAAAGAAATTAAAACAGAAATTAAAAATGATAATGTCAAATCTGTAAAAGATAAGAAAAAAGTGAAATTTTGAAACATTAACATTGTTGAAACAGATGATGAATTTGATTTTGATGATGTTGATGAGTTTGAATATGCTTTTGTTGATGGTTATCTTGTAAAACCCAAGACCAAGAAGGCTTGGGTAGAGCTTTTCACCTAATTTCTGAATTTTGCAGGGGCTCCAAAGATCCGTACTTTCAAAGTGAATTTTGGATAGTGGAGCATCAAGGCACATGACGGGAATGAAAGCATTGCTATTCGACATTAAAGCTATCAATGGTGGATATGTTGGATTTGCAGGAAATCAAGGTGGAAGGAAAGTCGCCGAGGGAAAACTCTCCAATGGCGTAGTTTCTTTTGATCGCATGAACTATATTGCAGAGCTTGAAAATAATCTTCTGAGTATATCGCAGATTTGTGACAAGAAATTCACAGTCCATTCAATGATATGGAGTGTATTATCTTAAAGCCTCGATTCAAAATTCCAGATGAGTGGATTCTGATGCGAGCACCACGAGAGAATGAATTATATGTTCTTGATATGGGTGTTGCTACCACTTCATCACAATCGGCACAATGTTTTGTATCAAAGGCTACTGAAAAAGATTCTATTCTTTGGCATCGTAAGATGGGGCATATTCATTTGCGAAAAATGAATTTCTTGGTTCATAATGATCTTGTAGAAGGCGTAAATCTTCGAAGTTTTCAGATGTCTGATCATTGCTTGGAATGCAAGAAGGGAAAGCAGATCAAGAAATCTGATTCGAAGAAAATTCTAAACTCAATCAAATTGCCATTAGAACGTCTCCACATAGATTTATTTGGTCCTGTAAATGTTCGAAGCATATCAGGAGACTTATATTGCTTGGTCGTGATAGATGACTATTCGAGATATTCGTGGGTATTCTTTCAAGAATCAAAAGACGAAACGTTCGAGAACTTGGTTTTTCTATTCAAGAAACTCGAGAACATTTATCATCTGCCGGTCAGACGCATTAGAAGTGACAATGGCACAGAGTTTAAGAATAACAAAATGAAGGAATTCTGCAACGCAAAAGGGATTTTGCATGAGTTTTAGTGCTCCCTATACTCCACAGCAAAACGGAGTTGCTAAACAGAAGAATCGAACTTTGATTGAAACTGCGAGAACCATGCTTGCATATTCTAAACTTCCAATCAGCTTCTGGAGTGAAGCAGTTGCTGCGGCTTGCTACACGCTAAACAGGGTTCTCACTGCCAAACCAACAAAGAAAACATGTTTTGAGATGATAAACCGACTGAAGCCAAATTTGAAGTTCTTAGAACCATTCGGTGCACCTTGTACCGTAAATAGACCAAGATGGCAAATTCGGAGCTAAATCTCTCGAAAGTTTCTTTGTCGGATATGCGATTCCGTTGAGAAGAGTATGTGTTCCTTCTTTACGAAAGGTTATTGAAGCACAGCACGTGGATTGTTTCAATTTCACGGATCCTTTTCAAAGGAAAGGTGACGCGTGGTTGTTTCAATTACACGGATCCTATCAAGACCTTTGGAAGTCATTTGACGTGCCCAAAGAACCAACTGACGAAGAAGTTGCATCATTATATTATCTTCATTTGTCAACGAATCAATAGCAAATTGTTCGACCAATTGGTTAATCAACCCACGTTGGATCCATCTTCTTCTGGCGCAAGTTCAAACAATAGTGGTGTTCCGGCTGAAAATGTTTCTGAAACATTATCATCACCCACTACTCTTCCAACGAATGCCTCTACTGAACCAATGAATACAACAACGGAGCCCAGTATGCCTCAGAATCAATATTCTGATTCTGATGAAGCACCAACATTTGATGCTGATGGGGAATCATCTTCTTCAGATGAAGAAGTGGAGCAGATAACAAGTCTTCTTAATCAATATGTAGTTCCGAACAACAGAAATGAACTTTCATCAACCTCTCCAAACATTGAATTGGTTGTTGATCTCAACATCACTAATCAGCAAAACTCAGTAGATGTTCCAAGTGAAGAATTGCCGCGATCATATTCCTATCATCCGTCAACAAATATTATCGGAGAACTTCAAACTGGTGTTAGAACTCGAGGGGAAATTAATAAAGCACTCAGTTGTTTCTACACACGTGTTGCTACAACCTAGAACTATAGTTTCCATTCATGTTTCTTTTCTCATATTGAGCCTAAGACAGTTAATGAAGCTTTAGCAGATGAAAACTGGGTACAAGCAATGCAAGAAGAATTATTGCAGTTTGAGAAGTTGGGTGTGTGGAAGCTTGAAGACCTAGCAGAAAATCAGAAAGCAATCGATACAAAATGAGTCTTTAAGTGTAACCGTGATGATAGAGGAGTTATTATTCGTAACAAAGCAAGGCTTGTTGTCAAGGGATTTCACCAGCAGGAAGGGATAGACTACACGGAAGTCTATGCACTAGTAGCTTGATTGGAATCTATTCGAATATTTCTAGCTTTCGCATCATGGAAAGGATTTAAGGTCTATCACTTGGACGTCAAATCAGCTTTTCTGTATGGAAAATTACGCGAGAAGGTGTATGTTGGACAACCACCGGGGTTTGTCGATCCACTTAATAAGAAGAAAGCGTACCTACTTGATAAAGCACTCTACGGTCTACACCAAGCCCCGAGAGCTTGGTACTAGACGTTATCACAACATCTCGTAGGAAACGACTTTATTAGAGGAACTGTGGATAGTACTCTTTTCACCAGAGAAGTTGATGGCCATCTAATTATAGTTCAAATCTACATTGACGACATCATCTTTGGATCTACAAATGATAGTCTCTGCAGAGAGTTTGAGGGAATCATGAAAAAGAAATTCGAAATGTCCTCGATGGGAGAAATGAAGTTCTTTCTTGGTTTGCAAGTAGATCAGCTTCCGGATGGTATTTTCATTCACCAGACTAAGTATGTTCACGACATCTTGAAGAAATTTGGAATGGAAAGCTTGAAGCCTCTATCTACACCTCTTGCTCTCAATTATGGCATTTGCGTTGACGAGACTGAAGCTAAAGTTGACGAGACGTTATACAGATCGATGATTGGATTGCTGATGTATCTGACGGCATCGCGCCCAGATATTATGTATCCAACCTGTCTATGCGTCAGATATCAGTCAAGCCCGAGGATCTTACACATGCAGATCGTGAAACGTATCTTCAGATATCTGAAAGGATGCCCAAGCACCGGCTTGTGGTACTTGAAGAACGACAATTTTGACCTACCAGGCTATGCTGATTCCGATTTTGGTGTAGATAAGTTGAACTCAAAATCAACTACAGCGGGATGCCAGTTCTTCGGAACAAGAATGGTAACCTGGCAGTGTAAGAAACATACTACGGTCGCTTCCTCTACCTGTGAAGCTGAGTATATCTCGGCCTCCAGCTGTTGTTCACAGATTTTGTGGATTCAACAACAGATGAGAGACTTTGGTCTGCAATTTCTAGACACTCCATTTTATGTTGATAACAAGGTAGCCATCGATATAACTAAAAATCCGGATCATCACTCATGCACAAAACACATTGAAATTCGTTATCATTTCATTCGTGATTGCTACAAAAAGAAAATGGTACGAATAGAAAAAATCCACACCGACGAACAAAAGGCTGATTTTTATACTAAACCATTTTCATTATCATGGTTTAAATACTTGTTGAGAATTAATGGTATGAAAAATTTACTGACAGGTGCGGATGCTGAGGTTGAATACGGATCGGATGACGAGTTCGCATGATCCAAATTGGTTTGTAAATACTTTCCTAGTTTAGAATTTTATTAAAAACTAAAATCCAAAAGGATGTTTTTGATTTTAGGGGGAGAAATGTTAGAGAAAATACAAAAACATTCGAAAAATTTAAAATACAAAAACATATAAAAATTCAAAATATTCAAAAACATTGAAAAAGACAAAAAGAATTCAGTGTCATAAAAGGAAATGATAGTACATCAGTGGACTATCAGTAAACTATTTTCGAGATATAAACTAAATTTTACAACTGCTTAATCTTGTGGATTAACACATCTTGGATATATGGACTTAGTACTCCGAAATTTCGTTTGAAAGATTACCTGATTCTGAGATACGAGGTCTTTTATATAGTTGATATCTGGGGTATTATACAAGTTCTTCTGATTTTGCGGAAGCAATGGCCTAGAACTTCTATAATACTTTCGCTTTAAACCCCTAAATTGCATGTAATATTGAAAAGTATCGAAAGATATAATCATATGCAATGCTGAAAAGATTCATTAAGTGGAACACACCATAATGACGAGCCTTCATTTCTTTGTCTGTACGGTAGTACTAACATGAGCTCTCAAGGTTTCGCACAACCCATATACAGATATCAATTACACTATATTCACCTGTAAGATGAAATCTAGGGAATCTGGATACGGGAGTATATTCAAGAAGTGGGAACCACAGATAAGTCAAGTTTCATAAATTCTACCTTAACATATCTTGAAACAGTTGAGAAATGTGGTAAAGCTTAAGTGGACAAACATATCGACAATCTAGGTAAAGGAGTTTAAAACTTAAAGTCATTTAAAGGTCAACGGTACTGGTGATATGCCTCAATCAACTGATATGATCCTTAGACCCGAATTCACAAAAATATGCCTGTAAATATGTTTGTACACAGTTTACATTGCTTTTTTCATTGTATTTCAGCTTTACAGATTAGAATCAAAAAGATTTTTGGTGTGTTTTAGCTTAAACTTACAAAAATGCAAAAATATTTTATTTCTACATTGTTTTCAGGAAACCAATGTTGGAAAACGGATCTTCGAAGTCTGGTAAGGTGCTAGAACTGGTGGGAATCTCTTTGACAATGGGCTGGGAGCTAATCTATTAAAATCTGAAATGTCAAAACGATGAAAAGTTCATTAATTTGAAACTTTGATTTTTAAAATATCAACAGTTTGTTCGTAACAGGTCAAACCGGGGTCATTAACTTGGACTCGGCAGACAAATCGGTTAACCAAGGTCATTAGCTTGGACTTGGTAAACTGAGTGGATTTTCATAACTGGTAAAAGTTGGAAAGTTCAAGGTTAAAAATGAAAATTTTGAAAAAGTTTGAAATTTTGAGGTTTGGCAAGTTCGGCCGAACTTGCTAACAATTCAAGTTTAACAATCAGCAAGTTCGACCGAACTTGCAGATGGCTGATTGTTTGTTTTTACAATAAGTTCGCTCAAACTTCTCTGGGCCTCATGTTGGGCTTACAAGTTCGCCCGAACTTGACATGGTATAAATGCCATTCAAGTTCGGCCGAACTCATTTACTTGTTATCAGAACCATTTTGAGCGAACTTGAGCTTTTAGAGAGAATTTGTGAGAAATTGGCACTTTTGAGCCGTTATACTGTCCAATTTGAGTTAGTTTTTGGTGATTAGCACACCAATCACTATGGCAGAGGTACTTAATTGAGAATAAACCATGATTGAACTGTTAAATAAACAAAACCAAATCTAAAAACTTAAAATCTGATAGTTTTAGGTGTTATAAGATATGCTGTCATATTCTTTCAGCGACGGACAAATAGACTTGTCAAGCGTGATTTATGTATTGTGAGTTTTGGAAAACTCAACTGAGATAACACGCGCTGGAATCTGTGCATGAAAAACAACATAAAACAATTAGCACGTTTTTTAGCCATCGCAAAGCCGATTTGGATGATGTTCATGATTATTTGGCTAGCATGGCAACGGCGCTTATTCTGAAGAAGCCGTTCAACGTTTCGAAGTTAGTGTTTACTCACATGTCGAAGAACATGGAGGAATCGAGGTTGTGCTTATATCTGAGGTTTATTCAGATGTTGATTGATGAAAAATATGCCAACATTGCTCGAGAACCGAATGACGTTCTTTATTTAGTTCATCTTGATGAAACCACAGTGAAGAAGCTTATCAAGTTCCAGAAACAAGCTTCTGCTCCTATCGCCAAGCCAGTATTCGGAGCGATTAAAGATTCTGATTATATCTCGCCACCTGGAAACAAATGGAGAAAGGATGGTAGTGACGATGAAAAGGAACTTAAAGCCGAGCAAGAATGGTTTAAGGAATTTAAACCTAAGGCAAGGAGTGAATGGTTTTTGAAAGCTGAAGCTGATAAACCGAAAAAGAAGCGAGCGTCAAAGAAAGTTGAAACTTTACTTGTTGACGAGGATGAGACTGAGAATGTTGAGGCAGTGGTTGGATCGAGCGCTGCAGTTGTTAATGAGAGTCAAGAAACTATGAAGTCGATTCAAGAAGAAGTAATTTCTGCTACGTCCGAAAATGAAGAATCTGATAAAGAGCCTGAAAAGACAGAGGCTGAAATTAGAGCAGAAAAAGAAAGGAGATTGGATGCATATTTTGATCCAAGTGCAGAAAAAGAATCTGATGAGGAGAGGCCTAAGAAAAGGCGAAGCGTACAAAGTCTCCAGCTATAGAAATATCAAAGAAGACTACAGGGTCACCTCACACTAAAGGGAAATGAAAGGCTAAGAAAGCTCAGAAAGCTGTGAGCAAATGATATAAGAGCAGAGTGAAAAGCATAGAAGCCACACAAGAACCTTCTGGTGCTCAGGATAAAGGAGCAACACAAGAACCTCCTCCACAAAAACCTACTGTTATCGTTCATGTCGAAGCTGAAAGGCCAGGAGTTACACAAGAACCTCCTGTGTCTGAATTTATTGAAGTTCCGATCGCGGAATCGCCGAGTGCTCAAAAGACTTCTGCTCCCGAAAGCTCTACGCCAAAGAAGTCTACACCGAAATTTGCAACACCAAAAGATTCAATACCAAAGACACCGAGGGGAAGTATGTTTGGTGATATGCCACAGGGTCCAATCAGTCTTGAAGATTTGGATGAATTTTTCCCATAGACAAATGCTGAAATGTTGGAAAAACGTGTGAAGGTATTAGAAGATAAAGTTGCAAAGATTGAGCTTGAAAAGGCTGAGCTTGTAAACAAGGTGAATCAGAGTGAAGTTGAAAAAAAAATACTTGACGATAAAGTGAAGGTGCTCGAGAATGAACGAGAATATTACAAAGCATTGATAGAAAGTCTGCAGGATGCCAATGAAAAATTACAAACAGAGATTGCAGAATTGAAGAAAATTCAAGCTCTGAATGATCGAAGATTCATCAGATTACAAAAGGTGTTATCCAATAATCTGAATATTGATTTTATCGTCGAATACGATCATCTGGATCGTCAAGAAGCCAAGGAGCGTGCTGAAAAAGAATTGGCTAAGAGTGGTAAAGGGAAGCAGGTTGAGGGTGAAGCCCCTAAATCTGCTACTGAGAAATCTTCTGATGTCCCCGAGAAGTCTACTGAAGATGTTTCAAAAGCTTCTGAGTCTGATATACAAAAGGTTGACGAATCTGTCAAGCCTTCTGATCCTACCATTGTTACTGAAGAAAAAGAGAATGAAGAAGCCGAGAAAGAGGATAAGAATGACGAAGAAGAAGAAGGATATGAAGATTGGAATGTTGGGGATGACGATGATGATTTTGATCAAGGTGGTACAGCCTTAAAGATCAATGAAGCTAAAGTATCGGATGAATTTGATTTTTCTGATCTGATGGACGGTGAATCTAATCAAATGGAAGATAAAAGCCAGGGGAGTCAGGACAAAAAGGGCCTTCAGATGATATTGATATGTTAGATGTTGATCGTTTTGTGAAGCCTATGACTGCAGTACCTATGAAACCTTTGATACTGATGTTGGAACAAGGAAGGTGAGTTTGTACATAATTATTCGAAAGAAGATCTGGCATAGCTAGTTGAAGCTGAAGTTGAGAATTTAGAGTTTGATTTTGAGGAGATAATGAATGTCAATACATTTGAGCCAAAAGAGTATCAGTACGAAAGAAGATTTGAAGCTGATGAATACAACCGTGTGATTGTTAAAGACTAGTCCTTAGATGATGAAACAGAACAGAAAGCTAAGTATGTTGGTCAGGATTCAGAAAGTTTTTCTACATTTGAAGAAATGTATAAACAGCTGAATGAAGATATGTTAAAAGATAGAATTGCTGAAGAGCTACGTGAAGGAAAAATCCTAGGTCAATGACCAAAGAAGAGATAGCTGAAGCGAGAAAGACCTGGTTCATGCCTTGTGAACGTTAGTTTCGACGTCCACTAGCATTCTTCACCAGAGATAAATATGTTTCTTTGGGAGATATATTGAGTTGGGGATGGTTTAAGGAGCTCAACGTATATGCAATCAAAAGAGAGTTTGGAGTGCATTACTTCAAATATCTTGCTGATTTAAAGACATTGTCGTATTGGGATATGGAAGAGCTAGTACAAACAGTGAATGTTACTTATCAGATGAAGACAGTTGATCAATTATTGTGGAAGATGATTAAGTACGAAGCTGAAAAAGGTTGGAATCACTGGAAGCCGTTTATTCCGAGACGAAGAATAAAAGTTAACAAGGTTACAGGAGAAAAGGACATAACGTTGATTATGAAACGTCCTAGAGCCTTGAGGAATATGCCACTTATGCCGATCGAACAGAACTTTTATCATTTATTCAAGTGGTGGCAGATTGATCCAGCTACTTGTGAAGTAGTGATTCTATTAAAGTTTGAAGATCGCTTAGATATTGCTAAGGAACGAGTTGAAGTGATGGGTTATCAAGGTATGAGAGGATTATGGAGGACGATAAGGATTCTAGATCCTATGTGGTTGGTAAACTGCTCGAGAGAAGATATAAAATGCCTTTTCTACATCAAGATTGTTTTTGAAGAAAGAGAAAAGGTACAAGCGATGCAGTATCAGAAAGTTGTCAATATTTGCTATGCACGTGAAGTGAATTCAGGGAAGATGTGGCAAACAAAGTGGAGGGATCTGGAAAGAGTTGAATTTCTTAAAGAAGAAATCACAAGTGAGGCGATTAAAGAAAAAATGGAAAAAGCGGTAAGGAAAAGTTCGCTCAAGATGGCTAACTTTAAAAGACCACTGCCAACTGATCAAACGCCGGATCCAAAAAAAGAGAGACGAAAGAAGCCGTACAAGAACTTCTTTGCTCGGGTACATTAATGTTTATATGAAGACAGAGTTTTGAAGACTGATAAAAGAGAAAGACGATATCCAAGGGGGGGTCTGTCGGTGTATAATGTCTATGTCTTAGTCTTATATCGAGTCTGTATTGTATAGAGCTGGATAGGCTAGGTTAAGAAGTATTTATGAAATGATGTAGCCAAGTTCGGTCATGTATATGTAGTGTATGCATGTTCGGCCGAACTTGCTTATGCAAGTTCGGGCGAACTTGTGTCTACATGGCCGAACCTGTAAATCTATAAATATCTAGCTTGTGTGTCTCATTTGTAATTTTGGCATTGTAGAGGCGAAGCTCTGTCAGTCTGTAATCTGAATGTTTAATCAATGAACTGACGATTAACTGATTAATTCTTTTCTATTGGTAACACAACGTAATATTTCCGCTATTATGGACGTTAGATATCAAATTTAGGTTCCTAAGCATCGGGATCGGTCCTACACCTAGTTTAGTTCTTGGCATTGAAAGTATTGTTCAAAGGCTAAGGATACGAAACTCCTATCGGCACCCGAATCAAAAAGAATAGAAGCAGGATGATTATTGAAAAGGAACGTATTGTTAACGACTTCGTTATCAGCAAGGGCCTCGTTGGCATTAATGTTGAATGCCCGTCAACGAGCTTGATTGGCATTGGCTAATTTCGGGCAATTGTTTTTGTAATGGCCCATCTCGCCACAGTTAAAACATGACCCGGGTGGAAAGTGAGGTCGAACAGGATTTGCTTGGGGTTGAACAGGGTTCTTTGCAGCTTGGTTTGGAACAGATCGACAAACATTGGCCAAGTGACCAAATCTTCCATAAGTCGTACATTGACGACATGGTTGATGAACTTGGGGTGACCGTTGCACCGATTGCACAATGATGCAGTACCAGCATATGGCTTCCTCACAGGAGGTTGCACTGGTTGGTTTTGGGGAGCTTGATTGGGTTGAGCGGCTAGAGCGGGTTGTGTAGTAACAACAAAGTTATGAGAAGCCTTACACTTCTTTGATCGTTTAGAAGGCGCAGCTTTGTTTCCCTTTTGTTTCTCTTGAGTGGTTTTGGTGGATGATTTCTTATCGCCCTTGCGATGAAGGTTACCCTTTTTGACCTGAGACTCGGTCAAAGTTGCAGCTAGCTCAATGGCCTGTCGCACAGTGGTTGGATTACTTCCGGTAACAATGTCCTGAACGGGATCAGGTCAACCATCGATATACTTCTCGATCGCCTTATCCAAAGGCGTTACGGATATAACAAACTTAATTCCTCGTACCGGTCAGTATAGGCACGATGCTCACCACTATCCTGTTTGAGATCATGGAACTCGTTTTCGAGTGCCTTCTGCTCATGACGAGGACAAAATTCCTTCATCATTAGAGCCCTAAGCTCTTCCCATGTTTGAGCTAAAGCCATGTAAGAGCTCTCTTTTTGAATACGCTCGACGCAAACTCAACTTTTCACTCATTCAGGCATTGCACATGACGAAAAGTACTTTCGCTCCTCTCGAACCATTGCAAAAGCCCAGTGGCTCCCTCAGACCCAGAAAAAAATAGTGGTTTAGCCGAACAAAATTGTTTATAGTTGCACGGAGCTGGTGCATTGTTATTGTTATTGTTGTTCGCTTGATTGAATTAGGTCACAAGATTTGGGAGTACAGCAGCTATTTGCTGAGCGATAATGGCTGCCATTTCGGCATTTTGAGTTGTATCACGTCTAAGGGGGCATTCTAAAAAGAAAACATGGAGGAAGATATGTGAGAAAATTAAGAGAGGTGTTGAGAATATCGACGAAGTAAGGATGGTGGTCATTCGTTCGTTTCTCAAAACAAACAAACGACACACGATGACTAATCAAGTTAAATGGGTCTTTATAATGTATCGCGAAGACATGCTTTAGCCTATAAGTGGACACTCACCACAAGAGTTCCCAGGTAAGAGTGACTGGTCTCATTAAGTGGATTTGTACGAAGACTCTAACCTTAGATAGAAAACTCGGGGTACAGGCACCCACCTTCCAGATTGCATGTGGTCACATTCGTAAAACCCAAACTTTGACGAGATTTGAAAACTCTAAAGGCATAAAACCAAAAACGATTCATTTAAGAATAGATGTTTTTCTTTGCAAAAAGTTTTCGGAAAGATTTTTGTGACTTTTGTATTGTTTTTGGTAATCACCCAAGGATAGGTGATAGTGTCGTATTTTATGAATCTAAACGCAAGTAACTCACGTTAGGGTCCTAGGAAGGTTATAGTCTAGGTCAAAGCATTACTAATAACCTAACTCCCTATACCAGTGCTCTGATACCAATCTGTAACACCCCGACCGCGTAAAAACAACAAACCGCGACAGAAACGTCGGGGAGTCACGTTAACATATTATGTCAACAACACGTGGTAATTAAAGTTATGTTTTATTGAATATTGAAATTTCATAGTTACATTGTCTTGTAATTTAAAACAAACTAAACAACAATTGTCTTTCACATTTTAAGGCACTAAAGTCCGCGTCCAATCCTTTGTGAGTATGCATCAACATCAAACTTGGTTTCCTGAAACATATGTGAAAACAAGTCAGCAAAATATGCCGGCTAGTACATAGGTTTTGTGAATGTGTCAAATTCATGGCCTTGAATATGTATTTGCAATACCTTATCTGACTACTAGAGTCGTTAATTGAAAACTGTGTTATCAAAAGTATTTGGTATTGCAATGATAACTAACCAACTAAAACAAGTTAGTTATAGTTTATAAAAGACTTGTAGCCATGAATCTTGATCAAAACATTTGTTTTGTAAATTCGAGTAGTAAATCATCTTGAAAAAACTTTGTATGGTTTATATCTTTGATTGAAAATCATTGCGTGTCACTTGTTTGAAAACCTTTGTTCCAAGTGATGCAAATAACGCCACGAATTTAATACGATAAAAGCACTTATATATAGGAAGTATCAGCGGCGTATCTACCATGCTTTTATCACATTACACACGTACCGTTATCTATATCACTTACCATAAACCAATCGTCCATTGTTCGTGTCATAAACCATTCGTCCATTGTTCGTGTCATAAACCAATTGTTCATCGTCCGTGTAAACAAGTCGTCCTTGTTTTAATTGTGAAAACTTTTGGTCGTTTTGGTGAATACATTCAAACCTGTGTTGACTCGTCTATACCACCATAGGATATCATTAAATTGCAATAACAAACCACCAAAGGGTTTGTTAAAGTAAACAGTTTCGGTCGTTCCCCAAACTTCCCCACAAACACCGGGAACCTTGGTAACGGGATTGTCAGTCCTATGGTACCATAACTTACTACTGGTTGGCTTGGCCAAAGTTAATGAATGTTATTTGTGTCATGTGTCTAACGCACCAACAAGTTCGTTCACATTATTGAAATCGTCGTGTTTATATAAACCATAGCTTTTGTAATTTGAAAACTTTGTAAATGTCGGCACTTTAATCTGCGGATCGGATAGAATGAGGTATTGTAAACCAAATAAGTGTTGGAAATCATATGAAATGGTTTAACAAAGTTAACATTCTGATTTGGAAAGTTTCTTAAGTGCTTTTGACCCGTTATGACACGTTAAGGTAGTTTACGCTACTTTAACGGATCATTTACGTAAATACGTGTTCGGATGGTTAGATATGTGTTATAATAAGTCTAATATGCCAAACATGTTTAATAATGTTGTAACATCAGATTATAAGTCAAAATTTATGTTACCTATGCATAAAGTTGATATATGCGCAAAATGGGATTTTTGGTCATTTATAAAGGCATAACTATCAACTTAACATAATACTAACCAAACCACGTGACCATAAGGTATAACCTCAGAGGGTTATTCCCTATACAACTATGGTCACAAATATGTGTTTGGTCGGATCCTAAGATTCACCAAACGGGTCGGATTCTAAAGTCAAAGCGGTGGTCAAGACCGCTCAACTTACGAACCTAAACAAGCACTAAACTAAAAGTGACGAGTTAAACATGTCAAACATGTTTAACTAAGTTAGAAAACTGATTTCATATCGAAACAAAGTGTTTTTATACCTAAAATGTTTCCTTCATAAAATGCACATAATGCGCACTTTTGATCGAAACTTTGACTCGTCACTTTGACTAGTAACGTGATGAATCAGTAGGTATGATCGCTGAGGATCATAACCATCGTGATTACGATCACGTTGCAAAGTTCAATTGAACTTTGATTAGACCAATTAATGGTCAAAGCCAAAAGTCAAACACTGTTTTACTTTTAGCTTGAAATAGCTAAAAGCAATGAAAAAGACTAAAGATGAGATCTTACTTGTGTTTTAGGAACACCCAAGATCTCAGAGAACTCAGTAGGAGGCCTCCAAAAGGATGGAAGAAAACTCCAAGAGTATGGGAGGAAGACGAATGGAATGAGCAAAGAGAAATGGTGAAGATCATGCCTATTTATACTAATTTTGGAGCTCCCAAATCATGCCAAGTGTTGATCCAGGCGTTAAGATATGGATTAGTGTCCCTCTAGGTGTCTAATGCATGTTAAAGGTGGCATAGATCGCGACTTGGTGGCCAAGGAAGTTAACAAGAAGCTGCCACCTTGATTTTAAGAAGGTTATGAGCTGGGGACCCCTTACGGACCGTATGGGGTTTTGCCTTACAGTCTGTAAGGCCCTTGCAGGGGCAGAAGTTTCAAAAATTGGCAGAAATTGCCCCTGAACTTGTTTTAGACGCGTTTTGGCACTTTTAACACCCGTTAACCCCATTTTTAAGCTCCATAAGGATGAATAAACATAGGGAACTTGAAATATGTTCAAAAATGTCCCAAGTTTCGGTTCGTTAGCTCGTACGGTTGCGGTTTTCAGTGAATTACGACGGGAATCGTAACGAACGCGCAAATGACCGTAAACGCGTGACGAATGATATTTTTGCATTCCAATCATTACTACTAGATTTTAATGATTACAAAACAATTTTGGATGTGCGTACATGTTCCGGATAACGATATACGCGAATCGGCATAGTTTCGCAGAATTTGCAAAATAGCCCCTGAAGTTGCAAAAGCATGTTTTTGCCATACCGAAGCCCTCAAAACTTATTTCTAAGTTATGTAAAGGGTATTTAAGGTATGTTTAGCTTATGTTATTTTTCCGGAGTGTACGTCGTGTTAAACTGATTACGTTTGCATAATAGTTTGCGATTTCACTTCTAGAAGTTGTTTAAGAGTTCGGAATCGTGCAAGAATAGAATACGTGCAATTGTTGTGATAAAATACAAATATTGAAAACAAAACACAAAATTTTCATTGATTGATAATTCGTTCGGAATTGTTATACGATCGAATCACCACAAATGTCACAGGTATCTCCGGTTGTTGCGGAAGTCCAGAGGGTTTTTGATACTCGGCCTTAACCTTAGCAAAGGTTAGGTACTTCCCAACATAGATGGCAACGTCACTCTTGAGTCTTGGCCACCAATAATAATCCTTTAGGTCTTGGTATATCTTTTCCGATCCTGGGTGGATCGAGTACCTTGACTTGTGAGCTTCATCAAAAATAACCTCTCGTATACCGCCATAAAGCGGAACCCAAATGCGTCCTAAGAAATACAAGGTTCCTTCCTCGTTAGGCACCAACTTCTTCTCAATTCCTCGAAGATATTCAGTCTCAAGATTCTCTTTCTTAAGAGCTTCTTATTGAGCGTCACGTATACGTGAAGTGAGGTCCGTATGAATAGTCATCTCTAAAGCTCAAACTCTTATAGGCTTGACCCTTTCCTTTCGACTTAAGGAGTCTGCTACCACATTCGCCTTTCCAAGATGATACTTGATCTCACAGTCATAGTTATTCAGCAACTCAACCCATCGTTGTTGTCACATATAAGTCTTTTTGATCAAATGTGTGCTGCAGACTCTTGTGATCTGTGAAGATAGTACATCGAGTACCATACAGATAATGTTGCCAGACCTTCAAGGCAAATACCACTACACCTAACTCCAGATCGTGAGTGGTATAATTCTTCTCATGTACCTTAAGTAGACATGAGGCATAAGCGATAACCTTTTGGCGTTGCATGAGCACGCAACCCAATCCTTGTCATGAAGCGTCGCAGTATACCACGAAGTCTTCCGTGCCTTCACGTAAGGATAGTATCAGTGCATCGCATAGCATGTCCTTGAGCAGTTGAAAAGCCTCTTCTTGCTTGTCTCCCCATTCATACTTCCTGTCCTTCTGAGTAAAAGAGGTCAGCGGTTGAACTATCTTGGAGAAATTCTCGATAAACCTGCGGTAATAGCCCGCTAAACCCAACAACTGTTGAATCTCAGTCGGCGTTTTAGGAGTTTCCCAGTTCTTGATTGGCTCAATCTTTGTGGGATCCACATGGATGCCATCTTTGTTTACCACATGGCCAAGAAACTGTACCTCTCGTATCTAAAATTAGCACTTTGTGAACTTAGCGTAGAACTTTTCCTTCCTTAGTAGTTCTAGAATGGCTCTGAGATGTTGTTCGTGCTCTTCCTTCGTCCGTGAGTAAATTAGAATATCATCGATAAATACAATCACAAACTTATCGAGATATGGCTTGCATACACGATTCATCAAGTCCATAAATACTGCCGGCGCGTTAGTCAAACCAAACGGCATCACGAGGAACTCGTAGTGTCCATAACGAGTTCTGAACGCAGTCTTTGGTATACTCTCCTCTTGGATCTTCAACTGATGATAACCCGATCGAAGATCAATCTTGGAGTAGTAGCTTGGTCCTTGTATTTGATCAAATAAATCATCAATCCTCGATAATGGATACCGATTTTTGATGGTTAACTTGTTCAGCTCCCGGTAGTCGATACACATTCAAAAGCTACCGTCCTTCTTTTTAACGAATAGTACTGGAGCTACCCAAGACGAGAAGCTCGGCTTTATAAATCCCTTGTCCAATAACTCCTGAAGCTGCCTGGAAAACTCTTGCATCTCGGAAGGCGCAAGTAGATAGGGTGCCTTGGCCACAGGCGTGGCGCCTGGAACCAAGTCAATGCGGAACTCAACTTGTCTCTGCGGAGGTAATCCTGGCAAGTCTTCGGGAAGACCTCAGGATATTCCCTCACCACAGGGATATCTTCAAGCTTCGGCTCTTCGGCTTCCTTATCTACTACATGAGCTAAGAAGGTAACACATCCTTTACGCAGACACTTCTGTGCTTTCATACAATTGATGATTCGCAAAGGCGTATCGTGCTTTTCTCCATGAATCACGACAGTCTCTTCATTTGCTATTGGAATGCGAATGATCTTCTCATGGCACATTATCTCCGTGCAATTGCTTGACAACCAATCCATCCCAACTACGACATCGAAGCTTCCCAAATCGATGGGTAAGAGGTCTATTGAAATTTGCGCTTTCCAAACTCCATAACATACCCTCTAATCACCTCATTCGCCTCTACAAGTTTTCCATTAGCTAGTTCTATCGAGTACGGGACGTCTAACTTATTCGTAGCTAAACCAAGAATATTCTTAAAATCTAGGGATACGAAGCTAAAATCGGCACCAGTATCAAACGACACAGATGCATATTGTTGATTAATAGGGAACGTACCAGTAACCACACTTGGATCCTGGCGTGCTTCTCTGGCTCCAATGGCGAACGCCCTTCCACGAGCTTGATTATTTTTAGGACAGTCCCACTTAAAGTGCCTCATGTCACCACAGCCATAACATCCTTGGCCGCGACCATTTCCATTACCACCATGGTTATTGTTGTTGTTTCCTCCACAGTTTCCGTTTCCCGCTTGATTCCCATTCTTGTTTCCGCTTCCATTACCTCCTTTATGGTTATTTCCTCCCTGGTTTCTGTTTCCATAACCATTCCCACAACGGTTGCCATTACTGTTACCACCCTGATTTCAATTCCCACGTCCTGCTCCATACCAACACGTCTCCTTAGAATGACCAATTTTTTCCGCAAGTTTCACATTTTCCATATCTACACTGACCAGCATGGTGAAGTTGACAGATGTCGCACTTCGGTAGGGTACCCATGTACCCTCTTCCCTTATTTTCAGCATTTGCAGCGCCAGTCTGTACCTCAGCTGGCGGGTTGGTATCTCTGCTTGTTGGCATTGTTGTTGTTCACCCGAGTGCCCTTTTTGAAGTTAGTGAACTTTCTCTTGTTATCCCCTGATGACTCCACATGAGTCTCTTTCTTCCTTGTTTCAGAAATCAAAAACTTTCCCAACCTAACTGCTTCCTCCGTAAGTGCTACGCTTAAGTCAATAGCCTCAGAAATAGTTGGAGGCTTGGAAGCTGTCACCAAACTCAGAATCTGAGGTGCCAATCCCAGATAAAACACTCGATCCTTTTAAATTCCGGCTCCACCAAATAAGGAACAACTCTCGACAGATCATGAATCTCTGAATGTAATCCGCCACCTTTGGACCATCCATTTTCAAGTTCCAGAACTCCGTTTCCAACTTCTGGATCTCTGCTCGGGAACAATACTTTTTACGCATTAACTCCTTCAGTTCATCCCATGCTAATGCATATGCAGCAGCTTCACCCAGAGTCTGAACCTGGAGGTTCCACCACGAGAGCGCTCCGTCTAGAAACAATCCAGAAACGTACGTGACTCTTTGTTCTGGGGCGCATTTGCTCATTCTCAATACAGAGTCCGTTTTCTCTATCTAGCATACGAAGGCGACTGCACCCCCAGTGCCATCGAAATTCAAGGGCTTGCAGTCCAAGAATTGCTTATAGGTACAGCCTGTAACATGCGCATATCATTTACAGAAAGCATTAGCAAAGCACCTTTGGAAATATCCAAGCGGATTATAATGTGTCTTAGGTGACTTAACATTACCGTTTGGGGGGTTATTCCCAGAGGTACCCCTGCTATGCTCGGAGTGGAGGGCCTCGTGCTGGGCGATGGCCTGTGAGATGTGCTCATGGAGCTCTGCTTCGGTCCTTGGCAGGGGGTTGTTGTTATCGGTATTCCTTCGAGGCGGCATTTTCCTTCTAGCAAGGAGATTCGGGTAGGTCAGGCATTATTATATAAGCATCTATTTTATCGAGTAAGGCCTAGGAGATGTATATACATACATACATATATATATATATATCCATAAAAAATGTTTCCACAACAAGAAATCTCACAATAACACAGTCATCACATAAACATATATTCTAACAATATATTTAATGAGAAATGACCATTGAGCTTTCATTAATAACCAACCACACGTTACATTGTTTCCATTTTGCATCATATCAAAAGAGACATAGGGTCACACTACCCTTGTCTGACAAGTCTGTCAATATACAAAATAACATGGTCAAAAAGTGGTCTTCCATTCTTCACAGTCTCGGCTAAATCGTAGTGCTCTCACCAAAAGTAGTGCATCTGCATAAAACAAAAAACCTACGATGCTGATGGCGGAGGAGGAGGAGGGAAGAAAAGCAAACTGCGAACATGTGCAAGCTCCTCCTCGAGCTCATAAACACGGAGAAGCTAAAAGCTAATCTGTTGCTCGATAGTGAGAAAGCGAGCATCAAAACCCAGAATAGGTGCGGGGGCAGCAGGTGGAAATCTGAATGAAGCTGGTGATGAAAGACAGGGACAGGTGACCGTCGGGCACCCTCACCGAACTCTAACTCGAGAACTCAGCGACTCAGAATCTCAAACTATAACTGGAGTGACAAAAGTAGCTCATCTCGAGCGTATCCTCTAAAATGAGAGTGATGATAAGGATCAGAAATAGGCATAGTATATGGGGGAAACCACTGCAACGGCCCATCAAGCGGTGCAGATGTAAAAGGTGTAGTCTGAGGAATCGGAGGGAAATTGGCTGAAAACTCGGGGGCTGTTCCGAGGTACCTTCCCCTGGTCAGGGAGCGGGGATCTCCTGGAGAAATACAATCGGAAGATCAGTGCGATGAGCATCAGACTCATATGGAGGTGGGGGAGTAATAATAGTGGGTGGGGGTAGTGAGATGAATGGGTCGGCACATAGGAGGTCAAGGGGTGTAGGAACCGGCTCTAGAATGAGTGGTGCAATGTCAGGCAAGCCAAAAGGGATAGGGTCTCGCTTAGGAGTATGCTCTAGGATGTGAGGAGGTGTAGGAACTCGAACAGGGGATAAAGGTGCAACAGACATCGCAGTGTCATCATCTGAATCAGTAGCATAACGTCGAAGTCCTATAGCTAGTAGGGCTGAGGAAGTCACAGACTCAAAGAATTCTGAAACTGAATGCAAACTAGTGTCGGAAGAGATCTCAATAACTGGTATGTCTGGAGAGGGTACGCCTACCAAAAAAACATCATCAACCTCTCCATCGCCCTGAGCATCAGCTGGGGGACCGTCAAATAACAGATCAATGTCATCGGCAAAAAGGTCATCGATGGGCCAATCCTCAGGAGGAATGACCAAGAAGGGAACTGGATCAAGAATAGGTGCAACAATATGCTCACCATCGTGGTGACCGATGATGATGTGATCATGGATGGGAGCAGGAAAAACAAAAAGATCCTCAATAGGAATGCCATCAGCTAGAGGTGCGTCGTCGCCAAAGTCCAGAAATGCAAAAGGCTGGAGGGCATCGACGTCATCGGATAGCATCTCTGGATCACTCTCGACGTCCGATGTGAAAACCTCCGGCTCATGCACGATCTCATCGTCTGAAACGATGTCCATAGGGTCGTGAAGGTCAGACAATCCGCTCTCAGAGGAAGACATAGGTACATGTAACATAATAATTATGACATATGCACATATGTTAACTACTATCACTCAGTGTATACAAACAAAGGCAGTCATCACTTAATCATGTATTCACGTTATCCCTACGTGAGTCTTTATCTTGGCAAGTCTACTCCATGCAAACTAACCAGCCGTTGTGACTTTACTTATGTTCCTTGTCTTCTTTTTGAAAAATATCTGTTCAATGGATCTTGGCGTTTCGTAAATGCAATGAAAAATATTTTGTAAAAATATTTTCATGAGAGAGCCCTAATGATTGTAGTCTAGACTCGAGAAGGAATCCTAGTTCGCTACAACCAAAGCTCTGATACCAAACTGTCACACCCTGACTTTTGCGGAAGCGTATTATGTGTGACTTGATTAATATCATTGCATTCAATTATAAAAAACAACTATATGCTAGAAACCATGATGTTCATCCATTACTAAATTTCATAACGTTACAACCCACATTTTTAACACCACACAAAGACTTCAAATTAAAAATACAAGCTAACCAAATGATTAAAGTTCCATGAGGGATTTTGACAAAACGACATAACTTAAACCAAGGATTTGACTTGTATGTCTTATCTAGGATAAAACATCCAAGTCAAACCCTACAAAATATGGATGACATCATTTATGGTGGACACGTCTTGAAACTTTCAACCTTCGCCAGATTCATCAATTCCCTGAAATACATGTAGTTTGAAAACATCAACAAAAGTTGAGTGAGTTCATGTGTTTGCATGTGTGCACAACTAACCTTGTAAACATTTGTAAGTATGTGACTGTAAACCGGTAAGAAAGCATCTATGAACAGATCAATTAATGATTTGGAAGGTCATTAATATGTGTGCAACAGCGTAGGAAGGCTCAAACCTAGCAGATTTTATACCGGGCTTCCGGCTGGAAGACATAGTCACCACCTTCGGCCACATCCGGCCAAGGGGTGGGGCTCGCAACACCCAAATAGATCTATCACTCATGTCCCTCGGTCCTTATACGAGGATTAATGGTCTTAAGTATGCGCCTACCCATTCAAATGATCTAACAGTTCATTCCTTAGCTAACCATACCCTTTGAAATCATTGAAATGTTTGTAGCATGTATTTCACCCCCGAAGTTATAAAACTGAAAACAGTTAAAAGAAAAGGGGACATGAACTCACTGTCTTGCGTTCTTTGTATCCAAAGTAACTCGAAGCTGCTACTATTGTGCACGACTACCTACAACGTACCACGGTTTATTAGACGGGCGGTTCGTGCCTTGACTTAGTATTAATTAGTGTCTTTGAGTTACGTTTCAACGTGTCATCAATTTTATTCCAAGTCGTATTATTATTTGTCAAAATAATAAACATTTTAACTTAAATTATATTTATAAATTCTTGGAATAATAGTTGAAATAATATATTTTAACTTGTCACACTTATATATTTGTATGCAAATATTTCCCCAAGGATGGGTGTATTTATACTCATAACTTCAACTTGGATATTTTTGCCAAGTATGGGTGGCGTATTCCGGTGTGTATTTATACGTATGACAATACGTATTTTTATTGTGTGTAATAAGTATTCTTATACTAAATTTTGTATTAACTTTTCCGGAATAATACTTCTAATAGAAATTCATCAATATATATATACTCTCAAAATATATATATTTAAGAGATATTACATAGAAAAATTATTTATAATTTTTACTTTGGCAAAAATAATTATATTTTTATATAAACTTCAAAAATAGTGTATTTTCAAGTCTAACTTAGAAAATATATATATAAACCCACTTTTCATACAAAATAATATATTCAAGTTTATTTAGGAAAATACATTTTCTTCCAAAAATAATGTCTTCTAATAATCTCAAGAAAATACATACTTTTATCTACCGAAAATAATATATTTTCTCCTTAAAAATATGATCTATTTTTGTAATAATTGTAAAAATCACATTTTCTTTATCTTTGTGTCCAAAATACCAATTACCGTAATATTCTTATGAACTTTAAGTTCCGGAATATTTGTAAGATATATTACTTATTTGGTTTGTCCAATACTTTAGGTGTAAATTATATATATTCATACTCTTGGTATATTGGTAATATTTTGGATTGTAATTCTTTGGTATTTTGGTGAGTTATATTATTTCAAGTCCTAAAATAATATAACTAATACACAGAATATACAAATATGCACACACAAAGTGACAACTTGTAATTAAATTTTCCAAAAATGTTTCTTGTTGAGTTTTTCTTGTTACATATATATTTCTAGGGTTGATTAACCACTTTAAATATGGTTAATTTCTTTAAGAACCAAGCTTAAGTAAACTTTGTATTTTTAACTTTGTTTCTTGAAAAATCATTCTTGGAATCATAGATTTACAAGACTCTTCATTTACTTTGATCAATACTTTACATGGAAAAACAATTTTCACTTCAAGTTCATGATTTACATATGGATGATTACTTTGATTTTAACATAATCATCCTCTTATCTTGCTAGATTATGTCTTTAATCACTATCTAGCAAGATCACATGATGATTAACATCACAAACATGAGCAATCAACAATCAACAAGCATAACAACACTTACACAACTTGTTTTCTTATGATTTTAGTCTTATGTTCAAGTTTCATGTTCAAGATTCATAGTGTTCTTTAAGATTAACAACTTGTATCATTCTTTAACCACAAAAACAAGATGTAAAATAGAGTGTAGAATGATCTTACTACTAGCTCAAGGCTAGGGATGATCACTAGATGAAAAAGAGGTGGATAAAAGCTTGTGTGAGTGGTCCTTCAAGCTCCAATGGCTCCAAGCTCCTTATCCTAGCTTCTTGCACCTTAGAACCACCTTGGATTGCTTAAATAATGGATGAAGATGAGTTTTGTGTGTGTGTGTGGTGTGTGTGCCGTGAGCAAGAGGGAAGAGTGGGAGGAAGATGGTCAAAGTTTTGAGTGTTGTGAGTTTGTGATTCACTCTTGATCCTCATGCCCTTTTATCCACCAACACCCATTAACCAGTAGGTTTTGTGTTCCTAATCAAGCTAGCATATCCATCAACCAAATCAAGAAAACTTTGGGTGTGGGCCACCCTTGTTACTGTGGATAGGGGGGGTCTTGGTTACGATGAAATTGTTAGTTAGGTTTATTTAGTTGAAATCTAAGTGTAATAGTTAGGTGTTTTAGTTATTATGTGTTTATATAGTGTGTTATGATATTCGGGGACCATAACTAGCTTGGTAATGTTAAAACAATGCTTCTAGTGAAAATTTGGTGTTTCGGGTAATGTCCGGCTGTTCGGTTGACTACCGGTTTGTTAAAGTGCTAAACAGCGTAGTTTGGCGTTCTTTATGTTACCTTTTGTGACAGGTTTGACTCCCGACACTTAGGAAAGTAGTATGGTTACGTCAGCGAAGCCCACTACCTATCTAGAAGCTACTACTCTAGCGAAATCATTAGCAGATGATGCTGCTCGCAAAAGTATCCTTAACAGGAAAGAGGAGACTGGGAAGTCATCGGGAAAGGTCAAGGAAGATGAGAAATTTGAACGATCAAAGCATGCTGAGTCTAGATCTGGGGATTCGCGGAAGCAAAGATCTGAGAGCTCGAGGAAAGATTCTGATGTGAAGCGTGAGAAGAAACGCAATTCGGGGAAAGCATATGTGGCTAATTCGAGTGGTTCGAGGAAGGATAATGCCAGGGATGGTGGAAGTGGTTCAGCAAAGAAGACTCACGATGATGAGCAGGGAAAGTGTGCCAGATGTGGTCGAACTGGCCATGTTACTCGCGAGTGCTATGCTAAGAGTACGTCGGAGGGAGTTAAGCTTGAGGGTTGCTTCGAATGTGGAAAGCAAGGTGTAGGACCGATCCTCGATGCTTAGGAACCTATATTTGATATCTATTGTCCATAATAGCGGAAATATTACGACAAGTTTACCAATAGACAAGAATTAATCAGTTAAACGTCAATTTTATTGATTAAACGTCAAGAATCAAAATTGACAGAGCTTCGCCTCAGAGATGCCAAAGTTACAAATGAGAGACACAAGCTAGGTATTTATAGTAGTACAAGTTCGTTCATGACGGACATAAGTTCGAGCGAACTTGCCTTGGCAAGTTTGGCCGAACTTGACATTCCAAGCATGTCATGGGCGAACTTGACTTTATTTTACATAAGTACTCAATATCACTAGCCTATTTAGCTCTAATCTATACAGACTCGATATAAGACTAAGACATAGACATTCTGCACCAACAGACTCCCCCTTTGATATCATCTTCAGTCTTGTATCAGTCTTCAAAACTCTATCTTCAAATAAACATTAACGAACACGACCGAAGAAGTTCTTGTAAGGCTTCTTTCGTCGTTCTTGCTTTGGATCCGGCGTCTGATCTGTAGGAGGAACTTTGTTCATAAACTGAAATCTTCTAATACTTACCTTTCTACCTTTCTCATGAATAGCTTCAAGATGCTTTTCTTCTTTTAAAAACTCAACCCATTCC
Organism: Scalesia atractyloides; assembly: GCA_947069175.1. NCBI lineage: Eukaryota > Viridiplantae > Streptophyta > Magnoliopsida > Asterales > Asteraceae > Scalesia > Scalesia atractyloides. Next base: position 37,788,842 of record CAMTDV010000015.1, read on the forward strand.
AGATCCCTCCAGCTTGTCTGCCACATCTTTCCTGAATTTACTTCATGCGCATAACAAACATTCACAACTCTTTGATATTGCATAGCCTGTTCTTTTTCATATTCCTCGAATACTATTTTGCTGTAGAACAAGGTTTTGATATCTTCTCTGGAACAGTTGACAAGCCACATTGGATCTAGAATCCTGGTTGTTCTCCATAATCCTCTCATACCCTGAAATCCCAATATCTCAACTCTTTCGTTCGTAATATCCAAGTGTTCTTCGAATCGTAACAAATAACAGCTTCACAAGTAGTTGGATCTATCTGCCACCACTTGAACACTGGATAGAAGTTTTGCTCAATCGGCATCAACGGCATGTTTCTCATCGCTCTTGGTCTTTTCATGATCAACGTTATATCCTTTTCTCTCGTTTTCTTGTTTGTCTTAATGCGGCGACCTGGAATAAACGGCTTCCAATATCTAAAACCTTTAACCGCTTCATACATGATTATATTCCATAATAACTGATCGATAAATTTCATCTGATATGTAACATTCACAGTCTGAACTAGTTCTTCAACATCCCAATATGGTAAAGTCTTGAAATCAGCCAGATACTTGAAGTGTTGCACTCCAAATTCCCTTTTGATTGCATATACGTTCAACTCTTTAAACCAACCCAACTGAGAATATCCCCCAATGACACGTCTTTGTCTCTGGTAAAGAATGCTAGAGGACGTCGAAACTTACGTTCGTGCGGCATTTCTTTAAACCAAGATTTCTTCGCTTGAGCTATTTCCTCTTTCGTCATTGGTTTTGGAACTTTTCCTTCACGTAAAGAATCCTCAATCTTCTCTTTCAACATATCTTCATCTAGTTGCTTGTACATCTCCTCAAATGTAGGAAAACTATTTGTATTAGGACCGACGTACTTCGCAGTTTGATCTGTTTCATCATCAGAAGACCAATCTTCAACAATCACTCTATTGTATTCATCAGCTTCAAATCTTCTAATGTACTGATAATCATTCGGCTCAAAAGTGTTAACATTCAACACTTCCTCTTCAAAATCAAACTCAAGATTTTCAGCATCAACTTCAATCAACTTCGCCAAATCTTCTTTCGTGTAATTGTGCACAAACTCGCCTTCTTCAACATTATGTTTAAGCATCAATATCATAGATTTTATCGCAGCAACATGCTTTGCAAATCTATCAACATTCGCCATATCCACATCATCTGATGGCCCAGTCTTCCCTGGCTCCCCCTGAATCTGATCATCCATCTTGTTAGATTCATCGTCCATTAAGGAAGAAAAATCAAAGTCATCAAAAACTTTTCCTTCACTGATTCTCATACCAACTCCTCCCTGATCGTCATCATCATAATCATCAGCAACATTCCAATCTTCATACTCAGAATCGTCTTTCTTTTCATCATAATCTTTATCCTCTTTCTCTGCTTCTTCATCGTCCTTATCTTCAGAAGCAACAATAGGATCAGAAGGCTTGAAAGATTCGTCAACCTTTGGAATATCAAACTCAGAACCTATAACATCATCAACAGAATTCTCTGCAGCTTCAGATAATTTAGGGGTTTCACCCTTAACACCTTTACCTTTGCCACTTGCTGCTAATTCTTTTTCAGATCTTTCCTTAGCTTCCTGACGATCCAGACGATCATATTCAGAGATGAAATCAATCCCAAGTGTATTAGATAACACTTTCTGCATTCTTGTGAATCTACGATCATTTAGGGCTTGGATTGACTTTAGATCTGTGATCTCTGTTTGAAGCTTTGCAATGGCATCCTGCAAACTTTCGATCAATGCTTGAAGAAATCGCGTTCATTTTCTAACACTTTTACTTTATCGTCCAACATTTCTTTCTCAATTGCGCTTTGATTCATCTTATTGATCAAGTCAGCTTTCTCTTCTTCATTCTTGGCCACTTTTTCTTCCAAGATCTTTACATGCTTTTCGAGAAGAGCAACATTCGTCTGTGGAAAGAAATCATTTATATCTTGAAGACTAATTGGATCATTAAGCATATCACCAGACATATTTGCCTTTGGAGTAGACTTTGGAGTAGCAGTCTGTGGTGTAGTCTTCTTTGGAGTAGAACTTTCAAAAAGTGAAGTCGTTGGAGCAACAGGAGACTGAATAATAGGCACTTGTAATAAACCAGACACAGGAGGTTCTTGTGTTGCTCCTGGCCTTTCAGCTTCCGATGAAATGATCACAGTTGGTTCTTGTGTGACTCCTGGACATTCAACTTTTCTTGTAACAACAACAGGAGGTTCTTGTGTAGGAGGTTCTTGTGTAACTCCTATCTCCTGTGCGCCAGAAGGTTGTTGTGTAACTCCTTCGCTTTTCAGCTTTAACTTATATCGTTTACTAACAGGTTTTTGAACTTTCTTTGATTTCTTCCCGCCTTTTGTCTGAGAAGAACATGTGGTTTTAGTTGTAGAAACCACTGCAGACTTTGAACGTTTCGCCTTTTTCTTTGGCCTATCTTCATCAGATTCTTTCCCAAGATTTGGATCGAAGTCAGCATCAGTCTCTTTGGCTCTTTCTGCCTCAGTCTCTGCTATTGTTCTCTTAGTAACTCTTTCAAGAGAATCATAGAATCATCATTCTCTAAAGTAGTTGATTTCACATCATCTTCCTGAGTCATTTTATCTATTTCCTGACTCTCAACAACCACTGCTGCACTAGAACCAGCTTCAACTTGAACATTTTCTGGTTCTTCTTCATCAATAAGCATCGTATCGACTTTCTTTGCCGCACGTTTCTTTTTAGGCTTATCAACTTCAGCTTTTAGGAACCAATCACTGTGAGCTTTTGGTTTGAAACCTTTAAACCATTCTTTCTCATTATTCAACCCTTTCTCGTCACCACTACCGTCTTTCTCCATTTGTTGTCTGACGGCGCAATATAGTTTGAATCTTTGATAGCCCCAAATACTAGCTTTGCCACCGGTGCTGAGTCTTGCTTTTGAAACTTTAACAACTTCTTCACAGTTGTATCATCAAGATGACTGAGATATAAGACATCATTCGGATCACGTGCTATGTTTGTGAACTTCTCATCGATTAGCATCTGAACAAACCTTGGATATAAGCATAACCTTGAATCATCCATATTTCTCAACATATGTGTAAACACAAGCTTTGAATAGTTGAACGGCTTCTTCAAAATCAGTGTCGTTGCCATACAGGCCATGTAATCCTGAACATCGTCTAGGCCTGCTTTGTGGTGACTGAAAGTATGGATAATCGCATGCATTAGGAGTTTGTAAGGATTAGGCACTTCCCCTTTCTTCAGAGTCAGTTTGTTAATGCTCCCCTTGAACCCCATTCGATAAAAACAACCTCTAACCATCTTCTCGTCCAAGAAAATCGGATCATCTTTATCGTCGTTGAATTGAAGAATCCTGCGAATATCTTCCTCTGTAACAGTAATCTCTTTGACTTCATTCCCAACTTGAACAGATGAGATAATAGACTTCTTATCATCGCTGAGCTCTGCGTTCATCCAGAAATGGTATATATGAGATCTATACGACATTGTGCGCTCCGTGATTGCTCTATGAATAGGACACTCCTTAAGAAATTTCAGAATACTGTCGTAATCCTTCAGCGACGGACATATCATTTTATCAAGCGTGATACACGTATTGTGAAACTTCGAGAAATCCATAGAAATCACCCCCGCTGGTTCTTGAGCATGAGAAACGATGCAAAACAATTAGCACGCATTTCGAGAAAAGTTTCAAAATTTTTTCAACACTTTTTCATCAAGTTCGGGCGAACTTGATGTGTGTGTGAAAACTGGTTTAGTAAAGTTCGCCCGAACATGTAATACAAACATGTTCTTCATTCAAGTATAAGTTCGGGCGAACTTACTTATTATACAATGTTAAAACCTAAGTTCGGTCGAACTTCCATCACAACCAAAAGTTCTAAGTTAAATTGTTAAGCTCGGTCGAACATGTGGTTTTATCAGAATTATACAAACTTTATATGCAAGTTCGGTCGAACTTGATAACAAGTTCGGCCGAACTTGTCATCTCCTTCAATCCAAAACCTGCACAATCTTATCAAGTCCACTTTAATCAAATTCATCATGAATCCATGGTCCATTTTAAGTGTTTATCAAGATTTTAATTTCAAATCGTCCATTAGAAACTTAGATCTATAATTTTTAAATTTTTCAAATCTGATATACTCAATTAACGTTCAAATCACGGTTCAATGTCCAAAATCTCACCTCTTCCATTGATAGTGGTGTGCAAATCACCAATATCAACTTAAATTTTGGCCGAGTAACGGTACTTTCTTGCCAATTTCACTCAATCGCACTTGTTGGTTAAGTTCGCTCAGAGAGTTTTGGTAGCAGATGAATGAGTTCGGCCGAACTTGCAAGGTATTTATACCTTGGCATGTTCGGGCGAACTTGATAAGCCCATGAGATAAGCCCAGTCAAGTCCGGGCGAACTTATATTTTAAACGATCAGCCATCACTGCAAGTTTGGTCGAACTTGCTTAATTGTTAAATTTGATTCAGTTTGACAAGTTCGGCCGAACTTGCCAAACTCCAAATTCAAACTTTTCAAATTTTGCAATTTAACCCCTGAACTTTCCAACTTTTACCAGTTATAAAAATCCACTCAGTTGACCAAGTCCAAGCTAATGACCTTGGTTAACCGATTTGTCTGCCGAGTCCAAGTTAATGACCTCGGTTTGACCCGTTACGAACAAACTGTTGATATTTTCAAAATCGAAGTTTAAAATTAATGAACTTTTCATCGTTTTGGCTTTTCAGATTTTATAGATTAGCTCCCAGCCCGTTGTCAATGAGATTCACACCAGTTCTAGCACCTTACCAGACTTCGAAGACCCGTTCTCCAACATTGGTTTGCTGAAAACAATGTAGAAACAAAATCTTTTTTGTATTTTTGTAAGTTTATGCTAAAACACACTGAAAATTTTTTTGGCTTTAATCTGTAAAGCTGATAAACTATGTACAGAACAATGTAAACTATGCACAAACATATTTACAGACATATTTTTGTGAATTCATGTCTAAAGGATCATATCTGTTGTATGAGGCATATCACTAGTACCGTTGACCTTTAGATGACTTCAAGTTTTAAACTTGTTTACTTAGATTGTCGATATGTTTTTCCACTTAAACTTTACCACGTTTCTCAACTGTTTCAAGATATGTTAAGGTTAGATTTATGAAACTTGACTTATCTGCGGTTCCCACATCTTGAATATACTCCTGCATCAAGATTCCCTAGATTTCATCTTACAGGTGAATATAGCGTAATTGATATCTGTATCTGGGTTTTGCGAAACCTTGAGAGCTCAGGTTAGTACTATCATACAGACAAAGAGATGAAGGCTCGACTTTAAGGTGTGTTCCATTTAAGGAATCTTTTCAGCACTGCAAATGATTAGATCTTTCGATACTTTTCAAGATTGCATGCAGCTTAGGGGTTTATTATCAAAGTATTATAGAAGTTCTAGGCTATTGCTTCCGCAATATCAGAAGAACTTGTATAATACCCCAGATATCAATTATCTATAAAGACCTCGTATCTCAGAATCAGGCAATCTATCAAACGAAATTTCGGAGTACTAAGTCCATATATCCAAGATGTGTTAATCCACAAGATTAAGCAGTTGTAAAATTTAGTTTATATCTCGAAAACAGTTTGCTGAACGTGTTAAGCCTACGACAGATCCACAGTAAGACTTGTTTATCACTTTTAAACTTTACATTTCTTACCATACTATGATAGTCCACTGATGTACTATCATTTCCTTTTTACGACACTGAATTATTTGTCTTTTTCAATGTTTTTGTACTTTTTGCATTTTTCATATGCTTTTGAATCTTAAAATTTTCAAATGTTTTTGTATTTTCTCTAACATTTCTCCCCCTAAAATCAAAAATAACTTTTTGTATTTTAGTTTTTAATAAAATTCTAAACTAGAAAGATATAGACAAACCAATGTGGATCATGTGAACTCGTCGTCCGATACGTATTCAACCTCAGCATCCGCACCTGTCAGCAAATTTTTTATACCATTACTTCTTAACAAGTATTTAAACCGTGATAAAGAAAATGGTTTGGTATAAAAATCAGCCTTTTGTTCGTCGGTGTGGATTTTTTCTATTCGCACCAACTTCTTTTCGTAACAGTCACGAATGAAGTGATAACGAATTTCAATGTGTTTTGTGCGTGAGTGATGAACCGGATTTTTGGTTATATCAATGGCTGCCTTATTATCAACATACAGCGGAGTGTCGAGAAATTGCAGACCATGGTCTCTCATCTGCTGTTGTATCCACAAAATCTGTGAAAAACAGTTGGAGGCCGAGATATACTCAGCTTCACAGTTAGAGAGAGCGACTGTAGTCTGTTTCTTACACTGCCAGGTTACCATTCTTGTTCCGAAGAACTGGCATCCCACTGTAGTCGATTTTGAATTCAACTTATCTACACCAAAATCAGAATCAGCGTATCCTGCAAGATCGAAATTATCATTGTTCAGGTACCACAAGCTGGTGCTTAGGCATCCCTTCAAGTATCTGAAGATTCGCTTCACGATCTGCATGTGTGAAATTCTCGGGCTTGACTGATATCTGGCGCATAGACAGGTAGGATACATGATATCTGGGCGCGATGCCGTTAGATACATCAACATTCCTATCATTGATCTGTAGAGCGTCTCATCAACTTTGGTTCCAGTTTCGTCAATGCAAATCCCTTGATTAAGAGCAAGAGGAGTAGATAAAAGCTTCAAGCTTTGCATATCAAACTTCTTCAAGATGTCATGCACATACTTGGTCTGATGAATGAAAATACCATCTGGAAGTTGATCTACTTGCAATCCGAGGAAGAATTTCATTTCGCCCATCATAGACGTTTCAATTTTCTTCTTCATGATGCCCTCAAACTCCTTGCAAAGACTACCATTCGTTGATCCAAAGATGATGTCGTCCACATAGATTTGAATGATAATTAGATGATTACCAACTTCTCTGGTGAAGAGAGTACCATCCACAGTTCCTCTGACAAAGCCGTTTCCCACGAGATGTTGCGATAATATCTCGTACCAAGCTCTCGAGGCTTGGTGTAAACCGTAAAGAGCTTTATCAAGAAGATATGCTTTCTTTTTGTTGAGTGGATCCACAAACCCTGGTGGTTGTCCGCCGTACATCTTCTCGCGTAATTTTCCGTACAAAAAAGTTGATTTGACATCCAACTGATAGACTTTAAATCCTTTCCATGCTGTGAAAGCAAGGAATATTCGAATAGATTCTAAGCGAGCTACTGGTGCGTAGACTTCTGTGCAGTCTATCCCTTCATGCTGGTGAAATCCCTTGACAACAAGCCGAGCTTTATTTCGAACTATAACACCTCGATCATCTCGCTTGCATTTAAAGACCCATTTTGTATCAATTGCTTTCTGATTTTCAGGTAGGTCTACAAGCTTCCACACTCCTAACTTCTCGAACTGTAATAGTTCCTCTTGCATTGCTTGTACCCAGTTTTCATCGCCTAAAGCTTTAGAAACACTTTTTGGCTTCATCTGGGATATGAAACATGAATAGTAGCAATATTCTTGAATTGGAGCAACACGAGTATAGAAATAGCTCAAAGCTTTGTTTATTTGACTCCATGTTCTCACACCAGCTTGTAATTCGCCTATTAGGGAATTTGAGGGATGATAAGAATATGATCTTGGCATCACTTCGCCTGGAACAACCACAGTATTCTCTTGATTTGTGATATGTTGATCTACCACTACTTCAACTTCAGGAGTACTACTCAGGCTTGCATATTCATTCAATAAACTTGTAATCTGCTCTGCTTCTTCATCTGAAGAAGATTCTCCATCGGCATCAAATGTTGGAGCCTCGTCCGAGTCTGAACTCTGTGCTTCAGAAAGATTAGGATTCACTGTAGTATTGACTGGTTCTGTAGTCGGTGTCACTTGATTTGTTTGAATTTCTTGACCACCGCTATTACTTGAACTAGCATCAAGAAGATGATCCCAACGTGGGTTGATTAACCACAATCGGTCTGACGATTTGTTCTTGATTTGCTGATTGATGAAGATAATATAACGCTGCAATTTCTTCATCAGATGGTTCTTCGGGCAAATCAAATGATTTCCACAAATCTTGATAGTTGAACAACCATGCATCACCTTTTCTCTGAACAGGATTCGTATAGTTAAAACAATCAACATGTTGTGCTTCAATGACTCTTCTAAATGAAGGAACATAAACTCTTCACAATGGACTTGCATATCCGACAAAGAAACCTTCGAGTGATTTAGCTCCAAATTTGCCATCTTGATCAATTACAGTACATGGTGCTCCAAATGGTTCTAAGAACTTCAAATTCGGTTTACGTCGGTTGATCATCTCAAAACAGGTCTTCTTTGTTGGTTTTACTGTTAAGACTCTGTTGAGTGTGTAACAAGCCGTTGCAACTGCTTCACTCCAGAAGCTGACTGGAAGCTTTGAGTCTCCAAGCATGGTTCTTGTAGTTTCGATTAGCGTCCAATTCTTTCGTTAAGCGACACCGTTTTGCTGCGGAGTGTAGGGTGCACTAAACTCGTGCAATATCCCTTTAGCATTGCAGAATTCCCTTATTTTGGTGTTTTTGAACTCAGTACCGTTGTCACTTCTAATGCGTTCACCGGAAGATGGTATAGGTTCTCAAGTTTCTTGAAAAGAATCACCAAATTTTCAAACGGCTCATCTTTTGATTCTTGGAAGAATACCCACGAGTATCGGGAATAATCGTCTGTAACTACCAAGTAGTAGAGATCTCCAGAGATGCTTCTGACATTCACTGGACCGAAGAGATCCATATGAAGTCTTTCGAGAGGCAACTTTATCGAATTGAGAATCTTTTTCGGATGAGATTTCTTGATCTGCTTTCCCTTTTTACACTCGAGGCAATTATCTGACATATGAAAACTTTTCAGATTCACACCTTCTACCAAATCGTTATGCACCAAATGATTCATCTTTCTCAGGTGAATGTGGCCCATCTTTCTGTGCCATAATATTGACTCCTTCTCAGTAGATTTCAAGACAAAATATTGTTCCGTTTTTTAAGAAGTAGTAGCATTTCCCATGTCAAGAACATACAAATCATTCTCTCTTGGTGCACGCATGAGTATCCACTCGTCTGGTATTTTGAAACCCGGTTTGATAATCATGCATTCTTTATCGTTGAAGTGGATGGTAAACTTCTTATCACAAATTTGAGAAATACTCAGAAGGTTGTTCTCAAGCTCTGCAATGTAGTTCAGTTGATCAAATGAAACAACTCCGTTTGAGAGCTTTCCCTCGGCGATAATCCTTCCACCTTTGTTTCCAGCAAATCCAACATATCCTCCATTGATAGCTTTTATGTCAAACAAGAGTGCTTTCATTCCTGTCATACGTCTGGAAGCTCCACTATCCAGAATCCACTTGGAAAGTACGGATCTCTGGAGCCCCTGCACATTTCAACAATTAGTTAAACAGCACGACCCAAGCCTTCTTGGTCTTGGGTTGAATTGGATAACCATCATCGTAATCAAATTCACATTCGTCAGCATAATCAAATTCATATTCATCTTCTGAATTTTCTTCGATGTTTATGTTTGAAAACTTCACTTTCTTTTTATCTTTCAAACTGTTACCACTTGTAATTTTGACAGTTTCAGACTTGATTTCAAATTTTGATTCTTTCATGCTATCACTAGTCTTAACAGGCTCAGACTTAGTGATTTCAGATGGTGTTGACCTTTTCTTAGCAACCCAGGCTTGTGATTTGATATTAGCCTTTTTGATGTAAAACTTTGTTTCAGTTGCTTTTGAAGATTCACCTTTTTCGAACGTTGAATTTTCGAATTTCTTTTCAAAAATTTGTTTCATTTCTTCTTTGTCAATATTTCTTTTTAAGATTCTTATTTGCCCAATCTCTGGTTGCTTTGGTTTTTCAACATCCGAACTTTCTTTCCTTTGAAGATAGGGCGGTTTAGATTTCAGACACTTCCTTGCAATATGACCAACTTCGTTGCACTTGAAGCAAATCCGATTATCATGTGAATGTCCACTAGTGTATTTTACACCACTTGTGGCTTTCGCCTTATCTCGAAGTTCTTTCGGTTTCTTAAACTCGTCATTTGATTGCTTCCCAATCAAACTCTCCTCGTGAACCGTGCTTGTCCCATAAACAAATTTCATGTTTTTATCTTTGTACTCGTTAAATGGTGACTTTTTATTAACCGGTTCTTCTTCCTCATCTAGACCCAACCCAGCTCTCCGATTTTCCGGATGATCACCACCCTTTCTCCGATAGTTATTGTAATTTCTTTTGGGTTTAGAATAGAATTTCTTTTCATTTTTCTCCAGGTCATCTGATGTGACTTCAACTAGTTTAAACAGTTTATCCAATTGATCTTTTTTGACGTTCCGAATCGGAAAACTGTCATCAAAGTATAATCTATCAGATTCCTTAACCTTGTACATGACAACGTTAGGATCATCACATAGATCATCTTCCGATGATGTCTCGTCATTTTCAGAATTTGTGTCAGATTTGTTCAAACTCGAGGTTGCGGTAGCAAAGCTGCTATCATCATAATCGTTCAGAACATTTTCAACCACCTTTTTCACTACCGCACTGTCATCATCTGATTTAGTATAGACTACATCAATGTTCTCCGGCAACTCATTTTTCTTTTCATATAACAACTCAATGTTGAGTGCCTTATCCATCCCATCAACCGTTTTGCGACAATACTTCTCGCAAAGGGGTGGAGGAACATTGCTATATTCTTTACCAATTTTCTTTTTAGGTTTTTCTTCCAATGGAAATGTGGGAAGAATGTGATCAATGACATATGTGTTAGTTGAATAACTTCTCAAAAGTTGTTGAACACGTTCTGTTTCAATTTTCATGTCCTGGAGTTGTTGTTTGGTTTCAGCAATGGTGTTAATATAGATGTTTATTGCTTTTGTTTATCCATTACTGTACCTTTCAACATCCTTATGGTATCATGTTATTCAATATTATTTCTATCGAGCCTGCCATAATCATCTTTCATTTTGTCATACGCTTCCTTCATTGTACGATAATCGTATTTGAAATGTTCGTTATGTACATTGAGTTCAGCGATGAATTTTGATTTTTCGGCGCATTTAGCACATGGATCGGAATATTTTGTGCAAGGTTTTACAACCTCCACAACTTGCACTTTAACAACTTCCTTTACCTCTGGACCTACCTTGGTTAGATTCGCCATCATAGCTTTATCTGCAAATTCCTTGAGGTTTTCAGCAGTTACTTCTTGAACAACATCAGTATTTTCTTCATTCGATTTCTCCTCGATCACTTGCTCCTGAGAACTTCCATCAAAGTGTCCTGCAAAACTATCACACGAGTTAGGAGATAATATTCCTTGGTTCTTCATGTGAAGATATTCCTCTTCCTCCTGTTGTTGCAGATACTGTTCCAATAGAATATTTTCTAGAGCTGCTGCTTCTTCGGCAGATGTATCTTCAACAATCTCAGCTTTAATGCAACTCCGGTCTTCTTACCAATATAAGAATTCCAATCAAAGCCATCATCCTCATTTGGAGCAACCATTGCTTTATCAGTGTTACTGCTGTTTGGCTTTCTTGAATCTCAACTTGTGTCTTCTTTGGGAAAGGCTTGTATTGAAGAGATTTCTTGTAATACTCGTTGCCTCCACCAAATGGACTTTGATTGCCTGTGACTTCAGGATTTTTGCATTCTCTCTTAAAATGACCTTTCTGTCGGCATCTGAAACAAGTGACCTTCGATTTGTCAAACCATAGCTTGTTGCTTGAATTTCTGATATCTTGGCCAGTGAGTGCAACAAACTTTGTGACCCTTTGAATGATAGAAGCTAGAGACCACTTGATATCGATCAGTTCAAGCTCTTATTCGTCCACCTGATCGTAGTCTTCGGCGGTCATTTCGGGATTGCCGATCTTTCCAGCTACAAGACTTTCATACGATCCTAGAACGGTAGCGAGAAGTGACATATGTTGTTTTGCAACTTGCTCAGAAACAACGTTGTTTAGATTCACAGCAATGTTACACTTGTACACATTCTCTGATAAGAAGCATTTGACCCTGTGCTTGAGAACGAAGAGCTTTGTGGACTTTGATCATATTGAGGATATGATTGGTTCTGATTATGTGGAGAAGAATTCATGTTTGCACTGAATGCTCCCTGAATCTTTGGACTTGAAATGTTATCATGCATTCCGGTTTTGTAATACAGACCAACATCTTGAACAATGTTAGCATTCTTAGACTTTTCAATCTTCAGCAATTCCATTTCATGACCTTCAAGTTTGTCGATGAATGTTGACAACTTAAAGAATTCCCAATTCGGACTTTCTTTCAAAACCATCAAATAAGTAGTCCACTCTCCGTCAGGCAACGCATCTGCAAGCTTATCGATGTACTCTGGTTCTGTCTTCTTGAGACCATGTCTTCTCATTTGGACTTTTATATGACAGAAGCGCTCAATCATCTGCTTCATTGTCTCGCCCTTCAACATGTTGAAAATATCGAACTCCTTCATGATGAGAGCTTTCTTACTCTTGATCATCTCTGCGCTGCATTGGTATTTGTTTTGTAGTGATATCCAGATATCTCTCGCAGTAGTATACTCGGGCAACAAGACCAGAATATCTTCTTTAACAGATTGTTGAATGAGGCTTATCATCTTTTTCTCAGCAATGTACTCATCTTTCTGTATTGTGGTGTACTTGTACTTCTCTAGTACTTCCGGATGTTCGTCCAACGGAACAGTGTAACCTCTCTCAATCGACACCCAGCCTTGGAAATGCATGGTCTAAACCCAATATGTGAATTTCTCCTTCCATCCTTCATACTCGTCCATGCTCATAAGCTTTGCGGTTTAACGGACGTGCCCATCTCGTTGTCTAGATTGACTTGCTGTATGACATTAGCATTGGATATACCCACTCCGGACATATACGCTCTCTGAATATCATCCATCACGAATATCAAGACACGTACATTGAAAACAACGTTAAACTTTTGAAAATGTTAGATTTACTGCAAGTTCGGTCGAACTTGTAGTTGTGAATGAAGAATTCAGATTTTATCACAAGTTCGGTCGAACTTGTAACTTTTTATATGAAAATTTTCCTGAGCAACCTCGTTCGAACTTGTGTTTGAGTTTCATAAGAAAGATGTGCAAGTTCGGGCGAACTTAACCAGAATTTTCTTGATATTAATCAAGTTCGGTTGAACTTTATATAGAATCAATGAATATTTGGTAAGTTTGAGCGAACTTGACTATAATTCTCTCAAAACAGCCTTAAGTTCGAGCGAACTTAGCAAAAATTTATCAAAAACACCTCAAGTTCGAGCGAACTTGGTAAAAATTTACTCAAAAAGTGACTTTTTACCTCAAGTTCGGCCGAACTTGGCTAACAAGTTCGATGTTGAGGGTTTTGAAAAACATGGTTTTTTCAACATTTTGATACCAATTCGTTTGATATTAGTCTCCAAACTCTCAGGGGTTTATCTATGTTGTATTTAACATGTCATATTGAAATTTAGACAGAATTTGCCCGTGAATTCTTCATTTTTGTGAAAAAGTTAAGAAAAATAGAAGAATGGAGTAGAATTAAAAGTGTTCTTGTCTTGATATCAATCAAATCAGGCTATTCTAGCTCTGATACCACTTGTAGGAACGATCCTTGATTCTTAGGATCCTAGATTTGATATCTATTGTCCATAATAGCGGAAATATTACGACAAGTTTACCAATAGACAAGAATTAATCAGTTACACGTCAATTTTATTGATTAAACGTCAAGAATCCAAATTGACAGAGCTTCACCTCAGAGATGCCAAAGTTACAAATAAGAGACACAAGCTAGGTATTTATAGTAGTACAAGTTCGATCATGATGGACATAAGTTCGGGCGAACTTGGCAAGTTCGGCCGAACTTGACATTCCAAGCATGTCATGGGCGAACTTGACTCTATTTTACATAAATACTTCATATCACTAGCCTATTCAGCTCTAATCTATACAGACCCGATGTAAGACTAAGACATAGACATTCTGCACCAACACAAGGACATATCAAGCGAAATTGTCCATCGTTGAAGAATCAGGGCGCTAGGGGCAGAGCTTTTGAGCTGAATGCTGGGAAAGCACGTGATGATCCTACAGTGGTTACTGGTATGTTCCTAATCAATGACCATTCTGCGTTCGTACTATTTGTTACTGGTGTTGACTTGAGTTTTGTTTCGAAAAAATTTGAACCGTTTCTGTGTTCTCAAACAAGTAAGCTAAGTAAAAGGTACTCGATAGAATTAGCAAATGGTAAATTCAGAGAGACTAGCGAAGTCATTCGTGATTGTAGAATTCGGTTATCGATCATAGTTTTAGTATCGATTTATTACCAGTGGAGCTGGGTAGTTTCGATGTGGTCGTTGGGATGGATTGGCTATCAAAGAATGGAGCTGAGATCATTTGTTCGGAAAAACAAGTGCGGATACCTCGTCCTGGTGGTGGTGAAGCTTTAGTTATTCACGGAGACCGATCGAGTCTAGTATTAAGAGTTGTTAGTGTTATGAAGATGCACAAGATGTTGCGTAAAGGCTATCCTGCGTTCTTGGTTAACGTAGTGGATACGAATGCTGAAAATGGGAAGATTGAAGGAATTCTTGTAGTTCGCTATTATCCGGAAGTTTTCCCTAAAGACTTGCCTGGATTACCCCCTGCGAGACAGATCGAGTTTAAGATTGATCTTGTACCTGGTGCTGCACCGATTGCAAAATCTCCTTATAGATTAGCGCCGTCAGAAATGAAAGAATTGTCAAAACAGCTTCAAGAGCTATTAGACAAAGGTTTAATACAACCAAGCTTTTCGCCTTGTGGAGCGCCTCTGTTGTTCGTGAAGAAGAAAGATGGTTCCTTCAGAATGTATATTGATTAAGAGAGTTGAACAAGCTGACTATCAAGAATCAGTACCCGTTGCCAAGAATCAATGATTTGTTTGATCAGCTTCAAGGATCAAGCTACTACTCGAAGATAGACCTGCGTTCAGGTTATCACCAATTGAAGATTGCTGAGGAAGATGTTCTGAAGACTGCTTTTAGAACACGTTATGGCCATTATGAGTTCTTAGTCATGCCTTTTGGCTTAAATAATGTGCCTGCAGTGTTCATGGATCTCATGAACAGGGTATGCAAACCTTATTTGGACAAATTCGTGATAGTATTCATTGATGATATACTAATCTATTCGTGAACCAAAGAAGATCATGAGCACCATTTGAAGATGATTCGGGAGCTGTTGAAGAAAGAGAAGTTGTATGCCAAGTTCTCTAAATGTGAATTTTGGATTCGAGAGGTACATTTCCTCGGTCATGTCATAGATGAGAAAGGTATACATGTGGACCCGTCGAAGATTGAGGGGATTAAGAATTGGGAAGCGCCAAAGACTCCGTCAGAGGTGCGACAATTCTCAGGACTTGCTGGGTATTATAGAAGATTCATTGAGAATTTCTCCAGAATAGCGCAACCATTAACGTTATTGACCTAGAAGGACAAGAAGTTTGATTGGACAGAAAAGCAGGAGGAAGCTTTTCGGACGTTGAAGGAAAAGTTTTGTAGTGCACCAATCATATTCCTGCCAGAGGGAAATGACGGTTTTGTTGTATACTGTGATGTGTCATGTTTGGGCCTTGGTTGCGTGCTTATGCAGAAGGACAAAATGATAGCCTATGCATCTAGACAACTGAAAGTGCATGAGAAGAACTACACCACTCATGATTTAGAGCTGGGAGCTGTTGTGTTCGCTTTGAAGATTTGGAGACATTATCTGTATGGCACGAAGTGTACGATTTACACAGACCATAAGAGCCTCCAGCATATCTTTGATCAGAAGGAACTCAACATGCGACAGTGGTGTTGGGTAGAGTTACTCAATGATTATGAGTGTGATCTTCGTTATCACCCAGGGAAAGCAAATGTTGTTGCTGACGCGCTCAGTAGGAAAGAGTGGGAGAAGCCTCTGCGTGTGCGTGCTTTGGGTTTGACCATACAAACGAGTTTGACGTATCGAATTCGTAATGCACAGTGAGAAGCTTTGAAAGATGAGAACCTAAGAAGAGAAGGCTTGAGAGGTTTGGAACGTGAACTGATACCAAAAGCGGATGATGTGATGTACTTCATGAACCGAGTTTGGGTTCCGCTTAGAGGTAACCTACGTGAACTGGTTATGAACGAGGCTCATAAGTCCAGATATTCTATTCACCCAGGTTCTACCAAAATGTATCAGGATATAAAGGAGTTATATTGGTGGCCGAATATGAAGAGAGATATTGCGGTGTATGTAAGTAAATGTCTGACATGCTCAAAGGTTAAGGTTGAACATCAGAGGCCGTCTTGGCTTCTGCAGCAACCTGAGATTCCTAAACGGAAGTGGGAGCATCTTGCTATGGACTTTATCACCAAATTACGTTGTACGTCACGTGGACATGACACCACATGGGTAATTGTGGATCGATTAACGAAGTCTGCTCATTTTCTAGCCATTAAGGAAACAGACAAGACGGAAAAGATATCGCAGTTGTACCTCAACGAGATTGTAGCCCGACATGGAGTGCCTGTGTCAATTATCTCCGATAGAGATGGACGATTTGACTCCAGATTTTGGCGATCTCTTCAGGAGTCGCTAGGCTCTCGTTTGGACATGAGTACTGTGTATCATCCTCAAACGGATGGTCAAAGTGAGAGAACCATTCAGACATTAGAGGACATGTTGAGAGCTTGCGTGATTGATTTTGGTGGAAGTTGGGATACTCATTTGTCGTTGGCAATGTTTTCTTACAACAATAGTTACCACGCTAGTATCAAAGCCGCTCCGTTTGAAGCTTTATACGGAAGGAAGTGTCGATCACCCTTTTGCTAGGCTGAAGTTGGTGAAAGGCAACTAACCGGACCTGAGCTTATCCAGGAAACCACCAACACGGTTATCCAGATCAAGGAAAGGTTGAAAGTTGCCGCCGATCGACAAAAAAGTTATGCAGACAACCGAAGGAAACCGTTGCAGTTTCAAGTCAGGGATCGTGTTCTCCTAAAAGTGTCGCCTTGGAAAGGTGTTGTTAGATTTGGGAAAGGGGGAAGCTAAGCCCACGGTATATAGGTCCTTTCGAAATCGCATCTCGAGTTGGATCAGTCGCGTATAGGCTTAAGCTGCCACAGGATTTGAATGGAGTTCATGACGTGTTTCATGTTTCCAACCTGAGAAAGTGTTTGTCAGATAAGACACTAATTATACCCCCTGATGAGGTTCAAGTAGACGATAAATTGAGATTTATTGAGGAACCGGTTGAAGTTCTGGATGAGAAGATTCAGAAGCTTAGAAGGAGTCGGATTAAGTTGGTCAAAGTTCGCTGGAATTCCAAGCATGGACCCGAGTTCACTTGGGAACGAAAGGACCAGATGCAACGAAAATATCCGCATCTCTTTAAGTCTAGTGCGAAAACAAAACCTGTAGTGTAAGAATTTCGGGGACGAAATTCCTTAAACAGGGGAAAATGTGACACCCGGCTATTTAGGCTGCCCCGTACAAATGTAACACGTGTCATGAATGAATAAAAGGCCGTATTTGATTATTTATGATGTTTATATATGGTACTTGATGTGTTGGTAAATCCAAAGTTTGATAAAAATTACGTTGGCAATGTTAAGATAAACGCTTATCGCGTAACGGTTAAAATGCGAAACGAACGTCAGTGACCGCCGAATAATGTTAAAATCCCAAAAATAGTCTGTTATGAGTTAAATAATATATTTAATCATAATCGTGAGGAAAAAATTATTTAAAACGCTAAGAAACTCTATTTTTCGAGTTTAAGCGCGTACTGCGGGATACTGCGCGTACCTGACAAAATGTTGTCAACACAGCCAGTTTAGGGCAACCAAAAATTATTATAGTAATAATTTGACAAGTTTATTTTTATAGAATGATAAAAATAAATTAAAACGCTTAAAATCCCTATTCTGTGAATTTAAGTGTATACTGCGCAGCACAGCGCGCATACTGCCAAATATCGACAACGTAGCCGGACCAGGCAAATAAAATATTAATTAGTAATATTTTGGTGTGTTTATTTTTATAGAGTGCTGAAAACAATTTAAAACACGTTAAAACGAAGTTAAAACGCTAGATAAAACACTCGGTATCCAGTTAAATACCAGTAAATAGCATATATATGTGTATGTATATGAAAGATGTGAGAGAGTGGACATAGGTGGCGGCAATGTGGGCTGCCCACCTCTTTGAAATTGGTTCAAAATGGACAAGTGTTGGGTATTGGGACTTGTACTAATGATTTAGCTTACTTACACACACCATTAAACACCCAATACAAATTAAAACCATTCCTCACTCCCTCCTCTCTCTCTCTCGGCCGAACACACATACACACATACATTTCAAAATTTCAATCTTGTTCTTGAGAGATCAAGGGTTTTTCAAGGAGTTTTTAAGTCCATTTGAAGGTTTGAAAGTGTTTTCAAGAAGAATCAAGCTAGAACAAGCTTCATATCATCCTCTTAATAAAAAACCCAACAAAAATCTTGAGGGTATAAGATTCACTTTAAAAATCGTGTTCATGAATCTTAATGATGAGATGATGATGGAGGTTCTCTTCTTCTTAGAGTTTAAACACTAACTTGAAAACTATACTAAATGGATTTTTGAGCAAAATAAAAATGGATGTAAGTGTGTGTATATGTGTGGCCGTGAGTGTGTGTGTGTGTGTGTGTATGTTAGAGTTTGAGTTTTTGATGTAGATTGATTCTTGATGGATAAGATACTAAAGTGAATGCATGTGATGTTTAGAATGTTCTAAAAGTTGTTATTGTTTGACATGAGTATGTGAAAGGCATGAACATGAAAAGTTGAACTTTTGAATCTTGTGTATGTATGTATGTGTGCCGTGTGTATATATATATGTATATGCATGCATACAAAATTTTGTTGTTAGTTCATAAATGTGAAGGAGGTGATACTTGCATTTATGTTGGATGATTAGATGATGGTAATCATAGGAGGATGATGATGTTCTTGGATGAATGAACATGAAATAAATGAATATTGATGTTGTTGGTGCATATGTCTGTTGCCTACGTCATTATGTATCGAGTCTGAGTGAGTAGGGCTTAATCTGTTAGAATTTAGGCATATTTAAGAGAGCTATGAGTCAAGTTCACTGGTAATTGGTATTGTGAAGTCAAGTTCGGCCGAACTTGACTAGATCAAGTTCGCCCGAACTTAGTCTCCTCACCAGCGAACTTGTTCAACTATAAATAGGTGCCTTGTTGATTTCATTTGTAACTTCAGAGATTTTGGCACAGAGACGGCGAAGCTCTGTCGGATCCGGTTCTCGAATGTATTGAACTTTAGATCAATGAAAACAATCTTTAAATGAGTAATTCTTGTTATTTGGTTAACTTGTCATTAGTTTCTGCCTAATCGGACAATAGATAACAAATTTAGGTTCCCGTTCTAATCGTGGATGTTGCTACAAGTGGTATCAGAGCCTGGATACCTAAATTTGCTGGAATCAAGATAAGAATTTCTCTATTTCATCTCCATTCTATCATTTTTCTTAACATTTTCACATATTTGATGATTTCATGGTCAGAATGGGTGATCTTTGAATATGTCATGTAAAACACACTAATAACAAACCCCTGAAAGTTTTGACATCAAATTCAAACATTTTGATATCAAAAAGTTGCAAAAACCATGTTTTGGAAACAAGGTTCAGCCGAACTTAACGCTAAGTTTGACCGAACTTGATTGAAATTCTTTGAGTTTTAATCAAATTTGACCGAATCTGATTAGTTTTTCAAGATTTTGAGCTTAAGTCCGCTCGAACTTGTTGATTTTTGCTTGAAATTCTATCAAGTTCGACCGAACTTGATATAATTCTAGTGAAAATTCAAACTCAAGTTCGCCTGAACTTAGTTTTCTCTTGAGATTCAAGCGTAAGTCCGACCGAACTTGCATTTTGTTCTTAAAAAATCATTCTCTCAAGTCCGCTCGAAGCAAGAAATTTTTCTCAAAACTACATCAAGTTCGACCGAACTTGAGGTTGTGTGATAAAATTTGAACTTTGTCATATAAGTTCGACTAAACTTGTGCAAACTTGAAATCAAAAATTTGTTTTCACACAAGTTCGACCGTTTTTGATCATATTTTCAGATAAGTCTACGGATTGACAAAATGGAAGATTTCCACAATGTATTCGTCTCTCAAATGGCTTCTTCATCAAATGCTAATGTTCTTGCGGCGAACCAGATGAATATCGACACCGAAATGGGTACTACATCAACCGCCAAAGCTAATGAGCATGGATGAATTTGAAGGATAGAAAGAAAAGTTTGTGAATTGGATACAAGCGAATCAATTCAACAGCTGCGTTGCAGTTGAGGATGGCTACAAATGGCTAAAGGATGAGCGTGATCAAGATCTTCCGCTGAATAAATTTTCAAATGCCGACAAAGATAACTATGTTGCGGAGAAGAAAATGATCAGCTTGATACAACAATCAGTGAAGGAGGATATCTTGATATTATTGCTAGAATATGACACTTCGCAAGAATTATGGAATTCTCTTTGTGAAAAATTCAAAGGAAGTGATGAAATGATCAAAAGTAAAAAGGCTTTAATCAAGAAAGAATTCGAGATCTTCATGATGATTAAAGGAGAAACAATGAAGCAGATGATCGATAGATACTGTCACCTCATGTTCCAAATGCGAAGACATGATATCACTAATGAAGAGCAAATTGAAAAGTTGGCCGATGCACTTCCAGAAGGAGAATGGACAACATATTTGACGATTCTGAAGAATTGTCCATCTTGGAGACATTTCATGTCGTCATCCTTCATAGACAAATTGGAAGGTCATGAAATGGAGTTGATGAAAATTGCTAAATCAAAAAATGCTAATATTGTTCAAGATGTCGTTGTTTATTACAAAGGAGGTATTCCTGATACTCTGATTCAAAGCTCAAAAATCTGAACAGCATTTAGTGCAAATACAAATTCTTCTCCAAATCAAGGTTCTTCATATGCTGGTTACACAAATGCTAGTTCAAGCTCATCATTTCAAAATCAGACAAGCCAAGCCAAGCCAAGTCTGATTCAAATGTTTTCCAGTGCAACATAGCAGTTGATTTGAAGAATGTGTTTCCTGAAAAGGTGGCCAAACAGCACATAGCACTTCATGCTATTGTCCTCGAATCATATGAAAGTCTCGTTGCTGGAAAGATTGGTAATCCAGAGATGACTGCCGAAGATTATGATCAGGTGGATAAGAAGAGTTGGAACTGATGGATATCAAATGGAGCCTTGCATCTATCATCAGAAGAGTTTCTAAATTTGTGGCGCTCACTGGAAGGGATATTGGTAACTCAAGCAACAAGCTTGGTTTTGACAAGACTAAAGTCACATGCTTCAGGTCTCTACAAAAGGGACACTTCAAACGTGAATGCAATAATCAAGAAGCAAGGGGAAACCAAAATCCTTTCGGCAGCAACAATGAGTACTACAAGAAAGCTCTTCAATACAAGCCATATCCGAAAAGAACACAAGTCGAAGTAGAAGATAAATCTGCAAAGACAACCGAACAAGCTCTTGTTGTTACTCATGAAGAGGATGGTTTTGACTGGAACAGATAGATCGGAAAAAAAACTAGTGTTGCTATGATGGCAGAGGTAGTGAATGAATCTGATACATCGTATATTGATGCTGCTTTGTAAAATGCCATTCTGGAAGGGTATATACAGAGAGCTGAGGAAGAAGAGTTAGCTTATCTTGAGATGCAGAAACAAGAAGCTTTGAAAGCAGACGCAGAAAAGGTAAAGGCTAAGGTAAGTGTGTCTGAAAAGGAAGTTGTGAAAGTTGTGGAGGTTGAAAAACGTTGCAAAAAGTGCGCAAGTCCTTGTGAATCATGTCTTGATAAAGTCAAAGTCATAAGAGAATTGACTGTACACAACGAAAACTTTCGTTATGATTACAGAACTATAAAAGAAGCTTGTGACAAAATATCAAGCAAATAGATATGTTGAACATGCTAATAGTGAGTTTAACGCTAATGTAAAAATGTTAAATGCTACAGTAATTGAGAAACAAAAGGCAATTAACATGTACATTAATACAATTGCTGAAACAAAGCGTGAGTTTCACAGCATGAAAATTGAAACGGAACGGGTAAAACAGCTTCTAAAGAGTTACACCACAAACGCGTATGTCATTGATCACATTTTACCTACGATTAAATCGGAGGAAAATGGTGAGAAATCAAAGCGTAAAGAGTACGGAAGTGTTCCTCCACCATTTCTTGCAATTTATTCATGCAAGAAAGATGATGAGATTGAAAAGGCATTTAATCTACTTATTTTGTCAGATAAGAAAAATAAATTGCCTGAGAGCATTGACGTAGACTTTACAAAATCAAATGATGACAATGAAGAAAATGTGGTTAAAAATATGTTAGGAAATGATTCTGATGATGGCAGTTCTGAAAGCGCCAAATCAAGTTCGAACAACTCGAAATCACAATCTGAAGATGACGATACATCATCAGAACATGATCTAAGTGATGATCCTAATGTTGTCATGTAAAAGATTAAGGAATCTGATAAATTATACTTCGATGATAGTTTTCCGATTCGGAACGTGAAAGAGGATCAACTTGATAAATTTTTCAAACTTGTAGAAGTTTCATCAGATGATCTTAAGAAAAACGAGAAAAGATTTTACTCGAAACCCAAAAGGAATGCTAACAATTATCGAAAGTTTGGTGGTGATTTTCCTGAGAACAGGAGAGCAGGATTGGGTTTGGAGGAAAGTGAAGAAGAACGCTAAGAAATCAAATAATGAATTCAAGAAAGAAAAAGAACTTCGGGACAAGGCTAAGACCAAGTCCACAAGTGGAGTAAAATCCACTAGTGGTAATGTTTCTGATAACCGGACTTGCTTTAAATGCAATACTGTTGGACATATTACACGCACGTGTCTGAATCTAAAGCATGTGTTTCCTCGAAGAAAAACTGAATCAAAATATGAAAAGCAAAAACAATCAGAGATTGTAAAATCTGTCACAGAGTCAAATAGAAACTATGAATCTAAACAAGAAGGGAAACCTAAAACTATATCAAAGTTTGAAAACTCAACATTTGAAAAAGGTGAAACTTCAAGGTTTAATGAAATCAAAGATTCTAGGTTCTATATCAAGAAAGCGAGAAGCAAGCTACAATCATGGGTTGCTAAGAAAAGGTTTTCATCATCAGAAAAACCAAAGCATGTTGCTGACAAAACTGAAAATGTCAAATTAACCGAGTCAGTAATCAAACCAACGAATAAAGAAAAGGTAAAAACGTTTTCAGAATCAACATTGGACGAAATGTTTGATGAAAATTTTGATTATGATGAAGAGTTAGAATATGGTTATGATGCTTATCAGTACAAACCCAAAACCAAAAAGGTTTGGGTTTCATTTTTCAAATAATTGTTTCTTGTGCAGGAGTCCCAAGATCCACTCTATCAAAGTTGAAACAGGATAGCGGAGCTCCATGAGTTTTTAACTTATCTAGAAAGTCAAAATCTTTGACATTTTTGAAATCACAAGTGGTTGAAAAATAAAATTTTAAAATTTTATGAGAAAATCCACACCGTTAAACAGAACACTGATTGTTATATTGAAAAATCATTTAAAATTTGATTTCCTACAAGTGATTATTACAAAGTGGTTTCTACTAGTTGATGTTATCAAAGTTTAATGGTTTGATCTGCTAACAGGTGATGATGCTGAAAATGAAATCAAAAGGATCGGACGACGAGTTCTCATGGTCCTCATTGGTTTGTTATCTTTTTAGAATAGAATTTCTTAAAACCTAAAATCCAAAAATATGTTTTTGATTTTAGGGGGAGTAAGAAACTTTTTAGAAAAATCAAAAACATATGAATAATTTGAAAAATAAAAAACATTATAAAATTCAAAATGTACAAAAACATCAAAAAAAAGACAAAAACAATTTGGTTGTCAAAAAGGAAATGATAGTACATCGGTGGACTATCACAGTATGCTAAAGAAATGTAAAGTTTAAAAGTGATAAACAAGTCTTACTGTGGATATGTTGATAGGCTTTTACACGTTCAGTAGATTGTTTCCGAGATATAAACTAAATTTAGCAACTGCTTAAACTATGGTTTAACACATCTTGAATATATGGACTTAGTACTCCGAAATTTCGATTGAAGGGTTGCCTGATTCTGAGATACGAGGTCTTTATAGATAGTTGATATCTGGGGTATTATACAAGTTCTTCTGATTTTGCGGAAGCAATAGCCTAGAACTTCTATAATGCTTTTGCTAAAAACCCCAAATAGCATGCAAAACTTGAAAAGAATCGGAAGATCTAATCATATGCAATGCTGAAAAGATTTCTTAAGTGGAACACACCTTAAAGACGAGCCTTCATCTCTTTTTCTGTACGGTAGTACTAACCTGAGCTCTCAAGGCCTCGCACAATCCAGATATAGATATCAATTACCCTATATTCACCTGTAAGATGAAATCTAGGGAATCTGGATTCGGGAGGATATTCAAGAAGTGGGAAACACAGTTAAGTCAAGTTTCATAAATCATATCTTAACATATCTTGGAACAATTGAGAAACGTGGTAAAGTTTAAGTGGAACAATCATATCGACAATCTAGGTAAACGAGTTTAAAACTTAAAGTGTTCAAAAAGGTCAATGGTACTGGTGAAATGTCTCAATCAACTGATATGATCCTTAGACACGAATTCACAAAAATATGTATGTAAATATGTTTGTACATAGTTTACTTTACTTGTTAAAAGTTCTGTAAATACTTTACTTGCTTTATAAAGATAAAACAAAAAAGATTTTCAGTGTGTTTTAGCATAAACTTTCTAAAATATAAAAAGATTTTGTTTCTACATTAGTTTCAACGAGCCAATGTTAGAGAACGGATCTTCGAAGTCTGGTAAGAAAATCTGATGAATGTTAAAAAGTTCATTAATTTGAAACTATACAATCAGATTGTTCATAACGGTTTTTCAAACTGAGGTCATTAATTTGACTTGGTTGATATATTTGGTTAATCAAGGTCATTAACTTCGACTTGATCAACTAAGTGGTTTTTTACAAATCAAACAATAAAAATGAGAAAGTTGAATGTCTTTGAACGTAAAATGTATTCAAGGTCATTAAGTTGAACTTGAAATAAAATTTCAAAAAAGTGAATCTGAAATGTTTATTTGAATGTCAGAATTTATTTAGACAGGTAGTAAAGTTTGAGGGGGAGCTGGATAAAATACTGTCAAAAAATTTCAGAAAATTCAAAGCTAGGGGGAGTTTGAAGTCTAAAGATCAAAGCAAAGGGGAGTCTCAGACTAAAGCTTAAAGCTAGGGGGAGCATGTTGATTAAAAGTTTATCAAGACAAAGCTCAAAGAAATAGAAAGAGGATATAAAGATCAAGATGATAAAGTTTATTAAAGAACTAAAGATCGGAAGACTCAGAAGATTTTAAAAGTCAAAATGACTACAGCAACATCCAAGGGGGAGTCTGTGGTGCATATGTCTGTTGCCTACGTCATTATGTATCGAGTCTGAGTGAATAGGGCTTAATCTGTTAGAATTTAGGCATATTTAAGAGAGTTAGGAGTCAAGTTCGCTGGTAATTGGTGTTGTGAAGTCAAGTTCGGTCGAACTTGACTAACTTAGTCTCCTCACCAGCGAACTTGTTCAACTGTAAATAGGTGCCTTGGTGATTTCATTTGTAACTTCATAGATTTTGGCACAGAGACGGCGAAGCTCTGTCGGATCCGGTTCTCGAATGTATTGAACTTTAGATCAATGAAAACAACCTTTAAATGAGTAATTCTTGTTATTTGGTTAACTTGTCATTAGTTTCCGCCTAATCGGACAATAGATATCAAATTTAGGTTCCCGTGCTAATCGTGGACGTTCCTACAGATGCATATGAGTACATGCATGTTGGTGAAAATATGTTATGGATGCATTAGGAGCTTGTACATGGACATGCATGTCGGTGTATGTACACGAAATGATGATCAAAGTGTTTTTGATAAAAATAAGTTTTGATCAGATTATAAGCATAAAAATAATGTTATTTGAAGTGTAAAATGGTATGGAACTTTGACATAAAGTTTACTAGCTTTGCATGTTATACTATGTGCTTAAAAGTGTTGTAAAATACATGAAGTCGCATGATTTATGTGCCTTACACAAAAAAAATGCACCAATCTGATTATAACCATCATTTTATTCAGTATATAACATGTATTGTGTTAAAATATGAAGTCGTTTCGAGTTCGGATGGTTTTGGTAACGTTTGACGCAAAACTATGCGGTAAAAACAATGAAAATCGTCTTTTTAAGAGGGTTTTTATGAAACTGTTTTAGATCAGTAAATTAACTGATATTTTTGTTATAAATATAAGTATATTAACTTATATTAAGATTATTTAGTGTTTGGTTGGTCATACGTGACTTCCGACGCCCGAAAACGTTACCGAATCACTAAAATACGCATCTTTCAACATACACTAGAATGGGTTGTTAATGGATGAACCTTATGTGTTTAAATGTGTCATTTGATTTAAATATTTAAATATGATAATATGTTAAGTGTTGACATGATAGCGGAAATTAAAACTATGCAGGTACGCTTGTATGTTTAAAATGGTAGAATCGGTGAAATCGCGTTAAAATGTGTAACTTATTTGTCGAGCATGAAAATTGATACATAGGTTAACTTAGTGAGTTATTTCATGTATACATGCTTTAAAAATGATAAAGTGAATAAGTTAATGAGTTTTCACGTGTTATGATATTGTGAATATGTGCATGTTTATGTATATATATTACGACGCGCAAGTGTAACAGATAAAACATTAAGGTCACCAATAAAATCGTTCAAGTCGCAAAATCTTAAAATATATATATATGAACTCATATATTTATTAATATGCCAACATAATCAAAAATAATAACTTTTCGAGAAAATCTAAGTTATGTAAAAATTCCAAGATTTGAGAAACTTAGGAATTTTGTGATGTGTGATTATTAAATCGTGCCTACGTATGTTAGGACGAGTAGAATTCAATTTTGGGGACTGCACTATTTAATATACGCACCCAAAGGTGAGTGTCACTAAACCCTCTCTTTTTACTGTTTTAGTATGTGTTTTGGGGGAAGAACACGCCTTAAAAGGATAAGTATACGTTTTCGTATAAAATATGCCTTTGATTAAACTATAAATATATTTTCGTGGAAAATATGATTTGGAAATTATGTGATATGTTTTTGGAGTAAAACATGGTTAATATGTTTCAGGATGAAACGGATTTAGGAATAATGATATATGCGTTTCGGGGATGAAACGGGGATTTGACGGCGTTATGGGATAGAACGATCGTGAGGATTTAAAATGTTTAAATCTAAAGTTGTAACGAATTGGCCCGGTCTCAAGAGAGTGAGTATCGGGATTAGGCTTACGTTTCGGTGGGGACGTCGGGGATTCTTACAACGTGTTATATTAAATTTTATCATTTTAGTAGGATATATATATTGGTCATAAGGTTGGCACCTTGGGTGACCCCTTTGCGGGCACTTTGCACGAACTTAGCCATTTAATCATTGATATGGATTGCATGGAATTGTTGATAGATCTATCGGGTTGACAACCCCGTCGCGACCGATAGCTCCGTGTCATATCAAGCGACGAATTTATATTCTGTTATTATCTAGCGTTGATTATACCCTTAATGTTAATATATAGCTCGTAATGTCTTGCAAACTTACGAATCTGAACAAATGGATGTTAAAAAAATTAATATGGAAAACCTTGGGAAAAATAAGATCCTTATAAAGAATGAATGCTTACGATGACTGACCTTTGGCGTTTTATTAAGGAAATAAATAAACTTTCGAAAATATTATTTGGATGTTTTGATAATAAACACATAATTAGAAAGTTTTTCCTTGAATCCAATTATTTTAAATTTGAATATGTGAGCTCACCCTCATTTGTGTTGACACTTGATTTTAACGTGTTCTTCAGGTACTTGAGCATGGCTTCGGGAATTTTGGCGTGTCTTGTGGTCTTGATGCATGTTTTTCTTTAATAATGTTTTGGACAACTTTTAAAACTAACCTGGGACAATGTCTGTAATGGGATCCATAATGGATAAAAATAACTTAACTGCAGTGTGGTTGTGGCTTATGTTTAACTTTTAAACAATGTTTTAATTAAGTAATATGTCCAAAAATTAACGATGCATCATCCACCAAGATATTTATGTTTTTATTTCCCTTGCGACGTTTTTGGGGTGTTACAGGCTTGACCATTGTTAATGAATGTCATTCTTGTTATGAATACAACGCACCAATAAGTTCGTTCACATTATTGAAATCTTATTGTTTATATAAACCATAGCGTTTGTACTTTGAAAGCTTGAAAACAATTTAGCACATATGAATCACCCCAAAACATTTGTAAAACATAAAATAGGGGAAAACTATGTACTCACATGTGATTGCTATTGTAACCTTGAATCAAAGATCATACAAGCTCAAAAGTCTGAGAAATCAAGCGTGTCTTATAACCGGATAATTGTGTAAATATCGGGACTTGAAATCGGAGAATCGGATAGAATGAGACCTTATAAACCAAATGAGTATTGGAACATATGAAATGGTTTAATAAAGTTAACATTCTGAGTTGGAAAGATTCTTAAGTGCTTTTGACCCTTTATGACCCATTAAGGTAGTTTAAGCCACTTTAACGTGTCATTTGCGTAACTATGCATTCGGATGGTTAGATATGTGTTATGATAAATCCTAATTACCAAAAATGTTTAATGTTGTTGTTACATCATATTGTATGTCAATTTTTATGTCACACATGCTCTTAGTTGATTTATTTTCAAAAAGGGCATTTTGGTCACTATTGAAAATTATATCAACTAATCATCATAACACTAACCAAATGACATGACCATAAGGTATAACCTCATAGGGTTATTTCCTTTATAATTATGGTCATAAATATGTATTTGGTTGGATTCAAAGATCACCAAACGGGTCAGATTCGAAAGTCAAACCAGTGGTCAAACTGTTCTACTTTCGACTCTAAACAAGCACTAAAATAAGAGTGACGATTTAGACATGTTTTGACATGTTTAAATAAGTTTATAAAAGAGTTTTGGTACCAAAACAAACTATTTTGACACCCGAAATTAGTTTCGGCATGAAATGTGCATTTATCGTATTTTGACCGAAACGTTGACTTGCCAAAATGACTAGGAAAGATGGAAATCAGTAGGTATGATAATTAAGGATCATAATCATCTTGATTATCATCATACTGCAAGGTTCAATTGGATTTTAAGTTGATCAATTCATGATCAATTCTAGAAGTCAAACAAAAGTCAAATTTTATGACTTTTAATCCAATTAAACTACATGAATTGAAACAAGCATGAAAGAGATCACTTATAAACACCAAAGATTGATCAAGAACACCAGAGAAAGCTCCAAGATGGTTGCCAAATTCGGATTGAAGCAGAATGGTACAAAAGAGATGGTTGCAAAAGTTCAAGAATGAAGAACACCATGAATTTTATACTTGAATTGGGTTCATGTGATCATGACAAGTGTCCATGAGTCATCCCTGATCTTGATTAGTGTCCCCTTAGGTGTCAAATGCAGAAGGGAAGGTAGCAAATTCGTTTAGTGAGTCAACAAGGCATTTAACAAGAAGCTGCCACCTTGATTTAACAATTCTGATGAGCTGGAGACCCCTTACAGACCATATGGGTTTTGCCTTACGGTGCGTAAGGCCCTTGCAGGGGCTGAAGTTTCAGAATTGGCAGAAATTTCCCCTTACCTTGTTTTTGACGTGTTTTGGCACTTTTAACACCCGTTAACTCCATTTTCAAGCTTTATAAGGACAATAAAGTATAGGGAACTTGAAATGTGCTCAAAAATGCTTCGGAGGTCGGTTCATTTGGTCGTACGGTTGCGGTTTTCGGTTAATTACGAGAAAATCGTAACGAACGCGTGCGCGATCATAAAAGCGTAACAAATGATATTTTTGCATTCCAGTCACTAAAATATGATATTTTAATGATTACAAAATTTTTGGATGTCCGTACATGTTCCGGATCGCGATTTACGCGAAAAGGCATAGTTTTGCAGAATTTGCAAATTAGCCCCTGAAGTTACAAAAGTGTGATTTTGCCATACCGAAGCACTCGAAACTTATTTCTAAGCTATGTTAAGGGTATTTAGGGTATGTTTAGCTTAATAGCTTGTTCCGGAATGTGTGTCGCTACGAGAATCGGCAGACTTTTGTAGTTTGTCGTAAATAGTCCCAGTGATCGAATAAGCTTGTTTTTGACATACCAAACCCTTCAAAACTTATTTCTAAGTTATGTAAAGGATATTTAAAGTATGTTTAGTTTGTGTAATCGTTCCAGAGTGTACATCGCATTAAACTGATTACGTTTACGTAACAATTTGCGATTTCACTTCCAGAAATTGTTCAAGAGTTTGGAATGGTGCAGGAATTGAATATGTCCAATTATTGAAATAGTAATACAAAAATCATAAAAAAACACAAAATTTCATAAAAAATCATTCATTGATAACTTGTTTGACATTGTTACATGATCGGATCGTCACAAGTATCACAATAGCGATGCAAGAGGAATTGTTACAGTTCGAGAAACTGGGCGTTTGGAGGCTTGTAGACTTACCACTTAAGCAGAAAGCGATAGACACAAAGTGGGTCTTCAAGTGTAAGAGGGATGATCGAGGTGTGATCGTTAGAAACAAAGCTTGGTTGGTTGTCAAGGGTTTCCACCAGCAAGAAGGAATTGACTATACGGAAGTTTATGCACCGGTTGCATGCTTAGAGTCAATCCGCGTTTTCCTTGCATTCGCAGCTTGGAAAGGTTTTAAGGTGTACCAGTTAGATGTGAAGTCCGCATTTCTCTATGGTAAGCTATGCGAACAAGTGTACGTCGGCCAATCACTTGGGTTCGTCGATCCGCTGAATAAGAACAAAGCTTATATCCTAGACAAAGCCTTATACGGATTACACCAAGCCCCGAGAGCTTAGTACGAGACGTTATCTCAACATCTCGTAGGAAACGACTTTATTAGAAGCATAGTGTATAGTACATTGTTTACCAAAGAAGTCGGAAGTCATCTAATCATCGTACAAATCTATGTGGATGATATCATCTTTGGTTCAACGGATGATAGTCTTTGCAAAGAATTCGAAAAGATCATGAAGAAGAAATTCGAGATGTCTTCTATGGGCGAAATGAAATTCTTCCTTGGATTACAAGTTGATCAGTTACCAGACGGTATATTCATTCATCAAACGAAATACGTTCATGATATTTTGAAGACGTTTGAAATGAATAGCTCGAAGCCGCTTTCGACTCCTCTGGCGCTAAATCATGGGATTTGCATTGATGAAACTGGAACCAAAGTGGATGATACACTCTATCGGTCGATGATAGGATCTCTTATGTATCTGACGGCATCTCGCCCAGATATCATGTATCCTACCTGCCTTTGCGCGAGATATCAGTCCAGTTCCGAGTGTCTCACATGTAGATAGTCAAAAGAATATTCCGTTACTTGAAGGGATGTCCAAGCACCGGCTTGTGGTATCCGAAGAACGATAACTTTGATCTGACGGGATACGCTGATTCTGACTTTGGGGTGGACAAGCTGAATTCAAAGTCTACGACGGCTGTTTGCCAGTTCTTCAGAACTCGATTAGTAACGTGGCAATGCAAGAAACAAACCACGGTCTCTCTCTCAACTTGTGAGTCAGAATACATTTCTGCTTCCAGTTGTTGTTCTCAAATCCTATGGATTCAACAACAGATGAGGGACTATGGATTGCAATTTCTTAATACGCCTTTATATGTAGACAATAAGGCAACAATCGACATCACCAAAAATCTTGTTCATCACTCTCGAACTAAACACATAGAAATTTGTTATCACTTCATTCGTGACTGCTATGAAAAGAAGTTGGTGCGAATAGAAAAATCCACACCGATGAACAAAAAGCCTATTTTTATACCAAAGCTTTTCCTTTAACAAGATTTAAATATCTAATGAGGCTTAACGGTATTAAAAATTTGTTGACAGGTGTGGAAGCAGAGGTTGAATATAGATCGGATGACGAGTTCACGTGATCCCCATTGGTTTGTATATCTTTTAGATTAGTATTTCTTAAAAACTAAAATACAAAAATATGTTTTTGATTTTAGGGGGAGAAATATTTGAGAAAATACAAAAACATATGAAAATTATCAAAAAGTACAAAAACACTGAAAAAGACAAAAAGAATTAAGTGTCACAAAGGAAATGATAGTACATCAGTAGACAATCACAGTATGCTAAAGAATTGTAAAGTTTCAAAAATGATAAAAAGTCTTACTGTGGATGTGTTGATAGGCTTTACACGTTCAGTAAATTGTTTCTGAGATATAAACTAAATTTTACATCTCTCGGATATATGGACTTAGTACTCCGAAATTTCGTTTGAGAGATTGTCTAATTCTGAGATACGAGGCCTTTATAGATAGTTGATATCTGGGGTATGATACAAGTTCTTCTGATTTTGTGGAAACAATAGCCTAGAACTTCTATAATGCTTTTGCTAAAAACCCCTAAACTGCATGCAAACTTGAAAACAATCGAAAGATTTAATCATTTGTCGTGCTTAAAAGATTCCTTAAGTGGAACACACCTTTAAGTCGAGCCTTCATTTCTTTGTCGATACGGTGGTATTAACCTGAGCTCTCAAGGCTTCGCATTAACCCAGATACATATATCACTTATGCTATATTCACCTGTAAGAAGAAATCTAGGGAATCTTGATACGGGAGTATATTCTGAGATGGGAACCATAGTTAAGTCAAGTTTCATAATTCAAACCTAACATATCTTGGAACAATTGAGAAATGTGTCGAAGTTTAAGTGGACAAACATATCGAAAATCTAGGTAAACGAGTTTAAAACTAAATGTCATCTAAAGGTCAACGATATTGGTGATATGTCTCAAACAACTGATATGATCCTTTGACACGAATTCACAGAAATATGTCTGTAAATATGTTTGTACATAATTTACTTGATTAAATTTCTATAAATATGCTTCTACATAGTTTATCTGCTTTACAGATTAAAACCAAAAAGATTTTCAGTGAGTTTTAGCATAAACTTGAAAAAAAATTCAAAAAGATTTTATTTCTACATTAGTTACTACAAGCCAATGTTGGAGAACGGATCTTTGAAGTCTGGTAAGGTGCGAAACTGGTAGAAATCTAATTGACAACGGGCTGGGAGCTAATTTGTAAAATCTGATAAGCCGAAACGATTAAAAGTTCATTAATTTGAAACTGATTTTGAGAAAACCAACAGTTTGTTCATAACGGGTCAAACCGAGGTCATTAACATGGACTCGGCAGACAAATCGGTTAACCAAGGTCATTAGCTTGGACTTGGTCAATTGAGTGGATAGTTAAAACTGGTAAAAATTGAAAAGTTCAGGGTTTAGATTGAAAAATTAGAGAAATTTTGATTTTGAGTTGATCAAGTTCGCCCGGACTTGTTATCAAGTTTGACCGAACTTGTCTGTGCTTCTAAGGGATGATTATATGACAAGTTCGCCCGGACTTATATCTGATCTTTGTTGATTGGTTTGAAAAGTTCGCCCGAACTTGTTAAGTATAAATACATTGCAAGTTCGTCCGAACTTCATTACTCGTTTTCACAATATTCAGAGCGAACTTAGGCGATTTGAGAGATTTTCAAAATTGATAAGTTTGTGTCGAATTGCTACCCAATTTCTTTGTGATCTTTAGTGATTGGCACATTAAAGATCGTGGCTCAGGTATTAATGATCATTTGGACCAAGATTTGACCATGTTTAAATGATCTAGATCGGGACATGACAAATGGATGAGATTTAAGAAGTTTAAGAACAATTAAACCATAAAATCAATTAATCAAACCTAATCGATCATAAAAATAGATTTAATTTGAACCAGAATGGCATGAACATGATGATTGCAGGTTTTGTTGAAAGAGATGACAAGTTCGCCCGAACTTGTCAACTGGTTCTTTGAACCAAGTTCGGCCGAACTTGTCTTCATGAGTTAACTGTTAAGATTCTCACAAGTTCGCCAAACTTGTCTGAATCTGTTTCAAATGTTAAGTTTTAACAAGTTCGCCCAAACTTGTTTAAGAAACAATAACAATGATTTGATAAGTTCGCCCGGACTTATCTAAATATGTTTCAAATGTAAAATCTTACAAGTTCGCACGAACTTGTTTAGAAATGGTCATAATGTTAACATGTTCGCCCGGACTTGATAGTTTGTAATGTTTAAATGGCAATACAAGTCCGCCCGAACTTGATATATGATTTGGTAAAAAATTTTATACTTTGACTAATTTTGTCTCGGTCTTCGTGATTGCAGAATGTTCAGCTCTCGTTTAATAAATTCCACAATACGTGCATTATGCTCGACAAGACTGTATGTCCATCACTCGAAGCATTTGACAGTATACTCAAATTTATGGAGCGGATTCCAATTCACAAAGCTATTACGGAAAAGACGATGGTTTATAGGTCGCACGTCTATAGATTTTGTAGTTCTGCGGCAATGAATGATGATAATACAGTAATTAAATCAGTGGTTCGTGTTGGAGACGAGGATAAGGAGATTACAGTATCTGAATCTGACATCCGAAAAGTTCTGAATTTCAACGACGATAAGAATGATCCAATGATGCTAGATCAACGAATGGTGCGAGGTTGTTTCTGCAGAATGGGCTACAAGGGGCATGTAAACGAATCTACCTTGAAGAAAGGGGGAGTTCAGAACCCCTACAAGTTTCTTATGCATGAAATTATTCACGCATTCAGTCATCGAAAGGTTGGATTGGACGATGTTCAAGACTACATGCCTTGCATGGCCACAACGCTCGTGTTAAACAAAAGTTCAACTTTTCTAAGCTCGTGTTCACGCATATGAAGAATAACATGGGATCGAATAGGCTCGTGATGTATCCAAGATTCATACAGATGTTGATCGATGACAAATTCAAGAAAATCGTGAAGGATCCAAATGATATTGTTTATCTTAGACATCTGGACGATACAACTGTCAAGAAGCTTATTACGTTCCAGAAACAAGCTTCAGCACCTATCGCAAAGCCTTCATTTGGTGCAATAGTTTCTGCTGATTACGTTGCGCCACCAGAGTACAAATGGTGAAAAGATGACAGTGGTGACGAAAAAGAAAGAAACGCTGAGTTAGAATGGCTGTCTACTTTCAAAGAAAAGCGCAGTGATTGGTTTCTAAAGAAAGTTGTTGCTGAAGAGAAAAAGAAAGTTTCATGGAAAGAAAGTTGAAACAATGTTAACTGATGAAGATGAGCCTAAAAACATTCAAACCAAAGCTGGATCGAGTGCAACAGTAAACATTAAAAGTCAAGAGAAAACAACTAAAGAAGATGACGTTATTTCTGTGACATCTGATAATGATGAAGAAAGTGATGATTCTCTTGAAAGGGCTACAAAGAAAGCAATTGCCAAAACAGCAGCAGAGAAAGTTAAAGAATCGGATGTTGATTATGAACCGGAGATCAAAAAAGGTTCTGATGATGAGAGACCAAAGAAAAAGGCAAAACGTGTTAAGTCTTCTGCTAAAGCTACAACAACGAAGACTTCAGGGTCTCCTAGTACCAAAGGGAAGTTAAAGCCTAAAAGCCGCCGATATATTGGAAAGAAAAAAGGCACAGAAGTCACACAAGAACCTTCTGCTGCAAAACAAACATGAGTTACACAAGAACCTCATGCGGCTGAGAAGATTAAATCTTCTGAAGTTCAAGAGACGATAGTACAGACAGGAGTCACACAAGAACCTCCTGAGTCTGAATTGCTCAAAATTCCTATCATTACATCTCAAGATCCACCAACAACTTCTCAACCAGAAAGCTCTATTCCTAAAGATGTTCATACAACGAGGAGTATGCCAAAGTCTACACCGAAAACTACTCCGAAGTCAAAGTTGTTTGGAAGCATTCCTGATGAACCTGTAAATCTTCAAGATCTAAACGATTTCTTCCTAGAATCAGACGTTGATGAATAAGAAAAGCGAGTTAAAGTTCTGGAGGATAAAGTAGCAAAGAATGAAGCTGAGAAAGCAGTGTTAGAAAAGCTGGTGAAGCAAGGTGAAGTTGAAAAGGAGATCTTAAACGACAAAGTTAAATTCCTGGAAGGTGATCGGGTATTTGAAAACCCTAATTGAAAGTCTGTATGATGCGAACGAAAGGCTGCAGAAAGAAATTGCAGAACTACGATCAGAGAGGGATTTGAATGACAGAAGACTCAACAGACTTCACAAAGTATTATCTAACAGTCTGGGTATTGATTTTGCTGCAGAGTATGTTCGAATAGATCTTCAAGAAGCTAAAGAAAGGCAGAAAAGAATTAGCTGAACACGGGAAGGGTAAACATGTTGTAGAGAGTATGCCCGAGATAACAGAGCCTGTGATCGAGTCTGCGAAAGCTTCAGAGTCTGTTATTGCACCAGAGACAGAGGCTGAATAGAAAGACGATGAAGAAGCTGAAGATAAAGATGATGATGAACCTGTTGATGATACTAAAGATGACTCTGACAACGATGATGGTAATAATGATGATAAGGGAGGAGTTGGTCTGAAAGTTATAGATGCCAAAGTTTCTAATGAGTTTGATTTCTCTTTGTTGCTGAATGATGATGCGAATAGAATGGAAGATCAAAGTCAGGGGGAGCAAAAGGAGCAGACAGGGCAAAAGGATGATATTGATATGACAGATGTGATTACCGCAAATCCTGTTGCTGCTATACCAACAAAGCCAATGATTCTGATGCTAGAACACAATGTTGAGGAAGGCGAGTTTGTTCACAACTACTCAAAGGAAGATCTAGCAAAGTTGCTTAACGTTGATGCTGAATCCTTTGACTTCGATTTTGAAGAAGATATGGTGAAAATTGATACATTTGAACCGAATGAATATTGTTACAAAAGAAGGTCCAATTCTGACAATTACAACAAGGTAATTATTGAAGATTGGTCGTCAGATGATGAAAAGGATGAAGCTGAAAAGTATGTTGGTACAAATACATATAACTTTCCTACATTTGAAGAGATGTATGAGCAGTTGAATGATAATCTGCTGAAAGAAAAGATTTCTGAGTTTTGTATGAGAAGGAAAGATTCCAAAACCAATGACAAAGGAAGAGATTGCACAAGCAAAGAAGTCCTGGTTTAAAGAGATGCCGAGGGAAAGAAAATTTCGAAGATCGTTAGCATTCTTTACCAGAGATGCAGATATATCATTGGGAGACATACTGAGTTGGGGTTGGTTGAAAGAAATTAATGTTTACGCCATCAAAAGAGAAGTTGGAGTTCAATACTTTCGACACATGGCAGATTTCAAAACACTTCCATACTGGGATGTAGAGGAGTTGGTACAAACGAGAAATGTTTCTTACCATATGAAGTTTATTGATCAGTTATTGTGGAAGATGATCAAATTTGAAGCGACGCAAGGGTTCAAGTACTGGAAACCATTCATTCCAAAGCGCCAAATCAAAATGAACAAAAAGACTAGTGAAAAGGATATTACATTGATTATGAAGCGTCCAAGAGCAATGAGAAACATGCCCCTAATGCCGATTGAACAAGATTTATATCCATTGTTTAAGTGGTGGCAGGTTGATCCGACGACATGTGAAGCAGTGACAGTGCTGAGATTTGAAGATCATCTGGATATCACTAAAGAAAGAGTTGAAATGTTTCAGACAGAAGGATTAAGAGGGTTATGGAGGATGATACGTATACTAGACCCGATGTGGCTAGTGAATTGCTCAAAGGAGGATATTAAATGTTTATTCTTCAGTAAGATATGCTATGAGGATCGTGAGAAGGAACAAGCGATGCAATATTAGAGGATTATGAATGTTTGCTACACGCATGGTGTGAATTCTGGAAGAATGTGGGAATCCAGTTGGAGGGAACTTGAGCGCAAGGAGTTTTTGAAGGAAGAAAGGCGAATAGAATGTATAAACGAAAGGGTAGAGAGGCAAGACTCAGACGTTTTCAGTTCATGACTAAAGTGCCACCTATTGACCAAACGCCGATTCCATCCAAGAACGTAGAAAGAAACCAATCAAGAACTTCTTTGGACGCGTTAGACAAAGATAGAGCTTTGAAGACTGATCAAGACGAAGACGATATCCAAGGGGGAGTCTGTTAGTACATAATGTCTATGTCTTAGTCTTGGATCAAGTATGTTTAGTTTGGGCTAGATTATGTCAAAATTTAAGGGTATTTATGTAAATATTATGCAAGTTCACCGGAAACAGAATGTGAGAATAAGTTCGGCCGAACTTGTTCTAAACAAGTTCGCCTGAACTTATTATCCTCCTAGCGAACTTGTACTAGCATAAATAGTGTGCCTTAGTTTGTCATTTGTAACTTTTGCAACTTTGTCACGATAGAGGCGAAGCTCTGCCCAATCAGGATCTTTCATGTATTTGGACTTTATGATCAATAAACAACAATTAAACCAGTAATCTTTGCATATTTGATTAACACGTCACATAATTTCTGCCTATATGAATATTAGATACCAAATTAGGTTCCTGTGCTAATCAAGGAGCGATCTAACAAGTTTTTTAGGCTCCTTTTGACAAGTTCGTGCGAACTTGGTCACTATGTGACAAGTTCGGGCGAACTTGATCAAAATATTACAAGTTCGGGCGAACTTGATCAAAAGGATACGTCTAAAACCCCTCCTAATGTCCATAAATGTCCAAATTCATGAGCGTAGGTGATAACCATAGCTCTTATACCAATTGAAGGTCCATGATCAGGCGGTTCAAGACGGAAGTTAGTGCGTAAACGTAAACTGATTCGATAGAATGTTATTACAATGGATTAGAAACAGAATACAACAGAAGTCTTCATTCATACCGAAAGGGTATACATCTTTAAGTCCAGCTGTCGGAGTTCCTGGAGAGAATCCGGCAACACCTCCCCATAGGGATGGCAAAACTTAAATGACAAATGAACAACACACCTATATATAGGGTAACAAGTTTGCCCGGAGTGTGCATGGACAAGTTCGGGCGAACTTGTCCTTCACAATACAAGTTTGGGCGAACTTGACCATCACATGTCAAGTTCGGGCGAACTTGACCTTCACAGGTCAAGTTCGGGCGAACTTGTTCCCAATTTCACTACTCGCTCCGTATTTTGGTCGTGTGTTCAATTCTAACCTATACAATATTCAACACACGCTCAATCTAGCCTATTCGACAAGTGACGAACACCAAGTGCATCAACAACACTGCTCTTTATAGTTATGAAGAGGGTGCTGGAAATGGAAAGGATCGGGGTTATGATCAATTTATTGATATAACCTCTGGAGGAAACTATAACTCTGATTCTTATCCACCCAATTATGCTTTTACTGCTAGTGGAATGCCAATCCTCTGATAGTCTCTCTTTTGAGTTAAATGACCTGCAACATTTTGATCCAAATGAATTAGAAGAAATGGACATTTTACATCAAGTTGCCTTGCTAAGTGTGAGAGCAAGCAGGTTTTACACAAGAACTGGTAGAAAATATCCATGGTTGCATGGGGGTCAAAGGTTGGGTTAGATAAATCTAAATCAAGTGCTATAAATGTAACAGGCAAGGACACTTTTCTAGAGAGTGTAGATCTCAAGTTTCAGGACCTATTGTAACACATACTGGCCCTAGACCTCAGCACACACAAAGCACTACCCAATATTCCCAATATACCCCTGTCCATCAAGTGCAAAACACTGCTCATTATGCACACCCTACTGCCACTATTCCTGTGCACTATGTCCAAACCACTGTTCCACAAATTCAGTATGTCCAAACATCACCACATCAAGTGCATGTGCAACAAGCACCACAAAGCACTCAAACTACTCAAACTACTGCTCCGGCAGAGGTTAATCAGCAAAACTTTTTCACACAAAAGTTTGTGGACTGGAGTAGTTTGCCTGAGGAATTAACTGATGGAAACTTTGGTCTATGGCCAAAAATGATTTAGAACATGAATATTTTTGTTTAATGTCCATAGAGACAATTGTTGAAGGTGATGAGTCTGTGGAACAAGTGTCTAAGTCTGATAAAATTCAAAATTGTGATGAAGCAGTGGTTACACCAGCGATTACACAAAACACTGTTGATGAAGGAAAGAACTATCTATCTGATCCATGGGATTCAAAGGATGGTGAAGATGATTGTGATTGTGCTCTTATGGTTGCCTCTAAGGTATCATCTCATATTCTAAAGGATCTCTGTTCAGAAAAATGTATAATAGCTTTTTATAACATTAAACAGGTGAATGAAAACCTTAGGAACAAAATGTTAAAAAAATGAACTTCATTTTGAAAAACTTATCAAAGAGTTAAAACCAAAATTGTTTTCAAAAGATTATGAGACCAGTAGCCTAATGCATGAAGCTAGCATAACCAAGGACCAACTCCAAACTATGGTAGATAAATACCAAGTTTGCAAAAAGGAGTTAGAGGATACCCAGATCACATGTGAAAAATGGGAAGAATCTTCAAAAGGTTTTGAAATTATGCTAGAAAAACAGATCAAGAGTAACACAAAATTTGGCATTGGTTTTGAAATTGAAGAAGAAGCCATTGAAAATGTTATAAAAATTGATTCTAGAAAGGTTGAAGTAGTTCCAACAAATTTGGCTGGAAATGAGATAAAAATCACTGATAAAAATGGTAACAAAATTTCTCTTGAAAAACATGAAGGGCCTTCAACTTTTAAAGAAATTGAGAAATACCAATTCAAACCCACATGGTCAGATGAAATTGATATTCTTGAAAATTTCAAGCCAATGGACTTCACAACCATTGAAGGTGTCAAGGCACCAAAGGCTAGAATCATTCCCATCAAAGACTTTCCAGCAGAGGTTACAACATCTGCTGAGAAGAAATCTGATAAAAAGAAGAGGGAAAAGATCACACATTTGTTTTCTGAATTTTACAACAAAAGGAATCATGTAGCAGAAAACTGTTTTTCTTTTAAAAGCATATGACATAAACAAAACACATGTAATCCCAAATGATTCAAATGTTTTATCTGTGGGAAAACAAATCATCTAACTCATGAGTGTGTTTATCTTCAAACCTATGATCAAAAGGTAAAAGAGATCAAAGCAAAAGCTCTTGAGAAAGAAAGTTCAAGCTCTGCTAGAAATAAATCTAAGCAGACCTTTGAATCTGTTGAAACATCTATCACAAAAGCATTGAACAAAACCTCTGTTCCGATAGAGGTACAAGTGACAGATGCTCCACCTCCAAACAGGTATTCAAGAGGACATGGACAACCAGTTTATCAAAATGTTCCTATGAGCTATGAAGGTTACAAAAAACCTTCAAAGCCCAAAGTGAATCGATATACTCATGGTTACCAACATCTGACAGGAAATGGTTCACAACAATGGTTACAAAGGCAAACTCAAACCACTGACCATACTCCTGGATTTGAGAATGGACAATCTGTGAACCTATCCAAAGCCATCCCGGATTTGGAACCTCATCTAAACTAATTGTTTACTTCTGTGTAGGGAGCTTCTACTTGCCTTGATAGTTTATGGTATGTAGATAGTGGAGGCTCCAGACACATGACAAGATGTAGAGTCCTTCTCAAAGACTTCTTGCTCATGGCGGGGGTGATATATCTTTTGGTAACAATTCAAAAGGGAAGGTGTTGGGTTCAGGGTGTGTCTAGGCTGGGAATCTCAAATTTGAAAATGTTAATTTAATTGACAATCTAAAATTTAATCTTCTGAGTGTCTCACAAATGAGTGACAAAGGATATGGATCCTTCTCTACAAAGAAAACCTGTCAAATTGTAGGACCAGAGGTTGTTAAAAACATTGACCAAATTATTGCTGAGAGCAAAGCACAACTCGTTGCTCATAGGAGTGGCAATGTGTATGTGGTTGATATGTTGAAAGATAACCCTATGTCTAATGCATGCCTGTTCTCAATTGCTTCCAGCAAAGACACAGAGTTATGGCATAGAAGACTTGGGCACACAAATCTGAAAACAATCACCAGACTCTCTAAAAATTGTCTTGTCAGAGGTTTACCACAGAAACAATTTACTTATGAAGAACATTGTGTTTCCTGTTTAAAAGGTAAACAACATAAAAGTTCTTACAAGTCAATTGAAGAGTCCAAAACAACCCAGTGTTTGCAATTGCTGCATATGGATTTGTTTGGCCCTGTGAAATCATGATTTTAAATGAAGAAAAGATTTTGTTTAGTCATTGTTGATGATTTTTCAAGGTTTACATGGACTTTCTTTTTACACTTCAAAGATGAAACAATGGTATATTGCAAAACTTTGTCAAACAAGTTGAAAAGTAGTATGACATTCCTGTAAAAATCTTTAGGAGAGATAATGGGACAGAGTTTAGAAATAAGGAGTTAGATGCCTTCTGTGAGTCAAAAGGGATTGCTAGGCAATTTAGTGTCCCAAGAACTCCAGAACAGAATGGGGCAGTTGAAAGGAAAAATCAAACTCTAGTTGAATCTGCAAGAACCATGATAGCAGACTCTGGTTTACCTTTGTCCTTTTGGACAGAGGCTGTAAACACTACTTGTTATGTTCAAAACAGAGTTTTGATTAACCCAGGTATCAAAAGACTTCCTATGAATTGCTTTACAAAATCAAACATCTGATCTCATATTTTAAAGTTTTTGGATGTCCTTGTTTTATTTTGAACTTAAAAGATTCCATTTCCAAGTTTGCAGCCAAAGTGACTGTGGTTATTTTTGGGATACTCAACCACTGCCAATGCCTACAGAGTGCTTAACTCTAGGACCAAGTGTGTTGAAGAAACTCTGAATGTGAAGTTAAATGAACTTTCATCTTTAAAAATTCCAGCAAATCCTGCTGAATTGTTTGATCTAGATAAATTTACATTTGAAGATGTGTTTGTCAAGACTAACACTGCAGGAACATCACAGTCATCACCACATGAGCAAGGATATGATTGCATTCTTCCAAACTCAAGATTTGTCCTTCAAGCAGAGGAGCAGATGTTAGTAACAATGGTGAAAGCTCTGCTGGCTCAACAGTGGTTAATTCTCAATCCTCTGCCTGTTCTCAAAACCAAAACACTGTTGATAAAAATCCATCAAATCTGGATTAAAATCAACAAACATTCACTACCATACCACCCATACCACCACCTCCATTCTAATTAGAGGTTGTACCATCAAATTCACCAACAGAGGATAGCACAGATGATACACATTTGCAAGCTTCACCTCAAAATGCACTTGTACCATATCAAGGTGATTTGATCTTCCTCAAAAGCCATCCATTGGATCAAGTTATTGGCAACATAAATGAGGGAGTGCTCACAAGAATCCAATCCCAAACATTTGCCTTTTTGTTGGCTTTCTATCACTCATCCAACCTGTCAAGTACCAAGAGGCACTGAAAGATAATAGTTGGGTAGAAGCTATGCAAGAGGAGCCCCTTCAGTTTAGAAGACAACAAGTTTGGGAACTTGTACCACTGCCTAAGGATGTAAGTCTAATTGGCACAAAGTGGATTTTCAAGAACAAAATAGATGAAAGGGGTATTGCTGTCAAGAACAAAGCAAGGCTCATGGTTCAAGGCTACAGACAGGAAGAAGGCATTGACTATGATGAAACCTTTGCTCCTGTAGCAAGGTTAGAACTGTTCGTATCTTTTGCCGCTAACCACAACATCAAAGTGAAGGTCCGTGATCAGGCGGTTCTAGACGGAAGTTAGTGGATAACGTGTCAATTTCGGTAGAATGTTATTACAGAAAGGAGTAGAAGTAGAATGCAGCGGAAGTCTTCATTCATACCGAAAGAGTATACATCTTTATAAGTTCAGCTGCCGGAGTTCCTGGAGAGAATCCGGCAGCACCTCCCCGTAGGGATGCCAAAAACTTAAATGATAAAT
Organism: Scalesia atractyloides; assembly: GCA_947069175.1. Classification (NCBI taxonomy): domain Eukaryota; kingdom Viridiplantae; phylum Streptophyta; class Magnoliopsida; order Asterales; family Asteraceae; genus Scalesia; species Scalesia atractyloides. Next base: position 37,833,116 of record CAMTDV010000015.1, read on the forward strand.
GAACACACACCACCTATTTATAGGGTAATAAGTTCGCTGGTAAGCATCTAAGTTCGGGCGAACTTGACCTAGTCAAGTTCGGCCGAACTTGACATCAACATTGCCATTATGAGCGAACTTGACCTTCACAGGTCAAGTTTGAGCGAACTTGTTACATTTTACACTGAAAACTCCGTATTTCGGTCGTGTGTTCAATTCTAACCTATACAATACTCAACACACGCTCTATCTAGCCCATTCGACAAGTGACGAACACAAAGTGCACCAACACGGTTCTAGATTGAAGTTAGTGCGTAATGTGTCAATTTTGGTAGAATGTTATTAAGAAAGGAGTAGAAGTAAATTGCAACGGACGTAATATGTTATTCATTCATACAGAAAGGGTATATATCTTTTCCATCTTTTGGAGTTCCTGGAGAGAATCCGGCAGCACCTCCCCGTCTGGGAGCGCAAAAACTTAATCACAAATGAACACAGACCACCTATATATAAACATCCTAGGTTAATTCGTACGAACTACACATGTTGTAATTCGTACGAATTTGGCAATGCCAATTCGTATGAACTAGGCTCCACTTCGTACGAAGTGACACTGTAAACTCCGGTTAGTTCGTACTTGGGTCGTATATTCGTATCTAATCTATACAATATTCAACACACGCTCTATCTAACCAATTCGAACAGCGACGGACACAAAGTGCATCAACAAATTCCCCTTTGTCCGTTACTGTCGAAGCTTGATCTTGAACTTCAATCTCTGAGCCGTGTTTCAATATTCTACCACTTCAATCAAGGTATCTGCCGATGTCATCGAAACGCATCAACAAACTCCCCCTTAATTGATGATCCGGTTTGCGTTTTCAACATTAAAATCCTACTGAAAACTCCAGTTCAGATCTCTGTTTGCACGTTCTCCGACCTCCTCTGATTTGCTTGACTAACAAATTTTCTTGAAAAAACACCTATATGAAGCTAATCAATGCAGCTTCTTCTCCGTTTCAACGATAACCGCATCTGAGTTTAGTTTTTGAATAAGCACTGTAGCACCGATAGTCTATTCCGCAAACTCCTAATCTTTCAAAAACTCAACTGGCAATATATAGAAACTTCGAATGACCACACCTGTAAACTTCAAATGAATGAATACCCGTGAAAATCTGAAATCCCGATTTCCGTAATCACATTTAAGCACACTCCTGAAAGATTAATTAGCAAATCGGTAATCTGTTCAATCAGCAAATTTTCATCGGAATCAAATCATCTGGTAGCACATCAAATCTGAGAAGCATTCGTCCACTATCAGAATCACATTCTTCCTGTTCAGTCACAATAACAGATATATAGCTCACTTCGCAGAAGCGGGCGCCCTGAAACTACAAAACATCCCTATTCCGGATTTCTCGAAAAAATAGTTCATTTGCTTTGCACAGCTAAAGATAAGCATTCGTGTATGCACCAACCCCACATCGAAGATCAGGCTTTTAAACCCCTAAGCATCAATCTGTATTATGATCTGAAAATTCTGAACTTCCTGTGGTCACGAAATCCCAAGTATGATCTATTTCGTGAGCAACTGGTACACAACTTTGTCTGAAAGATTCATCATATCGTCTTCCTTAGTCATGATTCCTCGTACAGCCCAGAGCAACTGAAACTACAAGACATCCCTATTTTCTGGCGCTTAGCCGGAAAATAGTTCATTTGCAATGCAGAGTTAATGATAGGCAGTCGTGTGTGCTTCCACCACCATACGAAGACTTTGGTGTCAATCCACGATCACACCCTTAGAATCTGATAAACAACTCCTACAAAACTCAGTTATGTAACCCTCTACTTCAATGAAAAGTAGACATCAACTTGATCTCTTTACAAATGAATCTAGATCATCTACATTTCCCAGATAATCTGCAATCGGTAACCACCCGGATACTGTTGCGGCGTCACGAATTTCAAAAATGCCGGAATCTTCAAATATACTTTGAAATTTTATTCCCCTCATTTTGTAATTTCTGACCGTACAAAATTTTCATTGAAATTCACCCTCAAATCTGGAAAAATCAGTTTTCAACAAATGCGGATTTAACGTTTAGGCCCTTTGATAATCACTATACCAAAAAATCATTGTTCAAAATCGGTATTAGTGACTACCTCAATACCTTCAACATTTTGCGATCATATCATCAAATCTATACTCTGAAGCTCTAGACGGTTGTCACACCCCTACCGATGGCGGAAACATCGAGGCGGGACGAAATAGATTGCTCATTGCTCATAATACTAATTGCGACAATAATTAATTAAATCCGAATTTCATTTCATGGCATAAAGTCATTACAATACAAGGGAAATTCAAATACAACATTAACTAAGATAAAATTTGATACATCCACAATAAACCTAAACGACTAAATGTGTATCTGGCGCCATCGCTACTTCGTTTTCATGGCATCAACCTTCTCAACCTGTAACATGTTTAAAATACGGGTTCAATGCAAAAGCAAAGGCGAGTATACAAGTTTGAGTATAGCATACGTATAAGCATAAGTTTAAAAAAATCCACATGGCAACTAAGTTTACATACGAGCATATACAAGGCATGCAATATTTCTAGTCAACCCTCTGTTCACGCAACTAGTATAAATGATTCAACATGACCACTCGTTCACGGGCGGTGCGTTACTCCTATAGCGCTATACATGTCAAATGGAGGCTCAAATAAGCTAATGACTATGGTATCACATACGTTCGGTCCTAGTATAAGCAAAACATACGTATCCAAGCGTTCATGTATAATGGATTGTTCGTGCAAGTATTAAAGCATAAGTTTTGTGTTGTTTTTTATATGTAAACATGTTACACCCAAAAGTGGTAAACGTAAAAGGGGGTTCGAGTAACTCGCGGTTTTGCAAGCGTTCCGATTAGAAAAGTCCGTGAAGAGTTGTTTGTGTTGCGGGATGAACACCGAGTTATCCTACAAGAGGAAAACGTAGGTGTGAGCGTTGGAATGGTAACGAGAGATTCGGGATTTGGAATAATGCATTCAAAGTAACGTATACGAAAATATACACTAAGGTATAGAACTTGTCCTTGGGACTTTTAATAACCCATAAGGATTAGGTGTGGTTTCATAGGTTCGAGACCTATAAGAATCATTGACAAGGAACTACACACATAGTGACGACCTTATTAACTTGATAGATGCTTATTTAGTCATTATCAAGGGTTCGGTTCCAATGATTATATTATAGTCCATAGGTATATATATATATCTAGTTATATAATCATGCAGGGGGTGGGAGGATGAACCATCCACTTAGGTACCTCTTAGTGTCATGTAATTCAAGTAGGAGGTGGGAGGATTAACCATCCACTTGGAACCTCGTATGATGTTCACCACACACAAGTTACCAAAGGTAACAAGGAGGGTCTTAGAACAAGGACAAAAATTTAAATGACAAAAATGTAAAGTGTGTCGCCACTATACGAAGTAGCCAAGTGAACTACAACCCGGGGAGCACAAATCGACACACGTCGACGGCTAGGCGGGGTTGTGACACTTTAGGACTAGCAAGCTACTTAGGATAATGATGAAAATCATCAAGTGATGTGTGATCCAAAGTTAGGATAGCCCAAGCTAACCAAGGTGGACACACTATCATCAAGCTTTTGGCTTGGCATCACTTGTGAGCTTAAAGCTCTTCAAAACAGAAAGTTTAGAGTGTTAAAACACTCTTATTTACATGTTTAACAACCTTGGTTAGTCTCACTAATCATAGCTTTGATTGTAAGCTCAAGAACACAAAGTTGTTTGATGAAAACATAAGTTTTGAAAGAGTTTTGTTAAAATCAGGAAGTTTATTGCACTTCAACCTCAAATATGAAGGAGTTCCATCTTGGTTTTTCATGGAAAAACCTAAGGAAACAATCCTAGAGGTGTCCCAAGTGCTAAGAAAGAAAGAACAATAAAAAAGATGAAGTATAAGTGAGGTTATGCTCACTTTAGTAACTTGAGATGAATCTGCCAACTTACTGATTTCCAGCTGAGTTTTTGAGGGTTTGAGAGTGAGATTAGTGAGTTTGTAAAGTGGAGGAAGTCTGGAGGTAGTGTGGGTTTTATAGTTGATGATTAGGGTTAGTTTGGTGAGCATTTAGTGCAGAAGCACAATCCTTGTACACCAAAATTGACCAATCCATGAGCTTAAACAATTTTCTGCCGAAACAGACAGCTGGTGGGCCGCAAGAAGAGATGGGGGACACGCTGGCGGCCCGCGAGAAGCTGGATAAAGTTTCATTTTTGGCAATTCAGCCCCCTGGAGTTTATATTTAAGGGTTTAGGGGTGTTTTAAGCATCGAAAGTGCATTTTAAGGGGGTTTTAAGTCAGTTTATCGTAAGAATAATTATAACCAAGTATGATTGCATATTTATCATGTATAAGTATTGTATAATGTATGTACGTCACGTATTTGCAAGTTCATCACACGTTTACGAATATCACCAATATGCGTTACATGTTTGAATGTATAAGTATAAAATAGTTATGACTAAGTATAACATGAATAAAATATGATTTTCCATTATGATTCAAAGTATCGGTTTACAATGATTACAAAGATTACAATGAAAGGACGATTACAAGATACAAAGGTTTCCAAAACTAAAAATACATCACGAGCTTTCTAAATATGGAAAGTATGAAAACGCTGGGCGTTACAGTCTCCCCTCCTTTAGGAAATTTCGTCCCGAAATTTAGGAAGATGCAACGAAGAGATGTGGCTACTTAGTCTTCATATCACTCTCGAGTTCCCAAGTAAATTCAGCATCACGCTTACCTTCCCATCGAACCTTGACGATAGGAATTTGACTACGCCTTAATTGCTTGATTCCTTGGTCCATGATTTCAACTGGTTTCTCCACAAAATGCAAGGTCTCATTGATTTGAAGATCTTCGAGTGGAACTTGAAGTCCTTCTTCAGCTAGACACTTCTTTAGGTTTGAAATATGAAAGACAGGATGAACGTTGTTGAGCGCTTGAGGCAGATCCAGACGATACGCTACCTTGCCAATCCTCTCGAGAATCTTGAAAGGACCTACATAGCAAGGAGTGATCTTGCCTTTCTTAGCAAATTGAACAACACCTTTCCAAGGGGATACCTTGAGAAGTACATTATCACCCACGTTGAATTCCAATGGTTTGCGTCTTCTGTCGGCATAACTCTTTTGTCGGCTTCAAGCTTTGAGGAGGTTATCACGGATTTGTAAGATCTTGTCCGTTGTCTCTTGTATCGGTTTGGGACCGGTGATTTGAGAGTCTCCGATCTCGTGCCAACAAATAGGCGAACGACACTTATGACCATACAATTCTTCAAATGGAGCCATTTGAATACTTGCGTGATAACTATTATTGTACGAGAATTCTACCAATGGTAAGTGTGAATCCCAGTTGCCACCAAAATCGATTACGCATGACCTAAGCATATCCTCCAAAGTTTGGATAGTACGCTATGTTTGACCGTCGGATTCAGGATGAAAAGTGGTGCTAAGGTTAAGACGAGTGCCAAGGGCGGATTGAAATGTTTGCCAAAGGCGGGAGGTGAAATGATCATCGCGATCGGAAATGATGTCAATGGGAGTACCATGACGACTAATGATTTCATCCGTGTAGATACGGGCCAATTTCTCGACCTTGTAATCTTCCCGAATGGCAAGGAAATGAGCGGATTTGGTCAATCGGTCAATGATAACCCATATACTGTCATAACCAGACGAAGTACAAGGAAGCTTGGTAATGAAGTCCATAGCAATACTCTCCCATTTCCAGACAGGAATTTCTAGTTGTTCGAGTAAGCCAGAGGGGCGTTGATGTTCAGCTTTCACCTTAGAACAAGTAAGGCACTTTGAGACATAGAGAGCGATATCTTTTTTCATTCCAGGCCACCAATAGGACGTACGAAGATCATGGTACATCTTGTCAGCGCCAGGATGAATGGAGTATCGGGATTTGTGGGCTTCATCCATCAGGGTGGTTCGAAGGTTAAGACGATTGGGAATCCAAATGCGATCATGGTAATAAAGGATGCCAACGGGTTTAGCTGCGAGTGGGTTTTCGACTCCACAATTTAACTCGTTGTCGAGGTTACCCTCATTAATGACGGCAAATTGTGCTTGGCGAATTAGCTCATGAAGTTTTCCCACAATTTGGTGACAACGAATACTCTTGACATGAGTTTTACGACTAAGTGCATCGGCTACAACATTTGCCTTACCAGGGTGGTAGTAAATGTCACAGTCGTAGTCGTTTAACAACTCTACCCAACGACGTTGACGCATGTTGAGTTCCTTTTGATCAAAGATATGTTGGAGGCTCTTATGGTCGAAGAAGACCGTACACTTTGTACCATAAAGGTAGTGTCGACAAATCTTTAATGCAAAAACAACTGCACCAAGTTCAAGGTCGTGCGTAGTATATTTGTTCTCATGAATCTTGAGTTGTCTCGACGCGTATGCGATAACCTTGTCCCGTTGCATAAGAACGCAACCAAGACCTTGGTTTGAGGCATCACAATACACGACGTAATCGTCGTTTCCATCGGGAAGTGCAAGGATAGGAGCATTACATAGCATGTCCTTGAGGGTTTGAAATGACTCCTCTTGTTCGGGACCCCAAACAAAAGGTTTATCTTTTTGGGTCAAGGACGTTAAAGGAACGGCAATCTTGGAAAAGTTCGAGATGAAACGACCGTAATAACCAGCTAGGCCAAGGAACGAACGAATTTCAGAAGGCGATTTAGGTGCAATCTAATTCTTCACAGCTTCTATCTTTGCGGGGTCAACATGAATACCAAGTTCATTGATGGTGTGACCAAGGAATTGAACCTCTTTTAGCCAAAATTCACACTTGGAGAATTTGGCGTAAAGACGTTCGGTTTGCGAACACTGAAGGATGAGTTGCAAATGTCGCCCATGTTCTTCCTTCGTCTTGCAGTAGATGAGAATAACATCGATGAATACAATTACGAATTGATCGAGGTAAGGTTTACACACACGGTTCATGAGGTCCATGAACACTGCAGGTGCGTTAGTCAGACCAAAAGGCATAACCACGAACATCATCGTTCAAAATCGGTATTAGTGACTACCTCAATACCTTCAACATTTTGCGATCATATCATCAAATCTATACTCTGAATCTCTAGACGGTTGTCACACCCCAACCGATGGCAGAAACAACAAGGCGGGACGAAATAGATTGCTCATTGCTCATAAAACTAACTGCGACAATAATTAATTAAATCCGAATTTCATTTCATGGCATAAAGTCATTACAATACAAGCGAAAATTCAAATACAACATTAACTAAGACAAAATTTGATACATCCACAATAAACCTAAACGTCTAAATGTGTATCTAGCGTCATCGCTACTTCGTTTACATGGCATCAACCTTCTCAACCTATAACATGTTTAAAATACGGGTTCAATGCAAAAGCAAAGGTGAGTATACAAGTTTGAGTATAGCATACGTATAAGCATAAGTTTAAAAAATCCACATGGCAACTAAGTTTACATACGAGCATATACAAGGCATGCGATATTTCTAGTAAACCCTTTGTTCACGCAACTAGTATAAATGATTCAACATGACCACTCGTTCACGGGCGGTGCGTTACTCCTATAGTGCTATACATGTCAAATGGAGGCTCAAATAAGCTAATGACTCTGGTATCACATACGTTCGGTCCTAGTATAAGCATAACATACGTATCAAAGCGTTCATGTATAATGGATTGTTCGTGCAAGTATTAAAGCATAAGTTTTGTGTTGTTTTTTATATGTAAACATGTTACACCCCAAAAGTGGTAAACGTAAAAGGGGGTTCGAGTATACCCACGGTTTTGCAAGCGTTCCAATTAGCAAAGTCCGTGAAGAGTTGTTTGTGTTGCGGGATGAACACCGAGTTATCCTACAAGAGGAAAACGTAGGTGTGAGCGTTGGAATGGTAACGAGAGATTCGGGATTTGGAATAATGCATTCAAAGTAATGTATACGAAAATATACACTAAGGTATAGCACTTGTCCTTGACACTTATAATAACCAATAAGGATTAGGTGTGGTTTCATAGGTTCGAGACCTATAAGAATCGTTGACCAGGAACTACACACATAGTGACAACCTTATTAACTTGATATATGTTTATTTAGTCATTATCAAGGGTTCGGTTCCAATGATTATATTATAGTCCATATGTATATATATATATCTAGTTATATAATCATGTAGGAGGTGGGAGGATGAACCATCCACTTAGGAACCTCTTAGTGTCATGTAATTCAAGTAGGAGGTGGGAGGATTAACCATCCACTTTGGAACCTCGTATGATGTTCACCACTACACAAGTTACCATAGGTAACAAGGAGGGTCTTAGAATGTGACATCCCGGTTTTTCAGTTATCTTAAACGCGCTACCTTGTGGTTATTCATCCTACGTTGATTAATTCGGAGAATTAAATTACACGCTCGCAATAACTACGCTAACTTTGTGAATCTATTGGGTGAATTACGTGCTATGTGTTATTAGACGTTTGTAGATTATTGTATCACGCCTTGATTTCGCGATTATTAGTTTTAAAAAAATAATAATAAGAAATAAAAATAATAAATAAATAGCCAACCGAACCGAGCCGCGAAACGTGTCGACCTTGCGACCCACACCTCCTTGCGGCCCAAGGAAATAACCTAAACTTGAGACCCAAGCCACTTAACCCAAACACCCCCCCCCCCTTATTATATCCACATGCATGTTGTTTCTTTACAAAAAAAAAATAATCCAAAACCCTAACACCTAGAAGAAGGCGACAGCAGCCCCCCCCCCCCTCACGGTCGCAAAAGCTCCAACTTCCGGATTGATTCCAATCTTATCCCGGTTCCCTAGTCATCATCGTTTCAAGGTTAGGGTTTAATTGTTTTGCGATTCACATTAGGGTTTGTGTAATCTTGATCATGATTATGTGTAATGGTAGGATTATTAGTATGAAAAGTGAATGTAAAGTGTGTCGCCACTATACCAAGTAGCCAAGTGAACTACAACCCGGGGAGCACACATCGACACATGTCGACGACTAGGCGGGGTTGTGACACTTTAGGACTAGCAAGCTACTTAGGATAATGATGAAAATCATCAAGTGATGTGTGGTCCAAAGTTAGGATAGCCCAAGCTAACCAAGGTGGACACACTATCATCAAGCTTTTGGCTTGGCATGACTTGTGAGCTTAAAGCTCTTCAAAACAGAAAGTTTAGAGTGTTAAAACACTCTTATTTACCTGTTTAACAACCTTGGTTCGTCTCGTTAATCATAGCTTTGATTGTAAGCTCAAGAACACAAAGTTGTTTGATAAAACATAAGTTTTGAAAGAGTTTTGTTAAAATCAGGAAGTTTATTGCACTTCAACCTCAAATATGAAGGAGTTCCATTTTGGTTATTCATGGAAAAACCTAAGGAAACAATCCTAGAGGTGTCCCAAGTGCTAAGAAAGAAAGAACAATGAAAAAGATGAAGTATAAGTGAGGTTATGCTCACTTTAGTAACTTGAGATGAATCTGCCAAGTTACTGATTTCCAGCTGAGTTCTTGAGGGTTTGAGAGTGAGATTAGTGAGTTTGTAACGTGGAGGAAGTCTGGAGGTAGTGTGGGTTTTATAGTTGAGGATTAGGGTTAGTTTGGTGAGCATTTAGTGCAAGAAGCACAATCCTTGTGCACCAAAATTGACCAATCCATGAGCTTAAACAATTTTATGCCAAAATAGACAGCTGGCGGGCCGCGAGAAGAGATGGGGGACATGCTGGCGGCCCGCGAGAAGCTGGAGAAAGTTTCATTTTTGGCAATTCAGCCCCCTGGAGTTTATATTTTAGGGTTTAGGGGTGTTTTAAGAATCGAAAGTGCATTTTAAGGGGGTTTTAAGTCAGTTTATCGTAAGAATAATTATAACCAAGTATGATTGCATATATGTATCATGTATAAGTATCGTATAATGTATGTACGTCACGTATTTGCAAGTTCATCACACGTTTACGAATATCACAAGTATGCGTTACATGTTTGCATGTATAAGTATAAAATGGTTATGACTAAGTATAACATGAATAAAATATGATTTACCATTATGATTCAAAGTCTCGGTTTACAATGATTACAAAGATTACAACGATACGACGATTACAAGATACAAAGGTTTCCAAAAATAGAAATACATCACGAGCTTTCTAAATATGGAAAGTATGAAAACACTGGGCGTTACAACGGTGTCCCCGAACATGCCGTTTCAGTCATCGAAAACTCGAAAAAGCTTCTATCACCAAATTTTTTCTTGACACTAATCCCATCAATACAATCAATAACTTTTTATGCACTAGTCTCACTTCGTACGAACTAGACCTTAACTTCATACAAATTAGTTCTCTAGTTCGTATGAATTGGCCACTTCGTACGAATTAGGACCCCTACTTCGTACGATTACAGCTCACACAAAGTGATTTTAGTTACGTTTTTCGATCCAGAATCTTTATTTCTTCGAATTTCGAGATGATTCCACCATAGATCTGGTCGAAATGGTTTTCTAACAATCCTATTCGTTCAATTTTACTTTTTGTCCATGGATTGTCCTTAATTTTGATGATTTACGTCTAAGACCCCTCCTAAGTCCATAAATGTCCAAAATTCATGAGCGTAGGTGATAACCGTAGCTCTGATACCAATTGAAGGTCCGAAATCAGGCGTGTCTAGATGGAAGTTAGTGCGTAACGTGTCAATTTCGGTAGAATGTTATTAAGAAAGGAGTAGAAGTAGATTGCAGCGGAAGTAATATGTTATTTATTCATACCGAAAGAGTATACATCTTGTCCAACTGCCGGAGTTCCTGGAGAGAATCCAGCAGCACCTCCCCGTCTGGGAGTGCAAAAACTTAATCACAAATGAACACAGACCACCTATATATAGACATCCTAGGGTAATTCCTACGAACCAGACATGTTGTAATTCGTATGAACTTGGCAATGCCAATTCGTACGAACTAGGCTCCACTTCGTACGAAGTACTACTTCATACGAAGTGACATTGTAAACTCCTGTCAGTTCGTACTCGGGTCGTGTATTCGTATCTAATCTATACAATATTCAACACACGCTCTATCTAACCGATTCGAACAATGACGGACACAAAGTGAATCAACACAAACTGTTACGCAAGCATAATTCGTTTAATGCGACATACACTCCGGAACAATGACACAATCTAAGCATACCCTAAATATCCTTTACATAACTTAGAAATAAGTTTTGAAGGGTTCGGTATGGCAAAAACATGTTTATTCAGGCTTAGGGACTATTTGCGTCATTTGCGAAAGTCTGCCGATTCTCGTAATTTTTAATACGAACCATGTTTAGACATCCAAAAAATTTTGTAATCAATAAAATCTTGTATTTTATTAATAAGAATGCAAAAAAAAATCAATCTCGTTAAACCATTCGTCATAATTAAGCGAAAAAACGCAACCGTACAACCGAACAAACCGACATCCACAATATTTTTGAACATATTTGAAGTTCCCTATTCTTTAATATCCTTTTAAAGCCTGAAAATTAGATTAACGGGTGTTAAACGCAACAAAACAAGTCCAAGGGCCTAAACTGCCATTTTTCAAAACTTCCTCCAGGTCCTATGCTTACGGACCCTAAGCATAACCTCCATACGGTCCTTAAAGACCCCCCAGCTCAGCTGTTTTGCTGGGAGCTTCTTGTTTCATTGCTTGGCCTCCAAGAACTCGAATTTTCCAGCTTTGTTCCTGCAAAGGAGATGTGTTATGACCACCCTAGGATCATGCCAACACATGAGACATGTGTGATGATCTTGTGGCTTCAAAAACACTATAAACATGTGTGACCACCCTAGGACTCCTAATTCTCAGTTCATTACTGCCATACACTTCCAAGTAAGTGTTACTTTGGTGCAATTTCCTATATTGAGGCAAAAGTCAAATAGTTTGACTTTCTGTTTGACTTTCGATTCTAACCATTTTTGGTCAAGTCAAATTTCAATTGAACTTTGCAACGTGATCGTAATCACAAAGGTTATAATCCCTTGCGATTGCACCTTCTGATTACCACGTTTACTAGCCGAAGTGACGAGTTAAAGTTTCAGTCAAAAATGCCCAAAATGTGCATTTTACGACGGAACTATTTTCGGTTATCAAAACACTAAGTTTTGATACCAAATCAGTTTTGCAACTTAGTTAGACATGTTTTGATGTGTCTAACTCGTCACTTCTAATTTACTGTTTTATATGGGTCGTAAGTCGAGCGGTCTTGACCACCGCTTTGACTTTCGAATCCAACCCGTTTGGTCGATCTTAGGATCTGACTAAACAAATATGTGTTACCATAGTTGTATAGGGAATAACTCTCTGAGGTTATACCTTATGGTCACATTGTTTGGTTAGTGTTATGATAAGTCGCTTTTATGATCATTAATAATGACCAAAAAGACCCTTTTTGCGCATAAATCAATTTTAAGCATATGTGACCAAGGTTTTAACATATAAACTGATGTTACAACAGTTGTAAACATGTTTTGGCATATAAGACTTATCATAAGACATATCTAACCATCCGAACACATATTGACACAAATGACCCGTAAACGTAGTGTAAACTACCTTAACAAGTCATAACGGGACAAAAGCACTTAGGATTCATTACAAATCAGAATATTAAGTTTGTTAAACCGTTTCATATAAGTTCCAACACTAATTTGGTTTACAAGTGTAACACCTCGCTTTTCGCAACTTTCCGTTTTTAGAAAGATGGTATCATATTTCTATTTTCGGAAACTCTTTCCTTTGTAATCGTATCTCATCTTGAGTCGTTGCAAATCCAAGACTCCGATCGTAATGAAATTGATCTTTATGTAGAATATACATTACTTATACATGTTTATACATCGATTCATACACACGTTTATTAACACTAGCAGAAACCCGATGGCAATTTATAGCGCAATACTCGTATTCTATTTGTTTATCAATCCTCTTCCGATATATTTTAGAGTACTTATGTTAGTTCCCTTCCTCTATTTTAATGTGAGGGAGTTTTATATATTATAAAAGTGGTTATGGGGGTTGTAAGTAGAAGAGAGAAATGTTATTGTTCATCTGTAAATTTGAGAGGACACTGTTCATCCATATAAATTTTTTTAATATTTTTTAAAAGTGGTTGTTAGGATGAGAGAGAAAATATAATAATAAAGGTAGAAAAAAATATATTATTTAATTAAAATAAGAGAGAATGTTATAATTTTAATGTAATTATAAGAATGAAGATAGGGGTTGAGATATAAATGCTCTTATAGCATAGATATATGTCTTAAAAATCTCTATCAAATGATAACAAACACAGGAATAAGAAAATATTAAGTCATAAAGGTGGTAATTTAAAATCTGATTAATATGATTATGAGATTATTATATGACGTATACATTTTTTTATATGACGTATACATTTTTTTGTTAAGCATATTAGGTTGCTATTATCACAAGGATCAAAATTTAAAAGCATTGATATCAAAGAATCAGCATTTCTAGTTAGAAAAAGAAGAGTAATGAATTGAATAAGGTTTAAATAAGACATAAAAATACACTAAAACATAAAATAATGATTTATCTAAACATATGCTATCTTAAAATATACAACTTCATGTGTTTCGGGCACTTTTTCGTAATTTTCATTGATATTTCCAGTTCCCAATTAAACAAATGTTCTGATACAATCATTGTATTATCAAACTCCAATATGCTTGTTGGTGTTCCCAACCAACTCCAAAACCTTAGCGGTTGGGCATTCATTAGAACTGCTGTTGTGACTCCATCCCTCCTATTTGTCGAGGCACGTCCATTGTTTTGGTAAAAAGGCAAATTCGTCCAACTGGAAAATATATAGCTAAAAGCCTAAAATGAGCGTGTCAATCAAATGAGTAATAGGTCAACAAGGGTTGAAATTTGATTCATATTCAAACCAGGTGGGTTTCTTATCCGTTTCTTTCAAATCTTAAATCAGCTGCAGTAATAAACTAGAGGGTTTAAGCTTTTGAAAACATTTTGGAGTAATGTACGCATTTGGAAAACAGTTTGGGTAACGTAACCTTAGACAAACTTACACCCAGTCACCTGACAATTTTCTCTTGAGCTTTGAGTATGATATCAGTTTGAAATAATTTCATTTTTATGATTGCCTTTTCAGTAATGTGCTCCATGGTAATCTTGCATTTCCTAGTTGCCAAATCCCAAATCTTCGACCCATTCCATTTTGGCTTGGAATTTGGATGACCCATTTGACCCTTACCCAAACCGGCCTTTTCCCAATTTGCCACCTCTAGTTCTCAGTTATAACTGACTAAAAAATATGTATTCACCCGCATTCATTGTAAAAATACATAAGTCTCCCATTCTATAGGCTGCATACCAGCTCTATTTTTAATCCATTCGACCTAGAATGTTTTTCAAATAATATATTTTTATATCTGGTCGATTTGACTTGTACATTAGAAATAAAACATTACTCAGATCCAAAGCTATAAGTTAATGGGTCTAAATGAAAATATCACCTATAAAAAGTGTGATACACACAGCGGGAGATCGCTCAGTGATGCTCCCCAACAGTGAACTGGCCGAATCCCTCCATCGGCTTGACCGGCGAGAGATCACAAGGTGCAGCTGTTTTGGCAGTGCTGCTAACGATTTTGGTTCTATTTTTTTTTTATAAACGTTCATTTTTGCTGGCCAAAAGAAAAAAGTCTAGAAAAATGTAAAATAAAATAAGACAAAACAATACTTTTATAAGATATAGTTCATGTCCGTTCATTTAATAAACAAACAAACTTTCCATATATGAATATCGGAAGTATAAGAATTAAACACACATATACTTTTGAGGGCTGTATGCAGACAAAGCGGGTGAATACATATTTTTGAAAAACATATACTCGACCGGTATTTAAAAAGAAAACTATAGATTAAGAAAACAGACAAAGCGGTTTATGGGGCGCCCTCTGATTTTGCCACTTCTACATACATATATGAATATCAAAAGTATAAGCATTAAACACACAAATGGAAACTGTGAATAATAAAGAAATAGTAAAAGTAAAGATAAATACCGGTGGAGGACTGCCCTGGTTACCCTGGCGTGTTTCATGCAGGACTGAAGAACTTGGAACGGGTCGTGGAATTTGGTTTGGATCAAGTTTTGATGGGCCTGAAAACGTATTTCCAATGGGCCCCACTGCAGGTGAAATTGTAGCCATAGCTTGTTCATTAGGAAGAGGCGGAGCCATGTCCAGATGCCGGAGGAGCCGCAGAAGCTTGATTTCACGCAGGATGCGAGTCACATCAGAAACATGTTCGAATATATCATTTATCTTCTTTATTGCTACCTTCTCACCAAGATGAGTATCGTATGCCGAGCATACAACGCCGTAGCTTCCTTTACCAATCACTTCCTCTATCTTGTACCAGCTTCCTTCACCATATTCTGTTAAAAAATCGACCTCCACAGATCCCTACAATGTTAGATGACTCAAAAGAGATTTTACTGGGTAGGTTTGTTTCACATATAATGCAAATTATACTATAACAAAATCGACATCCGTAGATCCCGCAACATTCGATGATCTAAACCTTTTTATCACATATAATGCATTTCGAGCCCCGGGTCTTAACGGGAACAACCCCTAAGGTTTGTTGTCATCCCACCCACCCGAGAGCCTACCAATAGGATGCTACAACTGAGATTTCACATAATAAGTTCCTTTATTTGATTATCATATATAAACGCAGCGGATAATCGCAGACGTTATACGGCCGTATACGCAGCCGTTTTAGGATGTGCTTTGCTTAACAAATAACATGAATATATATATACACACATACTGAGGTAGTGAGATTGAACTCGTCATTGTTGTGAGGAAATAGTTCACTGCAAGTAGATTTTTTAGCCTTTTGAGTCAACTTACATATGAAAAGTCATGCAAAGACTTTAGTCAGTCGGCAATATGTTATCTACTCATTAAATTTTTCTCTATGTTTATTATTTCTTTTTACCTATTTGTATCTATAAAATTCACCCGGTGACCTAGTGGTATTGGTAAAACGGTAAAAGTAAAAGCTTATATATTATATAAAAAGTTGTTAAGTAAAAGAAACTGAAATGTAAAGATCATACTATGCAAACTAAAAGTACTTTGAAGTCTCAAATCATGTCGAAGCAGCTGCATATTATTCTTACAAGATATAATTGCTGACATCTAAGAACAAAAAAAAACTCCTAAATATACATCCTAAAACTGCTCTGCGCTGCAAATTATCTGCAAACGCAACCCATTCGCAGCCGTTAACCGCTGCGTTTACGGCATGTTCGCAGCCGTTATACGGCAGCTGTAAACGCAGCTGTTAACCGCTGCGTTTACCATTGCGTTTACGGCCCGTTCGCAGCCGTTATAAAAGAAAAATGTCTTGTAGTTTCTCTCTCATTTTAGTCTAAAAGTGGAACGAGTTAAACATGTTAAAAGTTTACAAATGCTTATGGGTCAACAATATGGACATACCTGAGTAATCACGGTCTCCTGCAACAAGCCCTCCTAAAACTGGAATACCTGAGAATGAGTAGTGATCATACCGGATGAATAAGCAAACATGAATATATTAGAGTCAAAATTATTACAATTATAAAAGAAAATTTCATACAAGTTATATTATTATCTTAGTCTCGTATGATTATTAACAGAAAATAAGTTCATACTTTATTACTGCAATGAAATTGAATTATTTTTAGATGCACTGGTAAGTAAAGGTCTTTGTTTGTTATTGAATTAGTAAGATACCAACAGGATATCACCAATCATTACAGTAACTAAAAACTAATACCAAACCTTATGATGAAAATATTTTATTCGTAAGAAACATAGTCCATTTTGACCAGTATGCAGTTTGATCAAAACCCGTTATAACCTGTTACCCCGACAAAAGGTCTGCACCCGATTACTGATCTTACCTGTTTGGCCGGCCATCTGTAGCCCAAACTGGCCAAACAAAACCACACACATGCCAAACAACCCGATCACTGATCTTACCTTAAATCAAAGCATAACATCTTTCATTTTATTTGAGTAGACCTCTATAACCTAATAGAGGAATAGAGCACAAAAAACAAAAACAATAAATGAGTTATAGTGCCAAATGGACAACTGCGGCAAATCAAAGAATGTATAGTAGTTTAGACAACTGATTACGCCCAACAATTTTGACCTATACTATACAAAGGTCGATTCAGGTTAGAGTTTATCTTAAAAAGGTCGAATGGGTACGTTATAAAGAAAGATAAGAACTCGAATATAAATTGAAAAGGTAAAAACTCGACTATAAAAACTGAATCGAGCAAACCTTTCTTTCTTCAATTCTTGACTATAAAAACTGGAATTGCTACCATTAAAACACCCGATCTTGCTTTGTGAGGCAAGATTTGTGTTTTGATATTCAAAATCTGTAATTTTATAAAGTTATTATTGAAACTCATAACAGATGTGAAAATCACAATAATTAACATGAAATGATCCTCACATGACATATAATTAGCTCAACACATAAACCCTAAAACACTAACCATCAAAAATCACAAATCAAATAACCGCAATCGTAATAAAATGGTTTGAAAATTACCAGAGTGCAAGTATGAGTTGAGATTGTAAAGGTTATTCATCTCCTTGCTGAACTGAACGCTCCGAATCGGTACCAAACTCCCTTACATGAACAAAAACCATATTTTCTGAAAACGTTCTAATACGTCATCCTGTATAAACACAAATCAAAACTTTAAAGATCTGAAAATATGAAGAAAACCTCACTGTCTAAGGTTTTAATATTACTCGCCGTCTAGGGTTTTGCTGGGCATGAACAAAAACCTCAATTTCTTGAACAAGAAAGCTCTGGTGACCTTCATCCTGAAACAACACAAGTCAAAACTTTATAGATCTGAAAAATATGAAGAAACCCTAGATCTACAAAATACAAGATACATATATAGGTGATATGAAATCTACAAACCTACAGGATACCGGATCTACTTGATATCACTACCAAAAACGAAAAGAGTACCAGATCTGTTGATATCAGTTCTACAAAAACGAAAACAGTTCAACAAAACAGAATAAGAGGGAAAGGGGTAAGAAACTGAACAAGTAGGACTGAATCGCCTATGAATCGCTTGTTAGATATGCTTGTTGGAGGAGAAATTGTAGAAATTGAGGTTGGATCGCCTTGGCTGGCTGCGAGAGAAAGTTGAGATGAGAAGGGGCCGTTAATGAAGCCCTTTTTAAGAAACCCTAAATGAAAAGGGCAGAAGCCGTGTTTTTTTAATCAAGTGATGTATTGTGCATAAACATGTTACAATATGCTTTAAAAGGTTGTAAATATTGAAAAAGTGGCAAATGACATTTTTAAACTTCGGATATGCATTATATATATATAGTATAGATACTTTGTATCATAAATTAACTCGTAAGTAATTCTCGTGTAATCATAATTCTTAAAGCATTTTATTCATACAAGATATTTGGTTATTCAATCGCAGAAATTATAATCATTCAATCGCGAGAGTTACACTTATTTGACACTTCGATATGTGTTACAAACTTGTTAGTGTTAGTCTAGATTAATCTTTTCAAAACATATTATTTTTGCTTATAAAACCTTACGTTATAATAACCAAACATTAGGAATATCATGCCACACCTTATTACAAGTTCATAACCCATTAAAAGGTAACAAATTAACCAATTAATAACCTTTAATTAGCAAAATAAAAATAAAAATAAAAAAATGGCAGCCCACTTTTCAGGGTGTGTTTGGGCTTGTTTCAAGCCTTAATGCCCACTAACCTTGTCCAAAGCCCAACCCACTGAAACCTTAATCCCTTCCCTATACAATAAACACTTCGCCACTCCTTATTTCACTTTTGCAAGTCTCCAAACACTTCAAAAACCCTCCTAAACTCAGCTGAATTTTAGCCATGTTTTTTAGAGTTCCAGCCATAAAAAGTGAGTTTTAACTCACTTCCACTTCAAATTTCTTCTTGTTTCTTCTTCTACAACACTTGGATAACCTCTAGGAAGGTTCTCACAAGTTTTCTTGGGCAAACTAAGGAGAAACCTTACCATTTTTTAGGTCCAAAGTGCACCTAAATTCTGCTCATTATTATCTTCATGTTTTGGAAGAAAACTCATGTTTTTCTTCATACATTCCTATGTCCTTATGCCACTATTCAAGACTATGATTATGTGTGCTTAAAAACAAGGGTGTGACATTCAAATCCAGAGGTTAAATCCTCACAAACTTTCTGTTTTGGCATGAGTTCTAACTCACAAGTGGTGTCAAGTCTTGAACTTAAAATTTGTGTCACTACCTGGTTAGCTTGGGCTATCCTACATACAAGTCCACACATCACTTGATGTTTTGCTTAGATTAGTTGTATTATTTCATTCCTTAGTATATATTCATGACCCTCCTTGTTGTCTATGACAACTTGTGTAATGGTGAATCTTATAAAGAGGTTAAATGGATGCTCATCATCCTACCTCAATGCTTAACTTACATGAATCCAAAAAGAGGTCTTAAATGGATGGTTTAATCCTTCTACCTCATGCTTGACCTATATGAATATCTATATACTATAACCCATATAATATCTAAATAACCAAGCTTTGATGATAGCATAATGACTATTTGTCAAGTGTGAAGTTACATCATCTATGACCAAAATGCTTGTCACTGATTCTAATGGGCATTGTGACCCATGAAAACATTCTAACTCTTTATGAGTTTCATAGTGTCAAGAACAAGTGTCATGTGTGCTAGATGATTACTTTTCCTGTGATTATTTTCTTGTACTTTTCATTCCAAATCTTTAATCCTCCGTTAATCTCCCAATACTCACACCTATGTTTCCTCATGTAGAAGGGCAAGGTGCTCCACCCTTATCAAACCAACAACTCTCGCGGACTCGCCAAGTGGAAAGCTTGCAAAACCGTGAGTACACATGACCCATTTTCGTTTATATCACTTTTGGGTGTATTATGTTAACCTTATCAAAAATCACTAAACTTATACTTTATTCAAATGCACGAAACAATCCAAATACATGAATGCTATGATACATTACTTGATGCTTATACTTGGGTGATTCTTATGTAATACAATAGTTAATAGCTTTATTCGAGCCTCCATTTGACATGTATAGCGCTATAGGAGTAAAGCACCGCCCGTGAACGAGAGGTCATGTTGAATTACATTCGTTATTGCGTAAACATAGGGTTGACTAGAAATACTGCATGCCATGTTATGCTGCTCTTGTATAAACTTAGTTGCCATATGGATTCGTTTTAAACCATTATGCTTATACGTATGCTTATACTTAAACTTGTGTGCTCGCCAATGCATTTTTGTGTTGAACTATACTTTCTTAACATGTTGCAGGTTGATGAGGATTCTATGACGAAATCTAGTAGGGACTACACTAGAAACACACTTGAAATTACTAGATTAGTTATCTTGTTATTTAAATTGTTGTATTGTTCCCCTTGTTGTACTTTGAGTTTCCATGTTGTATTGGCAATTTTATTATGAAATGAAATCCGGTTTTGTATTAATTATTGGCACCATTAGTGTTGTGAGCGATAAGCAATCTATTTCGTCCCGCCTCGATGTTTCCGCCATCAGTTGGGGTGTGACAGATTGATATCAGAGCCATAACTATATGGAATTAGGTAGAATTGCCATGTTTGACCTAGTCTATAGTTTAAGTGTCCCATTTTTTACCATTCTTGGATCATGCTCAACATTATTCTTCCTACCTTGCTTCTTTCTCTTCTTTTTAGTCTTAATACTTACATAATGTCTTTCCTAAGACATTTACACAATACACTTGAAGAATAGAAGACACTCATAATGCAAACGAGGCGATTTGCACCAAGATAGGCCCAATGGCCCACATTTTTTGGTGAAATCCCTCATTCCGCGTATTCGATTTTTCATGAGGTTACACCATCAAGTTAGGAGTGACATCCACACCTTGATGGAAAACTTCCAATTCAATTCTAGTGGAACCTCGTCAAAGTGTCGAAATTTATTTTGACCCGACGAGTACCAACCACACTTAGGGTACGAAATCGCCAAGTTAGGGGTGAAACCCGCACCTTGTCGATTAAGTCCCATTCCTCGATTTTCAATCTCGCCAAAGTCTCGAATTTTCAATCGACTAGGGACATGTAGTAACTGGAAGGGTAAAATACCTTTAATCGCTTCTCGACGAGAGTATTTTACCTATTAGGCCAAAGCATGTTCCCTAACTCGAAAGATCTTACGAACCACTTTGGAATAGTCGACGTTCATTACCCGAAACGATCCTATGTTTTATTGAGCCTATCTTTTATGTTATCTCAATTTCTATGTGATCTTAATACTTGTTACCTCGTTCATTTCAAAACCGATACACAATTCACACGTCTTTCGCAATAAAAAAAATAATAATCCTCGTGAACAAACTAAATTTAAACTCTTTATACGCATTCATACGTGATTATACATGCCAATACTTGATGAATACATGCAAACTCTGTGAATCATACGTGAACACACACATGCTTATACATGCAAAACTTATTTTTACATTATGATCAAGTCTCATCCTTTTCCTTCTATTTCAACCTCTAGATGTCTTCCCCAAGTTCATCAAAGAAGTCCAAGAACTCCAAAAGGGGTTCCAACAACAACGAGGGCACCATATCGAAGAAAGACCTCGTGGGTTTAGTCGCTGAGCAGATGGCCGAGCAAATGGCCCAGGTTATACGTGATATTGTTAGCCAAATTCAAACCCTCCATGATACCCCCAAATCCTCTGTCGATTCCAAGGTGGAAACACCTAAGCATCATTCCAATTCAAGCAATTCATGGCCTGTAAGCCTCTGGAGTTTACTGGCAAGGATGGAGCTACAACTATGATGAATTAGTTCGACGCGATCAAACTCACCTTCTGGCAAAGTGGATGCCCCGACGAACTGCAAACCTTGAATGCAACGGGGGTCTTCCATCAGAGAGCCCTCGAATGGTGGATCTCTGAAAGGAACAAAAGGGGAAACGAAGCAGCCCACGCCTTACCTTGGGAAGAGCTTAGGCAGCTCATGAAGAACCATTTCTACCCCCCTCTCGAGATCTAAAAGTTGGATAACGAATTTTGGAACCTACTTAGAAGGGGAGCGACGTATATAGTCTGGTTACGCGTTTCAAACAACTTAGCATCCTTTGTGCTGGACAGGTCTACACCGTCCCCAAGGCTATAGCTAAGTTCATTTGCTTCCTTTCACCCTCCTTGATAAACCATGTAGCCTCCGCCTGTCCTAAAACCCTTGAAGATGCCTACAGTATCGCCATCGAGCTGAACAACAACTGTATTCTTCATGGGGCCTAGGACAAGGTCTCTACAAAGAATGCGCACCAAGCCACCACCGATACCACCACTGCTGAACCTTCACCCTCCAAACCCCTAAGAAACAACAACAAGAACAAGAAGCGGAAGGCTTCTAGTCAAAATTGTGCGGTTGTTACTCCGCCAAACCCTCAGCCTATCGAAGACCTAGCCGCCTTTACCCCTGTAACCAATGAGCGACCAAAACGAAGCTACACTGGATCTCATACCCAGTGTGCTAACTGCACCTACCATCACCCTAACAATGCTCCATGTCACATATGCGCCCAATGTAATAGGTTTGGGCATTTTGCCGACCGTTTCCGAAACATTCCCCAATCCCAAAACCTCAACCTCAGGCCATCATCCCGAACCCTGCCCCTAACCAACCGCAACCTCCAGTTGCTCCTGTGCGAGCGTGTTACAGGTGTGGCGACCCTAATCATCTCGCCAACATTTGTCCCCAGCGCAACAACAACCAGCAACAACCTCAATAGCAGCAGCAGCCTCAACAAGCTCTAGGCAGAGACTTCGCCCTCACTGCCGCTTAGGCGCAGAATGCAAACGACGTCATAACTGGAACGTTTCTCGTCAACCATGTCTATGCTTCTTGTCTTTTTGATACTGGCGCAGATAAAAGTTTTATATCTTTTAATTTGAACCCTTGCTTAAGTGTAAACGCTCTAACTTGCCATAATCATTCGTTTTCAAAGTCGCAAATGGTAATCCGTCACTGTCGGTTTCGTTCTTTCTATGTGTTCTTTGAATCTCAACGATCATACGTTTTTAATCGACCTCATAGCCTTGCAATTGGGAAGCTTCGATATCATAATAGGCATGGATTGGCTTAGGCGAGTTCGTGCTGAAGTCGTTTGTTCCGATAAACTCATTCGTCTTCCTCTTCCAAATGGTGATTCTTTACACGTCTATGGCAAGAAACCTTCTAAAGGTCTTAAGCTGATGTTGTGTATCCAAGCGAACAAATACTGCGCAAGGAATACTTCGCCTTTCTGGCCCATATTATGGAAAAGAAAGACAAAAGTCCGAGCGTAAGTGACGTTCCTGTAGTTTGCAATTTTCCCGATGTCTTCCTAGAGGATCTTCCTGGTCTTCCTCCTCGTTCTGACAATTTTTGTATCGATCTCATTCCTAGCGCAACTCATGTTGCAAAAGCTCCTTATCGTCTAACACCCTCAGGGATGCAAGAGTTATCTAGCCAACTTCAAGAACTTCTTGATAAAGGCTATATACGCCCTAGTACTTCTCTTTGGGGCGCTCCCGTTTTGTTCGTTAAAAAGAAAGATGGATCATTTCGGATGTGCATCGACTATCGTGAGTTCAACAAGCTTACTGTCAAAAACCGATATCCTCCTCCCCGCATTGATGACCTCTTCTATCAACTGCAAGGTGCAACATGTTTCTCCAAGATTGATCTTCATTCGGGTTATCATCAATTTCAAGTTCTCGAAGAAGATATACAAAAAACCGCTTTTCGCACACATTATGGACACTATGAGTTTGTGGTCATGCCCTTTGGTTTGACCAACTCGCCTGCAGTATTCATGGATTTAATGAATCGCGTGTGTAAACCCTTCCTCGATCGCTTCGTAATTGTCCTCATCGACGATATCCTCATCTACTCCAAAACGAAGGAAGAACACGGATGACATTTGCACCTTATTCTTTGGCTCCTGCAAACTGAACGTCTTTACGCCAAATTCTCCAAGTGTGAATTTTGGCTATAGAGGTTCAATTCCTTGGTCACACCGTCAATGAACTCGGTATACATGTTGACCCCGCAAAGATAGAAGCTGTGAAGAATTGGGTTGCACCTAAGTCTCCTTCTGAAATTCATTCATTTCTTGGTCTAGCTGGTTATTATCTTCGGTTCATTTCAAACTTTTCCAAGATCGTTGTTCCTCTTACGTCTTTGACTCAAAAAGATAAACCTTTTTTTTGGTCCCGAATAATAGGAGTCTTTCCAAACCCTCAATGACATGCTTTGTAGTGCTCCTATCCTTACACTTCTTGATGGGATCGACGACTTCATCGTGCATTGCGATGCCTCAAACCAAGGTCTTGGTTGCGTTCTTATGCAACGGGACAAGGTTATCGCCTATGCGTCGAGACAACTCAAAATCCATGAGAAAAACTATACTACGCACGACCTTGAACTTGGTGCAGTTGTTTTTGCATTAAAGATTTGGCGACACTACCTTTACGGTGCTAAGTGTAAGGTCTTCACCGACCACAAGAGCCTTCAACATATTTTTGATCAAAAGGAACGCAACATGCGTCAACATCGTTGGGTAGAATTGTTAAACGACTACGACTATGACATTCGCTACCATCCTGGCAAGGAGAATGTTGTGGCCGATGCACTTAGTCGTAAAACTCATGTCAAGAGTATTCGTTGCTACCAAACCGTGGGGAAACTTCATGAACTAATTCGCGATGCACAATTTTCCATCATTAACGAGGGTAACCTCGATAGTGAGTTGAATTATGGAGTCGAAAACTCACTTGAAGCTAAGTCCGATGGTATCCTTTACTACCACGATCGTATGTGGATTCTCGACCGCGCTAACCTTCGGAACACCTTGATGGACGAAGCCCACAAATCCCGATATACCGTTCATCCTGACGCTTAGAAAATGTACCATGACCTTCGTGCATCTTATAGGTGGCCTAGGATGAAGAGAGATATCGCCCTTTACGTCTCGAAATGTCTTACGTGTTCCAAGGTCAAGGCCGAACACCAACGTCCCTCTGGCCTACTTAAACAACCAGAAATTCCTGTCTGGAAATGGGAGACAATCGCTATGGACTTCATTACTAAACTACCCCTGTTCTCCTTTTGTTCATGACAGCATTTGGGTCATATTGACCGTTTGACCAAATCCGCCCACTTCCTCTCCATTCGTGAAGATTACAAAGTCGAGAAATTGGCTCGTATCTACACGAATGAACTCATTAGTCGTCATGGTACCCCCATTGACATCAATTCTGATCGTGATGCTCGTTTCACCTCTTGCCTTTGGCAAATGTTTCAATCCGCCCTTGGCACTCATCTCAATCTTAGCACCGCTTTTCACCCTCAATCGGACGGTCAAACCGAGCGTACTATCCAAACCTTGGAGGATATGCTTCACTTGTACGTAATCGATTTTGGCGGCAACTGGGATTCGCACTTACCCTTGGTAGAATTTTCGTGCAACAACAGTTATCACGCTAGTATTCAAATGACTCCATTTGAAGCATTGTATGGTCGTAAGTGTCGTTCGCCTATTTGTTGGCAGGATATCGGAAATGCTCAAATCACCAATCCTGAACTTATATAAGAGACAACGGATAAGATCTACAAATTCATGATAATCCCCTAAAAGCCCGAAGCCGACAATAGAGTTATGCTAACAAAAGACGCAAGCCATTAGAGTTCAATGTTGGTGATCAAGTACTTCTCAAGGTATCCCCTTGGAAGGGTGTTGTTCGATTTGGTAAGAAAGGAAAGCTCGCACCTCGCTATGTAGGTCGTTTCAAGATTCTCGAAAGGATAGGTAAGGTAGCATATCGACTAGATCTACCTCAAGCGCTTAACAATTTTCACCCGGTCTTCCATGTCTCAAATCTCAAGAAATGTCTAGCTGAAGAAGGACTTCAAGTTCCACTCGAAGATCTTCAAATCAACAAGACTTTGCACTCCGTGGAGAAACCGGTCGAAATCATGGACCGAGGAGTCAAGCAATTGAGGCGCAGTCGAATTCCTATCGTCAAGGTTCGATGGGAAGGAAAACGTAGCGCAGAGTTTACTTGGGAACTCGATAGTGATATGAAGGCTAAGTATCCACATCTGTTCATTGCATCTTCCTAAATTTCGGGACGAAATTTCCTAAAGGAGGGGAGACTGTAACGCCTAGCTTTTCGCAGCTTTCCGTTTTTAGAAAGATTGTATCATATTTCTATTTTCGGAAACCCTTTCCTTTGTAATCGTATCTCATCTTGAATCGTTGTAAATCCGAGACTTCGATCGTAACGAAATTAATATTTATGTGGAATATATATTACTTATAGATGTTTATACGTCGATTCATACACAGTTTAGTAACATACTTCGTATCATAAATTAACTCGTAAACAATCCTCGTTTAATCGTAATTCTTAAAGAATTTCATTCATATAAGATACTTGGTTATTCAATCACGGAAATTATAATCATTCAAACGCGAGAGTTACACTTATTTGACACTTCGTTATGTGTTACACACTTGTTAAGTGTTAGTTTAGATTAATATTTTCAAAACATGTTATTTTTGCTTATAAAACCTTAGGTTATAATAACCAAACATTAGGAATACCATGTCACACCTTATTACAAGTTCATAACCCTTAAAAGGTAACAAATTAACCAATTAATAACCTTTAATTAGCAGAAAAAATAAAAAATGGCAGCCAACTTTTAAGGGTGTGTTTGTGCTTGTTTCAAGCCTTAATGCCCACTAAACTTGTCCAAACCCAACCCATTGAAACCCTAATCCCTTCCCTATATAATAAACTCTTCCCCACTCCTTATTCCACTTTTGCAAGCCTCCAAACACTTCAAAACCCTCCCAAACTCAGCTGAGTTTTAGCCACGTTTTTTAGAGTTCCAGCCATAAAAAGTGAGTTTTAACTCACTTCCACTTCAATTTTCTTCTTTTTTCTTCTTCTACAACACTTGGATAACCTCTAGGAAGGTTCTCACAAGTTTGCTTGGGCAAAGTAAGGTGAAACCTCACCAATTTTAAGGTCCAAAGTACACCTAAATTCTGCTTATTTTTATCTTCATGTTTTGGAAGAAAACTCACGTTTTTCTTCATACATTCCTATGTCCTTATGCCACTAATCAAGACTATGATTATGTGTGCTTGAAAACAAGGGTGTGACATTCAAATCCAGAGGTTAAATTCTCACAAACTTTCTGTTTTGGCATGAGTTCTAACTCACAAGTGGTGTCAAGCCTTGAACTTAAAATTTTTGTGACTACTTGATTAGCTTGGGCTATCCTACATACAAGTCCACACATCACTTGATGTTTTGCTTAAATTAGTTCTATTATTTCATTTCTTTGTATATATTCATGACCCTCCTTGTTGTCTATGACAACCTGTGTAGTGGTGAATCTTATAAATAGATTAAATGGATGTTCATCATCCTATCTCCATGCTTGACTTACATGAATCCAAAAAGAGGTCTTAAATGGATGGTTTAGTCCTCCTACCTCATGCTTGACCTATATGAATATCTATATACTATAACCCATATAATATTTAAGTAACCAAGCCTTGATGATAGCCTAATGACTATTTGTCAAGTGTGAAGTTACCTCATCTATGACCATAATGCTTGTCACGATTCTAATGGGCATTGTGACCCATGAAAACATTCTAACTCTTTATGAGTCTCATAGTGTCAAAAATAAGTGTTATGTGTGCTAGATGATTACTTTTCCTATAATTATTTTCTTGTACTTTTCATTCTAAATCTTTAATCCTCCATTAATCTCCCAGTACTCACACCTATGTTTCCTCGTGTAGATAGACAATGTGCTCCACCCTAATCAAACCAATAACTCCCGCGGACTCGCCAATGTTAGGATCGCTCCTCCACTACAGAGGAACCTAATTTGTATCTAAAGTCATTATAAGCGGAAATTACGTGACTTGTTAATCGAATACAAAAGATTTACTGTTTAAAGATCGGTTTATTAATGTCCAAAAGTATTACAATGTGATTTCCAAACCGACAAAGCTTCGCCATCTACAATGCAAAGTTCTTACAATGAAAGAACCAAAGACAACTATATATAGTGCATCAAGTTCGCTCAAACTATGGATTGTCTAGGACAAGTTCGGGCGAACTTGTCCAGCCTTCACACAAGTTAGGCTGAACTTGTGCTTTACAACACAAATACATTTCAAATCTAACACTTTCAAGCCCTAAACATACATACTCGATCCAAGACCTAGACAATAGACATCATGTATCAACAAACTCCCCCTTGGATATTGTCGTAGTCTTGATCAGTCTATAATCTTCAACCTCTTCCAAAGAAGTTCTTATATGGCTTTCTTCGTCTTTCTTGCTTAGGAATAGGCGTTTGGTCAGTAGGAGGTGCCCACTTCATGAACTGAAATCTTCTGAGCCTTGCCTCTCTACCCCTTTATTGTATCTTCTCGAGACGCTTTTCCTCTTTTAAGAACTCTTCTCTTTCCAACTCTCTCCATCTTGATTCCCACATATAGCTAGAGTTAATACCATGTGCATAGCATACATTGATCACACCTTGGTATTGTTTTGCTTGGACTTCTTCACGTTTATCAAAACATATCTTGTTGAAGAACAAACACTTCACATCTTCTTTTGAACAGTTAACTAACCACATCGGGTCTAGTATATGTATAGTACGCCATAACCCCCAAATTCTTCTTCATTCGATGCATTCTGGATCCTTTTCTTTTGTAATATCCCACGTTTCGTCAGCCCGTAACACAATCACTGCTTCACTCGTTTCTAGATCCGTTTGCCACCACAAGAAGTAAGGATGAAAATCTTGTTCGATAGTCTTTAGTGGCATGTTCTTCATTGCTCTTGGTCGTTTCATAACCAGCGTAACATCTTTAATACCTGTCTTTTATCAATCTTGATTCTGCGCTTCGGTATAAATGGCTTCCAAAATTCAACATCCCAAAATGGTAACGTCTTTATATCAGCAGGATGTCTGAAGTATTGCACCCCAAATTCTCTCTTGATAGCATACACGTCAAATTCTCTTATCCATCCCCAACTCAAAATATCACCAAGAGATTTGTCTTTGTCACGAGTAAAGAACGCTAGTGGTCGCTTGAACTTCCTTTCTTTAGGCATCTCTTTGAACCACGACTTCTTCGCTTCAGCAATCTGATCTTTAGTGTAACGTTTAGGGATATTTCCTTCTTTCACCACTTCATCAATCTTTTGTTTCAACAAATTCACATCAATCTGACTCATAATTTCTTCAATCGTCAAAAAACTGTCAGTATTGACACCAGAATACTTTTCTTCTTCATCATCAGAAGAATCTTCAAATATCACACGATCATAATCGTCTACTTCCTATACGCGCTTATAAACATATTGCTTTGGTTCAAACGTCTTGATGTTCACCAACTCTTCTTCAAAATCAAACTCGAACGAATCAGCATCAACTTCGAACATTTTGGCCAATTCTTCCTTTATGTAGTTGTGAACGAATTCCCCTTCTTCAATACTCGGGTCCAACATAATTATCAATGGCTTTTCATAAACAGCAGCAACAGGCATAGCAACTATTGCTTCAGACACATCATCATCTTTAGGCCATGTTTGCTCTGTATGCTCCCCCTACTCTGTTCATCCTCCATGTTCACATCATCATTAATCAAGGATTCAAAGTCACAATTAGTGTGAACCTTAGCAAAATCAATCTTTAGACCAACTCCCCCTGATCATCATTGTCACCATCATCGTGATTTGAATCATCTTTCGTATCATCACCTGCAGGGTCGTCGTCTTTATCATCATCTTCCTCATCGTCATCTTTTCCTTCTGTTTCTTTATTTAAATCAGAAGTTTTCACTGGTTCATTATTCTTTTCAGCTTCCTGAGATTCAATAATAGAAACATCTAGGAACGATCTCTGATTCTGGAGCTTTTTCTGCTTCAACAGTCTTTTCAATCACTGGCTCCTCTGTAGGTTTAGGGACACCATAATAAAACCTTTTCCTTTACCCTGATCTGCCAATTCTTTTTCAGCTCTTTCTTTGGCTTCTTGTATATCAAGTCGTTCATATTATGCTTTGAAATCAATGCCCAAGCTGTTAGATAACACTTTCTGAAGCCTGGCAAATCTTCTGTCATTCTGATCTTGTTCAGATCTAAGCTCAGCAATCTCTTTCTCTAACTGTTCACTTGCAGCACTTAAACTGTTAACCATCGCTTTCATGTAACCTCTGTCATCTTCAAGAAACTTGACTTTGTCTTGTAGAATTTCTTTTTCGACCATGCTATGCTTTACTTTACTTTCCAGAGATTCTTTCTCGACTTCATTCTGTTTGACTTTATCTTCCAATGCTTTGATACTTTTTTCTAGAACATCAACTGGAGTATCTTCAAACCAATTCGAAAGATCTTCGGCTGTGACAGGATGAGTAACATTATCTGGAATATCGCCGAAAGCATCTTAAACTTGTTAACTCTAGCACTTTGAGGAGTAGACAGATTTGATCTTGGAGTAGTTGCTTTAGGAGTACCCTTTGCAGCAGACTTTGGTGTTGATTGAGGTGTACTCTGAACCGGTACTTCAATAACAGTTGGTGGTTCTTGTGTTGCAATCATCGGTGGCACTTGTGAATCAACAATAGGAATATCTTGCAAATTAGAAACAGGAGGTTCTTGTGTAACTCCTTTCTTACTTTTACAGACTCAAATATTGATGCGTGGGCGTAAACCGGTGTTTATTATGGTTTAAGTTAATGATTTTTCATAGCTTTTAATTCCGAATAGCCTACTCTTAATTAGAATTGTGTTTTGAAGGTCTAATGGAGTTTAAGGAGCTAATTGGAAGCCAAACGGAGCACCGGGACGCGAATGGGATCAATCGGAATCAAGAAAATCAAATTCAGGAAAAGGGTGTTTAGGAGTGCCGTCGTCGACGCCAAACTGGTCCGTCGGCGACGCCCTGAGTATGCTCGCCATCGTGTGCTTTTTGTTGTAGACAGCAACATAGGCCGTCGGCCAAAAAGTGAGAAAGCACATGCCGTCGCCGACGCCCCTCCTGGCCGTCGCCGACGGGCCTCTGTTTCCTGCATCGCGAAATTCAAGTTTGTTGAGTTTGGGGACGGGTTTAGAAGAGGGTTTTTTGACCTATTTTGGGTTATGACGAGTTCTTGGAAGCCACAACCTTCCACCAATCCATTTCAATTCACTTCCAATCCATCTGATTCATCCACTTCGATTCTAACCCTAATCCGTCATCATCACCATCAATCATCAATCACCAATCTCATCATCACCACCTCATACCCAAAACCCTAACCACACCTTAACTTCATCTCCAAGCTTCAATATGTTCAAGTTCAAGGCTTTATCATCCAATGATCATGTTCCGTTCACCATGAGCGGCTAATTCCCGGAGTTTTCACCCCGGTGTAAACTTTTGTAACATTTCTAGGGTTTGCTACATGTTAAACATTTGATTTTGTGACAATTCGAGTTGCATTTAATCTTTTGATAATTGTCTTGCGTTTTTATTGTATTTGCGAATTGTCGAGTGAGTTATGAAATTTGACTTATTGAAATGAGTATGCGTATTTATGCCTTGTCGATTGATAGGTTTTACTTGTCCAAAGTAACGAAGTGCATTGTGGTCCGTTGTCTATAACGTTGATAACAATTGGCACCTAAGCTTTGTGATTCTAAAGCGTTAATGAACTAATTCGTTTAAATCAATTTAAAACGTGTGTAACCCTAGGTCTTGCAATTGTTGAACCGGGTGTGAACCTTGTTTTCTCACTATTGTTTTACAATCATATTTACTTTTGTTGAAATCATTCTCGAATTCTTGTAGTTAATTAATTAAATAAAAAACTTGTCGGTTCATTCCGACATCCTTTTCAACCAAACAAATTAACAATTTCGTTAGCAAGCTTCATAAAAGTGACAATCTTAGTAAAATCAAGTTGTCCGTACGCAAACCACAGACTCTTCGTGGATCGACCCCGTACTACCACTAACTCATAGTTGAGGGTAAATCGGGTTATAAATATTATCTTTGACCGAGGCGCGACAATTCGGTCAAATTTTGGCGCCGTTGTTGTAGGGCCGTTGTACGGATCTTTCTGGTCCTAATCTGCCAAACCTAAGATAAATGTGCGGAATCCGTTTGCTTAGGCGACATTGGATACACTCATTTGTTTCTGTTTAACACCGTTTCCTTGATTATATAACGTTACAGACCCTGGAAACACTTGGACAGAGCTTCGCCTTTGTCGTGACAAAATCTCTGAAAGTTACAAATGAAACATCAAAGCTCCTATTTATACTAACACAAGTTCGCTGGTGGGAGTGCAAGTTCAGGCAAACTTGCTTAGTCAAGTTTGACCGAACTTGACTACAACACTACCATTTCAAGCGAATTTGTCCCTAAATATACATAAACTTCGACATTTCGCTCCTAAATACCGACTCAATATTATACGATGACGTAGGCAACAGACATATGCATCAACAGACTCCCCCTTGGATGTTTCCGTAGTCATCATTATTCAATTAAGTTCCTGAGTCTTTAATGTTCTCTTGATCTTTATATCTTGAATAACTTTAACATCCATGCTCCCCCTTGCTTTGAGCTTTCTGGTATCTTTAATCAACATATTTATCTAGCTCCCCCTCAAATGATGCTTCGAATCTCTAAGATTTGACGATTAAGAACAATCACACGTATCCACACACAAACAATTTCTTAACAGTCTCGTTGGTCCGACTCACATTCAACATTATTAGGTTTGCATGGAAGATATGAGAAAAAAAATCTTTTTGGATTTTTAATATTGAATGCTGAAATGTAAACATTCTAAAATGTAATATTTACAGTTTGTATTTTTGTGAGAAAACGTGCTAGAGGATCATATCAGTTTTTCAGACAAACCACCAGTACCGTTGACCTTTTAATGACTTTAAGTTTTAAACTTGTTTACCTAGATTGTCGATATGTTTATCCACCTAAACTTTAACACATTTCTCAATTGTTCCAAGATATGTTAGAGTAAGAATTATGAAACTTGACTTATATGTGGTTCCCACTTCTTGAATATACTCCCGTATCAAAATTCCGTAAAAAAGATTTCATCTTACAGGTGAATATAGCGTAATTGATATCTGTATCAGGGTAATGCGATGCCTTGAGAGCTCAGGTTAGTACTACCGTACAGACAAAGAGATGAAGGCTCGACTTTAAGGTGTGTTCCATTTAAGGAATCTTTTCAGCACTGCAAATGACTAGATCTTTCGATACTTTTCAAGATTGCATGCAGTTTAGGGGTTTATTGCAAAAGTATTATAGAAGTTCTAGGCTATTGCTTCCGCAAAATCAGAAGAACTTGTATAATACCCCAGAAATCAACTATCTATAAAGACTTCGTATCTCAGAATCAGGCAATCTCTCAAACGAAATTTCGGAGTACTAAGTCCATATATCTAAGATGTGTTAATCCACAAGATTAAGCAGTTGTAAAATTTAGTTTATATCTCGAAAACTGTTTACTGAACGTGTTAAGCCTATCGACACATCCACAGTAAGACTCGTTTATCACTTTTTAAAACTTTACATTTCTTTAGCATACTGTGATAGTCCACTGATGTACTATCATTTCCTTTTAACGCACAAGTAATCTCATTTTTCATTTTTTTTATATTTTAAGATTTTCTATTGTTTTTGGCTTTTTCAATCATTTTATCTATCTGAAATGATTTCGAAACAATGTTTTTCAATTTTACAAGAAT
Source organism: Scalesia atractyloides (assembly GCA_947069175.1). Classification (NCBI taxonomy): domain Eukaryota; kingdom Viridiplantae; phylum Streptophyta; class Magnoliopsida; order Asterales; family Asteraceae; genus Scalesia; species Scalesia atractyloides. The sequence goes on from CAMTDV010000015.1 coordinate 37,867,229, forward strand.
TTTTTACAACTTTTAAAATTTTTTCTCCCCCTAAAATTGAAAACATCTTATTAAAATCGAAAATAAGCATCGTCCATTTTAACCATTTAACGACTTTTTACGAATGTGAACGCAAGACTACCATTTTGTTTGTGTGGAATATCATTCTTGTCTCTCTGCATGAACAACCACTGCTTCTGAAATGACCTTTGGCTTGAAGCTTGGTTATCCTGCACATTCAAACAAATTTTAATCAGTTTTGAATTTGAACCCAATCCATTCTGGATTTAGGTTTACCAAAATCATTAACATCTGAAATAAACAAACATTCACACTCTTTTTGAATTATCAAATTTTTCTCCACTGCTCTCTCTTTTGTCCTCAGATTTGTATCTGATGAATTCGTTTTACTTGACTATGAGTAAAATGATTCATTAGAACTTTTATCTGATTTTTTAGACGTATCCGAGGACAAAATCTTTTCCAAATACTCTCTAACTTTTTTTCTCTTTTTTCTTAATCTATCTTTTTGCCCTTGTGATAACTTGACTTTTTGTTCTTTGGGCTTCTCTACAGTTTTCTCATTTTTCTTCTCTGTTTTCTTCTCCTCTGGTCTTTTCTCCCCCTAAGATTTAACCGATCTTCTTTTCAGATTAGTCGGACAATCCCTGAAAATATGACATTTGATTTGAAATTTATAGCATCTTCTCGTATCAAATCTCTTTTTCAAGCAGTTAACAGCAATGTGTCCACCAAATCCACAGTTGTAACACACTCTGTTATCGTACCAATCTCTCCATTCAGACCAAACACCCAAATCAGCACATTAATTTGACACGTAGTAGTCATCTTTCCTGCTTCTTCTGTAAAATTGATTTGACTTTGAAGCATTGTGGTCCGACCTGCACCACTTATTCTCAAATTTTTGTGAGTTTTGATAATGATTGGATGATCGTACTGATGAGCTTTTATTTTTCTTTTGAAAATTTTCAGAATTCTTAAAACTTTGTTTTTCTTTTTGTTTTCGTTCTTCATTCTGCTTAGAAGGTTTTTGCGTTGAGCATTCACCTTTCTCAGAAGATTGTAGAACAGTATCTTGGAATTTCTCTTTTAGTTTCAAAAATATTTCATGTTTATCATTTTAGCTCTTTCATCATCGGTATCATCATCACAATCTTCAATTATGACATCGTCATAATTTGTGATATTATCACTTATTGAAATTTCCTTTTTACTCTTATTGAACGGTTTAGGACATATCTGATCTAACATTACAGATGAAGTCACAAAACCTTTCAATTGTTTTTCTAAATCATCAATTTTATTTTTTGCAATCTCAACATCTTGTTCAAGTTTTCTAATTTTTTCAAGATGTGAGTTTATTATATTTTGTTTTTCAATAACATTTTTATTCAAAACAGATTTATCATTTTCTAAAATTTTTATATTATTTTGAAAGTATTTCACATTTTGTAATTTTTTATTTTCTAAAATTTTTATTTGATTTTCAAAATCCTTTTCATTTTCTTTTAACTTTTTATTTTCTAATGACAAACATTCCAAATTTTTCAAAAGTTTGACATTAATATATTTGAATTTTTGACAATTTAAGTACACAAATTCAGTACACTTTGTGCAAGGTTTTTCGACCTCCACAATTTGTACCTTTACCACTTCTTTATCAACAATTTTTACATCTGACTTTACCTTCTTGCTTTTAATCATCTCAGCACGCTCCAGATATTTAGCACGTAAAGCATTCCATAGCTTTTGTGCCGTATCACATTCTGGTACCAGATTCAAGATATTTTCTTTCACCGACTACTGTATCAGATTAATCATTTTCTTTTCAGCAAAATAATCATCTTTCTGTTGAGTAGAATATTTACACTTCTCCAGAATTTGCTGATTTTCATCTCTAGGAATGACATAACCTGTCTCAATCGCGACCCAACTGCGGAAATACATAGCTTGGACCCAGCTCTCAAATTTTCCTTTCCAAACTTCATACTATTCTAATCTCATCAACTTTGACGGCTTCACGGACTCCATTTCGTTTTCCAAATTTATCTGTCGTTTCAAAAACACTTGACAAATGATTAGCAAACAGACAATTTTAGCAAAAACTGACATTTTAATCGACAATCGGTACGTTAAAAACGGTTAAAATTTGTCGGAAAACAGTTTTTACCAGATTAGAGCTTTAAACTCGTCTCGTCAATATGAATCTGACGATATATAATGTCCGAGACGTTTTTCGGGATTTTCATGCATTTTTTTCTTTTTTTTAGAAACCTTAGACAAGATCGGTCGAACTTGTCACAGCGTGTGAAACTCAGCTATTTAACAAGTTAGGGCGAACTTGTATAAGTTTCAAGAGAAACAAGCAAGTTCGGGCGAACTTGTATAAGCTTGAAGAGAAACAAGCAAGTTCGGGCGAATTTGTACTAGATTTTCAACAAATTTTAATCAAGTTCGGGCGAACTTGATAAAATTTGATTGAAAAGTAAGCAAATTCGAGCGAACTTAACCTAAAACCTTGAAAAATCAATCAAGTCCGGGCGAACTTGATGAAAAATGTGAATTTTTCAGTCAAGTTCGAGCGAACTTGATGTTTAGTTCGAGCGAACATGTGTTTTCAAACATGGTTTTTTCAATTTTTCGGCATGAATTCGTTTGTTTTAAGCTCTGATCTTTTCAAGGGTTTATCTATTATGGATTTTACGTATTATACTTGAAAATCAGTCCGTTTTATCCGTGAATCGTCCATGAAAAGTTAAAAATGAAAGAAATGAGTAGAAGATGAGATGATTTCAGTCCAATGTCTTCAAATTAGGCCAATCCTGCTCTGATACCACTTGTAGGTCCGTTGTACGGATCTTTCTGGTCCTAATCTGACAAACCTAAGATAAACATGCGGAATCCGTTTGCTAAGGCGACATTGGATACACTCATTTGTTTCTGTTTAACACCGTTTCATTGATTATATGACGTTACAGACCCTGGAAACACTTGGACAGAGCTTCGCCTCTGTCGTGACAAAATCTCTGAAAGTTACAAATGAAACATCAAACCTCCTATTTATACTAACATAAGTTCGCTGGTGGGAGTGCAAGTTCGGGCGAGCTTGCTTAGTCAAGTTCGACCGAACTTGACTACAACAGTACCATTTCAAGCGAACTTGTCCCTAAATATACATAAACTTCGACATTTCGCTCATAAATACTGACTCGATATTATACGATGACGTAGGTAACAAACATATGCATCAATAGTTGCCGGGGAGTTAGTCCGCTTTGCGTTTGGATTTATTGATTTTTGTGATTATCTGTTTAATTGCTTGCTTCTTTCAGTTTATTTGCTTTTGTGTTATGCGGGTTGTGTTACTTATGCAGGTTACAGGTAGTGCATGCGTACACGGAATTCCGGGCGAACTTCACCACTAGTTTACGAACCGGAAATTGAGCGACTGGCAAGAAGGAATTTAGCAAGCCGGTTAGAGGCCACACTTGCTCCTAACCAAAACACCCAAACCTCACCATCCACAGCATCTGTTGGAACCGTTCCAATGGACCAGCAAAACCCAAACATTCAAAACCGTAATTACCGCTCGAGGGGCAAAAACAATCACCCGCCGGCCAACCAGCTTCGACAAAACAAACCTCTACCCAACCTTAACAACCATAACCGCAATTAAAACTTGGGTCCTGAACAAAATTTCAATCAACCCGAATTCGAACGGGTAGACCCGAATGATGCGAATCAGTATGAACCGAATTACGATGAGTTAAGGAACAACATTCCGGATGATGCTAGATTTAGTGTTCCAAGTTACCGGTCACCGGATCGGTTTAGCGTTAACACATGGCAATCGGAAGATAAGAGGGATGATGGATTCAGGGAGAATGAGAATGATGGGACCTTCTATGATGGTAGGGGTTTCGACCGTGGAGACGGGTATCAAAATGCCAACATCAATTATGGGAATGAAGAGTGGGATGATGGGAACGGTTGTGAGGATGAGTACGATGGTGGGTACAACCGAGATATCGGTTATCAAAACAATCGCCAACCCCGGAACAACAACCAAAGGAATCCGAACAACAACCGAAACAACAACAACATTCGGATTCCCGCGTTTGTGGTTATGGCTAATCAACCACAACACCGACGAGTAAATCGTGGACCACCAGTTAACCAAGAGGTGAATGGTCCGATAAGAAATGACAACCGCAACAACCAACGTCCACCACAAGGGGTTGATGGTCGGTTTCGACCAATGATATCGGAGAATGAATCTCCAATTGTACCACCTCGAGGAATATTAGTATTCGATTGCAAACCCAATTACATCAACATTCTTCCGCATTTCAATGGGGGATCAAATGATGAGCCGTACACGCACTTACAAGAATTTTCAGCAATTTGTAGTACCATTGGAGGGGGGAACTTTTCACAAGATGAGATTCGCCTTCGATTATTTCAATTTTCTTTGAAAGACAAGGAAAAGCAATGGTTTTTGACCCTTCCCACCAATAGTATTCGTACATGGGTCGAGATGCAACAAGCGTTTTTTGATGAATACTACTCAATGTCCAAAACAGATGATGCTCAGGATGAAATTCGATCCTTTAAACAACTTTTGAGTGAACCATTACTCGAAGCATTCATGAGATACAAACAATTAATTCGAAAGTGCCCACATCATCAAATTGAAAAGTGAGAGTTGGTGAGATGCTTTGTACGGGGTTTAGATGGTGAGACATGGAACCATCTCGAGTCGACTAGCAATGGGACGATACTAAGCAATCATGAGGACGAAGATTGGGAATTTCTCGAGAGGATGGCAAAAAGATCAAAAGCTAAAGAGTCAGCCGATCGAGCTAAGAAGCACCCTATCTCCCGGTCACTTCCCGATCTTGATTCTAATTCTAAAGATCGAATTGCTACTTTAGAACGGGAGTTTGCTCGTATGAAGAAAAAGGAAGTTAACGCTGTACAATTCACGGGTTGCGATGGGTGCGAGGGACTTGATCATAGAACCGTCGAATGCCAAATGGGAAAAGCCGAAGACACCGAGGAATTGAATCAAGTGTTTGGTGATCGGAAGCATAATGACATGAACTCAAACACTTACCATCCCGGGTTGAGGAACCACCCTAATTTTCGTTATGGGAACGCCGAAAATCAAATGAACCCGAACTTTCATGCGGGTAACCAAGGCGGATCATCATACCAAAACCGCCAAGGCGGTAATCACGGGGGCTATCAAAGAAACTACAACCGAGGTAGTAATCAATCGTATCAGAACCATGAAGGAAATTATCAAAGGGGTTACAACCAAGGTGGTAACGGGGGAGGTAATTCGAACTCTCAAGGCGGTGGTGATGATTTGAGTGCCAAGATTGATGCACTATTGAATGTAGTGAAGGAATCTAGCAGTGACATCAAGGAGGTGAAAAAGGTAAATGAGATGAGGGATAAATCTCATGAGGTGTTGACAAAGCAAGTGGGGCAACTTGCTGAAGAAGTAGCTCAAATGCGAGGAAGTGGAGGAAGACTTCCAAGTGACACCACCGTGAACCCTAAGCATCAAGGGTCCAATTCGAAGAACACACGTGAGGTACCAATTAATAAAATTTCTTTACGTAGTGGTCGAGTCATAGATAGTGGTGTCGAATCACCACCACCTCAGTTTGTTGAAGGGGTGGTGGAAGATGTCAGTGATGAGGAGAGTGTTGACGGTCAAACGGGTAAAAATAAAAATGTTTCTGAAAATAGTAAAAATACCCCCGTTGTGACCATCCCAGTCCCAAAGGCTAAGGAAAAGGGTGTGGAGGTTAATACCGCCCCTTATCCCGAAGCTTTGTTGGGACCATCTAAGAAGGTGGTTACGAAACGTAGCCCACAACAAGAGGAAATGTGGGAAATTTTTAAACAAGTAAAAATCAACCTACCTCTCTTAGATGTGATTAAACAGGTACCCTCATATGCTAAGTACTTGAAGGATTTGTGCACACAAAAGCGAACTAACAAGTTTCCCAAGAAACTTGGTTTGACTGAAAATGTTAGTTCGATTCTTTCGGGTGCACTTCCACCAAAGCTACAAGATCCGGGGGCGCAATTATTTCTATTCAAGTTGGCGAATTCAATATGACACGGGCACTTTTGGACCTTGGGGCGAGTGTGAGTATCTTGCCGGGTAGTTTGTATGACCAATATGAGTTTGGTCCACTTCAGTCGTCTAATACCACCGTGGTGTTGGCGGACATGACACCCAAACTACCCCGTGGGATAGTCACTGATGTGATAGTAAAAGTTGATGACTTTTATTATCCGGTGGAGTTTCTTGTACTTGATTATGTTTCTTTGGACCGAACCAAAGAACCAACGGTTATACTCGGTCGACCATTTTTGGCAACATCAAATGCCCAAATCAATTGTAAAACGGGTACGGTCGACATGACTTTTGGTAACCGTCGGTTGCGGTTGAACGTTTTTCAAGATTGATGAATCCTCTAGTTGGTGACGAATGCTATATGGCGTCGCCGGTTTAGAATCACAAAGCTTAGGTGCCAATTGTTATCAACGTTATAGACAACGGACCGCAATGCACTTCGTTACTTTGGACAACTAAAACCTATCAATCGACAAGGCATAAATACGCATACTCATTTCACGAAGTTGAATTTCATAACTCACTCGAAAATTCACAAATACAATACAAACGCAAGACAATTATCAAAAGATTAAATGCAATTCGAATTGTCACAAATCAAATGTTTAACATGTAGCAAACCCTAGAAATCTTACAAAAGTCTACACCAGGGTGAAACCTCTGGGAATTAGCCGCTCATGGTGAACGGAACACGATCAATGGATGATAAAGCCTTGAACTTGAACATATTAAAGCTTGGAGATGAAGATAAGGTGTGGTTAGGGTTTTGGGTATGAGGTGGTGATGATGAGATTGGTGATTGATGATTGATGGTGATGATGATGGATTAGGGTTAGAATCGAAGTGGATGAATCAGATGGATTGGAAGTGAATTGAAATGGATTGGTGGAAGGTTGTGGCTCCAAGAACAAGTTTCAAACTCCAAGAACTCGTCATAACCCAGAATAGGTCAAAAATCCTCTTTTAACCCGTCCCCAAACTCAACAAACTTGAATTTCGCGATGCCGGAAACGGAGGCCCGTTGTCGACGACCAGGAGGGGCGTCGGTGACGGCATGTGCTTTCTCACTTTTTGGCAGATGGCCTATGCTGCTGTCTACGACAAAAAGCACACGACGGGCGAGCATACACAGGGCATCGCCGACAAACCAGTTTGGCGTCAGCGACGACACTCCTAAACACCCTTTTGCTGAATTTGATTTTCTTGATTCCGATTGATCCCGTTCGTGTCCCGGTGCTCCGTTTGGCTTCCAATTAGCTCCTTAAACTCCATTAGACCTGAAAAACACAATTCTAATTAAGAGTAGGCTATTCGGAATTAAAAGCTACGAAAAATCATTAACTTAAACCATAATAAACACCAGTTTACGCCCACGCATCACATCCCCACACTTGTCTTTTGCTTGTCCTCAAGCAAATCTGTTTTTCACTTTCACGTGGGTCAAACGAAAAATACACTCCCCATTCTTGAGACGTAAGTTAAGGTCTCAAGTCATACCCGGTTCAAGATATTTTGCAATTTCAAGTTATTTAACACTCAATGGACTAGTCATATGAAAATGGTTATTCAAGATTAACCCGCCCTTAAAACCCACAACATATGCATATCCCTCACAATGTTCACTCCACTCGGTTTACAATTTGGCTAATTTATATGATGTATTAGCACCTTTAAAAGAGATCACTCAAAACCGAATAAAACATATACCCACATATGCTTGCAACTCTATCATTCTCTACCACCGAACATGAATACTAAGTACAAGTCAAAAGGTCTTTAAAGGGTGGTAACGGGGCTAGGCTAAGGGTATGGAATAGGATATTTAAAGCGGCTAAGTTGATGAATATTCGATCTTTATTACTATTACACTAAACCGACTAAACACAAGTCGACAACTAATAGGCTAAAACGTCCGCCTTTTATTCACAACTACCACACATCTTTTGTGTTTTTCTTCAATCATTCTTCTATATTTTTCATAGTATTTCTGAATTTTCTCTTTTTTTTTTGAAACTATATACACAACTAATACTATGATCGAATTTCCATCACAAGGGTTAAAAAGGTTTAAGGTTAAAGGCTAATTTAGGTGATCAAACGAAAGGATTAAGCTCAACATTGGCTACTAGGGGATATGTTTGGGTAAGGCTAGATAAATGGTGTTAAACAAAAAGGTTTACCTATTGCCTTAATCATTCTCATGCTTGCATTCGGTCTATGGTCTTAAACGTATCAAAAGATGCAAGTTCTACAATATATGACTAACGGACCACTCAAACAAAGAAACATGTATATGCATAATGTATACAAGTGGCTCAAAACCTCACATATTAAGGGTATGAAATGTGATATGCACAATTACAAGTTTCTTAGGCGACTTATTCCCAGATAACCACCCATTAAATACTTTTCATGCCCTTAACTTGAACTCGACCATGACAAAAGACCAAATGATTCGTGCCATCCCTCGCCAACTTAGTTACTTGTGCTTTTTAGATTGCTTCAAACAAAGACATTTTTGAAAATTTTTTGAAATTTTCCCCCATCCCCACACTTAAGGTTAACATTGTCCTCAATGTGTAGTGTTTAAATGAACGGGTCAAGATCGAAAAACTTTTACACTCCCATCCCCACACTTGAGTTTAACATTGTCCTCAATGTGTAGAATTAGAGCTCTTAATAATGCACAAGGGATGTGACACGACTAATTTCCCAAAAATTTCACCCCGGAAACTAAAAGACAATTTACACTCCACTTGTTATCTAACTAAAAATCAAAGTAAAAAGAAACGTATGCACCTGATTTCTGAGCTCGTTCTTCATTTGCTCCACATCCTTCAACAAAGCGGTCGTCTCAGAACATAATGTACCTACAAATCTCAACCTTGTGTAGAAGCATGCTTCTCACAACCATCAAAAGTTGTTAGCTACCTAGTTCTACCACTTTTATGAAGATATCACCGATCCATACGTTAATCTACTTTGACTTATGTGGAAAATAATGTACAACAATAACAATCCTAACTCACTTTCATAGGAATCACGGTTGCATTTAGCTTATGCAACAAGCCCTTTTAAACCTTCCAATAGCTTGGAAGGACGAGTAGGTCTCGTGAGTGTTATATAGAGAACACACCCACAAAGTTCATTTAACTAGGAAAGCAATAAAATCTAACTAGAATACAAACTAAAAACAAAAAGTACAACAACAACATAAAACATACCTCGCCTACCTTTGGTAATGTTCATTTGGGTCTTTAGGCGGGTACGGGTTATATGGGAACCCGGTGGATATCCTTCCAATTATCGAGCGATCCAGGTTCCCCTTCAACTGGTGGTGGTGGCGGTATCGGGGAGAAACTTGAGCCCGGCATTTCGGGCCAATGTGGAGATGGGTCGGAGGGTCCTTGAGGCACGGGGAGGTCCTCATAGTTGAACCATGGTGTATGTTGCTGAATAGCAACCCGGCCATCAAATTCCGATGATGCCTCTCTCGATCATGCATGATCTTGGCGTTATTGATGGCTATTTGTTGATCTGTGGCAGTCGCCATCCAACGCCGATCCTCATAGGCATTTTGTTCTATCCGGAGGCGATCTTGTTCTTCCTCCCATGCTCTTCGTTGAGCATTTTCTTGAGCCTGCTGTTGCTCCATCAACTCTAATCGAGATTGTTGCTGCGCTTGAAACAACTGCTGGTCTTCCCAATATTGTTCAACTTTAGCCCTATGGGCAGCTTCCTGATTCCAATGATTCTGGTATTGTGTTTGGAAGCTTTGCTCCCATTGGCGCCTTTCCTCATGGTACCCGCGATTCTCCCCAATACCCGCGGATACATTGTCATACACCCCCTGTTGCCCCCCATTATAATTGGTGTAATCCGGCCTACACCGGGAGACAACGATTTGAGCAACCTCATTTGAAATTTCCCGATGCTGTCGCGCATATCTCTGTCTCGGTCCCCTCGGACCAGTCTGTTCTTCTTCCTCTTCCACATCATGCATTTCCTCCTCTGCCCAAGCCCCTTGGCCCGCAGTGGGATCCGTAAACGTGAATTGGTGACCCTGATCATCTTTCATCGTATATTGGTGACGATAGACCTCTACGCTAATCTTCCAATGCCGCCTGATTGAGGCGAAACAAACTTGATCAATTAGTTTGGTTACCCATAACGAGTCGGCGGGTAAAGCATTTTGCTATAGGATCATTGCGCTTATCAACCCCACATACGGTATCATCATTCTGGTGCATGATTCACGTGTGTCCCACGTGTTCATCATCACAATTTGGCGCCATGACAACTTTGGCGCACCAACCAGCAATGAATGTAGCACCCTACAGTCGGGCACCTTTACCTTCCCGCGGTCTCCAAACCGTACCATCACGTTCTCAAGAGATATACCTTGGAGGATCCGCCCCTCCAACGACAGATCGTTTCTCGACTCACCTAACCCACCGGACCCCTGCAGCACAGTGATTAACATGCCGGCTGGGTCAGCAGGATTCACCTTGTTATCCAGAAATTGGTCAATGGTGTAGTAGTAATAAGCATCCGCTCCCAACGAATCAAAACGAGCAATACAATTCATGTGCTCGAATGACATGATCATCTGGTTCTTCCCAATATCACCAACCAATTGCCACGTGACCGGTGGTCCATCCCTGTTTAGAAACCGTAATGTTGACAGGCACTCACAAACTGCTGCCAAATAAACCCTCGGTGTGATGTCTGCACACCAATCCAAAACTCTCTCCCAGCCATGTCTTTCAAACATTTGGGCGATTCCTATTGCCCTGAACTCCTCCACTTTAACAGACCTCTCCGGAACAGTTCGTTCCGGAATCGAAGTAGTGACGTTCCCGGAAACCATTTTCCATTTCCACATTTTTGCCTCTAGTTTTTTTATTGTTATACCTCGACAGCGACTTCTACTTGTTGCCGTCCCACTGCGAAGCTGTACGGCTATTTCTGAATTCATCCCAATCCCAGTCCTGGCGTTCCAACTGACCATCCCCCTCTTCAACATTACTTAATTGTTCCCACTTTCTTGGGGCGTAACCTGAGCCCGAACCGGCTCGTGAAGATGACCCTTCACCGGTTGTCTTACTTCTTTTTCTTCCAAAATGGCTACAATCAAACACAAGGAACCAGTTAGTATAACCAAAACTTCAAACATTCCAACTTTTGAACACAAACAATGATGTTGATGGAACCTTTGCATTAGACATAAATTAGCTTGTTTAAACTTAAAAGTGGCAACTTTATAATCTAAAACTTAATATTCATCATGTATATTCTCAAATCCATGGAAGTTCAACAAGATTCAACACCATGCTCATGTTCAAGCATACTAACAACATGTGTAATCACATCACTAAAGTTGTTGTAAGCTCAAATTCCACCCAAATCATCTATTCATGCTCAAATATAAGCAATAACATCATAAATTGCAATAAACAACCTACTCTAAACCAAAAAGTTTAACAATTTCAGAAGAAATTGACTAACCATATGATAACCATGCTTAAATCAGAGAAAAATCATACTTTTTATGTAGCTTAGGCAAGAAAAACTAGAGAAAGAAGAAAAGCTTGAAGTTTGATGAATTTCTTCAAAAACCCGAAATTTCACGCCCATAAATCTTGCAAACTAACAAGAATTAACAAAGTTGGGGGTTTTGTTCCTCTCGGAAAAATACACAAAATAGGCTCAATAATCGCTGGATTTGGTGAAGATATGAGGAAGTTATGAAGGATTGAAGATTTAGGGTTCTTGAGAAGAGGATGAAGAAGATGGAGAAATTTGGAGAGAGATGGCAGGGATTTTGTGGTGGGTTGGGATTGGGAATCAGATATGAGGTCACATGGGTCGAATTTGTGGTTAAAACAAAGTTAGCTCAAGAATCGCTGGATTTGGTGAAGATATCAGCGTCGGCTGACAAACTAGGCACCGTCGCCGACGGTGCTTTGGCCCGTCGCCGACGCCCACCCAAAAGTGAGTTTTTTTCATTTTCCTTCCGACGCACTAACCCGCTGTCTATGACACTTTTCACCCGACGACCAATATTTGGCACCCCGTCGGCGACGACCTGAAGCCCCGTCGCCGACGGCACTCCTAACCCCCCTCGCTTTTTTTAGGCAAAAACATGAACTTTTTACAAAAGGAGCCTAGCTTAATTTAAATCATAAAAAATCTTTTTGTGTGACATTTTCGGTTTTAATATTCACTAACAACCTATCGTTAACGATCTTACCACCCCCTAAGAAGTCGTGTATAGTCCCCAATACACATAAAAGAGTTCAATAACATACCTCATGTCTTCAATACTCGTTTATAGCTTCCAGAACTTCACACATCTCAAAGAGTTGTTAGATCAAAACAATAAGCATGACTATTCTAAAACAATGCGCCCAAACAATTAAAAATAGTACATAACTCTACAAAATGTGTTACCGGTTCTCAACTGACCTCGTAATGTGGTACGCCCACCATGAAGCTTACCACTTCCATGTTCTTCTCGCCCTTATCATCATTACCATCAAGAAATGGTTTTAGATGATGACCGTTAACCGTTTGCCTTGACCCATCCTTCGGGTCCTTAATAGTGATATCACCCAGTTTTCCGACCCGTGTGATCACGTATGGGCCATCCACTTACTCTTGAGCTTCCCGGGAAAGAATTTAAGCCTTGAGTTGTAGAGCCAAACCTTTTGCCCTACCACAAATTCCTTTGGCTTCAACTTTGCGTCATGTGATCGCTTCATTCCATCCTTGTATTTCGAAGCACACTCATACGCCTCCTCCAGGAGCTCTTCCAACTCGCATAACTTTAACTTTCGCTCCTTACCTGCATCATCATATTTCATGTTAACCTCTTTAATAGCCCACCAAGCATGATGCACAAGTTCTACAGGTAAGTGACAATTTCTACCATAAACTAAACGGTAAGGTGTAGTGCCAATAGGTGTTTTATGAGCCGTTCGATAGGCCCATAAGGCATCATTCAACTTCGTTGACCAATCCTTTCTGTCCGGTCGAACAGACTTTTGCAAAATTTCTTTTATTTGCCTATTAGACACTTCTACCTGACCGCTTGTTTGCGGATGATAGGGGGTAGCAATTCGATGGTCAACACCATACCGTTTCAATAGTTTGCCAAAGTTAAAATATTTGAAGTGAGACCCTCCATCACTAATGATTGCTCGGGGGATCCCAAATCTAGAAATTATATTCGTTTGAACAAATTTGCAAACCACGGTATGGTCATTTGTCTTGGTAGCGATCGCTTTAACCCATTTCGACACATAGTCGACCGTCACCAAGATATACATGTTGCCATGCGAATTAGGAAAGGGGCCCATAAAATCGATCCCCCATACATTGAAAATATTTACAATAAGGATCGGTTGCATAGGCATCTCATCGCGTTTGGAGATACCCCCCAACTTTTGACACTCAACGCAATTTTTAGCAAAAGTGAATGCGTCTTTGAAAATGGTTGGCCAATAAAGCCCACTATTGAGCACTTTGTGCCCAGTTTTGTGACCACTAAAATGGCTCCCACAAGCATATGAATGCAAGTGCGTCAAAACACTCAGGATCTCCTCGTCCGGAATGCATCTTCGAACAACTTGATCCGGACATATTTTGAACAAGTCCGGTTCCTCCAACGTATAGTATTTGATTTGCGACATGAAGTGCAACCTTCTCCTCCGGTCCTAATGAGCCAGTAAGTCACCTGTAACCAAATAATTCACAATGTTAGCATACCAAGGTAAAATAGTGACTTTCAAAATGTGCTCATCTGGGAAGGCATCATCAATCTCTATACGTGAAGAACCCTCTTCCACCATCAATCAGGACAAGTGGTCCGCCACCACGTTTTCACTACCCTTCTTGTCCCGTATTTCTAGGTCAAACTCTTGTAGTAGAAGGACCCAATGGATCAATCTCGGCTTGGCATCCTTTTTCTCCATGAGGTACCTGACAGCAGTGTGATCAGAATATATAACAACCTTGTTACCCCATATGTAAGCTCGAAAATTTTCCAATGCAAATACCACCACAAGTAGCTCTTTTTCGGTAGTTGTGTAATTCAATTGTGCATCCGAAAGAGTCTTACTTGCGTAGTAAATAGCAACGGGTTTCTTTTCTACCCTCTGACCCAACACGGTCCCAACCGCATAATCGCTCGCATCGCACATGATTTCGAATGGTAAAGACCAATTTGGCGATTGCAATATTGGGGCCTCCACTAATTTCTCTTTCAAAATGTTAAAAGCGGTTTGACACTCTTTATTAAAATCAAACGATTGGTCCTTAAGCAACAATTTACATAAAGGCTTCGTAATATCACTAAACCCCTTAATAAACTGCCTATAAAACCCCGCATGACCTAAAAATTATCTAACCCCTTTAACACTCATGGGATACGGTAAAGTAGAGATGACTTGCACCTTTGCACGGTCGACCTCTATCCCACGACTCAACACTACATGCCCCAACACAATCCCTTCCTGAACCATAAAGTGGCTCTTCTCCCAACTTAAAACTAAATTTTTCTCAACACATCTTTCCAAACTTTTTCGAGTTGGTCAAGGCATGCCTCAAATGATGACCCAAAAATTGAGAAGTCATCCATAAAGATATCTAAGGCCTCCCCCACCATGTCCGAGAATATACTCATCATACACCTTTGAAAGGTGGCGGGGCACTACATAGCCCAAACGACATTCGCCTAAATGCAAAAGTACCGTATGGGCAAGTAAATGTGGTCTTAGCTTGATCCTCTGGATGGATAGCTATTTGGTTGTAACCCGAATACCCATCTAGAAAGCAATAAAATTTTTGACCCGCTAACTTCTAAACAATTTGGTCAATAAAAGGTAAAGGGAAATGGTCTTTGGAAGTTGCAGAATTTAACTTCCTATAATCAATACAAATTCGCCACACGGTTACCGGCCGGGTGGCAACCTCTTGACCTGCGTCATTTGTGACGACTTGAATGCCTGCCTTTTTCGGGACCGTTTGCGTTGGGCTCACCCACTGGCTATCAGAGATGGGGTAAATAATACCTACATCTAGCCACTTCAACACCTCCTTCTTGACGACCTCTCGCATGTTGGGATTCAATCACCTTTGTGCGTCACGAGAAGGAGTGATACCGTCTTCGGTGATGATTTTATGCATCACCACTGAGGGACTAATTCCCTTCAGACCAGCAATGGTCCAACCAATAGCGGCTCTATTAGTGACCAAGACCTCCATAAGCTTTTCCTCTTGCTCTCCAGTAAGATTAGCCGCGATGATCACCGGAAGCGTGTTGCCCTCACCCACATAAGAATATTTCAAATGCTTGGGCAACAACTTCAATTCAACAACCGGAGGTTCTACTAATGACGGTTTCAATTTCATATCAATCTTTTCCGAAAGACTTTCCACTTGATGTGTCCAAGTGGGTCTTCCTTCCTTCGCCACCATCACCTCCATCTTTTCCACCTCCTCATCCATGCTTCGATTTGTTTCCACTTGCAACCTGTCAAACATGAAACACTCCTCTATTGTGTTTTCCTCTTCGACACTAATGTCGCATAGAGGTATACACTCGTCAATGACATCCGCCATATAGCATTCGTCACCAACTAGAGGATTCGTCAATCCCGAAAAAAACGTTCAACCGCAACCGACGGTTACCAAAAGTCATGTCAACCGTACCCGTTTTCAATTGATTTGGGCATTTTATGTTGCCAAAAATGGTCGACCGAGTATAACCGTTGGTTGTTTGGTCGGTCCAAAGAAACATAATCAAGTACAAGAAAGTCCACCGGATAATAAAAGTCATCAACTTTTACTATCACATCAGTGACTATCCCACGAGGTAGTTTGGGTGTCAAGTCCGGCAACACCACGGTGGTGTTAGACGACTGAAGTGGACTAAACTCATATTGGTCATACAAACTACCCGGCAAGATACTCACACTCGCCCCAAGGTCCAAAAGTGCCCGTGTCATTTTGAATTCGCCAACTTGAATAGAAATAATGGGCGCCCCCGGATCTTGTAGCTTTGGTGGAAGTGCACTCGAAAGAATCGAACTAACATTTTTAGTCAAACCAAGTTTCTTGGGAAACTTGTTAGTTCGCTTTTGTGTGCACAAATCCTTCAAGTACTTAGCATATGAGGGTACTTGTTTAATCGCATCTAAGATTGGTAGGTTGATTTTTACTTGTTTAAAACTTTCCAACATTTCCTCTTGTTGTGGGCCACATTTCGTAACCACCTTCTTAGATGGTCCCAACAAAGCTTCGGGATAAGGGGTGGTATTAACCTCCACACCCTTTTCCTTAGCCTTTGGGACTGGGATGGTTACAACGGGGGTATTTTTACTATTTTCAGAAACATTTTTATTTTTACCCGTTTGACCGTCAACACTCTCCTCATCACTGACATCTTCCACCACCCCTTCAACAAACTAAGGTGGTGGTGATTCGACACCACTATCTATGACTCGACCACTACGTAAAGAAATTTTATTAATTGGTACCTCACGTGTGTTCTTCGAATTGGACCCTTGATGCTTAGGGTTCACGGTGGTGTCACTTAGAAGTCTTCCTCCACTTCCTCGCATCTGAGCTACTTCTTCAGCAAGTTGCCCCCACTTGCTTTGTCAACACCTCATGAGATTTATCCCTCATCTCATTTGCCTTTTTCATCTCCTTGATGTCACTACTAGGTTCCTTCACTACATTCAATAGTGCATCAATCTTGGCACTCAAATCATCACCACCGCCTTGAGAGTTCGAATTACCTCCCCCGTTACCACCTTGGTTGTAACCCCTTTGATAATTTCCTTCACGGTTCTGATACGATTGATTACTACCTTGGTTGTAGTTTCTTTGATAGCCCCCGTGATTACTGCCTTGGCGGTTTTGGTATGATGATCCGCCTTGGTTACCCGCATGAAAGTTCAGGTTCATTTGATTTTCGGTGTTCCCATAACGAAAATTAGGGTGGTTCCTCAACCCGTGGTAAGTGTTAGAGTTCATGTCATTATGCTTCCGATCACCAAATACTTGATTCACTTCCTCAGTGTCTTCGGCTTTTCGCATTTGGCATTCGACGGTTCTATGATCAAGTCCCCCCGCACCCATCGCAACCCGCGAATTGTACCGCGTTAACTTCATTTTTCTTCATACGAGCCAACTCCCGTTCTAAAGTAGCGATTCGATCTATTAGAATCAAGATCAGGAAGTGACCGGGAGATAAGGTGCTTCTTAGCTCGATCGGCCGACTCTTGGCTTTTGATCTTTTTGCCATCCTCTCGAGGAATTCCCAATCTTCTTCCTCATGATTGCTTAGTATCATCCCATTGCTAGTCGACTTGAGATGGTTCCATGTCTCACCATCTAAACCCCGTACAAAGCATTTCACCAACTCCCACTTTTCAATTTGATGATGTGGGCACTTTCGAATTAATTCTTTGTATCTCATGAATGCTTCGTGTAATGGTTCACTCAAAAGTTGTTTAAAGGATCGAATTTCATCCCGAGCATCATCTGTTTTGGACATTGAGTAGTATTCATCGAAAAACGCTTGTTGCATCTCGACCCATGTACGAATACTATTGGTGGGAAGGGTCAAAAACCATTGCTTTGCCTTGTTTTTCAATGAATATTGAAATAATCGAAGGCGAATCTCATCTTGTGAAAAGTTCCCCCCCTCCAATAGTACTACAAATTGCCAAAAATTCTTGTAAGTACGTGTACGGCTCATCATTTGATCCCCCATTGAAATGCGGAAGAATGTTGATGTAATTGGGTTTGCAATCGAATGCTAATTTTCCTCGAGGTGGTACAATTGGAGAATCATTCTCCGATATCATTGGTCGAAACCGACCATCAAACCCTTGTGGTGGACGTTGGTTGTTGCGGTTGTCATTTCTTACCGGATCCTTCACCTCTTGGTTAACCGGTGGTCTACGATTTACTCGTCAGTGTTGTGGTTGATTAGCCATACCCACAAATGCGGGAATCCGAATGTTGTTGTTGTTTCAGTTGTTGTTCGGATTCCTTTAGTTGTTGTTCCGGGGTTGGCGATTGTTTTGATAACCGATATCTCGGTTGTACCCACCATCGTACTCATCCCCATAACCGTTCCCATCATCCCACTCTTCATTCCCATAATTGATGTTGGCATTTTGATACCCGCCCCCGCGGTCGAAACCCCTACCATCATAGAAGGTCCCATCTTTCTCATTCTCCCTGAATCCATTATCCCTCTCATCTTCCGATTGCCATGTGTTAACGCTAAACCGATCCGGTGACCGGTAACTTGGAACACTAAATCTAGCATCATCCGGAATGTTGTTCCTTAACTCATCGTAATTCGGTTCATACTGATTCGCATCATTCGGGTCCCGTTCGAATTTGGGTTGATTGAAATTTTGTTCAGGACCCAAGTTTTGGTTGTGGTTACGGTTGTTAAGGTTGGGTAGAGGGTTTTGGTTTTGAGTTTCGTTTTGTCGAAGCGGGTTGGCCGGCGGGTGATTGTTGTTGCCCCCCGAGCGGTTATTACGGTTTTGAATGTTTGGGTTTTGCTGGTCCATTGGAACGGTTCCAACAGATGGTGTGGATGGTGAGGTTTGGTTGTTTTGGTTAGGAGCAAGCGTTGCCTCTAACTGGCTTGCTAAATTCCTTCTTGCCACTCACTTAATTTCCGGTTCGTAAACTAGTGGTGAAGTTCGCCTGGAATTCCGTGTACGCATGCACTACCTGTAACCTACACAAGTAACACAACCCGCATAACACAAAAGCAAATAAACTGAAAGAAGCAAGCAATTAAACAGATAATCACAAAAATCAATAAATCCAAACGCAAAGCGCACTAACTCCCCGGCAACGACGCTAAATTTGATCGAGGTGTCGCGCCTCTGTCAAAGATAATATTTACAAACCCGATTTACCCTCAACTATGAGTTAGTGGTAGTACGGGGTCGATCCACGAAGAGCCTGTGGTTTGCCTACGGACAAGATTGATTTTACTAAGATTGTCACTTTTATGAAGCTTGCTAATGAAATTGTTAATTTGTTTGGTTGAAAAGGATGTCGGAATGAACCGACAAGTTTTTGATTTAATTAATTAACTACTAGAATTCGAGAATGATTTCAACAAAAGTAAATATGATTGTAAAACAATAGTGAAAAAACAAGGTTCACACCCAGTTCAACAATTGCAAGACCTAGGGTTACTACACGTTTTAAATTGATTTAAACGAATTAGTTCATTAACGGTTTAGAATCACAAAGCTTAGGTGCCAATTGTTATCAACATTATAGCCAACGGACCACAATGAACTTCGTTACTTTGGACAAGTAAACCCTATCAATCGACAAGGCATAAATACGCATACTCATTTCATGAAGTCAAATTTCATAACTCACTCGACAATTCGCAAATACAATACAAACACAAGACAATTATCAAAAGATTAAATGCAATTCGAATTGTCACAAATCAAATGTTTAACATGTAACAAACCCTATAAATCTTACAAAAGTCTACACCGGGGTGAAACCTCCAGGAATTAGCCGCTCATGGTGAACGGAACATGATCAATGGATGATATGCCTTGAACCTGAACATATTGAAGCTTGGAGATGAAGATAAGGTGTGGTTAGGGTTTTGGGTATGAGGTGGTGATGATGAGATTGGTGATTGATGATTGATGGTGATGATGATGGATTAGGATTAGAATTGAAGTGGATGAATCGGATGGATTGGAAGTGAATTGAAATTGATTGGTGGAAGGTTGTGGCTCCAAGAACAAGTTTCAAACTCCAAGAACTCGTCATAACCCAAAATAGGTCAAAAAACCCTCTTCTAAACCCGTCCCCAAACTCAACAAACTTGAATTTCGTGATGCAGGAAACAGAGGCCCGTCGGTGACGGCCAGGAGGGGCGTCGGCGACGGCATGTGCTTTCTCACTTTTTGGCCGACGGCCTTTGCTACTGTCTATGACAAAAAGCACACGACGGGCGAGCATACACAGGGCATCGCCAACGGACCAGTTTGTCGTCGGCGACGGCACTCCTAAACACCCTTTTCCTGAATTTGATTTTATTGATTCCGATTATAACACCCCAAATCGCGTAAAGCAACACGCGGCGGAAACACTTGGGGAGTCACGTTACAAATTGTTTCGCCACACATGGTTTTAATTTTTTTTTATTGATATATCAAATTTACAATTATTCTTGGAATAACGAAATTAAAATACAATCAAATTGTCTTTCAAATTTTAAAGTCACTAAAGCCCGTGTCCATCCTATGTGTAGTATGCGGCGACAATCATCCTGTAAATAAACCTGAAACATATCTGAAAATAAGTACGTCAGCATAAAAATGCATGTAAGTAACATAGGTTTTGTGATTTAGATTCATGGCTTAGGATATTTTTAAGAAAAGATTAAACAATTTAAAAGTAGCCATGAATCTTTGATAAACCTTTGGTAATTAAAATACTTTGCTAAAAAAGAGATTTGTAGTATACAGAAAATATACTTTGGTTTTGGAAATAATTGAATAGACAGTATATCAAAATATACTTTGATTTAGAAATAATATGATCTAGTAGTATATCAACATAAACTTTGGTTTATGGACAAGAGATTTGGTAATATGTCAAACTATATTTTGGTAAAACAATATGAGAATCGGTAGTATATCAAACTATACTTTGGTAAAACAATATGATAATCGGTAGTATATCAGACTATACTTTGGTAAAACAATATGATAATCGGTAGTATATCAAACTATACTTTGGTAAAACAATATCACATTGGTAGCATATCAAACTATGCTTTGGAAGTATATCGAAATATACTTAATTATGATTTGGTAGTATATCAAAGTATACTTTGGTTTAGGGAAATCAATAAAAGATAAGTTTTTATGGCTTAGTTAGAAAACCTTTGTAAAACATACATTGTGGTCGTTTGGCAAGACATTCAAACCTAAGTATATCAAAATATACTTTGGTGACTATAGATTTACCACGAAGGCAAAATCTATTGGGTTTAAACTTGGTTTCTGACATTCCATACAACAGGAATGGGGTGTCAAATCCTATAGCGCTATATCGTACTACCAATCGGCTTGATCATTGTTAATGAATGTATAAAAGAAATACAAACCAACAATAGTCTCACAAACTTTGAAAATCGTTATTCAAGTCATAGGTAACAGTTTCAAATCGTTAATGGATATAGTGCTATGTATACGAAATCATATAGCTTTGAAAACATGAAAATATTGAATAGGCACATATGAATCACCCCAAAACATTTGAAAAACGTAAAAGAGAGGACTATGTACTCACCTGGGGTTGCAAAATATCCTTTAATCAAAGATTAAACAAGCTCAAATGTCCGAGAAGTCAAACGTGTCCTAGAATCGGATAACTATGTAAATATTGGGACATTAATCGGCGGATCGGATAGAATGAGGTCTTGTAAACCAAATGAGTGTTGGTATCATATGAAATTGTTTAACAAAGTCTACATACTGATTTGAAAAGATTCCTAAGTGCTTTTGACCCGTTATGACTCGTTAAGGTAGTTTACGCTACTTTAACGGATCATTTACGTAAATACGTGTTCAGATAGTTAGATATATGTTATGTTAAGTCTAATATGCCAAAATAAGTCTAATATAGTTGCAACATTAGTTTATATGTCAAAACATTGGTCACATATTCTTAAAGTTGATATATGCGCAAAAAGGGCATTTTGGTCATTTTTAGGGCATAATAGACAACTTAACAGAACACTAACGAAACGACGTGACCATAAGGTATAACCTCAGGGGGTTATTCCCTATACAACTATGGTCTCATATATGTGTTTGGTTGGATCTTAAGATCGACCAAACGAGTCGGATTCGAAAGTCAAAGCGATGGTCAAGACCGCTCGACTTACGACCTAAATATACACTAAACTAAAAGTGACGAGTTAAACATGTTAAACATGTCTAACAAGGTTTATAAAACTGATTTGGTATCAAAACAAAGGGTTTTGATACCCGAAAAATAGTTCCGTCGTATAATGCGCATTATTGACCGAAACTTTGACACGTCACTTCGACTAGTAAACGTGGTAATCAGTAGGTACAATCGCTAAGGATCATAACTATCGTGATTACGATCACGTTGCAAAGTCCAATTGGACTTTGGTTTGACCAATTAATGTTCAAAGCTGAAAGTCAAACACTGTTTGACTTTTAGCTTGAAATAGCTTAAATGAATGAACAAGGCTAAGTTAGAACACTTACTTGTGCTCAAGGCAGCCAAGGATGAAGAAAAGACTTAGAAAACTCAATTGGGAGACCCCCAACAAAGTGGAAGTTCTCCTCTTAGAGTTATAGAGTGAAAGGGAAAGAATGAGCAAGTTGAAGTGTGAGATCAAGGACCTATTTATAGTTGTGGAGGATGAATTTGATTATCACAAGTGTCAAAGACCATTCTAGGATCATTCCACATGCTCAAAGACGTGTCAAGACCAGGCAAGAAGTTGGAGATCACGAATCTTGGGTAAAACAGCTGTCTGCCATTTTTTGCTGTAACAGGGCATCCCCGCACGTCGCGGGAGATCTTGGGGGGTCTCTCGCGTGGCGCCTGGGATTCCTAAGTTTCAGAATTGGCAGAACAGGTCCCTGCAGCCTAAAACTTGATTTTCGACACGTTTTGGCACTTTTAACACCCGTTAACCCCATTTTTAAGCTTTACAAGGAAGATAAAGCATAGGGAACTTGAAAAATGCTAGGAAACTTTTCGGATGTCGGTTCGTTCGGTCGTACGGTTGCGGTTTTCGGTTAATTACGACGAAAATCGTAACGAACGCGCAAATGACCGTAAATGCGTAACGAATGGAATTTTTGCATTCCAATCATTAAAATACTATATTTTAATGACTAAATTTTTTTTTGAATGTGCGTACATGTTCCGGATAACGATATACGCGAATCGACATAGTTTCGCAAAATTTGCAAAATAGCCCATGAGCTTGAATAAACTTGTTTTTGCCATACCGAAGCCCTCAAAACTTATTTCTAAGTTATGTAAAGGGTATTTAAGGTATGTTTAGCTTACGTCATCGTTCCGGAGTGTACGTCGCATTAAACTGATTACGTTTGCGTAACAGTTTGTGATTTCACTTCCAGAAGCGATTAAAAAGATCGAAATTGTAACTGAAATACGTGAATGTCACATGTAATTATACAATTCTCGGGAATGAAACACAAGATCTCATTGGATTCAAAATTGTTCGAAATTGTACGATGGCTGAAAAGGCACAGATGTTACAGTCTCCCCTACTTTAGGAAATTTTGTCCCGAAATTTAAATTAGAGGAAACTTGTGAAAACAGATGTGAGGGTATCACTTTCAAGTGATCCTTCGTTCCCGGAGTAAAGTTCTGGGCAACGTTTGGATCCTCAGTGAATTTTGTTTATTGGACTCTTCTACTATTTGTAGGAATGAGTTCATATTCGAAACTCTAAACTTCAGTCCAATGAGTAGGTGTACGACACCTTTGATTGTACCGAGCCTCCGAAGGGGGCTATGTAAATGCAAAGTGACATTCTTGTTTGTAGAATAACTAAAAAGAGTGTGAACTTGAAAGGGAGTCAGATTTCCGAAAAATGAAAGGGAGAACGTTTGTAGAGATTTCCCATGAAGACTAGTATAGGAAACTTGTGTGTGCTCGAAACTGGAGTTGGAGAGTGAAAGATTAAAACAACATTGGTCAAGGTCCAGAACTTCTAGTAACTTAAATAACGCCACACTTGCAATGTAATAAGAAACACTTATATATAGGAAATACCAACGGCGTATCCACCATGCCCTTATTATATTGTTCCCGTTTCGTTATTCTTATTACTATAGGTTCTTACACATGACAAAACTTGCTGTGGTTTCTATGCACTGAATTATATAATTATGTATGCATCCATAATTACACAATTCCTTGCATAGTCCGCACAGTTCATTTTGTGATGTGTAGGGGAAAAATTTTAAACAAATAAACATATGATGACTCGTCTTAGACCCCAAAAGTGCCTTTTTAACTAGATCAACGAATAAACTTTTTAAAGAGACACTAAAGAGTCTTTTAACTAAATCATCACAAGATCTCTTTAATTAGAATAGTACTTTGGAATCCAAGGGTCTAACTATTTGCATAGAAAAGCCCTTAAGGATTGAAGATAGCACTTTGGATATCCTTCTAAGGACCTAACAAACGAAGATATGGAAGGTTCTATAAGGATTTAGATTGTAATTATTTTGAATCAAATAACCGTTAACTTGTACATACGTATTAAAGCACACAAAGAATCTAATCAAGGACTCTGGATTGCACTTTAATCATCCACAAGGATCTAACTATGAATATAGGAAGATCCTATAAGGATTTGGGATTTGTATAGCGAAAATGTTTTGAAAATCATGCACTAGATGTACTATGAAATCAAAGTATGTATAATGTCATGAAAATACGAAAGTAGTCATAGGCACATCGACATATTGCATAAGGCCAATTAAGGACTTATGAAAAGTACCCTTAGGTATCTAGGCAAGGATTTAAAGTGGTACTTCGAGTATTTGTTAAGAGTTATGATTTGTACCTTGTACTTTGTTTCTTATAAGAAACGAGTACATAGGATTTTTGCGGAGATCGCGAGTGATCCCAAAATAGAAGAAATTACGAGAGTAGTTTGATCTACAAGGAATCATATCCTTGGTGTCGGTATTATAGAGGTATGTCACATATACACGTAATCATACTGGTTTTGTAAGTAAAATTTGAAATAACAATTATTTATAAACCAACCGAAATGCTTCAAGATTTTTTTTGGATATCACAAAGTGAAAATATAAAACGTTCACAGTTGCGTCATCATTAGCACGAGCCTCGAAAGCATTTATGTCAAATGCTCATCCACGGGCTGGATTTGCATTTACAAGCTTTGGGCAATTGTTTCGATAGTGAGTAAGATCACCACAGTTGTAGCACGATCCAGGTGGATCTGGTGCTTGAGCAACCGCAGGGTTTGCATTTGCTTGATTTTGGGTGTTGGTAGCAAGACGACATGCATTGACCAGATGTCCCAATCGTCCATAGTGGGTACATTTAAGTCATGGTGTTTGGTTTAAATGATGACGATTGCATTTGTTGCACAAAGGTGCAGTACCGGCATATGCCTTCCTAGCACGAGGTTGTGCTGGAGCAACTTGATCGTTTTGAGCAACTATAGCGAAGTTTTATGAAGCCTTACACTTCTTTGACTTCTTAGAGGATTCAGTCTGGTTTTCCTTTGGTTTTTCTTGGGTTGAATTGTCCGATGGTTTCTTATCGCTTTTGTGGAAAAGTTTACCCTTCTTGACTTGAGATTCAGTCAGGGTAGCGGATAGTTCAATGGCCTGTCTAACTGTAGCGGGATTGCTACCAGTGATTATGTCCTGAATTGGGTCAGGGAGGCCATCAATGTACTTTTCAATTGCCTTATCCAAAGGCGTAACCATGGCTGGACATAACAGACTTAGTTCCTCATAACGATCAGTGTAGGCTCGATGTTCACCACTATCTTGCTTAAGATCGTGGAACTCATTCTCAAGTGCCCTTTGCTCGACGTGAGCATAACTCTTTTATCATAAGAGCTCGAAGTTCTTCCTATGTCTGAGCTAGTGCTACATCAGCACATCTATCCCTCATGATCCTGTTCCACCACGTAAGTGCTCTCTTTTGAAAAACACTTGAAGCAAACTCTACTTTTCCCTCGTTCGGACACTGAACATGGCGGAAAGTGCTTTCGATACTCTCAAACCATTGTAGGAGCCCAGTAGCTCCCTCAGACCCAGTGAAGTTAAGTGGTTTGGCTGAGTTGAATTTTTTAAAGTTGCACGGAGTAGGGGCATTGTTGTTGTTATTGTTTTGATAAGCTTGATTGAGTTGGGTCACAAGGTTTGGGAGTACAACAGCTATTTGCTGAGCGATTAAAGTTGCCATTTCGATGTTTTGAGTAGCGTTGCGACGAGGAGGCATTCTAAAAGAGAAAGGGAATCATGAGAGAAATCGAGTGAGATTGATATTGGATAGTCAAAATGAATTTAAAAATATCGACGAAGTATAAGGATTGGATCATTTGTTCGTTACTTAAAACAAACAAATGACACAGTGACAAATCAAAGTAATTGGGTCTTTATAATGTATCGCGAAGACATGCTTTAGCCTATATGTGAATACTCACCCCAAGAGTCCCCAGGTAAGAGTGACTGGTCCGATAATGCGGATTTGTACGAACACTCCAACCTTAGATAGAAAACTCAAGGTACAGGCATCCAACCTTCCGGATTGCATGTTTTCACATTATTAAAGCCCAAACTTTGACGAGATTTTGAAAACTTTGAAGGCTTAAAGCCTAAAAACAAAACATCTAAGGATAGATGATTTCTTGTGAAGTTTTGGAAAAATTTTGACTTTCAAAAGGTGTATTATGCTTTGTTTTTGGTAATCACCTAAGGATAGGTGATGGTAGTGTATTAAGAATCTAAACGCAAGTAAACTCGCATTGGGGTCCTAGGAAGGTTATAGACTAGGTCGAAGCATTACTAATAACCTAATTCCCTATAACCAGTGCTCTGATACCAATCTGTAACACCCCAAATCGCGTAAAGCAACACGCAGCGGAAACACTTGGGGAGTCACGTTACAAATTGTTTTACCACACATGGTTTAAAGTTTTGTTTTTATTGATATATCAAATTTACAATTTGTCTTGGAATAATGGAATTAAAATACAATCAAATTGTCTTTCAAATTTTAAAGTCACTAAAGCCCGTGTCCATCCTATGTGTAGTATACAGTGACAATCATCCTGTAAATAAACCTGAAACATATGTGAAAATAGGTACGTCAACATAAAAATGCCTGTGAGTAACATAGGCTTTGTGATTTAGATTCATGGCTTAGGATATTTTTAAGAAAAGATTAAACAATTTAAAAATAGCCATGAATCTTTGATAAACCTTTGGTAATTAAAATACTTTGCTAAAAAAGAGATTTGTAGTATACAGAAAATATACTTTGGTTTTGGAAATAATTGAATAGACAGTATATCAAAATATACTTTGATTTAGAAATAATATGATTTAGTAGTATATCAAAATATACTTTGGTTTATGGACAAGAGATTTGGTAATATGTCAAACTCTATTTTGGTAAAACAATATGAGAATCGGTAGTATATCAAACTATACTTTGGTAAAACAATATGATAATCGGTAGTATATCAGACTATACTTTGGTAAAACAATGTGATAATCGGTAGTATATAAAACTATACTTTGGTAAAACAATATCACATTGGTAGCATATCAAACTATGATTTGGAAGTATATCGAAATATACTTAATTGTGATTTGGTAGTATATCAAAATATACTTTGGTTTAGGGAAATCAATAAAAGATAAGTTTTTATGGCTTAGTTAGAAAACCTTTGTAAAACATACATTGTGGTCGTTTGGCAATACATTCAAACCTGAGTATATCAAACTATACTTTGGTGACTATAGATTTACCACGAAGGCAAAATCTATTTGGTTTAAACTTGGTTTCTGACATTCCATACAACAGGAATGGGGTGTCAAATCCTATAGCGCTATATCGTACTACCAATCGGCTTGATCATTGTTAATGAATGTATAAAAGAAATACAAACCAACAAATAGTCTCACAAACTTTGAAAATCGTAGTTCAAGTCATAGGTAACAGTTTCAAATCGTTAATGGATATAGTACTATGTATACGAAATCATATAGCTTTGAAAACGTGAAAATAGTGAATAGGCACATGTGAATCACCCCAAAACATTTGAAAAACATAAAAGAGGGGACTATGTACTCACCTGGTGTTGCAAAATATCCTTTAATCAAAGATTAAACAAGCTCAAATGTCCGAGAAGTCAAACGTGTCCTAGAATCGGATAACTATGTAAATAGCGGGACATTAATCGGCGGATCGAATAGAATGAGGTCTTGTAAACCAAGTGAGTGTTGGTACTCATA
This sequence comes from Scalesia atractyloides, assembly GCA_947069175.1. Taxonomy (NCBI): domain Eukaryota; kingdom Viridiplantae; phylum Streptophyta; class Magnoliopsida; order Asterales; family Asteraceae; genus Scalesia; species Scalesia atractyloides. The sequence goes on from CAMTDV010000015.1 coordinate 37,895,504, forward strand.
TGAAATGGTTTAACAAAGTATACATACTGATTTGAAAAGATTCCTAAGTGCTTTTGACCCGTTATGACTCGTTAATGTAGTTTACGCTACTTTAACGGATCATTTACGTAAAAAACGTGTTCGGATGGTTAGATATGTGTTATGATAAGTCTAATATGCCAAATAAGTCTAATATAGTTGCAACATCAGTTTATATGTCAAAACATTGGTCACATATGCTTAAAGTTGATTTATGCGCAAAAAGGGCATTTTGGTCATTTTTAGGGCATAATATACGACTTAAAACGACGTGACCATAAGGGATCACCTCAGGGGGTTATTCCCTGTACACTATGGTCTCATATATGTGTTTGGTTGGATCCTAAGATCGACCAAACGGGTCAGATTCGAAAGTCAAAGCGATGGTCAAGACCGCTCGACTTACGACCCTAAATAAGCACTAAACTAACAGTGACGATTTAAACATGTTAAACATGTCTAACAAGGTTTATAAAACTGATTTGGTATCAAAACAAAGGGTTTTGATACCCGAAAATAGTTCCGTCGTATAATGCGCATTTGCGCTTTATTGACCGAAACTTTGACTGGTCACTTCGACTAGTAAACGTGGTAATCAGTAGGCACAATCGCTAAGGATCATAACTATCGTTATTACGATCACGTTGCAAAGTCCAATTGGACTTTGCTTTGATTAATTAATGGTCAAAGCTGAAAGTCAAACACTATTTGACTTTTAGCTTGAAATAGCTAAAATGAATGGACAAGGCTAAGTTAGAACACTTACTTGTGCTTAAGGCAGCCAAGGATGAAGAAAAAGACTTAGAAAACTCAATTGGGAGACCCCTCTTAGAGTTATAGAGTGAAAGGGAAAGAATGAGCAAGTTGAAGTGTGAGATCAAGGACCTATTTATAGTTGTGGAGGATGAATTTGATGATCACAAGTGTTAAGGACCATTCTAGGATCATTCCACATGCTCAAAGACGTGTCAAGACGAGGCTAGAACTTGGACATCACGAATCTTGGGTAAAACAGCTGTAAAACAGCTGTCTGCCATTTTTTTGTTGTAACAGGGCATCCCCCGCGCATCGCGGGAGATCTTGGGGGGTCTCTCGCGTGGCGCCTGGGATTCCTAAGTTTCAGAATTGGCAGAACAGGTCCCTGCAGCCTAAAACTTGATTTTCGACGCGTTTTGGCACTTTTAACACCCGTTAACCCATTTTTAAGCTTTACAAGGAAGATAAAGCATAGGGAACTTGAAAAATGCTCGGAAACATTTCGGATGTCGGTCGTACGGTTGCGGTTTTCGGTTAATTACGACGAAAACCGTAACGAACGCGTAAATGACCGTAAACGCGTAACGAATGGAATTTTTGCATTCCAATCATTAAAATACTAGATTTTAATGATTACAAAAATTTTTTGAATGTGCTTACATGTTCCGGATAACGATATACGCGAATCGGCATAGTTTCGCAGAATTTGCAAAATAGCGCCTGAGCTTGAATAAACTTGGTTTTGCCATACTGAAGCCCTCAAAACTTATTTCTAAGTTATGTAAAGGGTATTTAGGGTATGTTTAGCGTATTTCATCGTTTCAGAGTGTACGTCGCGTTAAACTAATTACGTTTGCATAACAGTTTGCGATTTCACTTCCAGAAGCGATTCAAAAGATCGAAATTGTACAAGGACTGAAATGTGTGAATGTCACATGTAGTTATACAATTCTCGGGAATGAAACACAAGATCTCATTGGATTCAAAATTGTTCGGAATTGTACGATGGTTGAAAAGGCACAGATGTTACACCGATTGATCCCGTTCGCGTCCTGGTGCTCCGTTTGGCTTCCAATTAGCTCCTTAAACTCCATTAGACTTGCAAAACACAATTCTAATTAAGAGCAGGCTATTCGGAACTAAAAGCTACGAAAAATCATTAACTTAAACCATAATAAAACTGGTTTACGCCCATGCATCAGATATCTGCGACTTTGAGGCTTTTCCTTTCCACGAGTACTAGGAGAACCCGTTGCTTTCTTAGAATCTCCGGCCTTTGATTTAGAGCGCTTTGATTTCTTCTTAGGTCTATCTTCATCAAAAGCCTCATCAGCAGACGGTATGTACAGATCTTCACCGCGCTTTTTCAACCGTTCTTCTTCTTTTTCTTTCTCAGCTTCTTTCTGTCGAATGTCAACGGAGTCTTCAGAAGATTCATCTTTATCAGAAGTTTCTGAAATAACATCATCATGTTCTCCATCAACAGTACCAGCCTCAACTTCTTGACTATCAACATTAGCTGCAAACGCTTGAACCTTCAACACTTTGAGGATTTTCATCAGGCTTATCTATCAACATGGTTTCCACTTTCTTAGAACCCCTTTTTCGTTTAGGCTTCTTAACAAAACAACCCTCTTGATACCAATCGTCTTCAGAAGATTCATCTTTATCAGAAGTTTCTGAAATAACATCATCATGTTCTCCATCAACAGTACCAGCCTCAACTTCTTGACTATCAACATTAGCTGCAAACGCTTGAACCTTCAACATTTTGAGGATTTTCATCAGGCTCATCTATCAACATGGTTTTCACTTTCTTAGAACCCCTTTTTCGTTTAGGCTTCTCAACAACAACAACCCTCTTGATATACCAATCGTCTTCAGAAGATTCATCTTTATCAGAAGTTTCTGAAATAACATCATCATGTTCTCCATCAACAGTACCAGCCTCAACTTCTTGACTATCAACATTAGCTGCAAACGCTTGAACCTTCAACATTTTGAGGATTTTCATCAGGCTCATCTATCAACATGGTTTCCACTTTCTTAGAACCCTTTTTTCGTTTCGGCTTCTCAACAACAACAACCCTCTTGATATACCAATCGCCTCTTTTCTCCTTGAAATTCTTTAATAGCTCAACCTCGTCTTTATCGTCTCCACTACCATCGTTCCTCCATTAATTTTCAGGTGGTGAAACGTAATCGGCTTTGACGATAGCACCAAACACAGGTTTTGAAATAGGAGCAGAATCTTGTTTCTGATATATCTTGAGCTTCTTCAAACTTGTTTCATCCATATGGCTCAGATAAAGAATATCGTTCGGATCTTTAGCAATGTTCCAAAACTTATCATCTATCAGCATCTGAACAAACCTCGGATACATCACCAGTCTATCTTTGCCCATATTCTTCGACATGAACTTGAAAATCACTTTCGAGTAGTTGAACTTCTTGTTGAGCACCAATGCAGTAACCATGCAAGCCATGTAATCCTGAATATCGTCTAACCCTGCTTTCATGTGACTGAAAGCGTGAATAATAGCGTGAATAAGAAGTTTGTACGGTAGAGGAACATCGCCTTTCTTCATTGTTGGCTCATTTGCATGCCATTTGTAACCCATTCTGAAGAAACAACCCTTCACCATTCTTTCTGCGAAGCTTATTGGATCATTAGTATCATCCTTGAATTCTAGAACCCTACGAATATCTGCTTCGGTGATCAAAATCTCCTTGTCTTCATTCCCAACATGAACAGCAGACTTAATCACATTGTTTGCTTCGTCATAAGATGCTGCGTTCCAGAAAAGATATGCGTGTGATCTATAAACAACATGCTTATCCGTAACCGCCTTTGTAATAGGAATTCTCCCCAAAAACTCTAGAATCTCGGAAAATGCTGCCAACGAGGGATAAATCTTTTCGTCCAGCGAGATATAGGTGTTACGAAACTTACTAAACGAAAGATGGATATTCTTCGGACAAGAAAAACAAGCTTAGAAAATTTTCACCAATTTTCAAACATTTAACATCAAGTTCGGGCGAACTTGATATACACATATACCATTTTCACACAACTTCGCTCGAACATGCGATAAAAACCAGTTTTGATTGTAACACCTCAAATCACGTATAACAACAACACGCGGCAGAAACACTTAGGGAGTCACGTTACAAATTATTTCACAACACCTGGTATTTCAAGTTTTGTCTTATTGAATCAACGAATTACATTGACTTAGAATAATGAAAATGAAATACAATCAAATTGTCTTTCAAGTTTTAAAGTCACTAAGGACCGAGTCCATCCTAGGTGTAGCATGCAGCAACAATCATCACATAGATTAACCTGAATCATATGTGAAAATAGGTACGTCAGCAAAAAAATGCTTGTGAGTAACATAGGTTTTGTGTTGATGCTTCATTGTAACACCCCAAATCTCGTATAACAACAACACACGGCGGAAACACTTGGGGAGTCACGTTACAAGTTGTTTCACAACACCTGATATTCCAAGTTTTGTTTTATTGAATAACGAATTATATTGTCTTGGAATAATGAAGACGAAATGCAATCAAATTGTCTTTCAAATTTTAAAGTCACTAAGGCCCGAGTCCATCCTATGTGTAGCACGCAACAACAATCATCACATAGATAAACCTGAAACATATGTGAAAATAGGTACGTCATCATAAAAATGTCTGTGAGTAATATAGGCTTTGTTGTTTAGATTCATGGCTTTGAGTATTTAAAGAAATGTTTAAATGGTTTCAAAATAGCCATGAATCCATATAAAATGTTTTTTTTTATAAATCATATGAAAATCAATGATACAATGTTAGTGCATATGTCTGTTGCCTACGTCATTATATATCGAGTCTAAGTGATTAGAGCTTAATCTGTTAGAAACGAGGCGTATTTAAGTGAAATATAGGCCAAGTTTGCTGGTAATGGTGTGTGTGTGAAGTCAAGTTCGGCCGAACTTGACTAAGTCAAGTTCGGCCGAACTTGACTAGGTCAAGTTCGCCCGAACTTAGTCTCTCACCAGCGAACTTGGGTTAGTATAAATAGGTGCCTTGGTACTTTCACTTGGAACTTCAGTGATTTTGGCACAGAGACGACGAAGCTCTGTCCAAGTGTTTCCAGGATCTGTAACGTCTACACAACAATGAAACAGTGATTAAACATTAAAGAACTTGTATCCAATGTCGCCTATGCAAACGGATTCCGCACGTTTACCTTAGGTTTGCCAAATTAGGACCAGAAAGATCCGTACAACGGACCCTCAATTGGTATCAGAGCATGATTGACCTAATTTGAAGACATTGGACTGAAATCATCTCATCTTCTACTCATTTATTTCATTTTGAACTTTTCTTGGAGAATTCACGGACAAAATGGACTGATTTCAAGTATAATACGTAAAATCCATAATAGTAAAACCCTTGAAAAAATTAGAGCTTAAAAAAACGAATTCATGTAGAAAAATTAAAAAAAAAATCATGTTTTGTAACTCAAGTTCGTTCGAACATAGCATCAAGTTTGCTCGAACTTGATTGAACTCATCTTTTCAGTGATTTTTCATCAAGTTCGCCCGAACTTGATTAGTTTTTTAGAGATTTTTGTATAAGTTCGCTCGAACTTGTAATTTTTCATCAAAATTTAATCAAGTTCGCCCGAACTTGATCAAATTTTGTTAAAATCTACTACAAGTTCGCCCGAACTTGCAATTTTTCTTGAAATCCAACATAAGTTCACTCGAACTTAACCTTCAGGGAAATTTTCATAAAATCTATAACAAGTTCGACCGAACTTGTTAATAAGCTGATCTTCACAAGCTTTGACAAGTTCGCCCGAACCTGTCTAAGAGACTAAAAAAAAACAGTTTTACGAAAAATTGACGAGACGAGTTTAAAGCTCTAATCTGGTAAAAACAGTTTTCCAAAAAATTTAAACGTTTTTAGAAACCGATACGTTAAAATTGCCGACTAAACAGTCAAATTTAACTAAAATTGTCTGTTTGCTAATCATTTTTCAAGTGTTTTGAATGACAGATTAGTTTGGAAAATGAATTGGGGTCTGTGAAGCCGAAAAAGTTGATGAGTATGAACGAGTATGAAGTTTAGAAAGGAAAATTTGAGAGCTGGGTCCAAGCTATTCATTTCCGCAGTTGGGTCGCGATTGAGACAGGTTATGTCGTTCCTAGAGATGAAGAATCAGAAAAATATTTGGAGAAGTGCAAATATTCTACTAAACAGAAAGATGATTATTTTGCTGAAAAGAAAATGATTAATCTTATTCCAGCAATCGGTTAAGGAAGACATCCTGATCTTTTACCAGAATACAAGACTGCGAAATAATTATGGACATTCTGAAGAATAAGTTTCAAGAGAGTGTAGTGGTAAACCTTAAATGAGTCTTCAAGTATATCCACAAATGAGTCTTCAAGTTTTACCAGAATACAAGAACTGTGAAGCTCTAGTTTCAAGTATATCACAATGAGTCTTCAAGTTCTAAACCAGTCTGTTCGGTCTATGATGTAGACAATTATCAGGCAGATAATGCTAAACCTTAATGAGATTGAGAGTATGACATTAGAAAATAAAAAATTAAAAGAAAATGAAAAGAATTTTAAAACAAAATAAAATTTTAGAAAATTAAAAATTAAAAATGGTAGTAGATTTTCAAAATGAAATAAAAATGTTTGAAAATGATAAAATTGTTTTTGAAAATTAAATATACAAAATCAAAAGCAATAATTCTCATATTGAGAAAATAGCTCAACTTGAAAAAGAAGTGGAGACGTTATAAATAAAGCTGCTAATTCAGCAAAATATTGAAAGGTTTTGTGACTCCTCATTAAATTAGAACATATATGTCCAAAACGATCAATGATAATATAAAGGAAATTCTAATAAGTAACATTGTTACAAATTATGACGATGTCATAATTGAAGATTGTGACGATAATACCAATGATGAAAGAGCTAAAAATGATAAACATGAAATATTTTTAAAACTAAAAGAAAAATTTCAAGAAACTGTTCTACAATCTACTGAAAAGGTGAATGCTCAACGCACAAACCTTCTAAGCAGAATGAAGAACAAAAACAAAGTTTTAAAAGTTTTCAAAACAAAAATAAAAGCTCATCGGAACAATCATCCAATCATTATAAAAATTCAAACAAATTTGAAAAACAAAACTCACAAAAATTTGAGAATAAGTGGTGCAGGTCGGACCGCAGTGCTTCAATGTCAAATCAAAGGTACAGAAGAAGCAGGAAAAATGGCTACCACACGTCAAATCAGTGTTATGATTTGAGTGTCTAGTTTGCTAAAAAGGATCAGCATGAGAACAGGAAGTGTCATAAATGTGGAGTAACTGGACACATTGTTAAAAAATGTCTACAAATTAATCCTAAACCTGCTCATATTGATAACAAAATTCTGGAGAATCAACTCAGGTTTTGAAACAATGTACAGAAACTACAAACAAGGTGAAACCAGTTATTACTAAGTTTTCAAAATTTTAAACAGGTGAATCCTCAAATAGTAATGAACAAAAAATTTATACATTGTATTTCAAGAAAGCTTTAACGAAAGATCAAACATGGTTGGTAAAAGAAAAAGAAGTCATACAATCAGTGAAATTTGAAAGTTTAGTGGACTTTCCGAAACTTGAGAAAGTCCAAAATAAACCTGATTGTGTAAAGAAAATCAAAATTAAGGTTGAAGAAACAACGACTAAGACTGCAAATGCTTGGGTGTCATTATTCGACTAATTGTTTGAATTTCTGTGTAGGAACTTCTGATAAGAAAGCAAATTACTAATAATGGAGTTCCGTGGCACACTTTAAAGTCGGTCCGGGTTATCAAGTTCTAAATAAAGGCCTTATTACAACTCAAATAATGTTTACTTTACAATTTTTGAAAAATTTTGGAGAAAATTTTTCGAAAAGCATGTTCCAATAACGTTTACTTGAAAATTTTACAAATTTTTGAAGAACCCTCACTGTTGAACAGGCAAAACTCAGGGATATAAATGTTTTATTAACATAAAGGTGTCAAGGCTTTTGTCATCATGACGGGGAGAGTGCTTAAAAGAAAATTTGGTGGATGGAGAATTGAAGTGATTCTCATTGGTTGGTCAATGTTTTTCTATATATCAAAAATTCCAAAAATATGTTTTTGAATTTTAGGCGGAGAAAAAATTTTCAGAAAATCCAAAAACATATAAAAAACAAAAAGTACAAAAACATTGAAAAAGGCAAGAGTTTTGTGGATAAAAGGAAATGATAGTACATCAGTGGACTATCACAGTATGCTAAGGATTTGTAAAGTTTTAAAAGTTATAAACAAGTATTAATGTGGATGTGTCGATAGGCTTTACACGTTCAGTAAATTGTTTCCGAGATATAAACTAAATTTTACAACTGCTTAATCTTGTGGATTAACATCTCTCGGATATATGGACTTAGTACTCCAAAATTTCGTTTGAGAGATTGCCTGATTCTGATATACGAGGTCTTTATAGATAGTTGATATCTGGGGTATTATACAAGTTCTTCTGATTTTGCGGAAGCAATAGCCTAGAACTTCTATAATACTTTTGCAAAAATCCCCTAAACTGCATTCAATTGAAAATATCGAAAGATACTACAATTGCAGTACAAAAAGATTCCATTTTGGAACACTACCCTATAAGTCGAGCCTTCATCTCTCTGACGGTACGATGGTACTAACCTGAGCTCTCAAGGCCTCGCATAACCCAGATACAGATATCAGTTATGCTATATTCACCTGTAAGATGAAATCTAGGGAATCTTGATGCGGGAGTATATTCTGAGATGGGAACCATAGTTATGTCAAGTTTCTTAATTCTACATAATGTATCTTGGAACAATTGAGAAATGTGTCAAAGTTTAAATGGATAAACACATCGACAATTTACGTAAATTTGTTTAGAACTTAGTGTCAAGAAAAAAGGTCAATGGTACTGGTGATTTGTCTCAGAAAACTGATATGATCCTTTAACACAAACTCAACAAAAATATGTTTGTAAATATGTTTGTACATACTTAGTGTTTGATATTCATTTCATAAAACAAAAATAATATATTATCTTTTAGTTTCGACCACCGATGATGAAATGCTGATTTTCAAAATCTAAGGCTGCTGATCAAAAGTTTGAAAATTTCAAATTGATCTGAAAAGTTTAAAAGTTCATTAAGTTGAAACTTACATTTGAATAAATGCGTCAGTTTAGTGTTAAAACGTTTAATCAAGATCATTATGTTGAACTTGATACATGAATCAGATATTCAAGGTCATTAATTTGTACTTGATTAACTGAGAGAGTTTAAAACTAATGAGGAGATTAAAATTTGAAATGTTGGTGTTTAGAAATTTGGAAGTTTGAATCTAAAATATTTGTTAGAATGTTTGAAGAACTTTGAAACAGGAAGTTGATTTTAAGGGGGAGCTGGATAAAACACGTTGATTGAAGATACCAGAAAGCTCAAAGCAAGGGGGAGCATGGTGATTAAAGTTTTATCAAGACAAGCTCAAGAGACAAGAGAAAAATTGAAGATCAAAGATGTTAAAATTATTCAAGACTAAATATCAAGAGAATTATAAAGACTCAGGAGCTTATTCGAAGACAAATGTCTACGAGAGAAAATGACTATGACAACATCCAAGGGGGAGTCTGTTAGTGCATATGTCTGTTGCCTACGTCATTATATATCGAGTCTGAGTGATTAGAGCTTAATCTGTTAGAAACGAGGCGTATTTAAGTGAAATATAGGCCAAGTTTGCTGGTAATGGTGTGTGTGAAGTCAAGTTCGGTCAAGTTCGCCCGAATTTAGTCTTTCACCAGCGAACTTGAGATAGTATAAATAGGTGCCTTGGTAATTTCATTTGGAACTTTAGTGATTTTGGCACAGAGACGGCGAAGCTCTGTCCAAGTGTTTCCAAGATCTGTAACGTCTACACATCAATGAAACAGTGATTAAACATTAAAGAACTTGTATCCAATGTCGCCTTTGCAAACTGATTCCGCACGTTTACCTTAGGTTTGACAAATAGGACCAAAAAGATCCGTACAACGGACCCTCATATAAAAGAAGTAATGTAGGGTTATCTTAATAACCAAAAAGTGTCATGAATAAGCCCCTTGTATTTGTGTAAACCAAATCATCAAGTATAAATCAAATGTCAAGTAACTCAATGTCAAGTAACCAATGTCGAGTGAACCATTGTCATGTAAATCAATGTCAAGTAACCAATGTTGGGTAAGCCAAAGTCATGTAAATCATTGTCAAGTAACCAATGTCGAGTAAACCAAAGTTATGTAATTCATTGTCAAGTAACCAATGTCGAGCAAACCAAAGTTATGTAAATCATTGTCAAGTACCCAATGTCGAGTAAACCTAAGTCATGTAAATCATTGTCAAGTAACCAATGTCTCGTATAGTCAAAATGTCTTGTATAAAACAACGTCTTTGAATAAACAAAAGTTTTGTTCAAATCAAAGTTATGTTTTATAAGCCGTTGCTTTTTATTGTTAAAACATATCTTATGGTTTGTTGGCGAATACATTCAAACCTTGTTAATTGTCGGATAAACCTTTATAAAGACAAAGGTTTACCAATGTTCATTGGATTCTGTCATTCCCCAATGGATACTTCCAAAACTAGGAAGCGGGAATGAGGTGTCAAACCTATGGTACCGTTACATACTACCGGTCGGTCATAAATGTTAATGAATGTATCATTATCGAGTTCAACGCACCAATATGTCAATAACAATGCAAACATTTATGAAAATATTTTGAAACCATGTACTAGTATGCTCAGTCAACATACATACCAAGAAATGTCTTTGAAAATCAAGGTGCTAAATATGCTAAGACAACATATGAAGCAAATGCAATTGAAATCATGTACTATATGTACTGTAATCAAAGAATGTATTGTGTCATGAAAACACGAAAGTAGATATAGGCACATATGTTTCACCTCAAAACATTTGAAAATGTAAAAGAGGGGACTATGTACTCACTTGGGATTGCAAGAAAGTCCTTGTTCAAGAAGATAAACCAAAGCTCAAGAGTCCGAGAAATTATGTATGTCCTAATATCGGACAATTATGTTAATATCGAGACTTTAATCGGAGGATTTGGATAGAATGAAGCCTTATAAACCAAACGAGTATTGGAAAATGGTTTAATAAAGTTTACATTCTTGTTTGGAAATGATCCTGTGTGCTTTTTGACCCATAATGGCTCGTTAAGGTAGTTTACGCTACTTTAACGTATCATTTGCGTAAACGCGTGATCGGATGGTTAGATATGCCCTATGATAAGTCTTATATGCCAAAACAAGTTTAATATACTTGTGACATCAGTCTATATGGCAAAACATTGGTTACATAAGCTTACAATCAATTTATGCACAAAAAGGGCGTTTTGGTCACTTATAAAGGCATACTAGGCGACTTAACATAATGCTAACCAAACGACGTGACCATAAGATATAACCTCAGAGGGTTATTCCCTATACAACTATGGTCCCTAATATGAGTTTGGCCAGATCCTAAGATCGACCAAACGGGTCGGATTCGAAAGTCGAAGCGGTGGTCGAGAACACTCGACTTACGACCCTAAGCAAGCACTAAACTAAAAGTGACGAGTTAGACATGTTAAGCATGCCTAACCTAGTTTATAAAACTGATTTGGTATCAAAACAAAGTGTTTTGATACCCGAAAATAGTTCCGTCGTATAATGCGCAAAAGTGCGCATTATTGATCGAAACTTTAACTCGTCACTACAACTAGCAAACGTGGTAATCTGTAGGTATGATCGCTATGGATCATAACCATCGTGATTACGATCATGTTGCAAAGTCCAATTGGACTTTGTCTTGACCAATTAATGGTCAAAGCTGAAAGTCAAACTCTGTTTGACATTTAGCTTGAAATAGCTAAACAAATGAAACAAGACAAGGATAGAGCACTTACTTGTGTTGTAGAACACCCAATAGCTCCAAGAAGACAAGAACAACTCAGGTAGGAGGCATCCAACAATGTGGTAGCCTCCACTTAGAGTGTTTGAGAGAAAGAAAAGAATTGAGTAAGGAATGAGGTGAACTTTGATGGGTATTTATAGTTTTCTTGGATCAACAAGATCATTCCAAGTGTCCCATGTGTTGGCATGATCTTATGGAAGTCCTAACAAGTGTCAAATGTAGGTGAATTGGTGGCAAAATTGATTTGCTTGGTGTCCAAGGAGTAAACATGAAGCTGCCACCTGTTTGCAACAAGTCTAATGAGCTGGGGACCCCTTACGGACCGTATGGGGTTTTGCCTTATGGTCCGTAAGGCCCTTGCAGGGGCTGAAGTTTCAAATTTGGCAGAAATGGCCCCTGCACTTGATTTTGACGCGTTTTGGCACTTTTAACACCCGTTAACCCCATTTTCAAGCTCTATAAGGACAATAAAGCATAGGGAACTTGAAATGTGCTAAAAAATATTCCGAATGTCGGTTCGTTTGATCGTACAGTTGCGGTTTTCGGTTAATTATGACGAAAAGCGTAACGAACGCACAAATGGCCGTACATGTGTAACGAATGATATTTTTGCATTCCAATCATTAAAGTACAAGATTTTGAGGGTCCGTTATACGGATCTTTCTGGCACTAATCTGACAAACCTAAGGTAAACGTGCGAAATTCGTTTGCTTAGGCGACATTGGATACACTCATTTGTTTCTATTTAATCACCGTTTCATTAATATTCAACGTTACAGATCCTGGAAACACTGTTCGAGAGTTTGTTATCGTGTAATAATCGAATATGTGCAATTGTTATGGATAAGTTCCATAATTCAATGAATAAAACACAAGGTTTATTGCTTATGAAATTGTTCGAGATATGATAATGACAATTGGAGGCACAGTTGTCACAGTCTCCCCTACTTTAGGAAATTTCGTCCCGAAATTTATTCGTAGCAAACCGTTTGCATAAGTTGAATCAAGCCATCGTTTTGCGCGGAATCTAGGGTTTCATCTATTTATATAGAATAACCCATCAAAGATCTCCATGTAAGGCATAACTTTATCGTTCCCTAGTGGATACTTCCTCAGATAGTGCAGGACGTGGAAATAGGCTGTTATACCTGATGATGCTCCTCTCCTAATAGATACTTCCTTGATTAATGCAGAAAGTGGAGATGAGGGATTTGATTTATGGTAAAACCAAATTGACCAATAGTACTATGAGTATCCTTTAAGAATCCGACTCTTGGGATGGAAGGTTCTATAAGGATTTAGCTTGTGTTTCATTTCTCCGTGGATGCTTCTTCGAAAGCGAAATGAATGGATAATTCATTTTCCAATGGATTATTCATCAGAAGTGGAAATGAAGGATTACTAATGGATAATTCATTTCCTGATGGATATTTCTTCAGAAGTGAAAATGAATGGATAATTCATTTTCCTAGGGATACTTCGTCAGAAATGGAAATGAACGATTGTTGAATAGATTATTCATTTCCCCGATGGATATTTCTTCGAAAGCAAAAATGAATGGATAATTAATTTTCCAATGGATACTTCGTCAGAAGTGGAAATGAAGGATTGTTGAATAGATTATTCATTTCTCCGATGGATATTTCTTCGGAAGCGAAAATGAACGGATAATTCATTTTCCAATGGATACTTTGTCAGAAGTAGAAATGAATGATTGTTGAATAGATTATTCATTTCCCCGATGGATATTTCTTCGGAAGCGAAAATGAACGGATAATTCATTTTCCAATGGATTTTTCGTCAGAAGTGGAAATGAAGGATTGTTGAATAGATTATTCATTTCCCCAATGGATATTTCTTCGGAAGCGAAAATGAACAGATAATTCATTTTCCAATGGATACTTTGTCAGAAGTGGAAATGAATGATTGTTGAATATATTATTCATTTCCCCGATAGATATTTCTTCGGAAGCGAAAATGAATTCATTTTCCAATGGATACTTCGTCAGAAATGGAAATGAAGGATCAGAACAGGGTTTATTCATTCCCCAATGGGTATTTCTTCAGAAGCGAAAATGAATGGATAATTCATTTTCCTCAATGGATACTTCTTCAGAAGCGAAAATGAATGGATAATTCATTTTCCTCAATGGATACTTCTTCAGAAGCGGAATGAATTCATTCATTTCCCAATGGATATTTCTTCTGAAGCGAAAATGAATGGATAATTCATTTTCCGATGGATACTTCATTAGAAACGAAAATGAATGTGGACTTTGAATGGATTATTCATTTTCCAATGGATATCTCTGAAGAAGCGAAAAAATGAGTAGCTAGTTTATTTTTCCTCAATGGATACTTCACCAGAAACGAAAATGAATACATATGGCTTTCGATTCTTGTTTAAGTTAACATATATGGGTCTGGGATAACATAAAATCCTCAAGTGATTTGGGTAACGCTACGACATATAATACAATAAAAACCCTTATACATAGGAAGTACCAGCGGCGTATCCACCATGTTCTTCTGATTATAATCACCCCGTTATCTAATCACTCAAGATTTTACATCACCACATTTAACAGGACTCACTATGGTTTCCATGCATCGAATATCATAATTATGTGTGCACCCATAATTATTTAATTCATTGCATAGTCGACATAGCTTATCTTGTCAAGTGATAAATTATGGTCAAAGAAAGATACATTGTCTCGATAATTGAAATAATGCGTGCAATCTCACGTGTTTCACACCAACCAATAAAACTGTACATTTTCCACGGATAGACGAGTTCATAGGTTTGGTAAAAAATGTGCGAGTGCAAAGAGGTAGGTTACCCGAGTCATTCACTTTCGTAAAGAATGAGGATTCCTGCAATTGATATAACAACACACATTACACAACTAGGCATATAATTAAAACATCATTACATAAATAACTGGAAAAAGTACATGAGTCTTGGATAACAAAAAAAACTGAAACGTAAAACCCTAGTTGTTTATAACTGCATTATTGTTGGCACGAGGCTCGTTAACTCCAGCGTTAGGAGCACGTCCCTGAGCAGGGTTGTTAACAACTTGGTTTTGTGTAGCAGTAACTCGGAAAACATTAGCTGTATGACCAATAAGCCCACAATTTAACATTTGCGGCATTGAACATTGGGATGATGATGAAGGTTACATTGGTAGCACAATGGTGCAGTTCCATTGTATGGTCTTCTAGCAGGGGGTTGCCCTGGTTGGTTGGGAGCAGCTTGGTTGGGTCGAGTAACCACAACAAGGTTTTGTGAAGCCTTACGCTTCCTAGATTTATCGGAAGGTTCAGCTTTGGTTTCTTTGGGTTTGTCTTGCGTGGTTTTAGCAGCTTGTTCCTTGTCGCCTTTGCGAAACAATTTCCCTTTTCTGATTTGAGACTCAGTCAGGGTAGCAGAGAGTTTGATAGCCTGTCAAACGGTGGTAGGGTTGCTACCAGTAACAATATCCTGAACATGGTCAGGCAGGCCATCAATATACTTTTCAATTGCCTTGTCCAAAGGCGTAACCATCGTAGGACACAACAAGCTTAGCTCCTCATATCGGTCGGTGTAGGCATGATATTCTCCACTATCTTGTTTAAGATCATGGAACTCATTCTCAAGTGCCCTTTGCTCGTGACGTGGGCAGAACACTTTCATCATGAGAGCTCGAAGCTCTTCCCACGCTTGAGCCCTCGCTACCTCGGCACCCCGGTCTCTTTTCACACCATTCCACCATGTAAGTGCTCTCTTTTGAAAGACACTCGAAGCAAACTCTACCGTGCATTCATTTAGGAACTGCACATAACGAAAAGTGCTTTCGATACTTTCGAACCATTGTAGGAGCCCAGTAGCAGAAACCTTGAGTTGTTTAGCTGAACAAAATTGTTTATAGTTGCACTGAGCAGGTGCATCGTTGTTATTGTTATTGCAAGCTTGATTTAATTGGATCACGAGGTTCGGAAGTAGGACGGCCATTTGTTGTGCAATTAAAGCCGCCATTTCGGCGTCTTGAGCAGTGTTGCGACGAGGAGGCATTCTAAAAGAAAGGAAACATGAGAGAAATGTGTGAGATTTGTATTAAATAAATGGAAGAGTTATCAAAATATCGATGACATATAAGGATTGCGATCATTTGTTTGTTACTCAAAACCAACAAATGACACAGCGACTAATCAAAGTAAATGGGTCTTTACAATGTATCGCGAAGACATGCTTTAGCCTATAAGTGGACACTCACCCCAAGAGTCCCCAGGTAAGAGCGACTGGTCCGATATTGCGGATTTGTACGAACACTCTAGGCCTTAGACAGAAAACTCAGGGTACAGGCGCCCACCCTTCCAGATTGCACGTGTTCACATTAATAAAACCCAAACTTTGACGAGATTTGAAAACCTTGAAGGCATGAAGCCCAAAAACAAACCATCTAAGGATAGATGAGTTCTTGTGAGGTTTTGGAAGAATTTGACTTTCAAAAAGGTGTTGTGTTCTGTTTTGGGCAATCACCTAAGCTTAGGTGATGGTATAGTTTTAAGAATCTAAACGCAAGAAAACTCGCGTTAGGGTCCTAGGAAGGTTATAGACTAGGTCAAAGCATTACTAAGAACTTAATTCCCTATAACCAGTGCTCTGATACCAATCTGTAACACCCCAAATCACGTATAACAACAACACACGACGAAAACACTTGGGAGTCAGGTTACAAATTGTTTCACAACACCTGATACTTCAAGTTTTGTTTTATTGAATAACAAATTAATTTGTCTTGGAATAACGAAAACGAAATACAATCAAATTGTCTTTCAAATTTTATAGTCACTAAGGCCCGAGTCCATCCTATGTGTAGCACGCAGCAACAATCATCAAATAGATAAACCTGAAACATATGTGAAAATAGGTACGTCAGCATAAAAATGCATGTGAGTAACATAGGTTTTGTTGTTTAGATTCACGGCTTTGAGTATTTAAAGAAATGTTTAAATGGTTTCAAAATAGCCATGAATCTATACAAAATGTTTTTCTTTTGTAAATCATATGAAAATCAATGATATAAAAGAAGTAATGTAGGGTTATCTTTAACCAAAAAATGTCATGAATAAGCCATTGTTTTTGTGTAAACCAAATCGTCAAGTATAAATCATTATCAAGTAACCAATGTCGAGCAAACCAAAGTTATGTAAATCATTGACAAGTAACCAATGTCGAGTAAACCAAAGTCATGTAAATCATTGTCAAGTAACTGATGTCTCGTATAGTCAAAATGTCTTGTATAAAACAACGTCTTTGAATAAACAATAGTTTTGTTCAAATCAAAGTTATGTTTTATAAGCCGTTGCTTTTTATTGTTAAAACATATCTTATGGTTTGTTGGCGAATACATTCAAACCTTGTTAATTGTCGGATAAACCTTTATAAAGACAAAGGTTTACCAATGTTCATCGTATCTGTCAATACCCATTGGATACTTCCAAAACTAGGAAGCGGGAATGAGGTGTCAAACCTATGGTACCATTACATACTACCGGTCGGTCATAAATGTTAATGAATGTATCATTGTCGAGTTCAACGCACCAATAAGTCAATAACAATGCAAACGTGTATGAAAATGTTTTGAAGCCATGTACTAGTATGCTCAGTCAACATACATAGCAAGAAATGTCTTTGAAAATCAAGGTGCTAAATATGCTAAGACAACATATGAAGCAAATGCAATTGAAATAATGTACTATATGTTCTATGTAATCAAAGCATGTATTGTCATGAAAACACGAAATGTAAAAGAGGGGACTATGTACTCACTTGGGATTGCAAGAAAGTCCTTTGTTCAAGAAGATAAACCAAAGCTCAAGAGTCTGAGAAATTATGTATGTCCTAATATCGGACAACTATGCTAATATCGAGACTTTAATCAGAGGATTTGGATAGAATAAAGCCTTATAAACGAAACGAGTATTTGAACTCATAGGAAATGGTTTAATAATGTTTTCTGGTTTGGAAAGGATCCTAAGTGCATTTTGACCCATAATGGCTCGTTAAGGTAGTTTACGCTACTTTAACGTATCATTTGCGTAAACGCGTGATCAGATGGTTAGATATGCCCTATGATAAGTCTTATATGCCAAAACAAGTTAAATATAGTTGTAACATCAGTCTATATGGCAAAACATTGGCTACATAAGCTTAGAATCAATTTATGTGCAAAAAGGGCATTTTGGTCATTTATAAAGGCATACTAGGCGACTTAACATAATGCTAACCAAATGACGTGACCATAAGGTATAAGCTCAGTTGGTTATTCCCTATACAACTATGGTCTCTAATATGAGTTTGGCCGGATCCTAAGATCGATCAAACGGGTCGGATTCGAAAGTCGAAGCGGGGGTCGAGAACGCTCGACTTACGACCCTAAGCAAGCACTAAACTAAAAGTGACGATCAAGCTGTGACATAAGGTTTGAAAATAATCAAAGCCCGGGCACGCAAAACGAAGCAGCTCCCGGTTGGGGAAACGCCTTCGTTCCGAGCATAACATAAGGCAACCAAATGAGCAAGGAAGGGTCGATCAAGCTTAAAAACACTTAAATGAGCGTGATACGAGACTTTTACGATTAAAACGTACCCATGCTCGAATTTCGAGACGATTATGCCCAATTTTTAAAACCAAGTCTTTTGACAGTAAGAACACGAAAAACAGAGCCCGTTGCACAAATCGAGAACCTGTCCGGGACCCGAAAACGTAATGAACGCGTGCCTAACGTAAATGCGTAACGGACGGATTTTTCACATTCCAATCACTGAAATACAATATTTTGATGATTAAAAAATTTTCTGAATGTCCGTACAAGTTCCGTATAGCGAAATACGTAAAAAGGCATAGTTTCGCGATATTGCGAAATTGCCCCTGAAGTTACAAAAGTGTGATTTTGCCATAACGAAGCCTTCAAAGCTTATTTCTAAGCTATGTAAAGGATATTTATGGTATGATAGGCTTGTGTTCTTGTTCCGGAGCGTACATCGCTGCGAGAATCGGCAGACTTTTGTAGTTTGTTGTATTTAGTCCCTACGATCGAATAAACTTGTTTTTGACATACCAAACCCTCCAAAACTTATTTCTAAATTATGTAAAGGTTATTTAAGGTATCTTTAACTTATGTCCCTATTCTGGAACATACGTTGCCTTAAATAGGTTTCGTTTACATATTGGTTTACGGTTTCGCTTATAGAAGCGATTTAAGAGTTCGAAATCGTGCAAGAATTGATTGTGTGCAAATAACACAATAAATATAAAAAATTCACAAATGCAAAAATTTCATTCATTGATAACTTGTTCGTCATTGTTACATGTTCGGATCGTCACAGATATCACACATAGACTATTACATAAGGTTTGAAAATAATCAAAGCCCGGGCACGCAAAACGAAGCAACTCCCGGTTGGGGAAACGCCTTCGTTCCGAGCATAACATAAGGCAACCAAATGAGCAAGGAACGATCGATCAAGCTTAAAAACACTTAAATGAGCGTGATACGAGACTTTTACGATTAAAACATAACCATGCTCGAATTTCGAGACGGTTATGCCCAATTTTTAAAACCAAGTCTTTTGACAGTAAGAACACGAAAAACGGAGCCCGTTGCGCAAATCGAGAACCCGTCCGGGACCCGAAAACGTAACGAACGCGTGCCTGACCGTAAATGCGTAACGGACGGATTTTCACATTCCAATCACTAAAATACAATATTTTGATGATTAAAAAATTTTCTGAATGTCTGTACATGTTCCGTATAGCGAAATACGTAAAAAGGCATAGTTTCGCGAAATTTGCGAAATAGCCCCTGAAGTTACAAAAGTGTGATTTTGCCATAACGAAGCCTTCAAAGCTTATTTCTAAGCTATGCAAAGGATATTTATGGTACGATAGGCTTGTGTTCTTGTTCTGGAGCGTACGTCGCTGTGAGAATCGGCAGACTTTTGCAGTTTGTCGTATTTAGTCTCTACGATCGAATAAACTTGTTTTTGACATACCAAACCCTCCAAAACTTATTTCTAAATTATGTAAAGGTTATTTAAGGTATGTTTAACTTATGTCCCTATTCTGGAACATACGTTTCCTTAAATTGGTTTCGTTTGCATATTGGTTTATGGTTTCGCTTATAGAAACGATATAAGAGTTCGAAATCGTGCAAGAATTGATTGTGTGCAAATAACACAATAAACATAAAAAATTCACAAATGCAAAAATTTCATTCATTGATAACTTGTTCGTCACTGTTACATGTTCGGATCGTCACAGATATCACACATAGACTGTGACATAAGGTTTGAAAATAATCAAAGCCCGGGCATGCAAAACGAAGCAGCTCCCGGTTGGGGAAACGCATTCGTTCTGGGCATAACATAAGGCAACCAAATGAGCAAGGAACTATCGATCAAGCTTAAAAACACTTAAATGAGCGTGATACGAGACTTTTACGATTAAAACGTAACCATGCTCGGATTTCGAGACAGTTATGCCCAATTTCTAAAACCAAGTCTTTTGATAGTAAGAACATGAAAAACGGAGCCCGTTGCGCAAATCGAGAACGCGTCCGGGACCCGAAAACGTAACGAACGCGTGGCTGACCGTAAATGCGTAACGAACAGATTTTTCACATTCCAATCACTAAAATACAATATTTTGATGATTCCGTACATGTTCCGTATAGCGAAATACGCAAAAAGGCATAGTTTCGCGAAATTTGCGAAATAGCCCCTGAAGTTACAAAAGTGTGATTTTGCCATATCGAAGCCTTCAAAGCTTATTTCTAAGCTATGTAAAGGATATTTATGGTATGATAGGCTGTTGTTCTTTTTCCGGAGCGTACGTCACTGCGAGAATCGGCAGACTTTTGCAGTTTCTCGTATTTAGTCCCTGCGATCGAATAAACTTGTTTTTGACATACCAAACCCTCCAAAACTTATTTCTAAATTATGTAAAGGTTATTTAAGGTATGTTTAACGTATGTCCCTATTCTGGAACATATGTTGAGTTAAATTGGTTTCGTTTGCATATCGGTTTACGGTTTCGCTTATAGAAGCGATTTAAGAGTTCAAAATCGTGCAAGAATTGATTGTGTGCAAATAAAACAATAAATATACAATAAATATAAAAAATTCACAAATGCAACATAAAATTTCATTCATTGATAACTTGTTCGTCATTGTTACATGTTCGGATCGTCACAGATATCACATATAGACTGTGACATAAGGTTTGAAAATAATCAAAGCCCGGGCATGCAAAACGAAGCAGCTCCCGGTTGGGGAAACGCATTCGTTCTGGGCATAACATAAGGCAACCAAATGAGCAAGGAACTATCGATCAAGCTTAAAAACACTTAAATGAGCGTGATACGAGACTTTTACGATTACAACGTAACCATGCTCGGATTTCGAGACAGTTATGCCCAATTTCTAAAACCAAGTCTTTTGACAGTAAGAACATGAAAAACGGAGCCCGTTGCACAAATGGAGAACGCGTCCAGGACCCGAAAACGTAACGCATGCGTGGCTGACCGTAAATGCGTAACGAACAGATTTTTCACATTCCAATCACTAAAATACAATATTTTGATGATTAAAAAATTTTCTGAATGTCCGTACATGTTCCGTATAGCGAAATACGCAAAAAGGCATAGTTTCGCGAAATTTTCGAAATAGCCCCTGCGGTTACAAAAGTGTGATTTTGCCATATCGAAGCCTTCAAAGCTTATTTCTAAGCTATGTAAAGGATATTTATGGTATGATAGGCTTGTGTTCTTTTTCCCGAGCGTACGTCGCTGCGAGAATCGGCAGACTTTTGCAGTTTCTCGTATTTAGTCCCTGCGATCGAATAAACTTGTTTTTGACATACCAAACCCTCCAAAACTTATTTCTAAATTATGTAAAGGTTATTTAAGGTATGTTTAACGTATGTCCCTATTCTGGAACATACGTTGAGTTAAATTGGTCGTTTGCATATCGGTTTACGGTTTCGCTTATAGAAGCGATTTAAGAGTTCGAAATCGTGCAAGAATTGATTGTGTGCAAATAAAACAATAAATATAAAAAATTCACAAATGCAACATAAAATTTCATTCATTGATAACTTGTTTGTCATTGTTACATGTTTGGATCGTCACAGATATCACATATAGACTGTGACATAAGGTTTGAAAATAATTAAAGCCCGGGCATGCAAAACGAAGCAGCTCCAGGTTGGGGAAACGCCTTCGTTCTGGGCATAACATAAGGCAACCAAATGTCAAGGAACGATCGATCAAGCTTAAAAACCCTTAAATGAGTGTGATACGAGACTTTTACGATTAAAACATAACCATGCTCGGATTTTGAGACAGTTATGCCCAATTTTTAAAACCAAGTCTTTTGACAGTAAGAACATGAAAAACGGAGCCCGTTGCGCAAATCGAGAACGCGTCCGGGACCTGAAAATGTAACGAACGCGTGGCTGACCGTAAATGCGTAACGGACGGATTTTTCACATTCCAATCACTAAAATACAATATTTTGATGATTAAAAAATTTTCTGAATGTCCGTACATGTTCTGTATAGCGAAATACGAAAAAGGCATAGTTTCGCGAATTTTGCGAAATAGACCATGAAGTTACAAAAGTGTGATTTTGCCATACCGAAGCCTTCAAAGCTTATTTCTAAGCTATGTAAAGGATATTTATGGTATGATAGGCTTGTGTTCTTGTTCCGGAGCGACGTCGCTGCGAGAATCGGCAGACTTTTGCAGTTTGTCGTATTTAGTCCCTGCGATCGAATAAACTTGTTTTTGACATACCAAACCCTTCAAAACTTATTTCTAAATTATGTAAAGGTTATTTAAGGTATGTTTAACTTATGTCCCTATTCTGGAACATACGTTGCGTTAAATTGGTTTCGTTTACATATCAGTTTACGGTTTCGCTTATAGAAGCGATTTAAGAGTTCGAAATCGTGCAAGAATTGATTGTGTGCAAATAACACAATAAATATAAAAAATTCACAAATGCAACATAAAATTTCATTCATTGATAACTTGTTCGTCATTGTTACATATTCGGATCGTCACAGATATCACACATAGACTGTGACATAAGGTTTGAAAATAATCAAAGCCCGGGCACGCAAAACGAAGCAGCTCCCGGTTGGGGAAACGTATTCGTTCCGGGCATAACATAAGGCAACCAAATGTGCAAGGAACGATCGATCAAGCTTAAAACACTTAAATGAGCGTCATACGAGACTTTTACGATTAAAACGTAACCATGATCGGATTTCGAGACGGTTATGCCCAATTTTTAAAACCAAGTCTTTTGACAGTAAGAACACGAAAAACGGAGCCCGTTGCCCAAATCGAGAACACGTCCGGGACCCGAAAACTAGTCTAAACGCAAACGGAAGATAAACATCATCTTTTCACACGAAAAGACGAATCACGAGGTGGCCCATATGGACCACCAATATATATATTTTTATTTTCTTTTTTTCATTATTATTCTCATTTAATTCCAAAAAATTACACTTTTTCTCTAAGAAATCTCCCATAGCACACCTGAATCTAGCTGATTATCTTCATAAACTTTAACAAATCAAAGGTATAAACCTTGATTCTTATTTTTCTAATCCCGTTTCCTTGATTAAACGCGATTTCTTGTCGAAAAACTCATTTTAATCCAAGATTTTTGAACGTTTAAACATGTTTAAGGGCTGAATAAGAACACCTTGGTATTCCCCTGGTGTTATATGGCAGCCATGGTCACAAATAATTGGGGTTTTATACCTTAATCAACACCTATTCGACAAAAATTGCTTAACTAATCGATTAAACGAAAAACAATGAAGTAAAGCTTGATTGATCTAAGTTCTAGCATATTTGGGTTGTACTTGATGTGTAGGTACTGAATATAGCATCCACCCACTTCTGGACTCACAAGAAGTGCTTGGAATTGAAGCTTTCGCTAGGTATATCATCCGAAAACCGAAACTAGCATAGGCAGAATCTTGTTTTAGCTATAACTTGGTCCGTCAAACATGGATTGAGCTGAAATTTGGTGTGATGATGTAGGGTATTGTCAGGAAGGTCCATGTAAAAGTTTAGAAGTTTTGGAAATTTCTACGATTTTTGGTGAATTTTTAACTGTTTTACAGAGATAATTTCGGAAAAATTATCAAAAGAACTCAATAAATCACCAAATTTACATAGACAGTAAGGAACATATGGGGAATGTTCTAGGAAATTTCGGAGTCCATTGGTTGAGTTTTGATTTGGGATAAAAATCCGCATTTTTGTGAGTTTTCGGTAACCGGGAACGCACCGAAACGAAATCGGAAAAATCTCAAAATTTTGTGAGAAGTTCCTGGACATGTAAAAGGTTTTGTGAAGTTTTTTTGAAAATTTTGAACCACTGATGGTATTTAATGGTAATTATGTGGTTAAATATGGTTTATAAATAATTTATTTAAATAAGTAAAATTCCAAAATAAATTCCCAGAAATGTTTCCCATATCTATAGATTTCTACTAAGTTATATAAAAATTACAGATTTTTATTCAAATTATAGATTAAATGGGAATTTATGGAATTAATGAGTTATTTTAAATCAATTTCGGCGGTTTACCGTATAACGAACCTGCCGGAACTGGGAATTGACCCAACCTGACAAATGCTATAATTGGAACACCTGGAGTATTCTGGGAGATTCCCGGGTAAATTGGGCACTATGGGTGTGTCCTAAGACAATTCGGGAGAATTCCTGACGGTGAAAATGGAAACTCAAATTTGGGTAACCTAAACTCCCCAAATACTCAAACTCCCTTGATGAAAAGTTAATCATTCTTAAATAACCACGTGTTGGCATTATTAGTATTCCCGTACCATTATCCGAACACGTTAAACTACTGACTTTGGCTGGAACGCGAAACGGTATCCGGAAGCCAAACTGAAAACTAATACTACCCTGAGGTCTATCACCATACTAGTGTCCTATAGGCTCAAACTGGAGTAAAAACTCATGACCAGATCCAAGTTATAACCATTACTGTAACATTTGTCAAAAACGGGTTTTCCAAACCCGCTTCGTTTGTAATCGAATATCAAGTTATAAATTTTTCGTTGCGTATTTATGTTTATTTTAATTTTAAACGATGCATAATTAATTAACAAATTAGAATTTAAAAACTATAATTAATAAAAAGTGAAAAGGAAATAAATAAAAAAAGAAAACCGGCTGCCGGGATTCGAACCCGGGTCAGCCGGGTGAGTCTAAAGACTTAACACGCACACTTATAAAACTCCGCCACTTGATGTTTTCTGTTAGTTCTAGGAATCAATTAAATCATAACTTCAATCGCGAATCAACCTGGTTACGCCATCTGAAACCGTAACCGGTTTCCAAACGTCCAAAACGTTTGAGTGATCCCGGTTTTCTGACAATAATCGATACACCGACATTTTTAATCAATTCAGTCTTGAATGGACTTGAATTCAAGTGATGTTCGGTTTTTATAACCGAAAACATTCATTTCTGGATTTACTTCAACAAAAGCTTCATCTCGGACTCAATTACATTCCCAGAACTTCTATTCTCACGTTTACTCTAGTTTCTGATCGTCGGAATTGCTTTTTGAACTCGCCGGACTTTCGCCGGAAAACCGTGTCTTCCATCAAATCGGTAAGTTTCTAAATTCTTTCATCGTCTATCAGTTGTTAAGCTTTTGCTAACTCAAACCCTTCAATCAGAATCAGTTCCAGGCGACGATATCGGATAATCATCATTCGCCGGAAAATCTCTGAGAATTGCTAGAACTCGCTGTGAAACGGTATAAACCTTTAAACATTCAGATAACTCTTGTTCAGTACTTCAATTCCACATCTAGCTAATCAAAATTGTTAATTTGTCCGCTCAGACAAAATCCATAAAAACAGAGCCGACGACTTCGCCGGAATTCTGAGAAAGATCGTTTCTCCGGTATGTTTACTTCCAAAATCTTCTCTGCCATTTCATTTTAGTCATTTGAATGTTTGTCTATCGAATTAAACAAGAAACATTAGAGAAATCGTAGTCTGTGATATTGTAACGAAGAAGATGAAGTTAGTTTGTTTATAAGTTTAATATAAATTGGATATTATCTCGGGTTAGACACACAGTCCAGCGGTGGACTGTGTGCGCACATATATCACACGCCGCGAGTTCGATCCTTGACACAAACGTATGCTCTAAAATAAAGATGTTTTCTTTTTCTAACTGAACCGGATTAACTCACTGAAGTTGTTAAGTATAATAAAAATCGGTATATTAACCAGGTTAGACACACAGTCCAGCGGTGGACTGTGTGCAACACTAACCCACAGGTCCCGGGTTCGAGACCTGTTGCACACTCCGGTTCGATGATTAAAACCCTTTTTGAAAATAAAAGAATTTTGAATAAACTAAAATAGTATATAAATATAATTAAAAACAGAATTATTTCGGGTTAGACACGTAGCTCAGTTGGTAGAGCTGCGTGCACGCGTACGGGAGGTCTCGGGTTCGAGCCTTACCCGGCGCACACTTACACTTTAGCAAACCGGTCAAATGGTCAACAGTCCCGGTCAACGGTCAATGGTCAACGCAAAAGTCAACATATTTTTTTATTTTATATTTTTATTTATTTATTTAATTTAAAAATCAATTAAAAATACTTAAAAATAATGTTTTTAAAGATAGAAAATAGCCTTAAACTCACAAAAATATACATAAAAATTTTATTAAAATTATTAATAAAATCCATTCATTTACCATACTTCCCGTTATTATTTAGGTTAGTTAAGTCTCGTCGATCAATCCTCCAAACTCGTGCACATTTCATCTTCTTCAACCGAACGCACCCAATGTGAGTGAATCTCTACAAATTCCCCGTTTTAATCACGTTTTTTGGGTGTATCATGTGTTTTACCATTTATTATATTTAAATCATTGTGCATACATCATATCCATGAACAAATGTGTATTCAACATGTATCAACTGTTTGTGTGGTTATTGTTTAGATTAAATTATCATTTTCAGTACATACATTATCATAGGCCGCCGCTCCCCATTACATTATGAGCGTTGAGCTGTTCCCCATTACATTATGAGCGTGAACCAGGCGTTGCCAACATACGATCGGCTCCGCTTGATTGAGCCTTGATCGCACAGACATTTATCATAGGCCGTCCGTTCCCCATTACATTATGAGCGTGAACGTGACGTTGCCAACATATACAGTTTCATTCATGTTATATATTCATGCAAGTTGATATGTTATTGTATGTTATTGTTTGTGGTTGTTATTGTTATTGTATGATTATTTACATTTGCTCACATATGACTATTGCACAATTTTTCCATGATAAAGATAACAAGAAATCAATATTAAATGTTTATCTAACAAGGTTCACTCGCCAACTTATGTTGACCCAAAAACCCCTATTTTTACACATGATACAGGTGATCCAGCTGCAGCAAGAAACACATAGGATTGGCTTAGAAGAATAAACTGGTTTAGAGCTTGGATTGTTTAGTTGATTATTTTTCTTTGTATTTGTATGAACATGTTTGGAATATTGAGGATGTAATTTTGACTTAAATAAAAATGAAACATATTAGTAAATATCATGAGCTTTGGTGATAACCCAATTATGCCCCGACTCTTATTCCGCTGCGGGTCGGGGTGTGACAGATTGGTATCAGAGCCATGACTATGGGGATATAGGATAGGTTATTAGACCCTTAGAGCCTATACTATAGTTGATTAGAAATTTTTAAGATTTTTGTGTGTTACATGCAAAATTCATGATGTTTATATGTTTTATGTTTAATGTTACATTCAATGTTATGCAAGCATGTTCATAAGTACATATTACTATATAATGCCTATCATGAATCATATTCTCATAACATATCATATCTGTGCGAGCACACACCACATCATTTTCATGATTGTTTTTGCAATGATTTTTGTATTTTCAAATCACATCAAAGTGAGTTCTCACGACGGGCATGTAGTAACTGGAAGGGTACAAGTACCGGTAGTCGGAACGTCCTGTCTAGGCTGGCATTCGTATAAATCCAAAATAAAGGACCAGTTTGCCTACCTGGGGACTAACGATGAGAGTACGAAGTACCTATTAGGCCAAAGCATGCTATACCAAACGTCGTGTGAGCTAACCCCACTTTGAGTTGTCATTGTGTCTACACCTGGACACATTCCGACCATACATCTCGTAAACATATTTCATGGTTTTCATTCGGGTGATGCGAGTGTTAAACCGCCAATACTAATGTGAATCCTACCAAGCCAATAGTCATGGGGGCCCACATGACTATACAGGTGAAGGTATGGGGGACATTTGAGGCCCAACATGAGCAAACCCAAGACATCCTATGGATGTATGCATTATTGATATTTATGTTATTTTCATTTTCCTTAAGACACATGACACCTAAAAAGACTCCATAAACTCACAATTTTCTTATGTATGTTCCTGTAGATGTCGGCTAGACAACAACGAGGGGGTAGAAGATCAGGAAGGTCACACGAACGCTTCGCCACTCAAATCGCAAAACAAATGGCCGCGGTGCTTCCTGATATTGTGGTTCAAGTACAACAAGCTCTCGCCACAAATCCCACCAATCCTCCCCAGCAAGAAGACCAGAACATCGGCAACCCTCCTACCAAAAAGTGCTCATATAAACATTTCAAGTCTTGCGATCCTCCGAAATTTGAAAGGACCGAAGGTCTCACTGCTCTCCTCCACTGGTTTGAGGAAATGGAAAACACCTTCCTCAACTGCGATTGTCCCGAGGATCGCAAGGTACGATACGCAACCGGGAGACTATTTGGGGTAGCTCTTACCTGGTGGAATACTGGAAAGGGTAAGAGGGGAATCGAAGATGCAATGGCCTTAACGTGGGAGGAGTTAAGGGAAATCATGACGAGACGATTCTGTCCTAGAAGTGAGATTAAAAAGTTAGAGGATGAATTTCATTCATTGAAGCAAAAGGAGGGAGATCATACTTCCTACAACAAGAGGTTTTTAGAGTTGAACCAGATGGTCCCTAACTTGTTCACCCCAGTTTACCGCTTAGTCGAGCATTATATTCGAGGTCTTCCCTCGAAAATTCAAGATTCAGTTCTCAGCACTTCGCCAGCAACACTTGAAGCTGCTATAGAACTAGCTACTAAACTGACCGAGAATCGAATCCGCAACGGTAAATTTAAAGAGGAGAAAAAGAAAGCCCCCGTTGAGGGCCAAACTTCAAACCATTCCACCTCCTCCTCTAAGTTTGCTAACAAGAGGAAACGTAACACCAGAAACTTCGCTGTCACACAAACCAATTACCCTATCCCTGCTGCACCCATTACCCAAGTTGCCCCCTCACCTGCATCATATAAAAGGCCATACTCTGGCCCATTACCAAAATGCAACCGTTGCCAATACCATCACCTTCCTGATCATCCCTGCCAACATTGCACCGGCTGTGGTCGCGCAGGTCACACTGTTCAAACCTGTCGCATACCTCAGCGAACGAACCGCCACCAGCCCTCAACTCAAACCCACCATCAAATAATGGGTCAAGCCCAACAACCCCTACTACTACCATCTACCCAACATTTAGCCCAATCATACTACCAACCCAACTATCCCATGGTGCAACCTATGCGGGCTTGCTACAATTGTGGAGACCCAAGCCATTTTAGAAACACTTGTCCACGTTTGGTGAACATTATACATGCTCAAGCCCAAGCAAATCCGGTGAATCAAGCTAACCAAGCTCCTCCACCTGCAAGAGGAAGAGCTTTCAACATCAACGCTAATCAGGCTAGAGCTGACAGCAATGTGGTTAACGGTACGTTTCTTATCAATGGTAGTTATGCATCCATGTTGTTTGATACTGGCGCGGATAAAAGTTTTGTGTCCTTAGAGTTTGAACCCATCCTAAACCAAATTCGTGATAAGCTCATGGAATCCATAACAGTAGAAGTTGCTGACGGAAAACCGGTCTCATTAAACTCTATTATACGCAATTGTACTCTCACCTTAAACGACCACGATTTTCCAGTTGACCTCATTCCTATGAAGTTGGGAGGCTTTGACATTATAATTGGTATGGACTGGCTCAGCCAACATCAGGCTGAGGTTGTATGTCGCGAAAAGTTTATACGCATTCCTCTTGCAAACGGTCAGACTCTACGAATCTTTGGAGAAACCACATCGAAAGGGCTCAGATTAATGTCCTGTCTTCAAGCTCGAAAATATCTCCGCAAGAATTATGTCGCATTCTTAACTCATGTCGTCAAAAAGGGAACCATGGAGAAGAAACTTGAAGACATCCCAGTAGTAAAAGATTTCCTGCAAGTTTTTCCTGTCGACATTTCAGGACTTCCTCCCTTGAGAGAAGTCGAATTCCGCATTGATCTTATACCTGGTGCTACACCAGTTGCAAAGTCTCCTTATAGGTTAGCCCCCTCCGAAATGAAAGAGCTAGCCAGTCAATTGCAAGAGTTGACTGACAAAGGATTCATACGTCCTAGCTCCTCGCCTTGGGGTGCACCTGTCCTCTTTGTGAAGAAGAAAGATGGAACGTTTCGCATGTGCATCGACTACAGAGAACTCAACAAGTTAATGGTCAAGAACCGCTATCCATTACCTCGCATTGATGATCTTCTTGACCAACTTCAAGGCGCCAGCTGTTTTTCAAAAATCGACCTTCGTTCTGGTTATCATGAACTCAGAGTACATGAAGAAGACGTCCCAAAGACCGCCTTCCGAACTCGTTATGGTCATTATGAATTCATGGTCATGCCATTTGGTTTAACCAACGCTCCAGCTGTCTTCATGGATTTAATGAACAGAGTCTGCAAACCCTATCTCGATCGTTTTGTTATAGTCTTCATCGACGACATCCTCATTTACTCAAAGTCTAAGTCTGATCATGAACGGCACCTTCGACTCATCCTTACACTCTTAGAGAATGAAAAGCTTTACGCCAAATTCTCCAAATGCAAATTCTGGTTAAAAGAGGTACAATTCCTTGGACATGTCGTCAATGACAAGGGAATATATGTCGACCCCTCAAAGATCAAAGCAGTACAAGAATGGCAAGCGCCACGTACACCAACCGAAGTAAGATCATTCCTTGTTTTGGCTGGTTATTATCGCCGTTTCATTTCACATTTCTCCCGCATTGCTGTACCACTCACGGCTTTAACTCATAAAGGAAAACCCTTCATATGGGGACCCAAACAAGAAGAAGCCTTCCAAACCCTTAAACAAAAACTCTGTGATGCACCAATTCTCACTCTTCCTGAAGGTTGTGATGACTTCGTGGTTTATTGCGACGCATCAGGGCAAGGACTAGGCTGTGTTCTAATGCAAAGAGGAAAGGTGATAGCTTATGCTTCGAGACAACTAAAGACTCATGAGAAGAACTACACCACCCACGACCTAGAACTTGGAGCCGTTGTGTTCGCTCTTAAGATATGGAGACATTATCTCTACGGTACTAAGTGTGAAATATACACTGACTATAAGAGTCTTCAACATATCTTCAACCAAAAGGAGTTAAACAAGAGGCAACGAAGATGGGTCGAACTTCTTAATGACTACGACTGTGAAATTCGGTATCATCCTGGCAAGGCGAATGTGGTGGCCGATGCACTCAGTCGAAAGGGTTATGCGAACTCCATTCGTCTTCTATGTTCGCAAATCATAACCGACATCAAAGATCAAATTCGAGAAGCCCAACATGTTTCAATAACGAAGACGACGTACGAAAGGAGCTGTCCTGTGGAGCTGAACTTAAAATTGAGACTAAAGCTGACGATATTCTATACTATCTAGATCGCATATGGATTCCTGACCACAACAACCTTCATGAATTCCTAATGAATGAGGCACACAAAACACGATACTCTATACACCCAGGAGCCGACAAGATGTATCAAGACCTTCGATACACCTACTGGTGGCCTGGAATGAAAAAGGATATTGCTGTTTTTGTTTCCAAGTGCCTTACATGTTCCAAGGTAAAAGCTGAACATCAAAGACCCTCAGGACTTCTGGTCCAACCTGAAATACCTGTATAGAAGTAGGAAAACATAACCATGGACTTCATTACCGGGTTACCTCGCACTTCTGGTGGGTATGACACTATATGGGTAATCATTGATCGTCTTACAAAATCAGCTCACTTTATTCCAATCCGCGAAGATTTCAAGAACGAGAAGCTAGCTCGTATCTACATCAGCGAAATCGTAAGCCGACATGGTGTACCGTTAAGCATTATTCCGGATCGTGATGGTCGTTTCACTTCACGAACATGGCAGGCCGTACAAGCCGCTTTGGGTACACGATTAGACCTCAGTACCGCTTATCAAACTGATGGACAATCTGAACGCACCATTCAAACTCTTGAAGATATGCTTCGAGCATGTGTCATAGACTTCAAGGGAAATTGGGACGCTCATCTACCATTAGTTGAATTTTCGTACAACAACAGCTATCATTCAAGCATCAGCATGGCACCTTTTGAAGCTTTATATGGTCGTAAGTGCCGATCTCCAGTATGTTGGCACGAAATTGGGGAAGCTCAAATCACCGGTCCGGAATTGATTCAAGAAACCACAGACAAGATCCATCAAATTCGAAACAATCTCCTAGCGGCTCAAAGTCGTCAAAAGAGTTATGCAGATAAACGACGAAAGCCTTTGGAGTTTAACATTGGTGATCATGTACTTTTAAAAGTATCACCGTGGAAGGGAGTAGTTCGTTTTGGCCAAAAAGGCAAGCTAGCACCACGCTACGTAGGACCTTTCAAGATACTCGAAAGAGTAGGACCTGTAGCATACAAGCTTGATCTACCAGAAGAACTCAACAGAATTCACCCCACATTCCACGTATCAAACTTGAAGTAGTGCCTCGCCGATGAGGACCTCCATATTCCTCTGGAAGATATTCAGATTGATGAATCTATGCATTTCATTGAAAGACCAGTAGAGATCATGGACTTCGGAGAAAAATGTCTAAGACGAAGTCGTATTCCAATTGTTAGGGTACGCTCGGAGTCGAAACTGGGACCTGAGTTTACTTGGGAACGTGAAGACTCAATGCGCGAAAAATACCCGCATCTTTTTCCTATTACCACTACTACTTAAATTTCGGGACAAAATTTCTAAAAGTAGGGGATACTGTAACATTTGTCAAAAACGGGTTTTCCAAACCCGCTTCGTTTGTAATCGAATATCAAGTTATAAATTTTTCGTTGCGTATTTATGTTTATTTTAATTTTAAACGATGCATAATTAATTAACAAATTAGAATTTAAAAACTATAATTAATAACAAGTGAAAAGGAAATAAATAAAAAAAGAAAACCGGCTGCCGGGATTTGAACCCGGGTCAGCCGGGTGAGTCTAAAGACTTAACACGCACACTTATAACCACTCCGCCACTTGATGTTTTCTGTTAGTTCTAGGAATCAATTAAATCATAACTTCAATCGCGAATCAACCTGGTTACGCCATCTGAAACCGTAACCGGTTTCCAAACGTCCAAAACATTTGAGTGATCCCGGTTTTCTGACAATAACCGATACACCGACATTTTTAATCAATTCAGTCTTGAATGGACTTGAATTCAAGTGATGTTCGGTTTTTATAACCGAAAACATTCATTTCTGGATTTACTTCAACAAAAGCTTCATCTCGCGACTCAATTACATTCCCAGAACTTCTATTCTCACGTTTACTCTAGTTTCTGATCGTCGGAATTGTTTTTGAACTCGCCGGACTTTCGCCGGAAAACCGTGTCTTCCATCAAATCGGTAAGTTTCTAAATTCTTTCATCGTCTATCAGTTGTTAAGCTATTGCTAACTCAAACCCTTCAACCAGAATCAGTTCCAGGCGACGATATCGGATAATCATCATTCGCCGGAAAATCTCTGAGAATTGCTAGAACTCGCTGTGAAACGGTATACACCTTTAAACATTCAGATAACTCTTGTTCAGTACTTCAATTCCACATCTAGCTAATCAAAATTGTTAATTTGTCCGCTCAGACAAAATCCATAAAAACAGAGCCGACGACTTCGCCGGAATTCTGAGAAAGATCGTTTCTCCGGTATGTTTACTTCCAAAATCTTCTCTGCCATTTCATTTTAGTCATTTGAATGTTTGTCAATCGAATTAAACAAGAAACAGTAGAGAAATCGTAGTCTGTGATATTGTAACGAAGAAGATGAAGTTAGTTTGTTTATAAGTTTAATATAAATTGGATATTATCTCGGGTTAGACACACAGTCCAGCGGTGGACTGTATGCGCACATATATCACACGCCGCGAGTTCGATCCTTGGCACAAACGTATGCTCTGAAATAAAGATGTTTTCTTTTTCTAACTGAACCGGATTAACTCACTGAAGTTGTTAAGTATAATAAAAATCGATATATTAACCAGGTTAGACACACAGTCCAGCGGTGGACTGTGTGCAACACTAATCCACAGGTCCCGGGTTCGAGACCTGTTGCACTCTCCGGTTCGATGATTAAAACCCTTTTTGAAAATAAAAGAATTTTGAATAAACTAAAATAGTATATAAATATAATTAAAAACAAAATTATTTCGGGTTAGACACGTAGCTCAGTTGGTAAAGCTGCGTGCATGCGTACGGGAGGTCTCGGGTTCGAGCCTTACCCGGCGCACACTTACACTTTAGCAAACCGGTCAAACGGTCAACAGTCCCGGTCAACGGTCAATGGTCAACGCAAAAGTCAACATATTTTTTTATTTTATATTTTTATTTATTTATTTAATTTAAAAATACATTAAAAATACTTAAAAATAATGTTTTTAAAGATAGAAAATAGCCTTAAACTCACAAAAATATATATAAAAATTTTATTAAAATTATTAATAAAATCCATTCATTTACCATACTTCCCGTTATTATTTAGGTTAATTAAGTCTTGTCGATCAATCCTCCAAACTCGTGCACATTTCATCATCTTCAACCGAACGCACCCAATGTGAGTGAATCTCTACAAATTCCCCGTTTTAATCACGTTTTTGGGTGTATCATGTGTCTTACCATTTATTATATTTAAATCATTGTGCATACATCATATCCATGAACAAATGTGTATTCAACATGTATCAACTGTTTGTGTGGTTATTGTTTAGATTAAATTATCATTTTCAGTACATACATTATCATAGGCCGCCGCTCCCCATTACATTATGAGCGTTGAGCTGTTCCCCATTACATTATGGGCGTGAACCAGGCGTTGCCAACATACAATCGGCTCCGTTTGATTGAGCCTTGATCGCACAGACATTTATCATAGGCCGTCCGTTCCCCATTACATTATGAGCGTGAACGTGACGTTGCCAACATATACAGTTTCATTCATGTTATATATTCATGCAAGTTGATATGTTATTGTATGTTATTGTTTGTGGTTGTTATTGTTATTGTATGATTATTTACATTTGCTCACATATGACTATTGCACAATTTTTCCATGATAAAGATAACAAGAAATCAATATTAAATGTTTATCTAACAAGGTTCACTCGCCAACTTATGTTGACCCAAAAACCCCTATTTTTACACATGATACAGGTGATCCAGCTGCAGCAAGAAACACATAGGATTGGCTTAGAAGAATAAACTGGTTTAGAGCTTGGATTGTTAGTTGATTATTTTTCTTTATATTTGTATGAACATGTTTGGAATATTGAGGATGTAATTTTGACTTAAATAAATATGAAACATATTAGTAAATATCATGAGCTTTGGTGATAACCCAATTATGCCCCGACTCTTATTCCGCTGCGGGTCGGGGTGTGACAATTACCAACTTAGATACTGATTTGAGTCCATACTTGCATGGGTGTTATTAAATTTGATCCAGTTGCTTGATCACTCTTGCGTTGAGATCACTACTCGTACTGTGAGTTTTCACTTCCCCACTTTTAAACTATTTTACTGTTTTCTGTGGACTTGCATGTTAAAAAATGTGTTAAATACACCAATTTGGGAGTGAGTTTTACTCTCCCACTTGTAAACTGTTTCACTGTTCTCTGTAATGACTTGCATGTTACGAAACTGTGTTAATTGCACTAACTTGTGACGATGTGAATTATCTAACACACCAACTACCTCCCCTCTACAAGTGATTAGCATAAGCCGTGGGCAGTGGATAGTACTATTGGTTTGACAAACCCAGTTGCTCCAGGCAGTGTTTAGGTGACACTGTGTGTTGGTGACTAGGCAACTGCACGCGTCTTGAATTAGGTTATGTTGTTAGGCATAACTGCAGGGGAACATTGAACTTTACAAGACTCGGTTTCCGGGATGACTTGCCCGTCTTGACACGGCCCGGTGGGAAGTGTATGCGGTGACACGACCCGGTGCGATGATGTGTCTGTCTGACACGGAGTGACTATGAAAGGTCAAGGTTTCACTTGTGTCCTCGTGTAATTCCATCTGTGACTATGAATGTGACCAGTGCAATTAAACTTATTAATACATATTGTTACACAACAATTAAACCAGTGGAACTCACGCAACATTTAGCTAACCCTTTTAAAACTAACATGCATTCAGGTAACTTGAGATTGATGTGATCCATGTATGTTGTTCAAGATGTGTTTGTAGACGAATCCTGACATAGACGCATGCAGCTTAGAAGACTTATGTGGTTCATAAGAACACGTAGTTGTAACATACATGTAGTATGTAATCAACGTTTTGTAAGTAATAAAATGTAGTGTCTTTATAAACAATATGCGTGTACCAGAGGTGTCTGTTGCATCCCGTATTTTTTTCTTCCACTGCAACTTGGGGTGTGACAGAAGATGGTATCAGAGCCATTGGTTATAGAGAATTAGGTGCCTTTAAGGAAACCTAAACTATAACTATAGGCTCGGAATTTAGTGGACATCAATGGAAAAATTAACCTCAACTAAAAATGCTTAGTGAACACTGTAAAGTATCCTATTTGTAAGTACCAGGATGGCCTTGTGGGGCAAGTGGGTTATTATGGTCCGGAACCTAATAACAGACTTGCTCATACGAGGCAGTGTTGGGAAAGCCGCGGTAATAAACACACTTAAATACGTGTAATGATACATACATGTGCCAAGGTGATAGTGTGTGAATGTTTGTGCGAGAATTGATACATGAATTGGGATTAGTGGATAATGCGTTACTACATATGCCTTTGGGATAGGCAGAAAACCGGTATTACAGTCCATTCCACATTCCTACTGACCACCTGTTTAATATACACTAGAGTTGGATTCATATCATTCCACATTGTTACTTATACTTTATGATGTGAGACCCCAAGCCTTTAGTGCAATACGATCTCACCAACTCTATCCTTATAATTATTATGACAACGATTGCGTACCAGAATGGTATTTCAAAAAGAACATAGATATATAAAGAACGGGTGGGTCATTCTGATAAGCTGGAAGGACGTATACGGATCCTCACTTCACTTCTCGTTGTTTCACATTTGATTGTTATATAACTGCAGAGTTCAAACAATTTACGAAACTGTTCATCCTTGAATCCATGATTCATTTGATTGCCCGCTAGATTCCTCTTTTGCTTACAATATTGGCTTTACAATTCACGTCATGTGATGCTATGATACTTTGTGGTATACCTTAGCACGTGTTTCGATATATGTTATACCTGAATATGATGATCTTTGGGTCATGGAGGTCGCATGGAGTGCGTTAATAAGTTACCCTTCCCGTTGTCATTCTATTCCATGGGATATAAAGTTGGTGATGGTAGAGATCCCTTTGAAACGCTTTGTGTTGTGGAACATCGTTTCGTGTGACCATCAGTTACATTGTGTTCTTTTACGATTGTTGATTGTTTCGAATTTCAGTTGGTTATTTGTAGAAAGTAGTATGAGGCCCGAATATCATGGAGAACGGAATATTGATCATGTATATGGGTGTGGTGGATATGTTGAGGTACTTCCTATATATAAACACCCGGCTACATGATCAAGGTACCGTTACTCCGGGCAGACGGGCTTCATGTTGTGATTTGTTTGGTTATGTTTTGGGTAATGCGGTATTGAGACTTCGACCTTGTTTGATGCTATAGATGACACCATCGTTTTCGTAACCACGATGTCTATACATGGTTGTAGCAATTCTACATGAAAAGTAGTTTGGGTCGGCATATAAACGACCACTGGATTAATCCTGGGAAAGTCCTTTTTTTCTCAAATACGTGACACGATTTCTAAGGGCACTACACCCTGGTAGTACTCCGTACTGAACTATTTGGGTATAGCAGGTGATAGCTTACCCACATCGATGACCCAATGATCGATTCGCGATAAGTAACAATGTTTCTGTCTTCGATAAGACAATTCAGCGTAAGTTATTTCTTTTGGCGGGATTAGCTAGAACGTATAGTCATAAATTCGGAATCATTATGATACGGCGAACAAACTATACTCATGTCACCGACCGTTGTCTTTGAAACTACTCAGTGAAGCATATATTTCCGTTATTAGCTGTCATTCGCTAATGATGCAATCACTAATTCTTAATAAGGACGCGTATTTAACATCGGTGTTGATAACCCAAGCGGATTTAGGGGTAACACATAAATGGAGAAACTTATTTGATGTAATCAAAGTTTGGTGAGGAATTGTGTGGATGCGGATCTGATGGTGATAAGACTTGTGGAGGCGGGAACAATTTTGCCGATATTCCTCGTAACTGTTCATAGTTCGTATTAACATGACACTCTTATGTATACATTTAATCATAAATATACAACATTAACCGCGGTCCAATCCAAGTGTCAATTTGGTAAATTTCGATTGAGGGCGACATAACCCCTGTACGAAGTAAGAAAACTATAATCAGAAAGTAATCTGATTCATTGCTTCAAATCACTTCAACTCTCCTTACTAACACTGTTGGAAAGTGTTGAGGTCCGGTACATATAAATTACTAAAGTGATACACCCTATTTTTAACCAATGTTCAACCATGCTGCGGTATGTTAGCTTCCTATGGAATTACGACAGGTGTCTCAGTGATGGAACCCAGGGGCATACAACCTTGAATCCTATCGATTTAATTCAAACTACTACAAGATAGTAATTCGAAGTAGTAGGGAATGAACGGAGGACCGTAACGAAGCTACCTTTTAATGCATAATTAGGAAACAAAATGATACAAAACGAATTTTCGTGAGACGAATATTTTATGTATATATATACACGTATATCTAATTCGAAGGACGGTATTCAAAAGAATCATATAAGACTTTCACATATCAAACGACCCCTTGTTTTCAGCCTCGCATAACTTAGTGAAAATATGTTCTGATGAAAGACGAGATCGCCTTTGAGTAGTATTCGAGTACAGTAATCCGATGACTAACCCATGGAACAACTCCTATCCAAACCTACAGACTCTAGACCACCGGTTCTTTTGATCCTTTTTCGGTAATATTTTTGTGATGGCTATACTAAGTCTTGAACCAACATCACCCGTATGAGAGCGGTGCATTCATGCTAGAAATCGTATAAGGGGATACATGGTTCTTTGACTCCTTTCGATTTAGGCTTTTCACGTCATGATACCTACGACGACCGTGCGATTGGTCCTGAGTAGGGACCAACTTAGATACCTATATGTCCATAAAACATGGTGTCTCCCCAACTCTACGATAATAATAAGACCCGGGAAAACACCATATGTCTCCTCCTCCACCCTGAAACATCCGAGGAGTCCAAATAATTATACCCGATGTTATTCACAATTCCTAAGGGATGTTTGAAATTCCCTTTGGACCTTTGTGAAGGTGTTATTTGGTAAGGTCTCCTACATGTGTAGGAGGATGACACATGGGATACACTGACTTTCATCCGCCAATGGGATACAAATTGAATGATACCCTGCTCTTGTGAGTAACCTAAGGTTATTCGGTAGACGGCGTTGCTAGTCCTCATGAGTATACGAGGACTAAATTCTCTAGATCAGGGAAATATTGTTGAAACACCCCTCGTCTTCTTTCAACTAGTTGGTACCTTTAATTGATTTTCAGTTTTATCAATTTAAATAAGTGTTCGTAAAATACAATGTTACCAAGCAACCCGATTCTTCGTTATTTTCGAGTGACGAAAATTCTTGTGTTACTAAAGGAAATAAGAACGGGGTAAATCTTAAGTATAATAATGTGTATATATATGTACCTGTGTATTCATACCACGAGTGAAATTCACGATCGTGGGGATGATTGTCAGAAGCTGTGCGCTACGCGATTTCTGCCTCGTTCATTTGTGGTGAGTGTTTCGGGACCATTCTATTATAAACAAAATATATATATACATGCATTAATGTCACATTTTCAATCGTCCATATCACACAAATTCGTCACACGCATGAGTCCACAACCTGTATAACCAACATCATTATCATGCATGTAATAATATCTGTCATCATACCACTGTTAAAATTGCACTTAGACTTAACCCAAAAAGGGCCAGTGCTTAAATGTGCGGTCAAAGCATGTCACTGAAGTGACGTATATACGCCATACTATGAAAGCACGAACTACCCTGCATGAAGGAACACGATCAAAACCAAACTTTCTTTGAAATAGAAATAGTTACGAGTTGCCCGAATATTATAATTGGTGTCTTTTGGTGTGCTGAACCCACTTGGGGAAAAGCTAAACCAGAAATCTAGTAATCCCGATCATTCCAGATGAAGGGACTAGTGAATCTTCCGAATACGTCTTTCAGATATCATATCCATCCAGAGGGGGAATTCCTTTGATAAGCACGTATTATATACTTAAAATATGAATAAAACTTCGATGGTACAACTAATTCTCCTCAAACTTGGGGCGAGTTACTTAACATACGATACAAATTGTAATACCTTGATATGTGATACCAAGTCAAACCCAACGACCAAAGTATAAATCAGTGCTTGGGTGGGTTCGCCGACTGGTTGCAAAAATGCCGTTCATAACTTCTATTTGTATCCTAGCCGTCAGAGTGCTAGGCTTACCTCGATTGATTACGGTTTTCATTCTGCCTCCTTGAAACTGCTTTTGTTATTTCAAGACATTGCCGAGCGATTGTGGATCTATATTATTACATTTCCCAGCAGCACGTATTCCTTCCGTGCCCTATTGGGAAACAGAACTGACTATCCTACGACCGGGGGGTTGAGAAAATCAACAAGCCTAGTCTCGACCAACCCAGTGGCCGGGGTCTTCATTTCATGTTTACATTATTATGAATATGAGACTAACGGGAAAAATCAGATTCAGTGGTCAATTATCCCTATAGGACTAGGGTGACTATGATTCGGGCTTCAGCCCATGGTTTCATAAAACCACACGAATTTCCCAATCTAAACCAAGATGGTTTGACATGAACGAATTCGATGAAACCCTTACGTTTAAGCGGTGATTCAGTCAGATCTTACCAAGTTCGAATTTGACTCGAAAAACCACGAGACCGAGATGGTCAAGTGGTGATTAATCACCTTGTGACTAGTATGGGTTATATTCGCCTATGCATTACGTAAACTTTCAAGAACATCATGGGAAATGATTTGTAACACCCCAAATTGCGTAAAACAACACGCGGCGGAAACACTTGGGGAGTCACGTTAACAGATTGTTTCAACAACACATGGTATTTGAAGTTTTGTTTTAATTATATATTAAACATAGGTTATATTGTCATAATTTTCTAGTAACGTTTTAAAACAACCAAACAAATAAAACATGCATAATTATTGTCTTTCTTGTTTTATAGTCGCTAAGGCCTGTCCAAATCCTATATGAGCATGCATCAGTATCATCAAGCATTATTCCCTGAAACATATGTGAAAACGAGTCAGCAAAAATATGCGGGTGAGTACATAGGTTTTGTGAGTGTGTCAAGTTCATGGCTTTGTATATATTGCAATATAATCTGACTACTAGAGTTGTAAGTGAAAACCTTGTTTTGAAAGCATTTGATATTGCAACAACTATTCGTCTAAAACAAAAGGGTAAAAGTTTATAAAATCTCGTAGCCATGAACCTTGACTTGAAAACATTTGTTCGTAAATCCAAGTTGTAAATCATCTTGAAATAACTCGTATGGTTTATATCTTTAATAAAAAATCGTTGTGTGTCATTGTTTGAAATCATTTGTCCAAGTAATGTAAATAACGACACGTATGTAATGTGATAAAAGTACTTATATATAGGAAGTACCAGTGGCGTATCCACCATGCTTTTATTACATTACACCCGTTCCGTTATCTAAATCACTTATCATAAACCAATTGTCTAAATATTGTTCATTGTTCCTTGTTATAAACCATTGTTCATTCGTTCATCGTTCATCGCTCCTTGTTTTAATTGTGAAAACTTTTGGTCGTTTCGTGAATACATTTAAACGTTTGTTGACTTGTTCGAGACCACCCATGGTGTCCCTTAATCGTATAACATACCACCAAAGGGTATGTTACAATTACAGTTTCAGTCGCTTCCCAAATTTCCTCACAAACCCCACGAAATTTGGTAACGAGATTGTCAGTCCTAGGCGCCGTAACTTACTACTGGTCGGCTTGGCCATTGTTAATGAATGTCATTATTGTTATGAATATAACACACCAACAATTTTGTTCACATTATTGAAATCGTATTGTTTAATATAAACCATCGCATTTGTACTTTGAAAGCTTGAAAACCTTTAGCACATATGAATCACCCCAAAATATTTGAAAGCATAAAGTAGGGGAACTATGTACTCGCATGTGATAGCAAAGTAACTCTTGGATCAATAAGAAAACCGAAGCTCAAAGATCCGAGAAATTATGCGTGTCCTAAAAAAGAAAAATAGTGTAAATATCGGGGCTTGAAATCGAAAGATTCGGATAGAATGAGATCTTATAAACCAAATGAGGGTCGGAACTCATATAATATGGTTTAATAAGCTTACATTCTGAGTTGGAAAGATTATTAAGTGCTTTTGACCCGTTATGACCTGTTAAGGTAGTTTAAGCCACTTTCACACGTCATTTGCGTAACAACGCATTCGGATTGTTAGATATGTGTCATAATAAGTTTTAAATGCTTAAACATGTTTAAAAATGTTTTTGATCAGATTATATGTCAAATCTTGTGTTACATATGTTTAACGTTGATTTGTTTGCGAAAAGGGCATTTTGGTCGTTTTTAAGTAATATTACAATCAATCATCATAACACAATCCAAACATCATGACCATAAGGTATAACCTCAGAGGGTTATTCCCTATATATTTATGGTCACAATTATATTTGGTCGGGTGCAAAGATTCACCAAACGGGTCAGATTCGAAAGTCAAAGCGGTGGTCAAACCGTTCAACTTTTCAATTCAAAATAACCACTACAATGAGAGTGACGATTTAGACATGTTTTGACATGTCTAAATAAGTTTATAAAAGAGTTTTGGCGTCAAAACAACCTGTTTTGACACCCGAATTTAGATCTATTGCAAAATGCACAAAAATCGCATTTTGACAGAAACTTTGACTTGTCAAAATAGCTAGAAATGATGAGAATCAGTAGGCATGATTTTTGTGGATCATAACCACCCTGTTTACCATCACAAAGCAAGTTTCAATTGGATTCTAAACTGATCAATTCATGATCAATTCTGGAAGTCAAATAAAAGTCAAATTTGTGACTTTTAAA
Source organism: Scalesia atractyloides (assembly GCA_947069175.1). NCBI lineage: Eukaryota > Viridiplantae > Streptophyta > Magnoliopsida > Asterales > Asteraceae > Scalesia > Scalesia atractyloides. The sequence goes on from CAMTDV010000015.1 coordinate 37,939,109, forward strand.
TAAATTAACCATAAGAATTGAAACAAGCATGAAGGAGATCACTTACAAACACTAAAGATTGATCAAGAACACTAGAGGAAACTCCATGATGGTTGCTAAATTCGGATTTAGAGCAGGGTGTTGCAAGAAAGTGATCAAAAAGTTCATAAGTGTGATGAACATGGGTATTTATAGAAAGTTTGGATTAATAGGGTCATGCCAAGTGTTTATGACTCATCTTTGAAGTAGGTTAGTGTCCACTTATGTGTCAAAAGCAGAGATTAGGGTGGCAAGTTCGAAAGGTGAGTCAAAGAGTGAATAAAAAGGCTGCTGCCAACAAAACTGGTGTGCTGGAGCACCCTTACGGATGGTATGGTCCTTAGGCTTACGGTCGGTGTTGGGTACAACTTTCCAAAGTTGGCAGAACAGGCCCCTGCATCGTTTCGTCACGTTTCGGGCACTTCTAATACTCGTTAACCTCATTTCAAAGCTTCATAAGGATGTTAAAGTATAAGGAACTTGAAACGTGTTAAAAAATGTTCCAGAGGTCAGTTCGTTTGGTCGTACGGTCGTGGTTTTCGGTTAATTACGACGAAAATCATAACGAACGCGTGCGTGACCGTAAATGCGTAACGAATGGATTTTTCGCATTCCAATCACTAACATATAATATATTGATGATTAGAAAAATTTTTGGATGTCCGTACATGTTCCAGATAGCGAAATACGGAAAAAGACATAGTTTCGTGAAATTTGCAAAATAGCCCATGAAGTTACAAAAGTGTGATTTTGCCATACCGAATCCTTCAAAACTTATTTCTAAGTTATGTAAAGGTATTTATGGTATATTAGCCTTTCTTGTTTCCGGAGTGTACGTCGCTTCGAGAATCGGCAGACTTTCGCAGTTTGTCGTAATTAGTCCCTAAGATTGAAGAAACTTGTTTTTGACATACCAAACCCTCCAAACTTATTTCAAAGTTATGCAAAGGTTGTTTAAGGTATGTTTAGCTTGTGACAATATTTCGGAACATACATTGTGTTAAATTGGTTTCGTTTGCGTATCGGTTCACCGATTTTGCTCATAAAAGCGACAAGAGTTCGGAATTGTGCAAGAATTGATTGTGTGCAAATAACATAATAAATATGCAAATTCACATATACAACATAAAATTTCATTCATTGATAACTTGATTATTGTTGTTACAGGCTTGGATTGCCACAGATATCACATGAATACTTCTCATTGTCTCCATTAACGACATCCTTATGAAATAATAGTCGAGCGTGGCTATGATCCTACCCTGTGAAGGGTACTCTGTCAATGGGGAACCTTGATTCGATAACTCGTTACTTAAACATCTTTTACCAAATTACCCGTACGTCTACGATCAATGCTGATCCCATGTGTAGGGGCATCATAGTGATACTTGTGATCGTTAGACACTCATCAAGGCGTAAGCATTTCCACGTGATATAGTAGCATTCTAGATGTGGTGCTACTGGAATTAAACCCGCATTGGGCGCACACCTTATCATTCCCGGTATATGGGAATTTTTATACGATATCTCTCGGAGAATCACATCGATGTCATCGAAGTTACTAAGTTGTTTCCTTTGGGAAAAGACACAGATAGTTGTATAATAGCTCGAGCCAAGCTCCCAAAACTTACTGCAAACTGGAATTATTACTATAGAAATTCCATATCCTTACGCCGTGATTAGACTACTTGTGAGTAGTTCAGGCACCCTATTGATGTGATTAGACTACATGTTATGAATATAACGTACCAACAAGTTCGTTCACATTATCAAAATCGTCTTGTTTATATAAACCATAGTAATTTGTATTTGAAAACTCGAAAACCTTTAGCACATATGAATCACCCCAAAAGAATTTGTAAAACATAAAAGAGGGGACTATGTACTCACTTGTGATTGCTATTGTAACCTCGAACCAAAGATCAAACAAGCTCAAATGTCCGAGAAATCAAGCGTGTCCTAAAATCAGATAATTGTGTAAATATCGAAACTTGAAATCGGAGGATTTGGATAGAATGGTACCTTATAAACCAAATGAGTATTGGGAATCATATGACATGGTTAAATAAGTTAACATTCTGAGTTAGAAAGATTTTTGTGCGCTTTTGACCCGTTATGACCCGTTAAGTTAGTTTCAGCCACTTTAGCGCGTCATTTGCGTAACTACGCATTCGGATGGTTAAATATGTGTTGTGATAAGTCCTAATTGCCTAAATATGTTTGAAGATGTTATTTGATCAGATTACATGTCAAAATTTATTCCGCATGCTTATAGTAGATTTGTTTGCGAAAAGGGCATTTTAGGTCATTGTTGAAGATCATAACCACTAGTTATCATAACACTAAACAAAAGACATGACCATAAGGTATAACCTCAGAGGGTTATTCATTTTATAATTAGGGTCATAATTATGTATTTGGTCGGGTCCAAAGATCCACCAAACAGGTCAGATTCAAAAGTCAAAGCAGTGGTCAAACCGTTCAACTTTCGACTCTAAACAAGCACAATAATAAGAGTGATGATTTAGACATGTTTTGACATGTCTAAATAAGTTTATAAAAGAGTTTTGCATCAAAACAAACTGTTTTGACACCCGAATTTGGATCCATTGCAAAATGCACAAAACTCGCCTTTTGACCGAAACTTTGACTTTTCATAGAGACTTGAAATGATAGAAATCAGTAGGTATGATCAATAGGAATCATAACCATCTTGATTACAATCATAAAACAAGGTTCAATTGGATTTCAAATTGATCAATTCATGATCAATTCTGGAAGTCAAATAAAAGTCAGACTTTATGACTTTTAATCCAATTAACCACAAGAATTGAACCAAAACATGATTGAAACACTTACAACACCAAAGGAAAGATCAAGGAACACCAGAGAAAGCTCCAAGATGGTTGCAACTTCAGTTTGTAGCAGAATTGAGATGATCAAAGGTTCAAGATGCAAGAACAGATGGGTATTAATAGGATTGTTTATGTTGTAGGATCAAGACAAGTGTCCCATGACTCACCCACAAGTTAGATTAGTGTCCCATAGGTGTCAAATGAAGAGAATAGGGTGGTACATTCGTTTGGTGAGTCAAAAAGTGGAATAACCATCTGCTGCCAGCAAAACTGGTGATCTGGGCACCCCATGCGGACCGTATGGGGTTCTCCATACAGTCCGTATTGCCCTCAGATGGTCCCCAAGTTTCAAAATTGGCAGAACAGGCCCCTGCACTCGTTTCGTCGCGTTTCGGGCACTTCTAACACCCGTTAACCTCATTTCTAAGCTCCATAAGGATGTTAAAGTATAGAGAACTTGAGATATGTTCAAAAATGATCCAGAGGTCAGTTCTTTTGGTTGTACGGTCGCGGTTTTCGGTTAATTACGACGAAAATCATAACGTACGCGTGCGTGATCGTAAATGCGTAACGAACTTACAATATGTTGATGATTAGAAAAAATTTTGGATGTCCGTACATGTTCCGTATAGCAAAATATGCAAAAAGGCATAGTTTCGCGAAATTTGCGAAATATCCCCTGAAGTTACAAAAGTGTGATTTTGCCATACCAAAGCCTTCAAAGCTTATTTCTAAGCTATGTAAAGGATATTTATGGTATGATAAGCTTGTGTCCTTGTTCCGGAGCGTACGTCGCTGCGAGAATCGGCAGACTTTCGCAGTTTGTCGTATTTAGTCCCTGCGATCGAATAAACTTGTTTTTGACATACCAAACCCTCCAAAACTTATTTCTAAGTTATGTAAAGGTTATTTAAGGTATGTTTAACTTATGTCCCTATTCCGGAACATACGTTGCATTAAATTGGTTTCGTTTGCATATCGGTTTACGGTTTCGCTTATAGAAGTGATTCAAGAGTTCGAAATCGTGCAAGAATTGATTGTGTGCAAATAATAAATATACAAAATTCACAGAATACAACATAAAATTTCATTCATTGATAACTTGTTCATCATTTTTACATGTTCGGACATCACAGATATCACAGTCTCCCATACTTCATGATATTTCGTCCTGAAATTTAATTAGAGGAAACCCGTGAAAACGAATGTGGATACTTTGCTTTCATCTGATCTTCTCGTTCCCAAGTAAATACTGGGCCACTTTTGGATTCCCAGCGAACTTTGACTATCGGGATTTGTCTTCGCTTGAGTTTCTTGACTTCATGGTCCATAATCTCCACTGGTTACTCGACAAAATGCATAGTATTATCTACGTGAATCTCATCCAGTGGACTATGGAGATTTGTATCGGCTAAACATTTCTTTAGATTGGACACGTGGAAGGTTGGGTGAATATTCCCGAGTTTAGGAGGTAGCTCAAGTCGGTAGGCCACCTTTCCGAATCTTTCAACGATCTTGAATGGTTCAACGTATCGTGGAGCAAGTTTTCATTTCTTTACAAATCTCACTACTCCTTTCCAAGGGGATACCTTGAGCAGGACGTAGTCACCAACTTGAAATTATAAGGGCTTGCGTTGTTTGTCCGCATAACTCTTTTGACGGCTTCTAGCTGTTAAAAGGTTATCACGAATTTTCTTGACTTTCTCGGTTGTTTTGTGAATGAGTTCAGGTCCAGTAAACTGAGACTCTCCAACTTCATTCCAACAGACAGGTGACGACATTTTCGACCGTATAAAGCTTCGAAAGGCACCATGTTGATGCTAGCGTGATAACTATTGTTATAGGAGAATTCGACCAACGGTAGATGCGAATCCCAACTACTACCAAAATCAATCACACAAGCTCTAAGCATATCCTCCAGTGTTTGAATCGTCCTCTTAAATTGTCCATCCGTTTGAGGACGATAAGCAGTGCTCAGATTGAGTTTGGATCCCATTGCATATTGCATAGTCTTCCAAAAGCGAGATGAGAACCGAGCATCTCTGTCAGATACGATGTTCTAAGAAACACCATGACGAGATACAATCTCATCAACATAAATCTTGGCAAGTTTATCAACAGAGTAATCTTCACAAATCGCTATAAAGTGTGCTGATTTTGTTAGACATTCGATGACTACCCAAATTGCATCATGACCTCTAGATGTGCGCTGTAGTTTCATGAGGAGATCCATCGCAATGTTCTCCCACTTCCATACTGGTATTTCTGGTTGTTCCAATAAACCAGATGGATGTTGATGCTCAGCCTTTACTTTGAGACAAGTAAGGCATTTAGATACATACAAGGCAATGTCATTCTTCATACCGGGCCACCAATAATGGATACAAAGATCCTTGTACATTTTTGTAGCACCAGGATGAATCGATTAACGAGACTTGTGAGACTCATCCATCAATAGAGTACGAAGGTCGTGTTGATTCGGAACCCACAACCGATTCTTGTAATAGAGTAATCCATTGTCTTTCATTTCAAGTTGAAGTTCGAGTTGATGAGGTAGTTCGTCTTTCAACAAACCTTGGGTTACATAAATGCATTGAGCTTCAAGAATACGTGTTTGAAAATCGGATCGAACTCGAACACAATGAAGCTTGACACGTTCTTTACGACTAAGTGCGTCAGCCACAACATTCGCCTTACCAGGATGGTAGCGAATTTCACAGTCGTATTCGTTTAGGAGTTCGACCCAACGTCGTTATCTCATGTTTAACTCCTTTTGATTGAATATGTGTTGGACACTTTTGTGGTCTGTGAACACCACACACTTCGTGCCATAAAGATAGTGTCTCCAGATCTTGAGAGCAAAGACAACAGCACCTAACTCAAGATCATGCGTTGTGTAATTCTTCTAGTGGACTTTTAATTGTGTCGACGCGTAGGCTATGACTTTATCTCGTTGCATGAGAACGCGACCAAGGCCTAGATTCGACGCGTCACAATAAACCACAAAATCGTCATTACCATCAGGTAAAGATAGAATAGGAGCATTGCAGAGCTTTTGTTTCAACGTTTGGAAAGCTTCCTCTTGTTTAGGTCCCCACTCAAAAGGCTTATTCTTTTGAGTCAAAGCAGTGAGGGGAACCGCGGTCTTTGAGAAGTTCGCAATATATCGTCGATAGTAACCAGCAAGACCCAGAAATGAGCGAACTTCTGTGGGAGTAGTGGGTGTTTTCCAATCCTTAATCGCAACGATTTTAGAAGGATCCACATGAATACCTTGCTCGTTGACAATGTGACCCAAAAATTGAACTTCTTTCAACCAGAACTCGCATTTGGAGAGTTTGGCATATAGTTGTTATTTCTTTAGAAGTTCCATTGTCAAAGGAAGATGTTGTTCGTGCTCGACTCGAGACTTTGAATAAATAAGGATGCCGTCGATGAAAACAATAATGAACTTATCCAAATAAGGTTTACAAACCCTATTCATCAAGTCCATGAATACTGCTGGAGCATTTGTCAATCTGAAAGGCATAATAGTAAACTCGTAGTGACCGTATCGTGTTCGGAAGGCAGTCTTAGAACCCAGAGCGCAGATCGATCTTCGAAAAACATGTAGCACCTTGTAGCTGATCAAACAGATCGTCAATACGAGGTAGGGGATATCGATTCTTGATCGTGAGTTTGTTGAGCTCACGATAATCGATACACATTCGGAAGAATGAAACCTTTGTCAGATAATTCTTGTAGTTGTTTCGATAACTCCTGCATCTCAGAGGGTGCAAGACGGTAAGGAGATTTGGCTATCAGATTGGCACTAGGTACAAGATCAATACGAAATTCCACTTGACGTACCAGTGGTAAACCAGTTAGATCTTCGGGAAAAATCTCAGGATAATCTCGAATAACAGGAATGTCTTGAATAGTTTTGCTTTTGCCTTTCTCCTCTGTGACATGTCATGAGTTTTATGCTACTAGCGGGTTTCTCTCCATGAATTTCCAAGGTTTCACCAGATGAAATGGGTATACGAACTATCTTATCAAAACAAATAACTTGGCACGGTGCTTGGTTAACCAATCCATTCCAATAATGATATCGAAGCTTCTGAGTTGCATTGGTGTGAGGTTGATAGAAAACAAATGGTTGTTGAGATTTAACTTGCAATCAAGAATAACAGAATCAAGAACAAGAGGTTCACCATTGGCTATTTCGACAGACAAAGGTCTCCCTAGTTTCGTTCTAGGCATCAAGAGCAAAGGCTCAAAAGTTAATGACACAAAGCTCCTATCGGCACCCGAATAAAAAAGAACAGTAGCAGGATGGTTGTTGACAAGGAACGTACCGTTAACAACTTCATTGTCCGCATGAGCCTCATTGGCATTCATGTTAAAAGCTCTCCCTCGAGCTGGATTTGCATTTGCGTTTACTAGCCTTGGATAGTTGTTCCTATAGTGACCCATTTCACCACAATTATAACATGCACCACGCGGGAATGGAGTTCTAGCAGCATTTCCTTGAGGATGCATGTAGGACCGATCCTCGATGCTAAGGAACCTAAATTTGATATCTAACGTCCATAATAGCGGAAATATTACGTCGTGTTTACCAATATACAAGAATTCATCAGTTTAACATCAGTCTTATTGATCAAACGTCAAGAGTACAAACTGACAGAGCTTCGCCTCCAAAATGCCAAAGTTCCAAATGAGGAGCACTAGCTAGGTATTTATAGAACATCAAGTCCGCTCATGGGAGACCCAAGTTCGCCCGAACTTGCTACTGCAAGTTCGGCCGGACTTATCTATACATGACAAGTTATGAGCGAACTTGACTAAAACAAATATAAATACTTCATACAACTAGCCTATTCAGCTCTATTCTATACAGACTCGATATAAGACTAAGACATAGACATTATGTACCAACAGACTCCCCCTTGGATATAGTCTTCGTCTTGTATCAGTCTTCAAAAACTCTGTCTTCATATAAACGTTAACGCACACGACCGAAGAAGTTCTTAAACGGTTTCTTTCGTCGCTCTTGCTGACGTCTGGTTTGTAGGAGACACTTTGTTCATATGCTGAAATCTCCTAATACTTTCCTTTCTTGTTCTCTCATGAATTGCTTCGAGACGCTTCTCCTCTTTTAAAAACTCTACACTTTCTATATCTCTCCACTTTGTTTGCCACATTTTTCCTGAATTAACTTCGTGTGCATAGCAAACATTAACAACTTTCTAAAACTGCATCGCTTGTACCTTTTCACGTTCTTCAAATACGATCTTGTTGTAGAACAAGGTTTTAATATCTTCTCTTGAGCAGTTAACCAACCACATAGGATCAAAAATTCTGATTGTCCTCCATAACCCCCTCATACCCTGATATCCCAATACCTCAACTCTTTCTTTTGAAATATCCATGTGTTCTTCTGTTGGTGCATAATGTCTATGTCTTAGTCTTATATCGAGTCTGTATAGTATAGAGCTGAATAGGCTAGGTATATGAAGTATTTATGTTTATAATAGCCAAGTTCGCCCATGAAGTATCATGTAAGCATGTTCGGCCGAACTTGCAGTAGCAAGTTTGGGCGAACTTGTATCTCCCAGGGGCGAACTTGCTTATCTATAAATACCTAGCTTATGATCCTCATTTGTAACTTTGGCATTGTAGAGGCGAAGCTCTGTCAGTTTGTAACCAGAACGTTTGATCAATAAAACTGACTATTAACTGATTAAATCTTATCTATTGGTAAACATGACGTAATATTTCCGCTATTATGGACGTTAGATATCAAATTTAGGTTCCTTAGCATCGAGCATCGGTCCTACAAGTGGTATCAGAGCTAGAACAACCTGATTTGATAGCATCAAGACAAGATCACTTCTATTTCATCTCCATTCTTCTATTTTTCTTAACTTTTGAACATAAAATGAAGATTTCACGGTCAAAATCTTTTCAAATTTGAGTATATCATGTAAAATACAACAAAGATAAACCCTTGAAAGATTGGAGACCAAATTCAACCGATGTCAAAATTTTGAAAAAACCATGTTTTGGAAAACCATAAAGATCGAACTTGTTAAGCATGTTCGACCGAACTTGGTCTAAAACATCACTTTTCAAGTGATTTTTAGCAAGTTCGCTTGAACTTGAGGTACTTTTGAGGAAATTCTTGCCAAGTTCACTCGAAGGGTTATCAATTTTCCACTGATTTTATAGCAAGTTCGATCGAACTTGTGTAATATCAAGGAATTATTGAGTAAGTTCGCCCGAACTTGCTTGTGTTTCATCAAAACTTTGATAGCAAGTTCGCTAGAAGATCTGATTGGTTTGTGACATAAGTTCGACCGAAGATAAGTAAATTTTTCAAAAATAATGTCAAGTTCGACCGAACTTGTGATAAACTCAAGAATTCTTCATTGTTACTACAAGTTCAACTGAACTTGTAGTAGTGCTAATTGTTTTCAAAGTTTTTGAATATTTTCAGTGTACACGTCTCGTTATTCACAATGGATGATATGCAAAGAGCTTTTATGTCCGGAGCTAGTTCGTTGGAATGGCAACATGATTCATCAAGTTAATCTTGATAATGAGATGGGAACGACTGTTAAACCGCCCAAGCTAATGAGCATGGACGAATATGAAGCATGGAAGGAGAAATTTACCTATTGGGTTCAAGCCATGCACTTCGCTGGCTGGGTGTCGATTGAAAGAGGCTACACTGTTCCGGTAGATGAACATCAGCAAGTCCTTGAAAAGTACAACTATTCGACAGTACAGAGAGACGAATACATTGCTGAGAAAAAGATGATTAGTCTCATCCAACAGTCTGTCAAAGGAGATATCTGAATTTTGCTACCAGAGTATACTACTGCAAGAGATCTTTGGTTGTCATTATAGAAGAAGTATCAAGGTAGTGCCGAAATGATCAAAAGTAAAAAGGCACTTATTCTGAAAGAGTTCGATATCTTCACCATGCTAAAGAATGAGACCATGAAGCAAATGATCGAGCGCTTCTGTCATCTTAAAGTTTAAATACGAAGACATGGTCTCGAGAAGACATAACAAGAATACATTGACAAGCTTGCAGACGCACTACCAGATGGTGAATGGGCTACTTATTTGATGGTTCTGAAGAATAGTGATAAGGGGGAATTCTTCAAGTTATCAACGTTTATCGACAAACCCGAAGGCCATGAAATGGAGCTTCTGAATATTGCAAAGTTAAGGAATGCTAATGTACTTCAAGACGTTGGGTTGTACTACAAAAGTGAAATGCAAGACAACATTTCAAGTCCGAAAATTGGGACAACGTTTAGTGCAAACATGAATGCTTCTCCACAAAACCAGAGTCAATCACAACATCATTATGATCAGAGTCCACAAAGTTCATTCTCAAGCAATGGTTCAAATTCATCTTATCAAAGTCAAGCAAATCAGAATCAACAAACAAATTCTGATTCGAATGTATACAAGTGCAACATCGCAGTGAATTTGAACAATGTTGTTTCGGAACAAGTTGCTAAACAACATATGTCTCTTCTCGCCACTGTTCTGGAGTCATACGAAAGTCTTGTAGCCGGTAAAATTAGAAATCCCGAAATGACGGCAGAAGATTATGAGCAAGTGGATGAAGAAGAACTCGAGTTGATGGATATCAAGTGGTGTTTGGCATCTATTATCCGAAGAGTCACAAAGTTTGTTGCTCTTACTGGCCGAGATATAAGAAATTCAAGCAACAAGTTGGGCTTCGACAAATCAAAAGTGACGTGCTTCAGATGTCGCCAAAAGGGACATTTCAAGAGAGAGTGCAAGAATCCTGAAGCAACGGGAAATTAGAATCCTCTCGGAGGAGGCAGTGAGTATTATAAGAAGTCACTTCAATACAAGCCATTTCCAAAAGAAGACTCAGGTTGAAATCCAAGAGAAACCAAATAGCAGCAGCAATGAGAAAGCTATGGTAGCATCAAACGAAGATGATGGTTTCGACTGGAATTCTTACATTGGTAAGAAGAACAGAGTTGCGTTGATGGCTGAGATAGTTGAAGATACTTATGCAGAGGAAGCAGCGGCAGCGGCATAAGCGGCGGCTGTAGAACAGATTCTGCTAGAGCAATACTTGCATCAACAACGAGAAGAAGAGGAGTATATCCACATGCAGAAACAAGGAATTTTATCTCCTAACTCGTGTAATAGTTTTGCAGGTCATTTTGATGGAAGCTCTAAAGAACAAGTGGTTGAGGAGAAAACAATTGATGAAGAGATCATCAATGTTACACAAGAAGTGAATGTCGAAAACCTCAAGGACATGGCAGATAAAGCTTTAATGGCAAATCTAACCAAGGTAGGTCCAGAGGTAAAAGAAGTTGTTAAAATACAAATTGTAGAGGTTGAAAAACCTTGTACAAAATGTACCGAACCATGTTCTGAGTGTGCCGAAAAATAAAAAATCATCACTGAAAACAATGTGCATAATGAACTTTTGAAATACGATTACCGCACAATGATAAAATGAAAAATGATTATGGTAGGCTTGATAGAAATAACATCGAACAACATGATACCATAAGAATGTTAAAAGAAACAATAATGGATAAGCAAAAAGCGATTAATATCTATATTAACACCATTGCTGAAACTAAGCAACAACTCCAGGACATGACAATTGAAACAGAACGTGTTCAACAACTTTTGAGAAGTTACACATGTAATGCATATGTCATTGATCACATCCTTCCGACAATCCATCGGAAGACAAACCTAAAAAGAAAATTAGTAAAGAATACAGTAATGTTCCTCCACCCCTTTGCGAGAAGTATTGTCGCAAATCCGCTGATGGGATGGATAAGTCACTCAACATTGAGTTGTTACCTGAAAAGAAAACTGAGTTGCCAGAGAACATTGATGTAATCTATACTAAAATAGATAATGACAATGCTGTGGTTAAAAAGGTTGTTGAAAATGTTTTGAATGATTCTGATGAAGCCAACTTTAAAAGCGCCGACTCGAGCTCAAAGAATTCAGATTCACATTCCGAAGATGACGATACATCATCAGAGAATGATCTAAGTGATGATCCTAATATTGTCATGTACAAGATTAAGGAATCTAATAGATTATACTTTGATGACAGTTTTCTGATTCAGAATGTGAAGGAAAAATTGTTAGACAAATTCTTTAAACTCGTGGAAGTCACATCAAATGATCTGAAGATTAACGAAAAGAAATTCTATTCCAAACCTAAAAGAAACAACTGCCGAAGGAATGGTGGTGATCATCCGGAAAACCGGAGAGCTGGGTTGGGATTAGATGAATCAAATGAACCTAAAACGAAACCGTCACCATTTCATGAATACAAGAATAAAAACATGAATTTTGTATATGGGACGAACACGATTCATGAGGAAAGTTTGATCGGGAAACAATCAAACGATGAGTTGAAGAAACAAAAAGAACTTCGAGATAAAGCCAAAATTGCAAGTGGTGCCAAAACAAGTGGTGTAAAATCCACTAAAGGACATCCACATGATTCTCGGACTTGTTTCAAGTGCAACGGAATTGGTCATATTGCACGTTACTGTCCGAAATCAAAGCCGGCTTATCTTCGAAGGAAAGAAAGTTCAAATGTTGTGAAACCAATGCAACCAGTGTTTGTAAAACCTGTAAAAGATTTTGAAAAGAAATGAATCAAAAGCTGAAGTCAAACCTAAGTTTGAAAATTCAATTATCGAAAAAGGAGAAACTTCAAAGGCTAATGAAAAGAATTTTTACATCAAGAAGGCTAACATCAAATCTCAAGCCTGGATTGCAAAGAAACGATCAGCAACTTCTGAGATCACTAAGACTGAGCTTATTAAGACTAGTCCTAACATGAAAGAATCAAAATCAGAAATCATAACTGAAACCACAACTGAAATGTCAAAAATACAAGTGGTAACAATTTAAAATTTAAAAAGATGGTAAAGTTTTCAAACATAAACATCATAGAAAATTCAGATGAAGAATGGGAAGTTTATCTGTAGATGCATGTGGATTCGATTATACTGATGAATGTGAATTTGATTTTGATGATGGTTATCCAATTCAACCCAAGACCAAAAAGGCTTGGGTCTCGTTTTTTAAATAGATTGTTAAAATGTGCAGGGGCTCCAGAGATCCGTTCTTTCTAAGTGGATTTTGGATAGTGGAGCGTCCAGGCATATGACGGGAATGAAGGCGTTGCTATTTGACATTACAGCTATCAATGGTGGATATGTTGGATTTGCAGGAAACCAGGGTGGAAGGATAGTCACTGAGGGAAAACTCTCCAATGGCATCGTTTCATTCGATCGTGTGAACTATATTGCAGAACTTGTGAACAATCTTCTGAGTATATCGTAGATTTGTGACAAGAAGTTCACGGTCTATTTCAACGACAAAGAGTGTATCATCTTGAAGCCGGGATTCAAATATCATATGAGTGGATTCTGATGCGAGCACCTCGGGAGAATGATTTATATGTTCTTGATATGGGTGTCGCTACCACTTCATCAAAATCAGCACAATGTTTTGTGTCAAAGGCTACTGAAAAGGATTCTATTCTTTGGCATCATAAGATGGGGCATGTTCATTTGCGAAAAATGAATTTCTTGGTTCATAATGATCTTGTAGAAGGCGTAAATCTTCGGAATTTTCAGATGTTTGATCATTGCTTAGAATGCAAAAAGAGAAAGCAGATCAAGATATCTCATCCGAAGAAAATTCTAAACTCAATAAAGTTGCCTTTAGAATGTCTCCACATGGACTTATTTGGTCCTGTAAATGTTCGAAGCATCTCAGGAGACTTATATTGCTTGTTCGTGACAGATGACTATTCGAGATATTCGTGGGTATTCTTTCAAGAATCAAAAGACGAAATGTTCGAGAACTTGGTTATTCTATTCAAGAAACTCGAGAACCTTTATCATCTTCTAGTCAGACGCATTAGAAGTGACAATGACACAGAGTTTAAGAATAACAAAATGAAGGAATTCTGCAACGCAAAAGGGATTCTGCACAAGTTTAGTGCTCCCTATACTCCACAGCAAAACGGAGCAGCTGAACGGAAAAACAGAACTTTGATTGAAACTGCGAGAACCATGCTTGCAGATTCTAAACTTCCAATCAGCTTCTGGAGTGAAGCGGTTGCTGCGGCTTGCTACACGCTAAACAAGGTTCTCACTATCAAACCAACAAAGAAAACATAAGCCAAATTTGAAGTTCTTAGAGCCATTCAGTGCACCATGTACCGTAATAGACCAAGATGGCAAATTCGGAGCTAAATCTCTTGAGGGTTTCTTTGTCGGATATGCGAGTCCGTTGAGAAGAGTATATGTTCCTTCATTGAGAAAGGTTATTGAAGCACAACACGTGGATTGTTTCAACTACACGGATCCTATTCAAAGGAAAGGTGACACGTGGCTGTTTAACTATCAAGACCTTTGGAAGTCATTTGACTTGCCCAAAGAACCGTCTGACGAAGAAGTTGCAGCGTTATACTACCTTCACCAGTCAGCGAATCAAGAACAAATTGTTCGACCAATTGTGGTTAATCAACCCATGTTGGATCCATCTTCTTCTGGCGCAAGTTCAAGGGGTGTTCCGGTTGAAAATGTTTCTGAAACATTAACAACACCTGCTACTCCTCCAACAAATGCCTCTACTGAACCAGTGAATACAACAACGGAGCCAATATGCCTCAGAATCAAAATTCTGACTCAGATGAAGCACCAACATTTGATGCTGATGGAGAATCATCTTCTTCATATGAAGAAGTGGAGCATATAACAAGTCCTCTAAATCAATCTGCAGTCCCGAACAACAGAAATGAAGCTTCATCAAGCTCCCCAAATGTTGAATTGGTCGTTGATCTCAACATCACGAATCAGCAAAACTCAGTAGATGTTCCAAGTGAAGAATTGCCGCGATCATATTCCTATCATCCGTCAACAAGTATAATCGGAGAACTTCAAACTGGTGTTAGAACTAGAGGGCAAATTAACAAAGCACTTAGTTGTTTCTACACTTGCGTTGCTCCAACCCATATTGCTTCTATTCATGTTTCATATCTCATATTGAGCCAAAGACAGTTAATGAAGCTTTAGCTGATGAAAACTGGGTACAAGCAATGCAAGAAGAACTATTGGAGTTTGAGAAGTTGGGAGTGTGGAAGCTTGAAGACCTACCAGAAAATAAAAAAAGCAATTGATACAAAATGGGTCTTAAGTGTAAATGTGATGATATAGGGGTTATTGTTCGTAACAAAGCTAGGCTTGTTGTCAAGGTATTTCACCAGCAGGAACGGATAGACTACACGGAAGTCTACGCACCAGTAGCTCGCTTGGAATCTTTTCGAATCTTTCTAGATTTTGCATCATGGAAAGGATTTAAGGTCTATCAATTGGATGTCAAATCGGCTTTTCTGTATGGAAAATTACGCGAGAAGGTGTACGTTGGATAACCACCGGGGTTTGTCGATCCACTCAACAAGAAGAAAGCGTACTTACTGGATAAAGCTCTTTATGGTCTACACCAAGCCCCAAGAGCTTGGTACGAGACGTTATCGCAACATCTCGTTGGAAACGGCTTTATCAGAGGAACTGTGGACAGTACTCTTTTCACCAGAGAAGTTGATGGTCATCTGATTATAGTTCAAATCTACGTTGTTGACATCATCTTTGGATCTACAAAGGATAGTCTCTGCAAGGAGCTTGAGGGAATCATGAAAAAGAAATTCGAAATGTCTTCGATGGGCGAAATGAAGTTCTTTCTTGGTTTGCAAGTAGATCAGCTTCCGGATGGTATTTTCATTCATCAGACTAAGTATGTTCACGACATCTTGAAGAAGTTTGGAATGGAAAGCTTAAAGCCTCTATCTACGCCTCTTGCTCTAAATCACGGCATTTGCGTTGACGAGACTGGAGCCAAAGTTGACGAGACGTTATACAGATCGATGATTGGATCGCTGATTATCTGACGGCATCGCGTCCAGATATTATGTATCCAACCTGCCTATGTGCCAGATATCAGTCAAGCCCGAGGATCTTACACATGCAGATCGTGAAGCGAATCATCAGATACCTGAAAGGATGCCCAAGCACCGGCTTGTGGTACCCGAAGAACGACAATTTCGACCTCACAGGCTATGCTGATTCTGATTTTGGTGTAGGTAAGTTGAACTCAAAATTAACTACAGCGGGATGCCAGTTCTTCGGAACAAGAATGGTAACCTGGCAGTGTAAGAAACAGACTATGGTCACTCTCTCTACCTGTGAAGCTGAGTATCTCGGCCTCCAGATGTTGTTCACAGATTCTGTGGGTTCAACAGCAGATGAGAGACTATGGTCTGTAATTTCTAGACACTCCGCTATTTGTTGATAACAAGGCAGCCATAGATATAACTAAAAATCCGGTTCATCACTCACGCACAAAACACATTGAAATTCGTTATCATTTCATTCATTGCTACGAAAAGAAATTGGTGCGAATAGAAAAAATCCAAACTGACGAACAAAAGGCTGATTTTTATACCAAACCATTTTCTTTGTCACGATTTAAAGATTTGCTGAGAATTAATGGTATGAAAAATTTGCTGACAGGTGCGGACGCTGAGGTTTAATACGGATCGGACGACGAGTTCGCGTGATCCACATTGGTTTGTAATTAGTTTAGAATTTTGATAAAAACTAAAATCGAAAAAGATGTTTTTGATTTTAGGGGGAGAAATGTTAGAGAAAATACAAAAAACATTCGAAAAATTTTAAAATCCAAAAACATATGAAAAATTCAAAATGTACAAAAACATTGAAAAAGACAAAAAGAGTTCAGTGTCATAAAAGGAAATGATAGTACATCAGTGGACTGTCACAGTATGCTAAACAAGTGTAAAGTTTTAAAAGTGATAAACAAGTCTTACTGTGGATGTGTCGATAGGCTTTACACGGTCAGTAAACTGTTTTCGAGATATAAACTAAATTTTACAACTGCTTAAACTTGTGGATTATCATATCTTGGATATATGGACTTAGTACTCCGAAATTTCTTTTGAAAGATTGTCTGATTCTGAGATACGAGATCTTTATAGATAGTTGATATATGGGGTATTATATAAGTTCTTCTGATTTTGTGGAAGCAATGGCCTAGAACTTTTATAATACTTTCGCCAAAAATCCCTAAACTGCATGCAATATTGAAAAGAATCGAAAGATCTAATCATTTACAGTGCTAAAAAGATTCCTTAAGTGGAACACACCTTAAAGACAAGCCTTCATCTTAGCTCTCAAGGTCTCGCATAACCCAGATACAGATATCAATTACGCTATATTCACCTGTAAGATGAAATCTTGGGAATCTGGATACAGGAGTATATTCAAGAAGTAGGGAACCACAGTTAAGTCAAGTGTCATAAATCTTACCTTAACATACCTTGAAACAGTTGAGAAATGTGGTAAAGCTTAAGTGGGCAAACATATTGACAATCTAGGTAAACAAGTTTAAAACTTAAAGTCATTTAAAGGTCAACGGTACTGGTGATATGTCTCAATTAACTGATATGATCCTTAGACACGAATTCACAAAAATATGTCTGTAAATATGTTTGTACATAGTTTACATTGTTCTGTACATAAAATTTCAGCTTTACAGATTAAAATCAAAATGATTTTCGGTGTGTTTAGTATAAACTTACAAAAATACAGAAAGATTTTATTTCTACATTGTTTTCAGCAAACCAATGTTGGAGAATGGATCTTCAAAGTCTGGTAAGATGCTATAACTGGTGGGAATCTCTTTGACAACGGGTTGGGAGCTAATCTGTAAATATGAAAAGTCAAAATGATAAAAAGTTCATTAATTTGAAACTTTGTTTTTGAAAATATCAACAGTTTGTTCGTAACGGGTCAAACCGGAGTCATTAACTTGGACTCGGCAGACAAATCGGTTAACCAAGGTCATTAGCTTGGACTTGGTCAACTGAGTGGATTTTCATAACTGGTAAAAGGTTGGAAAGTTCAGGGGTTAAAATTGAAAAATTGAAAAAGTTTAAAATTGTGGTTTGGCAAGTTGGGCGGAACTTGCAAAACTGATTCAAGTTTAACATCTAAGCAAGTTCGACCGAACCTGCTAAGGAATGGTTGTGTTGTTTTATAGTTAAGTTCGCCCGGACTTGACAGGGCCTTCATGTTGGGTTTAGAAAGTTCGCCTGAACTTGACTTGGTATAAATACCAATCAAGTTCGGCCGAACTCATTCAACAGCCTTCAAACTCTCTGAAACGAACTTGAACTCTGAGAGTTTTTGAGCGAAATAGGCAATTTAGCACCGTTACGCTGCCTAGTTGTTAATTGTTCTTGGTGATTTGCACACCATTAACAATGTCTGTGGTAGAGATTTATATTTGATCCATGAATTGACTAGAATCAAACCAAATAGATCTGGAACTTTAAAATCTGTTAGATCTAGATGTTGGTTAAAATTGAACATAAATCCTGAATCTACAAGTAAAATCAACCGTGTAATTGATTTTGATTGGAATTAAACTGTTGTTTGCATGGTTAACAGATTGTTCAAAGTTCGGAGAAGACGACAAGTTCGGCCGAACTTGTTGTCAAGTTCGACCGAACTTTAATAAGAATCAAACATGAATAAATGATCCAAGTACATCTTCGATCGAACTTCCAGAAAAAAAAGAAAATAAAATGTATTGGATGTTCGCTCGAACTTATGTTAATAAAATCTGGATTGACTAAAGTGTAAGTTCGCCCGAACTTATATATGGAACATGTTTTAAGACATGTTAGGGCGAACTTGAAAAAAACAGAATGTTGTAACACCATATCAAGTTCGCCCAAACTCGATAAAGTGTTAGAAAATTTTGGTGAAATATTTCTCAATAAACGTGCTATTTGTTTTGCGTCATTTTTCAGGCACAGGTTCCAGCACGTGTAATTTCGGTAGAGATCTCAAAGACTCACAACACGTGCAACACGTGCACAGGTTCCAGCACGTGTAATTTCGGTAGAGATCTCGAATATGATCGTCTAGATCAACAGGAAGCTAAGGAACAAGCTGAAAAGAATTAGCTGAGAGTGGCAAAGGAAAAGGGGTTGAAGGTGAAGCTCCTAAGTCTTCTGATGTTCCAGAGAAACCTGTTGAAGAAAATATTGTCATAGCTTCTGAGTCTGATATTCCTAAGGTTGATGAATCTGTCAAGCCTTCTGGTTCTATCACTGCTCCTGAAGAAAAAGACGATGAAGAAGCTGAGAAAGCTGATAAAGAGGATGTAGAGGAAGGAAGTTACGGGGATTGGAATGTTGGTGATGATGATGATGATGACGATGATCAGGGTAATGTTGGTATTAGAGTTTCTGAAGCCAAAATCTCTGATGATTTTGATTTTAATGCCCTAATGGACGATGAATCAAATAGAATGGAAGATAAAAGTCAGGGGGAGTCAGGGCAGAAAGGGCCAACTGATGATGATATAGATATGGCAAATGTTGATCATTCTGCAAAGCCTGTTGATGCTATTCCCGCGAACCCTTTAATGTTAATGTTAGAACACAATATGGAGGAAGGTGAATATGTACATAACTACACGAAGGAGGATTTAGCTAGATTGATCGAAGTTGAAGCTGAATCGTTAGAGTTTGATTTTGAGGAGGATGTGATGACTGTAAATCCTTTCGAGCCAATTGATTATCAATATCAAAGACGATTTGAAGCTGATGAATACAATCAAGTAATTGTGGAAGATTGGTCTTCAGATGATGAACCAGATCAGAAAGCGAAGTACGTCAGTTCTAATTCAGATAGTTTTCCTACTTTTGAAGAGATGTACAAGCAGCTTGATGAAGATATGTTGAAGGAAAGGATTGCTGAATCAGTTCGAGAGGGTAAAGTACCTAAGCCCATGACCAAAGAAGAGATAGCTCAAGCGAGAAAGTCTTGGTTTAAAGAAATGCCACGCGAACGCAAGTTTCGACGTCCTCTTGCATTCTTTACCAGAGACAAAGACATTTTTTTGGGAGATATTTTGAGCTGGGGTTGGTTTAAAGAGCTTAACGTATATGCAATCAAGAGGGAGTTTGGAGTGCAATACTTCAAATACCTTGCTGATTTCAAGACATTACCATATTGGGATGTAGAAGAGTTGGTACAGATGGTGAATGCTACATATTACATGATGCCGATTGATCAATTATTGTGGAAAATGATTAAGTATGAAGCGGTTAAAGGTTGGAATTATTGGAAGACTTTTATTCCTAGTCCCAGAGTGAAGATAAACAAGGTAACTGGAGAAAAGGACATAACGTTAATGATGAAACATCCAAGAGCCATGAGAAATATGCCGCTAATGCCGATTAAACAAGACTTTTATCCTTTGTTCAAGTGGTGGTAGATTGATCCAGCAACATGTGAAGCTGTGATTGTGCTAAAGTTTGAAGAACATCTGGATATTACCAAGGAACGGGTTGAAGTGATGGGTTATCAGGGCTTGAGGGGTTTTTGGAGGACGAAAAGGATTCTAGATCCCATGTGGCTTGTGAACTGCTCGATAGAAGATATCAAAACCTTGTTCTACAACAAGATTGTTTTTGAAGAACGTGAAAAGGTACAAGCTATGCAATTTCAAAAGGTTGTGAACGTCAGTTATGCTCGCGAAGTAAATTCTGGTACGATGTGGCAAACAAAGTGGAGGGATCTGGAGAGAGTTGAGTTTGTAAAGCAAGAAAACAGAAATGAGGCGATTAAAGAAAGAATGGAAAAAGCGGTAAGACAAAGTTCTCTAAGAATGGCTAACTTTAAAAAACCACCGCCAACTGATCAAACGCCTGATCCAAAGCAAGAACGACGAAGGAAGTCGTTCAAGAACTTCTTCGGTCGTGTACATTAACGTTTATATGAAGATAAAGTTTTTGAAGACTGATACAAGACGAAGACCATATCCAAGAGGGAGTCTGTTGGTGCATAATGTCTCTGTGTTAGTCTTATATCGAGTCTGTATAGTATAGAGCTGAATAGGCTAGGTGTTTGAAGTACTTATGTTATATTGTAGGAAGTTCGCTCATAACATCATCTCTAGCCAAGTTCGGCCAAACTTGCTTAGGCAAGTTCGGGCGAACTTAGGCACCTCATGAGCGAACTTCCATCTCTATAAATACCTAGCTAGCCTACTTCATTTGTAACTTTGGCATTTCAGAGACGAAGCTCTGTCAGTTTGTAACCAGAACGTTTGATCAATAAAACTGACGATTAACTGATTAAATCTTGTCTATTGGTAAACACGACGTGATATTTCCGCTATTATGGACGTTAGACATCAAATTTAGGTTCCTAAGCATCAAGGATTGGTCCTACATAAAGAGATGCCACGTGAACGCAGGTTTCAACGTCGTCTTGCATTCTTTACTAGAGACAAAGACTTTCTTTGGTGATATTTTGAGTTGGGGATGGTTTAAAGAGCTTAACGTGTATGCAATCAAAAGGGAGTTTGGAGTGCAATACTTTAAATACCTTGCTGATTTCAAGACATTACCGTATTGGGATGTAGAAGAGTTGGTACAGACGGTGAATGTCACATATCACATAAAGCTGATGGATCAATTATTGTGGAAAATGATTAAGTATGAAGCGGTTAAAGGTTTGAATTATTGGAAGCCTTTTATTCCTGGTCGCAGAGTTAAGAACATAACATCAATCATGAAACGTCCAAGAGCCATGAGGAATATGCCACTTATGCCGATTGAACAAAACTTCTATCCATTGTTCAAGTGGTGGCAAATAGATCCATCAACTTGTGAAGTAGTTATTGTGCTGAAGTTTGAAGAACATTTGGATATTTCAAAGGAAAGTGTTGAGGTGATGGGTTATCAGGGCATGAGGGGTTTATGGAGGACAATAAGGATTCTAGATCCTATGTGGCTTGTGAACTGCTCAAGAGAAGACATCAAAACCTTGTTCTATAACAAGATTGTTTTTGAAGAACTAGAAAAGATACAAGCGATGCAGTTTCAAAAGGTTGTGAACGTTTGTTATGCACGCGAAGTCAATTCTGGAAAGATGTGGCAAACGAAGTGGAGGGATCTGGAGAGAGTTGAGTTTTTAAAGGAGGAAAACATAAATCAGGCGATTAAAGAAAGAATGGAAAAAGCGGTAAGGCAAAGTTCTCTAAGAATGGCTAACTTTAAAAGACCACCGCCAACTGATCAAATGCCTGATCCAAAGCAAGAACGACGAAGGAAGCCGTTCAAGAACTTCTTCGGTCATGTGCGTTAATGTTTATATGAAGACTGATACAAGACGAAGACGATATCCAAGGGGGAGTCTGTTGGTGCATAATGTCTATGTCTTAGTCTTATATCGAGTCTGTATAGTATAGAGCTGAATAGGCTAGGTATATGAAGTATTTATTTTTATAATAGCCAAGTTCGGCCATGAAGTATCATGTAAGCATGTTCGGCCAAACTTGTAGTAACAAGTTCGGGCGAACTTGTATCTCCCAGGAGCGAACTTGCTTGTCTATAAATACCTAGCTTATGATCCTCATTTGTAACCTTGGCATTGTAGAGGCGAAGCTCTGTCAGTTTGTAACAAGAACGTTTGATCAGTAAAACTGACGATTAACTGATTAAATCTTGTCTATTGGTAACACGACGTAATATTTCCGCTATTATGGACGTTAGATATCAAATTTAGGTTCCTTAGCATCGAGGATGGATCCTACATCTTCAAACTTTAAAACAATAACTGCTTCACAAGTCGATGGATCTATCTGCCACCACTTGAACAAAGGATAAAAGTTTTGCTCAATCGGCATCAGCGGCATGTTTCTCATTGCCCTTGGTCGCTTCATTATCAATGTAATGTCTTTTTCACCCGTCTTTTTTTTGTCTTGATTCTGCGACCAGGAATAAATGGCTTCCAATATCTGAATCCTTTCACCGCTTCAAACTTGATCAATTTCCACAACAATTGATCAATCACCTTCATGTGGTATGTAACGTTAACTGTCTGAAACTCTTCCACATCCCAATAAGGTAATGTCTTGAAATCAGCAAGATATTTGAAGTATTGCACTCCAAATTCCCTCTTGATTGCATAAACATTCAGCTCCTTGAACCAACCCCAACTCAAGATATCTCCCAAAGAAACGTCTTTGTCTCTGGTAAAGAATGCTAGAGGACGTCAAAACTTACGTTCACGAGGCATCTCTTTAAACCAGGACTTCTTCGCTTGAGCAATTTCTTCTTTAGTCATTGGCTTTGGTACTTTTCCTTCACGCAAAGATTCCTCAATCTTTTCTTTCAGCATGTCTTCGTCGAGTTGCTTGTACATCTCCTCAAAAGTAGGAAAACTTTCAGAATTAGAACCGACATACATCGCAGTTTGATCTGTCTCGTCATCAGAAGACCAATCTTCAACGATCACTCTATTATACTCATCAGCCTCAAATCTTCTCACACACTGATAATCATTCGGCTCAAATGTGTTAATATTCAACACGTCTTCTTCGAAATCAAACTCTAGATCTGCAGCATCAACTTCAACTAACTTTTCCAGATCTTCCTTTGTATAGTTGTGTATAAACTCGCCTTCCTCCATGTTATGTTCAAGCATTAACAATAAAGGCTTCGTGGGTACATCAGCAACTGGCTTAGCAAATCTTTTAATATTCAACAAATCAATCTCATCAGTTGGCCCTTTCTGTCCTGACTCCCCCTCAATCTTATCATCCATCTTGTTCGTTTCATCATTCATAAGATCAGAGAAATCAAAATCTTCTGACACTTTTGCTTCAGTAATTTTTATACCAACACCACCCTGATCATCATCATCGTCAGCGTCTGCAACATTCCAATCTTCGTATTCCAAATCATCTTTCTTTTCCTCATCTTCTTTATCCTCATCTTCAACTTCATCATCATCCTTATTTTCAGAAACTGTAACAGGATCAGAAGGCTTGACAGATTCGTCAACCTTTTGAATATCGGATTCAGAAGCTTTAGTAACGTCTTCAACAGATTTCTTAGCAGCTTCAGGAGATTTAGGGACTTCACCCTCAACATTCTTTCCTTTACCACTCACTGCTAGTTCTTTCTCAGACCTTTCTTTAGCTTCTTGTGGATCCAGACGATCATATTCATTGATGAAATCTATTCCCAGAGAACTAGATAAAACTTTCTGCAACCTGGAAAATCTTTGATCATTTAGTGCTTGAATTGACTTTAGATCTGTAATCTCTGTTTGAAGCTTTTCATTTGCATCTTGCTGGCT
This sequence comes from Scalesia atractyloides, assembly GCA_947069175.1. Taxonomy (NCBI): domain Eukaryota; kingdom Viridiplantae; phylum Streptophyta; class Magnoliopsida; order Asterales; family Asteraceae; genus Scalesia; species Scalesia atractyloides. Next base: position 37,963,266 of record CAMTDV010000015.1, read on the forward strand.
CTCGATCAAAGCTTTAAAATATTCTCGTTCATTCTCTAACACCTTCACTTTGTCGTCCAACATTTCTTTTTCAACATTGCTTTGATTCATTTTCTGAATAAGCTCTGCATTCTCCTCCTCATTCTTAGCCACTTTCTCTTCTAACACCTTCACACGTTTTTCCAGAAGTTCAATGTTCGTCTCTGGAAAGAAATCATTTAGATCTTGCAGACTAATCGGATCACTATGCATCACCAAATATATTAGGCCCTGAAGATTTTGGTGTTGACTTTGGAGTAGCAGCCTTTGGTGTTGACTTCCTTGGAGTAGAACTTTCAAGATTTGAAGTCGTTGGAGCAACCGATGATTGAATAATCGGTACTTCAAGCAATCCGGTCACAGGAGGTTCTTGTGTAACTCCTTGACGTTCAATCTCAGCAGGAATAAAACAGGAGGTTCTTGTGTATGAGGTTCTTGTGTGGCTCCTGTCTCCTGTGCGCCAGAAGGTTCTTGTGTCACTTCTGCGCTTTTCAGCTTTCCTTTTTATCTTTTGCTTACAGCTTTTTGAGCTTTCTTCGCTTTCTTTCTACCCTTTGTTTGAGGAGACCCTGTAGTCTTTGTCGAAGAAATAGTTGCAGACTTTACACGTTTAACTTTTTTCTTTGGCCTTTCCTCATCAGAATCTTTCTCAAGTTTTGGATCGAAATCAGCATCCATTTCTTTTCTTTTTCAGCTGTTATTTCTGTTGCTGACTTTTCTGGTTCTTTCACAGGTTCTTCATCAGAATCATATTCATTTTCAGAAGTTGCTGAAATAACATCTTCCTGTGTAGCTTTCTCAGTCTCTTGACTCTCAACAACTACTGCTGCACTAGAACCTACTTCGCCTTGAACATTCTCGGGTTCATCTTCGTCTATGAGCATTGTATCAACTTTCTTTGCTGCTCATTTCTTCTTTGGCTTATCAGCTTCTGCTTTTAAGAACCATTCACTTCTAGACTTTGGTTTGAAATCTTTAAACCATTCCTTTTCAGCATTAAGCTCCTTTCCATCATCGCTTCCGTCTTTCCTCCATTTATTTTCTGGTGGAGCAACATAATTCGAATCTTTGATTGCCCCGAAAACTGGCTTTGCAATAGGAGCTGATGCTTGTTTCTGAAACATGATTAGCTTCTTCACAGTCGTTTCGTCAAGGTGAACTAGATAAAGCACATCATTTGGGTCCCGTGCTATGTTTGTGATTTTTCATCTATCAGCATTTGCACGAACCTTGGATATAGACAAAGCCTCGAATCCTCCATGTTCTTTGACATGTGTGCAAATACAAGCTTCGAAAAGTTGAACAACTTTTTCAGAATCAGTGCCTTTGCCATACAGGCCAAATAATCTTGAACGTCGTCTAATCCCTCCTTGCGATGACTAAATGTGTGAATAATAGCGTGCATGAGAAGCTTGTAGGGATTTGGCACTTCTCCTTTCTTTAACACCGGCTTGTTCACACTCCCTTTATATCCCATTTTGAAGAAACATCCTCTAACCATCTTCTCATCAAGATAAATCGGATCGTCTTTGTTGTCGTTGAATTGCAAGACTCTGCGTATATCATCTTCTGTTACAGTGATAGATTTGACTTCATTGCCGACTTGCACTGATGAAATAATCGTCTTCTGATCATCACTTAAACTCGCGTTCGTCCAGAAATGGAAAGTATGAGATCTGTATGACACTGTGTGTTTCTTGATAGCCCGATGAATAGGACTTTCTTCCAAAAACTTTAAAATACTCTCGTACTCTCTCAAAGATGGACATATCATTTGTCGAGAGTAATACAAGTGTTGTGCGTCTTAGAAAACTTTACTGATATTGCACGCGCTGGAACATGAGCCTGAAAAACAACGCAAAACAATTAGCACGCAATACGAGAAAAAATCACAAAAAATTTCTAACACAATCATCAAGTTCGGGCGAACTTGATATGTGTTAAACATTCTGATTAAGTCAAAGTTCGCCCGAACATGTAACAAACACATGTTCAGTTATAACTATAAGTACGGTGGAACTTATAACATGTAATATCATTTGTTATAACCTAAGCTCGATCGAACATGAAGTTTCAAAAATATTTCAATATCCAAGTTCGGTCGAACATGTAACTGTTTTTCTTTATTCATTTTTAATTAACAAGTCCGGTAGAACTTGATAACAAGTTCGGCCAAACTTGTCATCAACAACAATCAAACGACCTGCAACTTACAACCTCAACCATTTCAAACAAATCAAATCAGTTTCTATGGTCGATTTTAGATAATATCACAATTTTAAGTTCGATTTGTCCATTAAACTCCTAGATCTAATATTTTTTAAGATTTCAGATCTTGAATTCATTGATTAAGGTCCAAGATTCGGTTCAACGTCCAAATACTCACCTCTGTCATTGTCAATGGTGTGCCAATCACCAAAAAATCTAAAATCGGGCAGTATAACGATGTATTTTTGACAAAAGCACAAATTCTCTCACAAGCCTCTCAAGTTCGCTCAGTGTATTTGGGGTGCAAGTGATGAGTTCGGCCGAGCTTGCCAGTATTTAAACCTTGGCAAGTTCGGGCGAACATGCAAAGCCCAAACAATCAAGCCCATTAGAAGTCTTGGCGAACTTGATGTTTTTAACAACTCAGCAACCATCTGCAAGTTCGGTCGAACTTGCTGTTTTGTTAAAACATGATTCTGTTTAGCAAGTTCGGCCGAACTTGCCAAACCTTAAAATCAAGCTTTTCAAAATTTTCATTTTAAACCCTGAACTTTCCAACTTTTTACCAGTTATGAAAATCCACCCAGTTGACCAAGTCCAAGCTAATGACCTTGGTTAACCGATTTATCTGCCGAGTCCAGGTTAATGACCCCGGTTTGACCCATTACGAACAAACTTATTGATATTTTCAAAATCGAAGTTTCAAATTAATGAACTTTTTATCGATTTGACTTTTCAGATTTTACAGATTAGCTCCCAGCCCATTGTCAAAGAGATTCCCACCAGTTCTAGCATCTTACCAGACTTCGAAGACCCGTTCTCCAACAGTGGTTTGCTGAAAACAATGTAGAAACAAAATCTTTTTCTATTTTCGTAAGTTTATGCTAAAACACATTGAAAATCTTTTTGGTTTTAATCTGTAAAGCTGATAAACTATATACATGACAATATAAACTATGTACAAACATATATACAGACATATTTTTGTGAATTTGTGTCTTAAGGATCATATCAGTTAATTGAGACATATCACCAATACCGTTGACCTTTAGATGACTTTAAGCTTTAAACTCGTTTACCTAGATTGTTGATATGTTTGTCCACTTAAACTTTACCACATTTCTCAACTGTTTCAAGATATGTTAAGGTATGAATTATGAAACTTGACTTATCTGTGGTTCCCACTTCTTGAATATACTCCCGTATCAAGATTCCCTAGATTTCATCTTACAAGTGAATATAGCATAATTGATATTTGTATCTGGGTAATGCGAGACCTTGAGAGCTCAGGTTAGTACTACCATACAGACAAAGAAGTGAAGTTTCGATACCTCTCAAGTTTGCATGCAGTTTGAGGTTTTTAGCATAAAGTATTATAGAAGTTCTAAGATATTGCTTCCACAAAATCAGAAGAACTTATATAATACCCCAGATATCAACTATCTATAAAGACCTCGTATCTCAGAATCAGACAATCTCTCAAACGAAATTTTGGAGTACTAAGTCCATATATCCAAGATGTGTTAATCCACAAGATTAAGTAGTTGCTAAATTTAGTTTATATCTCGAAAACAGTTTACTGAACGTGTTAAGCCTATCGACACATCCACAGTAAGACTCGTTTATTACTTTTAAACTTTACATTTCTTTAGCATACTGTGATAGTCCACTGATGTACTATCATTTCCAGTTTTTGACACCGAATTCTTTTTGTCTTTTTCAATGTTTTTGTTCATTTTTGAAAATTTTCGTATGTTTTTGTATTTTCCCAAATATTTCTCCCCCTAAAATCAAAAAAATATTTTTGTATTTTAGACTTTTTAAGAAATACTAAACTAGAAAGATATTTACAAACCATACAAACCAATGCAGATTACGTGAATTCGTCATCCGATCCGTATTCAACCTCAGCTTCCGCACCTGTAAGCAAATTTTTAATACCGTTAAGTCGCGTTAGATATTTAAATCTTGTTAATGGAAATGCTTTGGTATAAAAATCAGCCCTTTGTTTGTCGGTGTGGATTCTTTCTATTCGAACCAATTTCTTTTTGTAACAATCACGAATGAAATGGTAACGAATTTCAATGTGTTTTGTACGTGAGTGATGAACAGGATTTTAGTTATATTGATGGCTGCTTTGTTATCTACAAATAAAGGCGTGTCAAGAAACTGCAGACCATAATCCCTCATCTGTTGCTGAATCCCGAGGATTTGTGAGCAACAGCTAGAAACAGAAATATATTCCGCTTCACAAGTTGAGAGAGAGACCGTGGTCTGTTTCTTACACTGCCAAATTACCAAACGTGTGCCAAAGAACTGGCATCCTGCAGTTGTAGATTTCGAGTTCAGTTTGTCCACTCCGAAGTCCGAGTCAGCGTATCCAGAGAGATCAAAATTGTCGTTCTTGGGGTACCACAGGCCGGTGCTTGGGCAACCTTTCAAGTAACGAAAGATTCGCTTGACTATCTGCATGTGTGACATTCGAGGACTTGACTGATATCTCGCACATAAGCAAGTAGGATACATGATGTCTGGCCCTGATGCTGTTAGATACATCAATGAACCTATCATCGATCGATACCATGTTTCATCAACTTTCGTACCCGTCTCGTCTACGCAAATCCCATGGTTCAGTGCCAGCGGTGTCGAAAGCGGCTTCGAAGAAATTTCAAAATTTTTGAGAATGTCGTGAACATACTTAGTCTGATGAATGAATATCCCGTTTGGAAGCTGATCCAGTTGAAGAACTAAGAAGAACTTCATTTCACCCATCGAGGACATCTCGAATTTCTTCTTCATGATCTTTTTAAACTCTTTGCACAGACTGTCATCCGTAGAACCGAAAGTGATGTCGCCCACATAGATTTGTACTATTATCAGATGCGATACAACTTATCTAGTAAACAAAGTGTTGTCCACTGTACCTCGTGTAAAGCCATTTCCTACGAGAAGTTGCGATAACGTCTCGTACCAAGCTCTCAGGGCTTGGTGTAAACCGTACAAGGCTTTGTCCACGAGATATGCTTTGTTCTTGTTCACTGGATCGACAACCCTGGGGGTTGGTCAACATACACTTGTTCACGAAGTTTAACGTAAAGAAATGCAGATTTTACATCCAACTGGTACACCTTAAATCCTTTCAAAGCTGCGAACGCTAGGAAAATGCGGATAGTCTCTAATCGCGCAACCGGTGCGTATACCTTCGTATAATCTATACCTTCCTGCTGGTGGAATCCCTTGACAACCAGCCGAGCTTTGTTTCTGACTATAACCCCACGATCGTCTCTTTTACACTTGAAGACCCACTTTGTATCAATAGCTTTCTACTTCGGTGGCAAGTCTACAAGCTTCCAAACACCCAACTTTTTGAACAGTAAAAGTTCCTCTTGCATTGCTATCACCCCATTCTAGTCAGCTAGAGCCTCATTAACTGTCTTTGGCTCTATTTGAGAAATGAAACATGAGTAGTAGCAGTAATTCTGAATTGGTGCAACTCAGGTGTAGAAACAACTAAGTGCTTTGTTGATTTGGTTTCGTGTACGCACACCAGTTTGTAGTTCTCCTATAATATTCGTTGAAGGATGGTACGAATATGATCGCAGCATTTCTTCTGTTGGAACATCAACTGCTTTGCTGATTTGAAACAATCAGATCACTGTTCACATCAACATTAGGAATTGAAGCTTTGTTCTGATTTCTAGGACTAGCAGATTGATTCAACAAGTTAGATATCTGCTCAACTTCTTCGTCCGATGAAGTTTCATCATCAACATCAAATGTCGGTGCTTCATCTGAATCAGAATTCTGATTCTGAGGCGTACTGGGCACTGTTGTGTTTTCTGGTTCATTAGAAGCATTCACTGGAGGTGTAACAGGTGTTACTTCTGCTTCAGAAGTGTTTTCAACTTGAACACCACTGCTATTGCTTGGACCTGCTTCGAAAGATGAAGATTCCAACATAGGTTGATTAACCACAATTGGTCTAATGATTTGTTCTTGATTCGTTGACTGGTGAAGATAATATAACGCTGCAACTTCTTCGTCAGACGGTTCTTCCGGCAAGTCGAATGACTTCCAAAGGTCTTGGTAGTTAAACAGCCACGCGTCACCTCTCCTTTGAATAGGATCCGTATAGTTGAAAAATCCACGTGCTGTGCTTCAATAACCTTTCTCAACAAAGGAACATATACTCGTCTCAGCGGACTCGCATATCCGACAAAGAAACCTTCAAGAGATTTAGCTCCGAATTTGCCATCTTGGTCTATTACGGTACATGGCGCACCGAATGGTTCTAAGAACTTCAAATTTGGCTTTCGTCGGTTTATCATCTCAAAACATGTTTTCTTTGTTGGTTTGGCAGTGAGAACTCTATTTAGCGTATAGCAAGCCGCAGCAACCGCTTCACTCCAGAAGCTGATTGGAAGTTTAGAATCTGCAAGCATGGTTCTCGCAAGTTTCAATCGAAGTTCTGTTTTTCCGTTCAGCTACTCTGTTTTGTTGTGGAGTATAGGGAGCACTAAACTCATGCATAATCCCTTTTGCGTTGCAGAATTCCTTCATTTTGTTATTCTTAAACTCTGTGCCGTTGTCACTTTTAATTCATCTGACCGGCAGATGATAAAGATTCTCGAGTTTCTTGAATAGAATAACCAAGTTCTCGAACGTTTCGTCTTTTGATTCCCGAAAGAATACCCACGAATATCTCGAATAGTCATCCATCACGACCAAGCAATATAAGTCTTCTGAGATGCTTTGAACATTTACAGGACCAAATAACTCCATGTGGAGACGTTCTAATGGCAACTTGATTGAGTTTAGAATTTTCTTCGGATGAGATTTCTTGATCTGCTTTCCCTTTTTGTATTCTAAGCAATGATCAGACATATGAAAGCTCCGAAGATTTACACCTTCTACAAGATCATTATGAACCAAGTAATTCATTTTTCTTAAATGAATATGCCCCATCTTGCGATGCCAAAGAATAGAATCCTTTCAGTAGCCTTTGTCACAAAACATTGCGCTGATTTTCATGAAGTGGTAGCGACGCCCCTATCAAGAACATATAGATCATTCTCTCGAGGTGCTCGCATCAGAATCCAATCATCTGGTATTTTGAATCTCGGCTTCAAGATAATACACTCTTTGTCGTTGAAATGCACCGTGAACTTCTTGTCACAAATCTGCGATATGCTCAGAAGACTATTTTCCAACTCTGCAATATAATTCACGCGATCGAGTAAAACGGCACCATTGGAGAGTTTTCCTCGGAGACTATCCATCTACCCTGGTTACCCGCAAATCCAACATATCCACCATTGATAGCTTTTATGTCGAATAACAATGCTTTCATTCCTGTCATATGTCTGGAAGCTCCACTATCCAGAATCCACTTAGAAAGTACGTATCTATGGAGCCCCTGCACATTTCAACAATCTATTTAAAAAGCGAGACCCCAGCCTTTTTGGTCCTGGGTTGAATTGGATAACCATCGTAAAAATCAAATTCACATTCATCAGCATAATCAAATCCACACTCATCTGCATAATCAAATTCACATTCATCATTTGGATTTTCTATGATGTTTATGTTTGAAAACTTTACTGTCTTTTTATCTTTTGAATTGTTACCACTTGTAGTTTTGACAGTTTCAGATGTGGTTTCAATTATGATTTCAAATTTTGGTTCTTTCATGCTATCACTAGTCTTAACAGGCTCAGACTTAGTGATCTCAGATGTTTTTGACCGTTTCTTTGCAATCCAGGCTTGAGATTTTATGTTAGCCTTTTTGATGTAAAACTTTTTTCATTAGCTTTTGAAGATCACCTTTTTTGAAAGTTGAATTCTCAAATTTCTTTTCAAAAACTTGTTTCATTTCATCTTTGTTAACATTTCTTTTTAGAATTCTTATTTGCCCAAACTCTGGTTACTTCGGTTTCACAACATTTGAACTTTCTTTCCTTCGAAGATAAGCCGGCTTTGATTTCGGACATTGGGGCGTGCAATATGACCAATTTCGTTGCACTTGAAACAAGTCCGAGAATCATGTGGATGTCCTTTAGTGGGTTTTACACCACTTGTTTTGGCACCACTTGCAATTTGGCTTTATGTTGAAGTTCTTTCTATTTCTTGAACTCATCGTTTGATTGTTTCCTGATCAAACTTTCCTCATGAACTGTGTTCGTCCCATATACAAAATTCATGTTTTTAATCTTGTATTCATGAAATGGTGACACTTTCTTTTTAGGTTCATCTGATTCTTCTAATCCCAACCCAGTTCTCCGGTTTTCCGGATGATCACCACCATTCCTTCGGTATTTATTTCTTTTAGGTTTCGAATAAAATTTATTTTCATTGATCGTAAGATCATCTGATGTGACGTCCACGAGTTTAAAGAATTTGTCTAACAATTCTTCCTTCACGTTCTGAATCAGAAAACTGTCATCAAAGTATAATCTATCCGATTCCTTAATCTTGTACATTACAACATTAGGATCATCACATAGATCATTCTCCGATGATGTATCGTCATCTTCGGACTGTGAATCAGAATTCTTTGAGCTCGAGTCGGTGCTTTTAAAGCTGCCTTCATCAGAACGTTCAAAACATTTTCAACAACCTTTTTAACCACACCATTGTCATCATCTGTTTTAGTATAGATTACATCAATGTTCTCTGGCAACTCAGTTTTCTTTTCAGATAAAACTCAATATTTAGTGCCTTATCCATCGCATCAGCGGATTTGCGACAATACTTCTTGCATAGGGGTGGAGGAACATTGCTGTATTCTTTACCAATTTTCCTTTTAGGTTTCTCTTCCGATGGAATTGTCGGAAGAATGTGATCAATGACATATGCATTACAAGTATAACTTCTCAAAAGTTGTTGAACACACTCTGTTTCAATTTTCATGTCCTGGAGTTGTTGCTTAGTTTCAGCAATGGTATTAATATAGATATTAATCGCTTTTTGCTTATCCATTACTGTTCCTTTCAACATCCTTATTGTATCATGTTGTTCGATATTATTTCTATCGAGCCTTCCATAATCATTTTTCATTTTATCATACGCTTCCTTCATTGTGCGATAATAGTATTTCAAAAGTTCATTAGGCACATTATTTTCAACGATGATCTTTGATTTTTCGGCACATTCAGAACATGATTCGGTACATTTTGTACAAGGTTTCTCAACCTCTACAACTTGTACTTTGACAAATTCATTTACCTCTGGACCTACCTTGGTTAGATTTGCCATCAAGGCTTTGTCGGCAATGTCCTTGAGGTTTTCGGCATTCACTTCCTGAGTAACATCAATGACTGCCTCAACAGTTGATTTCTCCTCGGCAACTTGTTCCTGAGAACTTCCATCAAAATGACCTGCAAAATTTTCACATGAGTTAGGAGATAAAATTCCATGCTTCTGCATGTGGATATACTCCTCTTCTTCACGTTGTTGTTGCAGATATTGTTCCAGCAGAATATTCTCCATAGCCGCTGCTTCTTCTGTAGAAGTATCTTCAACAATTTCAGCCATTAATGCAACTCCGGTCTTTTTACCAATATAAGAATTCCAGTCGAAACCATCATCTTCGTTTGATGCCACCATAGCTTTCTCAGTGTTGCTGCTATTCGGTTTCTCTTGGATTTCAACTTGAGTCTTCTTCGGGAAAGGCTTGTACTGAAGTGACTTCTTGTAATACTCACTACCTCCTCCAAAAGGACTTTGATTTCCTGTTGCTTCAGGATTTTTGCACTCTCTCTTATAATGTCCCTTTTGGTGACATCTGAAGCACATCACTTTTGTCTTGTCGAAACCCAGTTTATTGCTAGAATTTCCGATGTCTCGGCCTGTTAACGCAACAAACTTGGTAACCCTTCGGATAATCGAAGCTAAACTCCACTTAATATCCATCAACTCGAGTTCTTCTTCATCCACTTGGTCAAAATCTTCTGCCGTCATTTCAAGATTTCCAATTTTACCCGCTACAAGACTTTCGTATGACTCCAGAACAGTGGCAAGAAGCGACATATGTTGTTAAGCGACTAGTTCCGAAACAACATTGTTCAAATTCACTGCGATGTTGCACTTGTATGCATTCGAATCAGAATTTGTTTGTTGATTCTGATTTGCTTGACTTTGATAAGATGAATTTGAACCAGTGCTTGAAAACGAACTTTGTGGACTCTAATCATAATGAGGCTGTGATTGATTCTAATTCTGTGGAGAATTGTTTGAAGAATTCGAACTTGTGTTGAATGCTGTCTGAATCTTTGGGCTTGAAATATTATCTTGCATTCCATTCTTGTAGTACAAACCAACGTCTTGAACAACATTAGCGTTCTTTGCAATCTTCAGGGGTTCCATTTCATGGCCTTCAAGTGTATCGATAAATGTTGACAGCTTGAAGAACTCCCATTTTTCACTTTCCTTCAGAACCATCAGATACGTAGTCCACTCTCCATCTGGTAGTGCGTCAGCAAGCTTGTCGATGTATTCTTGTTCCGTCTTCTCGAGACCGTGTCTTCGCATTTGACTTTAAGATGACAAACGCTCAATCATTTGCTTCATAGTCTCATTCTTCAACATAGTAAAGATGTCAAACTCTTTCAGAATAAGAGCTTTCTTGCTCTTTATCATATCCGCGCTTCCTTGATACTTCTTTTGAAGCGATAGCCAGAGTTCTCTTGCAGTAGTATATTCAGGCAGTAAGACCAGAATATCTTCTTTGACAGATTGAATGATGAGACTTATCATCTTCTTTTCAGCAATGTATTCGTGTTTCTGTACAGTCGTGTAATTGTACTTTTCAAGAACTTGCTGATGTTCATCCACCGGAACAGTGTAACCTCTTTCAATCGACACCCAGCCTGCGAAGTGCATGGCTTGAACCCAATATGTAAATTTCTCTTTCCATGCTTCATACTCGTCCATGCTCATTAGCTTGGGCGGTTTAACAGTCGTGCCCATTTCGTTATCAAGATTGACTTGATGGATCACGTGAATAACGAGATGTGTACACTGAAAACACTTGAAAACTTTGAAAAACAATAAGTCAACTACAAGTTCGGTCGAACTTGCAGCACAAATGAAGAATTCTTGAAAATTTATCACAAGTTCGGTCGAACTTGTGATTTGAAATTTGAAAAAGATCCCTTGAACTTCGGTCGAACTTATGAAAACATATTTGATAACAATCTTGTAAGTTCGGGCGAACTTACCTAGAATTTTCTTGATATTACCCAAGTTCGGTCGAACTTGATATAAAATCAATGAAAATTAGTAACTTCGAGCGAACTTAACCAAAATTCCTCAAAAACAGCTCAAGTTCGATCGAACTTGATAGAAATTCTCCTGAAAAATTACTTTCTAACACAAGTTAGGTCGAACTTGGTTAAACAAGTTCGATGGAAAAGTTTTCCAAAACATGGTTTTTTCAAAATTTTGACATCAATTTGGTTGAATTTGGTCTCCAATCTTTCAAGGGTTTATCTTTGTTGTATTTTACATGATATATTCAAAATTGAAAAGATTTTGACCGTGAATTCTTCATTTTTGATGAAAAAGTTAAAGAAAAATAGAAGAATGGAGATGAAATAGAAGTGTTCTTGTCTTGATACTATCAAATCAGGCTGTTCTAGCTCTGATACCACTTGTAGGACCGATCCTCGATTCTAAGGAACCTAAGATATCTAACGTCCATAATAGCGGAAATATTACGTCGTGTTTACCAATAGACAAGAATTAATCAGTTTAACATCAGTTATATTGATCAAAAGTCAAGAGTACAAACTAACAGAGCTTCGCCTCTAAAATGCCAAAGTTCCAAATGAGGAGCACTAGCTAGCTATTTATAGAACATCAAGTCCGCTCATGGGAGACCCAAGTTCACCCGAACTTGCAACTGCAAGTTCGGCCGGACTTGTCTATACATGACAAGTTATGAGTGAACTTGACTAAAACAAATATAAATACTTCGTACAGCTAGCCTATTCAGCTCTATTCTATACAGACTCGATATAAGACTAAGACATAGACATTATGTATCAACAATGCACTGGGTTCTGTGCAGCTTGATTCGGGGCAGTGCGATAAATATTGGCTGTGTTGCCAAGTTTCCCACACGATGTACACTGTCGACAAGCTAGATGGGCTTGATGATGACCATTGCACCGGTTACACAACGATGCAGTACCAGCATATGGTTTCCTTGCAGGAGGCTGTGCTGGTTGGTTCTGTGGGGCCTGATTCGGCTGAGTTACAACTGCAAAGTTTTGGGAAGCCTTACGCATCCTTGACTTATTCGACGACTCGGATTTCTTCTTCTTGTCTTTCTCTTTGTCTTGTGTGGTCTTGGCTGCATGTTTCTTGTCACCTTGCGAAACAGTTTACCCTTTCTAACCTGAGACTCAGTCAGGGTTGCAGCCAACTCGATGGCCTGACAAACAGTGGTAGGGTGGCTACCAGTAACAATATCTTGCACAGGGTCGGGCAGACCATCGATATACTTCTCAATAGCTTTATCCAGTGGGGTAACCATTGCGGGGCATAGTAAGCTCAATTCTTCATATCAATCTGTGTAAGCACGATTCTCGCCACTATCTTGTTTAAGATCTTCAAATTCCCTTTCCAGAGCCCTAAGTTGATGACGAGGACAAAACTCCCTCATCATTAGAGCTCAAAGCTCTTCCCAGGTTTGAGCCATAGCCACATCGGCACCCTGATCTCTCATCACGCCATTCCACCATGTTAATGCTCTTTTCTCAAGAACACTAGCTGCAAACTCAAGCTTTCGCTCGTTTGGGCATTGAACATAATGTGCTTTCCAAACACTCGAACCACTGTAGGAGTCCCGTAGCTCCTTCAGACCCAGAGAATTTAAGCGGTTTAGCCAAACTGAAAGTCTTATAGTTGCACTGAGCATTGTTATTGTTAGTGTTGTTTGCTTGATTTATCTGAGTTACTAGGTTCGGGAGTACGACAACAATTTGTTGAGTGACTAAGGCTTCTATTATAGCGTCTTGAGTTTGATCGCGTCTAGGAGGCATTCTAAAAGAACCAAGATAACATGAGAAATGTGTGAGATTGACATTCGGAAAATCGAAACAAGCATAAAAAATTATCGACGAAACATAAGGATGTGGTCACTTGTTTGTTTATCAAAACATACAAATGACGCATGTTGACTAATCAAAGTAAATGGGTCTAATAATGTATCGCAAACACATGCTTTAGCCTATAAGTGGACACTCACCCCAAGAGTTCCCAGGTAAGAGTGACTGGTCCGATTAAGTGGATTTGTATGAACACTCTAGCCTTAGACAAAAAAGTCAGGGTACAGGCACGCACCAATCCAGATTGAACGTGTTCACATTATTAAAACCCAAACTTTCACGAGATTTTGAAAACTTAAAGGCTTATGCAAAAAACAAATCATCTAAGGATAGCTGATTGATTTTCAAAAACAGATTTGAATTTTTTTTTTGAATTGTTTTGGTAATCGCCTAAGGATAGGTGATCGTACTTTATTTTAAAACTAAATGCAAGTAAACTCGCGTTAGGGTCCTAGGAAGGTTATAGTCTAGGTCAAAGCATTACTAATAACCTAATTCCCTATAACCAGTGCTCTGATACCAACTTGTAACACCCCAAATCGCGTAAAACAACACGCGGCGGAAACACTTGGGGAGTCACGTTAACAGATTGTTTCAACAACACATGGCATTTGAAGTTTCGTTTTAGTCGATATTAAACATAGATTATATTGTCATATTGTTTTAGAACTTTCAACCAAACTTAAACAAACAACGAACAAGCATAATTATTGTCTTTCATATTTTATAGGCACTAAGGTCCACATCCGATCCTACATGAGCACGCATCAGTAGCATCTAGCATTGTTCCCTGAAACATATGTGAAAAACGAGTCAGCATAAAAGAATGCCGGCGAGTACATAGGTTTTGTGAGTAAGTCAGATTTATGGCATGTAACATATTGCATTACCTTACTTGACTACTAGAGACTGTCAGGTCTTGCAATATAATTAACCAACAAAAACACATTGGTTAAAGTTTATTAAATCTCGTTGCCATGAATCTGGACTAAAACATTTGTTTTTGTAAACCAAGTAGTAAATCGTCCTTGAAGAAAACTCGTATGCTTTATATCATTTTGTAAACATCGTTGCGTGACATCATTTGAAAATATTCGTCCAAGTGATCTAAATAACGCCACGGATAGAATATGATAAAACACTTATATATAGGAAGTACCAGCGGCGTATCCACCATGCTTTTATTATATTAAACCGTCTCATTATCTAAATCACTTACCATAAACCAATCGTCCATTTCGTCCGTGTTATCAATCGTTCGTGTTATAAATAAATCGTCATTCGCTTCCGTTATAAACCAATCGTCATTCGTCCGTGTTATAAAACAAATCGTCAATCGTCCTTGTTCTAATTGTGAAAACTTTTGGTCGTTTCGTGAATACATTCAAACCTGTGTGACTCGTCTATACCACCAAAGGCTATCTTTAAATCGACTAACAAACCACCAAAGGGTTTGTTAAAATAACTGATTCTGTCGTTACCCCAAACTATCCACCAAATTATAGTGAATAGCCTGATAACGGGATTTGTCAGATCCTATGGTACCATAACATACTACTGGTCGGCTTGGCCATTGTTAATGAATTTCATTCTTGTTATGAATATAACGCACCAACAAGTTCGTTCACATTATCGAAATCGTCTTGTTTATACAAACCATAGTAATTTGTATTTGAAAACTCGAAAACCTTTAGCACATATGAATCACCCCAAAACAATTTGTAAAACGTAAAAGACGGGACTATGTACTCACTTGTGATTGCTATTGTAACCTCGAACCAAAGATCAAACAAGCTCAAATGTCCGAGAAATCAAGCGTGTCCTAAAATCGGATAATTGTGTAAATATCGAAACTTGAAATCGGAGGATTTGGATAGAATGGTACCTTCTAACCCAAATGAGTATTGGGACTCATATGACATGGTTAAATAAGTTAACATTCTGAGTTAGAAAGATTTATGTGCGCTTTTGACCCGTTATGACCCGTTAAGGTAGTTTAAGCCACTTTAGCGCGTCATTTGCGTAACTACGCATTCGGATGGTTAAATATGTGTTATGATAAGTCCTAATTGCCTAAATATGTTTGAAAATGTTATTTGATCAGACTACATGTCAAAATTTATTCCACATATGCTTATAGTTAATTTGTTTGCGAAAAGGGCATTTCAGGTCATTGTTGAAGATCATAACCACTAGTTATCATAACACTAAACAAAAGACATGACCATAAGGTATAACCTCAGAGGGTTATTACTTTTATAATTAGGGTCATAATTATGTATTTGGTCGGGTCCAAAGATCCACCAAACGAGTCAGATTCGAAAGTCAAAGCGGTGGTCAAACCGTTCAACTTTCGACTCTAAACAAGCACAATAATATGAGTGACGATTTAGACATGTTTTGACATGTCTAAATAATTTTATAAAAGAGTTTTGGCATCAAAACAAATTGTTTTGACACCCGAATTTGGATCCGTTGCAAAATGCGCAAAAATCGCATTTTGACCGAAACTTTGACTTGTCATAGAGACTTGAAATGATAGAAATCAGTAGGTATGATCAATAGGAATCATAACCATCTTGATTACCATCATAAAACAAGGTTCAATTGGATTTCAAATTGATAAATTCCTAATCAATTCTTGAAGTCAAATAAAAGTCAAACTTTATGACTTTTAATCCAATTAACCACAAGAATTGAACCAAAACATGATTGAAACACTTACAACACCAAAGGAAAGATCAAGGAACACTAGAGAAAGCTCCAAGATGGTTGCAACTTCAGTTTGTAGCAGAATTGAGGTGATCAAAGGTTCAAGATGCAAGAACACATGGGTATTAATAGGATTCTTGATGTTGTAGGATCAAGACAAGTGTCCCATGACTCACCCACAAGTCAGATTAGTGTCCCACAGGTGTCAAATGCAGAGAATAGGGTGGCACATTCGTTTGGTGAGTCAAAAAGTGAAATAACCATCTACTGCCAGCAAAACTGGTGATCTGGGTGCCCCATGCGGACCGTATGGGGTTCTCTATGCGGTCCGTATGGCCCTCAGCTGGTCCCCAAGTTTCAAAATTGGCAGAACAGGCCTTGCACTCGTTTCGTCGCGTTTCGGGCACTTCTAACACCTGTTAACTTCATTTCTAAGCTCCATAAGGATGTTAAAGTATAGAGAACTTGAAATAAGTTCAAAAATGTTCCATAGGTCGGTTCGTTTGGTCGTACGGTCGTGGTTTTCGGTTAATTACGACGAAAATCGTAACGAACGCGTGCGTGACCGTAAATGCGTAATAAACGGATTTTTCGCATTCCAATCACTAAAATAAAATATTTTGATGATTATAAAAATTTTGGAATGTACGTACATGTTCTGAATAGCGAAATACGCAAAAAGGCATAGTTTCACGAAATTTGCGAAATAGCCCCTGAGGTTACAAAAGTGTGATTTTGCCATACCGAAGCCTTCAAAGCTTATTTCTAAGCTATGTAAAGGATATTTATGGTATGACAGGCTTGTGTTCTTGTTCCGGAGCGTGCGTCGCTGCGAGAATCTGCAGACTTTCGCAGTTTGTCGTATTTAGTCCCTACGATCGAATAAACTTATTTTTGACATACCAAACCCTCCAAAACTTATTTCTAAGTTATGTAAAGGTTATTTAAGGTATGTTTAACTTATGTCCATATTCCGAAACGTACATTGCGTTAAATTGGTTTCGTTTGCATATCGGTTTACGGTTTCGCTTATAGAAGCGATTAAAGAGTTCGAAATCATGCAAGAATTGATTGTGTGCAAATAACATAATAAATATACAAAATTCACAAATACAACATAAAATTTCATTCATTGATAACTTGTTCGTCATTGTTACATGTTCGGATCGTCACATATATCACACATAGACTGTGACATAAGGTTTGAAATTAATCAAAGCCCGGGCATGCAAAACGAAGCAGCTCCAGGTTGGGGAAACGCCTTCCTTCCGGGCATAACATAAGGCAACCAAATGTGCAAGGAACGATCGATCAAGCTTAAAAACACTTAAATGAGCGTCATACGAGACTTTTATGATTAAAACGTAACCATGCTCGGATTTCAAGACGGTTATGCCCAATTTTTAAAACCAAGTCCTTTGACAGTAAGAACACGAAAAACGGAGCCCGTTGCGCAAATCGATAACGCGTCCGGGACTCGAAACGAACCTAAACGCAAACGGAAGATAAACATCATATTTTAACACGAAAAGACGAAGCACGAGGTGGCCAACATGGACCCCCTATATATATATATATATATATATATATTTATTTATTTTGTTTTTTTCATTATTATTCTCATTTAATTTCAAAAAATTACACTTCTTCACTAAGAAATCTGCCATAGCACACCTGAATCCAGCTGATTATCTTCATACACTTCAACAAATCAAAGGTATAAACCTTGATTCTTATGATTATAATCCTGTTTCCTTGATTAAACGCGATTTCTAGCCGAAAAAACTCATTTTAATCCAAGATTTTTGAAGGTTTAAACATGTTTATGGGCTGAATAAGAATACCTTGGTATTCCCCTAGTGTTATATGGCAGCCATGGTGACAAATAATTGCAGTTTGATACCCTAATCAACACCTATTCGACAAAAATCGCTTAACTATTCGACTAACCGAAAAACAATGAAATAAAGCTTGATTGATCTAAGTTCTAGCATATTTGGGTTGTACTTGATGTGTAGGTACTGAATATAGCACCCACCCACTTCTGGACTCACAAGAAGTGCTTGGAATTGAAGCTTTCGTAGGTATATCATCCGAAAACCGAAACTAGCATAGGCAAAATCTTGTTTTAGCTATAACTTGGTCCGTGAAACTTGGATTGAGCTAAAATTTGGTGTGGTGATGTAGGATATTGTCCGTAAGGTCCATGTAAAAGTTTAGAATTTTTGGACTTGTCTATGATTGTTGGTGAATTTTTAACTGTTTTATGGAAAGAATTTTGAAAACATTATCAAACGAACTCAATAAATCACCAAATTTTACAGAGACACTAAGGAACATATGGGGAATGTTTTGGTAAATTTCAGCATCCATTGGTTGAGTTTTGATATGGGTTAAAAATCCACGTTTTTGTGAGTTTTTGGTAGCAGGGAACGCACCGACACGAAATCGGAAAAATCTCAAAATTTTGTGAGAAGTTCCTGGACATGTAAAAGGTGTTCTGAAATTTTTGAACCAGTTATGGTATTTAATGGTAATTATGTGGTTAAAAATGGTTTTATAAATAATTTATTTAAATAAGTAAAATGCCAAAATAAATTCCCAGAATTTTTTCCCATAATCTACAGATTTCTACTAAGTTATATAAAAAATTCAGATTTTTATTCAAATTATAGATTGAATGGGAATTTATGGAATTAAAAATAAGTTATTTTAAATAAATTTCGGCGGTTTACCATATAACAAACCTGCCGGAACTGGGAATTGACCCAACCCGACAAATGCTATAATTGGAACACCAGGAGTATTCTGGGAGATTCCCCGGTAAATTGGGCACTATGGGTGTGTCCTAAGATAATTCGGGAGAATTCCCGACGGTGAAAATGGAAACTCAAATTTGTAACCTAGACTCCCCAAATACTCAAACTCTCTTGATGAAAAGTTAATCATTCTTAAATAACCACGTGTTGGCATTATTGGTATTCCCGTACCATTATCTGAACAGGTTAAACTACTTACTTTGGCTGGCACGCGAAACGGTGTCCGGAAGCCAAACTTAAAACTAATACTACCCTGACGTCCATCACCATACTAGTGTCCTATAGGCTGAATCCGGAGTAAAAACTCATGACCAAATCCAAGTTATAACTATTAACAACTTAGATACTGATTTGAGTCCATACTTGCATGGGTGTTATTAAAGTTGATCCAGTTGCTTGATCACTCTTGCGTTGAGATCACGACTCGTACAATGAGTTTTCACTTCCCCACTTTTAAACTATTTTACTGTTTTCTGGGGACTTGCATGTTAAAAACTGTGTTGAATACACCAATTTGGGAGTGGGTTTTACTCTCCCACTTGTAAACTGTTTCACTGTTTTCTGTAATGACTTGCATGTTACGAAACTGTGTTAATTGCACCAACTTGTGATGATGTGAATTATCTAACACACGAACTACCTCCTCTCTACAAGTGATTAGCGTAAGCCGTGGGCAGTGGATAATACTATTGGTCTGACAACACAAATTTGCTCCAGGCAGTGTCTAGGTGACATTGTGTGTCGGTGACTAGGCAACTGCATGCGTCCTGAATTCGGTTATGTTGTTAGGCATAACTGCAGGGGAACATTGAACTTTACATGACTCAGTTGCCGGGATGACGTGCCTGTCTTGACACGGCCCGGTGGGAAGTGTCTGCGGTGACACGACCCGGTGTGGTGATGTGTCTGTCTGACACGGAGTGACTATGACAGGTCAAGGTTTCACTTGTGTCCTCGTGTAATTCCATCTGAGACTATGAATATGACCAGTGCAATTAAACTTGTTAATACATATTGTTACACAACAATTAAACCAGTGGAACTCACGCATCGTTTAGCTAACCCTTTTTATAACTAACATGCATTTCAGGTAACTTGATATTGATGTGATCCTTGTATGTTGTTTAAGATGTGTTTGTAGACGAATCCTGACATAGACGCATGCAGCTTAGAACACTTATGTGGTTCATGGGAACACACAGTTGTAACATACATGTAGTATGTAATCAACATTTTGTAAGTAATAAAATGTAGTGTCTTTATAAACAATATGCTTGTACCAGACGTGTCTGTTGTATCCCGTATTTTTTTTCTTCCGCTGCAAGTTGGGGTGTGACATAATCAGTAGGTATGATCGCTATGGATCATAACCATCGTGATTACGATCACGTTGCAAAGTCCAATTGGACTTTGACTTGACCAATTAATGGTTAATGTTGAAAGTCAAACTCTGTTTGACTTTTAGCTTGAAATAGCTAAACAAATGAAATAAGACAAGGATAGAGCACTTACTTGTGTTGTAGAACACCCAAGAGCTCCAAGAAGACAAGAACAACTCAGGAAGGAGGCATCCAACAATGTGGTAGCCTCCACTTAGAGTGTTTGAGAGAAAGGAAAGAATTGAGCAAGGAATGAGGTGAACTTTGATGGGTATTTATAGTGTTCTTCGATCAACAAGATCATTCCAAGTGTCCCATGTGTTGGCATGATCTTATAGAAGTCCTAACAAGTGTCAAATGCAGGTGAATTGGTGGCAAAAGTTGATTTGCTTTGTGTCCAAGGAGTAAACAAGAAGCTGCCACCTGTTTGCAACAAGTCTGATGAGCTGGGGACCCCTTACATACCGTATGCCTTACGGTCCGTAAGGCCCTTGCAGGGGCTGAAGTTTCAAATTTGGCAGAAATGGCCCCTAAACTTGATTTTGACACGTTTTGGCACTTTTAACACCCGTTAACCCCATTTTCAAGCTCTATAAGGACAATAAAGCATAGGGAACTTGAAATGTGCTAAAAAATATTCCGGATGTCGGTTCGTTTGGTCGTACGGTTGCGGTTTTCGGTTAATTACGACGAAAAGCGTAACGAACGCGCAAATGGCCGTACATGTGTAACGAATGATATTTTTGCATTCCAATCATTAAAGTACAAGATTTTAATGATTACAAAAATTTTTGGATGTGTATTCATGTTCCGGATAAGAAATACGCGAATTGGCATAGTTTCACAGAATTTGCAAAATAGCCCCTGGAGTTTCAAAAGCTTGTTTTTGACATACCAAACCCTTCAAAACTTAATTCTAAGTTATGTAAAGGTTATTTAAGGTATTTTAAGCTTGTGTTATTGTTCTAGAGTGTATGTCGCGTTAAACTAATTACGTTTGCGTAACGGTTTGCTATTTCACTTCCAAGCTGTTCGAGAGTTTGTTATCATGTAATAATCGAATATGTGCAATTGTTATGGATAAGTTCCATAATTCAATGAATAAAACACAAGGTTTTATTGCTTATGAAATTGTTCGAGATATGATAATGACAACTGGAGGCACAGTTGTCACATTCATGGCTTTGAGTATTTTAAGAAAAGTTTAAAGTAATACAAAAGTCGCCATGAACCATAAAAAGTCTCTTTTATAAAAACCATATGAAAAATCAATATGATATAAAAGAAATAATATATGGTTAAATAGATAACCAAAAGTAAGTTTTGTCTTGTGTAAAACTGTTATGTCTTGTATTTTATTTACATGATTTAGATAACGCAACGATATGTAAGGTAATAAAAGCACTTATATATAGGAAGTACCATCGGCGTATCCACCATGCTTTTATCACATTAGATATGTCACGCTATTTAAACCATTCATCATAAACCAATCATCAAAAGCCTTGTGTAATACAAAGTAATGTAAACAAATGCCGAGTAAAATAATGTCATATTAAACCAATGTCATGTGAACAATGTCAAGTAAACAATTCGAGTAAACCAAAGTTATGTAAACCCATGTCAAGTAAACCAATGTCTCGTATAGTCAAAATGTCTTGTATAAAACAATGTCTTTGAATGAACAAAAGTTTTGTTCAAATCAAAGTTATGTTTTATAAACCGTTGCTTTTTATTGTTAAAATATATTTTATGGTGTGTTGGTGAATACATTCAAACCTTGTTAATTTTCAGATAAACCTTTATAAAGACAAAGGTTTACCAATGTTCATCGGATTCTGTCATTCCCCAATGGATACATCCAAAACTAGGAAGCGGGAATGAGGTATCAAACCTATGGTACCATTAAATACTACCGGTCGGTCATAAATGTTAATGAATGTATCATTGT
The DNA here is from genome assembly GCA_947069175.1 of Scalesia atractyloides. Taxonomy (NCBI): domain Eukaryota; kingdom Viridiplantae; phylum Streptophyta; class Magnoliopsida; order Asterales; family Asteraceae; genus Scalesia; species Scalesia atractyloides. Next base: position 37,985,464 of record CAMTDV010000015.1, read on the forward strand.
CGAGTTCAACGCACCAAATATGTCAATAACAATACAAATATCATGAAAATGTTTTGAAACCATGTACTAGTATGCTCAGTCAACATACATAGCAAGAAATATCGTTGAAAATCAAGGTGCTAAATATGTTAAGTCAACATATGAAGCAAATGCTATTGAAATCATGTACTATATGTACTATGTAATCAAAGCATGTATTGTGTCATGAAAACACGAAAGTAGATATAGGCACATATGTTTCACCCCAAAATATTTGAAAATGTAAAAGAGGGGACTATGTACTCACTTGTGATTGCAAAGTGTCCTTGTTCAAGAAGATAAACCAAGATCAAGAGTCCGTGAAATCAAGCATGTCCTAAAAACGTTTAACTATGTAAATATCGAGACTTGAAATCGAAGGATTCGGATAGAATGAGACTTTATAAACCAAATGAGTGTTGGAACTCATATGTTATGGTTTAATAAGTTTACATTCTGAGTTGGAAAGGTTTTTAAGTGATTTTGACCCGTTATGACCCGTTAAGGTAGTTTAAGCTACTTTAACGCGTCATTTGCGTAACTACGCATTAGGATGGTTAGATATGTGTTATGATAAGTCTAAATTACCAAATATGTTTAAAAATGTTTTTGATCAGATTATATGTCAAATCTTGTGTACATATGTTTATAATGGATTTCTTTGCAAAAGGGTATTTTGGTCATTTTTTAAGATTACTACAACTAATTATCATAACACAATCCAAACAACATGACCATAAGGTATAACCTTAGAGGGTTATCCCCTATATATTTATGGTCACAAGTATGTATTTGATCGGATCTAGAGATCAACCAAACGGGTCAGATTCGAAAGTCAAATCAAAACCGCTAGACTTTTGACTCCAAACAAGCACTATAACAAGAGTGACGAAATTTGACATATCTTGAAATGTCCTAATAAGTTTATAAAAGTATTTTTAGCATCAAAACAACCTGTTTTGATACCCGAAAACAGTTCCATTGCAAAATGCGCAAAAATCGCATTTTGATCGAAACTTTGACTTGCCAAAACAACTAGAAATGGTGGGAATCAGTAGGCATGATTTTTAGAGATCATAACCACCTTGACCACCATCATATTGCAAGATTCAATTGAGCTTTATCTTGATCAATTCATGATCAAAACTAAAAGTTAAACAGAAGTCAAACTGTTTGATTTTTAGTCCATCCAAGCTATAATAATTGAACATGGCAAGAGAGGAACACTTACAAACACCAAGGATTGATCAAGGACAAGAGAAAAAGCTCCAAGATGAATGCAAATTCGGATTGAATCAGATTTGAGGTGTTTGAGTGTTTGAAAAAGTTCAAAAATGAAGAACACCAAGGTTTTGATACTTAAATTGGGTTAATATGATCATGACAAGTGTCCATGAGTCATCCCTGAAGTGTATTAGTGTCCTAATACATGTCAAATGAAGAAACAAGGGTGGCAAGTTCGTTTGGTGAGTCAAAAATGAAGTTATTCAACTGCTGCCACATTTCTGGTGAGCTGGGCACCCCATGCGGACCGTATGGGGTCCTCCATGCTGTCCTCATGGCCCCTAGCTGGTCAGCAAGTTTCAAAATTGGCAGAACAGGCCCCTAAACTTGTTTTTTACGTGTTTTGGCACTTTTAACACCCATTAACCTGATTTTTAAGCTCCATAAGGACAAAAAAGTATAGGAAACTTGAAATATGTCCAAAAATGTTCCAGAGGTCGGTTCGTTTGGTCGTACGGTCGCGGTTTTCGGTTAATTACGACGAAAATCGTAACGAACGCGTGTATGACTGTAAATGCGTATCGAACGGATTTTTTGCATTCAAATCACTAAAATATGACATTTAATGTTTAGAAGAATTTTTTGGATGTTCGTACATGTTCCGTATAGCAATTTACGCAAAAATGCCTAGTTTCGCAAAATTTGCAAAATAGCTCCTTAAGTTACAAAAGTGTGTTTTTGCCATACCTATGCCCTCGAAACGTATTTCTAAGTTATGTAAAGGGTATTTTTGGTATGTTAAGCTTGTCTCATTTTTCCGGACTGTGCGTCGCTATGAGAATCAGCAGACTTTCTTAGTTTGTCGTAAATAGTCCCTGTGATCGAATGAGCTTGTTTCTGACATACCAAACCCTTCAAAACTTATTTCTAAGTTATGTAAAAGATATCTAGGGTACGTTTAGCTTATTTCACTATTCCGAAGCATACGTTGCGCTTAACTGATTACGATTATGTAATAGTTTATGTAAAATTTTCCTGAGATTGTTTAAGAGCTCGATTTTGAACAATGATTGATATTGTGCAATTGTTATGGATTATTTCGTAATTCAATGAATAAAATACAAGGTTTTATTGTGTATGAATTTGTTCGGGATTTGATAATGACAACTGGAGGCACAGTTGTCACATTGACAATTTTACAAAAGTTCGGGCGAACTTGTAGTGTTTACAGAATTTTGAGCATTTTTAAACAAGTTCGGGCGGACATGTTAAATTTTCAAACTTTATACAATATGATGACAACTTCGCCCGAAGTTGTCTCAAAACAACTTCAACAAGTTCGGGCAAACTTGTCATCATCCCCAATAAAACCTGCAACATCACAACCTGGTCTGATCATCGATTTTATGGTTTATTTATGACGTTTTCATGTTAATTAACTATTTTCACCGTTCAATTTGTTCATATCGACCCTAGATCTACTGAATTTTACAAGTTCGGTCGTATTAAGTTTAAACACGTCAAAATAATGGTCAATCTATGCTATTTATATATGTGCCATGGTCAAAAGTGTGCCAATCACTTATAACAGGTCTTAGTTTTGGCAGCACAACGGTGCAATCTTTGCAAATTCACAATTCTCTCTCAAAGCTCAAGTTCACTCGAAGTATAATATAGAAATTGAATGATTTGAGCGAACTTCTTTATTTACATTCAGTCAAGTTCGGGCGAACTTGACTCTCAAACATCAATTCTCTTCAAACAATTTCGCCCGAAGTTATGCTATAGTGAAAAAATTTTCAACTAACATCTTCGGTCGAACTTGATCAAGACCAATTTTAAAACTCTTTCAAATTTTTCACTTTTAAACCTGAACTTCCACATGTTTACCAGTTATGAAACTCCACTTAGTTGACCAAGTCCAAGTTAATGACCTTGGTTAACCGATTTTTCTGCCGAGTCCAAGTTAATGACCACGGTTTGACTCGTTATGAACAAACTGATGGTTCAAATTTAAAGTTCCAAATTAATGAACTTTTCATCGTTTTTTGTGTATTTTGATTTTAAAGATTAGCTCCCAATCCGTTGTCATCAAGACTTCCAACAACTTGCACCTTTCCGAACTCCAAAGATCCACTTTCCATCATTGGTTGTTGTAAACAATGTCTAAACAAAATCTTTTTGAATTTTTGAAATTTTATGCTAAAACACACTAAAAATCTTTTTGGGTTTAAATCTGAAATCAAATAAACTATGTACAAACATATTTACAGACATATTTTTGTGAATTCGTGTCTAAGGATCATATCAGTTGTTTGAGACGTATCACGAGTACTGTTGACCTTTTGATAACTTTAAGTTCTAAACTTGTTTACCTAGATTGTCGATATGTTTGTCCGCTTAAACTTCGACACATTTCTCAATTATTCCAAGATATCTTAGTTAGAATTATGAAACTTGACTCAACTATGGTTCCCATCTCAGAATATACTCCCGTATCAAGATTCCCTATATTTCATCTTACAGGTGAGTATAGCATAATTGATATCTGTATCTGGGTTATGGGAAGCCTTGAGAGCTCAGGTTAATACCACCGTATCGACAAAGAAATGAAGTCTTGACTTTAAGGTGTGTTCCATAAATGGAATCTTTTAAGCACTGCAATTGATTAAATCTTTCAATTCTTTCAATTTTGTTGTAGTTTAGGGGTTATTAGCAAAAGTATTATACAAGTTCTAGGCTACTGCTTCCGCAAAATCAGAAGAACTTGTATAATACCCCATATATCAATTATCTATAAAGACCTCGTATCTCAAAATCAGGCAATCCCTCAAGTGAAATTTCAGAGTACTAAGTCCATAAATCCGAGAGATGTTAATCCACAAGTTTAAGCAATTGTAAAATTTATTTTATATCTTAGAAACAATTTACTGAACGTGTAAAATTTATCGACACATCCACAGTAAGACTTGTTTAAACATTTTAATCTTTACAAATCCTTAGCATACTGTGATAGTCCACTGAGGTACTATCATTTCCTTTTTGACACAAAATTCTTTTTGTCTTTTTCATGTTTTTGTACTTTTTGGTTTTCCATATGTTTTTGTATTTTCTCGTTTCATTTCTCCCCCTAAAATCAAAAACATATTTTTATATTTTAGTTTTTAATAAATTCTAATGCTAAAAGGTAACAAACCAATGAGGATCACGAGAATTCGTCGTCCGATCCATATTCAACCTCTGCATCCGCACCTGTCAAAAGATATTTCATACTGTTAAGCCTCATTAAGTATTTAAACCGTGAAAGACTGAAAGGTTTGGTATAAAAATCAGCTATTTGTTCATGGTGTGAATTTTTTCAATTCGTACCAATCTTTTTTCATAGAATAGCGGATCTAGATATGTTTTGTTCGAGATTGATGAACTGGATTTTTAGTTATGTCGATTGCTGCCTTATTGTATTCATATAATGGAGTGTCAAGAAATTGCAATCCATAGTCTCTCATCTGTTGTTGTATCCACAAAATTTGTGAACAACAACTGAAGCCGAGATATACTCAGCTTCACAAGTAGAGAGAGCGACAGTGGTTTGTTTCTTGCACTGCCAAGTTACTAATCGAGTTTCGAAGAACTGGCAACCGACCGTCGTAGACTTTGCATTCAATTTGTCAACACCGAAATCAGAGTCTGCATATCCTGTCAGATCAAAGTTGTCATTCTTTGGATACCACAAACCTGTGCTTGGACATCCCTTCAAGTATCTGAAAATTCGCTTCACGATTCTGCATGTGAGATATTCTGGGACTAGATTGATAACGTGCACAAAGGCAGGTAGGATACATTATATCCGGACGAGATGCCGTTAGATACATGAGTGATCCTATCATCGACCTATAAAGAGTATCATCAACTTTGGTTCCGGTTTCTTCAATGAAAATTCCGTGATTGCGTGCCAGAGGAGTAGATAACGGCTTCGTGCTATCAATCTCACACTTCTTCAAGATATCATGAACATACTTGGTTTGGTGGATAAAATTATCGTCTGGCAACTGATCAACTTGCAATCCGAGGAAGAATTTCATTTCACCCATAGAGCTCATCTCGAATTTCTTCTTCATGATTTTTTCAAACTCTTCGCAAAGATCGTCATTTGTCGAACCAAAGATGATGTCATCCACATAAATTTGTACGATAATCATATGACTTCCAACTTCTCTTGTAAATAGTGTACTATCCACTGTTCCTCTAATAAAGCCGTTGCCAACGAGATGTTGAGATAACTTCTCGTACCAGGCTCTCGGGGCCTGACGTAAACCGTACAGTGCTTTATCCAGATGAAAGGCTTTCTTTTTGTTTAGCGTATCGACAAAACCTGGTGGTTGGCCGACGTACACTTGCTCTCGTAGCTTACCATATAGAAAAGCGGATTTCACATCTAATTGATATACTTTAAAATTTTCCAAGTAGCAAATGCAAGGAAAATGCGAATGGACTCCAATCTTGCAACTGGTGCATATACTTCTGTATAATCAATTCCGTCTTGTTGATGGAATCCTTTAACAACGAGCCGAGCTTTGTTTCGCACTATCACTCCACGATCATTGAAGACCCATTTAGTATCTATCACCTTTTGATTCTCTGGAAGGTCAACAAGCTTCCATACCCCTGGCTTTTGGAACTGTAATTATTCTTTTTGCATCGCAAGCACCCAATTTTCATCTCCCAAAGCTTCAGTATCATTATTCGGCTCAATCTGGATATGAAGCATGAATAATAGCAATACTCTTGAATCAGAGCTACTCGAGTATAGAAACAACTCAAAGCTTTGTTAATCTGGCTCCTTGTTCTAACGCCTGTTTGCAACTCTCCAATTATAGAATTCGATGGGTGATATGAATAAGATCTCAGTATCACCTCACTTGGAACATCAACAATATTCTCCTGATTAGTAATATTCAGATCAACCGATGATTCAACTGTAGGAGCACTAGAAGACGATTCATTTCGAGTACTTGGGCCAGCAGATTGATTCAACATACTTGTGATCTGCTCAGATTCTTCGTTAGAAGAAGATTCTCCATCATCATCAAACATCGGAGCCTCGTCAGAGTCGGAATTATGTGCTTGAGAAAGATTGGGTTCCTCTGTAGCATTTACTAGTTCTGTAGCCGGTGTCACTTGTTCTACATGAGTTTATTGAACACCACTATTACTAGGACCTGCACCAGAAGAAGATATCCAACAGTTGGTTGATTAACCACTATTGGTCTGATAATCTGCTCTTGATTAGCTGACTGATGTAGATAATATAACACCGCAATGTCTTCTTCAGAAGGCTCTTCTGGCAAGTCAAATGATTTCCACAATTCAATATAATTGAACAACCAAGCATCACCTGCTCTTTGAATTGGAGTTGTATAATGAAAACAGTCGACGTGCTATGCATCTACCACTCTTCTCAAACTTGGAAGATATACTCTCTTGAGTGGACTTGCATAGCCGACAAAGAAACCATCTATCGATTTGGCACCAAACTTTCCGTCTGAATCAATGACTGTACAAGGTGCACCAAACGGTTCTAAATACTTCAGATTGGGTTTCCTTCGGTTTAACAATTCAAAGCAAGTCTTCTTGATAGGTTTGACTATCAAGACTCTGTTCAATGTATAGCATGTTGCTGCGACTGCTTCACTCCAGAAGTTAACAGAAAATTTTGAATCAGCAAGCATAGTTCTTGATGTTTCTATTAAGTTCAGTTCTTCCTCTCAGCTACTCCATTTTGTTGCGGAGTGTATGGAGCACTTAATTCATGTAATATTCCTTTTTCGTTACAAATTCTTTCATTCGAGCGTTCTTGAATTCTGTACCGTTATCGCTTCGGATTCTTCTAATAGGGAGATGGTACAGATTTTTAATCTTCATGAAGAGGATCATGAGATTATCAAACGTTTCGTCTTTGCTCTCTTGGAAGATGACCCATGAAAACCTTGAATAATCATCAGTGACAACAAGACAATAAAGATCTCCAGATATACTCTTCACATTCACTGGACCGAAGAGATCATATGTAGTCTTTCAAGCGGTAACTTGATGGAGTTAAGAATCTTTCTTGGATGAGACTTTGCTTTCGTTTTTTTGCATTCCAGACAATTATCAGTCATGTGAAAGCTTCTAAGATTCACTCCTTCAACCAAATTATTGTGAACCAAGTGATTCATCTTTCTGAGGTGTATATGACCCATCTTTATGTGCCAAAGTATTGATTCCTTCTCTGTGGCCTTCGTTACAAAACATTGAGCCTACTTTGAAGTAGTTGTAGCAACACTCGTATCTAGCACATAAAGATCATTCTCGCGAGGAGCACGCATGAGAATCCACTCTTCTGGAATCTTAAATCCCGGTTTAATAATCATGCACTCCTTGTCATTGAAATGGGTGGTAAACTGCTTATCATAGATCTGAGAAATACTAAGAAGATTGTTCTCTAGCTCAGCGATATAATTGACCTTATCAAATGACACCACACCATTTGATAGCTTTCCCTCTGAAACGATGCGACCTCCTTGATTACCCGCGAATCCCACGTACCCTCCATTGATTGCTTTAATATCGAAGAGTAAGGCATGCATCCCAGTCCTGTGACGTGAAGCTCCGCTATCCATGATTCAGTTTGACAAGATGGATCTTTAGAGCCCCTGCACATGCAAAAGAAACTATTTAAAGAGGGAAACCCAAGCCTTTCCGGTCTTAGGTGGAATCAGGATGTCATAAGTAGGATTTTTCAAATCAACATTCGGAACTTTCTGATCAGTCTTTGTGTCTTTGACATTTTCATTCTTGACTGATGCAGATTTTGCATTTTCAGATGATGATGGTGTTTTCTTTGCAACCTGTTGGTCCCAGATTAACAATGAGATTCTTTATCTTTGGTTATGGCAATCGATTTCAACAAAGATTAAAAAATATTATGCAGAACTAGAAATCAAACTTTTCAAAGACACAAGATACAAAATTTTCACGTTTATATCACTTTTAAAAACAAATAGGTTTACAAAGAGATTATTGGTTGTTAAAAAACAAATACATGAGAGAATACTGTGGTGAAAGGGTGTAAGAGAGTTGCGTAATGTATTTAATGCTAAGTTTGTACTCTCTTCATCTTTCCTGTGATTGGCTCTCCTATTTATAGAAAGCCTGAATGAATAAACAATTAGTTTATTCTTCTACTTGCACCTGCTAAGAAAAGCTTCCCTTGGGTCTGTTCAATGAATTTTCATGGGCCAACTTGATACGTTCGAAAATGGCAGAGACAAGCAGATGAGCAATTTGACAGGATCAGAAACTGAAGCTTGTCAACTGACCAGAATTTCTGGTATCTTGGGTATCAGAAATTCTGATAACTATTCTTTTTACCAGAAACTGCTGGTTTCTACCAGAAATCATATCAGGTTTACCAGAAATGATATTTCTGATTGTCTTCTAATAATTCTGATGTGTTTCTGATTATTTGAAGAATTTTTCTTCTCTGTTCTTTTCTTCCTTCTATTGCTGATTTCTTCATTCTTCATGCATGATCTGTTATGATCATATTTTTCTTCAATACTTACATTTAAAGTATCCTAACAATTTCCCCCTAAGTATTGTTAGAAAAATAATACACAAAACAGAATAAGATAAAACTACCAACTGTCAGAAGTGCTTAAATTACAGACATATTGTTTTTCAAGAATTGTTCCATACACAAAGAAATCACATGGTGAACTTCAGGTTGCTCTTGTAGACATCTCATTTCTTGAGCTTCTTTTTGTATTCAATCACCTTGTTGCAAACTCTAATCATTTCCTTGTACCAGCCTCTTGCTGTCACCCATTCATTGATCGTGTCATCAATCTTCTTCTTGAGTGCCTCCTTGTCTTGCCCCTTGATCTTTAACTGTGCTTGCTTCTTGTTCATGCACTCTTGGATATAGCTGAGAGTCTGGTTCGAGTACTTGTAAATTTCATTAACTCTAAAAAGAGCTTTCTTCTCATCTTTGTCCCGGAATGTTATGGCAAGTGTTGGTCTTTCAAGGATTACCCCTTTTCTTACTTCTTTTTCAACATTTGATGGTATTGAAGCATTAGATGAGGAACATGTACCTTCTTGTTGACAAGGTGGTCAAAAGTGATGCAAAGATCAAAGTCAGCTAGTGCAGCCCTTGCATACATTTTTTGTGGCTGTCTGGGTGACACTTTCTAGACCTCTTCTAATTTCTTGAGTGTTGTTATCTCTTTGGTCCAGCTCCTGCTTGATCTTGATAAGATCTAGAAGATGAATGCCTCCTAAGTCACTGTCCAGGACTCTTTCTATACTACCATCTACTCTTTCAACTTCGTACCTGTTTTGTATATGGTAGCCAATGAGTCCATCACTCGTTTTGCTAGGGATGATACAGTTAAGTTTTCTGATTGGATTGGTCATTGGTAAATGAAGAGCTTTTCCCTCTTTTTCTATCAAACCTTTTAGATCCCTGCTGATTGGGCTAAGTGGTCTTTCCAGCTCATCTTGGGAGTCATCCCAGTAGTAATTCTGTAGGTAGCTTTCTGGAAATATCATGATGTCAAGATCTATTTCAAGTATGTATCCTTCAATTACCTTTCCATCTGGTCCAACTCCTGAACTTTTTCTTGCTTTCTTGGAAGATGTAGATGAAGCTTCCCATTTTCTTTTTACTTGAGCATTTAAGTTCCTGCTAAAATGTGATTCTCCTGGTGATGCAGGCTTCTGCTGTGAGCTTGATGTTCCAGTTGCTTTCTGAGTTTGAGGTGGTGGGGTAGTAAGCCTTGTGAGTGTATCTCTTTTAGGGACAGATCATGGTGGTCCCATGATGGTAAGTCTAGGCTTTACTTCTTGTATGATGATTGGTGCAGTTTCTTGTGGTTCCTTTTGATTGATGGGTGGTTCTTGAGGTGCTTCTTCTGTGTTGGAGTTTCTGTTGTTGCAGACTGTGGTTTCTGTTTCTTGAAGTTTGAGATATCACTGACTTGCTGTTGCAGCTGTTTCAAGGCTAATTCAACTATTTTTGCATTTTTCTTTTCTTCTTCATGCACTAGTGAGAGCTCTTTGCTTGCTTGTTCCTTGAATTGTTTCCATTCTTCTCCAAGTTTCCCAATTGTGTCAGCCAAGCTAGCAAAGGTTGCCTTCATTGCTTGAATTTCTTCCATTATTGAACCAGAAGAAGACTCCTCGTGTTCAACCGCCTTCTTGATTTATTCAATGAAATTGGTGACTTTAGCTTCAAACTTGTTGTTGTTCTGTTTTTGTAGTTGTTCTAGTATTTGTGAGTTGCTTTCTGATTGTCATACATGTGATTTCTTCAATGATGAACTTGATTGTAGACTTTTGTTCAGAAAGTTCTTTCAAGGTCCAACTTTTCTTCTGCTGCTGACTTCATGCAGATCTTAACCACATTCTCCAGTGTTTGGAGATCCATATCTTCCTGTGAGATTCGTTTTTTGTTGTGTGAGTGGTGGAACAACAGATGTTCCTGCTAACAAACCAGCAGAGGACAAACCTGTTGCTGTTGTTAAGGGTTCAAAATGAGCACTGAGCTCAGTTTGAGTCTCCTTACCAAGTCTTTGAAACACATTCAATCCTTGATTTTCCTCGTTTCCTCGAATCATTGCATTTAATGATTCTCCATGAGTTGTTGAGAAATGCATCTTTCTCATTTCCAGGTTTCTTTGATCACCTAAGTGACCTTCACCTGTTGCTGATGCGTACTCCTCCTCATTTTCTGATTCAGAGTATGGATCTTCGGTTTGATTTCTTCTGGCTCTTAATCTGTAAGTACCTCCAACAGAACCACTAGAAGTTCTATCACTATCATTTCTAGCAATATAGACAGGATGAGGAATTTGTTCACCTGATTGATGCAGAGATATCTCTGGAGGATTTCTGGTTGACTGTTCATCTGTTTCTTCCTTTTCTCGTTCTTCATTTGCAGCAGATCCTTCGTCATCTCCAACTGGTGAGCTGCTATCATATACTTCTGGTTGAGTTGACATTTCCTGTATGAGAAACTCGTACTTCACCCTGTATTCAGTCTTTTCTAGTATCACGTTTGTGATAGCTACTAGTAACATGGGAAAGTCTTTGATTGAATCCCATGCCCACTTTGCATTCCAAGGCCTCATGATTAGTGTCTTCCATATGTTCTCTGAGATGGGCATCTCCATGTTTGCTTCTTCAAATCTATGAGCTATCAGAATGGACCGGAATCTTGGAAATGGAAGATGGGTCAGTAATCTTTTGTTGTGAGTGATTACTGATCTTCTTATCAGATGAAAGATCTCCGTAGCATAGTCTATTTGTGTTCCGGTGATTACCCATGCATGATTGTCATTATACTATGGCTTATCTAATTGGTTCCCCCTACTTTTAATGCTAAGCATTTTGTTAGAACTACCATCAATACTTTCCATAAGGCAGGCAATATTTCTTCTAACATTTTCTTTTGGTGTATTGGTGCAAATTCTGCATATACTGGAAATTCTAAACATTCGTTACTTTTCTTGAATAAAGTTACTGACGATTTCCCAAACATGTAATTCTATTTCTGTATCCCCTGAATATCTAGGGTGTAGATTACCTGTTGGATGATTTCTATGTACTTCACGGGTTTTTTCGGGCTTGAGAGATTGGACACTGTTAGAAACTCTATCAACACTGAGTTTTGTATCTGTCCTCAATGTTCGGATGCATCTGCAAATTGTTTTCCTTTTTGGCAGTGATATTGTGGATCAATGGAGTGGTACGACGTGTTCTACTGGTTGAGGTTCAAATTGGCAATGTTTGAGCGGCATTGGTTTGATTTTGAGAGTTATGAGAGATTTTTAGGGTTTGAATGGAGAAGATGAGTATCTTTGACGATGTTTGTTAAAAGGTGATAGTGGGTAGTGATTTGTAGTTGGGTTAGTTGCGGTTTTAATGTGGGACAACGTGGGTATGGTGTTTTGAGCAATTAGATAATATACACATTAGGATTAATTCTTTAATATTCACATTCCTTTTGTCCTTATCAGGTTCTAGTAAAACCAGTACGGGAATTTGATGATTTTTTATTGGTTACCACTAACGGTCGAGTACCCAGCTTTCTCCATGTGGGGCCCTGAAAATTCAAAAAAGGTCCAATAGAATGTCCTTTTTATTCCTTATACCTTTATTCTCTCTTTTACAGATTTTTATTTTTATTTTGAATGATCAGAATTTCTGGTTCCTCCTCAGAATTTCTGGTTTCTCCTGAATGATCAGAATTTCTGGTTTCTCCTGAATGATCAGAATTTCTGGTTTCTATTAGAATCTTGGAGTTGCCAGAATTTTGCTATACATGTCTTCTTTTTGCCAGAAAATAATCAGAAATACCCCCTTTTTAGAGAGAGAGAGAGAAGAAAAATTTCACTTGTCCTTCATTAAAAAGATTTTCATTGACGAAGGCAAAGAAATGGGAAGAAAATTTTTGTTCCTTAAAAGTTTGACAAAGTTTTGAAAAGAATTTCAAGGATGAAAATTTTGTATGTCCTTTGTGAAACTTCCTTTGTTGTAGATTTTAGGAATCATCCAAAAATGACAAGGTTTTGTGAAAGTTTGAGAAATTGTGAATAACTTGTCAAAAATTTAAATGTCCTTTGTGAAACTTCCTCTGTTGTAGCTTTTATGAACCATCCTTTTGTGACGTTCATTTTTTGATTTATGTTGATCAAAAACAAAAATTCTTAAGTTATTTACCATATTTGAATAACATGGTTCCGGAAGGGTCATTAGATTTTACCAAGGGTTGTCGAATATTCTTCACAATGGATCAATTTAACCAGAAACTACTAATTTTAGCCAGAAATCTACCAGATTCATCAGAAGTCTACCATCTTTGTTGGTGTGGTCCAGTTTTTTAACTAAGTTTTTTTTCTGAGTGGAATATGTTACATCTTTCCCCTTTTTTGATCAACAGAAATTTTTCTTTTAATTTTTGTTCATTTATTTCTTTCATCTCCCTCTTTCTATGTATCCTCCTTCCTTGTTTTCAACATTTGTTATACCAAAAACATGATATTACATATATATATATATGCAAAAAAGATAACACTACTAAGGTATTTTATAAATTATAACATACTTAATATATGTCCATAGAGGGGTTTCAGTGTCGGTGTGGAATCTTGTAGGGACGAGGCTTTTGTTATGCAGGTTTTCCTGAAAAATCATTTCAGCCCTTGGGTACCAGACTGGTATGCCTTCAAACCCTATTTGCCCATTTATGACTTTTGTCAAGAATCTTGGTTAGATTAGGGAGGGTTTGTTTGTGTGCATGTTGTATTCAAAATCTCTCATTAGATAACGAGAGTAGTTGTAAGGGATTTCATGCACAATCGCAGCAACTACTTCCTTGATTTTGTAAGAAAACTCATGAATGTTTGCATGCTTGATGGAAAAGCATACACAAATCTGGTTCACCAAAAAGTGAAAAGGTTTGGTGAACCCTGTCTTGCAAACACCCTTGGAACGATTGCCTGTGAAGTATCCCATTCTCTTTAGCTTGGCATCCAACACCTCCCTATCATACACCGTCTCTCTCTAGTCATTGTCTATCTGCAGCGCCTGCCGGATAGTCTCTTCACTCAGGATGATGGTGTATTTGTTCATGACCATGCTGCTTATAGCCGGCAGCCCAAGATTTTGTTAGGAAGATACTCCCCTTTTGTATCCTTTATTAACCCAAGATTTTGTCAGATTTATTTTTAGGGCAATGTGAGATACAGTTTTCTTTTTCTTTAAATTTTGGGTGACTATTTCTCAGAGAGATTATCATTAAATGCCAGGTGTCATCAATTTTCCTTATTAGTGAAGCTGAGTAAGCATTTGAGAATTGAAAAATGGGCATTAGCTATAAATTTTTACCCAAGAATTTGGTCAAGTGACGCATACACCCAACCCCTAAAGAGATAAACCAAAAAAAATAATAAAAAGAACTGATATTTATATACATATATACGTTTCTTTGAGCTTTTGAAAAAAAAATAACTTTCAGTGGAAAACATATTTCGAAGATGATTTGAAACAATTAGTAATGCAAAAATTATTAGAATTTCTGGTCTTTTTATCAGAAATCAATTTTCTGGTTATTTTACCAGATTTTCTGATGACTTCTCAGATTAACCAGAATTTCTGGTTATCTTTGAAAAAGTTAACAGAAATTCTGCTCTTTTACCAGAATTTCAGATTCTAATGTAGTATCAGAATTTTCACATTATTTTCTGATTATTGACTTGTGACAAAGTATTTTGTTGTGATCTTCTTCAGTTATGTTGAACATACCAAGTTTACTGACCAAAAAGTTGTTTCTTTTTTCATCAAGAGGCTTTGTGAAAATGTCAGCAATTTGGTTTTCTGTTGGAACAAAGTACATTTCTATGGTTCCTTTTTTAACATGATCTTTTATAAAGTAGTACCTGACATCAATGTGTTTGGTTCTTGAGTGATGCACTGGATTTTCTGTGATGGCAATTGCACTCATGGAATCACATAGAATTGGTGTTTGGGTTAAGTATACTCCATAATCTCGAAGTTGAGTTTGCATCCAGATTACTTGTGAGCAGCAACTTGCAGCAGCTACATATTCTGATTCTGCAGTGGCTGTGGAAACGCAATTTTGCTTTTTGCTTGCCCAACAAACCAATTTTTCTCCAAGCAGTTGGCATGCACCAGATGTGCTTTTTCTGTCTATTTTAAACCCTGCATGATCTGCATCTGTATATGCAACTAGTTCAAGATTTGTATCTTTTGGGTAAAATAAACCTAAATTTGTTGTGCCTTTGAGATATTTAAAAACCCTTTTTTACAGCTTTCAAGTGAGACTCCTTAGGATTACACTGATATCTGGGCAGAAAACATGTTGCAAACATAATATCTGGTCTCTTGCTGTTAAATATAATAGTAATCCTATCATTCCTCTGTAGGTTTTAACATCAACACATTCTCCATCTGGATCTGAGTCCAGTTTATTGCTTGTTGCCATTGGTGTTTTTGATGATGAGCAATTTTCTAATGAATATTTCTATAAAATTGTTTTGACATATTTAGACTAACTTAGAAATATTACATCTGTTCTTTGTTTGACTTGAAGGCCTAGGAAAAATGTTAATTCTCCCATCATGCTCATTTCAAAATGATTGGTCAATAATTTTTCAAACTTTTTACAAAACTTTTCATTTGTTGATCCAAAGATAATATCATCTACATAAATTTGGACCAAAAGTGTGTGACCTTTGTGTGTTTTTATAAACAACGTTGTATCAATTGTATCTTTGTGAAGCCAGAATTTATCAGAAATTTTAAGAATGTGTCATACCAGGCTCTTGGTGCTTGTTTCAAACCATATAGTGCTTTATTTAGTTTGTAAACATGTTTTGGAAAGGTTAGATCAATAAAGCCTTCTGGTTGATGTATATACACTTCTTCAGCTATTTCACCATTCAAGAATTCAGATTTGACATCCATTTGATATATCTTGAAATCTTTTGATGCTGCATAAGCCAGGAATATTCTTACAGCTTCAAGTCGTGCTACTGGTGCAAATGTTTCATCATAGTCTATTCCTTCTTGTTGACAATACCCCTTTACTACCAATCTTGATTTGTTTCTGGTTATGACTCCTTGTTCATCTGATTTATTTCTGAACACCCATTTTGTACCAATAATTACTTTATCATTTGGTCTTCGTACTAGGTTCCATACCTCACTTTTCTCGAATTAGTTAAGCTCTTCTTTCATTGCAATGACCCAATCTGGATCAGTTAGAGCTTCTTTGACAGTTTTTGGCTGCTTAGAAAACCAGCATATAGACATTCATGTGTAGTAGCAGATCTCGTTTTTACTCCTTCTTTTGGATTTCCAATAATGTCTGATTGAGAATGACCCTTGATCCATCTTTGATTATAAGACCTATTTAAGTTTTCTGATGGTTCTGAGGTTCCCCCTGATTTTCTGATTGTTGCATGAAATCAGAGTTCTGATTTTATGAATTGTTTTGTGGTATTTCATCAGAATTCTGGTTCATTGTATTGTTTTCTGGTGAACTTGTTTCAGGCTCAGGGTTGATTTTAAAATTTGAACATGTATTTTCTTGGTTTTCATAACATTCTAAAAATTCTTCCGTTAAGTTACTTAACATTTGATTCAAGTTTTCTGATGATTTTTCACTGTGTGCTTCCTTGTGTGTTTCATAAAATACTTCACATTCTGATGTGTCATCAAATGATACATACAGACTTGCTAATTATGAATACTCTAAATGCTTTTGATGTTAATGAATATCCAAGAAAAATTCCTTTTTCTGCTTTTCTGTCAAACTTTTCAAGACTTTCAAAATCATTAAACACAAAGCATCTGCATCCAAATATGTGTAAAAATTTTACATTTGGAATTCTACCATTTATAATTTGATAGGGTGTTTTCTGATGTCTTTTGTTGATGATTGTTCTGTTTTGTGTAAAGCATGCATTGGCAATTGCTTCAGCCTAAAAGTAAATAGGCAATTTGGCATAAGCAAGCATTGTTCTTGCTGCTTCAACCAAAGTCCTATTTCTTCTTTCTACAACTCCATTTTGTTGTGGTGACCTTGGAGCAGAAAAGTCATGAGATATTCCTTTTGAAATGAGGAATATCTCAAATTTTGAATTTTTGAATTCTGTTCCATTGTCACTTCTGACCCTTCTTACTGGTAAGGTCAGCAAGTTTTCAATTTTTCTGATGAAATTTATAAGTAATTCTCGTGTTTCACTTTTCTTAGTCAAGAATTCTACCCAAGTGTATCTTGAGTAGTCATCTACTATTACCAGAATATACTTCTTCCCTGAAAAACTTGTTGTACTTATGGGTCCACACAGATCCATATGTAAGAGTTCTAAGTTTTATTTATTGAAGATTCAGACACAGTTTTATGTGAGATTCTTTTTGATTTGCCCATTTCACAAGCTTCACATAATTTATCCTTTTTGGAGGATATGTAAGGTAACCCTTTTACCAGACTTTTGCTGGCTAATTTGTTTAGATTTTTAAATTTTATGTGAGCTAATCTTTTGTGCCATATCCAACTACTACTTTTTCTTTTGAAAATAAGCATATTTGAGGATGCTCAATTTCTTCACTAAAATTAAAGTAGTAAATGGATTTTCTTATTCTTTTTCCTCTCAAATAAATTTCGTTGTCATCTAAACCAATTAGTAAGCATTTTTCTGGTAAAATTGTTACCTGAAATCCCTTGTCACAGAACTGGCAACAACTTAGTAAGTTGTATTTCAGTCCATCCACATAGGCTACCTTTTCTATGGTCAATGTACCATATTTGATGCATCCATAGCCCAAAGTTCTTCCTTTTACTCCATTATCAAAATTAACTAATTTACAAGGCTTAGAAACATAGTTACTAAGCAAGCTCATGTCCCCAGTCATGTGGTTGGAGCTTCTAGAATTGCAGTACCAGATCTGCTGCACATGATGGTCCTGAAGTGGTAAGGTTAGAAAGATTTTGGTACCCAGACTTGCTTGGGTACATTTTCTAATGGAATTTTGTTTAGCTTTAATCTTTCTGGTTTAGTTTTCTCATCAGAAACTTTGTAAAGTTTTGAGCTTATAGTTGTGTTTTCATTTTTCAGTTGCACATGTTTTTTTGACAATTTTGATTATACCTTTACACATGCAGGTGTTGTTTAGCTCAAAAGTGTTTGATGAAGATTTGTTATTTGTTTCAAAGGAATTTTGTTTTGAACTATATGACCCATCATTTGAGATTTCTGATTTGTTGGATTCACTTTCTGACTCACTGAAATTTTCTTCTGTTGATTTTACAAAAACAGTTGGATTGTTTATGTTTGTTCTATTATATCCTAGTCCTTCTCCTTTGTTTGTTTTTGTGGACTCAATGTAATCTATGAAATTTTTTGCTTCTTGAAATCCTTTCACATTTATTTCCTTTTCATGAATCCTTTTATAAAGTTCTTTTCTTTCCTTTTCATAAAAATCAATTTTTGCTTGTTTATTTAAACTTTCTTTTATCAAAAGTTGATTTTCAAGTGTTAAACCTTTTATTTTTGTTCTAAATTTTCAGAAATCTTTTGATGCAAATTTTGTTTTTCTTTGAGATTAGCAATGTTTTGAATCAGATGTTTCAATTCTAGTTCAAGATCGGAGTTGTTACTTACAGAATTTTCAGCATCATTTGTTTCATTGTCAGACAATTTTGCCATAAGACAGAAATTTGCCATTTCTTCCTCTTCATCATCTGACGAGTCTTCTGTCAGCCACGCATCTGTTCCAGCTATCAATCCTACAGCCTGATGTTGTTTCTTAGCTTCCTCTAACTTCTTTTCATAGTAAGCAACATCTTTTTGCCTTTTGTTTTTGCATTCTGAGGCATAATAACCTTTTTGCTTGCATTTGTAGCAAACAACCTCTGCTTTTCCTTTGTCTTTACTTCTCATCTCCATCTTGGTTTTATCACTCTTCTGATATTTATTGCTTCCACCTCTCATCCTCTACTCAAAAGTTTTAGTGAGCAATGCAATTGCTTCAGCAAAAGCTGTGAAGTCTGATGTTGAATCAGCATTTTCTGTGCGTTGAATATATGAGGTTTGTAGATCAGTGTTTGGGAATTTTGGGGAGTTGGAAATAAGTGATTGGTCCTCCCCTTTGATTTGTATTTTCATAGATTTCTTCCTCTATGGGTACTAAGATGCTATACAAATCATAAAGATTCATATTTTCTAACTCAAGTGTGGAGGCAAGGGTCATGGTTAGACTTCTCCATTCTCTTGGTAGAGAGTCCAGAAATTTGACTTTTCTCTCATCATTTGATTTTTCTATACCAAATTTCTTTAATTCATTTAAGATTTTTGCAAAACGCATATATGTTTCATATAAGCTTTCATTTGGTAGACTTTTAAAACGTTCATATGAGGAAACACAGTTGGTTCTTTTGGTTCTTTTCATTCTTTCTCGTCCTTCGCATAAATTTTCCAACTGATACCATATTTCCTTAGCTGACACACAAGCATCAACTTGAGAAAATATGTCATTTGGAAGTGCCATAATCAAGAGTGATTTGGCCCTTTCATCAGCATCCACCAGTGCTTTCTCTTGTCCATCCCACTGTTTTTCAGACTTTGGGACATAAGATGCAGGCACTGCTGGTGTGTCTTCAGTTGCTGGAATTTCTGGTATTTCAAGTTTGGGTACATGGGGACCTCTCACAATGGATTGGAACAGAGCTCGATCATGTCCATTTAGGAAATTGATTATCATGATCTTCCATTGGGGGTATTCTTCCCTTACCAAAGTTGGTAGTTTTGACATTGACCCAATATTGAAAGCATTATTCCATGTTTGAAAGTTTGCCATAACTTTAGAAAATGAAAGTGAGCAATCGGTCTTTTGAAAATATTTTATTCAATCTGCTCTGATACCAATTGTTGGTCCCAGATTAACACTGAGATTCTTTATCTTTGGTTATGGTAAGTGATTTCAACAAATATTAAAAAATATTGTGCGGAACTAGAAATTAAACTTTTCAAAGACACAAGATACAGAATTTTCTCGTTTATATATCACTTTGAAAAACAAATAGGTTTACAAAGAGATTATTGGCTGTTGAAAAACAAATACATGAGAGAATAATGTGGTGAAAGGGTGTAAGAGAGTTGTGTAGTGTATTTAATGCTAAGTTTGTACTCTCTTGTAGGTCCGTTATACGGATCGTTCGGGCACTAATCTGACAAACCTAAGGTAAACGTGCGGAATATGTTTGCTTAGGCGACATTGGATACACTCATTTGTTTCTATTTAATCACTGTTTCATTAATTTTCATCGTTACAGATCTTGGAAACACTTTGACAGAGCTTCGCCTCTGTCGTGACAAAATTCCTGAAGTTACAAATGAAACATCAAAGCTCCTATTTATATTAACACAAGTTCGTTGGTGGGAGTTAACTTGCTTAGTCAAGTTCGGCCGAACTTGACTACAACACTACCATTTCAAGCGAACTTGTCCCTAAATATACATAAACTTCGACATTTCGCTCCTAAATACTGACTCGATATTATACAATGACGTAGGAAACAGACATATGCATCAACAGACTCCCCCTTGGATGTTGCCGTAGTCATAATTCTTCAATTAAGTTCCTGAGTCTTTAATGTTCTCTTGATCTTTATATCTTGAATAACTTTAACATCCATGCTCCCCCTAGCTTTGAGCTTTCTGGTATCTTTAATCAACATGTTTATCTAGCTCCCCCTTAAATGATGCTCTTAATCTCTAAGATTTGACGATTAAGAACAATAAAACGTATCCACACACAAACAGTTTCTTAACAGTCTCGTTGGTCCGGCTCACATTCAACATTTTCAGGTTACCATGGAAGATTTTGAAAGAAAATCTTTTTGGATTTTTAATATTGAATGTAGAAATGTAAACAAACTAAAATGTAATATTTACAGTTTATATTTTTATGAGAAAACGTGCTAGAGGATCATATCAGTTTTTTGAGACATACCACCAGTACCGTTGACCTTTTAATGACTTTAAGTTTTAAACTTGTTTACCTAGATTGTCGATATGTTTATCCACCTAAACTTTAACACATTTCTCAATTGTTCCAAGATATGTTAGGGTAAGAATTATGAAACTTGACTTATTTGTGGTTCCCACTTCTTGAATATACTCCCGTATCAAAATTCCCTAGATTTCATCTTACATGTGAATATAGCGTAATTGATATCTGTATCAGGGTAATGCGATGCCTTGAGAGCTCAGGTTAGTACTACTGTACAGACAAAAAGATGAAGGCTCAACTTTAAGGTGTGTTCCATTTAAAGAATCTTTTCAGCACTGCAAATGATTAGATCTTTCAATACTTTTCAAGATTGCTTGCAGTTTAGGGGTTTATTGCAAAAGTATTATAGAAGTTCTAGGCTATTGCTTCCGCAAAATCAGAAGAACTTGTATAATACCCCAGAAATCAACTATCTATAAAGACCTCGTATCTCAAAATCAGGCCATCTCTCAAACCAAAATGCGGAGTACTAAGTCAATATATCCAAGATATGTTAATCCACAAGTTTAAGTAGTTGTAAAATTTAGTTTATATCCCTGAAACAATTTACTAAACGTGTAAAGCCTAACGACACATCCACAGTCAGACTTGTTTATAACTTTTTAAACTTTACAAATATTTAGCGTACTGTGATAGTCCACTGATGTACTATCATTTCCTTTTTGCGCACACATAACCTCAATTTTCATTTTCAATGTTTTTTTTATATTTTAAGATTTTCTATTGTTTTGGTTTTTTCAATCATTTTATCTACTAAAATGATTTCGAAACGATGTTTTTCAATTTTACAAGAATTTTTTACAATTTTTAAAATTTTTTCTCCCCCTAAAATTGAAAACATCTTATTAAAATCGAAAATAAGAATCTTCCATTTTAACCATTTAATGACTTTTTATGAATGTGAAGCGAGACTACCATTTTGTTTGTGTGGAATATCA
Organism: Scalesia atractyloides; assembly: GCA_947069175.1. NCBI lineage: Eukaryota > Viridiplantae > Streptophyta > Magnoliopsida > Asterales > Asteraceae > Scalesia > Scalesia atractyloides. The sequence goes on from CAMTDV010000015.1 coordinate 38,007,288, forward strand.
CTCCTGTCTCTTGTCTCTCTGTATGAACAACCACTGCTTCTGAAATGACCTTTGGCTTGAAGCTTTGTTATCCTGCACATTCAAACAAACTTTAATCAGTTTTGAATTGGAACCCAATCCATTCTGGATTTAGGTTTACCAAAATCATTAACATCTGAAATAAACAAACATTCACACTCTTTTTGATATTCAAACAGTTTGATAGAAACTTTATTTAAAAATTTTACTTTCTTTGATTTTTTAACTGTTTGAATTATCAAATTTTTCTCCACTACTCTCTCTTTTGTCCTCAGATTTGTATCTGATGAATTCGTTTTACTTGACTGTGAGTAAAATGATTTATTAGAACTTTTATCTGATTTTTAGACGTATCTGAGGACAAAATCTTTTCCAAATACTCTCTAACATTTTTTCTTTTTTTTTCTCAATCTGTCTTTTTGCCCTTGTGATAACTTGACTTTTTATTCTTTGGGCTTCTCTACAATTTTCTCATTTTTCTTCTCTGTTTTCTTCTCCTCTGGTCTTTTCTCCCCCTGAGATTTAACCGATCTTTTTTTCAGATTAGTCGGACAACCCCTGGAAATATGACCTTTAATTTGACATTTATAGCATCTTCTCGTATCAATTCTCTTTTTCAGGCAGTTAACAGCAATGTGTCAACCAAATCCACAGTTGTAACACACTCTGTTATCGTACTAATCTCTCCATTCAGACCAAACACCCAAATCAGCACATTGATTTGACATGTAGTAGTCATCTTTCCTGCTTCTTCTATAAAATTGATTTGACTTTGAAGCACTATGATCCGACCTACACCACTTATTCTCAAATTTTTGTGAGTTTTTATAATGATTGGATGATCGTACCGATGAGCTTTTATTTTTGTTTTGAAAATTTTTAGAATTTTGTTTTTCATGTTGTTTTTGTTCTCCATTCTGCTTAGAAGGTTTTTGCGATGAGCATTCACCTTTTTTAACAGATTGTAGAACAGTTTTTTGAAAATTTTCTTTTAGTTTCAAAATATTTATTTTTTATCATTTTGATCATCGGTATTATCATCACAATACTTTATTATGACATCGTCATAATTTGTGACATTGTCACTTATTGGAATTTCCTTTTTATTCTTATTGAACGGTTTAGGACAGATCTGATCTAACATTACAGATGAAGTCAAAAAACCTTTCAATTATTTTTCTGAATCATCAATTTTATTTTTTGCAATCTCAACATCTTGTTCAAGTTTTCTAATTTTTTCAAGATGCGAGTTTATTATATTTTGTTTTTCAATAACATTTTTATTCAAAACAGATTTATCATTTTCTAAAATTTTTATATTATTTTGAAAGTATTTCACATTTTGTAATTTTTTATTTTCTAAAATTTTTGTTTGATTTTCAAAATTATTTTCATTTTCTTTTAACTTTTTATTTTCTAATGACAAACATTCCAAATCTTTCAAAAGTTTGACATTAATAGTTTTGAATTTTGACAATTTAAGCACACAGATTCAGTACACTTTGTGCAAGGTTTTTCGACCGCCACAATTTGTACCTTTACCACTTCTTTATCAACAATTTTTACCTCTGACTTTACCTTCTTGCTTTTAATCATCTCAGCACGCTCCAGATATTTAGCACGTAGAGCATTCCATAGCTTTTGTGCCGTATCACATTCTGGTAGCAGATTCAAGATATTTCCTTTCACCGACTGCTGTATCAGATTAATCATTTTCTTTTCAGCAAAATAATCATCTTGTTGTTGAGTAGAATATTTGCACTTCTCCAGAATTTGTTGATTTTCATCTCTAGGAATGACATAACCTGTCTCAATCACGACCCAACTACGGAAATGCGTAGCTTTGACCCAGCTCTCAAATTTTCCTTTCCAAACATCATATTCATCTATATTCATCAACATAGGAGGCTTCATGGACTCCATTTCATTTTCCAAACTAATCTGTCGTTCAAAACACTTGAAAAATGATTAGCAAACAGACAATTTTTAGAAAAATTTGACTTTTTAACCGACAATATCAACGTATCGGTTTGCTAAAAATGTTTAAAATTTTTCGGAAAACTTTTTTTTCCAGATTAGAGCTTTAAACTCGTCTCGTCAATATGAATCTAACGATATATAATGTCCGAGACGTTTTTCAGGATTTTCATGCCTTTTTTTTAGAAACCTTGGACAAGTTCAGTCGAACTTGTCACAGTGTGTGAAACTGAGTTATTTAACAAGTTCGGGCGAACTTGTATCACTCAGAATACAAGTTCGAGCGAACTTGTAAGAAAATCAAAGAAATCAGCAAGTTCGGGCGAACTTGGAGAGAATTTCAATCAAGTTTTGATCAAGTTCGGGCGAATTTGATTAAATTTGATAAAAATCAGGCAAGTTCGAGCGAACTTGGCTAAAATCCGTGAAAAATCAATCAAGTTCGGGCGAACTTGATGAAAATGTCAAGTTCGAGCGAACTTGATGTTAAGTTCGAGCGAACATGAGTTATCGGACATGGTTTTTTGCAATTTTTGACATGAATTCGTTTGTTTTAAGCTTTGATCTTTTCGAGGGTTTATCTATTATGGATTTTATGTATTATACTTGAAAATCAGTCCATTTTGTCCATGAATTGTCCAAGAAAAGTTAAAAATGAAAGAAATGAGTAGAGGATGAGATGATTTCAGTCCAATGTCTTCAAATTAGGCCAATCCTGCTTTGATACCACTTGTAGGTCCGTTATACAGATCGTTCGGGCACTAATCTGACAAACGTAAGGTAAACGTACAAAATCCGTTTGCTTAGGCGATTGGATACACTCATTTGTTTCTATTTAATCACCGTTTCATTAATATTCAACTTTACAGATCTTGGAAACACTTTGACAGAGCTTCACCTCTGTCGTGACAAAATTTCTGGAGTTAGAAATGAAACATCAAAGCTCATATTTATACTAACACAAGTTTGCTGGTGGGAATGCAAGTTCGGGCGAACTTGCTTAATCAAGTTCGGCCGAACTTGACTACAACACTACCATTTCAAGCGAACTTGTCCCTTCGACATTTCGCTCCTAAATACTGACTCGATATTATACGATGACGTAGGCAACAGACATATGCATCAACATCTCTTCATCTTTCCTGTGATTGGCTCTCCTATTTATAGAAAGCCTGAATGAATAAACCTTAGTTTATTCTTCTACTTGCACCTGCTAAGAAAAGATTCCCTTAGTTTATTCTTCTACTTGCACCTGCTAAGAAAAGCTTCCCTTGGGTATGTTCAATGAATTTGCATGGGGCAACTTGTTACGTTCAAAAATGGCAAAGACAAGAAGATGAGCAAGTTGACAGGATCAGAAACTGAAGCTTGTCAACTGACCAGAATTTCTGGTATCTTGGGTATCAGAAATTCTGATAACTGTTCTTTTTACCAGAAACTGCTGGTTTCTACCAGAAATCATATCAGGTTTACCAGAAATGATATTTCTGATTGTCTTCTGATAAATCTTATGTGTTTTTGATTATTTTAAGAATGTTTCTTCTCTGTTCTTTTCTTCCTTCTATTGTTAATTTCTTCATTCTTTATGCATGATCTGTTATGATCATATTTTTCTTCAATACTTACATTTAAAGTATCCTAACACAACCCATGATTGAGATTTCATTCGAGCTTTCTTGATGTAAAATTTTGAATCTTTGTTCTCATTTGATTTAGAAGTTTCACCCTTTTCAAAAGTTGTTCTCTCAATTTTAGATTCACTTTTTGGTTTTGAATTCTTCTTGGGTTTTGAATAGAACTTTTTCTCATTCTTCTCTAGATCATCTAATGACACTTCAATAAGTTTGAATAGTTTATCAATATGATCTTCTTTCACATTCCGAATCAGAAAACTATCGTCAAAATATAGTCTATCAGAGTCCTTAACTCATTACAACGTTAGGATCATCACTTAGGCTATTTTCCGATGAAGTATCTTCATATGCGGATTGTGTTTAAGAACTATTTAAACTTGAATCGGCGCTTTCAAAGCTGCCATCATCAGAATCATTTCCCAAAACGTTTTCAACCACATTTTTCACTACTGATTCACTGTCATCATTAGATGTCGTGTAGATTACATCAATATTCTCAGGCAACTTATCATTTGTTTCTAATAAAAGTGTTACATTAAGTGCCTTTTGTAGGACCGATCCTCGATGCTAAGGAACCTAAATTTGATATCTAATGTCCATAATAGCGGAAATATTACGTCGTGTTTACCAATAGACAAGATTTAATCAGTTAATCATCATTTTTATTGATCAAACCTTCTGGTTACAAACTGACAGAGCTTCGCTCCAAAATGCCAAAGTTACAAATGAAGTAGGCTAGCTAGGTATTTATAGTGATGGAAGTTCACACTAGGGAGACACAAGTTCGCCCGAACTTGCCTTAGCAAGTTCGGCCAAACATGTCCTAACATGTTACTCATGGGCGAACTTGCATCAACTTTACATAAATACAACATTCACCTAGACTATTCAGCTCTATATTAGACAGACTCGATATAAGACTAAGACATAGACATCGTGCACCAACAGACTCCCCCTTGGATATAGTTTTCGTCTTTTATCATTCTTCAAAACTTTGTCTTCATATAAACGTTAACGCACACGACCGAAGAAGTTCTTGTACGGCTTCCTTCGTCATTCTTGCTTTGGATCAGGCGTTTGATCAGTTGGCGGTGGTCTTTTAAAATTAGCCATTCTTAGAGAACTTTGCCTTACCGTTTTTTCCATTCTTTCTTTAATCGCCTCATTTCTTTTTTCCTCCTTTAAAAACTCAACTCATTCTAACTCTCTCTACTTCGTTTGCCACATTTTTCCAGAATTGACTTTGCGCGCATAGCAAACATTCACAACTTTCTGAAACTGCATAGCTTGTACTTTTTCACGTTCTTCAATACAATCTTGTTGTAGAACAAGGTTTTGATATCTTCTCTCGAGCAGTTCACAAGCCACATAGGATCTAGAATCCTTATCGTCCTCCATAAACCCCTCATACCCTGATAACCCATCACCTCAACCCTTTTCTTTGATATATCCAAGTGTTCTTCAAACTATAGAACAATAACTGCTTCACAAGTAGCTGGATCTATTTGCCACCACTTGAACAAAGGATAGAAGTCTTGTTCAATCGGCATTAGCGGCATATTTCTCATGGCACTTGGACGTTTCATGATCAACGTTATGTCCTTTTCTCCCATTTTCTTGTTTGTCTTAATTCTGCGGCCAGGAATAAAAGGCTTCAAGTAGTTGAATTCTTTCACCGCTTCATACTTGATCATTTTCCACAATAACTAATCAATAAACTTCATGTGATATGTAACATTCACAGTATGCACTAACTCTTCCACATCCCAATAAGGTAAAGTCTTGAAATCAGAAAGATACTTGAAGTATTGCCCAGCAAATTCTCTTTTGATTGCATAAACATTCAGCTCCTTGAACCATCCCCAACTCAAAATATCCCCCAAAGAAACATCTTTACCTCTGGTAAAGAATGCTAGAGGACGTCGAAACTTACGTTCGCGAGGCATCTCTTTAAACCAAGACTTCTTCGCTTGAGCTATTTCTTCTTTAGTCATGGGCTTAGGGACTTTACCCTCTCGGACTGATTCAACAATTCTTTCCTTCAACATGTCTTTGTCTAACTGCTTGTACATCTCCTCGAAAGTAGGAAAACTATCTGTATTAGGACCGATGTACTTCGAAGTATGATCCGTTTCATCATCAGAAGACCAATCCTCTACGATCGTTTGGCTCAAAAGTGTTAACGTTCAAAACTTCCTCGAAATCAAACTCTAAACTTTCAGCTTCAACTTCAACAAATCTCGCCAAATCTTCTTTTTAGTAATTGTGCACGTACTCACCTTCTTCCACATTATGTTCCAACATCAACATTAACGGCTTTGTGGGTACTGCAGCAACTGGCTTTGCAAAACGATCAATATTCAACAAATCAATATCATCAGTTGGCCCTTTCTTCCCTGACTCCCCCTCACTTTTATCATCCATCTTGTTCGATTCGTCATCCATTAGAGAAGAGAAATCAAATTCACTTGCGATTTTGGCTTCAGTAATCGTTATACCAACACCACCCTGATCGTCATCATCATTGTCATCGTCACCAACATTCCAATCCTCATAACCAACTTCCTCTTCATCCTCTTTATCATCTTTCTCAGCTTCTTCAGCGTCTTTTTCTTCAGAAGCAGTGATAGGATCAGAAAGTTTGACAGATTCGTCAACCTTTGGAATATCAGACTCAGAAGCTAGAATCACATCACCAATAGACTTCTCTGCAGCTACAGAAGAAGGAGGTGCTTCACCTTCAACATCCTTCCCTTTACCGCTCGCAGCTAATTCTTTCTCAGAATGTTCTTTAGCTTCCTGTTGATCTAGACGATCATATTCTTTGATGAAGTCGATACCCAGTGCATTAGATAACACTTTCTGCATCCTGGAGAATCTTCGATCATATAGGGCTTGAATTGACTTTAACTCTGAAATTTCTGTCTGCATTTTCTCATTCGCATCTTGCAGTCTTTCGATCAATGCTTTAAAATACTAACACTCATTTTCCAACACTTTAATTTTGTCATCCAAAATATCTTTCTCAACCACACTTTGATTCATCTTCTGAATAAGCTCTGCTTTTTGAACTTCATTCTGTGCTAATGCCTTGACACGTTTTTCCAGAAGTTCAACGTTCATCTCTGGAAAGAAATCTTTTAAATCCTGCAGACTTATCGGATCGCTATGCATATCACCAAAAATATTAGGCCCTCTTGGAGTTTTTGGTGCTGACTTTGGAGTCGCAGTCTTTGGTGTAGACTTCTTTGGCGTAGAGATTTCAAGAACAGAAGTCGTTGCAGCAATTGGAGACTGAGTAAGCCAGTCACAGGAGGTTCTTGTGTAACTCCTTGACTTTCAGTCTCAGCATGAATAATAACAGGAGGTTCTTGTGTAGGAGGTTCTTGTGTGGCTCCTGTCTCCTGTGCACCAGAAGGTTCTTGTGGGGCTTTTGTGCTTTTCATCTTTCCAATATACTTTCTGCTTGCTGCTTTTCTTTTCTTGCCTTTCGCTTGAGGAGATCCGGTGGTCTTTGTTAATGAAATAGTAGCAGACTTTACATGTTTTGCCTTTTTCTTAGGCCTCTCCTCATCGGACTCTTTTTCTACATTAGGATCAAAATCAGCATCCAATTCTCTTTCTTTCTCTACTCTAATCTCTGCCTCAGTTTTCTGGCTCTTTCACCGGAATTTCTTCATCAGAATCATCTTCTTGTTCAGAAGTAGCAGATATAACATCGTCTTGAGTCGCTTTCACAGTCTCTTGACTCTCAATAACAACTGCAGCACTTGATCCAGCAACTGCTTCAACATTCTCTGGTTCATCTTCGTCGAGCATAGTTTCGACTTTCTTCGCAGCATGTTTCTTTTTAGGCTTATCAGCTTCTGCCTTTAAGAACCATTCGCTCCTTGCCTTTGGTTTGAAATCTTTAAACCACTCTTTTTCAGCATTAAGCTCTTTCTCATCGTCGCTACCATCTTTCCTCCATTTATTTTCTGGCGGCACGATATAGTTTGGATCTTTGATAGCTCCAAAAACTTGTTTTGCAACAGGAGCTGAAGCTTGCTTCTGAAACTTTATCAGCTTCTTCACTGTCGTCTCATCAAGATGAACTAGATAAAGCACATCCTTCAGATCCCGTTCTAATATTCTTGTATTTCTCATCAATCAACATCTGCACGAATCTTGGATAAAGACAAAGTCTTGAATCCTCCATGTTCTTCGACATGTGAGTAAAAACTAACTTCGAGAAGTTGAACGGCTTTTTTCAGAATAAGTGCCGTTGCCATGCAAGCTAAATAGTCTTGAACATCATCTAAACCTGCCTTGCGATGGCTGAATGTGTGAATATAGCATGCATCAGAAGCTTATAGGGATTTGGCACCTCCCCTTTCTTCAATGTCGGCTTATTCACGCTTCCTTTATATCCCATTCTAAAGAAACAACCACGAACCATCTTTTCGTCTAAATAAATTGGATCATCTTCACTATCATTGAATTACAGAATCCGTCGAATATCATCTTCAGTTACAGAAATCTTCTTAACCTCGTTTCCAACTCGTACCGACGAATTAATCGTCTTCTGATCATCAGTCAAACTTGCGTTTGTCAAGAAATGAAAAATATGAGATTTGTATGACACTGTGCGCTCTGTGATAGCTCGGTGAATAGGACTTTCTTCTAAAAATTTCAATATACTCTCGTATTCCTTAAGCGATGGACAAATCGTCTTATCGAGCGTAATACATGTGTTACGCGTCTTTGAAAACTCAACAGAAATTATACGCTCTGGTTCTTGAACCTGAAAAATGATGCAAAACAATTAGCATGCTTTTCGAGAAAAGTTACAAAATTTTTCTAACACTTTTATCAAGTTCGAGCGAACTTGACATGTGTGTTATATCAATCTGTTTTACCTAAGTTCGCCCGAACATGCTTTATCAACATGTTCATTATATAAGTTCGGACGAACTTATGCTCTAAACAAAAATTCAGAATTTCACAAACCAAGTTCGGTCGAAGATGCATTAAGTTCCTTTTACTCAATTTGATAACAAGTTCTATTATTCAAGTTCGGTCGAACTTGACAACAAGTTCGGCCCAACTTGTCATCTCTTTCAACCCAACTAACTATTCAATATGAAAACAACCATTTCAGATCAATCAAAAACGTTTGCGTGGTCGATTTTAAGTGTAGATTCTGAGTTTATGTTCAATTTAGTCCAACAACACCTAGAACTATATGATTTTGTGTTTTCAGATCATGTTTCGATCGTTAACAGTCCAAACATGGTTCAAAGATCAATTTTATACCTCGGCCATTGTAGATGGTGTGTAAATCACAAAAAAACAATCAAATTTAGGCAGCGTAACAGTATGATTTTGCCAATTTCACTCAGATCTCTTTCAATGTTCAAGTTCGCTCAAAGACTTTGGTTTTGAGTTCGGCCAAACTTACTTAGGTATTTATACCTAGGTAAGTTCGGGTGAAATTGCAAAGCCCATAACTCAAGCCCAATCCAAGTTCGAGCGAAGTTAGCATTTTATACTCAGCAATCCATCTGCAAGTTCGGTCGAACTTGCTATTTGTTAAACTTAATTTGCTTAGCAAGTTCGGCCAAACTTGCGAAACACAAACTTCAAAATTTTCAAACTTTTCATTTTAACCCCTGAACTTTCCAACTTTTTACCAGTTATGAAAATCCACTCAGTTGACCAAGTCCAAGCTAATGACCTTGGTTAACCGATTTGTCTGCCGAGTCCAAGTTAATGACCCTTGTTTGACCCGTTACGAACAAACTGTTGATCTTTTTCAAAATCAAAGTTTCAAATTAATGAACTTTTTATCGTTTTGACTTTTCAGATTTTACAGATTAGCTCCAAGCCCACTGTCAAAGAGATTCCCATCAGTTCTAGCATATTACCAGACTTCGAAGATCCGTTCTCCAACATTGGTTTGCTGAAAACAATGTAGAAATAAAATCTTTTTGAATTTTTGTAAGTTTATGCTAAAACACACTGAAAATCTTTTTGGTTTTAATCTGTAATGATAAACTATGTACAGGACAAAGTAAACTATATACAAACATATTTTACAGACATATTTTTGTGAATTCGTGTCTAAGGATCATATCAGTTGATTGAGACATATCACCAGTACCGTTGACCTTTAAATGACTTTAAGTTTTAAACTCGTTTACCTAGATTGTCGATATGTTTGTCCATTTAAGCTTTACCACGTTTCTCAACTATTTCAAGATATATTAAGGTAAGAATTATGAAACTTGACTTATCTGTGGTTCCCACCTCTTGAATATACTCCCGTATCCAGATTCCCTAGATTTCATCTTACACGTGAATATAGCATAATTGATATCTGTATCTGGGTTATGCGAGACCTTGAGAGCTCAGGTTAGTACTACCGTACAAACAAAGAGATGAAGGCTCGTCTTTAGGTGTGTTCCACTTAAGGAATCTTTTCAGCACTGCAAATGATTATATCTTTCGATATTTTTCAAGTTTTGCATGCAGTTTAGGGTTTATAGCTAAAGTATTATAAAAGCTCTAGGCTATTGCTTCCGAAAAATCAGAAGAACTTGTATAATACCCCAGATATCAACTATCTATAAAGACCTCGTATCTCAGAATCAGTCAATCTTTCAAACGAAATTTCGGAGTACTAAGTCCATATATCTAGGATATGTTAATCCACAAGATTAAGCAGTTGTAAAATTTAGTTTATATCTCTAAAACAGTTTACTGAACGTGTTAAGCCCATCGACACATCCACAGTAAGACTCGTTTATTACTTTTAAACTTTCCATTTCATTAGCATACTGTGATAGTCCACTGATGTACTATCATTACCTTATATGACACTGAATTCTTTTTGTCTTTTTCAATGTTTTTGTACATTTTGAATTTTTCATATGTTTTTGGATTTTAAAATTTTTCGAATGTTTTTGTATTTTCTCTAACATTTCTCCCCCTAAAATCAAAAACATCTTTTTGGATTTTAGTTTTTAACAAAATTCTAAACTAGAAAGATATTTACAAACCAATGTGGATCACGCGAACTCGTCGTCCGATCCGTATTCAACCTCAGCGTCCGCACCTGTCAGCAATTTTTTCATACCATTAATTCTCAGCAAGTATTTAAACCGTGACAAAGAAAATGGTTTAGTATAAAAATTAGCCTTTTGTTTTTCGGTGTAGATTTTTTCTATTCGCACCAATTTCTTTTCGTAGCAATCACGAATGAAATGACAACGAATTTCAATGTGTTTTGTGCGTGAGTGATGAACCGGATTTTTAGTTATATCTATGGCTGTTTTGTTATGAACAAACAGCGGAGTGTCTAAAAATTGCAGACCATAGTCTCTCATCTGCTGTTGAATCCACAGAATCTGTGAACAACAGCTGGAGGCTGAGATATACTCAGCTTCACAGGTAGAGAGAGCGACCGTAGTCTGTTTCTTACACTGACAGATTACCATTCTTGTTCCGAAGAACTGGCATCCCGCTGTAGTTGATTTTGAATTCAACTTATCTACACCAAAATAAGAATCAGCATAGCCTGTGAGGTCGAAATTGTCGTTCTTTGGGTACCACAAGCCGGTGCTTGGGCATCCTTTCAGGTATCTGAAGATTCGTTTCACAATCTGCATGTGTAAGATCCTCGGGCTTGACTGATATCTGGCGTAGAGGCAGGTTGGATACATAATATCTGGGCATGATGCCGTCAGATACAACAGCGATCCAATCATCGATCTGTATAACGTCCCGTCAACTTTGGCTCCAGTCTCGTCAATGCAAATCCCGTGATTTAGAGCACGAGGCGTAGATAGAGGCTTCAAGCTTTCCGTTCCAAACTTCTTCAAGATGTCGTGAACATACTTAGTCTGATGAATGAAAATACCATCCGGAAGCTGATCTACTTGCAAACCAAGAAAGAACTTCATTTCGCCCATCGAGGATATTTCGAATTTCTTTTTCATGATTCCCTCAAACTCCTTGTAGAGACTATTGTTTGTAGATCCAAAGATGATGTCGTCGACGTAGATTTGAACTATAATCAGATGACCATCAACTTCTCTTGTGAAAAGAGTACTATCCACAGTTCCTCTGATAAATCCGTTGCCGACGAGATGTTGCGATAACGTTTCGTACCAAGCTCTCGGGCTTGGTGTAGACCATAAAGAGCTTTATCCAGGAGGTATGCTTTCTTCTTGTTAAGTGGATTGACAAACCCCGGTGGTTGTCCAACGTACACCTTCTTCCGTAATTTTTCATACAGAAAAGCCGATTTGACATCCAATTGATAGACTTTAACTCTTTCCATGATGCGAAAGCTAGAAAGATTCGAATAGATTCCAAACGAGCTACTGGTGCGTATACTTCTGTGTAATCTATCCCTTCCTGCTGGTGAAATCCCTTGACAACAAGCCTAGCTTTGTTACGAACAATAACCTCTCTATCATGACGTTTACACTTAAAGACCCATTTTGTATCAATCACTTTCTAATTTTCTGGTTGGTCTTCAAGCTTCCACACTCCCAACTTCTCAAACTGCAATAGTTCTTCTTGCATTGCTTGTACCCAGTTTTCATCGGCTAAAGCTTCATTAACTGTCTTTGGCTCTATCTGAGAAATGAAACATGAATAGAAGCAATAGTTCTGGTTGGAGCAACGGGAGTGTAGAAACAATTGAGTGCTTTGTTAGTTTGATTTCAAGTTGTAACACCAATTTTTAGTTCTCCTATAATATTCGTCGAATGATGGTACGAATATGATCGCGGCAATTCTTCACTTGGAACATCTATTGAGTTTTGCTGATTCGTGATGTTGAGATTAACGACCAATTCAACGTTTTGAGAGCTTGATGAAACTTCATTTCTGTTGCTCGGGTCTGCAGATTGATTAAGAAGACTTGTTATCTGCTCCACTTCCTCGTCTGAAGAAGATGATTCCCCATCAGCATCAAATATCGGTGCTTCATCTGAATCAGAATTCTGATTCTGAGGCATACGGGGCTCCGATGTTGTATTCACTGGTTCAGTAGAGGCATTTGTTGGAGGAGTAGTAGGTGTTGCTAATGTTTCAGAAACATTTTCAGCCGGAACACCACTATTACTTGAACTTGAGCAAGAAGAAGATGGATCCAACATGGGTTGATTAACCACAATTGGTCGAACAATTTGTTCTTGATTTGCTGACTGGTTAAGATAATATAACGCTGCAACTTCTTCGTCAGACGGTTCTTCGGGCAAGTCAAATGACTTCCAAAGGTCTTGATAATTAATAGCCACGTGCCACCTCTCCTTTGAATAGGATCTGTGTAGTTAAAACAATCCACGTGTTGTGCTTCAATAACCTTTCTCAACGAAGGAACATATACTCTTCTCAACGGACTAGCATATCTGACAAAGAAACCTTCAAGAGATTTAGCTCCGAATTTGCCATCTTGATCGATTACAGTGCATGGCGCACCGAATGGTTCTAAGAACTTCAAATTTGGCTTTCGTCAGTTTATCATCTCAAAACATGTTTTCTTTGTAGGTTTGACAATGAGAACCTTGTTTAGCGTGTAGCAAGCCGCAGCAACCGCTTCACTCAAGAAGCTGATTGGAAGTTTAGAATCTGCAAGCATAGTTCTCGCAGTTTCAATCAAAGTTCTGTTTTTCTGTTCAGCTACTCCGTTTTGCTGTGGAGTATAAGGAGCACTAAACTCGTGTAGAATCCCTTTTGTGTTGCAGAATTCCTTCATTTTGTTATTCTTAAACTTTGTGTCGTTGTCACTTCTAATGCTCTGACTGACAGATGATAAAGGTTCTCGAGTTTCTTGAATAGAATAACCAAGTCCTCGAACGTTTCGTCTTTTAATTCTTGAAGAAATACCCATGAATATCTCGAATAGTCATCTGTCACGACCAAGCAGTATAAGTCTCCTGAGATGCTTCGAGCATTTAAAGGACCAAATAAATCCATGTGGAGACATTCTAATGGCAACTTGATTGAGTTTAGAATTTTCTTTGGATGAGATTTCTTGATCTGCTTTCCCTTTTTACATTCTAAGCAGTGATTAGACATATTAAAGCTCCAAAGATTTACACCTTCCACAAGATCATTATGAACCAAGAAATTCATTTTTCGCAAATGAATATGCCCCATCTTACGATGCCAAAGAATAGAATCCTTTTCAGTAGCCTTTGTCACAAAACATTGCGCTGATTTTGATGAAGTGGTAGCGACACCCATATCAAGAACATATAGATCTTCTCTCGAGGTGCTTGCATCAGAATCCACTCATCAGGTATTTTGAATCCCGGATTCAAGATAATACACTCTTTGTCATTGAAGTGTACCGTGAACTTCTTGTCACAAATCTGTGATATGCTCAGAAGATTGTTTTCCAACTCTGCAATATAATTCATGCGATCGAATAAAATGGAAGCCATTGGAGAGTTTTCCCTCGGCGACTATCCTTCCACCCTGGTTTCCTGCAAATCCAACATATCCACCATTCATAGCTTTAATGTCGAATAGCAACGCTTTCATTCCCGTCATATGTCTGGATGCTCCACTATCCACAATCCACTTAGAAAGTACGGATCTCTGGAGCCCCTGCACATTTCAACAATCTATTTAAAAAGCGAGACCCAAGCCTTTTTGGTCTTGGGTTGAATTGGATGACCATCATCAAAATCAAACTCACACTCATCAGCATAATCGAATCCACACTCATCTGCATAATCAAATTCATATTCATTATCTGGATTTTCTGTAATGTTTATGTTTGAAAACTTTACTGTCTTTTTATCTTTTGAATTGTTACCACTTGTAGTTTTGACATTTTCAGATGTGGTTTCAATTATGATTTCAGATTTTGATTCTTTTGTGTTATCCGTCTTTACAAGCTCAGACTTAATAACACTGGATGTTGTTGACCGTTTCTTTGCAATCCAAGCTTGAGATTTGATGTTAGCCTTCTTGATGTAAATTTTTTTTTCATTAGCCTTTGAAGTTTCACCTTTTTCAAAAAATGAATTTTCAAACTTAGGTTTGACTTCAGCTTTTGATTCATTTCTTTTCAAAATCTTTACAGGTTTATAAACACTGGTTGCTTCGGTTTCACAACATTTGAACTTTCTTTCCTTCGAAGATAAGCCGACTTTGATTTCGGACAGTAACATGCAATATGACCAATTTCATAGCACTTGAAACAAATCCGAGAATCATGTGGATATCCTTTAATGTGTTTTACACCACTTGTTTTGACACCACTTGCAGTTTTGGCTTTATCTCGAAGTTCTTTCTCTTTCTTGAACTCATAGTTTGATTGTTTCCCGATAAAACTTTCCTCATGAACCGTATTCATCCCATATACAAAATTCATGTTTTTATTTTGTATTCATGAAATGGTGACACTTTCTTTTTAGGTTCATCTGATTCTTCTAATGCCAACCAAGCCCTCCGGTTTTCCGGATGATCACCACCATTCCTTTGGTAGTTATTTCTTTTAGGTTTGGAATAGAATTTCTTTTCATTGATCTCCAGATCATCTGATGTGACTTCCACGAGTTTAAAGAATTTGTCTAACAATTCTTTCTTCACGTTCTGAATCGGAAAACTATCATCAAAGTACAATCTATCAGAATCCTTAATCTTGTACATCACAATATTAGGATCATCACTTAGATTGTCATCCAATGACTAATCGTCATCTTCAGACTGTGAATCAGAATTCTTTGAGCTCGAGTCGGCGCTTTTGAAGCTGCCATCATTAGAATCGTTCAAAACATTTTCAATAACCTTTTTTAACGATAGCATTGTCATTACTCGTTTTAGTGTAGATTACATCAATGTTTTCTGGCAACTCAATTTTCTTTTCGGATAACAACTCAATGTTGAGTGCCTTATCCATCCCATAGGGGTGGAGGAACATTGCTGTATTCTTTACCAATTTTCTTTTTCGGTTTCTCTTTCGATGGAATTGTCGGAAGAATGTGATCAATGACATATGCGTTACAGGTGTAACTTCTCAAAAGTTGTTGAACACGCTCTGTTTCAATTGTCATGTCCTGGAGTTGTTGCTTAGTTTCAGCAATGGTGTTAATATAGATATTAATCGCTTTTTGCTTATCCATTACTGTTCCTTTTAACATCCTTATTGTATCATGTTGTTCGATGTTATTTCTATCAAGCCTTCCATAATCGTTTTTCATTTTATCATACGCTTCCTTCATTGTGCGATAATCGTAATTCAAAAGTTCATTATGCACGTTGTTTTCAGTGATGATTTTTGATTTTTCGGCACACTCAAAACATGGTTCAGTACATTTTGTACAAGGTTTCTCAACCTCTACAAGTTGTACTTTGACAACTTCATTTACCTCTAGACCTACCTTGGTTATATTTGCCATCAAGGCTTTGTCGGCAATGTCCTTGATGTTTTCGGTATTCACTTCTTTAGTAACATCAATGACTACTTCATCAGTTGATTTCTTCTCGGAAACTTGTTCCTGAGAACTTCCATCAAAATGACCTGCAAAACTTTCACAAGAGTTAGGAGATAAAATTCCTTGCATTTGCATATGAATATATTCCTCTTCTTCACGTTGTTGTTGCAGATATTGTTCCAGCAGAATATTCTCCAAAGCCGCTGCTTCTTCTGCAGATGTATCTTCAACTTCTCAGCCATCAACGCAACTCTGGTCTTCTTGCCGATGTAGGAATTCCAATCAAAACCATCATCTTCGTTTGATGCAACCATAGCTTTCTCATTGCTGCTGCTATTTGGTTTCTCTTGGATTTCAACCTGAGTCCTCTTTGGGAAAGGCTTATACTGAAGTGACTTCTTGTAATACTCGGTGCCTCCTCCGAACGGACTCTGATTTCCTGTTGCTTCAGGATTTTTGCATTCTCTCTTGAAGTGACCCTTTTGGCGACATCGAAAACATGTAACTTTTGACTTGAAGCCCAACTTGTTGCTAGATTTTCTGATATCTCGGCCAGTGAGAGCAATGAACTTTGTGACCCTTTGGATAATAGATGCTAAACACCACTTAATATCCATTAATTCAAGTTCTTCTTCATCCACTTGGTCATAATCTTATGCCGTCATTTCAGGATTTCCAATTTTACCGGCTACAAGACTTTCGTATGACTCCAGAACAGTGGCGAGAAGAGACAATGTTGTTTAGCAACTTGTTCCGAAACAACATTGTTCAAATTCACTGCGATGTTGCACTTGTATACATTCGAATCAGAATTTGTTTGTTGATTCTGATTTGCTTGACTTTGATAAGATGAATTTGAACCAGTGCTTGAGTACGAACTCTGTGGACTCTGATCATAATGAGGCTGTGATTGACTCTGGTTCTGTGGAGAAGCATTCATGTTCGCACTAAATGATGTCCCAATTTTCGGACTTGAAATATTGTCTTGCATTCCACTTTGGTAGTACAACCCAACGTCTTGAACTACATTAGCGTTCTTAGACTTTGCTGTCTTCAGATGCTCCATTTCGTGGCCCTCGAGTTTGTCGATAAATGTTGACAACTTGAAGAATTCCCATTTATCACTATTCTTCAGAACCATCAAATAAGTATTCCATTCACCATCTGGTAGTGCGTCAGCAAGCTTGTCGATGTATTCTTGTTCTGTCTTCTCGAGACCGTGTCTTCGCATTTGAACTTTAAGATGACAAAAGCGCTAGATCATTTGCTTCATGGTCTCATTCTTTAGCATGGTGAAGATATCAAACTCTTTTAGAATAAGTGCCTTTTTATTTTTGATCATTTCGGCACTACCTTGATACTTCTTCTGTAATGACAACCAAAGATCTCCTGCAGTAGTATACTCTGGCAGCAAAATCAGGATATCCTCTTTGACAGACTGTTGGATGAGACTGATCATTTTTTTCTCAGCGATATATTCTTCTTTCCGTACCGTCGAGTAACTGTACTTTTCAAGGACTTGCTGATGTTCATCTATCGGAACAGTGTAGCCTCTTTCAATTGGCACCTAGCCAGCAAAGTGCATGGCTTGAACCCAATATGTGAATTTCTCCTTCCATGCTTCATACTCGTCCATGCTCATTAGCTTGGGCGGTTTAACAGTCGTACCCATTTCGTTATCAAGATTGACTTGATGAATCACATTAGCATTTGACGAACTAGCTCTGGACATAAAAGCTCTTTGTATATCATCCATTGTGAATAACGAGATGTGTATACTGAAAATAATCAAAAACTTTTGAAAACAATTAGCACTACTACAAGTTCGGTCGAACTTGTAGTAACAATGAAGAATTCTTGAGTTTATCACAAGTTCAGTCGAACTTGTGATATTTGTTTTGAAAGATTTGATTTATCTTCGGTCGAACTTGAGACACAAACAACCAGATCTTCGAGTGAACTTGCTAACAGGACTTTGGTGAAACACTAGCAAGTTCGGGCGAACTTACTCAAATATCCTTGATATTACACAAGTTCGGTAGAACTTGCTATAAAATCAGTGAAAAATCAGTAACTTCGAGCGAACTTGATCAAGATTTCCTCAAATACCACTTAAGTTCGAGCGAACTTGCTAAAAAATCACTTGAAAAGTGACTTTTTATATCATGTTCGGCCGAACTTGATTAACAAGTTCGATGATTAGGGTTTTGGAAAACATGGTTTTTTCAAAATTTTGACATGATTTCGGTTGAATTTGGTCTCCAATCTTTCAAGTGTTTATCTTTGTTGTATTTTTCATGATATATTCAAAATTGAAAAGATTTTAACCGTGAATTCTTTATTTTTGATGAAAAAGTTAAGAAAAATAGAAGAATGGAGTAGAAATAGAAGTGTTCTTGTCTTGATACTATCAAATCAGGCTGTTCTAGCTCTGATACCACCTGTAGGACCGATCCTCGATGCTAAGGAACCTAATTTAATATCTAACGTCCATAATAGCGGAATATTACGTCGTGTTTACCAGTAGACAAGATTTAATCAGTTAATCGTCAGTTTTATTTATCAAACGTTCTGGTTACAAACTGATAGAGCTTCGCCTACAAAATGCCAAAGTTACAAATGAAGTAGGCTAGCTAGGTATTTATAGAGATGGAAGTTCGCCCTAGGGAGACACAAGTTCGCTCGAACTTGCCTTAGCAAGTTCGGCCGAACATGTCCTAACATGTTACTCATGGGCGAACTTGCATCAACTTTACATAAATACAACATTCACCTAGACTATTCAGCTCTATACTATACAGACTCGATATAAGACTAAGACACAGACATTATGCACCAACACCTTTTCAATTCCTTCCACTTTCTTGCGACAGTAACTTGCGCACAATGGAGGTGGAACATTGCTATAATCACCATGCTTCTTACCTTTTGGTTTCACATCATTTTCTTTCGACATAATTGTTGGAAGAATATGATCGATGACATAAGCGTTTGGTGTATAACTAAGCAACAACTGTCTTACTCGTTCAGTTTTAATTTTCATTTCTCGAAGCTCATGTTTTGTTTGAGCAATGGTGTTAATGTACATATTAATTGCTTCTTGTTTTTCAATTACCGTTGCTTTTAACATTCTTATTGTGGCACCTTGTTCTAAGTTAGCTTTTTCAACATTGCTATAAGTGCCTTTCATCTTATCATAAGCTTCCTTCATTGTACGATAATCATATCTAAAATTTTCATTATGCACCACCAATTCGTTTATGATTATTGATTTCTCAGCACATTGCTCACAAGGTTTTGTGCCCTTTGTGCATGGTTTTTCAACCTCCACAACTTTCACAACTTCTTTTTCAATCACCTTGACCTCTGAAGCTAACTGTTTCATATAAGCCATCATTGCTTTGTCACCAATCTTTATGAGGTTCTCTTCATTCATTTCCTTTGTCACATCAATGACCTCCTCGACTTCTGGTTTCTTTTCTTCAACCACTTACTCTTTCGATGTATTTCCAAAGCAACCTGCAAAACTAGATTGAAGATTAGGAGGAATAATGTTCTTCATCTTTGTCTCATGATAGATCATCTCCTCTTCTTCTGTTCTTTGCAAATCCTCTTCTAAGATTACATTCTCAAGAGCTGCATCATCAATTGTTGACTTCGGCTCTTCCACAATATCGGCCATCAACACGACACCAGTTTTCTTGGAAATATATTTATTCCAATCAAACCCTTCATCCTCATGCGCAACAACTAAAGCCTTCTCATTTGTCTTTGACGAATCGTCTTGTACTTCAACTTGAGTTTTCTTTGGATATGGCTTATACTGCAACGCTTTCTTATAATAGTCATTGTTGTTGCCAAAAGGACTTTGATTGCTGCTTGCTTCTTGATTTGTGCGCTCGCGTTTGAAATGCCCCTTTTGTCTGCATTTGAAGCACGTAACTTTCGACTTATCAAATCCAAGCTTATTGCTCGAATTTCCAATGTCTCTTCCAGTTAGCGCGACAAACTTCGTGACTCTTCTGATAATTGATGCTAAGCTCCATTTGATATCCATCAGTTCAATTCCTCTTCATCAACCTGGTGGTCAGCCGTCATTTCTGGATTTTCGATCTTTCTGATCTTCCCCGCAACTAAGCTTTCGTATGATTCGAGTACGGTTGCAAGAAGCGATATATGTTGTTTAGCCACTTGTTCAAGGAAAACATTCTTCAGATTACTGAAATACATTTGGATCAGAACTAGAATGATTTGTCTGAGTTGTCTTATTGGTTTGATTCTGGAACGGAGAATTTGAGCTAGCACTCGAATATCCTGTGTTCGGAGGACTCTGATCATAACTCGGGTATGATTGAGTGTTTGGTTGACTTTGGAACGAATGATTCGAAGAATTCATATTCGCACTAAATGTCGTTTGAATTTTCGGACTCGAAATCTCCTGAACACCACTTTTGTAGTACAAACCAACGTCTTGCACAACATTTGCATTCTTTGATTTGGCCATTTTTAGCATCTCCATTTCATGTCCTTCTAATTTGTCAATGAAATCTGATAGCTTGTAATGCCTCCAACTTGGACTATTCTTCAATACCATCAAGTAGGTCGACCACTCCCCCTCAGGAAGTGCATCCGCCAATTTATCAACCGTTTCTTCATCACTTTTATGAATATCGTGTCTCCGCATCTGAACCATCAAATGACAATATCTATCGATCATCTGTTTCATGGTTTCACCTTTGATCATCGTGAAAATGGCAAACTTTTTCTTGATTAAAGCCTTCTTGCTTTTAATCATCTCGTCACTTCCTTGATATTTAGCACATAGCGCATTCCACAGCATCTGTGACGTTTTGCATTCAGTTAGCAAGATCAAGATGTCTTCTTTCACTGATTGTTGTGTCAGACTGATCATTTTCTTCTCTGTCACATATGCATCTTTAAGTTCTGGTGTAAACTTCACCAATGAAAGATCTTGATCACGTTCATCCTTTGGCCATGTATACCCCGTTTGAACAGCAACCCAACTGTAGAAGTGATTTGCTTGAACCCAGTTCATGAACTTTTCTTTCCAACCTTCAAATTCATCCATGCTCATCAACTTTGGTGGCTTAACCGAAGTTCCCATCTCATTATCCAGATTCATCTGGTTTGCCGTGTTTGCATTTGCGTTCACATTTGATGTAGAAGCCACTGTTGAAGCAAAGGCGTTATGGAAATCATCCATCTCAAAAATCAGACGATTACAACTGAAACACGTTCAGAAACACTTGAATTGATTAGCAAACTGACAAGTTCTGGCGAACTTGTGCAGAAAAAAAAATTCAGATTTAATTTTAACAAGTTCGGGCGAACTTGTTTAAAGATTTCTGAAAATTTTCAATTTTAAGCAACTTCGGGCGAACTTATATTGACTTTTGAAAAATTTTCCAAGTTTTACCAAGTTCGGGCGAACTTATGTAAAATTTCAACATGATTTTGACAAGTTCGGGCGAACTTGATAAAAACTCTCTGAAATTCCAACAACTTCGCGCGATGTTTTTTAAAATCAACAAAAATGAAGATTTTAAATCAAGTTCGGGCGAACTTGATGTATAAGTTCGAGCGAAGTTGAGTTATAAAACATGGTTTTTTGACATTTTTTGACATGAAATCGATTGAATTTGGTTCTGAAACTTTCAAGAGTTTGTTATTAGATGATTATGTATGACATATTCAAATTTAAGCCATTTTTAACTGTGGATTCCTCAATTTTGTGAAAAATTGTAGAAAAATGAAAGAAATGGGTAGAAATAGAGAGTATCTTGTGTAGATGTCAGCAAATTAGGTGTCCATGGCTCTGATACCACTTGTTAGGATCGCTCCTCCACTGCATAGGAACGTAATTTGTATCTAAAGTCATTGTAAGCAGAAATTACGTGACTTGTTAATCGAATACACAAGATTTACTGTTTAAAGATCGGTTTATTAATGTCCAAAATTATTACAATGTGATTTCCAAACCGACAGAGCTTCACCATCCACAATGCAAAGTTCGTACAATGAAAGACCCAAAGACAACTATATATAGTGCATCAATTTTGCTCGAACTATGGATTGGCTAGGACAAGTTCGGGCGAACTTGTCCAGCCTTCACACAAGTTCGGCCGAACTTGTGCTTTACAACATAAATAAATTTCAAATCTAACACTTTCAAGCCCTAAACATACAGACTCGATCCAAGACCTAGACAATAGACATCATGTATCAACAGCCAAGTGGAAAGCTTGCAAAACCTTGAGTACCCATGACCCATTTTCGTTTATGTCACTTTTGGTTGTAATATGTTAACCTTGTAAAAAATCACTAAACTTATACTTTATTCAAATGCACGAAACAATCCAAATACATGAATGCTATGATACATTACTTGATGCTTATACTTGGGTGATTCTTATGTAATACAATAGTCATTAGCTTTATTCAAGCCTCCATTTGACATGTATAGCGCAATAGGAGTAACGCACCGCCCGTGAACGAGAGGTCATGTTGAATTACATTCGTTATTACGTAAACAGAGGGTTGATTAGAAATATTGCATACCATGTTATGATTCTCTTGTATAAACTTAGTTTCCATGTTGAATCTATTTCGTCCTGCCTCGATGTTTCCACCATCGGTTGGGGTGTGACAACAAGACCTCATTCTATCCGATCCTCCGATTAAAATCCTGACAATAACATAGTTATCCGATATTAGGACACACTTGAATCCTTGAACTCTTGAGCTTTGTTTGATCATTGAAACAAGGACACTCTTGCAACCCCAAGTGAGTACATAGTCCCCTCCTTAGCATTTTAACTTTACCTTTCTCTAACGTTGCAGCATTAGCATGGTTGAACTTGATAAACAGATCCAATTATGAAGGTGCTACGCTTTTTGCGCGGAAGCTAAGGATTGAACGTCACAAAGGTTGGAATGACGAATTGTACAAGCCTCAGTTACCAATGCAGGAGCAAATCAAGTATACGCTGGATCCGGACACCAACACCGCTCGTTACAAGCTTGTATACAAGCCGGTGAAGGTTATGGATAAAATATCACTCATGCCGATGAAGCAAGATTTTCTGGGTAACATGAAGCTCTTGTGTTTTGATTCGGACACCCACGAAGCATTCATTGTCTTCAAGAACAACGAAGACAATTTTCGTATGCTGGATCCGATGTAGATCGTGAACATGTCAGCGGGTGACATCAAGAAGCTTCTTCAACACGACATTTTCTACGAAGACAAGGACGCGAATCAAGCCTTGTTATTTCAACGCGTCGCTTGTTTTTGTTTCTACCGAGGGATTCATGCAGGAAGCTCGTGGTCCGAAGCAGGCCACTAGATATGAAGACCGAAGACCAAGCAACAATCAAGGGGGAGTTCGTAGGTGCAGTTTTGTGTCTGTCGCTTGTTCTTTACTACGATGTAATTGTGCGGTCTTTATTTTGTGTGTTTGTATATTTTTGGTCGAGCCAACCAAGCCAAGATATCCTCCTATCTTGACTTGGTACGATGATTACTTTGTTAGCGTTGTAAAACAGATGCAAGTGTGCATTCTGATAGTTGTTAGAAGTTTGTGTCTTACTGTCTGTGTTTGTATATGTTTCTGTCTGTTTGCAGGGTCCCCACGAAGAACCCACTTTTTCGTGGGAATACATCTTCACAAAGAACTTGTTATTCACCTATTAGATAACCACGAAGAACCTTCTTCGTGGTTGATGATTGTTCCTAGATTTGATCCACGAAGGACCTATCCTTCGTAGACTTGTAGGTTTTTCGTGACCTCTGCATGTTCTTCGTAATGTGTAGGGGTGGCATGACATATATAAACAGACATACTCTTCACAATTTGTTAAGAGAGCAACCAGATTCTGTATGAACATTGTGTGTATGTGTTTGTACTAAGTTCTCTTTAGTTAACCAAGATAGTGCATCTTTGGTTACGTGTGTTTGTTTATCTTTGCTTCGGTTTGCATATTTAGGTTGATTCCGCACTCGTAAGTGTGTTAACAAACAAGGAAGTAGGTTTAATCTTGATCCTACAAGTTCTAAGCCTTCCTTGAACACAAGTAAGTGTTCTATCCTAGTCTTGTTTATTATTTTAGCTTATTTTGAGCTAAAAGTCAAACAGTTAACTTTCTGTTTGACTTTCAGTTCTAACCATTTTTGGTCAAGTTAAAGTTCAATCGAACTTTGCAACGTGATCGTAATCATGAAGATTATAATCCCTAGCGATTGCACCTTCTGATTACCACTTTACTAGTCGAAGTGACGAGTCAAAATTTCTGTAAGAAAATGCGAAAAATGTGCATTTTACGGCGGAACTATTTTCGGGTATGAAAACACTAAGTTTTGATACCAAATCAGTTTGATAACATAGTTAGACATGTTTTGACATGTCTAACTCGTCACTTCTAGTTTGGTGCTTATTTATGGTCGTAAGTCGAGCGGTCTTGACTACCGCTTTGACTTTCGAATCCGACCCGTTTGGTCGATCTTAGGATCCGACCAAACACATATTTGTGACCATAGTTGTATAGGGAATAACCTACTGAGGTTATACCTTATGGTCACATCATTTTGTTAGTGTTATGATAAGTCGTTTATTATGCCCTTAAAAATTACCAAAATGCCCTTTTTGGGCATAAATCATTTTTAAGCATATGTAACCAATGTTTTGACATATAAACTGATGTTATAACATTATAACATTATTAAACATATTTTGCTTCTGGTTTCTTCTTTGCTTCTGGTAGAAGCTTAAGCAATTTCTTGTAAGGTTAAAAAGCTTTACGTTTAGCGCTTGGATAAGATAAAAATATCTCGTAACAATGCTAAACAATGCTAAGCGTGAGGATTTATTTATTGATGCTTGGTGACAAGCATTGATATTCATATAAGGTTGCCTTATCCACGTTGCTACTATAATATAGTACATGTTACTTTAGATCAACCATTTTATTAGGTGATTTAGTGGGGACACTAATAAAAATAAGCTTTCTTAAGATTGGGGAAGCCCTTTTTTATCGTTAGGCACTAGATGAAGTGGAGGTATGACTTATTTAGTGCCATGGTTCGTCGGCGTAGTGTTTAATTGAGGAGAGTTAATAAGTAAAAGTTCAAGGCTTGAAGTCCACTTACCTCTTAGTCGATGATTCTTTTACAGCATCGATTGTTGAGGTTTTGGGACTCCTAGTTAACGCAATTTGATGTTATAATAGACTACTTCTTTGACTCATAAGGCAACTTTAATGCTTCAGTAAACTGTTTTGGGAAGCTACTTGTATGTTTCCACAAGCTGCTATGGGAGGCTGCTTCTATGCCCCGTTTGCTGCTTACATGCTTCAACGGGTCGTAGTTATAAAGAAGTTGGTTATAATCTTTGGTGTTACCAAGTTGTATTGGTGCATTGATATTTTACTTGTATGCTTCTTTAGTTGGTTGGTTGTTATGATGTTCTAACCTTAGCTCGAAGCTTCTCTGCTTCTTTTAGCGAGCTACTTGTTTATTCCACAAATTGTTTCTTGTTGTAAACTTTGTGGATTTTAATCGTCTTCAAGATATTAGGCATTTGATTGTAGTAGTGTAGGCGTCTAGGCTTGTTTTTTTAAATGTCTTTTTTGCCATACAGGTCCTTTAGCAATGCGTTTTGATTAAACACCTTTGATGTGTTAGTTCGGTTCTTTAATTCCATGCTTCTTTGGTGAGGTGCAATTATGTTGTAGCAAGTTGCTTCGGTGATTGAGTAAGTTTCTTTGATTGACTTTGACCTCATAGGTTTAGCTTATACTTGGTCCTTTGCAGAAGGTCTAGCATGTGTTACTCTTTAGCTAGCTTGTTAGCTTCTCCTAGAAGCTGGGAGCAACATTCACATTAGCGGAAATATATGCATTATCATGTTTAATGATTCTGATTGAGGATTTTGTGGTTCCCTTAGAGGTAAACTCTATTTGCTTTCTTGTTCTTGCTTCCTCATTGGAAAGAATCACATACACAGTAAGGTGCCTGCGACTGTATCCTCATTAGGAAGCAACCTCGACATGTGTAGCTGCTCAAATTCTTGTCTTTTTAGCTTCTTGGTTTCTTAGAAAATTGTAGTTTAGGTACCTATATTAGCCCCAGCCATAAGTAGTCATGACGTAGTTATGGATGCTTGTGACTTGATAAAATGTGGTTAATGATCGAACTTCTAACAATAAGCTATATTAGCACTAAGTGTCACACCCCAACCCGCAGCAGAATAGTTGATTGGGGCATGATTGGGTTGATCCAAAGAGCTTATGACTTGCTATTACGAGTTTTAATTCATCATTAATCCAAAATATATGTTTCACATAACAAACAATCCAAATAATCAATTACAGAAGAGACTTATAACAATTAAATTCCACTAATTCGTTTCTTGTTAACTAAGGTCCATCCTATATCCAATCTTCTCTTCGTACATGTTCACCTGTATCAAGTGTAAAAATGGTTTTTGGGTCAACAAAAATTGGCGAGTGAACCTTATTGTTATTTGAAGAAATAATTATTATGTTTAAATTTGATTATTGAGAAAACGTGCGATAACCAATGTAAGTAATCATGTTGTATGTTATATATATCAAACTCAATAACACAACCTCAAACAATAAACAAGCCAACTGAAATGACTCAATAAATGTATGCATGTTGCACGATATTATGGTGTGCCAATGAATGAATGTATGTTGCACGGTATTATGGTGTGCCAACGAATGAATGTATGTTGCACGGTGTTAAGGTGTGCTGCAAGGTCTAAGCTCAATCAAACAGAGCTGGCCTCGTATGGTTGGCAACGTCAAGTTTCGCTCATAGTGAGGAACAAACGAGCCTATGATGATGTGATATCCAAAATGAATGAAAATGCATCAAATGATAAATAACCAAAAAACACATAACATAAATACTTCACATAATGATAATTGCACGTATTTAAACTTGTGAAATGTGATAAAAATATGTGACACACGAGACACCTCAAAAACATATAAATAAAAAG
This sequence comes from Scalesia atractyloides, assembly GCA_947069175.1. Lineage (NCBI taxonomy): Eukaryota > Viridiplantae > Streptophyta > Magnoliopsida > Asterales > Asteraceae > Scalesia > Scalesia atractyloides. The sequence continues at coordinate 38,034,402 of CAMTDV010000015.1, forward strand.
GAAAAAAAGGGAGTTAAGATTCACTCAGCTTAGGATGCATGAAAAACCAAAGAATTGTAAATACATAAGTTGTGAGATTCCCAAGGTATTTATCCTTAGATAGTTAGTAAAACATTGGATTAATTTAAGTCATCACTAGTTAGCACAAGTACCTGTATGTATTTTCGATACTTATGTATTAGATTCATCATGGCTAAACACCAACCACTAATTAAGTGGTTATTGGTTTTAATTGTACTTGCTTCACCATCTCATTTATCGCAATTCAGATTCATCAACCTATAGATCGATGTCACTAGGGAAATATAAGTTAACGTGTTTAGAGATCCTACGTAAACATCTTTTATTTTACATATACAATTCACAATATGAGAAAATAGTTATCAATATTTCTTTTCTTTATAATCCAGTTAAAAAAAATCTATAATCCATTCATCTCAATTATTAATTGGAAAAGATCTAGATTCCTTTTTGCACAATAGAAATATATGCCAATTAGTGGATTAATTGTTTGACTATACAGCAAGGACGAGCACATTTGTACTTTTTTAGGAAAAGTCCTTGCGTTAACTATACATATATGCATTTTTGGTTGGAAAGGTAGAATCGAAAAACATAACCTATATCCATATGCTTTCATCATCGTATCATATCATGACATTCTAATTAAAATTAAATTTTGGTTTATTATTATTAAATTATGGACAAGGGTGTTTTAATACATATCAAAACACTACAATTTTACACCTAAAATCACTTATTAAAATAACTTTTTGTTTGGACGTAAGGTCATGAGTTTAGTGAAGTTATACCCATTATTTAATCAATAAAATTTAACTCAAATTTATTCAAAACAATATAATAAGAAGCGGGTAAAACATAATGGTGCCACATGGAAAACAAAACCCAAAGATTTGAGCATAAGTTTATCCGCCATTTTCATTGAAGAAAAAGGAGAACTTATATATTTCGTAATTTAGCAATCATGTGTATATGTTCGAATAAGTATTTAATCAAGAATATGGGTCGTTCGCTTACCTTAGATTTGCAAAGGCAAAACTAACGAAATCCCATAGCGGCGGAGGTGAAACGCGATGATGTCGGAAACCGTTGGGGTCTCATTGGAGAGTCTGGTAATTCATGGATGTGTGTGGCGGTTGTGATTCTAGTGTGTGTCTTCGACGAGGTGTGTGTAACTTGCGAGACCCAAGCCACTATACCACACTCACCACCACAGCACATCCATCTACTCAACACCACCACCGAAACAGTACCATCCACCTCCGACAAGAAACTTTCATCGTAAACGTACTCCGCTCTTGTGTTGTAGCTTTTTTCATCCTTGAGATTTACGTAAAAGAAAGAAGTTGATCTTATGAATATGAGCGTGAAGTGAATGGTTAAGAAATAGAGGAATGAGAGGTTGGTGTGACACCCGGTTATTTAGGCTGTACCGTACAAATGTAACACGTGTCATGAATGAATAAAAGGCTGTATTTGATTATTTATGATGTTTATATATGGTATTTGATGTGTTGGTAAATGCAAAGTTTGATAAAAATTACGTTTGCAATATTAAGATAAACGCTTATCGCGTAACGGATAAAATGCGAAACGAATGTCGGTGACCACCGAGTAGTGTTAAAATCCCAAAAATAGTCGTTGTGATTGAAAGAATATATTTAATCATATTGATGAGGAAAATAATTTAAAACACTAAGAAACTCTATTTTTCGAGTTTAAGCGCATACTTCGCGATACTGCGCGTACCTGACAAAATACTGTCAACACAGCCAGTACAAGGCAACTAATAATTATTTTAGTAATAATTTGACAAGTTTATTTTTATAGAATGATAAAAATAAATTAAAACGCTTAAAATCCCTATTTTGCGAATTTAAACGCGTACTGCGCAACACAGCGCCCGTACTGCCAAATACCGACAACGTAGCCGGACTAGGCAAATAAAATATTGATCACTAACATTTTAGTGAGTTTATTTTTATAGAGCGTTAAAAATAATTTAAAACGTGTTAAAACGCAATTAAAACACTAGATAAAATACCCGGTATCCAGTAAAATACCAGTGTATATATATAATATAAATGTGTGGGTAATCGTGTATATATGAGAGAGAGGGTAAGCTGGCGGCTTGGGAGGCCACCTCTCTCTTAAAATTGCCAAGTGTAGGAGGTTGGGACTTGTAGTAATGATTAGTCTTACTTACATACACAATTAACCCTCCAATACAAAATCAAAACAATACCAACTCCCCTCATACCAATATTCAGCCGAGAACACCCTCACACATACCCATTTCGAATATTCAAACCATTTCTTGAAGATCCAAACTCATTCAAAGGTGTTTGCAAGCTTATATGAAGGTTTGGAGGTGATTTCAAGGAGATTCAACCAAGAACAAGGTTTCATATAATCACTTCTGTTAAAACCCACTACGAATCTTGAAGGTATAACATTTTAACTTTCAAATCTTGTTCATGATTCATGGTGATAAAGATGATAGTGAAAGTTTCTCTTGTTCTTGGATTTAAACATAAACATTGAACTAAAAACAAATGGGTTTTGAAAGAAAATAAAATGGACATGTATGTGTATGTGGGTGTAGCCGTGAATGTGTATGTATATACATATGAGATTGAGTTTTGATTTTGTTGAATGATTCTTGTTGATGTGATTCTTGAAAGTTTGATGCATGCATGTTAAAAGGGTGACATATGAAAGTTATGAGATTTGAAAAGATGTATATGAAAAGTAGAATTTTGGAATTATATATATATGTGGCCGAAAATATATATAGACATATATGTATACGTTGTAAGAAGATGACAAGTGCATTGATGAAAAGATTGATGATAATCATATGAATATGATGTTGTTCTTGAGTATATGAACATGAATTTAAGGTGAATAAATGTTCATTTAGTTCATGTGAATGATGATGAAATGATTTATGGGTGTATGTACATAAAATGATGGGTGCTTAGTCATGCATGTGGGTGTATGTATATAAAATGATGAATAAATGTTGTTATGGTAAAAATAGTTTTAGATCAGATTATACACCTTCAAAATAAGGTTATTTCATGTGTTAAAGTAGTATGAAACTTGTCATAAAGTTTACTAGCTTTGCATATAGTACATTAAAAAGTTGTAAAATGTGTAAATCGCATGATTTTATGTGACCTACACAAAAACTGCACTAATCTGATTATAACCATCATTTTAATCAGTAAATAACAAGTATTGTGTAAAAATATCATGTTGTTTCGTGTTCGGATGGTTATGGTAACGTTTGACGCAAAACAATGCGGTAAAAACGGTAAAAATCGCCTTTTTAAGAGGTTTTTACGAAACTGTTTTAGATCAGTAACGAAACTGATATTTTTGATACAAATATATAAGTATTTTAACTTATATTAAATTTATTTTGTGTTTGGTTAGTCATACGTGACTTCCGACGCCCGAAAACGTTAAAGAATCGCTAAAATACGCATTTTCAATATACACAAGAATGGGTTGTTCATGGGTGAACCCTATGTGTTTAAATGTGTTATGTGATTTAAATACGTGTATATGATAATATGTTAAGTGTTGACATAATAGCGGGAATTAAGTCTATGCAAGTACGCTTGTTTGTTAAAACGGTAGAATCAGTAAAATTGCGTTAAATGTGTAACTTATTTGTCGAGCATGAAAATTGATACATAGGTTAACTTAATAAGTTATTTCATGTATGCATGCTTTAGAAATGATAAAGTTTACGAGTTAACGATATTACGCGTGTTATGATATTATGTATATGTGCACGTTTATGTATATATATTACGACGCGCAAATCGTAGATATATAGTACTTATAAACGGGAGTGTTAACGGACATAACATTAAGGTGACCAATAAAATTGTTCAAGTCGTGAAATATTAAAATATATACATATAAAACTCATATATATATATATATATTAATATGCCAACATAAGAAATAATGACTTTTCAAGAAAATCTCAAAGTTATGTGAAAATTCTAAGTATTGGAGAAACTTAGGAATATTGTGAATATTGATTATTAAACTGTTTCTACGTATATTAGGATGTGTAGAATCAAATTGTGGGATCGCGGTAATTTAATTACGCACCCAAAGGTGAGTGTCACTAAACCCCCTCTTTTTACTGTTTTGTATATGTTTTGGGGAAGAACACGCCTTAATGCTTTTGAATAAAACATACCTTTGTTTATATAAAATGTATATTTTCATGGAAAATATATGATTTTGATGATATCAATATGTTTCGGGTAGAAACGGTGTGAATAAATATGTTTCGGGGATGAAACGGGGATTTTACGGTGTTTTAGAGAAAACGACTGTGTAGATTTAAAAATACTTAAATCTAAAGTTGTGACGAATTGGGTCGGTCTCAAGAGAGTAAGTATCGGTGGGGACTTCGGGGAATTCGTACAACATGAAATATTAAGTTTATCATTTTAGTAGGATATATATATTGTTCATGAGGGAAGCGATATAGATGGCCCGATATGAGCGCATGCGCAAGTATTGCTGTTTAATCATTTAAGTATTGAACACGTGGAATTGTTGGTAGATCTATCGGGTTGACTACCTCGTCGTGATCGGTCGCTCCGATCAAGACAAACGACGAATTGATATTCTATTATAGTCTAGTCTTGATTATACCCTTATTGTTAATATATAGTTCGTAATGTCTTGCAAACATATGACTCTGAACATTTGATGCTATAAATTTAATATGTAAAACTTGGGAAGATGCTTTAGATCGAAGGTTTCGGGGAAACGCTTGCGACGGCTGACCCATGGATTTTATTAAGGAAATAAATTAACTTTCGAAAATATTATTTGGATGTTTTGATAATAAACACATAATTAGAAAGTTTTCCTTATTTTAAATTTGAATATTTGAGCTCACCCTCCTTTGTGTTGACACTTGATTTTAACGTGTTCTTCAGGAACTTGAGCATGGCTTCGAGAATCTTTGGCGTGTCTTGTGGTTGTGATGCATGTTTTGTTTAATAATAAACTTTGGACAACTTTTAAAACTTATTTGGGACCGATTGTGTTAAGTTCCATAAGGATCAGGACAACTTAACTAATCTATGGTTGTGGTTTATGTTTAAACTTGAAAACAATGTTTTAATTAATTAATATGTCCAAAATTAACGATGCATCGTCCACTAAGATATTTATGGGCACCAACTTCCGTCACCATTATGTTTGTATCTTCCGCTGCGACGTTTTTGGGGTGTTACAGAAGTTGGTATCAGAGCCAATGGTTGTTAGCGAACTAGATGTTTTCACGGGAAAACTCTAGACTTCAACCGCCGAAATTTTGAGATTAAGTCCCAAGATTCGCGAAGTCAATAATTTAAAATAAACATGGATTTTTATCATGTATGGAAACCATTGCGTGTTTATGTGTATACGTGTTAATCTATTTATTTGGGCCTTATGTGTTATTTTTCATTTGAACACACGTTTACTTTGTACGGTTATATATGTCACAGATTTCGCACGAGCACGAGGTCATCGAGATTCATGACTCAGATAGCGAGCCATAATTCGAGACTTCACCTAGATCCGTTTTGCCAGAGATACCCTCTGTTACCCCTCAGATCGTTAACATGGCCGAATTTGCCTCGTCGTTCTATGATGGCCCTGCTGCATTCGCCAGCCAGGTCGACCCCTATTACGCGTATACTAGTAACGGATGGATAGATGATGATGATTCTGTTCCACCCTCGGTTTTCGAGATCGGACAGTCATCCGGCACAGTGCCTATAGTTGAGAGCTGGGTAGAGGTACCCCTTTGATTGGAGGATCATTCAGGATTGCACCAGTGGTGGACGCCACTGCTATTACGGTTCTACCCTTAGAGCCCATAGTAGCTCCACCCACTGTCACTGTTGAGCCCATACCTGAGATCCCTCCACCCGTTACGTTTGAGTCGTCTGTTCAGCTGCCCGAGTCACGAGTCTCCACTGCACCTACACTAGTCTATTTCCGATGTAGGAAGAGGACACGACCTGTCGGAGACATCGCCTCAACCTCCAGAGCTGCCATGGAGTCTGCTTTGAAGAAGCAGAAAGGAGTATGGGTTGATCGATGCTCACATTGCGACCGTCACTTGGGGGCTGTACGCGGAGACCCAGAGGCGACCAAGGGAAAAGTGAAGGACTTAGAGGGGCAGATGGATTTGTTTGACGAGCTTAAGGATTTGGATGACAGTGCTATGCATCAGATGCACTGGAGGATAGTAGAGTTGGAGGAGCTTGTGAGGAAGCTTCTAGAGTTTGAGGGTTTGAAGAAGTGATTGTAGTTTGTTGTTTGTGTTGTTTGTTTTGTATATCTCTTTCGACAAACACTTATATTGGCTTGCATGCCAAATTTTTTGATATTTAGGAGGAAATTTCATCTAGACTTGTTATTGGTGGTTGATTATGTCACGCCAAATTTTGATTGGTCGTTGTACTATGAACAAGCTTTGTAATTTCCGTGATAAATATCAATGACATGGGTTCTCTTTTGGTTAAATTATTCCCATTATTATGTGGATGCATGTGTATTGTTTAGTCCACTATTATTTAATGATTGATATATTTAAACTTCTTATGTTCATATTATTATTGCAATAACAGAAACGGCAAGATGCCGCAAAAGCGAGACAGGGTACTTGTCACACCCTGGTCGTAGCGAAAGCGCAAACGTGTGACTTGACGGTAATCATTGCAGTCAATCGTGTAAACATAATTATAACCAACAACGATGTCATGTATTACATAGATTTAAATTCAAAGTTTACAAGTTTCCAACAAGTTTCATAAGTTATCCAAAAACCATATTTAGTTAAGTTACATCACCAAAATATGTTTGTTATCATCATAAATTAAATCGAGGTTTTGACCCCTATATGCCCAAACAAGGAAGGGGTATATGAGGCAAATCCTCCAAAAGTGGCCATCGTTGTATCTTCCGGTTAAGCCCTATTTCCTGAAATACATGTAGTTTGAAAAATCAACAAAAGTTGAGCGAGTTCATGTAGTTTTGTTTTCGAATAAGTTGTCATAATTGTTATCCAATATTGAAATCCATGTATGTAAAATAATTATGGAATATAAGCATCTATCAGTGGGTAGCGAGCCCTCTGATACTATGCGTCGTAAGTATATAACCAAACCGAGACACTTTGTTCTCAATTGGGATCACAAAAGTACTCCATGGTATACAACTAGGAGTGGAGTGTGCCTCAAGCTCAATAGATCTACACCTTTTGCACCTTGGTCACTAAGTGATTAATGGTTACTAATGTTATATTGTTATTAATCCTATTTACGCACATCGATCTTATTGTCATCTAACTCCATAACTAGCATACCATATGTCTTGACATGTATTTCACCGGAATGTTATAAAAACCGAAAATGTTTAAAAGGAAAGGGGCACATGAACTCACTGATTCGCGTTCCTTGCGTATACTCACAATGTTTTCCTTGGCCTCGAACCGAAACCTACAAGTGTCCTAAATCCTATTAGACACCAGTCAGCTTGTCCTATGTACAATTCCATCTTATGTGATTTTCTTAATTGTTTCTTATTAATATTCTTGTCCTATTTTGTTATGTCTTGATATTAAAAGCATTTTTGTTCCTTGTCCTTCGGTGCCTGAACGTTTTAAATCATTGTTGTTTGTTGGCGCTATGGGCCCATGCCTTTGTGTAGTTGGGCCTAGCCCATATCCTTGTGTCATTGGGCCAAGCCCATGTCTTTATGTTATTGGGCCTAGCCCATGTTGTATGTCATTGGGCCTAACCCATGTCTTTATGTTATTGGGCCTAGCCCATGTCTTTGTGTTATTGGGCCTAGCCCAAATTATATTTATTCTTGAATAAATGTATTTTCCAAGTATTTTGGTGTTATACATCTTTGACCAAGTCAAAGTATGTGTTTAGTTATACTTATTTCTGAAGAATAGATATGTATACTTTGTAAAATAATATTTTCAATATTATTTTTAGTATAAGTGTATTCGTTATTTACCAAATTTACACTTAGGAAAGTATACGTGTATCCTTGTGTTGCATCTCTTATTTCTTGCCAAGGTTTATTACTTGAAACTTTCATATTTTTCCGGAAATTATATTTCTTAAAAATAAGGCTTGTATGGAATATATATATTTTTACTAATCTTGTTAAATATATATATATATTTTGTGTATAAGTCCATTTAATTGTCCAAATCCGTATAAATCGAGGAATATATATAAGTTTATTTATATATTTTGTTGTATCTGTCCAAGCACCCAAGTATGGGCATTTTGTGTGTATTTTCTTGGTATTTTGAGGGTATTGGTGTGTGTACTCCTTTGGTAGTATTTATTGTTTTGAATCACCTAATTTGTCTACTACTATATAATACACTTAGTATACACATAGCACACAAATACTTGGTGACTTCTAAATATATATTTTCCTAAATATATATTTATACTTGTTTTTATTCTTTAAGAAATATTTATTTTCTTAACTTGTATTTTTATACAAAAATAGGGCATGGCCATGTTTAATTTACTTAAACATCTAAAAATCAAAAGTTTAGTAGTAAACTTTATATTTTTCTAAGTGTGGAATTTTTATAAAAATTTTGCCATAGTTTCCCCTAGATTTAGGAGTTTTTCCCATGTTTAATATAGGGCTGTCAAAACTGCTCGACGATCGAGGATCGCTCGACGATCGCTCGAAAAATATCTGAAAAATGCTCGTTCGATTCCTGCTCAGTTTGTAAATGAGCCGCTTGGTTTCGCTCGAATTATTTTTATTAAATATTTAATATATACATATATATTATAGATTTGTATATATATATATATATAGTTATATAGATAAGTAGCCCAAGAAACATACTAACCAAACTCAATACCAAAACCTAACCCTAAATTCCTATAAATTCAAATCAGCACCTAATCTCCTGATACATACCCCCTGCCACATACCTCACTGCTGCTCAAGTTCAACCTCAAGTAATCTTTTTTAACGCTGCTGCTCATCTCGATTTTACTTGAATTTTGATACTGAGATTGAACAAATGATGTATAATTAGAAGAGTAAATACGGAATTGTTTGATGCACAAATAGTATATTCATTTATTTTGATCTTGATTGATATGAATGCATTGTTGTATCAGTGAGTCATGATGTTATTAGGAGCTAATTAAAAATGTGATGTTGTATAATAATACTATATTGTACCTTTGAATCATGATTTTAGTTTTGTATTGCTTTTGTTAGTAATGTGTTGGACATGTTTTAATTAAGTTAGGATTGTTTTAGCTGAATGCAGCCTTGTAATAGTCTTGATTTCAGTTTTTTTGTGTCTCTACACAAGTTTTAATTTCGGTGCTGAGAAAAACCTAGCAAAAACGATCCGCTCGATTCAAATTCAATCCGAGCACGAGCATCACTTTTGTGCTCGGTTTTGCAAATTCGATCCGATCGGATCGGATCGGTTGTAATTCAATCAGAGCACGAGCAGACCCTCGCTCGGATCGGATTGGCTCATGAACACCCCTAGTTTAATACATGTGTTTAAGCTTTACAAATATTTATATTTATACTTGTTTTTATTCTTTAAGAAATATTTATTTTCTTAACTTGTATTTTTATATAAAAATAGGGCATGGCCATGTTTAATTTACTTAAACATCTAAAAATCAAAAGTTTAGTAGTAAACCTTATATTTTTCTAAGTGGGAATTTTTATAAAAATTTGGCCATAGTTTCCCCTAGATTTAGGAGTTTTCCCATGTTTAATACAGGTGTTTAAGCTTTACAAAACTCACTTGATCAACAAAATAATTTCTATAAGTTTAGACAACTTCATACATACACTTTTTACATGATGATGAACTCAAAAGTTTATAAAAGCATGTAGTCTTTTAGTATGATGTTTAACATGTTTATTTATCTTCAAAAACACTAATTATCCACTAATTACACAACTTTTGTAAAAATCATGTTTAACAACTTGTTCATATATTTTCAAGATTAGCTTTAAATCCATGTTCATGTCTTGTAAATCATTTTAACTAGCTCTTTAGTGAAGTACATCAAGTTCATCACTTTGTTCTTCATAGATCTTTCAAGATCCATGCATACACTTTCAAGACCTTTACATACAACAATTCTACACATGATGATCATCAAGCTAAGCACAAAATAATCATACACAATATTATTACACTACAAGATTATATTGGTTTCCTTTAGATCTTTAGTGTTTTTCATGTGTTCATCACTTTAAGTTTATGCTTCTTGATGGTTTAACTTGCACATTGATAATATACTAGTAACATGAATCAAAACAAAGATTAAGATGCTTACTACTAGCTCTTGTGGCTAGGGAAGTGGCAATAGAACACAAGAGATGAAAATGAAGAAACAAAGTGGATAATAGCTCCTAAGAGTGGTCCTTGAGCTTCCAATGCTTTGCACCTTCCTAACTTGCCATGGGACACCCTTGTATATGCTTGGAATTACTTAAAGGTTGCTTGAAAATGGAGGTGGTTTGGTGATGGTGGTGCAATGAACAAGAGGGAGCAAGGGGGAAGATGGTTTGAATTTTTGGTGGAAGTGTTAAGTGAGGTTTGGTGATTATGTCCCCATATAACCTTACATCATCTAAGCATCCACTAGACACTCCTATTAACCACCATGCCAAAATCCTTATTACTAGACAACTTGGGGGCTTGTTGGGCCCCCTTGTTGACCGTCAAAATGGAGGGGGGGCATTGGTTTGGTTGCAACTTATAGTTAGATGTTTAGTTAGGATTTAGGGGTAATTAGTTAGGGTGTTATATGTATTAGTGACCTCGAGATGAAACGAGGTGTCGGTGATCTTAACTAGTCATATGATGCCAAAATATTGTTAACTAGTTCACTAGATGCTTCTAGTAGTGTTCGGGTGGTCTTTTCGTTACCGGACCGTTAAAATGCTAAATTGTGCACTTTGTAGGTTATTATGTGTTTTTGAATCACCATTGAATTCCCAATACTTTTGAAATGTTTTAAGTTGCTTGGACTTATTTCCGGACATTACATTGGCTAGTATAAAAGTTTAAACGCTGATTTTTTGCTGAATAGCTTATTTATTGTCTGGTTCGGACAGTTTTTAGTGCTTATAATATTTCCGGAAAGTGTTATCACCAATCCTTGTTTCCATTCTTTGGATTTAATGTGTAATTGCTAGTGGACTTCTACCTAAGTCCTAGAACTGTCGTTAAGCTGAGTACCGGACTAGTGCTGACACTGCTAGTCTAACCGGTAAGTCTACTAGTTGTTTTAGTGCATTGTCTAATTGTTTTTCCGAAACAATGATCAAAACGAATAATATGCACTATTGAAATGTAATTCATAGCAGTTTTCAGATATATAGGATGTAATCTAGCAGAACATGGCGTTTTAACATATAATTGCAGGATTAAATTAATAGTTTAATTATACGAAAATTACCCGAAAGTTGACGGTTGTCACATACTCCCCATGTTAAAAGGAATTTCGTCCAGAAATTCAAGCTGAGTTATTCGTTGCAGGAGTCTTCTCAAACAGGTGAGTGTATTTGACTTTGAGTTGATCTTCACGTTCCTACGTATACTCGGGTCCGTGTCGAGAGTTCCAACGGACCTTGACTAGCTTGATACGACTTCTCCGTGTTTTCTGGACCTTCCAGTCCATAACATCAACAGGTTCTTTGGTGAATTGGAGCTTTTCGTTGATAGAATTTCATCCGCAGGAATAATGACTGTCTCGTTGGTTTGACTCTTTTTGAGATAGACACATGGAATGTATCGTGTGCATTATTGAGTTCCTCGGGTAATTTTAGTTTGTATGCAACAGTACCGACTTTTGCCAGAATTTCGAAGGGTCCAATGTATCGTGGGTTAAGCTTTCCACGCTTACCAAATCTAGCTACGCCCTTCCAAGGCTAGACTTTCAACAAAACCTTGTCTCCGACCTCGAAGGATAATGGGTTATGTCTTTTGTCCGCATAGCTCTTTTGTCGATCACGAGCTGCCTTAGTGCGCTAGTGGATTTTGAATATTTTGTCGGTGGTTTCTTGGACAAGTTCGGGACCAATGAGTTGTTTGTCACCAACTTCCGCCCAACATAGTGGAGATCGGCATTTGCGTCCATAAAGTGCTTCAAAGGGCACGGCCTTAATTCTAGTGTGATAGCTGTTGTTGTAGGAAAACTCTACCAATGGTAAATGAGTATCCCAGTTTCCGCCTAAGTCCATCACACAAGCGCGAAGCATGTCCTCTAAAGTTTGATGGTTTGCTCGCTTTGGCCATCAGCCTGCGGATGAAACGTTGTGCTTAGATCTAGACGTGATGCAAACGAAGCTTGAAATTACTGCCATATCCACGACACAAAGCGACCATCTCGGTATGATATTATGGCGACTGGCACTCCGTGACGTGCCACAATTTCCATAAGGTAAAGCTCAGCTAGTTTCTCCGTACTATCCTTCTCCCGAATCGGTAAGAAGTGAGCCGACTTGGTTAACCGATCTATAATCACCCAAATCATGTCATTTCCTCGAGAGGTTCGTGGGAGCTTGGTTATGAAATCCATTGATATCCGTTCCCACTTCCAAACAGGGATTTCGGTTGTTGTAATAATCCAGATGGTTTCTGGTATTCGGCCTTGACCTTCGTACAAGTCAGGCATTTTCCAACATAGGTTGCAATGTCTGTCTTGATACATCTTATCCGATCCTGGATGAATTGAATATCTTGACTTGTGTGCCTCGTCCAGTACCAAGTCTCGTAAATCTCCAAAATAGGGAATCCAGATTCTTCCCATGAAGTATAAAGTTCCATCTTTATTTCGTTCCATTTGCTTTTCCATTCCTCGTAATGATTCTGCTGGGATGTTTTCCGGTTTTAAACCTTCTTGCTGTGCCTCACACACATGGGTCGTAAAGTTTATCTGTATTGTCATCTCCAAGGCACGTACTCTTAATGTGTTAACTCGTTCCTTACGGCTCAGGCGTCTGCTACAACGTTCGCCTTGCCCGGATGATACTTGATCATGCAATCATAGTCATTCAACAATTCAACCCAACGTCGTTGATGCATATTTAATTCTTTCTGATTAGATATATGTTGAAGACTTTTGTGATCTGTGAATATAGTACATTGAGTACCATATAGATAATTTCGCCAAATCTTCAAAGCGAATACCACGACACCTAACTCAAGGTCGTGTGTGGTATAGTTTTTCTCATGAACCTTCAATTGACGTGACGCATACGCGATGACTTTTTCTTGTTGCATAAGCACACAACCTAAACACTGATGCGAAGTAACACAATACACCACGAAGTCATCGGTACCATCGGGAAGTGATAATATTGGCGCACCACATAGCTTATCCTTTAAGAGTTGAAATGTCTCTTCTTGTTTTTCATCCCAAACAAACTTCTTGTCTTTTTGCGTGAGAGTCGTTAGTGGTTGAGCAACTTTAGAAAGTTCTCAATGAATCTCCGATAATAGCCCGCTAATCCAAGAAATTGTCGAACCTCGGTTGGAGTCTTGGTTGCTTCCCAATTCTTAATGGCTTCAATCTTTGACGGGTCTACATGAATACCTTTCTCGTTCACCACGTGTCCGAGAAATTGTACCTCGCGAATCCAAAATTCGCACTTTGAAAATTTTGCATAGAGTTTCTCCTTCTTTAGAAGTTCTAGATGGTTCTCAATTGTTGCTCGTGCTCTTCCTTCGATCGCGAATATATTAAGATATCATCGATAAACACTATCACGAATTTGTTGAGATACGGCTTGCACATGCGGTTCATTAAATCCATAAAGACCGCCGGCGCATTTGTTAGACCGAATGGCATAACGAGAAACTCGTAATGGCCGTAACGAGTCCTAAAGCCATTTTTGGTATGCTTTCTTCTTGTATTCGCAACTGGTGGTATCCAGACCGTAAGTCTATCTTGGAATAGAAGCTCGGACCTTGTAGTTGATCAAATAAGTCATCAATCCTCGGTAGCGGATACCGATTCTTGATAGTAATCTTATTCAACTATCGGTAATCGATACACATTCTGAACGTGCCGTCCTTTTTCTTCACAAATAAGACGGAGCTCCCCAAGGCAAAAAGCTTGGTCTAATGAATCCTTTATCTAGCAACTCTTGAAGTTGTGTAGATAATTCTTGCATTTCAGAAGGTGCTAGTCGATATGGAGACTTGGCTACAGGCGCGGTCCCAAGTACCAAGTCGATGCGGAATTCGACTTGTCTTTGAGGTGGCAATCCCGGTAAGTCTTCAGGAAAGACTTCAGGGAATTCGTTCACGATTGGAATGTCTTCAAGTTTGGGCTCCTCGGCCTTCTTGTCGACAACGTGTGCTAGGAAAGCGATGCAACCTTTCCTTAAGCACTTTTGGGCTTTCATGAAATTAATGATTCGTAGTGGTGTGCTTTGCTTTTCAACGTGGACCATCAAAGGTTCTCCTCTTGACATAGGAGTACGAATGATCTTTTCGTGACATAAGATTTCAGCTCGATTTTCGGATAGCCAATCCATGCTGATAACGACATCGAAACTACCTAATTGAATTAGTAAGAGATCTTTGTCAAACTTTCGTTCACCTAGTTCTAAGGTACATTTACTTATAACTTCGCTCGATTCGACCAGTTTTCCGTCAGCTAGTTCGATTGAGTAAGGAATGTCTAATTTATTCGATTCTACCCCAAGTGCATCTCTAAATTCCTTAGAAATAAAACTAAAGTCTGCCCTGGTATCAAAAAGTATAGATGCAAAGTGGTTATTTACAGGGAACATACCGGTGACCACATTCGGGTCATCGCTTGCGTCCTTAGCTCCAACTACAAAAGCTCTTCCACGAGCTTTATTTCCTTTCGGGCAATCTTTCTTGAAATTCCCTTTGTCACCACAATTACAGCATCCATCAGTTGTTCCTCAACATGCAGTGGTGGTATGCCCAAACTTTCCACACTTGCCGCATTTGGAGCCTCGGCATTCCCCATAATGATGGACAGGGCATTTGGGACATTTTGGTGCTTCTCCACCATAAGGTTTCCTCTCAGCATTGTTTGGTGTGGTATCAGAATAAGCTTTCGCTACTTTGTTTTCCCTTGGCGCTTGCCTCTTGCCTCTGTTGTAGTTGTTACCACGAGTACTTTTCTAACAGTGGGAAAACTTCCTCTTGTTGGAGTCCGTAGCCTCCACATTAGTTTCTTTCTTGATATCCCCAAGTTTCGGTAGCTTCTTTTGACGTACAACCTCTTTAGTAAGGCTCACAGCTAACTCAATCGCTTCCCCTGTTTCAGTCGGTTTGGATGAAGTCACCATGCTTAGAATTTCGGGGGCGAGTCCCCATATGAATCTCTCAACCCTTTTGAATTCCGGTTCCACCAAGTACGGAACCACTCGTGACAAATCATGAAACCTTTGGACGTATCCCACGATGTCAGAGCCAATCATCTTAAGATTCCAGAATTCTGTTTCCAGCTTTTGAATTTCAGACCTTGAACAATACCTTTTCATCATAATCTCTTTTAGTTCTTCCCAGGTCAGACCATATGCAGCGTCATCTCCTTTGGTCTGTACTTGGAGATTCCACCAAGATAACGCTCCATCAATGAAGAGTCCAGTAACATAAGTGACTCTTTGCTCAACAGGGCGCTTGCTCATTCGTATGACCGAGTCAGTCTTTTCGGTCCAGCGCACGAATGAAACAGCACCGCCGGTGCCATCGAAGTTCAGAGGCTTGTAGTCAAAAAACTGCTTGTTAGTGCAACCTGAAACAGATTAGGTACACCAACTCAAGAATGAGATTTAAAGCACGAATAGAATAAACGAGAGTGTCACGTGGCTATATGGATAACCAAAGATTACCGGTAGGTGGGTTGGTTCCAGTTGAACCTCCGGTTCCACCGCTTTGTTCAGTGCGGTTGGCCTCGTGTTGCGCAATGGCCTCAGATATGCGCTCGTTCAGCTCTTCTTGAGTTGTTGGTAGTAGACCGTTATTGATACTTCTTCGTCGTGGCGACATCGTCTTCTAGTATGAAATATCGATCGCAATTAGACGATTGTTTAATAGTGAAAGAAACATTTATTATTAAAAAAATATTACAAAACTCTTGTTTGTATATTATTATTATTTTTTTTGTCGAGTATATAAGAAAACACCACGTCGGATAAGGGGTAAGAAGTCATGTATATGGCGTACAACACAATCACGAACACGCAAGAATAAACCAATCATCACAACATCATGCAATATCTAATGTACATGCGCACCATGGTATAATACATAAACATCATCCACAACACAATATAAAATCAACCACGACATATCACAATATTGACCAACACATCACAATATCAACCAACACGTCACTATATCAACCAACACATCACTATATCAACCAACACATCACTATATCAACCAACCTTGACATAAATAAAATAAAATGCGAAATAAGAAAATACACTTTCATACATGATTGATAACTTAGTACATTTGTTCATGAAGAATCAAAAAGACTTAGGGTTACGTAGCCCTAGTCGGTACAAGTTCATACAATACAATACAAAAGTAAAGTTTTCTTGTTCATTGCATCTTCGTCTCTAGTCGTCACAAAAGTTGGATCTTCTGGCTTGAATCTTCGGATGCTAGATCCACAAACGTTGGGGCTGATCCCCAATAACAGCTAGTACTAAACTACTGAGGTGGCCGGGGTGGAGGGGATGGTGACCTATTGAGCAACATGCGGCGATAGGCCAACTCCTCCTCTATCCCAGAGACACGGTGAACGGAGGCAGCCTGGATACACTCCCACTTACGCATACGTGCCTCAAATGGACAGCTGGGGTGGTGATAGGGACACAAGGGTAGTGGAGTCGGTGGTGGTGGTGAAGATGGTGTATAAGGTGGTGGTGACGGTGGTGCTGGTGGTAACTCCGGGGGTGAGGATGGGGTGTACGGTGGCAGTGAGGGTGGTGCAGGTGGTGCTCAAGCTGCAACCTGAGCAGGGTGCTGACCCTGGAGCTCGTTAATTATCCTAAAGAGCTGTGCGATCTGGCGAGCGTGTGCTATCACTTCCTCCTCGAGAGGAACAGTAGGGAAGTGACAGGGGTGGTATGGGTCAGATGGGCTCATGTCCGGTGGAGGTGAAGGGGGATACCTACGGTAACGGGGTGGCGAATGGTATGAAACATACATGGGTGGTGAAGTAGGTGGTGGAGTCCGGCCCAATGAGATGATCCGGCCGCATGTGGGTCATGGATGGGGTGATAAGTGGAGCTACTCATAAAAGGTGGGGGTGGCTGCTCGTAGCGTCGGGGCATACCGCCCAATGAGTGGTGGCGTGGAGGTCTGGAGAAAGGGGTAAACATAGGAGCAGGAATGCTAGCATGAGACGGGCCGACAGAAGTATGCGATGGTACAAAGGGTGGGGGTAACACGGTGTCAGGTGAGTGAACTGGCGATGGTGTGGCGGGTACCGAGACATGGCATCATCGGACAAGTGCCCATCATCCGAATCAGATGATGAACAGGATAGGTCAACGACAGGAATAACAGGTGGGGGCAACTCAAGTATGGCTAGCTCATCGATAACCTCGCCATCTCGTAACTCAGCATCCAAGTGGTCAACATGGAAGACAGGCACGACATCATCCTCATCATCGTCCAGCTCCATGACCGGTGGAATGACAGCTAGTGGTGCGACTAAGTGTTCCACTACGTGCTCCCCATCAGGGTGACCATGGATGGCCACGTCATGCTGAGGCTGGGGGATGGCTAGAACGTCATCCTCTAGATCGTGTGGGTGCTCCTGATCGTCTCCCATGTAGTAGTCGGGTAAGGCAAAAGGCTGGTAATCATCGAGATCCTCGTCACCAGAGACCTCGTGAATAGCTGCGTCCTCAGGAGGTATAGCCGCAGCAGCCTCAACACCGAATCCATCATCAGAGAGGTACTCCATAGGGTCCTCCTCATATGAAGAAACAGAAGACATGGTCCTGGCAAATACAATCCGTACAATGTATAAACATAATGGTTAGTAAAAATTATTACTTACGTTATATTTTATTTTAATCATCAAACCTCATGCAATTTGTTCTTTGGTTTCGTGTGTAATTTAATGTTTTGTGTCTACTCATTCTAGGCTAAGCTGGAATAAATTTTTGTTCTTTCCTATAGTTGAACTCGTGTGATAGATCCTCATGTTATCGTGACATTTTGTAATACTTTTGTCATATACTAGAAAACAGTTTTGTGATATTATAAACTTTGTTTTCATGTGAGAGCCCCTGGTGATTGTAGGCAAACTTAGTAAAAGTTTGTCCCTGGTTCACTACAATCGAAGCTCTGATACCAATCTGTCATACCCTGGTCTTAGCGGAAGCGCAAACATGTGACTTAACGGTAATCATTTCAATCAATCGTGTAAACATAATTATAACCAACAACGATGCCATGTATTATACAGATTTAAATTCAAAGTTTACAAGTTTCATAAGTTATCTAAAAACCATATTTAGTTAAGTCACATCACCAAAATATGTTTGTTATCATCATAAATTAAATCGAGGTTTTGACCCCTATATGCCCAAAAAAGGAAGGGGTATATGTGGCAAATCCTCAAAAGTGGCCATCATTGTATCTTCCGAGAATCCATCAACGGTTAAGCTTGTTTCCTGAAATACATGTAGTTTGAAAAATCAACAAAAGTTGAGGGAGTTCATGTTCATGTAGTTTTTTTTTCGAATAAGTTGTCATTATTGTTATCCAATATTGAAATCCAGGTATGTAAAATAATTATGGAATATAAGGATCTATCAGTGGGTAGCGAGCCCTCCGATACTATGTGCCGTAAGTATATAACCAAACTGAGACACTTTGTTCTCAATTGGGATCACAAAAGCACTCCATGGTATACAACTAGGAGTAGAGCGTGCCTCAATCTCAATAGATCTACCCCTTTTGCACCTTGGTCACTAAGTGATTAATGGTTACTAATGTTATATTGTTATCAATCCTACATACGCACATCGATCTTATTGTCATCTAACTCCATAACTAACATACCATATGTCTTGACATGTATTTCCCCTTGATGTTATAAAAACCGAAAACGTTTAAAAGGAAAGGGGGACATGAACTCACTGATTCACGTTCCTTGCGTATACTCACAATGTTTTCCTTGGTCTTGAACCGAAACCTACAAGTTTCCTGAATCCCATTAGACACTTAAGTCTATGCTTGTCCTATGAACAAGTTCCCATCTTATGTGAGTTGTTCTTAATTGTTTTCTTGATTAATTATTTCTTGACATAGTAATATATATTTTGTTATCGGGTCATGAACAGTGTTAGAACGGCATTGTTCGTTCCTTGTCCTCATGCCTAGCACGAGTGTCATTGGGCCTAGCCCATGCCTTTGTGTAGTTGGGCCTAGCCCATGTTCTTGTGTCATTAGGCCTAGCCCATGTTGTATGTCATTGGGCCTAACCCATGTCTTTATGTTATTGGGCCTAGCCCATGTCTTTGTGTTATTGGGCCTAACCCAAATTATATTTATTCTTGAATAAATATATTTTCCAAGTATTTTGGTGTTATACATCTTTGACCAAGTCAAAGTATGTGTTTAGTTATACTTATTTCTCAAGAATAGATATGTATACTTTGTAAAATAATATTTTTAATATTATTTTTAGTATAAGTGTATTTGTTATTTACCAAATGTACACTTAGGAAAGTATACATATATCCTTGTGTTTAAGTTCATGTAGTTCTTATTTCTTGCCAAGGTTTATTACTTGAAAGTTCATATTTTTTCGGAAATTATATTTCTTAAAAATAATATATTTTTAAGGCTTGTATGGAATATATATATTTTTACCAATCTTGTTAAATATATATAAATATATACATATATATATATATATACATATATATATGTATATATATATATATATATATATATTGTGTATAAGTCCATTTATTTGTCCAAGTCCGTATAAATCAAGGAATATATAAGTTTATTTATATATTTTGTAGTATTTGTCCAAGCACCCAAGTATGGGCATTTTGTGTGTATTTTCTTTGTATTTTGAGGGTATTGGTGTGTGTACTCCTTTGGTAGTATTTATTGTTTTGAATCCCCTAATTTGTCTACTACCATATAATACACCTAGTATACACATAGCACACAAATACTTGGTGACTTTTAAATATATATTTTCCTAAATATATATTTATATTTGTTTTTATTTTTTAAGAAATATTTATTTTCTTAACTTGTATTTTTATATAAAAATAGGCCATGGCCATGTTAAATTTACTTAAACATCTAAAAATCAAAAGTTTAGTAGTAAACTTTATATTTTTCTAAGTGTGGAATTTTAAAAAAAATTGGCCATAGTTTCCCCTATATCTAGGAGTTTTTCCCATTTTTAATAAAAGTGTTTAAGCTTTACAAAACTCACTTGATCAATAAAATAATTTCTATAAGTTTAAACAACTTCATACATACACTTTTTACATGATGATGAACTCAAAACTTTATAAAAACATGTAGTTTTTTAGTATGATGTTTAACATGTTTATTTATCTTCAAAAACACTAATGATCCACTAATTACACAACTTTTGTAAAAATCATGTTTAACAACTTGTTCATATATTTTCAAGATTAGCTTTAAACCATGTTCATGTCTTGTAAATCATTTTAACTAGCTCTTTAGTGAAATACATCAAGTTCATCACTTTGTTCTTCATGGATCTTTCAAGATCCATGCATACACTTTCAAAACCTCTACATACAACAATTCTACACATGATGATCATCAAGCTAAGCATAAAATAATCATACACAATATTATTACACTACAAGATTATGTTGGTTTCCTTTAGATCTTTAGTGTTTTTCATGTCTTCATCACTTTAAGTTTATGTTTCTTGATGGTTTAACTTGCACTTTGATAATATACTAGTAACATGTATCAAAACAAAGATTAAGATGCTTACTACTAGCTCTTGTGGCTTGGGAAGTGGCAATAGAACACAAGAAGATGAAAATGAAGAAACCAAGTGGATAATAGCTCCTAGGAGTGGTCCTTGAGCTTCCAATGCTTTGCACCTTCCTAACTTGCCATGGGACACCCTTGTATATGCTTGGAATTACTTGAAGGTTGCTTGAAAATAGAGGTGGTTTGGTGATGGTGGTGCCGTGAACAAGAGGGGGAGCAAGGGGGAAGATGGTTTGAATTTTTGGTGGAAGTGTGAAGTGATAAGGTTTGGTGATTATGTCCCCATATAACCTTACACCATCTAAGCATCCACTAAACACTCCTATTAACCACCATGCCAAAATCCTTATCACTAGACAACTTGGGGGCTTGTGGGGCCCCCTTGTTGACCATCAAAATGGAGGGGGGGTGGGTATTGGTTTGGTTGCAACTTATAGTTAGATGTTTATATGATTTAGGGGTAATTAGTTAGGGTGTTATATGTATTAGTGATCTCGAGATGAAACGAGGTGTCGGGTGATCTTAACTAGTCATAGGATGCCAAAATATTGTTAACTAGTTCACTAGATGCTTCTAGTAGTGTTCGGGTGGTCGTTTCATTACCAGACCGTTAAAATGCTAAAATGTGCACTTTGTAGGTTATTATGTGTTTTTGAATCACCATTGAATTCCCAATACTTTTCTAATGTGTTAAGTTGCTTGGACTTATTTCCGGACATTACATTGACTAGTATAAAAGTTTAAATGCTGAATTTTTGCTGAATAGCTTATTTATTGTCCGGTTCGGACACTTTTTAGTGCTTATAATATTTCCGGAAAGTGTTATCACCAATCCTTGTTTTCCATTCTTGGATTTAATGTGTAATTGCTATCTAAGTCGTAGAACTGTTGTTAAGCTGAGTATCGGACTAGTGCTGACACTACTAGTCTAACCGGCAAGTCTACTAGTTGTTTTAGTGCACTTTCTAATTGTTTTTCCGACACAATGATCAAAATGAATAATATGCACTATTGAAATGTAATTCATAGCAGTTTTCAGATATATAGGATGTAATCTAGCAGAACATGGCATTTTAACATATAATTGCACGATTAAATTAATAGTTTAATTATACGGAAATTACTCGAAAGTTGACGGTTGTCACAGTACTGAACTACTTACCACTCCTTAAGAGTTGGCACAACTCATTGCCCACCACGTTAATACTGCCTTGGAACAGCGCAAAGCCAACCAGAATATTGGGCAAGGACATGGACGTGGTGCTCCTGGGCATGGTGATGGTGGTATACATTTTGGAAACCCGCTAGTGCATGGATGTACGTATAAAACATTTCAGGGCTGTAACCCACGATCATTTACTTGTGCTGAAGGGCCTCTTGAAATCATTAGATGGATCGAGCAGATGGAGTCTGTGATGGCCATCAGTGGTTGTGCTGTTGATCAAAGGGTTAGGTATGCTTCGTGTTCATTTCTTGATGAAGCTTTATCTTGGTGGAACACTCAAGTTCAAGTTTTGGGCGAAGACGTTGCCTACGGTCTTACCTGGAACGAACTAAAAGAGATGCTTCCTAAGGAACACTGCCCGCGTAGTGAGATGCAGAAGATTGAGACTGACTTCTGGAATTTAACCATGGAAGGCCTGAATGTCAAAGCTTATACGTCTCGGTTTAATGATTTGGCTAGATCGGTTCCACGAATGGTCACTCCTGAATACGTTAAGATAGAAAGGTATATTTGGGGATTGTCGCCACAAATTCGCAGTACGGTTACATCAGCGATACCCACTACCTATCTAGAAGCTACTACTCTAGCGAAATCATTAGTGGATGATGTTGCTCGCAAAAGTAGCCTTAACAGGAAGGAGGAGACTGGGAAGTCGTTGGGAAAAGTCAAGACAGATGGGAAATCTGACCGATCAGAGCGTTCTGAGCCTAGATCTTGGGATTTGCGGAAGAGAAAATATGAGAGCTCAAGAAAGGATTCCGATGTAAAGCGTGAGAGGAAACGCGATTCAGGGAACGCGTATGTGGCTAGTTCTAGTGGTTCGAGGAAGGATTTTGCCAGGGATGGCGGAAGTGGTTCGGTAAAGAAGACTCACGGAGATGAGCAGGGAAAGTGTGCCAGATGTGGTCGAACTGGACATGTTACTCGCGAGTGCTATGCTAAGAGTACGTCGGAGGGAGTTAAGCTTGAGGGATGCCATGAATGCGGAGAGCAGGGACACTTCAATAGGAACTGTCCGAATGTGAAGGGTCAGCTTTTGAGCTAAATGTTGGGAAGGCATGTGATGATCCTGCAGTGGTTACCGGTACGTTCCTAATCAATGACCATTCTGCATTCGTACTATTTGATACTGGTGCTGACTTGAGTTTTGTTTTGAAAAACTTTGAACCGTTTATGTGTTCTCAAACAAGTAAGCTAAGTAAAAAGTACTCGATAGAATTAGCAAATGGTAAATTGATAGAGAGTAGCAAAGTTATTCGTGATTGTAGAATTCGGTAATGCGATCATAGTTTTAGCATCGATTTATTACCAGTAGAGCTGGGTAGTTTTGATGTAGTTGTTGGGATAGATTGGCTATCCAAGAACGGGGCTGAGATCATTTGTTCGGAAAAACAAGTGCGGATACCTCGTCCTGGTGGTGGTGAAGCTTTAGTTGTTCACGGTGACCGATCGAGTCGAGTATCAGAGGTTGTTAGTATTATAAAGATGCACAAGATGTTGCGTAAAGGCTATCATGCGTTCTTGGTTAACATATTGGATACGAAGGCTGAAAGTGGGAAGATTGAAGAAATTCCTGTAGTTAGTGATTATCCGGAAGTTTTCCCTGAAGACTTGCCTGGATTACCCCCTGCGAGACAGATCGAGTTTAGAATTGATCTTGTACCTGGTGTTGTACCGATTGCAAAATATCCTTACAGATTAGCACCGTCAGAAATGAAAGAATTGTCAAATCAGCTTCAAGAGCTATTAGACAAAGGTTTCATACGACCAAGATTTTCTCCTTGGGGAGCACATGTGTTATTCATGAAGAAAAAGGATGGTTCCTTCAGAATGTGTATTGATTACAGAGAGTTGAACAAGCTGACTATCAAGAATGGTACCCTCTACAGAGAATCGACGATTTGTTCGACCAGCTTCAAGGATCAAGCTACTGCTCGAAGATAGACCTGCGTTTAGGTTATCACCAGTTGAAGATTGCTGAGGAAGACGTTCTGAAGATTGCTTTTAGAACACGCTACGACCATTATGAGTTCTTAGTCATGCCTTTTGGGTTAACTAATGCGCCTGTAGTGTTCATGGATCTCATGAACAGGGTATGCAAACCCTATTTGGACAAACTCGTGATAGTATTCATTGACGATATACTAATCTATTCGCGAACCAAAGAAGATCATGAGCAACATTTGAAGATGATTCTGGAGCTATTGAAGAAAGAGAAGTTGTATGCCAAGTTCTCTAAATGTGAATTTTGGATTCGAGAGGTGCATCTTCTCGGACATGTTATAAATGAGAAGGGTATACATGTAGACTCGTCGAAGATAGAGGCGATTAAGAATTGGGAAGGCCAAAGACTCCGCCAATGGTGCAACAATTCTTAGGACTTGCTGGGTATTATAGAAGTTTCATTGAGAATTTTTCTAGAATAGTGCAGCCATTAACGCTATTGACCCAGAAGGATAAGAAGTTTGATTAGACAGAAAAGCAGGAGAAAGCTTTTCAGATGTTGAAAGAAAAGTTGTGTAGTGCACCTATTCTATCTTTCCTGAGGGAAAGGACGGTTTTGTTGTATACTGTGATGCGTCACGTTTGGGCCTTGGTTGTGTGCTTATGCAGAAGGACAAAGTGGTAGCCTATGCATCCAGACAACTGAAAGTTCATGAGAAGAACTACACGACTCATGATTTAGAGTTGGGAGCTGTTGTGTTCGCCTTGAAGATTTGGCGACATTATCTGTATGGCATGAAGTGTACGATTTACACAGACCATAAGAGCCTCCAGCATATCTTTGATCAGAAGGAACTCAACATGCGAAAGCGGCGTTGGGTAGAGTTAAGTGTGATATTCGTTATCACCCGGAAAAAGCAAATGTTGTTGCTGACGCGCTCAGTAGGAAGGAGCGGGAGGAGCCTCTGCGTGTGCGTGCTTTGGGTTTGACCATACAAACGAATTTGATCGATCGAATTCGTAATGCACAGCGAGAAGCTTTAAGATATGGGAATCTAAGTAGAGAAGGTTATAGAGGTTTGGAATGTGAACTAATACCAAAAGCAGATGAAGTAATGTACTTCATGAACCGAGTTTGGGTTCCGCTTAGAGGTAACCTACGTGCACTAGTTTTGAACGAGGCTCATAATTCCAGATATTCGATTCACCCAGGTTCTACCAAGATGTATCAGGATATTAAGGAGTTATATTGGTGGCCGAATATGAAGAGAGATATTGCGGTGTATTTGAGTAAATGTCTGACATGCTTAAAGGTTAAGGCTGAACATCAGACGTCGTCTGGGCTTCTGCAGCAACCAGAGATTCCTAAATGGAAGTGGGAGTATCTTGCAATGGACTTTATCACCAAATTACCTCGTACGTTACGTGGACATGATACCATATGGGTAATTGTGGATCGATTGACGAAGTCCGCTCAATTCTTGCCATTAAGGAAACAGACAAGACGGAAAAGATATCGCAGTTGTACCTCAACGAGATTGTAGCCCGACATGGAGTACTTGTGTCAATTATCTCCGATAGAGATGGACGATTTGACTCCAGATTTTGGCGATCTCTCCAAGAGTCGCTGGGTTCTCGTTTGGACATGAGTACTGTGTACCATCCTCAAACGGATGGTCAGAGTAAGAGAACCATTCAGATGTTAGAGGACATGTTGAGGGCGTGTGTGATTGATTTTGGTGGAAGTTGGGATACCCATTTACCGTTGGCAGAGTTTTCTTACAACAATAGTTACCACGCTAGTATCAAAGCCGCTCCGTTTGAAGCTTTGTACGGGAGGAAATGTCGATCGCCCTTGTGCTGGGCTGAAGTTGGCGAAAGGCAACTAACCGGACCAGAGCTTATCCAGGAAACCACCGACAAGGTTGTCCAGATCAAGGAAAGGTTGAAAGTTGTCGCCGATCGACAGAATATTTATGTAGACAACCGAAGGAAACTGTTGCAGTTTCAAGTCGGGGATCATGTTATGCTTAAGGTGTCGCCTTGGAAAGGTGTTGTGAGATTTGGGAAAGGGGGAAAGCTTATCCCGCGTTATATAGGTCCTTTCAAAGTCCTCTCTCGAGTTGGACCAGTCACGTATAGGCTTAAGCTGCCACAGGATTTGAATGGAGTTGACGTGTTTCATGTTTCCAACCTGAGAAAGTATTTGTCGGATGAGACACTAATTATACCCGCTGATGAGGTTCAGGTAGACGATAAACTGAGATTTATCGAGGAACCCGTTGAAGTTCTGGATGAGAAGATTCAGAAGCTTAGAAGGAGTCGAATTAAGTTGGTCAAGGTTCGCTGGAATTCCAAGCGTGGACCCGAGTTCACATGGGAATGACAGGATCAGATGCAACGAAAATATCCGCATCTCTTTAAGTCTAGTGCGAAAACGAAACCTGTAATGTAAGAATTTCGGGGATGAAATTCCTTAAATAGGGGCAGACTGTGACACCCAGCTATTTAGTTTGTACCGTACAAATGTAACATGTGTCATGAATGAATAAAAGGTTGTATTTGATTATTTATGATGTTTATCCAAAGTTTGATAAAAAATTATGTTGGCAATATTAAGATACACGCTTATCGCGTAACGGATAAAATGCGAAACGAACGTCGGTGACCATCGAATAATATTAAAATCCCAAAAATAGTCCGTTGTGATTGAAATAATATATTTAATCATATTCGTGAGGAAAAATAATTTAAAACGCTAAGAAACTCTATTTTTCGAGTTTAAGCGCATATTGCGCGATACTGCACGTATCTGACAAAATACTGTCAACAGCCAGTCCAGGACAACTAATAATTATTATAGTAATAATTTTACAAGTTTATTTTTATAGAATGATAAATATAAATTAAAATGCTCAAATTCCCTATTTTTCAAATTTAAGCGCGTACTGCGCAACACATCGCCCATACTACCAAATACCGACAACGTAACCGGACCAGTCAAATAAAATATTGACCACTAATATTTTAGTGAGTTTGTTTTTATAGAGCGTTGAAAATAATTTTAAACGTGTTAAAACGCAATTAAAAAGCTAGATAAAATATCCGGTATCCAGTAAAATACCAGTTTATAGCATATATATAATATATATGTGTGGATAATCGTGTATATATGAGAGAGAGAGAGAGAGAGGGTAAGGTGGCGGCTTGGGAGGCCACCTCTCTCTTAAAATTGCCAAATGTAGGAGGTTGGGACTTGTAGTAATGATTAGTCCTACTTACATGCACAATTAACCCTCCAATACAAAATCAAAACAATACCAACTCCCCTCATACCAATATTCAGCCGAGAACACCCTCACACATACCCATTTTGAATATTCAAACCATTTCTTGAAGATCCAAACTCATTCAAAGGTGTTTTCAATCTTATATGAAGGTTTGGAGGTGATTTCAAGGAGATTCAAGCAAGAACAAGGTTTCATATAATCACTTCTGTTAAAACCCACTAAGAATCTTGAAGGTATAACATTTTAACTTTCAAATCTTGTTCATGATTCATGGTGATAAAGATGATAGTGAAAGTTTCTCTTGTTCTTGGATTTAAACATAAACATTGAACTAAAAACAAATGGGTTTTGAAAGAAAATAAAATGGACATGTATGTGTATGTGGGTGTAGCCGTGAATGTGTATATATATACATATGAGATTGAGTTTTGATTTTGTTGAATGATTCTTTTTGATGTGATTCTTGAAAGTTTGATGCATGCATGTTAAAGGGTGACATATGAAAGTAATGAGGTTTGAAAAGATGTATATGAAAAGTGGAATTTTAGAATTTTATATATATGTGTATATATATGGCCGAATATATATATATATATATATATATATATATATAGGGGATGGATGATGAGAAAACTAGTTTAAATGAGAAAACCAAAAAACTAACTAAAACAGCCAAAAAAACATATCAAAAAAAAATTGATATTTTTTTATAAAAATTTGCTATATATTATATGAAAAAAAAAATTTAAAAATTAAAAAAACATATAATGCACATGTGCAACATATACATATAATCCACATGTGTAGTACACATATAGTGCACATGTGCAGTACAAGTTTTTTTTTTTTTGAAAAAAAAGTTTTTTATACATAATATGCGGCGATTTTTTATAAAAAAATTAAAAAAATTGTATGTTTTTTATGTTTTTTTTTTGCTTTTTTAGTTTGTTTTCTAGTTTTCTCATTTATATCTAGTTTTCTCATGATCTTCTCCCTATATATATATATATATATGCATATATGAAATTTTGTTTGCTACTTGAATATGTAAGAACGTGACAAGTGCATTGATGAAAAGATTGATGATAATCATATGAATATGATGTTGTTCTTGAGTATACGAACATGAATTTAAGGTGAGACATGTGCATTTGGTTCATGTGAAATGATGATGATATGATGTACATGCAATAAGTGCTTGTGCTTAGTCATGCATGTGGGTGTATGTACATAAAATGATGAATAAATGATGTTATGGTAAAAATAGTTTTAGATCAGATTATACACCTTAAAATAAGGTTATTTCATGTGTTAAAGTAGTACGAAACTTGTTATAAAGTTTACTAGCTTTGCATATAGTACATTGTGCTTAAAAAGTTGTATAATGTGTGAAATCGCATGATTTATGTGACCTACACAAAAACTGCACAAATCTGATTATAACCATCATTTTAATCAGTAAATAATATGTATTGTGTTAAAATATGAAGTCGTTTCGAGTTCGGATGATTAGAGTAACGTTTGACGCAAAACTATGCGGTAAAAACGGTAAAATCGTCTTTTTAAGTGGTTTTTACGAAACTGTTTTAGATCAGTAACTAAACTAATATTTTTGATATAAATATAAGTATTTTAAATTATATTAAGTTTATTTGGTGTTTGGTTAGTCATACGTGACTTCCGACGCCCGAAAACGTTACGGAATCGCTAAAATACGCATTTTCAATATACACAAGAATGAGTTGTTCATGGGTGAACCTTATGTGTTTAAATGTGTTATGTGATTTAAATACGTGTATATGATAATATGTTATGTCTTGACATAATAGCGGGAATTATGTATATGCATGTACGCTTTTATGTTAAAACGGTAGAATCGGTAAAATCACGTTAAATGTGTAACTTATTTGTCGAGCATGAAAATTGATACATAGGTTAACTTAATAAGTTATTTCATGTATGCATGCTTTAGAAATGATAAAGTGTATGAGTTAATGATATTTCGCGTGTTATGATATTATGTATATGTGCATGTTTATGTATATATATTACGACTCACAAATTGTAGATATATAGTACTTATAAACGGGAGTGTTAACGGATATAACATTAAGGTCACCAATAAAATCATTCAAGTCGCGAAATATTAAAATATATATATATGTATGAACTCATATATATATTAATATGCCAACATAATAAAAAATAATGACTTTTCGAGAAAATCTCAAAGTTATGTGAAAATTCTAAGTATTGGAGAAATTTAGGAATATTGTGAATATTGATTATTAAATCGTTCCTACGTGTATTAGGACGTGTAGAATCAAATTGTGGGATCGCGCTAATTTAATTACGCACCCAAAGGTGGGTGTCACTAAACCCCCTCTTTTTACTGTTCTGTATATGTTTTGGGGGAAGAACACGCCTTAAAAAGGACTAAAGATGTTTTTGAATAAAACATACATTTGTTTATATAAAATGCATATTTTCATGGAAAATATATAATTTTGATGATATCAATATGTTTCGGGTAGAAACGATTTTGTGAACAAATATGTTTCGGGGATGAAACGGGGATTTTACGGTGTTTTAGAGAAAACGACCGTGTAGATTTAAAAATGCTTAAATCTAAAGTTGTGACGAATTAGCTCGGTCTCAAGAGAGTAAGTACCGGGTATGGTTTACGTTTCGGTGGGGACTTCGGGGAATTCGTACAACATAAAGTATTAAATTTATCATTTTAGTAGGATATATATATTGTTCATGAGGCAAGCGATATAATGGCCCGATATAGGCGCATGCGCAAGTATTCCTGTTTAATCATTTAAGTATTGAACACGTGGAATTGTTGGTAGATCTATCGGGCTGACTACCCCGTCATGATCGGTCGCTCCGATTAAGTCAAATGACGAATTGATATTCTATTATAGTCTACACTTGATTATACCCTTATTGTTAATATATAGTTCGTAATTTCTTGCAAACATAAGAGTCTGAACATTTGATGCTATAAATTTAATATGTAAAATATGGGAAGATGCTTTAGATTGAAAGTTTCGGGAAAAAGCTTGTGATGGCTGACCCATGGATTTTATGAAGGAAATAAATTAACTTTCGAAAATATTATTTGGATGTTTTGATAATAAACACATAATTAGAAAACTTTCCTTGTTTTAAATTTGAATATGTGAGCTCACCCTCCTATGTGTTGACACTTGATTTTAACGTGTTCTTCAGGTACTTGAGCATGGCTTCGGGAATCTTTGGCGTGTCTTGTGGTTGTGAGCATGTTTTGTTTAATAATAAACTTTGGACAACTTTTAAAACTTATTTGAGACCGACTGTATTAAGATCCATAAGGATCGAGACAACTTAACTAATCTATGGTTGTGGTTTATGTTTAAACTTGAAACCAATGTTTTAATTAAGTAATATGTCCAAAATTAACGATGCATCGTCCACTAAGATATTTATAGGCACCAAATTCCGTCACCATTATGTTTGTATCTCCCGCTGCGACGTTTTTGGGGTGTTACAGTTGGCGGCTGGTTTGCATTATGTGATTGTAGGGTTAACAAATACCTTAAATTGTGAAGACTGTGAAGTGAGGATCAATGCTACCTCAATGAGCTCCCGGACAGATCTGACTCAGATAGCAGAGGTGGAATTCATTGCTAACGAGTTTGAAAAACAACAAAGTGATATACTGCTTAAACGTCTCTTTCTTGTATTGATAAACGTGAAACGATTATAGACGAGTAAACAATCGGACAGGGCTTCGCCTCAGTCACCACAAAAACAGTTAACTATCTCAGAACCCATGTCACCTATTTATAGGCTTACATGACTCGCACAAAGGAGACTTGGGTGACTCATACGAGTGGCAATCCGTACGAGTGACCAAACATGTCACCCGTACGGGTGAGACAGTCACTCGTACGAGTGAAGTACAAAACGTAATCTAACTTATACATTTGACTATACAAAGCCCTATTACGTGACCGACTCGTCCTAGACGTAGGCAATAGACATTATGCACCAACAAAGACAACATACTACAACAATTTTGATGGGCCGATCCTTAATGGATAAAGTGATAACAGTTATTTTCTTATATTGTAATTGGGTTTGGTGTCAATAATTAAAGGGCCCTTTTTGGGATGGTTAGCTATGCGATTTTTGCTTAAGTAACGTTTTAAGTTAAAGTTTGGATTGGATCAGACTTGCGGACTAAGTAAATTGGAACCGGGTTGTTGATCTCAAAAATATAAAGTTGGTTAACTAAAATAATAATAATCATAATATTAATAAGAATAATAACAATAATAATAACAACAACAATAATAATACTGGTGTGAGATATATACGCTACAATAAATTTATACATCTATTTAGCCGTACCTGAAGTAAATTCGGATTACGTTACTCAACGACGTTGAAAAGTTTCTATAAATATATTTTGTTGTAATATGATAAATAAATAAATAAATAAATAAATAATCCAATCATTATTTAATACGCAAAAGGTTCTGGTTTACAGTGGTTCTGATCAAAATTTTAAAACATGTCAGATTTTCAGAGCTTTGTTTTTGCCGGATTTTACACTAAGCTTGTTTATAAGAGTTTCCTGTTGGTGGAGCTAGAAGCTTTAGCGTATTGTGCTAAAGCATTGTTTTGGATGTTTGAAGATGTTAGGTTAACATGGGGAAGTTATGAGCTCGAAGCATTTTCCACGACTGGTTGTAAGCTAGAAGCTTTATGTGAGAACCTACTGGCTGGAAGCTATTTGTGTGCGATAAATGTTGTACAAATGTTTGTTTTATTTTTTTTCGTTTTTCAGTGATAGATATTTAAAGGTAGATTTATCAATAAAGCAAATGTGTTTGAGGTACCTGAGGCATCATATATATAGTTGCTCTCTACCCAAGGTTGGCTTGGTGATATGCTTCATGTCCACTTTGGACTACCTGCTTATCTACTTTCAGCTAAGGCAGGTAGGATATTTTTCTTTTTGGTGTAAGAACTGCGATATACCATTACGATAAAGCCCTTTTACCTATATTACTTTTTCTAAGATTTTGTGTTTTGTTAATATATATTGACTTTCCAACCATTATACTATTTGGTTATTGTAGAAAGATGTTTATGAGTTTATGAGCTATGAAGCTGGTACGCATGGATGGGAAGCTGGTGCATGTAGCTTTTGAGCTTTTTGGCCTTTTGACATCCTTGAAAAGTGTATTATTCAACCTTCGTCATCAGCCCTATAGTAGTAGTCATGACAAACTAATTCGTGTTTCTGACTAATTTTTAAGTTTGGCTGCTAACCTTCTTGCTTCTTAGTTTCTTGATTATTAGATTGTGCAAGAAGCTGATGTGTTGCATGCTTCGTTATTTTGACCAGGCCTACGTACCTACTTTCGCTATTAGTCCTCAGTCAGAGGTGTTTATGGTGAGGATGTAGGTTCTTCTCGCTTAAGTTGTCGTGCTTCTAGATTCTTCTCTTATTGTAGCTTCTAGCCTGAGCTGCCTGGTTGTGGACAATGACATGTCTTTTCGTGACATGAATAGTGATAATATGTCATTTTTTTGTGAAAACACATGTGTTTATGCACTTCATGTGTTTGTCTATTGTATTCTTTCAAGCTTTCGTGGTTTTCAAGGATATTTATACAGTCGATAATGCTAGAATAGTTATTTATTATATAAGATAAAATAGGTAAGCTATGCACATAATAGAGCCATAGGCGAATTATGTTATGAGGTTTCACATGTATACCCACTTTATAATAAACGCAACATACCGCTTGCCTATCTTATCATCTTTATGAGAAATAGTTTTACAATAGATGTATGTATATTGCTTTTATTATGAGTCATATTTATTTATGAAGATAAGTTTCAAAACATTTGTAGATATTTAGCAACAAACAGGCTCTAAAGAGGTGAAAGTATAAGGAACTTAGAACTTGAAAACTAGAGCTGCAAGCTAGGAACTGGGTATCGCGTAGAGCAGCTAGAAATGAAAATGTGTGTAGGAGATCTAGAAGCTATCACTTCACGAAAAATATTCTTCCCAACCTTAGAAATAACTTAGAAACAGTCGGAGCCGGAAGAGTTTTCTAGTTCTCAGCAGCGCATCCCCAAAGTGGGTGCCACTTGTTGAAACAACAAGTGTAAGGTCAGGGGAATGTATGAACGTTCCTCGGGCCAGTCTCGTAACCTTCTAGCTTATACCTACAACACGAAAGAACCCGTTAGAAGGGGCCAGAGACCGGGGTCTTTGAACCACCCTCTGACGCTGAACATTAGTAATTTGTCCCATAAGAATTTATAAACATAAAACGTAGGTGTATGTATAAGTATAAGAGAGATATGCTTAGGGAGGTTGTGGTCGAGATCCAATGGTTAGCTAGCAGTTGTGGTGATTACAAGTTGCATAGGAGCAAGTGAGCTTAGCAGCTCAAATGGTCAACAACTCAACTTAGTGTGTTATCTCCAAGAGCGAGAATGTAATCTAGAGAGTGAGTTATGTTGTTGAAAAAGAAAGTAAGTGGCTGGTAGGTCCAGGCCAAGTGGGGTCGGATGAAATGAGTGTGTGGACCCTCTACTTTTAGATATATGAATCCTAACCCTAATGGGCTTAGTTGTGATGGGTCGGACTGGCCCACTTTACTTTATTCTCCTGTTTGAGTTGTTAAGCTCCTAGCTTCCTACTCGTTGCTTATTGCTTGTAGCTTCCTGTTTGAACTGTTAAGCTCTTAGTTTCCTGCTTGTTGCTTTCCAGGAAAAACTGAGTTAGTTTTTGGTAAGATATGTTTGTATAAAACGGTCCCCAAACTGTTACCTATATATATTTTTTAGTACTTGTTAAATGGTTTAGCAATCTCATTTTGATAATTGTTAAGCCAAAATTTGTAGAAATTTACATGCCAAGATTAGTATATTCATCCTTATAGGTTTAACAAAACTATTTCAGGAGGACATGCATATATTTGCAATTTAATCAAATTTATTTAATAAAACAATCTCTTATTGTACATTACATTTGACGAAGAAATAAAAAATAATCAAATTTATTTAACAAAACAATCTCTTATTGTACATTACATTTGAGGAAGAAATAAAAGAAACATTGAATAAAAGAACCCCATAAAAAAAGAATCACTCCTTAAAAACTCGAAAAACAAAAGACTCATGAAGATTTGTAGTCAAAGTCTTTGGACAATCAAAGTCAACACTTTGGAAGATCAGAAGGTGGTGGAGTCAACTTCTGGTTAGGAAGCTTCCCATCCATCACAGCCCATGCCATTCTCAACCCCCAACTCAGGTGAATCTCAATGTGACAATGCATAAACCATACACCAGGATTATCAGCCTGAAACCGGACTGCGACCCACCCGCCCGAGGGCACACCAATGGTGTTCCTTTCAACTGGATCAACATGGTTGAAATTGGGCGGGTCGGTAGTCGAGTTGAAGTTTCCAGTGCCTTGCCCTACCACGTAAAAGTTGAAGCCGTGGAGGTGGAGAGGGTGGTTTTCGGCCCCGAATATGGTGGTGCCTTGCATTACAAGCTCCACGGTGGTGTTGTAAGGTAGCACCACCACTTTTGTGCCATGAGAAACAAACGTGTTGTTGGGTGGCGGGCCGGTGTAGTTGAATGGGTGAAGAGGGGATGTCGGGAAGTTAGTCGAGAGTACGTTGTTTGATTTCCCGAAAAATCGCGCTTGAAGAAGCGCGGTTGTAGGTAAAGTAAAGGAAATATTGTTAACCGAGGCTGCAAATTTGGTGCCATTGGGCCCTTGACATGTTTGGTTTTTCGGGCACAGGTCGTTCCCGAGCCCGACCGTGAAAAAGTAACGGTTTTGGACCGTTTGTGGAACGTTTACTACCGGTCCCAAACTGCGAAATTTATCGGTCCAATTGGCTACATACGAAGTGGCATTGATAGCAGGGAGTGGAGGTAGGGGTAGGTTTTTAATGGAAGTATTGTAGAATTGCATGGTATTACGGTTGTATTCGAGAACACCAACAACCGTAGTGTTATCGAAAGTTCCGGAAGCCGCGGTTGAATACGGTCGGGCTGCCATTAAAAACCGGGCATTTGAGGTGAGATTTTTAGTCTTGAGTAGAACATTGCTTGTTTGGCCTGGCGTAATGTAGATTGTGTCTGTTTCAAACGGTTTCACGTAGCTTGCATCCGCATCGACAACTATAAACGTATGGTTTGTAATTTTGAAAAATAGTTCGTCATTGAGGGCGGCATTGATCAAACGAAGCATATACGTCTTCCCAGGCTTCACATTAAGCCGAAAAGTTTCTGCACATAGATACAATGTTATTCGTTTGCAAGATCACAAAATGACCGGTTTTGACCTCACCATTTTCCACCTACAGTAAAATGCTAGAAATGAGTATAATGAAAGAGAATTAGTTACCCTTTGGTGTAGAGCAATTGTATAACGGTCCAGGCAGCCCGTTAATAGTATACGCGTCTGAATTATTCGGGCCAGCTCCGGTCTGAAGGGCTTGGTTGATCACGGCTTCTGTATCCGCCTTCCACCACTCTCCTGTTATTTAAACAACGTTACTAGCGCAAGAAAATCGTGATTGGCCCGTATATATAGAAACATGGCTTGAATAATTACCAAACATAATCGGGACTTCCTTGTAAGGTTTCACAAAAGGGTACGAAGTGTTACGCCTAGGCAGAATGACAATCGGCCCATAAAGGGTAGATCGAATCCATGAAACATGGGCATGGTACCAAAGTGTGCCTGTCTGTCCGATAATAGTGTAGTTATAAACGTATGATTTCCCCGTTTGAATTGGACATTGTGTTATGTATGCTGGCCCGTCAGCCCATCCACTTCGAAGTTGTCGAATTCCATGCCTGCGCACATCAAAGATTTAACCGTTAACCTCAAATTTGGTTTATTTTGTCAACCATTTACGAAACAAAACTAAACTCGTACCAATGGATACTGATATTGTTCGGGACATGGTTGACAACTTTGATCACCAACCGGTCACCTTCCCTCGCAATAATCCTCGGCCCCGGGAATTTCCCGTTGACGGTTATTATGCTTTTTGTACCACACAGTCTCGTCACATTGTGCATCCCGATCTGAAAACCAAACAATTTTTTATTAAAAACAAAAAAACACACACACGTGTAATGTTACATAGTCTATATCTTCAAATCTAACATTAACCTTATTATTTTAGACTTACGTTAAACTTATAGTGTCGGGTAACGCCAGTGGCAGCATGTTTTGCTATTGCCAGATCAGGGTACAAGCAGATAAAGCATGAGAGGAAGAGAATAGCAGGCAAGAAAGTTAATGGTACACCCATGCTTGATGCGTATGATTGTGTTTAGTTGTAAACGGAATGATGGTTTAATATTTTGAGAGTTGTGGTTTATATAGGGATGTATGTTCACATACTTACCTACTGCATGTGGACCAATCGTGCTCTAGAGTGGTGTTAAAGTCAATTTATCTGCTTTTGACTTGTATTCAAATGTCGTCAACTCCTCTAATTGACTATTTTACTATCGTTTAGGGTTTAGAGAAAGGGAC
Source organism: Scalesia atractyloides (assembly GCA_947069175.1). Lineage (NCBI taxonomy): Eukaryota > Viridiplantae > Streptophyta > Magnoliopsida > Asterales > Asteraceae > Scalesia > Scalesia atractyloides. The sequence continues at coordinate 38,071,559 of CAMTDV010000015.1, forward strand.
ATATTTTCTTTTGTTGGTGTCACCTTTGTTATATGACATTATATCCGTTCTGCTAGTATTATTTTAGAGGAAATGTTTCATCAATTGATTTTTAGTTTTTGGAACATTTAACAAAGGTTATTGTAACATTTCTAATTCATGGTTGTTCAAAGAGTTGTGCTTAACTGGCAGCTATAGTTATAGCTATTTAACAGTATTCATAATTCATAATTAATTTATTACCCAATTTCTATAATTATACTAAAAATATTTTTTTTCTATTTTATTTAATTAAATACATTTTTTATATTTTTATTATTACATTTTTTATTTCTCCTCCACTCACAACTACTTTAAAAAATAATAATAAATTTTAGAGGGTGAACTGTAACATCCGTCAAAAACCGGATTTACCAAACCCACTTCGTTTATTAACCGAACAACCAGTTAAAAATTTCGTTGCGTATTTAATGCCCAAATTAATTTTAAATGATACATAACTAATAAGTATATTAGAATATAAAATTTATTTTTGAAAATGTATTAAAAATAGTGAGTTAAAAATAACATGCTGAAGCCGGGATTCGAACCCGGGTCAGCCAAGTCAACCGGGTCAAAACAGCCTTAACTCTCACGCGCTCAACCACTCCGCCACTTGTGTTTCTTGTTGATTTATTGATTCAATTAATACATATAATAAAAGCTGAAGTCGATTTTGGTCACTCAGCGCCCAAATCATTCTCGCCGGAAATCCCGACGAATTCATCAAACATTGAAGTGTTCTTTTGTCATAACGGATGCATTTACGTCATCGCCGGTTATAACTGAAAAACGTTAATGACCCTCATTCAAATCGCTAAACCATAACCGAAAGATTTGGGAATTTGAAACTGAAAATGTAAATCAATCTGAATTGTACATCATTCATCAGTGGAGCGCGACTTTATCAAAATTACTCTTCATTTCGCTCAGAAAACTCGCCGGAATTCTCTGAAAATTTACCGGAAATTTTCGCCGGAAAACCGAGTTCAACCCATCTTTTCTTCTTACCCAAAAATAAGATCATAGAACTCATACTGACATCACTCCCACTCATCTTAAACCTCTGAAGAATCTCTGTCGCAAGAAATTTCACTCGCCGGAATTCTCTGCAAGTCGCCGGAAAACCGGGACTTTCATATACACGGTAATTACCTCAATGTTTCTGTTTCATTCCATTATAAGACGAAGTCTAACACCATTTCATCGCTCAGAATCAACACAAGACGACGTTGCCGGATTTTTCTGTTTTCGCCGGAAAGTTTCTGAAAGTTTCAGAATCACGCTGATAACCGGTATGATCATGTAATCTACTGATAATCATTACTCATTAGTTCAATTTCACATCTAATCCATCCAAACTGCTAATTGACTCTAACAGCCGAAGGTCACCAGAACAGAGCCGACGAGCTTCGCAGGATTTTCTGAAAAGACGATCTGTTCGGTATTTTCTTTCCCCAAACTCTTCGATTCAATACTTTCCAATTGTTCATTTTGTTCATTAACCGAATTAATCAAGTATCAGTTGCTTTGACCGATGTCTGTGTTTTGAACGAAGAAGACGAGTTCAGATATGATATAAGATTAATTAAAAACAGTTTTATAAACGGGTTAGACACACAGTCCAGCGGTGGACTGTATGCAAATAAACACATACACGTCGCGAGTTCGATTCCTGTCCCAACCTCGTGAGCTGTAATAAAATGCCTTTTTTTTAAAACTGAACCGGGTTAACTCCGTTAGATGTTAAGTATAATAAAAATCTGTATTTAAACCAAGTTAGACACACAGTCCAGCGGTGGACTGTGTGTAACATTAAGTCACAGGTCCCGGGTTCGAGACCTGTTGACGACACCGGTCCGATACATTTAAAACCCTTTTTAAAAATAAATAATTTTCGGATTAATTGAATTAGTGTATAAATATAATTAAAAACAGAAATATTTCAGGTTAGACACGTAGCTCAGTTGGTAGAGCTGCGTGCACGCGTACGGGAGGTCTCGGGTTCGAGTCCTGCCCGGCGCATACATACACACAATAAACCGGTCAACAAGTCAACGGTCAACGGTCAAAAAGTCAACATTTTTTTATTATTTTATTTATTTATTTTATTTAGAAATCAATTAAAAATACTTAAAAATAACATTTTTAAGGTTAGAAACTAGCCTAAAGCTCAAAAAAATATATCCAAAAATCCTATTAAAGTTGTTAATAAAATCCATTTATTTACCTTACTTTTTTTTATTAATTAGGTTAGTTATTCCTCGACGATCAATCCTCTAAACTCGTGCGCATTCATCATCATTCACCGAACGCACCCACTGTGAGTGAATCTCTACAAATTCCCCGTTTAAATCACGTTTTTGGGGTGTATCATGTGTCTTACTATTTATTATATTTAAATCATTGTGCATACATCATATCATGAATAAATGTGTATCCTGCCTGTGTAAACTGTTTGTGTGATTATTGTGTAGATTTAATTTATTATTTTCAGTACATGCAATTTCATAGGCCGCCGCTCCCCATTACATTATGAGCGTTGAGCATGTTCCCCATTACATTATGAGCGTGAACCTGGCGTGCCAACATACGATCGGCTCCGTTTGATTGAGCCTTGATCGCACAGACATTTTCATTTTCAGTACATGCAATACGATCGGCTCCGTTTGATTGAGCCTTGATCGCACATACATTTTTCATTTTCAGTACATGCAATACGATCGGCTCCGTTTGATTGAGCCTTGATCGCACAGTTTCATTTATGTTATATATTTATGCAAGTTGATATGTTATTGTATACTGTTGGTTTGTTAATGTATGTTATTGTTTGTTGTTGTTTGATATCGTATACTAATGGGTTGTGATTGTATGCTGTTGGTTTGTTAATGTATGTTATTGTTTGTTGTTGTTTGTTATTGTAAGCTAATTGTTGTTATTGTATGTTTATTTACGTTTGTTCAAATATGAATATTGCACAATTTTTCCATATTAAATACAACCAGAAATAAATAATAAATGTTTTCTAACAAGGTTCACTCGCCAACTTTTTGTTGATCCAAAAACCATTTTTACATATGATACAGGTGAACAGGATGAAGCAAGGAAAACATAGGAAATTGCCTTAGAAGAAAAATAATGAAGTTTAGAAGGATGAATAGAACATGTTGTATTTGTTTGATATGATTGTATGATCTCTTATAAATTGAAATAATAAATATGAAACATTATAATAAATGTCATAAGCTTTGATGATAACCCAATCATGCCCCGATCACCTTTCCCGCTGCGGGTCGGGGTGTGACAGATTGGTATCAGAGCCATGACTATAGGGATATAGGATAGGTTATTAGACCCTTAGAGCCTATACTATAGTTGACTAGATTTTAATTGTTTATGTGGTTACATGCAAACTTATGATATTTATTTGTTTCATATTTATTACATACACAAATGCATGCAAACATTTCCAATATTACAATTTGTGATACATAGTGAATTATACTTGCAGTCAAACATACATACTTACATACATATTCATCATACATGTTACAATATTCACATATTCAAATCATATTCATACTTCCGTTATTCAAGATTTTGTCGCATTTTTCATTTTTCAAATCTCATCAAAGTGAGTTCTGCGACGGGCATGTAGTAACTGTAAGGGTACAAGTACCGGTAGTCGGAACGTCCTGTCTAGGTTGGCATTCGTATAAAACCAATTTAACGGACCAGTTTGCCTACCTAGGGACTAACGATGAGAGTACGAAGGACCTATTAGGCCAAAGCATGCCACACCAAACGTCGTTCGAACTAACCCCACTTTGAGGTGTCACCGTGTCCACACCTGGACACATTCCGAATATCATACGTTACATATTTCTCGATTTTCTCCGGGTTTTAGTGTACGTAACCAGGCTAACACATGCGAACCATATGAAAAACCCGGTATTCATGGGGGCCCACATGATTACGAAGGTGAAGTATGGCGGCATGCAAGGCCCAATTACGAGCAAAGTCCAAGACATCCTATGGATGTAGTAGATTTATTTTGCTATGTTTATTTTATGAATGTTCATTCCTAAATACGACACATGATCCCAAAAGCATCCAACTCATACTCTTTATATGTATTCCTTGTAGATGTCTACTAGCCTCGCTCGTAGGAAGATGAGATCAAGAAAAGCCCGTGAGCGCATGGCTGCCTTAATCGCTCAACAAATGGCTGCCGTAATACCCAACATTGTAATTCAAGTCCAACAAGCCCTTACCGCTAATCCTGTCAACCAAGAGGATCAAAATGTTATCAACCCTTCTCCAAATACCACTAAATGCACTTACAAGCATTTCACATCCTGCGACCCTACAAAATACGAAGGGACTGAAGGTGTCACCGCTCTTCTCTATTGGTTTGAAGAAATGGAAAAAATTTTTCTAACTTGCGATTGCCCCGATGATCGCAAAGTGCAATATGCTACTGGTCGTTTATTTGGAATAGCACTTACTTGGTGGAATACAGAGAAGGCCAAACAGGGTGTTGAAGATACTATAACTTTGACTTGGGAAGAGTTGAAAGAAATCATGATAAGACGGTTTTGCCCAAGGAGCGAAATCAAGAAATTAGAGGATGAGTTCTATTCGTTGAAACAAAAGGAAGGCGACCACACCACGTACAACAAGAGATTCCTCGAGTTAAATCAAATGGTTCCCAACTTGTTCACTCCCCCTACCGTTTGATCGAGCACTACATTCAAGGTCCTCCTTCAAAGATTCAAGACTCTGTAATAAGTGCCACACATGCAACCTTGGAAGCAGCAATGGAGTTAGCTACAGAGCTCACTGAGAACCGAATCCGGAATAAAGACTTCAAGGAGGAGAAGAAGAAGGATAAAGCATCGACTGAAACCTCCAACTACACCCAAACCGAATCCCCTTCTCAACCCATTTCTAAGAGAAAACGAGACGAGCAACATTTCGCTGTCACCCAACGCAACCAACCAGCCTTACAAGCCGTACCCCTCCAAGCTATCCCAATCACTCAAGTAGCACCCAACTCAACCTACCCAAATAAGAAACCTTACCTTGGACCTCACCCTCGATGTAACACCTGTTTTTATCACCATCCATCTACCGTACTTTGTCGACTATGTGCGAATTGTGGACGCTATGGTCATTTGAGCAAAGTTTGCCGCACCTCTCAAAACCAAACCTCACCCCCTACTCAAAACATATCAACAACCCCAATACCCCATGTTCCCATATGTTCGAGCTTGTTTCAATTGTGGCGACCCTACCCACTTTAGAAACACGTGCCCTCAATTTGTTAACATCATAAACGCCCAAGCTCAAGCAAACCCAGTTAACCAAGCAAAACAAGAAAACCCAACCACTAGGCCACCAGCAAGAGGAAGAGTTTTCAACATCAACGCCAATCCTGTTGAAGATAATGACGGCTCAAACGAAAACACGCAACTAGTCCCCTTCACCAACAATCAAGATTCAACTCCAACTGCTTAGTTTTATGTTTCCTCTATGTTATCTCAATTCTCACGTGTCTCAATTTTAAATTGGAAATTTATCCAAGGATTTTAATGCAAATTATTATTCCAGTTTTGTTTTATACTCATTGATTCAACATTCATACCATCATACATCTCAACGTATTTCAATCTCATTATTTAAAGAAGTTGGGCTGTGTCTCACTTCTACATAGACTAACCTCTCCATCATAACAAACGAGAGAGGGACTGTCATCATTCAAACATGTATACTATCAGGATTATGACTCAGGCATTGTTTGTTGTGTTTATTTATGTTTTAGAGTCACATAGGACTAATCATAGCTTACTGATAAAACCAATGAGAATTTGACGAGGATATGGTGGATACGCCGCTGGTACTTCCTATATATAAGTATTCTTGTCAAAGGATCAGAGGCATTGTCAGGCGGTTATGAGAAGTTCCATGTAGGATTTAGTAATGTTTTGGTTGAAATTTGTTTTACACTCACTGATTTAACATTCATATCAACTCATCATTTAAAGAAATTGGATTGCGTTCCATTTTCTACATAGACTAACCCTCCATCATAACAAACGAGAGAGGTATTGTCATCATTCAAGGACTCAAGCTTTGGTTGTTGTGTTTGTGTATGTTTTAGAGTCACATAGGACTAATCATAACTTACCGAATAAAACCAATGAAAATTTGACAAGAATATGGTGGATACGCCGCTGGTACTTCCTATATATAAGTATTCTTGTCAAAGGATCAGAGGCATTATCAGGCGGTTATGAGAAGTTCCATGTAGGATTTGGTATTGTCTTGATTGAAGTTTGTGTTATACTCACTGATTTAGCATTTATATCATCTCATCCTTTAAAGGAATTGGATTGTGTCATCAATCCAACATGTATGCTATCAGAATTAAGACTCAGATATTGGTTGTTATGTTTATTTATGTTCTAGAGTCACATCATAGAACCAATCATAACTAACTGATAAAACCAATGAAAATTTGACAAGAATATGGTGGATACGCCGCTGGTACTTCCTATATATAAGTATTCTTGCCAGAGGATCAGAGGCATTGTCAGGCGGTTATGAGAAGTTCCATGTAGGTTTTAGTATTAGAAGTTTATTTTAGGATATAATCTAATCTTTCAAACGTACCCAAACTCATATGCATAACATCATACTTAGTCGATCAACTCTGTGTATCCATGTTCCGTATTCATACACTTTAGACAACAAAAAGCGATTCCTGTAGCAGGGTATTCAACCCTTACAAGGAACGTTACCGCCTCAAACAAAATTTAAACTCTTACTCTCTTCTAAGTATGTAATTATCAAGTTAAAATACCATCCTTTTTAGACAAATATGCCACTACTTAAATTTCGGGACGAAATTTCTAAAAGTAGGGGATACTGTAACATCCGCCAAAAACCGGATTTACCAAACCCGCTTCGTTTATTAACCGAACAACCAGTTAAAAATTTCGTTGCGTATTTAATGCCCAAATTAATTTTAAACGATACATAACTAATAAGTATATTAGAATATAAAATTTATTTTTGAAAATGTATTAAAAATAGTGAGTTAAAAATAACATGCTGAAGCCGGGATTCGAACCCGGGTCAGCCAAGTCAACCGGGTCAAAACAGCCTTAACTCTCACGCGCTCAACCACTCCGCCACTTGTGTTTCTTGTTGATTTATTGATTCAATTAATACATATAATAAAAGCTGAAGTCGATTTTGGTCACTCAGCGCCCAAATCATTCTCGCCGGAAATCCCGACGAATTCATCAAACATTGAAGTGTTCTTTTGTCATAACGGATGCATTTACGTCATCGCCGGTTATAACTGAAAAACGTTAATGACCCTCATTCAAATCGCTAAACCATAACCGAAAGATTTGGGAATTTGAAACTGAAAATGTAAATCAATCTGAATTGTACATCATTCATCAGTGGAGCGCGACTTTATCAAAATTACTCTTCATTTCGCTCAGAAAACTCGCCGGAATTCTCTGAAAATTTACCGGAAATTTTCGCCGGAAAACCGAGTTCAACCCATCTTTTCTTCTTACCCAAAAATAAGATCATAGAACTCATACTGACATCAGTCCCACTCATCTTAAACCTCTGAAGAATCTCTGTCGCAAGAAATTTCACTCGCCGGAATTCTCTGCAAGTCGCCGGAAAACCGGGACTTTCATATACACGGTAATTACCTCAATGTTTCTGTTTCATTCCATTATAAGACGAATTCTAACACCATTTCATCGCTCAGAATCAACCACAGACGACGTTGCCGGATTTTTCTGTTTTCGCCGGGAAGTTTCTGAAAGTTTCAGAATCACGCTGATAACCGGTATGATCATGTAATCTATTGATAATCATTACTCATTAGTTCAATTTCACATCTAATCCCTCCAAACGGCTAATTGACTCTAACAGCCGAAGGTCACCAGAACAGAGCCGACGAGCTTCGCCGGATTTTCTGAAGAAGACGATCTGTTCGGTATTTTCTTTCCCCAAACTCTTCGATTCAATACTTTCCAATTGTTCATTTTGTTCATTAACCGAATTAATCAAGTATCAGTTGCTTTGACCGATGTCTGTGTTTTGAACAAAGAAGACGAGTTCAGATATGATATAAGATTAATTAAAAACAGTTTTATAAACGGGTTAGACACACAGTCCAGCGGTGGACTGTGTGCAAATAAACACATACACGTCGCAAGTTCGATTACTGTCCCAACCTCATGCGCTGTAATAAAATGCCTTTTTTTTTAAAACCGAACCGGGTTAACTCTGTTAGATGTTAAGTATAATAAAAATCTGTATTTAAACCAAGTTAGACACACAGTCCAGCGGTGGACTGTGTGTAACATTAAGTCACAGGTCCCGGGTTCGAGACCTGTTGACGACACCAGTCCGATACATTTAAAACCCTTTTTAAAAATAAATAATTTTCGGATTAATTGAATTCGTGTATAAATATAATTAAAAACAGAAATATTTCAGGTTAGACACGTAGCTCAGTTGGTAGAGCTGCGTGCACGCGTACGGGAGGTCTCGGGTTCGAGTCCTGCCCGGCGCATACATACACACAATAAACCGGTCAACAAGTCAACGGTCAACGGTCAAAAAGTCAACGTCTTTTTTATTATTTTTATTTATTTATTTTATTTAAAAATCAATTAAAAATACTTAAAAATAACATTTTTTAGGTTAGAAACTAGCCTAAAACTCACAAAAATATATCCAAAAATCCTATTAAAGTTGTTAATAAAATCCATTTATTTACCTTACTTTTCTTTATTAATTAGGTTAGTTATTCCTTGACGATCAATCCTTTAAACTCGTGCGCGTTCATCATCATTCACCGAACGCACCCACTGTGAGTGAATCTCTACAAATTCCCCGTTTAAATCACGTTTTTGGGGTGTATCATGTGTCTTACTATTTATTATATTTAAATCATTGTGCATACATCATATCATGAATAAATGTGTATCCTGCCTGTGTAAACTGTTTGTGTGATTATTGTGTAGATTTAATTTATTATTTTCAGTACATGCAATTTCATAGGCCGCCGCTCCCCATTACATTATGAGCGTTGAGCATGTTCCCCATTACATTATGAGCGTGAACCTGGCGTGCCAACATACGATCGGCTCCGTTTGATTGAGCCTTGATCGCACAGACATTTTTCATTTTCAGTACATGCAATACGATCGGCTCCGTTTGATTGAGCCTTGATCGCACAGTTTCATTTATGTTATATATTTATGCAAGTTGATATGTTATTGTATGCCGTTGGTTTGTTAATGTATGTTATTGTTTGTTGTTGTTTGATATCGTATACTAATGGGTTGTGATTGTATGTTGTTGGTTTGTTAATGTATATTATTGTTTGTTGTTGTTTGTTATTGTAAGCTAATTGTTGTTATTGTATGTTTATTTACGTTTGTTCATATATGAATATTGCACAATTTTTCCATATTAAATACAACCAGAAATAAATAATAAATGTTTTCTAACAAGGTTCACTCGCCAATTTTTTGTTGATCCAAAAACCAATTTTACATATGATACAGGTGAACAGGATGAAGCAAGGAAAACATAGGAAATTGCCTTAGAAGAAAAATAATGAAGTTTAGAAGGATGAATAGAACATGTTGTATTTGTTTGATATGATTGTATGATCTCTTTTAAATTGAAATAATAAATATGAAACATTATAATAAATGTCATGAGCTTTGATGATAACCCAATCATGCCCCGATCACCTATTCCGTTGCGGGTCGGGGTGTGACATGAACCGTGACCTCCAACTTTACTTTACTGATGAACAATAATATTTTCACTCTTCTCCACTCACAACAACTCAAACTCACTATAAAAATATAAAAAATTTACTCACATAAATATTGAAAATCACCTATGAATGCTGTAAGGAGTTGCAATGCTTGGCACTTTCCACAAGGCACAAACCATTGGAATCATCATTGTGAGTCTTGAGGTGTTAAAGTAGGTTGTATTTGTGAGTTTATGAGTCGAAACCAAAAATTGAACACAAAACTCAAAACGGCATGGTCCCGAAAATCGTCTCAAACTAATAAACCCAAAGACGACACAAATATCTGCGGGGTTGACACAAATACATCCTGTTTAACCTGATTCGTTTTATTAATATTAATATTTTAATTTTACAATTTTACAAAAAAAATGTTGTGTATAACAGTTGTATTTTAATTAGAAATCTTATTGAGTTTTAATCTTTAGGGTAAAATCATCAATCAATTTAATTAAAAATTCACAATCCTGATTGTAACTATCAAAACCTCTTCATAGGATCACGATGAGTGACAATTTCATAAAGGAGTCACAAACAATAAAGGATAGTTGTTTAAAGGGGTGCGGTAATTGTGTTATGAATCGTTAACTACTTTTACGTATGTATACAAGGAAATGATATGCATTTTTTTACTACAATTTAATTTGACACATCAAAACTCTTCTCTTTCTAAGAGAGTGATAGAAATTTTAGTCTTGCCAAACCAAATAAATGCCAAAGATTTCATTCATTGTAACTAGTAAGTTTGCATTGCATACCCAAATAGTTTCCATAACCCAAAAAGGAAAAAGGGGGAAAAAGGGTAACAATATTAATAACTTCAGAGGGCATCCTGGGAATGTAAGATATAGTAAGATATGGCAAACACAAGAGTAATAAAATATTTATATATTAAAAAGCTACAATTGTTTTTTGTGTTAATAAAGTTTATTTTTCAAAAAAAAAAAAAAAATTAAAAAGCTACAAGTGGAGATCAACTATTAGTCTTGTTAATCAAGAAAATAAACAGATTATATTTGTTAGCCAATCAAATCTTTTACATCTTTTTTTTCACAAAAGCATGCTCTAATGATGAATGGTGTAGGGTTACAATGGTTAGGTCGTGATGGCATAAACCCAACCAAATAGGTGCCTTAACAACATCCATCTCAATTGGCAAAGAATACGACATCGTACCCACCATCCTTTCAAGCAAAAGTAATCAAATATGATATGGTCCTATGGATAGAAGAAACCCAAAAGGTGTAGAGCATTGTAATAACAACACAAACTCAGGGTTAAAATTGAGATTCGCCTGGTCCAAAGGGTATCACCAACCCATCAAAAGTTATGCATTATTCGAAACAGGAAAAATGTAGTTGAAGGTTGAAGTTTGTTGTATGAAAACTATTTTCGTATGATAAGAAGTGAAATAACTACATGATTGTTTAAAATAAGTGTAGGTTTAAATTTTGGAATGTGATAAAGATCATATATTTTGTTCGTATTCCAGGATTTTAGCCGAGTAGAGATTTGATAATGAGCTAGCCAATTAGACTTAAAACTTGTTGGTTTTGGATTATTATATGTTTGACAATGGTAGCAAGATGGACGGAGCAAGATAGGGTGAGGTGGGCAACATGCATGTTTGGATCATGTAGCAATAACTTCGAACTTGACCGTAAGAGTGATTTTTTAAAGGGTAACTTACACTTTCTCATCTTTTATGTTTATTGGTGATTGCAATGGATGTCTTTTAACTTCAACAATTACAGTCACAATTTTTTATTTGTAAAACCTGTTACACCCTACCTCCTTTAACACCAACCGGGTTAAATTAAAACGTTAACTCATACCGCGTGATTATGATGTGAGAGCATTTATGTCCTTTTACCCTTATATTCTTCCCACCTTATAAAACCCCTCTTCAACCAACCCACACCACCAACAATCTATCTAACTCTCTCTCTATGTCCCTCTACTTACATATTACCATCACCACCACTTTTATTTTCCGATCACCACCACCACTTCAAGTGACACCCCTAATTATCTATCAAATTAACTAATTCAATCTTTTTGGAAAGCTAACCAGGGTCGCACATTGGATAAACTTCTAAACATTTGTAAAACAAAACCACAAATCTCAAAAGCTAACAAAAACCCCATACAACTTTAAAACCCACACAACCCCCAAAAACAAACAAAACAGTAGTGCAAGCTTTAATTGAACCAGCTTTGAGAAATACCAAAAATTCTCCGGCGGAATCTTTGAGTGCTACGTGTTCTAAAAGGCAGTTTGACGGTGATGTGGCGCCTGTAGTTATTCGAAATTGTTTATAGGTGAAGACAATTCCTATCTACAAATGCATCCACAACTCTACTTGATGCAACAACCACTACCGGCTAAAACATGTCCTCTAAAGTTGAAAACCTTCACCACTTCGTCTTATCCAATTACCACATGTGAGCCACCTTCAAACCCTCATACTGGATCCAGATGCGACAGCGAGGGGTGTGGCAATGTTGGTGTCGTGGGCGTCGGATGTAAAGAGAGGGGATGTGGGGTGCTTGGTGGTGGTAAGGATATATTAAAGCAATCAAGGTAGGTAGATAGGACGGATAATGTCATGATTCAAACTTCGGGAACCGAAACTAAACTGGGCTACGATACTACAGATTTCTCATGTATCCTTGTAAGACAATCCGACTATTGGTATATAGTTCTATAATACGGTCTGTGTGGGCCTATAGAGTCCTTACTATTCATTCGCACATCTTGGCCAATATGGCAAACCTGGGCGGCATAATGCCTTCCCGTTTGTATTCTCAACTCAGTGAGCGAGAACTCTTATATCCGGTCATCCTTGCCAGGGAGTACCTAAATGACTGACAATTGGGAAGACAATCTCTGAAAATCCTTAAAGATAAACCACTATCCTTATTCGGATATATTGAACAAGCCACAAACAAACAACTATCGGCATCGCTATCGCTCTCACACATAAGTGAACCTAAACCTATATCCTGCCCTGCTGCTAGTACATGTGTGCCAACTGAAACGCTATGATCGCCTGTTGAATGACGATCTCACAATTAAAAAGGTCTCGCCTACGCTAGGCTTCCTCTGCCAACGCGATAGTAGGGGCTACAACCTAAGCGTATGGGATACCCAATCCAACCCATGCCTTGTGGAGTGATGTGTATAAAATGCAACATATAAATTACACCAAATGAGGCATAAGTTTTAGCATGTTGACACTTTTAGTCCTCCCGTATCCATAGTTTTTGATTTTGGCGAAGATAGTCCCTCCTAGCCAACTTTAGGCATAAGTAGGATCAAGGACACGTGTCACTACATTATTGGACACGATTTTACGAGGTGTTACATCCTCACCCCCTTAAAAGAAACCTCGACCTCGAGATTTTATTAAAAAAGATGGGGGTACTTTTGTCGCATAGTGGACTCGACCTCCCAGGCATACTCGGGGCCTCGACGAGCATCCCATTTCACCTTTACAATAGGCACATGCTTTCTTTGAAGCTTCTTAACCTGTCGATCTTCGATCGCTATTTGTTTTTCAATGAAACGCAGGTTTTCGTCAATTTGCACATCCTCGTGCGGCATTGCTAATAATTCATCCGCTAAGCATTTCTTTAGATTTGAAACGTGGAATACATCATGAATTCCACTTAGCTTTTCGGGTAACTTGAGCTTATAAGCTACGGACCCAACTCGTGCGATTATCTGGAACAACACTATATATCTTGGGCTCAACTTGCCCTTTTTACCGAATCACATGACGTGTTCCAAGGCGACACCTTCAGTAACAACTTGTCCCAAATTTGAAACTGAAGAGGTTTGCGCCTCTTATCCGCGTAGCTTTTCGGCCTATCTTGGGCAGCTTTGAGACGGTCGCTAATTTGTATAATCTTATCTGTTGTCTCTTGAACAATTCCTGGTCCTGATAGTTGGGCCTCCCCAACTTCCGCCCAACAGACGGGCGTTCGACACTTTCTCCCATACAAGGCCTCAAAAGGTGCAGCCTTGATGCTTGTATGATAACTGTTATTATAGGAGAATTCAATCAAGGGTAGGTGGTCATCCCAACTACCACCTAAGTCGATCACACATGCACGTAGCATGTCTTCTAAAGTTTGAATGGTACGCTCACTCTGTCCGTCAGTCTACGGATGATAAGCCGTACTAAAGTTCAGACGAGTGCGTAAGGATTGCTGGAAGCTTTTCCAAAATGAGAGGTGTATCTTGTATCTCTATCAGATACAATAGACACCGGCACTGCATGTAGGGACACAATCTCGTCCACATATGTCTTAGCCAACTTGTCTGAACTAAACGTTTCTTTGATTGGCAAGAAATGTGCTGATTTAGTCAGCCTATCCACGATGACCCAAATAGTGTCATTACCATGCTTGGTCTTTTGCAACTTGGTGATCAAATCCATAGTTACCATTTCCCATTTCCAAGTGGGAATCTCGAGATGTTGAAGAAGTCCTGACGGTTTCTGATGTTCAGCTTTAACTTGCGAACATGTCAAGCACTTAGCTACATAGGTGGCTATGGATTTCTTCAAACCCCTCCACCAATAATTAGACTTTAAGTCTTGGTACATCTTATCACCTCCTGGGTGAACAGAGTACTTGGAGCTATGCGCTTCTTGAAGGATTAGATCTCTAAGTCCTCCAAAATTTGGAACCCAAATTAGTCCATTGAATCTGAGGATTCCATTACCTCCAGGTGTTAACTGTTCAACAGTTCCACCTAATTCCTCATTTGCAATACTAGCCTCCATCAGGGCTTGCTTTTGCGTATCAAGAAACTTTTCGCTCAAATTGTTTCTGACTTCTATGCTTTTGGCGTTAATCCTTAAAGGCTTAACCCTTTCCTTACGACTAAGCGCATCAGCGACTACATTCGCTTTGCCGGGATGATATCGAATTTCACAATCATAATCATTGAGGGTTTCCATCCAACGTCGTTGTCGCATATTCAGATCCTTCTGATTGAACAAATGTTGGAGGTTTTTGTGATCAGTGTATATAATACACTTAGTTCTGTATAAATAATGCCTCCATAGTTTAAGTGCAAATACAACTGCACCCAATTCCAAATCATGGGTGGTGTAGTTCTTTTCATGCACTTTGAGTTGTCGTGATGCATAGGCAATCACCTTGCCTCTTTGCATAAGCACACAGCTCATGCCCGTGTGTGACGCATCACAGTATACTACAAACTCTTCAATACCTTCTGGTAAAGTTAATACCGGAGCATTGCTTAATTTCTGCTTCAAGGTCTCAAAAGATTCTTGTTGCTTTGGGCCCCAATCAAACTTGATATTCTTGCGAGTCAAAGCAGTTAAAGGAGTGGCTATTCTGGAGAAGTTTTCGATGAATCTTCTATAGTAACCAGCCAGTCCTAGGAAACTGCGTACTTCCGAAAGTGTTTTTGGTGCTTCCCAATTCTTTATCGTTTCAATCTTGGCGGGATCAAATTGGATACCACGCTCACTAACCACATGTCCAGGGAATTGGACTTCGGGAAGCCAAAATTCGCATTTGGAGAATTTAGCATATAACTTCTCCTTTTGTAATAATTCTAGGATGCACATTAAATGTTTCTCGTGATCGGTTTGACTATGAGAATAGATAAGTATGTCGTCAATGAAGACAATAAGAAACTTGTCTAAGTAAGGTTTGCAGAATCTATTCATGACAACCATGAATGCTGCTGGTGCATTAGTGAGCCCAAAAGGCATCACTAGAAACTCATATTGTTCGTATCTTGTTCTGAAAGTGGTCTTTGGGACATCTTCACTTCTAACCTTAAGTTGATGATAACCAGATCGTAAATCTATCTTCGAGAAGTAACTTGCCCCTTGTAGTTGATCGAATAGATCTTCGATCCTAGGCAAAGGATAACGATTCCTGATCGTTATCTTATTGAGCTCACGGTAATCAATGCACATACGCATTGAACCGTCCTTCTTTTTGACAAATAAGATCAGAGCTCCCCATGGTGATGAACTAGGCTGAATAAAGCCTTTTTCCAAAAGTTCATCGAGTTGAGTTCTCAATTCATTCATTTTTGTTGGGGTTAAACGGTAGGGTGCTCTCGCAATAGGTGCAGATCCAAGAAGGATGTCGATCCTAAACTCCACTTTTCTATCAGGGAGTAGACCGGGTAATTCCTCAGGAAAGACATATGGGTAGTCCGAGATAACGGGTATATCTTCAATCCTTAGCTTAGGTTCATCAACGGTTACTTGTGCCATATAGATGACAGAACCTCTCTTCATGTATCGGGAGGCCTTAAGCATAGCAACTTTTTCTAGTAACCCGTAGTGCATATCTCCAAAGATGGTGAGGGTATCACTAGATGGGGTTTTAATCTCGATTAGTTTCTTATCACAGCCAATGTGGGCTTGGTTATGGGATAACCAATCCATGCCTAAGATTACATCGAACCGCGCCAACTTCATTGGCAGAAGAGAGATAGGAATCAAATGATTCTTGATGGATATAAAGCATCCATCCAGAATGGAAGAAACGATTTCAATGGTTCCGTCGGAAAGTTCTACCTCATATGTTATGTCTAGAGTTCTTACGGGTAAGTCTAATAATTTGCTAAACTTATGGTCAACAAACGACTTATCAGCCCCCGAATCAAATAGAACTCTAGCAAAGGTGTCGTTGATAAGGAAGGTACCTGTATGACGTTGTTGTCATTGACAGCTTCTCGAGCACTCATCTGAAAGGCTCAAGCATTGGTTTTCTTAGCGCCACCAGATTTTGCGTTATCATCCTTTGCATTCTTTGAGCAGTTTGTCTTTATGTGGCCTTTCTCACCACATTTAGCATCCTTAATGTCCATACACTCCAGGGTCTTGTGTCCCATTTTCTTACAAATCCCACAAGGCTTAGCCTTTGCGTCGTACCTGCACTAGCCTCTATGCCTTTTGTTGCAGATTTTACACACAGGTCTATCTTCGGACCTGTTCTGGTTCCTGTGGGACCCAAATTTCCCTTTCTTCTTGAACTTCTGGGAGTTTTCGTCCTCCCTTTTCCTCTTACCATTGGTTTCAGATCTGACCGACATGCGTCTCACGTAATCCTGGGTGAGGGCGAGAAATAACTCTACCGTAGACTTGTATGTGGCAGGCTGAACAACCTTTACCATACCCCTTATTTCCGGAGCCAACCCATTATTAAATCGCGCAATGCGCTTGGGCTCCGGTGTGACTAGATAGGATACTGGTCTGGAGTAGGAGTCATAATCTGTTACATACCTACGACAATCCATATTCTTCATGGTGAGAGCTATGAAATCTGCCTCTATCCTTTCTACCTCGTGAGGTGGGCAATATGTGTCCTTGACTAGGTCTACGAATTTAGACCATCCTAACTTGTACAGATGCACTTTTCCAGTTGAGTGCATCAATGCCTTCCACCATATTAGGGCATTACCTTTAAAATATTGAGACACATATTTCACAATGTCTTTCTCCGCACAACCATTAATGTCCACCACATTTTCCATTTCGTCCAACCATCTGAGGGTTTCCATAGCCCCCTTCTCCCTGTTGAAGTCTCGGGGCTTACATGTGATGAAATACTTATACGAACATCCTCCCTTCGAGGTATGTTCTTCATCACGAGTTTCCTTTTTCTTGCCATCATTCCTCACATTAGAGGAATGCATGGAACTATCCTTTTTATCGGAGGGAGGAGGCTTCGTCACAGATTTCGATATGGTTTTTGAGTGGGCATCACTTGACTCCTTAATTTATTCGAAGGATTTTTCCATGGCCTTACCCACGGCTGCATCAATGCGAGCCTGGAACTCGTCCTCGTTAATGACGATATTTGCATTAACATGGTCATTGCTGTTGTGATGGCTGTTTGAATTTCCCGAGTTAGCCATTCTAGATTCTTTGTAATATATAGGTATTTTATGTGTTAGTCATGGTATGGCTAAACCATTCAGACTTTTTATCGAAATCGAATGTATATAACCTAGGCCTCAAAGGGACCATCATAGGTATTTAGAATATTGGACATAGTCCAAAAATTTTTGATAGTGGATCGTAATGTCACATCTATCATTGTCGCATAAGATTTACTTGAGAGTTTGTCACAAGGACGAAAGATATGGCACAAGAGCCTTTGTCACGTAGACTGATAAAATTTAAACAGAGAGTCGAAGACTGCAACTGTCAATGTCACTAATGGACATGATATAGATGGCCCAAAGGCACTACATCACCCATGGATGTTATATTATAACTCGTAGGTAATACACCTCTAGTGGGTGTTAGTATGTTTATCATCATAACGATGACATTCGTCTTGATCACATGGATCGTTTAGAATTATTATGTTTGAATCGAATTTCAAATATTTTGATGGCTAGTGTGGTTCCTCACGCCACGCTGCCAGGAGTGTTAATATTACTTGAATATTAATGTAGAATGATGTCTTAAAATGGTATAACAGGTTAGCCATGATCGCATTGACCATAGAGGCTTGGAGGTTTAAACATAGGTACTACCTCTCGATAGAAGGGATAATCTTCCATAACTATCATGGTAGAAGATTATTCCATTTTTGACAATTAACATAACATAATCACTTGGCATGTGTAAACCATCAAGAAGATCTTTTGGAATTTATAGCGGAGCGATAAAATCGAATTAAAATCGAGACGCTCGAATGAACAAAGGAAGTAACAAGAAGCACACAGTTGCGGGACCCACTTTACCGCTACATACAACGGGTCCTCAGCAACTCCCTCAGTCAACAGTGTGATAGCTCAGGTATGGTAAACCTCTGTGACCTCACTTCCCTCTACAGCATCCACAACCGCCAACCCCTTGATGTTACCTACCTACTCCACAAGAACATGCACCTAAACCAGATGGCCTCTCCTCCCACACAGATCTTCTTCGGGGGATGGATCTACAAGCTGTTCAAGAATTATGTCCAACGTGTCCCAAAGTCATTCTACCAAAGTGTGAATAATGGAATCAGTATGCCCAAGACACATATTAAATTGATGTGGCTAGTACTTTATGATCCAAGTCGGGTCATACCCAATAACAAGCTAGACAAACACCCATAATATTTATTTATGATATGATCTAACAAATAAATATTAACACTTAGAATATTTAAAAATTGGTTTTCTAAATAATTGCACTTGACAAACTAATAAATTATACGGATAATTTATTTTGAGAGAATATTTTATATTGTTATTTAATGGGTTAAATAACATTATAAATCGTTGTGATATGTTGCATAAGTCTTATAACATGTGATGTTATAATTTTATAGAAGTTATCAAATAAATATAAGATTTTTAAAAATGAAATTGAAAATGTTGGGTGACAAAAACAAGGCCATATGGCCGATTTTTTGGGGTCTTCCCAAGGTGGTCTTCCACCATTCATATTTCATGCAATATCTTACATATCTCACATTATCCAACACGAGATCTTAGAAGATATATGGAGATTGGTTTTTATATCTCATATAATTCTTCTAGACATTAATCCTCTAAAATAATTAAGTTGAAAGAACTCTTGTGAATGCTCTTAAATTTTCGGCCAAACATAGTGTTTGTCCAAGATTTTTTCAAGTTGAATTCAAGTGTTCAAATCCTAGCAAAATCATAGTGTTTGTTGGAAGGCTTGGGGTATATAAGCTGAGATCTTCTACTTAGAATATTACCGTTCAAGAAGCATCATCCTTTTCACCTATTGTTTTTGAAAGGTAGTATTCTTGAAACACCCTATGATTGTGTATTGATAGCATGCATCTTCATATATGGATCCGGGTTTTGGTTTTTACATATAAAAGAGTTTTGTATCAACAAACTAACATGTTTTAAATAATTATTCCACTGTGTTTTTTTTATATGGATAAAATAACTTTGATAAACATGTGCAAAATCCCAACAATGGTATCAGAGCCGCTTATATGAATGCATGCTTCAATGGATTTAAAATTTTCGGGATTTTGGTTTTGGTTAAAACCCTATGGCCGAAAATTTTGATCATGGTTCTCCTTTTGTTTTTCAAGATGTTTATTACACATTCATAAAATATCTTGAAAAATTATATCATTGGGATGATTTGTTTGTTTGGACAAAAACCCATCTTTTCGGTTTTTCACTTGGTCAAAAATTTGGATGTAAAAGGAATACATTTTTTGCTCATGAATTTTACATATATGTGGATATATATTTTGGTGTTCATAACCTAGCCATGACCTTGCGTTTGAATAATTTGAATGTTTGTGTTTGTGATTTATATTTAATTATTTCAATGGGTTGTAATAATTAATTATCTTTGTTCTTCCATTTGTGAAAAATGTAATTTATTTATTTTTCATTTGGCATGTAAAATAAATAGATTAGTTGCATTTTATTTTTACTAGAAAATTGTATTAGGATTATTTTATGTAAAAGAAGATGCACACAAAAATGTGTTTTTGGTTTTGGCCAATTTTGAGCATAAATAACTTCATAGTTCTTAATGGGATTTTAGCCCAATAATCAAAACACATTTTTGAAGCCCAAAGAAGTTTGGAGATGAATTTAAAGTTCATTTGGAAGCCCAAAGAAAGTGGAGAAATCGCAACACAAATGGAAGACTTGAAGCATTTGGATGCGGGTTCAAGTGGGAGTTCAACGACACATTTTTGTGTCAATATTCACCCTTTAGGAAGGACCTTTTGGCATACTTGTTTCGGCTAACAAGTGTTGTCAAAAATAGTTGGATATGGTTATGCACCTATTTTATGTGTTATGCTTGTATGGTAGTTTTATTTATGGTTGTTTAGATGATATTTGGATATGCATGCTTAACAACTTATAATCCATAACAAGCTTAAAATTGGTTCTTTACAAAATCATTAAAAGTGGTTAATAAAATTGTTTTATTAAAGGTTAATGATTTTATAATAAAATGGGTTTTTATTAAAAGAACCTCGAAAATTTGGTTTTCACTAAAGTACCATGAATTTGAATGCATGCAAATGTATGGTACATAAAGTTTTCTAAAACTGGAATTTTGAAAACATAAAATCCCTTTTATAAAACGAGTCGAACACCATCCTTTTACACAACACTCGAATCACTAGGGAATTCTTTGTGGGATAAAGGTCACCTAACCACATTTGAAGGAACTTGTGTGTTTGAGGTAGGCTTGCCATATTTGTGGGATAAAGGTCACCTAACCACTTGTATGTGTAAACTTACATGTGTGTGTAAGTAGGACGACTTGATTTGGAAACCATGTGATTAGGGTCACCGAAGCATGGCGTACAAAGGTGTTGATGGGATTAAACATGCCAACTAAACATAAAGATGTTTAACCGATCCCATATGGCTAGAAATTGTAAAGGGTTGCAATTGTCAAACGTTGACTACCTTGTTAAGTTAAATAATGGGATAAAGGTCACCTAACCAATATTTAAATGTAACGTTGGATTCTAGATTTTAATTATTAATTGTCTATGAGACATAAAAGGGTTTAATGATTAAAATTTAATAATATCGAAAATACTAAAATTAAACTTTGTCAAAATTTTGTAGATGGCCGCTAACAATGCAAACGAAATTACCCAAACCGTCCGTAATCTATCACTAAGAACCATCCTTGAAAAGGATCGTCTCAACCATAACAACTTCATGGATTGGTATTAAAACTTGAGAATCGTTCTCAAGAAAGAAAAGATATCTTATGTGTTGGACGATTCTATTCCCGATGAACCTAACGTGGAAGATGTGGAGGCCTATAACGATTTGGTTAAGCATACCGAGGACTCCATGCAAGCCTCTTGCCTCATGTTGGGAACTATGATTCCCAAAATTCAAAAGGATTTTGAACATCACGAGGCGTATGATATGATTACCCAATTGAAGGAAATGTTCCTTCAACTAGCTAGGGTAGAACGCTTCGAAACGGTTCGAGCGCTTCATGCATGTCGAATGGAGGAAACCCAATCGGTCTCATCTTATGTCCTGAAGATGAAAAGCCACATTGATCGCCTCGAAAGGCTCAATTGTCCCGTCTCTAAAGAGTTGGCTACGGATTTGATCCTGAATCTTTAACAAAGAAGTTTGAGACTTTTGTCATGAATTATAACATGAACGGATGGGACAAGAGCATAGGTGAGCTTCATGCAATGCTCAAAACTGCCGAGGCAGGCATGGGTAAAAAGGCTTTACCCGTTCTAACGATCAATGAGGGAGGCAACAAGAAGAGGTCCCACCCCGACTCCAAGGCAAGTTTTGCGAAAAGGAAGGGCCACGTCAAAGGGAAAGGAAAGGGAAAGGTTAAAGCAGAACCCACGAAACCAAAGGAAAAGAAGCAAAAGGTTGCTTCGACTGACCCATGCTTTGAGTGTGGAGAGATAAGACATTGGAAAATAAATTGTCCAGCCTATCTCAAGGAGTTGAAAAACAAGAGGGATGCGGGGCAAACCTCAGGTACAATCTTTATGATACATATTGACCTTAATGTTATTTCTTCAAACACATGGGTATTGGATACCGGATGTGGAACTCATATTTGCAATTTGTTGCAGGGGTTCAAAAGAAATAAACATTACAAGAAGGGAGACATTCGTCTCTTTTCATGGGCAATGGAGCAAAGGTTCAAGTTGAGGCCCGAGGAGATTATGTTTTGAAGAATCACCTTGAAAAATGTTTTGTATGCTCCTAGTTTGACTAGGAACATTATTTCAGTTTCCCTCTTTCTACAATATGGTTTTAACTTAAAGTTTGTAAACGATGACATTTATGTTTTCATGAATGACATGTTTTACTTTAAAGCAATGCCTTCAAATGGTATTTATGAATTGGTTCATGATAATACATCATTTGATAGTTCAATGTACGAAGCAACCACCAAGAATCTCAAATTAGATTTGAGTGATTCCTATCTTTTGCATTGTCGTCTTGGATATATAAACAAAAATCGCATGCAAACACTTCGAAAGAATGGTCTTTTGGAAACAAATGGAGATGATTAATTTGATGTATGTGAATCTTGTTTACAAGGAAAAATGACTAAGGCACCCTTCAGTGGCACCTTTGAAAGGGCAAAAGACTTATTATGTATTATACATTCGGATGTATGTGGTTTTTTTAAGCCAATGACTAGGAATGGTGAAAGATACTTCATTAGTTTTACCGAAGAATATAGTCGTTATGGTTATGTGTACTTGATAAGGCACAAAGATGAAGCGTTTGAAATGTTCAAAGATTTCAAAAGTGAAAGTAGAAAATCAACTCAAGAAAACAATCAAAGTCCTTCACACTGATAGAGGAGGTGAATACCTTAGTGATGCTTTTCAAGATAATCTTAGGGGTTGTGGGATCATCTCACAACTTACTCCACCTGAACACCACAACATAATGGTGTGTCTGAAAGGAGGAATCAAACTCTATTGGATATGGTTCGATCTATGATGTCTAGAAGCACATTGCCTCTATCATTTTGGGGTTACGCTTTGCTCTCCGCTGCCCGTATACTAAATATTGCCCCAACCAAGAAAGTGGATAAGACACCTTTTGAAATATGGCATGGAAAAGCTCCATCATTATCATATTTGAAGGTATGGGGTTGTGAAGCTTATGTGAAGCAATACACCCCAAACAAATTGGAAGTACGATCCACTAAGTGTATCTTTGTAGGATATCCTAAAGATGATGTAGGATATTACTTTTACGATCCAACAGAGCAAAAGGTACTTGTTGCTCGAAAGAGTAAGTTCTTGGAAGCTAAGTTCCTTATGGAAGGAACTAGTAGTAGAACAGTGGAACTTGATGAGGATCAAGAACCACAAGCCGATACACATTTGGTTGATACTAGCACACAACAAGAGGTTGTTGAAGAGGATCAAGTGGTTGATCAATACACATAAAACGTTCGCAGATCTGATAGAATTAGTAATCCACCCGAAAGATATGGATTTTTCATGGATATATGCTACGTGGTAGATTCGGATGAACCAACCACATACCATGATGCAATGTCACAATCCGATTGTGACAAATGGCTTGAAGCCATGAACGTAGAGATGCAATCCATGTATGACAACCAAGTATGGGTATTGGTTGTGCCACCTCTTAACTCTAAAGTAGTGGGAAGTAAGTGGGTTTTCAAGAAGAAAACGGATATGCATGGTAACTTGGATACTTATAAAGCGAGACTTGTAGCAAAATGTTTCACTCAAACTCAAGGGGTTGATTATGATGAGACCTTCTCGCCCGTGGCGATGCTAAAGTCATTTAGGATATTATTTGCCATAGCTGCATATTACGATTATGAGATTTGGCAAATGGATGTCAAAACAGCTTTCCTCAATGGATATCTTAATGAAGATGTCTATATGGTTCAGCCTGAAGGTTTTGTCGATGCAAAACATCCTAACAAAGTATGCAAGTTAAAGAAATCAATATATGGATTGAAACAAGCATCTAGAAGTTGGAATCATCATTTTGATGAAGAAATTAGGAATTTTGGATTCATCAAGAACGCCGATGAAGCTTGTGTGTATAAGAAGGCTAGTGGGAGCATCATCACTTTCCTAGTACTGTATGTCGATGACATTCTACTATTTGGAAATGATATTCCAACCATGGAAGGTGTTAAAACTGGCTTGGAAGTTGTTTTTCCATTAAGGATCTTGGTGAAGCCGCCTATATTTTGGGAATAAAGATCTATAGGGATAGATCAAGGCGCTTGATAGGTTTGAACCAAAGTGCATACATTGACAAAGTCTTGAAAAGATTCAAGATGGAGAACTCTGAGAAAGGTTTGGTACCTATTCAAAAGGGAACGATATTGAATGCGTCTCAATGTCCAAGCTCAAAGGATGAGCAAGAAAGAATGAAAGGAGTCCCATATGCGTCTACTATAGGATCCATCATGTATGCAATGATATGCACTAGACCGGACGTGTCATGTGCCTTAAGCATGACAAGTAGATACCAGCAAAATCCAGATAACAGTCATTGGATGGCTGTTAAATGCATATTGAAATACCTTAGAAGGACTAAGGATATGTTTCTAATATATGGATCTGGTGAAGAGGAACTCGTTGTAAAGGGTACACGGATGCGAGTTTCCAAACTGACCGAGATGGTTCTCGATCACAATCTGGGTATGTCTTCATTTTGAATGGAGCTGCAGTCTCTTGGAAGAGCTCGAAGCAGGATGTTGTAGCATTGTCCACTACAGAATTAGAATACATCGTCGCTTCATTGGCAGCGCAAGAAACTGCATGGTTGAAGAAATTCATCACCGACCTATGGGTAGTCCCTACCATTCAGGATCCCCTAGAGATCTTTGGTGATAACGAGGGTGCGATTGCACAAATTAAGGAACCTCGTGCACATCAAAAGACTAGGCACATTGAGCGGAGATTTAACTACATAAGGGATGAAGTTGAAAAGGGAAAGATATGTATTCGCAAAGTTCACACCGATCAAAACATTGCGGATCCTCTTATGAAGCTCCTTGAACGGCCAAAGCATGAGGGTCACACTTGTGCCTTAGGACTTCGATATTCTCGTGATTGGATTTGATCTATTTAGTATTTGGATATCGGAACAATTGTTATTATGACTCATTTAATGATTATGGCATTTTGAGTTATGTTCCATTTTAGCATGTTTAAATCCATGAATAAGTTAATTATTCTAAATGTCTGTAGCCGATCATATTTGTGGGAACAAATATGAAGGTAAGACTATTATGAACTTAGATTGGTGGATATTCATTAGGTATCAATATAGAGCAAAGTGTTGCTGTCAAAGTTCATAGATATTTGTGGGATACAAATATTGGACAGACCCGCTCTCAAATATTACTACATGGAATCTTTGTGATTAATCATAAGTAATTTTGAGTAAAGGAAAAATCATAGTATCCTCTGACCTGAGATATATATTGGGTCTTGATATTCACCAAATATTATACTTTGACTTAGTTCTTTGTTGTTCTGAAACATGGCAGTACATAAGGCTAAGCTTAGGTGTGGTACAAGGTGATTGTGAGAGACGTATGTAGTCAAGATGGGATTTGTTCCTCTTATTCATTGAGAGTAAGATGTCTAAGGCCTGCTAAAGTTAAATCAATAGAGAATGATCACTCTATGTCTATGGATTTGACATGAAATCTGTAACAAAAGGATAAATGATGGTTTCACCTAAATCATGTTCAAGTAAGGGATTTAAAGGGGATGATGTTATTGAATTGCACCTCGTCATACATATTAGGGGTAGTAAACCGTTGTTAGGCGGTATTTGCTACTTGCATCAATCTTCGATGTATCTTGTGCAAGTGGGAGATTGATGGAATCGGTATACCCAAGACACATATTAAATTGATGTGGCTAGTACGTTAGGATCCAAGTCGGGTCATACCCAATAACAAGCTAGACAAACACCCATAATATTTATTTATGATATGATCAAACAAATAAATATTAACACTTAGAATATTTAGAAATTGGTTTTCTAAATAATTGCACTTGACAAACTAATAAATTATACGGATAATTTATTTTGAGAGAATATTTTATATTGTTATTTAATGGGTTAAATAACATTATAAATCGTTGTGATATGTTGCATAAGTCTTATAACATCTGATGTTATAATTTTATAAAAGTTATAAAATAAATATAAGGCTTTTAAAAATGAAATTGAAAATGTTGGGTGACAAAAACAAGGCCATATGGCCGATTTTTTGGGGTCTTCCCAAGGTGGTCTTCCACCATTCATATTTCATGCAATATCTTACATATCTCACATTATCCAACACGAGATCTTAGAAGATATATGGAGATTTGTTTTTATATCTCATATAATTCTTCTAGACATTAATCCTCTAAAATAATTTAAGTTGAAAGAACTCTTGTGAATGCTCTTAAATTTTCGGCCAAACATAGTGTTTGTCCAAGAGTTATCCAATTGAATTCAAGTGTTCAAATCCTAGCAAAATCATAGTGTTTGTTGGAAGGCTTGGGGTATACAAGCTTGAGATCTTCTACTTAGAATATTACCATTCAAGAAGCATCATCCTTTTCACCTATTGTTTTTGAAAGGTAGTATTCTTGAAACACCCTATGATTGTGTATTGATAGCATGCATCTTCATATATGGATCCGCGTTTGGTTTTTACATACAAAAGAGTTTTGTATCAACAAACTAACATGTTTTAAATAATTATTCTGCTGCGTTTTTATTTTATATGGATAAAATAACTTTGATAAACATGTGCAAAATCCCAACAGTGAAATCCAAGAAGGGCGATCTAGCCCAATGCCGGGTCGTGGGATTCTTCCAATACATGGTTGACGGGAATGTCCACTTCCAGAATGCCCAAGGAAACACATGGGGCGGAAGAAGTCCTAGCCCTCCAAGACGACCCCAACCGTCCTCCTCCACAATACCACGTCTACCAAACGGGTTCCTCATCTCAAGGAGCCGGGTTTCCTGTAACATTTGTAAAAATCGGGTTTTCAAAACCCGCTCGGTTTTGTAATCGAATATCATGTTATAAAAGTTACGTTGAATATTTATGATTATTTTGATTTAAAACGATACATAATTAATAAATAGACTAAACTGTAAAAATTATATTTGATAAAAAGTTAAATAAAATAAATAAAAAATTATGTTGCTGCCGGGACTCGAACCCGGGTCAGCCAAGAACAACTCCAACGCCTTAACACACACTCACATCACCACTCCGCCACTCTGTGTTTTCTGTTATCTCTAGGAAACAAATGAGATTTATATACAGACTAGGTTAAACCGGTTTCGCCAACCGAGAAACAGAAATCGGCAAATCAATCGTCAAATCGTTTGTTTTCTCGCGTATTCACGTTCATAACCGATGAACCGATGTCTTTAATCAATTCAGAATTGATTGAGCATCAAGTCTCATCATTACCGGTCTTCATAACCGAAAAGTAATCAAATCCAGAATACTTCAACCCAAGATCACTCTTGCGACTCAGAAATATCATACCAGCATCCCATTTCACTTTCGTCACATTTTCAGACCATCAGAACGCTTAAAACAGCTCGCCGGAATTTTCTGCAAAAGTCGCCGGAAAACCGTATTCATCCTCAAACGGTAAATCTTTCAATATTCGTTGTAGTTCAACAATTATTAGACTAATTCTAACTTAAACCTCTCAATTGAAATCGAATTCAGGCGCTGTATTCAACTAATTCCAGTTCGCCGGAACTCCCCTGAAAGTCTTTATTTCCGTCTGTGAAACGGTAAGGACCTTCAAACACATCGTTAACGTTTGTTTATCACTTAAATTCCACAATCGACTAATCAAAACAGTTAATTATCTTGTTCAGTTGAAGAGCATAAAAACAGGGACCGACACATTGCCGGAAATCTGAAATAAACCGTTCATCGGTATGTTCACCCCTAATTACCGTCTCTGCCATTTCATTTAAGCTTTAATAATGTTTGTAAATCGTAAAAACAAGGAACGGATTTGTAAATCAGTTGACTGTAATTTGAATGAAGAAGACGAAGCTGATTAAGTTATAAGTATATTTAAAACTAGTAAAATGAACGGGTTAGACACACAGTCCAACGGTGGACTGTGTGCAAAATACAAACGCATGTCCCGAGTTCGATTCCTGGTATACGCACTCCTTATATAATAAAATACCTTTTTGTTTAAAAACTAAACCGGGTTAACTCAGTTAGTTGTTAAGTATAATAAAAACCGAGATAATAACCAGGTTAGACACACAGTCCAGCGGTGGACTGTGTGCAACATTAAGCCATACGTCGCGCGTTCGAAACCCGTCACTAGCACCGGTCCGTTGAACTAAAATGTTTTTGCAATTAAAAAGAATTTCGGTTAAACTGAATAAGTGTATAAATATAATTAAAAACAAGATTATTTCGGGTTAGACATGTAGCTCAGTTGGTAGAGCTGCGTGCACGCGTACGGGAGGTCTCGGGTTCGAGCCTCACCCAACGCAAACCATGTTCCTGACCGAACCGGTCACCAAGTCAACAGGTCAGCGGTCAACGGTCAACGGTCAACGCAAAATAAACAATTTTTTTTATATTTTTATTTGTTTAATTTAATTTAAAAATCAATTAAAAATACTTAAAAATAACATTTTTAAAGATAGAAAATAGCCTAAAACTCACAAAAATATATCTAAAAAATTCATTAAAATCCTTAATAAAATCCACTCATTTAATATATTTTTCCGTTATTATTTAGGTTAGTATTCCTCGTTGTTCCGCTCATCTAATTCGTGCGCATCTCACCATATCCAATCCAACGCACCCAATGTGAGTGAATCTTTACAAATTCCCGTTTAATCATGTTTTGGGGTGTATCATGTGTCTTGATATATATATATTATACTTAAACCATTGTGCATACATCATATCATGAACTAGTGTATTCAGTTTGTTTCTGTTATGTAGCTATTGTTGGATGCAAGTTTATTATTTTCAGTACATGCAATTTCATAGGCCGCCGCTCCCCATTACATTATGAGCGTTGAGCATGTTCCCCATTTCATTATGAGGTTGAACCTGGCGTGCCCACATACGATCGGCTCCGTTTGATTGAGCCTTGATCGCACAGTCATTTTCATTTTCAGTATATGCAATACGATCGGCTCCGTTTGATTGAGCCTTGATCGCACAGTTTCATTTATGTTATTTATCGTATGATGTAGGTATGTTCATGTATGCTGTCATATGTTATTGTATGTTATAGTTGTGACTGCTATTTGCCACTGCTTGATTATTTAGATTTGCTCATCTATGATTATGCACAATTTTTCATTGATAAACTAACAAGTAATTCCTTAATAAATGTTTATCTAATAAGGTTCACTCGCCAACTTATGTTGACCCAAAACCCCCCATTTTACACATGATACAGGTGAACCAGCAGCAGCTAGGAACACATAGGACTTGGACTAGAAGAATAAAACGATTTAGAGTTGGGATTGTTATGTTTGGTTTATTTTCTTTGTATTGAATGAACATGTTTGGATATTGGGAAATGTAACTTTGACTTTATTAAATACGAAACATATTAGTAAATGTCATGAGCTTTGGTGATAACCCAATTATGCCCCGACTCTTATTCCGCTGCGGGTCGGGGTGTGACAGATTGGTATCAGAGCCATGACTATAGGGATGTAGGATAGGTTATTAGACCCTTAGAGCCTATACTATAGTCGATTAGAAACTTATAAGATTTTTGTGTGTTACATGCCAAATTTCATGATGTTTATATGTTTTATGTTAAATGTTACATTTAATATTGTGCAAGCATGTTCATAAGTATGTATTATCATATAATGCCTATCATGAATCGTATACTAATAACATATCACATCCATGAAAGCACACACCACATCATGATTGCTTTTACAATGATTTTCGTGTTTTCAAATCTCATCAAAGTGAGTTCTCATGACGGGCATGTAGTAACTGGAAGGGTATCAGTACCGGTAGTCGGAACGTCCTGTCTAGGCTGGCATTCATATAAATCCAAAATAAAGGACCAGTTTGCCTACCTGGGGACTAACGATGAGAGTACGAAGTACCTATTAGGCCAAAGCATGCTATACCAAACGTCGTGTGAGCTAACCCCACTTTGAGTTGTCATTGTGTCTACACCTGGACACGTTCCGACCAAACATCTCATGAACATATTTTGTGGTTTGCATTCGGGGGATGCGAGTGTTAAATTGCCAATACTAATGTGAATCCTACCAAGCCAATAGCCATGGGGGCCCACATGACTATGTAGGTGAAGGTATGGGGGACATTTGAGGCCCAACATGAGCGAACCCAAGACATCCTATGGATGTAGTTGCATTATTGATATTTATGTTATTTTCATTTTCATAAAGACACATGACACCTAAAAAGACACCATAAACTCACAATCTTCTCATTGTATGATCCTGTAGATGTCGTCTAGACAGCAACGAAGGGGTAAAAGATCAGGAAGGTCTCAGGAACGTTTGGCCACTCAGATCGCGAAACAAATGGCCACGATACTGCCTGACATTGTGGTCCAAGTACAACAAGCCCTTGCTACAAATCCTAATAACCCTCCCCAACAACAGGACTAGAACATCGACAACCCTCCTACCAGCAAGTGCTCTTACAAACATTTTAAGTCTTGTGATCCTCCTAAATTTGAAGGGACCGAGGGTGTCACTTCTCTCCTACATTGGTTCGAGGAGATGGAAAACACTTTTCTAAACTGCGATTGTCCTGAGGATCGCAAGGTTCGATACGCCACCGGGAGACTATTTGGAGTAGCTCTCACTTGGTGGAATACTGAGAAAGGGAAAAGGGGAACCGAAGATGCGATGGCCTTAACTTGGGAGGAGTTAAGGGAAATCATGACTAGGCGTTTCTGTCCTAGAAGTGAAATTAAAAAGCTGGAGGACGAATTTCATTCTCTAAAGCAAAAGGAGGGTGATCACACTACCTATAACAAGAGGTTCTTGGAGTTGAACCAAATGTTCCAAATTTGTTCACCCCAACCTATCGTCTGATCGAGCACTATATTCGAGGACTTCCCTCGAAAATCCAAGATTTAGTTCTCAGCGTTTCACCAGTAACACTTGAAGCTACTATGGATTTAGCAACTGAACTGACCGAAAACCGAATTCGCAACGGGAAGTTCAAAGAAGAGAAGAAGAAAGCCCCTGTTGAGGGACAAACTTCAAACCACCCCATTCCTTCCTCTAAGTTTGCTAACAAGAGGAAGCGCAACACCAGAAATTTTGCAGTTACTCAAACCAACTCCCCTATTCCTGCTGCACCCATTACTCAAGTCACTCCTTCACCCACATCATACAGAAGACCCTACACTGGCCCGTTACCAAAATGTAACCGTTGCCAATATCACCATTCCCCTGATCATCCTTGCCAATATTGCACCGGCTGCAGTGGCGCAGGTCATACTGTTCAAACTTGCCGCATGCCTCAACGAACGAACCGCCACCAACCTTTAACCCAAACCCACCAACAAATAATGGGCCAAGCCCAACAACCCCTACTACTACCACCCACCCAACATTTAGCCCAAACATATTACCAGCCCAATTATCCTATGGGTCAACCAATGTGGGCTTGCTACAATTGCGGCGACCCAAGCCATTTCCGAAACACTTGTCCAAGGTTGGTTAATATTATTCATGCTCAGGCCCAAGCCAACCCGGTGAATCAAGCAAACCAAGCTCCTCCACCTGCAAGAGGGAGAGCTTTCAATATCAACGCCAACCAGGCCAAAGCTGACGGCAATGTGGTTAACGGTACGTTCCTTATAAATGGTAGATATGCATCTATGTTATTTGATACTGGTGCGGATAGAAGTTTTGTGTCTTTAGAATTTGAACCTATCTTAAACAAAAATCGGGATAAGCTCACCGAATCCATAACGGTAGAAGTTGCGGACGGGAAACCAGTTTCATTAGACTCTATTTTACGCAACTGTACACTCACCTTAAACGACCACGATTTCTCAGTCGACCTTATTCCTATGAAGCTAGGAAGTTTTGACATCATAATCGGTATGGATTGGCTCAGTCAACATCAGGCGGAAGTTGTATGTCGTGAAAAATTTATTCGTATTCCTCTTCCAAACGGTCAGACTCTTCGAATCATTGGAGAAACCTCGTCGAAAGGGCTCAGCTTAATGTCTTGTCTTCAAGCTCAAAAATATCTTCGCAAGAATTATGTCGCGTTTTTAGCTCATATCATCAAAAAGGGAACCATGGAGAAGAAACTTGAAGACATTCCTGTAGTAAAAGACTTCCCGTAAGTTTTTCCTGACTACATTTCAGGACTTCCTCCAGTTAGAGACGTCGAATTCCGTATTGATCTTATACCTGGTGCTTCACCAGTTGCAAAGTCTCCTTATAGGTTAGCCCCCTCTGAAATGCAAGAGCTAGCCAGTCAATTACAAGAGTTGACTGACAAGGGATTCATACGTCCTAGCTCGTCGCCTTGGGGTGCACCTGTCCTTTTTGTAAAGAAGAAAGATGGATCGTTTCGTATGTGCATCGACTACAGAGATCTCAACAAGTTAACAATCAAGAATCGCTATCCTTTACCTCGCATTGATGATATTCTTGGCCAACTACAAGGTGCCAGCTGCTTTTCAAAAATCGATCTTCGATCTGGCTATCATCAACTTAGAGTGTATGAAGAAGACGTCCCTAAGACTGCTTTTCGAACTCGTTATGGCCACTATGAATTCATGGCAATGCCATTTGGATTAACCAACGCACCAGCTGTCTTTATGGACCTAATGAACAGAGTCTGCAAACCTTATCTTGATCGATTTGTTATAGTCTTCATCGACGATATTCTAATTTATTCAAAATCTAAATCTGATCATGAGCGTCATCTTCGACTCGTTCTTGCACTTCTAGAAAAGGAAAGCTTTATGCCAAATTCTCCAAATGTGAATTCTGGTTAAAAGAGGTGCAATTCCTGGGGCATGTAGTCAATGACAAGGGAATACATGTTGACCCTTCAAAGATCAAAGCGGTTCAAGAATGGCAAGCTCCACGTACACCAACTGAAGTAAGATCTTTTCTTGGACTAGCTGGCTATTATCGTCGGTTCATTTCAAACTTCTCTCGCATTGCTGTACCACTCACGGCTTTAACTCATAAGGGAAAACCTTTCATATGGGGACCCAAGCAAGAAGAAGCCTTTCAAACTCTTAAACAAAAACTTTGTGATGCACCAATCCTCACTCTTCCTAAAGGTTGTGATGATTTTGTAGTCTATTGCGACGCGTCAGGGCAAGGATTAGGCTGCGTTCTAATGCAAAGAGGAAAAGTCATAGCTTATGCTTTGAGACAACTGAAGACACATGAAAAGAACTACAGCACTCATGACCTAGAACTTGGAGCCGTTGTGTTCGCTCTTAAGATATGGAAACATTATCTCTATGGTACTAAGTGTGAAATATACACTGACCACAAGAGTCTTCAACATATCTTCAATCAAAAAGAGTTAAACATGAGGCAACGAAGATGGGTCGAACTTCTGAATGATTACGACTGTGAAATTAGATACCACCCTGGTAAAGCAAATGTGGTGGCTGATGCACTTAGTCGAAAGGGTTATGCGAACTCCATTCATCTTCTATGTTCGCAAATTATAACCGACATTAAAGATCAAATTCGAGAAGCCCAACACATTTCAATAACAGAAGAAGATGTACGAAAGGAGATGTCCTGTGGAGCCGAGCTAAAAATTGAAACTAAATCAGACGGTATTCTGTATTACCTAGATCGTATCTGGATTCCTAACCACAACAATCTTCGTGAAACTCTTATGAATGAAGCTCACAAAACGCGATATTCTATACACCCAGGAGCCGATAAGATGTATCAAGACCTACGATACACCTATTGGTGGCCTGGAATGAAGAAGGATATTGCCGTTTTTGTTTCCAAGTGCCTTACATGTTCCAAGGTGAAGGCTGAACACCAAAGACCCTCAGGACTTCTAGTCCAACCAGAAATACCTGTATGGAAGTGGGAAAATATAACCATGGATTTCATTACCGGGTTACCTCGCACTTCTGGTGGGTATGACACTATAAGGGTAATTATAGACCGACTTACAAAATCAGCTCACTTTATTCCTATCCGCGAAGATTTCAAGAACGAAAAGCTTGCACGTATTTATATCAACGAAATCGTAAGCCGACATGGGGTACCGTTAAGCATTATTTCTGATCGTGATGGTCGTTTCACTTCACGAACATGGCAAGCAGTACAATCCGCTATGGGCACGCGATTAGATCTCAGTACCGCCTATCATCCTCAAACTGATGGACAGTCTGAGCGCACCATTCAAACCCTTGAAGATATGCTTAGAGCATGTGTCATAGACTTCAAGGGAAATTGGGATGCCCACCTACCATTAGTTGAATTTTCGTACAACAACAGCTATCATTCGAGCTCGGCATGGCACCTTTTGAAGCCTTATATGGTCGTAAGTGCCGATCTCCTGTATGTTGGCACGAAATTGGGGAAGCACAAATTACTGGTCCAGAATTGATCCAAGAAACCACAGACAAGATCCATCAAATTCGAAACAATCTTCTAGCGGCTCAAAGTCGTAAAAAGAGTTATGCAGATAAACGACGGAAGCCCTTAGAGTTTAACATCGGTGATCATGTACTTTTAAAAGTATCACCGTGCAAGGGAGCAGTTCGTTTTGGTCAAAAGGGCAAGCTAGCACCATGTTACGTAGGACCATTCAAAATACTCGAAAGAGTAGGTCCTGTAGCATACAAGCTTGATCTACCAGAAGAACTCAACAGGATTCATCCCACATTCCACGTGTCGAACTTGAAGAAGTGCCTCGCTGATGAGAACCTCCACATTCCGCTGGAAGATATTCAGATTGATGAATCTATGCATTTTATTGAAAGACCAGTGGAGATCATGGATTACGGAGAGAAACATCTACGACGAAGTCGCATTCCAATTGTTAGGGTACGCTAGGAGTCGAAACGGGGACCTGAGTTTACTTGGGAACGTGAAGACTCAATGCGTGAAAAATACCCGCATCTTTTTCCTACTACTTCAACTACTTAAATTTCGGGACGAAATTCCTAAAAGTAGGGGATACTGTAACATTTGTAAAAATTGGGTTTTCAAAACCCGCTCCGTTTTGTAATCGAATATCAAGTTATAAAAGTTATGTTGAATATTTATGATTATTTTGATTTAAAACGATACATAATTAATAAATAGACTAAACTGTAAAAATTATATTTGATAAAAAGTTAAAATAAAATAAATAAAAAAATTATGTTGCTGCCGGGACTCGAACCCGGGTCAGCCAAGAACAACTCCAACGCCTTAACACACACTCACATCACCACTCCGCCACTTTGTGTTTTCTGTTATCTCTAGGAAACAAATGAGATTTATATACAGACTAGGTTAAACCGGTTTCGCCAACTGAGAAACGGAAATCGGCAAATCAATCGTCAAATCGTTTGTTTTCTCGCGTATTCACGTTCATAACCGATGAACCGATGTCTTTAATCAATTCAGAATTGATTGAGCATCAAGTCTCATCATTATCGGTCTTCATAACCGAAAAGTAATCAAATCCAGAATACTTCAACCCAAGATCACTCTCGCGACTCAGAAATATCATACCAGCATCCCATTTCACTTTCATCACATTTTCAGACCATCAGAACGCTTAAAACAGCTCGCCGGAATTTTCTGCAAAAGTCGCCGGAAAACCGTATTCATCCTCAGACGGTAAATCTTTCAATATTCGTTGTAGTTCAACAATTATTAGACTAATTCTAACTTAAACCTCTCAATTGAAATCGAATTCAGGCGCTGTATTCAACTAATTCCAGTTCGCCGGAACTCCCCTGAAAGTCTTTATTTCCGTCTGTGAAACGGTAAGGACCTTCAAACACATCGTTAACGTTTGTTTATCACTTAAATTCCACAATCGACTAATCAAAACAGTTAATTATCTTGTTCAGTTGAAGAGCATAAAAACAGGGACCGACACATTGCCGGAAATCTGAAATAAACCGTTCATCGGTATGTTCACCCCTAATTACCGTCTCTGCCATTTCATTTAAGCTTTAATAATGTTTGTAAATCGTAAAAACAAGGAACAGATTTGTAAATCAGTTGACTGTAATTTGAATGAAGAAGACGAAGCTCATTAAGTTATAAGTATATTTAAAACTAGTAAAATGAACGGTTAGACACACAGTCCAGTGGTGGACTGTGTGCAAAATAAATACGCATGTCCCGAGTTCGATTCCTGCTATACGCACTCCTTATATAATAAAATGCCTTTTTGTTTAAAAACTAAACCGGGTTAACTCAGTTAGTTGTTAAGTATAATAAAAACCGAGATAATAACCAGGTTAGACACACAGTCCAGCGGTGGACTGTGTGCAACATTAAGCCATACGTCGCGCGTTCGAAATCCGTCACTAGCACCGGTCCGTTGAACTAAAATGTTTTTGCAATTAAAAAGAATTTCGGTTAAACTGAATAAGTGTATAAATATAATTAAAAACAAGATTATTTCGGGTTAGACACGTAGCTCAGTTGGTAGAGCTGCGTGCACGCGTACGAGAGGTCTCGGGTTCGAGCCTCACCCAGCGCAAACCATTTTCCTGACCGAACCGGTCAACAAGTCAACAGGTCAACGGTCAACAGTCAACGGTCAACGCAAAATAAACAATTTTTTTATATTTTTGTTTATTTAATTTAATTTAAAAATCAATTAAAAATACTTAAAAATAACATTTTTAAAGATAGAAAATAGCCTAAAACTCACAAAAATATATCTAAAAATTTCATTAAAATCCTTAAAAAAATCCACTCATTTAATATATTTTTCCGTTATTATTTAGGTTAGTATTCCTCGTTCTGCTCATCTAATTCGTGCGCATCTCACCATGTCCAATCCAACGCACCCAATGTGAGTGAATCTTTACAAATTCCCCGTTTTAATCACGTTTTGGGGTGTATCATGTGTCTTGATATATACTTAAACCATTGTGCATACATCATATCATGAACTAGTGTATTCAGTTTGTTTCTGTTATGTAGTTATTGTTGGATGCAAGTTTATTATTTTCAGTACATGCAATTTCATAGGCCGCCGCTCCCCATTACATTATGAGCGTTGAGCATGTTCCCCATTTCATTATGAGGTTGAACCTGGCGTGCCCACATACGATCGGCTCCGTTTGATTGAGCCTTGATCGCACAGTTTCATTTATGTTATTTATCGTATGATGTACGTATGTTCGTGTATGCTGTCATATGTTATTGTATGTTATAGTTGTGACTGCTATTTGCCACTGCTTGATTATTTACATTTGCTCATCTATGATTATGCACAATTTTTCATTGATAAACTAACAAGTAATTCCTTAATAAATGTTTATCTAATAAGGTTCACTCGCCAACTTATGTTGACCCAAAAACCCCCATTTTACACATGATACAGGTGAACCAGCAGCAGCTAGGAACACATAGGACTTGGACTAGAAGAATAAAACGATTTAGAGTTGGGATTGTTATGTTTGGTTTATTTTCTTTGTATTGAATGAACATGTTTGGATATTTGGAAATGTAACTTTGACTTTATTAAATATGAAACATATTAGTAAATGTCATGAGCTTTGGTGATAACCCAATTATGCCCCGACTCTTATTCCGCTGCGGGTCGGGGTGTGACATTTCCTAACTTTCAAAGTTTGACTGACCTTTTGCAGAACCTTCTTTGTACCCGGAAGACATACAATGTAGCCAGCAACGCCAACACCCGGATTGGAGTGGTGGAAGGTTCCATCTCTACTATGCAATAAGATATCACATACATCCGGGGACACATGGCGTATCGTGATGAGGACGGGGAGGACGATAAGGATGAGGACATGGACTAGGCGGTGACAATGGCGGTGGTATGATAGGTGACGGTTGCAGTTTTTATGTTAACCCTGTTTTCCCTGTGAACAATTTTCCGGCTTGCGTGTCGTGGTTGAACAATTTACTTTCTAAACACTTTTATTTCTGCATTTTCTTTTATGTTTGTGGTGATGATGGATTCGAAACACTCGTAAATTAGGACTTGGGTATTGTATTATTATGTTTTGTGTGGTGTGAATATTAGCAAAATAGGTACACAGGAGGCTTAAATGCACTAAGCATTAGTGAAATCTAAGCCCGGAAACCAGAAACGAACAAAAACCTAAACATTCGGTGATTGAAGACTGCCACCACGGGGTCGTGGTGTTTCACCCCGTCCCCGTGTCCACACCCCCTAAATCTGTTGTTTGTCTACACAATCTGACCACGGGTTGTGGCCACCAGGCACGCCCCATGGCCAACCTTCTGTAAGTTTCATTACTGGCACTTTGACCACGGGGCTGTGCCCAGACAACACGGGCCCGTGGCCAGGTGCCCAGTATCATAAAAACTTGTTTTAAACCACTTTGACACATTCGAATCAACATTAAAACTTATTTTTGGACACATTGACAATTTAAGTGTCGGGGGGAAGCTAAAATATTGATCCTTGCAAGTCCTAATAATAAGCCTTACATAAAACTCGTGTTGGAACCGCTAATCACCCCAAATATTTTCAAAAATTTTCATTTTTTTTACTTGTCTTGGTTTAATTTGGGAATAACAAGTTCTAAAAAAGTTGTGTTTTTACAAATTTACAACAGAGAGCGTCGTGATAAAAAGAACTAAACGAGAAAGTTATAAAAAAAACATGACAAGTCTTTTCAAAATTTGATTATATATACTTGTTCACACTATGTCACACCCCAACCGATGGCGGAAACATCGAGGCGGGACGAAATAGATTGCTCATTGCTCATAAATACTAATTGGCGACAGTATTTAAATAAAACCCATATTTCATTCAAAACAACATTGTCATACATTACAAGGAATTTCAAATACAACAATAACAAAGGGCAAAATTCGATAAAACATTTTATAAACCTAACGTCTATGTGTATCTAAGCATCATCACTACTCCAATTTCATGGCAAAATCTACATCAACCTATAACATGTTAAAAATACGAGTTCAATGCAAAGGCAAAGGCAAGTACACAATTTTGGTGATACATAGCATAAGTATAAAAGTGTATAACTCGAATCCACATGGTAATTGTAAGCAAAGTTCATACTAATCATGCAATACTAGATCAAACCCCATGTTTCCACAAAAGTTTTAACGAGATCGAGCTTCCCTTGCCACAAAAGCGACAAGACTAAAATGAGTATGAGAATCTTAACATAACCCCGGCAGGCGGCGTGCTACTCCTATAGCGCTATATTTGATAAGTTGGGCTAGCTAAGTTAATGATTAAGCATGTATAATCAATCATGTATCTAGGCATAACAAGTATTCATGTATAAGGATTGAGCATGTAAAAGCATGAGTTTGTGATATGTGTATTTTGATAAGTAAACATGTTACAATCCAAAGTGATTAAAATGATAAATGGGTCGAGTGTACTCACGTTTTTGCTAAGTGTTCCACTTAAGTAATCCCAGGAGCTTTGTTGTGATGTTTAGAGTTTGGCACCTTATCCTTCTACAAGAAGAACATAGGTATTAGCTAGGAGTGTAACGGTAGATTTGGATTATTCGAGCGAGATTACGGAAATAAGAATTAAAGTATTATGTATGAAAATATTCACTAAGACATAGCACTTGTTCTTGACACTATGATAACCTTAAAAGGGTTTCGTATGGTTTCGTAGGTTCGAGACCTATTAGAATCCTGAGAAGGAACTACGTACTTTAGTGATAAACTTAATAACTCGATAGATGACTACTTAGCCATTATCAATGTTTCGGTTTTTAGGATTATCTTATAGTCATAATATATACTTAGTAGTAAGATCATGTAGGAGGTGGGAGGATGAACCATCCACTTTGGTAGCTCTAAGTATTCAAGTAAGTCAAGCATGGAGGTAGAATGATAAACATCCATTTAACCTCTTTATACCATTCACCACTACATAAGTTGTCATACACAACAAGGAGGGTCATGAATGATAACACAAACAAGAATGTAAATGACAAGAATTGTAAAGTGTGTCACCATGATATCAAGTAGCCAAGTGTATACAACCCGGAGAGCACACATTGACACACGTCAACGACTTGGTGGGGTTTTGACACTTTAGAACTAGCAAACTACATGAGATAATGATGAAAATCATCAAGTGATGTGTGGTCTCAAAATTGAAGCTCTATAAAAATAGAATTATTGTGAGGATAAATCCTCTTGTTTGAATGTCTCAACCTTGTTTTTAAGCCTAACCGACCACAAGAAGTTTTGCAAGCATTCGGATATAGGTTTGAGATGAGTTAGACTCAAGTTTGATAAGTGTAAACAAGATTTGAAAGAGTTGGAATCATAACAGAAAGTTTGGGACACGTTGGATGCATTTCCAAGTCTGGATTCTACATAGAGAACCCTAGGATTCAAACTCAAAGTTTGTCCAAGTAATTAGAAGAAAGAATCAAGTAAAAAGATCAAGTTTTGAGCAAGTTATGCTCACTTTTGTGAAGGTGGTACAATCTGCCCGAAAATTCTGATTAGGAGTGTTCTTGAGATGATTTGAGAGTGATTTTGATGAGATTAGGAGGTTGTGAAGGTGGCAAAATGCTTGGAAATGAGGTGGTACATATAGGGATGAGTTTAGGGTTGATGGAAGGTGTTTAAATAGGGTTAAAGGTGATTGGGGAAATGGGTTTGAGTGGGATTCGTGCATAATTCGCGAGCCAAAACACATTCTGCCCGCCCAGCATGCCTTACAGACCGTAAGGGCTCCCCCTTGCGGTCCGTCAGTGTAACACCCCAAAAACGTCGCAGCGGAAATACAAACGTAATGGTGACGGAAGTTGGTGCCCATAAATATCTTAGTGGACGATGCATCGTTAATTTTGGACATTTTACTTAATTAAAACATTGTTTACAACTTTAAACATAAACCACAACCATAACATAGTTAAGTTGTCTTAATCCTTATGGATCTTAATACATTCAGTCCCAAATAAGTTTTAAAAGTGTCCAAAGTTTATTATTAAACAAACATGCATCACAACCACAAGATACGCCAAAGATTCCCAAGCCATGCTCAAGTACCTGAAGAACACATTAAAATCAAGTGTCAACATAAAGGAGGGTGAGCTCACATATTCAAATTTAAATTAATTTGATCCAAGGAAAAACTTTCTAATTATGTGTTTATAATCAAATCATCCAAATAATATTTTCGAAAGTTTATTTATATCCTTAATAAAATCAATGAGTCAGTCGTCGCTAGCGTTTCCCCGAAACCTCCGAACTAAGCATCTTCTCAAGTTTTTTATATTAAATTTATTGCATCAAATGTTCAGACTCGTATGTTTGCAAGACTATACGAACTATATATTAACATTAATGGTATAATCAACGCTAGACAATAACAGAATATAAATTCGTCGCTTAACATGACACGGAGCTACCGATCGCAACGGGGTTGTCAACCCGATAGATCTATCAAAAATTCCACGCAATCCATATGAATGATTAAATGGCTAAGTTCGCGCAAAGTGCCCGCAATGGGTCACCCAATGTGCCAACCTTTTGAACAATATATATATCCTACTAAAATGATAAAATTTAATAT
Source organism: Scalesia atractyloides (assembly GCA_947069175.1). NCBI lineage: Eukaryota > Viridiplantae > Streptophyta > Magnoliopsida > Asterales > Asteraceae > Scalesia > Scalesia atractyloides. The sequence continues at coordinate 38,113,730 of CAMTDV010000015.1, forward strand.
AACACGTTGTACGAATCCCCGACGTCCCCACCGAAAAGTAAGCCTTATCCCGATACTTACTCTCTTGAGACCGGGCCAATTCGTTACAACTTTAGATTTAAACATTTTAAATACACACGGTCGTTCTATCCCATAACGCCGTAAAATCCCCGTTTCATCCCCGAAACGCATATATCATTAGTCCAAAATCCGTTTCATCCCGAAACAAATTTATATCCAAAACCATGTTTTTCTCCAAAAACATATCATATAATTTCCAAATCATATTTTCCACGAAAATATATTTATAATTTAATCAAAGACATATTTTATATGAAAACTTATACTTATCCTTTTAAGGGGTGTTCTTCCCCCAAAACATATACAAAACAGTAAAAAGAGGGGGTTTAATGACACTCACCTTTGGGTGCGTATATTAAATTAGTGCAATCCCACAATTTGATTCTACACGTCCTAACATACGTAGGCACGATTTAATAATCAATTTATCACAAAATTCCTAAGTTTCTCCAATACTTAGAATTTTCACATAACTTTGAGATTTTCTCGAAAAGTTATTATTTTTTATTATGTTGGCATATTAATATATATATATATATATATATATGAGTTCAATATATATATTTTTAAGATTTTGCGACTTGAACGATTTTATTGGTGACCTTAATGTTTTATCCGTTACACTCCCGTTTATAAGTACTATATATCTACGATTTGCGCGTCGTAATATATATACATAAACGTGCACATATTCACAATATCATAACACGCGAAAACTCATTAACTTATTCACTTATCAATTTTAAATCATGTATACATGAAATAACTCACTAAGTTAACCTATGTATCAGTTTTCATGCTCGACAAATAAGCTAAAAATTTAACGCGATTTCACCGATTCTACTGTTTTAAACATACAAGCGTACATGCATAGTCTTAATTCCCGCTATCATTTCAACATTTAACATATTATCATATTCACATATTTAAATTACATAACACATTTAAACACATAAGGTTCACCCATGAACAACCCATTCTAGTGTATGTTGAAAAATGCGCATTTTAGTGATTCGGTAACATTTTCGGGTGCCGAGAGTCACGTATGACTAACCAAATACCAAATAAAGTAAATATAAGTTAATATACTTATATTTGAATAAAAAAATATCGGTTTAGTTACTGATCTAAAACAGTTTCGTAAAAACCCTCTTAAAAAGGCGATTTTTACCGTTTTTACCGCATAGTTTTGCGTCAAACGTTACCCTAACCATCCGAACTCGAAACGACTTCATATTTGAAAAAATACATGTTATATACTGAATAAAGTGATGGTTATAAGCAGATTAGTGAATTTTTTGTGTAGGTCACATATATCATGCGATTTCATGTATTTTACAACACTTTTAAGCACATAGTACAACATGCAAGGTTAGTAAACTTTATGTCAAAGTTCCATACTATTTTGCACTTCAAATATCACTATTTTTATGCCTTATAATCTGATCAAAACTAATTTATCAAATCACACTTTGTTCATACATTTCAAGACCATATATCATCATGTATGTTTATGTATAGCTTCCTAATGCACTCATATCATATTTTCATCAACATGCATGTACTCATATGCATCAACATTCATTTATTTCATGTTCATTCATCCAAGAACACTAACATCTTCATGTGATCATCATCATCTAATCATTCATATTAAATGCAAGACAAATCTCATATCCTTTCACATTTAAATCTATCAATCATTAAAATCACACATGCATGCATATATATATATATATACACACACTCACGGCATATATACACACATATATATTTACATGCTTCCAAAAACCCACTTTTCATGTTCATCTTTTCAAGAATCATGTTAATCAAAAATCATTTAACAAAATTTCAAAACACAATCATATATACACACACTCATACGCACGGCCATATATATATATATATATATACACATACACATCCATTTTCATTTCCTTTAAAAACTCAGTTGTTATAGTTTTTAAGTTAGTGTTTAAATCCAGGAACAAGAGAAACCTTCATCTTCATCAAAACTCATCAATAATCAAGAATAAAGTTTTTTTAAAGTAATTTTATACCTTCTTGTTTTTGATGGGTTTTTAGCTAAGTATGATGGTATGGAGCTTGATTCTTGCTTGGAAACACCTTTGAACCTTCAAATAAGCTTGAAACTTGGTTGTTTGAGTATGTAACTTCAACAACTTAGTTGAAAAAAATATAAAAATGGTGGTGTATGGGGTGGTTTCATCCGAGAGCAATCAAGGAGGAAAGAATGGATGTTTGAATTTTGATCTAGGTCTTGATATGTAGAAGATTAGTGTATGTAAGTTGCCAAAATGATTAGTACAAGTCCCTATGTCCATACTTGGCAACTTAAAGAGAAAGGTGGACTTGGGGGCTGCCACATTGTCTCCCTCTCTCATCATATACACGCATACATATATACATACATACATACATACATACATACATATATAATGTGTATGTAGGCCAAAAACTGGTATTTAACGGGATACCGGGTATTTTATCTAGCGTTTTAATTGCTTTTTAACGTGTTTTGAATTATTTTCAACGCTCTATAAAAATAAACACACCAAAGTATTACTAATCAATATTTTATTTTCCTGGTCGGGCAACGTTGTCGGTATTTGGCAGTATGCGCGCTGTGTTGCGCAGTACGCGCTTAAATTCGCAAGATAGGGATTTTAAGCGTTTTAATTTATTTTTATCATTCTATAAAAATAAACTTGTCAAATTATTACTATAAAAATTATTCGTTGCCCTGAACTGGCTGTGTTGACAGTATTTTGTCAGATACGCGCAGTATCGTGCAGTACGCGTTTAAACTCGAAAAATAGAGTTTCTTAGCGTTTTAAATTATTTTTCCTCACGATTATGATTAAATATATTATTTAACTCATAACGGACTACTTTTAGGATTTTAACATTATTCGGTGGTCACCGACGTTCGTTTCACATTTATCTGTTACGCGATAAGCGTTTATCTTAATATCGCCAACGTAATTTTTATCAAACTTTGGATTTACCAACACATCAAATACCATATATAAACATCATAAATAATCAAATACGACCTTTTATTTATTCGTGACACGTGTTACATTTGTACGGGACAGCCTAAATAGCCGGGTGTCACAGTCTCCCCCTGTTTAAGGAAGTTCGTCCCCGAAATTCTTACACTACAAGATTCGTTTTCGCACTAGACTTAAAGAGATGCGGATATTTTCGTTGCATCTGTTCCTTTCGTTCCCATGTGAACTCGGGTCCACGTTTAGAATTCCAGCGAACCTTGACCAACTTAATCCGACTCCTTCTAAGCTTCTGAATCTTCTCATCCAGAACTTCAACCGGTTCCTCGATAAATCTAAATTTATCGTCTACTTGAACCTCATCAGGGGGTATAATTAGTGTCTCATCCGACAAACACTTTCTCAGGTTGGAAACATGAAACACGTCATGAACTACATTCAAATCCTGTGGCAGGTTAAGCCTATACGCGACTCATCTAACTCGAGATGTGATTTCGAAAGGACCTATATACCGTGAGCTTAGCTTTCCCCCTTTCCCAAATATAACAACACCTTTTCAAGGCGATACTTTCAGCAGAACACGATATCCGACTTGAAACTGCAACAGTTTCCTTCGGTTATCTTCATAACTTTTCTGTCGATCGGCGGCAGCTTTCAACCTTTCCTTGATCTGGACAACCTTATCGGTGGTTTCCTGGATAAGCTCAGGTCTGGTTAGTTGCCTTTCGCCAACTTCAGCCCAGCACAAGGGCGATCGACATTTCCTTCCATACAAAGCTTCAAACGGAGCGGCTTTGATACTAGCGTGGTAACTATTGTTGTAAGAAAACTCTGCCAATGGCAAATGAGTATCCCAACTTCCACCAAAATAAGTCACGCACGCTCTCAACATATCCTCTAACGTCTGAATGGTTCTCTCACTTTGACCATCCGTTTTAGGATGATACGCAGTACTCATGTCTAAACGAGAACCCAGCGACTCTTGAAGAGATCGCCAAAATCTGGAGTCAAATCGTCCATCTCTATCGGAGATAATTGACACAGGCACTCCATGTCGGGCTACAATCTCGTTGAGGTACAACTGCGATATCTTTTCCGTCTTGTCTGTTTCCTTAATGGGCAAGAAATGAGCAGACTTTGTCAATCGATCCACAATTACCCATATGGTGTCATGTCCACGTGACGTACGGGGTAATTTGGTGATAAAGTCCATAGCAAAATGCTCCCACTTCCATTTAGGAATCTCTGGTTGCTGTAGAAGCCCAGACGGCCTCTAATGTTCAGCCTTAACCTTTGAGTATGTCAGACATTTACTTACATACACCGCAATATCTCTCTTCATATTCGGCCACCAATAAAACTCCTTAATATCCTGATACATCTTGGTAGAACCTGGGTGAATCGAATATCTGGACTTATGAGCCTCGTTCATAACCAGTTCACGTAGTTTACCTCTAAGCAAAACCCAAACTCGGTTCATGAAGTACATCACTTCATCCGCTTTTGTTGTAGTTCACATTAAAAACCTCTTAAACCTTCTCTACTCAGGTTCTCATCTTTTAGAGCTTCTCGCTGTACATTGCGAATTCGATTGGTCAAATTCATTTGAATGGTCAAACCTAAAGCACGCACATGCAGAGGCTTTTCCCACTCCTTCCTACTGAGTGCGTCAGCAACAACATTTGCTTTTCCTAGGTGATATCGAATATCACACTCATAATCATTGAGTAACACTACCCAACGCCGTTGTCGCATCTTAAGTTCCTTCTGATCAAAGATATGCTGGAGGCTCTTATGGTCTGTGTAAATCGTACACTTCGTGCCATACAAATAATATCTCCAAATATTCAAAGCGAACACAACAGCTCCCAACTCTAAATCATGAGTTGTGTAGTTCTTCTCATGCACTTTCAGTTGTCTGGATGCATAGGCTATCACTTTGTCCTTCTGCATAAGCACGCAACCAAGGCCCAAACTTGACGCATCACAGTATACAACATGACCATCATTTCCCTCTTGCAGGGATGATATAGGTTCACTACACAACTTCTCCTTCAACATCCGAAAAGCTTCCTCCTGCTTTTCTGTCCAATCAAACTTCTTATCCTTCTGGGTCAATAGCGTTAATGGCTGCACTATTCTGGAAAAATTCTCAATTAATCTCCTATAATACCCAGCAAGTCCTAAGAATTGTCGCACCTCTGACGGAGTCTTTGGCGCTTCCCAATTCTTAATCGCCTCAATCTTCGACGGGTCCACATGTATACCTTTCTCATTATCACATGACCGGGGAAATGCACCTCTCGAATCCAAAATTCACCTTTAGAGAACTTGGCATACAACATCTCTTTCTTCAACAGCTCCAAAATCATCTTCAAATGTTGCTCATGATCTTCTTTGGTTCGCGAATAGATTAGTATATCGTCAATGAATACTATCACGAATTTGTCCAAATAGGGTTTGCATACCCTGTTCATGAGATCCATGAACACTGCAGGCGCATTAGTTAAGCCAAAAGGCATGACTAAGAACTCATAATGGCCATAACGTGTTCTGAAAGCAGTCTTCGGAACATCTTCTTCAGCAATCTTCAATTGGTGATAACTTGAACGCAGGTCTATCTTTGAGTAGTAGCTTGATCCTTGAAGCTGGTCGAACAAATCGTCGATTCTTGGCAACGGGTACCGATTCTTGATAGTCAGCTTGTTCAACTCTCTGTAATCAATACACATTATGAAGGAATCATCTTTTTTCACAAACAACAAGGCGCTCCCTAAGGCGAAACCTTTGTCTAATAGCTCTTGAAGATGATTTGACAACTCTTTCATTTCTAACGGTGCTAATCTATTAGGAGATTTTGCAATCGGTGTAGCACCTGGTACAAGATCAATCTTAAACTCGATCTGTCTCGTAGGGGGTAATCCAGGCAAGCTTTAGGGAAAACTTCCGGATAATCGCGAACTACAGGAATTTCTTCAATCTTCCCACTTTCAGCCTTCGTATCCACTACGTTAACCAAGAACGCAGGGTAGCCTTTACGCAACATCTTGTGCATCTTCATAACACTAACAACTCTTGATACTCGACTCGATCGGTCTCCGTGAATAACTAAGGCTTCACCACCACCAGGGCGAGGTATCCGCACTTGTTTCTCTGAACACATGATCTCAGCTCCATTCTTGGATAGCCAATCCATCCCAATGACCACATCGAAACTACCCAGCCCCACTGGTAATAAATCGATACTAAAACTATGATCGCATAACCGAAATCTACAACCACGAATAACTTCACTAGTCTCTATCAATTTACCATTTGCTAATTATATCGAATACTTTTTACTTAGCTTACTTGTTTGTGAACACAGAAACGGTTCAAAGTTTTTCGAAACAAAACTCAAGTCAGCACCAGTATCAAATAGTAAGAATGCAGAATGGTCATTGATTAAGAACGTACCAGTAACAACTGCAGGATCATCACGTGCCTTCCCAACATTCAGCTCAAAAGCTCTGACCCTGGCATCTGACCCTTCACATTCGGACAATTCCTCTTGTAGTGTCCATGCTCTCCGCATTTAAAGCATCCCTCGAGCTTAACTCCCTCCGACGTACTCTTAGCATAGCACTCACGAGTAACATGACCAGTTCGACCACACCTGGCACACTTTCCCTGCTCATCACCGTGAGTCTTCCTCGCTGAACCACTTCCGCCATCCCTGGCATTATCCTTCCTCGAACCACTAGAATTAGCCACATATTCTTTCCCCAAATCACGTTTCTTCTCACGCTTCACATCGGAATCTTTCCTCGAGCTTTCAGATCTTCGCTTCCGTGAATCCCCAGATCTTGACTCAGAACGCTCTGATTGGTCAGATTTCCCATCTGCCTTGACTTTTCCGACGACTTCCTAGTCTCCTACTTCCTGTTTAGGTTACTTTTGCGAGCAGCATCATCCGCTAATGATTTCGCTAGAGTAGTAGCTTCCAGATAGGTAGTGGGCTTCACTGACGTAACCATACTACGAAATTTGCGGCGACAATCCCCAGATAATCCTTTCTACCTTAACCTACTCAGGAGTGACCATTCGTGGAACCAATCTAGCCAAATCATTGAACCGAGACGTATAAGCTCTGACGTTCAGGCCTTCCATGGTCAAATTCCAGAAGTCAATCTCAATTTTTTGCATTTCACTACGCGGGCAGTATTCCTTAAGAAGCATCTCTTTTAATTTATTCCAGGTAAGACCGTAAGCCGCATCTTTGCCCAAAATCTGAACTTGAGTGTTCCACCAGGATAAGGCTTCATCGAGAAACGAACACGAAGCATACATAACCCTCTGATCAGCAGCTCAACCGCTGATGGCCATCATAGATTCCATCTTCTCGACCCATCTGGTGATTTCAAGAGGCCCTTCAGCACCGGTAAATGATCGTGGGTTACAGCCCTGAAATGTCTTATACGTACATCCATGCACTGTTCACAAGGTTAATGAAAAATCAATATTTCGCTCTGATTATATCATAACACAAGAACTACTAAAACTTTTCCGATCATTAAATTACCTTGCGGGTTTCCAATCTGCACACCACCTTCACCATGCCCCAGAGCACCACGTCCACGTCCTTGCCCAATATTTTGGTTAGCTTCACGCTGTTCCAAGGCAGTATTAACGTGTTGGGCTATGAGTTGTGCCAACTCTTCTGGGGTGGTAGGTAGTCCAGTACCCTGTCTCGCTTTTGGCGGCATCTTATCGTTTCTATTATTGCAATAATAATATCAACATAAGACAATATTTAAATATTTCAATCATTAAATAATAGTGGACTAAACAATACACATGCATCCACATAATAATGAGAATAATTTAACCAAAAGAGAACCCATAATATTGATATTTATCACGGAAATTATCAAGCTTGTTCATAGTACAACGACTAATCAAAATTTGGTGAGACATAATCAACCACCAATAACAAGTCTAGATGAATTTCCTCCTAAATATCCAAAAAATTGGCATGCAAGCCAATATCAGGGTTTATCAAAGAGACATATAAAACAAACAAAACAAGCACCAACAATCACTTCTTCAATCCCGCAAACTTGAGAAGCCTCCTCACAAGCTCCTCCAAGTCAGCTATCCTCCAGTGCATTTGATCCATTGCACTGTCATCCAACTCCTTCAATTCATCAAACCAGTCCATTTGCCCTCAAGATCCTTCACTTTTCCCCTAATCACCTCCAAATCTCCGCGTATGGCCCCCAACTGACGGTCGCAGTGAGAACATCGGTCAACCCACACTCCTTTCTGCTTCTTCGAAGTAGATGCAGTCTCAGCTCTGGAAGTTGAAGCGATGTCTCCGACAGGTCGTATCTTCTTCCTACGTCGAAAGTATACCAACATGGGTGCAGTAGGAGCACGCGACTCGATCGATGGAAATGACGACTCGGTAACAACAGGTGGAGGGATCTCAGTAGTGGGCTCAGCAATGATAGAAGATGAGATGACCAATGGCTCTAATGGCTGAGCCATAACAATGGTAGCGTCTACTGCTGGTGCGACACTGTAAGATCCTCCGATCAACGGAACACTTCTACCCACATCATCGATAACAGGCACGGTACCTAATGATTGCCCGGTCTCGTAAATCGAGGGTGGAGCATTATCATCATCGTCTTCGATCCAACCGATGCTTGTAAAATCATAACGTGGGTCAAACTGACTTGCAAACGCAGCATGGTTAACCTGGAAGGACGAAGCGAATCCGGCTGCATCAACAAACTGTGGAATCGTATGGGGTACCTCTGGTAATACGGATCTAGGTGAAGTCTCGAATTCTAGCTCTCTCTCAGAGTCAGTAATCTCGATGACCCCGTGCTCGTGCGACATCTGTGACATATATAACCGTACAAAGTAAGTGTGTTTTCAAATGAAAAATAACACATAAGGCCCAAATAAACAGATTAGCACGTATGCACAATAACACACAATGGTTCTCATACATGAAAAAAATACTTGTTTATTTAGAAATTTTGGCTTCGCAAATTTTTGACTTATATCTAAAAATTCTTTGGTTGAAGTCTAGAGTTTTCCCCTAAAAACATGTAGTTCGCTAACAACCATTGGCTCTAATACCAACTTCTGTAACACCCCAAAAACATCGCAGAGGAAATACAAACGTAATGGTGACGGAAGTTGGTGCCCATAACTATCTTAGTGCATGATGCATCATTAATTTTGGATATATTACTTAATTAAAGCATTGTTTACAACTTCAAACATAAACCACAACCATAACATAGTTAAGTTGTCTTGATCCTTATGGATCTTAATACATTCGGTCCCAAATAAGTTTTAAAAGTGTCCAAAGTTTATTATTAAACAAACATGCATCACAACCACAAGATACGCCAAAGATTCCCGAAGCCATGCTCAAGTACCTGAAGAACACGTTAAAATCAAGTGTCAACATAAAGGAGGGTGAGCTCACATATTCAAATTTAAATTAATTTGATCCAAGGAAAAACTTTCTAATTATGTGTTTATAATCAAATCATCCAAATAATATTTTCGGAAGTTTATTTATATCCTTAATAACATCCATGAGTCAGCCGTCGCAAGCGTTTCCCTGAAACCTCCGAACTAAGCATCTTCCCAAGTTTTACATATTAAATTTATTGCATCAAAGGTGCCAACCTTATGAACAATATATATATCCTATGAACAATATATATATCCTACTAAAATGATAAAATTTAATATAACACGTTGTACGAATCCCCGACGTCCCCACCGAAACGTAAGCCTAATCCTGATACTTACTCTCTTGAGACCGAGCCAATTCGTTAAAGCTTTAGATTTAAACATTTTAAATCCACACGGTCGTTCTATCCCATAACACCGTAAAATCCCCATTTCATCCCCGAAACGCATATATCATTATTCCAAAATCCGTTTCATCCCTAAACATATTTATATCCAAAACCATGTTTTTCTCCAAAAACATAGCATATAATTTCCAAATCATATTTTACATGAAAATATATTTATAATTTAATCAAAGGCATATTTTATACGAAAACGTATACTTATCCTTTTAAGGCGTGTTCTTCCTTCAAAACATATACAAAACAGTAAAAAGAGGGGGTTTAGTGACACTCACCTTTGGGTGCGTGTATTAAATTAGCGCAATCCCACAATTTGATTCTACACGTCCTAACATACGTAGGCACGATTTAATAATCAATTTATCACAAAATTCCTAAGTTTCTCCAACACTTAGAATTTTCACATAACTTTGAGCTTTTCTCGAAAAGTTATTTTTTTTATTATGTTGGCACATTATATATATATATATATATATATATATATATATATTTTAAGATTTTGCGACTTGAACGATTTTATTGGTGACCTTAATGTTTTTTTCCGTTACACTCCTGTTTATAAGTACTATATATCTACGATTTGCGCGTCGTAATATATATACATAAACGTGCACATATTCACAATATCATAACACGCGAAAACTCATTAACTTATTCACTTATCATTTTAAAGCATGTATACATGAAAAAACTGACTAAGTTAACCTATGTATCAATTTTCATGCTCGACAAATAACTTACACATTTTAACGCGATTTCACCGATTCTACCGTTTTAAACATACAAGCGTACATGCATAGTCTTAATTCCCGCTATCATGTCAACACTTAACATATTATCATATTCACATATTTAAATCACATAACACATTTAAACACATAAGGTTCACCCATGAACAACCCATTCCAATGTATGTTGAAAAATACGTATTTTAGTGATTCGGTAACGTTTTCGGGTGCCGAGAGTCACGTATGACTAACCAAACACCAAATAAACTAAATATAATTTAATATACTCATATGTATATAAAAAATATCGGTTTAGTTACTGATCTAAAACAGTTTCATAAAAACCCTCTTAAAAAGGCGATTTTTACCGTTTTTACCTCATAGTTTTGCGTCAAACGTTACCCTAACCATCCGAACTCGAAACGACTTCATATTTTAACACAATACATGTTATATACTGAATAAAATGATGGTTATAACCAGATTACTGCAGTTTTTGTGTAGGTCACATAAATCATGCGATTTCATGTATTTTACAACACTTTTAAGCACGTAGTACAACATGCAAGGTTAGTAAACTTTATGTCAAAGTTCCATACTATTTTGCACTTAAAATATCACTATTTGTATGCCTTATAATCTGATCAAAACTCATTTTATTAAATCACACTTTGTTCATACATTTCAAGACCATATATCATGATGTATGTTTATGTAAAACTTCCTAATGCACTTATATCATATTTTCATCAACATGCATGTACTCATATGCATCAACATTCATTTATTTCATGTTCATTCATCCAAGAACACTAACATCTTCATGTGATCATTATCATCATCTAATCATTCATATAAATGCAAGACATATCTCATATCCTTTCACATTTAAATCTATCAATCATTAAAATCACACATGCATGCATATATATATGTACACTCACGGCATATATACGCACATATATATATTTACATGCTTCCAAAAACCCACTTTTGATGTTCATCTTTTCAAGAATCATGTTAATCAAGAATCATTTAACAAAATTTCAAAACACAATCATATATACACACACTCATACCCACGGCCACATATACATCCATTTTCATTTCCTTTAAAAACTCATTTGTTATAGTTTTAAGTTAGTGTTTAAATCCAAGAACAAGAGAAACCTTCATCTTCATCAAAACTCATCAAGAATCAAGAACAAAGTTTTTTTTTAAAGTAATTTTGTACCTTCTTGTTTTTTATGGGTTTTTAGCTAAGTATGATGGTATGGAGCTTGATTCTTGCTTGGAAACACCTTTGAACCTTCAAATGAGCTTGAAACTTGGTTGTTTGAGTATGTAACTTCAAGAACTTAGTTGAAAAAATATAAAAATGGTGGTGTATGGGGTGGTTTCGGCCGACAGCAAGCAAGGAGGAAAGAATGGATGTTTGAATTTTGATCTAGGTCTTGATATGTAGAAGATTAGTGTATGTAAGTTGCCAAAATGATTAGTGCATGTCCCTATGTCCACACTTGGCAACTCAAAGAGAAAGGTGGCCTTGGGGGCTGCCACATTGTCTCCCTCTCTCATCATATACACGCATACATGCATATATAATGTGTATGTAGGCCAAAAACTTGTATTTAACAGGATACCAGGTATTTTATCTAGCGATTTAACTGCGTTTTCATGCGTGTTAAATTATTTTCAACGCTCTACAAAAACAAACACACCAAAGTATTACTAATCAATATTTTATTTGCCTGGTCCGGCCACGTTGTCAGTATTTGGCAGTATGCGCGCTGTGTTGCGTAGTACGCGCTTAAATTCGCAAGATAGGGATTTTAAGCGTTTTAATTTATTTTTATCATTCTATAAAAATAAACTTGTCAAATTATTAATATAATAATTATTCGTTGCCCTGAACTAGCTGTGTTGACATTATTTTGTCAGATACACGTAGTATCGCGCAGTACGCGTTTAAACTCGAAAAATTGAGTTTCTTAGCGTTTTAAAATATTTTTCCTCGTGATTATGATTAAATATATTACTTAACTCATATCGGATTATTTTTAGGATTTTAAAATTATTCGGCGGTCATCGACGTTCGTTTCGCATTTTATCCGTTACGTGATAAACGTTTATCTTAATATTGCAAATGTAATTTTTATCAAACTTTGGATTTACCAACACATCAAATACCATATATAAACATAATAAATAATCAAATACGACCTTTTATTCATTCGTGACACGTGTTACATTTGTACAGGACAGCCTAAATAGCTGGGTGTCACAATAAGGACCTAGTCCGAGTGAGAATGTTGTTTTTAGCTTGCTTTGTCCAAAGGTGACGGGTTTAGCATGTTTTTAAGGATATATTAGGACATGTTAAGGTATTATAAGGTATCACAAGCTTATGTAACATGATATAACGTATGTGTATGCATCAAGTGATCGAGATCGAGTATAGATATCATGTATGAAGTATGTATCAAGTATAAACGTCGCGTATTATCAAGTATGTCATGTATTTGATTTATGAACATCATGTATGTATTGTTTGAGTATGCATAACAAGTATAGGGACAAAATGTATATTTCCATTATGATTCAAGTCTCGATTATAGCGTTTATAACGAAATAAAGATTACGAATACAAAGATTTCTGAAAATAGAATTACAACACGAGCTTGCTATAAATTAAAAGTTTGGAAAACGCGAGGCGTTACAGTCTCCCCTCCTTTAGGAAATTTCATCCCGAAATTTAGGAAGATGCAACAAAGAGATGCGAATACTTAGTCTTCATATCACTCTCGAGTTCCCAAGTAAACTCGGCGCCACGTTTCCCTTCCCATCGAACCTTGACGATAGGGATCCGACTACGCCTTAGCTGCTTGACTCCTCGTGTAACACCCCAATCGCGTAATACAACAAGATGCGGCGGAATATCAGGGAGTGACGTCACAAATTGCTCAGCCACAACTGGAACTAAATTGTTTTGTTATTATTAACATTGTTTTACAATACAAAGAATACATGTAATTGTCTTTTGTTTAAAGAAGTCTAAAGCCTGGATGCATTCCTATGTGTAGCATGCTCGAATAATCGTCAACCTGAAACATATGTGAAAAAGATACGTCAACAAACAATGTTGGCGAGCACATAGTTTTCTTGATGGCAAAAGATTTGGTATTGCAATACTTTGACAACTACGAGAGTTGCCAATTATAAATCGACTCGTTTTAGCCAAAGAATGGCAAAAAGGGTTAGTTTTGCAATACATTAACTTGATTACGAAACTTGTAACAAAAGAGTTTTGTATATGGCATTATGATCATTACTAAAGTAACTTTCATGCCTTTGAAAATTGTACTTTGTTCTTTGTAAACATATTGAAATCATCCATAAATTTGAGAGTATGTTATTAGAAATCTAATTAAGGATAATCAATAACTATACTAAAATCGGTCAATACTTGCGTGAGTATATTAGAAATCAATTATTATTCATAATAATACAAAATATCCTTCTAAGAATCTATCATACAAATCATGAAAGGATTCTTCAAGGATTTGGATATCGAACATTGAAATTAGTCGTACACAAAATCCTAAAGTGACTCGAATAACGCTCAAGAGTAAGCAATAAGAACACTTATATATAGGAAGTACCAGCGGCGTATCCACCATGTTCTTATTGTGTTACACTTGTTTCGTTATCCTACTCACAACTAACCACATAAGCACATAATCGTCAACTTTTCAATTGTCTCGTCAAATACGCAATAAAGTACATAAAATCCAATCAAGGACTACCAATTAGTACTTTAAACATTCCACAAATATCTAGCTATAAAGATAGGTAGATGTAATGGGAATTATGTCTTGTCCCTTGTCTCGTCAAATTGTCTTGTCAAATACGCATTAAAGTACACATAATCCATTCAAGGACTACCAATTAGTACTTTAATTATTCCCCAAATATCTAACTATAAAGATAGGTAGATGTAATGGGAATTATGTCTTGTCACTTGTCTCGTCAAATTGTCTTGTCAAATATGCATTAAAGTACACAGAATCCAATTAAGGACTACCAATTAGTACTTTAAACATTCCACAAATATGTAACTATAAAGATAGGTAGATGTAATGGGAATTATGTCTAGTCACTTGTCTCGTCAAATTGTCTTGTCAAATATGCATTAAAGTACACAGAATCCAATTAAGGACTACCAATTAGTACTTTAAACATTCCACAGATATCTAACTATAAAGATAGGTAGATGTAATGGGAATTATGTCTTGTCACTTGTCTCGTCAAATTGTATTGTCAAATATAATCCTAATGGTGATTCGGATAGGACTACAAAGGGTAATACAATAAGCACACTTATATATAGGAAGTACCAGCGGCGTATCCACCATTTTCTTATTGTGTTACTCTAGTTTTGTTATCTAAATCACCAAAAAATCTACACATAAACCATAACCATCATTCCTCGTAAAGTACTTCTTTGAAATCTTGTTATAAGGATAGGAAGATTTTAGAGTGTACTTCAAACATCCTTTGATAATCTAACTATGAAAATAGAAAGATCCTACAAGGATATAGGCCATGAAAGACCTCTTTAACTGTCGTGTCATCAATTGTCGTAATGCATAATCGGAATTAATACATAAAAGCACTTAGTAAACACATACATGCCATACATTTGGGAAAATTTGATTACATGTTTGAATCACCCCAAAACATTTGAAAACCGTAAAAGAAGGGGACCAATGTACTCACCTGGGATTGCGTATAGATCTTGTTCAAATGATATAAAAAAGCTTAAAGGATCGAGAGTTGGACAGGATAATTACATATTAGTGTCGAAACTTGAAAATGAGAATCAGATAGAATGAGGTATATAAACCAAACAAGAGTTGGATCTTGTATAATATAGTTCATAATACCTAACATTCTGAAATTGGAAGCATTTCAAAAAAGTTTTGACATGATACGGCTAGCTAAAGTGGTTTACGCCACTTTAACGGGTCATAATAGTAACTACGGGTTCGGATGGTTAAATATCTCCTATGAAAAGTATAATATTTTAAAACTAGTTTATTTAAGTTGTATAATCAGTTTAGATGTCAAAATAAAGTTCTTATATGTTCAAAACTATTTTATGTGCAAAAAGGGCATTTTCGGCATTTTAAAGAATACATTGTCGACTTGTCATTTGGCTAACCAAACGGTATGACCATAGGGTATAACCTCTGAGGGTTATTCCTTATAACACTATGGTCATAACATTGGTCCTGGTCGGATCCTAAAGTTAACCAAACGGGTCAGATTTGAAAGTCAAAGCGGTGGTCAAAAACGCTAGACTTACGACTCTAAGAAGGCACTAAAACAAAAGTGACGGATTAGACATGTTTTGGCATGTCTAAATAAGTTTATAAAAGAGTTTTGGCACCAAAACAAACTGTTTTGATACCCGGAAATGGTTCAGTTGCAAATTGCGCAAAAATCGCTTTATTGATCAAAACTTTGACTTGCCAAAATGACTAGAAAGATAGAAACAGTAGGTATGATCATTAGGGATTATGATCAACATGATTATGACCATATTGGCAAGTTCAATTGGATTTTATGTTGATCAAGTCATGATCAATTCTAGAAGTCAAACAAAAGTCACACTTTGTAACTTTTAACCCAATTAAACTACAAGAATTGAATCAAAACATGGTTGAACACTTACAATACCAAAGGAATGATCAAGGAACTCAGAAGAACTCCAGAGATGGTTGCAACTTCAGTTGGTAGCAGAAAATGAGTTGATCAAAAGTTCAAGTGGCTAAATCCCCATGTTATTTGTAGTTGGATTGGATTAATTAGATCAAAACAAGTGTCCATGAGTCATTCCAGAAGTTGATTAGTGTCAAAACACATGTCAAATGTAGAAACAAGGGTGGCAAATTCGTTTGATGAGTCAACAAGGCAAATAACCAGCTGTTGCCAAGTTTTTGGTGTGTTGGAGCTTCCTTACGGACCTTATGAACCATATGCTTACGGTCTATAAGCATGGGAGCTGGGCACAAGTTTCTGAAAATGGCAGAACAGGCCCCTGCATGCGTTTTGTCGCGTTTTGGCACTTCTACCACTCGTTAACCTGATTTTTAAGCTTCATAAGGACGTTGAAGTATAGGAAACTTGAAATGTTTCAAAAATGTTCCAGAGGTCAGTTCATTTGGTCTTACGGTCGCGGTTTTTGGTTAATTACGACGAAAATCGTAACGAACGCGTGTGTGACCGTAAATGCGTAACGGATGATATTTTTGCATAACAATCATTAAAATATAATATTTTAATGATTATAAAAATTTTTGGATGTCCGTACATGTTCCAGATAGCAAAATACGCGAAAAGGCATAGTTTCACAGAATTTGCAAAATAGCCCCTGAAGTTACAAAAGTGTGTTTTTGCCATACCGAAGCCCTTGAGACTTATTTCTAAGTTATATAAAGGGTATTGAAGGTATGTTAAGCTTATGACCTTATTATGGAGTGTGCGTCGCTACGAGAATCGGCAGACTTTCGTAGTTTGTCGTAAATAATCCCTGTGATCATATAGGCTTGATTTTGACATCCCAAACCCTTCAAAACTTATTTCTAAGTTATGTAAGGGATATTTAAGGTATGTTTAGCTTGTCTCATTGTTCTGGATCATACGTTATGTTAAACAGGTTATGTTTAAGCATTGGCTATTGGAATGCCTTCAAAGAAAAAGTTTTTGAAAGCCCGAAATTTTGCACAGGTGTCACACCTCGGTCCATGATTTTGACCGGTTTCTCCACAAAATGAAATGTCTTGTTGATTTGAAGATCTTTGAGCGGAACTTGAAGTCCTTCTTTGGCTAGACACCTCTTTAGATTCGAAACATGAAAAGCTGGGTGAACATTGTTGAGCGTTTGAGGTAGGTCCAGTCAATATGCTACCTTGCCAATCCTTTCCAAGATCTTGAAAGGACCCACGTAGCAAGGAGCGAGTTTTCCTTTCTTACTAAAACGAACAACGCCTTTCCAAGGTTATACCTTGAGAAGTACATGGTCACATACATTAAATTCCAAGGGCTTTCGTCTTTTGTCAGCGTAGCTCTTTTGTCAGCTTCGTGCTTTGAGGAGATTATCACGTATTTGTAAGATCTTGTCCGTTGTCTCTTTGTATTAATTCAGGACCGGTGATCTGAACATCTCCAATCTCATGCCAACAAATAGGCGAACGGCACTTACGACCATACAATGCTTCAAATGGAGCCATTGAATACTAGCGTGATAACTATTGTTGTACGAGAATTCAACCAAGGGTAAATGCGAATCCCAATTGCTGCCAAAATCGATTACGCATGACCGAAGCATATCCTCCAAGGTTTGGATAGTACGCTCAGGTTGACTATCAGACCGAGGATGAAAAGTGGTGCTAAGATTAAGCTGAGTGTCAAGGGCGGATTGAAAATTTTGCCAAAGGCGGGAGGTGAAACGAGCATCGCGGTCAGAAATAATATCAAGAGGAGTACCATGGCGACTAATGTTTCATCCGGGTGTAAATACGAGCAAATTTCTTGACTTTGTAATCTTCACAAATAGCGAGAAAATGTGCGGATTTGGTCAATCGGTCAATGATTGTCACACCCTCAATTTCCACTTGTGGAGTTTTACTGCGAGGCGTGTGAACAAACCAGAATCTCAGACACTAGCAATGTCGAACGACTCTATATGATTTATTTAAACGATTTCCAAAAATGGTTATTGTAAACAAGCATAGTCATTTTCAAAGTATCAAAGTTTAGCGGAAGCATTAATGTAAAGTAACGGGCGCCAACATAAATGCTAAAACCAAAAGAAAATCCAAAAGTAAATGTTCATGAAGACTCGATCAAAATGTCTTGTTCAAATGCAAAGTTAGTGCACCTAGCGCTCCTAGTGTCCTGAGAAACATGTAAAGAAACTAGTGTCAACATTAAAGAAGAGTGAGTTCACAGGTTTTATAAGTTTGCAAGTTCTGTTTAAAAGTTGGTTTCCCCCGCTATCCCTAACCCGGGATAACGACATAGTTCTATTATCCCTAATCCGAAATAATAATGTTGTTTAGTAATTAAGTTCAATGTTAACATGCAGGTAGCGAGCCTAGAGTTATGTCAAGAAGAGTTCACGATCGAAGCTGACTGTTGTTTCCTCTGTGTTGCCAGGTCTATCACTGACCATGGTGAAAGTTAGGCCAAATTGATCAGCCGTTAACCATTCCCGATCGGCTAGCGTGACTAGCTTGGGTGAGGCTTGTCGGGCCCAGTAGTACTACTATAATTTCCCCGCTATCTTACCCAATACTAACGATCCGAGAGTTGGTTGAGGACTTCTGTGATAAAAGTTACTTAGTGACCATAACATACATTAACTTAGTTACCGAATAGTTAACAACGTTAATATCACATAATGTAAAAATAGTGTTGTAGAGCGTATACATGTTTCTCCCCCTGTTGTTCAAAACCGGATAAAATAGGGGCCGTGAACTGACCTTAAGTTGCTCGGTTAGATAAGTGCAGAAGAAGTAAATGATGGAACCGCTAATCACGTCCTAACATGTCAACCGATTCAAAGTTAGTGTGTGAACGCACACTGACACAAAACCCTACGCGTAACTAGCACACAGTACGAAACACGAAATGACAAGTTCAAACAATAATCATGCATGCAAAGTGTCACTATACGAAATAGCGACCAACAACTTGTCACAACACTGGATAGCACATACAACACTTAGATACACATAAATGTAAGTTATCACGTTTCAGCTTGCACATTCAGAACTGGGCTGTTTTCGGAATTTTTATAAAATAGTTCCCACGTTCTAAAAGTTCCAATTTTTTGATAGAAGGTGTCAATTAGACTGTAGAATTTTGTGTACAATTTTCAAGTCCTATTTCTTATGAATTATTTATAAGAATTTATTTACTAGGCTACAGTTAGATTCGTCACTTTCTGACTGCAGTCCACGGGAAAAATCATTTAAAAATACTCGTTTGTCCGATTGACGAAATTCTAGTGGGAGATTTCTTTGAACTCCTAGGAGTATCTACTGAATCAATTTCGTGACTTAGCTCTTTTCGGTTTACAGGTTATGACAGAAAACATTACATGAATTTTCTGCAGAAAAAACACAGCTTCAGCTCCTGCACTAAATCAGTAATTTAAAACAGTAAACAACTTCTGAAAAATGTGATTGTAGTGCCATTAGAAACGTTTTTCGAAAACATATGTTTTACGCTTCAGAAAATCAATTTTTCGATTTATAACGGTTCGTTTACAGCCAACTGAAGTTGGCTGTCTTCACGCATCAGCTTTCTGTGTTACCCTAAAACTCCACCCGAAACCCTCCTAATGATCACCACGACCCATAATAATGATCCGCAGCAGGTTATACTTTAGTTATCATGCATCTATATTCATAATATCAAAACCCTAAGCATATATCATGATCTTTATAAAGAAAACACAGCCTACGATTTTAATACTCAAACATATCATCACAACCGCAAGGATTCGCACATTCATCCGAATTAATCATACACCACAACACTTTTTCATAACAATATCATACGAGTACATATTCATGATCAAGACTACACAACACATAATGTGAATTGTAATAAAATTATACCCTAACCTTGAAACGATGACAACTAGCGAACCGGGACAAGCTTGGAATCGATCCGAGGAGTGTGGGGCTGTTTGCGCGACCTAGAGGGGGGGGGCTGCTGCCGTCGCACACCACAAGGGGGGAAAGGTTTTAGGGTTTGCTATATTTTTTGAACACCCCATGCATACATACGTATACATACATAAGGGGCCAAGTGGGTGGGGGGGGGTTTGGGCTATTCTTGGGCCGCAAATGAGAGGTTGGCGGGTTGGGTTTGGTCCGCAAGTGGTGTGGGTGGCGGTTTGTGCTTGCTTGGTCGCGAAGTCGAAACATTTCACAGCTCGGTTCGGTTCGGCTTCTAAATTGAATTTACTAACCGATAATTATAACCCGATAAATTACTACACACAATACGACTCGACATTTATTCGCGACACCGAATTTATAAAATACTAAATCACGTAATTGGAGTGTGATGCAATAGATTCACAAACGTCTAATAATACGTAGCACGTAATTCAGAGACGACCCGTTAAAATTCCCAAACATCGTGTATTCCCTATATACTAAAGTTAGTGTATTATAGCGTGTGCGTAATTAATTCTCCGAATTAAATTAGCGTAGAAACAAATGATCGTAAAGTAGCGCGTTTAAAATACCTGAAAAACCAGGATGTCACATTATCCCCATGTTGAAAGAATTTTCGTCCCGAAAATTGAGTAAACGCGGTTAAGAATGCAACGTACGAAAGTTCAGTTTGTTAGAATGGTACAAGAAAATCCCAGGCTGTCATATCATCCCCATGTTGAGAGAATTTCTTCCCGAAATTCAGTTGGCGGTAACATCAGATTGCTGCTCAGCTACGAAAAGGTGTGGATATTTGCTTTTCATTTGGTCTTCTCTTTTCCACGGGAACTCTGGTCCACGCTTAGAGTTCCAACGAACCTTGATGATCGGTATCTTGCTGTGCCTTCGAGTCTTGACCTCACGGTCCATGATCTCGATAGGCTGTTCCACAAAATGCAGTTGTTCATCCACTTGGATCTCATCCAATGGAATGGCCAGGGTATCATCTGATAGACACTTCTTCAGATTGGACACGTGAAAAACATTGTGAACTCCACTGAGTTTGGTAGGAAGGTCTAACTGATAAGCTACGAGCCCGATACGCTTCGAAATCACAAATGGGCCTACGTACTGTGGATTTAGTTTGCCTCGTTTTCCAAAACGAGTTACACCCTTCCAGGGTGACACTTTCGGTAGGACTCAATCACCTACTTGAAATTTGAGCGTTTGCGTCGTTGATCAGCGTAACTTTTCGGTTGATCGAGTGCCGCTGCCATGCGGTTTCTGATCTTCACAATCTTTTTAGTAGCCTCGAGTATCAACTCAGGGCCTGTGAGTTGACAGTCATCGACTTCTGCCCAACAGACTGGTGACCTGCATTTGCGATCGTACAATGCTTTGAACTGTGCTGCCTGAATACTCGTATGAAAACTGTTGTTATACGAGAATTCCACTAAAGGAAGATGGTTTTCCCAACAGTTCCTGAAGTCTACCATGCATGCCCTAAGGATGTCCTCCAAGGTCTGAATGGTCCTTTCACTTTGACCATCCGTCTGAGGGTGGTAAGTTGTGCTCATATCCAAGCATGTACCCAACATTTTCTGAAGTGACTGCCAAAAGATGGATGTGAAACGAGCATCCCTGTCTGAAATGATGGACGTGTTGAGATACTACTTCTTTAATGTAGATGCGAGTCAACTTCTCCATCTTATCTGTTTCTTTGGTCGCTAGGAAGTGTGCGACTTAGTCAGACGATCCACGATCACCTAGATGGTATCGTAACCGCCAGGAGTTCATGGGAGTTTAGTGATGAAACCCATCGAGATCTGATCCCATTTCCACACTGGGATCTCAGGTTGTTGAAGTAGCCCTGATGGCTTCTGGTACTCCACCTTGACTTTCGCACAAGTGAAACACTTGCTCACGTAGGTGGCGATATCCGCTTTCATGTTGGGCCACCAATACAAGGTTTTAAAATCTTGATACATCTTGTCCGAACCAGGATGGACAGAGTATCTAGATTTGTGAGCTTCGTCCATAACTAGCTCCCTGAGGTTTCTGTAGAGAGGTACCCATATACGGTTCATGAAGTACCGGGTACCATTGGGTTTGACTTCGCAATCGCGTTCCATCTTTCCCACAGATTCGGCCTTGATGTTCTCTTCCTTAACTGCTTCTAGCTGTGCGTCGCGAATCTGTTCGGGTAAACCTGAATGAATATTGAACTGTAGTGCTCGTACCCGACGAGGTTTCAAGTGCTCCTTCCGACTGAGGGCATCAGCTACCACGTTAGCTTTACCCGGGTGATACTGAATGGCAAATTCATAATCGTTTAGGAGCCCGGCCCAGCGACGCTGTTGCATGTTCAACTCCTTCTAATAAAAAATGTGCAGGAGGCTCTTATGATCCGTGTATATTGTGCACTTGGTTCCATATAGGTAGCGTCTCCATATCTTAAGTGCAAACACAACTGCTCCCAGTTCTATGTCATGTGTCGTGTAGTTCTTCTCGGGACCTTCAACTGTGGGGATGCAAACGCGATGACCTTATCACGTTGCATGAGCAAACATCCCAATCCCTGAATGGAAGCGTCATAGTATACCACAAAATCATCTGTCCCTTCGGGCAATGACAAAATGGGCGCACTACAAAGCTTCTCCTTCAGTAATTAAAACGCTGCTTCCTGCTTGTCACCCCAAGCATACTTGGTGCCCTTCTGAGTGAGAGTGGTAAGCGGTTGTGCGATCTTGGAAAATCCCTCGATGAAACGTCTGTAGTAACCCACCAAAACCAAGAATTGGGAATCTCTGTCGGTGTCCTGGTTGCTTCCCAGTTCTTGATAGCGTCGATCTTGGCTGGATCCACGTGTATGCCCTTTTCATTCACTATATGCCCGAGGAACTGAACTTCCCAAATCCGTAAATCACACTTCGAAAATTAGGCATATAGTTTCTCCTATTGAAGTAGTTCCAGCAATAACCATAGATGCTCAGCATGTTCTTCCTCGCTCTTAGAGTAGACGAGTATATCATCGATGAACACGATGACAAACTTGTCGAGATAAGGATTACACACGCGGTTCATGAGGTCCATGAACACCGTGGGTGCATTGGTGAGACCGAAGGGCATGACCAAGAACTCGTAATGGCCATACCGAGTGCGAAACGCCGCCTTGGAGATATCCTCCTCCCTGACGCCTAGCTGGTGATAACTGGACCGTAGATCGATCTTGGAGTAGTAGCTTGACCCTTGAAGCTGGTCAAAAAGATCGTCGATGCGAGGTAAGGGGTACCGGTTTTGATGGTAACCTTATTGAGCTCCCTGTAGTCGATGCACATGCGGAAGGTCCTGTCCTTCTTCTTAACAAAAAGGACTGGAGCTCCCCATGGCGAAGTACTGGGTCAGATAAATCCCTTATCCAACAATTCCTGAAGTTGGGTAGACAGCTTGTGATACCCATGATGAAACCAGGTACACCTTAATTGGTCCTAAACTTAAAGCATGACTAAAACTATAATGGTGCTAAACCTTGTGAAATTTCATGACTTGTGTGTTGTGCGAAACAAAATATGTTATATCTCGGTGGAATCTGAGAGCACGTCATGGTTGACATGACACTACTAAGGACCAACGATGTGAGGTTGGCGTCCTTAGCCTTGAACAACGTGTTAAACGGAGACTTGACGTTTAACAGCGCATTAAACCTTTGACATTGATTATTAGATTATCGGTAGCCTTATTTAAGATTCCGAGTTCCAGGAATAACTTAGTTTTGTGCCATAGACTGTGACATAAGGTTTGAAAATAATCAAAGCACGGGCACGCAAACGAAGCAGATCCCGGTTGGGGAAACGCATTCGTTCCGGGCATAACATAAGGCAACCGAATGTGCAAGGAACGATCAATCAAGCTTAAGAACACTTAAACAAACGTCAAACGAAACTTTTATGATTAAAACGTAACTGGGTTGGGATTTTAAGACGGTTATGCATAATTTTTAAAACCGAGTCTTTTGACACTAAGTACGCGCAAAACAGAGTCCGTTACCCAAATCGAGAATGCGCGCAGGACCCGAAAATGAACCTATACTTATCCGGAAGATAAACATCATCTTTACGCACGCAAAACAAAGCACGAGGTGGCCCTGGGGGCCAACCTCCAAACCGCCAACCCCCCCATGATTATATAAATACTTTTTTTTTCATTTTCTTTTAGTTTTAATCAAATTCCTTCAAACTTTTCCAAGAAATCTGCTCCAAAACCCCTTCTTCTCAGCTGAATTCATCAAGAACAAGTCCTAATTCAAAGGTATTAACCTTGATACTTATGATTCTAAGTCCGTTTCTTCGATTAAACGCGATTTCTAGCCCAAAAAACGCTTTTTAATCCATGACTTTTGGAGTTTTAAACAAAATTTAGGGCTGAATATGAAGACCACATGAAATCCATGGTGTTATATGGCAGCCATGGTTACTAATCAATGGGGTTTGATACCCTAACCAACTCTTATTGAACAAAAATCGCTTAGCTATTCGATTAACCGAAAAACAATGAATTAAAGCTTGATTGATCTAAGTTCTAGCATATTTGGGTTGTAATTGGTGTGTAGTACTGAATATAGCCTTTACACACTTCTAGGATCAAGATAAAAGCTTGGAATCGGAAGAATCACTAGGTATATGATCCAAAACCGAATCTAGGCTAGGCAGAAAATTGTTTTGCCTCTAACGTGGTCCGTGTAACTTGGATTGAGCTAAAATCTAGTGTGGTGATGTAGAGTATTATCGGTTAGGTCCACGTAAAATTTTAGAATTTTTGGAATTTCCTATGAGTTTTGGTGAATTATTTACTGTTTTAAAGAAAGAATTTCAGAAAAAATAACAAACGGATCCAATAAATCACCAAATTTTGTAGAGACACTAAGGAACATATGGGGAATGATCTGGGAAATTCGAAGTCCATTGGTTGTGTTTTGATTTTGGTTAAAAATCCACGTTTTTGCGAGATTTCGGTAGCCGGGAACGCACCAAAACGAAATCGGAAAAATCCCAAAATTTTGTGAGAAGTTCCTGGACAGGTATATGTGTTCTGGGATTTTTTGGAATTGTTTTAACTACTGATAGTATTTAATTGGAATTATGTGGTTAAAACTAGTTTTATAAATAATTTATTTAAATAATTAAATTAACGAAATAAATTCTCAACCCGACAAATACTGTAATTGGAACATCGGGAGCATTCCGGGAAATTCCCAGGCAAATTGGGCACCCTGGATGTGCCCTAAGGCAGTTCGGGAGACTTCCCGAAAGTGACAATGAAAACTCAAATTTGGGCGACTTAGACCTTCCAAACACTCAAACTCCCGTAATGGAAAGTTAATCATTCTTAAATAACCACGTGTTATTACTACTAGCATTCCCGTCCCATTACCCGAACACGTTAAACTACTGACTTTGGCTGGCACACAAATTGGTGCCCGGAAGCCAAACTGAAAACTAATACTACCCTGATGTCCGTCACCATACCAGTGTCCTATAGACTCAATCCGGAGTAAAAACTCGTGAACAGATCCAAGTTATGACCATTACCAACTTAGATACTGATTTGAGCCCATGCTTGCATGTGTATCATTAAAGTTGATCCAGCTACTCAACCGCTCTTGTGTTGAGACCACTATTTGCACTATGAGTTTCATTTCCCCACTTTTGAATTGTTTTACTGTTTTCTGGGGACTTGCATGTTAAAAGTTGTGTTAATTACACTAACTTGGAAGTGAGTTTTCACTTCACCACTTTTAAACTATTTTACTGTTTTCTGGGGACTTGCATGTTAAAACTGTGTTGAATACACCAATTTGGGAGTGAGTTTTAGTCTCCCACTTGTAAACTGTTTCACTGTTTTCTGGAATGACTTGCATGTTATGAAACTGTGTTAATTGCACCAACTTGTGAGATATGAATTATCTAACACACGACCTACCTCCCCTCTACAAGTGATTAATATAAGCCGTGGACAGTGAATAGTACTATTGGTCTGACGAACCTAGGTCGCGCCTGACAGGAAGGTCGGCAACCAGGTCTGCACGTGTCCGAATTTTGTTGTGTTGTTAGGTATAACTACTAAGGGGCGTTCAACTGCACGTGACGCAGTTGGTGGACCAGGAGTGTTTGGGTGACACGACCCGGGGTAAAACAGTCAGGTTTCACTTGCTTCCTCGTGTAATTCCATCTGCGACTATGACTGTGACCGTCATTATGATTATGACCTGTGCAATTAAATTTGTTAACACATATTGTTACACAACAATTAAATTAGTGGAACTCACGCAAAGTTTAGCTGACCTTTTTAAACTAACATGCATTTCAGGTAAAGCAAAGCAATAGTAAGAAATGTGCATGTGGATGGCTTTGGGTAGTGAACTGTAGAAGAATAAGAGTTGTGATAACTCGTAGTACTGTACTTGAACTTATGGTGTGTAATATGATACTGATAATATGTTGTAACCGAGGTTCTCTCTGTTTATGATATCATGTTTTTAAACTATGGAGAATTACCACGTGTCTGCCACACCCTACATTTGTCTTCCGCTACGAATCAGGGTGTGACAGAAGATGGTATCAGAGCCTTCGGTTATAGCAAACTAGGTATCTCTAAAGAACCTAGACTATAATCCTAAGTTAGTCTCCACACGTTGAGAACCTCTAGAAACTGAGTAGTATGGCTATTACCAGGAAACCCTTGTGGGGCAAATAAATTATTGTGGTCCGGAACACCATAATTTATCTTCTCATACTTGGGGGTTCTGGGAACGTCATTGAGATAGGACGGACATCCGTCTACTAACGTCACCAACCGCAAGTAACTCTTTTATAAATCTTAAAAATCGAAACTGCGTGCCATACGTGCTTATGTGTATAATTGTGGAATGTTGAGTTCAATATTTTTGTCAGCCAAATCAGCGTTGTGTGTGGCTTTCGTTTTTTTCAGGTAGCATGTCGCATTGCTTGAGTCACCAGTCGATTTCGCATTTGGAGACCGATCCTGAGGAGGATCCGTTGACACCCCTTTTGACGTCGAGCTACTCGCCATATCCTTCTGGTTATGGTTGTGGTCCGTACCCACCTAGACCTCGTACTAGGCGCGAGGGGGAGGCCTCGAGCGCCTACCGTTCCCCACCTCATCACCTGACTAGCTCCTCGAAGCATAGTCGTACCCCGGATATTGCCATACCAATAGGACCTGTTCCTAGGAGCCCTAATCCCGCCATGGGGCATTGGGAGTGGGAGCCGGTTGCACCTAGGTTACCTACACCAGACACACCGCTAGACTCTTATACTCCTTCTACCTGGAGTGCTTACTCACTCTCTTCACCTAGTTCCTACGAGATACCCACCCATGGCCTCTGACAGACGGCTCGTCAGAGGATACTTACACCAGTTCCTATGTTCACACCACCCGTTTCCCTGATTCGTCCGATACCTGTACCTATAGGGACTCGACAGCATTTTACCGGCCGTTTTCTGATACCACCTCGGGAAGACCCTTCCCTGTTTCACACTTACGAGCGAGGTGGCCCTTCCCAGCCGTTTAGAGAGCCCTCCCCATCCATCTGGGGTATACCTGTTCCTCCTCAGGAGGTGCCTGCTCCCATCACTAAGAGCAGCTTGATGGGATTTCTGTTTGAGCAAATTTCATTACTACGGATGGCGCCGGATGAGGATGAGCAATAGAGGATCATTTTTGTGCATTGGTATACGGATGCATCGGTGCCATTGTAGGTTTGGTCGCAGGTCTTGGAGGATTGGCATGGTGGATGTGGTGTTCCTAGTATAGGTTGTCTTTCAGTATAGATAGAGATGATGTATCTTTTGTACATCCTACCAAGCACTGGGTTATACCCATGTCGAGGTGATGATGCATTCATAGTATTTTCACGTTTTCCTAGTTGGTAGTCTCATTGCATCGAGTCTGTACGTCACTTTGATGACCTATTTTGGCAGCACATCTAAGCACTGGCCCTGATGGGTTAAGTCTATGTGCAAATTTTGACGCTTGTATGATGATGAAATTACATATATGTATGCGCTACTTTTGACTAATGTGCCGTGGATTCATGTGTGTGATGAAGTGTGTGCTCTGTTTTAGCCGAATATGTGATATGTGTTAACTGGATGCGTGACATTGATACCTAGACATCTATAGTTTATAATCGAATGGCCCTGAAACGCGCACCACAGATGACTGAGACAGAAGTTTCGCAAATAATAGCGCAACATCTTCAGGCCGATATTCCCACGATTGTGGCGTAGGTTAGCGCCGGTATTAATGCTAACCCACAACCGAATCCGCAACCAGGACTAGTTGGTCAAAATGACAATCCAAACAACGCGCAAAACAAGGTTAGACTGGTTTGCACATCTACACACATCATGGACTACAACCCAATGGAAGTTAGTGGAACTGAAGGACCGGATGGATTAGTGATAGGGAATAAGCGGGAAGCCCTAGAAGGTAATCCAGCCAGGGCAGCAACACCGAAGAAAGGGAAAGCAACTAGCCAGAGTTACACCATGACTACCCCAACTGGTAACTCTGATAAATATAAAGGAAAAGCCCCAAAGTGCAACAAGTACGCTTTCCACCACTCTGGTAGATGTCGAACCGTGATATGCTAGAAGTGTGATAACAATGGGCATTTTGCCCGAAACTGTAAGATGTCCATGAAACCAAATCCCAAACCAACTCGCTTCCAACCCCCTAAGTCTCAACCTCCTCAGCAGCGACCTCAACAACCAGCACCATATGTTGCCTACCCCTGTGCATGCTTTGGATGTGGCAGCATGGAGCATTTTCGTAATAATTGTCCGAAGTTAGATAACAGATTGAAGGAAGGAGCACACAGAACCAAGCGTCTACCTCGAATGCAGCTTGAGGTCGTGCCTTTGTCATGGGACCTGGTGATGCACGCCAGGATCCCAACGTGGTTTCAGGTACGTTCCTCGTTTCCAATCAATTTGCTTCAGTATTATTTGGTACGGGAGCCGATAGAAGTTATGTGTCAATTGCATTTTTGCCACTCTTGAATATGCCTGTTATTGACCTGAAACAACCCTATACCGTTGAACTTGCCAGCGGGAAACCAATTACAAGTCACCAACTTATTGTTAATTGCCCTATAACCCTTAACGGTTACCAGTTTACTATTGACCTTTTACCTGTAGAATTGGGTAGTTTTGATATTGTCATAGGGATGGACTGGTTGTCCAACCATCATGCGGAGGTGCTATGTGAACAAAAGGTTGTGAAGATTCCTTTATCCCCTACGGATGCAATTATGGTACAAGGAGAAAAGTTAGGCGCCACATTGAACCTCATATCTCACCTTAAGGCATTGAAGTGTATACGACAAGGATGTGACGTGTTCTTAGCCAGCGTCACATCTGAGGAGCAGCCGAGAAGCGAACTGAAGACATCCCGATAGTATGTGAATACTCTGATGTGTTCCCGGAGGAATTTCCTGGATTTCCGCCCAATCGGCAAGTCGAGATTCGCATCGACTTAATACCGGGAATGGCACCCGTTGCCAAGGCCCCATATCGTCTTGCACCATCCGAGATGCAAGAGCTATCGACGCAGTTGCAGGAGTTACAGGATCCGGTTTTATCTGTCCTGGTTATTCCCCCTGGGGAGCCCCAGTTTGTTTGTAAGGAAGAAGGACGGTAGCTTCCGAATGTGCATCGACTACAGGGAATTGACTAAGGTCACTATTAAGAATCGTTACCCTCTTCCGAGAATCGATGATCTCTTTGATCAGTTGCAAGGAGCCCGATAATTTTCTAAGATAGACCTTCTGTCGGGTTACCATCAGGTGAAGGTCCAAGAGGACGATATTGCTAAGACCGCATTTCGAACTCGTTATGGCCACTACGAATTCCTGGTTATGCTCTTTGGGTTATCCAACGCACCCGCGGTGTTTATGGACCTCATGAACAGGGTATGTAAGCCATACCTTGACAAATTTGTCATCGTCTTCATCGACGATAGCTTGATCTACTCCAAGAGCAAGGACGAGCACGAGCATCATTTATGTGCTATCTTGGAGATATTACGGCCTGAACAACTGTACGCTAAGTTGTCTAAGTGCGACTTTTGGTTACAAGCCGTACAATTTCTAGGGCATGTGGTGGATCAGTACGGAATCCACGTGGACCTAAACAAGATTGAAGCAATTAAGAACTGGCCAGCACCGAAATCCCCAAAATAAATACGACAATTATGGGGATTGGCAGGGTATTATCGTCGCTTCATTGAAAATTTTCTAGAATCGCCCAATCGTTAACCACATTGACACAGAAGGATAGGAAGTATGAATGGGGTGAAGACCAAGAAACAACGTTCCAGCTGTTAAAGAAAAGGTTATGTGAGGCCCCAATCTTGACATTACCCGAAGGCAAAGACGACTTTGTCGTATATTGCGACGCATCACGACGAGGGCTTGGATGTTTCCTTATGCAAAGAAATAAAGTTATCGCGTACGCTTCTAGACAACTGAAGGTGCACGAGAAGAATCACACGACCCATAACCTTGAACTAGGAGCAGTTATATTCGCATTAAAGATTTGGAGACATTATTTATATTGTACCAAGTGTATTACATATACTGATCACAAAAGCCTCCAACATATATTTGATAAAAAAGATTTGAACATGAGGCAGCGTAGATGGGTGGAGTTGTTAAATGATTATGATTGTGAGATAAAGTACCACTCAGGAAAAGCTAATGTGGTGGCATATGCGCTAAGTAGGAAGGATCGAATTAAGCCCCTTCGAGTGAGAGCCCTGGGAATGATCGTGCAGACAAGTTTGATAGATTAAATCCAGAATGCGCAGATGCAAGCCCTATAGGAAAGCCAGTTACCCGGTGAAGGATTGCACGGGAACGAGAAAAATTTTGTGAGGAAAAAGGACGAGGTGTTGTACTTTAAGAATCGAGTGTGGATTCCTGCTAGTTCGGAGCTGAGACAATTAATAATGGACGAGGCTCATAAATCGAAATATTCGATTCATCCTGGTACAGATAAGATGTACCACAACCTAAAAGAGTTTTATTGCTGGCCGGGAATGAAAAAGGACGTGGCCGAATACGTGAGCCAATGCTTGACTTGTGCGCGAGTCAAGGCGGAGTATCAGAAACCCTCGGGAATGTTGCAACAACCCGAGATACCTTAGTGGAAGTGGGAACAAATCACGATGGATTTCATGACCCATCTTCCGAAAACGCCTCGTGGTCATAATGCGATTTGGGTAGTCATTGATCGACTGACCAAATCTGCAAATTTTATTCCGATCCGCACTACGTATAGGACCGACCAGTTGGCCGAAATTTATACTAATGAGATAGTAGCTAGACATGATGTCCCGATTGCTATTATTTCCGACTGAGACAGCCACTTTACTTCGTGATACTGGCAGAAACTACAAGAGGCTTTGGGGACGCGAATTTATTTAAGCACTACTTATCATCCCCAAACCAATGTCCAATCGTAAACCACGATTTAGACACTAAAGGACTTGCTTCGTGCTTGTGTACTGGACTTCGGAGGAAGTTGGGACAAGCATCTCCCACTAGTGGAATACTTGTGTAACATTAGTTACCATAGTAGCATTCAAGCAGCCCCGTATGAGGCCCTCTATGGTCGAAAGTGCCGATCACCACTTTGTTGGGCCGAAGTGGGTGACACTCAACTGACGGGATCTGAACTAGTTCTGGAAACGACAGATAAGGTCCATCAGATTCAAAAGCGTTTACAAGCCGCTCAGAGCCGACAGAAGAGCTGGGCTGGTGTACGCAGAAAACCGTTATTGTTCAAAATGGGTGAACGAGTTCTGTTAAAGATATCGCCGTGGAAAGGCGTTATCCGATTTAGAATGACCGGAAGTTACCAACCGAACTTAGTACCATTCACGATATCATCCATGTATCAAACCTGAAGAAATGACTGTCAGGCAAAGCTACCCAGGTACCTTTGGAAGACATACACGTTGATGATAAACTCCACTTTATGGAAGAGCCGGTGGAAATAGTTGATGGTAGGGTCAAACAATTAAGACATAACAAAATTTCAATGGTTAGAGTCCAGTGAACTCTAAACAAGGACCTGAATATACTTGGGAACAGAAGGATGAATTCCGTAGAAAATACCCTCACCTCTTCCCTAGCGTGAAAAAGTAAATTTCGGGGACGAAATTTCTTAACCAGGCGAGACTGTGATACCCATGACGAAACCAGGTACACCTTAATTGGTCCTAAACTTAAAGCACGACTAAAACTATAATGGTGCGTAAACCTTGTGAAATTTCATGACTTGTGTATTGTGCAAAACAATATATGTTATATCTCGGAGGAATCTGAGAGCACGTCATGGTTGACATGACACTACTAAGGACCAACGATGCGAGGTTGGAGTCCTTAGCCTTGAACAACGTGTTAAACGGAGACTTGACGCTTAACAACGTATTAAACATTTGACGTTGATTATTAGATTATCGGTAGCCTTATTTAAGATTCCGAGTTCCAGGAATAACTTAGTTTTGTGCCATAGACTGTGACATAAGGTTTGAAAATAATCAAAGCCCGGGCACGCAAAACGAAGCAGCTCCCGGTCGGGGAAACGCATTCGTTCCAGGCATAACATAAGGCAAGCGAACGTGCAAGGAACGGTCGATCAAGCTTAAACGCACCTAAACAAACGTCAAACGAGACTTCTATGATTAAAACGTAAATGGGTTCGGATTTTAAGATGGTTATCCATAATTTTTAAAACCGAGTCTTTTGACACTAAGCACGCGCAAAACAGAGCCCGTTATGCAAATCGAGAATGCGAGCAGGACCCGAAAATGAACCTATGCTTATCCGGAAGATAAACATTATCTTTAAGCACGCGAAACAAAGCACGAGGTGGCCCTAGGGGGCCCACCTCCAAACCGCCAACCCCCCCCATGATTATATAAATACTTTTTTTCATTTCTTTTAATTTTAATCAAATTCCTTCAAACTTTTCCAAGAAATCTGCTCCAAAACCCTCTTCTTCTTAGCTGAATTCATCAAGAACAAGTCCTAATTCAAAGGTATTAACCTTGATACTTATGATTCTAAGTCTGTTTCTTCGATTAAACGCGATATCTAGCCGAAAAACGCTTTTTAATCCATGACTTTTGGAGTTTTAAACAAATTTTAGGGCTGAATATGAACACCACATGAAATCCCTGGTGTTATATGGCAGCCATGGTTACTAATCAATAGGGTTTGATACCCTAATCAACTCTTATTGAACAAAAATCGCTTAGCTATTTGATTAACCGAAAAACAATGAATTAAAGCTTGATTGATCTAAGTTCTAGCATATTTGGGTTGTAATTGGTGTGTAGTACTGAATATAGCCTTTACACACTTCTGGGATCAAGATAAAAGCTTGGAATCGGAAGAATCACTAGGTATATGATCCAAAACCGAATCTAGGCTAGGCAGAAAATTGTTTTGCCTATAACTTGGTCCGTGTAACTTGGATTGAGCTAAAATCTGGTGTGGTGATGTAGGGTATTATCAGTTAGGTCCACGTAAAATTTTAGAATTTTTGGAATTTCCTATGAGTTTTGGTGAATTATTTACTGTTTTACCGAAAGAATTTCAGAAAAAATACCAAACGGATCCAATAAATCACCAAATGTTACAGAGACACTAAGGAATATATGGGGAATGATCTGGGAAAATTCGGAGTCCATTGGTTGTGTTTTGATTTTGTTTAAAAATCCGCGTTTTTGCGAGTTTTCGGTAGCCGGGAACGCACCAAAACGAAATCGGAAAAATCCCAAAATTTTGTGAGAAGTTCCTGGACAGGTATATGTGTTCTGGGATTTTTTTGAATTGTTTTAACTACTGATAGTATTTAATTGGAATTATGTGGTTAAATATAGTTTTATAAATATTTTATTTAAATAAGTAAATTAACGAAATGAATTCTCAACCCGACAAATACTATAATTGGAACATCGGGAGTATTCCGGGAAATTCCCAGGCAAATTGGGCACCCTGGATGTGCCCTAAGGCAGTTCGGGAGAATTCCTGACGGTGACAATGGAAACTCAAATTTGGGCAACTTAGACCTTCCAAACACTCAAACTCCTGTAATGGAAAGTTAAATCATTTTTAAATAACCACGTGTTGGTACTATTTGTCACACCCCGACCCGCAGCGGAAAAGGTGATCGGGGCATGATTGGGTTATCATCAAAGCTCATGACATTTATTTTAACGTTTCATATTCATTAATACAATTAATGGAAATTTACAAACATAATTACATCATGACCTAAACATCAATCTAAGCTTCTTTGTTTTCTTCTAAGGCATTTCCTATGTTTTCCTTGCTTCATCCTGTTCACCTGTATCATGTGTAAAAAGGGTTTTTGGATCAACAAAAAGTTGGCGAGTGAATCCTATGGAAAACATTTGAACAAGTTTATTTAATTGATTATGAAATAAAGTGAACAACCACACATGAGTAAAAATAGATGTAAACTTATTCATAAATCAATTTAATATTAAACAATACACACATGAACAATAATGGATCGTTTGGAGGCACGCGTTGCTCAACTCGTCTCTCACGAGGAACTGATGGGCCTAATGAATGAATTGCATAAACATGATAATATGAAGGACATAACTACAAACAATATAAACTCAATAATACACACATGAACAATAATGGATTGGTTTTGAGGCACGCATTGCTCAACTCGTCTCCCACGAGGAACTGATGGGCTTAATGAATGAATTTCATATAAGTTGACAAAATGAAATACATGATCACAACAATATAAACAATCTAAGTTTAGATCACGATATGGTATGGCACAAGTTTAAATAAACGAGTTAATTATTTTGTGACACATGACACACCCCAAAACGTGTAATTAAAAATGGGGAGTTGTAAGATTCACTCACAGTGGGTGCGTTCGGTTGATGATGTTGAATGCACGCGAAGTGGTTTTAACCACGAGTGAAATTAACCTAGATAAATAGCATTATGGTTCGGTAAGTAAACGGAAGCCAAACTGAAAACTAATACTACCCTAATGTCCATCACCATACTAGTGTCCTATATACTCAATCCGGAGTAAAAAATCCTGACCAGATCCAAGTTATGACCATTACCAACTTAGATACTGATTTGAGCCCATGGTTGCATGTGTATCATTAAAGTTGATCCAGCTACTCGACCACTCTTGTGTTGAGACCACTATTTGCACTGTGAGTTTCACTTCCCCACTTTTGAACCGTTTTACTGTTTTCTGGGGACTTGCATGTTAAAAACTGTTTTGATTACACTAACTTGGAAGGGAGTTTTCACTTCACAACTTTTAAACTATTTTACTGTTTTCTGGGGAATTGCATCTTAAAACTGCGTTGAATACACCAATTTGGGAGTTAGTTTTACTCTCCCACTTGTAAACTGTTTCACTGTTTTCTGAAATGACTTGCATGTTACGAAACTGTGTTAATTGCACCAACTTGTGAGATGTAAATTCTAACACACGAACTACCTCCCCTCTACAAGTGATTAATATAAGCCGTGGGGCAGTGAATAGTACTATTGGTCTGACAAACCCAGGCCACGCCCGACAGGAAGGTCGGCAACCAGGTCTGCACGTGTCCTAATTTGGTTGTGTTGTTAGGCATAACTACTAAGGGGCGTTGAACTGCACATGACGCAGTTGGTGGACCGAGAGTGTCTAGGTGACACGACCCGGGGTAAAACAGTCAGGTTTCACTTGCTTCCTCGTGTAATTCCATCTGCGAGTATGATTGTGACCGTCATTGTGATTATGACCTGTGCAATTAAACTTGTTAACACATATTGTCACACAGCAATTAAATCAGTGGAACTCACGCAGCGTTTAGCTGACCTTTTTAAAACTAACATGCATTTCAGGTAAAGCAAACCAAGAGTAAGAAATGTGCATGTGGGATGGCTTTGGGTAGTGAACTGTAGCAGAATAAGAGCTGTGATAGCTCGTAGTATTGTACTTGAACTTATGGTGTGTAATATGATACTGATAGTATGTTGTAACCGAGGTTCTCTCTGTTTATGATATCATGTTTTTAAACAATGGAGAATTAGCACGTGTCTGCCACACTCTGCATTTGTCTTTCGCTGCGAGTCGGAGTGTGACATAGCTCTTGCAGCTTTGCTGGAGCTAAGCGTTACGGGGCCTTGGCGATAGGAGTCGCATGGTTCGCCAATTCGATTTCAAACTCTACTTGTCTATGTGGTGGAAGACCAGGTAACTCCTCTAGAAACATGTCTGGAAAATCACGGACGATGGGGATATCTTCAACCCGCTTCTCATCCTTAGGCTGCTCGGTGACCAGTGCGAGCAAGAAAAAGAGTTCTTCTTCCGAAGATACTTCTGGGCTTGCATGTAGGAGGTGATGTTCGTGACGACGCCTGTCTTCTCGCCTTTTCGTCGTTAGAGAGTGGGATACGTATAGCTTTCTCGTGACAGAGAACTTCAGCTCTGACGTCGGACAACCAGTCCATTCCGACCACCACGTCAAAACTACCCAGAGTAGTTGTCATCAGATCAATGGTAAAGGTGTGACCCGCGAGTTTAAGTTGACAGTTGGTTACTAGATTAGTCACATCTACAGATTTACCATCGGCTAGTTCTATGGCGTAAGGGGTCTCTAAGGGCTTAGGTGTGTGATTTAGGTTCTTCCTAAAA
Organism: Scalesia atractyloides; assembly: GCA_947069175.1. Lineage (NCBI taxonomy): Eukaryota > Viridiplantae > Streptophyta > Magnoliopsida > Asterales > Asteraceae > Scalesia > Scalesia atractyloides. Next base: position 38,150,958 of record CAMTDV010000015.1, read on the forward strand.
GACTCAGATACAAATCTCTTATCCGCACCCGTATCAAAAAGTACAGTAGCAAAATGATCGTAAAGTGGAATCTTACCGGTGACCACATTCGAGTCATTTCTTGCCTCCCCGGCCAAGCGTGAATGCACGTCCTTTGGCACCTCCTGTGCCACCATTACCATTGTTGCCATTGTTGTTGTTGTTGTTGTTTCCGTTGTTATTATTCCCATCATTGTTGTTGTTGTTGCGAAGTTGCGGGCAGTCCCGCTTGAAATGGGCAGTGCTACCGCACTGGTAGCATCCCCGGTTATTACCATGCTACTGTTGCTGATTCTGTCGTGACATAATCTCCCCGCGGCAATCCTTTGCCGCATGACCCATTTTGCCACATCGTTGGCAACGAGTTCCGACGCAAGGGCCGTGATGATGGAGATTACAACGATTACATTGCGGCTTTCGACCCGCATAGCCGCTTGAGTTCTGGGTGTTGTTGGCAGACTGATTGTTGTGACCCGGTTGTTGTTGAAGTTATTGGACCACTTCTGGTTTCCTTGTTGTGGCTGGTTTGATGAAGACTGCCGGACAAATGAGTCTTCAAATTTCCGTTTGTTGTCAGGGACAGTTTCAGTTGCGCCCATAACTGGAAACTTCCTTTGCTCCACCGCCTTATCGGTGAGCTTATGTGCCAGCCTAACTGTTTGTTGCTCCGTCGTAGGGTTGCTAGACATTACCATGCCCTGGATTTCAGGGACCAGTCCCCCAAGATAAAACTCGAGTCGTTTAGCGACGGTGTTAGCCAAATCGGGACAAAGGAACACCAGATCATGATGTCTTGCCGTGTATGCTTCAATTCTGACCCAACCATCTTATGGTTCCACAACGCCTATTCCAATTGCTGAACTCTGTCCCGCAGACAATATTCCTCCTTGATTAGGGCTTTGAACGCGGTCCAGGTCATTGCGTTCCACCATGTTAATGCACCATATTCCAACGTGGAGGCAGCATACTTGACCTTATTAGCTTCGAGGCAGTTGCACATTGCGAAAACCGATTCGGACTTTTCGACCCAACAGACTAGTCCTATGGGTCCTTCAGCTCCCGTGAACTTGCTCAGTTTCGCATCCAAGAACATCTTGATGGGGTTAAGACCCCCTCTGAGGATAGAGGATCGGTAGTCAGCGCGAAAGTCTATTAGCCGAATTATTAGATTTTCCCATGAAAAATTAATAATGGTTACCTGCTGGTGCGTTAGGAGCACCTGCCAGAGCAGCGTTCACATGTTGTTGGATTAGAGCGGTCAGTTCCTCGGCTGACATGTTGACATTTCCGCGACGTCCGGTTGCCATTTCAGTTCTTCGCAAAACAACACAAACACATACAGATAAGTATATATCCAATATAGTTATCATATTCCACATTTCAATCATCACACAAATTATGTCAACCCAACAAATTAAACAATCAAAAGGAACATTCGATTAAATAAATTGTAATGTCTCACAAAATACCAACCAAACATATCATTTTAATTATAAAATTTTCAAGTTCAAACATAAATGGGAACAAACAAACTAAGCAAAACAAAACGATGATTGGCGGGACGAGTTAGTCGTCCATGGCTCCATCCCACAAGTCACTATCACTGCCATCTTCCTCTTCAGCGTTTTCAGCTTCAACAGTGGGGTCCTGTTCCAGCTCTTCTTCCTCCGGATCCTCCTCCGGGTCTTCCTCTGGATCCTCCTCTTCGTCTTCTATCGGCGATGGAGGGGCCGGTGCTTGTGCGGGAAATGGAATTGGTGGTGCTTAGTTCTGTTCCAGTTCACGAATCCTCCAAGTGGACTCAAGGACTCTATCTTCGAGCCAGTCAGCCCTCAACTGCTCAGCACGAACGTCCCTAACTAAAATACCTCAAACTCTCTTACCCTCAACTTGTTCTTCCTCTAGCTCTTCAGTCTTACTGGTCTGCTGGCGTATCAGCCATCCCTGTGCTTCAATAGTCTATTGCATTCCCTCCAGCTGCTCCTGATGCTTCCTCAGTACAGCTCTAAGCAGATCATCCCCCACCACTAAAGAGTTGACCGGGTCGACTGGTACAGCAGTGGTTGGACGGGAGGACGACTCCCTTCCTAGAGCAAGTCTTTTCCTGACAGCTGAGCGTGTCTCCACACCACGAGGTGGTGAGGGTTCGACCATGGGTGCCTTCCCCGGCGCCGTTGATCATTGAGAACTGTCGGATGATGATGATGACATAGCCAGCCGGGTTAGCGAAGTTAGTTACGAGCTGCGTATATCATAATATATTTCATATAGAACAATTATAGCATAGCACATAACAAGATATCACAGTTCGGTGCCAGATAAGTCTAGTGTCGTGGAACAGCAATAGTTTAGGTTTACTTTAAATGCAAACCTGGTTCTCTATAGCTAGTGGCTCTGATACCAATCTGTCACACCATCAATTTCCACTTGCAGAGTTTTACCGCGAGGCATGTGAACAAACCAGAATCTCAGACACTAGCAATGTCAAACGACTCTGTACGATTTATTTAAACGTTTTCCAAAAAACAGTTACTGTAAACAAGCATAATCATTTTCAAAGTATCAAAGTTTAGCGGAAGCATTAATGTAAAGTAACGGGCGCCTACATAAACGCCAAAACCAAAAGAAAATCCAAAAGTAAATGTTCATGAAGACTCGATAAAAATGTCTTGTTCAAATGCAAAGTGAGTGCACCTAGCGCTCCTAGCGTCCTGAGAAACATGCAAAGAAACAAGTGTCAACATTAAAGAAGAGTGAGTTCACAAGCTCTGTTTAAAAGTTGGTTTCCCCCGCTATCCCTAACCCGGGATAACGACATAGTTCCATTATCCCTAATCCGGAATAATAATGTTGTTTAGTAATTAAGTTCAATGTTAACATGCAGGTAGCGAGCCTAGAGTTATGTCAATAAGAGTTCGCGATTGAAGCTGACTGTTGTGCCTCTGTGTTGCCAGGTCTATCACTGACCTTGGTGAAAGTTAGGCCAAATTGATCACCCGTTGACCATTCCCGGTCTGCTAGCACGACTACCTCGGGTGGGGCTTGTCGGGCCCAGTAGTACTACTATAATTTCCCCACTATATAAACCAATACTAATGATCCGAGAGTTGGTTGAGGACTTCCATGATAAAAGCAACTTAGTGACCATAACATACATGAACATTAATTTAGTTACCAAATAGTTACCGACATTAATATCACATAACGTAAAAATAGTGTTGTAGAACGTATACGTTTCTTCCCCTGTTGTTCAAAAACGGATAAAATAGGGATCTTGAACTCACCTTAAGTTACTCGGTTAGATAAGTGCAAAAGAAGTAAAGGATGGAACCGCTAATCACGTCCTAGCATGTCAACCGGTTCAAAGTTAGTGTGTGAACGCACACTGACACAAAACCCTACGCGTAACTAGCACACAGTACGAAACACGAAATGACAAGTTCAAAACCATAATCATGCATGCAAAGTGTCACTATACAAAATAGCGACCAACAACTTGTCACAACACAGGATAGCACATACAACACTTAGATACACATAAATGTAAGTTATCATGTTTCAGCTTGTACATTCAGAACTTGGCTGTTTTCAGGAATTTTTATAAAATAGTTCCCTCATTCTAAAAATTCCAATTTTTTTTTACAGAAGGTATCAATTAGACCGTAAAATTTTGTGTAAAAATTCCAAGTCCTAATTCCTTACCAATTATTTATAAGAACTTATTTACTAGGCTGCAGTCAGATTCGTCACTTTCTGACTGCAGTCCACGGGAAAAATCATTTAAAAATACTCGTTTGTCCAATTTAAGAAATTCCAGTTGGAGATTTTTTGAACACCCAGGAGTATCTACTGAATAAATTTCGTGACTTAAATCTTTTCGGTTTACAGGTTATGACAGAAAACATTACGTGAATTTTCTGCAGAAAAAACGCAGCTTCAGCTGCTGCACTAAATCAGTAATTTAAAATAGTAAACGACTTCAGAAAAATGTGACTCCAGTGCCATTAGAAGCGTTTTTGGAAAACGTATCTTTTAGGTTTCAGAAAATCAAATTTTCAATTTATAACGGTTCGTTTACAACCAATTGAAGTTGGATGTCTTCGCGCATCAGCTTCTGTTTTACCCTAAAACTCCACCCGAAACCCTCCTAATGCTCACCACGACGCATAATAATGATTTGCATCAGGTTATACTTTAGTTATCATGCATCAATATTCATAATATCAAAACCCTAAGCATATATCATGATCTTTATAAAGAAAACACAGCCTACGATTTTAATACTCAAACATATCATCACAACCGCAAGGATTCGCACATTCATCCGACTAATCATACACCACAACACTTTTTCATAACAATATCATACGAGCACATAATCATGATCAAGACTACACAAAACATAACGTGAATTGTAATACAATTAAACCCTAACCTTGAAACGATGAAGACTAGCGCACCAGGACAAGCTTGCAATCGATCCGAGGAGTGTGGGGCTGTTTGCGCGACCGAGAGGGGGGAGGGGGGGCTACTACCGTCGCACACCACAAGGGGGAATGTTTTAGGGTTTGCTATTTTTTTAACACCCCATGCATAATACGTATACATACATAAGGGGGCGGGGGCGGTTTGGGCTATTCTTGGGCCGCAAGGGACAGAGTGGCGGGTTGGGTTTGGTCCGCAAGGGGTGTGGGTGGCGATTGGGCTTGCTTGGTCGCGAAGTCAAAACGTTCCACAGGCTCAGTTCGGTTCAGCTTATAAATAGAATTTACTAACCGATAATTATAACCCGATAAATAACTACACACAATACGACTCGACATTTATTCGCGACATGAAATTTATAAAATATTAAATCACGTAATTGGAGTGTGATGCAATAGATTCACAAACGTCTAATAATACGTAGCATGTAATTCAGATACGACCCGTTAAAATTACCAAACATCGTGTATTCCCTAAATACTAAAGTTAGCATAATTATAGCGTGCGCATAATTAATTCTCGGAATTAAATTAGCGTACAAACAAATGACGATAAAGTAGCGCGTTTAAAATACCTGAAAAACCGGGATGTCACAATGATGACCCAAATGCTGTCATGACCAAACGAAGAACGAGGGAATTTCGTGATAAAAGCATGGCTATGCTCTCCCATTTCTAAAAAGGGATTTCTGGTTGTTCGAGCAAACAGAGGGACGTTGATGTTCTGCCTTGACTTTGGAACATGTAAGGCATTTGGACATGTAAAGAGCGATATCACGTTTCATTCCAGGCCACCAATAGGATGTACATAAATCAGGTACATCTTATCAGCTCCAGGATGAATGGAGTATCGGGATTTTTGGGCTTCATCCATCAAGGTAGACCGAAGATTGAGACGATCGGGAATCCCAATACAACTATGGTAGTAAAGAATACCATTAGGCTTAGCTTCGAGCATGTTTTTGACTCCACAATTCAATTCGCTATCGAGGTTACCCTCATTAATGACGGTAAATTGTGCTTGTCGAATCAACTTGTTGAGTCTTCCCACGGTTTGGTAGCAACAAACACTCTTAACATGAGTCTTACGACTAAGTGCATCGGCCATGACATTCGCCCTGCCAGGGTGGTAGCGAATATCACAGTCGTAGTCGTTTAACAATTCTACCCAACGACGTTGACGCATGTTGAGTTCCTTTTGATCAAAGATATGTTGGAGGCTCTTATGGTCGGTGAAGACCGTACACTTTGTACCATAAAGGTAGTGTCACCAAATCTTTAATGCAAAAACAACTGCACCAAGCACGCGTAAGCGATTACTTTGTCACGTTGCATGAGTACGCAACCAAGACCCTGGTTAGAGGCCTCACAATACACGATGAAATTGTCGTTCCCATCGGGGAGAGTGAGGATAGGAGCATTACAAAGCATGTCCTTGAGCGTTTGGAAATATTCCTCTTGTTCAGGACCCCAAACAAAAGCTTTATCTTTTTGAGTCAGCGAAGTCAAAGGAACAGCAATCTTCGAGAAGTTCGAGATAAACGACGATAATACCCAGATAGGCCAAGAAACCAACGAATTTCAGAGGGCGACTTAGGTGCAATCCAATTCTTCACAGTTTCTATCTTTGTAGGGTCAACATGAATATCGAGTTCATTGATGGTGTGAACTAAGAATTGAACCTCTTTTAGCCAAAATTCACACTTGGAGAATTTGGCATAAAAACGCTCGGTTTGCAACAGCTGAAGAATAAGACGCAAATGTCGTCCATGCTCTTCTTTCGTCTTGGAGTAGATTAGGATATTGTCGATGAATATGATGACGAAATGATCGAGAAAAGGCTTACACACCCGGTTCATGAGATCCATAAACACTGCTGGTGCGTTGGTCAAACCAAAAGGCATGACCACAAACTCGTAGTGTCCATAACCTGTGCGGAAAGCGGTTTTGGGTACATCTTCCTCGGAAACCCGAAGTTGATGATAGCCAGAACAGAGATCAATCTTTGAAAAGCACTTCGCGCCTTGCAAATGATCGAAGAGATCGTCAATACGAGGAAGTGGATAACGGTTTTTGACTGTAAGCTTGTTGAGCTCACGATAGTCAATACACATGTGGAATAATCGATCATTCTTTTTGACAAAAAGAACGGGAGCGCCCCAAGGAGAAGTACTAGGGTGTGTAAAGCCTTTATCAAGAAGCTCTTGAAGTTGGCTAGATAGCTCTTGCATCTCCGAGGGTGCTAATCGATAGGGAGCTTTCGCAACAGGAGTTGTGCCAGGGATAAGATCAATACGAAAACCAACAGCTAGAGGAGGTGGAGGACCAGGAAGATCCTCAGGGAAAACAGAAGGAAACTCACAAACGACAGGAACATCACTTATGCTAGGACCTTTGTCTTTCTTTTCCATGACATGGGCGAGAAAGGCAAAGTACTCCTTACGCAAGTACTTGTTCGCTTTGATGCACGACATAAGCCTGAAACCTTTAGAAGGTTTCTCGCCATAGACGTGTGGGTAATCGCCTTGAGGAAGAGGAAGGCGAATGAACTTTTCGGAACAAACAACTTCAGCACGAACTCGCATAAGCCAATCCATGCCTACTATGACGTCGAATGATCGTTAAGAATCAAAGAGCAACCAGAAAGAACGGAATCAACGGAGATGGTTTTACCATTAGTGACTTCGACAGTGAAAGGATTAGGCATTTTAGATCGTTCGCACTTACGCAAGGGTTCAAATTCCAGCAACACAAAACTCCTATCGGCGCCAGTATCAAATAAAAATGTAGCATAAATATGGTTCACAAGGAACATACCAGTAATGACGTCGTTATAGCTTTGGGCTTGAGCGGAGGTAAGCATGAAAGGTCGTCCTTTAGCAGGCTCAGGCTGCTGTTGCTGATGCTGCTGGTTGAGAAGAGGACAGATATTGGCGAGAGATTGAGATCCCCACATTTGTAACATGCTCGCACAGGAGCATTCTGATGTTGGGGTTGAGTTTGGTTTGGGTTAGGGTTAGGAACGATGGCTTGGTTACCTTGGGGTTGGTGACAATGGCTAGAAAGATGCCCCAACCTGTTACAGTTGGCGCACTTTTGACACGGGGTGGAAGGGAGATGGTGATAGGTGCAACAATCACACCTAGGCCAAGTGCCGGTAGTTTCGTTTGGGTGGATCGTTGTTTTGGGTGGAGGAGATGGCATTTAAAGGTGTAGGGGTAGGCGGAGTGACAACCACGTTGTTTTGAATAGAAGACTTCCGCTTCTTATTCTTGAGGTTGTTCTTTTTGGTTTGAGGGGGAGGCGATTCGTTAGCGGAGGTGGTATTGGCGGTGGCTTGGTCGCATGCTTCGTAGGAGCCTTGTCGTAGGCCCCCTGAAGGATGCAGTTGTGGTTAAGCTCTATGATGGTGCTATAGGCTTCTTCGATGGTTTTGGGGCATGCGGCGGCTACGCGATTCATTTTCACAGGCGAAAGTGAACGAATGAGCTTGGCTATCGCCTTGGGAACCGTATCCACCTGTCCAGGACAGACGATACTTAATTGTTTGAAGCGAGCGATCAGCCCCTCGGCGTCGCTCCCCTGCTGTGTGAGATTCCAGAATTCATTTTCAAGCTTCTGGGTCTCGTGGGGAGGACAAAATTGATCCCTCATGAGCAGTTTAAGCTCGTCCCAAGTTAGAGCGTGAGCTGCTTCATTGCCACGCTTATTGTGTTCGGTAGTCCACTACTCGAGGGCTCTCGGGCGAAAGACCCCGGTAGCGTTGAGGGTTCGAAGATCATCAGGGCACCCGCCCTGGAGAAAGGTAAGCTCCATTGCGTAAAACCAATTGATCATGGCGGTGACACCGTCCAAGCCAGTGAATTCTACTGGTTTACAAGCCATGAAATGCTTGAATTGGAAGAACGTTTTGGGGTTGTCGGTTTTCAAATCGGCAGAGGATTTGGGGGTTTTGGTATTGATGGTTTGAAGCTGGCTAATGATATCGGGTACGACACGGGCCATTTGATCAGCCAATTGCTCAGCAACAAGACCGACGAGTTCTTGCTTGGAAATGGAATCCTCATTGTTGTTGTTGTTGTTGCTATTGGACCCCTTGTTGGACCTCTTGCACTTCTTATTCGAGATTGGGGAGTTCATCTAGAGGTTAACATAGAAGAAAAGGGGATGAGACTTGATCATAATATGGGAAAAACAAGTTGTGCATGAATAAGCATGTATAAGGTTCAAATATGGTTCACATAAGATTGCATGGGTTCATTAAGTATAGTTCACAAAGTTTGCATGAATTCAGTAAGTATAGCATGTATAATCACGTATGGATGCAAATAAGGAGTATAAATTTAGTTTGTTCACAAGGATTAGCATTGTTTTTTTTATTACGATAAACGTGCGAGATGTGTAACGGTTTGAAACGAATAAGGTAACAAGTATAAAATCACAGAAAAATTGAGATAACATAAAAGATTGGCTCAATAAAACATGAGATTGTTTCGGGTAGAGAAACGTCGACAATTCCAAAGTGAGTCGAAGATCCTTTCTAATTAGAGAAACGTGCTTTGGCCTTTAGGTAAAATACTCTCATCGAGAAGCGACTAACGGTATTTTACCCTTCCAGTTACTACACGTCTCTAATCGATTAGAAAATCGAAACTTTGGTGAGAACGAAAAACAAGGAATGGGACTTAATCGACAAGGTGCGGGTTTCACCCCTAACTTGACGATTTCGTACCCTAAGTGTGGTTGTCTCTTACTAAACGAGGAGCATATTCCGACTCGTTTGTAAGATCCACTAGAGTATGAGATGGAAGTTTCCATCAAGATGTGGATATCACTCCTAACTTGATGGTATAACTACGTGAAAATCGAATACGCGGAATGAGGGATTTTACCAAAAATTGTAAGTCATTGGACCTATCTTGGTGCAAATCGCCTCGTTTGCATCATGAGTGTCTTCAAGTCTTCAAATGTATTATGTAAAATGTCTTAGGGAAGACATTATGTAAATTTTTAAGACCAAAAGATAAGGAAAAAGCAATGAGGAAGAATAAAGTTTTAAGCATGATATATAAGAATGGTAAAAAATGGACACTTAAACTATAGACTAAGTCGAACATGGCAATTCTACCTAATTCCCTAATACCAACCTATCACACCCCAACCGATGGTGGAAACATCGAGACGGGACGAAATAGATTGCTCATTGCTCATAAATACTAACTGGAGACAATATTTAAATAAAACCCATATTTCATTCATAACAACATTGTCATACATTACAAGTAATTTTAAATACAACAATAACAAAGGGCAAAATTTGATACAACATTTTATAAACCTAACGTCTATATGTGTATCTAAGCATCATCACTACTCCAATTTCATGGCAAAATCTTCATCAACATGTAACATGTTAAAAATACAAGTTCAACGCAAAGGCAAAGGCGAGTACACAAGTTTGGTGATACATAGCATAAGTATAAAGGTGTAGAACTCGAATCCACATGGTAATTGTAAGCAAAGTTCATACTAATCATGCAATACTAGATCAAACCCTGAGTTTCCACAAAAGTTTTAACGAGATCGAGCTTCCCTTGCCACAAAAGCGATAAGACTAAAATGAGTATGAGAATCTTAACATAACCCGGCGGACGGCGTGCTACTCCTATAGCGCTATATATGATAAGTTGGGCTAGCTAAGTTAATGATCAAGCATGTATAATCAAGCATGTATCTAGGCATAACAAGTATTCATGTATAAGGATTGAGCATGTAAAGGCATGAGTTTTTGAAATGTGTATTTTGATAAGTACACAGGTTACAACCCAAAGTGATTAAAATGATAAATGGGTCGAGTGTACTCACGTTTTTGCTAATTGTTCCACTTAAGTAATCTCGAGAGCTTTGTTGTGATGTTTTGAGTTTGGCACCTTGTCCTTCTACAAGAAGAACATAGGTATTAGCTAGGAGTGTAACGGTAGATTTGGATTATTCGAGTGAGATTACGGAAATAAGAATTAAAGTATTATGTATGAAAATATTCACTAAGACATAGCACTTGTTCTTGACACTATGATAACCCGAAAAGGGTTTGGTATGGTTTCGTAGGTTCGAGACCTATTAGAATCGTGACAAGGAACTACGTAGGTTAGTGATAAACATAATAACTTGATAGATGATTACTTTGCCATTATCAAGGTTTCAGTTTTTAGGATTATATTATAGTCCATAATATAAAATTAGTAGTAAGATCATGTAGGAGGTGGGAGGATGAACCATCCACTTTGGTACCTCTAAGTATTCAAGCAAGTCAAGCATGGAGGTAGGATGATAAACATCCATTTAACCTCTTAATATGATTCACCACTACACAAGTTGTCATAGACAACAAGGAGGGTCATGAATGATAACATAAATAAGAATGTAAATGACAAAAATTGTAAAGTGTGTCACAATAATATCAAGTAGCCAAGTGTACACAACCCGGAGAGCACACATTGACACACGTCGACGGCTTGGCGGGGTTGTGACACTTTAGAACTAGCAAACTACTTGAGATAATGACAAAAATCATCAAATGATATGTGGTCTCAAAGTTTAGGATAGCCCAAGCTAGCCAAGGTGGACACACATGAACAAGTTATGAACTTGCACCACTTGTGAGCTTGAAGCTCTATGAACACAGAATTATTGTGAGGATACATCCACTTGTTTGAATGTCTCAACCTTGTTTTTTAAGCCTAACCAACCACAAGAAGTGTAGTAAGAATTCGGATATAGGTTTTAGATGAGTTAGACTCAAGTTGGATAAGTTTAAATAAGATTTGAAAGAGTTGGAATCATAACAAGAAAGTTTGGGACACTTTGGATGCATTTCCAGGTCTGGATTCTCCATGGAGAACCCTACAATTCAAACCCAAATTTTGTCCAAGTAACTAGAAAAAAGAATCAAGTAAAAAGATCAAGTTTTATGCAAGTTGTGCTCACTTTTGTGAAGGTGGTACAATCTGCCCAAAAATTCTGATTAGGAGTGTTCTTGAGATGATTTGAGAGTGATTTTGATGAGATTAGGATGTTGTGAAAGTGGAAAAATGCTTGGAAATGAGGTGGTACTTATAGGGATGAGTTTAGGGTTGATGGAAGGTGCTTAAATGGGGTTAAAGGTGATTGGGGAGATGGGTTTGAGTGGGATCCGTGCATAATTCGCGAGTCAAAACTATTATGCCCGCCCAGCATGCCTTACGGACCGTAAGGGCTCCCACTTGTGGTCCGTAAGGACCTGGTCCGGGTGAGAATATTCTTTTTAGCTTGCTTTATCCAAAGGTGACGGGTTTATCATGTTTTTAAGGATATATTAGGATATGTTAAGGTATTATAAGGTATTGCAAGCTTATGTAACATGTTATAACGTATGTGTATGCATCAATTGATCGAAAGATCGAGTATAGATATCATGTATGAAGTATGTATCAAGTATATACGTCGTGTATTATCAAGTATTTCATGTATTTGAGTTATGAACATCAAGTATGTATTGTATGAGTATGCATAACAAGTATAGGGACAAAATGTATATTTCCATTATGATTCAAGTCTCGATTACAACGTTTACAAAGAAATGAAGATTATGAATACAAAGATTCCCGAAAATAGAATTACAACACGAGCTTGCTATAAATAGAAAGTTTGGAAAACGCGAGGCCTTACACACTATAAACCCACTCTGAAAATAAGTGAGTTTTGAGCCTTTATCGAGCATACATACATACATCTTTAAGCTAAATGCTCATTTCTCGTTTCTTGTATGAATAGTCGCTTGGTTCTTACGACTCTAGAACTTGCCCAGACGATACATTCCCGGTCCTCACCGAATTTGACCCAAGTAAGTAAATGATGGAGGCATTAGGACTAACCCATTTTTATTCAACATCATTATTTTCCTTCTTTTTACTCCTCTACCAAAAATCCTCCTAGTTACCCCTTTGAGCCTGAACCTTTTCATTTCAAAAACCCGTAAGACAAACACCTATTACCTACCAAAGCCTTTTTCTTTCAAACCCATTTGTTTTAATAAAAAGCTCGGTTATCTTATGACACTCGTTGACAAAAAAACATAGTTCTTGCAGTAACCAAACAAGTTCCTCAAAAATCTTGCTTGAAAATGCTTAATTTCAATAAATGTCATGAAAAAAAAAGTTTTACGACAACCAACGCTTTTTACGCTTTTCGCCATTTTACTAACTACTAACCTAAAAATCACCTACCCTTAGCCCAAGCCTAACCCTTTCAAAAAGTCCTCTTGATATTTACAAAGGTTTATAGTTAAAGAGGAGGAGGTTTGATCACTTGGCAAACATATGGTAGAAGTAAGTTCAATGCCGAAATCAAGTGTTATCACAAAAATACGTTTTCAGCCGAGTGTTGAGTGATCTCCCGTAAGGTACGCGAACATGTATATAATTAAATATAATTTTAAAGAGGCATAAAGAGGCATGTTATGCCCAAATAAATAAGTTTTTTTAAATGTTCTAAATATATCATGACGAATAGGATTGTAAATAAAACAAAAACAAAATTGAATAAAGATATTGGATTCCCGACACTCAAGACAAGCCACAAAACTTCTTCTCTACTTATTCCATTTGGGTGTGTAAGCCACATTTAAAGAATTTTGCTTGAGAACAAGCAAAGATTCAAGTGTGGGGATATTTGATGTGTATAAAATGCAACATATAAATTACATCAAATGAGGCATAAAACTAACCCTTTTATAGTACTAATGTTGGAAAAAGCACGTTCCTTTGTTCGTTTCTTGTGTGAATAGCCACGTTGTTCTTACAACTTTAGAACTTGCCAAGACGATACATTCCTGGTCCTCACCAAATTTAACCCAAGTAAGTAAATGATGGAGGCATTAGGACTAACCCATTTTTATTCAACACCATTATTTTCCTTGTTTTTGCTCCCCTGCCAAAAATCCTCGTAGTTAACCCCTTTGAGCATAAACCTTCTCATTTCAAAAACCCGTAAGACAAACACCCATTACCCATTACCCACTAAAGCCTTTTTCTTTCAAACCCATTTGTTTTAGTAAAAAGCTCGGTTATCTTGTGACACATACGTTGAAAAAAAACATAGTTTTTGCAATAACCAAACAAGTTCCTCAAAAATCTTGTTTGAATATGCTTAGTTTCAATAAACATCACAAAAACAAAAAGTTTTACGACAACCGACGCTTTTTACGATTTTCTCTATTTTGCTAACTACGAACCCAAAAATCACCTACCCTTAGCCCAAGCATAACCCTTTCAAAAGTCCTCTTACTATTTATGAAGGTTTATAGTTAAAGAGGAGGAGGTTTGATCGCTTGGCAAACATATGGTAGAAGTAAGCTCCTTGCCGGAATCGAGTGTTATCACAAAAATACATCTTCCGCCCAGTGTTGAGTTATTTCCCGTGAGGTACCTAAACTTGTATATAAATAAATAGAATTTTAAAAAAGGCATGTTATGCCCAAATAAATAATTTTTCTTAAAAATGTTCTAAATAAATCAGGACAAATAAGTTTGTAAATAAAATAAAAACTAACTTTAATAAAGATCTTGAATTCCCGTGTCACACCCCAACCGATGGTGGAAACATCGAGGCGGGACGATATAGATTGCTCATTGCTCATAAATACTAATTGGCAACAATATGTAAATAAAACTCATATTTTATTCATACAACATTGTCAAGTACAACATTTGAAGTCGAATACATTAATTCAAAGTAACAAAAAGTACAACATGATTATAACAAAACTAAACTACTAAGATTAAAATGTGTATCTAAAGCATTCCTACTAGCTTTCACCTCTTCCACCTGTAACATGTTTAAAATACGAGTTCAATGCAAAGCAAAGGCGAGTACACAAGTTTGGTGAATACATAGCATAAGTATAAAATGTATCACTTGAATCCACATGGTAATTGTAAGCAAAGACTATACTAATCATGCAATACTAGTTCAAACCCCGAGTTTCCACAAAAGTTTTAACGAGATCAAACTTCCCTTGCCACAAAAGTGACCAGACTAGAATGAGTATGATAATCTTAACATAACCCCGATGGGCGGTGTGCTACTCCTATAGCGCTATATATGATAAGTTTGGGCTAGCTAAGTTAATGATCAAGTGTGTATAATCTAGCATGTATCTAAGCATAACAAGTATTCATGTATAAGGATTGAGCATTTAAAAGCATAAGTTTGTGATAGTGTATTTTCGATATGGAAACATGTTACAACCCAAAAGTGATAAAAGGTAAACGGGTCGTGTATACTCACAGTTTTGCTAAGTGTTCCACTTAAGAAATCCGGGGAGCTTTGTTATGATGTATAGAGTTTGGCACCTTGTCCTTCTACAAGAAGAACATAGGTATTAGTTATGAGAGCAACGTAGGATTTGGATTATTTGAGCGAGATTACGAAAATTAGAATAAATTATTATGTATGAAAGTAGTCACTAAGACATAGCACTTGTTCTTGACACTATGATAACCCGAATGGGTTTGATATGGTTTCATAGGTTTGAGGCCTATTAGAATCGTGACAAGGAACTACATACTTTAGTGACAAACTTAATAACTCGATAGATGAGTATTTAGTCATTATCAAGGGTTCAGTTTTTAGGATTATATTATAGTCCATAATATATACATAGTTATATAATCATGTAGGAGGTGGGAGGATGAACCATCCACTTTGGTACCTCTAAGTATTCAAGTAAGTCAAGCATGGAGGTAGGATGATGAACATCCATTTAGCCTCTTTATATGATTCACCACTACACAAGTTGTCATAGACAACAAGGAGGGTCATGAATGTACAATGAGAAATGAACTAATACGCAAATAATCTAAGATAACATCAAGTGATGTGTGGTTTCAAAGTTTAGGATAGCCAAGGCTAACCAAGGTGGACACACATGAACAAGTTATGAACTTGCACCACTTGTGAGCTTGAAGCTCTACAAAAAAAGGAAGTTTGAAAGGATAAATACTCTATTTTGAATGTCTCAACCTTGTTTTTAAGCCTAACCAACCACAGGAAGTGTTGTAAGCATTCGGACATAGGTTTGAGATGAGTTAGAATCAAGTTTGATAAGTATAAACAAGATTTGAAAGAGTTGAAATCATAACAGAAAGTTTAGGACACTTTAGGTGCACTTCCAGGTCTGGATTCTCCATGGAGAACCCTAAGATTCAAACCCAAAGATTGTCCAAGTAAGTAGAAGAAAGAATCAAGTAAAAAGATTAAGTTTCGAGCAAGTTATGCTCACTCTTTTAAAGGTGGTACAATCTGCCCGAAAATTCGGATTATGAGTGTTCTTGAGATGATTTGAGAGTGATTTAGGAAGGATTAGAGGGTTGTGAAAGTGTCAAATGGCTTGGAGGAGTTATATTTTTAGTGTAAGTGTAGGGTTGATAGGAGGTGATTAAAGGAGGTTTCAAGGTGATTGGTGGGGTTGAGGATGCGTGGATCCGTGCTAATTCGTGAGCCAAAACAAATTTGTCCCGCCCAGACACCCTTACAGACCATAAGGGTATCCCCTTGCGGTCCGTAAGGACCGGGCCGGGACACATTTCCTAAATTTTGTTGTTTTGTTCATTTTCGACGGGTTTGGACCATTTTAAAGGACATTTTATGACATTTCAAGATTTATTAAGGTATCATAAGCACAAGTAACATATTATAACATATGTGCATGCATCAAGTGATCGAGATCGAGTATAGATATCACGTTTAAAGTATGTATCAAGTATAAAGTCACGCATTAACAAGTATTTCATGTTTTCGAGTATGTGTATCATGTGTAATTATTATATGAACAAGTATGATTTGTGTATAACAAGTATGAGAATAAACATTTTTATTCCATTACGATTCAAGTCTCGATTACAACGATTACAATGAAAAGGAGAATACGAATACAATAGTTTCCAAAAATAGAATTTCAACACTAGCTTGCTATAAATAGAAAGTTTAGAAAAAGCTAGGCGTTACATCCCGACACTCAAGACAAGCAACAAAACTTCTTCTCTACGCATGTAAGCCACATTTAAAGAGTTTGTTTGAGGACAAGCAAAGATTTAAGTGTGGGGATATTTTGTTGATGCAATATTGTGTTCGTCACTTGTCGAATAGGCTAGGTAGAGCGTGTGTTGAATATTGTATAGGTTAGAATCGAACACACGACCGAAATACGGAGATTTCAGTGGAAAAGGGAACAAGTTCACCCAAAGTTGACCTGTATTAGTCAAGTTCGCCCGAACTTGATGTGCCTTTAGTCAAGTTCGCTCGAACTTGACTAATGCAGGCCAAGTTCACTCGAGAATGCTCTTAGGAAGTCAAGTTCGGCCGAACTTGACTAGGTCAAGTTCGCTCGAATTTCCATACACACCAGCGAACTTGTCTCCCTATATATAGGTGTGTTGTTCATTTGTCATTTAAGTTTTTGGCATCCCTACGGGGAGGTGCTACCGGATTCTCTCCAGGAACTCCGGCAGCTGGACTTATAAAGATGTATACTCTTTCGGTATGAATGAAGACTTCCGCTGCATTCTGTTTCTACTCCTTTCTGTAATAACATTCTACCGAATCCGTTTACGTTTATCCACTAACTTCCGTCTAGAACCGCCTGATCGCCGAACTTCAATTGGTATCAGAGCTACGGTTATCACCTACGCTCATGAATTTGGACATTTATGGACATTAGGAGGGGTTTTGGACGTAAATCATGAAATAAACCTACAATCCACGGACAAAATCCAAAATTGAACGGATAGGATTGTTAGAACCATTTTTGACCAGATCTATGGTGGATTCATCTCGAAATTCAAAGAAATAAGGATTCTGGATGGAAAAATGTGAAAAATGGGCTGATTTGGGGGATTAAGTTCGCCCGAACTTGACTTATATTGGTCAAGTTTGACCGAACTTGTACCATTCTGATCAAGTTCGCCCGAACTTGATCAAGTCCGCCCAAACTTAACTCAAGTTCGCCCGAACTTGTGAGTTGGCAGACCAAGTTCGCCCGAACTTGGTGATGGATGACCAAGTTCACCCGAACTTGGTCCAATGCCTAAACAAAAAAAAAATAAAAATAAATAAATTTGGCGATAGAAATTTTTGTTGATCGTATTGATGTGATGAGTTTCCAGAAAATATTTGGCGATAGAAATTTTTTCGAGTTTTCGAAGACCGAACCGGCATGTTCGGGGACACCATCTAGAGCTTCAGAGTACAGATTTGGTGATACGGTCAAAGAATTTTGAAGATAATGAGAGAGTCGGTGATACCGATGCAGAATGTTGATCTTTTGGGTGTCGTGACTAGTAATGGGCCTAAACGTTAAATCCGCATTTGTTAAAAACTGAAAGTTCCGAATGTCAGGGGGAATTTCAGTGAAAATTTCAGTATGGTCAAAATTTGCAAAAATGAGGGGGAATAAAAAATTTTCAATATTTGAAGATTCCGGTATTATTGAAATTTGTGACTACTGCAACAGTATCCGGGTGGTTACTGATTGCAGATTATCGGGAAATGCAGAGGATTGAGATTCATTGGGTATTTCAAATTGATGTCTATTTTGAAAGTGAATGGTTACATAACTGAGTCTTGGAGGAGTTGTTTATCAGATTCTGAGGTCATGGTTGTGGATTGACACCTGAGTCGCGCGTATGGTTTGGAAGCACACACGACTGCCTATCTTTAACTCTGCTTTGCACATGAACTATTGACTGGACTAACCGCCAGGAGGTAGGGATGCTCTGTAGTTTAAGTTGCCCCGGGTTGTACGTGGTACCATGATTAAAGAAGATGATTTATGGGATCGGATCTTCCAGACAAAGTTGTGTATATCAGTTGCTGACAAAAGAGGTTATACATTTGGGATTTTGTGATCACAGGAAGTTCGAATTATTCAGATCATGATTCAGATTGATGCTTAAGGGTTAGAGTCCTGATCTCCGGTGAAGGAACAGTTAGCTGGAGTTGCAGTCGTTAATGCCAGTGAGGAACTGAGGACGTTCAAAACGTTCGGTGATGATCTTAGGAATTAATGACTAGCTCCGAAGACGGATGGTTTCAAAATTACCAAGGAAATCTGATGATACCTTTGGTGGCCATTATTTTTAGTGTTCAAGCAGATGAATCATTCTTTTCTTTGGACTAACCGCCATTGGATGATGATGTTTGGTGATTAAGTGGCGCTGGTCTACCGGAAATAGCTATATATCTGGCATTATGACTGAAGAGGAAGAATGTGATTTTGGTCACGGACGTATGTTTCTCAGATTCTATGCATTACCAGATTATCTGTTTCCGATGAAGATTTGTTGATTGAGCAGATTACCGATTTGCTAATCAAACCTTTCGGAAGGGTGCTTAACTGCGATTACGGAAATCGGGATTTCGGATTTTCGAGGGTATTCGTTGATTTGAAGTTTTCCGATGCGGTGATTAGAAGTTTCTATCAATTTCCGATTGAGTTTTTGATACTTTAGGAGTGTGGGGAATAAATTCTCGATGCTCAACGCTTATTCAAAAACAAAACTCGGATGCGGTTATCGTCGAAATGGAGAAGCTGCTGTATTGATTAGCTTTGAGTTGATGGTTATTTGAGAAAATTTGTCAGTCAAGTAAATCAGAGGAGTCGGAAACCATGCAACCAATGATCTGAACTGGAGATTTCAGAGGTATTGAAAGTTGTTGATGCAAATCCGGATCATCAATTAAGGAGGAATCTGTTGACGCATCTCGACGACATCGACAGACACCTTGATTGAAGCTGCAGAGAATATTCAAACATGGCTCAAAGTTTTGAAGTTCAAGATCAAGCTTCGACAGTAACGAACAAGGGGGAATCTGTTGATGCACTATTACGTTCGTCACTTGTCGAATAGGCTAGATAGAGCGTGTGTTGAATATTGTATAGGTTAGAATCGAACACACGACCGAAATACGGAGATTTCAGTGTAAAAGGGAACAAGTTCGCCCGAACTTGACCTGTATTGGTCAAGTTCGCCCGAACTTGATGTGCCTTTAGTCAAGTTTGCTCGAACTTGACTAATGCAGGCCAAGTTCGCTCGAGAATGCTCTTAGGAAGTCAAGTTCGGCCAAACTTGACTAGGTCAAGTTCGCCCGAATTTCCATACACTCCAGCGAACTTGTCTCCCTATATATAGGTGTGTTGTTCATTTGTCATTTAAGTTTTTGGCATCCCTACGGGGAGGTGCTGCCGGATTCTCTCCAGGAACTCCGGCAGCTGGACTTATAAAGATGTATACTCTTTCGGTATGAATGAAACTTCCGCTGCATTCTGTTTCTACTCCTTTCTGTAATAACATTCTACCGAATCCGTTTACGTTTATCCACTAACTTCCGTCTAGAACCGCCTGATCACCGAACTTCATATTTGATGTGTATAAAATGAAACATATAAATTATATCAAATAAGACATAAAACTAACCCTTTTCTTGTACTAATGTTGAAAAAAGCACGTTTTTTGTTCCTTTTTAATTACATGACCAAATGAGCTTAAAAGAACAAAAGAAGCAAATAAGCAGCAAAAACAAACATAAATACAAAAGAAGCAAATAAGCATGTGAATCACAACCATCCCTCAGTCTTTTATAACTTAAGTTTGATTATACAGAAATGCAGAGAAGATGATCGGTAAATGATCTTTTAGATAGATAATAAAACAGTACAACGATGACAACTATTTATAGTACAATGCTAACCTTTGAGCACTTTTGCTGATGTCAGAGGTGAAAGCTACTGCTAAAAATACTAACTAACCCTAAACACTGCTTAGCGTATCATCTGCTTATTACAAACATTGTTACATTTAAAACACCGATAAACCTAAACTCTGTTGTCTTCATCAGACCTTAGCTTTATTCTTCATCAGAGCTTTGTGTCACAGACCTAGGCATCAACAATGCTTATGAAGCAGACTTTAGCTTCAATAGAGGGTTGGATCAGGGTATAGAAACTCTGTTGTTCTGGATCCATCATCTATGTAGTTTTGGCTTTGTATTATTTATTCCTTATAGTGGGTTCAATCCCAACGATCTCCCCTAGAACAGATGACGCCAAAACACATATTTATTGTTGATCTTTTTTTTTCTCCAAATGAACTCTCTTATTTTCCCTTTGAATTGTAATTCAAAGTTAAGAGATTCAATATCATCCTTTTTGAGTTACAGATTCATAAGGTCTTGGAGGTCTTCTTCACAGAGCCCACGTGCATCCTCCTTTCTAATCTTTGTAGCATCGCTATTTGATTTGAGTAGAGTCAATTCGTGGGTGTCTTTGTTGACCTTCCACTTTAGAATTTTTGGATCAGATGGCGTTCTAGGATGGCTCTTTATTGTTGAGAATGATGGTTGAATTTGATGAGCGATCTTGGATAAGTTCTCTCTCAGCATGTCACTTGCATCATCAGCATGAAATTGGATTTGATTTATGATACCTTCTTGATAAAGGTATGTTCAAACTTTTTTCTTATCTTCCTCAGACATCTCCCTTTGCCTTTTTCTTTGATTTAAGGCAAGGATGGATGGGGTAGATATTGAAGTTGATTTTTGAACAGGTTGGATCTTTTGAACACTAACCTCTGATGAATAATATGGTTTCTTTGGCATTGATGGATCTCTTTTTCTTCTTTCTTCCACCTTTTGTAGGTGTCTACAACCTTAACCTCTGACCACCTACTGATCTAGTTTCTTGTACCCTAGTTTGCAGTTATTAACTCTTCTTTCATTCTTCTGAGTTTCAAAGCTCTGTTAGGCACATTCTTTTTGAAATTATTCAGGTCTAGAGGAGTGGGCTTTTTGGTAGGATTTTTCAACATCTCTTGCATCCTTTCTACTTCTTGTTTAAGCTCAACCACAGTCCAGTCTTTGAATTGTGCTCTGGTTGCTTTATACTGCTTGTTTTCCATGATGTGATCTATATAATCCTTTCTCACACTTTCATCATCTCTTTCAAAAAGCTTCTTGCATAAGTCTTTTGAGAAGTCTTCATGTCTTCTGACCTTGCTAAGTTGATATTGCATGTAATTCTGAACTTCTTTATCACTTCTTCCCTTTGTATTCCTTCTAGTTACATCCTCTGCTTGTTTTGCCTTCAATTCAAGGTATTCATCAATGTTTTTGGGCTTAGGATAGGCTTGCCGGGATGGGAAGTTTCTCTTCTCAGGATCCTCTTCAAAGTAGAAGGATTTGATATATTCCTTAACAACAGGTAAATCAAGAGGATATTGAACTGTGAGAGGAGTTAATGCAGGTAGTTTCAGAATGGAAGAGGTTTGAGATGGTGTAGACATTGGAGAAGATATTGAGGTTGTAGTCAGTGGTTGTGATGATAGTGGAAGACGTGAAGAAATAATCTTGTCATCATCTATTACTTTGGTCATCTTCCTTCTTTTGAAAGTGAGTTTAGGAGGTGGTGATAGGTTTGGAATTCTGGTGGGAGTTGATATTTGGTGAGTGGTGGTTGGAAAAGTGATTAGGGCAGTGGTTGGTGTAACATATGTTGTAACAACTGCTATATCAACAACTTTTGACACAACAGGTGTCACAACATCTGCTGGTTCAGCATTTGATGGAATATTTGGTGGTGATGATGGTTTTGGTGTGCTGTCAGATTGAGCAACGGTTTTGGAAGGGGTGGATATTGGTTGTCTAACCTTTCTAGAAGATTTTTTCCTTTGCTTTTAAGTACCATTGTATTCCTTTTCCGTCTGAGCATTCTTTTCTTTTTCAAATCTATCTGCACCTTTGTCTCCAACCTCTCTTTTCTCTTTTGCTTTTCTTCAGCAAAGAAGTTGAGGGTCTCGTTATTTTTCTTTGACCCATCTGGCTTAGGGATTTCAACAACTGGTTTGACTTTAGGATCAGGCTTTAACTTTATCCCTTCAGTGTCTTTCTCCCCCTTTTTAGTATCAGTTGTGTCAATAAATATTACTATAGGAGGAGAAGAGTCAGTGGTTTGTAGTAGGTGAGCTTTGATGGCTTTAATGTCTACAAGTGTGTCTTGATATCTTGCATCAACCATATTTCTAAATTGTTGCATGTGCTGCTCATGTTGGAGATCAGTATGTTGTCTTTGTAGTTTCAGGAGAGGATACAAGTGTTGCCATAGCTCATCAGTGGTTGCAACAGAGGATTTACTTTTAGAGGTTTCTAACATATGTTGCATCACATTATTGATATCAACAACAGATATTTCAATTCTTGATACTCTCTATGTCAAATCCTTATATCTTAGCTCATCACCTAATTTAATAGGATCATCTGAACTCCTACCAGAAGTAGTTGTATCTGTGTTATCATTATTAGAAGTTACCTTGTTAGGATCTGAGTTTGAATTAAATGTAATTGTTTTAAAGATGACAAATGAAAGAAGGTAAAACAGAGTGAATTTATAGCGGAAATAGAAAACTTTGTATTTCAATCAATGGAAGATTATTTTCATCATCATGCTTTCAATCTTATAGTTTTGCGTGTGAATCACAAACTCCCCCTCAGTCTTTTATAACGAACTTTGATCATATAGAAATGCGAAGAAGATGATTGGTAAATGATCTTTTGATAGATAGATGGAACAATACAATGTACTGTTCTATTTATACAAAATGTCTAACCTCTGAGCATGTTTTGTTGGTTCATAATGTCTATGTCTTAGTCTTATATCGAGTCTGTTTAGAATAGAGTTGAATAGGCTAGCTGTATGAAGTATTTATGTTATACAGAGTCAAGTTTGCCCATAGTTGTCATGTAATGACAAGTTCGGGCGAACTTATGTCTCCCTTTGGCGAACTTGCACTACTATAAATACCTAGCTTGCCTCACTCATTTGTAACTTTGGCATCTTAGAGGTGAAGCTCTGTCAATCTGGATTCTTGACTGTTACATCAATAAAATTGATTATTAACTGATTAATTCTTGTCTTTGGTAAACACGTCGTAATATTTCCGCTATTATGGACGTTAGATATCAAATTTAGGTTCCTAAGCATCGAGGATCGGTCCTACAAGTGGTATCAGAGCTAGAACAGCCTGATTTGATAGTAATCAAGACAAGAACACTTCTATTTCATCTCCATTCTTCTATTTTTCTAAACTTTTTCTTAAAAATGAAGAATTCACGGTCAAAATCTTTTCAATTTTGAATATATCATGTAAAATACAACACAGATAAACCCTTGAAAGATTGGAGACCAAAATAAATCGAATTGGTATCGAAAATGTTACAAAAACCATGTTTTTCAAAACCCTCATTTTCGAACTTGTTAGCCAAGTTCGACCGAACTTGAGGTAAAAAGTCACCTTCCGGGTAAAGTTTTGCCAAGTTCGCTTGAACTTGAGTGATTTTGGAGGAAATTTGGTTAAGTTCGCTCGAAGTTGCTAAATTTTCCTAGATATTCTGTCAAGTTCGACCGAACTTGATAAAATCAAGAATCTTTAGCTTAGTTCGCCCGAACTTGCTAGTTTCTTATAAAATTCAATAGACAAGTTCGCTCGAAGTTTACTAAGGGATATTTTCAAAACTGTCACAAGTTCGACCGAAGTTCAATCTAAAGAATTTTCAAAACTAATCACAAGTTCGACCGAACTTGGATAAAATCCAAGAATTCTTCATTTCACTATAAGTTTGACCGAACTTGTAGTAAAGCTAAATGTTTTCAAAAGTTTTGAATTGTTTTCAGTGTAAACGTCTCGTTATTCGCAATGGATGATCTACAAAGAGCATATATGACAGCAGCGGGTTCGTCAAATGCCAACGTGATCCAACAAGTTAATCTTGACAACGAGATGGGCACGACCGTTAAACCGCCAAAGCTAATGAGCATGGACGAATATGATGGATGAAAGGAGAATTTTACATATTGCGTTCAAGCCTTGCACTTCCTAGGCTAGATGTCGATCGAGCGAGGTTATACAGTTCCGTTGGATGAACATCAACAAGTTCTGGAGAAGTTCAAATAATCCATGACACAGAAAGAAGAATATATAGATGAGAAAAAGATGATCAGTCTCATTCAACAGTCTGTCAAAGAAGATATTCTCGTCTTGCTACCGGAATACACGACTACAAGAGAACTCTGGCTATCGCTTCAAAAGAGGTATCAAGGAAGCGCGGAGATGAACAAGAGCAAGAAAGCTCTCATCATGAAGGAGTTCCATATTTTCAACATGTTGAAGGGCGAGACAATGAAGAAGATGATTGAGCATTTCTGTCATCTAAAAGTCCAAATGAGAAGTAACGATCTTGAGAAGACGGAACAAGAATACATCGACAAGCTTGCAGATGCGTTACCAGACGAAGAGTGGACTACTTACTTGATGGTTCTTAAAGATAGTGCTAATTAGGAATTCTTCAAGTTGTCTGCATTCATTGACAAACTCGAAGGCCATGAAATGGAACTTCTAAAGATCGCAAAATCTAAAAATGCGAATGTTGTTCAAGATGTTGGTCTGTATTACAAAACCGGAATGCAAGACAACATTTCAAGTCCAAAGATTCAGGGAGCATTCAGTGCAAACATGAATTCTTCTCCACAGAATCAGAACCAATCATATCCACAATATGATCAAAGTCTACAAAGCTCTTCGTTCTCAAACACAGGGTCAAATGCTTCTTATCAGAGTCAAGCAAATCAGAATCAACAAACGAATTCTGATCCGAATGTCTACAAATTTAACATTGCTGTGAATCTAAACAATGCTGTTTCTGAGCAAGTTGCAAAACAACATATGTCACTTCTCGCCACTGTTCTAGAATCATATAAAAGTCTTGTAGCTGGAAAGATCGGAAATCCTGAGATGACCGCCGAAGACTATGATCAGGTGGACGAAGAAGAGCTTGAACGGATGGATATTAAGTGGTCTCTAGCTTCTATCATTCGAAGAGTGACAGAGTTTGTTGCACTCACTAGACGAGATATCGGAAATTCAAGCAACAAGCTAGGGTTCGACAAATCGAAGGTCACTTGTTTTAGATGCCGACAGAAAGGGCATTTTAAAAGAGAATGCAAAAATTCTGAAGCCACAGGCAATCAAAGTCCATTTGGTGGAGGCAACGAGTATTACAAGAAATCTCTTCAATACAAGCCTTTCCCAAAGAAGACACAAGTTGAGATTCAAGAAAATCCAAACAGCAGTAACACTGAAAAAGCAATGGTTGCTTCAAACGAGGATGATGGCTTCGATTGGAATTCTTATATCGGTAAGAAGACCTGAGTTGCATTAATGGCTGAGATTGTTGAAGATACATCTGCCGAAGAAGCAGCTGCGATAGAGAATATTTTACTAGAACAGTATCTGCAACAACAAAAGGAAGAAGATGAGTATATTCACATGCAGAATCAAGGCATTTTATCTCCTAACTCATGTGATAGTTTTGCAGGTCACTTTGATGGAAGTTCTCAGGAGCAAGTTGCCGAGGAGAAATCTATTGCTGAAGAAGTCATTAATGTTACTCAAGAAATGAATGCTGAAAACCTCAAGAACATTGTTGATAAAGCTTTTATGGCGAATCTAACCAAGGTAGGTCCAGAGGTAAAGGAAGTTGTTAAAGTACAAGTTGTGGAGGTTGTAAAACCTTGCACAAAATTTACTGAGCCATGTGCTAAATGCGCCAAAAAATAAAAAATCATCGCTAAACTCAATGTACATAACGAACATTTCAAATACGATTATCGTACACTGAAGGAAGCGTATGACAAAATGAAAGATGATTATGGTAGGCTCTATAGAAATAATGTTGAACAACATGATACTGTGAGAATGCTAAAAGGTACGTAATGGATTAACAAAAAGCAATAAACATCTATATAAAGACCAAACAACAACTCCAGGACATGAAAATTGAAACAGAACGTGTTCAACAACTTTTAAGAAAGTTACACTTGTAACGCGTATGTCATTGATCACATTCTTCCGATAATTCCATCGGAAGAAAAACCTAAAAAAAAAAATTGGTAAAGAATACATCAATGTTCCTCCACCTCTATGCGAGAAGTATTGTCGCAAAACCGTTGACGGGATGGATAAGGCACTCAACATTAAGTTGTTATCTGAAAAGAAAACCGAGTTGCCAGAGAACATTGATGTGGTCTATACTAAAACAGATGATGACAATGCGGTAGTAAAAAAGGTGGTTGAAAATGTTCTGAATGATTCTGATGATGGCAGCTTTAAAAGCGCCGACTCGAGTTCAAAGAATTCTGATTCACATTCCGAAGATGACGATAAATCATCGGATGATGATCTAAGTGATGATCCTAACGTTGTTATGTGCAAGGTTAAGGATTCTGATAGATTGTACTTTGATGATAGTTTTCCGATTCAGAATGTGAAGGAAGAATTGTTAGATAAATTCTTTAAACTCGTGGAGGTCACATCAGATGATCTGGAGATCAATGAAAGGAAATTCTATTCAAAACCTAAAAGAAACAACTACCGAAGGAATGGTGGTGATCATCCGGAAGACCGGAGAGCTAGGTTGGGATAAGAAGAATCAGATGAACCTAAAAAGAAAACGTCACCATTCCATGAATACAAGAATAAAAATATGAATTTTGTATATGGGATGAGCACGGTTCATGAGGAAAGTTTGATTAGCAAACAATCAAATGATGAGTTTAAGAAACAGAAAGAACTTCGAGATAAAGCCAAAATTGCATGTGGTGCCAAAACAAGTGGTGTAAAACCCACTAAAGGACATCCACATGATTCTCGGACTTGTTTCAAGTGCAATGAAATTGGTCATATTGCACGCCAATGTCTGAAATCAAAACCGGCTTATCTTCGAAGGAAATAAAGTTCAAATGTTGTGAAACCGAAGCAACCAGAGTTTGTAAAACCTGTATTGATTTTGAAAAGAAATGAATCAAAAGCTGAAGTTAAACCTAAAATAGTAAAGAAATTTGAAACTTCAACTTTCAAAAAAGGTGAAACTTCAAAAGCTAATGAAAACAAGTTTTACATAAAAAAGGCTAACATAAAATCTCAAGCCTGGATTGCAAAGAAACGGTCAACAACATCCGATGTTATTAAGTCTGAGCCTGTAAAGACTGATACCACGAAAGAATCAAAATCTGAAATCAAGTCTGAAACCGTCAAAATTACAAGTGGTAACAGTTTGAAAGATAACAAGAAAGTGAAGTTTTAAAACATAAACATCAAAGAAAATTCAGATGATGAATTAGAATTTGATTATACTGACGAGTGTGAATTTGATTACGATGATGGTTATCCAATTCAACCAAAGACCAAGAAGGCTTGGGTCGCGCTGTTTAACTAATTGTTGAAATGTGAAGGGGCTCCAGAGATCCGTACTTTCCAAGTGGATTCTGGATAGTGGAGCTTCCAGACATATGACAGGAATGAAAGTGCTCTTGTTCGACATAAAAGCTATCAATGGCGGATATGTTGGATTTGCTAGAAACCAAGGTGGAAGGATTGTCGCTGAGGGAAAGCTCTCAAACGGAGTTGTTTCATTTGATCAAGTGAACTATATTGCTGAGCTTGAGAACAACCTTCTGAGTATTTCTCAAATTTGTGATAATAAATTTACCGTCCACATCAACGATAAAGAATGCATGATAATCAAACCGGGTTTCAAAATACCAGACGAGTGGATACTCATGCGTGCGTCAAGAGAGAATGATTTGTATCTTCTTGACATGGGAAATGCTACTACTTCTTCAAAAACGGCATAATGTTTTTTCTCGAAAGCTACTGAGAAGGAGTTAATCTTATGGCATAGAAAGATGGGCCACATTCACCTGAGAAAGATAAATCATTTGGTGCATAACGATTTGGTAGAAGGTGTGAATCTGAAAAGTTTTCATATGTCAGATAATTGCCTCGAGTGTAAAAAGGGAAAGCAGATCAAGAAATCTCATCAGAGAAAGATTCTTAATTCGATAAAGTTGCTTCTTTTTGGTCTAGTGAATGTCAGAAGCATTTCTGGAGATCTCTACTGCTTGGTAGTCACATACAATTATTCCCGATACTCGTGGGTATTCTTCCAAGAATCAAAAGATGAGACGTTTGAAAATTTGGTGATTCTTTTCAAGAAACTAAAGAACCTGTACCATCTTCCGATGAGACGCATTAGAAGCGACAATGGTACTGAGTTCAAAAACTTCAAAATGAAGGAATTCTGCAATGCTAAAGGGATTTTGCACGAGTTTAGTGCACCCTACACTCCACAACAAAACGGTGTCGCTGAACGGAAGAATAGGACGCTAATCGAAACTGCAAGAATCATGCTTGCAGACTCAAAGCTTCCAGTCAGCTTCTGGAGTGAAGCAGTTGCAACGGCTTGTTACACATTTAATAGAGTCTTAACAGTAAAACCAACGAAGAAGACCTGTTTTGAGATGATTAACCGAAGGAAACTGAATTTGAAGTTCTTAGAACCATTTGGAGCGCCATGTACTGTAACCGATCAAGATGGGCAAATTTGGAGCTAAATCACTCGAAGGTTTCTTTGTCGGATATGCAAGTCTATTGCGAAGAGTTTACGTTCCTTCATTGAGAAGAGTCATTGAAGCGCAGCATGTTCATTGTTTTAACTATACGGATCCTATTCAGAGAAAAGGTGATGCATGGTTATTCAACTATCAAGACTTGTGGAAATCATTTGATTTGCCTGAAGAACCATCCGATGAAGAAATTGCAACGTTATATTATCTTCATCAATCAGCAAATCAAGAGCAAATCGCCAGCTCGATTGTGGTTAATCAACCCACGTTGGGATCATCTTATTCTGATTCTAGTTCAAGTAATAGTAGTTGTAACCCTTGTGCAAAATTTCGAGCTTTCAAAAACTGTTTCTTTGAAGGCATTTCGATAACCGATACCTAAACGTAACCCGTTTAACGCAACGTACACATCGGGATGAGGACACGAGCTAAACATACCCTAAATATCCTTTATATAACTTAGAAATAAGTTTTGAAAGGTTTGGTATGTCAAAATCAAGCCTATTCGATCACAGGGACTATTTATGACAAACTACGAAAGTCTGCCGATTCTCATAGCGGCGCACACTCCGGAACAAGGACATCGGGACCTTTTAACGCAACGTACACATCGGGACGAGGACACGAGCTAAACATACCCTAAATATCCTTTATATAACTTAGAAATAAGTTTTGAAAGGTTTGGTATGTCAAAATCAAGCCTATTCAATCACAGGGACTATTTATGACAAACAACAAAAGTCTGCCGATTCTCGTAGCGGCACACACTCCGGAACAAGGACATAAGCTACACATACCCTAAATACCCTTTTACATAACATAGATATAAGTTTGAGGGCGTAGGAATGACAAAAACACCTTTATGCAACTTCAGGGGCTATTTTGCAAATTCTGCGAAACTATGCCAATTTGCATATTTCGCTATCCGGAACATGTACGGAGATCCAAAAATTTTTATAATCATTAAAATCTTGTGTTTTAATGATTAGAATTGAAAAATATCTTTCGTCACGCATTTACGATCATTTGCGCGTCCCGTTACGACTTTCGTTGTAATTAACCGAAAACCGCAACCGTACGACCAAACGAACTGACCCCTAAAATATATTTGGACATATTTCAAGTTCCCTATGCTTTATCTTCCTTATAAAGCATAAAAATGGGGTTAACGGGTGTTAAATGTGCCAAAACGCGTCGAAAAACAAGTTTTAGGCTGCAAGGACATGTTCTGCCAATTCTGAAACTTTGGAATCTCAGGCGCCATGCGAGAGAATCACTTAGACCTTCCGCGACGCATGGAGGATGCTAGTTTTCAGCAATTACCTGGAAGCTTCTTGTTCATCTTACTTGACACCTATAACTCGTTTTTGCCACACTTTCTCTGGTCTTGACACCTCACTAAACACTTGGAAACATCCTAGAACATGTCCCAACACTTGGCATGATCTTTAAGCTCTCCAACAACTATAAATACCCTTGATCTTCAACCAAATTCCTTGCTCATTTCCATCTTTCTTCTCTCTAAACTCTAAGTGGAGTTGCTACCTTATTAGGAGGCCTCCCATCTGAGTTTTTCTAGTAATCTTGGCTTCCTTGAGTGCAAGTGAGTGCTCTAACTAAGCCTTGTTCATTCTTTTAGCTTATTATGAGCTAAAATTCAAACTGTTTGACTTACTGTTTGACTTTCAGTTTTGACCATTAACTGGTGAAGTCAAAGTCCAATTGGACTTTGCAACGTGATCATAATCACGATGGTTATGATCCTTAGCGATCGTGCCTACTGATTACCACGTTTACTAGTCGAAGTGACGAGTCAAAGTTTCGATCAATAATGCGCAAATGCGCATTATACGACGGAACTATTTTCGGGTACAAAACCCTTCTTGATACCAAATCGGTTTTATAAACTTAGTTAGACATGTTTAACATGTCTAGCTTGTCACTTTTAGTTTAGTACTTGTTTAGGGTCGTAAGTCGAGCGGTCTTGACTACCGCTTTGACTTTCGATCCGACCCGTTTCGTCATCTTAGGATCCGACCAAGCACATTATTATGACCATAGTGTTATAAGGAATAACCCTCTGAGGTTATACCTTAAGGTCATACCGTTTGGTTAGTCAAATGACAAGTCGAATATGTATTCCTTATAATGCCGAAAATACCCTTTTTGCACTTAAATTAGTTTTGAACATATAAGAGCATTTTTTGACATCTAAAACTGATTATACAACTTATATAAACTAATTTTTGCATATTAGACTTGTCATAGGACATATTTGACCACCCGAACCCATAGTTACGTTTATGACCCGTTAAAATGGCGTAAACCACTTTAGCAAGCCATAGCGAGTCAAAACTCTTTGAAATGCTTCCAATTCAGAATTTTTGATATTTTAAACCATAATATACAAGATTCAACTCTTGTTTGGTTTATATACCTCATTCTATCAAATCTCTCATTTTCAAGTTCGACACACTAACATGTAGTTATTAGATACACTAGGAACCACTTCGACACTTGATCTATTGATCCTTTGCGCTTTGTTATATCATTTGAACAAAGATCTATATGAAATCCCAGGCGAGTACATTGTTCCCCTTCTTTTACGTTTTCCAGATGTTTTGGGATGATTCATATGTGTAATCAATTTCTCACAATGTATGGCAATTATATGTTTACTAAGAGCATTTTTGTGCAATATTCCTTTTATGCAAGGCATG
The DNA here is from genome assembly GCA_947069175.1 of Scalesia atractyloides. NCBI lineage: Eukaryota > Viridiplantae > Streptophyta > Magnoliopsida > Asterales > Asteraceae > Scalesia > Scalesia atractyloides. Next base: position 38,182,727 of record CAMTDV010000015.1, read on the forward strand.
ACAATTGGGGACACGAAACAAATCCTTATAGTATCTTTCTATCTTTATAGATTGATCCTAGTAGGATACATGAAGTACAGTCTTAAATCTTCTATCTTTATAGTAAGATTTCTAAGAAGTGCTTTACACGCCGATGACGATGGCTATTGTTTATGTGTAGAGATTGTTGGTGAATTAGATAGCTAAACTAGAGTAATACAATAAGAACATGGTGGATACGCCGCTGGTACTTCCTATATATAAGTGTCCTTATTGTATTACCCTTCGTAGCGTTATCCGACTCACCATTAGGATTTAGGACTTTATGATTCAATGTGACTAAACCAAAGCATAGTTTGATATGCTAAACCAAAGTATAGCCTGATATACTAAACCAAAGTATAGCCTGATATACTGAACCAAAGCATAGCTTGATATGCTAGCGAATCCTTAAAGCATCTATCTATCTTCATAGTTAGATTCTTGTAGGATGTTTAAAGTACTAATTGGTAGTCCTTTATTGGATTATGTGTACTTTAATACGTATATGACAAGACAATGTGACCAAGACGATGATTATGTGGTTATTGTGATTAGTTGTGATTTAGATAACGAAACGAGTGTAATACTATAAGAAAATGGTGGGTACGCTGATGGTACTTCCTATACATAAGTGTTCTTATTGTATCTCTTGTAGCATTATCCAAATCACATTAGGATTTTGTGTTAATTGATTCAAAGTACAATAACCAAATCCTTGTAGAACTCTTACATATTTTCATATGTTAGATTCTTAGAAGGATAACCAAAGTATTATTTTAAATCATTGACTTGATTTTTAATAATACTCACGCGAGTTTTGACAAATTTCAATATTGTTATTATTAATCCTTGATTGGATCTCTAATAACATACTCACAAGTTTTATGATAAAATTCAAGGCGATACAATGAACAATGTACAAATTTTCAATGGCATAAAAATTACTTAGTATTAATCATGTTGCCATATACAAAACTTTTGTGTCACAAGTTTTATACTCAAGTTAATTTATTACAATACTAAATCTTTTTGCCATTCCTTGGCTTCAAAGAGTCCATTTTCAATAGACGACTCTTGTAGTTGTCGAAGTATTGCAACACTAAACTTTTTGCCATTAATCTTGCTAACAAAACTATGTACTCGACAACATTTTTGTTGATGTCTCGTTTTCACATATGTTTCAGGTTTTGATTATTCAAGTTTGCTGCATATGGGAATACATCCGGACTTTAGACTTCTTTAATCAAAAGACAACATCATTTTTCCTTGTATTGCAAAACGATGTTAATGATAGTGAAACAATTTATTATCAGTTTGGTTGAGCAATTTGTAACGTGACTCCTCGATATTTCCGCCGCGTGTTGTTGTATTACGCGATCGGGGTGTTACAGATTGGTATCAGAGCACTGGTTATAGGGAATTAGGTTATTAGAATGCCTTTAACCTAGTCTATAACCTTCCTAGGGGCCCGAACATGAGTAGACTTAGGATCTCCATCCTAATCCTCATCCTTACTCGTGCCACAATTATTCTATGAGTTACAAATCATCTATCCTTAGATGATTTATCCTAAATCCTTAGGCTTATTGCCTCAAAGTATTCCCCAAAACATTTTTCTCAACAACATTTTCATTGGAATACTTCTCAAAATGTTTTCACAAATGCTCTCAACAAAATGTTTCTCGCCTATTTATCTCAAACATTATATCAAAAAGGTTTCTCAAAACGTTTCTCTCAAATATTTTCATCGAAATCTTGGGTTTTAATAATTTGAACTCATGCAATCTGGAAGGGTGAATTCCTGTACCCGAGTTTTCTGTCTAAGGCTAGAGTGTTCGTACAAATCCACATTTTCAGACCAGTCACTATTACCAGGGAACTCTTAGGGTGAGTGTTCACTCATAGGCTAAAGCATGTCTTCTCAAAACATTATGAAAACCCATCTAACTTGATCAGTCGAACGATTCCTAAACACTACTACTCGTATGACACTACTCTGACATGTTACCTTTGGTAGTATGTTACGACAATATTCAACCCATCCGAAACAAATTTCACTTTTATCTCACGACACTTTATAATACTACCTCGTTTTCAAATACTATTTTTCGAATTTTCAAAATTTTATTTATTTGGATAAGAGTTTTCAAAATTTATACACGAAGTTTCTTTATATATAAAAAAAATTTCGATTAAAAATATTTTTATCTTAAAAATTAATTTTCAAAAGTAAAGAAATTTTAACACAAACCATTAACTTGGTTTGTATTTTCTCATCCAAAAGTATAACAAAAGTTTATTTTCAAACAAATTTCGAAACAAAATTCACAACACTATTCTTCTAAGTACAAGAACACGATTTTGAAACGAATACCAAGCTGAGATTTTCAAATCACTATGGTGTTTAGATTTATAACAATTTTCCAAAATCTAACTTATTTTGTTATAGCTACCTCTTCGAGATGCCTCCTCATCGTGACGTCTCGAGGAACGCTGAAATGGCAACAATGGTAGCTCAGCAAATAGCTGCTGTACTTCCTAACCTTGTGGCCCAGCTCAATCAAATCTACTACAATAACAACAACAACAATGTTCCTACGCCATGTAACTACAAACAATTCAACTCAGCTAAACAACTCGAGTTTAATGGGTCTGAACCAGCAACTGGGCTCCTACAATAGTTTGAGAGTATAGAAATCACATTCCGCCATGTTTAATGTCCTAATGAGCGCAAGGTAGAGTTCGCCTCGAGTGTTTTCTAAAAGAGAGCACTCACTTGGTGGAATGGAGTCATGAGAGATAGAGGTGCAGAAGTAGCTATGGCACAAATGTGGGAAGAATTCAGGAATCTTATGATGAAAGAATTCTGTCCACGACACGAAATAAGGCTACCTGAAACCAAATTCTATCACCTTAAACAAGATAGTGGGGAAAACCATGCCTACACTGACCTATTTGAACAGTTAAGCCTACTCTGCCCCACTATGGTCACATCTTTGGATTGGGCCATTGAGAAATACATTGATGGCTTACCTGATCCAATTCAAGATATTGTCACTGGCAACAAACCCGCAATGCTTAGGGAGGCTAAGGAATTAGCCGCTACCCTAACTGACTCCCAAGTTAGAAAAGGGAAACTTTTTCGAAAGGGAGACAAGAAACGAACTACACAAGAGAAATCAAGTGAAACAAAGGGTGAGCCTTCCAAAAGTTCTAAGAAGTGTAAGGCTTCAAAGAATTATACGATTGCCACACCAATTCCACTAAACTCGGTACCCTTTAAAGGATTTTATTGTGGAAAGCAACATCAGTGTAATCATTGCAACTATCACCACCCAACAAATTCCCCATGCCGCCAGTGTACAATATGTGGTCTTTTTGGACATCTAGCTGTGACCTGTTGTATCCAAAACCAAGCCCCCTACTCAAACACGTCCTCGCTACCCAGCTGGAGCATGTTTCAATTGTGGTGATCCAAATCATTTCAAACGAAACTGCCCTAGACTTGCTAATGCTGACTTAGCTCATGGACGAGTATTCTATGTTAATGAGGTTCAAGTTGATGATCAAGCACTCATGATCATTTGAACCTTTATGTTTTCTTCTTGTCATCCAAAACTATGAACATATTCCAATATTATTTGGAATGACAATATAAATATCAAGAAGTTTTTCTTCATTCTTGTTATTCGTATTCCATTTACAAATTCAAATGTGATTACACTGAGCGTAATTTACAACTACAAACTTCGAGGATTCTGTTCTTTAGGAACCAAATCTCCCAATTTAGCATATTGTGATTGCACATTAATGCATTCATACAAGTTCTGCACAACAATTTCTATGAACACTATGTGATTATCGCCAATACTTTTGTTTTCATGATATTACATACATGGTTTGTTAACCTAATATGTATAGCACATGATTACAAATACCTTTTCGCTTAGTATGTTAACCTAGCATACTTAGCACATGGTTTCAAAATATTGTCATGACATACTTACATTGTTTATGACAATCCATGCTAGTATATGATGCATACTACCAGTTTGGTTAGTGTGAAACTATATTTAACATTTATACTAGAATGAAATACTTGCTACAAATATTGGTTGGATGCAAAACAAGTATTGTTATCATTGCTGGTATAAAACAACGATTTGATCTGACAAATGTTGTGTTATGTCGATGTTTATTTGATATTAGATGATACCTCGACCTCAATATTTGTTACCTTCACTTAACAAGAGGAGCTAGGTGGACCATATGACAAAACACGTAATTATGGGTGCACACTTAATTACGGGGTTCGACATATGAGAATCATAGTAAGCTTTGTTAAGATGATGGTATAAAATCTAGAGTGATAACGGGAAGGGTATGACGCAATAAGACCACGGTGGATACGCCGATGGTACTTCCTATATATAAGTATTCTTATTGTGTTATTCTCCGGAACGTTACCAGAGTCACTTGAGGGTTTTATGTTATCTTGGACCATTATGTGATTGTGTTATTATTTGTTATATGTTTATTGAATGCAATGGACGAGATGAGTACATTCATTAACTCTATTCGAGCCGACCGGGAGTATATTATGGTGTTAAAGGTGACGACCTTGATGCCATAGGTATCTTGACCCGTCTCATATGCATGAGATGCTCATGGTACATGGGATGTACCTCGTGGGACGTTAGAAACCGTGTAGTATGGCCAGGCTTGAATGTACACCCCTTTGTTTGCTATGTATTTACACTAAGTGCCTTAGTATAACATAGTGCCATACAAAACAATTTTTACACACTCGATGAAACAATTTTTATACATTCGACGACACTTTAAAGATTCATGAGTTCTAAAAGGTTTAAATACCTTAAGATACCCTGAATATCCTTGCTTACACTTTGAATTCCCCCCAAAATTTCCAACACCAAACAATGCTCCGCATTTTTGGAATCTAGCACTCTGCTCATTTTTCAATCATTTCAAATACACTCTACGGTCTCCTTCGATTAAATCTCAGGACAAAATTTCCTAAAGTAGGGGAGACTGTAACCCTTGTGCAAAATTTCGAGCTTTCAAAAACTTTTTCTTTTAAGGCATTTCGATAACTGATACCTAAATGTAACCCGTTTAACGTAACGTACACATCGGGACGAGGACATAAGCTAAACATACCCTAAATATCCTTTATATAACTTAGAAATAAGTTATAAACGGTTTGGTATGTCAAAATCAAGCCTATTCGATCACAGGGACTATTTTTGACAAACTACGAAAGTCTGCCGATTCTCGTAGCGGTGTACACTCCGGAACAAGGACATCGGGACCGTTTAATGCAACGTACACATCGGGACGAGGACACGAGCTAAATATACCATAAATATCCTTTATATAACATAGAAATAAGTTTTGAAAGGTTTGGTGTGTCAAAATCAAGCCTATTCGATCACAGGGACTATTTATGACAAACTACGAAAGTCTACCGATTCTCATAGCGGTGCACACTCCGGAATAAGGACATAAGCTGCACATACCCTAAATACCCTTTTACATAACTTAGATATAAGTTTTGAGGGCTTAGGAATGACAAAAACACCTTTATGCAACTTAAGGGGCTATTTTGCAAATTCTGCGAAACTATGGAAATTTGCGTATTTCGGTATCCGGAACATGTACGGACATCCAATAATTTTTGTAATCATTAAAATCTTGTATTTTAATGATTAGAATGCAAAAATATCGTTAGTCACGCATTTACGGTCATTTGCGCGTCCGTTACGACTTTCGTCGTAATTAAACGAAGACCGCAACAATACGACCAAACGAACCGACACCTAATATATGTTTGGACATATTTCAAGTTCCCTATACTTTATCTTCCTTTTAAAGCTTAAAAATAGGGTTAACGGGTGTTAAAAGTGCCAAAACGCGTTGAAAAACAAGTTTTAGGCTGCAGGGACCTGTTCAGCCAATTCTGAAACTTTGGAATCTCAGGCGCCACGTGAGAGAATCACTTAGACCTCCCATGATGCGCGGGGATGCCAGTTTTCAGCAATTACCTGGCAGCTTCTTGTTCATCTTACTTGACACCTATAACTCGTTTTTGCCACACTTTCTCTGGTCTTGACACCTCACTAAACACTTGGAAACATCCTATAACATGTCCCAACACTTGGCATGATCTTAAAGCTCTCCAACAACTATAAATACCCTTGATCTTCAACCAAATTCCTTGCTCATTTCCATCTTTCTTCTCTCTAAACTCTAAGTGGAGTTGCTACCTTATTAGGAGGCCTCCCATTTGAGTTTTTCTAGTAATCTTGGCTTCCTTGAGTGTAAGTAAGTGCTCTAACTAAGCCTTGTTCATTCTTTTAGCTTATTATGAGCTAAAAGTCAGAATGTTTGACTTACTGTTTGACTTTCGGTTTTGACCATTAATTGGTGAAGTCAAAGTCCAATTGGACTTTGCAACGTGATCATAATCATGATGGTTAGGATCCTTAGCGATCGTGCCTACTGATTACCACGTTACTAGTCGAAGTGACGAGTCACAGTTTCGGTCAATAATGCGCAAATGCACATTATACGACGGAACTATTTTTGGGCATCAAAACCTTTCTTGATACCAAATCAGTTTTATAAACTTAGTTAGACATGTTTAACATGTCTAGCTCGTCACTTTTAGTTTAGTACTTGTTTAGGGTCGTAAGTCGAGCGGTCTTGACTACCGCTTTGACTTTCGAATCCGACCCATTGGGTCACCTTTAGGATCCGACCAAGCCCATTATTATAACCATAATATTATAAGGAATAACCCTCTGAGGTTATACCTTAAGGTCATACCGTTTCGTTAGTCAAATGACAAGTCGAATATGTATTCCTTATAATGCCGAAAATACCCTTTTTGCACTTAAATTAGTTTTGAACATATAAGAGCATTTTTTGACATCTAAAACTGATTATACAACTTATATAAACTAATTTTGGCATATTAGATTTGTCATAGGACATATATAACCACCCGAACTCATAATTACGTTTATGACCCGTTAAAGTGGCGTATACCACTTTAGCAAGCCATAGCGAGTCAAAACTCTTTGAAATGCTTCCAATTCAGAATGTTAGATATTTTAAACCATAATATACAAGATCCAAATCCTGTTTGGTTTATATACCTCATTCTATCCAATCTCTCATTTTCAAGTTCGACACACTAACATGTAGTTATCAAATACACTAGGAACCACTTCGACACTTGATCTATTGATCCTTTGTGCTTTGTTATATCATTTGAACAAAGATCTATACGCAATCCTAGGCGAGTACATTGCTCCCTTTCTTTTACATTTTCCAGATGTTTTGGGGTGATTCATATGTGTAATCAATTTCTCACAATGTATGGCAATTGTATGTTTACTAAGAGCATTTTTGTGCAATATTCCTTTTATGCAAGGCATGACAATTGGGGACACGAAACAAATCCTTATAGTATCTTTCTATCTTTATAGACTGATCCTAGTAGGATACTTGAAGTACAGTCTTAAATCTTCTATCTTTATAGTAAGATTTCTAAGAAGTGCTTTACACGCCGATGACGATGGTTATTGTTTATGTGTAGAGATTGTTGGTGAATTAGATAGCGAAACTAGAGTAATACAATAAGAACATGGTGGATACGCCGCTGGTACTTCCTATATATAAGTGTGCTTATTGTATTACCCTTCGTAGCGTTATCCGACTCACCATTAGGATTTAGGACTTTATGATTCAATGTGACTAAACCAAAGCATAGTTTGATATGCTAAACCAAGGTATAGCGTAATATACTAAACCAAAGTATAGCCTGATATACTGAACCAAAGCATAGCTTGATATGCTACCGAATCCTTAAAGCATCTATCTATCTTCATAGTTAGATTCTTGTAGGATGTTTAAAGTACTAATTGGTAGTCCTTTATTGGATTCTGTATACATTAATACGTATATGACAAGACAATGTGACCAAGACGATGATTATGTGGTTATTGTGATTAGTTGTGATTTAGATAACGAAACGAGTGTAATACTATAAAAACATGGTGGATACGTCGCTGGTACTTCCTATACATAATTGTTCTTATTGTATTTCTCTTGTAGCGTTATCCAAATGACATTAGGATTTAGTGTTGATTGATTCAAAGTACAATAACCAAATCCTTGTAGAACTCTTACATATTTTAATATGTTAGATTCTTAGAAGGATAACAAAAGTATTATTTTAAATCATTGACTTGATTTCTAATAATACTCACGCGAGTTTTGACAAATTTCAATATTGTTATTATTAATCCTTGATTGGATCTCTAATAACATACTCACAAGTTTTATGATAAAATTCAAGGCGATTACAATGAACAATGTACAAATTTTCAATGGCATAAAAAATACTTAGTATTAATCATGTTGCCTTATACAAAACTATTGTGTCACAAGTTTTATAATCAAGTTAATATATTACAATACTAAATCTTTTTACCATTCCTTGGCTTCAAAGAGTCCATTTTCAATAGACGACTCTTGTTGTCGAAGTATTGCAACACTAAACTTTTTTCCATTAATCTGGCTAACAAAACTATGTCCTCGCCAACATTGTTTGTTGATGTCTCGTTTTCACATATGTTTCAGCTTTCGATTATTCAAGTTTGCGGCATATAGGAGTACATCCGGAATTTAGACTTCTTTAATCAAAAGACAACTTCATGTTTTCCTTGTATTGAAAAACGATGTTAATGATAGTTAAACAATTTAGTATCAGTTGTGGCTGAGCAATTTGTAACATGACTCCTCGATATATCCGCCGCGTGTTGTTGTACTACGCGATCGGGGTGTTACAGCGGTGGTCAAGAAATTTAAACAAATCAAGTGACACCGACAACAGAACCGGTCAATACTACAGTGAATCCTAATCTTTCTGAAGCACAAAGTTCAAACTCGGACGAGGCTCCAACATTCGATGCCGATGGAGAATCTTCTTCAGATGAAGAAGTAGAGCAGATTACAAGTTTATTGAATGAATCTGCTAGCCCGAGTAGTGCTCCTTAAGTTGAGGTAGTGGTAGATCAACATATCACAAATCAAGAGAATATTGTGGTTGTTCTAGGCGAAGTGATGCCAAGATCATAATCCTATCATTCGTCAAAATCTATAATAGGCGAATTACAAGCTGGTGTGAGGACACGGAGTCAAATAAACAAAGCTTTGAGCTGTTTCGACACTCTTGTTGCTCCAATACAAGAGTATTGCTACTATTCATGTTTTATATCCCAGATGGAGCCAAATAGTGTTCTGAAGCTTTAGGCGATGAAAACTAGGTACAAGCAATGCAAGAGGAACTGTTACAATTCTAGAAGTTAGGAGTGTGGAAGCTTGTAGACCTACCTGAAAATCAGAAAGCTCATCATACGAAATGGGTCTTTAAATGCAAGCGAGACCATCGAGGGGTTATAGTTCGAAACAAAGCTCGGCTTGTTGTCAAGGGATTTACCAGCAAGAAGGGATAGACTACACAGAAGTCTACGCACCAGTAGCTCGCTTAGAATCTATTCCAATATTTCTTGCTTTTGCAGCATGGAAGGGATTTAAAGTCTATCTGTTGCATGTCAAATCAGCTTTTCTTTACGGAAAATTATGCGAGAAGGTGTACGTCGGACAACCACCGAGGTTTGTTGATCCACTCAACAAAAAGAAAACATATCTTCTTGATAAAGCTCTTTATGGTTTACACCAAGCCCCGAGAGCTTGGTACGAGACGTTATCGCATCTCGTGGGAAACGGCTTTGTCAGAGGAACTACGGATAGTACTCTATTCACTAGAGAAGTTGGTAGTCATCTAATTGTCGTTCAAATCTATGTGGACGACATCATCTTTGGATCAACGAATGATAGTCTTTGAAAGGAGTTTGAGGGCATCATGGAGAAGAAATTTGAAATGTCTTCGATGGGCGAAATGAAATTCTTCCTCAGATTGCAAGTGGATCAACTTCCAGATGGTATTTTCATTCATCAGACCAAGTACGTGCACGACATCTTGAAGAAGTTTGATATGGAAAGCTCGAAGCCGTTATCTACTCCTCTTACTCTTAATCACGGGATTTGGATTGGCGAAACTGGAACCAAAGTTGATGAGACGCTCTAAAGATCAATGATAGGATCGTTGATGTATCTGACGGCATCGCGCCCAGATATCATGTATCATGCCTGCCTATGCCCTAGATATCAATCAAGCCCGAGAATTTCACACATGTAGATCGTGAAACGAATCTTCAGATACTTGAAGGGATGCCCAAGCACCGGCTTGTGGTACCCGAAGAATGAATTTTGATCTTGCAGGATACGCTGATTCTGATTTTGGTGTGGATAAGCTGAATTCAAAATCAACTACAGCGAGATGCCAGTTCTTCGGAACAAGAATAGTAACCTGGCAGTATACGAAACAGACTACGGTCTGTGAAGGTGAGTATATCTCAGCCTCCAGCTGTTGTTCACAAATTCTGTGGATACAACAGCAGACGAGAGACTATGGTCTACAATTTCTCGACACTCTGTTGTATGTTGATAATAAGGCAGCCATTGATATAACTAAAAATCCGGTTCATCACTCATGCACAAAACACATTGAAATTCGTTATGACTTCATTCGTGACTGCTACAAAAAGAAGTTGGTGCTAATAGAAAAAATAGACACCGACGAACAAAAGGCTGATTTTTATACCAAACCATTTTCTTTATCACGGTATAAATACTTGTTAAGAATTTATGGTATGAAAAAATTGCTGACAGGTGCGGACGCGGAGGTTGAATACGGATCGGATGACGAGTTCGCGTGATCCACATTGGTTTGTCTATATCTTTCTAGTTTAGAATTTTATTAAAAATTAAAATACAAAAAGATGTTTTTGATTTTAGGGGGAGAAATGTTAGAGAAAATACAAAAGCATTTAAAAATTTTAAAATCCAAAAACATATGAAAAATGCAAAAAGTACAAAAACATTGAAAAGGACAAAAAAAATTCAGTGTCACAAAAGGGAAATGATAGTACATTAGTGGACTATCACAGTATGCTAAAGAAATATAAAGTTTAAAAGTGATAAACAAGTCTTACTGTGGATGTGTCAATAGGCTTAAGACGTCCAGTAAACTGTTTTCGAGATATAAACTAAATTTTACAACTGCTTAATCTTGTGGATTAACATATCTTGGATATATGGACTTAGTACTCCGAAATTTCATTTGAGAGATTGCCCGATTCTGAAATACGAGGTCTTTATAGATAGTTGATATCTGGGGTATTATACAAGTTCTTCTGATTTTGCGAAAGCAATAACCTAGAACTTATATAATACTTTCGCAATAAACCCTAAAGCTGTATGCAATCTTGAAAATTATTGAAAGATCTAATCATTTGCAGCGATGAAAAGATTCCTTAAATGGAATATACCTTAAAGTCGAGTCTTCATCTCTTTGTCTGAACGATAGTACTAACCTGAGCTCTCAAGGTCTCGCAAAACCCAGATACAGATATCAATTACACTATATTCACCTATAAGATGAAATCGAGGGAATCTTGATGCGGGAGTATATTCAAGAAGTGGGAACCGCAGATAAGTCAAGTTTCATAAATCATACCTTAACATATCTTGAAACAGTTGAGAAACGTGGTAAAGTTTAAGTGGACAAACATATCGACAATCTAGGTAAACGAGTTTAAAACTTAATGTCTTATAAAGGTCAACGGTACTTGTGATAAGTCTCATACAACTGATATGATCCTTTGACACGAATTCACAAAAATATGTCTGTAAATATGTTTGTACATAGTTTACTTTGTTCTGTACATAGTTTATCTGCTTTATAGATTAAAACCAAAAAGATTTTCAGTGTGTTTTAGCAAAAACTTACAAAAATACAAAAAGATTTTGTTTCTACATTGTTTTCAGCAAACCAATGTTGGAGAACGGATCTTCGGAGTCTTGTAAGGTGCAATAACTATTGGGAATCTCTTTGACAACGGGTTGGGAGCTAATCTGTAAATTATGAAAAGCCAAAACGATATAAAGTTCATTAATTTGAAACTTTAATTTTGAAAATATCAACAGTTTGTTCGTAACAGGTCAAACCGGGGTCATTAACTTTGACTCGGCAGATAAATCGGTTAACCAAGGTCATTAACTTGGACTTGGTCAACTGAGTGGATTTTCATAACTGGTAAAAGTTGGAAAATTCAGGGGTTAAAATTGCAAAAAAATTTAAAAATATGAATTTGTGTTTGGCAAGTTCGGCCGAACTTGCTAAACTGAATCAAGTTTATCATTTAAAGCAAGTTCGACCGAACTTGTAGATGGTGGATGTTTATTTAAAAGCTAAGTTCGCCCGGACTTGAATGGGCCTGTGTTCTGGGCTTAACAAGTTCGCCCGAACTTGCCAGGATATAAGTACCAAGCAAGTTCGGCCGAACTTATTCATCTGCTACATACACCCTCTGAGCGAACTTAAGACTTTTGAGAGAATTTGTGATTTTGGCTTGATCATACCGTCATACTGCCCAAATTTCATTTGATATTGGTTATTTGCACACCACTATTAATGGCCGAGGTGTGTCTTTGACATTTGATCTGTGATTTGAACATTATTGGAACATATCAGATTTGAAATGTTAAAATTGATAGATCAAGGATAATTTGGACAAAATTGATCATAAAAACTTGATCTACAACATTAATCGACCATGAAAATGATTGGAATTTGTTTAAAATGAACTGATTTGTGTTTAACATGTTTGAATTGTTGACGAAGATGACAAGTTCGGCAGACCTTGTTATCAAGCTCGACCGGACTTGTTAACAAAATAATAATAAGAATCTGAGCAACTCAAGTTCGACCGAACTTACACTTAAAAATTGAATTTTTTTAAATTACAAGTTCGACCGAACTTAGGTATTTTGAATGATATGATAAGATATAAGTTCGCCCGAACTTATGTTTGAAAATTGTTGAACATGTGTATTACATGTTCGGGCGAACTTGACAAATTCAGAAAGTTATAACACACATCAAGTTCGCCCGAACTTGATGAAAGTGTTTGAAAATTTTGTAACTTTTTATTGCATTACGTGCTAATTGTTTTGCGTCGTTTTTCAGGCTTAAGTACCAGCAAGGGTAATCTCTATGGATTTCTTGAAATTCCATAACACGTGTATCACGCTCGACAAAATGATATGTCCATTGGTGAAGGATTACGACAGTATTCTGAAGTTTCTTAAGGAATGTCCTATTCATAGAGCAATCACGGAGCGCACAGTGTCGTATAGATCTCATATATACCATTTCTGGATGAACGTAGAGCTCAGCGATGATAAGAAGTCTATTATTTCATCTGTACAAGTCGGGAATGAAGTCAAATCAATCACTATTACTGAACACGATATTCGACGGATCCTATAGTTTAATGATCACAAAGATGATCCGATATTTCTTGATGAGAAGATGGTTCGAGGTTGTTTTTATCGAATGGGTTACAAGGGGAGCGTGAACAAGCCGACACTAAAGAAAGGGGAAGTGCCTAATCCTTACAAGCTCCTCATGCATGCAATCATACATACTTTCAGTCACCGCAAGGCAGGTCTAGATGATGTTCAGGATTACATGGCCTGTATGGCAACGACACTGATTTTGAAGAAGCCGTTCAACTACTCAAAGCTTGTGTTTACTCTTATGTCAAAAAACATGGATGATTCGAGATTATGTTTATATCCGAGGTTTGTGCAAATGCTGCTAGATGAGAAATTCACAAACATCGCACGTGATCCAAATGATGTGTTATATTTAAGTTACCTTGACGATACAACGGTGAAGAAGTTGTTAAAGTTTCAAAAGCAAGCATCAGCACTAGTTGCTAAACCAATATTTGGAGCTACCAAAGATTCAAATTATATTGTGCCGCCAGAGCTACAAGGATCAGAGGATAGAGATCAGAGCTTAGTCATTAAATAGTTTATCAATATAACAGTGCTAAGCACTGATAGTTAGTATTAGCAGTGTTTGTAGTTAGTTACATTTAGTTTCCTGTCACTATCAACCCTGACGTCATCAAAGATGCTCAATGGATAGATAGTTTAGTATAAATAGTGAAGGTCCGTGATCAGGCGGTTCTGGACGGAAGTTAGTGGATAAACATAAATTGATTCGATAGAATGTTATTACAGAACGGAGTAGAAGTAGAATGCAACGGAAGTCTTCATTCATACCGAAAGAGTATACATCTTTATAAGTCCAGCTACCGGAGTTCCTGGAGAGAATCCGCAACACCTCCTCGTAGGGATGCCAAAAACTTAAATGACAAATGAACAACACACCTATATATAGGGAGACAAGTTCGCTGGAGTGTATGGAAGTTCGGGCGAACTTGACATCAACATGCACTTCTCAAGCGAACTTGGCCTTTTATAGTCAAGTTCGGGCGAACATGACTAAAGGCACATCAAGTTGGAGCGAACTTGACCAATACAGGTCAAGTTCGGGCGAACTTGTTCCCTTTTACACTATAATCTTCGTATTTCGGTCGTATGTTCGATTCTAACCTATACAATATTCAACACACGCTCAATCTAGCCTATTCACAAGTGACGAACACAATAGTGCATCAATAGATTCTCCCTTGTTCGTTACTGTCGAAGCTTGATCTTGAACTTCAAAACTTTGAGCCGTGTTTGAATATTCTCTGCAACTTCAATCAAGGTGTCTGCCGATGTCGTCGAGACGCGTCAACAGATTCCCCCTTAATTGATGATCCGGGTTTGCATTAACAACTTTCAAAACCGCTGAAATCTGCAGTTCAGATCTTATGTTGCGTGGTTTCCGACTCCTCTGATTTACTTGACCGACAAATTTTCTCGAATAACCACCAACTTGAACCTAATCAATGCAGCAGCTTCTCCATTTCGACGATAACCGCATCCAAGTTCAGTTTTTGAATAAGCATTGAGCACCAAAAGTTTATTCCGCACACTCCTAAAGTATAAAAACTCAACCGGCAATTGATATCAACTTCGAATCACCGCATCGGAAAACTTCAAATCAACGAATACCCTCGAAAATCCTAAATCCCGATTTCCGTAATCGCAGTTAAGCACCCTACAGAAAGATTTGATCAGCAAATCGGTAATCTGCTCAATCAGCAAATCTTCATCGGAAACCGATAATCTGGTAACGCATCGAATCTGAGAATCACACGTCCGTAATCAGAATCACATTCTTCTTCTTCAGTCACAATGACAAATGTATAACTATCTCTGCTGAACATGGCGCCTTGAAATTACAAAACATCCCTATTTCCGGCTTACCCAATCAAAATAGCTCATTTGCTTTTCAGAGTTAATGATAAGCAGTCGTGTATGCACCAACCCCACATCGGAGATCAGGACCTAAATCCTACATCCCTTAAGCATCAACCTGTATCACAATCTGAAAAATCTGAACTTCCTGTGATCACAGAATCCCAAATATATAATCTCTTTCATCAGCAACTGGTATACACAGCTTTATCCGGAAGATCCGATCCCATAAATCATCTTCTTTAATCATGGTACCACGTACAACCCGGGGCAACTGAAACTACAGAGCATCACTATCTCCTGGCGGTTAGTCCAGTCAATAGTTCATGTGCAATGCAGAGTTAAAGATAGGCAGTCGTGTGTGCTTCCAAACCATAAGCGCAACTCAGGTGTCAATCCACAACCATGACCTCAGAATCTGATAAACAACTCCTCCAAGACTCAGTTATGTAACCACCCACTTTCAAAATAGATATCAATTTGAAATACCCAATGAATCTCAATCCTCTGCATTTCATGATAATCTGCAATCGGTAACCACCCGGATACTGTTGCAGTAGTCACAAATTTCAAAAATGCCGGAATCTTCAAATATTTAAAATTTTTTATTCCCCTCATTTTTGCAAATTTTGACCATACTAAAAATTTTCACTGAAATTCCCCCTGAAATCCGGAACTTCCAGTTTTTAACAAATGCGGATTAACGTTTAGGCCCATTACTAGTCACGACACCCAAATGATCATTGTTCTGCATCGGTATCAATGACTCTCCCGTTATCTTCAAAATTCTTTGACCGTATCACCAAATCTATACTCTGAAGCTCTAGACGGTTTCACTGAAATTCCCCCTGAAATCTTGAAAAACCATGTTAAGTTCGGGCGAACTTGACCTCGACAGGTGAATTTCGGGCGAACTTGGTCCCCCAAATCAGCCATTTTTCACATTTTTCGATCCAAAATCCTTATTTCTTCGAATTTCGAGATGATTACACCATAGATCTGGTCGAAATTGGTTTTCTAACAATCCTATCCATTCAATTTTGGATTTTATCTGTGGATTGTAGGTTTATTTCATGATTTACGTCTAAAACCCCACCTAATGTCCATAAATGACCAAATTTATGAGCGTAGGTGATAACCATAGCTCTGATACCAATTGAAGGTCCGTGATCAGGCGGTTCTAGATGGAAGTTAGTGGATAAACGTAAACCGATTCGGTAGAATGTTATTACAG
This sequence comes from Scalesia atractyloides, assembly GCA_947069175.1. NCBI lineage: Eukaryota > Viridiplantae > Streptophyta > Magnoliopsida > Asterales > Asteraceae > Scalesia > Scalesia atractyloides. The sequence goes on from CAMTDV010000015.1 coordinate 38,199,357, forward strand.
AAAGGAGTAGACACAGAATGCAACGGAAGTCTTCATTCATACCGAAAGAGTGTACATCTTTATAAGTCTAGCTGCCGGAGTTCCTGGAGAGAATCCGGCAACACCTCCCCGTAGGGATGCCAAAAACTTAAATGACAAATGAACAACACACCTATATATAGGGAGACATGTTCGCTGGAGTGTATCGAAGTTCGGGCAAACTTGACTATGTCAAGTTCGACCGAACTTGACATCAACATGCACTTCTCAAGCGAACTTGGCCTTTTATAGTCAAGTTCGGGCGAACTTGACTAAAGGCACATCAAGTTCGAGTGAACTTGACCAATACAGGTCAAGTTCGGTCGAACTTGTTCCCTTTTACACTATAATCTCCGTATTTCGGTCGTGTGTTCGATTCTAACCTATACAATATTCAACACATGCTCAATCTAGCCTATTCGACAAGTGACAAACACAATAGTGCATCAACAAATAGGTAACTTGTGTAACAGTTTAACTTTGTCTATTAAAAGATCAACTCTTGTATATCATGTTCTCTGCATTTTCTTACTACCAAGCTTTAATTGCAAAGGCTGAGGGGGAGTTTGTGAATCACATGCGAGTTTACCAACTTGAAAGAATGATGATGATGAAAACAAACGACCATTGCTTGTAGTAAAAGTTTTCCATCTATTTCCGCTGCAAATCTCTTTTAAAACTCAATCATTTTCCATTTTTGAAACAAAACTATAAGTAATTCAAACTTAGATCCTAACAATTGGTATCAGAGCTTGATTCATCAAATTCGATCTAACAATCGATTTGATTCGAACAGATCAGCTCCCTGCTATTTAGCTTGGTTGTTTTTTCTTGATAAACAGAGTTTTATTACGTTCAAAGTTTTTAAAACATAAATCTGTGTAAAATCAACTGAAAATGTCTCAAAACACACAGGATGCCAACTCTGGATCCTTATTCAAACCCTCGATGCTCAAAAGAAATGAATATTTCATTTGGCAACGAAGAATGGGTCATATCCTTGCTCAGCAAAACACCGGTTGCTGGAGATCTGTTGCTTATGGACCTCACGTTCTGATGGTTCCAAGCATAGAGGATCCAACTAAACAAGTGCCCAAAAATCCTGAAAACTTTTCGGAGCAGGATTTCCAGAAAATTGAATTGGATGCTAAGGCATTTAGCATAGTTGCTTTGGCCTTACCCAATGAGATTTATGCTGTCTACTCCATTGCAATAGTGCAAAGAAGTTATGGGATGCACTTAAAGAGCAATTCGGTGGGACTGAGGAAGTAATAGAAAGTAATAGAGAGTTCTAAATCAGTAGTATGAAACGTTTTGTCACTTGAAAGGAGAGTCTCTAACACAACAGTTCGAACGTTACAGTTGTCTCATCAGTGAACTTAGACTGGTTAACGTGGTTCTACCTAATTCGACTGTCAATAGTCGTTTCCTTAGATCGTTACAAGATAAGTGGGAGACTGTAGCTTATGTAACGAGAAAGTCTGTTGGGTTTAAAGATATGTCGTTGACACAACTTCATGGGATACTCCTCACTTATGAGAGAGAGTTAAACCATTAAAAAGAGTTGCAAGAATCCGGAAAAATGACTGATGATTACTCATTGGGCAATACAGCTCTTTTGGCCAAGAAGAGGGTTCTGGCAGCAGTAAGGACCAAAGTTATGATCACTATACATATATAACATCTGGTGGGAACTTTGGATCTGAAACATATGCACCCAACTATGCTTTCACTGCTATTGGGGAAAGCCAAACTTCTGACAATCTATCCTTTGAGCTGAATGATTTGTAACACTTTGCACCTTCTGATATTGAAGAAATTGATATTTTGCACCAACTGGCCCTATTGAGTGTTAGGGCTAGTAAATTCTATAAGAGATCTGGTAGGAAATTCCCAGGATTGCATGGGGGGTTGAAGGTTGGGCTGGATAAATCAAAAGTCAAGTGTTATAAGTGTAATAGGTTAGGACACTTTGCCAGAGAATGCAGGTCTCAAAATTCTGGACCAATAGTGACTCTTCCTGGCCCTAGACCTCAGCACACACAAAATACTGTTCATTATTCCCAATATACCCCTGCTCAACATGTTCAAAACACTGCCCACTTTGCAAATTCTGCTACTACTATTCCGGTGCATTATGTTCAGTCCACTGCTCCACAACTTCAATATGTTGAGGCACCATCACATCCTCAAGTGCATGTACAACAAGCACCTATTGTCACACAATCTGCTCAAACCACTGCTAGTCCAGCAGAGGTTGGTCAACAGAGCTTTTTCACACAAAGTTATGTTGACTGGAGTAGCTTGCCTGAGGATTTGACTGATGAGAACTTTGCTTTAATGGCCAAAAATGATGTTGAACTAGAATTTTGTTTAATGGCCTTAGAGACAATTGCTGAAGGTGTTGAATCTGTGGAGTTAGTGTCAAAAACTAATGAAGTTCAAGTTTGTGATGAAACAGTTGTTTCAAGTGAAGAAGAGAAAATGCTACTGATGAGGAAAAGAACTCTCCTGCTGATCCATGGAATGTTGATGTGTGTGAAGATGAGTGTGATTGTGCTCTCATGGCTGATACAAAGGTATCACCTCAGATCCTTAAAGATATATGTTCTGACAAATGCATCATTGCTTTGCTAACATTAAGTAGGTGAATGAAAACCTGAGGAACAAAATTTTAGAAGATGAACTTAATTTTGAAAAACTGATTAAAGAGTTAAAATCAAAGTTAAGTGAAAAAGATTCTGAAATGAGTAGCTTGAGACATGAATCAAGCATAACAAAGGATCAACTCCAAACTATGGTAGAAAAATACCAAGTTTGTAAAAAGGAGTTAGAAGAAACCCAAAGCACTTGTGAAAAATGGGTTGAGTCCTGCAAAGGTTATGAGATTATGCTTGATGCTCAGATCAAGAGCAACATTAAGTTTGGTGTAGGTTTTAGAACCTATGATCAAAATGAGAAAAATGTTGCTAAAATTGATTCTGAGTTGGTTGAAATAATCCCAACAAATTTGGCTGGTGAAGAAATAAAAATCACACATAAATCTAGAAACAAAATTGTTTTGGAAAAAAACAGAGGTTTCAACAAAAGATAAAGAAATTGAAAAATATCAGTTTAAACCAACCTGGTCAGATGAATGTGATATTTTAGAAAACTTCAAGCCAATGGACTTTATAACCTTCGATGGTATTAAAGCCCCAAAAGCACTAGTGATCCCTATCAAAGATGTACCAGCAGAGGTCACAACCACTGCTGATAAAAAGTCTGATAGGAAAAGAAGAGTAAAGATTAAAAACTTGTTTTGTGAATTTTGTGAAAAGAGAAATCATGTGGCTGCAGATTGCTTCTTTTAAAAGCCTATGACATTAACAAAACTTGTGTTATCAAAAATTCTTCAAGATGCACCATCTGCAACAAAACAAATCACTTAACTCAAGAGTGTGCCTATCTCAAAAACTATGAGCAAAAGGTAAATGAGATCAAGGCAAAAGCATTAGATAGAGAAGGTTCAAGTTATGCTAGAAATAAATCTAAGCAGAGTTTTGAACCAATTGAAACATCTGTTACAAAAGCTTTAAACAAAACCTCTGTTCCTAGAGAGGTGCAAGTGACAGATGCCCCACCATCAAACTCATTTCCAAGAGGGTATGGCCAACCAGCCTATAAAACGGTTCCTCTTACTTATGAAGGATACAAAAAGCCTTCAAAGCAAAGAGTGAATAAGCATCCCCATGGATACAATCATCTGATAGGAAATGATCAAGAGTAGATGTTACAAGAAAATATCCAAACCACTGACCATTGTCCTAGACTTGAGACTGGACCATCTGTGACCCCATCCAAAACCATTTTGGCTTTGGAGACCTATGTTAACTGATCTATTTACTTGATGTGCAGGGACCCTCTACTTGCCTTGATAGCTTATGGTATGTAGATAGTGGAGGTTCCAGGCACATGACAGGATGTAGAGCCCTTCTCAAGGACTTCATGGCTCATGGGGAAAGGTTTTAGGGTCTGAGTCGGTTCTGATTGGGAAACTCAAGTTTGAAAATGTGAACTTAATTGACAATCTGAAATTTAACCTGCTGAGTGTCTCACAAATGAGTGAAGAGGGTATGGATCCTTCTTCACCAAGAAAACTTGTCAAATTGTGGGACTAGAGGTTGTTAAAAAGATTGATCAAATCATTGCTAAGAGCAAAGCACAACTCACTACACACAGAAGTGGGAATGTGTATGTGGTAGATATGCTAAAAGATAATCCTATGTCTGGAACATGCTTATTCTCAGTTGCTTCAAGCATAGAGACTGAGTTATGGCATCGTAAACTTGGACACACAAATCTTAAAACTATCACTACACTCTCAAAACAAAGTCTTGTAAGAGGTTTGCCTCACAAGCAATTTTCCTGTGAAGAACATTGTGTTTCCTGCTTAAAAGGAAAACAACATAAAAGTTCTTTAAAATCAATTGAAGAGTTCAAAACAAGTCAGTGTTTACAATTGCTTCACATGGACTTATTTGGCCCAATGCAAATCATGAGCTTAAAACACAAAAGGTATTGCCTATTAATAGTTGATGATTTCTCTAGGTTTACATGGACCTTCTTTCTCCACTCTAAGGATGAAACTACAGTCATTTTGCAAACTTTGTTAAACAAGTAGAAAAGCAATTTGATCTCCAGTAAAAATCTTTAGGAGTGACAATGGAATAGAGTTTAAAAATAGGGTGTTGGATGCTTTTTGTGAGTCAAAAGGAATTGTTAGACAATATAGCATTCCAAGAACTCCAGAACAAAATGGGGTGGTTGAAAGGAAAAATAGAACTTTAATTGAATCAGCAAGAACTATGCTAGCAGACTCTGGTTTACCCTTGTCTTTCTGGGCCGAGGCTGTAAACACTGCTTGCTATGTTCAAAACAGAGGTTTGATTAACCCAGGCATCAAAAGTCTGCCTATGAGATTTTGATTAAAATCAAACCTTTGATTTCCTATTTTAAAGTTTTTGGCTGTCCATGCTTCATTTTGAACTTAAAAGATTCTATATCTAAGTTTGAAGCCAAAATTGATTGTGGTTATTTTCTGGGATACTCAACCACTGCTAAAGCCTACAGAGTTTTTAACTCTAGGACAAAGTGTGTTGAAGAAACTTTGAATGTGAAGTTCAATGAACTTTCATCACTGAAAATCTCAGCAAATCCTGCAGAGCTTTTTGATTTAGATAAATTCACATTTGCTGATGTTTCTATCAAGCTAGACAATGCAGTTACACCACAATCATCTAGAGAAGATCAAGATCAAGAATATGACTGTGTGCTTCCACAAACAAAAGTCAATTCTTCCAACAGAGGATCAGGTGCCACAAGCTCTTGTGTAAACTCTGCCACTTCTGGGTCAACAGTATTTGATCCTCAAACCTCTGCCAGTTCACAAAATCAAACATCTGTTGATAAAAGTCCTACAATTGGGCAACAAAATCATCAGAATGTTACCTCTATACCCCCAATACCACCACCTCCATTTACATCAGAGGCTGATACTTCAAACTTACCAGCAGAGGTTAGCTCAGATGATACACATTTGCAACCCTCACCTCAAAATGCTATTGTTCCATACCAAGGTGACTTGATTTATCTCAAAAGCCATCCATCAGATCAAGTTATTGGCAACATTAAATATGGGGTGCTCACACGGAGCAAATCCCAAAATATTTGTCTTTTTGCTGGTTTTCTATCACTCACACAGTCAGTCAAGTACCAAGAGGCACTAAAAGAAAACAGCTGGGTAGAAGCCATGCAAGAAGAATTCCTTCAGTTCAAGAGATAACAAGTTTGGGAGCTTGTGCCACTTCCAAAAGATGCAAGTCCAATTGGCACAAAGTGGGTCTTCAAGAACAAAACTGATAAAAGGGGTATTTTTATCAAAAACAAAGCAAGGCTCGTGGTTCAAGGCTACAGATAGGAAGAAGGTATAGACTATGATGAAACTTTTGCTCCTGTAGCAAGGTTGGAAGCTATTCGCCTGTTCTTAGCTTTTGCTGCTAACCACAACATAAAGGTGTATCAAATGGATATAAAGAGTGCATTTTTGTATGGAAAAATCAAAGAAGAGGTGTATGTTTGTCAACCTCCAGGCTTTGTAGATGCATTCCATCCTGATCATGTCTACAAGCTCAACAAAGCATTGTATGGCTTGAAGTAAGCACCAAGAGCCTGGTATGAAACTCTATCCACTTTTCTCTTATCCATAGGGTTTACTAGAGGTAAAATAGATAAAACCCTATTTTTAAAATGGAAAGGAAAAGATTTGATTCTTGTCCAAATTTATGTGGATGACATCATTTTTGGATCCACAAGCACTGCTATGTGTGAAGAGTTTCGAAAACTCATGGCAGCAGAGTTTGAGACGAGTGCAATGGGTGAGCTCCAATTTTTTCTTGGTCTCCAAGTTAAACAATTGCAAAATGGTACATTTATCCATCAAAACAAGTATGTGAAAAAACTGCTTAAAAAGTTTGATATGGATGATTGTAAACCATGTAGCACACCCATGGCAACCACCAAGCTAGTCACCATTGATGGTAAAGATGACCTTGTTGATCAAACTCTTTATAGTAGCATGATTGGGTCTTTATTGTACCTAACTGCATCAAGGCCAGACATCATGTTTGCAAAATGTGTTTGTGCCAGATCACAGGCATTACCTAGAAAGTCTGATCTTACTGCTGTAAAAAGGATATTCAGATATATAAAAGGTGCTCCCACACTTGGTATCTGGTATCCAGCTAATGGGAATATTGAGCTTTCAGGTTTTTCAGATAGTGACTTTGTTGGGTGCAAAACTACAAGGAAGTCCACATCAGGAGGATGTCAATTCCTAGGTGATTGTCTAGTGTCTTGGCAAAGCAAAAAGCAAGTTGCAGTTTCAACATCCATGCTGAGGCAGAGTATATTGCTACTGCTAGCTGCACTGCTCAACTCTTGTGGCTTCAAAACTAGTTGCTGGATTTTGGTGTAACTGCACTAAAGACTCCACTCAGATTGGACAGTCAAGCTGCTAAAAACATCATTAAAAATTCAATTTCTCACTCAACTACAAAGCACATTGACATCATACATCACTTTGTGAGAGATTGCTATGAAAAAAGTTTGATTTCTTTGCATCATGTCCATACTTCAGATCAGTTGGTAGATGTTTTAACCAAGGCATTGAATACATCTACCTTTGAAAACTTGATCTCAAGAATTGGAATGCTAAACATGGATTAAAAACAATTTTCTTGTAAATCCATCCATACATAGAATCAAAATGTTTTTAGAAAATCAAAAACTCATCCTTAAAAATAGTTCAAATTGAATTTTTCAATAAATCTTTAAAAGTCTACTCATAACACCTGTTTGCTCAAAACCTCTGATAGGCTTCAAAATCTTATCCATTATTAAAGTGTATCCTCTGACTTCCAGTTTTACCACTTGTTTCAAAACACTGATAGTTATCCGCTGATAGTGTTAAAAATCATTACTTTTCTCATCAGAGGTTATACGTGGCCAGATGTTAGCCATCAGATCTTGCAACAGATGCCATGTCATCGTTAATGTTTCAAAACCCTGTAAAAACCCTGTTTTATCCCTCACCAGTGTTTACCCTAAAACTGTGTTGATTTCAAAAATCTCAAAACAGTTTTCTCTCTAACACCATGGCTCCCAAATCAAAATCTTCAAAGAAATCCACTCAAGAACTTCCACCTTACACTCTCATAATCAAAACCCACATAATTACACCGCCATACTTGAAGCAAACGACGCAAATACTCGCTATCATCCAATGATTCGAATTTTGCAAAAGTAGAAATTCAAGCACATGTTGGAAGTCAAAGCCCCAATCTACATTGATTCTCTTCGTGACTTCTGGAATAATGCTAAGGTTCACTCAACTGCTGCTGGTGTTCCTTATACAATAATATCAAGAGTAGGGGGAGTGTTGATGCAAATTAGCCCCAATCGATCTCTCAAGTTTTCAAGTTAAATGACATAGAACATCCTCTGTCATTTCCCCTCAATGAGATCCAAGCAGAGTTTCTGGAAAGAGGTTATGAAGGCCAGATGAAAGGTATGACCATCTTTAAACCTAACTCTCCTACTGAGATAAGATTTCTTTCACACAATTCTAACTTGTCTCTCAGCAAAAACCACTGCTTTCAATGAAATTCCATTGAACATGCAATATCTGGAGTATGCAATTTTAACTGACACAGATTTTAACTACTCCCAGATCTTGTTCAACGATCTTGTGCATAATTTTCAAAATATTATAAAAAGAAAAGCTTTTTTTATTCACCCATGGTTCCTGAGTGTTTACTTACAAGATCAAATCAAAGGTCCTGAAAGTAAAAAAGGCATTGTGACAAACCTAGGCCGCCTCAATCATGAAACCTTCACCAGAATAACAAACCAAGATAAAGTTGCGAAAACACAAGTAGAGGAGGTTGAGCAAGTTTTACCTGAACAAAATGTTCAAACTCAACCTCTTGCTACTGAGCCCACTGCTCTTGGTGATCAGGGCACCACAACCGCTGCTCTAAAACCCACACCAAAAATCCTCAAAAAGAAAACCAAAACACTTCCCAAAAAGCCCACCAAACCCAAAAAGGGTCCTCTAGAAGATGAGATCCCAGAGGTTAACCCAGTGACAACACAAAGTCACAAACCACTGCTGCTACTTCTTCATAGCAGATGGTTCAAAGATCTCCAACCGGCTTTGAAACTCTTCCTTCTTCCTCACAAAAGGAAAAGGTTGTAGACACAGGGACACCAGATTATGAAGCTCTAGATCCACTTGGTTCTATCTTCCACAACCCCTCTCCCAGGGCACTGTCGCTTTCTATACGACCAATGACTACACTTCCACCTACTATGTTACCTTTGCTGAATGCAATTGAATTAGACCAGACAAAAACCAGCACATCTCAACAACCTATTACTGAGAATATACTTCATCAAGAGGCTTGGTCTGACTTTTTATTCATTGCTAGCTCACCAGCACTTGAAGAGGCTACATCCCTTGGGTTACATTTAACCCTTGGTGATAGTTCAACTCAAGCAGCCACTACAATTGCTGAACTCCCAAGTTCTCAGTTGGATAGTGGTTTCATTAATAAGACTTGGTTGAAGGCAACCACTATTGAGGCAACAATTGTTACCTCTATTGTGGGAAGTCCCCAGTTCCAAGACAAAGGGGCATCTACGGTTGAAGCTGGTCCTAAAACCACTGCTAATGATACCATCGATACAACTACCATGTCTGGTAGGAGTTCAGATGATCCTATTAAATTAGGTGATGATCTAAAATATCAGGATTTGACGGAGAGAGTTACTACGATAGAAAATTATGTGGATGAAATCTAAAGTTTACTGAAGCAGATGATAGCTACAAAAAGTCAACCCTCTGTTCTATCCACTGCTGATCTCAAAGAAGCTCTTAACCCTTTGTTTCAACATCAACAACATTATTTGGATATACAACACAAGCACCAGATGAATGATGTTAGAAACATGGCTGAATCACGGTATCAAGACACTGCAGTAGATATTAAAGCCATCAAAGCTCATCTACTCACAACCACTGGCCATGCACCTCCAACGGCTATCTTTGTTACAACAGATGAAGCCAAAAAGGGGGAGAAACCTTTGGGAAACAAAAAGCTGAAAGTAGATGATGATAAGGCCAGGGCTACTTTAAATATTCCAAGGCCTGATGGTTCAAAGAAGAAAGATTTAACTTATGAAATTGTGGCCAAGGCAAGGGCTAGTCACAAGAAGACAGTGATTGAGGAGAGCAGAGTGTTGGTTGAGAAAAAGATTGAACAGCAAAAAGAAAAAGGAAAGGTTGGTACTTCATCAAAGAAGATACCTGCTAGAAAAGCTAGGCAACCAACAACCACACCTCATAAAACTAAGCCTGAAACCAATCCAACCATCAAAACCTCTGCCTCTCAAAAACCTATCACATCTTCAAAACCACAACCCACATCCACACAAGCAGATGTTACAACATCTGTTGTATCAACATCTGTTAATACAACAAAGGTTGCAACAGATGCAACTCTATCAACTGCCATGATCACTTTTCCCACATCAACTCATTCATTATCCACACCACCTAAGATCCCACAACCACCATCACCCACTTTAAGGTTTAAAAGGAGAAAGATCACAAAAGTGATAAATGATGATGAGTTTCCTGCACCTCTTCCACTATCATCACAACGAATGACCTCCACATCAAAGCTTACAACATCTTCAACTCTTGAAGTTACTCCTGCAACAAAGCTATATCCTCTTGATTTACCAGCAGTCAGGAAAGAGATCCTAAGTTTCTTTTCAGAGGATGACCTTGACAAAAGAACAATCCTATCCCTTGATGGCTATCCAGGACCTGCAAATGTTGATGATTATCTGGAATTGAAACGGAAGCAAGCAGAGGATATTGCCAAAAGATAATCAGCTGGTAAAAGTGATAGAGAGATACAGATTGGCATGTCCTTTCAACTAAGTAAAGCCAGCATCTTACAAGATTTTTTCAAGAACCTGAGCAATCAGTTGTTAGAAAGGGAAGATAAGCTGCTCAAGAGTGAACTCATTGAGTATATCATGGGGAAGAAGATGTATAAGGCAACAAGGGCACAGTTCAGGGTTGGAGCATAGATTAGCTAAGAGAAGAAATCAACAGAATGTAAGAAATGTTGAAAGACCCTTTCAAAAAGCCAACTCCTCCCAACAGGGATGTATACAAGAAAGATCTGACAGAAAGAGCCATGAAGTTGAAGAGAATGAAGAATGAACTAATTCAGAACAATTATGGGTCAAAGAATCAAGTGATGAGATGGGGTGAGGTCAGGGTGATAGACACTTACAAAAAGTTGGAAGAAAGGAGGAAAAAGGATCCATCCATGCCTCCTAAACCTGATTATTCAAAGGAAGATGCTATTCTCAAAGCCCAACTCTCTAAAAAGTCCAGTACAACATCTGCCCATTCCACACTTTCTCTGTTACACAGAAAAAGGCAAGGGGAGATGTCTGAAAAGACTGACAAAGAGTTTGAGGATACATTTATCAAAGAAGGTATATAGAACATGATTGATTATCCAACAGATGATTCAAGTGCCAAGCTGGCTAGAGATTTATCAAAAATAGCTCCTTCTCAAACCTCAGCAATAAAAGCTCCTTTAAGAAAACCTTCAGACCCAAAAATTCTAAAGTGGAAGGTCGACAAAGACACCCATGAATTGACACTGCTCAAGTCTGATGGTAATGCCACTAAACTATCTATGGAAGCTGCTTATGGGCTTACAATAGAAGACTTCCAAGAATTATTATGTTTAGAGCTACAGAAGGATGCTGATGACATAGAATCTCTTAACTTTGAACTTCAATTCAAATGTCAAATAAGAGAATTCTTCCTGAGGAATAAAGACCAAGAATAAAGTGTTTTTGGCATCATCTGTTCCAGGGGGAGATTGTTGGGATTGTACCCTATGAAAAGAACAGATGATACAAAGCCAAATAACACTTTCCGAGCTTTGGTTACACTATCAGAGGTTACAACCTCTATTGTACAAACAATGCCTTCCCTAAAGACTGCTCTTCTATCATCTGTCTTCACAAAGTTGCAAAGGTCTGCCAGAGCTACAAGGATCAGAGGATAGAGATCAGAGCTTAGTCATTAGGTAGTTTATCAATGTAACAGTGCTAAGCACTGATAGTTAGTATTAGTAGTGTTTGTAGTTAGTTACATTTAGTTTCCTGTCACTATCAACCCTGACGTCATCAAAGATGCTCAGTGGTTAGATAGTTTAGTATAAATAGGTAACTTGTGTAACAATTTAACTTTGTCTATTAAAAGATCAACTTTTGCATATCATCTTCTCTGCATTTTCTTACTACCAAATTTTAATTGCAAAGACTGAGGGGGAGTTTATGAATCACATGCGAGTTTACCAACTTAAAAGCATGACGATGATGAAAACAAACGACCAGTGCTTGTAGTAAAAGTTTTCCATCTATTTCCGCTGCAAATCTCTTTTAAAACTCAATCATTTTCCATTTTTTAAACAAAATCTACAAGTAATTAAAACTCAGATCCTAACAGTCTGCTACTATGTCATCGACAAAGGCCATAGTATCTCCACAGATAAAGGGTAAGAAGAAAAAGAAAGCCTAGAAACCAGTTAGTAAACAATACAAGAGTAAGCTGAAAAGCGCAGAAGTTACACAAGAAACTTCTGGCGCACAGGAGAGAGGAGTTACACAAGAACCTCCTACACAAGAACCTGCTATTGTTGTTACAAGTGAAACTAAACGTCCAGGAGTCACACAAGAACCTCCTATTGTTGTTACAAGTGAAACTAAACGTCCAGGAGCCACATAAGAACCTCCTGTGTCTGGATTATTGGAAGTACCTGTTATTCAATCTCCTGTTGCTCCAACGACTTCACATTTTAAAAGTTCTACTCCAAAGAAGACTACACCACAGACTGCCACTCCAAAGTCTACTCCAGGGCCTAATATGTTTGGTGATATGCAGAATGATCCAATAAGTCTTCAAGATCTGAATGATTTCTTTCCAGAAATGAATGTTGAACTTCTTGAAAAGCGTGTAAAGGTGTTAGAAGAAAAAGTTCAACAAAATGAAGCAGAAAAAGCAGAGTTGATAAAGAAAGTAAATCAAAGTTCTGTAGAAAAAGAGATGTTGGACAATAAAGTAAAGGTGTTAGAGAATGAACGAGAATACATCAAAGCCTTAATTGAAAGTTTGCAAGACGCAAATGAGAAATTGCAAACAGAGATTGCTGATTTGAAGTCAATCCAAGCCCTAAATGATTGAAGATTCAACAGGATGCAGAAAGTTTTATCTTACACCCTGGGTATTGACTTCATGTCTGAATATGATTGTCTGGATCGACAGGAAGCTAAGGAAAAATATGAAAAAAGAGTTAGCTGCAAGTGGCAAAGGTAAAGGTATTGAGGGTGAAGCCTCTAAATCATTTGAAGCTGCAGAGAAGTCTATTGATGATGTTGTGATAGCTTCTGAGGCCGATATTCCAAAGGTTGATGAATCTGTCAAGCCTTCTGATCCTATCATTGCTTCTGAAGATAAAGACGATGAAGAAGCAGAGAAAGAGGATAAAGAGGATGATGAACAGAAAGATGATTCTGATTATGAAGATTAGAATGTTGCTGATGATGACGATCAGGGAGTAGTTGGTTTTAGAATCAGTGAAAGAAAAGTTTCTGATGACATTGATTTTTCTTCTTTAATGGACGATGAATCAAATAAGATGGATGATCAGATTCAGGGGGAGTCAGGGCAGACAGGGCCATCAGATGATGTTGATATGGCGAATGTTGAAAGATTTGCAAATCCAGTTGCTGCAGTACCCTCTATGCCTTTAATGTTGATGCTTGAACATAATGTAGAGGAAGGCGAGTACGTGCATAACTATATGAAGGGAGATCTGGCAAATTTAATTGAAGTTGATGCTAAAAATCTAGAGTTTGACTTTGAAGAGGATGTGTTGAATGTTAACACTTTTGAACTGAATGATTATCTGTATGTTAGAAGATTTGAAGCTGATGAATATAACAGGGAGATTGTTGAAGATTGGTCTTCTGATGATAAAACAAATCAAACTGCGAAGTACGTCGGTCCTAATACATATAGTTTTCCTACATTTGAGGAGATGTACAAACAACTAGATGAAGATATGTTGAAAGAAAAGATTGAGGAATCAGTTCGAGAAGGTAAAGTACCAAAGCCGATGACGAAAGAAGAGATAGCTCAAGCAAAGAAGTGTTTGTTTAAAGAAATGCCGCGTGAACGTAAGTTTCGACGTCCTTTAGCATTCTTTACCAGAGACAAAGATGTGTCATTGGGGGATATTCTGAGTTGGGGTTGGTTCAAGGAGCTGAACGTATATGCAATCAAAAGGGAATTTGGAGTGCAATACTTCAAATATCTTGCTGATTTCAAGACTTTACCATATTGGGATGTTGAGGAGCTGGTTCAGACTGTGAATATTACATATCAGATGAAGTACATGGATCAGTTATTATGGAAGATGATCAAGTATGAAGCGGTAAAAGCATTTAACTATTGGAAGCCATTCATTCAAGGTCGCCGAATCAAAACAAACAAAAAGAAGGAGGAAAAAGACATAACTTTGATAATGAAGCGACCTAGAGCCATGAGAAACATGCCGTTGATGCCGATTGAGAAAAACTTCTATCCTTTGTTCAAGTGGGGGAAGAGAGATCCAACTACTTGTTATTGTGCTACGATTCAAAGCACACTTGGATATTTCGAAGGAAAGAGTTGAAATATTGGGATTTCAAGGTATGAGAGGATTTTGGAGAATGATCAGGATTCTAGATCCAATGTGGCTTGTTAATTGTTCCAGAGAAGATATTAAAACCTTGTTCTACAGCAAGATCGTATTAGAAGAACATGAAAAAGAACAAGCTATGCAGTATCAAAGAGTTGTGAATGTTTGCTATGCACATGAAGTTAGTTCAGGAAAGATGTGGCAGACTAGATGGAGAGATCTAGAACAGGTTGAGTTTTTAAAAGAGGAGAAGCGTCTTGAAGCTATTCATGAAAAAGGTAGAAAGGCAAGTGTTAGAAGATTTCAGTTTATAAACAAAGTGCCTCCTACAAATCAGACGCCGGTTCCTAAACAAGAACGACGAAAGAAGCCTTACAAGAACTTCTTCGGTCGTGTGCGTTAATGTTTATTTGAAGACAGAGTTTTGAAGACTGATACAAGACTGAAGATGATATCCAAGGGGGAGTCTGTTGGTTCATAATGTCTATGTCTTAGTCTTATATCGAGTATGTTTAGAATAGAGTTGAATTGGCTAGCTGTATGAAGTATTTATGTTATATAGAGTCAAGTTCGCCCATAGTTGTCATGTAATGACAAGTTCGACCGAACTTGCTAAGGCAAGTTCGGGCGAACTTATGTCTCCCTCTGGAAAACTTGCACTACTATAAATACCTAGCTTGCCTCATTCATTTGTAACTTTGGCATCTTAGAGGCGAAGCTCTGTCTATCTGGATTCTCGACTGTTATATCAATAAAATTGACTATTATCTGATTAATTCTTGTCTTTGGAACACGTCGTAATATTTCCTCTATTATGGATGTTAGATATCAAATTAAGGTTCCTTAGCATCAAGGATCGGTCCTACATCTTTGATGACGTTAGGGTTGATAGTGACTGCTAACAACTAAATAACTAACCCTAGCCACTGTTTAACCTATGATCTGCTTAAGACAAATATTGTTACATTAAAAACACTGATAAACACTAAAACCGATAAACCTCAACTTTGTAGTCTTATCAGACCTTAGCTTTACTCTTCATCAGAGCTTGTGACATCTGACCTTGGCATCAACAATGCTTGTATAGCAGAATTTAGACTTAAATAGTGGGTTAATTAAGAGTTTTAGACACTCTGTTATTTTTCATCTGATGTAGTTTTGGCTTTGTATCATTTGTTCCTTTGATAGTGTTCAATCCCAACAGTCTCCCCCTGGAACAGATGATGCCAAAACACATATTTATTGTTGATCTTTATTTCTCAACATGAACTCTCTTATTTGCCCTTTGAACTATAATTCAAAGTTAAGAGATTCAATATCATCATCATCCTTTTCGCGTTCCAGATTCATCAGATCTTGGAGGTCTTCTGCACTCAACCCATATGCATCCTCCTTTCTTATCTTGTTAGCATCGCCATATGATTTGAGCAGAGTCAATTCATGGGTGTTTTTGTTGACCTTCCAATTTCGAATTTTTGGATTAGATGGCTTTCTAGGATAGCTTTTTATTGTTGAGAATGATGGTTGGATTTGATGAGAAATTTTGGATAATGTCTCTCTCAGCATGTCACTTGCATCATCAGTATGGAATTGGGCTTGATTCATGATGCCCACTTTGATAAAGGTATGTTCAAACCTTTTCTTATCTTCCTCAGACATCTCCCTTTGCCTTTTTCTTTGATTTAAGGCAAGGATGGATGGGGTAGATGTTGAAGTTGATTTTTGAACATGTTGGGTCTTTTGAACTAAAACCTCTACTGCTGAGTAGTTTGGTTTCTTTGGCATTGTTGGATCTTTCTTTCTCAGCTCTTCGAAACCTTTATAAGCTTCCACAACCTTAACCTCTGACCACCTTGTAATATGATTCTTTGTGTCATAATTTTCAGCAATTAACTCTTCTTTCATCCTTCTGAGTTTCAAATCTTTATCAAGCACATTCTTCTTGAATTTGTTCCAGTCTGGAGGAGTGGGAATTTGCTAGGATCTTTCTGCATTTCTTGCATCCTTTCTACCTCCTGTTTAAGATCACTCACAAACCAATCTGCGAACTGTGCTCTTGTTGCCTTGTATAATTTGTTTTAAATGATGTGATCTATGTAGTCTTTTCTCAAACTTTCATCATCCTTTTTCAGATAGCCTCTTGCACAGGTCTTTGGAGAAGTCTTCAAGTCTTCTGACCTTGATAAGTTGATATTGCATGTAGTTCTGAACTTCTCTATCACTTCTTCCCTTTGTATCGCTTTTAGTTTCATCCTCTGCTTTTTAGCTTTCAGTTGAAGGTATTCATCAATGTTTTTGGGTTTAGGATAACCTTGCAAAGATGGGAAATTTCCCTTTTCTGGATCTTCTTCATAATAGAAAGATTGATTTCTTCCTTGACAACAGGTAAATCCGTTGGGAATTGAGTGGTAAAAGATAGCACTGGTTTCACAGTGGTTTGAGATGATGTGGATATTTGAAGAGTACAAGAGGTTGTGGTCAGTGGTTGTGACGATAATGGGAGTGGTGAATGAATGATATTTTCATCATTTATGACATTTGACATCTTCCTTCTTTTGAAAATGAGTTTGGGTGATGGTGGTTGATTGGGCATTCTTGTGGGAGTAGGTATTTGGTGAGTGGTGGTTGGAAAAGTGATTAGGGCAGTGGATGGTGTAACATCTGTTGTAACCACTGTTGTATCAACAACTGTTGATGCAACAGGGGTCACAACATATGCTCGTTCAGGGTTTGATGGAATTTTTGGTGGTGATGATGCTTTTGTTTTTACTGTCAGATTGAGCAGTGGTTTTGGAAGGGATGGATATTGGTTTCTAACTTTTCTAGAAGACTTTCTCCTTTGCTTTGAAGTAACAATTTCTTCCTTTTCCATCTGAGCAATCTTTTCTTTCTCAAATCTATTTGCACCTTTACTCTCTAACCTCTCTTTTCTCTTTTGCCTTTCTTCAGCAAAGAAGTTGAGAGTTTCATCAATCTTCTTTGTACCATCTAGCTTAGGGATTTCCACAACAGGTTTAGCCTTCGGAACAGGGTTTAGTTTTAACCCTTCTTTTTCTTTCTCCCTCTTCTTGGCATCAGCTGTTTAACAAGTATAACAGTAGGAGGAGAAGTGTCAGTGGTTTGAAACAAATGAGCTTTGATGGCTTTAATGTCTGCAAGTGTGTCTTGATATCTTGCATCAACCATATTTCTAAATTGTTGCATGTGCTGCTCATGTTGAAGATCAGCATGTCGTCTTTGTAGTTGAAGCAGAGGATACTAGTGTTGTCATAGCTCATCAGTGGTTGTAATAGAGGATTGACCTTTGGAAGTTTCTAACATCTGTTGCATCATATTTTTATATCAACAACAGATGTTTCAATTTTTGATACTCTCTCCGTCAAATCCTTGTATCTTAGCTCATCACCTAATTTAATAGGATCATCTAAACTCCTACCAGTGGTAGTTGTATCCGTGTTATCATTAGCAGAAGTTACCTTCATAGCTTCAGAGACAGATGCCCCTTGAAGAAACACCAGATCTAATTGACCGGAATCAGATCAGATCTGTGGTTAGGGTTTCCGCATAAAAGGTTAATCCTCCAGTTGTTCGCCATACAGAAGTGATACTCCAATGAACGCTGCAAAACAAAACACCATTAGACTCGCCACGGGGAGAATGGGGGTTCTCTCCGTCACCACCCTCAGGCGTGAGAATAAGTACAGGTTTATCGGAAAAGTTAAAATGAAGTAAGAGAGAGAGTAACTGAGAGTGAATGGGATTGCTTGTACCTAAAGTTACTTATTTATAACCAGATTTAGGCGCCAAAACGTAAGAGAGGAAAACATAACGGAATCTTTTCCATTCCGATAAGTATTGAGTTCGACGTTTAATGCACACGACCCTACATCAACGGCTAAGGAATAGCCAAGTGGCGCTATGAGATCGTTCTCTTTTTAATCTGCAAGCAAGCCATCATCGTGGCCCAACTGAATGCCTCAGATGACGCCACGTGTCATTCGGTTACTACTGAATGGTGCCTTTGCACGATTGGGCTTTAAATGCTTCTAAAACATTTTACAGCTGTTCCCTTTTTAATTGCTGCCAAGTGTCCTTTCAGTTGTAACAGAAAAGATTCCTATTGCTCTGATCAGGTTCCCTGCGCGCGGAAGTCATCTGATAAGAAATATACTCAAGCTTAACTATTTTCTTGCGCGAGCCCGTGTGGGGTAGTTAAATGATTGTTTTCCTTCTCAGATGTCCGGCGCATAGAAAAGGGAGGTTTTTCTTGTAACATAGTCTGCGCAAGGTCTGCTTTGTGGATAATAATGGGTATGGCCTCTTGCTCGGCGCAAGGTTTTGGGACCATACCCCTTCAAGTCCCCCCAGTCCTGTGTTGCTCTGATGCGCTGCGCCGGAGACGTGGAGCACTGGACTAATTAAAATATGTTGTTGCATAGATGTCACACCCCAACTCGCAGCGGAATAAAAAAAATATACGGGATGCAACAGACACCTCTGGTACAAGCACATCGTTTATAAAGTCACTACATTTTATTACTTACAAAACGTTGCTTACATACTACATGTATGTTACAACTGCGTGTTCCCATGAACCACATAAGTCTTCAAAGCTACATGCATCTATATCAGGATTCGTCTATAAACACGTCTTGAACAACATACATGGATCACATCAGTCTCAAGTTACCTGAAATGCATGTTAGTTTTAAACGGGTCAGCCAAACGCTGCATGAGTTCCACTAGTTTAGTCGTTGTGTAACAACATGTGTTAACAAGTTTAATTGCACTAGTCACGGTCACAGTTACTGTCGCGGGCATAGTCACAGTTATGGTGATAGTCACTCCGTGTCAGTCAGACACATCATTGCACCAGGTTGTGTCACCACAGACACTTCCCACTGGGCCGTGTCAAGACAGGCTCATCATCCCGGCAACTAAGTCATGTTTCCTTGCAGTTATGCCTAGTTAACATAACCGAATTTAGGACGCGTGCAGTTGCATAGTCACCGACACATAGCATCACCTAGACGCTGCCTGGAGCAACTGGGTTAGTCAAACCAATAGTACTATCCACTACCCATGGCTTACGCCAATCACTTGGAGAGGGGAGGTAGGTCGTGTGTTAGATAATTCATATCTCACAAGTTGGTGCAATTAACATAGTTTCATAACATGCAAGTCATTCCAGAAAACAGTAGCACAGTTTACAAGTGGGAGAGTAAAACTCACTCCCGAATTGGTGTATTCAACATAGTTTTTAACATGCAAGTCCCCAGAAAACAGTAAAGTCATTCAAAAGTGGGGAGTGAAACTCACTCCCAAGTTGGGGCAACGATCACAGTTTGTAACCAGTTCATGTTAGGGAAGTGAAATTACCTTCATGAGTTTGTGTAGTCAACACAGTTTGTAACATGCATTCCACCCTAAGTAAAACCATAAAACAGTTAAAAGCGGGTTAGTGAAACTTACAGTGCGAGCAGTGATCTCAACACAAGAGTGATCAAGCAACTGGATCAACTTTAATAACCCACATGCAAGTATGGACTCAAATCAGTATCTAAGCTAGTAATAGTTATAACTTGGGTCTGGTCAGGAGTTTTTACTCCAGATTAATTCTATAGGACACTGGTATGGTGATGGACGTCAGGGTAGTGTTAGTTTTCAGTTTGGCTTCCGGCCACCGTTTCGCGTGCAAGACAAAGTCAGTAGTTTAACGTGTTTGGATAATGGTACGGGAATACCAGTAGTGTCAACACGTGGTTATTCAAGAATGATTAACTTTCTATTAAGGGAGTCTGAGTGTTTGGGGGGTCTAAGTTGCCCAAATTTGAGTTTCCATTTTCACCATCGGAAATTCTCCCGAATTGTCTTAGAGCACACCCATAGTGCCCAAATTGCCGGGAATCTCCCGGAATACTCCCAGTGTTCCAACTATAGTATTTTTCAGGTTGGGTCAGTTCCCAGTTCCGGCAGGTTCGCTACGCGGTAGACTGCCGAAAATGATTTAAATAACTTATTTTTAATCCAAATAAATTCCCGTTTAATCTAGAATTGGACTAAAAATCTATAAAAATTAATATAACTCTGTAATAATCAGTAGATCATGAGATAAATTTCTAGGAATTTATTTTGGTAATTTTCTCATTTAAATAAATTATTTATAAACCCATTTTTAACAACATAATTACATAAAATACTTTCAGAAGTCCAAAAATTCCGAAAAAATTCCAGGAACATCTCCAAAAATTTTGAGAATTTTTCAATTTCGTTTCGGTGCGTTCCCGGCTGCCGAAAACTCGCAAAAACACGGATTTTTAACACAAATCAAAACTCACCCAATGGACTCCGAATTTTCCCAGAACATTCCCCATATGTTCGTTTGATAATTTTTCTGAAATTCTTTCGGTAAAACAGTTAACCATTCACCAAAGATCATAGAAAATTCCAAAAATTCTAAAATTTTAGCTCAATCCAAGTTACACGGGCCAAGTTATAGGCAAAACAATTTTCTGCCTAGCCTAGATTCAGTTTTCGGGTGATATACCTAACGATTCTACCGTTTCCAAGCGTTTATCTTGATCCCAGAAGTGTGTAAAGGCTATATTCAGTATCACCACTTACAACCCAAATATGCAAGAACTTAGATCAATCAAGCTTTAATTCATTGTTTTTCAGTTATTCGAATAATTAAGCGATTTTTGTCGAATAAGAGTTGATTAGGGTATCAAACCCCATTGATTACCAACCATGGCCGCCATATAACACCAGGGGTATATGTGGTGTTCATGTCCAGCCCTAAAACTTGTTTAACACCCAAAATTCATGGATTAAAAAGCGTTTTTTCGGCTAGAGATCGTATTTAATCGAAGAAACCAAGCTTAAAACATTGTAGATTTGAGTTAATACCTTTGATTGAGTTGGTTTATGAAGGAATTCAGCTGATGTTCTTGAGTTGAGAGCAGATTTTTGATTTTTTGAAGAAAGTTTTGATTAAAATGAAAATAAAAATAAAAAAATATAATATATACACACATGGGGGGGCGGTGGCGGTTTGGGGTGGGCCCCATAGGGCCACCTCGTGCTTCGATAACGTGCTTAAAGATGATGTTTATCTCCGGATAAGTATAGGTTCGTTTCGGGTCCGGCGCGCATTCTCGATTTGCGTGACGGACTCCGTTTTGCGCGTACTTAGTGTCAAAAGACTCGGTTTTAAAAATTATACATAACCGTCTAAAAATCTGAACCGAGTTACGTTTTAATCATAAATGTCTTGTTTGACGTTCGTTTAAGTGTTTTTAAGCTTGATCGATCGTTCCTTGCATGTTCGGTTGCCTTATGTTATGCCCGGTACGAATGCGTTTCCCCTACAGGGAGCTGCTTCGTTTTACGTGCCCGGGCTTTGATTATTTCAAACCTTATTTCACCGTCTATGGCACAAAACTAAGTTATTCCTGGAACTCTAAATCTTAAATAAGGCCACCGATAAGCTAATAATCAATGTCAAAGGTGTAATGCGCTGTTAAACGTCAAGTCTCCGTTTAACACGTTGTTCACGGCTAAGGACGCCAACCTCGCATTGTTGGTCCTTAGTAGTGTCATCTCAACCATGACGTGCTCTCGGATTCTTCCGAGACATTAAATATATCGCTAGGCATAGCACACAAGTCATGTGTGTTTACTAATACTTATTCCAAGAGTCGTCAGTTCATTCACGACTTTGTCTTGTCATGTGGGTGACGCATAATGTCATTGTAATGTTTTTGTTAACTACTATGCATATAGTCCCATTATAGTCAGTGTATCATTTTCCAGAATTCGTATCATCACACATAATCAGAACAATATTACGATATACATATCACGTCCGGTCACCACGGACTGGTACCAATCAAAGTTTACCGGGATTTTTCACAGTTGTCATAGTCTCCTCCAGTTAAAAGAATTTCGTCCTCGAAATTCCGTCTAGTAACTCGTTGAAAGGTTCAAGATTTATGTTCGTGTCAGTCATCTGACAGACAAGTATATTTCACTTTTCATTTAGTATCATCCTCGTACGGAGATGATAATTGTGCTACATAGTAGCAGTGTAATTTGTCCATCCACAATCCCTACATATTGATAAGAGTAATGTCTGTCATCACTTCCAATCTGAAAGTAATAGTGTTGTTGGGCTCACAGTAGGATATGAGTTTTGTATTCAGCTTATAGCTGACTGTAATTATTACTGTTTCTTTGCATTCATTATCTTCACCATTCATGCAAAATAAGTTTCAATTACGATTTTGTTTCAATGGTAATTGAACACCCCCTAATAAGGAGAAGTGTGGGTACTCTCCCAAGATTTGTTACGAACATTGCAATAATGAGCACCATGCTCCGCATGTTTGCGTTAAGGGAATAAATTTGGTCTTACCGAGTGGTGCATGCCAATCTTCCCTTGTTGTTGTGTACGTGGGTATCTTTGGTTAATACTAACCGACCACGCAAGTCCCTACCCTATGGTAGAGAAAGAGAAAGGCTTTTACGAGCCTACGGTTGCCATACGGCAAGCATCTACATGAGTAACAACGATTCTGCACCCTCATATCACAGGGTGCCTGAAGTACTCACCCGTAGTCGGATCACGACGTATGGATATAAAATTTTTACAATAATAATTTCAGGTTGCATTAAGTTTTAGGAGCTTGGCTCCAACTGGGGTACAACTGTTTAGTTCCAGAAAGAAATAACTTAGGTACTTTGATAACATCGATGTGATTCTCCCAGAGACATCATATAAAAATTTCCATATATCGGGAATGATAGAGTGTGTACCCAATGCAGTTTTTAATTCCAGTGGCACAATATCAAGAATGCTACTATGTCACGTAGAAATATTTAAGGCGTGATGAGTGTCTTACGATCACAAGTATTATGGTAATGCCCCTAGACATGGGATTAGCATTGATCGTAGACGTATAGGTAATTTTGTACAAGATGACTAAGTAACGAGTCATCGAATCAAGGTTCTCCATTGACGGAGTACCCTTCGCAGGGTGGGAACATAGTCATGCTTGCCAATCATTTCATAAGGTTGTCGTTCATGGAGACAATGAGAAGTAATCATTTCCCATGATGTTCTTGAAGATTACCTAATGCATAGGCGAATATAACCCGTACTAGTCACAAAGGGGTAAATCACCACTTGACCGTCCCGGTCTCATGGTTTTTCGAGTGAAGTTCGGACATGGTAAGACTGAACTGTATATGAATATAAAAAGATGTAATGCCTTCCCATCTTGGCACCTCTGCCAACTGAATCACCGCTTAAACGTAAGGGTTTCATCGAATTCGTTCATGTCAAACAACCTTGGTTTAGATTAGGAACCTCGTGTGGTTTCACGAAACCATGGGCTGAAGCCCGAATTCATAATCACCCTAGTCCGATAGGGAAAATTGACCACTGAATTTGATTTCTCCCGTTAGTCTCATACTCGTAATAATGTATATAAGAAATGAAGACCCGCCCCCTGGGTTGATCGAGACTAGGCTGGTTGAGTTTCTCGACCCCTTGGTCGTAGGATTATCATTTCTGTCTGGGAAATGCAATAACATAGATCCACAATCGCTCGGCAATCTCTTGAAATAAAAAAAGCAGTTTCAAGGAGGCTGAATGAAAATCCTAATCAATCGAGGTAATCCTAGCACTCTGACGGCTAGGATACGAATAAAGGTTATGAATGCTATTTCACATCCGGTGGGTGCAGCCAACTAAGCACCGATCTACACTTTGGTCATTTAGTTTGACTTAGTAGCGCACATCAAGTTATTTACAATTCGTAAGGTGTGTTAAGTGACTCTCCAAATTTGAAGAGTATTAGTTGTCGTGTCAAAGTCTTATTCCTCCTTTAAGTATATATGACGTGCTTACTAACGGAATTTCCCTCTGGATGGACATGATATCCGTGGGACGTATTCGGAAGATTCACTAGTCCCTTCATCTGGAATGGTCAGGATTACGAGATCTCGGGTTTAGCTTTCCCCCAAGTGGGTTCAGCGCACAAAAGACACCAATTATAATATTCGGACAACTCATACTACTCCTACTTCGAAAAGAGTTTGGTTTTGACCGTGTTTCTTCATACATAGTAGTTCATGCTTTTCATAGTATGGCGTATATACGTCACTCCAGTGACATGCTTTGACCACACCTTTAAGCACTGGCCCTTTTTGGGTTAAGTCTAAGCGCAATTTTAACAGTGGTATGATGACGGATATTATTATATACATGATAATGATGTTGGTTCTACAGGTTGTGGAGTCATGCGTGCGAAGAATTTGTGTGATATGGGATGATTGAAACTGTGACATTAATACTTGTACATATATATTTTGTTTATAATAGAATGGTCCTGAAACGCTCACTACAAATGACCGAGGCAGAAATCGATTAATGATAGCGCAACACCTTCCAACAATCATCCCCCCGCTCGTGAATTTCATTCGGGGTACGAATACACATGCATATATGTATATATACAGTATTATACTTAGGATTTCTCCCGTTCTTGTTTCTTTAAGTAGCACAAGAATTGTCATCGTCACTCGAAATTAACGAAGAATCGAGTTTCTCAGTAACATCGTATCTCACGAATATTTATTTAATCGATCAAACATAAAATCAATTGAAGGTACCAACCATTCGAAGGAAGACGAGGGGTGGTTCAACAAAACTCCCCGGATCTAAAGAATTTATTTCTCGTATACTCACGAGGACAAGCAACCCCGTTTAACGCATGCTCTTGGTTACTCACACGCGTAGGGTATCGTTTACCTTGTGCCCAATCGACGG
The DNA here is from genome assembly GCA_947069175.1 of Scalesia atractyloides. NCBI lineage: Eukaryota > Viridiplantae > Streptophyta > Magnoliopsida > Asterales > Asteraceae > Scalesia > Scalesia atractyloides. Next base: position 38,224,587 of record CAMTDV010000015.1, read on the forward strand.
ATGAAAGTCAGTGTATCCCATGTATCATCTTCCTACACATGTAGGAGACTGTTTCCAAATAACACCTTTACAAAGGTCCAAAGGGAATTTCGATCATTCCATTGGAATTGTCAATAACATCGCGCATAGTTATTTGGACTCCTCAAATGTTTCGAGGAAGAGGAGAAGACATATGGTGTTCCCCAATGTATTATTATTATCGTAAAATTGGGGAGTTAATACGTTCTATAGATATATAAATATCTGAGTTGGTCCCTACTCAGGACCAATCGCACGGTCGTCGTAGGTATCATGACGCGAAAAGCCTTAATCGCAAGGAATCAAAACCCCTGTATCCCCTTACGCGTATACACCGCCCTCATACGGGTGATATTGATTTAAGACTGTGTATATAAAGTTGTCACATGGATTAGTCAGCGTATTACGGTACCCGAATACTACTCAAAGGCGATTTCGTTTTTCATTAGAATATATTTTTACTAAGTTATGCGAGCTAAAAACAAGGGATTGTTTGATATATAAAAATTCTATACGATTCTTCTAAATCTCGTCCTTCGAATTTGACACACGTAAATATATATAATAAAATAGTCATTCGGCGGAAAATTCGCTTTGTATCATCTGTTTATTAAATAAACCTTAATAAGTAGCTTTGTTACGGGTCCTTCATATCGCTCCTTTATTATTATTTCGAGTTAAAGGGGATTTATCTTGTATGGGTTTGAACTAAATCGATAAGGCGTATCAAAATAGTAATTTATATATACCAGACCATAACACTTTCCAATAGTATTAGTAAGAAGAATTGAAGTGATTTGAAACAATGAATCTGGTTACGTCATGATTATAGTTTTCCGACTTTGCACTGGGGTTACACCACCCTTAACCGAAATTTACTAGATTGACACTTGGATTAGACCGCGGTTAATGTGGTATATTTATGATTAAATGTATACATAGGGGTGTCATGTTAATACGAAGTATGAACGGTTATGAGGAATATCATCCAAATTGTTCTCGCCTCCACAAGTCTTATTACAATCACATCCGCATCCACACAACCTTTTGCCGATCTTTGGTCCCAACGAATGAGTTTTCTCCATTTATGTGTTACTCTTGGGTTATCATTACCAATGATAAGTACGCACCCTTATAAAGAATTAGGGATTATATCATTAGCGAACAACAGCTAATAACGGAAATATATGCTTCACTGAGTAGTTTCATAGACAACGGTCGGTGACATGAGTATAGGTTGTTCGCCGTATCGTAATGATTCCAAATATATGACTATACATTCTGGTAAATCCCGCCAAAAGAAATAACTTACGCTGAATTGTCTTATCGGAGACAGAAACATTGCTACTTATCGTGAATCGATCATTGGATCATCGATGTGGGTAAGCTATCACCAGTTATACCCAAATAGTTTAATCCAGAATACTACCAGGGTGTAGTACTCCTCGAAAGTCGTATTATAATTTCGAAAAGAAACCTTTCCTGGATTAACCCAAAAGTCGTTACATGTCACCCCAAACTACTTTTCATGTAAACTTACTACAACCGTGTATAGAAATCGTGGTTACGACCACTATGGCGTCATTTATCGCATCAAACAGGGTCGCAGTCTCAATACTGCATTGCCCAGACATAACCGAACAAATCGCAACATGAAGCCCGTCTGCCCTGAGTAAGGGTACCTTGATCATGTAGCCGGGTGTTTATATATAGGAAGTGCCGCAGCGTATCCACTACACCCATATACATGATCAATGTTCTGTTCTCCACAATATTCGGGCCTCATACTACTTTCTGCAAATCATCAACTAAAATTCGAAACAATCAATAATCGTAAAAGAGCACAATGAAACTGATGGTCACACAAAACGAGGTTCCACAACACAAAGCGTTTCAAAGGGACCTGTAGCATCACCAACTTTACATCCCAAGGAATCAAATGACAACAGGAAGGGTAACTTATTCAAGCACCCCATACCCTCTCCATAACCAAGAGATCGTCATATTCAGATATAACATATGTCGAAACACATGCAAAGGAATACCACTAAATATTATAGTATCACACGACGTAAAAGCTAAGGCCAATATTGCAAGCCAAAGAGGAATCCAGCGGACATTCAAATGAATCTCGGATTCAAGGACGAAAAAGTTTCGAAAAAAAGTGTTTGAATTCTGCGATTGTATAACAATCAAATGTGAAACAAAGCAGAGCGGAGTAAGGATTCGTATATGTCCTTCCAGCTTATCAGAACGACCCACACGTTCTTTATGTATCTGTGTTCTCTTTTTTTTTTTTGAAATACCATTCTGGTATGCAATCGTTGTCATACTAATTATAAGGATAGAGTTGGTGAGATCGTATTGCACTAAAGGCTTAGGGTCTCACATCATAAAGTATAAGTAACCACTGTGGAAGTGGTATAAATCCAACTCTAGTGTATATTAGACAGGTGGTCAGTAGGAATGTGGAATGGACTGTAATACCAGTTTCCTGCCTATCCCAAAGGCATATATAGTAATGCATTATCCACCAATCCCAATTCATGTATCAATTTTCGCACAAACATTCACACACTATCACCTTGGTACACGTATGTATCATTCCACGTATTTAAGTGTTTTTATTACCGAGAATTTTCCAACACTGCCTCGTATGAGCAAGTCTGTTATTACGTTCCGGACCATAATTACCCACTTGCCCCACAAGGCCATCCTGGTACTTGCAGATAAGATACTTTAGAGTTTCACTAAGCATCTTTAATGGAGGTTAATTTTTCCAATGATGTCCACTATAGTCCGAGCATGTAGTTATAGTCTAGGTTTCCTTAAAGGCACCTAATTCTCTATAACCAATGGCTCTGATACCATCTTCTGTCACACCCCAACTCGCAGCGGAAGAAAAAAATATGCGGGATGCAACAGACACCTCTGGTACAAGCACATCGTTTATAAAGACACTACATTTTATTACTTACAAAAGTTGCTTAAATACTACTTGTATGTTACAACTGCTTGTTCCCATGAACCACATAAGTCTTCTAAGCTGAATGCATCTATATCAGGATTCGTCTACAAACACGTCTTGAACAACATACATGGATCACATCAGTCTCAAGTTACCTGAAATGCATGTTAGTTTTAAAAGGGTCAGCTAAATGCTGCGTGAGTTCCACTAGTTTAGTCGTTGTGTAACAACATGTGTTAACAAGTTTAATTGCACTAGTCGCGGTCGCAGTTACTGTCACGGTCATAGTCACAGTCACAGTTATGGTCATAGTCACTCCGTGTCAGACAGACACATCATCGCACCTCGTTGTGTCACCACAAACACTTCCCATCGGGCCGGGTCAAGACAGGCACGCCATCCCGACAACTAAGTCATGTTTCCCTGCAGTTATGCCTAGTTAACATAACCGAATTTAGGACGCGTGCAGTTGCATAGTCACCGACACACAGCGTCACCTAGACGCTACCTGGAGCAACTGGGTTAGTCAAACCAATAGTACTATCCACTGCCCATGGCTTACGCCAATCACTTGTAGAGGGGAGGTAGGTCGTGTGTTAGATAATTCATATCTCACAAGTTGGTGCAATTAACACAGTTTCATAACATGCAAATCATTCTAGAAAATAGTAGCACAGTTTACAAGTGGGAGAGTAAAACTCAGTCCCAAATTGGTGTATTCAACATAGTTTTTAACATGCAATTCCCTAGAAAACAGTAAAGTCATTCAAAAGTGGGGAGTGAAACTCATTCCCAAGTTGGGACAACGATCACAGTTTGTAACTAGTTCATGTGTTAGGGAAGTGAAATTCCCTTCATGAGTTTATGTAGTCAACACAGTTTGTAACATGCATTCCACCCCAAGTAAAACCATAAAACAGTTAAAAGCGGGGTAGTGAAACTCACAGAGCGAGCAGTGATCTCAACACAAGAGTGATCAGGCAACTGGATCAACTGTGATTACCCTCATGCAAGTATGGACTCAAATCAGTATCTAAGCTGGTAATAGTTATAACTTGGATCTGGTCAGGAGTTTTTACTCCGGATTGAGTCTATAGGACACTAGTATGGTGATGGAGGTCAGGGTAGTATTAGTTTTCAGTTTGGCTTCCGGGCACCGTTTCGCGTGCCAGCCAAAGTCAGTAGTGTAACGTATTCGGATAATGGTATGGGAATACCAGTAGTGTCAAGACGTGGTTATTCAAGAATGATTAACTTTCTATTAAGGGAGTCTGAGTGTTTGGGGGGTCTAAGTTGCCAAAATTTAAGTTTCCATTTTCACCGTCGGAAATTCTCCTGAAATGTCTTAGAGCACACTCATAGTGCCCAAATTGCCTGGGAATCTCCCGGAATACTCCCAGTGTTCCAACTATAGTATTTTTCGGGTTGGGTCAGTTCCCAGTTCCGGCAGGTTCGCTACGCTGTAGACTGCCGAAAATGATTTAAATAACTTATTTTTAATCCAAATAAATTCCCATTTAACCTAGATTTGGACTAAAAATCTATAAAAATTTATAGAACTCAGTAAAAATCAATAGATCATGAGATAAATTTCTGGGAATTTATTTTTGTAATTTTCTCATTTAAATAATTTATTTATTAACCCATTTTTAACCATATAATTAACATAAAATACATTTAGAAGTTCAAAAATTCCAAAAAAATTCCTGAACCTTCTACACATGTCCTGGAACATTTCCACAAATTTTGAGAATATTTCAATTTCGTTTCGGTGCGTTCCCGGCTGCCAAAAACTCGCAAAAACATGGATTTTTAACCCAAATCAAAACTCACCCAATGGACTCCAAATTTTTCTAGAACATTTCCCATATGTTCCTTAATGTCTCTGTAAATGTTTCTAATTTATTGACTTCGTTTGATAATTGTTCCGAAATTGTTTCGGTAAAACAGTTAAAAATTCCTCAAAAATCTTAGAAAATTCCAAAAATTCTAATATTTTACATGGACCTTCCTGACAATACCCTACATCACCACACCAAATTTTTAGCTCAATCCAAGTTACACGAACCAAGTTATAGGCAAAACAATTTTCTGCCTAGGCTAGATTCAGTCTTCGGGTGATATACCTAGCGATTCTTCCGTTTCCAAGCGTTTATCTTGATCCCAAAAGTGTGTAAAGGCTATATTCAGTACCTACACACCACATACAACCCAAATATGCTAGAACTTAGATCAGTCAAGCTTTAATTCATTGTTTTTCGGTTATTCGAATAGTGAAGCGATTTTTGTCGAATAAGAGTTGATTAGGGTATCAAACGCCATTGATTAGCAACCATGGCTGCCATATAACACCAGGGGTATATGTGCTGTTCATGTCCAGCCCTAAAACTTGTTTAACACCCCAAAATTCATGGATTAAAAAGCGTTTTTCGGCTAGAAATCGTATTTAATCGAAGAAACCAAGCTTAAAACTTTGTAGATTTGAGTTAATACCTTTGATTTGAGTTGGTTTATGAAGGAATTCAGCTGATGTTCTTGAGTTGAGAGAAGATTTCTTGATTTTTTGAAGAAAGTTTTGATTAAAATGAAAATAAAAATAAAAATATATATATATACACACATGGGGGGGTGGTGGCGGTTTGGGGTGGGCCCCATAGGGCCACCTCGTGCTTCGTATAACATGCTTAAAGATGATGTTTATCTTCCAGATAAGTATATGTTCGTTTCGGGTCCGGCACGCGTTCTCGATTTGCGTGACGGACTCCGTTTTGCGCGTACTTAGTGTCAAAAGACTCGGTTTTAAATATTATACATAACCGTCTAAAAATCCGAACCCAATTACGTTTTAATCATAAAGGTCTCATTTGACGTTCGTTTAAGTGTTTTTAAGCTTGATCGATCGTTCCTTGCATGTTCGGTTGCCTTATGTTATGTCCGTAACGAATGCTTTTCCCCTACCGGGAGCTGCTTTGTTTTGCGTGCCTGGGGTTTGATTAATTTTCAAACCTTATATCACCGTCTATGGCACAAAACTAGGTTATTCCTGGAACTCGGAATCTTAAATAAGGCTACCGATAAGCTAATAATCAATGTCAAAGGTGTAATGCGCTGTTAAACGTCAAGTCTCTGTTTAACACGTTGTTCAAGGCTAAGGATGCCAACCTCGCATTGTTGGTCCTTAGTAGTGTCATGTCAACCATGAGGTGCTCTCGGATTATTCCGAGACATTATAGATATTGCTAGGCATAGCACACAAGTCATGTGTGTTTACTAATACTTATTCCTAGAGTCGTCAGTTCATTCACGACTTTGTCTTGTCATGTGGGTGACGCATAATGTCATTGTAATGTTTTTGTTAACTACTATGCATATAGTCACATTATAGTTGGTGTATCATTTTTGAGAATTCATATCATCACACATAATCATAACAATATTACGATATACGTATCACATCCGGTCATCACGGACTGGTACCAATCAAAGTTTACCGGATTTTTCACAGTTGTCACAATAGATGCAAGGCCTTTAAGAACCAGCTTCCTATTTTTTTGAATGGATAACATTGAAGAATTTTGAATTTTGTAAGCAACATGTCTTGTGACGTTACTGTGTCAGGTGGTTGGTGGAATGCACGTGCTATGGTGGAGTTCTGAGCACTGTGTGACAGCTGTCAACAGTGTCAGATGTACAACATTAATTACATGACGGGCTTTAGCGAGTGCACGCGCATGTGGGGACGGTTACTGTTCCCCCCTCGCCCCTCTATATGCCTAGGGTTTTGAAAAAATGAAAAAACTACTACACGACTTTCCAGGCATTAATTGCGATGCCTGTAAAAACATCATTATTTGAATCATCGTTCCTGTGCTTCCAAAAACCTCTTTGCTTCTTCCCTTTCCTCCTAAGTTCTGTAAAATGGAGCCGGAGTTCATAGACATCCTTATCCGTTCATAGATCTATTCATGGCCACCAGTTCTAAGCCTGAAAATCCATCAGATTTGGTGTCGACTTCATCACTGCCAACGCTAAAATGGAGCCGGAGTGCTTTTGATAGTCTTGTTGCCAATTTCAAGTTTCCAAAGACATGGGATACCTGATATCCCGGCGAGACGGACACGACGGCGAACGCTCCGGCAGGATACATCACACTGTTTTGGGATTATTTTGTAGAAGGCAACTTTCGAATTCCAGTGACCCACTTTGTTCTAGAAATTCTTGATTTCTATAAATTTCATATATCACAGTTGAACCCGATGGGAATGGTATGAATCCGGCACTTCGAGTTTGTTTGCATATCGATGAGCATCCTTCCCACATCGACAGATTTAGGGTTTTCTATCAGTTACATTGCTCATTGGGGTTTTACTCATTCCAACAACGTCTACCGACGAAAAGATTATTGCTTAATCCACCCAAGTCTTACCACGATAGGAAGCAAAAATTATTTTATATCAAAACTACCGTGATACCGACGAAGATGACATTTCAAGCAGGAGAAGAGATTGAGCTAGAGAGAATGGCAATCCCGATTGATGAGGTGTGGTACCAAGATTTAAAGGACGTGCCAAACGTTGTGGTGCCAGAAAGGGCATTCGTTGCTGCTGGAACGAGCATGCTTTGGGAAGCTGATCGTCATGAGAAACTGGTATACGTTGAAGAAGGCCTAGGTAAGTTATTCATTGTATGCATAATATACTTGCACATTCGCGTGTTCATACTTGTGTTTTGCTGCAGTTACTTTCTTATATGCGGTCTCTTTTAAGAGGGATAAAGGTAAGATGGAAGTAAAGCCACTTGGTGCGGATGAAGCACCTTGGTTTGAGCAAATATTGGGGAATTTTGAACTACCCAAGATAGACGAGCTCAATGTGCAACCCTCCTCTACCACTGGTAAATAAATTTACTTGAGGCCTAAGTTAGTATTACAATATTATCACTAATGTTAAATGTCGAATAATATTGCAATATAAATTATGGCGCGCATACTGTTGTTTGGTTTGATCAAATAGGTGACTTGTCAAACTTGGGCGTAGGCCCAGATTCTAAAAACAAAAGAAGACTACTCTTACCGTTTGTTAGATCGCTCCTTGATTAGCACAGGTACCTAATTTGGTATCTAACGTCCATAATAGCGGAAATATTACGTCGTGTCACCAATAGACAAGAATTAATCAGTTAATCGTCAGTTTCATTGATTAAACCTTCAGATTACAGACTGACAGAGCTTCGCCTCTACAATGCCAAAGTTACAAATGAGACTTACAAGCTAGGTATTTATAGGATTACAAGTTCGCTCCACATGTGTAAGTTCGCCCGAACTTGCCTATGTAAGTTCGGCCGAACATGCTTAAACATGTCAACTCATGAGCGAACTTGGCTACAACTTTTCATAAATACTTCTTAACCTAGCCTATCCAGCTCTATATAATACAGACTCGATATAAGACTAAGACATAGACATTCTGCACCAACAGACTCACCCTTGGATATCGTCTTCGTCTTTTATCATTCTTCAAAACTCTGTCTTCATATAAACATTAACGTACCTAACCAAAGAAGTTCTTGTAGGGCTTCTTTCGTCTCTCTTGTTTTGGATGCGGCGTTTGATCAGTTGGCGGTGGTCTTTTGAAGTTAGCCATCTTTAAGAATTTAACTCTTTCCATATCCCTCCACTTTGTCTGCCACATCTTCCCTGAATTCACATTACGTGCATAGCAAACATTGATAACTTTCTGATACTGCATCGCTTGTACCTTTTCTCTTTCTTCAAAAACAATCTTGTTGTAGAAAAGGCATTTTATATCTTCTCTCGAGCAGTTTACCAACCACATAGGATCTAGAATCCTTATCATCCTCCATAATCCTCTCATACCCTGATAACCCATCACTTCAACACGTTCTTTAGCAATATCTAAGTGATCTTCAAACTTTAATACAATCATTGCTTCACAAGTAGCTGGATCAATCTGCCACCACTTGAATAACGGATAAAAGTTCTGTTCAATTGGCATAAGCGGCATATTCCTCATGGCTCTAGGACGTTTCATAATCAACGTTATGTCCTTTTCTCCTGTAACCTTGTTATTCTTTATTCTGCGTCTCGGAATAAACGGCTTCCAGTGATTCCAACCTTTTCAGCTTTGTACTTTATCATTTTCCATAACAATTGATCAAATGTCTTCATCTAATAAGTAATGTTCACTGTTGGCACTAGCTCTTCCATATCCAAATACGGTAATGTCTTTAAATCAGTAAGATATTTGAAGTATTGCACTCCAAACTCTCTTTTGATTGCATAAACGTTGAGCTCCTTAAACCATCCCCAACTCAAAATATCTCACAAAGAAACATTTTTATCTCTGGTGAAGAATGCTAGTGGACGTCGAAACTTACGTACACGAGGCATCTCCTTGAACCAGGTCTTTCTCGCTTCAGCTATTTCCTCTTTGGTCATTGGCCTAGGAATTTTTCCTTCACGTAACTCTTTAGCAATCCTATCTTTTAACATATTTTCATTAAGCTGTTTATACATTTCTTCAAATGTAGGAAAGCTTTCTGAATCCTGACCAACATACTTATCTTTCTTTTCTAGTTTCATCATCTGAAGACCAGTCTTCAACAATCACACGGTTGTATTCATCAGCTTCGAATCTTCTTTCGTACTGATACTCTTTTGGCTCAAATATATCAACATTCATTATCTCCTCAAAATCAAACTCCAAGTTTTCAACTTCAGCTTCAACTAGCTTTGCCAGATCTTTTTTCGAATAATTATGTACAAACTCACCTTCTTCAACATTGTGTTCCAACATCAATATCAAAGGCTTCGTAGGTACTGCAGTCATAGGCTTCACAAAACGATCAACATCTAATAATTCAATATCATCTAAAGGCCCTTTTTGCCCTGACTCCCCCTGGCTTTTATCTTCCATTTGATTTGATTCATGGTTCATCAGATCAGAGAAATCAAATTCATCAGAAACTTTAGCTTCATTGATCTTTAAGCCAGTACCACCCTGATCAAAATCATCATCACCCTGATCAAAATTGTCATCATCTCCCCTACATTCCAATTTTCATATCCTTCCTCTTCTTCATCCTCATTCTTATCCTCTTTCCCGGCTTCATCATCGTCTTTTTCTTCAGTAACGACAATAAGATCAGAAGTCTTGACAGATTCGTCAACCTTTTGTATATCAGACTTAGAAGCTTTTGAAACATCTTCAGCAGACTTCCCGGGACATCAGAAGATTTCTCTGTAGTAGATTTAGGGGCTTCTCCCTCTACCTACTTTCTTTTACCACCCTCAGCCAATTCTTTTTCAGCACGCTCCTTGGCTTCTTGACGATCCAGACGATTGTATTCGGCGATAAAATCAATATTAAGATTATTGGAAAACACCTTTTGTAATCTGATGAATCTTCGATCATTTAGAGCTTTAATTTTCTTTAACTCTGCAATCTCTGTTTGTAATTTTTCATTGGCGTCCTGCAAACTCTCTATCAACGCCTTGTAATATTCTCTTTCATTTTCAAGCACCTTCACTCTATCATCAAGAATTTCCTTTTCGACTTCGCTTTTATTCACCTTCTTTTCGAGCTCAGCCTTTTGTAACTCAATCTTTGCAACTTTATCTTCCAAACCTTCACACGCTTCTCTAGCATATCAGCATTCGTTTCAGGGAAAAATTCATCCAAGTCTTCAAGACTTATAGGACCATGTGGCATATCACCAAACATACTTCCCCTCAGTGTCTTTGGTGTTGAGTCTTTTTGTGTCGCAGCTTTAGGTGTAGACTTCTTTTTCGTAGAGCTTTCAGGAATAGAAGTCTTTTGAGCACTCGACGATTCAACGATCAGAACTTCAAAAAATTCAGACACAATAGGTTCTTTTGTAACTCCTTGCCTTTCTGCTTCAGCATGGATGATAACAGGAGGTTCTTGTGTTGCTCCTTTCTCCTGAGCACCAGAAGGTTCTTGCGTAGCTTCTGTGCTTTTAACTTTGCTCTTATATCTCTTGCTCACCGCTTTCTGAGCTTTCTTGGCCTTTCGTTTCCCTTTCGTGTTAGGTGACCCTGTAGTTTTCTTAGAAATATCGATTGCAGGCGACTTTGTTCTTTTAGTCTTTTTCTTTGGCCTCTCCTCATCAGAATCTATTTCTGCATTCAGATCAAAATCTGCATCAAGTCTCTTTTCCTTTTCTGCTCTTATTTCAGCCTCTGTCTTTTCAGGCTCTTTATCAGATTCTTCATTTTCAGATGTAGCAGAAATTACTTCTTCTTTAGTCGACCTCATTGTTTCTTAACTCTCATTAACGACTGCAGCGCTAGATCCAGCTACTGCCTCAACATTCTCAATCTCCTCATCGACAAGCAAAGTTTTAGCTTTCTTTGATGCTCGCTTCTTCTTTGGTTTATCAGCTTCATCTTTCAAAACCATTCACTTCTTGCCTTCGGTTTACACTCTTTAAACCACTCTCGTTCAGCTTTAAGCTCATTCTCATCATCGCTACCTTCTTTTCTCCATTTGCTTCCAGGTGGCGATGCATAATCTGAATCTTTAATTGCTCCAAATACTTGTTTGGCGATAGGAGCTGATGCTTGTTTCTGAAACTTGATAAGCTTCTTCACTGTGGTTTCGTTGAGATGAACCAGATAAAGAACGTCATTTGGATCTTGAGCAATGTTGGGATACTTCTCATCGATCAGCATTTGAATAAAACACAGTCTTGAATCCTCCATATTCTTTTACATGTGAACGAATACCATCTTAGAAACGTTGAACGGCTTTTTCAAAATAAGCGCCATTGCCATGCTAGCCAAATAATCTTGAACATCATCTAAACCGGCTTTCCGATGGCTGAACGTATGAATTAGAGCATGCATCAAAAGCTTATAGGGGTTTGGCACTTCCCCTTTCTTCAGTGTTGGTTTATATTCACACTCCCTTTATAACCCATGCAGAAGAAACATCCGCGAACCATCTTCTCATCTAGATGAATCGGATCATCTTCTTTATCTTTAAGCTCTACGATTCTTCGAATATCACCTTCAGTAACTGTAATCGGCTTTATCTCATCACCAACCTGTACTGTAGAAGAGATTGTCTTCTCATCAGCACTTAGATTTGCATTCATCCAGAAGTGAATAACATGAGATCGATAAGATACAGTGCGCTCAGTAATAGCTCGGCGAATGTGACAATCTTCAAGAAACTTCAAAATGCTGTCATATTCCTTCAGCGACGGACAAATAGACTTCTCAAGCGTGGTACATGTGTTGTGAGTTTTAGAAAACTCAACTGAGACAACACGCGCTGGAATCTGTGCATGAAAAACGACATAAAACAATTAGCATGCTTTTTGAGGTAAAATCACAAAAAAATTTCTAAAAATTTTTCAAATACTTTAATCAAGTTCGGGCGAACTTGATTAGTGTTAAACAAACTGATTTTAATAAGTTCGCCCGAACATGTAACATACATGTTCAAATTTTTCCTTAATGCAAGTTCGGGCGAACTTACTGTTTTATTATACAATTTTTCCTATGTTTGGCCGAACATGTATGAGACACATGTTTCATGTTAAAGAACAAGTTCGGTCAAACTTACAATACAAACAAATCATTTTTATTAACATAAGTTCGGTCGAACAGGTATGATCAAAAATATTTCAACACTCAAGTTCGGTCGAACATGTTCCTGATTTATTCAAGTGTGTTTTGGACAAGTCCGGTCGAACTTGACAACAAGTTCGGCCGAACTTGTCGTCTTCTTCAATCAGACCAAACAAGTTTAAACATGAAAAAGTGCATTTCAGTTCAATCAAAAACAATTTCACGGTCGATTTTAAGTGTAGATCAAAGATCTATGTTCAATTTTATCCAATAACACCCAAAACTATCAGATTTTAAATTTTTTGATTTAGTTTTGTTTGTTAACAGTTCAATCATGATTTAGTTTCAATTAATTACCTCTGCCATAGTAGTTGGTGTGCTAATCACCAAAAACTATCTTCAAATGGACAATATAACGGCTTAAAAATGACAATTTCTCACAAAATCTCTCAAAAAGCTCAAGTTCGCTCAAAACGTTCTGTTAACTGATAAATGAGTTCCGCCGAGCTTGAATGGTATTTATACCATGTCAAGTTCGGGCGAACTTGTTAAGCCCATCCTAAGGCCCAGAGAAGTTCGGGCGAACTTATCGTAAAACTAACAATCAGCCATCTGCAAGTTCGGTCGAACTTACTGATTATTAAACTCGAATTGTTTAGCAAGTTCAGCCGAACTTGCCAAACCTTAAAAATTTCAAACTTTTTTTTCAAATTTTTCATTTTTAACCCTGAACTTTCCAACTTTTTACCAGTTATGAGAATCCACTCAGTTGACCAAGTCCAAGCTAATGACCTAGGTTAACCGATTTGTCTACCGAGTCCAAGTTAATGACCCCGGTTTGACACGTTACGAACAAACTGTTGATATTTTCAAAATCAAAGTTTCAAATTAATGAACTTTTCTTCGTTTTAACTTCTTAGATTTTAACAGATTAGCTCCCAGCCCATTGTCAAAGAGATTTCCACCAGTTCTAGCATCATACCGGACTTCGAAGATCCGTTCTCCAACATTGGTTTGCTGAAAACAATGTAGAAATAAAATCTTTTTTGTATTTTGTAAGTTATGCTAAAACACACTGAAAATCTTTTTGATTTTAATCAGAAAAGCTGAAATATAATGAAATAAGCAATATAAACTATATACAAACAAATTTATAGACATATATTTTTTTTGTGAATTCGTGTCTAAGGATCATATCAGTTAATTGAGACATATGACCAGTACCGTTGTCCTTTATATGACTTTAAGTTTTAAACTTGTTTACCTAGATTGTCGATGTGTTTGTCCACTTAAACTTTACCACATTTCTCAACTGTTTCAAGATATGTTAAGATAGAATTCATGAAACTTGACTTATCTATGGTTCCCACTTCTTGAATATACTCCCGTATCCAGATTCCCTAGATTTCATCTTAAAGGTGAATATAGCATAATTGATACTTGTATCTGGGTTGTGCGAGACCTTGAGAGCTCAGGTTAGTACTACCGTACAGACAAAGAGATGAAGGCTCGTATTTAAGGTGTGTTCCACTTAAGGAATCTGTTCAGCATTGCATATGATTATATCTTTCAATACTTTTCAATATTGCATGCAATTTGGGGTTTAAAGCGAAAGTATTATAGAAGTTCTAGGTCATTGTTTCCGCAAAATCAGAAGAACTTGTATAATACCCCAGATATCAACTATCTATAAAGACCTCGTATCTTAGAATCAGGCAATCTTTCAGACGAAATTTCGGAGTACTAAGTCCATATATCCAAGATGTGTAAATCCACAAGATTAAGCAGTTGTAAAATTTAGTTTATATCTCGAAAACAGTTTACTGAACGTGTTAAGCCTATTGACACATCCGTAGTAACACTCATTTATTACTTTTAAAACTTTACATTTCTTTAGCATACTATGATAGTCCACTGATGTACTATCATTTCCTTTTATGACACTGAATTATTTTTTTCTTTTTCAATGTTTTTGAACATTTTGAATTTTTATATGTTTTTAGATTTTAAAAATTTTTCAAATGTTTTTGTATTTTCTTTAACATTTCTCCCCCTAAAATCAAAAACATCTTTTTGGATTTTTGTTTTTAATAAAATTATAAGCTAGAAAAGTATTTACAAACCAATGTGGATCACGCGAACTCGTCGTCCGATCCGTATTCAACCTCAGCGTCAGCACCTGTCAGCAAATTTTTCATACCGTTAATTCTCAGCAAGTATTTAAACCGTGATAATGAAAATGGTTTGGTATAAAAATCAGCCTTTTGTTCGTCGGTTTGGATTTTTTCTATTCGTACCAATTTCTTTTCATAGCAATTACGAATGAAATGATAACGAATTTCAATGTGTTTTGTGCGTGAGTGATGAACCAGATTTTTAGTTATATTGATGGCTGCCTTGTTATCAACATACAGCGGAGTGTCTAGAAATTGCAGACCAAAGTCTCTCATCTGTTGTAGAATCCATAGAATCTGTGAACAACAGCTGGAGGCCGAGATATACTCAGCTTTACAGGTAGAGAGAGCGACCGTAGTCTGTTTCTTACACTGCCTGGTTACCATTCTTGTTCCGAAGAACTGGCATCCCGCTGTAGTTGATTTAGAATTCAACTTATCTACACCAAAATCGGAATCAGCACAGCCTGTGAGGTCAAAATTGTCGTTCTTCGGGTACCACAAGCCGGTGCTTGAGCATCCTTTCAGATATCTGAAGATACGCTTCACGATCTGCATGCGTAAGATCCTCGGGCTTGACTGATATCTGGCGCATAGGCAGGTTGGATACATAATATCTGGGTGCGATGCCGTCAGATACATCAGTGATCCAATCATCGATCTATATAACGTCTCGTCAACTTTGGCTCCAGTCTCGTCAACGCAAATGCGGTGGTTAAGAGCAAGAGGCGTAGATAGAGGCTTCAAGTTTCCCATTCCAAACTTCTTCAAGATGTCGTGAACATACTTAGTCTGGTGAATGAAAATACCATCTGGAAGCTGATCTACCTGCAAACCAAGAAAGAACATTATTTCGCCCATCGAGGACATTTCGAATTTCTTCTTCATGATTCCCTCAAACTCTTTGCAGAGACTATCATTTGTAGATCCAAAGATGATGTCGTCAACGTAGATTTGAACTATAATAAGATGGCCATCAACTTCTCTGGTGAAAAGAGTACTATCCACAGTTCCTCTAATAAAACCGTTTCCGACGAGATGTTGCGACAACGTCTCGTACCAAGCTCTCGGGGCTTGGTGTAAACCATAAAGTGCTTTATCCAGTAGGTACGCTTTCTTCTTGTTAAGTGGATCGACAAACCATGGTGGTTGTCCAACGTACACCTTCTCGCGTAATTTGCCATACAGAAAAGCTGATTTGACATCCAATTGATAGACCTTAAATCCTTTCCATGATGCGAAAGCTAGAAATATTCGAATAGATTCCAATCGAGCTACTGGTGCATAGACTTCCGTGTAGTCTATACCTTCCTGCAGGTGAAATCCCTTGACAACAAGCCTAGCTTTGTTACGAACAATAACTCCTCTATCATCACGTTTACACTTAAAGACCCATTTTGTATCAATTGCTTTTTGATTTTCTGGTAGGTCTTCAAGCTTCCACACACCCAACTTCTCAAACTGCAATAATTCTTCTTGCATTGCTTCTACCCAGTTTTCATCTGCTAAAGCTTCATTAACTGTCTTAGGCTCAATCTGAGAAAAGAAACATGAATGGAAACTATAGTTCTGGGTTGTAGCAAAACGTGTGTAGAAACCACTGAGTGCTTTATTAATTTGCCCTCGAGTTCTAACACCAGTTTGAAGTTCTCCGATAATATTTGTTGACGGATGATAGGAATATGATCGCGGCAATTCTTCACTTGGAACTTCTACTGAGTTTTGCTGATTAGTGATGTTGAGATCAACAATCAATTCAATGTTTGGAGAGCTTGATGAAGCTTCATTTCTGTTGTTCGGGACTGTAGATTGATTAAGAAGAATTTTTATCTGCTCCACTTCTTCATCTGAAGAAGATGATTCCCCATCAGCATCAAATGTTGGTGCTTCATCTGAATCAGAATCTTGATTATGAGGCATACTGGGCTCTGTTGTTGTATTCATTGGTTCAGTAGAGGCATTTGTTGGAAGAGTAGTGGGTAATGATAATGTTTATGAAACATTTTCAGCCAGAACACCACTATTGTTTGAACTTGCACCAGAAGATGATGGATCCAACTTGGGTTGATTAACCACATTTGGTCGAACAATTTGCTCTTGATTCGCTGACTGGTGAAGATAATATAACGCTGCAACTTCTTCGTCAGTTGGTTCTTTGGGCAAGTCAAATGACTTCCACAGGTCTTGATAGTTAAACAGCCGCGCGTCAGCTTTCCTTTGAATAGGATCCGTGTAATTGAAACAATCCACGTGTTGTGCTTCAATAAGCTTTCGCAATGAAGGAACATATACTCTTCTCAACGGACTCGCATATCCGACAAAGAAACCTTCGAGAGATTTAGCTCCGAATTTTCCTTCTTGGTCTATTACGGTACAAGGTGCACCGAATGGTTCTAAGAACTTCAAATTTGGCTTCCGTCAGTTTATCATCTCAAAACATGTTTTCTTTGTTGGTATGATAGTAAGAACCCTGTTTAGCGTGTAGCAAGCCGTAGCAACTGCTTCACTCCAGAAGTTGATTGGAAGTTTAGAATCTGCAAGCATGGTTCTCGCAGTTTCAACCAAAGTTCGATTCTTCCGTTCAGCAACTCCGTTTTGCTGTGGAGTATAGGGAACACTAAACTCATGCAGAATCCATTTTGCGTTGCAGAATTCCTTCGTTTTGTTATTCTTAAACTCTGTGCAATTGTCACTTCTAATGCATCTTACCGGCAGATGATAAATGTTCTCGAGTTTCTTGAATAGAATAACTAAGTTCTCGAACGTTTCGTCTTTTGATTCTTGAAAGAATACCCACGAATATCTCGAATAGTCATCTGTCACGACCAAGCAATATAAGTCTCCTGATATGCTTCGAACATTTACAGGACCAAATAAATCCATGTGGAGACGTTCTAAAGGCAACTTGATTGAGTTTAGAATTTTCTTTGGATGAGATTTCTTGATCTGCTTTCCCTTCTTGCATTCCAAGCAATGATCAGACATCTAAAAACTTCGAAGATTTATGCCTTCTACAAGATCATTATGAACCAAGAAATTCATTTTTCGCAAATGAATATGCCCCATCTTACGATGCCAAAGAATAGAATCTTTTTCAGTAGCCTTTGATACAAAATATTGTGCGATTGTGATGAAGTGGTAGCAACACCCATATCAAGAACATATAAATCATTCTCTCGTGGTGCTCGCATCAGAATCCACTCATCTAGAATTTTGAATCCCGGCTTCAAGATAATACACTCTTTATCATTGAAATGAACTGTAAATTTCTTGTCACAAATCTGCGATATACTCAGAAGATTGTTCTCAAGCTCTGCAATATAGTTCACGCGATCAAAAGAAATTACGCCATTAGAGAGTTTTCCCTCGGCGGTTATCCTTCCTCCTTGATTTCCTGCAAATCCAACATATCCACCATTGATAGCTTTAATGTCGAATATCAATGCTTTCATTCCTGTCATATGCCTGGATGCTCCACTATCCAAAATCCACTTTGAAAGTACGGATCTTTGGAGCCCCTGCAAAATTCAGAAATTAGGTGAAAATCTCTACCCAAGCCTTCTTGGTCTTGGGTTTTACAGGATAACCATCAACAAAAGCATATTCAAACTCATCAACATCATCAAAATCAAATTCATCATTTGTTTAAACAATGTTAACGTTTGAAAATTTCACTTTTTTCTTATCTTTTACAGATTTGACATTATCATTTTTAATTTCTGTTTTAATTTCTTTCACATTCTCACTAGTCTTTACCTGCTCAGACTAAGTGATTTCAGTCTTTGATTCTTTTGTGTTATCAGTCTTTACCAGCTCAGACTTAACAACACCAGATGTTGTTGACCTTTTCTTGGCAATCCAGGTTTGAGATTCGATATTAGCCTTTTTGATGTAAAACTTGTTTTCATTAGACCTAGAAGTTTCACCTTTTTTGAAAATGGAATTTCAAAAATCTTTTCAGACTTTGGTTTAACTTCTGGTTTTGATTCATTTTGTTTCAAAATCTTTACAGGTTTTACAAACACTAGTTGCTTTGGTTTAAAAACATTTGTTTCTCTTTTTCGAGGATAAGCCGGTTTTGATTTCAGACAATGTCGTGCCACATGACCAATTTCATTGCACTTGAAACATGACCGATTATCAAGTGGATGTCCTTTAATTTGTGGTTTAATAAAACTTGAGGTTTTGGCACCACTTGTAACCTTGGCTTTACCTCGAAGTTCTTTCTCCTTTTTGAACTCATCATTTGATTGCTTACCAATCAAATTCTCCTCATGAACTGTATTCGTCCCATATACAAACTTCATGTTTTTGTTTTTATATTCATGAAATGTTGACGGTTTCTTTACAGATTCATCAGTTTCTTCTTCTAAACCCAACCCCGCTCTCCGGTTTTCCGGATGATCACCAACATTTCTTTGGTAATTGTCTCTTTTAGGTTTGGAATAGAATTTTCATTCATTGATTACCAATTCTTCTAATGTGACTTCCATGAGTTTAAAGAATTTATCAAGCAATTCTTCTTTCACATTCTGAATCGGGAAGCTATCATCAAAGTATAGTCTATCCGAATCCTTAATTTTGTACATTACAATATTAGGATCGTCACATAGACCATCTTCTGAGGATTTATTGTCATTTTCAGATTGTGAATAAGAATTCTTTGAACTGGAGTTGGCGCTTTTGAAGCTGCCATCATCAGAATCACTTAAAACATTTTCAACAACTTTGTTAACCACAGCATTGTTATCATCATCAGATTTAGCATAGACTATATCAATGTTCTCTAGAAACTCGTTTTTCTTTTCAGAAAGTAATTCAACATTGAGTGCCTTGTCCATCCCATCTGCAGTTTTAACACAGTATTTTTTGCAAAGAGGTGGAGGAACATTGCTATATTCTTTGCCCGTTTTCTTTTTAGATTTTTCTTTCGATGAGATTGTTGGAAGAATGTGATCGATAACATACGTGTTAATGGTATAACTTCTTAACAATTGTCGAACTCTTTCAGTTTCAATTGTCATATCTTGAAGTTGTTGTTTGATTTCAGCAATGGTGTTGATATAAATGTTAACTACTCTTTGTTTATCCATTACTATACCACTCAACATTCTTATATTATCATGTTGTTAGGTATTATTTCTGTCGAGTCTGCCATAATCATTTTTCATTTTGTCATACGCTTCTTTCATTGTGCGATAATCATATTTTAACAAATCGTTATGCACATTGTTTTCAGGATGATCTTTGATTTTTCGGCACATTCGACACAAGGTTTAGTACATTTTGTACAAGGTTTCTCAACCTCTACAACTTGTACTTTGACAACTTCTTTCTCGATAATCTTTACCTCTGGACCTACCTTGGTTAGATTTGCCATTAAAGCTTTATCTGCCATGTCCTTGAGGTCTTCGACTTTCATTTCTTGAGTGATATCAACAATCACTTCATCAATCTTTTTCTCCTCAACCACTTGTTCTTTCATGCTTCCATCAAAGTGACCTGCAAAACTGTTACAAGAATTAGAGGATAAAATTCCTTGTGTCTGCATATGGATATATTCCTCTTCTTCCTGTTGCTGATGCAAGTATTGTTCCAGAATGTCTTGTTCGAAAGCTGCTACTTCTGTTGCTGCTGCTGCTTCAGCTGCTGCCGCTGCCACCTCTGCAGAATTATCTTCAACTATCTCTGCCATCAAAGCAACTCCGGTCAAAACCGTCATCTTCTGTAGATGCAACCATGGCTTTCTCCGTGTTACTATTGTTTGGCTTTCCTTGGATCTCAATCTGAGTTTTCTTCGGGAAAGGTTTACATTGAAGTGCCTTCTTGTAATATTCATTCCCTTGTCTGAAAGAACATTGATTTTCGGTTGCCTCGGTGTTTTTACACTCTCTTTTAAAATGTCCCTTCTGCCGACATCTAAAACACGTGACTTTGGATTTGTCAAAACCCAATTTGTTGCTAGAGTTTCCTATGTCACGGCCCGTGAGTGCAACGAACTTTGTCACTCTCCTGATGATCGAAGCTAAGGACCATTGGTGTCCATTAGTTCGAGCTCTTCCTCGTCTACCTGGTCATAATCTTCTGCGGTCATCTCGGGGTTTCCAATCTTACCGGCAACAAGACATTCATACGATTCTAAGACGGCAGCGAGTAGTGACATATGTTGTTTTCCAACTTCTTCTGAAACAACATTGTTCAAGTTCACTGCGATGTTGCACTTGTAAACATTCGGATCAGAACTTTGCTGTTGGTTCTGATTTGCTTGACTTTGGAATGTTGAATTTGAACCGGTGCTCGAATAAGAATTTTGTGGACTTTGGTCATACAGAGGCTATGAATGATTCTGTTTCTATGAAGAAGCATTCATGTTTGCACTAAAAGCAGTTCCAATTTTTGGACTCGAAATGTTATCTTGCATTCTGGTTTTGTAGTACAAACTGATGTCTTGAACTACGTTAGCGTTCTTTGACTTCGCTATCTTCAGAAGCTCCATTTCGTGACCTTCGAGTTTATCGATAAATGTTGACAACTTGAAGAAATCCCACTTATCACTATTCTTCAGAACCATCAAATACGTAGTCCATTCACCCTCTGGTAGTGCGTCAGCAGGTTTGTCGATGTATTCTTGATCCGTCTTCTCAAGACCGTGTCTTCGCATTTGCACTTTGAGGTGACAGAAACGCTCAATCATTTGCTTAATGGTCTCATTCTTTAGCATGCTGAAAATATCGAACTCTTTTAGAATGAGAGCCTTCTTGCTTTTGATCGTTTCCGCACTGCCATGGTATTTCTTTTGTAATGACAACCAAATCTCTCTTGTAGTAGTATATTCGAGTAGTTGTACTTCTCAAGAACTTGTTAATGCTTCATCTACCGGAATAGTGTAGCCTCTTTCAATTGACACCTAGCCAGCGAAGTGCATGGCTTGAAGGCAGTAGGTAAATTTCTCTTTCCATGCTTCGTATTCGTCCATGCTCATCAGCTTGGACGGTTTGACGGTCATTCCCATTTCGTTATCAAGATTGACTTGATTAATCACATTGGCATTTGACGAACTATCTCCGGACATATAAGCTCTTAGTTGATCTTCCATTGTGAATCACGAAACATATACGCTGAAAATTTTTCAAAAACTTTGAAAACAGTTAGTCCTACTACAAGTTCGGTCGAACTTGTAGTGACAAATGAAGAATTCTTGAATTTTCCAACAAGTTCGGTCGAACTTGTTAGATTTACTTTGAAAAATTTCAATTATCTTCGGTCAAACTTATAACCCAACTAAACAGATCTTTGAGCGAACTTGTTCAAAAGAACTTTGATGAAATACAAGCAAGTTCAGGGAACTTACTTAAAATCTTCTAGATTTTACACAAGTTCGGTCAAACTTGATGTAAAATTAATGAAAATTTAGTATCTTTGGGCGAACTTGATTCAAATTTCCTCAAAAAACACTTAAGTTCGGGCGGACTTACTAAAAAATCACTTGAAAAGTGATGCTTTAGTGCAATTTCGACCGAACATGGCCAACAAGTTCGTTCCAGAAAGTTTTCAAAATCATGGTTTTTTCAAAATTTTGACATGAATCCGGTTGAATATGGTCTCCAATTTTTCAAGGGTTTATCTATGTTGCATTTTACATGATATATTCAAAATTCAAAAGATTTTCACCATGAATTCTTCATTTTGTGATCAAAAGTAAAGAAAAAAAGAATGGTGTAGAACTAGAAGTGATCTTGTCTTGATACTATCAAATCACGCTATTCTAGCACTGATACCACTTGTAGGACCGATCCTTGATGCTTAGGAACCTAAATTTGATATCTAACATCCATAATAGCGGAAATATTACATCGTGTTACCAATAGACAGGAATTAATCAGTTAATCGTCCGTTTCATTGATTAAACGTTCAGATTACAGACTGAAAGAGCTTCGCCTCTACAATGCCAAAGTTACAAATGAGACACACAAACTATGGATTTATAGGATTACAAGTTCGCTCCACATGTGTAAGTTTGCCCGAACTTGCCTATGCAAGTTCAGCCGAACATGCTTAAACATGTCAACTCATGAGCGAACTTGGCTACAACTTTTCATAAATACTTCTTAACCTAGCCTATCAAGCTCTATATAATGCAGACTCGATATAAGACTAAGACATAGACATTCTGCACCAACATGTTAATCAAATATGCAAAGATTACTCGTTAAACTGTTGTTTATTGATCACTAAGTCAAATTAAATGTAAGATCCGAACAGAGCTTCGCCTCTGTTGTGACAAAGTTACAAAAGTTACAAACGAGAAACTAAGGCACACTATTTATAGACTAACAAGTTCGCTGGGAAGGTAACAAGTTCGGGCGAACTTGCATAGAAAAAGTTCGGCAGAACTTGTTCCAACTTCAATATTTCGAGCGAACTTGGTGTCTATTTACATAAATACCCCTCATTTCGGACATAATCTAGCCCAATCTAAAAAGACTCGATCCAAGACTAAGACATAGACATTATGTACTAACAGACTCCCCCTTGGATATGGTCTTTGTCTTGATCAGTCTTCAAAGCTCTGTCTTTATCTACAGCGTCCAAAGAAGTTTTTGTAAGGCTTCTTTCTACGTTCTTGCTCTGGAATTGGCGTTTGGTCAATAGGCGGCACTTTTATCATAAACTGTAAACGTGTAAGTCTTGCCTCTCTACCCTTTCGTGAATACGTTCTATTCGACTTTCTTCCTTCAAGTACTCTTTGCGCTCAAGTTCTCTCCAACTGGATTCCCACATTTTTCCTGAATTAATTCCATGCGCATAGCAAACATTCACTATTCTTTGAAACTGCATCGCTTGAGTTTCTTCACGCTTTTCATAACATATCTTGCTGAAAAATAAACATTTAATATCCTCCATCGAGCAATTCACTAGCCACATCGGGTCTAGTATGCGTATCGTCCTCCATAACCCTTTCAATCCTTCATTCTGAAACACATTAACTGATCTTTCTTTTGTTAAATCCAAGTGTTCTTCAAATCTCAACACTAACACTGCTTCGCATGTAGTAGGATCAAATTGCCACCACTTAAACAATGGATAGAACTCCTGTTCAATAGGCATCAGGGGCATGTTTCTCATCGCTCGCGGACGCTTCTAACCAATGTTATATCCTTTTCACCAATCTTCTTGTTTGTTTTGATTCGGCGCTTTGGAATGAACGGTTACCAGTACTTAAACCCTTGTGTCGCTTCGAATTTAATCATCTTCCATAGCAACTGATCAATAAACCTCATGTGATAAGTACGTTCCTTGTCTGCACCAATTCCTCTACACCCAATACGGTAATGTTTTAAAATCTGCCATGTGTCGGAAGTATTGAACCCCATATTCTCTTTTTATGGCATAAACATTCAATTCTTTCAACCAACCCCAACTAAGTATGTCACCCAATGATATGTCTGCATCTCTGGTAAAGAAAGCTAATGGACGTTTGAACTTCCTTTCTTTCAGCATCTTATTGAACCAGGACTTTTTCGCTTTAGGGATTTCTTCCTTTGTCATTGGCTTTGGCAATTTTCCTTCTTGTACAGACTCAGCTACCTTCTCTTTTAATAAATCTTCATTAAACTGCTCATACATTTCTTCAAACGTCGAAAATTTATCAGTATTCAGACCAACATACTTTTCTGCTTCATCTTTTTCATCATCTGACGACCAATATTCAATAATCATCTTGTCATAATCGTCTGCATCATATCTTCATTTGTAGAAGTATTCATTTGGTTCAAATGTATCTATGTTCACCACATCTTCTTCAAAATTGAAATCAAACGTTTCAGCATCAATGTTTAGCAGCTTTGCTAGATCTTCCTTTGAATTATTGTGAATAAATTCACCTTCCTCGACGTTATGCTCTATCATCAATATCATAGGCTTTGTTGGTATAGCAGCAACATGCATTGTAGTAATCGCATCTAACATATCAACATCTTTTTCCCCTATTTGCCCTTTCTGCTCCCCTGACTTTGATCTTCCATCATGTTTATATCATCACTTAGCAACGAAGAAAAATCAAATTCATCAGACACTTTAGCCTCTACAACATTCAGACCAACTCCTCCCTGATTATCATCATTTCCATCATCGTTATTGGAGTCGTCTTTAGTATCATCAACAGGTTCATCATTATCATCATCGTCCTCAGCTTCTTCATTATCTTTCTGCTCAATTTCTTTCTCAAGAATAATAACAGACTCTGAAGCTTTAGTAGATTCGATCACAGACTCAGTTATCTCAGGCATACTTTCTATCACATGTTTGCCTTTCTGCTGTTCAACAATTTCTTTTTCTGCTTTCTCCTTTGCCTCTTGTAAATCTAATCGAGCATATTCAACAGTAAAATCAATTCCCAAACTGTTCGATAATACATTCTGTAGCCTTGAAAACTTTAGATCATTCAAATATTGTTCAGATCGTAGTTCTGCAATCTCTTTTTTTAATCGTTCATTTTCATCCTGCAGACTTTCAATTAGGGCTTTTAGATATCAAGGATCACCTTCCAAGAACTTTACTTTATCACTTAAAATTTCTTTCTCGACCTTCTTTGTTTCAAATTTACCCCAAAGCAGCATTCTTGGCTTCATTTTTCAAAACTTTATCTTCCAGAATTTTAACTCTCTTCTGGGAAGAAATCATTCAAATCTTGAATATTAACAGGTTCATCAGGGATACTTCCAAAAAGCTTTGACCTAGGATTAGTCTTTGGTGCTGACTTCGGAGTACTCTTTGGTGTATGAACTTCTTTTGGAATAGAACTTTCAGGTTGAGAAGTTGTGGGTGGATCTTGAGACTGTATAATAGGAATTTCATGTAATTCAGACTCAGGAGGTTCTTATGTAACTCTTGTCTGCACAATCGTCTCTTGTACTGCAGAAGTTTAAATTGTGTCAGCCGCATGGGGTTCTTGTGTAGCTCCTGTTGTTTTTGCCCCAGAAGGTTCTTGTGTGACTACTGTGCCTTTCTTGTTTTGACTAACATAGCATCTGCTTTTCTGCTTTTGAGTTTTCTTGCCTTTGGTACTAGGAGACCCTGTAGTCTTCAAAGATGTATATGTTGCAGAAGACTTAAATCTTTTGGCCTTTTTCTTTGGTCTCTCCTCATCTGAACCTTTTCTAACTCTGGTTCATAATCTGCATCCGTTTCTTTAACCTTCTCAGCCTCTTTCCCAGTGATAGCTTTCTTTGTAGCTTTTTCTAGAGAATCATCGCTTTTCCTCATTATCAGACGTCGTAGAAATAACATCATCTTCTTGTGTAGTTTTCTCTGCCTCTTGACTTTCAATAATAATTGTGCAGCACTTAAACCAGCCTCAGGTTGTACATTTTCAGGCTCCTCTTCGTCGATCGACATTGTTTCGACTTTCTTTGCCTTTCATGACGTTTTTCAACAACAACTTTCTTTAAGAACCCATCGCTGCGATTTTCTTTGAACGTCGACAACCATTCTAATTCAGCATTCTTTTCATTCTCGTCACCACTATCATCTTTACGCCATTTGTATTCTGGTGGTGCGATGTAATCAGCAAAAGCTATAACCCCAAATAAAGGTTTTGCGATCGGCGCTAAAGCTTGTTTCTAGAAAGTAATAAGCTTCTTTACGGTTACCACATCCATGTGACTAAGATAAACAATATCGTTAGGATCTTTCGTGATTTTCTTGAATTTGTCGTCGACCAGCATCTGTATAAACCTCGGATACATGACAAGCCTTTTAGATCCCATGTTGTTCTTCATGTGCGTGAATACAAGCTTTGAAAAGTTGAACTTCTTGTTTAGAACGAGCGCTGTGGCCATTTAAGACATATAATCTTGTACATCATCCAATCCTGCCTTTGATGGGTAAACGCGTGAATTATAACATGCATCAAGAACTTGTAGAGGTTCGGAACTCCCCCTTTCTTCAGTGTTGATTCATTCATGTGCCCTTTGTAGCCCATGCGGCAAAAACAACCTCGTACCATTCTTTCGTCAAGCATCATTGGATCTTCAGCATTGTCGTTGAAGTTTAGAACTTTTCGGATGTCTGCTTCAAATACTGTAATCTCCTTTATTTTCAGATACTGTACACGTGCGAACGATATACCATTGTCTTTTCCGTTTCTCCTTGTTAATCGGAATACGTTACATGAAAGCGAGAATACTGTCAAATGCTTCAAGAGATGGACAGACAGTCTTGTCGAGCGTAATGCACGTGTTATGAAATTTATTAAACGAGAGTTGGATATTCTGCAATCACGAGAATCGAGACAAAATTAGCAATTTTAACAATTTTCACCAAAACATACATCAAGTTCGGGCGAACTTGATTAAGCAATAAAACATTACAAACCATCAAGTCTGGGTGAAATTGCTAAACCATTTGATTGATTTTTAAACAAGTTCGGGCGAACTTGTAAAAGAATCATGATTGTTGAACATATTCAGACAAGTCCGGGCAAACTTGTCAAGAATAATGACTTTTGAAACCCATCAAACAAGTTCGTACGAACTTGTGAAATTTACAACATTTTATTATTTTAGGACAAGTTCGGCCGAACTTGGTTCAATGAACCAATTGACAAGTTTGGGCGAACTTGTCATGGTTTTCAAATGAGACCTGCAACAACATGTTCAGTACATTTTGATTCAAATTGATGACACGTTTAACTTCGTTTATAGTTATTTAACACATTTTAATGTCCAATTTGTCTTTTAACAGCCCAACTCAAGTCCAATTGTTCAAAACAGATCTATATTGTTCAAACTATGTCAATTCACGGTTCAAAGTCCAATCACTTACCATAGCCATGTTCTTTAGTGTGCCAATCACTAAATATCACTCTAAAATCGGGCAGCAATTTGACATATTGTGTGCAAAAACAAAGTTCGCTAAGAGAAACAAGGAGATCAGTAATGAAGTCTGGGCGAACTTGCATCTTATTTATTGCTTAACAAGTCCGGGGCGAACTTGTAAAACTAATCAGTTAAGATTAGTACAAGTCCGAGCGAACTTGCCTTCTGATAAAGACTTTTAAGCATATACAAGTCCGGGCGAACTTGATCAACCCTAAAATCAAACGTTTTCAAATTTTTCAATTTTGACCCTGAACTTTTCAATTTTTACCAGTTTTAACAATCCACACAGTTGACCAAGTCCAAGCTAATGACCTTGGTTAACCGATTTATATGCCGAGTCCAAGTTAGTGACCTCGGTTCGACCCGTTATGAACAAACTGTTGGTTTTTCTCAAAATCAAGTTTCAAATTAATGAACTTTAATCGTTTTCTCTTATTAGATTTTACAAATTAGCTCCCAGCCCGTTGTCAATTAAATTTTCACCAGTTTAGCACCTTACCAGACTTCGAAGATCAATTCTCCAACATTGGCTTGTAGAACTAATGTAGAAACAAAATCTTTTTGTATTTTTGCAAGTTTATGCTAAAACACACTGAAAATATTTTTGGTTTTAATCTGTAAAACTAGTAAGCTATGTACAGAACTATGTACAGATTTATAACAAGTAAACTATGTACAAACATATTTAGAGACGTATTTTTGTGAATTCGTGTCTAAGGATCATATCAGTTGTTTGAGACGTATCACCAGAACCGTTGACCTTTAGATGACTTTAAGTTTTAAACTCGATTACCTAGATTGTCGATATATTTTTCCTCTTAAACTTCGACACATTTCTCAATTGTTCCAAGATATCTTAGATAGAATTATGAAACTTGACTCAACTATTGTTCCCATCTCAGAATATATTCCCATATCATGATTCCCTAGATTTCATCTTACAGGTGAATATAGCATAATTGATATCTGTATCTGGGTTAATGCGAAGCCTTGAGAGCTCAGGTTAATACCACCGTATCGACAAAGTGATGAAGGCTCGACTTTAATGGTGTGTTCCAATTAAGGAATCTTTTATGCATTTCAAATGATTAGATCTTTCAATTCTTTTCAATTTTGCATGCAGTTTAGGGATTTTTTTAGCAAAAGCATTATAGAAGTTATAGGCTTTGCTTCCACAAAATCAGAAGAACTTGTATAATACCCTAGATATCAACTATCTATAAAGACCTCTTATCTCAGAATCAGGCAATCTCTCCAACGAAATCTCGGAGTACTAAGTCCATATATCCGAGAGATGTTAAGCCACAAGTTGTAAAATTTCACAGTTGTAAAATTTAGTTTATATACCGGAAACAATTTACCCGTGTAAACTCTATCGACACATCCACAGTAAGACTTGTTTAAACTTTTTAAACTTTACAATTCTTTAGCATGTTGTGATAGTCTACTGATGTACTATCATTTCTTTTGTGACACAAAAATTCTTTTTGTCTTTTTTAATGTTTTTTTACTTTTTGATTTTTCATATGTTTTTGTATTTTCTCAAATATTTCTCCCCCTAAAATCAAAAACATATATTTTTGTATCTTAGTTTTTAAGAAATACTAATCTAAAAGATATACAAACCAATTTGGATCACGTGAACTCGTCGTCCGATCCATATTCAACCTCTGCCTCCGCACCTGCCAACAAATTTTTAATACCGTTAAGCCTCATTAGATATTTAAATCTTGTTAAAAGAAATGCTTTGGTATAAAAATCAGCTTTTTGTTCATCGGTGTAGATTTTTTCTATTCGCACCAACTTCTTTTCGTAGCAATCACGAATGAATTGATAACGAATTTCTATGTGTTTAGTTCGAGATTGATGAACATGATTTTTAGTGATGTCGATTGTTGCCTTATTATCTACATATAAAGGCCTATCAAGAAATTGCAATCCAAAGTCCCTCTTCTGTTGTTGAATCTATAGGATTTATGAACAACAGCTGGAAGAAGAAATGTATTCTGCCTCACAAGTAGAGAGAGAGACCGTGGTTTCTTTCATGCATTGCCACGTTACTAATCGAGTTTCGAAGAACTGGCAACCAGCCCTCGTAGACTTTGAATTCAGCTTGTCCACCCCCAAAGTCAGAATCAGCGTATCCCGTCATATCAAAATTATCATTCTTTGGATACCACAAGCCAGTGCTTCGACATCCCTTCTGGTAATGGAATATTCTCTTGACTATCTGCATGTGAGGTACTTTGGGACTAGACTTATATCTTGCGCAAAGGCAGGTAGGATACATGATATCTGGGCGAGATGCCGTCACATACATAAGAGATCCTTTCATCAACCGATAGAGCGTATCATCCACTTTGGTTCCTGTTTCGTCAATGCAAATCCCGTGATTCAGTGCCAGGTGAGTTGAAAGCGGCTTCGAGCTATCCATTTCAAACTTCTTCAGAATATCATGAACGTATTTTGTTTGATGAATGAATATGCCGTCTGGTAAGGGATCCACCTGTAACCCGAGGAAGAATTTCATTTCGCCTATAGAAGACATTTAGAACTTCTTCTTAATGATCTTTTCGAATTCTTTGCAAAGACTATTATCTGTTGAACAAAAGATGATATCATCCACATATATTTGTACGATGATTAGATGATTTCCGATGTCACACCCCGACCCGCAGCGGAATAAGAGTCGAGGCATAATTGGGTTATCACCAAAGCTCATGAAATTACTATTATGTTTCATATTTATTTAAATCGAAATTATATTCTCAATAATCCAAGCATGTCCATACAAATTCAAAGAAAATAACCAACTAAACAATTCCAAGCTCTAAATCATTTTATTCTTCTAGTCCAATCCTATGTGTTTCTAGCTGCAACTGGTTCACCTGTATCATGTGTAAAAACAGGGGTTTTTGGGTCAACATAAGTTGGCGAGTGAACCTTGTTAGATAAACATTTATTATTGATTTACTTGTTATTTTATCAAAGAAAAATTGTGCATAATCATAAGTGAGCAAATGATAAATAATCAATCAGTAACAATGTTAACCACAAATTATAACATACAATAACATACCAACAACATACTATAACATATCAACTTGCATAAATATAAAACATGAATGAAACTGTGCGATCAAGGCTCAATCGGAGCCGATCGTATTGCATGTACTGAAAATGAAAAATGTCGGTGCGATCAAGGCTCAATCAAATGGAGCCGATCGTATGTTGGCACGCCAGGTTCACGCTCATAATGTAATGGGGAACATGCTCAACGCTCATAATGTAATGGGGAGCGGCGGCCTATGAAATTGCATGTACTGAAAAATAATGAATTGATATAATAAGTACCAAGACACATGATACACCCCAAAACGTGATTAAAACGGGGAATTTGTAAAGATTCACTCACATTGGGTGCGTTTGATTGGGATTGTGAGATGCGCACGAGTTGGAAGAGTTGAACAACGAGAATTACAAACCTAAATAATTAACGGAAAATATGGTAAATGAGTGGATTTTATTAATAATCTTATTAGGATTTTTAGATATATTTTTGTGAGTTTAAGGCTATTTCCTATCTTTAAAAACATTATTTTTAAGTATTTTTAATTGATTTTTAAATTAAATTAAATAAATAAAAATATAAAAATGTGTTGACTTTTTCACTGACCGTTGACCGTTTGACTTGTTGACTGTTTGACTGGTTTATTTTGTAAATACATGCGCTGGGTGAGGCTCGAACCCGAGACCTCCCGTACGCGTGCACGCAGCTCTACCAACTGAGCTACGTGTCTAACCTGAAATAATTCTGTTTTTAATTATACTTATATATTAACTCGGCTTATCCAAAATTCTTTTATTTTCAAAAACATTTTAAATCATCGAACCGGTGTTACTAACAGGTCTCGAACCCGGGACCTGTGCTTTAACGTTACACACAGTCCACCGCTGGACTGTGTGTCTAACTTGGTTAATATACAAATTTTTATTATACTTAACAAATAACGTAACTTAACCCGGTTCAGTTAGAAAAATAAAACGTTTTTATTACATAGAGGGTGCGTGTATCAGAGATCGAACTCGCGGCGTGTGATATGTATATGCACACAGTCCACCGCTGGACTGTGTGTCTAACCCGAGATAATATCCAGATTTTATTAAACTTATAATCAAACTATCATCGTCTTCTTCATTTCAAAATTACAGGCTGCGATTACACCATTATATCTTGTTTAAATCGATTGATAAACATTGTACAGACTAATATGAAATGGCAGAAACGATATTTAGAAGTAAACATACCGGTGAACGATTTACCACAGAATTCCGACAAGGTGTCGGCTCTGTTTTTATGAACTTCAACTGAGCAAGCAAATTAACCGTTTTGATTAGGTAATCGTGGAATTGAAGTGCTAAACAAACGTTTACAGAGTGTTTGAATGTCCTTACCGTTCCACAGATGAAAATAAAGATTTCCAGAAATTTTCCGGCGAACTGGAATTATCCGATAACAGCGTCTGAATTTGATTTCAATTGAAAGGTTTGAGTTAGAAATAGCTTAACAATTGTTAGACCACGACGGTATTGAAAGACTTACCATTTTGATGAAGAATACGGTTTTCCGGCGAACTGCAGAAACTTTCCGGCGAGTTCAAAAAGCTTCTCCAGTGGACTGAAAAGTGTGCGGAAATTAATTGAGAGTTTGTAAAGTGTGTTTGCGTCGCGAGAGAGAACAGAGATTGATGTTATGCTGGAATTGAAAGTTTTCGGTTATAAAAACCGATTCTCTTCTAGAATTCAAGTTCATTCAAAGCAACTTGATTGAAAACGTCGGTGTAGCGGCTATAATCGGTAAACCGCGATCAACCAAACGTCTTTGGACGTTTGACGACCGATTTCGGTTACAGATGGCGTAACCGGTTCCTTCATGGAAGACCATAAAATTTTATTGTTTCTTAATATTTACAGAAAACAACAAGTGGCGGAGTGGTGATGTGTGTGTGTGTTAAGTCTTTGGGTTTCAACCCGGCTGACCCGGGTTCGAGTCCCGGCAGCCTCATTTTATTTTTATTTATTTTATTTTTACTTTTTATCAATTATAATTTTTATAGTTTAGTTTGTTTATTAATTATGTATCATAAAAAAATCAAAATAGGCATAAATACGTAACGTGACATTTAAAACTTGATATTCGATTACAAAACGGAGCGGGTTTGGAAACCCGTTTTTGACAAATGTTACAGTATCCCCTACTTTTAGGAATTTCATCCCGAAATTTAAGTAGTAGGAGTAGTAGGAAAAAGATGCGGGTATTTTTCACGCATTGAGTCTTCACGTTCCCAAGTAAACTCAGGTCCCCGTTTCGACTCCCAGCGTACCCTAACAATTGGATTGCGACTCCGTCGTAGACGTTTTTCTCCGAAATCCATGATCTCTACTGGTCTTTCAATAAAATACATAGATTCATCAATCTGAATATCTTCCAAAGGAATGTGGAGATTTTCATCAGCGAGGCACTTCTTCAAGTTTGACACGTGGAATGTGGGATGAATCCTGTTGAGTTCTTCTGGTAGATCAAGCTTGTATGCTACAGGTCCTACTCTTTCGAGTATCTTGAAAGGTCCTACGTAGCGTGGTGCTAGCTTGCCTTTTTGACCAAAACGAACTACTCCCTTCCACGGTGATACTTTTAAAAGTACATGATCACCAATGTTAAACTCTAAAGGCTTCCGTCGTTTATCTGCATAACTCTTTTGACGACTTTGAGCCGCTAGAAGATTGTTTCGAATTTGATGGATCTTGTCTGTGGTTTCTTGTATCAATTCTGGACCAGTGATTTGAGCTTCCCCAATTTCGTGCCAACATACTGGAGATCGGCACTTACGACCATATAAGGCTTCAAAAGGTGCCATGCCGATGCTTGAATGATAGCTGTTGTTGTACGAAAATTCAACTAATGGTAGATGAGCATCCCAATTTCCCTTGAAGTCTATGACACATACTCGAAGCATATCTTCAAGAGTTTGAATGGTGCGTTCAGATTGACCATCAGTTTGAGGATGATAGGCGGTACTGAGATCCAATCGCGTACCCAAAGCGGCTTGTACTGCTTGCCATGTTCGTGAAGTGAAACGACCATCACGATCTGAAATAATGCTTAATGGTACACCATGTCGGCTTACGATTTCGCTGATATAAATACGAGCTAGTTTTTCGTTCTTGAAATCTTCGCGGATAGGAATAAAGTGAGCTGATTTTGTAAGTCGATCAATAATTACCCATATAGTGTCATACCCACCAGAAGTGCGAGGTATTTCAGGTTGGACCAGAAGTCCTGAGGGTCTTTGGTGTTCAGTTTTCACCTTGGAACATGTAAGGCACTTAGAAACAAAAACAGCAATATCCTTTTTCATTCCAGGCCACCAATAGGTGTATCGAAGGTCTTGATACATCTTATCGGCTCCTGGGTGTATAGAATATCGTGTTTTGTGAGCCTCATTCATAAGAATTTCACGAAGATTGTTGTGGTCAGGAATCCACATGCGATCTAGATAGTACAGAATACCGTCAGATTTAGTTTCAATTTTAAGTTCAGCTCCACAGGACAGCTCCTTTCGTACATCAACTTCCGTTACTGAAACATGTTGGGCTTCTCGAATTTGATCTTTAATGTCAGATATGATTTGCGAACATAGAAGACGAATGGAGTTCGCATAACCCTTTCGACTAAGTGCATCAGCCACCACATTTGCTTTGCCAGGGTGGTACCGAATTTCACAGTCGTAGTCATTTAGAAGTTCAACCCATCTTCGTTGCCTCATGTTTAACTCCTTTTGATTGAAGATATGTTGAAGACTCTTGTGGTCAGTGTATATTTCACACTTAGTACCGTAGAGATAATGTCTCCATATCTTAAGAGCGAACACAACGGCTCCAAGTTCTAGGTCATGGGTGGTGTAATTATTCTCATGAATCTTGAGTTGTCTCGAAGCATAAGCTATAACCTTTCCTCTTTGTATTAGAACACAGCCTAGTCCTTGCCCTGACGCGTCGCAATAAACCACGAAGTCATCACAACCTTCAGGCAGAGTGAGGATTGGTGCATCACAGAGTTTTTGTTTAAGGGTTTGAAAGGCTTCTTCTTGCTTGGGTCCCCATATGAAAGGTTTTCCCTTATGAGTTAAAGCCGTGAGTGGTACAGCAATGCGTGAGAAGTTTGAAATGAAACGACGATAATAACCAGCCAAACCAAGAAAAGATCTTACTTCAGTTGGTGTACGTGGCGCTTGCCATTCTTGTACCGCTTTGATCTTTGAGGGGTCGACATCTATTCCTTTGTCATTGACTACATGTCCGAGGAATTGCACCTCTTTTAACCAGAATTCGCATTTGGAGAATTTGGCATAAAGCTTTTCATTCTCTAGAAGTGTAAGGATGAGTCGAAGATGTCACTCATGATCAGACTTAGACTTTAAATAAATGAGGATGTCGTCGATGAAGACTATAACAAAACGATCTAGATAAGGTTTGCAGACTCTGTTCATTAGATCCATGAAGACAGCTGGAGCGTTGGTTAAACCAAATGGCATGACCATGAATTCATAATGACCATAACGAGTTCGAAAAGCGGTCTTTGGGACGTCTTCTTCATGCACTCTAAGTTGATGATAACCAGATCGTAGGTCGATTTTTGAAAAGCAGCTGGCACCTTGAAGTTGGTCAAGAAGGTCATCAATGCGAGGTAATGGATAGCGATTCTTGATTGTTAACTTGTTGAGTTCTCTATAGTCGATGCACATGCGAAATGATCCATCTTTCTTCTTTACAAACAGGACAGGTGCACCCCAAGGCGAGGAGCTAGGACGTATGATTCCCTTGTCAGTCAACTCTTGCAATTGACTGGCTAGCTCTTGCATTTCAGAGGGGGCTAACCTATAAGGAGACTTTGCAACTGGTGTAGCACCAGGTATAAGATCGATATGAAATTCGACTTCCCTCACAGGAGGAAGTCCTGAGATGTCGTCAGGAAAAACTCGCGGGAAATCTTTTACTACAGGAATGTCTTCAAGTTTTTTCTCCATGGTTCCCTTTGATGATATGAGCTAAAATCGCGACATAATTCTTGCGAAGATATTTTTGAGCTTGAAGACAAGATATTAAGCCAAGCCCTTTCGACGAGGTTTCTCCAAAGATTCGTAGAGTCTGACCGTTTGAAAGAGGAATACGTATAAATTTTTCGCGACATACAACTTCTGCCTGATGTTGACTAAGCCAGTCCATACCGATTATGATATCAAAACTTCCCAACTTCATAGGAATAAGGTCAACTAGAAAATTATGGTCGTTTAGAGTAAGAGTGTAATTACGTATAATAGAGTTCAATGAGACCGGTTTCCCGTCAGCAACTTCTACTGTTATGGATTCCATGAGCTTATCATGACTTTTGTTTAAGATAGGTTCAAACTCTAAGGACACAAAACTTTTATCCGCGCCAGTATCAAACAACATGGATGCATATCGACCATTAATAAGGAACGTACCGTTAACCACATTGCCGTCAGCTCTAGCCTGATTAGCGTTAATGTTGAAAGCTCTTCCTCTTGCAGGTGGAGGAGCTTGGTTCGCTTGATTCACCGGATTGGCTTGGGCCTGAGCATGAATAATGTTCACCAACCTTGGACAAGTGTTTCTAAAATGGCTTGGGTCTCCACAATTGTAGCAAGCCCGCATAGGTTGTACCATAGGATAGTTGGGTTGGTAGTATGTTTGGGCTAAATGTTGGGTAGGTGATAATAGTAGGGGTTGTTGGGCTTGACCCATTATTTGTTGGTGGGTT
Source organism: Scalesia atractyloides (assembly GCA_947069175.1). Taxonomy (NCBI): domain Eukaryota; kingdom Viridiplantae; phylum Streptophyta; class Magnoliopsida; order Asterales; family Asteraceae; genus Scalesia; species Scalesia atractyloides. Next base: position 38,261,086 of record CAMTDV010000015.1, read on the forward strand.
TGGGTTGAAGGCTGGTGGCGGTTCGTTCGCTGAGGCATGCGGCAGGTTTGAACAGTATGACCTGCGCGACCACAGCCGGTGCAATATTGGCAAGGATGATCAGGAGAATGGTGGTATTGGCAACGGTTGCATTTTGGTAACGGGCCAGAGTATAGTCTTTTGTATGGTGCAGGTGAAGGGGCGACTTGGGTAATGGGTGCAGCAGGAATAGGGTAATTGGTTTGTGTGACGGTGAAGTTTCTGGTGTTACGCTTCCTCTTGTTAGTAAACTTAGAGGAGGAGGTGGAATGGTTTGAAGTTTGACCCTCAATAGGGGCTTTCTTTTTCTCTTCTTTAAACTTACCGTTGCGAATTCGATTCTCGGTAAGTTCAGTCGCTAGCTCCATAGCAGCTTCAAGTGTTGCTGGTGAAGTGCTGAGAAGTGAATCTTGAATTTTCGAGGGAAGTCCTCGAATATAATGCTCAATCAAGCGGTAAGTTGGGGTGAACAAGTTAGGGACCATTTGGTTCAACTCTAAGAACCTCTTGTTGTAGGAGGTATGATCTCCCTCCTTCTGCTTCAAAGAATGAAATTCGTCCTCCAACTTTTTAATCTCACTCCTAGGACAGAATCGCCTAGTCATAATTTCCCTTAACTCCTCCCATGTTAAGGCCATTGCGTCATCAATTCCCCTCTTCCCCTTTTCAGTATTCCACCAGGTGAGAGCTACCCCAAATAGTCTCCCGGTGGCGTATCGAACCTTGCGATCCTCAGGACATTCGCAGTTGAGGAAAGTGTTTTCCATCTCCTCAAACTAGTGGAGGAGAGCAGTGACACCTTCGGTCCCTTCAAATTTAGGAGGATCACAAGACTTGAAATGTTTATATGAGCACTTGCTGGTAGGAGGGTTGCCGACGTTCTGGTCGTCTTGTTGGGGAGGGTTAGTAGGATTTGTAGCGAGGGCTTGTTGTACTTGAACCACAATGTCAGGAAGCACCGTGGCCATTTGTTTCGCGATTTGTGCGGCCAAGCGTTCGTGAGACCTTCCTGATCTTTTACCCCCTCGTTGTTGTCTAGCCAACATCTACAGGAACATACATAAGAAGATTGTGAGTTTATGGAGTCTTTTTAGGTGTCATGTGTCTTTAAGAAAATGAAAATAACATAAATATCAATAATGCAACTACATCCATAGGATGTCTTAGGTTTGCTCATGTTGGGCCTCAAATGTCCCCCATGCCTTCACCTGTATAGTCATGTGGGCCCCCATGGCTATTGGCTTGGTAGGATTCACATTAGTATTGGCGATTTAACACTCGCATCATTCGAATGCAAACCACAAAATATGTTTACGAGATGTATGGTCGGAATGTGTCCAGGTGTAGACACAATGACAACTCAAAGTGGGGTTAGCTCACACAACGTTTGGTGTAGCATGCTTTGGCCTAATAGGTACTTCGTACTCTCATCGTTAGTCCCCAGGTAGGCAAACTGGTCCTTTATTTTGGATTTATACGAATGCCAGCCTAGACAGGACGTTCCGACTACTGGTACTGGTACCCTTCCAGTTACTACATGCCCGTCATGAGAACTCACTTTGATGAGATTTGAAAATACAAAAATCGTTAAAAGCAATCATGAAAATGATGTGGTGTGTGCTTTCATGGATATGATATGTTATGAGAATATGATTCATGATAGGCATTATACGATAATATATACTTATGAACATGCTTGCATAACATTGAATGTAACATTTAACATAAAACACATAAGCATCATGAAATTTGGCATGTAACACACAAAAATCTTAAAAATTTCTAAACAACTATAGTATAGGCTCTAAGGGTCTAATAACCTATCCTATATCCCTATAGTCATGGCTCTGATACTAATCTGTCATACCCCGACCCGCAGCGAAATAAGAGTCGGGGCATAATTGGGTTATCACCAAAGCTCATGATAATTACTATTATGTTTCATATTTATTTAAATCGAAATTACATTCTCAATAATCCTAGCATGTCCATACAAATTCAAAGAAAATAACCAACTAAACAATTCCAAGCTCTAAATCATTTTATTCTTCTAGTCCAATCCTATGTGTTTCTGGCTGCAACTGGTTCACCTGTATCATGTGTAAAAACAGGGGTTTTTGGGTCAACATAAGTTGGCGAGTGAACCTTGTTAGATAAACATTTATTATTGATTTACTTGTTATTTTATCAAAGAAAAATTGTGCATAATCATAAGTGAGCAAATGATAAATAATCAATCAGTAACAAGGTTAACCACAAATTATAACATACAATAACATACCAACAGCATACTATAACATATCAACTTGCATAAATATAAAACATGAATGAAACTGTGCGATCAAGGCTCAATCAAACGGAGCCGATCGTATTGCATGTACTGAAAATGATAAATGTCTGTGCGATCAAGGCTCAATCAAACGGAGCCGATCGTATGTTGGCACGCCAGGTTCACGCTCATAATGTAATGGGGAACATGCTCAACGCTCATAATGTAATGGGGAGCGGCGACCTATGAAATTGCATGTACTGAAAAATAATGAATTGAATCTAACTATAACCACACAAACCATTGAATCAAACTGAATACACATTTGTCCATGATATGATGTATGCACAATAATTTAAATATAATAAGTAGCAAGACACATGATACACCCAAAACGTGATTAAAACGGGGAATTTGTAAATATTCACTCACATTGGGTGCGTTTGATTGGAGATGGTGAGATGCGCACGAGTTGGAAGAGTTGGACAACGAGAATTACTAACCTAAATAATTAACAGAAAATATGGTAAATGAGTGGATTTTATTAATAATCTTATTAGGATTTTTAGATATATTTTTGTGAGTTTAAGGCTATTTCCTATCTTTAAAAACATTATTTTTAAGTATTTTTAATTGATTTTTAAATTAAATTAAATAAATAAAAATATAAAAATGTGTTTACTTTTTCGCTGACCGTTGACCGTTTTACTTGTTGACTGTTTGACCGGTTTATTGTGTAAATACATGCGCTGGGTGAGGCTCGAACCCGAGACCTCCCGTACGCGTGCACGCAGCTCTACCAACTGAGCTACGTGTCTAACCTGAAATAATTCTGTTTTTAATTATACTTATATATTAACTCGGCTTATCCAAAATTCTTTTATTTTCAAAAACATTTTAAATCATCGAACCGGTGTTACTAACAGGTCTCGAACCCGGGACCTGTGCTTTAACGTTACACACAGTCCACCGCTGGACTGTGTGTCTAACTTGGTTAATATATAAATTTTTATTATACTTAACAAATAACGTAACTTAACCCGGTTCAGTTAGAAAAATAAAACGTTTTTATTACATAGAGGGTGCGTGTATCAGAGATCGAACTCGCGGCGTGTGATATGTATATGCACACAGTCCACCGCTGGACTGTGTGTCTAACCCGAGATAATATCCAGATTTTATTAAACTTATAATCAAACTATCATCGTCTTCTTCATTTCAAAATTACAGGCTGCGATTACACCATTATATCTTGTTTAATTCGATTGATAAACATTGTACAGACTAATATGAAATGGCAGAAACGATATTTAGAAGTAAACATACCGGTGAACGATTTACCACAGAATTCCGACAAGGTGTCGGCTCTGTTTTTATGAACTTCAACTGAGCAAGCAAATTAACCGTTTTGATTAGCTAATCGTGGAATTGAAGTGCTAAACAAACGTTTACAGAGTGTTTGAATGTCCTTACCGTTCCACAGATGAAAATAAAGATTTCCAGAAATTTTCCGGCGAACTGGAATTATCCGATAACAGCGTCTGAATTTGATTTCAATTGAAAGGTTTGAGTTAGAAATAGCTTAACAATTGTTAGACCACGACGGTATTGAAAGACTTACCGTTTTGATGAAGAATACGGTTTTCCGGCGAACTGCAGAAACTTTCCGACGAGTTCAAAAAGCTTCTCCGGTGGACTGAAAAGTGTGCGGAAATTAATTGAGAGTTTGTAAAGTGTGTTTGCGTCGCGAGAGAGAACAGAGATTGATGTTATGCTGGAATTGAAAGTTTTCGGTTATAAAAACCGATTCTCTTCTAGAATTCAAGTTCATTCAAAGCAACTTGATTGAAAACGTCGGTGTAGCGGCTATAATCGGTAAACCGCGATCAACCAAACGTCTTTGGACGTTTGACGACCGATTTCGGTTACAGATGGCGTAACCGGTTGCGTCATGGAAGTCCATAAAATTTTATTGTTTCTTAATATTTACAGAAAACAACAAGTGGCGGAGTGGTGATGTGTGTGTGTGTTAAGTCTTTGGGTTTCAACCCGGCTGACCCGGGTTCGAGTCCCGGCAGCCTCATTTTATTTTTATTTATTTTATTTTTACTTTTTATCAATTATAATTTTTATAGTTTAGTTTGTTTATTAATTATGTATCATAAAAAAATCAAAATAGGCATAAATACGCAACGTGACATTTAAAACTTGATATTCGATTACAAAACGGAGCGGGTTTGGAAACCCGTTTTTGACAAATGTTACATCCGACTTCTTTGGTAAACAATGTACTATCCATTGTACCTCTAATAAAGTCGTTTCCAACAAGATTTTGAGATAACGTCTCGTACCAAGCTCTCGGGGCTTGATGTAATCCATATAAGGCTTTGTCTAGGAGACAAGCTTTGTTCTTGTTAAGCGGATCGACGAACCCCGGTGGTTGGCCGACGTACACTTGTTCGCGTAGCTTACCATAGAGAAATGTGGATTTCACATCTAACTGGTACACCATAAAACCTTTCCAAGCTGTGAATACAAGGAAAATGCGGACTGTCTCTAAGCGTGCAACCGGTGCATAGACATTCGTATAGTCAATTCCTTCTTGCTGGTGGAAACCTTTGACAACCAACCAAGCTTTGTTTCTAACGATTACTCCCCGATCTTCCCTCTTACACTTGAAGACCCACTTCGTGTCTATCGCTTTTTGCTTTGGTGGTAAGTCTACAAGTCTCCAAACTCCCAGTTTCTCAAACTGTAACAATTCCTCTTGCATCGCTATCACCCAGTTCTCATCATCCAAAGCTTCATTCATAGTCTTAGGCTCGATTTGAGATATGAAACATGAATAATAGAAATAATCTTGAGTCAGAGCCACTCGAGTATAGAAACAACTTAATGCGTTGTTGATTTGGCCTCTCGTTCTCACACCAGTCTGTAACTCTCCAATAATGTTTGTTGAAGGGTGATATGAATAAGATCGTGGCATCTCCTCACTAGGAACATCAACCATACTATTCTGATCTGAAATATTCAGATCAACGATCAAATCAACTTTAGGAGCACTAGAAGTAGCTTTGTTTTGATTGCTCGGGCCAGCAGATTGTTTTAACATGTTGGATATATGCTCAGATTCTTCATCAGAGGAGGATTCTCCATCATCGTCGAAAGTAAGAGCTTCATCAGAGTCAAAATTCTGACTCTGAGGAATAATGGGCTTTGAGGTTGTATTTCCTGGATCAGTGGAAACATTGTCTGGAGTTGTAGTAGGTGTTACTTCTGCTTTAGAAACTTGTTCGACTGGAACACCCCTATTACTCGGACCTGCACCAGAAGATGATGTACCAACAGTGGGTTGATTAACCACAATTGGCCTTAGAGTCTGTTCTTGGTTTGCCGACTGTTGAAGATAATAAAGAGCTGCAAGTTCTTCTTCAGACGGTTCTTCTAGTAAGTCGAATGACTTCCACAAATCTTGGTAATTGAATAACCATGCATCGCCTTTCCTGTGAATAGGAGTTGTGTACCGAAAGCAATCTTTGTGTTGTGCTTCGACCACTCGTCTCAAAGCAGGAATATAAACTCTTCTTAGCGGACTAGCGTAACCAACAAAAAAACCTTCAAGTGTTTTAGCACCGAACTTTCCATCTTGATCAATCACTGTACACGGTGCACCAAGTGGTTCTAGATATTTCAAATTTGCTTTCCTTCGGTTGATCATTTCGAAGTAAGTCTTTTTATTCGGTTTGACAGTTAAGACCCTATTCAATGTGTAGCATGCCGTTGCAACCGCCTCGCTCCAAAAGCTAACAGGAAGTTTCGAGTCTGCAAGCATTGTTCTTGCTGTTTTGATTAGAGTTCTGTTCTTCCTCTCAGCTACACCATTTTGTTATGGAGTGTAGGGTACACTGAGTTCATGCAGAATTCATTTGGCATTGCAAAACTCTTTCATCTTGTTGTTCTTGAACTCTGTACCGTTGTCACTTCGAATACGTCTGACAGGGAGATGATATAAATTTTTGAGCTTCTTGAAGAGAATCACCAGATTATCGAACGTTTCATATTTAGACTCTTGAAAGAAAACTCATGAATATCGAGAATAAACATCTGTGACAACTATGCAGTACAGATCTCCCGAAATACTTCGGACGTTCACTAGACCGAAAAGATCCATATGTAAACATTCAAGCGGCAACTTTATGGAGTTTAGAATCTTCTTAGGATGTGACTTCCCCTTTTTACATTCAAGATAATGATCCGTCATGTGGAAGCTTTGAAGATTAACTCCTTCAACCAAGTCGTTGTGAACTAGAAAAATTCATTTTCCTCAGATGTATATGCCTCGTTTTTCTGTGCCATAGAATCGAATCCTTCTCCGTGGCTTTTGTGACAAAACATTGAGCCGTCTTTGAGATGTAGTAGCAACACCCATATCTAGCACGTCGAGATCGATTTCACATGGAGCGCGCATTAGAATCCATTCATCAGGAATCTTGAAGCCCGGCTTTAGAATCATGCACTCCTTATTATTAAAATGAACAGTGAACTGCTTATCACAAATCTGTGATATACTAAGAAGATTGCTCTCTAGCTCGGCGATGTAATTCACTTGATCAAAAGATACACACCATTCAAAAGCTTTCCTTCAGCAACAATCCTACCTCCTTGATTTCCAGCAAAGCCTACATATCCTCTGTTAATTGCTTTGATATCAAAGAGTAGTGCTGCCATCCCAGTCATGTGCCTCGAAGCTCCACTATCCAAAATCCACTTCGATAATATGGATCTCTAGAGCCCCTGCACACATTAACAACTTAGTGAAAAAGTGCAACCCAAGCCTTTTTTGTCTTGGGTTTGGATAATAAACTTCATAATCATCCTCAAAATTACCATCTAAGACTTCATTGACATTAACATTTTCAAACTTAACTTTCTTCTAATCTTTTGAAAGCTTGACGGTTTTAGTTTTATCCTCAGATTTAGACACCATGTCGACTTTGATTTCATCAGACACAGACTTTACAACTTCAGATGTTGTTGATTTCTTCTTTGCAACTCAGGATTGTGATTTAATTCTTGCTTTCTTTATGTAAAACCTTGAATCTTTGTTTTCGTTCGATTTGGGAGTTACACCTTCCTTAAAAGTTGAATTTTCAAACTTTGGTTTAACTTCAATTTTAGATGCAATGTTTCTTTTCAAAATTGTGATTGGTTTTACAATCTCTGGTTGCTTAATTTTTTCAACATCAGAACTTGTTTTTCTTCGAGGATAAATATGCTTAGATTTCGGACACTTGCGTACAAGGTGACCAACTTCATTGCATTTGAAACAAGTCCGATTATCATGACAATGTCCACTAGTGGGTTTTACTCCACTTGCGGATTTAGCCTTATCTCGAAGTTCTTTTTCCTTTTTGAACTCATCATTTGATTGCTTTTTAATCAAATTCTCTTCTTGAACCGTACTAGTCTCATACACGAATGCCATAATTTTATCTTTATATTCGCAAAATGGTGACTTTTTCTTTTTCGGTTCATCTTCTACATCCAAACCCAACCCTGCTCTCCTATGTTCAGGAAAATCACCACCATTCCTTCGGTAGTTGTTAAAATTCTTTTTGGGTTTAGAATAAAACTTCTTTTCATTTTTCTACAAATCCTCTGATGATACTTTTAATAATTTGAAAAATTTATCAAGCTGATCTTCTTTCACATTCCGAATCGGAAAACTATCATCGAAATATAGTCTATCAGATTCCTTAACTTTGTACATGAAAACGTTAGGATCATCACTTAGGCTATCTTCCGATGATGTATCATCATTTTCAGCTTATGATTCAGAATGGTTTGAACTTGAGTTGGGGCTCTCAAAGCTGTCATCATCAGATTCACTCAAAACATTTTCAACAATATTTTTTTACCATTGCTTCGCCATCATCACTTGTTTAGGTTATATCAATGTTCTCAGGCAGCTCATTTTTCTTTTCGGTCAAAAGTTCAATATTGAGCGCATTTTCCATCCCTTCAGCTTTCTTGCGACAATATTTTTCACACAAGGGTGGTGGAACATTGCTATAATCTCCACGTTTCTTACCTTTTGCTTTCTTATCATCTCCTTCTAACGAAATCGTTGGAAGAATATGATCAATGACATAAGCATTCGTGGTATAGCTTTTCAAAAGCTGTCTCACTCTTTCGGTTTCGATTTTCATATCTTAAAGTTCTTGTTTTACTTCAGCAATGGTATTGATGTAAACGTTTATAGCTTTTTTGTTTTTCCATTACTGTTGCTTTTAACATTCTTACAGTGTCAACTTGTTGAACATTGTTTTTATAAAGCCTGCTATAATCATCTTTCATTTTATCATAAGCTTCCTTCATTGTGCGATAATCATATCTGAAATGGTTGTTATGCACATTGAGTTCACTTAAGATTTGAGTCTTTTCAACACATTGTAGATAAGACTCGGTACATTCCGTACAAGGTTTCTCAACCTCAACGATTTGCACTTTAACAACTTCCTTTTCTACAACTTTTACCTCCGGACCAACCTTTGTTAGATTTGCCATCATAGCTTTGTTGGCGATCTCCGTGAGATTTTCCTCATTCATCTCTTTGGTCATGTTGATAACTTCCTCAACCACAGATTTCTCCTTAACAACATGCTCCGAAGATGTTGTATCACCAAAACAACCTGCCAAAACTAGAAGTCATGTCAGGAAAAACGATACCCTGCATCTTTGTATGATGATAGATATCCTCCTCTACTGCTTGTTGCAAGTATTCTTCTAGCATTGCATTCTCCATGGGTGCATCCTCAGCAGATGTATCTTCTATGATCTCGGCCATTAAAGAAACTCCGGTCTTTTTGGCAATATATGAGTTCCAATCAAAACCATCATCTTCATTTGTAGCAACCATCACTTTCCCTGTGGTATTGGATGGTTTTTCTTGGATTTCGACTTGAGTCTTCTTTGGAAAACGTTTGTATTGTAGTGACTTCTTGTAATAATCACTGCCACCTCCAAAAGGACTTTGATTGCCACTCGCTTCTGGATTCTTGCATTCTCTTTGGAAATGCCCCTTTTATCGGCATTTGAAGCAAGTAATTTTCGTTTTGTCGAATCCCAATTTGTTGCTTGAATTCCCGATGTCTCTGCCGGTTAGAGAAACAAATTTAGTAACCCTTTGAATAATCAAAGCTAATGACCATTTGATGTCCATCAGCTCAAGCTCTTCTTCATCCACTTGATCATAATCCTCTACAGTCATTTCCGGATTACCAATCTTCCCGGCCACTAAACTTTCATAAGATTCTAACACCGTGGCAAGAAGTGTCATGTGTTGTTTGGCCACTTGTTCAGAAAAAACGTTGCTTAAATTGACTGCAATATTGCATCTAAACACATTTGGATCAGACTTCGATTGATTATTATGATTTGTCTGATTCTGAAACAAAGAATTAGAACCCGTGCTCGAATATGATGAATTCTGAGGACTCTGATCATATTTTGGATATGATTGAGTTTGACTCTGTAGCGAATGATTCGAGGAATTCAGATTCTCACTAAAAGCAGTTTGGATCTTCGGGCTTGAGATATTCTCTTGAGCTCTGGTCTTGTAGTAAAGCCCTGCATCTTGGGCAACATTTGGATTCTTTGACTTTGCAATTTTTAACAACTCCATCTCGTGCCCCTCCAACTTATCGATAAAGGTGGATAACTTGAAGAATGCCCAGCTTAGACTTTCTTTGAGCACCATGAGATATATCATCCATTCACCTTCAGGTAAAGCGTCAGCCAATTTATCAATGTATTCTTCTTCCGTCTTCTCAAGACCATGTCTCCTCATAATCACTTTCTGATGACAAAAACGTTCGATCATTTGTCTCATCGTTTCGCCTTTTATCATTGTGAATATGTCGAATTCCTTCATGATTAACGCCTTTTTGCTCTTGACCATTTCTGCACTTCCCAGATATTTTGCCTTTAGAGACTTCCAAAGATCTTGTGCAGTTTTGTACTCAGGCAATAGCACTAAGATATCTTTCTTCACAGACTGCTGAATTAGACTAATCATCCTCTTTTCAGCTACGTATGCATCCTTCTGTGTAGTAGAAAACTTGCTTATATCGATAACATTATCATTTTCATCTCTTGGCCATGTGTAGCCAGTCTCAACTGTAACCCAACTATGAAAGAACGTAGATTGAACCCAGTTCGTAAAATTTTCTTTCCACCCCTCGTATTCATCTATATACATGAGTTTCGGTGGCTTCACAAACGTACCCATCTCGTTATCAATATTAACTTGATTCACCATTTGAGCATTCGATGCTGAAGCCGTCATAAATGCACTGTGAATATCTTCCATCGTGGAAACACTGACGAGAATTGCTGAAAACACGTTCACAAACTTCGAAAAATTGATTAGTGTACTAACAAGTTCGGGCGAACTTGTGTAGTTGATAAATAAGATTTTGTTTTAAACAAGTTCGGTCGAACTTGTTGAAAGTTTTTTGAAAAATTTCACCCTGATGAAGTTCGGTCGGACTTGTTATGGAAATTCAAGAGATTTATCAAGTTTGAGCGAACTTGTATTAAATTTCAATAAAATTTGATCAAGTTCGGGCGAACTTGATGAAATTTTAATGAAAATATAGCAAGTTCGAGAAGACTTGTGTAAAAATCAATGAAAATCAATCAAGTTCCTTGATGAAAAATAATGAATTTTTCAATCAATTCCGGGCGAACTTCATGTCAAGTTCGGTCAAAGTGTGTTTGCAAAACATGGTTTTTCAACTTTTTGACATTAATTCGTTTGAATTTGATGTTGAAACTCTCAGGGGTTTATTATTATTGTATTTTACATGACATATTCAAAACTTGCACATTTTATCCGTAAGTGCATTGTTTTCCATTAAAAAGTTAATAAAAATGGTAGAAATAGTAGAATAAGAGTAGATCTTGCAATGATTTCACCAAATTAGGTATTCGTGGCTCTGATACCACTTGTTAGATCTCTCCTTGATTAGCACAGGAACCTATATTGGTATCTAATGTCCAATTAGGCGGAAACTAAGTGACTTGTTAATCAAATATGCAAAGATTACTCGTTAAAATGTTGTTTATTGACCACTAAGTCAAATTACATGTAAGATCCGGATCGGATAGAGCTTCGCCTCTGTTGTGACAAAGTTGCAAAAGTTACAAATGAGAAACTAAGTCACACTATTTAGAGACTAACAAGTTTGATGGGAAGGTAACAAGTTCGGGAGAACTTGCATAGAACAAGTTCGGCCGAACTTGTTCCAACTTCAATATTCCGGGCGAACTTGGTGTATATTTACATAAATACCCCTTATTTCTAACATAATCTAGCCCAATCTAAACAGACTCGATCCAAGACTAAGACATAGACATTATGTTCTAACACTGTTCCACTGCCTAAGAAGCCCGACGTTCCTACGCTAAAGACGTTTGAGGCTCTAAAAACTGAAATCAAGAAAGGTACGCGCCTCGTATCTGATTCTTGGTGTGAGTTGTAGGACCGATCCTTAATGCATAGGAACCTAGATTTGATCTCTATTGTCAATAAGAGCGGAAATATTATGACAAGTTTACCAAATAACAAGAATTAGTCAATTAAACGTCAATTTTATTGATATAACGCGAGTCTCCAAACTGACAGAGCTTCGCCTCAGAAATGCCAAAGTTACAAATGAGAGAGGCATGCAAGCTATTTATAGAAGTATAAGTTTTCTGGTGAGGGACATGAGTTCGGGCAAACTTGCCAAGGCAAGTTCGACCGAACTTGACAATACAACATCACCATGAGCGAACTTGACTTCTAGTTACATAAATACTCAATTTAGCTAGCCTATTCAACTCTAATCTATACAGACTCGATATAAGACTAAGACATAGACATTCTGCACCAACAGACTCCCTGTTGGATATCGTCTTTGTCTTGTATCAGTCTTCAAAACTCTATCTTCAAATAAACATTAACGAACACGACCGAAGAAGTTCTTGAATGGCTTCTTTCGTCGTTCTTGCTTAGGATCTGGTGTCTGATCTGTAGGAGGCACTTTGTTCATATACTGAAATCTTCTAAGCCTTGCCTTTCTACCTTTCTCGTGTATAGTTTCAAGACGTTTCTCCTCTTTCAGAAATTCAACCCGTTCTAGCTCTCTCCAGCTTGTCTGCCACATCTTCCCTGAATTCACTTCTCGTGCATAGCAAACATTCACAACCCTTTGATACTACATAGCCTGTTCTTTTTCACATTCTTCGAATACTATCTTGCTGTAGAACAAGCATTTGATATCTTCTCTTGAACAGTTAACAAGCCACATCGGGTCTAGAATCCTGATCGTTCTCCATAATCCTCTCATGCCCTAAAACCCCAATATCTCAACTCTTTCCTTCGTAATATCCAAGTGTTCTTCAAATCTTAACACAATAACAGCTTCACATGTGGTTGGATCTATCTGCCACCACTTGAACACTAGATAGAAATTTTGTTCAATCGGCATCAACGACATGTTTCTCATAGCTCTCGGTCATTTCATTATCAACATTATATCCTTTTCCCCTGTTTTCTTGTTAGTTTTGATTCTACGACCTGGAATGAACGGATTCCAATATCTAGAACCTTTAACCGCTTCAAACTTGATCATTTTCCACAATAACTGATCAATATACTTCATATGATAAGTAACATTCACAGTTTGCACAAGCTCCTCCACATCCCAATACGGTAGAGTCTTTAAATCAGCTAGATATTTGAAGTATTGCACTCCAAATTCCCTTTTGATTGCATATACGTTCAGGTCTTTAAACCAACCCCAACTGAGAATATCTCCCAATGACACGTCTTTGTCTCTGGTAAAGAAAGCTAGAGGACGTCGAAACTTACGTTCGCGCGGCATCTCTTTAAACCAAGATTTCTTCGCTTGAGCTATTTTTTATTTTGTCATCGGTTTAGGAACTTTGCCTTCTCATATAGATTCTTCAATTTTTCTTTCAACATGTGTTCGTCAAGTTGCTTGTACATCTCCTCAAATGTAAGAAAACTCTCAGTGTTAGGACCGAGTACTTCGAAGTTTGATCTGTTTCATCATCCGAAGACCAATCTTCTATGATAACTCTGTTGTACTCATCAGCTTCAAATCTTCGTATATACTGATAATCATTTGGCTCAAACGTCTTAACATTCAACACATCCTCTTCAAAGTCAAATTCAAGAGTTTCAGCATCAACTTCGATCAATTTCGCCAAATCTTCCTTTGTATAATTGTACACGTAGTCGCCTTCCTCAACATTATGTTCCAGCATAAGCATTAAAGGCTTTGTTGGTACAGCAGCAACAGGCTTTGCAGATCTATCAACATCATTCATATCTACATCATCAGTTGGCCCTTTTTGCCCTGACTCCCCCTTAATTTGATCATCCATCTTGTTTGATTCATCATCCATTAGAGACGAATAATCAAAGTCATCAGAGACTTTTGCTTCACTGATTTTCATACCAACTCCTCCCTGATCATCATCATCATCATCATCATAAGCATTATTCCGATATTCATAATCAGAATCATCTTTCTTGTCGTCATCATCTTTATCCTCATCTTCTGCTTCTTCATCGTCCTTTTCTTCAGAAACGATTACTGGATCAGAAGGCTTGACAAATTCGTCAACCTTAGCAATCTCAGACTCAGAAGCTTTTGTAGATTCATCAACAGGCTTTTCGGTAGCTTCAGATGATTTAGATGCTTCACCTTCAATACCTTTACCTTTACCACTAGCAGCAAGCTCTTTCTCTACTCTCTCTTTCGCTTCTTGCCTGTCTAGACGATCATACTCAGAAATGAAATCAATACCCAGAGTATTAGAAATTACTTTTTGCATCCTCGTAAACCTCGATCGTTTAGGGCTTGAATCGTCTTTAACTCAGCAATTTATGTATGCAGCTTCTCGTTTGCGTCTTGCAGACTTTCAATCAAAGCTTTGAAAAATTCTCTTCCGTTTTCCAACACTTTGACCTTATCATCTAACAACTCTTTCTCAACTGCGCTTTGATTCATTCTTTTAATCAACTCAGCTTTTTCTTCTTCGTTCTTGGTTACTTTATCTTCCAATATCTTTACACGCTTTTCGAGAAGATCAACATTAGTATCAGGAAAGAAATCATTCGGATCTTGAAGACTAATCGGTTCATTCTGCATATCACCAAACAAATTAGGCCCTGGAGTTTTTGGTGTTGACTTTGGAGTAGCAGCTTTTGGTGTAGACTTCCTTGGTATATAACTCTCAAAATGAGAAGTCGTTGGAGCAACCGGAGATGTAATAATTGGCACTTCGAGTAATCCAGCCTCAGGAGGTTCTTGTGTAACTCATGGACGTTCTGTTTTAGATGAAATGATCACAGGAGGTTCTTGTGTAACTCCTGGATGTTCAGCTTCTGATGTAATAACAACAGGAGGTTCTTGTGTTACTCCTTTCTCCTGTGCGCCAGAAGGTTCTTGTATAACTTCCGCGCTTTTCGGCTTACCCTTATAACGACGACTAGCAGGTTTCTGAGCTTTCTTTGTTTTCTTCCTGCCTTTTGACTGAGGAGACCCTGTAGTCTTTGTTGTTGAAATAGTAGCAGATTTCACATGTTTAGCTTTTTTCTTGGGTCTTTCCTCGTCGGACTCTTTTTCTTGATTTGGATCAAAATCAGCATCAGTCTCTTTGGCTTTTTCTGCCTCGGTCTCTGCTATTGTTTTCTTTGTAATTCTTTTGAGAGAATCATCAGAATCTTCATCATTCTCTGAAGTAGCTGAAATAACATCATCTTCCTGAGTTGTTTTAGCAGTTTCCTGACTCTCAGTAACAATTGATGCGCTAGAACCAGCTTCAGCTTGAAAATTTTCTGGCTCGTCCTCATCAACTAGCATCTTTAAATTTTCTTTGCTGCACGCTTCTTTTTAGGCTTTTCAACTTCGGCCTTAAGGAACCATTCACTTCGAGTTTTCGGCTTGAAAGCTTTAAACCACTCTTTTTCTGCGTTCAACTCTTTCTCGTCCCCACTACCATCTTTCTTCCACTTGTTATCAGTCGGCGCAATATAGTTTTCATCTTTAATCGCCCCAAATACTGGCTTTGCAACAGGTGCTGAATCTTGCTTTTGAAATTTTAACAACTTCTTCACTGTTGTATCATCAAGGTGATTGAGATATAGAACATCATTTGGGTCACGTGCAATGTTTGGGAACTTCTCATCGATCAGCATTTGCACGAACCTTGGATAAAAACATAACCTTGAATCATCCATATTCTTCGACATATGCATAAACACAAGCTTTGAATAATTGAATGACTTTTTCAGAATTAACGCCGTTGCCATGCAAACCATGTAATCTTGCACGTCATCTAGACCCGCCTTTCTATGACTGAATGTATGAATAATAGCATGCATGAGGAGCTTGTAGGGGTTAGGAACTTCCCTTTCTTCAAAGTTGGCTTATTAACACTGCCCTTGTATCCCATCCTGTAGAAACAACCTCGAACCATATTCTCATCTACGAAAATCGGATCGTCTTTGTCATCGTTGAACGGTAGGATCCTGCGAATATCATCTTCTGTAACCGTGATCTCTTTGACTTCATTTCCCACTTGCACAGATGAAATAATAGTCTTTTTATCTTAACTGAGGCTTGCGTTCATCCAGAAATGGTAAGTGTGAGATCTATAAGAAACTGTACGCTCTGTAATGGCCCGATGAATAGGGCACTCCTTTAGAAACTTCAGAATACTCTCGTACTCCTTCAATGATGGACAAATCGTTTTATCAAGCGTGATGCAGGTATTATGGAACTTATAGAAATCCATAGAAATCACCCGCACTGGTACTTGAGCCTAAAAAACAACGCAAAACAGCTAGCACGCATTACGAGAAAAAGTTACAAATTTTTCATCTTATTAACATCAAGTTCAGGCGAACTTGATGTGGTTCTAACAAGATAATTTTAGTCAAGTTCACCCGAACATGTGTATCAACATGTTCGTCATCCAAACATAAGTTGGGGCGAACTTAAAATCTCAAAAATTTCAGATTTAAAACAGAAGTTCGAGCGAACTTCCACTTTATTCATGTGTTTTGTTTTAAACTAAATTCGGTCGAACTTGAGTTGATCAAATCAAATTTTATACATTGTTTAGGTACCAAGTCCAGTCGAACTTGATAACAAGTTTGGCCTAACTTGTTATCTCTTTCAATCAAAACCAGCACAAATCATCATCAGCCATTTTAATCAAATCTAAGTCAAATTTACGGTCGATTTATGTTATAGATCATGATTTTAAGTTCAATTTGACTATCAAACCCTTAGATCTATCATTTTTTAACATTTCAGATCTGATTTCATTGATTCATGTTCAATTCATGGTTCAAAGTTCGATTACACGCCTCTTCCATTGATAATGGTGTGCTAATCACCAAGATCAATCCAAATTTTGGCAGAGCAACAACGTAATTATGTCAATTTCACAAAAATCACACAAAGTATGTAAATTCGCTCAGAGAGTTGAAGATTGCATATAATGAGTTCGGCCGAACTTGCTGTAGGTCTGTGATCAGGCGGTTCTAGATGGAAGTTAGTGGATAAATGTAAACCGATTCGGTAGAATGTTATTACAGAAAGGAGTAGAAGTAGAATGCAGCGGAAGTGTTCATTCATACCGAAAGAGTATACATCTTTATAATTCCAGCTGGTGAAATTCCTGGAGAGAATCTGGCAGCACCTCCCCGTAGGGATGCCAAAAACTTAAATGACAAATGAACAACACACCTATATATACGGAGACAAGTTCGCTGGAGTGTATGGAAGTTCGGGCGAACTTGACTTCCTAAGAGCATTCTCTAGCGAACTTGGCCTTCATTAGTCAAGTTCGAGCGAACTTGACTAAAGGCACATCAAGTTCGGGCGAACTTGACCAATACAGGTCAAGTTCGGGCGAACTTGTTCCCTTTTACACTAAAATCTCTGTATTTCGGTCGTGTGTTCTATTCTAACCTATACAATATTCAACACACGCTCTATCTAGCCTATTCGACAAGTGACGAACACAATAGTGCATCAACACTTGCAAGGTATTTATACCTTGGCAAGTTCGGGCGAACTTGATGAGCCCAAGATAAACAGCCCAACATAAGTTCGGGCGAACTTACATTATAACAACCAGCCATCATTTACAAGTTCGGTCGAACTTGCTGCAATGTTAAACTTTTATTTATTAGCAAGTTCGGCCGAACTTGCCAAACCCAATTTTCAAATTTTTGAACATTTTGCAATTTAGTCCTTGAACTTTCCAACTTTTTACCAGTTTAAAATTCCACTCAGTTGACCAAGTCCAAGTTAATAACCTTGGTTAACCGATTTGTCTGCCGAGTCTAAGTTAATGACCCCGGTTTGACCCGTTACGAACAAGCTGTTGATCTTTTCAAAATCAAAGTTTCAAATTAATGAACTTTTCATCGTTTTGGCTTTTCAGAATTTACAGATTAGCTCCCAGCCCGTTGTCAATGAGATTCCCACCTGTTTAAGCACCTTACTAGACTTCGAAGATCCGTTCTCCAACATTGGTTTGCTGAAAACAATGTAGAAACAAAATCTTTTTGTATTTTGTAAGTTTATGCTAAAACACACTAAAAAACTTTTTTGGTTTTTAATCTGTAAATCTGATAAACTATGTACTAAACAATGTAAACTATGTACAAACATATTTACAGACATATTTTTGTAAATTCGTGTCTAAGGATCATATCAGTTAATTGAGACATATCACCAGTACCGTTGACCTTTAGATAACTTTAAGTTTTAAACTCGTTTACCTAGATTGTCGATATGTTTGTCCACTTAAACTTTACCACATTTATCAACTGTTTCAAGATATGTTAAGGTATGATTTATGACACTTGACTTATCTGCGGTTCCCACTTCTTGAATATACTCCCGTATCAAGATTCCCTAGATTTCATCTTACAGGTGAATATAGCGTAATTGATATTCGTATCTGGGTTAGTGCAAGGCCTTGAGAGCTCAGGTAAGTACTACCGTACATACAAAGAGATGAAGACTTGACTTTAAGTTGTGTTCCATTTAAGGAATCTTTTCATCACTGCAAATGATTAGATCTTTCGATAGTTTTCAAGATTGCATACAGTTTAGGGGTTTATTGAAAAAGTATTATAGAAGTTCTAGGCTATTGCTTCCACAAAATCAGAAGAACTTGTATAATACCCCAGATATCAACAATCTATAAAGACCTCGTATCTCAGAATCAGGCAATCTCTCAAACGAAATTTCGGAGTACTAAGTCCATATATCCAAGATATGTTAATCCAAAAGATTAAGCAGATGTAAAATTTAGTTTATATCTTGAAAACAGTTTACTGAACATGTTAAGCCTATCGACACATCCACAGTAAGACTTGTTTATCACTTTTAAACTTTACATTTCTTTAGCATACTGTGATAGTCCACTGATGTACTCTCAATTCCTTTCTGTGACACTGAATTCTTTTTGTCATTTTCAATGTTTTTGTTCTTTTTGCATTTTTCATATATTTTTGAATATTAAAATTTTCAAAGGTTTTTGTATTTTCTCTAACATTTCTCCCCCTAAAATAAAAAACATATTTTTGTATTTTAGTTTTTAATAAAATTCTAAACTAGAAAGATATAGACAAACCAATGTGGATCACGTGACTCGTCGTCCGATCCGTATTCAACCTTATCGTCCGCACCTGTCAGCAAATTTTTCATACCATTAATTCTTAACAAGTATTTAAACTGTGATAAAGAAAATGGTTTGGTATAAAAATCAGCCTTTTGTTCGTCGGTGTGGATTTTTCTATTCGCACCAACTTCTTTTCTTAGCAGTCACGAATGAAGTGATAACGAATTTCAATTTGTTTTGTGCGTTAGTGATGAACCGGATTTTTTGTTATATCAATGGCTGCCTTATTATCAACATACAGCGGAGTGTCGGGAAATTGCAGACCATAGTCTCTCATCTGCTGTTGTATCCACAGAATCTGTGAAAAACAGCTGGAGACTGAGATATACTCAGCTTCACATGTAGAGAGAGCGACCGTAGTCTGTTTCTTACACTGCCAGGTTACCATTCTTGTTCCGAAGAACTGGCATCCTGCTGTAGTCGTTTTTGAATTCAACTTATCGACACCAAAATCAGAATCAGCATATCCTGCAAGATCGAAATTATCATTTTTCGGGTACCACAAGCCGGTGCTTGGGCATCCCTTCAAGTATCTGAAGATTCGCTTCACGATCTGCATGTGTGAAATTCTCGGGCTAGACTGATATCTGGCGCAAAGGCAGGTAGGATACATGATATCTGGGCGCGGTGCCTTTAGATACATCAGCGATCCTATCATTGATCTGTAGAGCGTCTCATCAACTTTGGTTCCAGTTTCGTCAGCACAAATCCCATGATTAAAAGCAAGAGGAGTAGATAACGGCTTCGAGCTTTCCATATCAAACTTCTTCAAGATGTCGTGCACATACTTGGTCTGATGAATGAAAATACCATCAGAAAGTTGATCTACTTGCAATCCAAGAAAGAATTTCATTTCGCCCATCGAAGACATTTCGAATTTTTTCTTGCAAAGACTATCATTCGTTGATCCAAAGATGATGGGATCAGGATGATAATGAAGAGGCAAGATATACGGGTGAGGGAACAAATGTGTTTCCTACCCTTGATGAAATGACTGCTGAGATCGACGATGAGATGTTAAAACAGAAAGTAGTCGAAGCAGTTAAAGAGGGGTCGGCTCCTAAACCACCAACAAAGGAAGAGATCATAGAAATGAAAAAGAAATGGTTCAAGGAGATGTCGCCTGAAAGAAAGTTTTGTCGTCCATTGGCTTTCTTCACTAGAGACCCTGACGCATCTCTTGGTGACATTATTAGTTGGGGATGGAGAACTTGATGTGTATGCTTTGGAACGTGAGTATGGAGTTAAATACTTCAAAAGATTAGGTGATATACAGACATTGCCAGAATGGGATGTAAAAGAGCTGGTTCAGACCAAGACGTTTAGTATGAAGCTTCGTCCAAATGTTTAGCGTCTATGGAAACTTATCAAGTTTGAGGCAGAACATGGTTTCAACTTATAGAAGCTAGACAAGCCGAAACCGTGACAAAGATTGATCCAGTTACTCAAGAGAAAGATGTGACTTTGATTGTGAAAGGCCACGCGTTATGAAGAATATGCCTTTGAAGAAAATGGAACAAGATTTTTACAAGATCTTCAAATGGTGGCATTATGATTCGAGTACTGGAGAGGCTATTATCTGTGTAGAGCCTGACAAAGGATCATGGGATATGTATGAAGATTTGTCTGAAACCGTGATCATGCACAAGAGAATTTATGGGCTATGGCATGCAATCAGAGTATTAGGTCCTATGTGGCTGGTCAACTGCTCAGAGAAAGATATTGAATGCTTATTCTTCATCAAGATCAGTTATGAAGAAAAAGACAAGGAGCAGGCCATGCAGTTCCAGAAAATTGTGAATGTTTGTTATACTAACAACATTAATTCAGGTAAAGAATGGAACACTGCTTGGAGAAAGCTTGAAGATAAAGAACAGAAAAAGAAAGATAAGAATGAAGCAAGAATTGAAGCTCGACGAAAGCTGGCCACCCGTGAAAGATTCAAGTTCGGGAACACTTACAACTGACCTCCTCCTACAGATCAAACTCCTATTGCTTCAGAGGAGCGTCGAAGGCCACGCAAGCGATTTTTCGGATCAAACATGTGCGGCAACATCCAAGGGGGAGTCTGTTGGTGCACATATGTTTATTGCCTACGTCTAGGACAAGTCTGATGTATAGATAGGGTTTCGTAGCGTCAGAAGTTTAATTTTGAAGTTTTTGTATGATAGTTACAATTTTTGTACGAAAATCTGTAAGGATTTTTACATGAAAATTTCATGCGAAAATCCAACATCCTAGTCCCTTAGTTGCTGTCAAGTCTTGCCTATAAATAGGTGACGTAGGATGTTTGTCCAGGATGCTGTTTTTTGGAGATCAGTGGCGAAGCCCTGTCCGAGTCTGTAATCGTTTCAACGTTAATCAATATAACAGACGGTTAAACAGTAATCATTGCTTGTTCTTTGTTCGCTCAATCAGCTAACAATGAATTCCGCATCTGTTAGCTGAGCAAGTCTGACCGGAAGCTCACTAAGTTGGGTCCGATCCTAAGCATTCACACACGTCATGGTTAACATGACACTATTAAGGACCAACGATGTGTGGTTGGTGTCCTTAGTCTTTAACAACGTGTTAAATGGAGACTTGACGTTTAACAGTGCATTGAGCATTTGACTGTGATTATTGGGCCAACGATAGGGCCCTTTATGATTCTAAGTTCACGAAACATTCTGATTATGTGCCATATACTATGACATAAGATTAGAAGCAAAACGGAGCTCAGTCACGCAAAACGGGCGGTACCCGGTTAGGGAAACGCTTTGTTTTAAGAATGACGAGAGGCAAACCAAACATGCAAGGAACGGTCAATCAAGCCTAAAAACACTTAAACCAACGTAATACGAGGTTTTTATGATTAAAACGTAACCGTGCTCGGGTTTCGAGACGGTTATGCTTAGTTTTTAAAACCTATTCTTTTGACACCGAAGATAAACATCATCTTTTAACACGTTTTACGAAGCACGACAAAGCATAGGAAGGGTAGGGGACCCCACCCCTAAACCGCCACCCCCTTTTTATATTAGTTTTATTTTTTTCTTTTATTTCTTTCCATTTTCACACCAAAATATGCCATAAACCTCTCAAGAACAGCTGATCATCTTCTTAACCCCCTGAAATCAAAGGTATAATCCTTGTTTTATATGGTTTTGATTGCGATTTCATGAGGAAACTTGATTTAGACCATGAAAACCCTTTTTAATCCATGTTTTTGGAGGGTTTAAACAAGTTTATTGGCTGAACAAGAATACCATGTGAATTCCCTGGTGTTATATGGTAGACAAGATCACAAAACTGTGGGTTTTGACACCCTAATCAACCCCTAATCGACCAAAATTGCATAACAATTTGATTAACCATAAAACAATGAAACAAGGCTTGATTGATCTAAGTTCTAGCATATATGGATTGTACTTTATGTGTAGGTACTGAATATAGCACCCGCACACTTCTGGACTCACAAGGAACGCTTGGAAACGAAGCTTGCGCTAAGTATAACATCTGAAAACCGAATCTAGGATAGGCAGAAACTTGTTTTGCTTATAACTTGGTCCGTGATGCTTGGATTGAGCTGAAATTTGGTGTGGTGATGTAGGGTATTGACAGGAGTGTCCACATAAATTTGAATTTTTGGAATTTTCTACAGTTTTTGGTGAATTTTTGACTATTTTATCAAAACAAATCCAGACAAAATACCAAACAGAGTCAAAAATCACCAAAACTCACCAGAACACTAAGAAACATATAAGGAAAGTTCTGGTAAATTTCGGAGTCTATTGGTTGAGTTTTGATTCATATTAAAAATCCGTGTTTTTGGGAGTTTTGGTAGCCGGAAACGCACCAAAATGAAATCGGAAAAATCTCAAATTGTTCTGAGAAGTTCCTGGACATGTAAGGGATGTTCTGGAATATTTTGAGAATTTTTGGACCACGGATGATTGTTAATGATAATTATTCGGTTAAATACTGTTTTACGAAGAATTTATTTAAATAGTTAAAATGACTAAATAAATTCCCAAATTATTTTTCCCAAAATCTACAGATTTTTACTGACTTGTATAAAAATTTATAGATTTTTATTCAAATTATGGATAAAACATGAATTTATGGAATTAAAAACGGGTCTTTTTAAAATAATTTCGGTAGTTTACCATATAACGAACCTGCCAGTACCGGATACTGACCAAACCAAACTAATACTATAATTGGAACACCGGGAGACTTCTAGGAGATTCCAGGGCAGATTGGACACTAGGGGTGTGTCCTAGGCCAGTTCGGGAGAATCCCCGACGGCGGGAATGGAACCTTAAATTTGGGCAACCTATACTCCCCAAACACCCAAACTCCCTTAATGAAAAGTTAATCATTCTTAAATAACAACGTAATTACACTATTGGTATTCACATACCATTATTCGAACATGTTAAACAACTGACTTTGGCTGGCACGTGAAACGGTGCCGGGAAGCCAAACTGAAAGCTAATACTACCCTGACCTCCATCACCATGCAAGTGTCCTATAGATTCAATCCGGGGTGAAAACTCCTGACCGAATCCAAGTTATAGCCATTACCAACTTAGATACTGATTAAGTCCATACTTGCATGCTTGCTATTAAAGTTGATCTAGTTGCTTTATCACCCTTTGTTGAGACTACTACTCGCACTGTGAGTTTCCACTTCCCCACTTTTGCATTGTTTTATTGTTTTCTGGGGACTTGCATGTTACAAACTGTGTTAATTACACCACCTTGTGGGTGAGTTTCACTCCCCACTTTTACATTGTTTTACTGTTTTCTGGGTGACTTACATGTTACCAACTGTGTTAATTGCACCAACTTATGATGTGAATTACCTAACACACGAATAATCCCCAACTAGTGCACGTGATTAACGTAAGTCGTGGGCAGTGGATAGTACTATTGGTCTGACAAACCCAGTTGCTACGACCGGACTATAACCCGGCAACAGGCAACTGCACGCGTCCTAAACTTGGTTATGTTGTTAGGCATAACTACATCTAGGGCGTTGGACTGCACGTGACGCAGTGAATGGGCTGAGGTGTCGAACGTGACATGGCCTGGGGTGATGAGGTGTCAAACGTGACACGGCACAATTATAACAGGCAAGGTTTTATGGGTGCATACTCGTGTAATTCCATCTATGATCTGTGACCTATGACCAGTGCAATTAAACTTGTTAAAACCTATTGTTCCACAACAACAAAACCAGTGGAACTCACCAGCCGCGTTTAGCTGACCTTTTTTAAAACTAACATGCATTCAGGTAAAACTAAACAGGAATAAGGAACGTGCGTATGGATGGCTTGGGTAGCAGACTGTAGCAGAATAAGAGCTGTAGTAGCTCGTAGTACCGTACTTCAACTTGTGGGTTGTAATATGATACCTTATGTATGTTGTAATCAAGGTTCCCTCTTTATGTCATATCATGTTTTTAAATTATGGGGAATTACCATGTGTCTGCCGCACCATGCAATTTGTCTTCCGCTACGAGTCGGGGTGTGATAGAAGATGGTATTAGAGCCATCAGTTATAGCGAATTAGGTATCCCTAAAGAACCTAGACTATAATCCCAAGTTTAGCTTCCCCATACTGAGAACCTCTAGAAACTAAGTAGTGTGGCTATTACCAGGACGACCTTGTGGGGCAAATAAATTATTGTGGTCCGGAACACAATAATTTATCTGCTCATACTTGGGAGTTCTAGGAACGTCACTGAGAAAGGACGGGAATCCGTCTACTAACGTCACCAACCATAAATAATTTTTTAAAATCTTAAAATAAAAACTGTGTGCAATACATGCTTATGTGTATAGTTGTGGAATGTTGTTTGGTTATTTCGGTCAGTCAAATCAGCATTGTATGTGGTTTTCTTTCTACAGGTATCATGTCGCATCATTCCAGTCGCCAGACTACTTCTCATACGGAGACCGATCCTGAGGAGGATCCACTGATACCCCCTTGACATCGAGCAACGAGCCAGATCCTTCTGGTTACTGTTGTGGTCTTTACCCACCCAGACCTCGTACTAGGCACGAGGGAGAGGTCTCGAGCGCCTACCGTTCTCCATCTTACCATCCGACTAGCTCCTCAGAGCGTAGTCGTACCCCAAACATTGCTATCCAGTTAGGACCAATCCCTCGGAGCTCTACTCCTACATGGAGCATTGGGAGTGGGAGCCAGTTGTACCCCGCTTACCTTCACCAGAGACTCCACCCGATCCTTATACTCCTTCCACCCCGAGTGCTTATTTACCATATTCACCTAGCTCCCATGAGATACCCACCTTTGGCCTCCGACAGACGGCTCGTCGGAGGGTACTTACACCTGTACCAGTGTTCACACCACGAGTTTCTCCTATCCGTCCGAGACCGGTACCTATAGGGACCCAGTAGCACTTTAATGCCCGGTTAGAGAGTCTACACCCCCTGTCTGGGGCATACCAGTTCCTCCTCAGGAGGCACCTGCTCCCATCACCGAGAGCAGTTTGATGGGGTATCTGTTTGAGCAGATTTCACTGCTACGAATGGCGCGGGATGTGGACGAGCAGCGTAGGAAAGTGATGGGAGATTACTTGATCGTGTTACAGTAGGAGATCATTTCATTACAGCAGGGTATGGGTTATGTTCATCAGCACGAGTATCATTTTCGAGCGATGTTGTATGGATGCATCGATACTATCATAGGCCTGGTGCCAGGTTTTGTGGGTTTGACGTGTTGGTTGTGGAGTTCTTAGTATGGTTTTCTTTATAGTATAGACATATATGATGTATCTTTTGCACATCCTACCAAGCAATGGTTATACCCATGTCGAGGTGGTCATGTAGGCATAGTGTTTCGTGTTTTCGTAGTCCGTGTTTTCCGTTGTATAGCGTATGTACGTCACTTTGGTGACATGTTTTGACAGCACATTTAAGCAATGGCCCTTATAGGTTAAGTCTATGTGCAAATTTTGATAGTTATATGATGACGGATATTATTATTATATATAATGACGCTTGTGGTTATACATGTTGTGAACTTATGTGTGTGATGAAATGGTGTGATATGTGACAATTAACTATGTGACATTGATCCATACATATCTATTGTTTATAATAGAATGGCCCTGAAACGCGCACCACAGATGACAGAGGCAGAAATTGCGCAAATGATAGCGCAGCAACTTCAGACAGTTATCCCCACACAGGTTAGCACAGGAATTAATGCTAACCCACAACCGAACCCGCAACCCCGAACGGTAGGTCAGAATGACAATCCAAGTAATGGTAGGTCGGTTTGCACATATAAGCATTTCATGGAGTGCAAACCGATGGAATTCAATGGAACTGAAGGACCAAACGGGTTTGTGAAATAGATCGATATGTCGGAATCGGTACTTAATATAAGTAATTGTCCCGGTGATTGCGCAGTTAAGTATACAACTTGTACCTTTACGGACCACACCTTAAACTGGTGGAACACCATTGTTCGATCTCGCGGACAGGACGCGATTAATGCTATGACTTGGGATGATCTTAAGATACTGATGAGGGAAAGGTTCTACCCAGCCCATGAAATTCAGAAGCTTGAACATGAGTTCTGGAACCTGCAGATCAAGGTGCTGACCACGCAGGTTACACCAACAGTTTCAATGAACTGGAACGCATATTGCCAGACTTGGTCTGACCGGAGCCCAAGAGGATCGAAAGGTATATCTGGGGACTGGCCCCAAAAGTGAGGAGTATTGTTAATTCAGTGGAACACCTAACCATGCACGGTGTGGTAGCCAGGTCAGGCACTGTTACGTTTGACATGGCGAGGCACAAGATTCTGACGATGCCTGGAGAGCAGGCCATATATAAGAGAGACGCCCCCGAAGGTATTCGAGCAGGGGCACCGGCAACAAAGAGAGGGAGAGCAACTAGCCAGAGTTACGCCATGACTGCCCCAACTGGTAACTCCAGTGATTATAAAGGAAACGCCCTAAATTGCGACAAGTGTGCTTTCTACCACTATGGCGCATGCCGAGCCGTGATATGTTTGAAGTGTAATAGGAAGGGCATTATGCCTGAAATTGTAAGATGTCCGTGGAACCAAATCCCAAACCAACCCGTTTCCAACCCCCTAGGCCTCAACCTCTTCAGCAGCGACCCTAACAACCTACACCATAGGTTACTTACCCCCGTACGTTCTTCGAATGTGGCAGTACGAAGCATTTTCGGAATAGTTGCCCGAAGATAGCTCAGCAGATGGCAGGAAGGAATACACAGAAGCAAGCATCTACCTCGAACGCAGCTCAAGGTCATGCCTTTGTCATGGGGTCTTGTGACGCACGCCAGGATCCCAATGTGGTTTCAGGTTCGTTCCTCATTTCCAATCAATTTGCGTCAATGTTATTTGATACGGGAGTAGATAGAAGTTATGTTTCGATTGTGTTTTTGCCACTATTGAATATGCCCGCTATTGACTTAAAACAACCTTATTCCATCAAACTTGCTAATGGGAAACCGATCATTAGTCACCAACTCAGTTGTAATTGCCCTATAACCTTTAACGGTTACCAATTTACTATCGATCCTTACCCATAGAATTGGGTAGTTTTGACATCGTCGTAGAAATGGACTGGCTATCCAGCCATCGTGCGGAAGTGTTGTGTGAACAGAAGGTTGTGAAGATTCCTTTATCCCCGACGAATGCAATCATGATACAGGGAGAGAAGTTAGGTACAATGCTGAACCTCATATCTCACCTTAAGGCATTGAAGCATATACGACAGGGATGTGACGTGTTTTTAGCCAGCGTCACGATAGAGGAGCCAGCCGAGAAGCGTATTGAAGACATCCCGGTAGTATGTGAATACCCTGATATGTTCCCGGAGGAATTGCCCGGATTTCCGCCCAATCGGCAAGTCGAGTTTCGCATCGACCTAATACCGAGAATGGCACCCATTACCAAAGCCCCATATCGTCTTGCACCATCCAAGATGCAAGAACTATCGACGCAACTGCAGGAGTTACTTGATCGTGGTTTTATCCGTCCTAGTTATTCCCCCTAGGGAGCCCCAGTTTTGTTTGTGAAGAAGAAGGACAGTAGCTTCCGAATGTGTATCGACTAAATGGAATTGAACAAGGTCACTATTAAGAATCGTTACCCTCTTCCAAGGATCGATGATCTTTTTGATCAGATACAAGGAGCCTGTTGGTGCAGAATGTGTATGTCTTAGTCTTATATCGAGTCTATAAAGATTAGAGTTGAATAGGCTAGCAAAATTATGTATTTATGTTAGATGGAGTCAAGTTCGCTCATGGTGAACATGTAAACTCAAGTTCGGCCGAACATGACATTGTCAAGTTCGGCCGAACTTCACTACCCACCAGCGGACTTGCATCCTTATAAATAGCTAGTATGCTGCTCTCATTTGAATATGACATGTTAAATACAACATAGCTCTGTCAATTTGGAGACTTGATGTTATATCAATAAAATTGACGTTTAATTGACTAATTCTTGTTATTTGGTAAACTTGTCATAATATTTCCGCTATTACGGACAATAGAGATCAAATCTAGGTTCCTATGCGTTGAGGATCGGTCCTACAAGTGGTATCAGAGCTAGAATAGCCTGATTTGATTGGTATCCAGACAAAACACTTCTAATTCTACTCCATTCTTCTATTTTTCTTAACTTTTTCACAAAAATGAAGAATTCACGGTCAAATTCTGTCCAATATTGAATATGACATGTTAAATACAACATAGATAAACCCCTGAGAGTTTGGAGTCTAAAATCAAACAAATTGGTGTCAAATTTGTGCAAAAACCATGTTTTCAAACATATCAGGATCGAACTTGTTAGCCAAGTTCGACCGAACTTGACGTAAAAAGCCACTTTTTGAGTGAGTTTTTATCAAGTTTGATCGAACTTGAGTGATTTTTGAGGAAATATAAGATAAGTTCGCTCGAATTTGCTAAAATTTCATTGATATTTTATCAAGTTCGACCGAACTTGATAAAATTCAAGAAATTTAGCTAAGTTCGGCCGAACTTGCTAGAACTTGCTAGTTTCTTTAAAATCTAATATACAAGTTCGCTCGAGGTTGTCTCAGGGTTATTTTCAAATCATAATCATTAAGTTCGACCAAACTTTTGATAAAATCTATGAATTCTTCATTCAAGCTACAAGTTCGACCGAACTTGTAGTAATTCTAACATTTTCAAAAGTTTTAACGTGTTCTCAGAGTACGTGTCTCGTTATTTGCAATGGATGATATTCATAGAGCGTATATGTCCGGAGTGGGTACATCGAATGCCAACGTGATTCTACAAGTCAATCTCGACAACGAGATGGGCACGTCCGTTAAACCGCCAAAGTTAATGAGCATGGACAAATATGAGGGATGGAAAGAAAAATTTACATGTTGGGTTCAAGCCATGCATTTCCAAGGCTGGGTGTCGATCAAGAGAGGTTATACTGTTCCATTGGACGAACATCAGCAAGTACTAGAGAAGTACAAGTACACCACAATACAGAAAGATGAGTACATTGCTGAGAAAAAGATGATAAGCCTCATTCAACAATCTGTTAAAGAAGATATTATGGTCTTATTACCCGAGTATACTACTGCGAGAGATCTCTGGCTATCACTACAAAAGAAATACCAAGGCAGCGCAGAGATGATCAAAAGTAAGAAAGCTCTCATGAAGGAGTTCAATATTTTCAACATGTTGAAGGGCGAGACAATGAAGCAGATGATTGAGCGCTTCGGTCATCTGAAAGTCCAAATGAGAAGACACGGTCTCGAGAAGACAGAACCAGAGTACATCGATAAGCTTGCAGATGCGTTACCTGACGGAGAGTGGACTACTTATTTGATGGTTCTAAAAGAAAGTCCGAATTGGGAATTCTTTAAGTTGTCAACATTCATCGACAAACTTGAAGGTCATGAAATGGAACTGCTGAAGATTGCAAAGTCGAAGAATGCTAACATTGTTCAAGATGTTGGTCTGTATTACAAAACAGGAATGCAAGACAACATTTCAAGTCCAAAGATTCAGACAGCATTCAGTGCTAACATGAACTCTTCTCCACAAAATCAGAATCAATCATATCAACAATATGATCAAAGTCCATAGAGCTCTTCGTTTTCAAGAGCAAGTTCAAATTCTTATCAGAGTCAAGCAAATCAGAATCAACAAACAAATTCCGATCCAAATGTGTACAAGTGTAACATTGTTGTTAATCTAAACAATGTTGTTTCTGAGCAAGTTGCAAAACAACACATGTCACTTCTTGCCACTGTTCTAGAATCGTACGAAAGTCTTGTAGCTGGAAAAATCGGCAATCCTGAAATGACCGCCAAAGACTACGATTAGGTGGACGAAGAAGAGCTTGAACTGATGGATATCAAGTGGTCACTAGCTTC
This sequence comes from Scalesia atractyloides, assembly GCA_947069175.1. Classification (NCBI taxonomy): domain Eukaryota; kingdom Viridiplantae; phylum Streptophyta; class Magnoliopsida; order Asterales; family Asteraceae; genus Scalesia; species Scalesia atractyloides. Next base: position 38,291,577 of record CAMTDV010000015.1, read on the forward strand.
TATCATTCGAAGGGTGACAAAGTTTGTTGCGCTCGTTGGCCGAGATATTGGAAATTCAAGCAACAAGCTAGGGTTCGATAAATCGAAAGTCATTTGTTTCAGATGCCGCCAGAAAGGGCATTTCAAGAGAGAATGCAAGAATCCTGAAGCCATGGGCAATCAAAGTCCATTCGGAGGGGGCAACAAATATTACAAGAAGTCACTTCAGTACAAGCCTTTCCCAAAGAAGACACAGGTTGAAATCCAAGAGAAACCAAACAGTAACAGCACTGAAAAGGCTATGGTTGCTTCGAACGAGGATGATGGATTTGATTGGAATTCTTATATCAGTAAGAAGACCGAAGTTGCATTGATGGCTGAGATCATTGAAGATACATCTGCCGAAGAAGCAGCAGCTCTAGATAATATTCTATTGGAATAGTATCTACAACAGCAAGAGGAAGAGGAGTATCTTCACCTGAAGAATCAAGGCATATTATCTCCTAACTCATGTGATAGTTTTGCAGGTCACTTGGATGGAAGTTCTCAAGAGCAAGTGATTGAAGAAAAATCGAATGAAGAAGTTACTGATGTTGTTCAAGAAGTGACTGCTGAAAACCTCAAGGTCTTTGCCGATAAAGCTATGATGGCAAATCTAACAAAGGTAGGATCAGAGGTAAAGGAAGTAGTCAAAGTACAAGTTGTGGAGATTGTAAACCTTGCACAAAATGCACCGAGCCATGTGCTGAATGCGCCAAAAAATCACAAATCATCGCTGAACTCAATGTACATAACGAACATTTCAAATACGATTATCATACAATGAGGGAAGCGTATGATAAAACGAAAGATGATTATGGCAGGCTCGATAGAAATAATATTGAACAACATGATACTATAAGAATGTTGAAAGGTACAATAATGGATAAACAAAAAACAAAAAACATTTATATCAACATTGCTGAAACAAGATGCAACTCCAGGACATGAAAATTGAAACAGAATGTGTTCAACAACTTTTAAGAAGTTACACAACTAACGCGTATGTCATCGATCACATACTTCCCACGATCTCCTCGGAACAAAATGTTAATGAGACTAAAAAGAAAACTGGTAAAGAATACAGCAATGTTCCTCCACCCCTATGCGAGAAGTATTGTTGCAAAACTATTGATGGAATGGATAAGGCACTCAACACTGAGTTGTTATCTGAAAAGAAAAATGAGTTGTCGGAGAACATTTATGTAGTCTCTACTAAATCAGATGATAACAATGCGGTAGTGAAAAAGTTGGTTGAAAATGTCTTGAATGATTCTGATGATGGCAGCTTTGAGAGTGCCACCTCAAGTTTGAACAGTTCTGAGACAAATACCGAAGATGACGACACATCATCAGAAGATGATCTATGTGATGATCCTAACGTTGTCATGTACAAGGTTAAGGAATTTGATAGATTATACTTTGATGACAGTTTTCTTATTCGGAATGTCAAAGAAGATCAATTGGATAAACTGTTTAAACTGGTTGAAGTCACATCAGATGACCTGGAAAAAATGAAAAGACATTCTATTCAAAACCCAAAAGAAATTACAATAACTACCGGAGAAATGGTGGTGATCATCCAGAAAACCGGAGGGCTGGGTTGGGTTTAGAGGAATCTGATGAACCGAAAAAGAAAATGTCACCATTTCATGAATACAAAGATAAAAACATGAAATTTATTTATGGGACAAGCACGGTTGGGAAGAAATCAAACGACGAGTTTAAGAAACAGAAAGAACTTCGAGATAAGGCGAAAGCCACAAGTGGTGTAAAATCCACTAGTGGACATTCACTTTATAATCGGATTTGCTTCAAGTGCAACGAAGTTGGTCATATTGCACGAAAGTGTCTGAAATCTAAACCGACTTATCTTTGAAGGAAAGAAAGTTCAGATGTTAAAAAACCAAAGAAACCAGAGATTGGGCAAATAAGAATCTTAAAAAGAAATGTTGACAAAGAAGAAATGAAACAAATTTTTGAAAAGAAACTTGAAAATTCGACTTTCAAAAAAGGTGAATCTTCAAAAGCAAACGAAACAAAGTTTTACATCAAAAAGGCTAACATAAAATCACAAGCCTGGTTTGCAAAAAGGAAGTTGCCAACATATGAAATCACTAAGTCTGAGCCTGTTAAGACTAGTGATAGCATGAAAGAATTAAAATCTGAAATCAAGTCTGAAAATGTCAAAATTACAAGTGGTGACAGCTTGAAAGATAAAAAGAAAGTGAAGTTTTCAAACATAACATCATCGAAAATCCCGATGATGAATATGAATTTGATTATGCTGACGAATGTGAATTTGATTACGATGATGGTTATCCAATTCAACCCAAGACCAAAAAGGCTTTGGTCGCGCTGTTTAACTAATTGTTGAAATGTGCAGGGGCTCCAGAGATCCGTACTTTCCAAGTGGATTCTGGATAGTGGAGCTTCTAGACATATGACAGGAATGAAAGAGCTGTTATTCAACATAAAAGCTATCAACGGCGGATATGTTGGATTTGCTGGAAACCAAGGTGGAAGGATTGTCGCTGAGGGAAGGCTCTCTAACGGAGTTGTTTCATTTGATCGAGTGAACTACATTGCGGAGCTTGAAAACAACCTTCTGAGTCTTTCTCAAATTTGTGATAAGAAGTTTACCGTCCACTTCAACAATAAAGAATGCATAATAATCAAACTGGGTTTTAAAATACCAGATGAGTGGATACTCATGCGTGCACCGAGAGAGAATGATTTTTATGTTCTTGACATGGGAAATGCTACTACTTCTTCAAAAACGGCACAATGTTTTGTTTCGAAAGCTACTGAGAAGGAGTCAATCTTATGGCATAGAAAGATGGGCCACTTCACATGAGAAAGATGAATCATTTGGTGCATAATGATTTGGTGGAAGGTGTGAATCTGAAAAGTTTTCATATGTCAGATAATTGCCTCGAGTGTAAAAAGGGAAAGCAGATCAAGAAATCTCATCCAAGAAAGATTCTCAATTCGATAAAGTTGCCACTCGAAAGACTTCATATGGATCTCTTCGGTCCAGTGAATGTCAGAAGCATCTCTTGAGATCTCTACTGCTTGGTAGTCATGGACGATTATTCCCGATACTCGTGGGTATTCTTCCAAGGATCAAAAGATGAGACATTTGAAAACTTAGTAATTCTTTTCAAGAAACTTGAGAACCTGTACCATCTTCCAGTGAGACGCATTAGAAGTGACAACGGTACTGAGTTCAAAAACACCAAAATGAGGGAATTCTGCAATGCTAAAGGGATTTTGCACGAGTTTAGTGCACCCTACACTCCACAGCAAACCGGTGTTGTTGAAAGGAAGAACAGAACTTTAATCAAAACTGCAAGAACCATGCTTGCAGACTCAAAGCTTCCAGTCAGCTTCTGGAGTGAAGCAGTTGCAACAACTTGCTACACACTTAACAGATTCTTAATAGTCAAACCAACGAAGAAGACCTGTTTTGAGATGATCAACTGACGGAAACTGAATTTGAAGTTCTTAGAACCATTTGGAGCGCCATGTACTGTAATTGATCAAGATGGAAAATTTGGAGCTAAATCACTCGAAAGTTTCTTTGTCTGATATGCAAGTCCATTGCGAAGAGTTTATGTTCCCTCATTGAGAAAAGTCATTGAAGCGCAGCATGTTGATTGTTTTAACTATACAGATCCTGTTTAGAGAAAAGGTGATGCATGGTTATTCAACTATCAAGACTTGTGGAAATCATTTGATTTGCCTGAAGAACCATCCGATGAAGAAATTGCAGTGTTATATTATATTCATCAATCAGCAAATAAAGAGCAAATCATCAGACCAATTGTGGTTAATCAACCCACGTTGGAATCATCTTCTTCTGGTGCTAGTTCAAGTAATAGCGGTGGTCAAGAAACTCAAACAGAACAAGTGACACCGACTACAGAACCAATCAATACTACTGTGAATCCTAATCTTTCTGAAGCACAGAGTTCAGACTCGGATGAGGCTCCAACATTCGATACCGATGGAGAATCTTCTTCAGATGAAGAAGCAGAGTAGATTACAAGTTTATTGAATGAATCTGCAAGCCCGAGTAGTGCTCCTGAAGTTGAAGTAGTGGTAGATCAAAATATCACAAATCAAGAGAATACTGTGGTTGTTCCAAGCGTAGTGATGCCAAGATCATACTCTTATCATCCGTTAAATTCTATAATAGGCGAATTACAAGCTGGTGTGAGAACACGGAGTCAAATAAACAAAGCTTTGAGCTGCTTCTATACTCGGGTTGCTCCAATTCAAGAGTATTGCTACTATTCATGTTTCATATCCCAGATAGAGCCAAAAGTGTTTCTGAAGCTTTAGGCGATGAAAACTGGGTACAAGCAATGAAAGAGGAACTGTTATAGTTTGAGAAGTTAGGAGTGTGGAAGCTTGTAGACCTACCTAAAAATCAGAAAGCAATTGATACTAAATGGGTCTTTAAATGCAACCGAGACGATTGAGGGGTTATAGTTCGAAACAAAGCTCGGCTTGTTGTCAAGGGATTTCACCAGCAGGAAGGGATAAACTACACGGAAGTCTATGCACCAGTAGCTCGCTTAGAATCTATTCGAATATTTCTTGCTTTTGCAGCATGGGAGGGATTTAGAGTCTATCAGTTGGATGTCAAATCAGCTTATCTGTATGGAAAATTACACAAGAAGGTGTACGTTGGACAACCACCGGGGTTTGTCAATCCACTCAACAAAAAGAAAGCATATCTTCTTGATAAAGCTCTTTACGGTTTACACCAAGCCCCGAGAGCTTGGTACGAGACGTTATCGCAAGATCTCATGGGAAACGGCTTTGTCAGAGGAACTGTGGATAATACTCTTTTCACCAGAGAAGTTGGTAGTCATCTGATTATAGTTCAAATCTATGTGGACGGCATCAACTTTGGATCAACGAATGATAGTCTTTGCAAGGAGTTTGAGGGCATCATGAAGAAGAAGTTCGAAATGTCTTCGATGGGCGAAATGAAATTCTTCCTCGGATTGCAAGTAGATCAACTTCCAGACGGTATTTTCATTCATCAGACCAAGTATGTGCACGACATCTTGAAGAAGTTTGATATGGAAAGCTCGAAGCCGTTATCTACTCCTCTTGCTCTTAATCACGAGATTTGCATTGACGAAACTGGAACCAAAGTTGATGAGACGCTCTACAGATCAATGATAGGATCGTTGATGTATCTAACGGCATCGCGCCAAGATATCATGTATCCTACCTGCCTATGCGCCAGATATTAGTCAAGCCCGAGAATTTCACACATGCAGATCGTGAAGCGAATCTTTAGACACTTGAAGGGATGCCCAAGCACCGGCTTGTGGTACCCGAAGAATGATAATTTCGATTATGCATGTTACGCTGATTCTGATTTTGGTGTAGATAAGTTGAATTCAAAATCAACTACAGCGGGATGCCAGTTCTTCGGAACAAGAATGGTAACCTGGCAGTGTAAGAAACAGACTACTGTCGCTCTCTCTACCTGTGAAGCTGAGTATATCTTGGCCTCCAGTTGTTGTTCACAGATTCTGTGGATACAACAGTAGATGAGAGACTATGGTATGCAATTTCTCGGCACTCTGCTGTATGTTGATAATAAGGCAGCCATTGATATAACCAAAAATCCGCTTCATCACTCACGCACAAAACACATTGAAATTCGTTATCACTTCATTCATCACTGCTATGAAAAGAAGTTGGTGTGAATAGAAAAAATCCACACCGACGAACAAAAGGCTGATTTTTATACCAAACCATTTTCTTTATCACGGTTTAACTACTTGTTAAGAATTAATGGTATGAAAAATTTGCAGACAGGTGCGGACCCTGAGGTTGAATACGGATCGGACGACGAGTTCGTGTGATCCACATTGGTTTGTCTATGTCTTTCTAGTTTAGAATTTTATTAAAAACTAAAATACAAAAATATGTTTTTGATTTTAGGGGGAGAAATGTCAGAGAAAATAAAAAAACATTTGAAAATTTGAAAATTCAAAAACATATGAAAAACGCAAAAAGAACAAAACATTGAAATAGACAAAAAGAATTCGGTATCACAAAAAGGAAATGATAGTACATCTGTGGACTATCACAATATGCTAAAGAAATGTAAAGTTTAAAAGTGATAAACAAGTCTTACTGTGGATGTGTCGATAGGCTTAACACGTTCAGTAAACTGTTTTCGAGATATAAACTAAATTTTACAACTGCTTAATCTTGTGGATTAACATATCTTGGATATATGCACATAGTACTCCGAAATTTCGTTTGAGAGATTGCTTGATTCTGAGATACGAGGTCTTTATAGATAGTTAATATCTGGGGTATTATACAAGTTCTTCTGATTTTGCGAAAGCAATAGCCTAGAACTTCTATAATACTTTCGCAATAAACTTCTACACTGCATGCAATCTTGAAAAGTATCGAAAGATCTAATCATTTGCAGTGCTGAAAAGATTCCTTATATGGAACACACCTTAAAGTCGAGCCTTCATCTCTTTGTCTGTACGGTAGTACTAATCTGAGCTCTCAAGGTCTCGCATAACCCATATACAGATATCAATTACGCTATATTCACCTGTAAGATGAAATCTAGGGAATCTTGATACGGTAGTATATTCAAGAAGTGGGAACCGCAGATAAGTCAAGTTTCATAAATAATACCTTAACATATCTTGAAACAGTTGAGAAACGTTGTAAAGTTTAAGTGGACAAACATATCGACAATCTAGGTAAACGAGTTTAAAACTTAAAGTCATCTAAAGGTCAACGGTACTGGTGATATGTCTCAATAAACTGATATGATCCTTAGACACGAATTCACAAAAATATGTCTGTAAATATGTTTGTACATAGTTTACTTTGTTTTATACATAGTTTATCAGCTTTACAGATTAAAACCAAAAAGATTTTCAGTGTGTTTTAGCATAAACTTACAAAAATACAAAAAGATTTTGTTTCTACATTGTTTTCAGCAAACCAATGTTGGAGAACAGATCTTCGAAGTCTGGTAAGGTGCTAAACTGGTGGGAATCTCTTTGACAACGGGTTGGGAGCTAATCATTAAAATCTGAAAAATAAAACGATGAAAAGTTCATTAATTTGAAATTTTGATTTTGAAAATATCAACAGTTTGTTCGTAACGAATCAAACCGGGGTCATTAACTTGGACTCGGCAGACAAATCGGTTAACCAAGTTCATTAACTTGGACTTGGTCAACTGAGTGGATTTTCGTAACTGGTAAAAGTGGAAAAGTTCAGGGACTTAATTGCAAAATTTGAAATAGTTTGAATTTGGTTTTGACAAGTTCGGCCGAACTTGTCAAACTGATTAAAGTTTTAACAAACAAACAAGTTCGACCGAACTTGTAAATGATGGCTGGTTGTTACAAGTTAAGTTCGCCCGAACTTCATGGGCTTTATTCATGGGCTTGCAAGTTCGCCCGAACTTCCCAAGGTATAAATACCTAGCAAGTTCGGCCGAACTCATTACTTGCAAACAAGAAATTCTGAGCGAACTTAAGAGTGTTTAAGTGATTTGATTAAATTGGCAAGATTGTGTCGTTATACTGCCCAAATTCGAATTGATCTTGGTTATTTGCACACCACTATCAATGGAAGAGGTGAGATTTTGGTGATTGAACCGTCAATTAGACATTTAATGATGAACTCAGATTTATACTTGTTAAAAATGATAGATTTAAGATATACTGACCAAATTGAACATAAAATCTTGATCTACAACATAAATCGACCATGGATTCACGTTGAATTTGATTAAAATGGTCATGATAGGCTTGTGCAGGTTTTGATTTGAAGGAGATGACAAGTTCGGCCGAACTTGTTATCAAGTTCAACCAAACTTGCATATAAAGCCTATATAAATCAGATGATATCACATGTTCGACCGAACTATAGGTTTATCTTAGAACTTTTGATTGTGATGGAAGTTCGCCTGAACTTAGATGTTAAAGTTTGAAAGTTGAATGTTCATAAGTTCGCCCGAACTTACTGAATTGTTGAACATGTTTGTTATGTTGGAATCGGTATGCCCAAGACACATATTAAATTGATGTGGCTAGTACGTTATGATCCAAGTCGGGTCATACCCAATAACAAGCTAGACAAATACCTATGATATTTATTTATGGTATGATCAAACAAATAAATATTAACACTTACAATATTTAGAAATTGGTTTTCTAAATAATTGCACTTGAGAAACTAATAATTATATGGATAATTTATTTTGAGAGAATATTTTATATTGTTATTTAAAGGGTTGAATAACATTATAAATAGTTATGAGATGTTACATAAAGTCTTGTATTATGTTATGTTATATTTTATAAAACTTATAAAATATAAATACAAGATTTAGATAAATAAAAAAAGTTTTTTTTATATAAAAGACCCCATAGGGCCATCCACTTTGGGTCTTCCCAAGGTAGATCTCCACCAATCATTTTGCATGCAAAAATCTCATAAATCTCCTACAAGATCATATGCATATGGTGGGTGATTCTCTCACATAACAAGACTAACATTTTCTAGTGCAAGAACTTCTCATTTTAGCTCTCTAATTTTCGGCCATAGTAAAATCTTAGCAACATAAGGTGTTTGTTGGTGGCTTGGGGTATGCAAGCTTGAGGTCTTCGTTTTGAAGATTACCACTCAAGAATCATCATTCTTTTCATTTCCTAACTACATTGAAAGGTAGTATTCTAAACACCCTATGGTTGTATTTTTGATAGCATGCATGTTCATATATGGATCCGGGTTTTGGTTTTACATACAAAATGAGTTTTGTATCAACACAAATAACATGTTTAAATAATTATTCCGCTGCGCGTTTTATTTTATAAGGATAAAATAACTTTGATAAACATGTTCAAAAACCCAACAGTGGTATCAGAGCCGCTTATATGAATGCATGCTTCATAGGATTCAAAATTTCGGGTTTTTGGTTTTGGTTAAAACCCATGACCGAAATTTTAAACATGGTTTTCCCTTGTTTTTCAAGACACTTTTACTAAAATGCATAAAGGTATCTTGAAAATTTATGTCATATGGATGATTTGTTTGTTTGGACAAAAACCCATCTTTTCGGTTTTTCTCTTGCCGAAAATTTGGATACAAAAGGGAAGCCATTTTTTGCTCTTGAATTTAAATACATATGTGGATATATATTTTTGGTGTTCATAACCTAGCCATGACCTTGTGTTTAAATATGTTGAATGATTGTGTTGTGATTTATTTGATTATTTCAATGGGGTTGTAATAATTAATTATCTTTGTTCTTCCATTTGTGAAAAAATGTAATTTATTTATTTTTCATTTGGCTTGTAAAATAAATAGATTAGTTGCATTTTATTTTACTAGAAAAAATGTATTAGGATACTTTATTGTAAACGAAGATGCACACAAAAATGCGGTTTTGGTTTTGGTCAATTTTGGGCATAAACAACTTGATGGTTCTTAACGGGATTTTAGCCCAATAATCAAAACACATTTTTGAAGCCCAAAGGAGTTTGGAGCTGAATTTAAAGTTCATTTGGAAGCCCAAAGAAAGTGAAGAAATCACAACACAAAAGGAAGACTTGAAGCATTTAGATGCAGGTTCAAGTGGGAGTTCAACGACACCCTTTTGGTGTCAATATTCACCCTTTAGGAAGGACCTTTTGGCTCACTTGTTTCGGCTAACAAGTGTTGCCAAAAATAGTTGGCTATGGTTATGCACCTATTTTGTTTGTTATGCTTGTATGGTTGTTTTATTTATGGTTGTTTAGATGATATTTGGATATGCATGCTTAACAACTTATAATCCATAACAAGCTTAAAATTGGTTCTTTAAAAATCATTAAAGTGGTTAATAAAATGGTTTTATTAAAAATTAATGATTTTATAATAAAATGGGTTTTATTAAAAGAACCTTGAAAATTGGTTTTCACTAAGGTACCATGAATTTGAATGCATGCAAATGTATGGTACATAAAGTTTTCTAAAACTAGAATTTTTGAAAACATTAAATCCCTTTTATAAAACAAGTCAAACACCATCCTTTTATACAACACTCGAATCACTTGGGAATTCTTTGTGGGATAAAGGTCACCTATCCACATTTGAAGGAACTTGTGTGTTTGAGATAGGCTTACCATATTTGTGGGATAAAGGTCACCTAACCACTTGTATGTGTAAACTTACATGTGTCTGTAAGTAGGACGATTTGATTTGGAAACCATGTGCTTAGGGTCACCGAAGCATGGCGTACAAAGGTGTTGATGGGATTAAACATGCCAACTAAACATTAAGATGTTTAACCGATCCCATATGGCTAGAAATTGCAAAGGGTTGCAATTGTCAAACGTTGACCACCTTGTAATTTAAATAATGGGATAAAAGTCACCTAACCAATATTTAAATGTAACGTTGGATTCTAGATTTTAATTATTAATTGTCTATGAGACACAAAAGGGTATTAATAATTAAAATTTAATAATATCGAAAATACTAAAATTAAACTTTGTTAAAATTTGGTAGCTGGCCGCTAACAATGCAAACACAATTACCCAAACCGTTTGTAACCTATCACTAAGAACCATCCTTGAAAAGGATCGTCTCAACCATAATAACTTCATTGATTGGTATCGAAACTTGAGAATCGTTCTCAAGCAAGAAAATATATCTTATGTGTTGGACGATCCTATTCCCGATGAACCTAACGTGGAAGATGAGGAGGCCTATAACGATGGGTTAAGTATACCGAGGACTCCATGCAAGCCTCTTGCCTCATGTTGGGAACTATGATTCCCGAGATTCAAAAGGATTTTGAACATCATGGGGCATAAGACATGATTACCCAATTGAAGGAAATGTTCCTTCAACAAGCAAGGGTAGAACGCTTCGAAACGGTTCGGGCACTTCATGCATGTCGAATGGAGGAAACCCAATCGGTCTCATCTTATGTACTTAAGATGAAAAGCCACATTGATCGCCTCCAAACGCTCAACTGTCCCGTTTCAAAAGAGTTGGCTACGGATTTGATCCTCAACTCTATAACAAAGAAGTTTGAGACTTTTGTCATGAAACATGAACGGATGGGACAAGAGCATTGGTGAACTTCATGCAATGCTCAAAACTGCCGAGGCGGGCATGGGTAAAAAGGCTTTACCCGTTCTAACAATCAATGAGGGAGGCAACAAGAAGAATCCCTACCCCGACTCCAAGGCAAGTTTTGCTAAAAGGAAGGGTCACGTCAAAGGAAAGGGAAAGGGAAAGGAAAGGTTAAAGCGGAACCCACGAAACCAAAGGAAAAGAAGCAAAAGGTTGCTTCGACTGACCTATGCTTTGAGTGTGGAGAGATAGGACATTGGAAAAGAAATTGTCAAACCTATCTCAAGGAGTTGAAAAACAAGAGGGATGCGGGGCAAACCCCAGGTACAATCTTTATGATACATATTGACCTTAATGTTATTTCTTCAAACACATGAGTATTGGATACCGGGTGTGGAACTCATATTTGCAATTTGTTGCAGGGGTTCAAAAGAAATAAACATTACAAGAAGGGAGACATTAGTCTCTTCATGGGCAATGGAGCAAAGGTTCAAGTTGAAGCCCGAGGAGACTATGTTTTGAAACTTCCAAGTGGTTTGGAAATCATCTTGAAAAATGTTTTGTATGCTCCTAGTTTGACTAGGGAACATTATTTCAGTTTCCCTCTTGCTACAATATGGTTTTAATTTAATGTTTGTAAACGATGACATTTATGTTTTGATGAATGACATGTTTTACTTTAAAGCTATGCCTTCAAATGGTATTTATGAATTGGTTCATGATAATACATTTGATAGTTCAATGTACCAAGCAACCACCAAGAAACTCAAATTAGATTTGAGTGATTCCTATCTTTGGCATTGTCGCATTGGACATATAAATAAAAATCGCATGCAAACACTTCGAAAGAATGGTCTTTTGGAAACAAATGGAGATGACTCATTTGATGTATGTGAATCTTGTTTACAAGGAAAAATGACTAAGGCACCCTTCAGTGGCACCTTTGAAAGGGCAAAAGACTTATTAGGCATCATACATTCGGATGTATGTGGTCCTTTTAAGCCAATGACTAGGAATGGTGAAAGATGCTTCATTAGTTTTACCGACGACTATAGTCATTATGGTTATGTGTACTTGATAAGACACAAAGATGAAGCATTTGAAATGTTCAAAGATTTAAAAAGTGAAGTAGAAAATCAACTCAATAAAACAATCAAACCCTTCATACCGATAGAGGATGTGAATACCTTAGTGATGCTTTTCAAGATCATCTTAGGAGTTGTGGGATTATCTCACAACTTACTCCACCTGGAACACCACAACATAATGGTGTGTCTGAAAGGAGGAATCAAACTCTATTGGATATGGTTCGATCTATGATGGCTAGAAGCACATTGCCTCTATCATTTTGGGGTTACGCTTTGCTCTCCGCGGCTCGTATACTGAATATGGCCCCAACCAAGAAAGTGGATAAGACACCTTTTGAAATATGGCACGGAAAGGCTCCATCATTATCATATTTGAAGGTATAGGGTTGTGAAGCTTATGTGAAGCAATACACCCCAAACAAATTGGAAGTACGATCCACTTAGTGTATCTTTGTAGGATATCCTAAAGATGATATAGGATTTTACTTTTACGATCCAACAGAGCAAAAGGTATTTGTTGCTCGAAAGGGTAAGTTCTTGGAGGCTAAGTTCCTTATGGAAGGAACTAGTAGTAGAACAGTGGAACTTGATGAGGATCAAGAACCACAAGCTGATACACGTTTGGTTGATACTAGCACTCAACAAGAGGTTGTTGAAGAGGATCAAATGGTTGATCAATACACACAAAACGTTCGCAGATCTGGTAGAATTAGTCATCCACTCGAAAGATTTGGATTTTTCATGGATGGATGCTACGTGGTAGATTCAGATGAACCAACCACATACCATGATGCAATGTCACAATCCGATTGTGACAAGTGGCTTGAAGCAATGAACGTCGAGATGCAATCCATGTATGAAAACCAAGTATGGGAATTGGTTGTACCACCTCTTAACTCCAAAGTAGTTGGAAGTAAGTGGGTTTTCAAGAAGAAAACTGATATGCATGGTAACTTGGATACTTATAAAGCAAGACTTGTAGCAAAAGGTTTCACTCAAACTCAAGGCGTTGATTATGATGAGACCTTCTCGCCCGTGGCGATGCTAAAGTCAATTAGGATATTATTTGCCATAGCTGCATATTACGATTATGAGATTTGGCAAATGGATGTCAAAACGGCTTTCCTCAATGGATATCTTAATGAAGATGTCTATATGGTTCAGCCTAAGGTTTTGTCGATCCAAAACATCCTAACAAAGTATGCAAGTTAAAGAAATCAATATACGGATTGAAACAAGAATCTAGAAGTTGGAATCATCGTTTTGATGAAGAAATTAGGAATTTTGGATTCATCAAGAACGCCGATGAAGCTTGTGTGTATAAGAAGGCTAGTGGGAGCATCATCACTTTCCTAGTACTGTATGTCGATGACATTCTACTATTTGGAAATGATGATGGAAGGTGTTGAAACATGGCTTGGAAGTTGTTTTTCCATTAAGGATCTTGGTGAAGCCGCCTATATTTTGGGAATAAAGATCTATAGGGATAGATCAAGGCGCTTGATAGGTTTGAACCAAAGTGCATACATTGACAAAGTCTTGAAAAGGTTCAAGATGGAGAACTCAAAGAAAGGTTTGGTACCTATTCAAAAGGGAACGATATTGAATGCGTCTCAATGTCCAAGCTCAAAGGATGAGCAAGAGAGAATGAAAGGAGTCCCATATGCGTCTGCTATAGGATCCATCATGTATGCAATGATATGCACTAGACCGGACGTGTCATGTGCCTTAAGCATGACAAGTAGATACCAGCAAAATCCAGGTAACAGTCATTGGATGGCTGTTAAAAGCATATTGAAATACCTTAGAAGGACTAAGGATATGTTTCTAATATATGGATCTGGTGAAGAGGAACTCGTTGTAAAGGGTTACACGGATGCGAGTTTCCAAACTGATCGATATGATTCTCGATCACAATCTGGGTATGTCTTCATTTTGAATGGAGCTGCAGTCTCTTGGAAGAGCTCGAAGTAGGATGCTGTAGCATTGTCCACTACAGAATCAGAATACATCGCCGCTTCATTGGCAGCACAAGAAGCTGCATGGTTGAAGAAATTCATCACCAACCTAGGGTAGTCCCTACCATTCAGGATCCCCTAGAAATCTTTTGTGATAACGAAGGTGCAATTGCACAAATTAAGGAACCTTGTGCACATCAAAAGACTAGGCACATTTAGCGGAGATTCAACTACATAAGGGATGAAGTTGAAAAAGGAAAGATATGTATTCGCAAAGTTCACACCGATCAAAACGTTGCGGATCCACTCACGAAGCTCCTTGAACGGCCAAAGCATGAGGGTGATACTTGTGCCTTAGGACTTCGATATTCTAGTGATTGGATTTGATCTACTTTGTATTTGGATATTGGAACAATTGTTATTTTGACTCATTTTAATGATTATGGCATTTTGAGTTATGTTCCATTTTAGCATGTTTAAATCCATGAATAAGTTAATTTTTCTAAATGTCCATAGTCGATCGTATTTGTGGGAACAAATATGAAGGTAAGACTATTATGAACTCGGATTGGTGGATATTCATTAGGTATGAATATAGAGCAAAGTGTTGCTGCCAAAGTTCATAGATATTTGTGGGATACAAATATTGGACTGACCCGCTCTCAAATGTTACTGCATGGAATCTTTGAGATTGATCATAAGTAAATTTGAGTAAAGGCGAATATCATTGTATCCTCTGACCTGAGATACATATTGGGTCTTGATATTCACCAAATATTTTACTTTGACTTGGTTCTTTGCTGTCAGTAATATGGCAGTACATAAGGCTAAGCTCAGGTGTGGTACAAGGTGATTGTGAGAGACGTATGTAGTCAAGATGGGATTTGTTCCTCTTATTTGTTGAGAGTAAGATGTCTAAGGCCTGCTAAAGTTAAATCAACAGAGAATGATCACTCTATGTCTCTGGATATGACATGACATCTGTAATGAAAGTATAAATGATCGTTTTACCTAAATCATATTCAAGTAAGGGACTTGAAGGGGATGATGTTATTGAATGGCACTTCTTCATACGTATTAGGGGTAGTAAACCGTTGTTAGGCGGTATTTGCTACTTGCATCAATCTTCTATGTATCTTGTGCAAGTGGGAGATTGTTGGAATCGGTATGCCCAAGACACGTATTAAATTGATGTGGCTAGTACGTTATGATCCAAGTCGGGTCATACCCAATAACAAGCTAGACAAGTATCTGGTTGATTTCAAGACTTTACCATACTGTGATGTTGAAGAGCTTGTCCAAACCGTGAATGTTAAATATCATATGAAGTATATTGATCAGTTACTGTGGAAAATGATCAAGTTTGAAGCGATAAAGGGATTCAAGTATTGGAAGCCGTTTATTCCAGGTCGTCGCATCAAAACGAATAAGAAAACAGGGGAAAAAGATATAACGTTGATTATGAAACGACCGAGAGCAATGAGAAACATGCCACTGATGCCTATTGAACATAATTTCTATCAAGTGTTCAAGTGGTGGCAGATAGATCCCACTACATGTGAAGCCGTTATTGTTTTACGATTTGAAGAACATTTGGATATCCCGAATGAACAGGTTGAGATATTGGGGTTTCAGGGTATGAGAGGATTGTGGAGAACAATTAGGATACTAGACCCGATGTGGCTAGTGAATTGTTCAAGAGAAGACATCAAGTGCTTGTTCTACAGCAAGATAATGTTTGAAGAACGAGAGAAAGAAGAAGCCATGCAATATCAAAGGGTCGTTAATGTATGTTATGCTCGTGAAGTGAACTCTGGGAAGATGTGGAGGACAAGATGGAGGGATCTTGAGCGAGTTGAATTTCTAAAGGAAGAAAAGCGTCTTTAGAAGATACACGAGAAAGGTAGGGCGGCAAGGCTTAGAAGGTTCCAGTTTATGAACAAAGTGCCTCCTACAGATCAGACGCTAGATCCGAAGCAAGAACGATGAAGGAAGCCTTACAAGAACTTCTTCGGTCGTGTTCGTTAATGTTTATTTGAAGATATAGTTTTTGAAGACTGATAAAAGACGAAGACGATATCCAAGGGGGAGTCTGTTGGTGCAGAATGTCTATGTTTTAGTCTTATATCGAGTCTGTATAGATTATAGTTGAATAGGCTAGCAAAATGATGTATTTATGTTAGATGGAGTCAAGTTCGCTCATGGTGAACATGTAAAGTCAAGTTCGGCCGAGCTTGACATTGTCAAGTTCGCCCGAACTTCACTACCCACTAGCGGACTTGCATCCTTATAAATAGCTAGCATGTTGCTCTCATTTGTAACTTTGGCATTTCTGAGGCGAAGCTCTGTCAATTTGGAGACTTGATGTTATTTCAATAAAATTGACGTTTAATTGACCAATTCTTGTTATTTGGTAAACTTGTCATAATATTTCCGCTATTATGGACAATAGAGATCAAATCTTGGTTCCTATGCGTTGAGGATCGGTCCTACAGAGCCCGGTATTTTTCTAAGATAGATCTTCTGTCAGGTTACCATAAAAGTGAAGGTCCAAGAGGGCGATATTCCTAAGACGCCATTTCGAACTCGTTATGGGCACTATGAGTTCCTAGTTATGCCCTTTGGATTAACCAACGCACCGGCTATGTTCATGGACCTCATGAACAGGGTGTGTAAACCATACCTCGAGAAGTTTGTCATCGTCTTCATCGATGATATCCTAATCTACTCCAAAAGCAAGGACGAGCACAAGCATCACTTACGTGTTATTTTGGAGATACTACGAACAGAACAACTGTACGCAAAATTGTCTGAATGCGACTTTTGGTTGCAAGCCGTGCAATTTTTAGGATATGTGGTGGATCAATACGGAATCCACGTGGATGCAAGCAAGATAGAAGCAATCAAGAATTGGCCGGCGCCGAAATCTCCAAAAGAAATACGCCAATTCTTGGTACTGGTAGGGTACTATCATCGCTTCATCGAGAATTTCTCTACTATTACCCAATCGCTAACAGCCTTAACATAGAAGGACAGGAAGTACGAATGGGGTGAAGATCAGGAAACATCATTCTAGATGTTAAAGAAAAAGTTATGTGAGGCCCTAATCCTGACATTGCCCGAAGGCAACGATGAGTTTGTCGTATATTGTGACGCATCGCGACAAGGGCTTGGATGTGTCCTTATGCAAAGGAATAAAGTTATTGCGTACGCTTCCAGACAACTGAAGGTGCACGAAAAAAACCACACGACGCATGACTTGGAACTAGGCGCCATTATATTTGCACTAAAGATTTGTAGACATTACTTCGACCAAAAAGAACTAAACATGAGGCAGCGCAGGTAGGTGGAGTTGTTAAATGATTACGACTATGAGATAAAGTACCACCTAGGGAAAGCTAATGTGGTAGCAGATGCGCTAAGTAGGAAGGATCGAATTAAACCCCTCCTAGTGAGAGCCTTGGGAATGATTATGTAGACGGGCCTGATGGAGCAAATCCGGAATGCGTAGATGCAAGCCTTGGAGGAAAGCCAGTTACCCGGTGAAGGATTGCACAGGAATGAGAAAAGTTTTGTGAAGAAAACGGACGAGGTGTTGTATTTCAAGAATCGAGTGTGGATTCCTGCAAGTCCGGAGCTAAGACAATTGATCATGGACGAGGCTCATAAATCAAAATATTCGATTCACCTCGGTACAGACAAGATGTACCACGACCTTAAAGAGTTTTATTGGTGGCCGGGAATGAAAAAAGACGTGGCCGAATATGTAAGCCAATGCTTGACTTGTGCGCGAGTCAAGGCAGAATATCAGAAACCCTTGGGAATGTTACAAAAAACTGAGATACCTCAGTGGAAATGGGAACAAATCACGATGGATTTCATGGCCCATCTTCCAAGAACGCCTCGTAGTCATGACGTGATTTGGGTAATCGTAGATAGATTGACCAAATCCGCACATTTTATTCTGATCCACACCACTTATAAAACCGACCAGTTGGCCGAAATCTACACTAACAAAATATTAGCTAGACATGGTGTCCCGTTGGCTATTATCTCCGACCGAGACAACCATTTTACCTCACGGTATTGGCAGAAACTACAAGAAGCTTTGTGGACGCGGATCGATCTAAGTACTGCTTACCATCCCCAAACCGACGGCCAATCGGAACGCACGATCCTGACACTAGAGGACTTGCTTTGTGCTTGTGTCCTGGACTTCGGAGGAAGTTGGGACAAACATCTTCCATTAGTGGAATTTTCTTATAACAACAATTACCACAGTAGTATCCAGGCAGCCCCGTATGAGGCACTTTATGGTCGAAAGTGCCGATCACCACTTTGTTGGGCCGAAGTGGTTGACACCCAACTAACAGGATCCGAGTTAGTCTAGGAAACGACTGATAAGGTCGATCAGATTCAGAACAGATTGAAAGCTGCTCAGGATCGGCAAAAGAGTTGGGCTGATGTGCGCTGAAAGTTGTTATCGTTCGAAGTAGGGGAACGAGTATTAGTAAAGGTATCGCCATGAAAGGGCGTTATCCGCTTTGGAATGTCCGGAAAGTTGGCCCCACGATACATTCTTATGAGGTCCTAGCAAAAGTAGGTCCCGTAGCATATTGGTTGAAGCTACCACCCGAGCATAGTGCCATTCATAATGTCTTCCACATTTCGAACTTAAAGAAGTGCCTTTCAGGCGAGGCCACCCAGATACCATTGGAAGACATACACGTTGATGATAAGTTCCACTTTGTGGAAGAACCGGTAGAAATAGTTTATGGTAGAGTGAAACAATTAAGGCACAACAAGATTTCACTGGTTAAAGTCCGGTGGAATTAGAAACAAGGACCTGAATATACCTGGGAACGGAAGGATGAATTCCGTAGAAAATACCCTCACCTCTTCCCTAGCTTGACAAAGTAAATTTTGGGGATGAAGTTCTTAACCAGGGGAGACTGTGACACCCATGACGGAACCAGGTACACCTTAATTGGTCCTAAAGTTTAAGTCATGCTTACAACAATAATCGCACGTAAACTTGTAAACTTGCATGACTGGTGTGCTATGCTAAACGATATTTGTTATGTCTCGGAGGAATCCGAGAGCACGTCATGGTTAACATGACACTATTAAAGACCAACAATGTGAGGTTGTTGTCCTTAGCCTTAACAACGTGTTAAACGGGGACTTGACGTTTAACAGTGCATTGAGCATTAGACTGTGATTATTAGGCCAACGATAGGGCCCTTTATGATTCTAAGTTCAGGAAACATTTTGATTATGTGTCATAGACTATGACATAGGATTAGAAGCAAAACGGAGCTCGGGCATGCAAAACGAGGTGGTACCCAGTTAGGGAAACGCTTTGTTTTAAGAATGACGAAAGGCAAACCAAACACACAAGGAACGGTCGATCAAGCCTAAAAATATTAAACCAACGTAATACGAGGATTTTATGATTAAAACGTAACTGTGCTCGGGTTTTGAGACGGTTATGCTCAGTTATTAAAATCGAGTCTTTTAACACTAACAACGTGAAAAACGGAGCCCGTTTCCCAAATCGGAGACGCGTACGGGACCCGAAAACGAACCTAAACGCAACACCAAAGATAAACATCAGCTTTTAACACGTTTTACGAAGCACGACAAAGCATAGGAAGGTTCTAGAATAAACCTTTCAAGAACAGCTGATCATCTTCTTAACCGCCTTAAATCAAAGGTATAATCCTTGTTTTATAAGGTTTTGATTGTGATTTCATGAGGAAACTTGATTTAGACCATGAAAACCCTTTTTAATCCATCTTTTGGAGGGTTTAAACAAGTTTATTGGCTGAACAAGAACACCATGTGAATTCCCTGGTGTCATGTGGTAGCCAATATCACAAAACTTTGAGTTTTGACACCCTAATCAACCCCTAATCGACCAAAATCGCATAACAATTCGATTAACCGAAAAACAATGAAACAAGGCTTGATTAATCTAAGTTCTAGCATATTTGGATTGTACTTGATGTGTAGGTACTGAATATAGCACCCACACACTTCTGGACTCACAAGGAATGATTGGAAACGAAGCTTGCGCTAGGTATAACATCCAAAAACCGAATCTAGGATAGGCAGAAACTTGTTTTGGTTATAACTTGGTCCGTGATGCTTGGATTGAGCTGAAATTTGGTTTGGTGATGTAGGGTATTGACAGGAGTGTCCACGTAAAATTTGAATTTTTGGAATTTTCTACAATTTTTGGTGAATTTTTTTACTGTTTTGATCAAAACAAATCCAGAAAAAAATACCAAACATAGTCAAAAATCACCAAAATTTACCGAAACACTAAGAAACATATAAGGAAAGTTCTGGGAAATTTTGGAGTCTATTGGTTGAGTTTTTGGGAGTTTTCGGTAGCCGGAAACACACCGAACGAAATTGGAAAAATCTCAAATTTTTCTGAGAAGTTCCTGGACATGTAAGGGATGTTCTGGAATATTTTTAGAATATTTGGACCACAGATGATTGTTAATGATAATTATCGGTTAAATACTGTTGTACAAAGAATTTATTTAAATAGTTAAAATGACTAAATAAATTCCTAAATTATTTTTCCCAAAATCTACCGATTTTTACTGACTTGTATAAAACTTTACAGATTTTTATTCAAATTATGGATTAAACGGGAATTTATGGAATTAAAAAAGGTCATTTTATAATAATTTCGGTAGTTTACCATATAACGAACCTGCCGGAACCGGGAACTGACCAAACCCGACTAATACTATAATTGGAACACCGGGAGACTTCCGGGAGATTCCAAGACAGATTGGACACTAGGGGTTTGTCCTAGGCCAGTTTGGGAGAATCCCCGACGGTGGGAATGGAAACTCAAATTTAGGCAACCTACACTCCCCAAACACCCAAACTCCCTTAATGAAAAGTTAATCATTCTTAAATAACAACGAAATGACACTATTGGTATTCCCATACCATTATCCGAACATGTTAAACAACCGACTTTGGCTGGCATGTGAAACGGTGCCCGAAAGCCAAACTGAAAGCTAATAC
Source organism: Scalesia atractyloides (assembly GCA_947069175.1). Lineage (NCBI taxonomy): Eukaryota > Viridiplantae > Streptophyta > Magnoliopsida > Asterales > Asteraceae > Scalesia > Scalesia atractyloides. Next base: position 38,312,836 of record CAMTDV010000015.1, read on the forward strand.
TACCCTGACCTCCATCACCGTGCCAGTGTCCTATAGACTCAATACGGGGTGAAAACTCCAGACTGAATCCAAGTTATAGCCATTTCCAACTTAGATACTTATTTAAGTCCAAACTTGCATGCTTGCTATTAAAGTTGATCCAGTTGCTTTATCTCCTTTGTTGAGACTACTACTCGCACGGTGAGTTTTCACTTCCCCACTTTTGCATTGTTTTACTGTTTTCTCGGACATGCATGTTACAATCTGTGTTAATTACACCAACTTGTGACTGAGTTTCACTCCCCCACTTTTACACTGTTTTAGTATTTTCTGGGGTGACTTGCATGTTACAAACTCTGTTAATTGCGCCAACTTATGATGTGAATTACCTAACACACGAATAATCCCCAACTAGTGCACGTGATTAACGTAAGCCGTGGGCAGTGCATAGTACTACTGGTCTGACAAACCCAGTTGCTACGACCAGACTGTAACCCGGCAACAGGCAACTGCACGCGTAATAAACTTAGTTATGTTGTTAGGCATAACTGCATCTGGGGAGTTGGACTGCACGTGACGCAGTGAATTTGCTGAGGTGTCGAACGTGACACAGCACATTTATAACAGTCAAGGTTTCAAGGGTGCATACTCGTGTAATTCCATCTATGATATGTGACCTATGACCAGTGTAATTAAACTTGTTAAAACCTATTGTTCCACAACAACAAAACTAGTGGAACTCACCAGCAGCGTTTAGCTGTCCTTTTTAGAACTAACATGCGTTTCAGGTAAAACTAAACAGGAATAAGGAACGTGCGTATGGATGGCTTGGGTAGCGGACTGTAGCAGAATAAGAGCTGTAGTAGCTCGTAGTACCGTACTTGAAATTGTGGGTAGTAATATGATACTTTATGTATGTTGTAACCGAGGTTCCCTCTTTATGTGATATCATGTTTTTAAATTATGGGGAATTACCATGTGTCTACCGCACCCTGCAATTTGTCTTCCGCTGCGAGTCAGGGTGTGACAATAGAACTTTGTAACACAATCAAGGAGAGATTAGCTTTCATCATAAAATGTTTCCATTACTCAAAAGATTGAAAATATTACAAACTAATACATGTATGAATCACTAACTACCCCTCAGACCGAGCTCATACAGATTTGATTGTACAAGATGAGTTTGTGTATGTGATCTAAATAGAACAGTACAGGACAATATCTATTTATAGTATGAAACTTCTAACCTCTGTGGTATCGTTTCTGACGTCACGAAGATAGTGACATCGAACAACCCTAACAAACTCTAACCACTGCTAATGTTATCCTCTATTACATTGATAAAACACTGATTATAAAACACTAATGGTGCTATCCACTGATGAAGCTTTATCAAATGTTCTTCAAAGGGTGATCCGACCTTTGACTTCCAGCAGACCTTTGACTTTATCAGTGGTTTAGTCTTCAACAGTCTTTATAAATTAACAGAGCTTAGCACTGGGCAGATATTAGAACCATCAGATGTTAGATATCTATTCATTGAAAGGAGAAGTGAATCAAAGTACTGCTTGTCCTGGATCATTTTGTACAGACCTGTTTTGGCTTTCTATCATCTGTTCTTTTGTAGGGTTCAATCCCAACGTTGATTATGAGGGTAAATGGTGGTCGTTCTGGTTTAGATTTTGCTTTAGGTTTAGATTTGGGTGCCATGATTGAAGAAGAACCGTTTTGAGAATTTTAAATTCAACACGGTAAAGTTAAACCTCTGTTATGGATAAAGCAGGGTTTTATAGGGTTTTGAAAAAGTGATGATGACGTGTCATCTGACACAAACAACTAACGAATAACGTCTGATCACGTGTAACCTCTGTTTGAAAATGGAAGACAATAGTTTGGATAAGCACTGTTTGAGAACATGGGCAGTGGATGTGAACATTGTTTTTGAAACTATCAGAGGATACACTTTAGACAGTGGATAGACTTTTCTAAACAACCAGTGTTTTGATGCTATCAGTGGTTTGAAACAGACTTTAAGGATTTATTGAAAAATTCAATTTTAAGCTATTTTTAATGATGAAATTTTGATTTTCTGAAAACATTATTAACCTATTTACACATGGATTACCAGAAAAACTGATTTTAACCCATGTTTAGCATTCCAATCCTAGAGATCAAGCTTTTAAAAGTAGATGTATCCAATGCTTTTGTTAGAACATCTTCTAGCTGATCCTTAGTATGAACTTGTTGTAAAGAAATCAAACCTTTTTCATAGCAATCCCTTACAAAGTCATGTCTTATGTCAATGTGTTTTGTTGTGGAGTGAGAGACAAGATTTTTGATGTTATTTTCTGCTACTTGACTGTCAATTTTAAGAGGAGTCTTTAAAGCAGTGATACTAAAATCCAAAGTTGATTTTGAAGCCACATGATTTGTGCAGTGCAACTTGTAGCAGCAATGTATTCAGCCTCAGCAGTGGATGTGGAAACTGTAACTTGTTTTTTATTCTACCAAGACACTAGGCAATCACCTAGGAATTGGACACCTCCTGATGTAGACTTCCTTGTTGTCTTGCATCTTGCAAAATCACTATCTGAGTAACCTGAAATCTCAATATTTCTATTAGCAGGATACCAGATACCAAGTGTAGGAGCACCTTTTAGGTACCTGAATATCCTTTTGACAACAATAAGATCAGACTTTCGAGGTAGGACTGGGATCTGGCCCAAACACATGTTGCAAACATGATGTTTGTCCTGGAAGCAGCTAGGTACAATAAAGACCCAATCATACTTCTATAGAGTGTTTCATCAACCAAGTCATCTTTATCAACAATAGTGACCAACTTTAAAGTTGTCGTGGGTGTGCTGCAAGGTTTACAATCATCCATATCAAACTTTTTAAGCAGTTCTTTGACACACTTATTTTGATGGATGAAAGTGCCATTGTGCATTTGTTTGACTTGTAAACCAAGGAAACATTGCAACTCACCCACTACACTCATTTCAAACTTTGTTGCCCTGAGTTTTCTGAACTCTTCACACATAGCAGTGCATATGGATCCAAAAATGATGTCATCCACATAAATTTGGAAAAGTATCAAATCTTTTCCTTTCCATTATAAAAACAAGGTTTTATCAATTTTGCCTCTTGAAAAAACTGTGGATAAGAGAAAAGTGGATAAAGTTTCATACTAGGCTCTTGGTGCTTGTTTAAGATCATATAGTGCTTTGTTTAACCTGTACACATGATCAGGATGAAATGCATCTTCAAATCCAGGAGGTTGGCACACATACACTTCTTCCTTGATTTTTCCATACAGGAATGCACTTTTGATGTCTATTTGAAACACTTTGTGTTGGTGCATATGCATGTTGCCTTTGTCATTACACGAGAACGAGTCTGGAATAAACGAGAGTTTCTGAAGACCGAACAAGACAAAGTAGATATCCAAGAGGGAGTCTATTGGTGCATAATGTCTATAGAATAGTCTTGTATCGAGTCTGTATGGAATAGGTGAAACAAGGCGTATTTAAGATAGTTTAGTGACAAGTCGCTCATGATTGTTTGTGAGAAGCCAAGTTCGGGCGAACTTACCTATGGTTGTCTTCTCACCAGCAAAATTGTAACACTATATAGGTGCCTTGGGATTTCATTTGTAAGTAGTTAGAGATTTTTGCATAGAGACGGCGAAGCTCTGTCTGATCCGGATCTCGAATGTATTGAACTTTAGATCAATGAAAACAATAATTAAACGAGTAATTCTAGTTATTTGATTAACTTGTCATTAGTTTCCGCCTAATCGGACAATAGATAACAAATCTAGGTTCCCGTGCTAATAGATATCAACCATCTATAAATACCTCATATCTCAGAATCAGGCAATCTCTCAAACGAAATTTCGGAGTACTAAGTCCATATATCCGAGAGATGTTAATCCACAAAATTAAGCAGTTGTAAAATTTAGTTTATATCTCAGAAACAATTTACTAAACGTGTAAAGCCTATCGACACATCCACAGTAAGACATGTTTAAACTTTTAAACTTTACAAATCCTTAGCATACTGTGATAGTCCACTGATGTACTATCATTTCCTTTTATCCACAAAACTCTTTTTCTCCCCCTAAAATTCAAAAACATATTTTTGGAATTTTTATTTATAGAAAAACATTGACCAACCGATGAGAATCACTTCAATTCTCCATCCATTACTGCTTCACATTTTTACATTTAAAGCACTCTCCCCCTCATGATGACAAAAACCTTGACACTTTTGTATTTATAACAATTTTCGAAATGTGAGTTTTGTCTTGCTGAACAGTGAGGGTTCTGTGAAATTTTTCAAATTTTTCTTCAAAAAAAATTTGTAAAAATTTTCAAGTAGACATTATTTAAATGTGTTTTTGAACAATTTTCTCCAAATATTTTCAAAATTTAAAAGTAATCATTGTTGGAATTTTAGTAAAAATGGTCTTTATATAGAACTTAATAACCAGATCCATCTTCAATGTGTGCCACGGAACTCCATTCTCATTAATTTGCTTTTTCCTCGAAAGTTCCTGCACAAAAATACACACAATTAGTTGAATAGTGACACCAAAGCCTTTTCAATCGTAGGTGATATTTCTTCAACCTTAATTTTGACTTTATTTTCACAATCAGGTTTATTTTGGACTTTCTCAAGTTTCGGAAAGTCCTCTAAACTTTCAATTTTCACTGATTGCGTAAATTCTTTTCCTTTCACCAACCATGTTTGATTTTTCATTAAATTAGCATGTAAAATTTGAAAAGTATCGAAAGATCTAATCATTTGCAATGCTTAAAAGATTCCTTAAGTGGAACACACCTTAAAGTCGAGCCTTCATCTCTTTGTCTGTACGGTAGTACTAACCTGAGCTCTCAAGGCTTCGCACAACCCAGATACAGATATCAATTACGCTATATTCAACTGTAAGATGAAATCTAGGGAATCTGGATTCGGGAGTGTATTCAAGAAGTGGGAAACACAGTTAAGTTAAGTTTTCATAATTCTTAACTTAACATATCTTGGAACAGTTAAGAAACGTGATAAAGTTTAAGTGGACAAACATATCCACAATCTAGATAAACGTTTTAAAACTTAAAGTCTCAAAAAGGTCAATGGTACTGGTGATATGTCTCAAACAAACTGGTATGATCCTTAGACACGAATTCACAAAAATATATTTGTAAATATGTTTGTACATAGTTTACTTTACTGGTTAAAAGTTCTGTAAATACTTTACTTGCTTTTCAAAATAAAACCAAAAAGATTTTCAGTGTGTTTTTGCATAAACTTTCTAAAATACAAAAAGATTTTGTTTCTACATTAAGTTTCAACGAGCCAATGATGGAGAACGGATCTTCGAAGTCTGGTAAGAAAATCTGATAAATGTTTAAAAGTTCATTAATTTGAAACTTTAAAATCAAATTGTTCATCACGGTTTTTCAAATCGAGGTCATTAATTTGGACTCGTCTGACATATTTGGTTAATCAATGTCATTAACATTGGACTTGATCAACTAAGTAGATTTTCACAAATGATAAAAATGTGAAAGTTGAAGGTTTTAAATGTAAAATGTATTCAAGGTCATTAAATTGAACTTGAAACAATTAAAACGTTTTTGAAAGGATTGAAGTGAAGATTACAGTTTGAAATGTTGATGGTACAAAATTTCAAAACAGTGAATCTGAAATGTTTATTTGAATGTCAGAATTTATTTAGACAGGTAGTAAAGTTTGAGGGGGAGTTGGATAAAACATTGTCAAAAGATTTCAGAAAGCTCAAAGCTAGGGGGAGTTTGAAGTCTAAAGATCAAAGCAAAGGGGAGTCCGAGACTAAAGCTTAAAGCTAGGGAGAGCATGTTCATTAAAAGTTTTATCAAGACAAAGCTCAAAGAAAGAGAAAGAGGATAAAGACCAAGATGAAAAAGTTTATTCAGGAACTAAAGATCGGAAGACTCAGAAGATTTTAAAACTCAATGACTGCGGCAACATCCAAGGGGGAGTCTGTTGGTGCATATGTTTGTTGCCTACGTCATTATGTATCGAGTCTGAATAAATAGGCTTAATCTGTTAGAAACTAGGCATATTTAAGAGAGTTTTGAGTCAAGTTCGCTCGAGATGGTCCTGAGAAGTCAAGTTTGGCCGAACTTGACTAAGTCAAGTTCGCCCGAACTTCACACACTCACCAGCGAACTTGGAAACCTATAAATAGGTGCCTTGGGATTTCATTTGTAACTTGGAGAGATTTTGGCACAGAGATGGCGAAGCTCTGTCGGATCCGGTTCTCAAATGTATTGAACTTTAGATAAATGAAAACAACCTTTAAATGAGTAATTCTTGTTATTTGGTTAACTTGTCATTAGTTTCCGCCTAATTGGACAATAGATAACAAATTTAGGTTCCCGTGCTAATCGTGGATGTTCCTACACTGATATAAGTTAATTTTCATGAATCTGAGGACTAAATCCTCACCCCTTCGCCATTGTTCTTCTTCTGTTCATCAACATCCATATCCAGTAAACATTTTTTATCTTTTACAAGCGTCATGGTTACGCTAGTTTTACTAATGTTCTTCTTCTGTATTTATTTATTTATTAATTAATTTTTTGTCTTCAATTTGAACTAGCATCTAGGTTTTGAAAGAAGCGGTCACTTGGTTGCCAGAGTAGGTTTGTAGAGAGATAATATTGAACTTGTTCTTGTTAACGATCCATCTATCTTTGTCGAGTACATGGTCTGTACTTTTCATAATTTAATTGTATCGGTGTAGAAGATTAATTTTTTTTTGGGGGGGGGGGTGTTAATATTGATCGGTTAGTGGTGTATGTTTAGTTTGAAACTAATTTAGTAGTTGGTGTATCTTTAAGTTGTTTTTTGGTGCTTTAATTATAATGATTGTGCGGACTTACAAAACCCTTCTTTTAGGTGAGAAACCGGTGACTGTATTCGGTTCTAGGGGCACCCTTTCACACTTCTTGTGTTATTCAATTTCATGGTTTAATAGTTTGTGAGCTGTTTGTTGAGTTATTTTGTTTTAAGATCACTGAAGGAACACATAAGACATTCCATGGTCCCAAACTGGAGCCGAGTATGTTGTCAAATCCACTGGAGTTTTTACCGACAAGGAAAAATCTGATGCTCTTTGAAGGTATCCGATATGCATTCATACATTTATATATATATTTGGTAATGACGTGTGTACGATGCTTTTATCATGTTTATAACTATTGCACATTCGCACTGTATATATATCATGGCTTTAGATAACTTGGTTACTTCAACGTGTTAAAAAGCTTTTTTCTTTTTTTATACATACCGCTTTTTCTTTTTTTATACATACCTCTGCAACGAGAAAGTCATCATCTAGTCGCTGTAATGGCCAAAAAAGTAGAGATACAAGTAACGTTACTTGTTTAAGGTAATTTAAAGGAACTACTATTGTGAGTTCGTGAGTAAAATATACTGTTGCTATTTCCACCCATCTTTTTCTTTTTCTGAATGGGACGATTTGGGTAATAGTTTATTCTTACTAATCAAATGGGTCAAATAAAAAAATCAGATAAAATTTAAATAGGTTGAATGGGTTGAAAGTTGCCTTAATAACTTTCTTGTGTTTTGCTCATAGCCTCCTAAGTCGTGTTGTTTTGAACATATGCTTATTGGTGTAACAACTAAGTGACTAATTATGTTTTTCTATTCATATGTGACATGTCAAATAAAAAATATAGATTTATTCCTTGACTGCTCGTTGTTCAGATTAATCGCATGTGCATGATTTGTTTGGAATTAGAGCCTCATGTTTACACTAGTGCAAGTGCGCGTAGGGATGAGCTAAGTACCAGTACCAAAAATGTTCGGTACGGTACCGGTATTTGAAGATAATATTCGGTAAAATACCGGTACCATACCGAACCGAAAGCACTGATACCGAAAACATTTTCACCAAAAATGTGGGTACTAAATCGATACTGAAAATAATTCGGCACTGGTACCAGGTACCAAATGCTAATCCCTAGGTGCAAGTGTGTTTAAAATAAGAAAGCCGTTGAATCTCTCAATACAAGTAGTCTCATCATCTCCAACCTTACTATATGTTTTCGTTTGAAATGCTTCTGATGTAGTTGTGTTCTAGCTTTTAATGTTCGCATTTCAATTGCTTTTCATGTTGTTGATTTAGTAAGTTATGATTTGAAAAGATAAACAGATAAATCGCTTTTCATGTTTGCATTTCACCACACACATTTCTATGCAGATTGGTATATTTAAAAAAATTATGGTTGGCTTTCTTTGAAGATATGGTTGTAGTTGGCTGCAGGTTATGTTGATCAGTTCTGTTCATACATGATGGAAATAAAATAAACAATACCTATGACGGCAGACAGGCCAACAAAGAATCCAGTCAGAGACGCAGCCATTGAGTTCGACATCTTTGTCAGTATGATCTGGTTCCTCCTTAGGGTGTAAAGTGATGACGGTAGTACCGAATTCTAGGGCAAAATTTGTATGGGAGAGAGGGGGACGGATTATGATATTGTGAGTAATTAGGTTGTGCAACTGTCTAACCCTTTACCTCTCTAGTTATCTCCTTATATATACACCCAGGAGGAAACCCTAATTAGTTAATAAGGGTAATATGGTCCATCAACAATTACCAACTAATATATAATATGATTAATATATATTTTGATCTATTATAATATAAATTATAATAATGGCAACATGATTAAATATTAATAATAACATATTTAATCTTACATTTTCCCACTTATCAAGTAATCATTTATCATGAATGTTAGATAAGCCTGATCAGGAGTTAACACTCATTTTTAGCTTTAAACCAAGAACCATAGTAGAGAAATACAGTCGTTGAATCATTATTTGACTCAGAACCCCCATTAGTCATACTACAACTTTAAAACCTAATAGTTATGATCAAAATACGCAAGTAAGCTAATTAACATTTGATTTGTATTTATATTTGACCATATGTCATTATACCGACAGAACATATGTTAGAGACATACAAAATCAAACTGAGGAAATTTGATTAATTAAAACATAAGTAAGTACAATATGTTTTTAAATAAGGTCTTTAGTAAATCCCATATTCGAAACATGTTCTTTGAAAACTTTAGGTGGGAGACCTTTAGTCATCGGATCCGCAAGCATATTCTTAGTACTAATATACTAAATACATAGATTATTTTCCTCAACTCGTTCAGTACAAACAAATACTTTGTATCGAGATATAAACCAGCTCCAGTCAAACTGTTACTGTTCGAGAAACTAACAGCAACTGAATTATCACAGTAAAGCTTCAATAGTCTAGAATTGGAATTAACGATTTTGAGTCCAGTGATTAGATTTCTAAGCAACATTCCATGACAGGTTGCGTTATAAACAACAATGTATTCTGTCATCATTGTGGAAGTTGTAGTTAACTGTTGTTTATGACTCTTCCATGAGATAGGTCCGCCTGCTAACATAAAGATATAGCCCGAAGTGAATTTCTTGTCATATTTTCATTTGTCAAAGTCAGAATTAGAATAGCCTACCACTTCTAAATGATCACTTTTTATATAAGTCAGTTTATAGTCTTTCGTCCCTTGCAGATATCTAAGTACTTTCTTAGCTGCTTTCCAGTGATCAAGGCCAGGATTAGTCTGATAATGGCCTAGCATTCCAGCAATACAAGCGATATCTGGGCGAGTACAGACTTGAGCATACATCAAGCTCCCGACTACTAACGCATAAGGTATCTCGCTCATTTTCTCCTTTTCAACCTCGGTTGTCGGACATTGGAATGAACCGAAAATATCTCCCTTAACTACTGGAGCGACTAAGGGTCTGCACTGTTGCACGTTGTAATACGTAAGGACACGATCTATGTAAGCCTTTTGGGACAATCCTAAGATCCTTTTTGTTTCTATCTCGGTGAAATTCGATGCCAATGATGTAAGAAGCATCTCCGAGATCCTTCATGTCGAAGTTATGCGAGAGTAATCGCTTCGACTCATGCAACATGTCTAAACTATTACTTGCCAATAGAATATCATCTACGTAAAGGACAAGTATAGTAAAGTTGCTCCCACTCATCTTGAGGTAGGTGCATTGATCCACTTGATTCTTCGCAAAACCATGTTTCTTCATGACTTCATCAAACTTAAGGTACCATTGACGTGATGCTTGTTTTAACCCATAAATGGATTTCTTCAACTTACAAACTAGATGCTCCTGACCTTCAGGTTTAAAGCCTTCAGGTTGTTTCATGTAAACATCTTCGTCTATGTCTCCGTTAAGGAAAGCGGTTTTGATGTCCATCTGATGTAGCTATAAATCAAAATGAGCTACTAGGGCTATAATGATCCTTAATGAATCTTTATGAGAGACAGGTGAAAACTTGTCTTGATAATCAATTCCCTCTTTCTAGGTGCAGCCCTTTGCAAGCAATCTCGCTTTGAAGCGTTCAACGTTCCCATTCGGATCTAGTTTTGTTTTAAATACCCATTTACATCCTACGGGTTTGATACCGTCGGGTAATTCTACCAAATCCCAAACGTTATTTTTCTTCATGGATTAAAGCTCATTAATCATTGCTTTATTCTATTCAGAAGACTGATCAATGCTAATGGCTTCATTATAAGAGATAGGATCACTGAGCTTTCCAATATCCATTTCAGTCAGGTAGGTAACATAATCATCCCAATTAGTGGGCCTTCTGGTCCTGGATGACCTCATGAGTTGATTATCGGGTTCAACATTGTCTTGGTTTTTAGCATTTGATGTGTTTTCGTTATGAGGTATAATGAGTTCTGATTGTGGAGGTGAATTTGGTGTTGGTGCAGCAAATTCAAGTGCAGTTGTTGCATTGGGTACAAGAGGAGTAAACGGAGTAATGGTAAGCGACGAGTCTCCCCCCCTCCACGTCTTGTACTTCTTGCAATTCTTCATAAGGGTTAGTACTGCTCCCACTGACCTTGAAATCCTCCAAGAACGCATCACGCCTGGTTTCAACAATACAGGTGACATGGGAAGGACAGTAGAAACGATAGCCCTTGGAGTTGTCAGGATACCTGATAAAGAAGTAGGTAACTGTTTTAGGATCAAGTTTCCTTAGGAAAGGATTGTAAAGTTTCGCTTCAGCAATGCAGCCTTCAAATATTTAAGACTCGGTTTCCTTCTTATCCAAAGTTCATAAGGAGTTTAGGGACAGACTTAGAATGAACTATATTGAGTATATAAACAACTGCTTTTAACGCTTCAGTCTAGAGGAATAATGGTAAATTAGTGTTAGCCAACATACTGCGCACCATGTTCATAAGGGTACGGTTTCTTCGTTCAGCGACACCATTCTGCTGAGGTGTACCTAGCATGGTGTATTGGTTTACAACCCCTGGCCCTTACAAAACGGACCAGGAGCTTGACCCACATCCGTATGTCTACCATAATATTCACCGCCTTTATCTGATCTCACAACTTTAATTTGACGATCTAGTTGCTTTTCAACTTTAACTTTATAATCTTTAATAGTTGTTAGAGATTCAGATTTTTCCTTAATGAGATACAAGTACATGTAACGAGAGTAATCATCAATGAAAGTGATAAATGAAGTAAGTCCAGCTAGTTATGCCATCGATTTGCTAACCTTTAAGACATTTGACACATGTTCCAAAATCAGTGAAATCGAGAGGAGGTAAGACTTCATCCTTTACGAGTCGATTTAATCGTTCTCTTGAGATGTGGCCTAAACGTTGATGCCACAACATGGATGAAGTCTCTAAGTCTCGATTCTGTTTCATATTTGTGAGTGATTCATAAATATTATATGACAACAAAGATTTGGAAAAATCATCATCTAGTTCTAATCTATAGAGACCACCATCCAGAATGCCAGTACCATGAACAACGGAATCATAGAGAATAGGGAGTTTGTGATAACCATGTGTATAACCTCATAAAATCATGTCCAATGATGTATCGACACGTGTCCCTAATCCTAACGATGCTTAACGGTAGCTAGAAGGGACTATTTTTGCAAAATTGAAAATTTTGGACATGGAGGGACTAAAAGTGTGAACATGAAATTTTTTACCTCTGAGTGACCTTTTAACAAGACGAGAGCTTTATGATGTTTGATGTAGATCCGTTGTACGGATCGTTCAGGTCCTAATTTGGCAAACCTAAGGTAAACGTGCGGAATCCCTGTGATATCCCGGTTTTTCGGATAACTTAAACGCGACACTTGTCGAATAAAGTATATGCCAAACATTAAACGTGTACGAGTTAAATGAATACGTGATGTGTGTTGTGTGATTGTTTTAGTTATAGAATAATTACAGTAGATATGTACACGAACTGAACCGAATCACGACACGAACCAACTTTGATTCATTGTAACTCTAGGAATTAATCAAGTTAGGACTCAAACATGTCTTGGCCGCGAGATCAAAACCTAAAACTAATTCGGCCAAGATCAAACCCAAACCCGTAGCAAACCTAAAACTATTCGGCCGATCAAACCCAAACCAAACCAACCCACTCTAGTCCTTGGCCGCGAGATCAAGCCCAAACCCAAACCGAATCAATCCAAGTTTCCCTGGCCACGGATGCTTATCCAAACCGTAACCCTTATCATCATTTGCGCATATATAGATACAAACTCTCAATGCATGTTTCATTCTAAAACACAAGCCCTAAGAAGAAAACTGCCGTCGGCAGCCCCTTCCTCCTTCCAACCGATCGAGATCAGCTCCCTTGTTCACCTTTTCAATTGCAAACAAACAGCCCTACACTTCCTTGGTCGCAGCAGTCCCCACTGATCACTTTCCTCGATCACAAACAATCTACTTCATCATCACCTCTCGGCCGCAAGCATTGTTGATCACCGGTTCCTTAACATACTCACGGTTCGATTTTCTTATCATTAAAAGTCTAGAATTTACCATATGTTGCTAGATCATACTCGGGAATATGTGTATTGATTTTGTTGTTCTCGGATTTGCATGATTGAATGAGATGGATGATTGTATTGTTTCGGATTGTTAATACTAGATTGAAAGTTGGAATGATGTTTGAAAACTGAATATATAAGCTGTGTTTTGTTTGTAAAAACTAGAAGTAAGAACTAGGGTTTGCATGGATAGGTTATTAGTATTAATCTATGATTAGAAATCAGTTCTTGGTCGCCTAGGTTAATCGCATGAACGGGTTATACGAGTTTATGATAAAGATATGCTGAAAACAGTCTGCTGAATAATAGTTACAGCCGACTTCATCTGGCTGTAACTCGGTCATTAGTAGTCGAAAAACGGATTTTCTGATGTCTAGAACGTAGAGATTTGAATAACGAATCTAATGGCGCTGGATTCATAATTTTCTGAAGTCGTTTGATATTTTTAAAGGGCCAAATAAGTTCAGTAACTAAAACTGTGAAAATCCTGAAATTTTGTTAGTTGTTTATCGAGTTGGATCTTAAAATCAGTAGGGAGTTGAGTCACGATTTTTGTACAGAAACTAGGTATGGAAATTTCCGGGCAACTCCAACTGGAATTTTGTTAATTGGACGATCAGTGATTTTTAAATAAATTCTTCCGTGGACTGCAGTCAGAAAGCGGTAAATCTGACTGCAGCCTAGTATATTAATATTTATGGTTAATTGTTAAAGATTTAGGACTTGGAAAATTTATGTAAATTTCTATAGTATAAATGTCACCTACTGTAAAAATATTGGAATTTTTGGAATGTTAGAACTATTTTATAAAAATCCTAGAAAACGGCTGAATTATGAGTGCTAAGCTGAAATTTGAGAACTTGTGATTGTGTGCACCAAATTGTGGCATGAATTGGTTTATGGTTATGATAAGTTGTTTTGATCACTAGGTTCACATGAGAATACTTGCATGCATGTTTGAGTGTTAGATATGTTGATTGTGTGTACCACTTTGTGTGTAAATTACGTGTGGAATTTGTATTGGTGTGTTCACACACTGACTTGGAATATATTGGTTTGTTAGGACGCAACTAGCGGTCCCATCTCTTATAACATCTTTACTACACTAACCGAGCAAATAAAGGTGAGTTCACGGCCCCTAACTTTATCCGGTTTTTAAACAACAGGGGGAGAAACATGTATACACTCTCAAACTCAATCTCTTTACGTTATACGAATTTAACGTCACATAACTATTCGGTAACTAAGTTAATGTTAATGTAATGTTATGGTCACTAAGCAGCTTTATCACTTAAGTCCTCGTCAATCTCTCGGATCGTTAGTATTGGGTTTAAGTGCGGGGGAGTTATAAGTAGTACTACTGGGCCCGACAAGCCCCATCCGAGCTAGTCGCGCTAGCCGACCGGGTATGGTCAACGGGTGAATAAGTCGGCCTAACCTCGCCATGGTCATGTGATAGGCCTGGCAAAACGGAGGCACAACAGTCAACTTCGATCGCGAACACTTACGTGACATAACTTTAGGCTAGCTACCTATATATATTAACATTGAACTTAATTACGAATCAACTGTAATATTCCGGGTTTGGAATATTGGAAACAAGAACTTAAATATTCCGGGTTTGGAATATTGGAAACAACAACTTAATATTCCGGGTTTGGAATATTGGAAGCAACACTTATTATTCCGGGTTTGGAATAATGGAAACAACAACTTAATATTCCGGGTTGGAATATTGGAAGCAACAACTTATTATTCCGGGTTGGAATAATGGAACTAGTACGTTATCCCGGGTTAGGGATAACGGAGTAAACAAACTATAACCGAACAAACGAATTTATGAAAACCTGTGAACTCACTCATCTTTAATGTTGACACTTGTTTCTTTACATGTTTCTCAGGACGCTAGGAGCTCTAGGTGCACGCACATGCATTGAACAAGACATCTTTTATCGAGTCTTATTTATTAATATTGTTTTGGGATTTTTCATTTGTTTTGGCGTTTGTGTTGGCGCCCGCTTCACTACTTATCTATGCTTCCGCTCAAACTTTAAAAACTGATGCTTCTGCTAAATATTGGTAATATAAAATCTACAACAAGTGATTTTGGAAAACGTATTATCAAATCATATAGAGTCGTTCGACGTACTAGTGTTTCAGATTCTGGTTTGTTCACACACCTCGCGGTAAAACTCCGCAAGTGGAAATTGAGGGTGTGACAGATTGGTATCAGAGCCACTAGCTATAGAGAACCAGGTTTGCATTAGAAGTAGACCTAAACTATAGCTGATATCACGACACTAGACTTAGTTTGGCACCGAATTATTATATCTTGTTATGTAATATACCACAACTGTGTTTGGTAGATCATGCCTTCATAATAAGAAATGAAAACAACTCATAACTAACTACACGACCTAACAGGCAATGTCATCATCCTCATCGTCATCATCGTCCGACAGACTTACGCCACCAAGGGCACCAGGAAAGGCACCAATGGTGGAACCCATACCACCTTATGGCGTGGAGACACGCTCAGCGGCGAGGAAAAGGCTCGCTCTGGGGGAGGAGGAGTCCTTACGCCCAACCATTGTTGTACCGGTTGAACCGGTTAATCCTGTAGAAATAGGAGTTGACATGCTTAGAATCCTGGTGCATACACAACAAAAACAGTTAGAAAGAATGCAGGAAACCATCCTAGCACAAGGGTGGATGATTCGACAACTTACAGGTAAGACCGACTCGCTCGAGGAAGAGCATCGTACGAGCAAGATAGCTCGTAACACCATAGCCAGAGATCTGCGTGCTGAGCAGATAAGAGCCGACTGGCTTGAGGACAGAGTCCTGGAAAATAGTTGGAACATTCAGGAGCTACAAAACCAAGCACTTCCACCAGCACCGGCCCCTCCAGAGCCGGTAGAGGAGGATCCAGAAGAGGATCCAGAGGAGGACCCTGAGGAGGATCCGGAGGAGGACCCAGCTGAAGAAGCTGGAAATGCCGCACAGGGTGACGGCAACGACAGTGACTTGGGGGATGGAGACGTAGACGACTGACACGTCTCGTTTATTTTATTTGTTTTCCTTCAGTTTATTTATTTTCCCACTTGTGTTTAAACCTGAGACTTTATAGTGAATTCGTATGTTTGATTTGCACTCTTGTAAGACGTTGAAATTTCAGTTAATCAAGTATTTCTTTTGACTATTTAATATATTGAGTTGACGTAACTTAATAATTATTAAAGTACGAAGTAGGATAACTATATTGGATATATAGACTTATCGGGGTGTGTTTGTGTTGTGTTTCGAAGAGCTAAATGGCAACCGGAAGACGTAGAAATCTTAACTTGACTCCCGAAGAGCTAGCTGCCATGATTCAAGAGCACGTGAACGCAGCTTTAGCGGGTGTTCAGAACCAACCGGCAGGTAACCATTATTAAATTTTCGCGTGAAAATCTAATAGTGAGGCTAGTAAAATTCCTTGCTGACTTCCTGTTCTCTGTCAGCTGGAGGGGGCTTTAACCCCTACAAGATGTTCCTTGACTCGAAGCCAAGCAAATTCTCGGGGGCGGAAGGACCCATTGGACTGGTCCGCTGGATCGAAAAATCAGAATCCGTTTTTGAAATGTGCAACTGCCTAGAGGCCAACAAGGTCAAATACGCAGCCTCAACACTGGAAGATGGGGCACTGACATGGTGGAATGCACAAGTCCAAACACGTGGACTTATAGCTGCGAATGCAATGGCATGGGCTGAGTTCAAGGCCCTAATTAAAGAGGAGTACTGTCCACGAGACAGAGTGCAACAGCTAGAGCAAGCTCTATGGAACCACAAGATGGTGGGATCGGAAATTGAAGCTTACACCGCAAAACACCATGACTTAGTATTTTTGTGTCCCGAATTGGCCAACACGGTGGAGAAAAGACTCGAGTTCTATCTCGGGGGTCTGGTTCCGGAAATTCAGGGTATGGTAATGGCTAGTAACCCTGTAACTGAACATCAAGCAATCCGATTGGCTCACAAACTCACCGATAAGGCGGTGGAACAGAAGAAGCTGCCAGCACGGGGTACAACTGAAGTTGCCCCGGATAACAAAAGAAAGTTTGAAGACTCAACTATTCGACAGTCTTCGTCATCTCATCCGCAGCAAGGGAACCAGAAACGGTTCAATCATTTCAACAGCCACCGGGGTTACCAAAATCAGGCCGCCAACAACCACAACAACAACAACCAGAATGCAGGCGGCTATGTAGGTCGAAAGCCGCAGTGCAATCGCTGCAATCTTCATCATCACGGCCCTTGTGCCGGGAACCGCTGCCAACGATGTGGCAAGGTGGGACATGCGGCAAAGGATTGTCGTGGGGAAATCATGTCCTGACAAAATCAAAATCAGCCCCAGGGTCAGCAGCAGGGTATAAACCGGGGATGCTATCAGTGTGGTAGCACTGCTCATTTCAGAAGAGACTGCCCACAGCTGCATAATAACAACAATAATGGTGGAAACAACCACAACCAAAATAACCACAACAACAATAATGGGAACGGTGGCACAGGAGGTGCCAAAGGTCGCGCATTTACATTGGGCCGCGGAGAGGCCAGAAACGACACGAACGTGGTCACCGGTAAGTTTCCCCTTAATGAACATTTTGCTTCTGTGCTTTTTGATACGGGTGCGGATAGGAGCTTTATATCTGAGTCTTTTAGGAAGAACCTAAATCTCACGCTTAAACCATTAGAGACCCCATATGTTATAGAATTAGCCGATGGTAAATCTGTAGATGTGACCCAAATAGCATCCGGCTGTCAACTCAAACTCGCGGGCCACACTTTTACCATTGATCTGATGACAACTACCCTGGGTAGTTTTGACGTGGTAGTCGGAATGGACTGGCTATCCGACGTCCGTGCTGAAGTTCTCTGCTTCGAAAAATCTATCCGTATTCCGCTCTCTAACGACGAAATCCTGACAGTACAAGGCGATAAGGCAGGCGCCGTCACCAACATCATCTCTTACATGCAAGCGCAGAAGTATCTTCGGAGAAAAAACTCCTTCGCTTTACTCGCACTAATTGCCGAACAGCCTAAGGACGAGAAACGTATCGAAGACATCCCTGTCGTCCGTGATTTTTCCGATGTATTCCCAGAAGAACTACCTGGTCTTCCACCACATCGACAATTGGAGTTTGAAATCGAATTGGCAAACAATGCAACTCCTATCGCCAAGGCTCCATACCGACTAGCTCCAGCCGAGCTGCAGGAGCTATCTACCCAACTTCAGGAGCTATTAGAAAAAGGATTTATCTGACCAAGCGTTTCACCATGGGGAGCTCCAGTCCTGTTTGTCAAGAAGAAGGACGGGACTTTCCGCATGTGCATCGACTATAGGGAACTCAACAAGGTTACCGTCAAGAACCGATACCCGTTACCTCGCATCGACGATCTATTCGACCAACTTCAAGGGTCAAGTTACTACTCTAAGATTGATTTACGGTCCGGTTACCACCAGCTACGCGTCAGGGAGGAGGATATCGCCAAGACGGCATTTCGCACTCGGTATGGCCATTACGAGTTCTTGGTCATGCCCTTCGGTCTCACCAACGCACCCGCGGTGTTCATGGACCTCATGAACCGCGTGTGTAAACCATACCTCGACAAGTTTGTCATTGTGTTCATCGATGACATACTCATCTACTCCAAAAGTGAAGAGGAACATGCGGAACATCTACGATTACTGCTAGGGCTACTTCAACAGGAAAAACTATATGCCAAGCTTTCGAAGTGTGATTTCTGGATTCGGGAAGTTCAGTTTCTCGGGCATATCGTGAATGAAAGGGGTATCCACGTAGACCCTGCCAAGATTGAAGCCATCAAAAACTGGGAAGCACCTATGACACCGACGGAGATCCGCCAATTTTTGGGATTGGCTGGTTACTACAGACGTTTCATCGAGGGGTTTTCAAAGATCGCACAACCGCTCACTACCCTCACCCAGAAAGGCATCAAGTATGCTTGGGGTGACAAGCAAGAAGCAGCATTTCAATTGCTGAAGCAGAAACTTTGCAGTGCACCCATTCTGTCCTTGCCGGAAGGGACAGATGACTTTGTAGTGTATTGTGATGCTTCCATTCAGGGATTGGGATGCGTACTCATGCAACGCGATAAGGTCATCGCGTATGCGTCGCGACAACTGAAAGTTCACGAGAAAAACTACACGACGCATGACCTGGAATTGGGAGCAGTAGTGTTTGCACTTAAGATTTGGAGACACTACCTCTATGGAACAAAGTGCACAATCTTTACTGACCACAAAAGCCTCCAACACATCTTTGATCAGAAGGAGTTGAACATGCGACAGCGTCGCTGGGTCGAACTCTTGAACGATTATGAGTGTGCCATTCGGTATCACCCGGGTAAAGCTAATGTGGTATCTGATGCCCTCAGTAGGAAGGAACACTTGAAACCTCGTCGCGTACGAGCACTACAACTCACTATTCATTCGGGGCTACCCGAACAAATACGCGACGCCCAGTTAAAAGCAGTTAAGGAGGAAAACATTAAAGCCGAATCAGTGGGAAAAATGGAGCGCGATTGGGAAGTAAAGCCCAATGGAGCCCGGTATTTTATGAATCGCATATGGGTACCTCTCTACGGAAATCTCAGAAAGCTAGTCATGGATGAAGCTCACAAATCCCGATACTCTGTCCATCCGGGTTCGGATAAGATGTATCAAGACCTTAAAGCTGCGTATTGGTGGCCCAACATGAAAGCCGATATAGCCACCTACGTGAGTAAATGTTTGACTTGTGCAAAAGTCAAGGTGGAGTATCAAAAGCCATCGGGGCTACTCCAATAACCTGAGATCCCAGTGTGGAAATGGGATCAGATCTCAATGGAGTTCATCACTAAACTCCCGTGAACCTCGGGTGGTTGCGATACCATCTGGGTGATCGTGGATCGTTTAACTAAGTCCGCACACTTCCTAGCTATTAAAGAAACAGATAAGATGGAGAAGTTGACTCGCATCTACATTAAGGAAGTAGTTTCTCGGCACGGAGTGCCAACGTTCATTATCTCAGACAGAGATGCTCGCTTCACGTCTAACTTCTGGCAGTCACTCCAAAAAGCGTTGGGAACACGCTTAGATATGAGCACAGCCTATCACCCTCAGACTGATGGTCAAAGTGAAAGGACCATACAAACCTTGGAAGACATGCTTAGGGCATGCGTAGTGGACTTCGAAAATAGTTGGGAAATCCACCTGCCTCTAGTAGAATTCTCATATAACAACAGCTATCATACGAGTATTTCGGCAGCACCGTTTGAGGCATTATACGGTCGTAAATGTAGATCACCGGTCTGCTGGGCAGAAGTCGGTGACAGTCAACTCACAGGCCCTGAGTTAATACTTGAGGCCACTGAAAAGATTGTACAAATCAGAAACCGCATGGCGGCGGTACGAGATTGACAGAAAAGCTACGCTGATCAACGACGCAAACCGCTCGAATTTCAAGTAGGCGACCGCGTCCTACTAAAGGTGTCACCCTGGAAGGGAGTATTCCGCTTTGGAAAACGGGGCAAACTTAACCTACGGTACGTAGGCCCGTTTGTAATCTTGAAACGTATCGGACCCATAGCTTATCAATTAGACCTTCCCGCCGAACTCAGTGGAGTTCACAACGTATTTCACGTATCAAATCTGAAGAAGTGTCTATCAGATGAAACCCTAGTCATTCCATTGGATGAGATCCAAGTGGATGAACAACTGCACTTTGTGGAACAGCCTATCGAGATCATGGATCGTGAGATCAAGACTCGAAGGCACAGAAAAATTCCGGTAGTTAAGGTTCGTTGGGACTCTAAACGTGGACCGGAGTTCACGTGGGAAAGAGAGGATCAAATGAAAAGCAAATACCCACACCTCTTTGCAACTGAGCAGCAAACTAACGATACCAGTAACTAAATTTTCAGGACGAAAATTCTTTCAACATGGGGATGATGTGACAACCTGGAAATTTCTCATACTTTCGTGTACTATTGTTGACTAAATTCTAGTGCATGGCACTTGGAAATATTTGTGTATGGCACTTGGGAACTTCTTGTAAACGAACTAACTCTTTGTGCGTGGCACTCTAAACATGTACGCTACATGCTAAACCGTGTTTACTCAATTTTCGGGACGAAAATTCTTTCAACATGGGGATAATGTGATATCCCGGGTTTTTCGGATAACTTAAACGCGACACTTGTCGAATAAAGTATATGCCAAACATTAAACGTGTACGAGTTAAATGAATACGTGATGTGTGTTGTGTGATTGTTTTAGTTATAGAATAATTACAGTAGATATGTACACGAACTGAACCGAATCACGACACGAACCAACTTTGATTCATTGTAACTCTAAGAATTAATCAAGTTAGGACTCAAACATGTCTTGGCCGCGAGATCAAAACCTAAAACTAATTCGGCCAAGATCAAACCCAAACCCGTAGCAAACCTAAAACTATTCGGCCGATCAAACCCAAACCAAACCAACCCACTCTAGTCCTTGGCCGCGAGATCAAGCCAAACCCAAACCGAATCAATCCAAGTTTCCCCGGCCACGGATGCTTATCCAAACCGTAACCCTTATCATCTTTTGCGCATATATAGATACAAACTCTCAATGCATGTTTCATTCTAAAACACAAGCCCTAAGAAGAAAACTGCCGTCGGCAGCCCCTTCCTCCTTCCAACCGATCAAGATCAGCTCCCTTGTTCACCTTTTCAATTGCAAACAAATAGCCCTACACTTCCTTGGTCGCAGCAGTCCCCACTGATCACTTTCCTCGATCACAAACAATCTACTTCATCATCACCTCTCGGCCGCAAGCATTGTTGATCACCGGTTCCTTAACATACTCACGGTTCGATTTCCTTATCATTAAAAGTCTAGAATTTACCATATGTTGCTAGATCATACTCGGGTATATGTGTATTGATTTTGTTGTTCTCGGATTTGCATGATTGAATGAGATGGATGATTGTATTGTTTCGGATTGTTAATACTAGATTGAAAGTTGGAATGATGTTTGAAAACTGAATATATAAGCTGTGTTTTGTTTGTAAAAACTAGAAGTAAGAACTAGGGTTTGCATGGATAGGTTATTAGTATTAATCTATGATTAGAAATCAGTTCTTGGTCGCCTAGGTTAATCGCATGAACGGGTTATACGAGTTTATGATAAAGATATGCTGAAAACAGTCTGCTGAATAATAGTTACAGCCGACTTCATCTGGCTGTAACTCGGTCATTAGTAGTCGAAAAACGGATTTTCTGATGTCTAGAACGTAGAGATTTGAATAACGAATCTAATGGCGCTGGATTCATAATTTTCTGAAGTCGTTTGATATTTTTAAAGGGCCAAATAAGTTCAGTAACTAAAACTGTGAAAATCCTGAAATTTTGTTAGTTGTTTATCGAGTTGGATCTTAAAATCAGTAGGGAGTTGAGTCACGATTTTTGTACAGCAACTAGGTATGGAAATTTCCGGGCAACTCCAACTGGAATTTTGTTAATTGGACGATCAGTGATTTTTAAATAAATTCTTCCGTGGACTGCAGTCAGAAAGCGGTAAATCTGACTGCAGCCTAGTATATTAATATTTATGGTTAATTGGTAAAGATTTAGGACTTGGAAAATTTATGTAAATTTCTATAGTATAAATGTCACCTACTGTAAAAATATTGGAATTTTTGGAATGTTAGAACTATTTTATAAAAATCCTAGAAAACAGCTGAAATTTGAGAACTTGTGATTGTGTGCACCAAATTGTGGCATGAATTGGTTTATGGTTATGATAAGTTGTTTTGATCACTAGGTTCACATGAGAATACTTGCATGCATGTTTGAGTGTTAGATATGTTGATTATGTGTACCACTTTGTGTGTAAATTACGTGTGGAATTTGTATTGGTGTGTTCACACACTGACTTGGAATTAATTGGTTTGTTAGGACGCAACTAGCGGTCCCATCTCTTATAACATCTTTGCTACACTAACCGAGCAAATAAAGGTGAGTTCACGGCCCCTAACTTTATCCGGTTTTTAAACAACAGGGGGAGAAACATGTATACACTCTCAAACTCAATCTCTTTACGTTATACGAATTTAACGTCACATAACTATTCGGTAACTATGTTAATGTTAATGTAATGTTATGGTCACTAAGCAGCTTTATCACTTAAGTCCTCGTCAATCTCTCGGATCGTTAGTATTGGGTTTAATAGCGGGGGAGTTATAAGTAGTACTACTGGGCCCGACAAGCCCCATCCGAGCTAGTCGCGCTAGCCGACCGGGTATGGTCAACGGGTGAATAATTCGGCCTAACCTCGCCATGGTCATGTGATAGGCCTGGCAAAACGGAGGCACAACAGTCAGCTTCGATCGCGAACACTTACGTGACATAACTTTAGGCTAGCTACCTATATATATTAACATTGAACTTAATTACGAATCAACTGTAATATTCCGGGTTTGGAATATTGGAAACAACAACTTAATATTCCGGGTTTGGAATATTGGAAACAACAACTTAATATTCCGGGTTTGGAATATTGGAAGCAACAACTTATTATTCCGGGTTTGGAATAATGGAAACAACAACTTAATATTCCGGGTTGGAATATTGGAAGCAACAACTTATTATTCCGGGTTGGAATAATGGAACTAGTACGTTATCCCGGGTTAGGGATAACGGAGTAAACAAACTATAACCGAACAAACGAATTTATGCAAACCTGTGAACTCACTCATCTTTAATGTTGACACTTGTTTCTTTACATGTTTCTCAGGACGCTAGGAGCTCTAGGTGCACGCACATGCATTGAACAAGACATCTTTTATCGAGTCTTATTTATTAATATTGTTTTGGGATTTTTCATTTGTTTTGGCGTTTGTGTTGGCGCCCGCTTCACTACTTATCTATGCTTCCG
The DNA here is from genome assembly GCA_947069175.1 of Scalesia atractyloides. Classification (NCBI taxonomy): domain Eukaryota; kingdom Viridiplantae; phylum Streptophyta; class Magnoliopsida; order Asterales; family Asteraceae; genus Scalesia; species Scalesia atractyloides. Next base: position 38,336,758 of record CAMTDV010000015.1, read on the forward strand.
CTCAAACTTTAAAAACTGATGCTTCTGCTAAATATTCGTAATATAAAATCTACAACAAGTGATTTTGGAAAATGTATTATCAAATCATATAGAGTCGTTCGACGTACTAGTGTTTCAGATTCTGGTTTGTTCACACACCTCGCGGTAAAACTCCGCAAGTGGAAATTGAGGGTTTGACAATCCCTTTGCATAAGCGACATTGTTGACAAGTTTGTTAATGTTTAATCAATATTTCATTAGTTAGTAAACGTTATAGCTCCTGGAAACACTTGGACAGAGCTTCGCTGTCCAGGTTACAAAATCTCTGAATGTTACACATGAGAACTCAACTCTCCTATTTATAGTGATACAAGTTCGCTTGAAATGTGTCATGGCCAAGTTCGGGCGAACATGTCCTTCACAGGACAACTTCGGGCGAACTTGTCCATGTACTCTACAAGTTCGGGCGAACTTGTCTCACATCATACATAAACTTAACGTTTCGCTCCTAAACACAGACTCAACGTTATACGATGACGTCGGCAACATACATATGCATCAACATTTGACCATACTCTCGGGAATGCCTAGTATTGATCATATAAGGCTTTAAGCCATTAAATGATAAAATACGAGAGTTTATAAGCTCAGGGACTAATTCCCGCAAACTGCGAAAGTCTGCCGATTCACGTATTTTTAATACGAACTCCATATAAATCCAAATACTTTGCATTCAATAAAATCTTGTATTTTATTGATGAGAATGCAAGAACGTCAATCGTTGCGCAATTTGGATCATTTTCGTGTTCGTTAAAGCGTTTTACATGTTTTTGCGAAACGCGTAACCATACAACCGAAAGAACCGACATCCACAATAATTCCGGGAAAAATCCAAGTTACATATGCCTTAACACCTTTATAGAGCCTAAAATTACGTTAAAAGGGGTTAGAAGCGACAAAACGCGACGAAACAAGTCCAGGGACCATTTCTGCCAAAAAGCAAAATATAGCCCCTTGAAGGTGGATGTGGACCGTATCCATATATGGATGAGGTCCGCATCCAAGTGCCAGCAACAAAAATTTTGTGTGGCCTCCAAGTAAACCATTGTTTCGAAACTATGAGCATTCCAGCTGGTTTTGCCACCATTTCTCTTGGTCTTGACACCTCTTAAACACTTGTTAAGATCCTAGTAACCTCTTGGACACTTGCCTTGATCATGATAATCTTCCAGAACTATAAATAGCCTTCATATTTGTCTTTCTTCTTTGCTCATTCCTTCTTTCCTTCTCTAAACCTTCTTGGAGTTGCTTCCTGATTCAAGGAGGCCTCCTACTGAAGTTAAACTTCTCCTAGAACACTTGTAAGTGTTCTTTCATAGTTCCATTCTTTTCTTAGGCTTATTAAAGCCGAAAGTCAAGTGTTTTTGATAAACGCGTTGACTTTCGGCTAGGACTATTATGGTCCAGCCATTGTTCGATATGAACATGGCTAAGTAATCGTAATTAGGTAGGTGTTAAACCCTTAAAAGGGCACCTCATAAAGATCACGTTTCCTAGACCAATTGATGGGTCAAAGTTGAAACTTTAAAAGTCAAACGGGTCATATTTTCGTAAAAACATATAATCTGAATATATATGTGTTATAAACATATTTTGACACTTAAAACAACTTGGTAATAAATAATAGAACATGTGTGAACACCCGTCAATTTTAGTCTTAGGGTCAGTTCGCAACCGAAAGTCGCAAAGTTTGAATTCTTCTTTGACTTTCGATTATGAACTGAATTAGACTAGTATGCTACTGATTTAAGGTTCCATTATGATCGTATTATGATGTAGCATAACCCTCTGAGGTTATATTACACGATCGTAATAGTAATCTGAGTTTTATGCAAGTTTCCGTTATATATGCCATACTTTGACTATTTTGCCCTTTTTATTAAAAATAAGGTTTTAAACACAAATGGACTTGCAAATGACTTAAGTACTGATATGTTTACTTGTTTAATATATTATGATGTTACAAATTTGATCAGAAACCAAGTTTTCGAATAATATCGTAAATGATGTCTTAAAGTGACCAAAATGCCCTTTCGACGCGTAGAACGGTTTTACAAATAATTTCTCATACCAAACTTATTATCTACTAATATAATATCATAAATAGGATATTTTGGGACATCAATTTAGTTTATAAACTGAGTTTACGACCGAGTTCTTGTATTATGTCCTTAAATGAAGACGACGCCCTTTTCGCACTTAATGAGGTTTTTAAACGTGAACGTGACACAAAACCTTTTACATACTGATATGTTATACTAAATAACATATCCTAATCATGTAAACCTGGTCATAACTTCTGTTTTGACGCAAGATCGCAAATATCGTCATTTAACGACTTAAACGCCTTTACGGTGCATAGTATGGTTTTAAACCATATTTACTAACCAAGACTTGTTACCTACTGATTTTAAAAATTATTTAAAATAATTTTACACTAGGTACTTGTTATAAGCTCAGAATCCCAAATAAGCTTCCAAAATTATGTGTGAAATGACCAAAATGCCCATACGGAGCATAGTTTGGTCTTAAACTATAAAACACACATATGTTTGATATCCTACTAGTATTATATCATAAATAAAGTGTTTTCGCATAATTTTTATGATCGTAACACCAGATTATACGCAAGTTCCTTTTATACGTCACTAAATGACCAAAACGCCCTTATGAGGCATAGTTTGAATCTAAAACCTTAACGGACATACAAGTTGATATCCTACTGATATTATAACTTGTTTAAAGTTTATTGGCATATGGAACTTGTTCATGACTCATGCGGTTACCCGATATCGCTTATGTGGGCACGGTTAGGCTTATGTAGCCCATTTACATAAGATTACAGAAACGGGTTTAACCTTATCATTTTCACTTCAAAATCCAAAATGTACTTTGTTTACCCATATTATACAATTCCTAGTACTTTTTGGGATTAAACCACATTCTATACTGTATGCGCTTAATCTAGCGAACCTAATCTTAAGTATCGGGTCATACTTAAAAAGGGATTACCTTTTACCTGTATACGTTCTAATAGATAATATATCTGTTTATTCCAGACTGTAGTGCACTAGATAATCAGACCGGGGTCAATAATACGTAGACTTGCGGCTTTTTTAGCTGAATTATAATCTTATTGATTGGAAGCTAGCCAAAAAGTAAATACTCTTAGCCTATTTTCTTATACGGGCTTGGGATATGGTAAATTATTACCGCTTGATCGGTATGAGATCAATTGAATGCCGGATTATGGCTAGTAAATCCACATAACCCGTTTTAATATGTATTGTTTGATATCTTAAACATTGGGGGTTAATACGACTGTGTCCTGGATATCCTCGGCTCATTTAATTGTAAATGACCACGACTTAAGCACGGGGTGTAGGTTTAAGCACGGGGTGTAGGTTTACACCTGGTAGATGCTAAATTATTCTATAACCCAATATGGGTATACATAATAAAGGTATTAAAGTAGCGTGTCGGTTAATCATGTCTCGATTTTCATACTGGGCCCCATATGTATTCACACATGAAAACTATATACAAGATCATTTTGAATTGTCCCAAGTTATAAAAGATTTTTTCGTGCCTTGTGCACCTGAGTCAACTTTTTTAAACATTTTCAAAATGAGTTGGTTAATTATATTTACCAGCGAAAGCTGACGTATTTTCAAAAGATTGAACCAAAGGTACCGAACCTCATTATAACTGGGAATCTGGGTCGGCTAGAATGAAGGCTATTGAATTTGCAACCCTTATGCTTAAGGCTGATGATGTCTAAAGCCCTGTTTATTAGATCCTGCCTGTGGGCTTGAATCGAACACTTGTAATACTTTTATATATTCAAGCTTTATTGAATTCGATACTTTTACTCCAATACTTCCGCTGCATGTTATTATATTGTGATAACTGTTATCCATCCGTCACGATTATACCCATCCGGGCCCAGCGGGAAATAGGGGTGTGACAGTGAGAAACAATAAAACCGTTTATGTCTAACTTTGGTCCTAATACAAGGTTCCGAGTTAGCTCTGGAACATATAAGGTATCATAAAGTTTAATTCATAAACAAGTTTTCATAAATAATTGTAACGTTCCTATGGCTTTCACTTCAATTCTTGATCATCCCCAACTTTAAGCGTTCTTTGGTTTCTTCCGAGTCTCCGGATTGAAAGGAATCCCTGAGTAGAATTGGTTACATAAACCATAGAACCAGAATCAAACCATCAAGAAATAGCAGGAACATTAATATTATTGAATAAAGAGTACCATGAAAAGATTGTTACCTTTCTTAGCCAGCCACTCCTTAAAGTCAGGGCATTCTTTCTGCTTATGTCCTTTCGTTTTATAGAATTGTAGTGTTGTTTGCCTAAGGAGTTCTTAGAGCTGGAAGGTGCACTTGTATTAATATTTGTTTTTGGACCTTAGAAACATCCTTTCTTGGATAATTGTTCTTCCTCTTCTTAGAGCTAGAGGTTGTGAAGTTTGCAACATCGGTAGTTCTATCCATCTTCATACGCTCCTCCTCATGCACGCACATGGCGATCAGTTCACTCATAGTCCGTTTTTTTCTTTCTGAGTGTTGTAATTGATCTTGAATGCTTCATAGGATGAAGGAAGCGAAGTCATGATAAAGTGAACAAGAAAACCATCACTGATCGCCATGTCTAATCCCTTCAGCTTATGGGCCATGTCGTTCATCATCATGATGTGTTCACGGATGCTGCTTCTCCCATCATACTTAGTAGTAACCAGCTTGAGAATTAGAGTACTAGCGTGTGCCTTAGACGTTCCTTTGAACTGCTCCTCCTCAGAAGCCAAGTAGGTTTTAGCATCTTCAGAATCAGGAATGGCTCCTTGAATTGTATTGCTTATTGATTGCTTCATAAACATGAGAGACATGCGGTTACACCTAGTCCATTTTTCATGAGTCAACTGCTCAGCAGCGGTACTCTGAGGAGTGAGGTAAGCAGGCTTATTCTTTCTCAAAGCATAATTGAAATCCAGCAAAGCAAGAGTAAGCATAAGAGAGTCTTTCATTACAGCAAAGTTATCACCAGTCAATGGTGGAATCCCACAATTGGGTGCTGAGAGTGAAAATAAGATGAGCGAATTATGATACTAATGAAGAAGTCTTAATGTGATCTAAGGGCATGTTACACTAAGGCATGCATAAGTAATGATCATTTCAATTACGAAGTTGTGATAATGTCTATTAATAACATCAAAATAATAGACTTAGTTAAAAAAATTCTACTTAAATGAAGAAAAATCACCTTTGGCCAAAATTGTAATCATCTAAGTATGTGTGCAAAGTAATTGTGATAAATTTACTCTGGCAAGAAATGAGACAAACACCTTAGTTATGCACTTGTTAATAATGCTAGACATGAAGGAATTAGATCAGCTTTGGCCAGAAATAAGACATTCACATTTGTAATGCACAATTAACATAGCTTTTGTATTACTTGAACAATAAATAGATGTATCAAATCAGCTTTGGCCAGAAGTGATATATCAGAAGCTCATTCAAGTTAAGCTATATTGGTTTTGTAAAAGTTATCTGATTATGATTAAGTAAGTATTTACAAAACCATTTATTTAATAGCAAACCCCCTGTTACAAAAGCTATGTTAATTGTGCATTACAAATGTGACTGTCTTATTTCTGGCCAAAGCTGATCTAATTCCTTCGTGTCTAACATTCAAGTTAAGCTCATTCAAGATCGGATAGTGTGCCCCCGCACAGGGTTCGGAGCGGAGCCCCGAGCTGAATTTTTAATTCTCATTAACAACTTAATAGAGTAATGAGGTTTTTGAGTGAGATTTCAAGTTAACCTTAGATTTCGAGTGAGATCTCGACTCAGTTATGAGATTTCGACTCAGTTATGAGGTTTGGAGTTGCAACCTGTTATGAGATCTCAACTCAGTTTGAAGTTTCAAGTCGCAACCAGTTATGAGATCTCGACTCAGTTATGAGGTTTCGACTTCATTATGAGGTTTCGAGTCGCCACCATCTGATTGTGAGTCGAAATCTCAGTTGTCCTCAGATTTTAGTGAGACTTCGAGTCGAAATCTTAGTCAGAACCTTAGTGGAAACCACCTAATCTCGAAACTTATTCTCCAAGTCTCGAAACCTACTCATCAACAGCTCTTAGTGAAGATAAAACTGAAAATCCGAATTTTTAGGGATTATGGGATCAGTTTTCCTGTTTTAATCCTGATCTAGGGTGAGGTTCCTGTAAAAAGGACCCTTTTCGTGAGAAGTGTGAGAAGGCATAAGAATTAAGATGTAGGCATCATGTTTTGAACTTAGCCATGATGTTTTGGGTTGTTTTGGCAAGAAAAACACCAAACATAACAATTTAAAACACAATGCAATGTATTATCGGCGTGCAATTTAAAAAACACTATTTAACACTTAAAACACACTACGTAATTTTTTTTTGGCATGGTGTTTTAAGTTTTAAGCCTAGAATTCATTGCAATGTGTCTTAAATTATTATGTTTGATGTTTTTCTTGCCAAAACAACCTAAAACATCATGCCTAAGTCCAAAACATGATGCCTACATGTCAATTCCTATGCCTTCTTGTTGGTGCACCTGGTGTTCGTCACTTGTCGAATAGGCTAGATAAAGCGTGAGTTGAATATTGTATAGGTTATGAATCGAACACACGACCGAAATATGGAGATTTCAGTGTAAAAGGGATCAAGTTCGCCCGAACTTGACCTGTATTGGTCAAGTTCGCTCGAACTTGATGTGCCTTTAGTCAAGTTCGCCCGAACTTGTCCTTTGAAAGACAAGTTCGCCTGAACTTGACTATAGCACATCTGAGCGAACTTGTCTCCCTATATATATATGTGTGTGTGTTCATTTTTCATTTAAGTTTTTGGCTTCCCTACAGGGAGGTGCCGCCGGATTCTCTCCAGGAACTCCGGCAGTTGGACTTATAAAGATGTATACTTTTTCGGTATGAATGAAGACTTCCGCTGCATTCTACTTCTACTCCTTTCTGTAATAACATTCTACCGAATCGGTTTACGTTTATCCACTAACTTCCGTCTAGAACCGCCTGATCACGAACCTTCAATTGGTATCAGAGCTACGGTCATCACCTACGCTCCTGAATTTGGACATTTATGGACATTAGGAGGGGTTTTAGACGTAAATCAGCAAATAAACTTACAATCCACAGAGAAAATCTAAAATTGAACGGATAGGATTGTTAGAAAACCATTTTTGACCAGATCTATGGTGGAATCATCTCAAAATTCGAAGAAATGAGGATTTTGGATCTAAAAATATGAAAAAAGCTGATTTAGGAGACCAAGTTCGACCGAACTTGACCTGTGGAGGTCAAGTTCGCCCGAACTTGACAAGGTTTTTTCAAGATTTCTCTCAAGTTCGCCCGAACTTGACTGATTTCTTTGAAATTAAGCACAAGTTCGCCCGAACTTGTCTATTTCATGCAAGTTCGCCCGAACTTGGTGGTGGCCAACCAAGTTCGCCCGAACTTGTCATACAAGTTCGCCCGAACATGTTAGGATGCCTAAAAAGGCATTGAAAAAATTTATTGCTCGGTTTGATGAGACGGGTGTCTAGAAAAAATTTGGTGATAGGAAGTTTTTCGAAATTTTAACGTCCGATACTGACTGTTCGGGGACACCGTCGGAGGCCTTAGAGAGAGGCTGAGATGATGAGGTAAGAGATGGTTGAAGATGAGAGGGTAGTCATTGATACCAAAGCAATTTGGTGATCATTAGAGTTGAGGACTACCGATGGGCCTTAAAGTAAATTCCGCATTTGTTAAATACTGAAAATTCTGGATTTGAGGGGGAATTTCAGTAAAAAAAAATTGGTATGGTCAGAATTTGCAAAAATGAGGGGGAATAAAAAATTTTAATATTTGAAGATTCCAACATTTTTGAAATTAGTGACACTGCAACAGTATTCGGGTGGTTTCCGACTACAGATTAACCAGGAAATACAGAGATTTGAGATTCATTTGTAAATTGATCAAGTTGATGTCTAGTTTGAAAGTAGGTGGTTACATAACTGAGTCTTGGAGGAGTTGTTTATCAAATTCTGCGGTCATGGTTGTGGATTGACACCTGAGTCGCGCGTATGGTTTGGAAGCACACACGACTGCCTATCTTTAACTCTGCTTTGCACATGAATTATTGACTGGACTAACCGCCAGGAGATAAGGATGCTTTGTAGTTTCAGTTGCCCCGGGTTGTACGTGGTACCATGATTAAGGAAGATGATTTATGGGATCAGATCTTCCAGACAAAGAAGTGTAGCAATTGCTGACGAAAGAGATTATCCATTTGGGATTATGTGATCACAGGAAGTTCAGCTTATTCAGATCATGATTCAGATTGATGCTTAAGGGTTAGAGTCCTGATCTCCGGTGAAGGAACAGTTAGCTGGATTAGCAGTCGTTAATACCAGTGAGGAACTGAGGACGTTCAAAACGTTCGCTGATGATCTTAGGAATTAATGACTAGCTCCGAAGATGGATGGTTTCAAAATTACCAAGGAAATCTGATGATAACCTTTGATGGCCATTATTTTTAGTCTTCAAGCATATGAATCATTCTTCTCTTTGGACTAACCGTCGTTGGATGATGATGTTTGGTGATTAAGTGGTGGTCTACCGGAGATAGCTATATATTTGACATTGTGACTGAAGAAGAATAATGAGATTTTGATCACGGACGAATGTTTCTCAGAGTCGAAGTGTTACCAGATTATTTGGTTCCGATGAAGATTGCTGATTGAAAAAGATTACCGATTTGCTGATCTGGAATGATTACGAAAATCGGGATTTCAGATTATTGCGGGTAAACATTGATTTGAAGTTTACCAGTGTGGTAATTCGAAGTTTCTCTCAATTGCCGGATGAGTTTTTGAAGATCGAAAGATCGAGCATAGGATATATGCGCTAAAACTTAACGCGGATGTGGTTAAAGTTGAAATGGAGAAGCTGTATTGATGAATTTCAAGTTGGTGTCTATTCAAGATAATCTGTCGGTCAAGTAAATCAGAGGAGGTTGGAAACTATGCAAACAAATATATGAACTGGAGATTTCAGGGGGAATCTAACGTTGATAATGCAAACCCGGATCATCAATTAAGGGGGAATTTGTTGACGTGTTTCGACGACATCGGCAGATACCTTGATTGAAGTTGCAGAATATTCAAACACGGCTCAAATTTGAAGACCAAGATTCGACAGTAACGAACAAGGGGGAATTTGTTGGTGCACCTGGTGTTCGTCACTTGTCGAATAGGCTAGATAGAGCGTGTGTTGAATATTGTGTAGGTTAGAATCGAACACACGACCGAAATACGGAGATTCGGTGTAAAAGGGATCAAGTCCGCCTGAACTTGACCTGTATTGGTCAAGTTCGCTCGAACTTGATGTGCTTTTAGTCAAGTTCGCCTGAACTTGTCCTGTGAAGGACAAGTTCGCCTGAACTTGTCCTGTGAAAGACAAGTTCGCCCGCACTTGACTATAGCACATCCGAGCGAACTTGTCTCCCTATATATATGTGTGTGTTCATTTGTCATTTAAGTTTTTGGCATCCCTACAGGGAGGTGTTGCCGGATTCTCTCCAAGAACTCCGGCAGCTGGACTTATAAAGATGTATACTTTTTGGGTATGAATGAAGACTTCCGCTGCATTCTACTTCTACTCCTTTCTGTAATAACATTCTACCGAATCGTTTTATTTTTATCCACTAACCTCCGTCTAAAACCGCCTGATTACACTTTACTTCTCACACTTCTCACGGAAATGGTTTTTTTACAGGATCCTAAACCTGCTGATTTAATGTATCAAAAATTTTGAAATTATTATGTGTTCATCTCATAACAAATTTTGAAAACTTTAGTTGAAGAAATAGATCAAAACAGTAAAAACACCCAATAATCCGAATTTAACTCCAAAATAAGGGAATTTTTCGGATATTCATAAGAACATGTGATGTGATGAACCCTAAAAATAACATAAACTCTCGGATCCGAAATCTGAGAATACGAGTTCATTATAATGATTTCGGAACAGTGACTTAACCATTAAAACATTATATCCGAATTTAATTCACAAAATATATGATTTCGGAACAGTACTTTCGAAATTATGATTTCGATTGTATTAGGCTTTCAAAATTCTGTTTTCTAGATTTTAATCCCAGAATAATGGATACGAAAACAGAACTGGTTTATCAACATATGCTCTGATAGCACTTGTTGATCAGTTCTGTTCATACATGATAGAAAACAAATTAATAATACCTGTGACGGCAGACATGCCAGCAGAGAATCCAGTCAGAGACGCAGCCATTGAGTTCGACATCTTTGTCAGTATGATTTGGTTCATCCTTAGGGTGTAAAGTGATGATGGTAGTACCGAATTCTAGGGCAGAATTCGTATGGGAGAGAGAGGGACGAATTATGATGTTGTGAGTAATTAGTTTGTGTAACTGTCTAACCCTTTACCTCTCTAGTTATCTTCTTATATATACACCTAAGAGGAAACCCTAATTAGTTAATAAGGGTAATATAGTCCATCAACAATTATTAACTAAAATTAATATATATTTTGATCTAATACAATATAAATGATTATAATAGCTATATGATTAAATATTAATAATAACATATTTACTGTTACAGGTTATATTGTGTGCAAGTGCGATCCAAGGTTATATGTATGTACTGTGTGTCGGGCACGTTTGGGTTTTGGTAATCAACATGCAACTATTTTTCAATAGCACGTTTGGGTTTTGGTAAATAAACAAGTAACATTATTTCAATAATTTTTGGAATCATTACATAAGGTAGCTTACTCTTCAATAAGTTCAAGCATCTGGTTGAGTGGTGGACAGCACCTGTTATCTCATCTACTGAGTTTAGCCAACATTCTTCTTCTACCTACATTATGAATGCTATTGTAAGCTCTTGTATATCATGCTTCAAGTATTGTACACTATGGAGTCCACCTTATAACTAATAACACGCTTATTGTAGGTGGCAAAATGAATGAGTTGGAAAACTGATTAAACGAGCTTTGGTCAAAACACTAAGCTTTTAGTGAAGGCTAAAAGAGGTCGAAACATAATGCTCAAAAACTATGCAATAAAGGGTTGTACCATTAAAATGGTGGATAAACTTAAATTTTCATAATCATTTCGGTAACGATTTTTGGCGTTTTTTATACCAGGCTGGTGCCGGTTTTTACCTTCATGTACCGACAACGAACCAGACCATACCGGTATTTTCGATACCAGTGCCGATTGATACCAAGCTTATCCAACTTAAAAGATAAAGAAAATAACTATTTTTAAAATATTGAAATAATAAAGTATTAAAAAACTATATATATTATTATAATATTGTAAACAATATTTATTGACTTTCTTTTTTAATATATATATATAATATATAATAATATAATTGTTGTTTTGATTGAATCCCAATACTTTAAGTACTTCATGCAAAAAGTATGGTACTTTTACTTTGAATTTTATATATTTGTATATTCATATATTCATATTCAGGTAATATTAAACATAACATTCATTTTTAGACGTTATGAGGTCTATGACATATTATAACTGTATTAGGATAATTTTCAAGGATGGATTAAGAAAAAAAGTTATGGAAGCAGTTTATTAATAGTTCACTTGCAAAAGGAAAGATCATGTAAGTGTATGGTGTGAATATAAAGGATTAATATGAAAATAGTAGGATCAATTGTATATGAAGGCTTTGGATCTGTGAGTATATGAAGGCTTTGGAAAGTATAATGAAAACGAAGTTTCTTTTAATTAAAGATGGACTATATAGATTTTTATCCGTTTATAAACCAGTGGATGGTTTTAATTTATTTTTGATAGGTTGATATTTAAAAAAAAACTTATATCATAAAAACTAACCTACCCAATGATTTTTTAAGTTAAACTATAAAGCACATTTTATTCTTTCTAATTTAAGTAAACTGTAGCAATAATTTTTAATAAAAATTTATAAACATGATTAACGGTGTCTAGGGGTAAGCAATAACTGTTAACCCAAGTCGAATAATTCATATTCTCATATATTTGAACTTTTATATCTTCGGTTATTGTATTTCATTTTTTATACTTCTATTTCAAGTATTTATAGCTTTTTATATGCATTTATAAGCAAAAGTTTTAATTTGACTATTAACCGAAATTTAATGAATTGAACCGAAAAATTGTATCTATCCGATTAAATCGAACTGATTAACCTAAACCGTTGGTTAATAAAAATACACTAACCATGATTGTGACAACTCGTACTTTTGTCCCTAATTATGGAAAAAGTGTACATATTTTAAAGTGTTTTATTATTATGATTATTTATAAATAACAATAACCTCCGACGAGTGAAATACGTGACACTTTTGATTGAGCGGTATCCATTTAACTTATACATATATAGGAGAAGGATCGTTAGGAACCACCATTTATTGTGAGAACCGCGAGAACCAATGTGAAAACAACCAAAAATACCTAAAAAAAAACCCAAAGTTTTTTATACTTTTTTAAATATTTTTTCGGAAAATCACTATATTTCGTCAATAATAAAAAAAATAAAAAAAATTCGAGTAACAGTTATCCATTCACATGTGCATATGTATCATTTCATTGACAAATTCCGTTTACAAAGATTAGACAATTGCACTTTCATTTACACTACCATATTTAATACACTACTTTTTACATTACCAATATTAGAAATGCACATGTGCATCTTTATGTATCAACATGAAATAAGGTATTTTGGTACAGTACTTTGAATACATTTTCTCTTTCATCTATCATACCATCCGTCACACACTACCATTACCTTGTACCATCCATATACTACAATACCATTACCAATAGTTTCACTTTAGTATATGTATATCAATACGATTTATACCATCCAATCAACATAGTACATCACAAAGTGATAACTATAACCAAATCATCAAACATAGATATAACTAACCAAAAAAATGTATATAGACCTACTTCATCATTCAAAATCACAAACTTTTTGTATCAAAACACGTTATATCATGGTTATACATAATGATGCAAATGTGCATTTTGAATATTGGTAATGTAAAAATTAGTGTATTAAGGATGGTATTGTAAATTAAAGTGCGATTGTCTACTACTGATATGTATTATGGAATTTGTCGAAGTAATGACACATGTGCATGGATAACTGTTACCGAAAAAAAAGTTTTTTTTTTGTTACGAAATATAACGATTTTTTAAATATTAAAAAAAACTGAGTGGTTTTTTTATTTTTTTTAGATTTTATTTTGTGTTCACATTGGTTCTTGCAATAAAGGTGGTTCTCGGATGATCCCTACCTTATTATATATATAGGATTCGGTTCAAATGAAAACCACCATGAGTTGCGAGAACCGGGAGAACTTTTTGATTCAGTGCGAGTTGGGCCAATTTTTTTTGAAAATATTATAAAAACATCTGTAAAAAAAATTTAAAAATTGTCGAGTCGATAGTTTTGACCACCACAAGTTTTATTTACGCCAAGCGTAAAAAAAACTTGAATCAGTTAAAACTAGAATTACGGACTCGACAATTTTTTTAATTTTTTTTTACAAATGTGTTTATAATATATTTATCTACGTTTGTGCAAAAAAAATTGGCTCAACTCGCCCCGGATCAAAAAGTTATCCCGGTACTCGCAACTCTGATGGTTTTCATTTTAACCCATCCTATATATATATATATATATATATATATATATATATGAGAATGGTCCGTTAGAACCACCCTTTATTACGAGAACCACCCAAAAATACATAAAAAATTCTAAAAAACACCCAAAAAAAATTTTTGAATATTTTTTTGAAAAATTCGTTGTATTTCGTCAACAATAAAAAAAAATATTTTGAGTAACAGTTATCCATGCAAATGTGCATTTTTATCATTTTTTTTACAAATTCCGTAATACATTACAAACATTGAATAATTTTACTTTGATTTACACTACCACGTGTAATACACTACTTTTTACGTTACCAATATTAGAAATGCACATGTGCATCTATATGTATCAACATGAAATAAGTTGTTTTGTTACACTACTTGGAATCCACTTTCACTTTCATCGAGCATTCCATCCATAATACACTACCATGCACATGTGCATATGTATCATTTCTTCGACAAATTCCATAATACGTTACAAATATTAGACAAATGTACTCTCATTTACACTACCATGTGTAATACACTACTTTTTAGGTAATGAATATTAGACATGCACATGTGCATCTATATGTATCAACATGAAATAAGGTGTTTTGGTACACTACTTTGAATGCACTTTCTCTTTCATCTATCATACCATCCATAATATAATACCATTACCTCCTACCATCTATAATACAATACCAGTACTAATATTTTTACTTTAGTACATTATATCAAGCATATGTCTGTTGCCTACGTCATCATATAATATCGAGTCTTTATTTAGGAGCGAAATGTCGAAGTTCATGTAAATAGGTTAACAAGTTCGCTTGAGTTTGTGATGGTTTAGACAAGTTCGGCCGAACTTGTCTATGCAAGTTCGCCCGAACTTGCTCTCCCACCAGCGAACTTGTTTACCTATAAATAGTTAGCTTGTGATTGTAACATTTAGAGATTTTGTCACGACAGAGGCGAAGCTCTGTCCAAGTGTTTCCAGGATCTGTAACATTGAATATTAATGAAACGGTGATTAAATAGAAACAAATGAGTGTATCCAATGTCGCCTAAGCAAACAGATTCCGCACGTTTACCTTAGATTTGTCAGATTAGTGCCTGAACGATCCGTACAACGGACCTTCTAATGGTATCAGAGCAGGATTGGCCTAATTTGAAGACATTGGACAGAGAACATCTCATCTTCTACTCATTTCTTCTATTTTTAATTTTTCTTGGACAATTCACGGACAAAATAGACTGATTTTCAAGTATAATACGTAAAATCCATAATAGTAAAACCCTTGAAAAGATCAGAGCTTAAAACAAACGAATTCATGTTAAAAATTGTAAAAAACCATGTCGAATAATTCATGTTCGCTCGAACTTGACATCAAGTTCGCTCGAACTTGACTGAAAAATTCACAATTTTTCATCAAGTTCGCCCAAACTTGATTGATTTTTCAAGATTTTTGGTAAGTTCGCTCGAACTTGCTTATTTTTCAAACAAATTTCATCAAGTTCGCTCGAACTTGATTAAACATTGTTGAAAAATATTACAAGTTCGCCCGAACTTGTAAAGCCTCTTAAAAATTCCTACAAGTTCGCCCGAACTTGTAAGTTCTCTTGAAAATTCTCACAAGTTCGCTCGAACTTGTTAAGCAATATACAAGTTCGCCCGAACTTGTCCATTACAAGTTCGCCCGAACTTGTCAAGGGTTTCTAAAAAGAAGGCATGAAAATCCCGAAAAACGTCTCGGACATTATATATCGATAGAATCGTATCGACGAGACGAGTTTAAAGCTCTAATCTGATAAAAACGGTTTTCCGAAAAAAATTTAAACGTTTTTAGCAAACCGATACGTTGATATTGTCAGTTAAAAAGTCAAATTTTATTAAAATTGTCTTTTTGCTAATCATTTTTCAAGTGTTTTGAACGACATATAATTTTTGGAAAACGAAATGGGGTCCGTGAAGCCGCCAATGTTGATGAGTATAGATGAGTATGAAGCCTGGAATGAAAAATTCGTGAACTGGGTCCAAGCTATGTGTGACACCCGGAGATTTTGAACCTGTACTAATGTGACACGCGTTATGATTAAATAAAAAGGCACATCATATTAAATTTGATGTATTTTGATGTTATTTGATGTGTTGATACATTTGAAATTTGTAAAAATTGTGTTGGCAATTTTAAGATAAACGCTTATCGCGTAACTGTTAAAATGCGAAACGAACGTCGGTGACCGCCTGATTTATGTTAAAATCATATAAATATTTTGTTATGATTAAAAAATTATATTTAGTCATGTTCATGAAGAAAAATTATTTAAAACGCTTAACAACTCTATTTTTGCGAATTTAACCGCGCACCGCGTAGCACAGCGCGCATACTGTCAAATACGGGCAACACAGCCAGTCCAGACCAATATTTATTAGTAATATTTTAGTGAGTTTATTTTTATAGAGCGTTAAAAATAATTTGAAACACCCTAAAACGGGATTAAAACGCTAGATAAAATACCCGGTAACCAGTAAAATACCAGTTTTTGGCCAACAATATATATATATATATATATATATATGTATGTATGCGTGTATGGTGTGTGTGTGTGTAGAGATATTTGGCAGCCATGCACCACTCTCTCACCTCTCTCCTCCATGCATTGGCCTAGGGAATAATGCATATGATTAGGTCTCCTTTATATCTTCCAAAATCTCCCATTATTCAAGAAACAAGATCAAAACAAATCAAACACACACTCTCTCTCTCTCACTCTAAACCATATACACACACACACACCCATTTTCAAAATTCAAGCACATCCCTTGAAGATTCAAGCTCATTCCGAGCTTGTTCCATGCACCTTTGAAGATCCTAAGGTGATTTGAAGGTGTTTCAAACAAGAACCAAGCTCCATATCATCACACCTTGCCAAAAACCCATCAAGATTTTGAAGGTATAAAAAATTATGTTGAAATCCTTGTTCTTGATTTTTGGTGATTTTGATGATGATGGAAGTTTCTCTTGTTCTTAGATTTAAACACAAACTTGAAAGCTAAAACAAATGAGTTTCTAAATAAAATAAAAATGGATATATGTGTGTATATATATGGCCATGGATATGTATGTATATATGATAGAGATGATGTTTTGATTTTTGATTAACTCTTGTATGGTCGGATCTTGAATGATGACGCATTAGATGCTTGTACTTAGACATGCATGTGGATGTATGGACATGAAATGATGAATAAAATATGACATGATGAGAATGATTTTTAATCAGGTCCTAAACACAAAAAAAATAATAATATTTGAAGTGTTAAATAGCTGAAGCTTTGTCATGAAGTCTACTAGGTTTTAAGTTGTTGCATGTGCTTGAATGATAATTAAAACGCATGTGTTTGATGATTTATGTATGATATGATAAAAATCCACTCAAATCAGTAAATAAACATGTAAAAAATAAAGTTATTTGATGTATGTTAAAGTTACAAATATTATGTCATAACTTGGTAGCTTTGCATGTTATACTTAAGGCTTGAAAAGTAGTAAATCGGGTGAAATTTGCATGATTTTTGTGCTATTTATGAGACCTGCATATATATGATTAAAATTATTGTTTTAATCAGTAAATAACATGTATTGTGTTAAAATATCAAGTCGTTTGGATTTGGGATGCTTATGGTAAAGTTCGGTGCAAAACTATGCGTTAAAAACGGTAAAAATCGCATTTTCAAGTGATTTTTAAAACTGTTTTAGATCAGTAAATAAACTGATATTTTTTATATTAAAATAAGTATTTCAACTTATATTAAGTATCTTTAGTGTTTGGCTAGTCATACGTGACTTCCGACGCCCGAAAACGATACCGAAAACGCTAAATACGCATATTTCAATGTACACGAACATGGATTGTTCAAGAGTGAACTTGGTATATTATGATGTGATATGTGATTATGAGAATATGTTATGTGATATGCTAGGTGATAACATGATAGTAGAAGTTTAAACTATGCATGTACACTTGTGCAGTTAAAACGGTGAATATCGCGTTATATGTGTAACTTGTTTGTCAAGCATGAAAATGATACATAGGTTAACTTGATAAGTTATTTCATGTATGAATGCTTTAAAAATGATAATATATATATGTTAACAAAATACGTGTATTACGATATTTGTTTATAAGTTCACGTTTACGTATATGTATTACGACGTGCAAATCGTAAATATATTAATTATAAACAGTGTGATATCAAATATAACATATTGACGGTCACCACTAAATCGTTCAAATCGTGAAAATCTTAATATATATGAACACATATATATAAACACGCCAAAAAAATCAAAACAAAGACTTTTTGAGAAAATCTCAAAGTTATGTAAAAATTCTAACTATTGGAGAAACTTAGGTATTTTGTGAGTTTTGATTATTAAATCGTTCTTATTTAATCTAGGACGAATAAACAATTTGTGGGATTTGTGTTAACACATAAAAACGCACCCAAAGGTGAGTACATAGTCCCCTCTTTTACATTTTTATATATTTTGGGGTGAAACATATGTGCATAACTTTACTTTCCATTTTCATGACATTAAATGTCACACCCTGACCCGCAGCGGAAATGGTAGTCGGGGCATGATTGGGTTTTCATCAAAGCTCATGACATTTACTATAAGGTTTCATATTTATTATTTCTCTTTAAAGAGGAAGTTACAATAAACATACAAACACAACATGTTCAAATACATTTTCATTCAAATTACAAACTAAAGTACAATTACAAAGGAAAACAAAACTAAACGTTCGTTCCAAGGCATTAACTTGTTTATTCTTCTAGGCCATCCTATGTGTTTCTTTTCTCAACCGGATCACCTGTATCATGTGTAAAATAGGGTTTTGGGTCAACAAAAGTTGGCGAGTGAATCTTATTTAAATATCTGAAAGGATTAGTTATGTTGGTTATTTGAATAAAATTATGCATAACCAAATATGTATAAACGTAAATATAAATTTAATCACAAAAACACATAATATCAATTAATGCACAAGCACACACACCAAATGATGAACAATGAGATCAAGGCTCAATCAAACGGAGCCGATCAAATGAGGCACCTGATGCTCAACTCGTCTCCCACGAGGAACTGATGGGCCTAATGAATGATTTGCACACAACTTGACAAGAATGTAAACACGTATCACAATAAACAATATTTACATCATAAGTTTAGGTCATATAATGGTAATAGCACAAGTTTGAATAAATGAAATAATTAAAGCGACACATGATACACCCAAAAACATGAATAAAAAGGGGAATTTGTAAGGATTCACTCACAATGGGTGCGTTCCTTGATGACGATGAATGCGCACGAATATTATGATTCAACCGACGAGGGAAAAACTAACCTAAATAATAACGAAATGATTCGGCAAATAAATAAACTTTATTTGAGATTAATATTTTAAATTAGTGCTCTTAATGGGATTGTTAGATTTATTTTGGTGTGTTTAATGAAATTTTCTAACTTTAAAAATCTTATTTTAAGTATTTTTAAATAATTTTCCAATTAAATAAATAAATAAAAAGAAAATAAAAAGGTTGACTTTTTGACCGTTGACCGTTGACACAGCAAGTCCAGTGGATCGGCACTCAAACAGAACTCGAACCCTGGATGTATGCTTTATAATTGCACACAGTCCACCGCTGGACTGTGTGTCTAACCTGGTTAAAACATCATGATTAAATATACTTATTTTCTAGGCAAAACTTCATCTTCTTCCTAAACATTACCCAGAAACAAAAGTCCGACTATTAACTATATCTAATCAATTCTGGTTACTGGTTTACGAACTAACAGAACTAAATATGAACATAAAGAGGTTTTAAAGGTTCATACCCCCTGGAGAACAGGACTTTGATGATCCCGGTGACCAACTCCGGCGAGTTCCAATTTTTCCGGCGAAGCTTGACTTGCGACAAATGCTCTACAGGGAGTTTGAGGTGAGTGTGGGTGACTTCTGTCTGAGCTCTAGAAGTCTTATTTTAGAGTAAGGCACTAATAAAATGATTCCTTCGGTTTTTCGGTGAGTAACTGATGATTCCGGCGAACAGAAAATTTTTCCGTCAAGAACAGAGTGTTTGGGCAGAGTGATTTTGTGAACGATTTGGAATGATTGGAAGGTAGTATTTATAGGCAGAGGCGGTCTTCTTCTTTGTTTAAATTTTCAGTTACGATTTCTATAAAACTTTAAGGTTTCGGTTATAACCGATGTTGACATCAGTTACCTTCAGTTACCGGCAAGGAAATACGTTAGTCGCAGCGATGATTGGCGGTTATAGATTCGATAGTTTGAATTTGTAGATTCGCGTTAGTTTTAGTATAAATTTAATTTGTTTTCAGTTTCATTCAATATAGTGCGTGTAGTGCAGTGGTGAAAGCTGTGTGTGTATAAGGTAGGGACCCGGGTTCGACTCCCGGCTCCCCCCCCCCCTTTTTGTTTGTTTACTTTTTTTTTTTAAATCTTAGTTATTGTTAATATATATATATATATATATATATTATTCCTTTATTTAATTAAAATATTTATTATCTAATTTATTTATTAACTATGAAAATTTCATTTTATAAAATGAGGATAATGCAAACTTTTAATAAATTTCTAGAATTTTTAAATGGAGCGGGTTTTTGATAACCGTTTTACACAAATGTTACAGTATCCCCTACTTTTAGAAATTTCGTCCCGAAATTTAAGTAGTAATGGTATGTTTGACTCGAAGAGAGGGTGTTTTTAATTTTTGACAATTCACATAATTAGGAAAGGGTGAGAGTTTAAATCTTATTTGAGGCGGTAACGTTCCTAGTAAGGGTTGAATACCCTACTACAGGAATCGCTTTTTGATGCCTAAAGTATAAGAATGCGGAACATGAATAAACAGAGTTGATTGACTAAGCACGATTTTATGCATACGAGTTTTAAGAGAATTGATACGTTGGGAAAGATAAGGTTATATCATAAACAAAAACTTCAACCATGATGATACTAAAACCTACACGGAACTTCTCATAACCGTCTGACAATGTCTCTGATCCTTTGGCAAGAATACTTATATATAGGAAGTACAGCGGCGTATCCACCATATTCTTGTCAAATTTTCATTGACTTTGTAAGTAAGTTATGATTAGTTCTATGTGACTCTAAAACATAAACAAACACAACAGCTAAAGCTTGAGTCTCAAATCTGAATGAATACTTGACTGAATGATGACAGTACCTCTCTCGTTTGTTATGATGAAGGGGTCAGTCTATGTAAAAGTGAGACACAACCCAACTTCTTTAAATGATGAGATCGAGATATGACGAGATGTATGATGATATGAAAAATCAATGAGTATAGGTATAAAACAAAACCGTAATATCAATTCGCATTAAAATTCTTGGATACATAAATTCCCAATTTATAACTGGGAGATGTAAAGATTGAGATAACATAAAGAAAACATTAAAACTAAACGGTTGGAGTTGAGTCTTGACTCTTGGTGAGGGAAAGCTAGTTGGGTGATTCGTTTGGGCCGTTATTATCTTCAACAGGATTGGCGTTGATGTTGTAAGCTCTTCCTCTTGCTGGTGGTGGAGCTGGGTTTGCTTGATTTGCTTGGTTAACTGGGTTTGCTTGAGCTTGGGCATTTATGATGTTAACCAATCGAGGGCACGTGTTTCTAAAATGGGTAGGGTCGCCACAATTAAAACAAGCTCGAATATATGGAAACATGGGGTATTGGGGTTGTTGATATGTTTGGATCATGTTTTGAGTAGGGGGCGAGGCTTGGTTTTGAGGGGCACGACAAGTTTTGCTCCAATGACCATAACGCCCACAATTTGCACACAGTCGACAAGGTACGGTGATGGATGGTGATAAAAACAGGTGTTGCATTGAGGGTGAGGTCCAATGTAAGGTTTCTTATTTGGGTAAGTAGAGTTAGGTGCTACTTGAGTGATTGGGATAGCTTGGAAGGGTATGGCTTGTGAAGCTAGTTGATTGCCTTGGGTGATAGAGAAATTTTGCCCGTCTCGTTTTCTCTTAGGAGTGGTTTGAGGAGAGGATTCGGTTTGAGTGGAGTTTGAGGTTGAGGTTGATGCTTTATCCTTCTTTTCCTCCTTGAAGTCTTTATTCCGTATGTGGTTTTCGGTGAGCTCTGTAGCTAACTCCATTGCTGCTTCCAAAGTTGCAGGTGTGGTACTTATTACAGGGTCTTGAATTTTTGAAGGAAGACCTCGTATGTAGTGCTCGATCAAACGGTAGAGGGGAGTGAACAAGTTGGGGACCATCTGATTTAACTCAAGGAATCTCTTGTTGTATGTGGTGTGGTTGCCCTCTTTTTGTTTCAAAGAATAGAACTCATCTTCCAATTTCTTGATTTCGCTTCTTGGACAGAACCGTCTTGTCATGATTTCCTTCAACTCTTCCCAAGTCAAAGTCATAACATCTTCAGCACCTCTCTTGGCCTTCTCTGTATTCCACCATGTAAGTGCTACTCCAAACAAACGACCGGTAGCATATCGCACCTTGCGATCATCAGGGCAGTCACAATTGAGAAAAGTGTTTTCCATTTCCTCAAACCAATGGAGGAGAGCGGTGACACCTTCAGTCCCTTCGTATTTTGGAGGATCACAGGATTTGAAATGCTTGAAGGTGCATTTAGTGGCTTTTGGGGGTGGATTGACAATGTTTTGATCTTCTTGGTTGATTGGGTTGACGGGATTAGCGGTAAGGGCCTGTTGTACTTGAATTACGATGTTGGGTATTACGGCAGCCATTTGTTGAGCGATTTGGGCAGCCATGCGCTCGCGGGATTTTCCTGATTTCATTTTTCTACGAGAGAGACTGGAAGACATCTACAGGGAATACGTATCAAGAGTATGAGTTTGACGTTTTAGGTGTCATGTGTCGTATTTAGAAATAAACATTCATAAAACAAATGAAGAATAATAAATTTACTACATCCATAGGATGTCTTGGGCTTTGCTCGTAATTGGGCCTTGCATGCCGCCATACTTCACCTTCGTAATCATGTGGGCCCCCATGATTACCGGGCTTTCATATGGTTCGCATGTGTTAGCCTGGTAACGTACACTAAAACCCGGAGAAAATCGAGAAATATGAATGTAACGTATGAAATTCGGAGTGCATCCAGGTGTGGACGCGGTGACACCTCAAAGTGGGGTTAGTTCAAACGATGTTTGGTGTGGCATGCTTTGGCCTAATAGGTCCTTCGTACTCTCATCGTTAGTCCCCAGGTAGGCAAACTGGTCCGTTATATTGGATTTATACGAATGCCAACCTAGACAGGACGTTCCGACTACCGGTACTTGTACCCTTACAGTTACTACATGCCCGTCGTAGAACTCACTCTGATGAGATTAAAAAATGAAAAATGCGACAAAATCTTGAATAAAGGAAATATGAGGATGATTTGAATATGTGATGAATGTATGTGTAAGCATGTTATGTTTGACAATAAGTATAACTCATTAAATATCACACAATATGATAACGGAAGTATTTGCATGCGTTTGTGTAATAAATACGAAACAAATAAACATCATGAGTTTGCATGTAACCACATAAACAATTAAAATCTAATCAACTATAGTATAGGCTCTAAGGGTCTAATAACCTATCCTATATCCCTATAGTCAAAAGCTCTGATACCAATCTGTCACACCCTGACCCGCAACGGAAATGGTAGTCGGGGCATGATTAGGTTTTCATCAAAGCTCATGACATTTACTATAAGGTTTCATATTTATTATTTCTCTTTAAAAAGGAAGTTACAATAAACATACAAACACAACATGTTCAAATACATTTTCATTCAAATTACAAACTAAAGTACAATTACAAAGGAAAACAAAACTAAACGTTCGTTCCAAGGCATTAACTTGTTTATTCTTCTAGGCCATTCTATGTGTTTCTTTTCTCAACCGGATCACCTGTATCATGTGTAAAATAGGGTTTTGGGTCAACAAAAGTTGGCGAGTGAATCTTATTTAAATATATGAAAGGATTAGTTATGTTGGTTATTTGAATAAAATTGTGCATAACCAAATATGAATAAACGTAAATGTAAATTTAATCACAAAACACATAATATCAATTAATGCACAAGCACCACACCAAATGATGAACAATGAGATCAAGGCTCAATCAAACGGAGCCGATCAAATGAGGCACCTGATGCTCAACTCGTCTCCCACGAGGAACTGATGGGCCTAATGAATGATTTGCACACAACTTGACAAGAATGTAAACACGTATCACAACATACAATATTTACATCATAAGTTTAGGTCATATAATGGTAATAGCACAAGTTTGAATAAATGAAATAATTAAAGCTACACATGATACACCCCAAAACATGAATAAAAAGGGGAATTTGTAAGGATTCACTCATAGTGGGTGCGTTCCTTGATGACGATGAATGCGCACGAATATTATGATTCAACCGACGAGGGAAAAACTAACCTAAATAATAACGAAATGATTCGGTAAATAAATAAACTTTATTTGAGATTAATATTTTAAATTAGTGCTCTTAATGGGATTGTTAGATTTATTTTGGTGTGTTTAAGGAAATTTTCTAACTTTAAAAATCTTATTTTTAAGTATTTTTAAATAGATTTCCAATTAAATAAATAAATAAAAAGAAAATAAAAAGGTTGACTTTTTGACCGTTGACCGGTCGGACTGTGTTTATTCTATGCGCTGAGTGAGGTTCGAACTCGTGACCTCTCGTATACGTGCACGCAGTTCTACCAACTGAGCTACGTGTCTAACCCGAAATATTTCTGATTTTAATTATATTTATATACTATTTAGATTATTCAGAAATTATTCAATTTTTAAAAAGGATTTAAACTGTCGAACCGGTGTGAGAGTCTGGAATCGAACCCGTGACGTGCGTCATGTTTTTGCACACAGTCCACCACTGGACTGTGTGTCTAACCTGGTTATTATTCCGGTTTTTATTATATTTATATACTTATCACATGTTTCCGGATTTGGCTTTTATAAAAAGGGTATGTTATTTCAGTGGATCGGTACTCAAACAGAACTCGAACCGGGATGTATGCTTTATAATTGTACACAGTCCACCGCTGGACTGTGTGTCTAACCTGGTTAAAACATCATGATTAAATATACTTATTTTCTAGGCAAAACTTCATCTTCTTCCTAAACATTACCCAGAAACAAAAGTCCGACTGTTACCTATATCTAATCAATTCTGGTTACTGGTTTACAAACTAACAGAATTAAATATGAACATAAAGAGGTTTTAAAGGTTCATACCCCCTGGAGAACAGGACTTTGATGATCCCGGTGACCAACTCCGGCGAGTTCCAATTTTTCCGGCGAAGCTTGACTTGCGACAAATGCTCTACAGGGAGTTTGAGGTGAGTGTGGGTGACTTCTGTCTGAGCTCTAGAAGTCTTATTTTAGAGTTAGGCACTAATAAAATGATTCCTTCGGTTTTTCGGTGAGTAACTGATGATTCCGGCGAACAGAAAATTCTTCCGTCAAGAACAGAGTGTTTGGGCAGAGTGATTTTGTGAACGATTTTGAATGATTGGAAGGTAGTATTTATAGGCAGAGGCGGTCTTCATCTTGGTTTAAATTTTCAGTTACGATTTCTATAAAACTTTAAGGTTTCGGTTATAACCGATGTTGACATCAGTTACCTTCAGTTACCGGCAAGGAAATACGTTAGTCGCAGCGATGATTGGCAGTTACAGATTCGATAGTTTGAATTTGTAGATTCGCGTTAGTTTTTAGTATAAATTTAATTTGTTTTCAGTTTCATTCAATATAGTGCGTGTAGTGCAGTGGTGAAAGCTGTGTGTGTATAAGGTAGGGACCCGGGTTCGACTCCCGGCTCCCCCCCCCCCCCTTTTTTTTGTTTACTTTTTTTTAAATCTTAGTTATTGTTAATAATATATATATATATATATATATATATATATATATATATATATATATATTTTATTCCTTTATTTAATTAAAATATTTACTATCTAATTTATTTATTAATTATGAAAAATTCATTTTATAAAATGAGGATAAAGCGTAACGAAACTTTTAATAACTTTCTATAATTTTTAAACGGATCGGGTTTTTGATACCCGTTTTACACAAATGTTACATTAAACATGTTTTGTTACATAGTACAAATAATACGCTATTTCAAAAATAAAAACATTTTTACTTGACATATTGGCTTAGTATTTCTAGTACATGGTTTTCAAACATATTCATGACATGCTTACATTGAAAATGACATTTGATATGTTTAACGGGACAATAATACATTCAATAACAGTGATCGCGCCGACCGGTAGTATTTAATGGTACCATAGGACTTGATAAATCCCATTCCCGCTCCCCAGGCTTGTTGGGCAGTGTTAGGGAATGACAGAATCCGATAAATTTCTTCGATAAACCTTGATCCTGATAAGGGTTTATGAGACAGTCTCAAGGCTTGAATGTATGCGATAAAAAAATCTGATAAATGTTCATATCGATAAAAGCAATTGCATTCAAAACATAAATTTTGATTTGAACATTTGTTTATTCAAAGACCTTGTTTTGTACAAGACAATTTTTAATATACAGAGCATTATGCATTTGGTTTGAGTAAATACTATTTACTTGCCATACAAGACATGGTTTATACTTGACATTGGACATTATTTACATATGACATTGGACATTGATTTAAACGAGACATTATTTGATGGTTTTTGATAAGTGATTTGAATAACGAGACGTGTGTATATGATAAAGGCATGGTGGATACGCTACTGGTTCTTCCTATATATAAGTGAATTTATTTTATTACATATCGTGGCCTTATCTAAACCACTTTATCAAGGATAAGACATGACATATTTTACACATATTATTTTCATTTGGTTATTTACTTAACCATACATCATTCTTTTATATCATCTGATTTTCATATTGATTTTCATTTGATTTCATAAAAGGAAATATTTTATAAGGTTCATGACTACTTTTCGAAAACACTTCTTATAACTTTCTAAGTCATGAATCTTCAACAGTAAACCTATGTTACTCACAGACATTTTTATGCTGACGTATTTACTTTCACATGTGTTTCAGGAGCGAATGTCTGATCTGAGCGTCTTCACTTAGGGCGACTTGGGCCTTAGAAATCTAAAATCAAGAAACTTATTATCTTTGTGTTATGTTTCTGTTTGAATCAAGACAATGTAATAATTTATTTTATTTGTAAAACTAACCTCTAAGTATCATGTGTTGTGAAACAATAATTCTGCCACACGACTCCCTGACGTTTTCGCCGCGGTTGGTTGCTTTACGCGGTCGGGGTGTGACAGAAAGATTGGTATCAGAGCTCATGGTTATAGAGAATTAGGTTATTAGTAATTCTTTGACCTAGACTATAACCTTTCTAGGACCTTAACACAAGTTATCTTGTGTTTAGATTCTTAAAGCACTACCATCACCTATCCTTAGGTGATTACCAAAACAAGTTCACAAATTTCAGATCCGTTTTGAAAATCAATCATCTATCCTTAGATGATTTGTTTTTAGGCTTGTGCCTTTAAAGTTTTCAAATCTCGTCAAAGTTGGGTCTTAATAATGTGAACACGTGCAATCTGGAAGGGTGGGTGCCTGTACCCTGAGTTTTCTGTCTAAAGTGTTCGTACAAATCCACATTATCGGACTAGTCACTCTTACCTGGGAACTCTTGGGGTGAGTGTCCACCTATAGGCTAAAGCATGTCTTCGCTATACATTATAAAGACCCATGTACTTTGATTAGTCACCATGTGTCGTTTGATTGTTTTGAGAAACAAACGAATGACCACCATCCTTATGCTTTGTCGATATTTTCAATACTCCTTTTGTTTTAGCCAAACGCCAATCTCATACATTTCTTTGTGTTCCCTTTTCTTATAGAATGCCTCCTCGACGTGATCAAACTCAAGATGCCCCTATGGCAGGCATGATCGCTCAACAAGTTGCTGTTGTGCTTCCGAACCTAGTAACCCAGCTAAACCAAGCCAACAACAACAACAATAACAATGCACCTGTTCCGTGCAACTTTAAGACATTCAATTCGGCTAAACCGCTCCAATTTTCTGGGTCTGAAGGAGCTTCTGGGCTCGTACAGTGGTTCGAGAGTCTCGAAAGCACGTTTTGTCACGTTCAATGCCCGAATGAGCGAAAGGTTGAGTTTGCGTCCAGTGTATTTCAGAAAAGGGCTCTTACATGGTGGAATGGTGTGATGAGAGACAGGGGTGCCGATGTGGCAATGGCTCAAACATGGGAAGAGCTTCGTGCTCTTATGATGAAGGAGTTTTGTCCTCGTCATGAACTACGGGCACTGGAAAATGAATTCCACGATCTTAAGCAAGATAGTGGAGAACACCGTGCTTACACGGACCGATACGAAGAACTAAGCCTGTTGTGTCCCACCATGGTCACGCCTCTGGACATGGCGATTGAGAAATACATAGATGGTCTTCCTGATCCTGTTCAGGATATTGTCATCGGCAGCAACCCTACCACTGTGAGACAAGCCATCGAGCTAGCTGCAACCTTGACAGAATCTCAAATCAAGAAGGGTAAACTCCATCGCAAGGGTGATAAGAAATCATCTAACAAGACTGAGAAACAGAAAGGAAAGAAGGCTGAAACCTCAAAGAAGTCTGAGAAGCATAATGCTTCAAAGAACTTTGCTGCTGTTGCACAGACCAATCAAGCTGCTCCTACCCAGCCAGCACAACCACCCGCCAAGAAACAGTATGTTGGTACTGCACCTCTATGTAACAAGTGCAACTGTCATCATCAACCACATTTTTAGTGTCGTCTTTGCACCAATTGTGGAAGATTTGGCCATTTGGCTAACTCATGTCGCTCTCCTCCTGCTCCGAATCAAGCGGTTCAAAATCCTGCCCAGCAGCCAGCAAATCCTGCACGTCCTCCCTTTCTGCCTGAGTCTTGCTACAATTGTGGGGATCTGACTCACTACAGGAACAATTGGCTGAAGTTGGCTAATATGAACCCGGCTCGTGGACGAGCATTCAATGTCAATGCCAACGAAGCGCGTGCCGACAAAGAAGTGGTTAACGGTACATTCTATGTTAACAACCAACTTGCTTCTATTCTTTTTTATTCGGGTGCCGACAAGTGTTTTGTATCCCTAGCCTTTGAACCTATACTTGCAAAGCCTAGAACAAAACTAGGAAAGCCTTTGACAATAGAGATAGCTAATGGTGAACCCCTTGTACTCGATTCTATCATTCAAAATTGCCAGTTGAACCTCAATAATCACCTTTTTCCCATCGATCTCATGCCAATGCAACTTGGGAGTTTTAATGTTATAATAGGAATGGATTGGTTGACCAAATACCATGCAGAGGTGGTTTGTTTTGAAAAGATTGTTCGTGTGCCACTTTCGACTGGTGAAACCTTAGAGGTTCGTGGAGAAAGGCCCGCTAGTAGCCTTAAATTGATGACAAGCACCCCACACAAAGATACCTACACAAGAATTACGTGGCTTTCTGGGCACGTGTCGTAGAGGAGAAACACAAGGGTAAGACTATTCAAGACATCTCCGTTGTTCGAGATTATCCTGAGGTGTTTCCTAAAGAGTTACCTGGTTTACCTCCAGCATGTCAAATTGAGTTTCGTATTGACCTTGTACCTGGTGCCAACCCGATTGCCAAATCTCCATACCGTCATGCACCTTCTGAGATGCAAGAATTGTCAAAGCATCTGCAGGAGTTATCTGATAAAGGATTCATTCGTCCAAGCTTTTCACCTTGGGGGCGCCTGTTCTATTCGTAAAGAAGAAGGATGGATCTTTCCGAATGTGTATCGATTACCGTGAGCTCAACAAACTCACTATCAAAAATCGATATCCCCTACCTCGCATTGATGATCTCTTTGATCAGATTCAGGGTGCTACCTGCTTTTCGAAGATTGATCTACGTTCTAGGTATCATCAGCTTCGTGTACTCGAAGAAGATATTCCCAAGACTGCTTTCCACGCACGATAAGGTCACTATGAGTTCACTGTTATGCCTTTCGGTTTAACGAATGCTCCCGCCGTTTCATGGACTTGATGAATAGGGGTTGTAAGCCTTATTTGGACAAGTCCATTATCGTTTTCATTGACAACATTTGATTTATTCAAAGACTCGAGCTGACCACGAGCAACATCTTCGTCTAACAATGGAACTCCTAAAGAAGGAACAACTTTTCGCTAAGGTCAGTTTTTGGGACACATAGTCAACGAACAAGGAATTCATGTAGATCCCGCCAAGATCAGTGCGATTAAGGAATGGGATACACCTACTACTCCTACTGAGGTTCGTTCATTTCTGGGTCTTGCGGGTTATTACCAACGCTTTATTGCAAACTTTTCCAAGATTGCGGTTCCTCTCACAGCCTTAACTCAAAAGAACAAACCTTTTGAGTGGGGACTCAAACAAGAAGAAGCTTTTCAGACCTTGAAACAAAAACTCTGTGATGCTCCTGTGTTATCTTTACCTGAGGGAAATAATGACTTTGTCGTATATTGTGACGCATCAAACTTTGGCCTTGGTTGTGTTCTCATTCAAAGAAACAAAGTCATAGCCTACATGTCAAGACAGTTGAAGATCCACGAGAAGAACTACACAACTCATGATCTTGAGTTAGGCGCTGTGGTTTTTGCTCTCAAGACTTGGAGATACTACATTTACGGAACAAAATGTGTGGTTTTCACTGACCATAAAAGTCTCCAACACATCTTCGACCAGAAAGAAATAAACATGAGACAACGGCGTTGGGTTGAACTTCTAAACGACTACGACTTCGAGATTCGCTACCATCCTGGCAAGGCGAATGTCGTAGCCGATGCGCTAACTCGAAAAGAACGAGTTAAGCTTCATTGTGTTCAAGTTCGATCTGATATTCAAGCCCGCATCTTTCAAGCTCAATGTACATGTATAACCAAAGGTTTGTTGAAAAATGAACTACCACTTAATCTCGAGCTTCAACTCGAAATGAAAGACGAATGGGTACTCTATTTCATGAACCGTTTATGGGTTCCAAGTCAAGAAAATCTCCGCACCTTATTGATGGATGAAACTCATAAGTCTCGATATTCCATTCATCCTGGTGCAGACAAAATGCGTAAGGATTTTCGAACCCAGTATTGGTGGCCAGGAATGAAGAAAGACATTGCCTTATACGTATCCAAATGCCTTACTTGCCTCAAAGTCAAGGCGGAACATCAAAATCCTTCTGGATTGTTGGAACAACCAGAGATACCGGTTTGGAAATGGGAAAACATTGCCATGGATCTCATTACCAAATTACCGCGCACTCCTAGAGGTCACGATGCCATTTGGGTAGTCGTTGATCGTCTCACAAAATCTGCACACTTCTTGCCAATCCGTGACGATTTATCTGCTGACAAGCTTGCCAAGATCTATGTAAATGAGATGTATCCCGACATGGTTTTCCTTTGAACATCATATCTGACCGAGATGCTCGATTCTCATCTCACTTTTGGAGAACCATGCAATCTGCTATGGGAACCCAACTCAATTTGAGCAAAGCTTATCATCCTCAAACGGATGGACAATCTGAAAGAACAATCCAGACACTGGAGGATATGCTTAGAGCTTCTGTGATCGATTTTGGTGGTAGTTGGGATTCGCATCTACCGTTGATCGAATTCTCCTACAACAATAGTTATCACTCCAGCATCAACATGGCTCCTTTTGAAGCTTTATACGGTCGAAAATGTCGTTCACCAGTCTGCTGGAATGAGATTGGTGAAGCTCAGCTCACCGGACCTGAACTCATTCTAGAGACTACAGTCAAAGTTCAGAAAATTTGTGATAACCTTTTAAAAGCTAGAAGCCATCAAAAGTATTCTGCGGATAGACGACGCAAGCCTTTGGAATTTCAAGTCGGTGATCATGTCCTTCTCAAGGTATCCCCTTGGAAAGGTGTGGTCAGATTTGGAAAGAAAGGAAAACTCGCACCATGATATGTTGGACCATTCAACATCGTTGAAAGAATCGGAAAAGTAGCCTACAGACTTGAGCTACCTTCACAACTTGGAAATGTTCATCCAACTTTCCATGTGTCCAATCTTAAAAAGTGTTTGACTGATGAAAACCTCCACATCCCTCTTGATTAAATTCGTGTTGATAACACGATGCACTTTGTTGAGAAGCCGGTGGAAATATTGGACCGTGAAGTCAAGAAACTCAAGCGCAAGCGCATACTGATAGTCAAAGTTCGTTGGGAATCCAAACGTGGCCCAGAGTTTACTTGGGAATGAGAGGATCAAATGAAGTCGAAGTATCCACACCTTTTCTCACAAGTTTCCTCCAATTAAATTTCGGGACGAAATTTCCTAAAGTAGGGGAGACTGTGACACCCGGATATTTTGAACCTGTACTAATGTGACACGCGTTATGATTAAATAAAAAGGCACATTATATTAACTTTGATGTATTTTGATGTTATTTGATGTTTGATACATTTAAAATTTATTAAAAATTGTGTTGGAAATTTTAAGATAAACACTTATCGCGTAACGGTTAAAATGCGAAACGAACGTCGGTGACCGCCGGATTTATGTTAAAATCCTAAGAATATTTTTTATGATTAAAATATTATATTTAGTCATGTTCGTGAAGAAAAATTATTTAAAACGCTTAAAAACTCTATTTTTGTGAATTTAAGCGTGTACCGCGTAGCATAGCGCGCATACTGTCAAATCCGGGCAACGCAGCCAGTCCAGACAAATAAAATATTTATTAGTAATATTTTAGTGAGTTTATTTTTATAGAGCGTTAAAAATAATTTAAAACGCCCTAAAACGGGATTAAAACACTAGATAAAATACCCGGTAACCAGTAAAATACCAGTTTTTGGCCAACAATATATATATATATATATATATATATATATATAAGTTGTATGCGTGTATGTAGAGATATTTGGCAGCCATGCACCACTCTCTCACCTCTCTCCTCTCTCTCCTCCATGCATTGGCCTAGGGAATAATGCATATGATTATGTCTCCTTTATATCTTCCAAAATCTCCCATTATTCAAGAAACAAGATCAAAACTAATCAAACACTCTCTCTCCTCACTCTAAACCGTACACACACACAACCATTTTCAAAATTCAAGCACCTCCCTTGAAGATTCAAGCTCATTCCAAGCTTGTTCCATGCACCTTTGAAGATCCTAAGGTGATTTGAAGGTGTTTCAAACAAGAACCAATCTCCATATCATCACACCTTGCCAAAAACCCATTAAGATCTTGAAGGTATAAAAATTTATGTTGAAATCCTTGTTCTTGATTTTTGGTGATTTTGATGATGATGGGAGTTTCTCTTGTTCTTAGATTAAAAACAAACTTGAAAGCTAAAAAAATGAGTTTTTAAATAAAATAACAATGGATATATGTGTGTATATATGGCCGTGGATGTATATGTATATATGGTAGAGATGATGTTTTGATTTTTGATTAACTCTTGTATGGTCGGATTCTTGAAAGATGACGCATTAGATGCTTGTACTTAGACATGCATGTGGATGTATGGACATGAAATGATGAATAAAATATGACATGATGAGAATGATTTTTAATCAGGTCCTAAACACACAAAAAAAATAATATTTGAAGTGTTAAATAGCATGAAGCTTTGTCATGAAGTCTACTAGGTTTTAAGTTGTTGCACGTGCTTGAATGATAATTAAAATGCATGTGTTTGATGATTTATGTATGATATGATAAACATGCACTCAAATCAGTAAATAAACATGTAAAATAAAGTTATTTGATGTATGTTAAAGTTACAAATATTATGTCATAACTTGGTAGCTTTGCATGTTGTAAGCTTGAAAAGTAGTAAATCGGGTGAAATTTGCATGATTTTTGTGCTATTTATGAGACCTGCATATATATGATTAAAATTATTGTTTTAATCAGTAAATAACATGTATTGTGTTAAATATCAAGTTGTTTCGATTTGGGATGCTTATGGTAAAGTTCGGTGCAAAACTATGCGTTAAAAACGGTGAAAATCCCCTTTTCAAGTATTTTTATAAAACTATTTTGGATCCGTAAATAAACTGATATTTGTAGGACCGATCCTTGATGCTTAGGAACCTAAATTTGATATCTAACATCCATAATAGCGGAAATATTACGTCGTGTTACCAATAGACAAGTAATCAGTTAAAGTCAGTTTTATTGATCAAACGTTCTGGTTACAGACTGACAGAGCTTCGCCTCTTAAATGCCAAAGTTACAAATGAGACTCTCAAGCTAGGTATTTATAGATCAACAAGTTCGGCCCAGGTGATGCAAGTTCGCCCGAACTTGCCTGAACATGTGAACCTGGAGCGAACTTGGCTAAGACATATTATAAATACTTCACTACCTAGCCTATCCAGCTCTATACAATACAGACTCGATAATAGACTAAGACATAGACATTATGCACCAACAGACTCCCCTTTGGATATCGTCGTCGTCTTTTATCAGTCTTTAAACTCTGTCTTCATATATACATTAACGCACACGACCGAAGAAGTTGTTGTATGGCTTCCTTCATCGTTCTTCTTTCGGATCCGGCGTCTAATCAGTTGGCGGTGGTCTTTTAAAGTTAGTCATTCTGAGCGAACTTTGCCTTACCGCTTTTTCCATTCTTTCTTTGATCGCCTCACTTGTGGTTTCTTCTTTTAGAAACTCAACTCTCTCCAGATCCCTCCACTTCGTTTGCCATATTTTACCAGAACTTACTTCGCGTGCATAGCAAACGTTAACAACTTTCTGATACTGCATCGCCTGTACCTTTTCTCTTTCTTCAAAAACAATCTTGCTGTAGAAAAGGCATTTTATATCTTCTCTCGAGCAGTTGACCAACCACATAGGATCTAGAATCCTAATCGTCCTCCACAAACCTGTCATACCCTGATGACCCATCACTTCAACTCGTTCTTTAGCAATATCCAAGTGATCTTTAAACTTTAACACAATCACTGCTTCACAAGTAGCTGGATCAATCTGCAACCACTTGAATAAAGGATAAAAGCTCTATTCGATCGGCATAAGTGGCATATTCCTCATGGCTCTAGGACGTTTCATAATTAACGTTATGTCCTTTTCCCCTGTAACCTTATTGATCTTTACCCTTCGTCTTGGAATAAACGGCTTCCAGTGATTCCAACCTTTATCAGCTTCGTACTTAATCATCTTCCACAACAACTGATCAACTGTCTTCATATGATAAGTAACATTCACTGTTTGTACCAGCTCTTCCATATCCCAATACGGCAATGTCTTTAAATCAGCAAGATGTTTGAAGTATTGCACTCCAAATTCTCTTTTGATTGCATATACGTTGAGTTCTTTAAACCAACCCCAACTTAGTATATCACCCAAAGAAACATCTTTATCTCTGGTGAAGAATGCTAGTGGACGTCGAAACTTACATTCATGAGGCATCTCCTTGAATCAGGACTTTCTCGCTTCAACTATCTCTTCTTTGATCATCGGCTTAGGAATTTTTCCTTCTCGTACCGCTTCAACAATCTTATCTTTCAACATATCTTCATTAAGTTGTTTATACATCTCTTCGAATGTAGGAAAACTTTCTGAATTTTCACCAACATACTTAGCTTTCTGATCTGATTCATCATCTGAGGACCAATCTTCAACTATCACACGATTGTACTCATCAGCTTCAAACCTTCTCTCATACGGATACTCATTCGGTTCAAATGTGTTGACATTCATAACCTCTTCAAAATCAAACTCTAAATTCTCAGCTTCAACTAGTTTCGCCAAATCTTCTTTCGTGTAGTTATGTACAAACTCACCTTCTTCCACATTATATTCCAACATTAGTATCATAGGCTTCGTAGGTACTGCAGTCATAGGCTTCGCAGATCGATCAACATCTAATAAAACAATATCATCTGACGGGCCTTTCTCCCCTGACTCCCCCTGGCTTTTATCTTCCATTCGATCCGATTCATCATCCATGAGGTCAGAAAAATCAAACTCATCAGATACTTTAGCTTCATTGATCTTTAAACTTGTACCACCCTGATCAAAATCATCATCTCCTGGATCAAAATCATCGTCATCATCCCAAACATTCCAATCGTCATATCCTTCTTCCTCTTCGTCTTCATTCTTATCCTCTTTCTTGGCTTCATCATTGTCTTTTTCTTCAGTAACAATGATAGGATCAGAAGGCTTGACAGATTCGTCAACCTTTTGGATATCAGACTCAGAAGCTTTCAAAATATCCTCAATTGGCTTCTCAGGAATATCAGAAGATTTTTCAGCAGAAGATTTAGGAGCTTCACCCTCAACTTGCTTTCCTTTACTACTCTCGGCCAATTCTTTCTCAGCATGTTCCTTGGCTTCTTGACGATCCAGAGGATCGTATTAAGCAATAAAATCAATATTCAGATTGTTAGATAACACCTTCTGTAATCTGATGAATCTTCGATCGTTTAAAGCTTGAATTTTCTTTAATTCTGCAATCTCTATCTGTAGTTTTTCATTGGCGTCCTACAGACTTTCTATCAACGCCTTGAAATATTCACGTTCATTCTCAAGCACCTTCACTTTATCGTCAAGTATTTCTTTTTCGACTTCGCTCTGATTCACCTTCTTTACAAGCTCAGCCTTTTCTATCTCAATCTGTGCAACTTTCTCTTCCAATACCTTCACACGTTTTTCTAACATCTCAGCATTAGTTTCTGGGAAAAACTCATCCAAGTCTTCGAGACTGATTGGACCGTGTGGCATATCACCAAACATACTTCCCTTTGGTGTCTTTGGTGTTGAATCTTTCAGTGTTGCAGTTTTTGGTGTTGACTTCATCGGCGTAGAACTTTCAGGAACAGAAGTCTTTGGAGCACTAGGCGATTCAGCATTAGGAACTTCAACAAATTCAGACACAGGAGGTTCTTGTGTAACTCCTGGCCTTTCAGCTTCAACATGAACAATAACAGGAGGTTCTTGTGGAGGAGGTTCTTGTGTGGCTCCTTTCTCCTGAGCACCAGAAGTTTCTTGTGTGGCTTCTGTGCTTTTCACCTTGCTCTTGTATCTCTTGCTCACAGCTTTCTGAGCTTTCTTAGCTTTTCGTTTTCCTTTTGTATGAGGTGACCCTGTAGTCTTCTTTGATATTTCAATTGCTGGAGACTTTGTACGCTTTGACTTTTTCTTTGATCTCTCCTCATCATATTCTTTTTTAGCATTAGGATCAAAATCTAGCTCTTTATCAGATTCTTCATTTTCAGAAGTAGTAGAAATCAAATCTTCTTGAGTTGACTTAACTGTCTCTTGGCTTTCAATTACAACTGCAGCGCTCGATCCAGCAACTGCTTCAGCATTTTTAGATTCTTATTCATCAACAAGCAAAGTTTCAACTTTCTTTGACGCTCGCTTCTTTTTTGACTTATCAACTTCTGCTTTTAAGAATCATTCGCTCCTTGGCTTTGGTTTGAATTCTTTAAACCACTCCTTCTCAGCTTTAAGTTTTTCTCGTCGTCGCTACCATATTTTCTCCATTTGTTGTCTGGCGGCGAAATATAGTTAGAATCTTTAATGGCTCCGAAAAACGGCTTGGCAACAGGAGCTGAAGCTTGTTTCTAGAACTTAATAAGCTTCTTCACTGTAGTCTCGTCGAGATGAACTAGATAAAGAACGTCATTCGGATCTCGAGCAATGTTAGCATATTTCTCGTCAATTAACATCTGTATAAACCTCGGATAAAGACACAATCTTGAATCTTCCATGTTCTTTGACATGTGAGTAAACACTAACTTTGAAACATTGAACGGCTTCTTCAGAATAAGCATCGTTGCCATGCTAGCCAAATAATCAAGCTTTACGATGGCTAAATGTATGAATCAACGCATGAATCAGAAGCTTGTAGGGGTTAGGCACTTCCCCTTTCTTCAGCGTTGGTTTGTTTACACTTCCTTTGTAGCCCATGCGGAAAAAGCATCCGTGAACCATATTCTCATCTAGATGAATCGGATCATCTTCTTTATCGTTGAATGCAAAATTCTTCGAATATCGTCTTCAGTCACGCTGATCGGCTTGAGTTCATCACCAACTTGCACTGTAGAAGAGATCGTCTTCTCATCAGCGCTTAAACTCGCATTCATCCAGAAATGAACAACATGTGATCGATACGACACTGTGCGTTCTGTAATTGTGCGGCGAATATGACTATCTTCTAGAAATTTCAAAATACTGTCGTACTCCTTTAATGATGGACAGATCGTTTTATCGAGCGTAATGCACGTATTGTGAGTCTTTGAAAACTCAACAGAGATTACCCGTGCTGGAACCTGTGCCTGAAAAACGACGGAAAACAATTAGCACGCTTATCGAGAAAAATCACCAAAAAATTTCTAACACTTTTAATCAAGTTCGGGCAAACTTGATTAGTGTTAAACATTCTGATTTTAACAAGTTTGCCCGAACATGTGACAAACATGTTCAACATTTTCAAATGTAAGTTCGGGCGAACTTACAATTTTTTTTATTATTCAATTTTATCTAAGTTCGGCCGAGCATGTATGAAGCACATGTTCCTCATTAAAGAATAAGTTTGGGCGAACTTATGTTATCAACATTTGTTTCATTAAGACCCAAGTTCGGTCGAAAATGAAAAATTTAATCATTTCATTAATCAAGTTCGGCCGAACATGAAACTAAATCATTTAATCATATTTTTGACAAGTCCGGTCGAACTTGACAACAAGTTCGGCCGAACTTGTCGTCTTCTCCAAAAGACCAAACTAGTTCAAACATTTAACCAGCCGATTTCCTTCAAGTAAAACATGTTATACGGTCAATTTCTTGTGTAGATTAAAGATCTGTGTTCAATTTTGATCATCATCACCTAAAATTATCAAATTTTAAACTTTCAGGTTTGTTTGATTCGTTTAAGGCCAAAACACGGTTTGATGTTCAATTCTCACCTCAGCCATGGTTATTGGTGTGCAAATCACCAAAAACGGACTACAATCGGGCAGAATAACGACTCAAAAGTGTCAATTTTGCTCAAATTCTCTCTAAACTCAAGTTCGCTCAAGATGTTCTGAAAGCAGGTAAATGAGTTCGGCCGAACTTGATTGATATTTATACCAAGTCAAGTTCGGGCGAACTTGCTAAGCCCAACATGAAGGCCCAGAGTAAGTTCGAACGAACTTATTATTACAACTATCAGCGATCTGCAAGTTCGGTCGAACTTGCTATTTGTGAAACTTGATATTGTTTAGGAAGTTCGGCCGAAATTGCCAAACCACAAATTTTAACTTTTTCAAATTTTTCATTTTTACCCCTAAACTTTCCAACTTTTTACCAGTTATGAAAATCCACTTAGTTGACCAAGTCCAAGTTAATGACCTTGGTTAACCGATTTGTCTGCCGAGTCCAAGTTAAGGACCCCGGTTTGACCCGTTACGAACAAACTGTTGATATTTTCAAAATCAAAGTTTCAAATTAATGAACTTTTTATCGTTTTATCTTTTCAGATTAACAGATTAGTTTCTAGCCCGTTGTCAAAGAGATTCACACTAGTTCTAGCACCTTACCAGACTTCGAAGATCCGTTCTCCAACATTAGTTTGCTGAAAACAATGTAGAAATAAAATCTTTTTGTATTTTTGTAAGTTTATGCTAAAACACACCAAAAATATTTTTGATTTTTAATCTGTAAAGCCGAATACAATGAAATAAGCAATATAAATTATGTACAAACATATTTACAGACATATTTTTGTGAATTCGTGTCTAAGGATCATATCAGTTGATTAAGACATATCACCAGTACCGTTGACCTTTAACAGACTTTGAAGTTTTAAACTCGTTTACCTAGATTGTCGATATGTTTGTCCACTTAAGCTTTACCACATTTTTCAACTGTTTCAAGATATGTTTAGGTAGAATTCATGAAACTTGACTTATCTGTGGTTCCCACTTCTTAAATATACTCCCATATCCAGATTCCTAGATTTCATCTTACAGATTAATATAGCGTAATTGATATCTGTATCTGGGTTGTGCAAGACCTTGAGAGCTCAGGTTAGTACTACCGTACAGACAACGAGATGAAGGCTCGACTTTAAGATGTGTTCCACTTAAGGAATCTTTTCAGCAATGCAAATGATTAGATCTTTCAATACTTTGCATGCAATTTGGAGGTTTAAAGCGAAAATATTATAGAAGTTCTAGGCTATTGCTTCCGCAAAATCAGAAAAACTTGTATAATACCCCAGATATCAACTATCTATAAAGACCTCGTATCTCAGAATCAGGCAATCTTTCAAATGAAATTTCGGAGTAATAAGTCCATATATCCAAGATGTGTTAATCCACAAGATTAAGCAGTTGTAAAATTTAGTTTATATCTCGAAAATAGTTTACTGAACGTGTTAAGCCTATCGACACATCCACGGTAAGACTCGTTTATCACTTTTAAACTTTACATTTCTTTAGCATATTGTGACAGTCCACTGATGTACTATCATTTCCTTTTATGACACTGAACTCTTTTTGTCTTTTTCAATGTTTTTGTACATTTTGAATTTTTATATGTTTTTGGATTTTCAAATTTTCGAATGTTTTTGTATTTTCTCTAACATTTCTTCCCCTAAAATCAAAAACATCTTTTTGGATTTTAGTTTTTAATAAAATTCTAAACTAGAAAGATATTTACAAACCAAAGTGGATCACCCGAACTCGTCGTATGATTCATATTCAACCTCAGCGTCCGCACCTGTCAGCAAATCTTTCATACCATTAATTCTCAGCAA
Source organism: Scalesia atractyloides (assembly GCA_947069175.1). Lineage (NCBI taxonomy): Eukaryota > Viridiplantae > Streptophyta > Magnoliopsida > Asterales > Asteraceae > Scalesia > Scalesia atractyloides. The sequence continues at coordinate 38,377,478 of CAMTDV010000015.1, forward strand.
GTATTTAAACCGTGACAAAGAAAATGGTTTGGTATAAAAATCAGCCTTTTGTTCGTCGGTGTGGATTTTTTTTATTCGCACCAATTTCTTTTCGTAGCAATCACGAATGAAATGATAACGAATTTCAATGTGTTTTGTGCGTGAGTGATGAACCGGATTTTTAGTTATATCGATGGCTGCCTGGTTATCAACATACAGTGGAGTGTCTAGAAATTGCAGACCATAGTCTCTCATCTATTGTTGTATCCACAGAATCTGTGAACAACAGCTGGAGGCCGAGATATACTCAGCTTCACAGGTAGAGAGAGCGACCGTAGTCTGTTTCTTACACTGCCAGGTTACCATTCTTGTTCCGAAGAACTGGCATCCTGCTGTAGTTGATTTTGAGTTCAACTTATCTACACCAAAATCGGAATCAGCATAGCCTGTGAGGTCGAAATTGTCGTTCTTTGGGTACCACAAGCCGGTGCTTGGGCATCCTTTCAGATATATGAAGATACGCTTCACGATCTGCATGTGTAAGATCCTCGGGCTTGACTGATATCTGGCGCATAGGCAGGTTGGATACATAATATCTGGGCGTGATGCCGTCAGATACATCAGCGATCCAATTATCGATCTGTATAACGTCTCGTCAACTTTGGCTCTAGTCTCGTCAACGCAAATGCCATGATTCAGAGCAAGAGGGGTAGATAGAGGCTTCAAGTTTTCCATTCCAAACTTCTTCAAGATGTCGTGAACATACTTAGTCTGGTGAATGAAAATACCATCCGAAAGCTGATCTACTTGCAAACCAAGAAAGAACTTCATTTCGCCCATCGAGGACATTTCGAATTTCTTTTTCATGATTCCTTCAAACTCTTTGCAGAAACTATCATTTGTAGATCCAAATATGATGTCGTCAACGTAGATTTGAACTATAATCAGATGGCCATCAACTTCTCTGGTGAAAAGAGTACTATCCACAGTTCCTCTGATAAAGTTGTTTCCGACGAGATGTTGCGATAACGTCTCGTACCAAGCTCTCGGGGCTTGGTGTAGTCCATAAAGAGCTTTATCCAGTAGGTACGCTTTCTTCTTGTTAAGTGGATCAACAAACCCCAGTGGTTGTCCAACGTACACCTTCTCCCGTAATTTTCCATACAGAAAAGCCGATTTGACATCCAATTGATAGACCTTAAATACTTTCCATGATGCGAAAGCTAGAAAATTCGAATAGATTCCAATCAAGCTACTGGTTCATAGACTTCCGTGTAGTCTATCCCTTCCTGCTGGTGAAATCCCTTGACAACAAGCCAAGCTTTGTTACGAACAATAACTCCTCTATCATCACGTTTACACTTAAAGACCCATTTTGTATCAATTGCTTTCTGATTTTCTGGTAGGTCTTCAAGCTTCCACACACCCAACTTCTCAAACTGCAATAATTCTTCTTGCATTGCTTGTACCCAGTTTTCATCTGCTAAAGCTTCATTAACTGTTTTAGGCTCAATCTGAGAGATGAAACATGAATAGAAACAAAAGTTCTGGGTTGTAGCAACACGTGTGTAGAAACAACTGAGTGCTTTATTAATTTGCCCTCGAGTTCTAACACCAGTTTGAAGTTCTCTGATAATATTTGTTGACGGATGATAGGAATGATCACGGCAATTCTTCACTTGGAACATCTACTGAGTTTTGCTGATTCGTGATGTTGAGATCAACAACCAATTCAATGTTTGGGGAGCTTGATGAAGCTTCATTTCTGTTATTCGGGACTGCAGATTGATTAAGAAGACTTGTTATCTGCTCCACTTCTTCATCTGAAGAAGATGATTCCCCATCAGCATCAAATGTTGGTGCTTCATCCGAATCAGAATTCTGATTCTGAGGCATACTTGGCTCCGTTGTTGTATTCACTGGTTCAGTAGAGGCAGTTGTTGGAGGAATAGCAGGTGTTGACAATGTTTCAGAAACATTTTCAGCTGGAACACCACTATTGTTTGAACTTACGCCAGAAGAAGATGGATGCAACGTGGGTTGATTAACCACAATTGGTCGAACAATTTGTTCTTTATTCGCTGACTGGTGAAGATAATATAACGTTGCAACTTCTTCGTCAGTTGGTTTCTTTGGGCAAGTCAAATGACATCCAAAGGTCTTGATAGTTAAACAGCCACGCGTCACCTTTTTTTTAAGCTCCTAATTTTCCATCTTGGTCTATTACGGTACATGGAGCACCGAATGGTTCTAAGAACTTCAAATCTGGCTTTCGTCGGTTTATCATCTCAAAACATGTTTTCTTTGTTGGTTTGACAGTGAGAACCCTGTTTAGTGTGTAGCAAGCCCCAGCAACCGGTTCACTCTAGAAGCTGATAGGAAGTTTAGAATCTGCAAGCATGGTTCTCACAGTTTCAATCAAAGTTCTGTTTTTCCGTTCAGCTACTCCGTTTTGCTGTTGAGTATAGGGAGCACTAAACTCGTGCAGAATCCCTTTTGCGTTGTAGAATTCCTGCATTTTGTTATTCTTAAACTCTGTGTCGTTGTCACTTCTAATGCGTCTGACCGGCAGATGATAAATGTTCTCGAGTTTCTTGAATAGAATAACCAAGTTCTCGAACGTTTCGTCTTTTGATTCTTGAAAGAATACCCACGAATATCTCGAATAGTCATCTATCACGACCAAGCAATATAAGTCTCCAGAGATGCTTCGAACATTTACAGGACCAAATAAGTCCATGTGGAGACGTTCTAATGGCAACTTGATTGAGTTTAGAATTTTCTTCGGATGAGATTTCTTGATCTGCTTTCCCTTCTTGCATTCCAAGCAATGATCAGACATCTGAAAACTTAGAAGATTTACGCCTTCTACAAGATTATTATGAACCAAGAAATTCATTTTTCGCAAATGAATATGCCCCATCTTACGATGCCAAAGAATAGAATCTTTTTCAGTAGCCTTTGATACAAAACATTGTGCTGATTGTGATGAAGTGGTAGCAACACCCATATCAAGAACATATAAATCACTCTCTCGTGGTGCTCGCATCAGAATCCACTCATCTGGTATTTTGAATCCTGTCTTCAAGATAATACACTCTTTGTCGTTGAAATGGACTATAAATTTCTTGTCACAAGTCTGCGATATACTCAGAGGATTGTTCTCAAGTTCTGCAATATAGTGCACGCGATCAAATGAAACTACGCCATTGGAGAGTTTTCCCTCGGCGACTATCCTTCCACCTTGATTTCCTGCAAATCCAACTTATCCACCATTGATAGCTTTAATGTCAAATAGCAATGCCTTCATTCCCGTCATATGCCTGGACGCTCCACTATCCAAAATCCACTTTGAAAGTACGGATCTTTGGAGCCCCTGCAAAATTCAGCAATTAGGTGAAAAGCTCTACCCAAGCCTTCTTGGTCTTGCGTTTTACTGGATAACCATCAGCAAAAGCATATTCAAACTCATCAACGTCATCAAAATAAAATTCATCATCTGTTTCAACAATGTTAATGTTTGAAAATTTCACTTTTTCCTTATCTTTTACAGATTTGACATTATCGTTCTTGATTTCTGTTTTAATTTCTTTCACATTCTCACTAGTCTTCACTTGCTTAGACTTAGTGATTTCAGACTTTGATTCTTTTGTGTTGTCAGTCTTTACTAGTTCAGACATAACAACACCAGATGTTGTTGACCTTTTCTTGGCAATCCAGGTTTGAGATTTGATATTAGCCTTTTTGATGTAAAACTTGTTTTCATTAGACCTAGAACTTTCACCTTTTTCGAAAATGGAATTTTCAAAAGTCTTTTCAGACTTTGGTTTAACTTTTGGTTTTGATTCATTTGGTTTAAAATCTTTACAGGTTTTGCAAACACGGGTTGTTTTGATTTAACAACATTTGAATCTTCTTTTCTTTGAAGATAAGCCGGTTTTGATTTCGGACATTGTCATGCCATCTGACAAATTTCATTGCACTTGAAACATGTCCGATTATCAAGTGGATGTCCTTTAATTGGTGGTTTTACCCTACTTGAAGTTTTGACACCACTTGTAACCTTGGCTTTATCTCGAATTTCTTTCTCCTTCTTGAACTCATCATTTGACTGTTTACCAATCAAATTCTCCTCATGAACTGTACTCGTCCCATATACAAAATTCATGTTTTTGTTTTTATATTCATGAAATGGGGACTGTTTCTTTACAGATTCATTAGTTTCTTCTTCTAAACCCAACCCCGCTCTTCGATTTCCAGGATGATCACCACCGTTTCTTTGGTAATTGTTTCTTTTAGGTTTGGAATAGAATTTTCGTTCATTGATTACCAATTCCTCTGATGTGACTTCCACGAGTTTAAAGAATTTATCAAGCAATTCTTCCTTCACATTCTGAATCGGGAAGCTATCATCAAAGTATAGTCTATCCGAATCCTTAATTATGTACATTACAGTATTAGGATCGTCACTTAGACCATCTTCTGACGACTTATCGTCATTTTCAGTTTGTGAATCGGAATTCTTTGAACTCGAGTTGGTGCTTTTGAAGCTGCCTTCATCAGAATCACTTAGAACATTTTCAACCACTTTGTTAACCACAACGTTGTTATCATCATCAGATTTAGCATAGACTATATCAATGTTCTCTGGCAACTCGGCTTTCTTTTTAGAAAGTAATTCAACATTGAGTGCCTTGTCCATCCCGTCTGCAGATTTAACACAATATTTCTCGCAAAGGGGTGGAGGAACATTGCTATATTCTTTGCCCGCTTTCTTTTTAGGTTTTTCTTCCGTTGAGATTGTCGAAAGAATGTGATCGATAACATAAGCATTGGTGGTATAACTTCTTAACAATTGTCGAACTCTTTCAGTTTCAATTGTCATGTCTTGAAGGTGTTGTTTGATTTCAGCAATGGTGTTAATATAGGTGTTGATTGCTCTTTGTTTATCCATTACTATACCACTCAACATTCTTATATTATCATGTTGTTCGATGTTATTTCTGTCGAGTCTGCCATAATCATTTTTCATTTTGTCATACGCTTCTTTCATTGTGCGATAATCATATTTTAACAAATCATTATGCACATTGTTTTCAGCGATGATCTTTGATTTTTCGGCACATTCGACACAAGGTTTAGTACATTTTGTACAAGGTTTCTCAACCTCTGCAACTTGTACTTTGACAACTTCTTTCTCGACAACCTTTACCTCTGGACCTACCTTGGTTAGATTCGCCATCAAAGCTTTATCTGCCATGTCCTTGAGGTTTTCGACTTTCATTTCTTGAGTGACATCAATGATTACTTCATCAATCTTTTTCTCCTCAACCATTTGTTCTTTCGAGCTTCCATCAAAATGTCCTGCAAAACTGTCACAAGAATTAGAGGATAAATTTCCTTGTCTCTGCTTATAGATATATTCCTCTTCCTGCTGTTGATGCAAGTATTGTTCCAGAATAGCTTGTTCGAAAGCTGCTGCTTCTGCTGTTTCCGATGCTTCAGCTGCCGCCGCTGCTTCCTCTGCAGAATTATCTTCAACTATCTCCGCCATCAAAGCAACTCTGGTCTTTTTCCCAATGTAAGAGTTCCAATCAAAACCGTCATCTTCTGTGGATGCAACCATGGCTTTCTCCGTGGTACTACTGTTTGGCTTTTCTTGGATCTCAACTTGAGTTTTCTTCGGGAACGGTTTATATTGAAGTGCCCTCTTGTAATATTCATTCCCTCCTCCAAAAGGACTTTGATTTTCGGTCGCCTCAGTGTTCTTACACTCTCTTTTAAAATGTCCCTTCTGTCGGCATTTAAAGCATGTGACTTTGGATTTGTCAAAACCCAATTTGTTGCTGGAGTTTCCTATGTCACGGCCTGTGAGTGCAACGAACTTTGTCACTCTCCTGATGATCGAAGCTAATGACCACTTGATGTCCATTAGTTTGACCTCTTCCTCGTCTACCTGATCATAATCTTCTACGGTCATCTCGAGATTTCCGATTTTACCAGCAACAAGACATTCATAAGACTCTAAGACGGTAGCAAGTAGTGACATATGTTGTTTTGCAACTTCTTCTGAAACAACATTGTTCAAATTCACTGCGATGTTGCATTTGTAAACATTCGGATCAGAACTTTGCTGTTTGTTCTGATTTGCTTGACTTTGAAATGTTGAATTTGAACCAGTGCTTGAGTAAGAACTTTGTGGACTTTGGTCATACAGAGGCTGTGAATGGTTCTGATTTTGTGGAGAAGCATTCATGTTTGCACTAAAAGCAGTTCCAATTTTTGGACTCGAAATGTTATCTTGCATTCCAGTTTTGTAGTACAAACCGATGTCTTGAACAACATTAGCGTTTTTTGACTTTGCTATCTTCAGAAGCTCCATTTCGTGGCCTTCGAGTTTATCGATAAAGGTTGACAACTTGAAGAATTCCGACTTATCACTATTCTTCAGAACCATCAAATAAGTTGACCATTCACCCTCTGGTAGTGCGTAAGCAAGTTTGTCGATGTATTCTTGTTCTGTTTTCTCAAGACCGTGTCTTCACATTTGCACTTTGAGATGACAGAAACGCTCAATCATTTGCTTAATGGTCTCATTCTTTAGCATGCTGAAAATATCGAATTCTTTCAGAATGAGAGGTTTCTTGCTTTTTATCATTTCAGCACTGCCTTGGTATTTCTTCTGTAACGACAACCAAAGTTCTCTTGCTGTAGTATACTCTGGTAACATAATCAGAATATCTTCTTTGACTGATTGTTGGATGAGACTGGTCATCTTTTTCTCTGCAACGTATTTGTCTCTCTGTACTGTCGAGTAGTTGTACTTCTCAAGAACTTGTTGATGTTCATCTACCAGAATAGTATAGCCTCTTTCGATTGATACCCAGCCAGCGAAGTGCATGGCTTGAACCCAGTAGGTAAATTTCTCTTTCCATGCTTCATATTCGTCCATGCTCATCAGCTTGGGCGGTTTGACAGTCATTCCCATTTCGTTATCAAGATTGACTTGATTAATCACGTTGGCATTTGATGAACTAGCTCCGGACATAAAAGCTCTTAGTTGATCCTCCATTGTGAATAACGAAACGTGTACTCTGAAAAATTTTCAAAAACTTTGAAAACAATTAGTCCTACTACAAGTTCGGTCGAACTTGTAGCAGCTAATAAAGAATTCTTGGATTTTCTAACAAGTTCGGTCGAACTTGCTAGATTTGTTTTGAAAAAAATTGTTTATCTTCGGTCGAACTACACAATCTTCAAGCACACAAACCAAACTTCGAGCAAACTTATCAACAGAATTTTGATGAAATGCTAGGTAAGTTCGGGTGAACTTACTTAAAATCTCTTAGATATTACATAAGTTCGGTCGAACTTGATGTAAAATCAGTGAAACTTTAGTAACTTCGAGCAAACTTGACTTCAATTTCTTCAAAAACCACCTAAGTTTGGGCGAACTTACTAAAAAATCACTTGAAAAGTTATGTTTTAGGGCAAGTTCGGCCGAACATGGCCAATAAGTTCGATCCTTAGGGTTTTCAAAAATATGATTTTTTTCAAAATTTCGACATGAATTCGGTTGAATTTGGTCTCCAATCTTTCAAGGGATTATCTGTGTTGTGTTTTACATGATATATTCAAAATTCAAAAGATTTTGACCATGAATTCTTCATTTGTGATCAAAAGTTAAGAAAAAAGAAGAATGGAGTAGAAATAGAAGTGTTCTTGTCTTGATACTATCAAATCAGGCTGATCTAGCTCTGATACCACTTGTAAGACCGGTCCTTGATGCTTAGGAACCTAAATTTGATATCTAACGTCCATAATAGCAGAAATATTACGTCGTGTTACCAATAGACAAGAATTAATCAGTTAAACGTCAGTTTTATAGATCAAACGTTCTGGTTACAGACTGACAGAGCTTCGCCTCTGAAATGCCAAAGTTACAAATGACTCTCAAGCTAGGTATTTATAGATCAACAAGTTCGGTCCAGGTGATGCAAGTTCGCCCGAACTTGCCTATGCAAGTTCGGCCGAACATGCCTGAACATGTGAACCTGGAGCGAACATGGCTAAGACAAATTATAAATACTTCACTACCTAGTCTATCCAGCTCTATACAATACAGACTCGATAATAGACTAAGACATAGACATTATGCACCAACAATATTTTTGATATAAAAATAAGTATTTCAAGTTATATTAAGTATCTTTAGTGTTTGGCTAGTCATACGTGACTTCTGACGCCCGAAAACGATACCGAAAACTCTAAATACGCATATTTCAATGTACACGAACATGGACTGTTCAAGAGTGAACTTGGTATATTATGATGTGATATGTGATTATGAGAATATGTTATGTGATATGCTAGGTGATAACATGATAGTAGAAGTTTAAACTATGCATGTACACTTGTGCGGTTAAAACGGTGAATATCGCGTTATATGTGTAACTTGTTTGTCGAGCATGAAAATGCTACATAGGTTAACTTGATAAGTTAGTTCATGTATGAATGCTTTAAAAATGATAATATATATATGTTAACAAAGTACGTGTATTACGATATTTGTTTATATGTTCACGTTTACGTATATGTATTACGACGTGCAAATCGTAAATATATTAATTATAAACAGTGTGATATCAAATATAACATATTGACGGTCACCACTAAAATCGTTCAAATCACGAAAATCTTAATATATATGAACACATATATATAAACACGTCAAGATAATCAAAACAAAGACTTTTCGAGAAAATCTCAAAGTTATGTGAAAATTCTAAGTATTGGAGAAACTTAGGTATTTTGTGAGTTTTGATTATTAAATCGTTCTTATTTAATTTAGGACGAATAAACAATTTTTGGGATTTATGTTAACACATAAAAATGCACCCAAAGGTGAGTACATAATCCCTTCTTTTACGTTTTATAAATATTTTGGGGTGAAACATATGTGCATAACTTTACTTTCCGTTTTCATGACATTAAACATGTTTTGTTACATAGTACATATAATACGCTATTTCAAAAATAAAAACATTTTTACTTGACATATTGGCTTAGTATGTCTAGTACATGTCTTCAAACATCTTCATGACATGCTTACATTGAAAATGACATTTGATATGTTTAACGGGACAATAATACATTCATTAACAGTGATCACGCCGACCGGTAGTATGTAATGGTACCATAGGACTTGACAAATACCGTTCCCGCTCCCCAGGCTTGTTGAGTAGTGTTAGGGAATGACAGAATCCGATAAATTTATTCGATAAACCTTGATCCTGATAAGGGTTTATGAGACAGTCTCAAGGCTTGAATGTATGCGATAAACAAATCTGATAAATGTTTATATCGATAAAAGCAATTGCATTCAAAACATTTAAACATTTGTTTATTCAAAGACATTGTTTTGTACAAGACAATTAAATATACAGAGCATTATGCATTTAGTTTGAGTAAATACTATTTACTTGCCATACAAGACATGGTTTGTACTTGACATTGGACATTATTTACATATGACATTGAACATTGATTTAAACGAGACATTATTTGATGGTTTTTGATAAGTGATTTGAATAACGGGACGCGTGTAATATGATAAAGGCATGGTGGATACGCCGCTAGTACTTCCTATATATAAGTGCATTTATTATATTACATATCGTGGCCTTATCTAAACCACTTTATCAAGGACAAGACATGACATATTCTACACATATTATTTTCATTTTGTTATTTACTTAACTATACATCATTCTTTTATATCGTCTGATTTTCATATTGATTTTCATTTGATTTCATAAAAGGAAACATTTTATAAGGTTCATGACTACTTTTTCGAAAACATTTCTTATAACTTTCTAAGTCATGAATCTTCAACACTAAACCTATGTTACTCACAGGCATTTTTTTGCTGACGTATTTACTTTCACATGTGTTTCAGTAGCGAATGTCTGATCTGAGCGTGCTTCACTTATGGCGACTTGGGCCTTAGAAATCTAAAATCAAGAAACTTATTATCTTTGTGTTATGTTTCTGTTTGAATCAAGACAATGTAATAATTTATTTTATTTGTAAAACTAAACTCAAAGTATCATGTGTTATGAAACAATAATTCTGCCACACGACTCCCCAACGTTTCCGCCGCGGTTGGTTGCTTTACGCGGTCGGGGTGTGACACTATGCACTTTCAAAGTTGGGTTGCCATCAAAACAGGATATGTCGTTCCAAGAGATGAGAATTAGAATATTCTAGAGAAGTACAAGTATTCTACGCAACAGAAAGAGGAGTATTTTGCTGAAAAGAAAATGATTAGTCAGATTCAACAATCTGTTAAGGAAGATATCTTGATACTATTGCCTGAGTACAAAACTGCAAAAGTACTCTGGATATCTCTGAAAAATAAATATCAGGTGAAGAGAGAAGAGAATGTAGTGGTTAAGAACTGTGAAGCTCAACTTTCAAGTACATCTGCAAATGAATCTTCAAGTTCTAAACAAGTCCGTCCAGTGTATGATGTAAATAACTATCGGTCAGATAATGCCAAACTCTTGAATGAGATTGAGAGTTTGACATTAGAAAATAAAAAATTAAAAGAAAATGAAAGGAATTTTGAAAATAAAATAAAAATTTTAGAAAATGAAAAATTACAAATGGTAGTAGATTTTCAAAATGAAATAAAAATGTTTAAAAATGTTAAAATTGTTTTTGAAAAATTAAATATAGAAAATCAAATAGCAATAAATTCTCATATTGAGAAAATAGCTCAACATGAAAAAGAAGTTGAGATTGTTATAAATAAAGCAGCTAATTCAGCAAAATTATTGAAAGGATTTGTGACTTCCTCATTAAAGTTAGAACATATATGTCCAAAACCGATTAATGATAATAAAAAGAAAATTCCAATAAGTGACAATGTCACAAATTATGACGATGTCATAATTGATGATTGTGATGATAATACCGATGATGAAAATGCTAAAAATGATAAACATGAAATATTTTTGAAACTAAAAGAAAAATTTCAAGAAACTGTTCTACAATCTGCTGAAAAAGGTGAATGCTAATTGCAAAAACCTTCTAAGCAGAATGGAGAAGAAAAACAACATGAAAAACAAAATTCTAAAATTTTCAAAACAAAAATAAAAGCTCATCGGTACGATCATCCAATCATTATAAAAACTCACAAAAAATTGAGAATAAGTGGTGTAGGTCGGACCACAGTGCCTCAAAGTCAAATCAATTTTACTGAAGAAGCAGGAAAGATGACTACTACACGTCAAATCAATGTGCTGATTTGGGTGTTTGGTCTGAGTGGAGAGATTGGTACGATAACAGATTATGTTACAACTGTGGATTTGGTGGACACATTGCTGTTAACTACCTGAAAAAGAGATTTGATACGAGAAGATGCTATAAATGTCAAATCAAAGGTCATATTTTCAGGGATTGTCTGACTAATCTGAAAAGATGATCGGTTAAATCTCAGGGGGAGAAAAGACCAGAGGAGAAGAAAACAGAGAAAAAAAATGAGAAAACTGTAGAGAAGCCCAAAGAACAAAAAGTCAAGTTATCACAAGGACAAAAAGACAGATTGAGAAAAAAGAGGAAAAAAGTTAGAGAGTATTTGGAAAAGATTTTGCCTCGGATACGTCTAAAAAATCAGATAAAAGTTCTAATGAATCATTTTACTCATAGTCAAGTAAAACGAATTCATCATATACAAATATGAGGACAAAAAAGAGAGCAGTGGAGAAAATTTTGATAATTCAAACACCTAAAAAATCAAAGAAAGTAAAATTTTCAAATAAAGTTTCTATCAAACTGTTTGAATATCAAAAAGAGTGTGAATGTTTGTTTACTTCAGATGTTAATGATTTTGGTAAACCTAAATCCAGAATGGATTGGGTTCCATTCAAAACTGATTAAAGTTTGTTTGAATGTGCAGGATAACCAAGCTTCAAGCCAAAGGTCATTTCAGAAGCAGTGGTTGTTCATACAGAGAGACAAGAGACAGGAGTGATATTCCACACAAACAAAATGGTAGTCTCGCGTTCACATTCGTAAAAAGTCGTTAAATGGTTAAAATGAAAGATTCTTATTTTCGATTTTAATAAGATGTTTTTAATTTTAGGGGGAGAAAAAATTTTAAAAATTGTAAAAAAAAGGTTCCTATAAAATTGAAAAATATTATTTTAAAATGTTTCCAAAAACAATAGAAAATTTCAATAATGTCAAAAACATTGAAAAATGAAAAATGAGATTACTTGTGCGCAAAAAGGAAATGATAGTACATCAGTAGACTATCACAGTATGCTAAAGAAATGTAAAGTTTAAAAGTGATAAACGAGTCTTACTGTGGATGTGTCGATAGGCTTTATACGTTCAGTAAATTGTTTCGGGATATAAACTAAAATTTTCAACTGCTTAATCGTGTGGATTAACACATCTTGGATATATGGACTTAGTACTCCGAAATTTCGTTTGAGAGATTGCCTGATTCTGAGATACGAGCTCTTTATAGATGGTTGATATCTGGGGTATTATACAAGCTCTTCTGATTTTGCGTAAGCAATGGCCTAGAACTTCTATAATGCTTTTGCAAAAATCCCCTAAAACTGCATTCAATTGAAAATATAGAAAGATACTACAATTGCAGTACAAAAAGATTCCATTTTGGAACACTACCTTATAAGTCGAGCCTTCATCTCTTTGTCGATACGATGGTATTAACCTGAGCTCTCAATGTCTCGCATAACCCAGTTACAGATATCAATAAAGCTATACTCACCTGTAAGATGAAATCTAGGGAATCTTGATACGGGAGTATATTCAAGAAGTGGAAACCGTAATTAAGTCAAGTTTCATAATTCTAACTAACATATCTTGGAACAATTGAGAAATGTGTTAAAGTTTAAGTGGCCAAACATATCGACAATCTAGGTAAACAAGTTTAAAACTTAAAGTCATTAAAAGGTCAATGGTACTGTGATATGTCTCAAAAACTGATATGATCCTCTAGCACGTTTTCTCACAAAAATACAAACTATAAATATTACATTTTAGTATGTTTACATTTCTGCATTCAATATTAAAAATCCAAAAAGATTTTTTTCTCATATCTTCCATAGAAACCTAATAATGTTGAATGTGAGCCGGACCAACGAGATTGTTAAGAAACTGTTTGTGTGTAGATACGTGTGATTGTTCTTAATCGTCAAATCTTAGAGATTCGGAGCATCATTTGAGGGGGAGCTAGATAAACATATTGATTGAAGATAACAGAAAGCTTAAAGTAAGGGGGAACATGGATGATAAAGTTATTCAAGAAATAAAGATCAAGAGAACATTAAAGACTCAGGAACTTATTTGAAGAATGATGACTACGGGAACATCCAAGGGGGAGTCTGTTGATGCATATTTCTGTTGCCTACGTCATCATATAATATCGAGTTTGTATTTAGGAGCAAAATGTTGAAGTTTATGTAAATAGGTTAACAAGTTCGCTTGAGTTTGTGATGGTTTAGACAAGTTCGGCCCAACTTGTCTATGCAAGTTCGCCCGAACTTGCTCTCCCATCAGCGAACTTGTTTACCTATAAATAGGTAGCTTGTGATATCATTTGTAACATTCAGAGATTTTGTCACGACAGAGGCGAAGCTCTGTCCAAGTGTTTCCAGGATCTGTAACGTTGAATATTAATGAAACGGTGATTAAATAGAAACAAATGAGTGTATCCAATGTCACCTAAGCAAACGGATTCCGCATGTTTACCTTTGGTTTGTCAGATTAGTGCCTGAACGATCCGTACAACGGACCTTCACCATTTATACCATCCAATCAACATATTACATCTTAAAGTGATAACTATTACCAAACCATAAACCACTAGATATAACTAACCAAAAACATGTATATGGGCCTACTTCATCATTCAAAATCACAAACTTTTTGTACCAAAACACGTTATATAATGGTTATACATAATGATGCACATGTGCATTTTGAATATTGGTAATGTAAAAAGTAGTGTATTACGGATGACATTATAAATTAAAGTGCAATTGTCTGCTACTGATAATGTATTACGTAATTTGTCGAAGTTCTGATACATATGCACATGTGCATGGACAACTTTTACGATTTTTTTTGAAAAAAAATATAGCGATTTTTTTTTAAAAATATTAGAAAAAATTTAAAATTTTTGAGTGCTTTTTTGATTGTTTTTAGATTTTATTTTGCAATAAAGGTGGTTCTCGCATGAACCTTACCCTATATATATATATGTATATATATATATACATATATATATATATATATGTATTAGACATATATATTTCAAATTTTTATTTTAATCAAAATTTATATGCAACCACTCAGTAATATTATTTAGAATATAATCTATATTTTTTAGCGAGACTTGTGACGCTAAGCGGGTTCGTGCACGTGATGTAAGCCCAAACCCATTTGCCAAACCCTAACTATTTAATCATCTTTATCTCCTTCCCCATTAAATTATGTCACAAACCCTAGCCCCACACTCACACACTTGTGTGTGTGAACATTAGATAGGTCGAGAATGAGAGTTTGAGGGCAAGGGAGGAGCCGGCAGAAACCAACTGTCCTCCAGTAACCCTCTATGGCCGACACCTAGCCGGCCACCCAAATCGGACAACCCCTTGGTTCGCCGGTGCTCGAACGTGACGACGGCGACTGGTCATTTGCTTATTACTCCGCGAGAGCATCTTGGCTTCCGACGAAACGGAACCACTCACCAGTTCCAGTGTGGACGTGCTTTCGGGTATTAACGGGGGAGCGGCGGTGATTTTGGGATGGCTGATGGAGACTGTTCAGTGGTGGTTTCGGGTGGTTTGAGACAACAACGATAATGGAGGTTCTTTACAATGGTGGCTGCTCGGACGATAAATTCTCCGACGATCTAGGCTTTCGGTAAGTGCACCACTCATTTCTCTACTCTGGATTTCTTAGATCCATGGTGTTGAGGTGATATTGATGGCGTTTACAGGTGGCGGTGGCGGTGACGGCTGTCGTTGTTGGATTGACCAACCGATATCAGCGGGCAGCGGTGGATGACGATGTTTTAGGCCAAGTTAGATTGAGTTGTCTAGATTGGGTTTATTAGGGATAGATTCGTGGAGAGCGGGTTCGGGTCACAGCTCAAGAGTAGTCAACTGTAGTTAATGGGTTAGCGTTGGTAAACGACAAACAAGCTGGTCAAAGTTCGGGTCAACGGTACAGACCTGGTCAACTAGTGATCAACATGATAGTTGAGTGTTGTGTTGTGTTGTCTGGTCATGTGTCGAGAGAAGGTATCGACGCGCATCGAATAATTATATTTGTGTAAATTATGTATACCTTTATTTTAAAAACATAAGAGTTAACTTGTGTATCGACCGAGACGAACCGAGTAGCGACATCCAAAAATGGTTGTGTAACGATAGTTTGATAAATGTGTATCGACTAAATTATGATGTTATTACTTGTGGGACTTTACTGGACTATATAAATATATGTACACAAATGGTTTTAAATATATATGTTTATATACTAATTGAACCATAAGCCTTGGACAAGTTAGTTTTGGGAACTTTTAGACGACTTGTGTTGTCTGGTTTGCATAAAAAAGAGGAAACTCTACCCAAATTTTAATAAAAATATACCACAACGTATTTTGTGTGAATGATGTGACACAAAGTAAAGACCTTTTAAAAGTGCTTTAGAGTTGCATTGTCATCCTGAACTCGTGTTTTTTCACAAAGTATTTAGTATGTTGTGTGAACTCGTGTTTTTTCACGAAAATGAAATGGCTCTCAATTTGAAATTTGAAATGAATTCCAGGGGTTTTTGTTGGCCGCGTGTTTTTGTGTGAGTGAGGGTATAATTGAGATTGTAAATTATATTGTACTTTAGAGGGTTGTACATTGTGCATTAAGGACGTTTTAAGGGAATGGCAAATTACATTAAGTAGTCCTTCTTATATGCTTATTATATATAGTATATATATATATATATATATACATATAGGACAAGGATCCGTTAGGAACCACCCTTTATTGCGAGAACCACGAGAACCAGTGTCAACACAAACAGTAATACCTAAAAAATCCAAAAAAGATACCAATTTTTTTTTGAAAAATTCGCTATACTTATCAACAATAAAAAAAATTTCAAAAAAAAAACAAAATTTGAGTACTAACTATCCATGCACATGTGCATTTTCGTCATTTCTTTGACAAATTCCGTAATACATTACAAACATTAGATAATTATACTTTCATTTACACTACCATGTGTAACACACTACTTTTTACGTTACCAATATTAGCAATGCACATGTGCATCTATATATATCAACATGAAATAAGGTGTTTTGGTACACTAATTTGAATACATTTTCTCTTTCATCTATCATACCATCCATAATACACTACCATGCATATGTGCATTTTCATCATTTCTTTGATAAATTCCGTAATACATTACAAACATTAGACAATTTTACTTTCATTTACACTACCATGTGTAATACACTACTTTTTACGTTACCAATATAAGAAATGTACATGTGCATCTATATGTATCAACATGAAATAAGGTGTTTTGGTACACTGCTTTGAATACACTTTCTCTTTCATCTATCATACCATCCATAATACACTTCCATTACCTCCTACCATCCATATTACAACACCAATACCTCCTACCATTTATAGTACAATACCAATACCAATACTTTCACTTTATTACATGTATATCAACACCGTTTATACCATCCAATCAACATATTACATCATAAAGTGACAACTATAATGAACCCATCAACCACTAGATATAACTAACCAAAAACATATATATGAGCCTACTTCATCATTCAAAATCACAAAATTGTCAACCAGGGTAGAATTTGCCTAACATATCACCATGGTCAGTGATAGATCTGGCACTCAGAGACAACAATAGTCAGCTTTGGTTTCGAACTCTTTCGTGAAGTAATATAGGTTAGCTACCTATAACTATAACAAGTAACTGCTAATCATTACAACATATTGTTTCCGGTAGGAAATAGTGGAAAAATTTTGGAAACCAAACACCTTTTATCTATAATAAAAAACCTGTGAACGCAGTCATCATAATTGTTGACAGTTGTACTTACATGTTTTCTCAGGTTGCTACGGTAGCACATGTCATGACTAGGATGCATTATGATGTCGCATTGAGTTTATCAAACATTTAGACTTAGCCTTAATTACAGTAGCTATTTTGGTTTTGTTATTATTTACGCTCCCATAATTCAATTGTATAAACAG
Source organism: Scalesia atractyloides (assembly GCA_947069175.1). Lineage (NCBI taxonomy): Eukaryota > Viridiplantae > Streptophyta > Magnoliopsida > Asterales > Asteraceae > Scalesia > Scalesia atractyloides. The sequence goes on from CAMTDV010000015.1 coordinate 38,394,799, forward strand.
GAAAATTTTCAATCTCATATAGTGATTGTTTAATATTACTAATGACTGTGATCCTGGTTTGTCACAAGTCTCGCGGTAGAACTCCGCATGTGAACTTTGAGGGTGTGATAGATTGGTATCAAAGCCAATGGTTATAGTGAACTAGGTTTGCATTAGAGAGTAGAGTTAGTCTATAGCCTTAGACACTTCATTAGTCATACACCAACACAAACACACATACATGACATACAAGAACACTCATGATACGCTTACGCACATGGCATCAAAACATACATTAAAATTTCGGGGCATGTCGACATCATCCACTTCACTCAATTGATGAGGAACACATCATTCTCTTTGTATCTTCATACCTAGTGGCGACGTCTGTAGGATCGCGAACAACCAGTATCTACTCTTATCCGAGGGCCGTGAGACGGAGCATCTCGCTTCACAATCATCTTCACCACTTCCTAAACCACAGAGCTGAACAAAACACCGGCTTGAGTCTATCGATGGTACTATCGGGTATGGTGAGCTTTCTCAAGTCCATGTTTGGGGACGACAAACAACATTGAGTCATATCTCTTAGAAGTTGGGTTCAATGGGTCCCTTCACCACCTACCAACGACAACACCCCGGCCTAGATACTTTTACCTCCTTTCAACCTGAGTACGTGGGCCTCGCATGAGGCACCCTGCGTTAGGGTAGACCATTGCACACGTTATTCCAGAAATCCATTGACATTGAGATGTCATCATATTCCCAAGCCACTAGTCTACATCTTTGGTTGAAGTTCTTCGAGAGTATGTGTGACCATGAAACTTTGGTTGAAGTTCTTCGAGAGTATGTGTAACCACAAAGCTGAAAACGCTTTGCCTACTACACCCTTGAACCCTATCCAGACTCGGATGGTGGAGCTGTTGCCTTGCTTTTCCCGGTAACATATGTCAATGAACCAATTCATCACTTGGAGTCACATTCATGTGCATGAGAGTTTCATGTGCATGTCTCCATCTATAATTGTAGGATTAAACTCTCACATGTTTTAACTCCAGTGAATACTTGGATCGTACGATTCCCGACTACCATTTTCCATATAACTCTTAATAAATCAACGTATGGTTGATGACTACACTTTTTGATGGCCTTTTCATTTTTTTACAACACCCCGTACCCAACAATTCAATTGAGATACATTGTAACACAACACAGGAGGAACTAGGGTGAACATGCAAAACAAATTATCATTACGGGTGCACACGTAATAGTAATTTGTGATGCTTGTGAATAGAATATATAATACACTGACACCTATTAGATAATTTATTTGTAGGAATTTTGAAGTATTTAAATAAAATATAAAAACTAAAAACACCAATGAACTATTGAACATAAATGAATATGTTATCGAGCGTCCACGGACATAAATGAATGAACACGTTACACAACCTCTGTTCATGTTCGTTTATCCAACTAAAAGAACGGAAGTTCTTGTTCGTGTTTGTTTGTTAAATAAACAAATGAACATAAACGAACATCCCACCGAATGGTTCACGAACTGTTTGCTGAACTTTTAGTTCGTTTGCAGCCCTACTGAGCTGTTTTTCTAAGTCCTAACCTATGATTTTCATGCTTAAAACTTCCACTGCCAATAGAAGTTCTTGTAAACCACTCAGCAACTAATTGGTACTGTTAAACCCATTCGATAGTTGACAGGCGCAAATATCAGACCGAAGATGTTCTCGACCACATTAAGCTTTTATCAATGGAATCCCTCATTATGTGTTTTAACCAATGTAAGCGTCTTAATGTGTCACACCCCGATTTCCACATAGATCCTGGTGGGCCTCGTGGGGAGTATTGTGACGTAAGTTGATATCATCATAGAAAAAAAAACAGAATAGCACATCGGAAGTCTTGGAGTAAAATTACTATTACAAACGTAAATGTTCAAAGTTCAAATAATATATACAGACGTTTGTAATAAGATCCACAGGCGGATCGTAAAATATACAAAAAGAAGTTCAACAGACTATAGGCAGATCTAACGACTTGCAAGATCCTCTTATATCAATAATAAGTATCTTCTAGCTTATTTCCATATTGTACCTGTAACTTAGTCTTTTGAAAATACGCTAGTTTCTACTGGTAAATACAATTAACCAACTCGTTTTTGAAAACATTTCAAAAATTGATTTAGGTGCACAAGGCACGAAAAATCTTTTATAACTTGGGAAAGTTATGCTTATAACCTTGTATGCAGATTTACATGTTTGTCAATACAAATGGGGCCCAGTATAGAAACCGAGACATGATTAACCGACACACCACTTACGAACCCACAAAGGAGTTATCCCCAACTTGTGGGTAAATTATTTAGCATTCGCATCCGTCAGGTGTATGCCTGCACCCCGTGCTTTAAGGCATGGCCATTAGTAACTTAAATGAGTCGAGGATATCCAGGACATGGTCGCGTTAACCCCCAATGTTTAAGTTATCAAACAAAACCGACCAAAACGGGTTATGCGGATTTACTTGCAACAATCTGGCATTCGATTGATCTCATACCCAACCAAGCGCTAATAGTTTACCGTATCCCAAGCCCGTATATGGAAAATAAGTTAAAAGCATTTGCCTGAGCAAATTCTTGATTAAATGCAAGATTAAATAATGAAGCCGTATTTAAATTTAAATAAGTGTAGGTAGCATTTACTGGACGACTCTAGTCTGGAATGATGGTATAAATAACTAATTAGAATGCTAACGGGTCATATTTAAGTCGTAGACTTGGACCGGCTAGCTTAAAGGATAATTAACGGGGCCGATACGCTAGATTAAGGATGAACAGAATAGAATGTAGTAAAACCCAACAAGTACTAAGACTTGTATAATATGGGTAAACTATTTATATTCTGGAAATTGAAGTAAAAATGATAAGGTTAAACCCATTTCGGTAAACTTACGTAAATGGGCTACATAAGCCTAACCGAGCGCAAATAGGCTATATTGGGTAACTGGATGAGTCATGAACAAGTTCCATATGCCATTATACTTTAAACAAGTTATAATATCAGTAGGATATAAACTTGTTTGCCTGTTAAGGTTTGAAAATGAAATTATGCCCTATAAGGGCATTTTGGCCATTATACGACGTATAAAAGGAACTTGTGTATATTCTGATGTTATGATCATAAAAATTCTTGAAAAACACTTTATTAGTGACTAGTATAGGACCCACGCGATGCTGCGGTGCAATAATTTACAACACGATACTCAATTTTCGTTAGTTTGTAAATCTTCTAGTGATATATTTTGCAACACTTATGCTAGCTCGTCATTATGACATCATTCTTAGTATGTTAAAAGTGTATAAACATGTGTGGGTTACTTATATCCTACATCAATTATTTATTGTTAATTATTTTGTTTTAAGCCTACGAGGTACAAAACTTTGGATGAAGAATATCCATCTTTAAACATCTCTAAAATATAACCATTATTAATTATTAACGAATAATCTTGTAAAATGCTATACCACCTATTAAACATCTCTAAAATATAACCATTATTAATTATTAATGAATAATCTTGTAAAATGCTATACCACCAATAGGTGAGGGGAAATGGTTTTTTTTTTTTCCAAAATATATTAGAGGTGTGTTAGTAAGTTTGATTGGGTAAAAAACTTTATACAATATATTAGTTTAATATTATTAATATACTCAAATTTAAATTGATTTAACAATTTAATAATATAAAGGGATACAAGTTTAAAGATTTGGGTCGGTGTTAGCTTCATAATGAAGACGTCAGTTTAACATAAAATGATAATTGTACCGTCATTTAAGTCGATTTTGGTTGGTTAAAGATTTGGGTCGGTGTTAGCTTCATAATGGAGATGTCAGTTTAACATAAAATGATAATTGTACCCGTCATTTAAGTCGATTTTGGTTGGTTGACTTTAGATGTATATAATATGAACCTAATCATCCTTTCGTCTGACGTAATAGGTAAAGGACGGGGGAAGATTTCTTCTTTCAATAGGCGTAGCTGATTCGGATTTGACAGAAGAAAAAGGAAGAAACTCTTCTTATTACGATTACGTGAGTTTTGACTATGTTTGAATTAAACTTTCATACACAAATTTCATCTGATGGTCACGAGAGCCCTACCCTATATGCTCTATAAATTTAACTTTCATACATATCTATACATGTTTTACATTTAAGATTTGAAGTTTGCTTTCATTTTTATCAATATTGCCAACAAACTAAAGTTGTCCACCAAAATTTGGTGACCTTTGACATTATTTCATTAATCAAAATTTCCATTTGTGACCCCTGACATCATTTCATAAACCAAAATATCATATATATGACATGGATCAAAGCCATAATACACAGCCCGCCAAATTCGCTCAGTTTGCTACATGTACAATTTACTAATCATGTGGATCAAAACCATATTCGTCATGTATTTTATGACTATTATACTCTAAAATACTTGTAAAATTTTGTCCATGCAGGGTCTTTTAGCCGAGTGTCGTAGTGTCGAACACACGCAGAGCTTCAATCATGCAAAACATCTCGTTTGGAAGAAAGTTCATGCCGAGCCTTGGGGCCAAAGTCACCATAAAACACAAAACATCTTGTGCAGCTTCAATCATGCAAAACATCTCGATTTGCATACACTGAAACTCTTGGCTGGTGTAATGAGCATATTACTATGTGTCCATCTTGTGCAATTTTCTAAGAAGACCAAAATGAAATGTGAAGTTCATTTCTGTTTCAAATTGCAGATGACTAACCTTAATATGCTCTAAACGTTGTTCTTGTTGCATCGCCTTCTTCACCTCATCTCTTGTTTCTATTTTCTAATTGCGTTTTCAACACAGCATAAACACAAAAATATATCATGAATTCAATAAATTTTTAACATAGCTAAGATTACAGGTGATAGGCTCTTCATGATACTCATATAGCAATGATACAAGGGTTTGAATCTCATCTGATACTGATTAACTGCAGAATTAAGGTCCTCATTTCACTTACAAAGACCTCAACTAAGGATGTAATGCAAATCAGCTACTGAATGTAAGGTATTTGGGCTCAGGATATTACAAAGACAAGAATGGTTGTATTCAATTATAGTGGTTAGATCTGAAAAGTATGTCATAATCTCATGGTGCAAGACGACTAGCCATTTATCACAAGGTATTTAAGGCTTAGGATACACCAAAGAAAACAGTTAATGGCTAACCTGAATCAGAATTAGGCTCGGGTTACACCAGGACTTGGGCTTGATATGCGCAAGATCAGTCCCCTAACATTCTGTAGTACTCCATCATCTATAGAACATCTACTCAGCTATGATCTATTAATGTGGTCTCTAGTCTCCGTTTACCATTTGCTGTTGTTAGCCATTATAAGATCTCACATATTCCGTTAGTTAAACACTTAAATCATTAAATAATTAAAAATTAATAAAACATTCCGAACACAAATAGTGGATGAAACCACACCTTCATGAGCACATCTAAACCGGAACCAAGCAACTGCTTCAGTAAATTAAGCTACATAAGATACAAATGCATTCCAAGAAAAGCATATTATGAATATTCTTTGCAAAGTCCTAGTGAAATATCAGTGTTTAGAAAGAGAAATGTAAAAAAAGTCAAATGTTGGACCTCAGAACATTAAAGCTTTTCAAGAAAATAAGTTTAAGGCAGATTAGGGCAGTAAGGCTGCTCGGTGTGGGACTCGGCATGCCCACGACATGGCCCGGCGCCGGCCCTACACCATTTCTCCCCTCCCATGCCGCGACAAGGCCGGCATGCCTACGCCGATGAAGCCGGTCACAAACAGACAAATTCCATGTGAACCCCCCTCACACACATAACATATACATACATATACATATATATTTTAGGCTCATCCCCCATTTCCATACCTCCATCCTCTTTGCCCCATCCTCACACCCGATCTACGTGGAGCTTACGTGGCGGATCATCCTCCAATGTAGGCTCATCACCACACCCACTAGCCTAACACCACCATCATTTTTATATCTAAAGTATTATAACTGAAAATTAGAATACAGAACCGAGCATTTACGCGTATATGATCAAATTTAGCAATGAGCCTAACGTAAATGCTTGAATCAGAATTAATTATTTTCATTTACACCGTGAAACATGTAAATATCATCCATACATTGAAACCCTGGCATTAAATGACATACTTTTAGTAAATAAAATCAAACACAACAACTTCACCTTTGAAATTATGAACAATAATGATGAAACTGTCTCAGAGTGCAGCGTTCAATGCGTCCCACAGGTTGTATGGGCAACCAGTGTGGGGTTTATATACCAAATGAGTTCCCTCACCCATTAGGCTAGTCTTTTGGGTTGAGTTCTCTCGTTTGGTATGTAACAATGCAGCTCTAGAGCCATGGGTTTAGCCTTCACAGATTTGTCAGTCAGACCGACTACAGCCGCAACTTACATCATCTTCAACTGCCACAACTAAACAAACGGTACAAATTTCATATTTCCAGATCCAAACAATAACGAACATATTCATATCAAAAGTTTAAAATTAAGATTTACAGTATAAAATTCCAATGGATTTGAACAAAAGTTGGAAAAGCACTTACTCCTTGAAGTTGAAAGCCTAGATCTGGGTTTAAGTTTTGAGAGCATAGATTTCCTTGAGGAATTGGGTTCATGAAAAAAGTAGATGTGGTATATGGTTCATGGTGGGAGTTGTGATGCTGTGATGGGAAAGAGGCGAAGAAGTAAGAAGCCCTGAAAGTGATGACACATCCGAGGAATCTACTTTGTTCACATGTTTGAAGAAATTGATGAAATTCAAAATTTGAATCTTCTATAGGGAACACAAATGAGCACCCATTTTTCTTTATACTGATGCAATCTGACAGGGAAGATTAAGTGCTCATGTTAACCCTTCTTCTTTAGTTTATATACAATATGAGTTCTACATTATACGTTAAATGTGTTTTAAGGAAGTGGCAAATTACCTTAAGTTGCCCCTTAGATATGCTTATTAATATAGTATAGATATAATATTAGTAGAATATCAAACATATGTGTGATTTATAATTTAAGACCAAACTATGCTTCGTAGGGGCATTTTGGTCATTTCACAGATAGTTTTATAGCTTATATGGGATTCTGAGTTTTATATAATGTACCTACTGCAAAAATATTTTAAATGAGTTATAAACTCAGTAGGTAACAAGTCTTGGTTGATAAGTATGTTTTAAAACCATACTATGCGCTGAAACGACGTTTAAGTCGCTAAATGACGATTTATGCGATGTTTAATGAAATATGATGTTATGATCAGTTTATATGACAAAGATATGTTATTTAGTATAACACATTAGTGGGTATAAAGGTTTTGTATGAAAAGCTTGATTAAAACCGATTTATGTGTCAAAAGGGCATTCTCGTCATTTATCGACATAATACAAGAACTTGTGTTGAAACTTAGAATACAATGTGACTTGACATCCCAAATAAGTTTATTGATGATAATATATTAGTAGGTTTTGAGTTTTATGAATAATTCATGTTACAAATCATTCTAGATGTCGAACGGGCAAGTTAGTCCTTTGAAAGCATGATTTGCGATGTTTTGGTAAAACTCGGTTTATGATCAGTATTATAACATCATGATATGTTAATTATGATAACATATTAGTACATGAATCATTTACAAGTTCATTACATATTAAAACCTCATTTTTGATGAAAATGGCATTATTGGCATATTAAAGAAACTTGTGCATAAACTCGGATTACTATTATGATCGTGTAATATAACCTTAGAGGGTTATGCTACATAATAATATGATCATAATGGAACCCTAGATCAGTAGCAATGTTAGGATCTGAGTTTGAATTACTTGTAGTTTTTGTTTCAAAAATGGAAAATGATTGAATTAAAAGAGATTTGCAGCGGAATAAGATGGAAAACTTTTACTACAAGCAATGGTCGTTTGTTTTCATCATCATCATGCTTTCAAGTTAATTAACTTGCATGTGATTCACAAACTCCCCCTCAGCCTTTGCAATTACAGTTTGGTAATGAGAAAATGCAGAGAAGATGATATGCGAAAGTTGATCTTTTAAGAGACAAGTTTAAAGGTTACAAGAGTTGCCTATTTATACTAATTATCTAACCTCTGAGCATCTTTGATGATGTCAGGGTTGATAGTGACAGGAAACAATATGTAACTAACTCTAAACACTTCTAATACTAAACTATCAGTGTTTGGCACTGTTACATTGATTAACTAAGCTAATGACTAAACTCTGATTCTTATCCTCTGTCCTTGTTAACTCTGGCAGACCTTGAAGCTTTGTGAAGGCAGATGATAGGATGACCAGTCTTTATGGAAAGCAGTGTAAGTGCATCAGAGGATGTAACCTCTTATAGTTGAACCAAAGCTCGGATAGTGTTATTTGGCTTTATATCAGCTGTTCCTTTCATAGGGTTCAATCCCAACAATCTCACCCTAGAACAGATGATGCCAAAAACACTTTATTCTTGATTTTTATTCCTCAGAAGGAATTCTCTTATTTGACCTTTGAATTGAAGTTCAAAGTTAAGAGATTCCATGTCATCAGCATCCTTCACCAGCTCTAAACATAGTAGTTCTTGGAAGTCTTCTACTATAAGCTCATAAGCATCTTCCATGGATAGTTTAGTGGTTGCACCATCAGACTTGAGCAATGTCAATTCATGGGTGTCTTTGTCGACCTTCCATTTTAGAATTTTTGGGTCTGATGGTATTCTTGAAGGAGCCTTTATTGCTAAGGTTTGTAAATGAGCCATCTTTGACAAATCTTTGGCCAGCTTGGCACTTGTATCATCTGTGTGATAATTAATCATATTCCGAATCCCTTCTTTGATAAATGTATCCTCAAACTCTTTGTCAGTCTTTTCATTCATCTCCCCTTGCTTTTTCCTGTGTTGCAGGGCAAGTGTGGAGTGGGCAGATGTTGAGCTGGACTTTTTAGAGAGTTGAGCTCTGAGGATAGCATCTTCCTTTGAGTAGTCAGGCTTGGGAGGCATGGATGGATCCTTATTCCTTCTCTCTTCCAAACTTTTGTAGGTGTCTATCACCCTCACCTCACCCCATCTCATCACTTGGTTTTTGGAACCATAATGATTTTGGATCAGTTCTTGCTTCATTCTCTTCAACTTCAAGACATTTTAAGAGATATCTTTCTTGTATAAATCCGAGTTGGAAGGAGTTGGCTTTTTGAGAGGGTCTTGTTGATGCATATGTCTGTTGCCTACGTCATCATATAATATCGAGTCAGTATTTAGGAGCGAAATGTCGAAGTTTATGTATATTTAGGGACAAGTTCGCTTGAAATGGTAGTGTTGTAGTGAAGTTCGGCCGAACTTGACTAAGCAAGTTCGCCCGAACTTGCACTCTCACCAGCGAACTTGTGTAGCTATAAATACCTAGCTTAGATCTCTCATTTGTAACTTTGGCATTTCAGAGATGAAGCTCTGTCAGTTTGTAACCAGAACGTTTGATCTATAAAACTGACGATTAACTGAATAAACTTGTCTATTGGTAAACACGACGTAATATTTCCGCTATTATGGACGTTAGATATCAAATTTAGGTTCCTAAGCATCGAGGATCGGTCCTACAAGTGGTATCAAAGCTAGAACAGCCTGATTTGATAGTATCAAGACAAGAACACTTCTATTTCCACTCCATTCTTCTCTTTTTCATAACTTTTGAACATAAAATGAAGAATTCACGGTCAAAATCTTTTGAATTTTGAATATATCATGTAAAATACAACAAAGATAAACCCTTGAAAGATTGGAGACCAAATTCAACCGAATTCATGTCGAAATTTTGAAAAAACCATGTTTTTGAAAACCCCCATGATCGAACTTGTTGGCTATGTTCGGCCGAACTTGTCCTAAAACATCACTTTTCAAGTGATTTTTTAGCAAGTTCGCCCGAACTTGAGGTATTTTTGAAGGAATATAGACTAAGTTCGCTCGAAGTTACTACTTTTTCATTGATTTTACACCAAGTTCGACCGAACTTGTGTAAAATCAAGAAAAGTTTAAGTAAGTTCGCCCGAACTTACTAGAGTTTTATCAAATTCTTAATACAAGTTCGCTCAAAGATCTGTGTTTGGTTTTTGACATAAGTTCACTCGAAGTTTAATAAAACTTTTCAAAAACAAATCTAACAAGTTCGACCGAACTTGTTAGAAAATCTGAGAATTCTTCATTTGATACTACAAGTTCGACCGAACTTGTAGTAGGACTAGTTGTTTTCAAAGTTTTTGAAAATTTTCAGAGTACACGTTTCGTTATTCACAATGGAGGATCAACTAAGAGCTTTTATGTCCGGAGCTAGTTCGTCAAATGCCAATGTGATCAATCAAGACAATCTTGATAATGAAATGAGAACGACTGTCAAACCGCGCAAGCTGATGAGCATGAACGAGTACAAAGCATGGAAATAGAAGTTTACATACTGGGTTTAATCCATGCACTTCGCTGGCTGGGTGTCAATTGAAAGAGGCTACACTGTTCCGGTAGATGAACATCAACGAGTTCTTGAAAAGTACAACTACTCGACGGTTCAGAAAGAAGAATATATCACCGGAGAAAAAGATGATCAGTCTCATCCAACAGTCTGTCAAAGAAGATATTCTGATTTTGCTACCAGAGTATACTACTGCAAGAGATGTTTGGTTGTTATTATAGAAGAAGTATCTAGGCAGCGCCGAAATGATCAAAAGCAAAAAGGCACTTATCCTGAAAGAGTTCGATATCTTCACTACGCTAAAGAATGAAACCATAAAGCAAATGATCGAGCATTTCTATCATCTTAAAGTACAAATGCGAAGACACGGTCTCGAAAAGACAGAACAAGAATACATCGACAAACTTGCTGACGCTCTACCAGAGGGTGAATGGACTACACATTTGATGGCTCTGAAGAACAGTGATAAGTGGGAATTTTTCAAGTTGTCGACATTTATCGATAAACTCGAAGGCCACGAAATGGAACTTCTGAAGATGGCGAAGTCAAAAAACGCTAATGTTGTTCAAGACGTCGGTCTGTATTACAAAGACGGAATGCTAGATTGTATTTCGAGTCCTAAAATTCAGATGGATTTTAGAGCAAATGCTTCTCCATAGAATCAGAATCAATCACAGCCTCAGTATGACCAGAGTCCTCAAGGTTCTTACTCAAGCACTGGTTCAGATTCAACTTATCAAAGCCAAACGAATCAGAATCAACAACAAAGTTCGGATCCAAATGTATATAAATGGAACATCGCAGTGAATTTGAACAATGTTGTTCCAGAACAAGTTGCAAAACAACATATGTCACTACTCGCTACCGTATTAGAATCTTATGAATGTCTTGTTGCCGGTAAGATCGGAAACGCCGAGATGACCGAAGAAGATTATGATCAGGTAGACGAGGAAGAACTAGAACTAATGGACCTCAAATGGTCCTTAGCTTCGATCATCAGGAAAGTGACAAAGTTCGTTGCACTCACAGGCCGTGACATAGGAAATTCCAGCAACAAATTGGGTTTTGACAAAACCAAAGTTACGTGCTTTAAATGCCGTCAAAAGGGGCATTTTAAAAGAGTGTGTAAAAACACCGAAGCAACCGGAAATCAAAGTCCTTTCGGAGGAGGAAATGAATATTACAAAAGGGCACTTCAATATAAACCATTTCTGAAGAAAACTCAGGTTGAAATCCAAGAAAAGCCTGACAATAGCACCACTGAGAAAGCTATGGTGGCATCGAGTGAAGATGATGGTTTTGATTGGAATTCTTACATTGGGAAAAAGACCGAAGTTGCTTTGATGGCGGAGATAGTTGAAGATAATTCTGCAGAGGAAGCAGTGGCAGCAGCTGAAGCAGCGGCGGCAGCAGCTGAAGCAGCGGCAGCAGCAGAAGCAGCAGCTTTCAAACAAGCTCTTCTGGAACAATACTTGCATCAACAAAAGGAAGAAGAGGAATATATCCACATGTAGAGACAAGGAATTTTATCCTCTAATTCTTGTGACAGTTTTGCAGGTCATTTTGATGGCAGCTCGAAAGAACAAGTGGTTGAGGAGAAAAGATTGATGAAGTGATCATTGATGTCACTCAAGAAGCGAAAGTCGAAGACCTCAAGGACATGGCAGATAAAGCTTTAATGGCGAATCTAACCAAGGTAGGTCCAGAGGTAAAAATTGTCGAGAAAGAAGTTGTCAAAGTACAAGATGTTGAGGTTGAGAAACCTTGTACAAAATGTATTGAACCTTGTGTCGAATGTGCCGAAAAATCAAAGATCATCACTGAAAACGATGTGCATAACGAATTGTTGAAATACGATAATCGCACAATGAAAGAAGCGTATGATAAAATGAAAAATGATTATGGCAGACTCGAAAAAAATAACATCGAACAACATGATAATATAAGGATGTTGAGTGGAACAGTAATGGATAAACAAAGGGCAATTAACACCTATATTAACACCATTGCTGAAACCAAACAACAACTTCAAGACATGACAATCGAAACTGAAAGAGTTCAACAGTTGTTGAGAAGTTATACCACAAATGCATATGGTATTGATCACATTCTTCCGACAATCTCAACGGAAGAAAAACCTAAAAAGAAAACTGGCAAAGAATATAGCAATGTTCCTCCACCCCTTTGCGAGAAGTACTGTCGCAAAACCGCAGACGGGATGGATAAGGCACTCAACGTTGAGTTACTTTCTGAGAAAAAAGATGAGTTGCCAGAGAATATTGATATAATCTATGCTAAATCTGATGATGATAACAACGTTGTGGTTAACAAAATGGTTGAAAATGTTCTAAGGGATTCTGATGACGGCAGCTTCAAAAGCGCCGACTCGAGTTCAAAGAATTCCAATTCACAGTCTGAAAATGATGATAAATCGTCAGAGGATGGTCTAAGTGACAATCCTAATGTTGTAATGTATAAAATTAAGGATTCGGATAGACTATACATTGATGATAGCTTCCCGATTTAGAATGTGAAGGAAGAATTGCTTGATAAATTCTTTAAACTCGTGGAAGTCACATCAGAGGAATTGGAAATTAACGAACGAAAATTCTATTCAAACCTAAAAGAAACAATTACCGAAGGAATAGTGGTGATCATCCGGAAAACCGGAGAGCAGGGTTGGGTCTAGAAGAATCAGATGAACCAGTAAAGAAAGTGTCACCATTTCATGAATATAAAAACCAAAACATGAATTTTGTATCTGGGATAAACACGGTTCACGAAGAGAATTTGATTGGTAAACAATCAAATGATGAGTTTAAAAAGGAGAAAGAAATTCGAGATAAAGCCAAGGTTACAAGTGGTGTCAAAAATCAAGTGGGGTAAAACCACCCACTAAAGGACATCCACTTGATAATCGGACATGTTTCAAGTGCAATGAAATGGGTCATATTGCACGACAATGTCTGAAATCAAAACCGGCTTACCCTCGAAGAAGAGAATCAAATGTTGTAAAACCAAGGTATCCAGAGTTTGAAAAACCAATCAAGATTTTGAAAAGAAATGAATCTTTGCCAGAAGTTAAACCTAAAATAGAAAAGAGATTTGATAATTCTACTTTCAGAAAAGGAGAAACTTCTAGGGCAAACGAAAACAAATTTTATATCAAGAAGGCAAATATCAAATCTCTAGCCTGGTTACCAAGAAAAGGTCAACAACATCTGTTGTTATTAAGTCTGAGCTGGTAAAGACTGATAACACGAATGAATCTAAACCTGAAATCACTAAGTCTGAGCCTGTTAAGACTAGTGATAGCAAGAAAGAATCAAAATCTGAAATCATAATTGAAACCACATCTGAAACTGTAAAAAATACAAGTGGTAACAATTCAAAAGATAAAAAGACGGTAAAGTTTTCAAACATAAACATCATAGAAAATTCAGATGAAGAATGGGAAGTTTATTATGTAGATAAGCGTGGATTCGATTATGCTGATGAATGTGAATTTGATTTTGATGATGGTTATCCAATTCAATCCAAGACCAAAAAGGCTTGGGTCTCGCTTTTTAAATAGATTGTTAAAATGTGCAGGGACTCCAGAGATCCGTACTTTCTAAGTGGATTTTGGATAGTGGAGCGTCCAAGCATATGACGGGAATGAAGGCGTTGCTATTCGACATTAAAGCTATCAATGGTGGATATGTTGGATTTGCAGGAAATTAAGGTGGAAGGATAGTCGCCGAGGGAAAACTCTCCAATGGCGTAGTTTCATTTGATCGCGTGAACTATATTGCAGAACTTGAGAACAATCTTCTGAGTATATCGCAGATTTGTGACAAGAAATTCACAGTCCATTTCAACGACAAAGAGTGTATTATCTTGAAGCTGGGATTCAAAATACCATACGAGTGGATTCTGATGCGAGCACCCCGAGAGAATGATTTATATGTTCTTGATATGGGTGTCGCTACCACTTCATCAAAATCAGCACAATGTTTTGTGTCAAAGGTTACTAAAAAAGATTCTATTCTTTGGCATCGTAAGATGGGGCATATTCATTTGCGAAAAATGAATTTCTTGGTTCATAATGATCTTGTATAAGGCGTAAATCTTCGAAGTTTTCAGATGTATGAACATTGCTTGGAATGCAAAAAGGAAAAGCAGATCAAGAAATCTCATCCAAAGAAAATTCTAAACCAATCAAGTTGCCATTAGAACGTCTCCACATGAACTTATTTGGTCCTGTAAATGTTAGAAGCATCTCAGGAGACTTATATTGCTTGGTCGTGACAGATGACTATTCGAGATATTCGTGGGTATTCTTTCAAGAATCAAAAGACGAAACCTTCGAGAACTTGGTTATTCTATTCAAGAAACTCGAGAACCTTTATCATCTGCCGGTCAGACGCATTAGAAGTGACAACGGCACAGAGTTTAAGAATAAAAAAATGAAGGAATTCTGCAACGCAAAAGGGATTCTGCATGAGTTTAGTGCTCCCTATACTCCACAGCAAAACGGAGTAGCTGAACGGAAAAACAGAACTTTGATTGAAACTGCGAGAACTATGCTTGCAGATTCTAAACTTCCTATCAGCTTCTGGAGTGAAGCGGTTGCTGCGGCTTGCTACACGCTAAACAGGGTTCTTACTGTCAAACCAACAAAGAAAACATTTTTTGAGATGATAAACCGATGGAAGCCAAATTTGAAGTTCTTAGAACCATTCGGTGCACCATGTACCGTAATAGACCAAGATGGCAAATTCGGAGCTGAATCTCTTGAAGGTTTCTTTGTCGGATATGCGAGTCCGTTGAGAAGAGTATATGTTCCTTCATTGAGAAAGGTTATTGAAGCACAACACGTGGATTGTTTCAACTACACGGATCCGATTCAAAGGAAAGGTGACGCGTGGCTGTTTAACTATCAAGACCTTTGGGAGTCATTTGACTTGCCCGAAGAACCGACTGATGAAGAAGTTGCAGCGTTATACTACCTTCACCAGTCAGCGAATCAAAAACAAATTGTTCGACCAATTGTGGTTAATCAACCCACATTGGATCCATCTTCTTCTGGCGCAAGTTCAAGCAATAGTGGTGTTCCGACTGAAAATGTTTTCGAAACATTATCAACACCTGCTACTCCTCCAACAAATGCCTCTACTGAACTAGTGAATACAACAATGGAGCCTAGTATGCATCAGAATCAAAATTCTGACTCAGATGAAGCACCAACATTTGATGCTGATGGGGAATCATCTTCTTTAGATGAAGAAGTGGAGCAGATAACAAGTCTTCTTAATCAATCTGCAGTCCCGAACAACAGAAATGAAGCTTCATCAAGCTCTCCAAACGTTGAATTGGTCGTTGATCTCAACATCACGAATCAGCAAAACTCAGTAGATGTTCCAAGTGAAGAATTGTCGCGATCATATTCCTATCATCCGTCAACAAATATAATCGAAGAACTTCAAACTGGTGTTAGAACTCGAGGGCAAATTAATAAAGCACTCAGTTGTTTCTACACACGCGTTGCTACAACCCAAAATATTGCTTCTATTCATGTTTCATTTCTCAAATTAAGCCAAAGACAGTTCATGAAGCTTTAGCCGGTGAAAATTGGGTACAACAATGCAAGAAGAATTATTGCAGTTTGAGAAGTTGGGTGTGTGGAAGCTTGAAGACCTACCAGAAAATCAGAAAGCAATTGATACAAAATGGGTCTTTAAGTGTAAATGTGATGATAGAGGGGTTATTGTTCGTAACAAAGCTAGGCTTATTGTCAAGGGATTTCACCAGAGGGATAGACTATACGGAAGTCTTCGCACTAGTAGCTCGCTTGGAATCTATTCGAATTTTTCTAGCTTTCGCTTCATGGAAAGGATTTAAGGTCTATCAATTGGAAGTCAAATCGGCTTTTCTGTACGGCAAATTACGTGAGAAGGTGTATGTTGGACAACCACCGGGGTTTGTCGATCCACTCAACAAGAAGAAAGCGTACCTACTGGATAAAGCTCTTTATGGTCTACACCAAGCCCCGAGAGCTTGGTACGAGGCATTATCGCAACATCTTGTTGGAAACGGCTTTATCAGAGGAACTGTGAATAGTACTCTTTTCACCAGAGAAGTTGATGGCCATCTGATTATAGTTCAGATCTACGTTGACGACATCATCTTTGGATCTACAAACGATAGTATCTGCAAGGAGTTTGAGGGAATCATGAAAAAGAAATTCAAAATGTCCTCGATGGGCGAAATGAAGTTCTTTCTTGGTTTGCAAGTAGATCAGCTTCCGGATGGTATTTTCATTCATCAGACTAAGTATATTCACGACATCTTGAAGAAATTTGGAATGGAAAGCTTGAAGCCTTTATCTACGCCTCTTGCTCTAAATCATGGCATTTGTGTTGACGAGACTGGAGCCAAAGTTGACAAGACGTTATACAGATCGATGATTGGATCGCTTATGTATCTGACGTCATCGCGCCCAGATATTATGTATCCAACCTGCCTATGCGCCAGATATCAGTCAAGCCCGAGGATCTTACACATGCAGATTGTGAAGCGAATCTTCAGATACCTGAAAGGATGCCCAAGCACCGGCTTGTGGTACCCAAAGAACGACAATTTCGACCTCACAGGCTATGCTGATTCTGATTTTGGTGTAGATAAGTTGAACTCAAAATCAACTACAGCGGGATGCCAGTTCTTTGGAACAAGAATGGTAACCTGGCAGTGTAAGAAACAGACTACGGTCGCTCTCTCTACCTGTGAAGCTGAGTATATCTCGGCCTCCAGCTGTTGTTCACATATACTGTGGATTCAACAGCAGATGAGAGACTATGGTCTGCAATTTCTAGACACTCCGTTGTATGTTGATAACAAGGCAGCCATAGATATAACTAAAAATCCAGATCATCACTCACGCACAAAACACATTGAAATTCGTTATCATTTCATTCGTGATTGCTATGAAAAGAAATTGGTACGAATAGAAAAAATCCACACCGACGAACAAAAGGCTGAATTTTATACCAAACCTTTATCTTTGTCACGGTTTAAATACTTGCTGAGAATTAACGGTATGAAAAATTTGCTGACAGGTGCGGACGCTGAGGTTGAATACGGATCGGACGACGAGTTCGCGTGATCCACATTAGTTTGTAAATATCTTTCTACTTTAGAATTGTGTTAAAAACTAAAATCCAAAAAAGATGTTTTTGATTTTAGGGGGAGAAATGTTAGAGAAACTACAAAAACATTCGAAAATTTTAAAATCCAAAAAAACATATAAAAAATCAAAATGTACAAAAACATTGAAAAAGACAAAAAGTGTTCAGTGTCATAAAAGGAAATGATAGTACATCAGTGGACTATCACAGTATGATAAAGAAATGTAAAGTTTTAAAAGTGATAAATGAGTCTTATTGTGGATGTGTCGATAGGCTAACACGTTTAGTAAATTCTTTCAGGGATGTAAACTAAATTTTACAACTGCTTAATCTTGTGGATTAACATATCTTGGATATATGGACTTAGTACTCTGAAATTTCGTTTGAAAGATTGCATGATTCTGAGATACGAGGTCTTTATAGATAGTTGATATCTTGGGTATTATACAAGTTCTTCTGATTTTGCGGAAGCAATAGCCTAGAACTTCTATAATACTTTTGCAATAAACCCCTAAACTGCATGCAATCTTGAAAAGTATCGAAAGATCTAATCATTTGTAGTGCTGAAAAGATTCCTTAAATGGAACACACCTTAAAGTCGAGCCTTCATCTCTTTGTCTGTACGGTAGTACTAACCTGAGCTCTCAAGGCATCGCATTACCCTGATACAGATATCAATTACGCTATATTCACCTGTAAGATGAAATATAGGGAATCTTGATACTGGAGTATATTCAAGAAGTGGGAACCACAGATAAGTCAAGTTTCATAATTCTTACCCTAACATATATTGGAACAATTGAGAAATGTGTTAAAGTTTAGGTGGATAAACATATCGACAATCTAGGTAAACAAGTTTAAAACTTAAAGTCATTAAAAGGTCAACGGTACTGGTGGTATGTCTCAAAAACTGATATGATCCTCTAGCACGTTTTCTCACAAAAATATAAACTGTAAATATTACATTTTAGTTTGTTTACATTTCTGCATTCAATATTAAAAATCCAAAAAGATTTTCTTTCAAAATTTTCCATGGTAACCTGATAATGCTGAATGTAAGCCGGACCAACGAGACTGTTAAGAAACTGTTTGTGTGTGGATACGTGTGATTGTTCTTAATCGTCAAATCTTAGAGATTCAGAGCATCATTTAAGGGGGAGCTAGATAAACATGTTGATTAAAGATACCAGAAAGCTCAAAGCAAGAGGGAGCATGGATGTTAAAGTTATTCAAGATATAAAGATCAAGAGAACATTAAAGACTCAGGAACTTAATTAAAGAATGATGACTACGGCAACATCCAAGGGGAGTCTGTTGATGCATATGTCTGTTGCCTACGTCATCATATAATATCGAGTCAGTATTTAGGAGCGAAATGTCGAAGTTTATGTATATTTCGGGACAAGTTCGCTTGAAATGGTAGTGTTGTAGTCAAGTTCGGCCGAACTTGCACTCCCACCAGCGAACTTGTGTGGCTATAAATACCTAGCTTAGATCTCTCATTTGTAACTTTGGCATTTCAGAGGCGAAGCTCTGTCAGTTTGTAACCAGAACGTTTGATCTGTAAAACTGACGATTAACTGATTAAATCTTGTCTATTGGTAAACACGACGTAATATTTCCGCTATTATGGATGTTAGATATCAAATTTAGGTTCCTAAGCATTGAGGATCGGTCCTACAGGTCTTTCAACATTTCTTGCATTCTATTGAGTTCTTCTCTCAGCTCATCTATGCTCCAATCCCTAAACTGAGGCCTTTTTGCCTTATACATCTTCTTTTCCATGATATACTCAATGAGTTCACTCTTGAGCAACTTATCTTCCCTTACTGACAACTGGTTGCTCAGATCCTTGACAAAGTTTTGCAGAATGGTGACCTTACTCAGTTGAAAGGACATGATAATTTGTATTTGTCTATCATTTTTACCAGCTGATTCTCTATTGGCAATATCCTCTGCTTGCTTCCTTTTCAAATCTAGATAGCCAACAACATTTGCTGGTCTTGGATAGCTATCAAGGGATAGAAATTTTGTTTTGTCAGGGTCCTCCTCTGAAAAGAAACTTAGAATCTCTTCCCTGACTGTTGGTAAATCAAGAGGGTACACCTTTGCTGCAGGAATGACTTTAAGAGTTGAAGAAGTTGTAAGCTCTGATGTGGGGATCATTGGTGTTGATGATAGTGGAAGAGGTGCAGAGATCTCATCATCATTTATCACTTTTGTGATTTTTCTCCTTTTAAACCTTAAGGTGGGTAATGGTGGTTGTGGAGTTTTTGGTGGTGTGGATAATGGTTGAGTTGATGTGGGAAATGTGATTATGGCAGTGGATAGAGATGCATCTATTACAACCTCTGCTGTATCAACAGATGTTGACACAACAGTTGCTGTAACATCTGCTTGTGTGGATGTGGGTTGTGGTTTTGAAGATGTGATAGGTTTTTGAGAGGCAGAGGTTTTAATGGTTTGACTGGTTTCAGGCTTAGTTTTAGGAGGTGTGGATGTTGGTTGCCTGGGTTTTCTAGCAGGAGCTCTTTTTGATGAAGTACCAACCTCTCCTTTTTCTTTTTGCTGATCAATCTTTTTCTCAACCAACATCTTCTCTCCTCAATCACATTCTTCTTGTGACTAGCCCTTGCCTTGGCCAGTATTTCTTCAGTTGAATCTATCTTCTTTGAACCATCAGGCCTTGGAATGTTCAATGTAGGTCTGGCCTTATCATCATCTATTGTTAGCTTCTTTGGACCCAAAGGTTTCTCCCCCTTTTTGGCTTCATCTGTTGTAACAAATATAACCGTTGGAGGTGCATGGCTAGTGGTTCTAAGTAGATGTGCTTTGATGGATTTAATGTCTGCTGCAGTGTCTTGATACCTTGATTCAAACATGTTTCGAACATTATTCACATGATGCTTGTGTTGTAAATCCAAATAATGTTGTTGATGCTGAAATAGAGGGTTAAGAGCTTCTGTGAGATCAGCAGTGGATAGAACAGAGGGTTGACTTTTTGTAGCTATCATCTGCGTTAGTATATCTTTGATTTCACAAACAGAGTTTTCTATTCTGGTCACTCTCTCCATCAAATCCTGATATTTTAGATCATCACCTAATTTAATAGGATCATCTGAACTCCTACTAGTGGTGGTAGTTATATCTATGTTATCATGAGCAGTGGTTTTAGGACCAGCTTCAAACATAGATGCCCCTTTGTCTTGGTACTGGGGACTTCCCACAATAGAGGTAATAGTTGTTGCCTCAGCAGTGGTTGCCTTCAACCAAGTCTTATTAATGAAACCACTGTCCAACTGAGAACTAGGGAGTTCAGCAATTGTAGTGGCTGCTTGTGTTGAAATATCACCAAGGGTTACATGTAACCCAAGGGATGCAGCCTCTTCATTTGCTGATGGGCTAGCAATGAATAAATAATCAGACCCAGCCATTGGATGAAGTATATTCTTAGTAATAGGTTGTTTAGAAGTGCTGGTTTGTGTCTGAACTAATTCAATTACATTCAGCAATGGTACAATTGTGGATGGAAGTGAAGGTATTGGTGAAGGTGGTTGAGTAGAAAGCGACATTGCCCTGGGATAGGGGCTGTGGAGATAGACCCAAGTGGATCTAGAGCTTCATAAAGTGGTGTCCCTATGTCTAAAACCTTTTCCTTTTGTGAGGAAGAAGGAGGAGTTTCAAAGCCGGTGGGAGATCTTTGAACCATCTGCTGTGAAGAAGTAGCAGCGGTGGTTTGTACCTTTAGTGCTGTCACAGGGTTAACCTCTGGGATCTCATCTTCCAGAGGACCCTTTTTGGGTTTGGAGGGCTTTTTGAAGATTGTTTTGGTTTTCTTTTTGGAAATTTTTGGTGTGGGTTTCAGGGCAGCGGTTGTGTTGCCCTGATCTCCAAGAGCAGTGGGCTCAGTAGCAAGAGGTTGAGATTGAATAGTTTTGTTCTGGTAAAACTTGCTCAACCTCCTCTACTTGTGTTTTCTCAATTTTATCTTGGTTTGTTATTTTGGTGAAAGTTTCATGATTAAGGCTGCCTGGATTAACGACAGCGCCTTGTTTACTTTCAGGACCTTTGATTTGATCCTGCAAGTAAACACTCAAGAAACATGGATGCATCAAAAAAGCTTTTCTTTTTTCAACATTTTTAAAATTATTTACAAGATCATTGAACAATATCTGGGAGTAGTTAAAACTTGTTTCAGTTAAAATTGCATACCCTAGATATTGCATGTTCAATGGGATTTCATTGAAAGCAGTGGATTTTGATGAGAGACAAGTAAGAATGGTGTGAAAGAAAAATCTCATCTCAGCAGGAAAGTTAGGTTTAAAAATGGTCATACCTTTCATCTAGCCGATATAACCTCTTTCCAGAAATTCTGCTTGGATCTCATTAATTGGAAATGACACAGGGTGTTGTATGTCATTTAACTTGAAAACTTGAGAGATCGATTGGGGGCTAATTTGCATTAACACCCCTTCTACTCTTGAAATTATTGTATAAGGAACACCATCAGCAGATGAGTGAACCTTTGCATGTTTCCAGAAATCACGAAGAGCATCAATGTAAATGGGGGCTTTGACGGTTAACATGTGTAAGAATTTAGACTTTTGCAAAATTCGAATCATTGGATGATAGCGAGTATTTTCGTCGTTTTCTTCAAGTATGGCAGTGTAATTGTGTGGGGTTTTAATTATGAGAATGAAAGGTGGAGGTTCTTCTTGCGATTTAGCTTTGGATTTTGAAAATTTTGATTTGGGAGCCATGGTGTTTGAGAGAAAAACTGTTTTGAGATTTGGATATCGACACAGTTTTGGGTAACCACTGGTGAGATAAAACAAGGGTTTTTTAAGGGTTTTGAAAAAGTGAACATGACGTGGCATCTGTTGCAAGATCTGATGGCTAACATCTGGCCACGTGTAACCTCTGATGAGAAAAGTAACCGTTGATGTGGCAAACCACTGTTTTAGGACAGAGGTTTGGACAAAATTGATTTTTAACACTATCAGTGGATAGCTATAAGTGTTTTGAAAATGGTAAAAAAGTGGAAATCAGAGGATACACTTTAACAGTGGATAAGATTTTTAAGCCTATCATAGGTTTTGAACAAACAGATGTTATGAACAGACTTTCAAAATTTATTGAAAAATTTTAATTTTAAACTATTTTAAGGATTTTGTGAATTTCTGAAAACATTTTGATGCTATGTACACATGGATTTACAAGAAAACTTGTTTTTAATCCATGTTTAGCATACCAGCCTTGAGATCAATTTTTCAAAGGTAGATGTATCCAATGCCTTGGTTAAAACATCTTCCCATTGATCTGAAGTATGGACATGATGTAAAGAAATCAAACCTTTTTCATAGCAATCTCTCACAAAGTGATGTCTGATGTCAATGTGCTTTGTAGTTGAATGAGAAACTGGATTTTTGATGATATTTTCAGCAGCTTGACTGTCCAATTTGAGTGGAGTGTTTAGTGCAGTTATACCAAAATCCAGCAACTGGTTTTGAAGCCACAAGAGTTGAGCAGTGCAGCTAGCAGCAACAATATACTCTGCCTCAGCAGTGGATGTTGAAATTGCAACCTGCTTTTTGCTTTGTCAAGACACTAGACAATCACTTAGGAATTGACATCCTCCTGATGTGGACTTCCTTGTAGTTTTACACCTAGTAAAATCAGTATCTGAAAAACCTGAAAGCTCAATATTCCCATTAGCTGGATACCATATACCAAGTGTGGGAGCACCTTTTATGTATCTGAATATCCTTTTTACAACAATAAGGTCAGATTTCTAGGTAATGCCTGTGATCTGGCACAAACACATGTTGCAAACATGATGTCTGGCCTTGATGCAGTTAGGTACAATAAAGACCCAATCATGCTTCTATAAAGAGTTTGATCAACAAGGACATCTTTACCATCAATAGTGACTAGCTTGGAGGTTGCCATGGGTGTGCTACATGGTTTACAATCATCCATATCAAACTTTTAAGCAGTTCTTTAACATACTTGTTTTGATGGATAAATGTACCATTGTGCAATTGTTTAACTTGAAGACCAAGAAAACATTGGAGCTCACCCATTACACTCATCTCAAACTTTGCTGCCATGAGTTTTCGAAACTCTTCACACATAGCACTGCTTGTGGATCCAAAAATGATGTCATCCACATAAATTTGGACAAGCATCTATATTTTTTCCTTTCCATTTTAAAAACAGGGTTTTATCTATTTTGCCTCTAGTAAACCCTATTGATAAGAGAAAAGTGGATAGAGTTTCATACCAGGCTCTTGGTGCTTGTTTTAAGCCATACAATGCTTTGTTGAGCTTGTAGACATGATCGGGATGGAATGCATCTTCAAAACCTGGAGGTTGAAAGACATACACCTCTCCTTTGATTTTCCATACAAAAATGCACTCTTTATATCCATTTGAAACACCTTTAAGTTGTGGTTAGCAGCAAAAGCTAAGAACAGGCGAATAGCTTCCAACCTTGCTACAGGAGCAAAAGTCTCATCATAGTCTATACCTTCTTCCTGTCTGTAGCCTTGAACCACGAGCCTTGCTTTGTTTTTGACAACAATACCCCTTTCATCAGTTTTGTTCTTGAAGACCCACTTTATGCCAATTGGACTTACATCTTTTGGCAGTGGCACAAGCTCCCAAACTTGTTGTCTTTTGAACTGAAGGAGTTCTTCTTGCATGGCCTCTACCCAGCTGTTGTCTTTCAGTGCCTCTTGGTACTTGACTGGCTGTATGAGTGATAGAAAACCAGCAAAAAGACAAATATTTTGGGATTGGCTTCGTGTGAGCACCCCAGATTTGATGTTGCCAATAACTTGATCTGATGGATGGCTTTTGAGATAAATCAAATCACCTTGGTATGGAACAATAGCATTTTGAGGTGATGGCTGCAAATGTGTATCATCTGAGCTAACCTCTGCTGGTGAAATTGAAGTATCAGCCACTGATGAGAATGGTGGTGGTGGTATTGGGGGTATAGAGGTAACATTCTGATGATTTTGGTGCCCAGATGTAGGACTTTTATCAACAGATGTTTGATTTTGTGAACTGGCAGAGGTCTGAGGATCAACCACTGTTGACCCGGAAATGGCAGAGTTTACACAAGAGCTTGTAGCACTTGATCCTCTTTTTGAAGAAAAGACTTTTGTTTGTGGAAGCACACAGTCATATCCTTGATCTTGATCTTCTTCAGATGATTGTGGTGTACCTGCATTGTCTAGCTTGATAGAAACATTAGCAAATGTGAATTTATCTAAATCAAAAAGCTCTGCAGGATTTGCTGGGATTTTCAGTGATGATAGTTCATTGAACTTCACATTCAAAGTTTCTTCAACACACTTTGTCCTAGAGTTAAAAACTCTGTAGGCTTTGGCAGTGGTTGAGTATCCCAGAAAATACCACAATCAATTTTGTCTGCAAACTTAGGTATAGAATCTTTTAAGTTCAAGATGAAACATGGGCAGCCAAAAATTTTAAAATATGAAATCAGAGGTTTGATTTTATACAAACTCTCATAGGCAGTCTTTTTATGCCTGGTGTTAATCAAAACTCTGTTTTGAACATAGCAAGTAGTGTTGACTGCCTCTGCCCAAAAGGACAGGGGTAAATCAGAATCTGCTAGCATAGTTCTTGCTGATTCAATTAAGGTTCTGTTTTCTCTTTCAACCACCCCATTTTGTTCTATAGTTATTGGAATGCTATATTGTCTAATAATTCCTTTTGACTCACAAAAGGCATTCAACTCCCTATTTTTAAACTCTGTTCCATTGTCACTTCTAAAGATTTTTACTTGAAGATCAAATTGCTTTTCCACTTGTTTGACAAAGTTTTGCAAAATGCTTGTAGTTTCATCCTTAGAATGAAGAAAGAAGGTCCATGTAAACCTAGAGAAATCATCAACTATCACTAGGCAATACCTTTTGTGTTTCAAGCTCATGATTTGCACTGGGTCAAACAAGTCCATGTGCAACAGTTGTAAACACTGGCTTGTTTTGGACTCTTCAATTGATTTGAAAGAACTTTTATGTTGTTTGCCTTTTAAACCAGAAACACAATGTTCATCACAGGAAAATTGCTTGTGAGGAAAGCCTCTTACAAGACTTTGTTTTGTGTGTGTGGTGATAATTTTAAGATTTGCGTGTCCAACCTCTATGCCAGACATAGGATTATCTTTTAACATATCTACCACATACACATTCCTACTTCTGTGTGCAGTGAGTTGTGCTTTGCTCTCAGCAATGATTTGATCAATCTTTTTGACAACCTCTGGTCCCACAATTTGACAAGTTTTCTTAGTGAAGAAGGACCATATCCTCTGTCACTCATTTGTGAGACACTCAGCAGGTGAAATTTCAGATTGTCAATCAAATTCACATTTTCAAACTTGAGTTTACCAGCCAGAACCGACCCAGACCCTAAGACCTTTCCCTTTGAGTTATTACCAAAAGATATATCACCCCCCATGAGCCACGAAGTCCTTGAGAAGGGCTCTACATCCTGTCATATGCCTGGAACCTCCACTATCTACATACCATAAGCTATCAAGGCAAGTAGAGGGTCCCTGCACATCAAGTAAATAGATCAGTTAAGATTGGTCTCTAAAGCCAAAATGGCTTTGGATGGGGTCATAGATGGTCCAGTCTCAAGTCTAGGACAATGGTCAGTGGTTTTGAAATTTTCTTGTAACATCTGCTCTTGACCATTACCTATCAGATGATTGTATCCATAAGGGTGCCTATTTACTCTTTGCTTTGAATGCTTTTTGTAGCCTTCATAAGCACGAGGAACCTTTTTATAAGTAGGTTGGCCATGCCCTCTTGGAAATGAGTTTAAAGGTGGAGCATCTGTCACTTGCACCTCTCTTTGAACAGAGGTTTTGGTTAAGGCTTTTGTAACAGATGTTTCAATTGGTTCAAAACTCTGCTTGGATTTATTTACAACAGAACTTGAACTTTCTCTTTCAAGTGTTTTTACCTTGATCTCTTTTACCTTTTGTTCATAGTTTTTGAGATAGGCACATTGTTGAGTTGAGTGATTTGTTTGCTGCAGATGGTTCATTTTGAAGAGTTTTTGATAACACAAGTTTTGTTAATGTCATAGGCTTTTAAAAGAAAACAATCTGCAGCCACATGATTTCTTTTTTCACAAAATTCACAAAACAAGTTTTTAATCTTTACTCTTCTTTTCCTATCAGACTTTTTCTCAGCAGTGGTTGTAGCCTCTGCTGGCACATCTTTGATAGGGATCACCAGTGCTTTTGGGGCTTTAATACCATCAGTGGTTGTGAAGTCCATTGGCTTAAAGTTCTCTAAGATATCACATTCATCTGACCAGGTTTGTTTAAACTGATATTTTTCAATTTCTTTATCTTGTTGAAACCTCTGGTTTTTCCAAAACAATTTTGTTTCCAACTTTATAAGTGATTTTTATCTCTTCACCTGCCAAATTTGTAGGGAAAACTTCAACCAACCCAGAATCAATTTCAGCAACATTTTTCTCATTTTGGTCATAGGCTCTAAAACCTACACCAAACTTGATGTTGCTCTTGATCTGAGCATCAAGCATAATTTCATAACCTTTACAGGACCCAACCCATTTTTCACAAGTGATTTGGGTATCTTCTAACTCCTTTTTACAAACTTGGTATTTTTCTACCGTAGTTTGGAGTTGGTCCTTGGTTATGCTTGATTCATGTCTTAGGCTACTCATTTCAGAATCTTTTTCACTTAACTTTGATTTTAACTCTTTAATCAGTTTTTCAAAAATAAGTTCATCTTCTAAAATTTTATTTCTCAGGTTTTCATTCACCTTTTTGATGTTTGCAAAAGCAATGATGCATTTGTCAGAACATAGATCTTTAAGGATCTGAGGTGATACCTTTGTAGCAGCCATAAGAGCACAGTCACACTCATCTTCACACACATCAATGTTCCATGGGTCAGTAGGAGAGTTCTTTTCCTTATCAGCAGCATTTTCTCTTTCTTCACTTGAAACCACTGTTTCATCACAAACTTGAACTTCATCAAATTTTGACACTATCTCCACAGATTCAACCCTTCAGCAATTGTCTCTAAGGCCATTAAACGAAATTCTTGTTCAACATCATTTTTGGCCATTAAAGCAAAGTTTTCATCAGTCAAATCCTCAGGCAAACTGCTCCAGTCAACATAACTTTGTGTGAAAAAGCTTTGTTGACCAACCTCTGCTTGACTAGCAGTGGTTTGAGCTGGTTGTGTAACAATGGTGGCTTGTTGTACAAGCACTTGAGGATGTGATGGTGCCTGAACATATGGAATTTGTGGAGCAGTGGATTGAACATAATGCACTAGAACAGTGGTAGCAGGGTGTGCAAAATGGGCAGTGTTTTGAACTTGTTGAGTAGGGGCATATTAGGAATAATGAGCAGTGTATTGTGTGTGCTGAGGTCTAGGGCCAGGATGTGTCACTATTGGTCCAGAACTTTGAGACCTGCATTCTCTGGCAAAGTGTCCTAGCCTATGACACTTATAACACTTGATTTTTGATTTATCCAGCCCAACCTTCAACCCCCCATGCAAACCTGGGAATTTTCTACCAGTTCTCTTGTAAAACTTACTAGCCCTAACACTCAATAAGGCCAGTTGGTGCGAAATATCCACTTCTTCAAGATCAGAAGGTTCAATGTGTTGCAAATCATTCAGCTCAAAGGATAGATTGTCAGAAGTTTGGCTTTCTACACTAGCAGCAAAAGCATAGTTGGGTGCATATGTTTCAGATCCAAAGTTCCCACCAGATGTAATATCTATATAGTGATCATAACTTTGGTCCTTACTACTGCCAGAGCCCTCTTCTTGGCCAAAAAGAGCTGTATTACCCAATGAGTAATCATCAATCATTTTGCCAGAATCTTGCAACTTCTTTTTCTAGTTTAACTCTCTCTCATAAGTGAGGAGTATCTCATGAAGTTGTGTCAACGACATTTCTTTAAACCCAACAGATTTTCACCTTACATAAGCTACCGTCTCCCACTTATCTGGTAACGATCTAAGGAAACGACTATTGACAGTCGAATTACGAAAAACCACGTTAACCAGTCTAAGTTCACTGTGAGACAGCTGTAACGTTCAAATTGTTGTGTTAGAGACTCTCCTTTCAAGTGACAAAACGTTTCATACTGCTGATTTAGAACTTCTCTATACTTTCTATCACATCCTCAGTCCCACCGAATTGCTCCTTACGTGCATCCCATAACTCCTTTGCACTATTGCAATGGAGTAGAC
The DNA here is from genome assembly GCA_947069175.1 of Scalesia atractyloides. Classification (NCBI taxonomy): domain Eukaryota; kingdom Viridiplantae; phylum Streptophyta; class Magnoliopsida; order Asterales; family Asteraceae; genus Scalesia; species Scalesia atractyloides. The sequence continues at coordinate 38,423,789 of CAMTDV010000015.1, forward strand.
CAGCATAAATTTCATTGGGTAAGGCCGGAGCAACTATGCTAAATGCCTTAGCATCCAATTCAATTTTCTGGAAATCCTGCTCTGAAACGTTTTCAGGATTTTTTGGCACTTGTTTGGTTGGATCTTCTGTGCAACCATTGGAACGTGAGGTCCACAAGCAACAGATCTCCAGCAACCGGTGTTTTGCTGGGCAAGGATGTGACCCATCCGTCGTTGCCAAATGAAATATTCATTTCTTTTGAGCATCGGCGGTTTGAACAAGGATCCAGAATTGGCATCCTGTGTGTCTTGAGACATTTTCAGTTGATTTTTTTTTCAGATTTTGTTTTTAAAAACTTTGAACGTAGTAAAAACTCTGAATATAAAAAAACAACCAAACTGATTAGCAAGAGAGCTGATCTGTTCAAACCAAATCGATTGTTAGATCGAATTTGATGAATCAAGCTCTGATACCAATTATTAGGATCTGAGTTTGAATTACTTGTAGTTTTTGTTTCAAAAATGGAAAATGATTGGATTAAAAGAGATTTGCAGCGGAATAAGATGGAAAACTTTTAATACAAGCAATGGTCGTTTGTTTTCATCATCATGCTTTCAAGTTAATTAACTTGCATGTGATTCACAAACTCCCCCTCGCCTTTGCAATTACAGTTTGGTAATGAGAAAATGCAGAGAAGATGATATGTGAAAGTTGATCTTTTAAGAGACAAGTTTAAAGGTTAGAAGAGTTGCATATTTATACTAATTATCTAACCTCTGAGCATCTTTGATGACGCCAGGGTTGATAGTGACAGGAAACAATATGTAACTAACTCTAAACACTGTTAATACTAAACTATCAGTGTTTGGCACTGTTACATTGATTAACTAAGCTAATGACTAAACTCTAATTCCTATCCTCTGTCCTTGTCAACTCTGGCAGACCTTGAAGCGTTGTGAAGGCAGATGATAGGATGAGCAGTCTTTATGGAATGCAGTGTAAGTGCATCAGAGGATGTAACCTCTGATAGTTGAACCAAAGCTCGGATAGTTTTATTTGGCTTTATATCATCTGTTCCTTTCATAGGGTTCAATCCCAACAAGCAAACTAATCTAAATCGGGTCAAAATCAAAAGTCAAAGAGGAAGTAAAACTTCATGACTTTCGGTTGCGAACCGAACCTAAGACTAGAATTGACGAGCCGAACATGTATACACATGTTCTATTAGTTATTAACAAGTTATTAAATTGTCAAAACATGTTTTATATCATCTACATTATCATATTTGAATTATTTACAAAACTGACCCGTTTAACTTTTTAAAGCTTCAACTTTGACCCGTCAATTGGTCTAGTAAACGTGATATTTAGGAGGTGCCCTTTAAAGGGATTAACACCTACCTAATTACGATTACTTAATCGACTTAACCGAAAGTCAAAGCGTTTATCGAAAACGCTTGACTTTTGGCTACAAAAGCCTACAAAACAAAAAGAGCAGAGATGGAACACTAACAAGTGGTCCAAGAGAAATTTAGAACTCAAAGGGATGCTCCTAGATGTCCAAGAACTTCCAATAGTGTAATAGAGAGGAGAATGATAGAATAAGCAAAGAAAGAGTGGAGGAACACTCCAATTTATAGTTGGAGCTGAAGTTTTAGAATCAAGCAGGTGTTTGAGGTGTCTAGAGATCACTCCAGGTGTCCCATGAGGTGTCCAATACCAGAATTTGTTTCTAATTAGAGGTGCCATTGTGGTTTGTGTCGGGAACAAGGAAGAAGACTAGCAGCTGGAGCAAACATTCTGCCAGAACCATGCCGTCGCGCTACGCGACGTCCACCCCCTTCAGGCGTTGCGTGGCGCGGCACCCCGCTTCATCTTTTAAAATTGACAACTTCAGTCCCTGCACCTCCAAACTCCCTTATACTTTCATTTTAGGAACTTTTAACCCCTCAAGCCAGTATTAGGCATACAGGGTGTATAATCGAACATCAATATGCTCCGGTTTCGTTAAAAGGTCATTCAGAGGTATGAATTAACTTGGTTAATGCTTTTAACCCTTCAAATCACAACTTCTTAATAAATCACAAATGGTTTTGTTCGTCCAACAAGTGGCTCGTTGAGAGAATACGAACACCGTATAAGGTCACTCAGAGGCTAAGTTTAAGCATGTTGACACTTTTAGTCCTTCTAAGTCAACGTTTGACATTATAAGGATCCTGGACACGTGTCAATACTTTATTGGACACATTTTACGAGGTGTTACATCCTCACCCCCTTAAAAGAAATCTCGACCTCAAGATTTTATTCAAAAAGATGGGGGTACTTCTGTCGCATATTGGACTTGACCTCCCATGTATACTTGGGGCCTCGACGGGCATCCCATTTAACCTTTACAATAGGTATATATCACTTGCGGAGCTTCTTAACCTGTCGATCCCAGATCAAAATTGGTTTCTCAACAAACCTTAGGTTTTCATCGATTTGCACATCTTGATGTGACATTACTAGCGACTCATTGGCTAGACATTTCTTTAAATTACAGATGTGGAACACATCGTGAATTCCACTAAGCTCCTCGGGTAATTTAAGCTTATAAGCCACTGACCCGACATATTCGATTATCTCGAATGGTCCTATATCTTGGGCTCAACTTGCTCTTCCTTCCGAAACGCATCACACCTTTCCACGGTGACACTTTCAACAAAACCTTGTCCCCTACTTGGAACTGAAGAGGTTTACGCCTCTTATCAGCATAACTCTTTTGTCTATCACGGGCAGCTTTGAGATGATCACAGATTTGAATTATCTTATCATGGTCTCCAGGACAATCTCAGGTCCTGAGAGTTGTGCCTTCCCAAATTTAGCCCAACAAACAACCGTTCTACACTTTATCCCATACAAGGCTTCAAATGGAGCGGCCTTGATGCTAGTATGATAGCTTTTGTTGTAGGAGAATTCTATCAGGGGTAAGTGGTTATCCCAACTTCCACCTAAATCAATCACACATGCCCTAAGCATGCCTTCTAAGGTTTGGATGGTATGCTCACTCTGTCCATCTGTTTGAGGATGGTAAGCCGTACTGAAATTTAACCTTGTGCCCAATGATTGCTGGAAGATTTTCCAAAAATGAGAAGTGTATGTTGTATTCCTATCGGACACAATAAATACGCGCACTCCATGCAGGGACACAATCTTGTCCACGTACAGTTTTGCCAACTTATCGGAGCTATGCGTCTCCTTTATGGGCAATGAATGTGCTGACTTAGTCAGTCTATCAACAATGACCCATATTGTGTCATTTCCACTTTTTGTTTTAGGTAACATGGTAATAAAATCCATAGTTTCCATTTCCCACTTCTATGTGGGAATTTCCAATCGTTGTAGAAGTCCTAATGGCTTTTGATGTTCAGCCTTAACTTGTGAACACGTCAGACACTTAGCTACATGTGTGGCTATAGATTTCTTCAAACCAATCCACCAATAATTTGCTTTTACATCCTAATACATCTTGTAACCTCCAGGGTGAACAAAGTATTTAGAATTATGCGCTTCCTGGAGGATTAGAACCCTAAATCCTCCATAGACTGGAACCTAGATCCGTCCATTAAATCTACGGATTCAATCCTTTCCAGGTGTCAACTGATCAACAGTTCCACCTAATCCTTCACTTGAATGGTTTGCCTCTAACATGGCTTGTTTTTGCGCATTTAACAGCTTCTCATTCAAGCTGTTTTTGAGCTCAATGCTCTTGGCGTTAATCCGTATTGGTTTAACTCTTTTCTTGCGACTTAAGGCGTCAGCAATGACATTAGCCTTGTCAGGATGGTAGCGAAATTTGCAATCATAATCATTTAGCGTTTCTATCCAACAGCGTTGTGTCATATTCAAATCCTTATGATTGAATAGATATTAGAGACTCTTGTGATCAGTGTAGATAATAAACTTTGTTCCATATAGGTAATGTCTCCATCATTTTAGTGCAAATACAACAACACCCAGTTCCAAATCATGGGTGGTGTAATTCTTTCATGCACCTTTAGTTGTCGCGATGCGTAGGCAATCACTTTGCCTCTTTACATAAGCACACAAACCATGCCAGTATGCGAAGCATCACAGTAGACAATGAAATCCTCAATGCCTTTCGACAGAGTTAGTACAGGAGCATTGCTCAACTTATGTTTAAGAATCTAAAAGGATTCCTGCTGTTTTGGACCCCAGTCAAATTTGACATTCTTACGGGTCAAGGTAGTCAGAGGAGTGGCTATCCTCGGAAAGTTCTCAACGAACCTCCTATAGTAACCAGCCAATCCTAGGAAGCTACGGATTTCTGACGGAGTTTTGGGTGCTTCCCAATTCATGATGGCCTCAATGTTGGTGGGATCCACTTGGATACCACGCTCACTAACCACATGTCCAAGAAATTAGACTTCTCGAAACCAAAACTCAAATTTAGAAAACTTAGCATAGAGCTTCTCTTGTCTAAGAAGTTCTAGGATGCACCGAAGATGTTTCTCATGACCAGATTGATTAGGAGAATAGATAAATATGTCATCTATGAAGACAATGACAAACTTATATAAATATGGCTTGCAGACCCTATTCATGAGATCAATGAATGCTGCTGGTGTATTAGTGAGCCCAAAAGACATCACTAAGAATTCGAAATGACCATACCTGGGCCTTAAGGCAGTCTTTGGAACATCTTCACTTCTGACCTTCAGCTGGTGATATCCTGACCTTAAGTCAATCTTTGAAAAGAAACTTGTTCCTTGGAATTGATCGAACAAGTCATCGATCCTGGGCAAAGGATAATGGTTCTTGATCGTTATCTTGTTTAACTTGCGGTAGTCAATGCACATTCGCATTGAACCGTCTTTTTTTTGACAAATAAGATAGAAGCTCCCCAAGGTGATGAGCTAGGTTGTATAAAGCCTTTCTCCAAAAGCTCATCTAGTTGAGTCCTTAATTCCTTCATTTCCGTAGGTGCCCATATGGAGCTCTTTCAACTAGTGCAACTCCTGGTAGGATGTCAATCCTAAACTCCACTTGCCTATCCAGAGGTAAACTGGGTAATTCTTCAGGGAACACATCTGAATATTCTGAGATAACTGGCAGGTCTTCAATTTTGGGCTTTGGTTAGTCCAACGCCACTTATTCCATGTAAATGACACAACCCTTTTTCAGACACTTGGACGCCTTAAGTAGTGACACTTGGTCACGTAATCCATAATGTAAATCTCCATGAATGGTGATAGTTTCACCAGATGGGGTTTTAACTTCGATGAGTTTCTTGTCACACGCGATACGAGATTGCTTAACTGACAACAAATCCATACCTAAAACTACATCGAACCCTACCAATTTCATTGGTGGGAGGGAGAAAGGAATGGAATGATTCTTAATGGATATAGAACATCCATCAAGAATGGAAGAAGCGGTTTCTATGGTTCTGTCGGCAAGTTCTACCTCATAGGTTATGTCTAGATTTCTTATGGGTAAGTTTAAAAGTTTACTAACTTATGGTCCACGAAAGACTTATCTGCGCCCGAATAAAAAAGTACTCTAGCAAAGACATCTTTGATTAGGAACGTACCCGTTATGACGTTGTTGTCATTTACGGCCTACCTAGCATTCATTTGGAAGGCACGGGTGCTCCCTTTCTTAGCCTCCTCAGCTTCTTAGCATTCTTAGGGCAGTTTGCCTTGATGTGCCCCTTTTCATTGCAGCCATAGCAGACTGCGTCCTTCAATTTTTGCATTCAAGGGTCTTATGCCCCTTCCTTTTGCAAATACCACATGGTTTAGCCTGTGGGTCTGAGTTACACTGCCCCCCAGTGTCTTCGGTTACAGGTCTTACAAATGGGTTTTTCACCCGACCTGTCTTGGTTCTTCTTCAACCCAAACTTCCCCTTTTTCTTATACATCTGGGAGTTATCATCCTCCCGCTTTGTTTTGCCATCGGTCTCTTCCTGACAGATCTCTGCCTTACTAAATCCAGTGTGAGGGAGAGGGATGGGTCCACAGCTGACCTATAGGTACTAGGCTGAGCAGCCTTGACCATACCCTTGATTTTTGTGGCTAACCCATTAATGAAACACAAAATGCGTTTGGGTTCTGGGGAAATTAGGTAACGTACTAACCTGGATAGACAGTTGTAGTCGGATACATACTCCCGACAATCTAAGTTCCTCATGGTGAGAGTTGGAAATTCCGACTCTATCTTCTCCAACTCGTGTGGAGGGCAGTACATCTCCATGATTAGGTCCACAAACTTGGACCATCCCATATTATACAGGGTTACCTTCCCTGTTGACTAAACCATGGCCTTCAACCATGTTAGGGCATCGCCTTTAAACAATTGTGAGACAAACTTTACAACATCTTTTTCAGCACAACCGCTGATATCTACCACTGTTTCCATCTCGTTGAGACACCTCATGGCATCGATTGCTCTTTTCTCCCTGTTGAAATCACAAAACTTACAGGAGACGAAGTACTTATCGGTGCATCCATCTTTTAAAGAACGTGACCTCTCATGAAATTCCAGTTTTCTTAGTTCAATCCTTGCATTCGAGGAATGAACAAAACTCTCTTTTCGATATGAATGGGGTTTAGTCTGGGACCTGGAGCGAGTAGCTCTCGATTCCCTTAATTTTTCTATGGCCTTGCCAACTGCTGCATCTATGCGAGCTTGGATGTCATCATTATTGATGACTATGTTTGCAGCGTCGTCATTAATATTATCGCGGCGACTATTGTGGACTTCATCAGATCAAGCCATGTAGTAAGCTTGGTACTATACACCATAATAGTTATACATTAGCCATGCTATCATCAAACCATATAGGCTTATAAAAATTTGTATATATAAATCCTTCGCCTTGTGGACTAGTGGGCACAATGCCACAACTACCAGGCTTGAACATTTCAATGAATGTTATATAGAATGTAATTGACCTAGGTCTCCAAACGACCATCAAAGGCAACTGAATTTGGACTAGTCCTTCAGTTATTTGGACAGTAGATCATAAAGTAACAACTGTCATTGTAAAAAAGATAATATATACATTAAAAATAAGGCACAAAGGCCTATCTTGAGGGATATAAAAATGTGGCACAAAGGCCTATCACAGAGGACATGTAAATATAGCACGAAGTCTAGTCATAAAGACATTTAGATGTAGCACAAATGGCTTGTCACAAAAGGACATTAAACATCTAAGTCGCAATCTCAGTTGACCAAGAGGCTTTAAGGCTTGAACATAGTTCACCACCTTTGGACAGGGAGTCATAAGACTACAACTGCCATTGTCTTATTTGGCGATATGGCCCATAGGTAATCAATTAACATCCCATAAGATGTTAAGATATGTAATCATCCCATTGATGATATTAGTCAGTGACAGCTGTGAAAAATCCGGTAAACTTTGACCGATACAATTCCATGGTAACTGGACGTGATAGGTATATCATGATATTTATTGTGATTGTGTGTGATGATACGAGTTCTGGAACATGTGACACCGACTATAATGGGAGTATATGCACAGTAATTACCAAAAACATTACATTGACGCTATGCGTCACTTACATGGAAAGACAAAGTCGTAAATGAATTGACGACTCTGGGAATACGTATTAGTAAACATGCATGGCTTGTGTGCTATGCTAAACGATATCTCTTACGTCTTAGAGGAATCCGAGAGCACGTCATGGTTAACATGACACTATTAAGGACCAACAATTTGGGGCTGGTGTCTTAGCCTTTAACAACGTGTTAAACAGGGACTTGACGTTAACAGCGCATTAAACATTCGATCATGATTATTAGGCCAATGGTAGGGACCTTTAAGATTCTGAGTTCACGAAACATCTTAGTTACGAGCCATAGACTATGACATAAGATTAGAAACAAATCGGAGCTCGGGCACGCAAAACGAGGCAGTCCCGGTTAGGGAACGCCTTTGCGTTAGGAGCAATGAAAGACAAACCAAATATGCAAGGAACGACGAATTAAGCCTAAAAACACTTAAACTAACCTAAAACGAGGCTTTATGATTAAAACATAAACGGGCTCGGGTTTCGAGACGGTTATGCTCGATTTTTAAAACCAAACAATAAATCACCAAAATTTACATGAACACTAAGGAACATATGGAAGAGGTTCTGGGAAGGTTTGGAGTCTGTTAGTTGGGTTTTGATACGGATTAAAAATTCACGTTTTAATGAGTTTTCGGTAGCCGGAAACGCACTGAAACCAAATCGAAAAAATCCCAAATTTTTACAGGGAGTTTCTGGACATGTAAGGAAGTTCCTGGAATATTTTGGGAATTTTTGGACATCGGATGATAAACAAAGTGAATTATTCGGGTAAATACTTTTTTACAAATGATTTATTTGAGAAGTTAAAATAGCTTTATAAATTCCCAAAATATTTTTTCTTGAATCTATATATTTTTACAGACTTTCATAAAAATTTCCAGAATTTTATGAACTATGTAGATTAAATGGGATTTTTCTACCTTTAAAACGCTTATTTTAACTAAATTCGGCAGTTTACCGGACAACGAACCTGCTGAAACTGGGAACGGACCAAAACCTATTCTGACTATAATTGGAACACCAGGAGTATTTTGGGAGGCTCCAGGATAAGCGGAACACTCTGGGTGTGTCCACCACCGTTCGGGAAGATCCCCGGTGACGAAAACGGAAACTCATATTCGGGGGACCTAGAGCCTCCAAACGTCCGGATTTCCTTAATAAATACTTAATCTATTCTAAATAACAATGTATTGGCACTGTCTAAATCTTAGTGCCGTTATCCGAACACATAAAACAGCCGACTTTGGCTGGCACGCGAACCGGTGCCTAGGAGCCAAACATGAAAATAATCATACCCTAACATCCATCACCACACCAGGATACTACATGTACAACATGGACTGAAAATACTCACTCGGACCCAAGTTATAGGCATTTTTGACCTAGCGACTGATAGTAGTAATTACTTGCATGATTGCTATTAAAGCCGAACAAGCTTACATATACTCCTATTGCTACCTGTGATGCTACTATCCTGTGCCTTTCACTTCCCCACTTTTAAATTGTTTTACTGTTTTCTGGGGACTTGCATGTTAAAAACTGTGTTGATTACACCAAATTGGGAGTGTGTTTCACTCCCCCACTTTAAAACTGTTTTACCGTTTTCTCGGGTGATTTGCATGTTACAAACTGTGATAACTGCACCAACTGTGATGATGTGAATTATCTAACACACGAACACCCTCCCCACTACAAGTGATTAACGTAAGCCGTGGACAGTGGATAGTACTATTGGTTTGACAAACCCAGGCTGCACCCGACAGGATGTTAGCAACAAGGTCTGCACGAGTCCTAAACTCGGTTATGTTGTTAGGCATAACTACATTGGGGCGTTGAACTGCACGTGACGCAGTTGGTGGGCCGGGAGTGTCTGGGTGACACGGTCCGGTGGGCGGCAGTGTCTATGATGGCACGGCCCTAGGCAAAGACAGTCAAGGTTTCACTTGTGTTCTCGTGTAATTCCATCTGTGACTATGACCAGTGCAATTAAACTTGTTAACACATATTGTAACACAACAACTAAACCGGTGGAACTCACCAGCAGCATTTAGCTGACCCTTTTTAAAACTAACATGCATTTCAGGTAACTTGAGACTGGTGTGATCCGTGTATGTTGTTCAAGACATGTTTATAGGTGAATCCTGATATAGACGCATGCAGCTTAGAAGACTTATGTGGTTTATGGGAACACGCAGTTGTAACATACATGTAGTATGTAATCAACATGTTGTAAGTAATAAAATGTAGTGTCTTTATAAACAATGTGCTTGTTGCAGAGGTGTCTGTTGCATCCCGTATTTTTTTCTTCCGCTGCAAGTTGGGGTGTGACAAGTCATGATTCTAATGATCATATAGACTATGAGGCTTTTGTATAACTCACCACCTTGGACAGGGGACCCTAAGGTCACAACTGTCATCACCTTATCTAACAATATAGCCCGTAGGCAAGACATCACTAATGGATGTTAAATCATAGCCCGTAGGCATTACATCACTAATGGATGTTTATGTATAATCATCATATTGATGATATTAGCCGAGATCAAATTGATCACATAGGTTATAGGGGCTTTGACATAGTCCATCACCTAGATGGTTAATGTGGTTCCTCAAGTCACAATGCCAAGAGTATTAACATTACTTGAATGTTAACACAAAATTATCTTAATGGCCGATAATATTCTCGGTCGCACTGACCAATATGACTTGGAGGCCTTAACATAGTTCACCACCTCTGGATAAAAGGGATATTTTTCCTTAACTATCATGATAGAAGGGTTATTCATGCTTAACTATCATTTAAAGTTGCCAAACAATATGAGGTATGCCAATTGGCTTATCAAAACCATTAAGAGGATCTTTTGGAATTATATAGCGGATCAATAAAATTCGAATAAAAATCCAGACGATCGTTTGAACAAAGGATGTAATTAATACATATACAAATAATTCCAAAATTTTCATTAGAATTAATAGAAATTACAATAATTTCCTTAAACGGGACTTTGAAATAAATAAACTAATTGTTCTCTCGCAGGGACTTAAAAGAAAACATGTCCACGCAGGGACTAAAAGAGGTAACATGTCCACGCATGGACTTTTGAAATTTAAAATACAAAATAAACTAAATTTCTAATCATCCATCTTTCCTTTCACCAGCTTAGTGAGCTTTCTGAAAAACTTGTTCGTCTTCTTTTCAGTTTTCTCAGCCTGTCGCGTCATTTCTTGCATCCGTTCCAGGGCCTGGTTAAAGGCCTCAAGTTATGGCGGAGGTTGAGGTTGTGGTGGAGGCACAACGGGATATTGGTACCCATAATTGGGATATCCAGTAGCTGGATGAACAAGAGGAAAAGGGGATGAGTAAAGTGCATTATGCACGACCGCTTTCACATAAGCCTGATAGCTTGGGTTATCAAAACCCGATGGTGGTGGTTGAATAACTGGTGGTGGTATTGGGTCCAACACGTGTACAGTGTTTGAGGGTCCACCCATTTGTGGATCCTCAGGGATAGTTGGGTAGGTTTGAGGCAATGGCGACAATGAGGCTGACCGTTGACCCGCACACACATACATACGTGTGCCCCGTCTTCTCCTTGACGGTTCTCGGGTGGGGGTGGAGGTTGCTCCATCGCTTCCATTTGAACGTCTTTTTTTGAAGGTGGCGGAGGCAGAGTTGGAGAATGATAGGTAGGTGTGAAGTAAAAATCAAATTTATTCCAATATTGGTCCCATTCGTTGGGACCTTGATATGGCGACCCCGCATAGGAGTTAGAGCCGCTTGAAATTTCTATGGGGTGCCCAAGTGACCCCGTTGGTGGCATCTCCGGATCGGAGTCTTTGTCCATTGCATATGGATGATCCAACTAATTCTGATCAATTAGAGGCGTGTTGAAGTAAAGGTTTGGATCAAACTCCGCATGGTAAGAATGAGAATGAGAGTGATGGAATTGATAGGATTAATGGGATTGGTGTGAGTGACAAGAGGGGTAGGAATGGTGGGAATGGTGAGAATTATAGGAGTTGGGAGGAGAGTATTCGTGTGAGATAGAATGACTCATGGGGTTAAAAGAAGAAGAAGAATCTCACATATCGTCATACGAGTTTAAGCCATGCGAAGATATCTGCCTGGATGGTCCTCCTCTCATGGGACCTTTGCCTTTACCGCTTTGTCATCTGATTCTGGGTGGCATGTTTCTTGCTTCAAAAACAAGTCAATAAAACAATAATAATAACTTAATAATGAAGTGAGTAATCCTAAGTCAATGCCTAGACTCGGAAGTCTAAGGAATGTGCTATTGTGTTGTTTGAGATCAAACAAAAAAGACTAGTGTTGAATTCCCTCAAACGTTGGCTCTGATACCAACCTGTCACACCCCGATTTTCCACATAGATCCCGGTGGGCCCGATGGGGAGTATCGTGACGTAAGTTGATATCATCATAGACAAACAACACAGAATAGCAAAGCGGGAGTCTTAGAGTAAAATTACTATTACAAACATAAATTTCAAAGTTCAAATACTATATACAAACGTTTGTAATAAGATCCACATGCGGATCGTAAAATATACAAAAAGGAGTTCAACAGACTATACGCAGATCTAAGGACTTGCAAGATCCCTCTGATATCAGTACCAAGCAGCTTCAAGCCTATTTCCGTATTGTACCTGTAACTTAGTCTTTTGAAAATACGCCGGTTTTCACTGGTAAATACAATTAACTGACTCGTTTTGAAAACATTTCAAAAATTGATTTAGATGCACAAGGCACAAAAATCTTTTGTAACTTGGGAAAGTTATGCTTATAACCTTGTATACAGATTTACATGTTTGTCAATACATATAGGGCCCAGTATAGAAATCGAGACATGATTAATCGACACACCACTTATGAACCCACAAAGGAGTTATCCCCAACTTATGGGTAAATTATTCAGCATTCGCGCCTGTCAGGTGTATGCCTACACCCCGTGCTTTAAGGCGTGGCCATTAGTAACCTTAATGAGCCGAGTATATCTAGGACACGGTCGCGTTAACCTCCAAGGTTTAAGTTATCAAACAAAAACCGACCAAAACAGGTTATACGGATTTACTTGCTACAATCCGGCATTCGATTGATCCCATACCCGACCAAGAGGTAATAATTTACCGTAACCCAAACCCATATAGGGAAAATAAGTTAAAAGTATTTACCTAAGCAAATTCTTGATTTAAGTGCAAGATTAAATAACTTATCCGTATTCAAATTTAAATAAGCATATGTAGCATTTACTGGGAGGCTTTAGTCTAGAATGATGGTATATGTAACACCTCAAATCGCGTAATGTAACAACCCGCGGCGGAAACACTTGGAGAGTCACGTTACAAATTGTTTCACAACACATGGTACTTAATGTTTTGTTTTATTGAATATCGAATTACACTATCTTGGAATAACAGAAATGGAAATACAATCAAATTGTCTTTCAAATTTTAGAGTCACTAAGGCCCGCGTGCATCCTATGTGTAGTGTACAACCAAACCATCAAGCAATGGATCCTGAAACATATGTGAAAAATAGGTACGTCAGCATAAAAATTCCTATGAGTGACATAGGTTTTGTAATAATGATTCATGGCTTTGAATAATTTAAAGAAAAGTTTAACTAATACAAAAGTAGCCATGACCGGTTATAGAAGTGTTTCTTTTATGTAATCATATGAAAATCAAATGATATAAAAGAAATGATGCAACGTTAACTTAATAACGAAAATATGTTATGTCTTGTGTAAAAGTCATGTCTAGTATAAAAGATGACGTGTCTTGTATTTTGTTTGAAGTGATTACGATAACGCTACGATATATAATATAACAAAAGCACTTATATATAGGAAATACCAATAGCGTATCCACCATGCTTTTATCATATTACACACATCTCGTTATTTAAATCACTCACCATAAACCAACAAATGAATGTGTCTTGTATAAACCAATGTAATGTCTAGTATAAACCAATGTCCTTGTATAACCAAAATGTCCTGTATAAAACAATGTCTTTTAATAAACAAAGGTTTGTTTAAATCAAAAGTTATGTCTTATAAACCATCGCTTTTATTGTAAAAATATATATTAGGATTGTTGGCAAATACATTCAAGCCTTGTTGACAGTCGCATAAACACTTATAAGGACAAAGATTTATCAAATATTCATCGGATTCTGTCATTCCCAATAGATACTTCCAAACAACTAGAAAGCGGGGATGGGATGTCAAATCTATGGTACCATAACATACTACCGATCAGCGAGATTAATGTTAATGAATGTATCATTGTCTAGTTTAACGCACCAAAATGTTTAAAGAAATGTAAGCATGTCATGAAAATGTTTTGAAACCATGTGCTAGATATACTAAGTCAATATACCAAGTAAAATATCTTTGAAACCAATTATTGAGTATGTTAAGTCAATATACCATATAAAATGTCTTTGAAACCATGTGTAGGTATACTAAGTCAATATACCATGTAAAATATCTTTGAAACCATGTGTAGGTATACTAAGTCAATATACCATGTAAAATGTCTTTGAAACCATATGTAGGTATACTAAGTCAATATACCATGTAAAATGCCTTTGAAACCATGTGTAGGTATACTAAGTCAATATACCATGTAAAATGTCTTTGAAACCATGTGCAATATGTACTAGATAAACAAACCATGTATAATATCATGAAAACAAGAAAGTAGTGATAGGCACATATGAATCACTCTAAAACATTTGAAAAACATATAAGAGGGGACCATTTTGTACTCACTTGGGATTGCAAGAATGTCCTTGTTCAAGAAGATAAACAAAGCTCAAGAGTCCGAGGATTCAAGTGTGTCCTAATATCAGATAACTGTGTTAATATCGAGACTTTAATCGGAGGATTTGGATAGAATGAAGTCTTATAAACCTCAGGTAGGTTATTCCCTATACAACTATGGTCACAAATATGTGTTTGGTCGGACCCTAAGATCGACTAAACGGGTCGGATTCGAAAGTCAAAGCGGTGGTCAAGACCGCTCGACTTACGACCCTAAATATAGCACTAAACTAGAAGTGACGAGTTAGACATGTCCAAACATGTCTAACTAAGTTGCAAAACTGATTTGGTATCAAAACTTAGTGTTTTGATACCCGAAAATAGTTTCGTCGTAAAATGCCCAAAACGTGCATTTTTGACCGAAACATTGACTCGTCACTTCGACTAGTAAATGTGGTAATCAGAAGGTGCAATCGCAAGGGTTTATAACCTTCGTGAATACGATTACGTTGCAGAGTTCAATTGAACTTTGACTTGGTAAAAAATGGTCAGAACCGAGTTTCGAACAGAAACTCAAACTGTTTGACTTTTTGCTCAAAATAGCCAAAATAAATGAACAAGACTAGATGTGAGCTTTTTTGGTGTTGAAAAACACTTAAGAGCTCAGTAGGAGGCTTCCAATCAGCTGGAAAACCTTGATCACCTATTTATAGTGATCTTGGAGCTCCCAAATCATGACAAGTTCCCCATGAGGTGTTAGAGGATTGATTGGAAAACCTTGATCACCTATTTATAGTGATCTTGGAGCTCCCAAATCATGACAAGTGCCCCATGAGGTGTTAGAGGATTGATTAGTGTCCTCCCATGTGTCTAAAGCAAGTGATAGGTGGCAAAATTCGCGAATTGGTAGCCAAGGAAGTGAGCAGGAAGCTGCCAGGTGCATTCTGCTGTATTGGCTCCTGGATACAGACCTCATCCATATATGGATACGGTCCGCATCCACCTTCTGGGGGCCAAAGTTTTCTTTTTGGCATATTTGGTCCCTGGACTTGTATTGTCGTGTTTTGTCGCTTTTAACAATCATTAACCTAATTTTTAGGCTTTATAAGGATTTTAAGGAATAGGGGACTTGAAATATGCCCAGAAATGTCGTGGATGTCAGTTTATTCGGTTGTACGGTTGCGTTTTTCGCTTAATTACGACGAACGCTTTTACCAATGCGAAAACGATCGAAATTTCGCAACGATTGATATTTTTGCATTCTTATCAATAAAATGCAAGATTTTATTGATTTCAAAAATTTTTGGATGTCTAAATGTGGTTCGTATTCAAAAATATGATAGTCGGCAGACTTCAAAACTTATTTCTAAGTTATGTAAAAGGGTATTTAGGGTATCTTTAGCTTATGTCCTTGTTCTGGAGTGTACATAACATTAAACTAGTTACATTTATGTTGCAGTTTGCGATTTCACTTCTAGAAGTGGTATGAAAGATCGAGATTGAACAACGATTGAATACGTGAAATGTCACAATCTCCCCTCCTTTAGGAATTTCGTCCCGAAATTTATCCATAGGTGTCTGTTTGCATCAATCTAGAATATATTAGTTGGAGACCTTTTTTTGTGAGTTTATGTCAAGCAATTGTCTTGTATGGAATCTAGGGTTTTTATCCAATTACATAGAATAACCCATCATGGATTTCGATGTAAAGCATAACTTTATCCTTCCCCTAGTAGATACTTCCTCAAGTAATACAAGAAGTGGGAATGGATCGTTATATGTATGGCGCTCATTCTCTAATGGATACTTCCTCAATTTATGTTGGAAGTGGGAATGATGGATTGATTTGTGGTAAAACCATATAAAACAATAACACTATGAGTATCCTTTAAGAATCCTTCAAAACTTATTTCTTCATAAGTGGAAATAAATGGATTATTTATTTCTTCAGTGCGTACTTCTTCAGAAGTGGAATTGAAGGATTTACGAATAGATTATTCATTTCCCAGTGGATATTCTTCAGAAGTGAAAATGAATAGGTAATTCATTTTTCTCAGTAGATACTTCGTTAGAACTGGAAATGAAGGATTAAGAATATATTATTAATTTCCCAGTGGATATTCTTCAGAAGTGAAAATGAATGGATAATTCATTTTTCTTACTTGGTACTTCGTTAGAACTAGAAATGACGGATTAAGAATAGATTATTCATTTTGCAGTGGATATTCTTTTGATGTGAATATGAGTGGATAGTTCATTTTCGATAGTGGGTACATCGTTAGAAATGGAAATGAAGGATTAAGAATAGATTACTCGTTTCCAGTGGACATTCTTCAGAAGTGAAAATGAATGGATAGTTCATTTTTCTCAGTGGATACTTCGTCAAAAGCGGAAATGAAGGATTATGATTGGATTATTCATTTTCCAGTGGATATTTCTTCAGAAGCGAAAATGAATGGGTAATTCATTTTCCTCAATGGATACTTCGTCAGAAGTGAAAATGAAAGATTATGATAGGATTTTTCATTTCCCAGTTGATATTTCTCCAGATGCGAAAATGAATGGATAATTCCTTTTCCTTAGTGGATATTTCGTCAAAAGTGGAAATGAAGGATTATGATTGGATTATTCATTTCCCAGTGGGTATTTCTTCAGAGGCGAAAATGAATGGATAATTCATTTTCCTCAATGGATACTTTGTTTGAAGTGGTAATGAAGGATTATGATTGGATTATTCGTTTCCCAGTGGATATTTCTTTAGAAGCGAAAATGAATGGATAATTCATTTTCCTCGGTGGATACTTCTTGAAATGTGGAAATAAATATAGGTGGTTTTGGATTCTCGTTTTAAGATAACACATATTGGTCGAGGATAACATAAAATCCTCAAGTGATTTGGATAACGCTACGACAAGTAATACAATAAGAACACTTATATATATGAAGTACCAGCAGCGTATCCACCATGTTCTTATTGTATTACACTCGTCTCGTTATTTAGTCACTCTAGGTTTTATGTTATCACACTTAACATGACTCACTATGGTTTCCACACATCAAATTGATAATTACGTGCGCACCCATAATTACTACCCATTGCATAGTCCGCATAGCTTATCTTGCCAAGTGGTGGATTACGGACATGGTCAAAGAAGAATGCTTTGCTTCAACAATCGGAATAGTGCGTGCGTCTCACGTGTTTCACGGATGAATAGTTTCATAGGTTCGGTAAAGAATGTGTGCTCACAATGAGATGCATTACGAGAGTCGTTCAATTTCGTAAAGAATGAGAATTTCGTAATTTGATATATAAACATACATTACACATATATGCACAAGCATATCAGTTTATAAATGGAATATCATTACATAATAACTGAAAAGTGTATATGAGTCTTGGATAACAAAATAAATCAAAATGTAAGCTCCTAGTTGTTAATAACTGCGTCGTTGTTGGCACGAGACTCGTTAAATCCAAGGTTAAGAGCACGCCCTTGAGAAGGGTTGTTAACAACTTGGTTTTGTGTAGCAGCAACTTTGCAAACATTAGCTGTATGTCCAAAAAGCCCACAATTTAAGCATTTTCGACAACAGACACTGGCATGAAGCTGGAGGTTACATTAGTTGCACATGGGTGCAGTTCCATTGTATAGTTTCCTAGCAGTGGGTTGTGCTGGTTGGTTGGGAGTAGCTTGGTTGGTTGAGTAACCACAATGAAGTTTTGTGAAGGCTTACACTTCCTCGATTTCTTAGAAGGTTCAGCTTTGGTTTCTTTGGGTTTCTCTTGTATGGTTTTAGCAGCCTGTTCCTTGTCGTCTTTACGGAACAATATCCCTTTCCTGATTTGAGATTTAGTTAGGGTAGCAGCTAATTCGATAGCTTGTCTCATAGTAGCGGGGTTGTTACCAGTGACTGTATCTTGAACTGGGTCAGGAAGGCGATCAATGTACTTCTCGATTGCCTTCTCCAAAGGCGTAACCATTGTGAGACATAACAAGCTCAACTCCTCATACCGGTCGGTGTAGGCTCAATGTTCTCCACTATCTTGTTTTAGATCGTGGAATTCATTCTCTAGTTCTATTTGCTCATGACGTGGGTAGAATTCCTTCATCAAAAGAGCTCGAAGCTCTTCCCACGTTTGAGCCATTGCAACATTCGCACCCATATCTCTCATAATTCCATTCCACCACGTGAGTGCTCTCTTTTACAAGACACTCGAAGTAAACTCTACCTTGCGTTCATTAGGACACTTCACATAACAGAATGTGCTATCGATACTCTTGAACCATTATAGGAGCCTAGTAGCTCCCTCAGACCCAGTAAACTTGAGTGGTTTAGCCGAACAGAATTGTTTATAGTTGCACGGAACAGGTGCATTGTTGTTATTGTTATTGTTATTGCTATTGTAGGCTTGATTAAGTTGGGTCACAAGGTTTGGGAGTACAGCGGCCATTTGCTGAGCAATTAAAGTCACCATTTCGGCATCTTGGGTAGCGTTGCGAAGAGGAGGCATTCTAAAAGAGAGGGGAAAATATGAGAAAATGAATTAGATTGATAAAGGATAGTAAAGTTTGAATGTTACAAATATTGATGAAGCATAAGGATTGTGATCATTTGTTTGTTACTTAAAACAAACAAACGACACGGTGACTAATAAAAGTAAATAGGTCTTTATAACGTATCACTAAGACATGCTTTAGCCTATAACCATGGCTCTGATACCAATCTGTAACACCCCATATCGCATAATGTAACAACCCACGATGGAAACACTTGGGGAGTCACGTTACAAATTGTTTTACAACACATGGTACTTAAAGTTTTGTTTTATTGAATATCGAATTACATTTTCTTGGAATAACAAAAATTAAATACAATCAAATTGCCTTTCAAATTTCAGAGTCACTAAGGCCCACATCCATCCTATGCATAGTGTACAACCAAACCATCAAGCAATGGATCCTGAAACATATGTGAAAATAGGTACATCAGCATAAAAATTCCTATGAGTAACATAGATTTTGTAATAATGATTCGTAGTTTTGAATGTTTAAAAGAAAAGTTTGACTAGTACAAAAGTAGCCATGAACCGTTATAGAAGTGTTTCTTTTATGTAATCATATGTAAAACAAATGATATTAAAGAAATGATGCAGGGTTAACTTAATAACCAAAATATATTATGTCTTATGTAAAAATGTCATGTCTTGTATAAAAGATGTCGTGTCTTGTATTTTGTTTGAAGTGTTTAAGATAACGTTACGATATGTTATATAACAAAAGCATTTATATATAGGAAGTACCAACGGTGTATCCACCATGCTTTTATCATATTACGCACATCTCGTTATTTAAATCACTCACCATAAACCAACAAATGAAAGTATCTTGTATAAACCAATGTCTTGTGTAAACCAATTTCCTTGTATAACCAAAATGTCTTGTACAAAACAATGTCTTTGACTAACAAAGGTTTTGTATGAATCAAAAGTTATGTCTTATAAACCATCGCTTTTATTATAAAACATATATTAGGATTGTTGGCGAATACATTCAAGCCTTGTTGGCAGTCGGATAAACCCTTATAAGGACAGGTTTATCAAATGTTCATCGGATTCTGTCATTCCCCAATGGATACTTCCAAACAACTAGAAAGCAAGAATGGGGTGTCAAACCTATGATACCATAACATACTACCGGTCGGCAGGATTAATGTTAATGAATGTATCATTGTCGAGTTCAACGCACCAAAATGTTTTAAGCAATGTAAGCATGTCATGAAAATGTTTTGAAACCATGTGCTAGGTATAATAAGTTAATATACCAAGTAAAATGTCTTTGAAACCAATTGTTGGGTATGTTAAGTCAATATACCATATAAATTGTTTTTGAAACCATGTGTAGGTATACAACTAGAAAGCAAGAATGGGGTGTCAAACCTATAGTACCATAACATACTACCGGTCGACGGGATTAATGTTAATGAATGTATCATTGTCGAGTTCAACGCACCAAAATGTTTTAAGCAATGTAAGCATGTCATGAAAATGTTTTGAAACCATGTGCTAGTTATACTAAGTTAATATACCAAGTAAAATGTCTTTGAAACCAATTGTCGGGTATGTTAAGTCAATATACCATATAAAATGTTTTTGAAACCATGTGTAGGTATATTAAGTCAATATACCATGTAAAATATCTTTGAAACCATGAGTAGGTATACTAATTCAATATACCATGTAAAATATCTTTGAAACCATGTGTAGGTATACTAATATACCATGTAAAATGTCTTTGAAACCATGTGCAATATGTACTAGATAAACAAACCACGTATAATGTCATGAAAACAAGAAAGTATTGATAAGCACATATGAATCACCCCAAAACATTTGAAAAACATAAAAGAGGGGACTTTGTACTCACTTGGGATTGAAAGAAAGTCCTTGTTCAAGAAGATAAATAAAGCTCAAGAGTCCGAGTATTCAAGTGTGTCCTAATATCGGATAACTATGTTAATATCGGGACTTTAATAAGAGGATTCGGATATAATGAAGTATTATAAACCAAATGACTATTGGAACTCATATGATTTGGTTTAATAAACTTAACATTCTAATTTGGAAAGATTCGTAAGTGCTTTTGACCCGAAATGACTTGTTAAGGTAGTTTATGCTACTTTAACGGGTTATTTGCGTAAATATGTGTTTGGACGGTTAGATATGTCCTATGATAAGTCTTATATGCCAAAACAAGTGTAATAATGTTGTAACATCAGTTTATATGTCAAAACTTTCATTACATATGCTTAAAATGAATTTATGCGCAAAAAGGGCATTTTGGTCATTTTTAAGGGCATAATAAGCGACTCATCATAATACTAACCAAACGACGTGACCATAAGGTATAACCTCAATAGCTTATTTTCCCTATACAACTATGGTCACAAATATGTTGTTGATGCATATGTATGTTGCCTACGTCATCGTATTACGTCGAGTCTGTGTTTAGGAGTAAAACGTAAAGTTTATGTATGTAAAAGTGCAAGTTCGCCCGAACTTGTAGTGTACATGAACAAGTTCGCCCGAACTTTTCCATGATATATTTCGGGCGAACTTGTACTACTATATATAGGAGTCTTTGGTTTCTCATTTGAAAGATTCAGATATTTTGTCTATTGGATGGCGAAGCTCTGTCCAAGTGTTCCCAGGATCTGTAACGTCTACTCATTAATGAAACAGTGATTAAACAGTAAAGAACTTGTATCCAATGTCACCTATGCAAACGGATTCATCACGTTTACCTTAGGTTTGCCAAATTAGGACCAGAACGATCCGTACAACGGACCCTCAATTGGTATCAGAGCAGGATTGACCTAATTTGATGACATTGGACATAGAAATTCACATCTTCTACTCATTTCTTTCATTTTTAAACTTTTCTTGGACATTTCACGGACAAAATGGACTGATTTTCAAGTATAATACGTAAAATCCATAGTAGTAAAACCCTTGAAAAGATCAGAGCTTAAAACAAACGAATTCATGTCAAAAATTTGAAAAAACCATGTTTGAAAACACATGTTCGCTCGAACTTATCATCAAGTTCGCTAGAACTTGACTGAAAAATTCACATTTTTCATCAAGTTCGCCCGAACTTGATTGATTTTTCACTGATTTCTATCAAGTTCGCTCGAACTTGCTAGATAATTCTTCAAATTTAATCAAGTTCGCCCGAACTTGATCAAATCTTGTTGAAAATCTAGTACACGTCCGCCCGAACTTGATAAATCTCTTGAAATTCTTACAAGTTCGCTCGGACTTGTTCTCAGGGTGATATCATAAATCTCAATACAAATTCGCCCGAACTTGTTCAAGGTTTCCAAAAAAAACGTCTAGGACAACATATATCGTTAGATTCGTATCGACGAGACGAGTTTAAAGCTCTAATCTACTAAAAACAGTTTTCGAAAAAAAATTTAAACGTTTTTAGCGAACTGATACGTTAATATTGTCTATTAAGAAGTCAAATTTTACTAGAATTGTCTGTTTGCTAATCATTTTTCAAGTGTTTTTGAACGATAGATAAATTTGGAAAACGAAATGGGGTCAGTGAAGCCGCCAAAGTTGATGAATAAGGACGAGTATGAAATCTGGAAAGAAAAATTCGAGAACTGGAAACGAGCAAATTTCTTCTACCAGAATGTTCATGAGAAGAAGATGATCAGCGAGTGCTGAGATGATTAAGAGCAAGAAGGCTCTAATCATTGAAAGAGTTTGACATCTTCACAATGCTGAAAGGCGAGTCGATGAAACATATGATAGAACGTTTGTCATTTGAAAGTGATAGTGAGAAGGCATGGTCTTGATAAAACTAAAGAAGAATATTTTGACAAGTTGGCTGATGCTTTACCGGAAGGTGAATGGACAACTTATCTAATGGGGCTAAAAGAAAGTCCAAACTGGGAATTTTTCAAGTTATCCACTTTCATTGACAAGTTAGAGGGATATGAAATGGAACTACTAAAGAAGTCTAATCTTGTCAGTAATCAAGGAAATGATTTGGAAACGAAAAGTCCAAATGATCAGTTGAAGAGAGAAGGAAGTATAATGGCGAAGAACTGTGAAGAAAAAATTTCAAGTACATCTACAAATGAGTCTTCAAGTTCTAAACCAATCTGCCCAGTCTTTGATGCAGATCTAAATGATTATTTGGCAGATAATGCCAAACTCTTGAACAATCTGGAGAGTTTGACATTAGAAATTAAAAAGTTAAAAGAAAATGAAAAGGTTTCTGCAAACAGAATAAAAATTTTAGAAAATGAAAAATCTGTTTTAAATAAAAATGTTTTTGAAAAACAAATTATAAGAAACTCGCATCTTGAAAAAATTAGAAAACTTGAACAAGATGTTGAGAATACTAAAAATAAGGCTGTTGATTTAGAAAAGAAGTTGAAAGATTTTGTGACCTCGTCATTAATGGTAGAACATATATGTCCAAAATTGATTAAAGAAAATAAAAAGAAAATTCCAATAAGTGAAAATGTCATAAATTATGACAATGTCATAATTGAGAATTATGATGATGATACCGATGATGAAAGTACTAAAAAAGAGATAAATGAAATATTTTTAAAACTAAAAGAAATATTTCAAGAAACTGTTCTACAAACTACTAAAAAAGGTGAATACTCAACGCAAAAACCTTCTAAGCACAATGGAGAATGAAAACAAAAGGAAAAACAAAGTTCTAAAAATTTTCAAAAGAAACATAAAAGCTCATCGGTACGATCATCCAATCATTATAAAAACTCAAGAAAATCTGAAAACAAGTGGTGCAGGTCGGACCACAGTGTTTCAACGTCAAATCAAAGTTTTAGAAGAAACAGGAAAGATGGTTAACACACATCAAATCAATGTTATGATTTGAGTGTATGGTTTGCTAAAAAGGATCAGTATGAGAACAGGAAGTGTCATAAATGTGGAGTAACTGGACACATGCTAGAAAGTGTTTTCAAATTAATCCTAAACCTGTTCATATCGATAAGAAAAATTTTGAAGATTTGAAAGTACCAAATCAGGTTTGGAAACAATGTACAGAAACTACAAACAAGGTTAAACCAGTTATTACTAAGTTTTCAAATTTTGAAACTGGTGAATCCTCGAATAGTAATGAACAAAAAGTTTTTACATTGTATTTCAAGAAAGCTTTAATGAAAAATCAATCATGGTTGGTGAAAGAAAAAAGAATTTACACAATTAGTGAAAATTGAAAGTTTAGAGGACTTTTCGAAACTTAAGAAAGTCCAAAATAAACCTGATTAGGAAAAGAAAGTCAAAATTAAGGTTGAAGAAATAACACCTAAGACTGGAAAGGCTTGGGTGTCACTATTCAACTAACTGCTTGAATTTTTGTATAGGAACTTCTGAGAAGAAAGTAAATTACTGAGAATTGAGTTCCGTGGCACACAATGAAAACAGGCCGGGTTATCAAGTTCTACATAAAGGCCTTATTATATTTTCTATAACGTTTACTTAGAATTTTTTTGAAAAATTTTTGGAGAAAATTTTTCGAAAACATGTTCCAATAACGATTACTTGAAAATTTTTACAAAGTTTTTGAAGAAAAATTTGAAAAATTTCACAGAACCCTCACTGTTGAATAGACAAAACCCAGGGGTATAAATTGTTATAAACACAAAAGTGTCATGGTTTTTGTCATCATGAGGGGGAGAATGCTTAAAAGAAAATTTGTGAAGCAGTAATGGATGGCGAATTAAAGTGATTCTCATTGGTTGGTCAATGTTTTTCTATAAATAAAAAATTCCAAAAATATGTTTTTGAATTTTAGGGGGAAATTTTTTTTTCAGAAAATCCAAAACATATTAAATGCGAAAAGTACAAAAACATTGGAAAAGGCAAAAAGAGTTTTGTGGATAAAATGAAATGATAGTAAATCAGTGGAATATCACAGTATGCTAAGGATTTGTAAAGTTTAAAAAGTGATAAAACAAGTCTTACTGTGGATGTGTCGATAGGCTTTACACGTGCAGTAAATTGTTTCCGGGATATAAACTAAATTTTACAACTGCTAAAGTTGTGGATTAACATCTCTCGGATATGTGGACTTAGTACTCCGAAATTTCATTTGAGAGATTGCCTGATTTTGAGATACGAGGTCTTTAGATGATTGATATCTGGGGTTATACAAGTTCTTCTGATTTTGCGTAAGCAATGGCCTAGAACTTCTATAATGCTTTTGCAAAAAGATTCCATTTTGGAAAACTACTTTATAAGTCGAGCCTTCATCTCTCTGTCGGTACAGTGGTACTAACCTGAGCTCTCAAGGTCTCGCGTAACCCAGATACAGATATCAATTACGCTATACTCACCTGTAAGATGAAATCTAGGGAATCTTGATGCGGGAGTATATTCTAAGATGGGAACCATAGTTGAGTCAAGTTTCATAATTCTAACTAAGACATCTTGGAACAATTGAGAAATGTGTTGAAGTTTAAGAGGACAAATATTTTGACAATCTAGGAAAATATGTTTTAAACATAGTGTCATGAAGAGGTCAATGGTATTTGTGATATGTCTCAAATAACTGATATGATCCTTTAACAAAAACTCAACAAAAATATGTCTGTAAATATGTTTGTATATAGTTAGAGCATGATATTCATTACATAAAAACAAAAAGATTATATTATCTTTTAGTTTCGACTGCTGATGATGAAAAGCTAATTTTCAAAGTCTAGAGTTGATGGACAAAATCTGAAAAAAACTTTTGAAAATTGATCTGAAAAGTTTAAAAGTTCATTAAGTTGAAACTTACATTTGAATAAATGTGTCAGTTTAGTGTCAAAATATGTAATCAAGATAATTAAGTTGAACTTGATACATGAATCAGATATTCAAGGTCATTAATTTGGACTTGATTAATTGAGAGGGTTTAACTGATAAGAAGATTATAATTTGATATGTTTGTGTTTAAAAATTTCGAAGTTTGAATCTGAAATGTTTATTTGAATGTTAGAGGAACTTTGAAACAGGAAGTTGATTTTAAAGGGGAGCTGGATAAAACACGTTGATTGAAGATACTAGAAACCTCAAAGCAAGGGGGAGCATGGTGATTAAAGTTTTATCAAGACAAGCATTAAAGACTTACGAACTTAATTGAAGAATGATGACTACGGCAACATCCAAGGGGGAGTCTCTTGATGCATATGTCTGTTGCATACGTCATCGTATTACGTCGAGTCTGTGTTTAGGAGTAAAACGTAAAGTTTATGTATGTAAAAGTGCAAGTTCGCCCGAACTTGTAGTGTACATGAACAAGTTCGCCCGAACTTGTCCCGCCCGAACTTTTCCATGATATATTCTGGGCGAACTTGTACTACTATATATATGAGTCTTTGGTTTCTCGTTTGTAAGATTCAGAGATTTTGTCTATTGGATGGCGAAGCTCTGTCCAAGTGTTTCTAGGATCTGTAACGTCTACTCATTAATGAAACAGTGATTAAACAGCAAAGAACTTGTATCCAATGTCGCTTATGCAAAAGGATTCATCACGTTTACCTTAGGTTTGCCAAATTAGGACCAGAATGATCCGTACAATGGACCCTCATATGTGTTTGGTCGGATCCTAAGATCGACTAAACGGGTCGGATTCGAAAGTCAAAGTGGTGGTCAAGACCGCTCGACTTACGACCTTAAATAAAACACCAAACCAGAAGTGACGAGTTAGACATGTCAAAACATGTCTAACTAAGTTGCAAAACTGATTTGGTATCAAACTTAGTGTTTTGATACCCGAAAATAGTTCTGTCGTAAAATGCACAAAATGCGTATTGTTGACCGAAACTTTGACTCGTCACTTTGACTAGTTAACATGGTAAAATTGGCGACTTGGTGGCCAAGGAAGTGAACAGGTAAGAAGCTCCAAGAGAGGGAGAAATAATTTTTTAAATGATTAAGTAGAAAAGAGGTCCTTGATCACCTATTTATAGTGATCTTGGAGCTCCCAAATCATGACAAGTGCCCCATGAGGTGTTAGAGGATTGATTAGGGTCCTCCCATGTGTCCAAAGCAGGTGATAGGTGGCAAAATTCACGACTTGGTGGCCAAGGAAGTGAGCAGGAAGCTGCCAGGTGCATTCTGCTAGCACCTGGATAAGGACCTCATCCATATATGGATACGGTCCGCATCCACCTTCTGGGGGCCAAACTTTGAATTTTGGCGGATTTGGTCCCTGGACTTGTATTGTCGCGTTTTGTCGCTTTTAACACTCATTAACTTAATTTTCAGGCTTTTTAAGGATGTTAAAGCATATGGGACTTGAAATATGCCCAGGAATGTCGTAGATGTCGGTTCATTCGGTTGTACGGTTGCGTTTTTCGCTTAATTACGATGAACGCTTTAACGAACGTGAAAATGACCGAAATTGCGCAACGATTGACATTTTTGCATTCATATCAATAAAGTTCAAGATTTTATTGATTACAAAAATTTTTGGATGTCAAAATTTTGTTCGTATTCAAAAATACGAGAATCGACAGACTTTCGCAAATGACGCAATTAGTCTCTGAGCTTGAATAAACAAGTTTTAGCCATATCGAAACCTTCAAAACTTACTTCGAAGTTATGAAAAGGGTATTTAGGGTATGTTTAGCTTATGTCCTTGTTCTAGAGTTTACATAACGTTAAACCGATTATGTTTACGTTGCAGTTTGTGATTTCACTTCTAAAAGTGGTTTGAAAGATCGAGACTGAACAAGGATTGAAAATGTGAAATGTCACAGTCTCCCCTCCTTAAGGAAATTCGCAGGAGATTGTTTTCGTGAGTTTGTGTCAAGCATATGTCTTGTATGGAATCTAGGGTTTTTTATATCCAAATGCATAGAATAACCCATCATGGATTTCCATGTAAAGCATAACTTTATCCTTTCCCCTAGTTGATACTTCCTCAAGTAATAAAAAAAGTGGGAATGGATCGTTATATGTATGGCGCTCATTCCCTAATGGATACTTCCTCAATTTTTGTTGGAAGTGGGAATGAGGGATTGATTTGGTGGTAAAACCATATAAATCAATAACACAACGAGTATCCTTTAAGAATCAGTCTATTGAGATAGAGGATTCTATAAGTATTTAGCTTGTGTTTCATTTCTCCACGGATGTTTCTTCAAAAGTGAAAATAAATGGATTATTTATTTCTTCAGAAGTGTAAATGAAGGGTTTACGAATAAATTATTCATCTCCCAGTGGATATTCTTCAGAAGTAAAATTGAATGGGTAATTCATTTTTCTCAGTAGATACTTCGTTAGAATTGGAAATGAAGGATTAAGAATAGATTATTCATTTCCTAGTGGATATTCTTTAGAAGTAAAAATGAATAGATAATTCATTTTTCTTAGTAGGTACTTCGTTAGAACTGGAAATCAAGGATTAAGAATAGATTATTCATTTCCCAATGGATATTCTTCAGAAGTGAAAATGAATGGATAGTTCATTTTCCTGAGTGGGTACTTCGTTAGAAATGGAAATGAAGGATTAAGAATAGATTATTCATTTTCCAGTGGATATTCTTCAGAAGTGAAAATTAATGGATATTTCATTTTCCTCAGTGGAAACTTCGTTAGAAATGGAAATGAAGGATTATGATTGCATTATTCATTTCCTAGTGGATATTTCTTCAGAAGCGAAAATGAATGGATAATTCATTTTCCTCAGTGGATACTTCGTCAGAAATGGAAATGAAGGATTATGATTGGATTATTCATTTTCTGGTGGTATTTCTTCAAAAGCGAAAATGAATGGATGATTCATTTTACTCAGTGGATACTTCGTCAGAAGTGGAAATGAAGGATTATGATTGGATCATTCATTTCCCAATGGATGTTTTTTCAGAAGAGAAAATGAATGGATAATTCATTTTCCTTAGTGCATACTTCGTCAGAAGTTGAAATGCAGGATTATGATTGGATTATTCATTTCCCAGTGGATATTTCCTAAGTTGGATTATTCATTTCCCACTGGATATTTCTTCAGAAGCGAAAATGAATGGATAATTCGTTTTCCTTGGTGGATACTTCGTCAGAAGTGGAAATGAATATAGGTGGTTTTGGAGTTTTGGATTCTTGTTTTAAGATAACACATATTGGTTGAGGATAACATAAAATCCTCAAGTGATTTGGATAACGCTACGACAGGTAATACAATAAGAATAGTTATATATAGGAAGTACCAGCGACGTATCCACCATATTCTTATTGTATTACACTCTTCTTGTTATTTAGTCACTCTAGATTTAATGTTATCACACTTAACAGGACTCGCTATGGTTTCCATGCATAGAATTAGATTTAATGTTATCACACTTCACAGGACTCACTATGGTTTCCATGCATAGAATTTCATAATTATGTGTGCACCTATAATTACTTAACTTGCTGCATAGTCCGCATAGCTTATCTTGCCAAGTGGTGGATTATGGACATGGTCAAAGAAGGATGCTTTGTTTCAACAATTGGAATAGTGTGTGCGTCTCACGTGTTTCACGGATGGATAGTTTCATAGGTTCGGTAAAGAATGTGCGTTCACAATGAGATGCATTACAAGAGTCGTTCAATTTCGTAAAGAATGAGAATTTCGTAATTTGATATATAAACATACATTACACATATATACACAAGCATATCAGTGTATAAATGGAATATCATTACATAATAACTGAAAAGTGTATATGAGTCTTGGATAACAAAATAAATCAAAATGTAAGCTCCTAGTTGTTAATAACTGCGTCGTTGTTGGCACGAGACTCGTTAACTCCAAGGTTAAGAGCACGCCCTTGAGAAGGGTTGTTAACAACTTGGTTTTGTGTAGCAGCAACTTTGCAAATGTTAGCCGTATGTCCAAAAAGCCCACAATTTAAGCATTTTCGACAACAGACACTGGCATGAAGCTGGAGGTTACATTGGTTGCACAGAGGTGCGGTTCCATTGTATGGTTTCCTAGCAGGGGGTTGTGCTGGTTGGTTGGGAGTAGCTTGGTTGGGTTAAGTAACCAAAGCGAAGTTTTGTGAAGCTTTACGCTTCCTCGATTCTTAGAAGGTTCAGCTTTGGTTTCTTTGGGTTTCTCTTGTATGGTTTTAGCAGTCTGTTCCTTGTCGTCTTTACGGAACAATTTCCCTTTCCCGATTTGAGATCCAGTTAGGGTAGCAGCTAGTTTGATAGCTTTTCTCCCAGTAGCGGATTTGCTACCAATGACTATATCCTGAACTAGGTCAGGAAGGCCATCAATGTACTTCTAGATTGCCTTATGCAAAGGCGTAACCATTGTGGGACATAACAAGCTCAACTCCTCATAACGGTCGGTGTAGGCACGATGTTCTCCACTATCTTGTTTCAGATCGTGGAATTCATTTTCTAGTGCCCTTTGCTCGTGACGTGGCAGAATTCCTTCATCATAAGAGCACGAAGCTCTTCCCACGTTTGAGCCATTGCAACATTCGCACCCCTATCTCTCATAATTCGATTCCACCACGTGCGTGCGCTCTTTTATAAGACACTCGAAGCAAACTCTACCTTGTGTTTAATAGGACACTACACATAACAGAATGTGCTATTGATACTCTCGAACCATTATAGGAGCCTAGTAGCTCCCTCAGACCAAGTAAACTTGAGTGGTTTAGCCAAACAGAATTGTTTATAGTTGCATGGAGTAGGTGCATTGTGGTTGTTATTTTTTTTGTAGGCTTGATTAAGTTGGGTTACAAGGTTCGGGAGTACATCAGCCATTTGCTGAGCAACTAAAGTCGCCATTTCGGCGTCTTAGGTAGCGTTGCGACGAGGAGCCATTCTAAAAGAGAGGGAAAAAATATGAGAGAAAATGAATTAGATTGTTAAAGGATAGTAAAGTTTGAAAGCTAAAAATATCGATGATGCATAAGGATTGTGATCATTTGTTTGTTACTTAAAACAAACAAACGACACGGTGACTAATCAAAGTAAATGGGTCTTTATAATGTATCGCGAAGACATGCTTTAGCCTATAAGTGGACACTCACCCCAAGAGTTCCCAGGTAAGTGTGACTAGTCCGGTGATGCGGATTTGTACGAACACTCTAGCCTTAGACATAAAACTCAAGGTATAGGTATTCACCCTTCCAGATTTCACGTGTTCATATTATTAAAGCCCAAACTTTGACGAGATTTTGAAAAATTTGAAGGCAAGAATCCCAAAAGTAAATAATCTAAGGATAGATGATTTCTTATGAAGTTTTGAAAAAAAGTTGACTTTTAAAGATACATTGTGCTTCTGTTTTTGGTAATCACCTAAGGATAGGTGATGGTATTGTTTATGAATTTAAACGCAAGTAAACTCGCGTTAGGGTCCTAGGAATGTTATAGACTAGGTCAAAGCATTACTAATAACCTAATTCCTTATAACCATGGCTCGATACTAATCTGTAACACCCCAAATCGCGTAATGTAACAACCCGTGACAGAAACACTTGGGGAGTCACGTTACAAATTGTTTCCCAACACATGGTACTTAGAGTTTTGTTTTATTGAATATCGAATTACATTGTGTTGGAATAACATAAGAATAAAATCAAATTATCTTTCAAATAAAGTCACTAAGGCCCGCGTCCATCCTATGTAAAGTTTACAACGAAACCATCAAGCAATGGATTCTGAAACATATGTGAAAATAGGTACGTCAGTATAAAAATTCCTGTGAGTAACATATGTTTTGCGATAATGATTGTTGATGCATATGTCTGTTTCCTAAGTCATCGTATAATATCGAGTCAGTATTTAGGAGCGAAATGTCGAAGTTTATTTATATTTAGGGACAAGTTCGCTTGAAATGGTAGTGTTGTAGTCAAGTTCGGCCGAACTTGACTAAGCAAGTTCGCCCGAACTGGCACTCCCACCAGGGAACTTGTGTTAGTATAAATAGGAGCTTTGATGTTTCATTTGTATCTTCAGAGATTTAGTCACGATAGAGGCGAAGCTCTGTCAAAGTGTTTCCAGGATCTGTAACTTGAATATTAATGAAACGGTGAATAACAAACAAATGAGTGTATCCAATGTCGCCTAAGCAAACGGATTCCGCACTTTTACCTTAGGTTTGTCAGATTAGTGCCTGAACGATCCGTATAACGGACCTTCAAGTTATATCAGAGCAGGATTGGCCTAATTTGAAGACATTGGACTGAAATCATCTCATCTTCTACTCATTTCTTTCATTTTTAACTTTTCTTGGACAATTCACGGACAAAATAGACTAATTTTCAAGTATAATACGTAAAATCCATAATAGATAAACCCTTGAAAAGATCAGAGCTTAAAACAAACGAATTCATGTCAAAAATTGCAAAAAACCATGTCGAATAACTCATGTTCGCTCGAACTTAACATCAAGTTCGCCCGAACTTGATTGATTTTTCAAGGATTTTAGCCAACTTCGCTCGAACTTGCCTGATTTTATCAAACTTAATCAAGTTCGCCCGAACTTGATCAAAAGTTGATTGAAATTCTCTCCAAGTTCGCCCGAACTTGCTGATTTCTTTGGATTTTCTTACAAGTTCGCTCGAACTTGTATTCTGAGTGATACAAGTTCTCTCGAACTTGTTAAATAGCTCAGTTTCACACACTGTGACAAGTTCGACCGAACTTGTCCAAGGTTTCTATAAAAAAACGTCTCGGACATTATATATCGTTAGATTTGTATTGACGAGACGAGTTTAAAGCTCTAATCTGGTAAAAAAAGTTTTCCGAAAAATTTTGAACGTTTTTAGTAAACCGATACGTTGATATTGTCGGCTAAAAAGTCAATTTTTCTAAAAATTGTCTGTTTGTTAATCATTTTTCAAGTGTTTTGAACGACAGATTGGTTTGGAAAACGA
Organism: Scalesia atractyloides; assembly: GCA_947069175.1. Taxonomy (NCBI): domain Eukaryota; kingdom Viridiplantae; phylum Streptophyta; class Magnoliopsida; order Asterales; family Asteraceae; genus Scalesia; species Scalesia atractyloides. The sequence goes on from CAMTDV010000015.1 coordinate 38,456,574, forward strand.
AATGGAGTCAATGAAGCCTCCTATTTTGATGAATATAAATGAATATGATGTTTGGAAAGGAAAATTTGAGAGCTGGGTCAAAGCTACGCATTTCCGTAGTTGGGTCGTGATTGAGACAGGTTATGTCATTCTAGAGATGAAAATCAGCAAATTCTGGAGAAGTGCAAATATTCTACTCAACAAAAGATGATTATTTTGCTGAAAAGAAAATGATTAATCTGATACAGCCGTCGGTGAAAGGAAATATCTTGAATCTGCTATCAGAATGTGATACGGCACAAAAGCTATGGAATGCTCTACGTGCTAAATATCTGGAGCGTGCTGAGATGATTAAAAGCAAGAAGGTAAAGTCAGAGGTAAAAATTGTTGATAAAGAAGTGGTAAAGGTACAAATTGTGGAGGTCGAAAAACCTTGCACAAAGTGTACTGAATCTGTGTTCTTAAATTGTCAAAAATTCAAATATATTAATGTCAAACTTTTGAAAGATTTGGAATGTTTGTCATTAGAATATAAAAAGTTAAAAAGAAATGAAAAGAATTTTGAAAATCAAATAAAAATTTTGGAAAATAAAAAATTACAAAATGTGAAATACCTTCAAAATAATATAAAATTTTTAGAAAATGATAAATCTTTTTTGAATAAAATTGTTATTGAAAAACAAAATATAATAAACTCGCATCTTGAAAATATTAAAAAACTTGAACAAGATGTTGAGATTGAAAAAAATAAAATTGGTGATTTAGAAAAACAATTGAAAAGTTTTGTGACTTCATCTGTAATGCTTTATCAGATATGTCCTAAACCGTTCAATAAGAATAAAAAGTAAATTCCAATAATTGACGATGTCACAAATTATGACAATGTCATAATTAAGGATTGTGATGATAATACCGATGATAAAAATGATAAAAAAAAATATTTTTGAAACTAAAAGAAAAATTTCAAGAAACTGTTCTACAATCTGCTGAAAAAAGGTGAATCCTCAATGCAAAAACCTTCTAAGCAGAATGGAGAACAAAAACAACATGAAAAACAAAATTATAAAAATTTTCAAAACAAAAATAAAAGCTCATCGGTACGGTCATCCAATCATTATAAAAACTAACAACAATTTGAGAATAAGTGATGCAGGTCGGATCACAGTGCTTCAAAGTCAAATCAATTTTATAGAAGAAGCAGGAAAGATGACTACTACATGTCAAATCAATGTGCTAATTTGATAATTCAAACAATTAAAAAATCAAAGAAAGTAAAATTTTCAAATAAAGTTTCTATCAAATTGTTTGAATATCAAAAAGAATGTGAATGTTTGTTCATTTCAGATGTCAATGATTTTGGTAAACCTAAATCTAGAATGGATTGAGTTCCAATTCAAAACTGATTAAAGTTTGTTTGAATGTGTAGGATAACCAATCTTCAAGCCAAAGGTCATTTCAGAAGCAGTGGTTGTTCATACAAAGAGACAAGAGATAAGAGTGATATTCCACACAAACAAAATGGTAGTCTCGCGTTCACATTCGTAAAAAGTTGTTAACTGGTTAAAATGGAAGATTCTTATTTTCGATTTTAATAAGATGTTTTCAATTTTAGGGGAAGAAAAAATTTTAAAAATTTTAAAAAATTCTTGTAAATTTGAAAAACATCGTTTCGAAATCATTTTAGATAGATAAAATGATTGAAAAAGCCAAAACAATAGAAAATCTTAAAATATAAAAAAAATTGAAAAATGAAAAATGAGATTACTTGTGCGCAAAAAGGAAATGATAGTACATCAGTGGACTATCACAGTACGCTAAATATTTGTAAAGTTTAAAAAGTTATAAACAAGTCTTACTGTGGATGTGTCGATAGGCTTTACACGTTTAGTAAATTGTTTACAATTGCTTAAACTTGTGGATTAACACATCTTGGATATATGGACTTAGTACTCTGAAATTTCGTTTGAAAGATTGCCTGATTCTGAGATACGAGGTCTTTATAGATAGTTGATATCTGGGGTATTATACAAGTTCTTTTGATTTTGCGAAAGCAATGGCCTAGAACTTCTATAATACTTTCACTATAAACCTTCAAACTGCATGCAATATTGAAAAAGAATCGAAAGATCTAATCATTTGCAGTGCTAAAAAGATTCCTTTAGTGGAACACACCTTAAAGACGAGCCTTCATCTCTTTGTCTGTATGGTAGTACTAACCTGAGCTCTCAAGGTCTCGCACAACCCAGATACAAATATCAATTACGCTATATTCACATGTAAGATGAAATCTAGGGAATTTTGATACAGGAGTATATTCAAGAAGTGGGAATCACAGATAAGTTTCATAATTCTTACCCTAACATATCTTGGAACAATTGAGAAATGTGTTAAAGTTTAGGTGGATAAACATATTGACAATCTAGGTAAACAAGTTTAAAACTTAAAGTCATTAAAAGGGTCAACGGTACAGGTGGTATGTCTCAAAAACTGATATGATCCTCTAGCATGTTTTCTCACAAAAATATAAACTATAATATTACATTTTAGTTTGTTTACATTCTGCATTCAATATTAAAAATCCAAAAAGATTTTCTTTCAAAATCTTCCAAGGTAACCTGATAATGTTGAATGTGAGCCGGACCAACGAGACTATTAAGAAACTGTTTGTGTGTGGATACGTGTGATTGTTCTTAATCGTCAAATCTTAGAGATTCAGAGCATCATTTGAGGGGGAGCTGGATAAACATGTTGATTAAAGATACCAGAAAGCTCAAAGCAAGGGGGAGCATGGATGTTAAAGTTATTCATGATATAAAGATCAGGAGAACATTAAAGACTCAGGAATTTAATTGAAGAATGATGACTACGACAACATCCAAGGGGGAGTCTGTTGATGCATATGTCTGTTGCCTAAGTCATCGTATAATATCGAGTCATTATTTAGGAGCGAAATTTCGAAGTTTATGTATAATTAGGGACAAGTTCGTTTGAAATGGTAGTGTTGTAGTCAAGTTCGGCCGAACTTGACTAAGCAAGTTCGCCCGAACTTGCACTCCTACCAGCGAACTTGTGTTAGTATAAATAGGAGGTTTGATGTTTCATTTGTATCTTCAGAGAAAGTTCGCCCGAACTTGACTAAGCAAGTTCGCCCGAACTTGCACTCCCACCAGCGAACTTGTGTTAGTATAAATAGGAGGTTTGATGTTTCATTTGTATCTTCAGAGATTTTTTCACGACAGAGGCGAAGCTCTGTCAAAGTGTTTCCAGGATCTGTAACGTTGAATATTAATGAAACGGTGATTAAATAGAAACAAATGGGTGTATCCAATGAGCAAACGGATTCCGCACGTTTACCTTAGGTTTGTCAGATTAGTGCCCGAACGATCCGTACAACGGACCTTCAATGATTCATGGTTTTGAATGTTTTAAATAAAAGTTTGACTAATACAAAAGTAGCCATGAACCGTTATAGAAGTGTTTCTTTTATGTAATCATATGAAAATCAAATGATATAAAAGAAATGATGCAAGGTTAACTTAATAACCAAACATGTTAGAAATGTTTTTTGTTTCGTCATTTATCGACATAATACAAGAACTTGTGTTGAAACTCAGAATACAATCTGAGTTGACATCCCAAATAATTCTATTGATGGTAGGTTATGAGTTTTATGTATAATTGATGTTAGAAATCATTCTAGATGCCGAAAGGGCAATTTAGTCCTTTGAAAGCATGATTTGTGATGTTTTGGTAAAACTCAATTTATGATCAGTATTATAACATCATGATATGTTAATTATGATAACATATCAGTACATAAATCATTTACAAGTTCATTATATATTAAAACCTCATTTTAGTGAAAAGGGCATTATTAGCATATTAAAGCAACTTGTGCAAAACTCGGATTACGATTATGATCGTGTAATATAACCTCAGAGGGTTATGCTATATAATAATATGATCATAATGGAACCCTAGATCAGTGGCAAAGCAATCTAAATCGGGTCAGAATCGAAAGTCAAAGCGGAAGTCAAACTTCATGACTTTCGGTTGTGAACCGACCCTAAGACTAAAATTGGCTAGCCGAACATGTATACACATGTTCTAATAGTTATTACCAAGTTATTAAAGTGTCAAAACATGTTTTATAACATCTACATTATCATATTTGAATTATTTACAAAATTAACCCGTTTGACTTTATAAAGCTTAAACTTTGACCCGTCAATTGGTCTAGTAAACGTGATCTTTAGGAGGTGCCCTTTAAAGGGATTAACACCTACCTAATTACAATCACTTATCCATGTTCGTACCGAACAATGACTGGACCATAATGATCTTAAATGAAAGTCAAAACGTTTATCAAAAACGCTTGGCTTTGGCTACAAAAGCCTACAAAACAAAAAGAATAGAGGTGGAAAACTTACAAGTGGTCCAAGAGAAGTTTAGAACTCAAAAGGATGCTCCTAGATGTCCAGGAACTTCCAAGAGTGTAATATAGAGGAGAATGATAGAATGAGCAAAGAAAAGAGTGGAGGAACACTCCTATTTATAGTTGGGGCTGGAGTTTTAGAATCATGCCATGTGTTTGAGGTGTCTAGAGATCACTCCAGGTGTCCCATGAGGTGTCCAATACCAGAATTAAGCACATGTTTTCGAATTAGAGCTACCATGGTGGTTTGTGTGTGGAACAAGGAAGAAGACTAGCAGCTGTAGCAAACATTTTGCCGGAACCATGCCGTCGCGCGATGCGACGGCCACCCCCGTCAGGCGTCGCGTGGCGTGGGACACCGCCTCTTCTTTTAAAAGTTGACAACTTCAGTCCTTGTACCTCCAAACTCCATTATACTTTCATTTTAGGCACTTTTAGCCCCTCAAGCCAGTATTAGGCATACCTGGGTGTATAATCGAACATCAATATGCTCCGGTTTTGTTAAAAGGTCATTCCGAGGTATGAATTAACATGTCGATGCTTTTAACCTTTCAACTCATAACTTCTTAATTAAATCACAAACAGTTTTGTTCGCCCAACAAGTGGCTCGATAAGAGAATACGAACACCGTATAAGGTCAGTCAGAGGCTAAGTTTAAGCATGTTGACACTTTTAGTCCTTCTAAGTCAATGTTTGACATTATATGGATCAGGGACACGTGTCAATACCTTATTGGACACGATTTTATGAGGTGTTACATAATGAAACTAAGCTTCTCACCAGAACCTGTCGCTTTGATCGAAACCCTACTAGAATTGAAGCGTAAGCCTTTCAACATCAGCATATAAATGAAACATGAAGAATCCCTCATACGCTTAAACTTTATCCCTTATCCTAACCTTTAATTTTTTCCTTTGACCCCATTACTCTGTCATGTGGCTAATTCTCATTCTAACTGGAGTTACATTCCAACATATTCAACGTTGCAAGTAGATTTCCAGAAAATGGTTCCATCATCTCAAGAGCAATGGATGACAGAGATACCACTTAGTCAACACCTAGAAAATCATGATGACCTAAATAATAATTTTACCTCTTATATTGCTAAGTCATTATTTCGTAACTCAACCTATTCCCTAGCATTTTCACTGGTTAATCCATATCATTTAATGTGGTAGCTAGTTATTGTTGTTGAGGTAGACAAATCTCTCACTCCATTGTCGTGATCACACTACATCTTTGAAACTCTACACATAATTCTCATTAAATTTTTGCTCTAATTTAAAAAGAACTCGGTAAACTTCCCTTTTTGATCCTTAGTGATTAGTTTTTGAACTCTGAAGGTAGTGATGTTTATTATGACCATACCATTTTAAACATATTTTTGCGTCCTTGTATGAAACCTCTTGGCGGCATATGGTATGCCCCTAATTCATGCACACGTTTTAATTCAATATTTCAAACTTGTTTGCATACATGTTCGACTAATTACACACTCAATTTCATACATGGAGCTTAGTGAATCTATTCTTATTTGCATACGAGCAAGCTCGACGATAGCGGAGAACGCTCCGATTGAACAGGAGCGCTACGAATTCGACCAATCAGTACTTTTCTACATAATTCTTATTCCTCCAAAACCTTCAATGTAATGCTTCCAATGATCGGTAGCGTCACTTTATTTCTATTTTAACCGCTTGTGTTCGGCCAACTACATCCTCATCATCGGATTTTTTTATTTCACTAGTGGTTCTAAAACAATTATCTGGAATAGATTGATGGCAGCCACGTCTTGGTATGTTCTTCGCGTCTTATCTTGTTGTGCTCAAATGAATACCATAGTTCTTGTCTAACCCTATATGCTAATCCTCACTTCGCTAAATCACACTCTACGAATGTTTCACGAGGAGCAACGAACAATACTTAAGTCCATCAAGTGCAGGAGCATAAAATAAGATTTTCACTTCCGTGAGGTATGCCGACATTAACACCCTTTTCGTGTGAAAGCACCACACTTTTGTAAAGCTCCATCGACCTCTTTGTTTGGTACTTATTCCTCTTTGACCGAAAGTTGGTCATCTACTACAATTGACAAGAACCAAAATCTCATGATCTATATCAACCAAAAAGCTCCTTACCTCTATATGAATGCGTCAAGACGCTACCATTCTGAAATAAAGGGCATAATGCCTGACTTGAGTTTTCATTCAATCTGTTGATAAATCTACACGAATCACAAGTTTAATACAATTATTATTATTTCTTTCTAGAAGCCTTGCATGCGATGGCATCATAACTGTTATTTGGTAGTGGTTGTTTTGGTCAAAAATTACCTAAGCAATTTAGTGATCAAATTAGTTTGGTGAGGTAGTGTGCTAGTAGTGTTAATGAAGCTTGTATCGGTTTGCTAGTTTGTAAAAACACTTTTCAGGATACAGCTCAGGATATTGAGCTATATCAACAATCAAACAATGAGCAAAAATGTAAAGGTTGACACGAGATGTACGAGGAAAGCCCTTGATCAATCTAGATCTCCGACATAAAACCTCGGGAGCTGACAATCGCCGCTGCGTTGTTTTTCTTATTGCTTAAAAATCAGGATAAAGTGCAAGATAATTCCCAGATCGTTGCTAAGTGTTACAAGAATTGCTGGTGTTGAGTGTTTGTGCGTAATTGTGAAAGTAAAAGACAGAATTCGAGAGTAGTGAATGAATGTGTTGTGACCTATCTATCTGTTTATCCGGTATTTATAGTTACAAAGAAAAACAAACTCTCATAAAATGGTGGGATCCCTTGGAATATTCACTAGTGAACGTTGTTGACCAGGTATTGCGGCTTCAACGTCTTTCTTCCAACCATTTAGACTGAGTCTTCAGGTGAACGAGTCTCCGTGAACGTTGTGATCCTGCAGCTATGTCCTACATGCGAATAATTAGTAATCACCCAGGATACTGCCTCAGGATGTTACCAATATCCTGGTCTGGTATCCTGATCATTAACAACTATAATTAAGTCAAGATATAATTCAGGATATGGGCTCATAATTTCACCCATAACAATTGTCCCCAAAAATATAGTTGTTGGGATCCTGATCTCAACGGATATATTTTTACGTTTATCGAGGTAATTTAAGAGATAAGACCCCTGACATGATATGATGTAACTGCCCAGGCTATTTCTACTCATTGTCTCCCTATATCTTCTTGTCCTTATCCCCATTTAACCTTGACCAAGGAAGAAAAAAGGTAAAGCTCTCTCCCATCATTTTCTTTCTTTTCCTATTTTCCGACAAAGCATGGCAAGACAAACTCGATCCAGCTCCGGTGAGTCAGCCCCTGTCTTCATACCATAAAACCTTCTCCAGTACCTGGAGAAGGAACTCTGTTCATTTGACAATGCGCTGGTTCCTGTCTTCATACCACTAGCATACCGGTTGAGATCCTGTGGGTCCAGCTGGTTCCTGTTTTACTCCACTTCTAACGACCCTCTGATTCTCTGAGACACTAGGAACAAAGAGGAATGGAAATCCAAATTCTTTTTCATGACAAGAAGCTCAACCCCTGGTGGAGCGGATTATCCGGTGAAGTGGTTAACAAAGGGTAGGAACTAGGGTTTTAGGGTTATGCTCAGATGTATCCTGTTCACTATCCTGTCATATATCTTCTTTATGTTTTGTGCAACTGACTTTAGAAAATTAGCACCTCCCCTTGCTGATTTAGAGAAGAGGATTAAAGCCATCTACCAGCTCCAAGACTACGAAAGAAGTTTAATTCCGCCTTCAACATCCTCAACCCAACAATCAAGTTCGAGCATGTCTTGTAAGGATCCTGTTTGATATCCTACGTATTTTGTTAGACAGGATATTGAACTATTAAGGCTAAACTTACCTCCCTGTATGCAGCATCAGCCAAGACCCCCGAGGTTTTCGATCTTGATGAGTTGGATAGCTACTCCGGACCTGCACCAGTGAAGAAAGAGCCAAGCTCCAAGCCTTCAGCCACATCGAAGCCCTCTTCCAGCTCCAAGCGTACCGCTGTCCCCAAGTCTTCTTCAGCTTCCAAGCCTCGGGCCTCTAGTTCTTCGTAAGAGAAAGGATACCGATTCCCCTTGTGACTTCTTTCCTCAACCAGGTAGATACCTTCATTTTATATCCTGCAAGTATATGCTAGACTGACATTCTGGTTAACTATAATGATACCCATACCTTATATTGTAGGGCCTAAACCGTCTACTGGTCGCATATGAAGAGGCTTGTGGAACTGCGGTCTTCCATGAGGTTAGAGCAAAGAAGGCAGAGGCCCTCATCGAACAGTTGCAGACAACCAGTGTGACCAGGACCCGACATTACGAGGATAAACTCAAGAAGGTCAGCGAGGATGCCAAAGTCACTCTGGAGAAGGTGGTCTCAGACGCTCGAATCAAATTGGATGCTGCGCATGCCCAACACGAGCAGGATATGGTCTCTTACCGTGATAATCTCAAAGGATCTATGGCAATTTCCCTCCTTCAAGTTAGATTGAAGATGGCTTATGAGGCCAAGGCTGCAGGCTTCGAATGCCCTTCTTGGAACATCGGCGCTTGGGAGGCGAAGTTGAAAGATCTTGGTGGTAATCCTGTGGAGCATCCTGCCAAGCCAGCGGTTGTAGAGTCTTCCAAGGTGGTTGAAGTAGCGGTTGAGGTGCCCGTTGAGGCTGAAAAGAATCCTGGAGCTGATGCTGGAGCGGATGCTGGTGACGGAGCTGGTGGCGAAGGTGTGGTGGAGAAGGTTGGTGAAGATGCTGCTGTGTGAGAGCATCGAGGTGGGCAATGATGGATATTATTGCTTAGGTCGGAGCCCACTTTTTTTAGATTTGAATGGCCTGTACCCCCTTTAAACACTTTACTTTTCCTGCACTCAAACAATTAACTTTTTCTGCACAATATGAAGGCCAAAAGTGGAGGGATCCTGGGTTCCATGATGAAGCCCTTGGTCATCAATGTTCATATGTATTAGAATTTATCATACTCTTGGTGGATGGGTCTTGGTTTAAGACGAAACCAAGAGTGTGAACTTATCCGAATATCATGGTCAGGATACTGATGAAATGTTCAGCATTTTTGTTACCTTTAATCAAAATTTTAGATAGAAATTTGGTTGAATAAAATCTGGATTATTTAGACATGGCTTTCAAGATTTGAAAAATAAAAACCATACCAGAAACACTTGTTCAGTAACTTTCAACTCCAACCTTGGAATCCTTTGCAATGTCCCCAGCATGGATGTCCCCTTTCCATGTAGAATATTGCAATAATGTATGACATACTTGTGTATGAACACAATAATAATCTGCTATATCTTTAGAGTTTGTTAAAAGCTTTAGTTTCACTAGTGATAAACCCTTAATATCCTGGGGTTAAACCCTTAGTATCTTGGGGATAAACCCTTGTTTTCGTGCGCTACATGCGAGAGTGTATAAACTCCAAGACTTAGAAAGGTGAAAACCTTTAAACCTTAGAGAGTATGAAAATACCCTTTCGCGAGAGAGGGTGATCAATCCTCATATACCTTAAGGATCTAGGATATAGCCAACAATAACGAAATTGTCAGCCACTGTTACATGAACTGGTCCCGCTATCTTGAACTATTCCTGGATACTTGCGCTCCAGGCGGGGTGTTTAAACCCAACTCGAAAGAAAGGTGAATACCTTTAAACCTGTGAAGGGATCTGAATCCCTTAAACGTGAGAGAAGGGGCCAATCCTCTAGTCTTTCGATCCGTCTTAAGTACATATCTTGGAGTAATATCCTGAAAAGTATCCTACAAAACACCTTTAAACTAAGGTGGGTGTTAGCTTGGCTAACACCCCTCCGATGCTTAAGTCAGTATTGGGTTTCAAAGAATATTAAATTAAACATATTTAAAAGAGATAGAATTCATACCATCCTGAGTCAGAATGTAAATCCTAAAATCACTTGAAATAAGCTTTAAGATGTATAGCATTCCAGGATCTTGGTATCATATCCCCTTCCATAGTCTTGAGTCGGTATGCTCCTTTTCCTGACTCTGATTCAATTTTATACGGTCCTTCCCATTTTGGGGCTAACTTGTCGCAGGATTGGTTGTGTTTTGAAAAGCTTTTCTCAATACCCAGTCTCCAACTTGGAATCTTCCGGTTCTTAAAATTTTGTTTTATGACTTAGCTATCCTTTATTGATATGCTTCTATCCTTAGCTTTGCTGCATCCCTTGTTTCATCTACGGTGTCTAATTCCTGATATAAGACTTCAGGATTCGCTTCAGGATCCCGTAGGCTTGACCTAGCTGTGGGTATCACCATCTCTGTTGGAATCACTGCTTCTACCCCAAATACCAAAGAACACGGAGTTTGCCCAGTAGCATTCTTCATAGTTGTTCTATCTGCCCACAATACAATTGGTAGTTCTTCAGCCCATTGTCCTTTCTTGGCACCTAACCTTTTCTTCAAGTTATTGACAATTATCTTGTTGGAGGATTCTGTTTGTCCATTAGCCTGAGGATGCAACGGTGTTGACGTGATCATCTTGATTCCCCAACTTTTACAAAAATCAGTTGTCCTCTTGCTGATGAATTAGGAACCGTTGTCACAAATTATCTCCTCCGGTATCCTGAATCTTGTCAGGATATTCCTCTTGAAGAAAGATACCACTTCTTGGTCCCTAACTTGGACAAACGCTTCTGCTTCAACCCACTTGGAGAAATAATCCATCATTACTAGCATGAAGACTTTTCCTCCCGGAGCTTTTGGGAGTTTTCCTACTATATCCATCCCCCACTTCATAAATGGCCAAGGAGATATGATAGGATATAATGGTTCTGCATGCTGATGTAGTATATCGCTGTGTCTTTGGCATGCATCACATTTTCGAGCATACTCTGCAGCATCCTTCCTCTTGGTCGGCTAGTAATATCCTGTTCTCAATACTTTTGAGAATAAAGATCTGCCCCCAGTATGGTTGTCACAATCTCCTTCATGTATATCCTGAAGTACTTCCTTAGTTTCAGGATCTTCCAAGAACCTTAGGTATGGATCTGCAAGGGATTTCTTATACAAAACATCATTTATAATTGTAAAACGAGATACCTTCATTCTAAAAGCCTTGGGGTTTTCATCCTTCGGGACATCTCCTTTGTCAAGATACTTGTTGATTGGCGTCATCCAGGATTCAAGATCCTTATCTGGATTTGCTTTACCAGGATCCTGAACACTTGTTACCTCCTTATCCTAAGACTTCAAAAGTTCCGTTGCAGGGTACAAGAAATGTAATATTGGTATATGAGTTCCTTCCGGTATCCTGACAGTAGATCCTAGATTTGCTAGAGTATCTGCTTCAGCATTCTCTTCTCTTGGTACCTGCTCAAGTGTAAAATTTTCAAAATATCCTACTAATTTTTTAACAATTACAAGGTATTCGACTAACTTTTTACCCTTGACTGTATAAGATCCATTGAAATGGTTAGTAATCAACATACACTTGTAAAATTTTAACATTCAATTCTTAGCTAATTCTAATCCTGCTATCAGAGCTTCATACTCAGCTTCATAATTAGTAGCAGAAAATTCACATCTAATAGCCTGGGGTAATATGTCCCCCTGTGGCGATTTTAGTAGTATACCTAACCCTACACCTCTTATGTTAGATGCACCATTAGTATACAATATCCAAGATCCTGAATTCTCACCTAATTGCAGTACTTCTAAGTCAGCCTCATTTTGAATATCACTACTAAAATCAGCCACAAAGTCTGCTAAGGCCTGAGACTTTATAGCATTTCTAGGTTCATATACTAAATCATATGCACTTAGTTTTACAGACCACTTAGCCATTCTCCCAGACATTTCGGGTTTCCTAAGCACATTTTTAACAGGATAATTGGTTTTAACATGTACTCTATGTGTTTCAAAGTAATGTCTAAGCTTAGTTGACGCCATAACTAGAGCTATTATCAATTTTTCTAAGTGTGAGTATCTAGTTTCAACATCTAACAAACTTTTACTAACATAATAAAAGGATACTGCTGACCTTCATGATCCTTTACCAAAACAGCACTTACTGCATTCCCTGATACTGTAAGATATAGGGATAAGGGTTCACCATCCTCAGGCTTCATCAGCAGGGGTGCACTTGAAAGATATTGCTTCAACTCTTGTAGGGCAGCTTCATGTCTTTCACCCATTCAAACTTTTTGTTTTTCTTTAGGATATCATAGAATTCCTTGCATTTTTCTGAGGATCTTGATATGAACATGTTTAATACCGCTACTCTTCCCGTTAACCTTTGAACATCCTTCAGATTGGATGGTGATTTAAGATTCAGGATAGCTTTAATTTGTTCCGGACTTGCTTCTATCCCCCTCTTGGTCACTAGGTATCCTAAAAACTTTCCTGCCCCCACTCCAAAATGGCACTTAGCAGGATTCAGTTTCATATTATACTGGTCCAGGATATTGAAGGCACACTCTAAATCCTGGAGATGATCCTCCGCTTTCTTGGATTTCACCACCATTTCATCAATATATACCTCCATGGTGTCCCCCAGTTTGTTTTTAAACATCATATTAACTAGCCTCTGGTACGTTATACCTGCATTTTTTAAACCAAAGGGCATGGCAGTATAACAGTATATACCTGTGGGTGTCATGAATGTTGTATCCTCCTGGTCGGAAGGTTCCATTTGGATTTCTTGAAATCCTGAGGATACATCCATGAAAGTCAGCATTTCATGTCCAGCAGTTGCATCCACCATGGAATCTATATGGGGCAGTGGAAATGGATCTTTTGGACAAGCTTTGTTGGGTCTGTGTAATCTACACAAACTCTCCACTTTCGATTCTTCTTTTGGACCACCACCACATTTGCTAGCAACCTAGTAACTTGACTTCCTTAATCATCTTGGACTTCATCAATCTTTCAACTTCCTCTTGTATAATTGTATTTCTTCAGGAGCAAATTTCCTTTTTTTTTATTGAACGGGCCTGAAAGATTTATCAATTCCAAGTTTGTGAGTTATAATATCTTTTGATATACCTGTCATGTCTTCGTGTTTCCACGCAAACGTAGACATCCTGCATTTCAAAAAGTTAGTTAGTTGACTCTCAATATCCTGAGGGATATTGGTCCCTACAAGCACCGAGATATCTGGATTATCCTGAGCCAGTATAACTTTCTTAACATCCTGCTCAGAGGCTTCCACGACATCCTGGGCTTGCGTCTTTAATTGCTATCCTTCCCTGGATTTTGTTGATGTCTTCATTGAAGAGGAGTAGCATTCCTTTGCCTCCTGTAGGTCGCTTTCCACTTTGACTACCCCCCAAGGAGTAGGGATCTTGACACATTGATGATAGGTGGAAGGCACAGCTTTCATATCATGAATCCATGGCCTGCCTAATATAATATTATAGTAGGATAACGAGTCCATGACACAAAATCGTTGCATCAAATTCACTCCTTCAACGTATACAGGCAGCTTTATCTCTCCAACCGTGTTCTTCGCTTCTTCGCTGAAACCTACAAGCACGGTGGATTTCGAGGTAATCTCTATTTCTGGGATGTTCATCCTTTTCAGGGTCTCTAACTGGATAATGTTGACCGAGCTCCCGTTGTCCACCAATATCCTTCGCACAAAATGGTTAGCAATATACAAATTGATTACCAGACCATCATGATGAGGATCCGGAATGTTATCCCGGTCGTCACTATTGAATGTTATGACTTTGTCATTCGTAAGCATCGTCATCCTCGTTGGCTTATCCCCTCTTTCTGCCTTTGCCTCTTTGGCATGCCTTTTGGCGGCGGCATAAGAGGTCCCACATATATCAGATCCTCCGGATATGAAATTGATTATCTTGGCATCTGGGGGAGGCGATGCTGCTCGTTCAGGATGTCACACCCTCAATTTCCACTTGCGGAGTTTTACCGCGAGGCGTGTGAACAAACCAGAATCTGAGACACTAGTAACGTCGAACGACTCTATATGATTTGTTAATACGTTTTCCAAAATCATCTGTTTAACCATTCATAGTTAATTTTAGATTGTCTTAGTTTGATTTCAATGTTTAGCGGAAGCATTAGTTTTTAAAGTTGAGCGGAAGCATTTAAAGTAAAGTAAAGGAACGGGCGCCAACACAAACGCCAAAACTAAAGAAAAACTCAAACAATGTTCGTAAATGAGACTCGATAAAAAGATGTCTTGATCAATGCAAGTGAGTGCACCTAGAGCTCCTAGCGTCCTGAGAAACATGTAAAGAAACAAGTGTCAACATTAAAGAAGAGTGAGTTCACAGGTTTTCATAAGTTCATTTGTTCGGTTATAAGTTTGTTTCCCCCGTTATCCCTAACCCGGGATAACGATTTAGTTCCATTATTCCCAACCCGGAATAATACTGATGGTTCCATTATTCCTTACCCGGAATAATAATGATGTTCAATTATTCCTAACCCAGAATAATAACGTTGTTGGTTCCATTATCCCTAACCCGGAATAATATTGTTGATTCGTAATTAAGTTCAATGTTAACATGTAGGTAGCGAGCCTAAAGTTATGTCACGTAAGTGTTCGTGATCGAAGCTGACTGTTGTGCCTCCGTGTTGCC
Source organism: Scalesia atractyloides (assembly GCA_947069175.1). Lineage (NCBI taxonomy): Eukaryota > Viridiplantae > Streptophyta > Magnoliopsida > Asterales > Asteraceae > Scalesia > Scalesia atractyloides. The sequence goes on from CAMTDV010000015.1 coordinate 38,471,596, forward strand.
AGGCCTATCACTGACCATGGCGAAGTTAGGCCAAATTAATCACCCGTTGACCATACCCGGTCGGCTAGCGCGACTAGCTCGGGTGGGGCTTGTCGGGCCCAGTAGTACTACTTATAATTTCCCCGCTATCTAACCCAATACTAACGATCCGAGAGTTTGTCGAGGACTTGTGTGATATAGCTGCTTAGTGACCATAACGTACATTAACATTAACTTAGTTACCGAATAGTTTAATGACGTTAATTTCGTATATCGTAAAGAGATAGAGTTGTAGAGTGTATACATGTTTCTCCCCCTGTTGTTTAAAACCGGATAAAATTAGGGGCCGTGAACTCACCTTTAGTTGCTCGGTTAGTGTAACACAGAAGTAGCAAATGATAGGACCGTTAATTGCGTCCTAACAAGTCAATTGATTTAAAGTTAGTGTGTGAACACACCAATACAAACCCTACACATAACTAACACACAATGTGGTACACACAATAACAAATCCTAATACTCAATCATGTATGCAAGTATCATCATACCAACATAGTGATCAAAACAATTTATCATGAACACAATCCAATCCATGCAACACTTTGGTACACACATTCGCAAGTTATCAAGTTTCAGCTTGTATACTCATAATTAGGCTGTTTTCGAGGATTTTTATAAAATAGTTCCAACGTTCCAAAAATTCCAATTATTTTACAGAAGGTGTCAACTATACTGTATAATTTTATATAAATTTTTCAAGTCCTAACACTTCACCAATTATTCATAAATATTAATATACTAGCCTGCAGTCAGATTCGTCGCTTTCTGACTGCAGTCCACGGGAGAATTTATTTAAAAATCACCGTTCGTCCAATTAACAAAATTCTAGTGGGAGTTTCCTGGAAATTTCCATCTCTAGCTACTGTACAAATTTCGTGATTCGACTCTCTACAGATTATTAGATCCGACTCGATAAACAACTAACAAATTTTCAGAATTTTCACAGCTTCAGTTACTGAACTTAATTGGCCACTTAAAAATATCAAACGACTTCAGAAAAATATGAATCCAGCGCCATTAGAAGCGTTTTTCAAAAATCTACGTTTTAGACTTCAGAAAATCCGTATTTCGATAAATAATAACCAAGTTACAGCCAGTTGAAGTTGGCTGTAAACACCATTCAGCATCCTGTTTTCAGCATTTTATCGCAATATAACACGCTTAAACAATCGATATGTTAAATATAAACGATCAAGAACAGATTTTTCCAATCATATATCATCATATACATCATACCCATGCAAACCCTAATCATAACATATAGTTTTTATCACAAAACGCAGCCTAATGATTCTTGATTCCACTAATCATCATAATCGCTAAACTTGCAATATCAATCGAACTAACATCATAACACTTTCTTCCATTACATACAAGCATGATCCATAGTTCATAAACCCTAGTATGACTTTGTAAACAATGATAAACTCTAACCTTTAACAATGAAGATCAATGATCCGAGAATTAGATGGGAGCCGAATCGGATGATGATGAAGGTCGCGACCGAGAAGGAGAATGGCGAGGGGGCTGCCGCGATCAAGAGGAAGTGTAGGAAGGCTGTTTGCGACCGAGAGAATGAATGGAAGGGCTGCCGTCGGCTGTTTCTTGATTAGGGTTTGTGTGTGTTTTTGTTTTTGAAACATAACACATGCATGTATGTGTATATATAGTGTAAGAGGTCAAGAAAAAGGGGAAGGGTTTGCGGTTGGGTGGGTGCTCGCGGCCGCAAGGGTTTGGGTGGGTCGGTTTGGGTCTATAACTTGGTCCTCAAGTTTCGGTTAACTACTTGAGTCGCAAGGAAGTGAGGTCGACTCGTTTCACGGCTCGGTTCGATTCATTTATCTATTTACTATATCTATATTTTATAACTAAAACAAATCACGAAATCGGAACATCACATAATAACTCACCAACTTATAAACGTTTAATACACATAGCACGTAATTCATTTGACAAGTTCACGAAATTATCGTAATTATTTCGAGCGTGCAATTTAAGTCTCCGAATCAATTTAGCATAGGAACGAATAACCGTGAAGTAGTGCGTTTAAGATGTCTGAAAAACCGGGATGTCACACAGGATCCTTGTCAGTATCCTGACCCTTATTCTTCTTCCTGCCAATAAGATCTTTCAAGTAGCCTTTGCTTAGCAGATAGCTTATCTCCTTTCTCAAGGCTATGCAATCTTCCATTACATGTCTGAAATCTTCATGGAAGGCACACCACTTGGATTTATCCTTCCAATCAACCTTTTGTTGGCTTTTCCTAGGCCACCTTGCTTTATCTCCTAAATCGTACATGGCATATATTAGTTCAGAAGTATTAACAGAAAAACAATATTCATATAACTCAGGATACTCCTCAGGATCTTCGTCCTCAACAACATTCACTTTTTGCTGTCATTCCTGCCAGATGGCTTAGAGCGATATGGCTTGTATGAGGATTCTTCCTGTTAGTTGATTCATATGTTGAGGATGAATTCATCCTCTCTTGCATTTTCTTGTTGTCCTCAAGCCTGATATATCTTAGAGCCCTGTTTCGAGCTTCATCCAAGTTCCTGCAAGGGTTCATTACAAGATCCTGATAAATGGGAGAATCCTTTTGTAATCCCATCTTGAATGCCTGTACAGCTGTAGCAACATCAAGATGTGGGATATCTAAGGATTCCCTAGTAAATTTATTCACATAATCCCTAAGGGATTCTTGAGGCCCCTATGTTATCCTGTAAAGGTCACTTGTTAGTTTTTCAAAGCTTCTACTACAAGAAAATTGACTGTTAAACAAATTAACCAAATGAGCAAATGATGTAATTGAATGAGGTGGAACGCTTAAGAGCCATTTTAAGGCTGATCCTGTCAGAGTAGAGCCGAAGCCCTTGGAAAGACATGCTTCTTTAAGATCAAGTGGAATAGGATTCACTTCCATCCTCTCCCTATACTGGGCAATATGCTCTCCAGGATCCGTTGTTCCATCATAAAGCTTCATGTAGGGGGTTTGGAATCTCTTTGGGATTTCAGCATCACAAATATGGCGAGCAAAACGAGATATGTTGTGACTATCCTGGGATACTTCCGGTATGGGATGCACTACCCCAGGTACACTCGATATCATATCCTTCAGTTTATGAAGCTCTCTAGAGAGTGCTGAGGTTACACTTGTATCCTGCAAAGATCCAACATTGTTAGTAGCAAGAGTATTAACATTATTAGATAGGTTACCAGCCTGTTGATTCTGGCCATATCCTGGAGCGTATCCTGGGCCCCTTACAGTCGATATCCAGGCTGATGAGGGTATCTCAGGAACATTGCTTCGGGAACGACTTGGTACAACATTGCCCTGATTATCCTCAGTATATACCGCTGAACTAAAGTTCAGATTCCTGGGCTGCAAGGGAGTGACAACATCCTCAGCAGGTCTCTTGGAGTTGGAATTCAAGAGTTGTATTTCTCTCATTATCGTTTGGTTAGTTTCCTGCTGTTGCTTCATCTGATCCTCTATATTACCAAACAAAGCTAAAATTTCATCATTAGAAGCCATAATAGGAGTTCTCCCTGGAACACCAGATCTGTAGACATTCCGAGTAGGCAGAGTGTCCCAGGATGGAGGTGGTGGAAGCACTAAACCGGTTGTAGTAGAGGTTGTAGCAGGCGTGGAGGAAGAGCTCATGTTTGATTTCGAAGCCATTGAAAACAGTTGTGAAAAAAGTTTTGAAAACAAAAAGCCATGTAATGATTTTAACAAAGCTTTTAGTAGAAATAGAACCACTTGCCCCATGGTGGGCACCAAATTGTTTTGGTAAAAAATTACCGAAGTAATTTAGTGATCAAATTAGTTTGGTGAGGTAGTGTAATGAAGCTTGTATCGGTTTGCTAGTTTGTGAAAACACTTTTCAGGATACAACTCAGGATATTGAGCTATATCAACAATCAAACAATGAGCAAAAATGTAAAGGTTGACACGAGATGTACGAGGAAAGCCCTTGATCAATCTAGATCTCCGGCATAAAACCTCGGGAGCTAACAATCGCCGCTGCCTTGTTCTTCTTATTGCTTAAATATCAGGATACAGTGCAGGATAATTCCCAGATCGTTGCTAAGTGTTACAAGAATTGCTAGTGTTGTGTGTTTGTGGGTAATTGTGAAAGTAAATGATAAAATTCGAGAGTAGTGAAAGAATGTGTTGTGACCTATCGATCTGTTTATCCGGTATTTAAAGTTACAAAGAAAAACAAACTCTCCTAAAGTGGTGGGATCCCTTTGAATATTCACTAGTGAACGTTGTTGACCAGTTATTGCGGCTACAACGTCTTTCTACCAACCATTTAGACCGAGTCTTCAGGTGAACAAGTCTCCGTGAATGATGTGATCCTGCAGTTATGTCCTGCACGCGAATAATTAGTAATCACCCAGGATACTGCCTCAGGATGTTACCAATATCCTGGTCTGGTATCCTGATTGTTAACAGTTATAATTAAATCAAGATATAATTCAGGATATGGGGTTAGAATTTCACCCATAATAGTGGTAATTGCACCATTTCTGATCTTCGGTAGCGATGCCTCATAACAACAAATCTATCTTACACTCACTTTGGATACACGTGATTTGTGAAGTGTTGGTTACTTAATATTCAGATCACTCTACGATAACAAATTACTTCCTTCTACAAGTCATTCAAATTCAAATGTGTTGAGGTCACCTAAGCTATATTCTGTGCAATAACCCCCCCAAGGCGCGCCATATATGTTAAATACACTAGTTGTAAGGTGAGGATCGGTGCTATCTTGATGAGGTCCCAGACAGATCTGACTCAGATAGCAAGAGGCGGAATTCATTGCTAACGAGTTTGACAAACAACAAAGTGATATACTGCTTAAACGTCTCTTCTTTGTATTGATAAACGTGAAACGATTACAGATGAGTAAACAATCGGACAGGGCTTCGCCTTAGCCACTACAGAAATAGCTGACTATCTTAGAACCCAAGTCACCTATTTATAGGCTGACATGACTCGCACAAAGGAGACCTGGTGACTTGTACGAGTGGCCATCCGTACGAGTGACCAAAAATGTCACTCGTATGGGTGATATAGTCACACGTACGAGTGAACTACAAAACGTAATCTATCTAACAGACCTGACTATACAAATCCCTATTACATGACCGACTCATCCTAGACGTAGGCAATAGACAATATGCACCAACAGACTTCCCCTTGGATGTTGCCGCAGTCTTGGATGGTCTTCAAGTTTTCTTCAAAAAATCTTCAAAAGACTTGAGATGTTTAAGGACCAAAGAAGTGCTTTGGCGGTATTCGACGATCCTCTGATGGAATAGGCGTTTGATTTACGGGAAGAGGATAATTGTAGGTATCGCCAAACTGAAATCTTCGATGTGAAGCCTTTTTACTTCTATCTTCAATCCTTGCTTTGTTCTTAGCTTGTCGACGTTGCTCTTTGGCTTCCAGCTTCCTCCAGAATGAGCTCCACGTTTTACCTGAATGAATATCATTTGCATAACAAACGTCAATAACCTTTTGAAACTTAAGTGCCTAAACTTCATCCTTGTCTTCACAACTGATTTTCACATAGAATAAACGTTCAATATCCTTCTTTGAGCAGTTAACTAGCCACATCGGGTCTAGTACTCGAAGTCCATGCCACATACCATATATTCTCTTATCCATTATGACAGTCTCTGATAGATCTTTAGTAATCTTCCAAGAGTCTTCATCAGGCTCAACACATATAACTGCTTCCCCTGTGACTGAGTCGTAATGCCACCACTTGAAGATTTTGTAGAAGTCTTGCTCCATTTTCTTCAAAGGCATGTTCTTCATTACACGAGGCCTTTTGACGATAAGGGTAACATATTTTCCTTCGTCACTGGATCAATCTTGGTTATAGTACGAGGCTTGTGAGGTTTCCGGTGATTGAATCCATGAGCAGCTTCAAACTTTATCACCTTCCACAAACGTTGATCATGCAATTTCATCTTAAAACTGAAAGTTTTTGTTTGTACCAATTCCTCAATATTCCATTCTGGTAAAGTCTTGATGTCTCAAAGATATCTGAACTATTAAAATCCAAATACACGTTTAATGGCATAGACATTCAACTCTTCAATCCAGCCCCAACTAATGATGTCTCTTAGAGAAACATCAGGATCTCGTGTGAAGAAAGCAAGAGGACGTTTGAATTTATGCTCAACGGGCAACTCTTTGAACCATAATTTCTTCATTTCTAAAATCTCTTCTTTTGAAGCACCTTTTGGCACATTTCCTTCTTTAACAGCTTCTTCGACTTTACCTTTCAACATATCTTCATTTGCTGTAGAGAAAAGTTCCTCAATGGTTGGGAAGTCATACGTTTCATCACCAGTATATTTGGCAGTATTATCATCATCGGAATCATCCTCCATGACAACCCTGTCATACTTCTTTGCTTCAGGCACATGTTTATACGAGTAATCATTCAGCTCTATACTTGTATTGTTCATATCTTCTTCAAAATTAAACGTAAAGGACTCTTCATCAACACCAAGCATTTCAGCCAGCTCTGCCTTAGAGTAATTATGCACATATTCGCCCTCTTCAAAGTCATGTTCAAGATAGAAAATTATTGGCTTTGGCATAACAGGAACAGTTGAAATATCAGTCACTGTGAGGATTCCTGCCTGCTGAGAATCCTGAGTAGTACCATGTGACTCCCCCTTAATATGTTCGGAATCATGTTGGTTTACGAAGTCGTCAAGGTACACTAAAAGATCAACGTTTTCATTCAAACTTGAATCTGTTACAAGGACTCCAGAACCACCTGCACTACTACCATCATCTTTTCTATCACTACACCTTTCTTAGACACATCATCACTATCTTTCTCTAACTCTTCCATATACTCGTCTATCTCATCATCAATCTCCTGTTCCATTTGTCTCTTTTTCTCTATCTTTTTCTCCCAATGACGACAAAGCTTTTCAGGAAAGTTTGATAAATCAATTTCTACCTCACGTGGCCTTCCTACCAAGATGAATCGTGTGCGAGGTTGATATACTACCATAGCTAGAGATTCTTGCATGGATTCAGGTTCCGGCGCAGATGGTTCAATCTCAGGAGCCTCACCAATCTTTTCTTTTCCCTTTCCAATCTTTGCAGCCTCAACTTCAGCTAAACGTTTCTTTTATGCTGCTTTACCTTGAGCCTCCTCTATTTCTATCTAAGCAAATTCTGCTTTGAAGTTGATGCCTTTGTCATTTTCCCAGAACTTTGAATAGCATGTCAAACTTCTTAGCATTCTTCGCTTTCTCTGTCTCTAACTCTCTGATTACCAGATGTGGTCTCTCATTTTTAGCAGAGACACTTGACAAGTTAATCACTAAATTCATATTTTCTCTTTGAAGTTGCTTAATCAACGTGTCATGCTCTTTCACCATCTTTTCCATTTCTCTAAACATGTCATTGTCGTTTACCAGAAGTTGCATAATCTCCTTTATACGATCTTTATCTTCTTCCAACTTCTTTATGCGCTCCTCTGACCTTTTAATCTCTCTTTACAACTCTCCCAATCTTCCTTCTTACACAACATCCGCAAAAAAGCCTCACATCCTGGAATTCATCCAATATTAAAATCAAAATCTCCAAAACATGTTTCTTCAGTTGCCTGTCTTGTGTGAGAAGATGATTGGGCTATCGGCTGGGATGGGGGAGGCGGTGGAGGTGGAGTAGTATGTTGGATTAGAGAAGATGGTTCTACAGTAGCTGGAGGTGATTGCAGTGGAGGTTGAGTAGTGGGTGGAGGTGATGGTTGTTTCTTAGGAGATGTGTGTGTAGGCTGTACTGTTGGAGGAATTGGAGGAATAACAGTCTTGAGAGAGGCGCAGCTGTGTCAGCAACAGTTGGCTTAATCTTCAATCGAAACTTAGGCCTTGCGGAAGGAGAACTCTTAGACTTTGATGCAGTTTTAGGCACAACTTTCTTTGTACGCTTAGCTTGTTTCCTTGCAGGCTTTACCACTGAAATATCTTCCTAAGATTCAGACGGCTTATATAAAACATCATCCTCTCCCTGAGCCTTCTTCTCATATTCCTCCTTTCGTTTGCGCTCTTCCTCTTCGCGCTTTCTTTTATTCTCTAACTCTCTCTCTTTTCTTCCAGCCTGGCATCCTCAAAATTCGTGCTAGAGGACGAGGAGCCCTCATCATCACCGTCTCCCCCTTCAGCTCCTCCCATAACTTGTCTATAAACATCAGTAGTTGTCTCTTCAATAGTTTCAACTTGAAAAGTCTCTGTTGCAGGAGTTTCTTCAATGTCAGGCTCATCAACTAAACCATTGCTACAAGTAGCATGTTTTCTCTATGTGCCCTTTTTCTTTTTCAATTCTTCTTCTTTAGTAAACCATGTGTTGCGCTTTGATTCATTGTGTTCTAACATCTTCAGCTCATCTGCTTCATCACCACTTGTTTCTTTTCTCAATTTCCTGGGTGGTGGCGCAACATAGTTTCTATCGATAATTGCTCTAAAAATAGGTTTAGCATTAGGAAATGCTTTAAAATACCGTTACTCTTTTTCTTCAGATTCTTGTGAAGGTGATCTAACAGCATCTGCACGAATCTTGGATATTGCAAAAACTTCTCTTTAGATGTGTTCCGTGCAATTTGCATGAATATCAGCCTTGAGAAGTTGTATGGCAGATTCAAAATAAGAGCTACGATCATGCACATCTGATAATCAACAAGATCGTCGAATCCTCCATTTCGATGATTGAAAGCATGAATAACACAATGAGAGATATATCTGAAAGGTGCGCTCAGAAGACCTTTCTTATGTGGAACTGCATTCACATGTCCCTTATACCCCACTCTGTAAAAGCATCCTTTGACCATGTACTCTGGGTATCTTGTTTGATCACTTGCTTTGTCTTTAAACTCGATCACGTCATGTATCAATTGTTTTGTAATCTTTACCCTAATATATTTGTTGTCAATACGTACTGCAGAATAAATAGCATCCTCCTCTTCTCGATACTCAGCTGCAACCCAGAAAAATTCGACATGAGATCTATATGCCGTGTGTGTATCTGTAAGAACTTTCACGATCGACGTTCTTCCCAAAAATTCAAGAACTTCTATATATGGTGCGAGTTCAGCAACTTTATCATCCAACAAAAGACATATATTGTGCACCGCCAAAAACACCATTTTCTTTTCCTGCACATGAGAAATTTCAACACTTAGAACATTTTTCAAAATTTTCAAGAAATTGTCATTCGTACAAGTCAGTACTCGTATGGATGAGCTTGCACACTTAGAAAATTTCAGACTTTCATCTCTTGCTCGTACGAGTGACCACTCGTACGAGTCACTTGTTAAACAAACTGAAGAGCCTTACTCATACGAGTCATCACTCGTATGAGTCACATTTTATAACTAACTCTAATAATTTCTGACTCGTACGAGTGAGGAACCGATTCAAAACCTTCCTTTTACAATTCGGACACAAAACGTGTTGATTTTCACAAATTTAAGACACCTATAGGATCGCCTAAGGCCGATTAACATGATTAAAAGTTTAATTTTAACTTTTATTGGTTAGATTAGCCTAGATTAACGTTTTAAGTCCAAAAGGTCCGATATCGGCATTATAACGGCTCAAATCTTGGATTAGTACTTTCACCATCGTAAGAGGTGTGTAGATCAACCTCCCCGAAGTGATTATGGTACGTGAATTGGTCGAAACGTGGTTCAAATAACTCAATCGCACAAAGAAGTCTCTCAGTCACACAAAGTCAGAAGTGACTCGTACGAGTGAGGCTGATGCATTTATAGGCGCTGGTCATCAATCGTACGAGTGACGCAAAGTGTCAATCGTGCAAGTGAGCTTTGTCACTTGGTTTTGTTTTTGAATTTTTCTATAATTTATCATTTTTAACAACCCACTCAGTTGACAGAGTCTAAGTTAATGACCCCGATTAACTAATTTGCCTCTCAAGTCCAAGTTAATGACCTTGGTTGACCTCCTTTTGACCAAAACTGTTGTTTTTGTAAATCTTAAGTTTCAAGTTAATGAACTTTTTCACATTTAAGGATATTCTTTGTTTTCAGAATAGCTCCCAGCCCATAATCTTCCAGCTTTCCTTCAGCATTATGTCGCTTTGGACTTTAAAGACCAGTTCTCCATCACCGGTAGTCAAAAAACTAAGATAGAACAAAAAATCTTTTTGTATTTTTCAAAAGTTATATGCTAAAACAACCTAAAAATCTTTTTGGGTTTCTGGGTTTTTCTTAAAACAGAGAATTCAAACTATGTACAAACATTTTTACAAACATATTTTTGTGAGTTTGTGTTAGAGGATCATATCAGTATATTGGGCACATCACCAGTACTGTTGACCTTGTTTTTAGACTTTAAACTCATAAGCAGATTTACTTAGATTGTCAGTATGCAGATCCACTTAAACCTCAACAAATTGCTTAACATTTTCAAGATACGTTAGGTAATTTTTAGCAACAAGGCCGAATCTGTGCTTCCCACCTTAGAATATACTCCCGCATCGAGATTCCCAAGATTTCATCTCACATGTGAATATATCTAATTAATATCTGTAAAGGGGTGAATGTGAGACCTTGAGAGCTCAGGTTAGTACTTCCGTACAGAGAATGAGATGAAGGCTCGACTTTAGGTGGTGTTCCTCTTGGTAATCTTTTGTAACTTTTGTAATGCAGAATGTCGTATCTTTTTATGACATTTTCATCATTTTTATGCAGCTTTGGAGGTGAATATTGTGAAAGTATTATACAAGTACCAGGCCAATGCCGAAGCAAAATTAGAAGAACTCGTATAATACCGCAGATATCAATCAAATATAAAGACATAGTATCTCTGAATCTGGCATTCTCTCAAACGAAATTTCAGAGTACAAAGTCCATATATCCGAGAGATGTTAAGCCACATATTTACCAGTTTATCTCTTCAGGTTTATATCTCGAAAGCAGTTTACGGAATGTGCGAAGCCTACTAGTGCATTCTTAGAAAGACCTATTTAGACACTTTTAAACCTTACATTTCTTTAGCATACTGTGATAGTCCAGTAATGTACCATCATCTACTCTTATACACAAAACTCTTTTTGTCTCTCTCTTTTTTTAATGTTTTTGTATTTTTCAAAATTTTCAATGTTTTTGTATTTTAACCAACTTTTCTCCACCAAAAATCAAAAACATATTTTTGGATTTTTGTTGTTAAAAAAGCAGGTAAAATATTTACAGCAAAACATGTGACATACCGATGAGGATCACATCACAAGATCGTCATCCTCAAATTCAACCTCATACAAATCCCCTGATGTCAGATTCTTTAAACCATTCAATTTAAAAGGTATCGAAATCTAGCTCTATCAAAAGCTTTGATATAAAAATCTGCTTTTTGGTCATCAGTGTGGATTTTCTCAATTCAAACCAACTTTTTCTCGTAGCATCACTGATAAAGTGGCGTCGAATTTCAATATGTTTAATGCGTAAGTGTTGAACCAGATTTTTTGTGATATCGATCGCTTCCTTGTTATCTTCATATATGGGTGTGTCTAGAAATTGCAGTCTGAAGTCTCTCATCTGTTGTTGTATCCACAAGATTTGGGAACAACAACTGCATCTTGAAACATATTCAGCTTCACAAGTAGAGAGAGCAACCGCGGTCTGTTTCTTGCACTGCCATGTTACCAAACGTGTTCCGAAGAACTGGCATCCTACCGTTGTAGATTTGGCATTGAGCTTGCAGCAACCGAAATTAAAATCAGAGAAACCCGCGAGATTGAATTCGTCATTTCGTGGATACCACAAGCCGATGCTAGGGCATCCTTTCAAGTAGCGCATAATTCTTTTGACGATCATCGAATGCGAATCTCTGGGATTGGACTGATAACGGGCGCAAAGGCATGTAGGATACATGATATCTGGTCTTGAAGCTGTGAGATACACCAAGGATCCGATCATAGAGCGATATAATGTTTCATCGACTTTGACTCCATACTCGTCTGGACCAATGTTGTGGTTGGTGGCTAATGGTGTAGATGCGGGTTTAGTTCCTGTCATGTCAAATCTCTCCAACACGTAATGAACATACTTCGTTTGGTGAATGAAGATACCGTCTGGTAACTGTTCAACCTGAAGACCCAGAAAGAACTTCATCTCCCACAGAGCACTCATTTCAAATTTATCCTTCATGACTTTTTCAAAGTCCTTACACAGCTGTTCATTTGTCGATCCGAAGATGATATCGTCCACATAGATCTGTACGATGATTAGATGACTGTCTACTTCTTTGCTAAAGAAGGTACTATCTATTGTTCCTCTGGTGAAGCTGTTCTCGAAAGAGTCTCATACCAGGCTCTCTGGGCCTGGTGCAAACCATATAGCGCTTTGTTTAGTAGGTAAACCTTACCCTTGTGTATTGGATCGACAAACCCCGGTGATTGGCCGACGTACACCTCCTCATTTACCTTTCCATACATGAATGAAGAAATCACATCCAATTGGTATACTTTAAAACCTTTCCATGAGGCAAATGCGAGGAAAATGCGGAAAGCTTCAAGACGTGCGAATGGGGCATAGACTTCGTTGTAGTTTATCCCTTCCTTTTGATTAAAGCTTTGCACCACGAGCCGAGCTTTGTTGCACACAACAACTCCTCTATCATCTCTTTTGCTTTTGAAGACCCACCGAGTGTTTATCTTCTTCTGATTGTCGAGTAGATAAACAAGCTTCAAGACTCCAAGTTTCTGGAATTGCAATAGTTCTTCTTACATTGCATCCACCAAGCTTTCTTCTTTAAGAGCATCCTTATAGTTACCGCGTTCTAACTGAGAAACAAAAAAACTATGAGAAAATCTGGTTTGGAGAGGAGCAACTTTAGAATAAAAACAACTAGGATCCTATTGATCTGATGTCGCGTTTTCACTCCAGCTTGTAGCTCTCCGATGATGTTCTCTGACGGATGGTAGGAGATTGATCTAGGCATCACTTCGCCTAGAACATTCACTATGCTTCCCAAATTCGTAACATTTTGATCAGCAACCTGTTCTGAGGAAGTTTCCTCATTTCTCGCACTAGATTCCGCAACTTCATTTTTTTAGAAAACTTTCAATCTGTTCTGATCTTCATTGGAACTAGATCCTCCATCATCAAAGGTAGGTTCTTTATCATAATCTGCATCAACTGGCTGTGCGGAAGATGGTTCTGCATTGTTCAGATTTGATGCAATTGCAGGTTCTGGCTGAGTGTTGCTTGAACCTGCTTCAGAAGAATTTGTATTTGATTGTGACGATGAAATCACCAAGGGACATGGAACTTTCTCCTGATTAAATAACTGATGTTGTTGGTACACCAGGATAAGTTCTTCCTCTGATGGTTCTTCTGGTAGGTCGAATGAATTCCACAACTCTTCGTAATTGAACAACAAAGGATCCCAGGTTTCTACATAGGCATTGTGTATCTCTATCAATCAACATGTTGGGCTATAATAACCTGGTTTAGGCTCGGCAGATAAACTCTCTTTTGCGGACTAGCATATCCTACGAAGAATCCTTGCAAAGATTTTGCTCCAAATTTACCCTCCAGGTCCAATAGTGTACACGGTGATCCAAAAGGTTCCAAATACTTTAAATTAGGTTTTCATTGGTTAAGAAGCTCAAAGCATGTCTTGTTATGCGGCTTGACAGTCAATACTCGGTTAAGGGTGTAACATGCAGATGCAACGGCTTCACTACAAAAGCTAATAGGAAGTTTCGAATCAGCGAGCATCGTGCGTTCTGTCTCAATAAGCGTTCGATTCTTTCGTTCAGCTACTCATTTTGTTGAGGAGTATAGGGGGCACTGAACTTGTGATGGATACCCTTAGCATTGTAGACTTCGAGCATCTTTTTGTTCTTAAACTCAGTACCATTTTCACTTCGGATTCTCTTGATTGGCAAATGGTAAAGATTTTCAATCTTTCGAAAAAGGATCATCAGATTTTCGAACGTTTCGTCCTTGCTCTCTTGAAAGAAAACCCACGAGAACCTTGAGTAGTCATCTGTTACGACTAGGCAGTATAGATCTCTAGAGATACTTTTCATGTTAACAGGTCGAAAGAGATCCATATGAAGCCTTTCTAGTGGAAGCTTGATGGAGTTAAGCAGCTTTCTTGGGTGTGATTTCTTATGTTGCTTTTCCTTCTTGCAGCTAAGACAATCATCTATCAGATGAAAATTCTTGAGTTTGACCCCTTCCACTAAGTCGTTGTGCACTAAGTAGTTCATATTCCTTAAGTGAATGTGACCCATTCTGCGATGCCATAGAATTGATTCATTTTCAGTGGATTTTGATACGAAACATGGAACCTTCTTTGATGTAGTGGATGCGACGCTTATGTCAATACATATAAATCGTTTTCACGTGGAGCACGCATGAGGATCCACTCCTCGGGGATTTCGAATCCCGGTTTAAGAATGAGACACTCCTTGTTGTTGAAGTGGGTAGTGAACTCCTTGTCACAGATTTGCGATATGCTCAATAAGTTGTTCTCAAGTTTAGCAATATAGTTCACTTTGTCGAATGAGACCACTTTGTTAGTAAGTGTCACACCCGGACTCGCAGCGGAAGACAATTGTGGGGTGCGGCAGACACATGGTATTTCCTCATGATTTAAAAACATGATATCATAAAAAGAGGGAACATCGGTTACAACATACATAAACTATCATATTACAAGCCATTAGTTCAAGTGCGTTTAATTACAACCCAAGGGTCAGCTAAACGAGCCGGTGAGTTCCACTAGTTTGGTTGTTTTACCACAAAATGCTTTAACAAATTTAATTGCACGTGCCACAGATCGTAGATGGAATTACATGAGTTCACAAATGAAACCTTGACTACAATAATCGGGTCGTGTCACGTTCGACACCTCAGCACTCCGGGTCGTGTCACCCCCGACACCTCAGCCCACCAACTGCATCACGTGCAATTAAACGCCCCAGGGGTAGTTATGCCTAACAACATAACATAATTTAGGATGCGTACAGTTGCCTGGCTGCCAACACACCAGTCCGGCGACAACTGGGTTTGTTAGACCAATAGTATTATCCACTGCCCACGGCTTACGTTAATCACTTGCATTGGGAATAGTTCGTGTGTTAGGTAATTTAGATCATCACAAGTTGGTGCAATTAACACAGTTTGTAACATGCAATTTAGCCCAGAAAACAGTAAAACAGTTTAAAAGTAGGGGAGTGAAACTCACAGTGCAGGTAGTAGTATCAATCAAAGAGTCAGTATACAATTGGATCAGCTTTAATAGCACACATGCAAGTAAGGACTTAAATCAACATCTAAGTTGGTCATGATTATAACTTGGAACTGGTTAAGAGTTTTCACCCTGGATTGAACCTATAAGATACTGGTATGGTGATGGATATTAGGGTACTAAGTTTCTAGTTTGGCTTCCGTGCACCGGTTCATATGCCAGCCAAAGTCAGTTGTCTGACACGCTCGGATAATGGTAAGGGAATACCAGTAGTGTCAAAATGTTGTTATTTAAGAAAGATTAACTTTTCGTTAAGGAAATTTGGGTGTATGGGGAGTTTAGGTTGCCCAAAATTGAGTTGTCATTTTCGTCGTCCGGAATTCTCCCGAACTGGCATGGGACACACCCCTAGTGTCAAACGACCCTGAAATCTCCCGGAATACTCCCGGTGTTTCAACTATAATAAATGTTGGGTTTGGTCAGAGTCCGCTGTCCCGACAGGTTCGATACATGGTAAACTGCCGAAACAAGTTTAAAATAAAGTGTTTTTAATTCCATAAGTTCTCTTTTAATACATAAGTTTGATAAAAATCTGGAAATTTTTTCTACAATTCAGCAAACATATATAGATTATGAGAAAAATAATTCGGGAATTTATTTAGCTATTTTAACTCAAATAAATCATTTGTAAACCAGTATTTAACCGAATAATTTACATTGTTTATCATCCAATGTCTAAAAATTCCCAAAATATTCAAGAAAGCTCCTTATATGCCCAGGAACTCCCTGTAAAAATTTGGGATTTTTCCGATTTTGTTTTGGTGCGTTTCCAGCTACCGAAAACTCACATAAACGCTATTCTTATTCCGAATCAGAATTCAACCAACGGACTCCAAACTTCCCAGAACAATTCCCTATATGTTCCTTGGTGTTCTTGTACATTTTGGTGATTATAGACTCCGTTTGGTATTTTTCCGAATTTCTTTCGGTAAAACAGTCAAAATTTCTACGAAAATCATAGAGTATTCCAAAAATTCTAAAATTTTAGGTGGACATTCCTGTCATTAACCTACATCACCGCACCAATTTTCAGCTCAATCCAAGCATCACAGACCAATTTATAGTACAAACAATATTCTGCCTATGCTAATCGAAGGTTTCGGGTGTTATACCTAGTGCAAGCTCCGTTCCTGTGTGTTTTTCTCGAGTCCAGAAGTGTGTGGGTGCTATATTTAATACCTACACATAAAGCACAATCCAAACATGCCATAAATCATGTCAACAAGCCTTTTTTCACTGTTTTTCGGTTAATCACTTTGTTATTCGCTTTTGGTCGATTAGGGTATCAAAAGCTGAAGTTTTGTGATCTTGGCTATCATATAACATCAGGGAATTCCTGAGGTGATCTTATTTAGCCAATAATCATGCCTAAATCATCCATTATCATGGATTAAAAAGAGTTTTCGTAGTCTAGTTCATGTTTAATCAAGAAAACTTCATCAAAACCATATAAAACTTGAATAATACCTTTGATTTGGCTGAACTAAGAGGATAATCAGCTGTGTTTTGATGGTGAAAAGCATATTTGAATGTGGAATATGAAGAAATATATATATATATATATATATTAAGGGGGCGGTTGCAAGGTGGGGTGCCCCTACCCCACCCCCCGCTTTGTCGTGCTTCGTTTTTTCGTGCTATAAAGATGATGTTTATCTTCGTTTACACGTGTAGGTTCATTTTTGGGTCCCACACGCGTCCCCGATTTACGAAACAGGCTCCTTTTTCACGTTTTTAGTGTTAAAAGACTCGGTTTTAAATACCATGCATAACCGTCTCGAAACCTAAACCCGGTTATTTTTTAATCATAATAGCCTCGTATTAGGGTAGTTTAAGTGTTTTTAGGCTTGATTGACCGTTCCTTGCATGTTTGGTTGCCTTTTGTTTTTCTCAAAATGAAGGGGTTTCCCTAACCGGGAAGCTGCCTCATTTTGCGTGCCCGAGCTCCAATTTGCTTCAAGTCTTATGTCATGGTCTAAGGCACATAACTAAGATGTTCTGGGAACTCAGAATCTTAAATAGCCCTACCGATGGCTTAATAATCATCGTCAAATGTTTAATGCGCTGTTAAACGGAAAGCTCCCGTTTAACATGTTTTCAAAGGCTAAGGGAACCAACCTCACACCGTTGGCCCTTATTAGTGTTATGT
The DNA here is from genome assembly GCA_947069175.1 of Scalesia atractyloides. Taxonomy (NCBI): domain Eukaryota; kingdom Viridiplantae; phylum Streptophyta; class Magnoliopsida; order Asterales; family Asteraceae; genus Scalesia; species Scalesia atractyloides. The sequence continues at coordinate 38,489,112 of CAMTDV010000015.1, forward strand.
TGACCATGACGGGCTCTCGGATTCCTCCGAGACATAACAGATATCATTTAATCTAGCACGCAAGTAACACATGTTTTTAGGGTTTTCACACAATTATTGTTTTAAGCATGCTTAAAGTTTTGGACCGATTATGGTGTACCTGGTTTCGTCCTGGGTATCACACTCTCCCCTGGTTAAGAAATTTTGTCCGTGAAATTTACCCCGTCTAGCTAGGGAAAAGGTGATGGTATTTTCTATGGAATTCATCCTTCCGTTCCCAGGTGTATTCAGTGAAATTTTGTTGTGCCTTAATTGTAACCCTGCCATCAACTATTTCTACCGGTTCCTCCACAAAGTGGAGTCTATCGTCAACGTGTATGCCTTCCAAAGGTATCTGGGTGGCTTCGCCCGACATGCACTTCTTTAGGTTCGAAATGTGGAAGACATTATGAATAGCACTAAACTCGGTTGGTAGCTTCAACCGATATGCTACGGGACCTACCTTTGCTAGAATCTCGTACAGTCCGATGTATTGCTAACTTTCTTGTCTTTCCAAATCTGATAACGCCTTTCCACGATGATACCTTTAACAATACCCGTTCACCCACCTCGAACGATAACAGTTTTCTACGAACATCAGCCCGGCTCTTTTGCCGATCCTGAGCGATTTTCAATCTATTCTGAATCTGGTGGATCTTATCAGTCGTTTCCTGTACTAGCTCGGATCCTGTCAGTTGGGAATCACCCACTTCGATCCAGCAAAGTGGTGACCGGCACTTTCGACAATAAAGAGCCTCGTACGGGGCTGCCTGGATACTGCTGTGTTAACTATTGTTATAGGAAAATTCTACTAGTGGAAGATGCTTGTCCCAACTTCCTCCGAAGTCCAGGACGTAGGTGCGAAGCAAGTCCTCTAGTGTCTGGATCGTGCGTTCTGATTGGCCGTCGGTTTGGGGATGGTAAGCAGTACTCAAATTGATCCGCGTCCCCAACGTTTCTTGTAACTTTTGCCAATATCGCGAGGTGAAGTGGTAGTCTCGGTTTGAAATTATAGCAACTGGGACACCGTGTCTGGCTACTATCTCGTTAGTGTAGATCTCAGCCACTTGTCAGTTTTATAAGTGGAATGGATCAGAATATAATGTGCGGATTTGGTCAATTGATCGACAATTACCCAAATCGCGTCATGACCATGAGGCGTTCTTGGGAGATGGGTCACGGAATCCATCATGATTTGTTCCCATTCCCACTGAGGTATCTCGGATTGTTGTAACATTCCACAGGGTTTCTGATACTCTGCTTTGACCCGAGCACAAGTCAAGCATTGGCTTACATATCCTGCCACGTCCTTTTGCATCCCCGACCACCAATAAAACTCTTTAAGTTCTTGGTACATCTTATTTGTACTGGGGTGAATTGAATATTTCGATTTATGGGCCTCGTCCTTGATCAACTATCTCAGCTCCGAACTTGCAGGAATCCATATTCGATCCTTAAAATACAACACCTCATCCGTTTTCTTCACATTTTTTTTCTCATTTCCATGCAACCCTTTGCTGGGTAACTGGCTTTCTTGCAGGGTTTACATTTGTGTGTGTCAGATTCACTCTTTAAGGCTTGTCTGCACAATCATTCCTAGTGCTCGCACCCGGAGTGGTTTAATTCGATCCTTCCTACTTTGCGCATCCGCTACCACGTTAGCTTTTCTCGGGTGGTACTTTATTTCACAGTCGTAATCATTTAATAATTCCACCCATTTGCGATGCCTCATGTTCAACTCTTTTGGTCGAAGATATGTTGAAGGCTTTTCTGGTCAGTATATATTGTACACCTTGTACCATATAAGTAATGTCTCCATATCTTTAGCGCGAATATAACCGCGCCCAGTTCGAAATCATGCATCGTGTGATTCTTCTCGTGCACCTTTAGTTGTCTGGACGCGTAAGCAATGACTTTGTTTCTTTGCATTAGGACACATCCGAGCCCTCGCCGAGATGCGTCACAATATACGACGAAGTCATCGTTCCCTTTGGTTGGGTAACGTCATAATTAGGGCTTCGCATAACTTTTGTTTTACCAGCTGGAATGTTGTTTCCTGGTCTTCACCCCATTCATACTTCCTATCCTTCTGTGTCAAGGCTGTTAGCGATTGAGCAATACTAGAGAAATTTTCGATGAATCGACGGTAATATCCTGCCAGTCCCAAGAATTGGCGTATCTCTTTTGGAGATTTAGGCGCAGGCCAATTCTTCATTTCTTCTATCTTACTTGGATCCACATGAGTCCCATACTAATCCACCACATGTCCCAAAAATTGCATGGCTTGCAAGCAGAAGTCGCACTTAGACAATTTAGCGTACAGTTGCTCTTTCTTAAGTATCTCCAATATAGCACGTAAATGATACTCGTGCTCGTCCTTGCTCTTGGAGTAGATCAGGATATCGTTGATGAAGACGATGACAAACTTATCGAGGTATGGTTTCCACACCCGGTTCATGAGGTCCATGAACACAACATGTGCGTTGGTTAGCCCGAAGGGCATAACCAGGAACTCGTAGTGGCCATACCGAGTTCGAAAAGCCATCTTGGGGACATCGTCGTCTTGGACCTTTACTTGATGGTAACCCGATTGAAGATCTATCTTAGAAAAATATCGGGCTCCTTGTAGCTGGTGAAAAAGATCATCGATCCGCAGAAGAAGGTATCAGTTCTTGATAGTGACATTGTTTAATTCTCTATAGTCGATGCACATTCAGAAGCTGCCATCCTTTTTCTTTACAAACAAGATTGGGGCTCCCAGGGAGAATAACTAGGACGGATGAAACCACGATCAAGTAACTCTTGCAGTTGTGTTGATAATTCTTGCATTTCGGACGGTGCAAGACGGTATGGGGCTTTGGCGATGGGTGTTGTTCCCGAAGTTAGGTCGATCCAAAACTCGACTGCCGATTGGGCAGCAATCCGGGCAATTCCTCCGAGAACACGTTTGGGTATTCGCATATTATTGGGATGTCTTCAGTACGTTTTTCGGCTGGTTCATCTGTCGTGACGCTGGCTAAAAACACGTCACATCCCTGTCGTATACACTTTAACGCCTTGAGATGGGATATGAGGTTCAACATGGTACCTAACTTCTCTCCCTGTACCATGATCACATCGGTCGGGGATAAAGGAATCTTTACAATCTTCTTCTCACACAACACTTTAGCGTGCTGATTGGACAACCAGTCCATTCCTACGACAATGTGAAAACTGCCCGGTTCTACGGGTAAAAGGTTAATAGAAAATTGGTAACCGTTAAGGGTTATAGGGCAGTTACAAATGAGTTGGTGACTAGTGATTGATCTCCCATTGGCAAGTTCGACGGAATACGGTTGTTTTAAGTCAATAACGGCCATATTTAATAGTGGTAAAAATGTAATAGAAAGATAACTCTTATCTGCGCCCGTATCAAATAACACTAAAATAAATTGATTGGAAACGAAGAACGTACCTATGACCACATTTGGATCCTGGGGTGTGCCACCAGACCCCATGATAAAGGCACGACCTCGGGCGGCATTTGAAGTAGATGCTTGGCCCTGCGTATTCCTTCCTACTGCCTGCTGAGCTGACTTTGCGCAACTTCTTCGGAAATGCTCCGTATTGCCACATTCATAGCACGTGCGGGGGTAGGTAATCGGTTGTGTTGGGTGTTGGGGTCGCTGCTGAAGAGGTTGAGGCCTTGGGAGTTGGAAGCGGGTTAGTTTGGGGTTTGATTTAGCTGATATCTTACAGTCTCGGGCATAATTCCCACTCTAGTGACACCTCGAGCATATTGCCGCTTGGCACGCACCATAGTGGTGCAAAGTGCACTTGTTGCACTTTCTGGCTTTTCCTTTTTACTTATCCAAGTTACCAGTTGGGGTAGTCATGGCGTAACTCTGACGGGTTACTATCCCTTCTTTGCTATTGCTGCCCCTGCTTAACTACTTTCCGGGGCTTCTCGCTTCTTACCGGCCTGCTTTCAGGCATCGTCAAAATCCTACGTCTAACCATGCCAAACGTTAGGTGTTCCACCAAATTGATAATGCTCCTCACTTCAAGGGCCAGTCCCCAGATATATCTTTCGATCCGCTTATGCTCCGGTCGGACCATGTCAGGCAGTATTTATGCTAGTTCATTGAAACAATTTGTGTAAACTGCATGGTTGGCACTTTGCATCTGCAGGTTCCAGAACTCATGTTCAACCATCTGAATCTCGTTGGCCGGGCAGAACTTTTCCATCATTAGTGCCTTAAGATCGTCCCATGTCATAGCATTAATTGCGGCCTGCCCGCGAGATTGAACGACAGTGTTCCACCAGTTTAAGGCATGGTCGGCGAAGGTACAAGTCGTATACTTAACCGCACAGTCACCAGGACAATTACTTATATTGATTACCGATTCCGACTTCTCAATCCATTTCACTAACCCATTCGGTCCTTCGATTCCACTAAATTCCATTGGTTTGCACTCCATAAAGTGCTTATATGTGCAGACCGGTCTAACATTGTTTTGGGCGTTGTTTTGATTATCATTTTGACCTACCAGTCCTGTTTGCGGGTTCTGTTGTTGGTTAGCATTGATACCAGCGCTAACCTGCGCCACGATTGTGGGGATAACTGCCTGAAGCTCTTGCGCTATTATTTGCGCAATTTCTGCCTCAGTCATTTATGGTGCGCGTTTGGGCCATTCTATTATAAATAGTATATATATATATGCATCAATGTCACATGTTCAACCATCACATATCACACGATTTCATTGCACACATAAGCCCACAACACATATATCAAAAATCATCATCATATCTATCATAACATCTTTCCTCATACAACTGTCAAAACGTGCACATATACTTAACCTATAAGGGCCAGTGCTTAAATGTGTTGTCAAAACTGGTCACCGAAGTGACGTAAATACACCATACAACGAAAGTGCAAACTACGACAACATAGAACACTACATCACCACCTCGACATCGACATAACCTAGTGTTTGGTAGGATGTGCAAAAGATATATCATGTCTGTCTATACTAAAAAGGAAACAATCCTAGTAACGCCACAACCAACATGCCAGTCCCACAAAACCTGCCCCCAGGCCTACGATGGCACCCATGCATCCATACAACATCGCCTGGAAACAGTCCTGGTGGTAATGAACGTATCCCATACCCTGCTGCAAAGCAATGATCGCCTGCTGTAAGATGATCAGATAATCTCCCATCGATCTCCTTTGCTGCTCATCCTTGTCGCGCGTCATCCGCAGCAATACAATCTGCTCAAATAAGTACCCATCAGATTGCTCTCGGTGAGGGGAGCAGGTGCCTCCTGAGGAGGGAACGGTACGCCCCATAACCGGGCGAGAAGGGCCACCTCGCTTATAGGTATGAAAAAGGGAAGGGTCCTCCCTAGGTGGTGTGAGGAAACGGGCAGTAACCGGCTGCCGTGCTCCCATAAGTACCGATATGGGTGGATATGGGAGAGTGGTGGTGTAAAAACAGGTACAGGTGCTGGTACCCTCCGACGAGCCGTCTGCCAGAGGCTAATGGTAGGTACCTCATGAGAACTAGGTGATGATGGTGAGTAAGTGCTCGGGATAGAAGGAGTATAAGGCTCAACAGGAGTCTCTGGTGTAGGTAAACGAGGTGCTACAAGCTCCCACTCCCAATGCTCCGTAGCAGGAGTAGGGCTCCGGGGGATAGGTCTTAGCTGAACAACTATATCAGGGGTACGACTACGCTCCGAGAAGCTAGGCGGGTGGTGGGATGGAGAATGGTAGGCGCTCAAGACCTCTCCCTCGCGCCTGGTACGGGGTCTAGGTGGGTAACTACCACAACAGTAACCGATAGGCGCTCGTTACTCGACTTTAGAAGGGGCATAAACGGATCCTCCTCAGGATCTGTCTCAATACGGGATGTAGTCTGATGACTCGTATGACGCGACATGGTACCTGTAGAGAAAGGTAACATATAACACCGACCCTATTGACCGAAGCAACCGAAATTCAACGTTCCAAAGATATACACATAAGCACGTATTGCACAAATTTTGATTTTACAATTTTAAAAATTAGAGATAGTTTGTCAGGTTAGTATTCGCATGCCCGTTCTATCTTATCTCAATGACGTTTCCGGAAATCTCAAGTACCAGCAAATATATTATTGTGTTCCAAACCACAATAATTTATTTGCCTAATAAGATCATCCCGGCAATAGTAACACTACTCAGTCTCTAGAGGTTCTTAGTGGGAGGAAACTAAACTTAGCACTATAGTCGAGGTTCTTTAAGGATACCTAATTCGCTATAACTGATGGCTCTGATACCATCTTCTCTCACACCCTGACTCGCAGCTAAAGACAATTGCTGGGTGCGGCAGACACATGGTATTTCCTTATAATTTAAAAACGTGATATCATAAAAAGATGGAACATTGGTTACAACATACATAAACTATCATATTACAACCCATTAGTTCAAGTGTGGTACTACAAGCTACTACAGCCTTTATTCTGCTACTATCCGCCTACTCAAAACATTCCATGCGCCCATTCATCATTCCTGTTTAGTTTTACCTGAAATGCATGTTAGTTTTAAAAAGGGTCAGCTAAACAACCCGGTGAGTTCCACTGGTTTGGTTGTTTTACCGCAAAATGCTTTAATAAGTTTAATTGCATGTGCCAAGATCGCAGATGGAATTACACGAGTTCACAAGTGTAACCTTGACTATAATAACTGTGTCGTGTCACGTTCGACACCTCTGCACTCCGGGCCGTGTCACCCCCGACACCTCAGCCCACCGACTGTGTACGTGTAGTTCAGTTATGCCTAACAACATAACATAGTTTAGGACGCGTACAGTTGCCTGGCTGCCGACACACCGGTCTAGAGGCAACTGGGTTTGTCAGACCAATACTACTATCCACTGCCCACGACTTACGTTAATCACTTGCATTGGGGATAGTTAGTGTGTTAGGTAATTCACATCATCACAAGTTGGTGCAATTAACACATTTTGTAACATGCAATTCACCCCAGGAAAAAGGAAAACACTTTAAAAGTGGGGGAGTGAAACTCACAATGCGGGTAGTAGTATCAATCAAAGAGTGAGTATTGAACTGGATTAGCTTTAATAGCACACATGCAAGTAATGACTTAAATCATCATTTAAGTTGGTAATGGTTATAACTTGGACCTGGTTATGAGTTTTCACCTTGGATTGAATCTATAGGATACTAGTATGGTGATGGATGTCAGGGTAGTAGCAGTTTCTAGTTTGGCTTTCGGGCACTGGTTCGCGTGCCAGCCAAAGTCAGTTGTTTGACACGCTCAGATAATGATACGTGAATTCCAATAGTGTCAACATGTTGTTTTTTAAGAAAGATTAACTTTTCGATTAGGGAGTTTGGGTGTTTGGGTAGTTTAGATTTCCCAAAATTGAGTTTTTATTTTCGCCATCGGGGATTCTCCAGAACTGGCATGGGACACACCCCTAATGTCCAAACGAACCTGGAATCTCCTGGAATACTCCCGGTTTTTCAACTTTAATAAATGTTGGGTTTGGTCAGTTTCCGGTCCCGGCAGGTTCGTTACACGGTAAACTGCCGAAACTAGTTTAAAATAAAGTGTTTTTAATTCCATAAATTTTCCTTTAATGCGTAAGTTTGATAAAAATATGGAAATTTTTCTACGATTCAGTAAACATATATAGAATATGAGAAACATAATTCGGGAATTTATTTAGCTATTTTAACTCCTCAAATAAATCATTTGTAAACCAGTACTTAACCGAATAATTTACATTTCTTATCATCCAATGTCTAAAAATTCTCAAAATATTCCAGAAAGCTCCTTATATGCCCAGGAACTCCCTATAAAACTTTGGAAATTTTCCAATTTCGTTTTGGTGCATTTCTGGCTACCGAAAACTCTCTGTAGGACCGATCCTCGATGCTTAGGAACCTAAATTTGATATCTAACATCCATAATAGCGGAAATATTACGTCGTGTTTAACAATAGAGAAGATTTAATCAGTTAATCGTCAGTTTTATTGATCAAACATTCTGGTTACAAACTGACAGAGCTTCACCTCTGAAATGCCAAAGTTACAAATGAAGTAGGCTAGCTAGGTACTTATAGAGATGGAAGTTCGCTCATGAGGTGCCTAAGTTCGCCCGAACTTGCCTAAGCAAGTTCGACTGAACTTGGCTAGACATGTTGTCATGGGCGAACTTGCTACAATATAACATAAATACTTTAAATACCTATCATGTTCAGCTCTATACTATATAGACTCGATATAAGACTAAGACATAGACATTATGCACCAACAGACTCCCCCTTGGATATAGTCTTCGTCTTGTATCAGTCTTCAAAAACTCTGTCTTCGTATAAACATTAACACACACGACCGAAGAAGTTCTTGAACGGCTTCCTTCATCGTTTTTGCTCTGGATCAGGCGCTTGATCAGTTGGCGGTGGTCTTTTAAAGTTAGCCATTCTTAGAGAACTTTGTCTTACCGCTTTTTCAATTCTTTCTTTAATCGCCTCATTTCTGTTTTCCTCCTTTAAAAACTCAACTCTTTCCAGATCCCTCCACTTTGTTTGCCACATCTTTCCAGAATTGACTTCACGCGCATAACAAACGTTCACAAACTTTTGAAACTGCATAGCTTGTACCTTTTCACGTTCTTCAAAAACAATCTTGTTGTAGAAAAAGGTTTTGATAAATTCACTCGAGCAGTTTACAAGCCACATAGGATCTAGAATCCTTATCGTCCTCCATAAACGCCTCATGCCCTAATAACCCATCACTTCAACCCGTTCCTTGGTAATATCCAGATGTTCTTCAAACTTTAGCACAATCACAGCTTCACACGTTGCTGGATCAATCTACCACCATTTGAACAAAGGATAAAAGTCTTGTTCAATCGGCATTAGCGGCATATTTCTCATCGCTCTTGGACGTTTCATTATTAACGTTATGTCCTTTTCTCCTGTTACCTTGTTTATCTTAACTCTGCGACCAGGAATAAAAGGCTTCCAATAATTCTAACTTTTAACCGCTTCATACTTAATCATTTTCAACAATAATTGATCAATCGGCTTCATGTAATATGTAACATTCACCGTCTGTACCAACTCTTCTACATCCCAATACGGTAATGTTTTGAAATCAGCAAGGTATTTGAATTATTGCACTCCAAACTCCCTCTTGATTGCATATACATTAAGCTCTTTAAACTAACCCTAGCTCAAAATATCTCCCAAAGAAATGTCTTTGTCTCTAGTAAAGAATGCAAGAGGACGTCGAGACTTACGTTCGCATGGCATTTCTTTAAACCATGACTTTCTCGCTTGAGCTATCTCTTCTTTGGTCATGAGCTTAGGTACTTTACCTTCTCGAACTGATTCAGCAATCCTTTCCTGCAACATATCTTCATCAAGCTGCTTGTACATCTCTTCAAAATTAGGAAAACTATCTGAATTAGAACCGACATACTTCACTTTCTGATCTGATTCGTCATCTAAAGACCAATCTTCCACAATTACTCGATTGTATTCATCAGCTTCGAATCGTCTTTGATATTGATAATCATTTGGCTCGAAAGGATTTACAGTCATCACATCCTCCTCAAAATCAAACTCTAACGATTCAGCTTCAACTTCGATCAATCTAGCTAAATCCTCCTTTGTGTAGTCATGTACATATTCACCATCCTCCATGTTGTGTTCTAACATTAACATTAAAGGCTTCGCGGGAATAGCAGCAACTGGCTTTGCAGAACGATCAACAATTGCCATATCCATATCATCATCAGTTGGCCCTTTCTGCCCTGACTCCCCCTGACTGTTATCTTCCATTCTATTCGATTCATCGTCCATTAGGGCAGTAAAATCAAAATCATCAGAGATTTTGGCTTCAGAAACTGTAATACCAACATTACCCTGATCATCGTCATCATCATCACCAATATTACAATCCTCGTAACTTCCTTCCTCTTCATCCTCTTTATCATCTATCTCAGCTTCTTCATCGTCTTTTTCTTCAGAAGCAGCGATAGGATCAGAAGGCTTGACAGATTCGTCAACCTTAGGAATATCAGACTCAGTAGCTATGACAATATTTTCTTCAACAAGTTTCTCTGGAACATCAGAAGACTTAGGAACTTCACCTTCAACCCCTTTTCCTTTGCCACTCTTAGCTAATTTTTTTCAGCTCGTTGCTTAGCTTCCTGCTGTTCTAGACGATCATATTTAGCGATGAAATCGATACCCAGTGCATTAGATAACACTTTCTGCATCCTGGAGAATCTTCGATCATTTAGGATTTGGACAGACTTTAACTCTGAAATTTCTGTCTGCATTTTCTCATTAGCATCTTGCAGACTTTCGATCAACGCTTAAGATACTCTCTTTTATTCTCTTACACCTTTACCTTGTCATCCAACATTTCTTTTTCGACAGCGCTTTGATTCATCTTGTTAATAAGCTCTGCTTTTTCAACTTCATTATGTGCTACTTTTTCTTCTAACGCTTTCACGCGCTTTTCCAGAAGTTCAACATTTGTTTCTGGGAAGAAATCATTTAGATCCTGCAAACTTATAGGATCATTGTGCATATCACCAAACACATTAGGCCCTCCTGGAGTCTTCGGTGTTGATTTTGGTGTTGACCTCCTTGGCGTAGAACTTTCAGGAACAGAAGTCATTGGAGCAATAGGAGATTCAGTGATAGGAACTTCAACAAAGCCAGACACAGGAGGTTCTTGTGTAACTCCTGGCCTTTCAGCTTCAGCATGAATAATAACATGAGGTTCTTGTGGAAGAGGTTCTTGTGTGACTCCTTTCTCCTGAGCACCAGAAGGTTCTTGTGGGGCTTTTGTGCTTTTCAACGATCTTTTGCGCCTCTTACTTACAACCTTTTGCTCTTTCTTTGATTTTCTTTTTCCTTTGGTCCGAGGAGACCCTGTAGTATCATCAAGATGCACTAAGTATAAAACATCGTTCGGATCTCGTGCAATATTAGAATACTTCTCATCAATCAAAATTTGAACAAATCTCGGATATAAGCACAGTCTTGAATCTTCCATGTTTTTCGACATGTGAGTGAAAACTAACTTTGAGAAGTTAAACGGCTTCTTCAGAATAAGCGTCGTTGCCATGCAAGCTAAGTAATCTTGAACATCATGTAAACCGGCCTTGCGATGGCTGAATGTATGAATTATGGCGTACATCAGGAGCTTGTAGGGGTTTGGCACTTCCCCTTTCTTCAGCGTCAGCTTATTCACGCTTCCTTTGTAAGCCATCCTGAAGAAACAACCACGCACAATCCTCTCATCAAGATAAACAGGATCATCTTCTATATCGTTGAACTGTAATACTCTGCGAATATCATCTTCCGTTACCGTAATCGGCTTAACTTCATTACCAACTTGCACGGTAGAAGTAATTGTCTTCTCATCAGCACTCAAACTTGCATTCATCCAGAAATTAACAGTGTGTGATCGATACGACACTGTGCGCTCTGTAATCGCTCTGCGAATAGTGCTTTCTTCCAGAAACTTCAATATACTGTCGTATTCTTTAAGTGACAGACATATCGTTTTATCGAGCGTGATGCACATGTTGTGAGTCTTCGAGAAATATACTGAAATTACACGTGCTGGAACCTGTGCCTGAAAAATGACACAAAACAATTTGTACGTTTATCGAGAAATATTTCACAAAAATTTTCTAACACTTTATCAAGTTCGGGCGAACTTGATATGGTGTTACAACATTCTGTTTTGTTCAAGTTCGCACGAACATCTCTTAAAACATGTTGCATATATAAGTTCGGGCGAACTTACACTTTATTCAATCCAGATTTTATTAATATAAGTTCGAGCAAACATCCAATACATTTTTTTTCAATTTTTTCTGGAAGTTCGATCGAAGATGTACTTGGATCATTTATTCATGTTTGATTCTTATTCAAGTTCGGTCGAACTTGACAACAAGTTCGGCCGAACTTGTCTCCCAAAACTTTGAACAATCTGTTAACCATGTAAACAACAGTTTCAATCCAATCAAAATTAGTTACACGGTCGATTTTAATTACAGATTCAAGATTTATATTCAATTTAACCAACAATATCTAGATCTAACTGATTTTACAATTCCAGATCTATTTGGTTCGATTAAGGTCAATTCATGGATCAAAGACAAATCTCTACCTCTGTCATAGTAATTGGTGTGCTAATCACCAAAAACGGACTTAATTTGGGCAGCGTAATGGTGTGAAATTGCCAAAATCGTTCAAGTTCTCTCAAAGCTCAAGTTCGCTCAGAGAGTTTGAAGGTTGTTGAATGAGTTAGGCCGAACTTGATTGGTATTTATACCAAGTCAAGTTCGGGCAAACTTGCTAAGGCCAACATGAAGGCCCAGTCAAGTCCGGGTGGACTTAACTATAAAACAACACAACCATTCCTTAGCAAGTTCGGTCGAACTTGCTTAGATGTTAATCTTAAATCAGTTAGTTCGGCCGAACTTTCCAAACCACAATTTTAAACTTTTTTAATTTTTTAATTTTAACCCCTGAACTTTCCCATTTTTACCAGTTATGAAAATCCACTCAGTTGACCAAGTCCAAGTTAATGACCTTGGTTAACCGACTTGTCTGTCGAGTCCAAGTTAATAACCCCGGTTTGACGTGTTACGAACAAACTGTTGATATTTTCAAAAAACAAAGTTTCAGATTAATGAACTTTTTATCATTTTAATTTTTCAGATTAACAGATTAGCTCCCAGCCTGTTGTCAAAGAGATTCCCACCAGTTCTAGCATCTTACCAGACTTTGAAGATCCGTTCTCCAACATTGGTTTGCTGAAAACAATGTAGAATTAAAATCTTTTTGTATTTTTGCAAGTTTATGCTAAAACACACCGAAAATCTTTTTGATTTTAATCTGTAGAGCTGAAATACTATGTACAGGACAATGTAAACTATGTACCAACATATTTTTGTGAATTCGTGCCTAAGGATCATATCAGTTAATTAAGACATATCACCAGTACCATTGACCTTTAACATACTTTAAGTTTTAAACTCGTTTACCTAGATTGTCGATATGTTTGTCCACTTAAGCTTTACCACATTTCTCAACTATTTCAAGATATGTTAAGGTATGATTTATGAAACTTGACTTAACTGCGGTTCCCACTTCTTGAATATACTCCCGTATCCAGATCCCTAGATTTCATCTTACATAACGTAATTGATATCTGTATCTGGGTTGTGCGAGACCTTGAGAGCTCAGGTTAGTACTACCGTACAGACAAAGAGATGAAGGCTCGTCTTTAAGGTGTGTTCTACTTAAGGAATCTTTTTAGCACTGCAAATGATTAGATCTTTTGATTCTTTTCACTATTGCATGCAGTTTGGGGATTTTTGACGAAAGTATTATAAAAGTTCTAGGCCATTGCCTCCGTAAAATCAGAAGAGCTTGTATAATACCCCAGATATCAACTATCTATAAAGACCTCGTATCTCAGAATCAGGCAATCTTTCAAACAAAATTTCGGAATACCAAGTCCATATATCCAAGATATGTTAATCCACAAGTTTAAGCAGTTGCTAAATTTAGTTTATATCTCGAAAACAGCTTACTAAACGTGTTAAGCCTATCGACATATCCACAGTAAGACTCGTTTATCACTTATTAAACTTTACAATTCTTGAGCATACTGTGATAGTCCACTAACGTACTATCATTTCTTTTTATGACACTAAACTTTTTTGGTCTTTTTCAATGTTTTTGTACATTTTGAATTTTTCATATGTTTTTATATTTTAAAATTTTTCGAATGTTTTTGTATTTTCTCTAACATTTCTCCCCCTAAAATCAGAAACATCTTTTTGGATTTTAGTTTTTAACAAAATTATGAATTAGAAAGATATTTACAAACTAATGTGGATCACGCGAACTCGTCGTCCAACCCATATTCAACCTCAGTGTCCGCACCTGTCAGCAAATTTTTCATACCGTTAATTCTTAGCAAGTATTTAAACCGTGACAAAGAAAATGGTTTGGTATAAAAATCAGCCTTTTGTTCGTCGGTGTGGATTTTTTCTATTCGCAACAATTTGTTTTCGTAGCAATCACGAATGAAATGATAATGAATTTCAATGTGTTTTGTACGTGAGTGATGAACCAGATTTTTAGTTATATCAATGGCTACCTTGTTATCCACATACAGCGGAGTGTCTGGAAATTGCAGACCATAGTCTCTCATCTGCTGTTGAATCCATAGAATCTGTGAACAACAACTGGAGGCCGAGATATACTCAGCTTCACAGGTAGAAAGAGCGACCGTAGTCTAGTTCTTACACTGCCAGGTTACCATTCTAGTTCCGAAGAACTAGCAACCCGCTGTAGTTGATTTTGAGTTCAACTTATCTACACCAAAATCAGAATTAGCATAGCCTGTGAGGTCAAAATTGCCGTTCTTCGGGTACCACAAGCCGGTGCTTGGGCATCCTTTCAGGTATCTGAAGATTCGCTTCACGATCTGCATGTGTAAGATCCTTGGGCTTGATTGATATCTGGCACATAGGCAGGTTGGATAAATAATATCTGGGCATGATGCCGTCAGATATATCAGCGATCCAATCATCGATCTGTATAACATCTCGTCAACTTTGGCTCCAGTCTCGTCAACGCAAATGCCGTGATTTAGAGCAAGAGGCGTAGATAGAGGCTTCAAGCTTTCCATTCCAAACTTCTTCAAGATGTCATGAACATACTTAGTCTGATGAATGAAAATACCATCCGGAAGCTGATCTACTTGCAAACCAAGAAATAACTTCATTTCGCCCATCGAGGATATTTCGAATTTCTTTTTCATAATTCCCTCAAACTCCTTGTAGAGACTATCGTGTGTAGATCCAAAGATGATGTCATCAACGTAGATTTGAACTATAATTAGATGGGCATCAACTTCTCTGGTGAAGAGAGTACTATCCACAGTTCCTCTGATAAAGTCGTTTCCTACGAGATGTTGTGATAACGTCTTGTACCAAGCTCTCGGGGCTTGGTGTAGACATAAGAGCTTTATCCAGTAGGTACGCTTTCTTCTTGTTGAGTGGATCGACAAACCCCGGTGGTTGTCCAACGTACACCTTCTCTCGTAATTTTCCATACAAAAAGCCGATTTGACATCCAATTGATAGACCTTAAATCCTTTCCATGATGCGAAAGCTAGAAAGATTCAAATAGATTCCAAGCGAGCTACTGGTGCGTAGACTTCTGAGTAACCTATCCCTTCCTTCTGGTGAAATCCCTTGACAACAAGCCTTGCTTTGTTACGAACAATAACCCCTCTATCATCACGTTTACACTTAAAGACCCACTTTGTATCAATTGCTTTCTGATTTTCTGGTAGGTCTTCAAGCTTCCACACTCTTAACTTCTCAAACTGCAATAGTTCTTCTTGCATTGCTTGTACCCAGTTTTCATCGGCTAAAGCTTCATTAACTGTCTTTGGCTCAATCTGAGAGATGAAACATGAATACAAGCAATAGTTCTGGGTTGGAGCAACGCGAGTGTAGAAACAACTGAGTACTTTTTTAATTTTCCCTCGAGTTCTAACACCAGTTTGAAGTTCTCCGATAATATTTGTTGATGGATGATAGGAATATGATCACGGCAATTCATCACTTGGAACATCTATTTGTTGATTCGTGATGTTGAGATCAACGACCAATTTAACATTTGAAGAGCTTGATGAAGCTTCATTTCTGTTGTTCGGGACTACAGATTGATTAAGAAGACTTGTTATCTGCTCCACTTCTTCATCTGAAGAAGATGATTCCCCATCAGCATCAAATGTTGGTGCTTCATTTAAGTCAGAATTTTGATTCTGAGGCATACTGGGCTCCGTTGTTGTATTCACTGGTTCAGTAAGAGGCATTTGTTGGAGAAATAACAGGTGTTGTTAATGTTTCTGAAACATTTTCTGCCAGAACACCATTATTGCTTGAACTTGCGCCAGAAGAAGATGGATCCAACGTGGATTGATTAACCACAATTGGTCGAACAATTTGTTCTTGATTCGCTGACTGGTGAAGGTAGTATAACGCTGCAACTTCTAAGTCAGTCGGTTCTTCGGGCAAGTTAACTGACTTCCAAAGGTCTTGATAGTTAAACAGCCACTCGTCACCTTTCTTAATGAAGGAACATATACTCTTCTCAACGGACTCGCATATCCGACAAAGAAACCTTCAAGTGATTTAGCTCCGAATTTGCCATCTTGGTCTATTACGGTACATGGTGCACCGAATGGCTCTAAGAACTTCAAATTTGGCTTCTGTCGCTTTATCATCTCAAAACATGTTTTCTTTGTTGGTTTGACAGTAAGAACCCTGTTTAGCGTGTAGCAAGCCGCAACAACCGCTTCACTCCAGAAGCTGATTGGAAGTTTAGAATCTGCAAGCATGGTTCTTGTAGTTTCAATCAAAGTTTAGTTTTTCCGTTCAGCTACTCCGTTTTGCTGTGGAGTATAGGGAGCACTAAACTCATGCAGAATCCCTTTTGCGTTGCAGAATTCCTTCATTTTGTTACTCTTAAACTCTGTGCTGTTGTCACTTCTAATGCGTCTGACCGGCATATCATAAAGGTTCTCAAGTTTCTTGAATAGAATAACCAAGTTCTCGAGCGTTTCGTCTTTTGATTCTTGAAAGAATACCCACGAATATCTCGAATAGTCATCTGTCACGAACAAGCAATATAAGTCTCCTGAGATGCTTTGAACATTTACAGGACCAAATAAGTCCATATGGAGTCGTTCTAATGGCAACTTGATTGAATTTAGAATTTTCTTTGGATGAGATTTCTTGATCTGCTTTCCCTTTTTGCATTCTAAGCAATGATCAGACATCTGAAAACTCCGAAGATTTACGCCTTCTACAAGATCATTATGAATCAACAAATTCATTTTTCGCAAATGAATATGCCCCATCTTACGATGCCAAAGAATAGAATCCTTTTCAGTAGCCTTTGACACAAAACATTGTGCTGATTTTGATGAAGTGGTAGCGACACCCATATCAAGAACATATAGATCATTCTCCCGAGGTGCTCGCATCAGAATCCACTCATCTGGTATTTTGAATCCCGGCTTCAAGATAATACACTCTTTGTTGTTCAAATGGACCGTGAATTTCTTGTCACAAATCTGCGATATACTCAGAAGATTGTTCTCAAGTTATGCATTATAGTTCACACGATCGAATGAAATGACGCCATTGGAGAGTTTACCCTCGGCGACTATCCTTCCACCCTGGTTTCCTGCAAATCCAACATATCCACCATGGATAGCTTTAATGTCGAATAGCAACGTCTTCATTCCTGTCATATGCCTGGACGCTCCACTATCTAAAATCCACTTAGAAAGTACGGATCTCTGGAGCCCCTGCACATTTTAACAATCTAATTAAAAAGCGAGACCCAAGCCTTCTTGGTCTTGGGTTGAATTGGATAACCATCATCAAAATCAAATTCACATTCATCAGCATAATCGAATCCACACTCATCTACAGAATAAACTTCCCATTCTTCATCTGAATTTTCTATGATGTTTATGTTTGAAAACTTTACCGTCTTTTTATCTTTTGAATTGTTACCACTTGTATTTTTGACAGTTTCAGATGTGGTTTCAATTATGATTTCAGATTTTGATTCTTTCTTGCTATCACTAGTCTTGACAAGCTCAGACTTAGTGTTCTCAGATGTTGCTGACCGTTTCTTTGCAATCCAGGCTTGAGATTTTATGTTAGCCTTCTTGATGTAAAAATTGTTTTCATTAGCCTTTGAAGTTTCTCCTTTTTCAAAAACTGAATTTTCAAACTTAGGTTTGACTTCAGCTTTTGATTCATTTCTTTTCAAAATCTTTACAGGTTTTACAAACATTGGTTGCTTTGGTTTCACAACATTTGAACTTTCTTTCCTTCGAAGATAAGCCGCCTTTGATTTCGAACAGTAACGTGCAATATGACCAATTTCGTTGCACTTGAAACAAGTCCTAGAATCATGTGGATGTCCTTTAGTGGGTTTTACACCACTTGTTTTGGCATCACTTGCAATTTTGGCTTTATCTCGAAGTTCTTTTTATTTCTTGAACTCATCGTTTGATTGTTTCCCGATCAAACTTTCCTCATGAACCGTGTTCGTCCCATATACAAAATTCGTGTTTTTATTCTTGTATTCATGAAATGGTGATGGTTTCCTTTTAGGTTCATTTGATTCCTCTAATCCCAACCCAGCTCTCTGGTTTTCCAGATGATCACCACCATTCCTTTGGTAGTTGATTCTTTTAGGTTTGGAATAGAATTTCTTTTCATTGATCTCCGGATCATCTGATGTGACTTCTACGAGTTTAAAGAATTTGTCTAATAATTCTCCTTCACATTCTGAATCGGAAAACTGTCATCAAAGTATAATCTATCAGATTCCTTAATCTTGTACATGACAATATTAGGATCATCACTTAGATCATTCTCCGATGATGTATGTCATCTTCGGACTGTGAATGTGAATTCTTTGAGCTCGAGTCGGCACTTTTAAAGCTGCCTTCATCAGAATTGTCATCATCAGTTTTAGTATAGATTACATCAACCTTTTTAACCACAACATTGTCATCATCAGTTTTAGTATAGATTGCATCAATGTTCTCTGGCAACTCAGTTTTCTTTTCAGATAACAACTCAATATTAAGTGCCTTATCCATCCCAACAGCGGATTTGCGACAATACTTCTCGCAAAGGGGTGGAGGAACATTGCTGTATTCTTTACCAATTTTCTTTTTAGGTTTCTCTTTCGATGGAATTGTCGGAAGGATGTGATCAATGACATATGCATTACATGTGTAACTTCTCAAAAGTTGTTGAACACGTTATGTTTCAATTGTCATGTCCTGGAGTTGTTGCTTAGTTTCAGCAATGGGATTAATATAGATATTAATCGCTTTTTGCTTATCCATTACTGTTCCTTTTAACATTCTTATGGTATCATGTTGTTCGATGTTATTTCTATCAAGCCTACCATAATAATTTTTCATTTTATCATACGCTTCCTTCATTGTGCGATAATCGTTTTTCAAAAGTTCATTATGCACATTGTTTTCAGCGATGATTTTTGATTTTTCAGCACACTCAGAACATGATTCGGTACATTTTGTACAAGGTTTTTCAACCTCTACAATTTTAACAACTTCTTTTACCTTTGGACCTACCTTGGTTAGATTTGCCATTAAAGCTTTATCTGCCATGTCCTTGAGGTTTTCGGCATTCACTTCTTGTGTAACATTGATGATATCTTCATCAATTGTTTTCTCCTCAACCACTTGTTCTTTAAAGCTTCCATCAAAATGACCTGCAAAACTGTCACACGAGTTAGGAGATAAAGTTCCTTGTTTCTGCATGTGGATATCCTCCTCTTCTTCTTGTTGTTGATGCAAGTATTGCTCCAGCAGAATTTTTTCTATAATCGCTGCTTCTGTCCCTGCCGCTGCTTCCTCTGCAAAAGTATCTTCAACTATCTCAGCCATCAACGCAACTACGGTCTTTTTACCAATGTAAGTATTCTAGTCAAAACCATCATCATCGTTTGGTGCTACCACAACTTTCTCATTGTTGCTGTTATTTCGTTTCACTTACATTTCAACCTGGGTCTTCTTTGGAAATGGCTTGTATTGAAGTGACTTCTTATAATATTCGTTGCCTCGTCTGAAAGGATTCTGATTTCCCGTTGCTTCAGGATTCTTGCACTCTCTCTTGAAATGTCCCTTTTGGCAATATCTGAAGCACGTCAGTTTTGATTTGTCGAAGCCCAACTTGTTGCTTGAATTTCCGATATCTCAGCCAGTAAGAGCAACAAACTTTGTGACTCTTCGGATAATAGATGCTAAGCACCACTTGATATCCATCAACTCGAGTTCTTCTTCATCCACTTGGTCATAATCTTCTGCCGTTATTTCGGGATTTCCAATTTTACCAGCTACAAGACTCTCGTATGACTCCAGAATAGTGGCGAGAAGAGACATATATTGTTTAGCAACTTGTTCCGAAACGACATTGTTAAAATTCACTGCGATGTTGCACTTGTATACATTCGAATCAGAATTTTTTTGTTGATTCTGATTTGCTTGACTTTGATAAGATGAATTTGAACCAGTGCTTGAATACGAACTTTGTGGACTCTGATCATAATGAGGTTGTGATTGACTCTGGTTCTGTGGAGAAGCATTCATGTCTGCACTAAAAGATGTCCCAATTTTCGGACTCGAAATGTTGTCTTGCATTCCACTTTTGCAGTACAGCCCAACGTCTTGAACAACATTAGTGTTTTTTGACTTTGCAATCTTCAAAAGTTCCATTTCGTGGCCTTCGAGTTTGTCGATAAACGTTGACAACTTGAAGAATTCCCACTTATCACTATTCTTCAGAACCATCAAATAAGTAGCTGATTCACCATCAGTGCGTTAGCAAGCTTGTCGATATATTCTTGTTCAGTCTTCTCGAGACCGTGTCTTCGCATTTGATCATTAAGATGACAGAAAGGCTCGATCATTCGCTTCATGGTCTCATTCTTTAGCATGATGAAGATATCGAATTCTTTCAGAATAAGTGCCTTTTTACTTTTGATCATTTCGGCACTACCTTGATACTTCTTCTATAACGACAACCAAAGATCTCTTGCAGTAGTATACTCTGGTAGCAAAATAAAGATATCTTCTTTGACAGACTGTTGGATGAGACTGATCAAGGACTTGCTGATGTTCATCTACCGGAACAATGTAGCCTCTTTCAATCGACACCCAGCCATCGAAGTGCATGGCTTAAACCCAATAGGTAAATTTCTCCTTCCATGCTTCATATTCGTCCATGCTCATTAGCTTGGGCGGTTTAACAGTCGTTCCCATCTCATTATCAAGATTGACTTGATGAATCACGTTGGCATTCGACGAACTAGCTCCGGACATAAAAGCTCTTTGCATATCATCCAATGCGAATAACGAGAAGTGTATACTAAAAATATTCAAAAACTTTGAAAACAATTAGCACTACTACAAGTTCGGTCGAACTTGTAGTAACAATGAAGAATTCTTGAGTTTATCACAAGTTCGGTCGAACTTATAACAAATCCAATGTATCTTCGAGCAAACTTGCTATCAGAATTCGATGAAACACAAGCAAGTTCGGGCGAACTTACTCAATAATTCCTTGATATTACACAAGTTCGGTCGAACTTGCTATATAATCAGTGAAAATTGATAACTTCGAGCGAACTTGGCTAGAATTTCCTCAAAAATACCTCAAGTTCGAGCGAACTTGCTAAAAAATCACTTGAAAAGTTATGTTTTAGACAAAGTTCGGTCGAACATGCTTAACAAGTTTGATCTTGATGGTTTTCCAAAACATGGTTTTTTCAAAATTTTGACATGAATTCGGTTGAATTTGGTCTTCAATCTTTCCAGGGTTTATCTTTGTTGTATTTTACATGATATACTCAAATTTGAAAAGATTTTGACCGTGAATTCTTCATTTTATGTTCAAAAGTTAAGGAAAATAGAAGAATGGAGATGAAATAGAAGTGATCTTGTCTTGATACTATCAAATCAGGCTGTTCTAGCTCTGATACCACTTGTAGGTAGCAGAAATATTACGTCGTGTTTACCAATAGACAAGATTTAATTAGTTAATCGTTAGTTTTATTAATCAAACATTCTGGTTACAAACTGACAGAGCTTCGCCTCTGAAATGCCAAAGTTACAAATGAAGTAGGCTAGCTAGGTATTATAGACATGGAAGTTCGCTCATGAGGTGCCTAAGTTCGCCCGAACTTGCCTAAGCAAGTTCGGCCGAACTTGGCTAGACATGATGTCATAGGCGAACTTGCTACAATATAACATAAATACTTCAAACACCTAGCCTATTCATTTATATACTATACAAATTCGATATAAGACTAAGACATATACATTATGCACCAACACTCTCAGAAACGCGGGTTTTATTCCGAATCAATATTTAACCAATGGACTCCCAAACTTCCCAGATGTTCCTTGGTGTTCATGTAAATTTTGGAGATTTATAGATTCCGTTTGGTATTTTTCTGAATTTCTTTCGGTAAAACAGTCAAACTTTCACCAAAAACCATAGAATATTCAAAAAATTCTAAAATTATAGGTGGACATTCCTGTCATTAACCTACATCACCACACCAATTTTCAGCTCAATCCAAGCATCACAGACCAATTTATAGTCCAAACAATATTCTTCCTATGCTAATCGAAGGTTTCGGGTGTTATACCTAGCGCGAGCTCCATTCCTGTGTGTTTTTCTCGAGTCGAGAAGTGTGTGGGTGCTATATTTAATACCTACACATAAGCACAATCCAAACATGCCATAAATCATGTCAACAAGCCTTTTTTCACTGTTTTTCGGTTAATCACTTTGTTATTCGCTTTTGGTCGATTAGGGTATCAAAAGCCGAAATTTTGTGATCTTGTCTATCATATAACATCAGGGAATCCCTGAGGTGATCTTATGCAGCCAATAACCATGCTTAAATCATCCATTATCATGGATTAAAAAGAGATTTCATAGTGTAGTTCATGTTTAATCAAGAAAACTTCATCAAAACCATATAAAACTTGAATAATACCTTTGATTTGGCTAAATTAAGAGGATAAATCAGATGTGTTTTGATGGGGAAGAGCAGATTCAAAGGTGGAAGATGAAGAAAATAATGGAAAAAGAATTTAAAAAAATATATATATTAAGGGGGGGCGGTCGCAAGGTGGTTGCCCCTACTCCACCCCCGCTTTGTCGTGCTTCATTTTTTATGCTATAAAGAAGATGTTTATCTTCGTTTACGCATTTAGGTTCCTTTTCGGGTCCCACACGCGTCCCCGATTTGCGAAACAGGCTCTTTTTTCGCGTTTTTAGTGTTAAAAGACTCGATTTTAAAAACCTTGCATAACCGTCTCGAAACCCGACCCTGGTTATGTTATAATTGTAATAGCCTCGTATTAGGGTAGTTTAAGTGTTTTTAGGCTTGGTTGACCGTTCCTTGCATGTTTGGTTGCCTTTTGTTGTTTTCAAAACGAAGGTGTTTCCCTAACCGGGAAGCTGCCTCATTTTGCGTGCCGAGCTCCGATTTGCTTCAAGTCTTATGTCATGGTCTAAGGCACAAAACTAAGATGTTCCGTGAACTCAGAATCTTAAATAGCCCTACCGATGGCCTAATAATCATCGTCAAATGTTTAATGCGCTGTTAAACAGAAAGCTCCTATTTAACCCGTTTTCAAAGGCTAAGGGCACCAACCTCGCACCGTTGGCCCTTATTAGTGTTATGTTAACCATGACGTGCTCTCGGATTCCTCCGAGATATAACAGATATCATTTAATCTAGCACGCAAGTCACACTGTGTTTAGGGTTTTCGCACATTTATTGTTTTAAGCATGCTTAAAGTTTTGGACCGATTATGGTGTACCTGGTTTCGTCCTGGGTATCACAATAGGAGTACCTTCTCCCACGATCTTGATGCCTTGTGTTCTGGAAAACCCAACATAACCTCCCGTGATAGCTTTCACATCGTATAGCAGGACAAGCATCCCTGTCATGTGCCGAGAAGCTCTGCTATCCATAATCCACTTTGATATAATTGACCTTTGGAGACCCTGCACATGTGAATAAGAGATTACTTAAATAGGGAAACCCAAACCCTTTCAGTCTTGGGTGGGTTAGGAATGTCGATTTGTGGTTTGGCGGTCTTCATAACCTCTTTCTTTACCTCAACCAACTGTCCAACCTTCGATCCCTTTTCATCCTTGATTTAGTCAGAACAATAGTTTATTTCACAGCAACTGAAGGTGGTTTGTTCTTCACAACCCAGGTTTGTGCCTTAGAAAATGCTTTCTTAGTATAGTACTTGGAATCCATTTGTTCATTTTTCTTTAATATTTCACCAACTTCAAAGTTTAAAAAATTTGCAGGTGTTGGTTTCACATTTAAGTTGGATTCATTTTCTTGTTTCAAAATGTTGGAACGTCCACGAACAGCTCGGGAACCTAAGTTTGCTATCTATTGTCCAATTAGGTGGAAACTAATGACAAGTTAATCGAATAACAAGAATTACTCATTTAAAGATTGATTTCATTGATCTAAAGTTCATATACATTCGAGATCCAGATCCAGCAGAGCTTCGCCTCTCAGATGCCAAAATTACAAGTTGTTACAAATGAAAACCCAAGGCTCCTATTTATAGGCAAACAAGTTCGCCCAAGAGACAACTCAAGTTCGCCCGAACTTAACTTCTCAAATTACTCTCCAGCGAACTTGGTCTCTATTTCACATAAATACGCCTAGTTTCTAACAGTTTAAGCTCTAACCATTCAGACTCGATACATAATGACATTAATGACGAAGGCAACAGACATATGCACCAATAGACTCCCCCTTGGATGTTGCCGCAGTTATCTTGATGTAAACATCCTTTTGATATATGCACCAACAGACTTTCTCAGACATCCTCTCTTTGGATATTGCCGTAGTCATCCTTGACATTTAAAATCTTCTGAGTCTTCCGATCTTTTTAGTCCTTGAATAAACTTTAACGTATTGATCTTCAGTCTCCATCTTTTTCTTCAAATTTATCTTGATAAAACTTTTAAGTTCCAAGCTCCTCCTTTGTTGTGAGCTATGCTCCCCCTTGCTTTAAGCTTTACTTTAGTCACGTTTCAACCTGCTCCCCCTAAAACTTTACTTCATGTTTCAAAGTTCTTGGGAATTCAAATAAACATTTAAGATTCTAACTTTGAAATTTGGTACCATATGTATTCCATACCACCTGTACAAAACTTGTACTTCAAATCTTCATTTTTTAGTTATCTCAAGTTCAAATTAATGACCTTGAAACATTTTACGTTTAAAACTTTAAACTTTCATTTATTGAAATAAAATCCACTTAGTTGATCAAGTCCAAGTTAATGACCTTGATTAACTAATTTTGTTTACCAAGTCCAAGTTAATGACCTTGGTTAAACCCGTTGTGAACAACTGATGTTTTTGTCAATTTTAAAGTTTCAAATTAATGAACTTTTTCTTACCAGACTTCGATGATCCGTTCTCCAAGTTGGTTCGTTGAAAATCTTTTTAGATTTAAAAAGCAAGTAAAATATTTACATAACTTTTAACAAGTAAAGTATACTACGTATAAGCATATTTACAGACATATTTTTGTGAATTCGTGTCTAAGGATCGTATCACTTTTATTGAGACATGTCACCAGTACCGTTGACCTTTTTAAGACTTTAAGTTTTAAACTCGTTTACTACATTGTCGATATGTTTGTCCACTAAAACTTCATCACGTTTCTCAATAGTTCCAAGATATGTTCGGTATGAATTATGAAACTTGACTTAACTATGGTTCCCACCTCTTGAATATACTCCCGAATCCAGATTCCCTAGATTTCATCTTACAGGTGAGTATAGCATAATTGATATCTGTATCTGGGTTATGCGAGGCCTTGAGAGCTCAGGTTAGTACTACCGTACCGTCAAAGAGATGAAGGCACGTCTTTCAGGAGTGTTCCACTTAAGGAATCTTTTCAGCATTGCAAATGATTAGATCTTTTGATTTTTCAAGTTTGCATGCTATTTGGGGTTTTTAGCAAAAATATTATAGAAGTTCTAGGCTATTGCTTCCGCAAAATCAGAAGAACTTGTATAATACCCCAGATATCAATCATCTATAAAGGCCTCGTATCTCAGAATCAGGCAACCCTTCAATTGAAATTTCGGAGTACTAAGTCCATATATCCAAGATGTGTTAAACCACGAGATTAAGCGGTTGTAAAATTTAGTTTATATCCCGGAAACAATCTACTAAACGTGTAAAGCCTATCGACATATCCACAGTAAGACTTGTTTATCACTTTTAAACTTTACAAATCTTTAGCATACTGTGATAGTCCACTGATGTACTATCATTTCCTTTTTGATAACAAATTCTTTTTGTCTTTTTCATGTTTTTGTACTTTTTGAATTTTTCAATGTTTTTGAATTTTTAACTTTTTTCATATGTTTTTGATTTTTCAATAATTTCTAAAATTTTCTTACTCCCTCTAAAATCAAAAACATATTTTTGGATTTTAGATTTAAAGAAATTCTTCTAAAAATGTAACAAATCAATGCGGATCCCGTGACCTCGTCGTCCGATCCATTTTTTTTCAATCCTGTATCTGCAATTGTTTAACAAACAATCATTAGATTCATTTACCACTTGTAACATCAGTTTGAACTTGTAAGAACTTTGAAATCAGTTTTTCTGTTCAACGATGTAACGGTGTGGATTTTCATAATTTTGACCTTTCAAAATTTTCCCTTTTAACAACCACTTGTAATATCAAAAACTTTTCTTTTTAACTACTCCCCCTCAAAATGACAAAGATATAACATTTCTATATAAGTTAAAAACTCATGGTGCTCCGCTATCCTATACCAACTTTGATAGAGTGGATCTTGGGACTCCTGCATATGAAACAACTATTTGAAAAATGAAACCCAAGCCTTTTTGGTCTTGGGTTGAACTTGATAATCACCGTAATCAAATTCATAACCATCATCGTAATCAAAATTTTCATCAAACATTTCGTTCAATGTTATTTTTGAGACTTTATCGACCTTTTCTTTTTCTGTCTGCTTTAGAAAATCATTTTTCAACTTTGAAAGATCATTTTTAATAACTGCTTCTTTTGATTTGAAATTTTCAGTTTTAGCAGCAACAAACTTTCCTTTCTCAGAAGACTTCTTTTTCGCAACCCAAAATTGTTAGATGTATCTTGCTTTCTTGACATAAAACCGTGAATCATCGTTTTTGTTTAACTTTGAAGTTTCTCCTTTTTCAAAAACAAAATTTTCAAACTTTGATTCATTTTTGGGTTTTATTTCAGAAATAGATTCATTTGGGTTCACAATCGCTGGTTGCATTGCTTTTGTTTTTCATCTTTTGAAACATTTTTTCTTCCTGAAAACAAAGGCTTTAGATTTAGACACTTTCGAGCAATATGACCAATGGTATTGCATTTAAAGCATGTCCGTGTATCAGAATCATGTCAACTAGTGGGTTTTACTCCACTTGTAGACTTGGTTTTAGCCTTGTCCCGAAGTTCTTCTGCTTTCTTGAATTCATCATTTGATTGCTTACCAATCATATCTTCTTCTCGAACCATATTCGTTCTGTACACAAACTTCATGTTTTTACTAATGTATTCCTGGAACGTTGTCTTTGGTTTCTTCGTCGATTCATCTTCTTCATCCTCCAAACCCAAACCTGCTCTCCTGTTCTCAGTAAAATCACCACCATTCCTACGGTAGTTGTTAAAATCCTTTTGGTTTAGAATAAAATTTCTTTTGATTTTTCTCGAGATCATCTGCCAAAACTTCCACAAGTTTGAACATTTCTCAATTTGATCTTCTTTCACATTCCGAATCGGAAAGCTATCATCGAAATATAATCTATCATAATCCTTAACTTTGTACATGACAACGTTAGGATCATCACTTAGATCACTTTCTGATGCTATATCGTCACTTTCGGACTGTGAATCAGAATTTTTATCGTCAGAATCATTTCCCAGCACATTTTTAACCACATTTTTTACCACCGCTTCAATGTCATCGTTTGATTTTGTAAAGTCTACATCAATGTTTTCAGGCAATTTATCTTTCATTTCTGATAAGAGAAGTAAATCAAATGCCTTTTCCACTTCATCATCTTTCTTGCAAGAATAATTTTAAAGAAATGGCGGAGGAACATTTCCATATTCTTTACGCTTTGATTTGTCAACATTTTCCTTCGACTTGATCGTAGGTAAAATGTGATCAATGATATAAGCGTTAGTAGTGTAACTTTTCAGTAATTGTCTTACTCTTTATGTTTCTATCTTAATGTCATGAAGCTCACGTTTTGTTTCAGTAATAGTATTAATGTACATGTTAAGTGCCTCTTATTTATCAATCACTGTTGCTTTTAACATTTTTTCATTAGCAGCAAATTCAAGATTAGCTTTTTCAATATTTTTTATATTTGCCTTGTATCTTGTCATAAGCTTCTTTCATGTTTCTGTAATCATAACGAAAAGTTTCATTATGTTCAGTTAATTCTCTTATGACTTCGACCTTACCAAGGCATTGTTCACAAGGACGTGTGTACTTTGTACAAGGTTTTTCAACCTCCACAACTTCCTTTTCAGACATTCTTACCTCAGCTTTTACCTTTTCGGCCTCTGCTTTCAAAGCTTCTTGTTTTTGCATCTCAGCATAAGCTATCTCTTCTTCTTCTTCAGTTCTCCGCATGTATGTTTCCAGAAACGCATTCTCCAAAGCAGCATAAACATACGATGTCTCTGGTTCATTTACAACCTCTGCCATCATAGCCACACCAGTTTTCTTTCCGATGTATCTGTTCCAGTCAAAGCCATCTTCTTCATGATTGGCAACAAGAGCTTGTTCTGATTTCTTTGCAGATTTATCTTCTACTTCAATTTGCGTTTTCTTTGGATATGGCTTATATTGAAGAGCTTTCTTGTAGTACTCATTGTTGCTTCCGAAAGGATTTTAGTTTCCACTTGCTTCTTGATTACTGCATTCGCGTTTGAAGTGTCCTTTTTGTTGTCACCTGAAGCATGTGACTTTTGATTTGTGGAATCCAAGCTTGTTGCTTGGATTTCCAATGTCTCTTCTAGTGAGTGCCATGAATTTAGTAACGCTTCTGATGATGGACACAAGGCTCCATTTAATATCCATCAGCTCCAATTCTTCTTCGTCTACCTGATCGTAATCTTCTGCTGTCATTTCTGGATTTCCGATCTTTCCAGCAACAAGACATTCATACGATTCAAGGACGGTAGGAGAAGTGCTATGTGTTGTTTAGCCACTTTTTCTGGAAATACATACTTCAAATCGACTGCTATGTTGCACTGGAAAACATTTGAATCAGAACTAGCTTGACTTGTCTGATTTTGGAATGAAGAGCTTGAACTAGCACTAGAATAGCCAGAATATGGAGAGCTTTGATTCGGAGAAGAATTTGCATTTGCACTAAAAGCCGTTTGAATTTTCGGGCTTTGAATCGGAGTATCTTGTATTCCTCCTTTGTAATAGACACCGACATCTTGAACAACATTTGCATTCTTTGATTTAGCAATCTTCATCAATTCCATTTCATGACCTTCTAACTTGTCGATCAAAGATGATAACTTGAAATGTCTCCAAGATGGACTATTTTTCAGAATCGTCAGATATGTCGTCCATTCTCCTTCTAGAAGTGCATCGGCCAACTTCTCGATTTGTTCTTCGTTAGATCTTTTGATATCATGTCTTCGCATCTGGTCCATAAGTTGACAGTATCTATCAATCATTTGCTTCATAGTTTCACCTTTGATCATCATGAAGATTTCAAATTCTTTCTTAATTAAGGCCTTCTTGCTCTTGATAATTTCATCACTTCCTTTAAATTTATCACAAAGAGATTGCCATAATTCTTGTAAAGTTTCAAACTCTGGCAACCGTATCAGAATATTCCTTTACTGATTGTTGAATCTAGCTAATCATTTTCTTTTCGGCGACATAATTTGCTTTATCACCCGGTGAGAACTTGTTCAACGGTAGATCTTGATCACGCTCATTCTTTGGCCATTTGTAACCATCCTCAACTGCAACCCAGCTGTCGAATTGGTTTGCTTGTATCCAATTCACAAACTTTTCCTTCCATCCTTCAAACTCATCTATACTCATTAGCTTCGGGCGGTTTCTGAGTAGTACCCATTTGATTGTCGATATTCATCTGATTCGCCGCAAGAGTATTAGCATTTGATGAAGAAGCCATTTGAGAAACGAACACATTGTGAAAATCTTCCATCTTGACAACCTGAAGACTTATCTGAAAATATGATCAAAAACACTTTGAAATTGATTAGCAACAGACAAATTTAGCACGATCAGTACGTTAAAAATGTTTAAATTTTTTTCCGAAAACAATTTTTACCCGATTATATCTTTAAATTCGTCTCGTCGATACGATTCTAATGATATATAATGTTCGTGATGTTTTTTTAGGAACCTTAGATAAGTTCGGGCGAACTTGTCAAAGACTTATCAAGTTCAGTCGAACTTGATATTCAAGAAACAGGTAAGTTCGGTCAAAGTTATGAAGATTTTTCAAAACTTTAACTAAGTTCGAGCAAACTTAAGCAAATTTTCAACAAACTTTATACAAGTTCGGTCGAACTTGATAAATTTTGAAGAATTTTGTGCTAAGTTCGAGCGAACTTGAGATAAAAAGCTTGAAAACTATCAAGTTCGGTCGAACTTGAGTAAAATTCAGTGAATTTTCGTCAACTTCGGTTGAACTTGGTCTCAAGTTCGATTGAAATGGTTTTGCAAATCATTGTTTTTTAAACTTTTTGAAATCAATTTGATTGAATTTGATGTCCAAACTCTCAGGGGTTTGTTATTAGTGTATTTTACATGGCATATTAAAAAATCACCCATTTTTGACCATGAAATCATCAATCATGTGAAAATGTTAAGAAAAAAGATAGAATGGGGATGAAATAGAGAGATTCTTGTCTTGATTCCAGCAAATTTAGGTATCCAGACTCTAATACCACTTGTAGGAACGTCCACTAACAGCTCGGGAACCTAAGTTTGCTATCTATTGTCCAATTAGGCAGAAACTAATGACAAGTTAATCGAATAACAAGAATTACTCATTTAAAGATTGATATCATTGATCTAAAGTTCATATACATTCGAGATCCTGATCCGACAGAGCTTCGCCTCTAAGATGCCAAATTTACAAGTTGTTACAAATGAAAACCCAAGGCTCCTATTTATAGGCAAGCAAGTTCGCCCAAGAGACAACTCAAGTTCGTCCGAAGATGGTTAAGTTCGCCCGAACTTGACTTCTCAAATTACTCTCCAACGAACTTGATCTCTATTTCACATAAATATGCCTAGTTTCTAACAGTTTAAGCTCTAACCACTCAGACTCGATACATAATGACATTAATGACGAAGGCAACATACATATGCACCAACACAAAATTTGCTTTGGCATAAACTCTGGGCCCTTCTGTTTAACATCCTCTGTGAACTTTCTGACCTCATGAACATATTTTATGATGTTGGACATAAATATTAGTGCAATATGTCCAACTTGGTTACATTTGTAACAAGTCCTACTGTCGCTTCCAACAGAGGATTCTGAAACTTGTTCACGAAGTTCCTTTTCCTTTTCAAACTCCTTGTTTGATTTTTTCCCAATGATCTCCTTTTCATTCATTGTGTTAGTTCCGAAAACAAACTTAATTTAGTTTGTAAAGTTTGTTTTTTGAAACCTCTTGTTCTTTCTTTTCTACGCATACCCCAAACCATCTCTCTTATATTTTGGGTAATCTTTACCCTGTTTGATGAAAGTTATCGGAAACTTTCTTTGGAGTAGAAGGCATCATCTTGTTTTTTCAAGATCTGTGGTTTTAACTTCAACCATCTTAAAGAACTTGTCAACTCGGTCTAAGTTAACATTCTGCATTGGGAATTCTTCATCAGTAAATAGTTTATCTGATCCACTCATCTTGTAGACTACTACATTAAGATTGTCACTTAGACTATTTTCTTATGCTGAAATGAAGTTCTTGTGAAAACTTTACTCACATCCAGATTTTGAACTCGACTTAGACTTCTCATGACTTGACTCATCATTTTCAAACACTGTGCTATCATACTCATTTTCTAAAACATTTTCGATTACTTTGTTAACCACTTCAGACTCACATTCCTTCTCAGTTTTATCATAAGTTACGTCTATTTTCTCAAGCAGCATGTTTTGCTTTTCAGTGTTCAATTTTAAGTTAAGCGCCTTTTGCACCCCATCTGGATGTCTCTTTGAATAATTGTTCCACATGGGTCG
Organism: Scalesia atractyloides; assembly: GCA_947069175.1. Lineage (NCBI taxonomy): Eukaryota > Viridiplantae > Streptophyta > Magnoliopsida > Asterales > Asteraceae > Scalesia > Scalesia atractyloides. Next base: position 38,521,133 of record CAMTDV010000015.1, read on the forward strand.
CGGAACATGGTCGTAACTTAGGCTTTTGCTTTTACCATTAGCATTATCTCAATTTTTTTCAATTTTTGGGAGAATATGATCAATGACGTATGAACTGGTGGAATAGCTGATTAACAATTTGTTTACCGGCTCAGCTTCAATTTTTACCGTTTCCAATTCACCTTTTAGTTTGGCAATCACATTTAAGTGAATGTTCATGGCCAATTGCTTGTCCATAACGGTTACCTTGAGCATTGAAAATGTTTTGTCATTTCCCGCATGGTTTGTTCAAACTGTTTGATTGTTTTGCTCAATTTGTCATACTCTTCCTTTGTTGTTTTGTAATCGTATAACAAATAATTAGCATGTTTCTTTGGTTCAAACCTTTTGTCTTTTGTTAAACAATCATTGCAAGGCTCTTCGCACTTCTTGCAAGAATTTTCAATCTCAACAGTTTGAACTCCACTTTCGTTGTTAACCAATTCTTCACCCGCAGCTGCCTGAACTTCCTCAGTTACTACCTCATTTAGATTAGCCATTAAGGCTTTGTCAACAATCTCTTTCAGGTTTTCAACTATCATATCTTTGCTTACTTCTGTCACTTCTGTCTTTTCAGATTTCTGCTTCTCAATCTCTTGCAGGTTGAAACCTGAATCATATCAGTAGGCAACAAGTATTTAAGTGCATTGGTCAGAAGTTCTTCCTCCTTAGACAAAGCAGTGCAATAATCTTTTGGTCCTTCATCGAAGGATGCCTCTGCCTATTCTTCTTTAATTTGTTTAGGTTCTTTGATTATTTCGGCTAACAGGGCAAGACTCTATCCTTTCTGTAATGTACTTGTTCCAATTAAAACCTTCGTCTTCTTGAGTGACTACAAGAGTTTTGTCTTTTGTATTTAAATTTGAAGGGCCATCTTCGATCTGCACCACCTTGTTCTGAGGCTGTGGTCGACTATATATGGCTTTCTTGTAATAGTCATTAGTAGATGGATTGTTGTTGCCTTTGACTTCTCTGTTTGGACATTCGCGTTTGAAGTGCCCCTTTTCCCGACATTTGAAGCACGTCACTTTGGATTTATCAAAACCTAATTTTCCATCAAGACCTCCCAGGTTATTTCTCCATGTGATTTCCATAAACCGTTGTGCTATAGGAACAATCGACGCCATGCACCATTTGATATCAATTAATTCCATTTCAACTGGAACAATTTGATCATAGTCCTCTCTGGGCATTTCCGGATTCCAAACTCTTCCAGCTATCAAGCTATCATATGATTCTAGTACTAAGGCAAGTAAGGCCATATGTTGCTTTGCTGCTATTTCATCAAGATCTTGACCATTCTGGAGATTTACCGCGATATTGCACTGTATGAATCATTGATTAGAGTTTGATTGATTTTGACGACTATTCTGAGGAGCATTTGAATTTTGAGATGACTAATGCCCTTGAGGAGTATTTGGATTGAAGGAAGTAAAAGACTAAAATCCACTGGTTTGATTTGACGGTGGAATGATGTGTTTGCACTAAAGGCTGTCTGGATCTTCAGGCTCTGAGAGTCTGTGATTGGACTGCCTTTAAAGTATAGCTTTATGTCTTGTTGCGGTTGAACTCCCTTGTTCTTTGTTGCCTTTTGCATTTCTAGTTCATGTGCCTCAAGTCTCTCAATAAACCGTGGCAACGTGAAGTTGCTGTATTCGGTTCCATTTTTCAAGATGGTGAGATATGTTGTCCATTCTCCTTCTGGTAAAGCATCGTCCAGTTTATCTACTAATTCATCGTTACTCTTATGAACTTCCATTCTTTTCATTTGGACAACTAGGTAACAATACCTTTCAATCAACGGTTTTATGCTCTCTCCTTTTAGGATGTTGAAGATATCAAATTCCTTTCTTACCAAAGCCTTTATGCTCTTCCGAATTTGAGCACTTCCTTCAAACTTTAACCGTAGGGCATTCCACAGTAATTGAACAGTGTCCTCATGTTGTAGAAGCGCTAGAATGTCTTCCTTGGTTGATTGCAGATGAATGTTCATCATTGTTTTCTCATTTATGAATTTTTCCTTTCGTTGTCTCCTAGTTGTGAAAGAAGTTTCTCTAAACCATTCTCGTCAGCCGGTGGCTGATATTGCTCTTCTATCGCGAACCATACATTGAAACGATTAGCCTGAACCCAATTTGTGAACCGCACCTTCCAACCATCATAATCTTCTAAGTTAATTAGCTTTGGTGGTTTCACCATGGTTCCCATTTCGTTGTCGATGTTCAAGTTCTGTGCAGCAACATTTGCGACTGCCGTTGTGGCAAAGGCGTTGTAAAATTCTTCTTCACCTGTCATTTTGAAAAACACTTTGAACAGAAACGAATTAGGTGTGATTAGACTGACAAGACAAGTATTTCAAGAAAAGTTTGAATTACCTGACTCGTACAAATGAGTATTCGTACGAGTGACCCTAAAATTCTGTTAACAAGAAAAACCTTTTAAACTCTGTGTGGAGGATCACTCGTACGAGTGATCATTTGTATGGATGAAAAAAGTTGACTGGTTATGAAAATACTAATTAGGTACGGATGATTATTCGTACGGATGACTGGTCGTACAAATGGCCTGTCGTACGAGTGGTCTCTCTACTCGTACGAGTAGCTTAAGTCACAAACTTGAGGTCATTCACAATTTTAGACATGATTTTGGTTTATTTCAGAGTTGTAAGTTTCAGGATTCGTTAAAATTGATTCCAACAAGTCATACTAAAATCCTAGTCCAATTTGTCCATGAATTCGTCTAGATCTAAGTGATATATCAAGAAGGAGTAGAAATATAGTTCTTCAATGGTTGAATCTGGATCTTTGATGAATGAAACTTGATGTTTCATCGCTAAAACTTGTTGTTTGTCCTCAAATCAGGCCTCAAGGCTCTGATACCACTTGTGAGGGGAGGATCGGTGCTACTTCGATGAGCTCCCGGACATATTTGACTTAGATAGCAGAGGCGAAATTCATTGCTAACGAGGTTAACAAACAACAAAGTGATATACTTCTTAAACGTCTCTTCTTTATATTGATAAACGTGAAACAATTACAGACGAGTAAACAATCAGACAGGGCTTTGCCTCAGTCACCACAAAAACTGACTATCTCAGAACCCAAGTCACCTATTTATAGGCTGACATGACTTGAGTTTGAACATTTTGTTCAGGTAAAACTTGCTCAGCCTCCTCTACTTGTGTTTTCGAAACTTTATCTTGGTTTGTTATTCTGGTGAAGGTTTCATGAGTGAGGCAGCCTGGTTTAGTCATAGCGCCTATTTTACTTTCAGGACCTTTGATTTGATCTTGTAAGTAAACACTCAGAAAACGTGGATGAATAAAAAACGCTTTTCTTTTTGCAATATTTTGAAAATTATTCACAAGATCATTGAACAGTATCTGGGAGTAGTTAAAATCTATGTCAGTTAAAATTGCATACCCTAGATATTGCATGTTCAATGGAATCTCATTGAAAGCAGTGGTTTTTGCTGAGAGACAAGTTAGAATTTTGTGAAAGAAAAATCTCATCTCAGCAGGAAAGTTAGGTTTAAAGATGGTCATACCTTTCATCTGGCCTACATAACCTCTTTCTAGAAACTCTGCTTGGATCTCATTTTGGGGAAATGACATAGGGTGTTCTATGTCATTTAACTTGAAAACTTGAGAGATCGATTGGGGGCTAATTTGCATCAACACTCCCCCTACTCTTGATATTATTGAATAAGGAACACCAGCAGCAGTTGAGTGAACCTTAGCATTATTCCAGAAGTCACGAAGAGAATCAATGTAAATTGGGGCTTTGACTTCTAACATGTGCTTGAATTTGACTTTTGCAAAATTCGAATCATTGGATGATAGCGAGTATTTGCGTTGTTTGCTTGAAGTATAGCGGTGTACTATGTGCGGTTTTGAGTATGAGAGTGTAGGGTGGAAGCGCTTGTGTGGATTTCTTTGAAGATTTTGATTTGGGAGCCATGGTGTTAGAGAGAAAAACGGTTTTGAGATTTTTGAAATCGACACAGTTTAGGGTAAACACTGGTGAGGGATAAAAACAGGGTTTTTATAGGGTTTTGAAAAAGTGATGATTACATGGCATCTGTTGCAAGATCTGATGGCTAACATCTGGCCACGTGTAACCTCAGATGAGAAAAGTACTGATTTTGAACACTATCAGTGGATAGCTATCAGTGTTTTGAAAAAGTGGTAAAAATGGAAGTCAGAGGATACACTTTAATAGTGGATAAGATTTTGAAGCCTATCAGAGGTTTTGAGCAAACAGATGTTATGAGCAGACTTTTAAAGATTTATTGAAAAATTTCAACTTTAACTATTTTTAAGGATGAGTTTTTGATTTTCTGAACACATTTTGATGCTATGTATGCATGGATTTACAAGAAAATTTGTTTTTAATCCATGTTTAGCATTCCAAGTCTTGAGATCAAGTTTTCAAAGGTAGATGTATCCAATGTCTTAGTTAAAACATCTGCCAACTGATCTGAAGTATGGACATGATGCAAAGAAATCAAACCTTTTTCATAGCAATCTCTCACAAAGTGATGTCTAATGTCAATGCGCTTTGTAGTTGAATGAGAAACTGGATTTTTAATGATGTTTTCAGCAGCTTGACTGTCCAATCTGAGTGGAGTCTTTAGTGTAGTTACACCAAAATCCAGTAACTGGTTTTGAAGCCACAAGAGTAGAGGAGTGCAGCTAGCATCAGCAATATACTCTGCCTCAGCAGTGGATGTTGAAACTGCAACCTGCTTTTTGCTTTGCCAAGACACTAGACAATCACCTAGGAATTGACATCCTCCTGATGTGGACTTCCTTGTAGTTTTGCGCCCAGCAAAGTCACTATTTGAAAAACTTGAAAGCTCAATATTCCCATTAGCTGGATACCAGATACCAAGTGTAGGAGCACCTTTTATGTATCTGAATATCCTTTTTACAGCAATAAGATCAGACTTTCTAGGTAATGCCTGTGATCTGGCACAAACACATGTTGCAAACATGATGTCTGGCCTTGATGCAGCTAGGTACAATAAAGACCCAATCATGCTTCTATAAAGAGTTTGATCAACAAGGTCATCTTTACCATCAATGGTGACTAGCATGGTGGTTGCCATAGTGGTGCTACATGGTTTACAATCATCCATATCAAACTTTTAAGCAGTTCTTTCACATACTTGTTTTGATGGATAAATGTACCATTTTGCAATTGTTTAACTTGGAGACCAAGAAAACAGTGGAGCTCACCCATTGCACTCATCTCAAACTCTACTGCCATGAGCTTCGAAACTCTTCACACATAGCAGTGCTTGTGGATCCAAAAATGATGTCATCCACATAAATTTGGACAAGCATCAAATATTTTCCATTCCATTTTAAAAATAGGGTTTTATCTATTTTACCTCTAGTAAACCCTATGGATAAGAGAAAAGTAGATAGAGTTTCATACCAGGCTCTTGGTGCTTGCTTTAAGCCATACAATGCTTTGTTGAGCTTGTAGACATGATCAGGATGGAATGCATATTCAAAACCTGGAGGTTGACAGACATACACCTCTTCTTTGATTTTTCCATATAAAAATGCACTCTTTATATCCATTTGATACACCTTTATGTTGTGGTTAGCAGCAAAAGCTAAGAACAGGCGAATAGCTTCCAACCTTGCTACAGGAGCAAAAGTCTCATCATAGTCTATACCTTCTTCATGTCTGTAGCCTTGAACCACGAGCCTTGCTTTGTTTTTGACAACAATACCCCTTTCATCAGTTTTGTTCTTGAAGACCCACTTTGTACCAATTGGACTTACATCTTTTGGCAGTGGCACAAGCTCCCAAACATGTTGTCTCTTGAACTGAAGGGTTCTTCTTGCATGGCTTCTACCCAGCTGTGTGAGTGATAGAAAACCAACAAAAAGACAAATATTTTGGGATTGGCTCCGTGTGAGCACCCCAGATTTGATGTTGCCAATAACTTGATCTGCTGGATAGCTTTTGAGATAAATCAAATCACCTTGGTATGGAACAATAGCATTTTGAGGTGATGGCTGCAAATGTGTATCATCTAAGCTAACCTCTGCTGGAGAATTTGAAGTATCAGCCTCTGATGTAAATGGATGTGGTGGTATTGGGGGTATAGAGGTAACATTCTGATGATTTTTGTGCCCAAATGTAGGACTTTTATCAACAAATGTTTGATTTTGTGAACTGACAGAGGTTTGAGGATCAAACACTGTTGACCCAAAAGTGGCAGAGTTTACACAAGAGCTTGTGGCACCTGATCCTCTGATGGAAGAATAGACTTTTTTTGTGGAAGCACACGGTCATATTCTTGATCTTGATCTTCTCTAGATAGTTGTGGTGTACCTGCATTGTCTAGCTTGATAGAAACATCAGCAAATGTGAATTTATCTAAGTCAAAAAGCTCTATAGGATTTGCTGGGATTTTCAGTGATGAAAGTTCATTGAACATCACATTCAAAGTTTCTTCAACACACTTGGTCCTAGAGTAATAAACTCCGTAGGCTTTAGCAGTGGTTGAGTATCCCAGAAAATAACCACAGTCAATTTTGGCTGCAAACTTAGAAATAGAATCTTTTAAGTTCAAAATGAAGCATGGATAGCCAAAAACTTTAAAATAGGAAATCAGAGGCTTGATTTTATACAAAATCTCATAGGCAGTCTTTTGATGCCTGGGGTTAATTAAAACTCTGTTTTGGACATAGCAAGCAGTGTTTATAGCCTCTACCCAGAAAGACAAGGTAAACCAGAATCTGCAAGCATAGTTCTTGCTGATTCAATTAAAGTTCTATTTTTTCTTTCAATCACCCCATTTTGCTCTGAGATATTGGAATGCTATATTGTCTAACAATTCCTTTTGACTCACAAAAAGCATCCAACTCCCTATTTTTAAACTCTGTTTCATTGTCACTCTAAAGATTTTACTGGAAGATAAAATTGCCTTTCTACTTGTTTAACAAAGTTTTGCAAAATGACTGCAGTTTCATCCTTAGAGTGGAGAAAGAAGGTCCATTTAAACCTAGAGAAATCATCAACTATCACTAGGCAATACCTTTTGTGTTTTAAGCTCATGATTTGCACTGGGCCAAACAAGTCCATGTGAAGCAATTGTAAACACTGTCTTGTTTTGGACTCTTCAATTAATTTGAAAGAATTTTTATGTTGTTTTCCTTTTAAGAAGGAAACAAAATGTTCTTCACAGGAAAATTGCTTGTGAGGCAAACCTCTTACAAGACTTTGTTTTGAGAGTGTGGTGATAGTTTAAAGATTTGTGTGTCTAAGTCTTCAATGCCATAACTCAGTCTCTTTGCTAGAAGCAACCGAGAATAAGCATGTTCCAGACATAGGATTATCTTTTAGCATATCTAACCGCATACACATTCCCACTTCTGTGTGCAGTAAGTTGTGCTTTGCTCTCAGCAATGATTTGATCAATCTTTTTAACAACCTCTGTTCCCACATTTGACAAGTTTTCTTAGTGAAGAAGGATCCATACCCTCTATCACTCATTTGTGAGACACTCAGCATGTTAAATTTCAAATTGTAACTTAAATTCACATTTTCGAACTTCAGTTTACAAGCCAGAACCGACCCAGACCCTAAAACCTTTCCCTTTGAGTTATTACCAAAAGATATATCACCCCCCATGAGCCATGAAGTCCTTGAGAAGGGCTCTACATCCTGTCATGTGCCTGGAACCTCCACTATCTACATACCATAAGCTATCAAGGCAAGTAAAGGGTCCCTGCACATCAATTAAATAGATTAGTTAAAGTAGGTCTCCAAAGCAAAATGGCTTTGGATGGGGTCACAGATGGTCCAGCCTCAAGTCTAGGACAATGGTCAGTGGTTTGGATATTTTCTTGTAACATCTACTCTTGAACATTTCCTATCAGATGATTGTATCTATAGGGATGCTTATTCACTCTTTACTTGCTTTTTGTATCCTTCATAAGTAAGAGGAACTCTTTTATAGGCTGGTTGGCCATACCCTCTTGGAAATAAGTTTGATGGTAGGGCATCTGTCACTTGCACCTCGCTAGGAAAAGAGGTTTTGTTTAAAGCTTTTGTAACAGATGTTTCAGTTGGTTCAAAACTCTGTTTAGATTTATTTCCAGCAGAACTTGAACCTTCTCTTTCTAGTGCTTTGGCCTTGATCTCTGTTACCTTTTGCTCATAGTTTTTGAGATAGGCACACTCTTGAGTTAAGTGATTTGTTTTGTTGCAGATGGTGCATCTTGAATAATTTTTGATAACACAAGTTTTGTTAATTTCATAGGCTTTTAAAAGAAAACAATCTGCAGCCACATGATTTCTTTTTTCACAAAATTCACAAAACAAGTTTTTAATCTTTACTCTTCTTTTCCTATCAGACTTTTATCAGCATGGTTGTAACCTCTGCTGGTACATCTTTGATAGGGATCACCAGTGCTTTTGGGGCTTTAATACCATCAGAGGTTGTAAATTCCATTGGCTTAAAGTTTTCTAAAATATCACATTCATCTTACCAGGTTGGTTTAAATTGATATTTTTCAATATCTTTATCTTTTGTTGAAACCTCTAATTTTTCCAAAACAAATTTATTTCCAGCTTTATCTGTGATTTTTATTTCTTCACCAGCCAAATTTGTTGGGACTATTTCAACCAACTCGGAATCAATTTCAGCAACACTTTTCTCATTTTGGTCATAGGTTCTAAAACCTGCACCAAACTTAATGTTGCTCTTGGTCTGAGCATCAAGCATAATCTCATAACCTTTACAGGACTCAACCCATATTTCACAAGTGATTTGGGTTTCTTTTAACTCCTTTTTACATACTTGGTATTTTTCTACCATAGTTTGGAGTTGGTCCTTGGTTATGCTTGATTTATGTCTCAGGCTACTCATTTCAGAATCTTTTTCACTTAACTTTTATTTTAACTCTTTAATCACTTTTTCAAAATTAAGTTCATCTTCTAAAATTTTGTTCCTCAGGTTTTCATTCACCTGCTTAATGTTTGCAAAAGCAATGATGCATTTGTCAGAACATAGATCTTTAAGGGTCAGAGGTGATACCATTGTAGTAGCCATGAGGGCACAATCACACTCATCTTCACAGACATCAACATTCCATGGGTCAGCAGGAGAGTTCTTTTCCATATCAGCAACATTTTTCTTTTCTTCACTTGAAACCACTGTTTCATCCAAACTTGAACTTCATTAGTTTTTGACACTAACTCCACAAAGTCAACACCTTCAACAATTTTCCCTAAGGCCATTAAAAAAAATCTTGTTCAACATCATTTTTGGCCATTAAAGCAAAGTTCTCATCAGTCAAATCCTAAGGCAAGCTACTCCAGTCAACATAACTTTGTGTGAAAAAAGCTCTGTTGACCAACCTCTGCTGGACTAGCAGTGGTTTGAGCAGGTTGTGTGACAATGGGTACTTGTTGTACATGCACTTGAGGATGTGATGGTGCCTGAACATATGAATTTGTGGAGTAGTGGATTGAACATAATGCACTGGAACAGTAGTAGCAGGATGTGCAAAGTGGGCAGTGTTATGAACATGTTGAGCAGGGGTATATTAGGAATAATGAGCAGTGTTTTGTGTGTGCTGAGGTCTAGGGCCAGGATGAGTCACTATTGGTCCAGAATTTTGAGACCCGCATTCTCTGGCAAAGTGTCCTAACCTATTACACTTATAACACTTGCTTTTGATTTATCCAGCCCAACCTTCAATCCCCCATGTAATCCTGGGAATTTCCTACCAGTTCTCTTATAGAATTTACTAGCCCTAACACTCAATAGGGCCAGTTGGTGCAAAATATCCATTTCTTCAAGATCAGAAGGTTCAAAATATTGCAAGCCATTAAGCTCAAAGGATAGATTATCAGAGGTTTGGCTTTCCCCACTAGCATTGAAAGCATACTTTGGTGCATATGTTTCAGATCCAAAGTTCCCACCAGAAGTAATATCTATATAGTGATCATAACTTTGGTCCTTACTGCTGCCAGATCCCTCTTCTTGGCCAAAAAGAGCTGTATTACCCAATGAGTAATCATCAGTCATTTTGCCAGAATCTTGCAACTTCTTTTTCTGGGTTAACTCTCTCTTATAAGTGAGGAGTATCCCATGAAGTTGTGTCAACGACATTTCTTTAAACCCAACAGACTTTCGTGTTACATAAGCTACAGTCTCCCACTTATCTGGTAACGATCTAAGGAAACGACTATTGACAGTCGAATTAGGAAAACGAACCAGTCTAAGTTCACTGATGAGACAACTGTAACGTTCGAACTGTTGTGTTAGAGACTCTCCTTTCAAGTGACAAAACGTTTCATACTGTTGATTTAGAACTTCTGTGTTACTTTCAATCACTTCCTCAGTCCCACCAAATTGCTCTTTAAGTGCATCCCATAACTCCTTTGCACTATTGAAATGGAGTGGGCCAGCATAAATCTCATTGGTAAGGCCGAAGCAACTATGCTAAATGCCTTAGCATCCAATTCAATTTTCTGGAAATCCTGCTCCGAAAAGTTTTCAGGATTTTTTGGCACTTGTTTAGTTGGATCCTCTGTGCTTGGAACCATCGGAACGTGAGGTCCAAAAGCAACATCTCTCCAGCAACCGGTGTTTTGCTGAGCAAGGATATGACCCATTCGTCGTTGCCAAATGAAATATTCATTTCTTTTGAGCATTGGCGGTTTGAATAAGGATCCGGAGTTGGCATCCTGTGTGTTTTGAGACATTTTCAGTTGATTTTACAAGGATTTCTGTTTTAAAAACTTTGAATGTAATAAAACTGTGTTTATCAAGCAAAAACAACCAAACTGATTAGCAGGGAGCAGATCTGTTCGAATCAAATCGATTGTTAGATCGAATTTGATGAATCAAGCTCTGATACCAATTGTTAGGATCTGAGGTTGAATTACTTGTAGTTTTTGTTTCAAAAATGGAGAATGATTGAGGTTTAAAAGAGATTTGGAGTGAAAATAAATGTAAAACTTTTACTACAAGCAATGGTCGTTTGTTTTCACCATCATCATGCTTTCAAGTTGGTAAACTCGCATGTGATTCACAAACTCCCCCTCAGCCTTTGCAATTGAAGTTTGGTAGTAAGAAAATGCAGAGAAGATGATATGCGAAAGTTGATCTTTTGATAGATAAGTTAAACTGTTAGACAAGTTACCTATTTATACTAAACTATCTAACCACTGAGCATCTTTGATGACGTCAGGGTTGATAGTGACAGGAAACTATATGTAACAAACTACAAACACCGCTAATACTAACTATCAGTGCTTAGCATTGTTACATTGATTATCTATCTAATGACTAAGCTCCGATCTCTATCCTCTGATCCTTGTAACTTTGGCAGACCTTTGCAACTTTGTGAAGTCAGATGATAGGAGAGCAGTCTTTAGGGAAAGCAGTGTATATACAACAGAGATTGTAACCTCTGATAGTTTAACCAAAGCTCGGATAGTGTTATTTGGCTTTGTATCATTTGTTCCTTTCATAGGATTCAATCCCAACATGACTCGCACAAAGGAGACTTGGGTGACTCGTACGAGTGGCCATCCGTACGAGTGACCAAACATGTCACTCGTACGGGTGAGATAATCACTCGTACGAGTGAAGTACAAAATGAAATCTATCTAACAGATTTGACTATAAAAAGCCCTATTACATGACCGACTCATCCTAGACGTAGGCAATAGACAATATGCACCAACACTAGTCAATGTTATACAGATGTATGACACACCAGTGTTCCAACTCTTGTGAGCATCTCCCGTGCTAAACATAACTTGTTACAACATTCTTTATTAATAAGCTCCCACTAACTCAACTAATATTTCAACTTAAGAACAAGCACAATTGACATCTATTCAAGTTTTTCCTTTCTTAGCCTAAATTAATCTCCATTTGAAATCCCTATGCACAAATTTAATCCGATGTATCACATTCTCTGCGAGCCATAGCAGTTGCTTCTACTAAATTCTTGACACAAATGTTATCTCAGTGACGATAGCTATACCTGGTCACTTGGTATGTTATGAACTTCATCTTACTCGTGAATGGGAACTGAACTACAAAAATTCACCATTGTGGTGCTATTTCTTTACTTTCATGTACACTTACATTGTAAGGGCCTCCCTACATCCTGATTGTCATTGTTAAGTGCATTAACTCTTGCTGAAATAGACTGGATGCTTTAACAATCAATTATCCTACCTATATATTCCTCGTAACTTGTCCGGATGAATAACTAAATCTCAATTGTCATCAACGGTCATCTCGATCATGTAGTTTGATTTTACCTCATCTTGGTGTACCGTCTTAGGTCTTAACACTCTCCTTAGCAATGAAGCTTCAACCATTGTTTTTAAATAGCATACTCTAAATTTTCAAAACGAAGATTCTTTCAACAAGGGGATGATGTGACCCTCGGCATTTTCAGGTTAACTTTCGTTAACACAAACTGCATTATTCAAACCTTCATTCATGCATTACACTTGATTGTGCTAAATTAAGTGTGTCAGTCATTTCACAAACACTCACATAACGGTAATTCGGAGAATTACGAGATCACACATGGGTCAATACCCGAACGTCGACAAACAATCAGAAAAGTATTCCTGAGCAAATAAATAAATAAAAATTAGGTAAATTTATATGTTACGTGAATCATATGTTTATTTTGTAAAGTACGTGAAACCGTGTATATTTACATGTCACAACGTGTTATTAACCAACCCATAATGGAGTGTAAGAGTACACCTTAGCCTAAATTTTGTGACATCCCGGTCTTTCAGGTACTTTAAACGCACAACTTTATCGTCTTTGTTCCTACGCTAATTTAATTCAGAGAATTAATTACGCGCACGCAATAACTACGCTAACTTTAGTATTTCGGAAATACACAATGTTTGGAAATTTTAACGAGTTATATCCGAATTACGTGCTATGTGTTATTAGACGCTTGTGGATTATTGTATCACGCTTCGATTTCGCGATTTATTAGTTATAAGCCTTGTGTTATCGAATTGTAAAAAAATAATAATAAATAAATAAATAGCAAAAACCGAACGGAGCTGCGGAACGTGTCGACCTTGTGACCATGCAAGCCCAACCCGCCACCCACACCCCCTTTGCGGCCCAACTCCTTGCAGCCCAAGTGAACCAAACCCCCCCTTCCCTTACGTATACGTATGTATGCATGAGTATTGGAGAGCATTCACAAACCCTAAAACCTTTCCCCTTGTGTGCGACGGCAGCAACAGCCCCCCCCCCCTCTTGGTCGCCCAAAACAGCCCCCACACTCCCTCGGATTGATTCAAGTCTTGCCCGGTTCGCTAGGTTTTGTCGTTTCAAGGTTAGGGTTTATTGCGTTATGATTCATGTTACGTTTTGCGTTGTTTTAGTCATGAGTATGTTGCCTGCATGAGATTGTTAGGAAAAAGTGTGGTTGTGTATGATTTGTTTGGATGAATATGTGAATCTTTGCGGTTGCGATGATATGATAAATAGTAATATCATAGGCTGCGTTTTCTCTAGAAGGATCATGATATATGCTTAGGGTTTTGATATAATAAATATGGATGCATGATAATTGATGAATAACCTGCTGCAAATTATTATCATAAGTCGTGGTGATCTTTAGGAGGGTTTCGGGTGGAGTTTTAGGGTTAAACAGGAAGCTGATGCGCGAAGACAGCCAACTTCAGTTGTCTGTAAACGAACCGTTATAACTCAAAAAATCGATTTTCTGAAACCTAAAACATACATTTTTGAAAAACGCTTCTAATGGTATCAGAATCACATTTTTCTGAAGTCATTTGCTATTTTAAATTAGTGATTTCGTGCGGCAGCTGAAGCTGCGTTTTTCCTACAGAAAATTCACATAATGTTTTCTATCATAACCTGTAAAGCGAAAAGAGTTAAGTCACGAAATATTTGCAGTAGATACTCCTAGACGTTAAGAAAAATCTCCAACTGGAATTTTGTCGATCGGGCAAACGAGTATTTTTAAATGATTTTTCCCGTGGACTGCAGTCAGAAAGTGACGAATCTGACTGCAGCCTAGTAAATAAATTCTTATAAATAATTGGTAGGGAATTAGGACTTGAAAATTTTGTACCAAATTCGATAGTCTAATTTACACTTCCTGTAAAAAAGTTGGAAATTTTGGAACGTGGGAACTATTTTATAAGAATTCTCAAAAACAGCCCAGTTATGAATGTACAAGCTGAAACATGATAACTTGCGTTTATGGGTGTGTCTAAGTGTTGTATGAGTTATCCTGTGCTTGTGACAAGTTGATTGGTCGTTATTTCGTATGGTGATACTTTGCATGCATGATTATGGTTTCGAACTGGTTATTACGTGTGTGTGTGTTAGTTATGCGTAGGGTTTTGTGTCAGTGTGTTCACACACTAACTTTGAATCGGTTGACATGTTAGGACGCGATTAGCGGTTACATTCTTTACTTCTTTTGCGTTTATCTAACCGAGCAATTTAAGGTGAGTTCACAGCCCCTATTTTATCCGGTTTTGAACAACAGGGCGAGAAACATGTATACGCTCTACAACTCTACTTTTACGTTAGGCGAAATTAAGGTCGTTAACTGTTCGGTAACTAAGTTAATGTTAATGTATGTTATGGTCACTAAGTAGCTTTTATCACGGAAGTCCTCAACCAACTCTCGGATCGTTAGTATTGGGTTAGATAGCGGGGAAATTATAGTAGTACTACTGGCCCGACAAGCCCCACCCGAGCTAGTCGTGCTAGCCGACCGGGAATGGTCAACAGGTGATTAATTTGGCCTAACTTTCGCCATGGTCAGTGATAGACCTGGCAACACAGAGGCAACAACAGTCAGATTCGATCGCGAACTCTTACGTGACGTAACTCTAGGCTCGCTACCTGCATGTTAACATTGAACTTATTTACGAAACAATATTATTATTCCAGGTTAGGAATAATGGAACCATGTCGTTATTCCGGGTAAGGGATAACGGGGGAAACCAATCCCTTAAACCGAACTTGTGAACTTATAAAACCTGTGAACTCACTCTTCTTTAATGTTGATACTTTTTTCTTTGCATGTTTCTCAGGACGCTAGGAGCGCAAGGTGCACCCACTTTGCATTTGATCAAGACATTTTTATCGAGTCTTTATTAACGATTATTTTTGGGATTTTGGTTTTGGCGTTTATGTTGCCGCCTGTTACTTTACTCTAATGCTTCCGCTAAACTTTGAAACTTTGGAACTTTGAAAATGACTATGCATGTTTACAATAAATGTTTTTGGAAAACGTTTAAATAAATCATATAGAGTCGTTCCACATTGCTAGTGTCTGAGATTCTGGTTTGATAACACGCCTTGCGGTAATACTCCGCAAGTGGAAATTGAGGGTGTGACAGATTGGTATTAGAGCCACTAGCTATAGAGAACCAGGTTTGCATTTAAAGTAGACCTAAACTATAGCTGTTTCACGACACTAGACTTAGCTGGCACCGAACTGTGATATCTTTTTATGTGCTATACTACAATTGTTCTGTGTGATATATATATATATATATATATATATATATATATATATATATATATATATATATATATATATATATATATATATATATGTATATTACGATATAGGCAGCTCGTAACTAACTTCACTAACCCGGCAGGCTATGTCATAATCATCATCCGACAGTTCTCGACAATCAAGGGCGCCGGGGAAGGCACCCATGGTCGAACCCTCACCACCTCGTGGCGTGGAGACACACTCAGCTGCCAGGAAAAGACTTGCTTTAGGAGGGGAGTCGTTCTCCCGTCCAACCACTGCTGTACCGGTCAAAGTGGTCAACTCTTCAGAAGTGGGGGACTATCTACTTAGAGCTGTACTAAGGAAACAACAGGAACAGCTGGAGAGAATGCAAGAGACTATCGAAGCACAGGGATGGCTGATACGTCAGTTGACTGGTAAAACTGAAGAGCTCGATGAAGAGCAAGATGAGAATAAGAGAGTTTGAAGCATTTTAGCTAAGGACCTTCATGCTGAGCAGCTAAGGGCTGACTGGCTCGAAGACAGAGTTCTTGAGTCCAGTTGGAGGATTCACGAACTGGAGCAGAACCAAGCACCACCTATCCCAGTACCCGCACCAGCATCGACCCTTCCAGCGCCAGTAGAAGACGAAGAGGAGGATCCAGAGGAAGACCCTGAGGAGGATCCGGAGGAAGAAGAGCCGGACAGGACCCGGCTGCTGAAGCTTAAAACGCTGAAGAGGAAGACGGCAGTGATAGTGACTTGGGGGATGGAGACATAGATGACTAACTCGTCTCGCCAATCTTCGTTTTGTATCCTTTAGTTTATTTGTTTCCACTCATGTTTAAACTTGGAAACTTTATAAAACAGATATGATTGGTTGGTATTTTGTGAGATATTACAATTTATTTAATCGAATGTTCCTTTGGATTGTTTAATTTGTTGGGTTGACATAAATTGTGTGATCATTGAAGTGTGGAATATGATAACTATATTGGATATATACTTATCGGTATGTGTTTGTGTTGTCTTGCGAAGATCTGAAATGGCAACCGGTCGTCACGAAAATCTTAACATGTCAGCTGAAGAATTGGCCGCTTTAATCCAACAGCACGTGAACGCTGCTCTGGCAGGTGCTCCTAACGCACTAACAGGAGGGGGTCTTAACCCCTACAAGATGTTCTTGGATGCGAAACCGAGCAAGTTCACGGGAGCTGAAGGACCCATAGGACTCGTCCGTTGGGTCGAAAAGTCTGAATCGGTTTTCGCAATGTGCAATTGCCTCGAAGCTAATAAGGTCAAGTATGCTGCCTCGATGTTGGAAGATGGGCATTAACCTGGTGGAACGCACAAGTCCAAACGCGTGGGCTTGCTGTGGTGAACGCAATGGCCTGGACCGAGTTCAAAGCTCTAATCAAGGAGGAATACTGTCCGCGTGACAGAGTTTAGCAATTGGAAGAAGCGTTGTGGAACCACAAGATGGTCGGGTCAGAAATTGAAGCGTACACGGCAAGACATCATGATCTGGTGCTCCTTTGTCCCGATTTAGCTAACACCGTCGCTAAACGACTTGAGTTTTATCTTGGGGGTCTGGTCCCTGAGATCCAGGGCATGGTAATGTCTAGCAACCCTATGACGGAGCAACAAGCGATTAGGCTGGCACATAAACTCACCGATAAGGCGATGGAGCAAAGGAAGTTGCCACCTAGGGGTGCAACTAAAATTGCCCCTGACAACAAAAGGAAATTTGAAGACTCACCTGCTCGGCAGTCTTCATCAGCCTAGCACAACAAGGAAACCAGAAGCTGTCCAACAACTTCAACAACAATCGGGGTCACAACAATCAGTCTGCCAACAACACCCAGAACTCGAGCCGCTATGCGGGTCGGAAGCCGCAATGTAATCGTTGTAACCTCCATCATCACGGCCCTTGCGCTGGAAATCGTTGCCAACAATGTGGCTAAGCGGGACAGGCGGCAAAGGATTGTCGCGGGGAGATTATATCACGACAGAATCATAACCAGCACCAGGGTCAGCAGCAACAACAGCATGGTAATAACCGGGGATGCTACCAGTGTGGTAGCACTGCCCATTTCAAGCGAGACTGCCGTAACTTCGCAATAACAACAATGGTGGAAATAATAGCAACGACAACAACAACAATGGCAACAATGGAAATGGTGGCACAGGAGGTACCAAAGGACGTGCATTAATGCTAGGCCGTGGGGAAGCCAGAAACGACTCGAATGTGGTCACCGGTAAGTTTCCACTTAACGATCATTTTGCTACTGTACATTTTGATACGGGTGCGGATAAGAGTTTTATATCTGAGTCTTTTAGGAAGAACCTAAATCTCACACCTAAACCCCTAGAGACCCCTTATGTCATATAGCCGATGGTAAATCTGTAGATGTGACTCATCTAGTGATCGGCGGTCAACTCAAACTCGCGGGTCACACCTTTACCATTGATCTGATGACAACTACTCTGGGTAGTTTTCACGTGGTAGTTGGAATGGACTGGCTATCCGACGTCTAAGCTGAAGTTCTCTGTTTTAAGAAAGCTATCCATATTCCGCTCTCTAACGACGAAGTCTTGATGGTACAAGGCAAGAAGGCAGGCGTTGTCATGAACATCATCTCTTACATGCAAGCTCAGAAGTATCTTTGGAAGTAGAACTCTTTTGCTTTGCTCGCACTGGTCACCGAGCAGCCTAAGGACGAGAAGCGGATTGAAGATATCCCCATCGTCCGTGACTTTCCAGTTGCCTTTCCAGAGGAGTTACCCGGTCTTCCACCACATCGACAAGTAGAGTTTGAAATCGAATTGGCGAGCCATGCGACTCCTATCGCCAAGGCCCGTACCGCTTAGCTCCAACAGAGCTGCAAGAGCTATCTACCCAACTTCAGGAATTGTAGAAAAAGGGATTTATCCGACCCAGTACTTTGCCATGGGGAGCTCCGGTCCTTTTTGTCAAGAAGAAGGACGGGACCTTCCGCATGTGCATCGACTACAGGGAGCTCAATAAGGTTACCATCAAGAACCGGTACCCCTTACCTCGCATCGACGATCTTTTCGACCAGCTTCAAGGGTTAAGCTACTACTCCAAGATTGATCTACGTTCTGGTTATCACCAGCTACGCGTCAGGCAGGAGGATATCTCCAAGACGGCATTTCGCACTCGGTATGGCCATTACGAGTTCTTGGTCATGCCCTTCGGTCTCACCAATGCACCCGCGGTGTTCATGGACCTCATGAACCGCGTGTGTAAGCCGTATCTCGACAAGTTTGTCATCGTGTTCATTGATGATATACTCATCTACTCTAGGAGTGAAGAAGAACATGCTGAGCATCTGCGGTTATTGCTGGAACTACTTCAACAGGAGAAACTATATGCTAAATTTTCGAAGTGTGATTTCTGGATTTAGGAAGTTCAGTTCCTTGGGCATATCGTGAATGAAAAGGGTATACACGTTGATCCCTCCAAGATCGATGCTATCAAGAACTGGGAAGCACCCAGGACACCGACAGAGATCCGCCAATTTTTGGGTTTGGCAAGTTACTACAGACGTTTCATCGAGGGATTTCCAAGATCGCACAACCGCTTACCACTCTCACTCAGAAGGGCACCAAGTATGCTTGGGGTGACAAACAGGAAGCAGCATTTCAATTATTGAAGAAGAAGCTTTGCAGTGCGCCCATTTTGTCCTTGCTAGAAGGGATAGATGATATTGTGGTATACTGTGACGCTTCCATTTAGGGTTGGGATGTGTGCTCATGCAACATGATAAGGTCATCGCGTATGCATCCCGACAGTTGAAGGTCCATGAGAAGAACTACACGACACATGACTTGGAATTGGGAGTAGTTGTGTTTGAGCTTAAGATTTGGAGACACTACCTATATGGAACCAAGTGCACAATCTACACGGATCACAAGAGCCTCCAGCATATTTTTGATCAGAAGGTGTTGAACATGCGACAACGTCACTGGGTCGAACTCCTGAACGATTATGAATGTGCAATTCAGTATCACCCGGGTAAAGCTAATGTGGTAACTGATGCCCTCAGTCGGAAGGAGCACTTGAAACCTCGTCGGGTACAAGCACTACAGTTCACAATTCATTCTGGGTTACCCGAACAGATACACGACGCACATCTAGAAGTAGTTAAGGAAGAGAACATCAAGGCCGAATCTGTGGGAAAGATGGAACGCGATTGGGAAGTAAAATCCAATGGTACCTGGTATTTCATGAACCGTATATGGGTACCTCTCTACGAAAACCTCAGAAAGCTAGTTATGGACGAAGCTCACAAATCCCGATACTCTGTCCATCCTGGTTCAGATAAGATGTATCAAGACCTTAAAGCCGCGTACTGGTGGCCCAACATGAAAGCGGATATAGCAAGAGTTTGACTTGTGTGAAAGTGAAGGTGGAATACCAGAAGCCATCAGGGCTACTTCAACAACCTGAGATACCAGTGTGGAAATGGGATCAGACCTCGATGGACTTTATCACTAAACTCCCGCGAACTCCTGGTGGTTGCGATACCATCTGGGTGATCGTGGATCGTCTAACTAAGTCTGCACACTTCCTAGCGACCAAAGAAACAGATAAGATGGATAAGTTAACTTGCATCTACATTAAGGAAGTAGTTTCTCGGCACGGGGTGCCAACGTCTATCATTTCAGACAGAGATGCTCGTTTCACGTCCAACTTTTGGCGGTTACTTCAGAAAGCGTTGGGTACACGCTTAGATATGAGCACAGCTTACCACCCTCAGACGGATGGTCAAAGTGAAAGGACCATTCAGACCTTGGAGGATATGCTTAGGGCATGCGTGGTAGACTTCGGGAACAGTTAGGAAATCCATCTGCTTTTAGTGGAATTCTCGTATAACAACAGTTATCATACGAGTATTCAGGCAGCACCGTTTGAAGCATTGTACAGTTGCAAATGTAGATCACCAGTCTGTTGGGCAGAAGTCGGTGACAGTCAACTGATAGGTCCAGAGTTGATACTTGAGGCTACTGAAAAGATTGTGCAAATCAGAAACCGCATGGCAGCGGCACAGGATTGACAGAAAAGTTACGTGATCAACGATGCAAACCGCTTGAATTTCAAGTAGGTGACCGTGTCCTACTGAAGGTGTCACCCTGGAAGGGTGGAATTCATTTTGGGAAATGAGGCAAACTAAATCCACGGTACGTAGGCCCATTTGTGATTTCAAAGCGTATCGGGCTCGTAGCTTATCAATTAGACCTTCCTACCGAACTCAGTGGAGTTCACAATGTTTTTTCACGTTTCCAATCTGAAGAAGTGTCTTCCAGATGAGACCCTAGTCATTCCATTGGATGAGATTCAAGTGGATGAGCAACAGCATTTTGTGGAACAACCTATCGAGATCATAGACCGTGAGATCAAGACTCGAAGGCAAAGCAAGATACGATCGTCAAGGTTTGTTGGAACTCTAAGCGTGGACCGGAGTTCACGTGGGAAAGAGAGGACCAAATGAAAAGCAAAGATCCACACCTTTTTGCAGCTGAGCAGCAATCTGATGTTACCGCCAACTGAATTTCGGGACGAAATTCTTTCAACATGGGGATGATGTGACAGCCTGGGATTTCCTTGTACCATTCTAACAAACTGAACTTTTGTGCGTTGCATTCTAAACCGCGTTTACTCAATTTTCAGGACGAAAATTCTTTCAACATGGGGATAATGTGACATCCCGGTCTTTCAGGTACTTCAAACGCACAACTTTATCGTCTTTCTTCCTACGCTAATTTAATTCGGAGAATTAATTACGCGCACGCAATAACTACGCTAAGTTTAGTATTTCGGAAATACACAATGTTTGAAAATTCTAACAAGTTATATCTGAATTACGTGCTATGTGTTATTAGACGCTTGTGGATTATTGTATCACGCTTCGATTTCGCGATTTATTAGTTATAAGCCTTGTGTTATCGAATTGTAAAAAATACAAAATAAATAAATAAATAAATAGCCAAACCGAACCAAGCCGCAGAACGTGTCGACCTGGTGACCACGCAAGCCCAACCGGCCACCCACACCCCCTTTGCGGCCCAACTCCTTGCAGCCCAAGTGAACCAAACCCCCCTTCCCTTACGTATACGTATGTATGCATGAGTATTGGAGAGCATTCACAAACCCTAAAACCTTTCCCCTTGTGTGCGACAGCAGCAACAGCCCCCCTCTCGGTCGGGCAAAACAGCCCCCACACTCCCTCGGATCGATTCAAGTCTTGCCCGGTTTGCTAGCTTTTGTCGTTTCAAGGTTAGGGTTTATTGTGTTATGACTCATGTTACGTTTTGTTTTGTTTTAGTCATGACTATGTTGCTTGTATGAGATTGTTATGAAAAAGTGTGGTTGTGTATGATTTGTTTGGATGAATATGCGAATCTTTGCGGTTGCGATGATATGATAAATAGTAAAATCAGAGGCTGCGTTTTCAATAGAAGGATCATGATATATGCTTAGGTTTTCGATATAATGAATATGGATGCATGATAATTGATGAATAACCTACTGCAAATTACTATCATAAGTCGTGGTGATCATTAGGAGGGTTTCTGGTGGAGTTTTAGGGTTAAACAGGAAGCTAATGCGCGAAGACAGCCAACTTCAGTTGGCTGTAAACGAATCGTTATAAATCAAAAAATCGATTTTCTGAAGCCTAAAACATACATATTTAAAAAACGCTTCTAATGGCACCAGAATCACATTTTTCTGAAATCGTTTGCTATTTTAAATTTGTGATTTCGTGCAGCAGCTGAAGCTGTTTTTTTCCTGCAGAAAATTCACGTAATGTTTTCTGTCATAACCTGTAAACCGAAAAGAGTTAAGTCATGAAATGTATGCAGTAGATACTCCTATATGTTCTGAAAAATTTTCAACTAGCATTTCGTCGATCGGAGAAACGAGTATTTTTAAATGATTTTTCCCGTGGACTGCAGTCAGAAAGTGACGAATCTGACTGCAGCCTAGTAAATAAATTCCTATAAATAATTGATAAGGAATTAGGACTTGAAAATTTTGTACAGAATTCTAAAGTCTAAATGAAACCTCCTGTTAAAAAATGGAATTTTTGGAACGTGGGAACTATTTTATAAGAATTCTCGAAAACAGCCCAGTTATGAATGTACAAGCTGTAGCATGATAACTTGCGTTTGTGGGTGTGTCTAAGTGTTGTATGAGTTATCCTGTGCTTGTGACAAGTTGATTGGTCGTTATTTCGTATGGTAATACTTTGCATGCATGATTATGGTTTCGAACTGGTTATTACGTGTGTGTGTGTTAGTTATGCGTAGGGTTTTGTGTCAGTGTGTTCACACACTAACTTTGAATCGGTTGACATGTTAGTACGCGATTAGCGGTTCCATCCTTTACTTCTTTTGCGTTTATCTAACCGAGCAATTTAAGGTGAGTTCACTGCTATTTTATCCGGTTTTGAACAACAGGGGAGAAACATGTATACGCTCTACCACTCTACTTTTACGTTATGCGAAATTAACATTGTTAACTGTTCGGTAACTAAGTTAATGTTAATATATGTTATGGTCACTAAGTAGCTTTTATCACGGAAGTCCTCAACCAACTCTCGAATCGTTAGTATTGGGGGTTTGATAGCGGGGAAATTATAGTTGTACTACTGGGCCCGACAAGCCCCACCCGAGCTAGTCACGCTAGCCGACCGGGAATGGTCAACGGGTGATTAATTTGGCCTAACTTTCGCCATGGTCAGTGATAGACCTGGCAACACAGAGGCAACAACAGTCAGCTTCGATCGCGAACTCTTACGTGACGTAACTCTAGGCTCGCTACCTACATGTTAACATTGAACTTATTTACGAAACAACATTATTATTCCAGGTTAGGAATAATGGAACCATGTCGTTATTCCAGGTTAGGGATAACGGGGAAACCAATCCTTTAAACTGAACTTGTGAACTTATAAAACCTGTGAACTCACTCTTCTTTAATGTTGACACTTGTTTCTTTGCATGTCTCTCAGGACGCTAGGAGCGCTAGGTGCACCCACTTTGCATTTGATCAAGACATTTTTATCGAGTCTTTATTAACGATTATTTTTGGGATTTTGGTTTTGGCGTTTATGTTGGCGCCCATTACTTTACTCTAATGCTTCCGCTAAACTTTGAAACTTTGAAACTTTGAAAATGACTATGCATGTTTACAACAAATGTTTTTGGAAAAAAATTAAATAAATCATATAGAGTCGTTCGACATTGCTAGTGCCTGAGATTCTTGTTTGATCACACGCCTCGCGGTAATACTTGACAACTCGTAATTTTGACCCTAATTATTGAAAAAGGGTACATATTTTAAAGTATTTTTTATTATTATTTATAAATAACAATAAACTCCGACAAGTGAAAAATGTCGTTTGTTTAACCGACACTTTTGGTTGAGCGGTATCGATTTAACTTATATATATATATATATATATATATATATATATGTATATGTATATGTATATATATACACATATATATTTGACATATATATTTCCGATATATATTTTAATTGAAATTTATATACAACTACTCAGTAATATTATTTAGAATTTAATCGATATTTTTTTCGCGAGACTCTTGACGCCAAGCAGGTTCGTGCGCGTGATGTAAGCCCAAACCCACGTGCCCAAACCCTAACTATTTAATTATCTTTATCTCATTCCCGTTCAATTATGTCACAAACCCTAGACCCATAGTCACCCACTTGTGTGTGTGAACATCAGATAGGTCGAGAATGAGAGTTTGAGAGCAAGGGAGGAGCTGACAGAAAGCAAGCGTCCTCCGGTAGCCTTCGACGACGGACAACCAGCCGGCCACCCCAAATCTGACAACCCCTTGGTTCGCCGGTGCTTAGAACGCGATAATGGCGGTTTTTCGTTTGCTTATGAACTTCGGTGAGAGCATCTAGGCTTTCGAAGAAATGGAACCATTCACCAGTTCTAGTGCAGACATGGTTTAGGTATTAACGGGGGAGCGACGGTGTTTTAGGGATGTCGGATGGAGGCGGTTTTTGGTGGTTTGAGAAAACAAGGAAATGGAGGTTCTTTACAATGGTGGCAACTCAGAAGATGGATTCTCTGACGATCTAGGGTTCCAATGAGTGCACAACTTGTTTCTCTACTTAGAATTTATTAGATCCATGGCGTTGAGATGATTTTGATGGCATTTAAAAGTGGCAGTGACGGTTGCCGTCGTCTGATTGACGCACCGATCAGCGGGCAGCGATGGATGACGATGTTTTGGGCCAAGTTAGATTGAGTTGTCTAGATTGGGTTTATTAGGGATGGATTCGTGGAGAGAATATGTCCCATCTTTCGATGCCAAAGAAATGAATATGTCCCATCTTTCGATGCCAAAGAATAGAATCTTTCTCGGTAGCCTTCGTTACAAAACATTGCGCTGATTTTGATGAAGTGGTAGCGTCACCCATATCTAAGACATATAAATCATTCTCGCGTGGAGCTCGCATCAGAATCCACTCATCAGGTATTTTGAACCAGGGCTTCAGAATAATACATTCTTTGTCAGTGAAATGCACCGTGAACTGTTTGTCACAAATATGCGATATGCTCAGAAAATTATTTTCTAGTTCTGCAATGAAGTTCATGCGATCAAACAATACAACGCCATTCGAAAGTTTTCACTCGGCGACGGTTCTTCCACCCTGATTACCAGCAAATCCAACATATCCGACATTAATAGCTTTTATGTCGAACAGCAGAGCTTTCATTCCCGTCATATGCCTAGACGCTCCACTATCCAAAATCCACTTTGAAAGAACGGTTCTTTGGAGCCCCTACACATGTTATAATCTAGTTAAAGAGCGTGACCCAAGCCTTCTTGGTCTTGGGTATTGGATAGAAAGCTTGGTAATTATCTTCATAATCTCCATCTGAGCCTCCACTATCGTTTACATTTTCAAAATTTACTTTCTTTTTACATTTTGAATCATTACCACTTGTAGATTTAACGGTTTCGGATTTGGTCTCAGACTTTAATTCTTTCTTGTTATCAGTCTTAACAAGCTCAGACTTGATAACATCAGATGCAGTTGTCCTTTTCTTAGCAATCCAAGTTTGTGATTTAATATTTGCCTTTTTGATGTAAAACTTGTTTTCATTTGCCTTAGAAGTTTAACCTTTTTTGAAAGTTGAGTTTTCAAATTTCTTTTCAATTTTAGGCTTAACTTCAGGTTTTGATTCGTTTCGTTTCAAAATCGTTACAGGTTTTACAAACTCTAGTTGCTTTGGTTTGACAACATCTGAACTTTCTTTCCTTCGAAGATAGGCCGGCTTAGAGTTCGGACACTTCCGTGCAATATGACCAACTTCGTTGCACTTGAAGCAAATCGGATTATCATGTGAATGCCCACTAGTGGATTTTACACCACTTGTGGCTTTTGTGTAACACCCCGCTCGCGTAATACAACAACACGCGGTAGAAATATCAAGGAGTCACGTTACATATTGCTCAGCCACAACTGGTACTAAATTGTTTCATTATTAATAACATTGTTTTCAAATATAAGGAATTCAACAAATTGTCTTTTGTATAAAGAAGTCTAAAGCCCGAGTGGATTCCTATGTAGCATACTTGAATAATCATCAACCTGAAACATATGTGAAAAAGAGACGTCAACAAACAATATTGGCAAGTACATAGTTTTTTTAGCCAAGTCAATGGTAAAAAGTTTAGTGTTGCAATACTTCGACAACTACGAGAGTTGTCGATTGAAAACAAACTATTGGTAGACAAGGATTGGCAAAAGATTAAGTAATGCAATGCATAACTTGATTATGAAACTTGTGACAAAATGAGTTTCGTATATGGCAATATGATTAATACTAAGAAATTTTTATGCCGTTGAAAATTGTACTTTGTTCTTTGTAAACATATTGAACTCGTCCATAAACTTGAGAGTATGTTATAAGAAATCCAATTAAGGATAATCAATAACTATACTGAAATCGGTCAATACTTGCGTGAGTGTATTAGAAATCAATCAATGATTTACAATAATACTAAATATCCCTTATAAGCATTTATCATACAAATCATGAAAGGATTCTTCAAGGATTTGGATATCGAACATTGAAATCAGTCGTACACAAAATCCTAAAGTGACTCGAATAACGCTACAAGAGTAATGCAATAAGAACACTTATATATAGGAAGTACCAACGGCGTATCCACCATGTTCTTATGGTATTACACTTGTTTCGTTATCCTAATCACAACTAACCACATAAGTACATAATCGTCAACTTGTCAATTATCTCATCAAATACGCATTAAAGTACACAGAATCCGATCAAGGACTACCAATTAGAACTTTAAACATTACATAAATATCTAACTATAAAGATAGGTAGATGTGATGGGAATTATGTCTTGTCACTTGTCTCGTCAGATTGTCTTGTAAAATACGCATTAAAGTACACAGAATCCATTCAAAGACTACCAATTAGTACTTTAAACATTCCACAAATATCTAACTATAAAGATAGGTAGATGTAATGGAATTAATTCTTGTCACTTGTCTTGTCAAATACGCATTAAAGTACATAGAATCCTTTCAAGGACTACCAGTAGTACTTTAAACATTCCACAAATATCTAACTATAAAGATAGGTAGATGTAATGGGAATTATGTCTTGTCACTTGTCTCGTCAAATTGTCTTGTAAAATACGCATTAAAGAACACAGAATCCATTCAAGGACTACCAATTAGTACTTTAAACATTCCACAAATATCTAACTATAAAGATAGGTAGATGTAATGGGAATTAAGTCTCGTCACTTGTCTCGTCAAATTGTCTTGTCAAATACGCATTAAAGTACTCAAGGACTACCAATTAGTACTTTAAACATTCCACAAATATTTAACTATAAAGATATGTATATGTAATGGGAATTATGTCTTGTCACTTGTCTCGTCAAATTATCTTGTAAAATACACATTAAAGTACACAGAATCCATTCAAGGACTACCAATTAGTACTTTAAACATTCCACAAATATTTAACTATAAAGATAGGTAGATGTGATGGGAATTTTGTCTTGTCACTTGTCTCGTCAGATTGTCTTGTAAAATACGCATTAAAGTACACAGAATCTGTTCAAGGACTACCAATTAGTACTTTAAACATTCGACAAATATCTAACTTTAAAGATAGGTAGATGTAATGGGAATTAAGTCTTGTCACTTGTCTCGTCAAATTGTCTTGTCAAATACGCATTAAAGTACATAGAATCCATTCAAGAACTACCAATTAGTACTTTAAACATTCCACAAATATCTAACTATAAAGATAGGTAGATGTAATTGGAATTATGTCTTGTCACTTGTCTCGTCAAATTGTCTTGTAAAATACGCATTAAAGTACACATAATCTATTCAAGGACTACCAATTAGTATTTTAAACATTCCACAAATATCTAACTATAAAAATAGGTAGATGTAATGGGAATTAAGTCTTGTGACTTGTCTCGTCAAATTGTCTTGTCAAATACGCATTAAAGTACCCAAGGACTACCAATTAGTACTTTAAACATTCCACAAATATTTAACTATAAAGATAGGTATATGTAATGGGAATTATGTCTTGTCACTTGTCTCGTCAAATTGTCTTCTTAAATACGCATTAAAGTACACAAAATCCATTCAAGGACTACCAATTCGTACTTTAAACATTCCACAAATATCTAACTATAAAGATAGGTAGATGTAATGGGAATTAAGTCTTGTCACTTGTCTCATCAAATTGTCTTGTCAAATACGCATTAAAGTACACAGAATCCGTTCAAGGACTACCAATTAGTACATTAAACATTCCACAAATATCTAACTATAAAGATAGGTAGATGTAATGGGAATTAAGTCTTTTCACTTATCTCGTCAAATACGCATTAAAGTACACAGAATCCTATCAAGGACTACCAATTAGTACTTTAAACATTCCACAAATATCTAATTATAAAGATAGATAGATGCAATGGGAATTAAGTCTTGTCACATACGAATTAAAGTACACAGAATCAAAAAAAGTACTACCAATTAGTACTTTACACATCCTACAAGAATCTAACTGTGAAGATAAATAGATACCTTAAGGATTTAGTTTAGTTACTTGTCTTGTATCATTGTATCACAAAATCATAATCCTAATGGTGATTCGAATAAGGCTACGAAGGGTAATACAATAAGCACACTTATATGTAGGAAGTACCAGCGGCGTATCCACCATGTCCTTATTATATTACTCTAGTTTCGTTATCTAAATCACCAACAAGTCTACACATAAACCATAACCATTATCTTGTAAAGTACTTCTTAGAAATCTTACTATAAAGATAGAAAGATTTAAGACTGTACTTAAAATATCCTACAAGAATCAATCCATGAAGATAGAAAGATACTATAAGGATTTGTTTCATGTCCCCAATTGTCATGTCTTGCATAAAAGGAATATTACACAAAAATGCACTTAGTAAACACATAATTGCCATACATTGTGAAAAATAGATTACACATATGAATCACCCCAAAAACATTTGAAAAACGTAAAAGAGCGGAGCTAAGTGCTCGCATGGGGTTGCGTATAGATCTTGTTCGAATTACATAACAAAGCTCAAAGGATCAAGAGTTCAAGTGTTGAAGTGCTTCCTAGTGTAACAGATAACTACATGTTAGTGTATCAAACTTGAAAATGAGAAATCAAATAGAATGAGGTATATAAATCAAACAAGAGTTGGATATTTTATAATATGGTTCATAATATCAAATATTCTGATTTGGAAGCATTTCAAAGTGTTTTGATTTGTTACGGCTCGCTAAAGTGGTTTACGACACTTTAACGGGTCATAAACGTAACTATGGGTTCGGATGGTTAATTAGGGCTATGAATATGTTATCATGATGGTTGTAGATGATATTGGTTACAAGAACCCTTGATTAAAAGTAAATCGATTAGTTTTGTGAAAAGTATAAAAGTTGACAGCTTTATGCGTTATTTTTGTTTTACGTTTTAAAAATAGTAAACGATGTCAAAAAACTATGAAAATTTCCAGTCCACTAAATTAGACTTTGTTTTACAACTTTCATTTAGAAAGTTTTTCTTTTTGGAACCCGAAAAATGGTCAAAACCGTGGAACGTTACAGCTTATTTAGCTTTGCGCAACAGTTTGGTTTTGGATGGTTGGGGGTCCAAACGAAAGTGTTTTTAAGCGTGCCATATATTGTTAAAACTGTATTACCATGTATTTAATAGTAAAGTAATAGTTTACTTAATTTGGACAAGTTTTGACCAAGTTATGGTCGTTCAAAGTCACAACACAGAATCTGTCCAAAACAGGAAGAACACTTATGTGTTCCCGTTTGTCGTTTTAAAGGTTTTTTGCATAAATAAAATATAAAACATGGTCTTAGATCATAGATGATATAATATGTAGATTAATATACATTAGTATAGAGTGCAAAGCAAAGCATAATAGAGCAAGAATAGTGAATGTTTGTATGAAGACCGAAATATAAACAAAGATCGGTTTTTGATGAACTTACTTGGAAGCAAAATTTCTTCAATCCAAGAAGTCAAGGGGAAAGAAAAAGGGCAGGGATTTTTGAGAGTTCTAAGTGAGTTTTGGTGTGAAAAAAATGATGACGAGAAGGTTGGTATTTATAGGAGAGTAAAAGGGTGTATGTGTCAACATGGGCAAGACATGTGTAAGAATGAAAATGCATGGAAGACAAGTGTTAGGTGGTTTTAATAAACCATGTCTTCAAAACAAGGGGTATAACAAAAATGAGCGCATGGAAGATTCATCTCTTTTTTTTATAAAAACCCATTCTTTTTATAAACCTTGTTATATTTTATAAAAGTTTGGTGTGAGTTTGTGAGCTTTTAAATTTATTTAATAAATAATGAAATTTTACCCATTGATTATTATAAAATTTAGCAAATAATATTTATATGAGATGCTTGACGACATATCACGTCTTAAGATTTATAAAAGTTTAAGACAGGCGAAGTTTCCGAATGACGTAAGACAAAAACCTCTAACTTTGTTTTGTCACGTTTTGGCACTTCTAACACCCGTAAACCTCATTTTCAAGCTTCATAAGGATTATAAGGCATAGAGAACTTGAAGTATGCCCTGAGATTTCACCGATGTCGGCTCGTTCGGTCGTACGGTTGCGGTTTTCGGTTAATTACGATGAAAATCGTAACGAACGCGCAAATGACCGTAAATGTGTAACGAATGGTATTTTTGAATTACAACAACTAAAATACAAGATCTTAATGATAAATAAATTTTGGATATGCGTACATGTTCCGGATTAAGATATACGCGAGTCGGCATAGTTTTGCAGAATTTGCAAAACAGTCCCTGAGCTTAAATAAACTTGTTTTTGCCATACCGGACCCTTCAAAACTTATTTGTAAGTTAGGTATAGGATATTTATGGTATGTTTAGCTTGTGTCATTGTTCCGAACAGTATGTTGCATTAAACGGGTTACGTTTATGTAATACCTCGCGATTTCGCTACTAGAAGAGGCTTAAGGGTTTGAAATCAAACAAGGTCTGAATTTGTAAAATTGTTTTTCAATATAACCTCATTTTGAATTTGTAAAATGATTGAAATGTCTCGGATGTCACAGTCTCCCCTACTTTAGAAAATTTTGTCCTGAAATTTATTCAAAGGAGACCGTAGAGTGTGTTTGGAACAACTGAAGGATAACAAGGCTCGAGATTCCAAAGATGAGGAGCATCGCTTAACGATGGAAATGTTTGGGGGATTCTAGTGTGAGTAAGGGTATTCAAATTATTCTTAAGGTATTTAAACCTTTAGAAATTGTGAATCTTTAAAAATGTCATCGAGTATAATAAATTGTTTCATCGAGTGTGTAAATTTTTTTTTGTATGGCACTATGTTATACTAAGCTTGTAGTGTAAATCCTAAGCAAACAAAATGGGGTGTACATTCAAGCCTGGCCATATGTACACGGTTTCTAACATCCCACGAGGTGCATCCCATGTACCATGAGCATCCCATGCATAGGAGACGGGTCAACAAACCTATGGCATCAAGGTCGTCACCTTTAACACCATAATATACTCCCGGTCGGCTCGAATTGAGTTAATGAATGTACTCGTCAATCGTCATTATATCCAATAAACAAATATCAAATAATCACATATTGGTCCAAGATAACATAAAACCTTGAAGCAATCCTGGTGACGTTCCGAAGAATAACACAATAAGAACACTTATATATAGGAAGTACCATCGGCGTATCCACCGTGGTCTTATTGCATCATACCCTTCCCGTTACCTAATCACTCTAAATTTTATGCCACCATCTTAACAAAGCTTACTATGATTTTCATGTGTCGATCATTGTAATTAAGTGTGCACCGAAAATTATGTGTTTCGTCACATGGTCCACATAGCTCCGCTTGTTAGGTAAGGGAAACAGATAATAAGGTCGAAGTAATAACTAAATCAGATAAGCTTCATCATAACACATTATTGAAATCAAACATACATCATCGCAACACATTAACTATTGAAGTTAGGCGTGTTTCATACTAGTAATGCTAACACTACTTGTTTGGCATTCAACAAGACTAGTAGCAGGTATTTCATTCTAGTACGAATATTAATATATGTTTCACACTAATCATACTGGTAGTATGCATCATATACTAAGCATAATTTGTCATAAACAATGTAAGTATGTCGTAAAATGTCTTGAAATCACGTGCTAGGTATGCTAAGTCAACATACTTAGGCAAAAATGTATTTGTAATCATGTGCTATACATGACAGATGATCAATCACGCATGTAATGTCATGAAAACAAAAGTAATAGTAATAGGCACATAGTATTTGTAGTGTTTGTTTTGCAGCGATTGTATGAACGCACTAGTGTGCAAGTCATAAAATGCTATTCTTGCGAGATTTAGTACCTAACAATAAATAACAGAATCCTCAAAGTTGGTATGCAGTTGTAAATTACACACAGTGTAATCATATTGGAATTTGTAACCGAAATACGAATAAGAAGAATGAAGAGAAACTTCTTGAAATTTATATTGTCATTACAAATATTATTGAAATATTGTTCATAGTTCTTGGATAATAAAAACAAAACATAGAGGTTCAAATGATCATGAGTGCTTGATCATCAGCTTGAACCTCATTGACATTGTACATTCGTCCATTAGCATTAGCAAGCTTAGGGCATTTTCGCTTGAAAGGATTTAAATCACCGCAATTGAAACATGCTCCAACTGGATAGCGAGGGCGTGTTTGAGTAGGGGCTGCTTTGTTTTGGATGCGACAGGTCGCAACTAGATGTCCAAAAAGACCACAGCTTGTACACTGGCGGCACGGAGAATTTGCTGGGTGGTGATAGTTGCAACGATTGCACCGAGGATATTTCCCACGATAAGACCCCCTAACGGGTACTGAATTAAGTGGGATTGGTGCAGCGATCGTAAAATTCTTTGAAGTTCGTTTCTTGTCTCCCTTTCGAAATAGTTTCCCTTTTCTAACTTGGGAGTCAGTTAGGGTAGCGGCTAATTCCTAAGTCTCCCTAAGCGTTGCGGGTTTGCTACCAGTGACAATATCTTGGAATGGATCAGGTAAGCCATCAATGTATTTCTCAATGGCCCGAACCAAAGGTGTGACCATAGTGGGGCAGAGTAGGCTTAACTGTTCAAACCGGTCAGTGTAGGCACGGTTCTCCCCACTATCTTGTTTAAGGTAATAAAATTCGTTGTCGAGTGCCCTTATTTCATTTTGTGGACAAAATTCTTTCAACATAAGATTCCTGAATTCTTCCCACGTTTGTGCCATAGCTACTTCTGCACCTCTGTCTCTCATGACCCTGTTCCACCAAGTGAGTGCTCTCTTTTGGAAAACACTCAAGGCGAACTCTACCTTGCGTTCATTAGAACACTGAACATGGCGGAATATGCTTTCTATACTCTCAAACCATTGTAAGAGCCCAGTTGCTCCTTCAGACCCATTAAACTTAAGTGGTGTAGCCGAGTTGAAATGTTTGGAGTTACATGGCGTAGGAACATTAATGTTGTTGTTATTCTTATTGTAGTAGACTTGATTGATTTGGGCCACAAGGTTCGGGAGTACAACAGCTATTTCATGAGCTATCATTGCTGCTATTTCAGCGTTCCTCGTGACGTCACGGTGAGGAGGCATCTTGAAGAAGTAGCTATAACGAAAACAAAAGATTTTGTAAAATTGTTGTAAATCCAAACACCATAGTGAATTGAAAATCTCAACTTGGTATTCGTTCAAAAATCTTGTTCTTGTATTTAGGAAAATAGTATTGTGGATTTGTTTCGAAACTTGTTTAAAAATGAACTTTTGTTATATTCTTGGATTAGAAAATACAAACCAAGTTAATGGTTTGTGTTGAAAATTCTTTCCCTTTTGAAAATTAATGTTTAAGATAGAAATATTTTTAGTCGAATATTTTTTTTGAAATAAAGAAACTCCGTGTATAAAATTTGAAAACTCTCATCCAAATGAATAAAAATTTTGAAAATTTTAAAGACAAAAGTAGTTATTGAAAATGAATTAGGATTGTAAAGTGTCGAGAGATAAAAATGAAATTTGTTCCAATTGCATTGAATATAGTCGTAACATGTTGCCAAAGGCAACATGTCGGAGTAGTGTCATACAGATAGCAGTAAATCGTTCGACTAATCAAGGTAGATGGGTTTTCATAATGTTTCGAGAAGACATGCTTTAACCTATAAGTGAACACTCACCCTAAGAGTTCCTATGTAAGAGTGACTAGTCTGAAAAATGCGGATTTGTACGAACACTCTAGCCTTAGACAGAAAACTCGGGGTACAGGCGTTCACCCTTCCAGAATGCATGAGTTCAAATTAATAAAACCCAAGATTTTGACGGAAAATGTTTGAGAGTAAAACATTTGGAAAAATCTATTTGATAGGTTGTTTGAGATAAATAAGTTGAGAAACATTTTGTTGAGAGCGTTTGAGAAAACATTTTTGATATAATACTTGAGATGAACATGTCGAGAAATATTTTGACGAAAAAGTTTGTGAAAATAATTGAGAAACATTCCAATGAAAGTATTTTGAAATTTTTTTTGAGAAATTCCTTAAGGCATAAAGCCTAAGAATTTAGGATAAACCATCTAAGGATAGATGATTTGTGAATCATAGAGTGGTTGTGGCATGAGTAAAGATGAGGATTAGGACAGAAATCCTAAGTCTACCATGTTCGGGTCCCTAGAAGGGTTATAGACTAGGTTAAAGGCATTATAATAACCTAATTCCCTATAACTAGTGCCCTGATACCAATCTATAACACCCCGATCGCGTAAAGCAACAACATGCAGCGGAAATATCGAGGAGTCATGTTACAAATTGCCCAGCCACAACTGGTACTAAATTGTTTCATTATTAGTAACATTGTTTTACAATATAATGAATACAACAAATTGACTTTTGTTTAAAGAAGTCTAAAGCCCAAGTGCATTCCTATGTATAGCATACATGAATAATCATCAACCTGAAACATATGTGAAAAAGAGACGTCATCAAACAATGTTGGCAAGTACATAGTTTTGTTTGCCAAGTTAATGGCAAAAAGTTTAGTGTTGCAATACAACGACAATTACGAGAGTTGTCAATTGAAAACGGACTATTTGTAGCCAAGGATTGGCAAAAGATTTAGTATTGCAATGCATTAACTTGATTATGAAACTTGTGACAAAATGAGTTTTGTATATGGCAATATGATTAATACTCAGAAATTTTTATGCCATTGAAAATTGTACTTTGTTCTTTGTAAACATATTGAAATCGTCCATAAACTTGAGAGTATGTTATAAGAAATCCAATTAAGGATAATCAATAACTATATTGAAATCAGTCAACACTTGCGTGAGTATATTAGAAATCAATCAATGATTTACAATAATACTAAATAACCTTCTAAGAATCTATCATATAAATCATGAAAGGATTCTTCAAGGATTTGAATATCGAACATTGAAATCAGTCGTACACAAAATCCTAAAGTGACTCGAATAACGCTACAAGAGTAATGCAATAAGAACACTTATATATAGGAAGTACCAACGACGTATCCACCATGTTCTTATGGTATTATACTTGTTTCGTTATCCTAATCACAACTAACCACATAAGTACATAATCGTCAACTTGTCAATTGTCTCGTCAAATACACATTAAAGTACACAGAATCCAATCAAGGACTACCAATTAGTACTTTAAACATTCCACAAATATCTAACTATAAAGATAGGTAGATGTAATTGGAATTATGTCTTGTCACTTGTCTTGTCAAATTGTCTTGTCAAATACGCATTAAAGTACACAGAATCCATTCAAGTACTACTAATTAGTACTTTAAACATTCCACAAATATCTAACTAAAAGATAGGTAGATGTAATGGGAATTAAGTCTTGTCACTTGTCTCGTCAAATTGTCTTGTCAAATACGCATTAAAGTACATATAATCCATTCAACGACTACCAATTAGTACTTTAAACATTCCACAAATATCTAACTATAAAGATAGGTGGATGTAATGGGAATTAAGTCTTGTCACTTATCTCGTCAAATACGCATTAAAGTACACAAAATCCAATCAAGGACTACCAATTTGTACATTAAACATTCCACAAATATCTAACTATAAAGATAGGTAGATGTAATTGGAATTAAGTCTTGTCACATACGCATTAAAGTACACAGAATTCAAAAAAGGACTACCAATTAGTACTTTACACATCCTACAAGAATCTAACTATGAAGATAGATAGATACTTTAAGGATTTAGTTTAGTCACTTGTCTTGTATCATTGTATCACAAAATCATAATCCTAATGGTGATTCGAATAAGGCTACGAAGGGTAATACAATAAGCACACTTATATGTAGGAAGTACCAGCGGCGTATCCACCATGTCCTTATTATATTACTCTAGTATCGTTATCTGAATCACCAACAATTCTACACATAAACCATAACCATTGTCTTCTAAAGTACTTCTTAGAAATCTTACTATAAAGATAGAAAGATTTAAGACTGTACTTAAAATATCCTACAAGAATCAGCCCAAAAAACATAATTACCATACATTGTGAAAAATATATTACACTTAGTAAACACATAATTGCCATACATTGTGAAAAATAGATTACACATATGAATCACCCCAAAAACATTTGAAAAACGTAAAAGAGGGGAGCTAAGTACTCGCCTGGGGTTACGTATAGATCTTGTTCAAATTGTATAACAAAGCTTAAAGGATCAAGAGTTCAAGTGTTGAAGTGCTTCCTAGTGTAACGGATAACTACATGTTAGTGTATCGAACTTGAAAATTAGAAATCGGATAGAATGAGGTATATAAACCAAACAAGAGTTGGATCTTTTATAATATGTTCATAATATCAAATATTCTGATTTGGAAGCATTTCAAAGTGTTTTGATTTGTTACGGCTCGCTAAAGTGGTTTACGTCACTTTAACGGGTCATAAACGTAACTATGGGTTCGGATGGTTAATTAAGGCTATGAATATGTTATCATGAAGGTTGTAGATGATAATGGTTACAAGAGCCCTTGATTAAAAGTAAATCGATTACTTTTGTGAAAAGTATAAAAGTTGACAGATTTCTGCGTTGTTTTTGTTTTACGTTTTAAAAATAGTAAACAATTTCGAAAAATTATGAAAATTTCCATCCGCAAAATTAGAATGTGTTTTACAACTTTCATTTAGAAAGTTTTTCTGTTTGGAACCTGAAAAATGGTCAAAACCGTGGATCTTTACAGCTTATTCAGCTTTGCGCCACAATTTGGTTTTGGATGGTTGGGGGTCCAAACGGAAGTGTTTTTAAGCGTGCCATATATTGTTAAAACCGTATTCACATATATTTAATATTAAAGTAAGAGTTTACTTAATTTGGACAAGTTTTGACCAAGTTATGGTCATTCAAAGTCACAACACAGAATCTGTCCAAAACCGGAAGAACACTTATGTGTTCCCGTTTGTCGTTTTAAAGGTTTTTTGCATAAATAAAATATAAAACATGGTCTTAGATCATAGATGATATAATATGTAGATTAATATACATTAGTATAGAGTGCAAAGCAAAGCATAATAGAGCAAGAATAGTGAATGTTTGTATGAAGACCGAAATATAAACAAAGATCGGTTTTTGATGAACTTACTTGGAAGCAAAATTTCTTCAATCCAAGAAGTCAAGGGGAAAGAAAAAGGGCAGGGATTTTTGAGAGTTCTAAGTGAGTTTTGGTGTGAAAAAAATGATGACGAGAAGGTTGGTATTTATAGGAGAGTAAAAGGGTGTATGTGTCAACATGGGCAAGACATGTGTAAGAATGAAAATGCATGGAAGACAAGTGTTAGGTGGTTTTAATAAACCATGTCTTCAAAACAAGGGGTATAACAAAAATGAGTGCATGGAAGATTCATCTCTTTTTTTTATAAAAACCCATTCTTTTTATATAAACCTTGTTTATATTTTATAAAAGTTTGGTGTGAGTTTGTGAGCTTTTAAATTTATTTAATAAATAATGAAATTTTACCCATTGATTATTATAAAATTTATCAAATAATATTTATATGAGATGCTTGACGACATATCACATCTTAAGATTTATAAAAGTTTAAGACAGGCGAAGTTTCCGAATGACGTAAGACAAAAACCTCTAACTTTGTTTTGTCGCGTTTTGGCACTTCTAATACCCGTAAGGATGATAAGGCATAGAACTTGAAGTATGCCCTGAGATGTCACCGATGTCGGCTCGTTCGGTCGTACGGTTGCGGTTTTCGGTTAATTACGATGAAAATCGTAACGAACGCGCAAATGACCGTAAATGTGTAACGAATGGTATTTTTGTATTTCAACCACTAAAATACAAGATTTTAATGATAAATAAATTTTTGGATATGCGTACATGTTCTGGATTAAGAAATACTCGAGTCGGCATAGTTTTGCAGAATTTGCAAAATAGCCCCTAAGCTTGAATAAACTTGTTTTTGCCATACCAGACCCTTCAAAACTTATTTCTAAGTTATGTATAGGATATTTATGGTATGTTTAGCTTGTATCAGTGTTCCGAACTGTATGTTGCGTTAAACGGGTTACGTTTACGTAATAGCTTACGATTTCGCTTCTAGAAGAAGCTTAAGGGTTTGAAATCAAACAAGGTCTGAATTTGTGAAATTGTTTTTGAATATAACCTCATTTTGAATTTGTAAAATGATTGAAATGTCTCGGATGTTACATTTTGCCTTATCTTGAATGTGACATCTGAGCCTTTTCAAACATCAAAAAATACCGATCAATTCCGACTCTAATGAAATCTTGTGTTTCATTCCTGAGAATTATATAATTACATGTGACATTCATTCATTTAGGTCCATGTTTAGTTTCGACTCCTCTAAGTTTCTATGGAAGTTATACGCAAATTGTTACGCAAACGAAACCAATTTAACGCAACATATATTGTGGATTAGTGACATAAGCTAACTATACCTTAATATCCTTCACATAACTTAGAAATAAGTTTTGAAGGGTTTGGTATGTCAAAAACAAGTTTATTCGATCACAGGGACTATTGACGACAAACTGCGAAAGTCTGCCGATTCTCGCAGCAACGTACGCTCCGAAGGTCACAATCTTCACATACCTTAAATAGCCTTTACATAACTTAGAAACAAGTTTTGAGGGCTTCGGTATGGCAAAATCACACTTTTGTAACTTCAGGGGCTATTTTGCAAATTTGGTGAAACTATGCCTTTTTGCGTATATCGCTATCCGAAACACGTTTGGACATTCAAAAATTTTTCTAATCCTCAATATATTATATGATAGTGATTGGAATGCGAAAAATTCCGTTCGTTATGCATTTACGGTCACGCACGCGTTCGTTACGGTTTTCTTCGTAATTAACCGAAAACCGCAATCGTACGGCCAAATGAACCGACCTATGGTATATTTTTGAACACATTTCAAGTTTCCTATACTTTAACGTCCTTATGGAGCTTTGAAATTAGGTTAACGATTGTTAGAAGTGCCCGAAACGCGACGAAACGTGTGCAGGGACTTGTTCTGCCAATTTTTAAACTTCAGAACTGAACATGGGAGCTAGGTGTAGCGCGACGCTCAAAGGGGTTACCCTTCGCGCATGGCGACGCCCCTGTTTTTCCAGAAAGTGTAGCTGGCAGCCTCCCAGCTCATTTCCTTGCCACCAATTCGTAAATTTTGCCACCTGGCCCGAATTTTCCACCCTTTTTAACCTACTTCTAACAGCTCCCACACACTTATTAACATCCTAAATCATTGCCATAACACTTAGCATGATCTTGAACACCTTTGGATCATTATAAATACCATGTTCATGATCATTTTTGAGCTTTTACTCATTCTTGCACTAATCAGCTACAAATCCGAATTTGCAACCATCTTGGAGCTATTTCTCTGGTCTTTGATCATTCCTTTGGTGTTTGTAAGTGTTCTACACATGTCTTGTTCAGTTTTTCTAGTTTAAATGGATTAAAAGTCACAAAATTTGACTTTTGTTTGACTTCCAGATTTGATCATGAATTGATCAATATAAAATCCATTTGAACCTTATAATATGATGATAATCAAGATAGTTAGGATCCCTATTGATCATGCCTACTAATTATCACCATTTCTAGTCTTTTTGACAAGTCAAAGTTTCGGTCAAAATGAGATTTTGAGCAACGGATCTAGTTCCGGGTGTCAAAACAGTTTGTTTTGATGCTAAAACTCTTTTATAAACTTATTTAGACATGACATGAGAAAACAAGTCTAAATTATCACTTTCATTTTAGTGCTGGTTTAGAATCGTAAGTTGAACGGTTTGACCACCGCTTTGACTTTCGAATCTGACACGTTTGGTTGATCTTCGGACCCGACCAAATACTTATTTGTGACCATAACTATAAAGATAATAACCCTATGAGGTTATACCTTATGGTCAAGTCATTTGGTTTGTGTTATGATAATTAGTTATGTTCTTCAATAATGACCAAAATGCCCTTTTCGCAAATAAATCAACTTTATTCATTTGTAACATAAAATTTGACATATATTCTGATCAAATAACATTTTCAAACATGTTTAAGCATTAAGACTTATCATAACACATACCTAACCATCCGAATGCGTAGTTACGCAAAACACGCGTTAAAGTGGCTTAAACTACCTTGACGGGTCAAAACACACAAAAATCTTTCCAACTCAGAATGTTAACTAATTAAACGATGTCATATGAGTTCCAATACTCATTTGGT
The DNA here is from genome assembly GCA_947069175.1 of Scalesia atractyloides. Classification (NCBI taxonomy): domain Eukaryota; kingdom Viridiplantae; phylum Streptophyta; class Magnoliopsida; order Asterales; family Asteraceae; genus Scalesia; species Scalesia atractyloides. The sequence continues at coordinate 38,562,132 of CAMTDV010000015.1, forward strand.
CTATAAGGTATCATTCTATCCAAATCCTACGATTTCAAGTTCCGACATTATTATCCATTTTTAGGACACACACATGATTCCTTGATCTTTGGACATTGATCATACACTCGTACAAGGCTTATCCGCAAGTCCTAAGCGAGTACATCGCTCCCCTCTTTTATGTTTACAAATGTTTTGGGGTGATTCATATGTGCTAAATGTTTTAAAGTTTTCAATACACAAATTCTATGGTTTAATTAAACACTACGATTTCAATAATGTGAACAAACTTGTTGGTGCGTTAGTCGAAATACGAAGGACATTCATTAGCTATGACCAAGCCGACCAGTAGTAAGTTATGGTACCATAGGATTGACAATCTCATTACTAGGCTATTCACTGGATTTGGTGGGTAGTAAGGTGAACGATAGAAATTGTTTATGACTAACAAATCGTTCATTGATTTGCTAGTCTTATTAAAGAGATCTTTAGGATCTATTTAAGATACCCTTCGGGTATAGTCGAGTCAACAAAGGTTTGAATGTATTCATTAAAGAACGACCAAAAGTTTTCACAATTATAACAAGGAACGATTGGTTTATAACAAGGAAAGATGAACAATGAATGATGAACAATTTGTTTACAACAAGGAACGATGAACAATTTGTTTATAACAGATGGTTTATTACGAGGAACGATGAATGATGAACAAATGTTTTCAAACATTGTCACACAAAGATTTTCGATTAAAGATATAAATCATACGAGTTATTTCAAGACGATTTACAAGTTGGAATTACAAAACAAATGTTTTCGAGTCAAGGTTCATGGCCACTAGATTTTAGAACTTTTAACCATTTGTTTTAGTTGAATAACTATTACAATATCAAATGCTTTCAAAACAAGGTTTCACTTACGACTCTAGTAGTCAGGTTAGTTATATTGCAATATATACAAAGCCATGGACTTGACATGTTCACAAAACCTATGTACTCGCCGGCATATTTTTACTGACTCGTTTTCACATATGTTTCACGGAATGATGCTAGATGATACTGATGCGTGCTCATGTAGGATCGGACTTGGACCTAGTGCCTTAATAACAAGAAAGACAATAATTATGCATGCTTGTTGTTTCGTTGTTTAAAAATTTCTAAGACAATTATGACAATGTAATCTATGTTCAATATTCAAATAAAATGAAGCTTCAAATACCATTTGTTGTTGAGACAATCTGTTAACGTGACTCCCCAAGTGTTTCCGCCGCGTGTTGTTTTACGCGATTTGGGGTGTTACAGGTTGGTATCAGAGCACTGGTTATAGGGAATTAGGTTAGTAGTAATGCTTTGACCTAGACTATACCCTTCCTAGGACCCCAACGCAAGTTTACTTGTGTTTAGATTCTTAAAAACATTACCGTTACCTATCCTTAGGTCATTAGCAAAGACAAAGCATATCACATCCTTTGAAAGTCAAAATTTTTCTAAAACCTCACCAGAAATCATCTACCCTTAGATGGTTTGTTCTTGGGCTTATTGCCTTCAAAAATTTCAAACTCTCGTCAAAGTTAGGGTTTTAATAATGTGAACACATGCAATCTGGAAGGGTGGGTGCCTGTACCCCGAGTTTTCTTTCTATGGCTAGAGTGTTCGTACAAATCCACTTAATCTAACCAGTCACTCTTACCTGGGAACTCTTGGGGTGAGTGTCCACTTATAGGCTAAAGCATGTCTTCGCGATACATTATAAGACCCATTTAGTTTGATCAGTCTGTGTGTTTTGAGAAACAAACAAGTGACCACCATCCATATGTTTCTTCAATATATTGATGCCTCTATTGATTCTCTTCCGAATGTCAATCTCATATGTCTTCTTTCATGTTTCTTTTCTAGAATGCCTCCTCGACGTGATACAACTCAAAATGCCGAAATGGTTGCACTTATCACACAACAAATGGTTGCAATCCTCCCAAACCTAGTGACTCAATTAAATCAAGCAAACAACAATAACAACAACGCACCAGCCCCGTGCAGCTACAAACAATTTTGCTCGGCTAAACCACTTCAGTTCACTGGGTCTGAGGGAGCTACGGGACTTCTTCAATGGTTTGAGAGTCTCAAAAGCATGCTCCGCTTTGTTCAATGTCCAGATGAGCGAAAAGTTGAGTTCGCATCAAGTGTATTCAAGAAAAGAGCTCTTACGTGGTGGAATGGTATAATGAGAGGTAGGAGTGCCGATGTGGCATTGGCACAAACTTGGGGAGAGCTTCGAGCTTTGATGATGAAGGAACTTTGTCCTCGTCATGAACAAAGGGCACTTGAGAATGAGTTCCACGATCTTAAGCAAGATAGTGGAGAACACCGAGCTTACACCGACCGGTATGAGGAGTTAAGTTTATTGTGTCCTACGATGGTTATGCCATTGGATAAGGCATTTGAAAAGTACATTGATGGCCTGCCTGACCCCATTCAGGATATTGTTACTAGTAGCAACCCCTACCACCGTTCGACAGGCTATCGAACTATCTGCTACCCTGACTGAGTCCAAAATAAAAAAGGGTAAACTTTTCTGCAAAGGCGATAAGAAACCATCTGACAAAACTACCTATGATAAACCAAAAGAAAACAAGACTGAATCCTCTAAGAAGTTAAAGAAGCGCAAGGCTTCACAAAATTTCGTTGTAGTTGCTCAGAACAATCAAGTTGCCCCCAATCCACCAGCACAACCCCTTGTGAGGAAATCTTATGCTGGTACATCACCCATATGCAATAGGTGCAATGCTCATCATCAGGCTCACTTACAATGTCGTCAATGCACTTTGTGTGGGCCGTTGGTCATTTGGCAAACGTATGTCGATCAGCTCGAGGTAACTTTCCACCAGGTTCTTGCTACAACTGTGGCGAGATGGGTCATTTTAGAAACAACTGCCCAAGACTTGTAAATGCAAATCCCGCTCGTGGATGAACATATTAACAAGACTCAAAATGCAACTATGAACAATTAAGTTTTTATATGTTTCTCTTTTGTTACCAAGAACCTTGAAAACACTTTGATTGTCTATAAATAAATTTGGTTGATTCTATTTTATTTACAAATGAGATTATATATATGTGTTCCTCCCCTACAATACCAATACCAAGGACATGGTTCCTTGAAAATCAAACTACTCTCGTAGTTTAGTTTATTTTTGTGATCGCTTGCGATCTCCACAAAAATCCTAAGTACTCATTTCTTTTAAGAAACAAAGTACAAGGTACAAGTTATAACCCTTAACAGATACTCAAAATACCATTTTAAATCCTTAAATGGATACTTAAGTGTACTTCCATGAGTCCTTAATTAGTCTTATGCAATATGCTTATGAGCATATCACAACTCCCTTGTTTCATAACACTTTGCATAGTACATGATTTCAAAAACATTATAACCGATTTCAAAATTTCATGATTTCAAAGGCATTTCATAAGATTCTAAAAAACATTTTAGAATAGCATATTTACTTAGTATACAAAGTGCATAATCCCAAATTACATATTTTCAAAAAAACATTCAAAGACATTTCACAAGATTTCAAAGATACTTTTGCGGCATATGTTGACTTAGCATATGAGCACATTGATTTATTTGCATCTTGCTATGTATGTTGACTGGGCATACTAGTATATGATTTTCAAAGACATCCTGCTTGTATGCTATTTAAGTATATCAAGTACACGGTTTTTAAAGACACTTTGGTGCATATGTTGACCTAACATATCTAGTGTGTAGTTTTCGAAACATTTTCGCCACTCAAAGAAAAACTCAAAATCCTTATAAGATCTTCCTATCTTCATAGTTAGATTATGGTGGATGTTTAAAGTACTAAGTTGAAGTCCTTGGTTTGATTCCTTGTGTACTTTAATGCGTAAGGTACAAATTGATGACCTAGTTGATAATTATGTGTTTATGTGATTAGTAGTGATTTAGGTAACGAACGAGCGTAATACCATAAGAACATGGTGGATACGCCGACGGTACTTCCTATATATAAGTGTTCTTATTGTATCACCCTTGTAGCGTTATCCAAATCAGTATAGGATCTTTGGTGTTCAAGTCGATTCAAATGCTCTCTATCAAAATCCTTTTAAAATCTTCCATATATTCATATGATAGATTCTTAGAAGGATATCCAAAAGTACTATCTTAAATCTCTAATGGGGTATTCTATGGAAATAGTTAGACCCTTGGATTTTATGGTGCTATTCTAAAGTTAAAGAAACCTTTCAAGGTTTAGTTAAAGAGGCCTTACAGGGTCTAGTTAAAGAGATCATTTGTTGATCTAGTTAAAGAAGTCTTTCAGGACTTAGTTAAAGAGGTCTTTCAGGGCCTAATTAAAGAGGTTGCTCGTCAATCTTATTAAAGAGATCATGTGTTGATCTAGTTAAAAATATTGTTTGTCAATCTAGTTAAAGAGATCATGTGATGATCTAGTTGAAGAGACCCTTTTATGGTCAAGACAAGTCATCGCATGTTTACTCGATCGATTTTCCCTACACATCACCAAATGAACTATGCAGACTATGGAACGAATTGAGTAATTATGGATGCATACATAATTATAAAACCCCTTGCATAGAAAACCATAGCAAGTTTTGTCATGTGTAAGAACCATAGTGATAAGAATAACGAAACGGGGACAATGTAATAAGGGCATGGTGGATCCGCCGCTGGTACTTCCTATATATGTGTTCCTTATTACATTGCAAGCGTGGCCTTATTTAAGTTACTAGAAGTTCTGGACCTTAACCAATGTTCTTCTATCATACACTCTCTGACTCCAATTTCGAGCATACACAAGTTTCCTATACTAGTCTTCATGGGAAATCTTTATAAACAATCTTCCATTCATTATTCAAAATCCAACTCTTTTCTTTCAAGTTCACGCTCATTTTATGGTATGCTGCAACAAAAGATACCACTATGACATTTACAAGGATCTTTTCTGAGGCTCTGTACAATCAAATGTCTCATGCACCTACCTATTTGAAATGAGAATACAGATTTTTGAATCTCAACTCATCAGCATGGACAACAAACGAGTACAATAAACAAAGATCATTGCAGTCCAAATATTTTCCATGGATTTTCTCTGGAAACAAAGGACCACTGGATGACGATACCCTCCATTGTGTTTTTACAAGTTTCCTCTAAATTTAAATTTCGGGACGAAATTTCCTAAAGTAGGGGAGACTGTGACATCTGAGCCTTTTCAAGCATCAAACAGTACCGATCAATTCCGACTCTAATGAAATCTTGTGTTTCATTCCCGAGAATTGTATAATTACATGTGACATTCATTCATTTAGGTCCACGTACAGTTTCGACTCCTCAAAGTTTTTATGGAAGTTATACGCAAACTGTTTTGCAACCGAAACCAATTTAATGCAACGTATATTGCGGATTAGTGACATAAGTTAGACATTCCTTAAATATCCTTTATATAACTTAGAAATAACTTTTGAAGGTTTGGTATGTCAAAAACAAGTTTATTCGATCACAGGGACTATTTACGACAAACTATGGAAGTCTACCGATTCTCGTAGCAACGTATGCTCTAGAACAAGGTCACAATCTTCACATACCTTAAATACCCTTTACATAATTTAGAAATAAGTTTTGAGGGCTTCGGTATGGCAAAATCACACTTTTGTAACTTCAGGGGCTGTTTTGCAAATTTCGCGAAACTATGCCATTTTGCGTATATTCAAAATCCAACTCTTTTCTTTCAAGTTCACGCTCATTTTATGGTATGCTACAATAAAAGATACCACTATGACATTTACAAGGATCTTTTCTAAGGCCCAGTATAATCAAAGGTGTCATGCACCTACCTATTTGAAATGAGAATAAAGATTTTTGAATCTCAACTCATCACCATGGACAACAAACGAGTACAATAAACAAAGATCGTTGGAGTCCAAATATTTTCCATGGATTTTCTCCGAAAACAAAGGACCACTTGATGACGATACCCTCCATTGTGTTTTTACAAGTTTCCTCTAAATTTAAATTTCGGGACGATATTTCCTAAAGTAGGGGAGACTGTGACATCTGAGCCTTTTCAAGCATTAAATAATACCGATCAATTTTGACTCTAATGAAATCTTGTGTTTCATTCCCGAGAATTGTATAATTACATGTGACATTCATTCATTTAGGTCCACGTATAGTTTCGACTCCTCAAAGTTTCTATGGAAGTTATACGCAAACTGTTACGCAAACGAAACCAATTTAATGCAATGTATATTTCCGATTAGTGACATAAGCTAGACATACCTTAAATATCTTTTACATAACTTAGAAATAAGTTTTGAAGGGTTTGGTATGTCTAAAACAAGTTTATTCGATCACAGGGACTATTCACGACAAACTGTGAAAGTCTACCGATTCTCGCAGCAACGTATGCTCCAAAACAAGGTCACAATCTTCACATACCTTAAATACCCTTTACATAATTTAGAAATAAGTTTTGAGGGCTTCGGTATGGCAAAATCACACTTTTGAAACTTTAGGGGCTGTTTTGCAAATTTCGCGAAACTATGCCATTTTGCGTATGTCGCTAATCAAAATCCAACTCTTTTCTTTCAAGTTCACGCTCATTTTATGGTATGCTGCAACAAAAGATAACACTATAACATTTACAAGGATCTTTTCTGAGGCTCTGTACAATCAAATGTGTCATGCACCTACCTATTTGAAATGAGAATAAAGATTTTTGAATCCCAACTCATCACCATGGACAACAAACGAGTACAATAAACAAAGATCATTGGAATCCAAATATTTTCCATGGATTTTCTCTGGAAACGAAGGACCACTTGATGACGATACCCTCCATTGTGTTTTTACAGGTTTCCTCTAAATTTAAATTTCAGGACGAAATTTCCTAAAGTTGGGGAAACTGTGACATCTGAGCCTTTTCAAGCATCAAACAGTACCGATCAATTCCGACCCTAATGAAATCTTGTGTTTCATTCCCGAGAATTGTATAATTACATGTGACATTCATTCATTTAGGTCCACGTATAGTTTCGACTACTCAAAGTTTCTATGGAAGTTATACGCAAACTGTTATGCAACCGAAACCAATTTAACGCAACGTATATTGCGGATTAGTGACATAAGCTAGACATTCCTTAAATATCCTTTACATAACTTAGAAATAAGTTTTGAAGGTTTGGTATGTCAAAAACAAGTTTATTCGATCCCTCAGGGACTATTTATGACAAACTGTGAAAGTCTACCGATTCTCGCAGCAACGTATGCTCCAGAACAAGGTCACAATCTTCACATACCTTAAATACCCTTTACATAACTTAGAAATAAGTTTTGACGGCTTCGGTATGGCAAAATCACACTTTTGTAACTTCAGGGGCTGTTTTGCAAATTTCGCGAAACTATGCCATTTTGCTTATGTCGCTATTCAAAATCCAACTCTTTTCATTCAAGTTCACGCTCATTTTACGGTATGCTGCAACAAAATATACCACTATGACATTTACAAGGATCTTTTCTAAGGCTCAGTATAATCAAAGGTGTCATGCACCTACCTATTTGAAATGAGAATAAAGATTTTTGAATCTCAACTCATCACCATGGACAACAAACGAGTACAGTAAACAAAGATTGTTGGAGTCCAAATATTTTCCATGGATTTTCTCCGAAAACAAAGGACCACTTGATGACGATACCCTCCATTGTGTTTTTACAAGTTTCCTCTAAATTTAAATTTCGGGACGATATTTCCTAAAGTAGGGGAGACTGTGACATCTGAGCCTTTTCAAGCATTAAATAATACCGATCAATTTTGACTCTAATGAAATCTTGTGTTTCATTCCCGAGAATTGTATAATTACATGTGACATTCATTCATTTAGGTCCACGTATAGTTTCGACTCCTCAAAGTTTCTATGGAAGTTATATGCAAACTGTTACGCAAACGAAACCAATTTAATGCAATGTATATTGCCGATTAGTGACATAAGCTAGACATACCTTAAATATCCTATACATAACTTAGAAATAAGTTTTGAAGGGTTTGGTATGTCAAAAACAAGTTTATTCGATCACAGGAACTATTTACGACAAACTGTGAAAGTCTACCGATTCTCGCAGCAACGTATGCTCCAGAACAAGGTCACAATCTTCACATACCTTAAATACCCTTTACATAACTTAGAAATAAGTTTTGAGGGCTTCGGTATGGCAAAATCACACTTTTGTAACTTTAGGGCTGTTTTGCAAATTTCGCGAAACTATGCCATTTTGCGTATGTCGCTATTCAAAATCCAACTCTTTTCTTTCAAGTTCACGCTCATTTTATGGTATGCTGCAACAAAAGATACCACTATGACATTTACAAGGATCTTTTCTAAGGCTCAATATAATCAAAGGTGTCATGCACCTACCTATTTGAAATGAGAATAAAGATTTTTGAATCTCAACTCATCACCATGGACAACAAACGAGTACAATAAACAAAGATCGTTCGAGTCCAAATATTTTCCATGGATTTTCTCCGAAAACAAAGGACCACTTGATGACGATACCCTCCATTGTGTATTTACAAGTTTCCTCTAAATTTAAATTTCGGGACAAAATTTCCTAAAGTAGGGGAGACTGTGACATCTGAGCCTTTTCAAGCATCAAACAGTACCGATCAAATCCGACTCTAATGAAATCTTGTGTTTCATTCCCGAGAATTGTATAATTATATGTGACATTCATTCATTTAGGTCCACGTACAGTTTCGACTCCTCAAAGCTTCTATGGAAGTTATACGCAAACTGTTATGCAACCAAAACCAATTTAACGCAACGTATATTGCGGATTAGTGACATAAGCTAGACATTCCTTAAATATCCTTTACATAACTTAGAAATAAGTTTTCAAGGTTTGGTATGTCAAAAACAAGTTTATTCGATCACAGGGACTATTTACGACAAACTGCGAAAGCCTGCCGATTCTCACAGCAACGTACGCTCCAAAACAAGGTCACAGTGTTCACCTACCTTAAATACTCTTTACATAACTTATAAATATGTTTTGAGGGCTTCGGTATGGCAAAATCACACTTTTGTAACTTCAGGGGCTATTTTGCAAATTTCGCGAAACTATGCCTTTTTGCGTATATCGCTATCCGAAACACGTTTGGACATTCAAAAAATTTTCTAATCGTCAATATATTATATGATAGTGATTGGAATGCGAAAAATCCGTTCGTTACGCATTTACGGTCACGCACGCGTTCGTTACGATTTTCGTCGTAATTAACCGAAAACCGCGATCGTATGGCCAAACGAACCGACCTATGGAATATTTTTTAATACATTTCAAGTTCCCTATACTTTACCGTCTTAATGGAGCTTTGAAATGAGGTTAACGAGTGTTACAAGTGCCCGAAACGCGACGAAACACGTGCAGGGACCTGTTCTGCCAATTTTGAAACTTCAGAACTGAACATGGGAGCTAGGTGTTGCGCGACGCTCAAAGGGGTTATCCGTCGCCCGTGGCGACGCCCCTGTTTTTCCAAAAAGTGTAGCTGGCAGCCTCCCAGCTCATTTCTTGCCACTAATTCGCAATTTTTGCCACTTGGCCCGAATTTTCCACCCTTTAACCTGCTTCTAACACCTCCCACACACTTGTTAACATCCTAAATCATTGCCATAACACTTGGCATGATCTTGAACAACTTTGGATCATTATAAAATCATGTTCATGATAATTTTTGAGCTTTTAGTCACCTTCTTGCACTAATCAGCAAAAATCCGAATTTACAACCATCTTGGAGCTATTTCTCTGGTCTTTGATCATTCCTTTGGTGTTTGTAAGTGTTCTACTCATGTCTTGTTCAATTTCTTTAGTTTAAATGGATTAAAAGTCACAAAATTTGACTTTTGTTTGACATCCAGATTTGATCATGAATTGATCAATATAAAATCCATTTGAACCTTATAATATGATGATAATCAAGATGGTTATGATCCCTATTGATCATGCCTATTGTTTATCACCATTTCTAGTATTTTTGTCAAGTCAAAGTTTTGGTCAAAATGCGATTTTGCGCATTTTGCAACGGATCTAACTCCGGGTGTCAAAACAATTTGTTTTGATGCTAAAACTCTTTTATAAACTTATTTAGACATGACAAAACAAGTCTAAATCATCACTTTCATTTTAGTGCTTGTTTAGCATCGTAAGTTGAACGGTTTGACCACTGCTTTGACTTTCGAATCTGACCCGTTTGGTTGATCTTCGGACCCGACCAAATACTTATTTGTGACCATAATTATAAAGAGAATAACCCTCTGAGGTTATACCTTATGGTCAAGTCATTTGGTTAGTGTTATGATAATTAGTTATGTTCTTTAATAATGACCAAAATGCCCTTTTCGCATATAAAGCAACTTTAATCATATGTAACATAAAATTTGACATATATTCTGATCAAATAACATTTCAAACATGTTTAAGCATTAAGACTTATTATAACACATATCTAACAATCCGAATGCGTAGTTACGCAAAAGACGCGTTAAAGTGGCTTAAACTACCTTGACAGGTCATAACGGGTCAAAAACACACAAAAATCTTTCCAACTCAGAATGTTAATTTATTAAACCATGTCATATGAGTTCCAATTCTCATTTGGTTTATAACGTATCATTCTATCCAATCCTCCGATTTCAAGTTCCGATATTTACATTATTATCCATTTTTAGGACACACACATGATTCCTTGATCTTTGGACTTTGATCATACACTCGTACAAGGCTTATCCGAAAGTCCCAGGCGAGTACATCGCTACCCTCTTTTATGTTTACAAATGTTTTGGAGTGATTCATATGTGCTAAATGTTTTCAAGTTTTCAATACACAAATGCTATGGTTTATATTAAACACTACGATTTCAATAATGTGAACAAACTTGTTGGTGCGTTAGTCAAATACGAATGACATTCGTTAGCCACGGCCAAGCCGACCAGTAGTAAGTTATGGTACCATAGGATTGGCAATCCCGTTACTAGGCTATTCACTGGATTTTGTGGGTAGTTCGGTGAACGATAGAAACTGTTTATGATTAACAAATCATTCGTTGATTTGCTAGTCTTATTAAAGAGATCTTTTAGGATCTATTTAAGATACCCTTTGGGTATAGTCGAGTCAACAAAGGTTTTAATGTATTCATTAAAGAACTACCAAAGGTTTTCACAATTATAACAAGGAACGATTGGTTTATAACAAGTAACGATGAACAATGAACGATGAACAATTGGTTTACAACAAGGAACAATGAACAATTTGTTTATAACAAATGGATTATTACGAGGAACGATAACGACGAACAAATTTTTCAAACAATGTCACAGAAGTTGGAAATGTACGAGTTATTTCAAGACGATTTACAAGTTGGAATTACAAAACAAATGTTTTCGAGTCAAGGTTCATGGCTACTAGATTTTATAACTTTTAACCATTTATTTTAGTTGAATAACTATTACAATATCAAATGCTTTCAAAAAAAGGTTTCACTTACGAATCTGGTAGTCGGGTTATTTATATTGCAATATATACAAAGCCATGGACTTGACATGTTCACAAAACCTATGTACTCGCCGGCATATTTTTGCTGACTCGTTTTCACATATGTTTCAGGGATTGATGCTAGATGATACTGATGCGTGCTAATGTAGGATCGAACTTGGACCTAGTGCCTTAATAACAAGAAAGAAAATAATTATGCATGCTTGTTGTTTCGTTGTTTAAAAATTTCTAAGACAATTATGACATTGTAATCTATGTTCAATATTCAAATAAAATGAAACTTCAAATACCATGTGTTGTTGAGACAATTTGTTAACGTGACTCCCCAAGTGTTTCCGCCGCGTGTTGTTTTACGCGATTTGGGGTGTTACATTGAAGATCTTTCTGTTTCTTAAACTCGTCGTTTGATTGCTTCCCAATCAAAATCTCCTCATGAACCGTGTTTGTCCCATAAACTAATTTCATATTTTTATCTTTGTACTCGTGAAATGGTGACATTTTCTTAACCGGTTCTTCTTCCTCATCTAGACCTAACCCAGCTCTCCAGTTTTCCGGATAATCACCACCCTTTCTCCGATAGTTATTGTAATTCCTTTTGGGTTTAGAATAGAATTTCTTTTCATTTTCTCCAGGTTCTCTGATGAAACTTCAACCAATTTGAACAATTTATCCAATTGATCCTCTTTGACATTCCGAATCAGAAAATTGTCATCAAAGTATAATCTATCAGATTCCTTAACCTTGTACATAGGATCATCACATAGATCATCTTCCGATGATGCAACGTCATCTTCAAAATTTGTGTCAGAACTATTCAAACTCGAGGTGGCGCTCTCAAAGCTGCCATCATCAGAATCATTCAGAACATTTTCAACCACATTTTTTACCACTGTATTGTCATCGTATGTTTTAGTATAGACTACATCAATGTTCTCCGGCAACTCATTTTTTCTTTTCAGATAACAACTCAATGTTAATTTCCTTATCCATCCCATCAGCAGTTTTGCGACAATACTTCTCGCATAGGGGTGGAGGAACATTGTTGTATTCTTTACAATTTTTCTTTTTAGGCCTTTTATCATTTTCTTCCGATGAAATCATGGGAAAAATATGATCAATGACATATGAGTTAGTTGTGTAACTTCTTAAAAGCTGTTGAACCCATTCTGTTTCATTTTTCACATCCTGGAGTTGTTGTTTGGTTTCAGCAATGGTGTTAATATAGATATTAATTGCTTTTTGTGTATCCATTACTGTACCTTTCAACATCCTTATAGTATCATGTTGTTCAATATTATTTCTATCGAGCCTGCCATAATCCTCTTTCATTTTGTCATACGCTTCCTTCATTATACGATAATCGTATTTGAAATGTTCATTATGTACATTGAGTTCAGCGATGATTTGTGATTTTTTGGCGCATTTTGCACATGGCTCGGTGCATTTTGTACAAGGTTTTACAACCTCCACAACTTGCACTTTGACAACTTCCTTTACCTCTAGACCTACCTTGGTAAGATTTTCCATTATAGCTTTATTGGCATTGTCCTTGAGGTTTTCAGCATTCACTTCTTGAACAACATCAATGATAACTTCGTCAATCGGTTTTTCCTCGACCACTTGCTCCTGAGAACTTCCATCATAGTTACCTGTAAAACTAGAAGTTGAATTAGGCGTTACCCTGTGTCTTCATGTGAAGATACATCTCTTGTTCTTCTTCTTGTTGTTGTAGATACTGTTCCAGTAGAGCATTTTCCATCGATGCTGCTTCTTCGGTAGAAGTATCTTCAACAATCTCAGCCATCAATGCAACTCCTGTCTTCTTTCCAATGTAAGAATTCTAATCGAAACCATCATCTTCGTTGGTAGCAACCATTGCCTTCTTGGTATTGTTGGATGATTTCTCTTGAATCTCAACTTGAGTCTTTTTCGAAAATGGTTTATACTAAAGTGACTTCTTGTAGTATTCGTTTCCACCTCAAAATGGACTCTGATTGCCCGTTGCTTCAGGATTTTTGCATTCTCTCTTAAAATGCCCTTTCTGTCGGCATCTAAAACAAGTGACCTTTGATTTGTCGAACCCTAGCTTGTTGCTTGAATTTCTGATATCTCGGCCTGTGAGTGCAACAAACTTTGTCACCATTTAATGTCCATCAGTTCAAGCTCTTCTTCGTCCACCTGATCGTAGTCTTCGGCGGTCATTTCAGGATTGTCGATTTTTCCTCCTACCAGACTTTCATACGATTCTAGAACTGTGGCGAGAAGTGACATGTGTTGTTTTGCAACTTGCTCAGAAACAACATTGTTTAGATTGACAACAATGTTACACTTGTACACATTTGGATCAGAATTCGTTTGCTGATTCTGATTTGTTTGACTCTGATAAGAAGCATTTGACCCTGTGCTTGAGAACGAAGAGCTTTGTGACCTTTGGTCATATTGCGGTTTATTCTGTGGCAAAGACGTTATATTTGCAAACTTTAGAAGCTCCATTTCATGACCATCAAGTTTGTCGATGAATGTAGACAGCTTAAAGAATTCCAAATTTGGACTTTCTTTCAGAACCATGAGGTATGTAGTCCATTCTCCTTCAGGTAACACATCTGTAAGCTTATTGATGTACTCTAGTTCTGTCTTCTCGAGACTGTGTCTTCTCATTTGGACTTTCAGATAACAGAAACACTCAATCATCTGTTTCATTGTCTCGCCCTTCAACATGTTACGAACTCCTTCATGATGAGAGCTTTCTTACTCTTGATCATCTCTGCGCTTCCTTGGTATTTCTTTTGCAGTGATAATCAGAGTTCTCTCGCAGTCGTGTATTCGGGCAACAAGACAAAAATATCCTCTTTAATAGATTGTTGAATGAGGCTAATCATCTTTTTCTCAGCAATGTACTCATCCTTTTGAATATTGGAGTACTTGTACTTCTCGAGAACTTGCTGATTTTCATCCAACGGAACAATATAACCTCTCTCGATAGCTACCCAGCTTTGGAAATGCATGGCCTGAACCCAGTAACTGAACTTCTCCTTCCATCCTTCATATTCGTCCATGCTCATTAACTTTGGCGGTTTAACGGACGTGCCCATTTCATTGTCTAGGTTGACTTGATTTATGACGGTATTCGATGTACCCACTGCTATCGTAAACGCTCTCTGAAAATCATCCATCACGAATATTGACACGCGTACGCTGAAAACACGTTAAAACTTTGAAAATTGTTAGATTTACTACAACTTCGGTCGAACTTGTAGTTTGAAAATGAAGAATTTCAATTTTAGTACACAAGTTCGGTCGAACTTATGTATCTTGAGTTGAAAATTTTCCTCAGACAACCTCGGTCGAACTTGTTGTTTGAATTTTAAGATCTTTGCAAGTACGGGCGAAATTAACTAAAATTTTCTTGATTTTTATCAAGTTCGGTCGAACTTGATAAAATATCAAGGAACTTTTAGTAACTTCGTGCGAACTTAGCTTAACTTCTCTCAAAAACCTTCAAGTTCGAGCGAACTTGATAGAAAATCACTCAGAAAGTGAGTTTCTAAGGCAAGTTCGGATGGACTTGACTAACAAGTTCGATCAAAGAGGGTTTTGAAAACATGGTTTTTGCAAGATTTTGACACCAATTCGTTTGATTTTAGTCTCCAAACTCTGGGGTTTATATATGATGTATTTAACATGTCATATTCAAAATTGGACAGAATTTGCCTGTGAATTCTTCATTTTAGTGTAAAATTTAAGAAAATAGAAGAATGGAGTAGAATTAGAAGTGTTATTGTCTTGATATCAATCAAATCAGCCTATTCTAGCTCTGATACCACTTGTAGGACCGATCCTGATAGCATAGGAACCTAGATTTGATATCTAATGTCCATAATAGTCGAAATATTACGACACGATTACCAAACAACAAGAATTAATCAGTTAAACGTCAATTTTATTGATATAACATCAAGTGTTCAGTTTGATAGAGCTCCGCCTCAAAGTGTACAAAGTTAAAACTAACAATCGCAAGCTAGCTATATATAGGACTTCAAGTTCGCTGGTAGGGATAGAAGTTCGCCCGAACTTGACTTCACACAACATTCTCAAGCGAACTTGTCCTCTAACACTATAAATACTTCATTTCGCTAGCCTATTCACATCTAATCTGTACAGACTCGATATAAGACTAAGACATAGACATTCTTCACCAACAGTAAGGGTTTAGCCTAGCGGTCCGTAAGGACCTCTGGCGCCCACAAAATTTAAACTGGTTATGGACCGTAACCAGAATGGCTTGCGGTCCGTAACCGCCTTCCAGAACATGAAGATTTGGCATTTTCCACTTTTTGTCCTCCGACTTTTTCCAATGCTCATTCAGAGGTTATTAAAATAACATGAATGGCGTCTTTAGTCCCTTTCGGCTACACGTGGCAACCAAGAATTTTCGGGACACGTGTCGGTACTTTGTTAGATGAAAATTTTGAGGTGTTATATCTTCACCCCCTTAACAAAAATCTCAACGTCGAGATTTATTCAAATAGATAAGGGTATTCTGTCGCATATTGGACTCGACCTCCCAAGTATATTCAGGACCTCGACATGCATCCCATTTAACCTTTACAATAGGCACGTGCTTCCTACGAAGCTTCTTAACTTGCCGATCTTCGATCGCAATTGATTTCTCCATGAAACGCAAGTTTTCATCAATTTGAACGTCTTCGTGAGGCATTGCTAGCGTCCCATCCGCTAGACATTTCTTTAAGTTGCTGATGTGGAAAACATCATGGATTCTGTTTAGCTTCTCAGGTAGCTTAAGCCTGTAGGCTACAGATTCGACACATTTGATTATCTCGAATGGTCCAATGTACCTCGGGCTTAACTTGCCCCTTTCCCAAAGCGCATTACACATTTCCAAGGTGACACCTTTAACAAACCTTGTCCCCAACTTGGAACTGTAAAGGTTTACGCCTTTTGTCGGCATAACTCTTTTGTCTATCACGAGCTTCTTTAAGATGATCATGGATTTGCACAATCTTATCCGTGGTTTCTAGAACGGTTTCCAGTCCAGATAGTTGGGCTTCTCCAACTTCAGCCCAACATACAGGCGTCCTACATTTTCTTCCGTATAAGGCTTCAAAAGGAGCGGCCTTTATACTTGTGTGATAACTATTTTTATAAGAGAACTCGACTAGGGGTAAGTGATCATCCCAACTTCCGCCTAAGTCGATCATACATGCACGCAACATGTCCTCCAAGGATTGAATGATACGCTCGGTTTGTCTGTCAGTCTGCGGAAGGTAAGCAGTACTAAAATTTAGTCTCGTGCCTAGAGATTGTTGAAAACTTTTCTAGAAGTGAGATGTGTATCTTGTATCTCTATCAGTTACAATGGATATCGGCACGCCGTGCAAAGATAAGATCTCGTCCACATAAAGCTTAGCCAGCTTATCGGAGCTATATGTTTCCGTAATTGGTAGGAAATGAGCCAACTTGGTTAATCTACCCACAATAACCCAAATTGTGTCATTTCCACGCTTGGTCTTTGGTAACTTAGTGATGAAATCCATAGTTACCATTTCCCATTTCCACACGGCGATTTCAAGCTATTGTAGAAGTCCTGACGGTTTTTGGTGTTCTGCCTTAATTTGAGAACGCGCCAAGCACTTTGCTACATGATTGGCTATAGCTTTCTTCATACCCATCCACCAATAACTGGGCATTAGGTCTTGATACGTATTGTCGCTTCCCCGACGAACCGAATATTTAGAATTATGTGCTTCTTAGAGGATTATATCTCTAAGTCCTCTATAGATCGGAACCCAGATCCGGTTATTAATCCTGATCATTCCATCCTTTCCTGGTACTAATTGATCAATAGTTGCACCTAACCCTTCTTTAGCAATATTGTCCTCTGACATGGCTTGCTTTTGTGCATTTAGTAGTTTTTCGTTCAAACAACTTTTTAATTCCATGCTCTTGGCATTGATCCTTAAAGGTTTGACTCTCTCCTTGCGACTAAGCGCATCAACGACTACATTCGCCATTCCTGGATGGTATTGAATCTCACAATCATAGTCGTTGGGTGTTTCCATCCAACGATGTTGCCTCATGTTCCAATCCTTTTGATTGAACAAATGTTGGAGACTTTTGTGATCCGTATAGATGATACACTTTGTTCCGTATAAATAATGCCTCCACAATTCAAGTGCAAATACAACCGAACCCAGCTCCAAATCATGGGTGTTGTAGTTTCTCTCGTGAACTTTTAATTGTCGCGATGCGTAGGCAATCACTTTGCCTCTTTGCATAAGCACACATCCCATGCCAGTGTGTGATGCATCACAGTAAACCACGAACTTGTCTACGTCTTCTGGAAAAGTTAACACAATGGCATTGCTTAACTTGCAATTTAAAGTTTCGAAAGATTCTTGTTTCTTTGGACCCCAGTTGAACTTAGCATCCTGACGAGTTAAGATTGTCAAAAGAGCGGCTATTCGTGAGAAGTTCTCAATGAACCTTTGATAATAAGCAGCCAATCCTAAGAAACTACGTATCTCGGAAGGTGTCTTTGGTGCTTCCCAATTCATAATTGCTTCTATCTTCGCAGGATCCACTTAGATACCACGTTCAGTCACTACATGACCAAGGAACTGAACTTCACGGAGCCAGAATTCACATTTGGAAAACTTTGCATACAGCTTTTCTTGACGTAGCACATCGAGAATGCACCTTAAATGTTTATCGTGATCAGATTGATTACGAGAATAGATAAGTATGTCGTCTATGAACAATGACAAACTTATCTAAGTATGGCTTGCAGACTCTATCATGAGATACATGAATGTTGCTGGTGCATTAGTGAGCCCAAAAGGCATCACTAGGAACTTGTAATGTCCATATCTTGTTCTGAAAGCAGTTTTCAGAACATCTTCATTTCTAACCTTAAGTTGGTGATATCCCGATCTTAAATCAATTTTGAGAAGTAACTTGCACCTTGCAATTGATCAAACAAATCATCGATCATGGGCAAAGGGTAGCGATTCTTGATCGTATCTTATTGAGTTCACGGTAATCAATGCACATTCGCATTGATTCGTCATTCCTTTTAACAAACAGGATAGGAGCTCCTCAAGGCGAAGAACTAGGTTGAAGAAAACCTTTCTCTAAGAGTTCGTCTAATTAGGTTCTCAATTCTTCATCTCGTAGGTGCTAAACGGTATGCAGCTTTAGCTATGGGAGCTGCTCCAGGTATGATGTCAATTTGAAACTCTACCTGTCTATCAGGAGGTAGACCAGGTAGTTCTTCTGGGAATACGTCAGGGTATTCAGAGATGATAGAAATATCTTTAATCTTCAGTTTGGGTTCATCAATGGTGACTTGTGCCATGTAGATGACACAACCCTTCTGCATACATCAGGATGCCTTAAGTGAAACTTCTATAGTTCCATCAGCGAGCTCTACTTCATAGGTTATGTCTAGAGTTCTTACGGGCAAATTTAATAGTTTACTAAACTTATGATCCACAAACGATTTATCAACGCCTGAATCGAAAAGAACTCTAGCAAATGTGTCGTTGATAGGGAACGTACCCGTTACAACATTGTTATCATTCATTGGTTCCTTGGCATTCATTTGGAAGGATCTAGCAGCGCCTTTCTTTGCCTCAGTAGTTTTAGCTTTCCCTTCGGCAATTGCCTTTGGGCAATTCGTCTTGATGTGGCCCTTCTCACCACATCTAAAGCAAGTAGCATCTTTTATATTTTGGCACTCATGTGACCGATGCCCTGTTTTCTTGTAGATATTGCTCTGCTTTGGTTTCTTGTCTAAGCGACACTGTCCATGATGTCGCTTCCCACATGTCTTGCAAGTGGGTTTATCGCTCAACCTCTGATTATCCTTGTTGGACCCATGTTTCCCCTTTTTATTAAACCTTTGGGAGTTGTTATCCTCCCGTTTCCTCTTTCCATCAATGTCAGTCTTAACCGACATTTGCCTTACATAGTCCTGAGTGAGAGAGAGAAATAGCTCCACAGCAGATTTATAGGTGCCAGGCTGCACCAATTTAACCATACTCTTGATCTCAGGAGGTAACCCATTGATAAATCGCGCAATGTGTTTGGGCTCTTGAGTAACTAAATAAGGCACTAGCCTTGAAAGAGAATTGTAGTCGGTGACAAACTTCCGACAGTCCATGTTTTTCATAGTCAGATTTAAGAAATCTGACTCAATTTTCTCCACCTCATGAGGTGGGCAGTAGGTATCCTTTACTAGATCTACAAACTTAGACCAACTCAAGTTGTAGAGATGAACTTTTTCGTAGACTGGACTAAAGCTTTCCACCAGATGAAGGCATCACCCTTAAACGATTGAGATACATACTTAACAATGTTTTTGTCAGCACATCCGCTGATATCCACCACCATATCCATCTCGTCTAACCACCTTAAACACTCAACATGTCCTTTTTACCCGTTAAAATCGTGGGGTCTACAAGATACAAAATACTTGTAGGAGCAACCATCATTGTCGGAGTGGGTCTTTTTATGATGCTCTTCACTTTTCGCTATGCTCTTCACATTTGAAGAGTGTGCCTCACTCTTCTTGGGTTTTGACTGGCTATGCTGAGGTAGCAGTTTAGATACATGTTTGGAGCGGGAAGCACTCGACTCCTATTGACGTGCGGATCTCTCATTTAGAGCCTTGCCAATTTCCGTGGCGATAAGGTCTCATAAGTCATTCTTACTAATAATGATATTCTCATTGGCGTCTTCGTCATTTTGATTACTGTTTACTTCGTTAGAGTTCACCATAACTACAACTCGATACTAAATACCAATATGAGTTTTGATTAGTTGCTGCAGTGTACCCCTTTTTAATGAAATGGTTTATTAACCATACAAATTTTAATCGAAAAGATGTGATATATTTCCTAGGTCTCAAAGGACCATGTAGACATTTGCGGATTGGACATAGTCCAGAATTTATCAGATAGTGTATCAAACGTCACTACTGTTATTGTCACTAAGGATAAGTATATCATTGCACATTGGCTTTACACTACTATTAAGTGTTTGAATATTTTAGCCAGGATCTACTTTTATCACTTGGGCAATAGGGTATGAATATTGTCATTACCCAATCCATTAATGTAACGATATTTATCATGGGGATTTTTGGGTTAACTCCTCATTGGGAGTCAACATAGAGAAATGATAAATTTCGAAGTTGAACATTGTTCACCTTTTCTAGACAGAAGGTTACCTCCAAAATTTTCATTGGTTGATAGATCTTGAATAAAATCATGATGATTGATTAGATAAGAAATTTGAATACATATAACAGAGGAAATTTTACTAAAAAGATCATTACATAGTTGCCTAATATATAGGACTTGAAATAACAAAAGTAGTTCACGCAGCAACTTAAAAGAAATAAGAATGTCCTCGTAGGGACTTAAAAGAAAATAACAATGTCCTCACATGGACTTTTGGAATTTAAAATTACATAATATAAATACAAAAACTACTCATTCTTCTTTCCTTTCACGCCTTTGCAGATTTTCTTGTAAGGTCTCATTGAGAGCTTCGAGTGGCACTTGCGGTCATGGATGAGGTTGCGGTTGAGGCATAGCCAGGTGCGAATATCCGTAAGGTGGATATCCGGTAGCCACATAGGAAGGGTAAGAAGGTGGGTAACTAGGAAAAGGAGAATGATAAAGGGTTTTATGCATGGTTGCTTCAAGGTACGGGTCGTATGCATGAGCAGTAAAAATCGGCACCATATCTAGATAAATCTGGATAGATGGGAATTGTATTACCTAAACTCGAAGAGGATAGATGAACTGCCGATTGGGGCATCGAATCAGCAGCAGGTTGTGGGGTTGGAACCGCCATAGGTGATGTTTTTGACGGCCCACCCAGTTGTGGGTCCTCAGGGATAACAGGGTAAGATGTTGGCAAAGGTGGTAGCGAGCCCAACCTTTGACCAGCATGCACCGACATGCGTGCTCAGGTGGTGGTTGAGGTTGTTCCACCGGTTGCATAGGTTCGTCCTCGATTTGAGGATGTGGTGATGGAGTATGATGTTGGGGAATGTTGTGGTAAGAGGGAGTGTTGACGAACACGTACTGTGCCCATCATTATTCATAATCATCAGGACCTCGATACGGAGATCCTGACAAGGAGTTCGAGTCACTAGACAACTCGATGGGATGACCGTATGACCCGTTTTGTGGAAATTCCTCCGGATCGGAATCCTCCTCCATATGTGTTGGCGAGTCGACTGGAGGGGTTTCAGGTGAGGGTTTGTTAACGGGGTTGGCAAAGTTAAAGTTAAAGAACTCTTGGTGAGAATGGGAATGAGAATGGTGTGATTGGTGAGAATGGTATGAATGTTGGGAGTGTGATTGAGGCGGAGAGTATTCGTGCGAAATGGAATTTCTATATGGTTCAAATGGAGACGAAGAGTCTCCGAATCCTTCATAAGGGTTGTGATCATCCACATTAGATGCTCTAGCTAGAAAGGGTCTGAAAGGCAGTCTGAAAGATGGTCCTGTCAAGGAAAGTCCGCCCCTCATTGGACCTTTGCCTTTTCCTCTGTGTCTAAATTTGGGTGGCATTATTCCTGAATCAAAAACAAGTTAAACAAAGATACATGGCTAGAATAATAAGATGGAAATGATTACACATAGGTCAAAGTCTAGACTCGAAAGTCTAAAAGATATGTGCTAATATGTATTTTCGAGATTTAACCCAAAAGGCTAGTGTTAATTCACTCGAACGTTGGCTCTAACCTGTCACACCCCGATTTCCACGTATAACCCGGTGGGCCCGATGGGGAATATCGTGACGCAAGTTGATATCATCATTAGCAATCAATACAAGAAAACACAGCGGAAGTCTGGATAATTACTATTACAAACGTTTAAATGTTCGAAGTTAAAAAATAAATACAACGCTTGTAATTTAGATCCACAGGCGGATCGAAATGTGAGTAGAAAAGAAAATTAAAAGACTAAGGCCTTCTAAGGAGTCGCAAATTCCTCTTAAGCTTCGCCGAGCACTTCCAGCTTATTTACGTATACTTGTCACCAGCGCTTAGTCTTTTGAAAATACGCCAGTTTTCACTGGTAAATACAATTTAACTGACTCATTTTGAAAACATTTGAAAATATTTCGTGTACACCATGGTACTTTTTGTTTAATAAATAACTTGGGATAAATTATTTTTATGTTATCAGTTTTAGATGCTAATAATACATTTAGTGCCCGAAAACTATGTCGGGAACATGATTAATCGACACACCACTTAAATACCTTTAGTAGGTACACCCCTAATGGGTTATAATTTATTTTAGCATCTGTCGGGTGTATGCCTACACCCCGTGCTTAGGTCGTGGCCATTTACAATTAAATGAGCCGCGGATATCCAGGACATGCTCGTTTTAACCCCCAAATGTTTAATACTAAGAATTACAAATTAAAATGGATTATTTGATTTCCCGGCTCATTGGTCTTTGATCCCATATCCAACCATACGGTATTATTATACCGTATCCCAAGCCCGTATAGGGGAAAATAAGTTAAAAGTATTTACCTGGCTGCAAAATCTTTAACAAATAAGAAAATAAGCAAAGCACAGCCGTATTCAAAATAATTAGCTCGGAAACAATCTACTGGAAGCCTCTAGTCTTGAACGGAGGGTTTTAATAACCGATTAGTTAGCTAGCGGGTCTTTATTTAGTCATTGACTTAGACCGGCTAACTTAAAATAAAGACAACAGTACGAAACGCTAGATTAAGCGATGACCGGAAAAGAATATATTTTGGACCCGACAAGTACTAGGACTTGTATAATATGGGTTACCATTTTACATTCTATAATTTGAGAATAATTTGATATGGTTAAACCTGTTTCGATTAGATTACGTAAACACGTTACGTAGGCCGAACGCATATAAACGAAACCGGGTAACCGGATGAGTCCTATACAAGTTCCATATGCCATTATGTTTAAAATGTGTTAAAAGATCAGTAAGTTATTACATGTTGGCCCGTTATGGTTTTAAAATCAAACTATGTCTTAAAAGGGCAATTTGGTCATTTTACAACATAATAAATGGGTTTATATGTAAACTGCTGTTATGGTCATAAACATTCTATAGAAACACTTATTTTATGATGTTATATCAGTAGGATATCAATTATATGTGTGGTTTATAGTTTAAGACCAAACTATGTCACGGAAAGGGCATTTTGGTTATTTCACATATAATTGATAACTTATTTGGGAATCTGAGTTTGGGACATGTACCTACGATTAATAAGTTGAAAATATGTTTTGAAATCAGTAGGTGTCAAGCCTTGATGCTCTAATATGGTTTTAAACCATTTTATGCGCCTAAACGGCGATTACGTCGCTATATGACGATTTAAATGGTATTTAAGTGAAACTGTTGTTGTGACCAGGTTGTATGACCAAAATATGTTATATTACATCAGTAACTATAAGGTTTGGTCCATTAAAATGTTTAAAACCCATTTATACTGCCGAAAGGGCAATATGTCATTTAAAAACATAATATACAAACTAGAGCTTAAACTCAGTTTGCAACCTAAATGAAAATCCCAAATAATCCTAATATTGATATTACATCAGTAGGTAATGTGTTTTGATGTCCAAATCATGTTTAAACTATTTTATTACGCCAAAAGGGCGATTTGGTCACTTTAAACGCGTTTATATGTTAAATAATCAAAACTTGGTTTATGACCAGATTATTAACTTCAAAATAAGTTTATTAGCCTAACTAATCAGATTACAACTCTTTTATATGCTTGTTCATAGTTTAAACCTTATTTTATACATTAGGGGCCTTTTTGCAAACATTGGCATATCTAACGGATACTTGAGTAAAAACTCAGATTACTATATGACCATGTCCTCTAACTCCAGAGGGTTACAATATACTATAACATGGTCATAATGCAACTTAGGAACAGTGGTTAAGGTTGCTAAATCGGGTCACAACTGAAAGTCAAAGAAAAAGTCAACTTTTGCGACTTTCGGTTGCGAACCGATCTTAGACCTGGAATTGACGAGCCGAACATGTTCCCGCATGTTCTTATAATTATTACTGAGTTAATAGAGTGTCAAAACAGATTTTATAACACCTACATTACTAGTTAGGATTTATTTCAAAACTGACCCGTTTGACTTTTTATTAACATAACTTTGATCCATCAATTTACCAAGGAAACGTGGTAATCAGGAGGTGCCCTCATGAGGGATTAACACCTACCTTATTACGATCACATAACCATGTTAGTAACGAACATTGGCTTGACCATAATGGTCTTAGCTCAAAGTCAAAGCGTTTTTACGTCAATGCTTTGACTTTGCCTTAAAGCCTATCAAAATTGAACAAAGAGAGTTGGGACACTTACAAGTGATCAAAAGAAGTACTAAGAACTCAGAGGGTGCTTCCAAAGGTCTCAGGAACTCCCAAATGAGAAAGAGAAGAAGGGAATGAAGAATGAGAAAGGAATGGTAAGGTTTAGCTTGGTATTTATAGCTAGGGAGAAGATTGAGAGCAAGACAAGTGTCTAGGACAGGTGTGAGGGGTCTCCAAGTGTTTATGGACGTGGCACAAGCAAGAGATTGATGGCAAATTGCCAGCTAAGTGGCAGGGGCAGAAGCTGCCACCATTCTGCTTGCTAGCGACCCCTTACAGACTGTAAGGGTTTAGCCTTGCAGTCCGTAAGGACCTCTGGCGCCCACAGAATTTAAACTGGTTACGGACCGTAACCAGAATGGCTTGCAGTTCTTAACCGCCTTCCAGAACATGAAGATTTGGCTTTTTCCACTTTTGGTCCTCTGACTTTTTTCGATGCTCGTTGACAGGTTATTAAAATAACATGATGACGTCTTTAGTCCCTCTAGGCTACACGTGGCAACCAAGAATTTTTGGGACACGTGTCGGTACTTTATTAGACGAAATTTTGGAGGTGTTACACTGATGTTCGGCTTTAACGTTCACACAAGTGAAGCATTTCGAGACAAACAGAGTGATATCATTTTTCATGCCCAGCCACCAATACCTAGAACGGAGGTTCTGATACATCTTGTCGGCACCGGGGTGAATGGAGTATCGAGATTTGTGAGCTTCGGTCATCAATAACTCTCGGAGGTTATTGCAACTGGGAATCCAAATGCGATCTATATAGCAACAGATATCGTTTGGCTTATTCACTAGTTGGGTTTCGGCACCACGTTTCATTTCCACATATAAGGTATTCCAATGAAACATGCGTGCTGAGCGTCGCGAATCAGAGTTTCGAGTTCGTTCTGGGTTCGAACGTCATGAACGCATCAGCTACGACATTTGCTTCGCCAGGATGGTAGGTTATCTCAAAATCATAATCATTGAGAAGTTCAACCCATCTGTGTTGGCGCATGTTCAGTTCTTTCTAGCTGAAGATATGCTGTAAGCTCTTATGGTCGGTGAAGACCGTACACTTTGTACCGTAAAGGTAGTGTCACCATATCTTTAATGCAAAAATAACTACACTGAGTTCAAGATCGTGGGTGGTGTTGTTCTTCTCGTGGACCTTGAGTTGTCGAGACGCATATGCGATAACCCTGTCTCGTTGCATAAGAACACAACCAAGACCTAGGTTAGAGGCATCACAATAAACAACGAAATCGTCGTTTCCATCGGGGAGTGCGAGAACGGGAGCGTCGCAAAGCATACGCTTGAGAGTTTGAAAGGCTTCCTCCTGTTCAAAACCCCAAACAAAAGGTTTATCCTTGTGAGTTAACGCGGTAAGAGGTACAGCGATCTTCGAAAAGTCGGCGATGAATCGACGCGTAATAACCCGCCAATCCGAGAAAAAATGGATTTCGCACGGAGTCTTTGGTGTATTCTAACACTTCATGTAACATTCGTCGAAAAACGGGTTTCAAAACCCGCTTCGTTTATCAATCAAATAGTCAGTTATAAGTTTCGTTGCGTATTTATGGTTCATATTAATTTTAAACAATACATAATTAATAAATATATTAGAATTTAAAAACCATAATTTATAATTAATAATAAATAATGAATAAAAAATAAAATGGAGACGCCGGGTTTCGAACTCGGGTCACCCACAAACACAAACACACACCACACCACTCCGCCACACACTTTGTTTGTGACAAACACTAAAACAAATAACATATATAATAAAACCGAAAGTCAAATCCGGTAATCAACGCGCCAGAACTCGCAATCACCGGAAAATCCGACATTTTCGCGATTTTGGCTACCTTTCCTTTGACTGAAACGCACAATTTAATCTCGACGCCAGTTATAACCGTTGCCGGCAGTCAATTTCGGTCATAACCGCCGGAAATCCTTAATCGCGAACCTTGACCTTAAATCAAACTCAATTCAGCTGTTCATCCCTATAAATACCCACTCAATCATCTGGAAATCCTTTCGCTCAGAATCGCACACTTTTTCGAAGCTTTAATTCTTCCAGAGCACGTCACCGGAGTTCCTCTGCACTCACCGGAATATTGCCGGAATCGTTAATCATTCGTTGATCAGATGGTATAACTATCTAAACTTATCTGCTATCTCTTGATTTATACTTTAATTGTTCAAACCAATAATCAAAACTGTTAAAACAGTTCATACAGCCGGAAGTCGCATAATCAGAGCCGACGAACACTGCCGGAAAACTTAAGAAAACGCTCCGGCTTGGTATACCATATCACTTAATCTTCTTTCCATTTCAAACAAGTATAAGTTATGATCGATTAACCAGAATAGTCGGATTTCACTGTTCTGTAATTTTTAAGCGAAGAAGACGAAGATGCAAACGTGTATTAGTATAATTAAAAATAGAAATTAAACCGGGTTAGACACACAGTCCAGCGGTGGACTGTGTGCAAATACAATATGCACGTCCCGAGTTCGAATCGCACACGTTACCGACTTTCAGAAATAAAACCAACATTTTTGAAATCCAATCAGATCAAGTCACAGTAAGTACATAAGAAGAATATAATCCATTAGTTAAACAGATTAGACACACAGCCCAACTGGTTGGGCTGTGCGCACTCAAACCGAATGTCCCGAGTTCGACTCCGGGTCTCTGAAGCCGGTTCGGCCATATTAAACCATTTTTGATATAAACTAAATAAGGTTAAAATTAATTAGTATATATATAATTAAAACAAAGAATATTTCGGGATAGACACGTAGCTCAGTTGGTAGAGCTGCGTGCACGTATACGAGAGGTCCCGAGTTCGAACCTCACTCAGCGCATAGAAAACACAGTCTGACCGGTCAAGACCCGGTCAACGGTCAATGGTCAAAAAAATCAACTTTTTTATTTCTTTTTAATTATTTATTTAATTGAAAAATCATTTAAAAATACTTAAAAATAAGATTTTTAAAGTTAGAAAATTTCCTTAAACTCACAAAAATAAATCTAAAAAAAATTCCATTAAGAGCAATAATTAAAAATATTAATCTCAAATAAAATTTATTTATTTATCGAATCATTTTGTTATTATCTAGGCTAGTTTTTTCTCGTCGATTGAATCCTAAATTCGTGCGCATCCAACGTCATCAAAGAACGCACCCAATGTGAGTGAATCTCTATCAATTCCCCGTTTTAATCATGTTTTAGGGTGTATCATGTGTCGTATAATTCTTTTATTATATATATAAACACCTGTGCATACATCATGTCCGTGATCAAACGTGTATCAAATGTGTATCAATTGTTGTGTGGATTATATGTAGATTGGATTTATCATTTTCAGTGCACGCATTTCATTAGGCCTATCAGTTCCCCGTGGGAGACGGGTTGAGCATCAGGTGCCTCATTAGATCGGCTCCGTTTGATTGAGCCTTGATCTCACATACATCATCATTCATATCATATACTCATCCAAAGTGGTTTTTGTTTGTTTATCTATATATGTTTGCTCACATGTGATTATTGCACAAATTTTACTTATTAAATAAAACAAGAAATTAGTAACAATGTTTTATCAAGGTTCACTCGCCAACTTTTGTTGACCCAAAATATCCCCTGTTTTACACATGATACAGGTGATCCAACTGAGACAAGAAACACATAGGAAGGCCTAGAAGAATAAACAAGTTTAAGCTTTGGATTAATTACATAGTTCCATTTCCTTGTAATTGTATGAATTTTGATTTGGATATTTAAGTTGTAATTTGAATTTAATAAATATGAAACATCTTAGTAAACATCATGAGCTTTGGTGATAACCCAATTATGCCCCGACTTTTATTCCGCTGCGGGTCGGGGTGTGACAGATTGGTATCAGAGCTTATGACTATAGGGATATAGGGTAGGTTATTAGACCCTTAGAGCCTATACTATAGTTGATTAAAATTTAAAATTGTTTATGCGTTACATACAAAATTCATGATGTTTATATGCTTTATGTTTATTTTTACACTCAATGTTATGCAAGCATGCTCATAAATACATGTTATTATACAATGCTCATCATGAATCATATCCTCATAATATATCATATCCATGAGAGCACACACCTCATGATTACCATGATTTGCAATGATTTTTTTGTATTTTTCAAATCACATCAAAGTGAGTTCTCATGACGGGCATGTAGTAACTGGAAGGGTACGAGTACCGATAGTCGGAACGTCCTGTCTAGGCTTGGCATTCGTATAAATCCAAAATAAAGGACCAGTTTGCCTACCTGGGGACTAACGATGAGAGTACGAAGGACCTATTAGGCTAAAGCATGCTATACCAAACGTCGTGGGGGCTAACCCCACTTTGAGTTGTCATTGTGTCTACACCTGGACACCCTCCTACCATACATCTCGCAATCATATTTTAGGATTTTCATTCGGGAGGTGCGAATGTTAATCCGCCAACAACAATGTGAATCCTACCAAGCCCAATAGTCATGGGGGCCCACATGACTACACAGGCGATGGTATGGGGGACATTGGAGGCCCAAACATGAGCAAACCCAAGACATCCTATGGATGTAGTTGAATTATTGTCAGTTATGTTATTTTCATTCTTTTTACGACACATGACACCTAGAAAATTCTTAAACTCACAATTTTCCTATATATGTTCCTGTAGATGTCGGCTAGGCAACTACGTGGAGGTAGAAAGTCAGGAAGATCAAATGAACGCTTGGCCACACAAATTGCTAAACAAATGGCTGCAGTGCTTCCTGACATCGTAATTCAAGTTCAACAAGCTCTCACCACAAACCCCATCAACCCTCCCAATCAAGAAGACCAGAGCATCGCCAACCCTCCCTCCAAAAAGTGCTCCTACAAACACTTCAAATCTTGCGATCCCCCAAAATATGAAGGGACCGAAGGTGTTACCGCCCTCCTTCACTGGTTTGAAGAAATGGAAAACACTTTCCTCAATTGCGATTGTCCCGAGGATCGCAAGGTACGTTATGCAACTGGAAGACTGTTTGGGGTAGCCCTTACCTGGTGGAACACGGAAAAGGGTAAACAAGGAATTGAAGATGCCATGGCCTTAACATAGGAAGAGTTAAGGGAACTCATGACCAGGCGCTTCTGTCCAAGAAGCGAAATCAAAAAGTTGGAAGATGAATTCCACGCGCTAAAACAAAAGGAAGGAGATCACACTTCCTATAACAAGAGATTTCTCGAACTGAACCAGATGATCCCAAATTTGTTCACCCCCGTGTACCGCTTGGTTGAACATTACATCCGAGGCCTTCCCTCGAAAATTCAAGACTCGGTTTTAAGCACTTCGCCTGCAACACTTGAAGCCGAGATGGAGTTAGCTACAGAACTCACTGAAAATCGCATTCGAAACGGCAAGTTCAAAGATGAAAAGAAGAAAGCACCATAGAGACCTCAACTACAAACCACTCAGTCTTATCCTCAAGGTTTGCTGGTAAGAGGAAACGTAATGGCAAGAATTTTGCTGTCACTCAAACCAACCCTCCTATCACTGCTGCACCAATCACCCAAATTGCTCCTTCGGCTGCACCATTTAAAAAGCCATACACCGGCCCACACCCAAAATGCAATCGTTGTCAATACCATCACCCTCCCGAAACTCTTTGCCAACATTGCAGCAGCTGTGGTCGTGCGGGTCACACCATTCAAACTTGTCGCACTCTTCAACGAATGAACCGCAATCAACCCCCAACCCAAACCCACCATCAGATAATGGGTCAAGCCCAACAACCCTTACTTCTACCATCTGCACAACACATAGCCTAATCCTACTACCAACCCAACTACCCCATGATGCAACCCATGCGAGCTTGTTACAACTGTGGGGACCCAAACCACTTCAGAAACACTTGTCCACGCTTAGTGAACATCATCCATGCTCCAGCCCAAGCGAACCCAGTAAACCAAGCCAACCAAGCTCCTCCACCTGCCAGAGGAAGAGCTTTCAACATCAATGCCAACCAAGCTAGGGCTGACAACAACGTGGTTAACGATACGTTTCTCATCAATGGTAGTTATGCATCCATGTTATTCGATACTGGCGCGGATAGGAGTTTTGTGTCCTTAGAATTTGAACCTATCCTCAACCAAACTCGTGTTAATCTCATGGAATCTTAACGGTGGAAGTTGCTGACGGAAAACCCGTTTCATTAAATTCTGTTATACGCAATTGTACCCTCACTCTAAACGATCACGATTTTCCAGTTGACCTCATTCCTATGAAGTTGGGAAGTTTCGATGTTATAATCGGTATGGACTGGCTCATCCAGCATCACGCTGAAGTAGTGTGCCACGAAAAGTTCATTCGCATTCCTCTTGAAGACGATCAGACCCTACGTATTTTTGGGGAAACCCCTTCGAAAGGACTCAAATTAATGTCCTGCCTTCAAGCCCGAAGATATCTCCGCAAGAACTATGTCGCATTCCTAACTCACGTTGTCAAAAATGGAAACAAGGAGAAGAAACTCGAAGATATCCCAGTTGTGAAAGAATTCCCGCAAGTCTTTCCCGACGACATTTCAGGACTCCCTCCTGTTAGAGAAGTCGAATTCCGCATCGATCTTGTACCTGGCGCTACACCAGTCGCAAAATCTCCTTATAGGTTAGCCCCATCCGAAATGCAAGAGCTGGCCAGTCAACTGCAAGAGCTGACTGACAAAGGATTCATACGTCCTAGCTCCTCGCCTTGGGTGCACCTGTTCTCTTTGTGAAAAAGAAAGATGGAACGTTTCGCATGTGCATTGATTATAGAGAACTCAACAAGTTAACGGTTAAAAATCGCTATCCACTAGCTCGCATCGATGACCTCCTAGACCAACTTCAAGGCGCCACCTGCTTTTCAAAAATCGACCTTCGTTCTGGTTATCATCAGCTCAGAGTACATGAAGAAGATATCCCAAAGACCGCCTTTCGGACTCGTTATGGTCGTTACGAGTTCATGGTCATGCCTTTCGGTTTAACCAACGCCCCCACTGTCTTCATGGATCTAATGAATAGGGTATGCAAACCCTACCTCGACCGTTTCGTCATAGTCTTCATCGATGATATTCTTATCTACTCCAAGTCTAAATCCGATCATGAACGACACCTTAGACTCATCCTTACACTCTTAAGGACTGAAAAGCTCTACGCTAAATTCTCAAAATGTGAATTCTGGTTAGGAGAAGTACAATTCCTTGGACATGTCGTCAATGATAAGGGAATTCATTTTGATCCTTAAAAAATCAAGGCAGTGCAAGAATGGCAAGCGCCACGTACCCCTCCCGAAGTAAGGTCATTTCTTGGTTTGGCTGGTTACTATCGACGCTTCATTGCCAATTTTTCTCGTATTGCTGTCCCACTCACGGCTTTGACTCATAAAGGAAAACCCTTCATATGGGGACCTAAACAAGAAGAAGCCTTCCAAAATCTAAAGCAAAAACTTTGTGACGCACCTATCCTCACACTCCCTGAAGGTTGCGATGACTTTGTAGTATATTGCGACGCATCAGGGCAAGGACTAGGTTGTGTATTAATGCAAAGAGGAAAAGTAATAGCTTATGCTTCTAGGCAACTCAAGGTTCACGAGAAGAATTACATCACCCACGACCTGGAACTTGGAGCCGTTGTGTTCGCTCTCAAGATATGGAGACATTACCTCTACTGTACCAAGTGTGAAATATACACTGACCACAAAAGTCTCCAACATATCTTCAACCAAAAGGAGTTGAATATGAGGCAACGAAGATGGGTCGAACTTCTCAACGACGACGACTGTGAAATACGGTATCATCCTGGCAAGGCAAACGTGGTGGCTGATGCACTCAGTCGAAAAGGTTAT
The DNA here is from genome assembly GCA_947069175.1 of Scalesia atractyloides. Lineage (NCBI taxonomy): Eukaryota > Viridiplantae > Streptophyta > Magnoliopsida > Asterales > Asteraceae > Scalesia > Scalesia atractyloides. The sequence continues at coordinate 38,595,021 of CAMTDV010000015.1, forward strand.
GTGAACTCCATTCTTCTTCTATGTTCGCAAATCATAACCGACATCAAAGATCGAATCCGAGCAGCTCAACATGTTTCTGTAACAGAAAATGATGTACGCGATGAACTGTCATGTGGAGCTGAACTCAAAATCGAAACCAAATCCGACGGTATTCTATACTATTTAAACCACATATGGATTCCTGATCACGATAACCTTCGTGATTTCCTCATGAATGAGGCGCACAAAACACGACGTTCTGTACACCCAGGAGCCGACAAGATGTATCAAGACCTACGATACACCTACTGGTGGCCTGGCATGAAAAAGGATATCGCTGTTTTTGTTTCCAAGTGCCTTACCTGTTCCAAAGTAAAAGCTGAACATCAAAGACCTTCAGGACTCCTAGTCCAACCCGAAATACCTTTATGGAAGTGGGAAAACATAACCATGGATTTCATTACCGGGTTACCTCGCACCTCCAGTGGGTATGACACCATATGGGTAATAATCGATCGTCTTACAAAGTCATCTCATTTCATTCCGATTCGCGAGGACTTAAAAAACGAGAAGTTAGCTCGTATCTACATCAGCGAGATCGTAAGCCGTCATGGTGTACCAGTAAGCATCATTTCAGACCGTGATGGTCATTTCACTTAACGAACATGGCGAGCCGTACAAACCGCCTTGGGTACACGATTAGACCTCAGTACCGCTTTTCATCCTCAAACTGATGGTCAATCTGAACGCACCATCCAAACCCTTGAAGACATGCTGCGAGCATGCGTCATAGATTTCAAAGGGAACTGGGACGCGCAACTACCATTAGTTGAATTTTCGTACAACAATAGCTATCATTCAAGTATCGGCATGGCTCCTTTCGAAGCTTTATATGGTCGTAAGTGCCGATCTCCAGATGTTGGCACAAAATTGGGGAATCACAAATCAACGGTCCAGAATTAATTCAAGAAACAACTGACAAGGTCATTCAAATTCGAAACAATCTTCTAGCAGCTCAAAGTCATCAAAAGAGTTATGCAGACAAACGACGAAAGCCCTTGGAGTTTGACATTGGTGATCAAGTGCTTTTAAAAGTATCACCGTGGAAGGGAGTGGTTCATTTTGGCCAAAAGGGAAAGCTAGCACCACGCTACGTAGGACCTTTCAAGATACTCGAAAGAGTAGGTCCTGTAGCATACAAGCTTGACCTACCAGAAGAGCTCAACAGAATTCATCCCACATTCCACGTATCAAACTTGAAGAAGTGCCTCGCCGATGAAAACCTCCATATTCCTCTAGAATACATTCAAATCGATGAATCTATGCACTTCGTTGAAAGACCGGTAGAAATCGTGGACTTCGGAGAGAAGCGTTTAAGACGAAGTCGTATTCCAATTGTCAGGGTACGTTGGGAGTCGAAACGAGGACCCGAGTTTACTTGGGAACGTGAAGACTTAATGCGCGAAAAATACCCGCATCTTTTTCCTGTTACCACTACTACTTAAATTTCGGGACGAAATTTCTAAAACTAGGGGATACTGTAACATTCGTCGAAAAACGGGTTTCAAAACCCGCTTCGTTTATCAATCAAATAGTCAGTTATAAGTTTCGTTGCGTATTTATGGTTCATATTAATTTTAAATAATATATAATTAATAAATATATTAGAATTTAAAAACCATAATTTATAATTAATAATAAATAATGAATAAAAAATAAAATGGAGACGCCGGTTTCGAACCCGGGTCACCCACAAACACAAACACACACCACACCACTCCGCCACACACTTTGTTTGTGATAAACACTAAAACAAATAACATATATAATAAACCGAAAGTCAAATCCGGTTATCAACGCGCCAGAACTCGCAATCACCGGAAAATCCGACATTTCCGCGATTTTGGCTACCTTTCCTTTGACTGAAACGCACAATTTAATCTCGACACCAGTTATAACCGTTGCCGGCAGTCAATTTCGGTCATAACCGCCGGAAATCCTTAATCGCGAACTTTGACCTTAAATCAAACTCAATTCAGCTGTTCATCCCTATAAATACCAACTCAATCATCTGGAAATCCTTTCGCTCAGAATCGTACACTTTTTCGAAGCTTTAATTCTTCCAGAGCACGTCGCCGGAGTTCCTCTACACTCACCGGAACTAACAATCTCGTTACCAAGTTTCCCGGTGTTTGTGGGGAAGTTTGGGGAACGACCGAAATTGTTTCCTTTAACAAACCCTTTGGTGGTTTGTTAATGCAATTTAAAGATACCCTTTAGTGGTATAGATGAGTCAAAACAAGTTTGAATGTACTCACCAAAACGACCAAAAGTTTTCACAATTAAAACAAGGACGATTTGTTTACACGGACGATGAACAATTGGTTTATGACACGAACAATGGACGAATGGTTTATGACACGAACAATGGACGATTGGTTTATGGTAAGTGATTTAGATAACGATACGTGTGTAATGTGATAAAAGCATGGTGGATACAACGCTGGTACTTCCTATATATAAGTGCTTTTATCATATTACATTCGTGGCGTTATTTGCGTCACTTGGAACAAAGGTTTTCAAACAATGACACGCAACGATTTTCAATTAAAGATACAAGCCATACAAAGTTTCTTCAAGACGATTTACTACTCGAATTTACAAAACAAATGTTTTGGTCAAGATTAACGGCTATAAGTCTTTTATAAACTATAACTAACTGGTTTTAGTTGGTTAGTTATCATTGCAATACCAATTACTTTTTGTTAACAGGTTTTCATTTAACAACTCTAGTAGTTGGCAAGGTATTGCAATACATATACAAGGCCATGAATTTGACACACTCACAAAACCTATGTACTCGCCGGCATATTTTTTTTGCTGACTCGTTTTCACATATGTTTCAGGGAACAATGCTTGATGATTGATGCATGCTCACTTAGGATCGGACGCGGACTTAGTGCCTTAAAATATGAAAGACAATAGTTTATTTAGTTTGTTTAGTTTCCAAGACAATGTAACTATGAAATTTCAATATTCAATAAAACATAACTTTAATTACCATGTGTAGTTGAAACAATCTGTTAACATGACTCCCCGACGTTTTCGCCGCGGTTTGTTGTTTTTACGCGGTCGGGTGTTACAGACAAACATATCGACAATCTAGGTAAACGAGTTTAAAACTTAAAGTCATCAAAAGGTCAACGGTACTGGTGATATGTCTCAATCAACTGATATGATCCTTAGACACGAATTCATAAAGATATGTCTGTAAATATGTTTGTACCTAGTTTACTTTGTTCTGTACATAGATTATCTGCTTTACAGATTAAAACCAAAAAGATTTTCAGTGTGTTTTAGCATAAAATTACAAAAATACAAAAATATTTTGTTTCTACATTGTTTTCAGCAAGCCAATGTTGGAGAACGGATCTTCGAAGTCTGGTAAGGTGCTAAACTGGTGGAAATCTAATTGACAACAGGCTGGGAGCTAATCTGTAAAATCTGATAAGCCAAAATGATTAAAAGTTCATTAATTTGAAACTTGATTTTGAGAAAAACCAACAGTTTGTTCATAACGGGTCGAACCGAGGTATTAACTTGGACTCGGCAGACAAATCGGTTAACCAAGGTCATTAGCTTGGACTTGGTCAACTGAGTGGATTGTTAAAATTGGTAAAATCTGAAAAGTTTAGGGTCTAAATTGAAAAATTTTAAAAATTTTGTTTTGAAATTGATCAAGTTCGCCCGGACTTGTAATCAAGTTCGACCGAACTTGTTAATGCTTGAAAACTGATATTAGTTGATATGTTCGCCCGGACTTGCTATCTAATCTTAACTGATTGGAATAACAAGTTCACCCGAACTTGAGTAGTATATAAAGATAACAAGTTCGACCGAACTTCATTACTTGTCTTCAACATCAGAGCGAACTTATTGGCGATTTTGAGAGATTTCAAAATTGACACTTATACGTCGAATTGCTACCAAAATTGAACTTGATTAGTGGTGATTTACACACTACTTATCATGGCAATGGTGAGTGATTCGAGTTTGAACCATGAATTGAATGAGTTTGAACATTTTAGATCTATATTGGACTGTTGAACATGTTTTAGAGTGTTAATGGACAAATTGAGACTTAAAACATGATAAACAAACAAAATCGACCATAAAAATGTCATTAATTTGGATCAGAACAGTATGAACATGAAATTGCAGGTTTTAGTGAGGATGATGACAAGTTCGCCCGAACTTGTCAAATGGTTCTTTGAACCAAGTTCGGCCGAACTTGTCCTCAAGTGTTTAAAAATGTTAAATCATAAGTTTGCCCGGACTTGTATAATGAAAATTTTCAAAATTCAAATGTTTAACAAGTTCGCCCGGACTTGTTTAAACCTGTTTCAAAAATTAGTCATTAACAAGTTCGCTCGAACTTGTTTAGGAAATATTTAAAACTGTTAAACAAGTTCGCCCGGACTTGATGATTTGTAACGTGTTTGTTTGTTTTGCAAGTCCGCCCGAACTTAACATTGAAAATGATTAATTGACCTATCAAGTTCGCCCGAACTTGATACAAATTTGTGAAAATTGTAACATTTCGACTAAGTTTGTCTCGATCTTCGTGTTTGCAGAATATTCAGCTCTCGTTTAACAAATTCCATAACACGTGCATTACGCTAGACAAGGCTATCTGTCCTTCACTCGGAGCATTTGATGATATTCTCGCATTTATGGAGCGGATTCCAATTCATAAAGTTATTACGGAAAAGACGGTGGTCTATAGATCTCACGTTTACAGATTTTGGAGTTCTGTGACAATGAATGAGGATGATACAGCGACCAAATTAGTGATACGTGTTGGAGAAGAAGATAAAGAGATTTATGTTACTGAAGCTGATTTTCGAAAGGTTTTGAACTTCAATGACAACAAAGATGATCCAATGATGCTCGACGAGAGGATGGTTAGAGGATGTTTTTGTCGAATGGGGTACAAGGGGCACGTGAATGAGTCTACTTTGAAGAAAGGATCAGTCCCTAATCCCTACAAGTTCCTGATGCACGCTATTATTCATGTGTTTAGCCATCGAAAAGCTGGACTGGACGACGTTCAAGATTATATGGCATGTATGGCTACATCGCTTATTCTGAACAAGAGATTCAACTATTCAAAGCTGGTATTCACGCATATGAAGTATAACATGGGATCCAACAGGCTCGTGATGTATCCGAGATTTGTATAAATGTTCATAGATGACAAATTCAAGAAGATTGCGAAAGATCCAAATGATATTTTGTATCTAAGTCATCTGGATGATACTACTGTTAAGAAGCTTATCACATTCTAGAAGCAGTCCTCAGCACCAATTGCGAAGCCTTTATTCGCTGCTATAGATTCTGAAAATTACATCGTGCCACCAGAGTACAAATGGCGTAAAGATGATCGTGGAGATGAAAATGAAAGGAATGCTGAGATAGAATGGTTGTCGACCTTCAAAGAGAAAAGAAGCGACTGGTTTCTAAAGAAAGTTGTTGTTCAAGAGAAGAAGAAAATGTCGCGAAAGCCAAAGAAAGTCGAAACGATGTTAATTGACGAAGATGAACCTGAGAATGTTCAAACAGAAGCTGGATCAAGTGATGCGGTGAACATTGAGAGTCAAGAGATTGAAAAATCTACGTAGGAAGATCATGTTATCTCTACTACATCCGATAACGATGAAGATAGCGATGATTTGTAAGCTACAAAGAAATCAATCGCCGAAACAGCTGCTGAGAAAGTGAAAGAAACTGATGCAGATTATATACCAGAACTTGAAAAAGATACTGATGAGGAGAGATTGAAAAAGAAAGTTAAACGTGTTAAGTCTTCTGCTACAGCTACAACTACGAAGACTACTGGTTCTCCAAAGACAAAAGGCAAGAAGTCTCAAAAGCCTAAAAGTCGTCGATACGTTGGTCAAAAGAAAAGTACAGAAGTCACACAAGAATCTTCTGCTGCAAAAGATACAGGAGTTACACACGAACCTCCTGCGGCTGCGACAATACAAACATCTGAAGTTCAAGAGACATTAGTACAGACAGGAGTCACACAAGAACCTCCCGAGTCTGAATTGCTCGAAATTCCTATCTTCACGTCTCAAGATCCTCCGACAAATTCTCAACCTGAAAGCTCAACACCTAAAGAAGTTCCAGTGTCTACACCTAAGAGTACGCCAAAGTCTACACCTAAGACTACTACGAGGTCGAAGATGTTTGGAAATATTCCTGATGAGCCTGATTCTCTACAAGTTTTGAATGATTTCTTTCCAGAACCAGATGTCGATGAACTAGAAAAGAGAGTTAAAATTATGGAATATAAAGTTGTAAAGAACAAAATAGAGAAAGCTGAGTTAGAAAAGTTGGTGAAGCAAAGCGAAGTTGAAAAGGAGATTCTAAACAACAAAGTCAAATTTCTAGAAGGTGATCGAGGGTATTTAAAGGCGTTAATTGAAAGCTTGCAAGACGCGAACGAACGATTATTCAAAGAGATAGCAGAACTACGATCTGAACATGATAGACGATCAAAGATTCAACAGACTGCAGAAAGTTTTGTCAAACAGTTTGGGAATTGATTTTGCTACAAAATATGCTCGTTTAGATTTGCAGGAATCAAAAGATAAAGCAGAGAAAGAAATTGCTGAACGGGGGAAAGGAAAGCAGGTTGTTGAAATTATGCCTGAGATTACCGAGACTGTGATCGAGTCTGCAAAAGCTTCTGAGTCTGTGGTTGTACCAGAAACAGAAACTGAAAAGAAAGATGATGAAGAAGTTGAGGATAAAGATGATGATGAACCTACAGATGATACAAAAGACGACTCCGACAATGATGATGGTGATAATGATGATCAAGGTGGAGTTGGTCTGAAAGTGGTTGATGCCAAAGTGAATGATGAATTTGATTTTTCCTTGTTGTTAAATGATGATACTAATATGATGGAAGATCAAAGCCAGGGGGAGAAGACAGGGGAAACATGGCAAAAAGATGATCTTGATATGACAGATGCTATTACTGTAAATCCTGTTGCTGCTATTCCGATAAAGCCGATGATTCTGATGCTTGAACACAATGTTGAGGAAGGCGAGTTTGGTCACAATTATTCAAAGGAAGTTCTAGCAAAGCTACTTAATGTTGATGCTGAAACGTTTGACTTTGAATTTGAAGAAGATGTGGTGAACATAGATACGTTCGAGCCGAATGAATATAGTTACAAACGTAGATCTGAAGCTGACGATTACAACAAAGTGATCATTGAAGATTGGTCGTCAGATGATGAGAAAGATGAGACAGAAAAGTACGCTGGTCTGAGTACAGATAGTTTTCTACATTTGAAGAGATGTATGATCAGTTGAATGACGATCTGCTGAGAGATAAGATTGCAGGGTCAGTTCGAGAAGGTAAAATCCCTAAACCAATGACGAAGGAAGAAATTGCACAAGCAAAGAAATCCTGGTTTAAAGAAATGCCAAGAGAACGTAAGTTTTGACTTCCATTAGCATTCTTTACCAGAGATAAAGATGTTTCATTGGGAGTATATTGAGCTGGGGATGGTTTATAGAGTTGAACGTTATGCCATTAAACGTGAGTTTGGAGTTCAATACTTCAAATTCTTGGCAGATTTCAAAACTCTTCCTTACTTGGAGGTAGAAGAGTTGGTACAGACGAGAAATGTCACATATCATATGAAGTTTATTGATCAGTTGCTATGGAAGATGATTAAGTTTGAAGCGACGCAAGGTTTTAAGTATTGGAAACCATTCATTCCGAAGCACCGAATCAAAACAGAAAAAGAAGACTGGTATTAAAGATATTACATTGATTATGAAGCGTCCAAGAGCAATGAGGAACATGCCCTTAATGCCGATTGAACAGAATTTCTATCCATTATTTAAGTGGTGGCAAATAGATCCAGCAACGTGTGAAGCAGTGATTGTACTATGATTTGAAGATCATTTATATATCACTCAAGAAAGGGTTGAAATGTTTGGGATAGAAGGACTGAGAGGGTTATGGAGAACGATACGAATACTAGACCCGATGTGGCTAGTGAACTGCTTGAAGGAGGATATCAAGTGTTTATTTTTCAGCAAGATTTGTTATGAAGAGCGTGAGAAAGAACAAGCAATGCAATATCAGAGGGTTGTGAATGTCTGTTATGCGCATGAAGTTAATTCTGGAAGGATGTGGGAATCGGTTGGAGAGAAATAGAACACTAAGAATTTCTAAAAGAAGAAAGGCGCCAGGAACAATTCCTAGAAAGAACAAAGAAAGCAAGACTGAAACGTTTTCAATTCATGACAAAAGTGCCACCTACAGATCAAACGCCGATTCCATCGCAAGAACGAAGAAAGAAGCCAATCAAGAACTTCTTTGGACGTGTCAGCAGAGATAGAGCTTTCAAAACTGATCAAGACGAAGACGATATCGAAGGGGGAGTCTGTTAGTACATAATTTCATATGTCTTAGTCTTGGATCGAGTCTGTTTAGTTTGGGCTAGAGTATGTCAGAAATAGTCGTATTTATGTCAATATTTTAACAAGTTCACTTGGGATTTCACGTGAGAACAAGTTCGGCCGAACTTTTTCTATTCAAGTTCGCCCGAACTTGTGTAGCCACCAGCGAACTTGCTCAACTATAAATAGGTGACTTTGGGTTTTCATTTGTAATTTCTGCAAACGAACTTGTATAGCCACCAGCGAACTTGCTCAACTATAAATAGTTGACTTGGGTTTTTCATTTGTAATTTCTGCAACTTTATCACTTGGACGGCGAAGCTCTATCCTATCTGGATTTGACATGTAAACGAACTTTATGATCAATAAACAACAATTAAACATTAAATCTTTGCATATTCGATTAACACTCATATAGTTTCCGCCTATACGAATGTTAGATACCAATTTAGGTTCCTATGCTAAACATGGAGCGATCTAACAAAACTCCCTTTTCTTTAGTCTTTGGAGTTGAAGCAGTGATCACTACAGAAATGGTAGTACCGACAGCCAGAACAAGCATCCGTGATCCTGAAGCGAATGTTGAGACTCTAACTCAAAATTTGGATACTGTGGAAGAATTGCGAGACATGGAAAGAATAAGGATGGCTAGCTATCAACAAAAAATGGCTGGTGCATATAACAATAATTCAGAATGAGAAGGTTTCAAGTTGGTGATATAGTATTGAGGAAAGCATTCGAGAATACTATGAATCCTGCTGATGGTAAGTTGGCACCAAAGTGGGAAGGTCCCTATCACATTGAGGCTGAAGCCGGAAAGGGGGCATATCGATTACTAACCATGGATGGTGATCTCCTGCCAAGAGCTTTGAATGCGATTCACTTGAAGAGATACTTTATGTAATAAGGATCAAGGATCCTAAGAATTCTAATATTCAGTTCAGGATGAAGGATCCTTAAGGGATATATGATCCTTCGCTTGGTAACATTTTACTAATCATGCCATATTATATTTGTTATTATTTATTGTATGAAAAGGATGTTAGATTCTTAACATCCAATTTTATCAAGTTTTAAGTCTTGTAGGGTTTGTTACAAGACTTAAAACTTGATAAAATTGGATGTTAAGAATCTCTCCAAGACTTTGGGCATGTCCCTAGCTTAAGGTTGGCCACCTCTCCAAGACTTTGGGCATGTCCCCAGCTTAAGGTATCCAATACCTTCTAAGGTTTAAAGGTTTTCACCTTTCACACGAATTGGGTTTCAACACCCGCCAGCAGCGCACGTTTTCCAAGTATAGTTCAAGGTAATGGGACCAGTACCCGCTTTAGGGGCTGACAATTTCATTGTTGTTGGCTATATGTAAGATCCTAAGTATAATGGTAGACGTACCATACATCCGTTCCTAAGGTTTCTAATGTTTTCATGTTAGCTAAGGTTTTGGCATTTTCATGTCGCTCACGATTGGATAGATGCCAGTTTGGGCCATACTCCAGTTTACACCAGTTATTTGGGCTTGTCCCCAGTTATTGGGCTTGTCCCCATTTATTTCGGCTTGCCCCCAGTTACTAATGACTTATTCAATTGATGTTTGGCTTAGTCCCAAGTTGCATGTTATGACAAGTTCCTGAAGCTTAACAAATAAGGATCCTGGATCCTAGAGTTCTACTAATTTTTATTCCTTATTGCTAAGATTGTAAGTTTTAAGGATAAAGAATCCTAACTTGTATTCACTGGTATGATCCTTTACTCAGCCTTCTTTTGTCTTCGAATATTACCCTCAATATTTGACGAGAGCCTATATGACCCTTGATCATATATCCTTTAACCTTTTAAAACAAAAATTGTTTTAACAAATACTTAATATTCTTTTTAAGAACTTATGAATTTCAAAATCTGAATTTTCCTAACAAGTACAAGTATAATGATGTTCAAATAAGAAAAGAAACAACAGCAAACATAGTCAACAGCTTAGGTTTTATTTATCAAAAGGTTATCAAAATTGCCTACCCAAGCTTCTACCAGCAAAACGTGGCCCGTCCACTTGGGTTGGCGAAGGGTGTCCATGCTAATGGTTCATAAAGTGTAGGAAAATAAAGGCGGGGGCATCAAGGGCTTCATCCTCCACAAACAGAAGGACCCAAACACCTTTGTCACCCCCTATTGTATAAAGGATCAATGATCCTTAACCCTAAATACTATTGTTTTAGTTACAAGCCAAATTGTTCAGAAATAAAAACACCAACAACCAAAAGACATAAAGAAATGGGCTCCGGCCACATCTAGAAATTTTCATCATTGCCCATTGATGCAGCCTACTCCTTCGCTTCTTCATCACCCGCACCGCTACCGCTAGCCACTGCCTCCTCAGGATCCTTAGTGCCAGTTGGGATAGCCTCCAGCGTGAGTGCCTCCTCCGGCTCATCCTCATCCCCCAGCTCCTTTAGCCTTTGCCTCCAGCTAGCGGTGTCCCACTCAGCCCTGTCGAAGGAAGGATCCGTAGCCTCCTTTGCCATCTTGAGTTTGGCCTTTAGAATCACGATGGCAGCGGATACTTAGCCTCTTCTGTGACCTCCAACCGATCCTTGTTGGCTTGGATTTCACTCACCAAGATTTGCTTCTCCAAGCGACCATTTTCCTTCTCCAGCTGGGCGATTTTCGTCTCCATGGCAGCACCGATGGCACTAAGGTTAGCCATCGTTTCCTCAGCCTCGGCAAGACGCTTGCTCTGGATGGTTTGGATATCGACAAGTTTCTGTTAAGAGAAAGTTGTTAGAATTTATGACGCTCAAATATCTTTAAAAGAAGGATCCATGATCCTTACCTCGTAGATGAAGTCGTGGATCTGCTGTTCAATCCCGGGGGACGTCACTGGATGGCGCGTCTGGCTTCTTTCTTTTGGCTCCAGGTTTAGCTTTGCTGGTGGTGCTTCTGGTTCCAACTTGGCTTGGGCCTGCGGCCAGCTCTTTCTTGATGGATCGGGGAGACATGATACCTTCGACATCTCCCATGCCGAACCTGGTAGCTGATTTTGATGAAGATTTAGCAGCACCTACAAACACAGAACTCAGATAAGTATTCAATTTTTATTCCATACTAAATAATTAAATATGTACGTACATGTTTACTTACTTGACATGGTGTAGGAGGCTGATGTTGTTTCTTGTTAGATCGCTCCTTGATTAGCACAGGAACCTAATTTGATATCTAACGTTCATATAGGCGGAAACTAGATGACGTGTTAATCAAATATGTAAGATTTACTCGTTTATCCGTTGTTTATTGATCACTAAGTTCAATTACATGTAAGATCCGGATCGGGCAGAGCTTCGCCTCTGTCGTGACAAAGTTGCAAAAGTTACAAATGACAAACTAGAGAGACCTATTTATAGGATGGCAAGTTCGCCGTGGTTACACAAGTTCGGGCGAACTTGTATAGAACAAGTTCGGCCGAACTTGTTCCAACTTCATAATTTCGGGTGAACTTGTCATACTTTTTACATAAATACGACATTTCTAGCATAATCTAGCCTAATTCTAAACAGACTCGATTCAAGACTAAGACATAGACATTATGTACTAACAGACTCCCCCTTGGATATCGTCTTCTTCTTGATCAGTCTTCAAAACTCTGTCTTTATCTAACGCGTCCAAAGAAGTTTTTGTATGGCTTCTTTCTACGTTCTTGCTCTCGAATTGGCGTTTGGTCAGTAGGTGGCACTTTATTCATAAATTGAAAACGTCTCAGTCTTGCCTCTCTACCCCTTTCAAGAATATGTTCTATTCGCCTTTCTTCCTTCAAAAACTCTTTACGCTCTTGTTCTCTCCAACTGGATTCCCACATTCTTCCAGAATTAACTCCATGCGCATAACAAACGTTAATTATCCTCTGATACTGCATCACTTGTTCGTTCTCACGCTCCTCATAACATATCTTACTAAAGAATAAACATTTAATATCCTCCTTCGAGCAGTTCACTAGCCACATCGGGTCTAGTATGCGTATCGTCCTCCATAACCCTCTTAATCCTTCTGTCTGAAACATTTCAACTCTTTATTTAGTGATATCCAGATGATCTTCAAATCACAATACTATCACTGCTTCACATGTAGTCGGATCAACTTGCCACCACTTAAACAAAGGATAGAAATCCCGTTCAATAGGTATTAGGGGCATGTTTCTCATCACTCACGGATGCTTCATAATCAATGTTATATCTTTATTCCCGTTTTCTTGTCTGTTTTGATTCAACGCTTCGGAATGAACGGTTTCCAGTACTTAAACTCTTGCGTCGCTTCGAATTTAATCATCTTCCATATCAACTGATCAATAAACTTCATATGATAAGTAACGTTCCTTGCCTGCACCAATTCTTCTACATCCCAATACGGAAGTGTTTTGAAATCTACCATGTGTCGGAAGTATTGAACTCCAACCTCTCTTTTGATGGCGTAAACATTTAGTGCTTTCAACCAACCCCAACTAAGTATGTCTCCCAATGATATATCTGCATCTCTAGTAAAGAATGCTAATGGACGTCTGAACTTTCTTTCTCTCGGCATTTCTTTGAACCGGGACTTTTTTCGCTTTAGCAATCTCTTCCTTTGTCATTGGCTTTGGGATATTTCCTTCTCGTGTAGACTCTGCTATTTTCTCTTTCAGTAAATCTTCATTAAGCTGCTGGTACATCTCTTCAAAAGTTGGAAAACTACAGTATTCGGACCAACATACTTTTCAGCTTCATCCTTTTCATCATCTGACGACCAATCTTCAATAATCACTTTGTTGTAATCGTCAGCATCAGACCTTCTTTTATAACAGTACTCGTTCGGTTCGAATGTATCAATGTTCACCACTTGCTCTTCGAAGTCAAAATAAAACGTTTCAGCGTCAACGTTCAGCAGCTTTGCTAGATCTTCTTTCGAATAATTGTGAACAAATTCAACTTCCTCCACGTTGTGCTCTAATATAAGAATCATTGGCTTTGTTGGTATAGCAACAACAAGCATTGCAGTAATCGCATCTGTCATATCAACATCAGTCTGCTCTGTTTGCCCTGTCTGCTCCCCCTGACTTTGATCTTCCATTCTATTAGCATCATCATTCAATAACGAAGAGAAATCAAAATCATTAGTAAACTTAGCATCCACAACTTTCAGACCAACTCTACCCTGATCATCATCGTTATTTCCATCATCGTTATCGGAGTCGTCTTTAGGATTATCAAAAGGTTCATCATCATTATCATCGTCTTCAGCTTCTTCATCGTCTTTCTGCTCAGTCTCTTTCTCAGGAATACTAACAGACTCAGAAGCTTTAGCAGATTCAATAACAGGTTCAGTTATCTCAGGCATACTCTCTATAACTTGTTTCTCCTTCCCCTGTTCTGATAACTCTTTCTCTGCTTTCTCTATAGCCTCTTGCAGATCTAATCGAGCATACTCTGCAGCAAAATCAATCCCCAAACTATTTGATAATACTTTCTGAAGCCTGTTGAATCTTCGATCATTCAAATCTCTTTCAGATTGTAGCTCTGTAATTTCTTTAAGTAATCTTTCGTTTGCATCCTGCAGACTTTCAATTAGGGCTTTCAAATAACCTCGATCACCTTCCAGAAATTTGACCTTGTCGTTCAAAATCTCTTTCTCTACCTCGCTTTGTTTCACCAAACTTTCCAAGGCAGCTTTCTCAATTTCATTCTTCGATACTTTGCCTTCTAGAATTTTAACTCTCTTTTCAAGTTCATCAACGTTAGAATCTGGAAGGAAATCATTCAAATCTTGAATGTTCACTGGCTCATCAGGAATGTTTCCAAATAGCTTCGACCTTGGAGTAGTCTTTGGTGTAGACTTTGGCGTACTCTTTGGTGTAGACACAAGAACTTCTTTAGGTGTTGAGCTTTCAGGTTGAGAAGTTGTCGGAGGATCTTGTGATTGTATGATTGGAATCTCGAGCAATTCAGACTCAAGAGGTTCTTGTGTGACTCCTATCTGTACGATCATTTCATGAACTTTAGAAGTTTGCACTATTTCAGCCGCATGAGGTTCTTGTGTAACTCCTAATTCTTTAGCAGCAGAAGGTTCTGTGGGACTTCTGTGCCTTTTTTCTTTCCAATGTAACGTCGGCTTTTCGGCTTCTGACTTTTCTTGCCTTTGGTTTTTTAGAGACCCTGTAGTCTTCAAAGTTATATCTGTTGCAGAAGACTTAACTCTTTTGGCCTTTTTCTTCGGTCTCTCCTCATCTGAACCCTTATCAGACCTCGGTTCGTAATCAACATCACCTGCTTTAAGCTTTTCTAGCTCTTTTTCTGCAGCAGCTTTCTTTGTTTCTTTTTCTATCGTATCGTCACTATCTTCGTCTTTGTCAGACGTCACAAAAATCAAATCATCTTCTTGTGTATCTTTCTCGATCTCTTGACTTTCGATATTTACAGCTGCACTTGAACCAGCCTCAGGTTGTACATTTACAGGTTCATCTTCATCGATAAGCATAGTTTCGACTTTCTTCGACTTCCTGACTGCTTTCTTTTTCTCTTCAACATTCTTTAAGAACCAGTCATTGCGTTTCTCTTTGAATGTAGATAACCATCTAATTCAGCGTTCTTCTCATTTTCATCACCACTATCGTCTTTATGCCATTTGTATTTTGGTGGTGCAACGTAATCAGCAGACTATATAGCACCAAATAAAGGCTTTGCAACCGGTGCTGAAGCTTGTTTCTGAAATGTTATAAGCTTCTACACTGTGACTTCGTCCATGTGACTAAGATATACGATATCGTTCGGATCTTTCACGATTTTCTTGAACTTATCATCGATCAGCATTTGTATAAATCTTGGATACATAACCAGCCTGTTCGATCCCATGTTGTTCTTCATATGCGTAAACACAAGCTTAGAAAAGTTGAACTTCTTGTTTAACACGAGCGCTGTGGCCATGGAAGCCATGTAATCCTGAACATCATCCAAACCCGCTTTATGATGACTGAAAGTGTTTATAATCACGTGCATCAGAAACTTGTAGGGATTCAGAACTCCCCCTTTCTTCAAAGTAGATTCGTTAACATGTCCTTTGTAGTCCATGCGACAAAAACAACCCCGCCCCATTCATTCATCGAGCATCATTGGATCTTCAGCACTGTCGTTGAAATTTAGAACATTTCGGATGTCTACTTCAGATACTGTAATCTCCTTATATTCATTCCCTTCACGAACTATAGATTTAATCACTTTGCCGTCTTTATTTAGAGATGCGGCGTTCCAAAATCTGTAGACGTGCGATCGATATACCATTATTCTTTTCATGATCGCCTTGTGAATAGGAATACGCATCATAAAGTCCATTATATTGCCAGATGCTGCAAGTGATGGACAGACAATCTTGTCGAGCGTAATACACGTATTGTGGAACTTATTAAACCTATGTCAATTCACGGTCCAAATTCCAAATTCTTACCATTGCCATGATCCTTAGTGTGCAAATCACTAAGATTCAGCAATTCGACTTAATTGTGACAAAATCGAAGTTCGCTTAAAACGCCTAAGTTCGCTCTGAGTTGTAAAGAACAAGTAATGAAGTTCGGGCGGACTTGTAGTCTATTTATACTTAACAAGTTCGGGCGAACTTGCAATACTAATCAATTAAGATTAGCAACAAGTCCGGGCAAACTTGCCATATGATAGCATTTTAAAAGCATATACAAGTACGGGCGAACTTGATTAATCTAAAATCAAAATTTTTTCAAATTTTCCAATTTAGACCCTGAACTTTTCAATTTTACCAGTTTTAATAATCCACTCAGTTGACCAAGTCCAAGCTAATGACCATGGTTAACCGATTTGTCTGCCGAGTCCAAGTTAATGACCTCGGTTCGACCCGTTATGAACAAACTGTTGGTTTTTCTCAAATTCAAGTTTCAAATTAATGAACTTTTAATCTTTTTCACTTATCATATTTTACAAATTAGCTCCCAGCTTGTTGTCACTTAGATTTCCACCAGTTTAGCACCTTACTAGACTTCGAAGATCCGTTCTCCAACATTGGCTTGTAGAAACTAATGTAGAAACAAAATCTTTTTGTATTTTTATAAGTTATGCAAAAACACACTGAAAATCTTTTTGGTTTTAATCTGTAAAGCAGATAAATATGTACAGAACTATTTTCAAACTTATAACAAATAAACTAGGTACAAAACTATTTTCAAACTTATAACAAATAAACTATGTACAAACATATTTACAGACTTATTTTTGTGAATTCGTGTCTAAGGATCATATCAGTTAATTGAGACATATCACCAGTACCATTGACCTTTTGATGACTTTAAGTTTTAAACTCGTTTACCTAGATTGTCGATATGTTTGTCCACTTAAACTTTGACACATTTCTGAATTGTTCCAAGATATCTTAGTTAGACTTATGAAACTTGACATAACTGTGGTTCCCATCTCATAATATACTCCTGTATCAAGATTCACTAGATTTCAACTTACAGGTGAATATAGCATAATTGATATCTGTATCTGGGTTATGCGAGGCCTTGAGAGCTCAGGTTAGTACTTCCGTACAAACAAAGAGATGAAGGCTCGACTTTAAGATGTGTTACACTTAAGGAATCTTTTAAGCACTACAAATGATTAGATCTTTTGATTCTTTTCAGTTTTGCATGCAGTTTAGGGGTTTTTTATCAAAAGCATTATAGAAGTTCTAGGCTATTGCTTCCGCAAAATCAGAAGAACTTGTATAATACCCCAGATATCAATCATCTATAAAGACCTCGTATCTCAGAATCAGGCAATCTCTCAAACGAAATTTCAGAGTACTAAGTCCATATATCCGAGAGATGTTAAGCCACAAGTTTAAGCAGTTGTAAAATTTAGTTTATATCCCGGAAACAATTTACTGAATGTGTAAAGTCTATCGACACATCCACAGTAAGACTTGTTTATCAGTTTTAAACTTTACAATTCTTTAGCATACCGTGATAGTCCACTGATGTACTATTATTTCCTTTGTGACACAAAATTCTTTTTGTCTTTTTCAATGTTTTTGTACTTTTGATTTTTCATATTTTTTGTATTTTCTCGTAATTTTCACCCCCTAAAATCAAAAACATATATTTGTATTTTAGTTTTTAAGAAATACTTAATCTAAAAGATAGATAAACCAATGTGGATCACGTGAACTCGTCGTCCGATCCATATTCAACCTCTGCCTCCGCACTTGTCAACAAATTTTTAATACCGTTAAGCCTCATTAGATATTTAAATCTTGTTAAAGGAAAAGCGTTGGTATAAAAATCAGCTTTTTGTTCATCGGTGTGGATTTTTTCTATTCGTACCAACTTCTTTTCGTAGCAGTCACAAATGAAGTGATAACAAATTTCTATGTGTTTAGTTAGAGAGTGATGAACATGATTTTTAGTGATGTCGATTGCTACCTTATTATCTACATATAAGGCGTATCAAGAAATTGCAATCTATAGTCCCTCATCTGTTGTTGAATCCATAGGATTTGTGAACAACAGCTGGAAGCAGAAATGTATTCTGCCTCACAAGTTGAAAGAGAGAGTGTGGTTTGTTTCTTGCATTGCCACGTTACTAATCGAGTTCCAAAGAACTGGCAACCAGCCGTCGTAGACTTTGAATTAGCTTGTCCACCCCAGAGTCTGAATCAGCATATCCCGTCAGATAAAAATTATCGTTCTTTGGATACCACAAGCCGGTGCTTGGACATCCCTTCAGCTAATGGAATAGTCGCTTCATTATCTGCATGTGTGATACTCTGGGACTGGACTGATATCTCGCGCAAAGACAGGTAGGATACATGATATCTGGGCGAGATGCCGTCAAATACATAAGAGATCCTATCATCGATCAATAGAGCGTATCATCCACTTTGGTTCCTGTTTCGGCAAGGCAAATTTCGTGATTCAGCGTCAGAGGAGTTGAAAGCGGCTTCGAGCTATCCATTTCAAACTTCTTCAAAATATCATCAACATACTTTGTTTGATGAATGAATATGCCGTCTGGTAACTGATCAACTGGTAACCCGAGGAAGAACTTCATTTCGCCCATAGAAGACATCTCGAATTTCTTCTTCATACTCTTCTCGAATTCTTTGCAAAGACTATCATCCGTTGAACCAAAGATGATATCATCCACATAGATTTGTACGATGATTAGATGATTTCCGACTTCTTTGGTAAACAATGTACTATCCATTGTGCCTCTCGTAAAGCCGTTTCCAACGAGATGTTGAGATAACGTCTCGTACCAAGCTCTCGGGGCTTGGTGTAATACGTATAAGGCTTTGTCTAGGAGATAAGCTTTGTTCATGTTCAGCGGATCGATGAACCCTGGTGGTTGGCCGACGTACACTTGTTCACGTAGCTTACCATAGAGAAATTCGGATTTCACATCTAACTGGTACACTTCAAAACCTTTCCAAGCAGCGAATGCAAGGAAAATGCGGATTGACTCTAATCGTGCAGCAGGTGCATAGACTTCCGTGGAGTCAATTCCTTCTTGCTGGTGGAAACCTTTGACAACCAACCGAGCTTTGTTTCTAACATTCACCCCTTGATCATCCCTTTTACACTTGAAAACCCACTTCGTATCTATCGCTTTCTGCTTTGGTGGTAAGTCAACAAGTCTCCAGACTCCCAGTTTCTCGACTGTAACAACTCTTCTTGCATCGCTATCACCCAGTTCTCATCACCCAAAGCTTCATTCATAGTCTTCGGCTCGATTTAAGATATGAAACATGAAAAATAAGAGTAATCTTGAGTCGGAGACACTCGAGTTTAGAAACAACTTAAAGCTTTGTTGATTTGGTTTCTCGTTCTCACACCAGTCTGTAGCTCTCCAATAATGTTTGTTGAAGGGTGATATGAATAAGATCCTGGCATCTCCTCTCTAGGAACATCAACTGAGCTATTCTGATTCGAAATATTTAGATCAAGTATCAAATTAACTTCAGGAGAACTCGATGTTGCTTCCTTTTGAGTGCTAGGGCCAGCAGATTGGTTAAACATATTGGATATCTGCTCGGATTCTTCATCAGAGGAAGATTCTCCATCATCATCGAAAGTCGGAGCTTCATCGGAGTCAGAATTCTGATTCTGAGGAATAATGGGCTCTGTGGTAGTATTTCCTGGTTTAGTGGAAACATTTGCTGGAGTGGTAGTAGGTGTTATTTCTGCTTCAGAAACTTGTTCAACCGGAACACCACTATCACTCGGACCTGCACCAGAAGACGAGGTAGAACCAACAGTGGTTTGATTAACCACAATTGGCCTTATAATATGTTCTTGACTAGCCGATTGTTGAAGATAATAAAGAGCTCCAAGTTCTTCTTCAGACGGTTCTTCTGGCAAGTCGAATAACTTCCACAAATCTTGGTAATTGAACAACCACGCATCGCCTTTCCTCTGAATAGGAATTGTGTACCGAAAGCAATCTACGTGTTGTGCTTCGATCACTCTTCTCAAAGTAGGAACGTAAACTCTCCTGAGCGGACTAGCGTAACCAACGAAGAAACCTTCAAGCGTTTTAGCACCAAATTTTCCATCTTGATCAATCACTATGCATGGTGCACCAAACGGCTCTAGATATTTGAGATTTGGTTTCCGTCGGTTGATCATTTCGAAGCATGTCTTTTTAGTCGGTTTGACAGTTAAGACCCTATTCAAAGTGTAGCATGCCGCTGCAACCGCCTCACTCCAAAAGCTGACAGGAAGCTTTGAGTCAGCAAGCATAGTTCTTGCCATTTCAATCAACGTTCTGTTCTTCCTCTCTGCTACGCCATTTTGTTGCAGAGTGTAAGGTGCACTGAATTCATGCAAAATTTCTTTGGCATTGCAAAACTCTTTCATCTTATTGTTTTTGAACTCCGTTCCATTATCGCTTCGAATCCGTCTAATAGGTAGATGATATAGATTTTCGAGCTTCTTAAAGAGAATCACAAGATTGTCGAACGTTTCATCCTTAGACTCTTGAAAGAAAACCCATGAATATCGAGAATAATCATCTATGACGACCAAACAATAGAGATCTCCGGATATACTTCGAACATTCACCGGTCCGAAAAGATCCATATGTAGACGTTCAAGCGGCAACTTTATGGAGTTAAGAATCCTCTTAGGATGTGACTTTTTAATGTGCTTCCCTTTCTTACAATCAAGACAATGATCCGTCATGTGGAAGCTTTAAAGATTTACTCCTTCAACCTGGTCGTTGTGAACCAGAAAATTCATTTTCCTTAGATGTATATGCCCCATCTTTCTATGCTATATAATCGAATCCTTCTCCGTGGCTTTTGTGACAAAACATTGAGCAGATTTCGACGATGTGGTAGCAACCCCCATGTCAAGTACGTAGAGATCGTTTTCGCGTGGAGCACGCATTAGTATCCACTCATCAGGAATCTTGAAGCCCTGCTTCAGTATCATGCACTCCTTATCATTGAAATGAACTGTGAACTGCTTGTCGCAAATCTGTAAAATGCTGAGAAGATTGTTCTCCAGCTTGGCGATATAGTTAACACGATCAAAAGACACAACACCATTCAAAAGTTTTCCTTCAGCTATAATCTGGCCTCCTTGATTTCCAGCGAAGCCTACATACCCTCCATTTATCGCTTTGATATCGAAGAGTAGTGCTTTCATCCCGGTCATGTGCCTTGACGCACCGCTATCCAAAATCCACTTCGATAAAATGGATCTTTGGAGCCCCTACACACATTAACATTCAGTGAAAAAGTGCAACCCAAGCCTTTTGGGTCTTGGGTTTGGGATAATAAACTTCATAATCATCCTCAAAATCACCATCTAAGACTTCATCGACACTATCATTTTCAAACTTGACCTTTTTCTTATCTTTTGAAAGTTTTGGACAAACTTTGACAGTTTCAGTTTTATCTTTTGAATTAGACACTTTTTTAACTTTGGTTTCATCTGTCTCAGACTTTGCAACTTCAGATCTTGTTGTTTTCTTTTTGGAAACCCAGGATTGTGATTTAACTCTTGCTTTCTTTATGTAAAACCTTGAGTCTTTGTTTTCATTCGATTTGGAAGTTTCACCTTTCTCAAAACTTGATTTTTCAAACTTTGATTCAGTTTTAGGTTTAACTTCAATTTTAGATTCATTGTTTCGTTTTAGAATTGTGACGGTTTTTACAAACTCTGGTTGCTTCAGTTTCTAAACATCTGAACTTGTTTTTCTTCGAGGATAAACAAGCTTAGATTTCGGACACTTGCGAGCAATGTGACCAACTTCATTGCATTTGAAGAAAGTCCGAGTGTCATGAGAATGTCCACTAGTGGGTTTTACTCCACTTGCGGATTTAGCCTTATCCCGAAGTTCTTTTTCCTATTTGAACTCGTCATTTGATTGCTTTCCAATCAAATTCTCTTCAAGAACCGTACTAGTCCCATACATAAAAGCCATGTTTTTATTCTTGTGTTCGTGAAATGGTGACTTCTGTTTCTTATTCGGTTCATCTTCAACCTCCAAACCCAAACCCGCGCTCCTGTTTTCAGGAAAGTCACCACTATTCCTTCGGTATTTGTTATAGTTTCTTTTAGGTTTAGAATAAAATTTCTTTTCATTTCTTTCCAAATCTTCTGATGATACTTCCACAAGTTTGAAAAATTTATCAATTTGGTATTCTTTCACATTTTGAATTGGAAAACTATCCTTGAAATATAGTCTATCAGATTCCTTAACTTTGTACATGATAATGTTAGGATCATCACTTAGATTATCTTCGATGATGTATCGTCATCTTTAGATTGTGATTCAGAATTGTTCGAACTCGAGTTGGCGCTCTCAAAGCTGCCATCATCAGATTCACTTAAAACATTTTCAACAACATTTTTAACCACTGCTTTGCCATCATCGCTTGTGTAGGTTATATCAATGTTCTCCGGCAGCTCATTTTTCTTTTCAGTTAAAATTTCAATGTTGAGCGCCTTTTCCATCCCCTCAGCTTTCTTTCGACAATACTTTTCGCACAAGGGTGGTGGAACATTGCTATAATCTCCACGTTTCTTACCTTTTGATTTCTGAGCATCTTCTTCCGAAGGAATCGTTGGAAGAATATGATCGATGACATAAGCATTCGTGGTATAGCTTTTCAAAAGCTGTCTTACCCTTTCAGTTTCGATTTTCATGTCTTGAAGGTCTTGTTTTACTTGAGCAATGTTGTTTATGTAAATGTTAATAGCTTTTTGTTTTTCCATTAAAGTGGCTTTTAACATTCTTATTGTATCATCTTGTTCAATGTTATTTCTATCAAGCCTGCCATAATCATCTTTCATTTTATCATATGCTTCCTTCATTGTGCGATAATCATATTTGAAATTGTTATTATGCACATTGAGTTCAACTATGATTTGAGCCTTTTCAGCACATTGAACACATGACTCAGCACATTTCGTGCAAGGTTTTTCAACCTCAACGATTTGCACTTTAACAACTTCTTTTTCTACAACTTTTACCTACGGACCTACCTTTGTCAAATTTGCCAGCATAGCTTTGTTGGCAATCCCTGTGAGGTTTTCTTCATTCATCTCCTTGGACACGTTGATGACTTCTTCAACTTCTGGTTTCTCCTCAGCAACATGCTCTGAAGATGTTGTATCACCAAAACAACCTGCAAAACTAGAAGTCATGTTAGGAGAAAGAACACTTTGCATCCTAGTGTGATGATAGATCTCCTCTTCTTCTGCTTATTACGCTTTCCATGGCTGCATCCTCAGCAGATGTGTCTTCCATGATCTCAGCCATTAGAGCAACTCCGGTCTTTTTGGCAATGTATGAATTCCAGTCAAAACCATCATCTTCATTCGAAGCAACCATAGCATTCTCTGTGTTGTTAGATGGTTTCTCTTGAACTTCGATATGATTCATCTTTGGGAATGGCTTGTATTGTAGCGACTTCTTGTAATAATCACTGCCACCTCCAAATGGACTTTGGTTGCCACTCGCTTCTGGATTTTTGAATTCTCTTTTTAAGTGCCCTTTTTGTCGGCATCTGAAGCAAGTAACTTTCGTCTTATCGAAACCTAATTTGTTGTTTGAATTCCCAATGTCTCTGGTGGTTAGAGCAACAAATTTAGTAACCCTTCGAATAATCGAGGCTAAGGACCATGTAATGTCCATCAGCTCAAGCTCTTCCTCATCCACTTGATCATAATCCTCTGCGGTAATTTCAGGATTACCGATCTTTCCGGCCACTAAACTCTCGTAGGATTCCAACACCGTGGCAAGTAGTGCCATGTGTTGTTTAGCCACTTGTTCAGAAACGACGTTGCTTAAATTTACTACAATTTTGAATTTAAACACATTTGGATCAAAATTCGATTGATTATTCTAGTTTGTCTGATTCTGAAATTAGAACCCGTGCTTGAATATGAAGAATTCTGAGGACTCTAATCATAGTTAGAATATGATTGAGTTTGACTCTGTGGCGAATGATTTGAGGAATTCAGATTCGCGCTGAATGCAGTTTGGATCTTTGGGCTTGAGATATTTCTTGAGCTCTTGTCTTGTAGTAAAGCCCTACATCTTGAGTAACATTTGAATTCTTTGACTTGGCTATCTTTACAACACCATCTCGTGCCCCTCCAACTTATCGATGAAAGTGGATAACTTGAAGAATTCCCAGCTTGGACTTTCTTTGAGCACCATGAGATATGTCGTCCACTCACCCTCTGGTAAAGCGTCAGCCAATTTATCAATGTATTCTTCTTCCGTCTTCTCAAGACCATGTCTCCTCATAATCACCTTCAAATGACAAAAACGTTCGATCATTTTTTTCATCAATTCGCCTTTTATCATTGTAAATATATCAAATCCTTCATAATCAACGCCTTTTTGCTTTTGACCATTTCTGCACTTCCCTGATATTTTGCCTTTAGAGATTTCCAAAGATCTTGTGCAGTTTTGTACTCTGGCAATAACACCAAGATATCTTCCTTCACATACTGTTGAATCAAGCTGATCACTTTCTTTTCAGCTACGTACGCATCTTTCTGTGCAGTAGAAAACTTGCCTATATCGATAACATTTTCATGTTCATCTCTTGGCTATGTGTTGCCAGTCTCAACTGCAACCCAGCTGTGAATGAATGTAGACTGAACCCAGTTCGTAAACTTTTCTTTCCACCCCTCATATTCATCTACACACATGAGTTTCGGTGGCTTCACCGACGTACCCATCTCGTTATCAATGTTCACTTGATTCACCATTTGAGCATTCGATGCTGAAGCCGTCATAAACGCACTGTGAATATCTTCCGTAGCAGGAAAACTGACGAATATCACTGAAAAACGTTCGCAAACTTCAAAAAATGATTAGCACACTCACAAGTTCGGGCGAACTTGTGCAGCTGTTAAAATCAGGTTCAATTTTACACAAGTTCGGGCGAACTTGTGTTAGACTTTCAAAAATCTCACCCTGATAAGTTCGAGCGAACTTGTATGATATTCAAAATAACAAGCAAGTTCGGGTGAACTTGTAATAAAATTTCAACAGAGTTTGATCAAGTTCGGGCGAACTTGATGAAACTTTTGAGGAAATTCTAAGCAAGTTCGAGCGGACTTGAGTGAAAAACCTTGAAAATCAATCAAGTTCGGGCGGACTTGATTAAAAATTGTGAATTTTTAATCAAGTTCTAGCGGACGTAATTACAAGTTCGACCAAGATGAGTTTTGAAAAACATGGTTTTTTCAACTTTTCGACATCAATTCGTTTGAATTAGGTCTTGAAACTCTCAGGGGTTTATCTTTAGTGTATTTTACATGACATAATCAAAATTTAGCAATTTTTATCCATAGGTTAATTGTTTTCCATGAAAAAGTTAAGAAAAATGGTAGAAATGAGATGAAATAGAGTAGATCTTGCAATGATTTCACCAAATCAGGTATCCGTGGCTCTGATACCACTTGTTAGATTGCTCCTTGATTAGAACAGGAATCTAATTTGATATCTAACGTTCATATAGGCGGAAACTAGATGATGTGTTAATCAAATATGTAAGATTTACTCGTTTAACTGTTGTTTATTGATCACTAAGTTAAATTACATGTAAGATCCGGATCGAGCAGAGCTTCGGCCTCTGTCGTGAAAAAGTTGCAAAAGTTACAAATGACAAACTAGAGACACCTACTTATAGGATGGCAAGTTCGCTGGGGTTACACAAGTTCGAGCGAACTTGTATAGAACAAGTTCGGCCGAACTTGTTCCAACTTCATAATTTCGGGCGAACTTGTCATATTTTTTACATAAATACGACATTTCTAGCATAATCTAGCCCAATTTTAAACAGACTTGATCCAAGACTAAGACATAGACATTATGTACTAACATTTCTTCTAAATCTCTGATCTTGGGATGGAATGTTCTGACAGTTGAGTCCAATGGGCAAAAAGCGGCAACTCTTTCAGTGGTGGTAGCAAAACCCTTCAAGGTGCTGAGATTGGTCACTACACAAAAAATGAAGGATCAGATATCCTTAGATTAAAATACAGAATTTTCTATAGAACGATCTTATGAATCCTATATCCTACCCTCTACGTTCCACTTTTTGGGAAGATGATCCCCGTTGGGAATGGAATCCCTCCTGACAAAGAAGAATTGACTTCTCGAATGGGAATCATTCTTTGTGATTTGAGTATTGGGTGGGGTTGTTGTGGCTTGGCTTTGAAGAGGAATCGGTGAGATCCGTGGCTAAACAGATTGTACAGGTGATTGAGTTCAGTAAGACGAAGCTCTATGCCCTCTCTAGTGATGATCTTCTCAAGGGTATAAAGAACCCTCCAGAGCATGGGCATGCCTTGAATGTAGCACAGGCCGGTAAAGGTGAAAAAAGCTCTGGGTAAAGGATGGAAAAGGATAATAAAAACCTATTTAAAAAGGGGTAACAGGGAAACACACCCATGTGGATGATATGCAATCGCTTCTCATTGAAGAATCAAAGGGCCTAAATATAGTACCCTCTGGAAAACAGGGGTGCATCTGCTCGATCTCAGGATCAGTGAATCGGCAAAGTTCTTGCGAAGGTTCTTTCAAAAGGTTTTGGCTTTTGGGAGGACTGTTTTTCTCTTGATCCTTATGTGGTGAGGATCGGATCATGGTTTTGGTCATGGTGAATGAAAAGGAAAAGAGGATTAAAACAGAAATTCGAAAGAGAAAGAAAGAAATATTACCTGATAGATCTTCGAATGAGGATTTAAAGAAAGGAGATCTTGGATTAAAATGAATATTTTCATCCCTATCTCTAACCTATTTATAATCATTGTTTGTTGCAGGCAGTCGCTTCAGCTGACGTCAGCCTTCTAACGGCTATATCTATTAGCAACGGCTAGTCCGAATTAATTGAAACATAACTTATTCCGTTCATATCCAACCAGTCATGTTTGGGGGCAATTGTTAGGGATATAATTTTATTGCTTCTGGATCATGAATCCTTTATTATGCCTGGATCACGGATCCTTAAGTTCTGGGGCAGGAAAGATAAGGATCAAGGATCCTCATTAATATTCTATAAACTAATAATTGTTTCCAACATCTTTTGGACTTGTGTTGCATGTACGTTTCAAGGGAGACTTGTTCCAACCGGGAATCATGGAGAATATGCTTGTATTTCCGGCACGTGCATAAGTTAGTAACCGTTGGTGATGAACGTGCATGCATGGCAAGATTTTCGGGAAGTTAGTTAGGATATTTTCAGCTATGTTATTAGGGATATTGAGCTGAGTAGAACACACTTTTACACTCTTTTTTTTTCTCTGATCAGAAGATATTCGCAATCACTATGTCAAACACACACTAGTTTTCATTGTAAACGAGCTCAATATTTCCAAAGTTGTAATCTTTATAGTTTAATATAGTTGGTAATCGGTAGTTTCCATCATGTTATGGGTGAAATTCTGAGCCCATATCCTGAATTATATCTTGACTTAATTATGGCTGTTAACGATCAGGATACCAGACCAGGATATTGGTAACATCCTGAGGCAGTATCCTGGTGATTACTAATTATTCACGTACAGGACATAGCTGCAGGATCACAATGTTCACGAAGACTCGTTCACCTGAAGACTCAGTCTAAATGTTTGGAAGAAAGACGTTGAAGTCGCAATACCTGGTCAATAATCTTCACTAGCGAATATTCCAAGGTATTCCACCATTTTAGGAGAGTTCCTTTTTCTTTGTAACTATAAATACCGGATAACCAGATCGTTAGGTCACGGCACTCACACTCGCTACATTCGAATTCTAACATTTTCTCTCGCAATTACACACAAACACCCTTCAGTATCAATTTTTATAACACTTAGCAATGATCTGGGAATTATCATGCACTGTATCCTGAGTTTTGAAGTAATAAGAAGAACAAGGCAGCTGCGATTGTCAGCTCCCGAGGTTTTATGCCGGAGATCTAGATTGATCAAGGGCTTTCCTCATACATCTCCTATCAACCTTTACATTTTCGCTCATTGTTTGATTGTTGTTATAGCTCAATATCCTGAGCTGTATCCTGAAAACTGTTTTTACAAACAAGCAAAGCAACACATTTTTCATAAACACTACTAGCACACTACCTCACAAAACTAATTTGATCACTTAATTGCTTCGGTAATTTTTGACCAAAACAATTTGGCGCCCACCATGGGGCAAGTGGTGCTATTTCTACTAAAAGCTTTGTTAAAATCGTTACATGGCTTTTTGTTTTCAAAACTATTTTCACAACTCTTTTCGATGGCTTCGAAATCAAACATGAGCTCTTCCTCCACATCTGCTACGAGCTCTGCTACAACCGTTTAAGTGCTTCTACCACCTCCATCCTGAGACACTCTGCCTGCTCAGAATGTCTACAGATCTGGTGTCCCAGTGAGAACTCCTATTATGGCTTCTAATGATGAAATTTTAGCTTTGTTTGGTAATATACAGGATCAGATGAAGCAACAACAGGAAACTAACCAAACGATAATGAGATAAATACAACTCTTGAAGTCCAACTCCAAGAGGCCTGCTGAGGATGTTGTCACTCCCTTGCGGCCCAGGAATCTGAACTTTAGTTCAGCGGTATATACTAAGGATAATAAGGGGAATGTCGTACCAAGCCATTCCCAGAGCAATGTTCCTGAGATACCCTCATCAGCCAGGATATCGACTGTGAGGGGCCCAGGATACGCTCTAGGATATGGCCAGAATCAGCAGACTGGGAATTTATCTAATGATGCTAATACTCTTGCTACTAACAATATTGGATCTTCGCAGGGTACAAGTGTAACTTCCGCACTCTCCAGACAATTTCAAAAGCTAAAGGATTTGATATCAAGTGTACCTAGGGTAGTGTAACCCATACCAGAAGTATCTCAGGATAGTCACAACATATCCCGCTTCGTTCGTCACATTTGTGATGCTGAAATCCCGAAGAGATTCCAAACCCCCAACATGAATCTTTTTGATGGGACGACGGATCCTGAGGAGCATATTTCCCAATATAGGCAGAGGATGGAAGTAAATCCTATTCCACCGGATCTTAAAGAAGCATGCCTCTGCAAGGGCTTCGGCTCTACTCTGACAGGATCAGCCTTGAAGTGGCTCTTAAGTGTTCCACCGCATTCAATTACATCATTTGCTCACTTGGTTAATTTGTTTAACAATCAATTTTCTTGCAGTAGAAGCTTTGAAAAACTAACAAGTGACCACGACAGGGTAACACATGGACCTCAAGAATCCTTAAGGGATTATGTGAACAAATTCAGCAGGGAATCCTTGGATATCCCACACCTTGATGTTGCTAAAGCTGTTCAAGCATTCAAGATGGGATTGCAAAAGGGTTCCCAATTTTATCAGGATCTTGTGATGAATCCTTGCATAAACTTGGATGAAGCTCGAAACAGGGCTTTAAGATGTAACAGGCTTGAAGACGACAAGAAAATGCAAGAGAGGATGAATTCATCCTCAACATATGAATCAACTAACAGGAAGTCAGAATCCTCGTACAAGCCATATCGCTCTAAGCCATATGGCAGGAATGACAGCAAGAAAGTGAATGTTGTTGAGGATGAAGATCCTGAGGAGTATCCTGAGTTGTCAGAATATTGTTTTTCTGTTAATATTCTTGAACTAATGTATGCCATGCAGGGTTTAAGAGATAAAGCAAGATGGCCAAGGAAGAATCAACAAAAGGTTGATTGGAAGGATACGTCCAAATGGTGTGCCTTCTATGAAGATTTTGGGCATGTAACAGAAGATTGTATAGCTTTGAGGAAGGAAATAAGCTACTTGTTGAGCAAAGGTCACCTAAAAGATCTTCTCGACAAGAAGAAGAATAAGGGTTAGGATACTGAAAAGGATCCTGAATGAGCAGCATCACCTCCTCCGGACGCCAAGATAATTAACTTCATATCCGGAGGATCCGATGTATGTGAAACCTCATACTCAGCAGCCAAGAGACATGCCAAGGAGGCTAAGGCAGAAAGAGGAGATAAGCCGACGAGGATGTCAACGCTTACAATTGACAAAGTGATAACATTTTATAGTGATGATCAGGATAGCATTCAGGATCCTCATCATGATGGGATGGTAATCACTTTGTATATTGCTAATCATTTTGTACGCATGATATTAGTGGACAATGGCAGCTCGGTTAACATCATTCAACTAGAGACCCTGAAGAAGATGAGCATCCCAGAAATGGAGATTACCTCGAAGTCCACTATGCTTGTAGGATTCAGTGGAGAAGCAAAGAACACTGTTGGAGAGATAAAGCTGCCTGTATACGTTGAAGGAGTGAATTCAATGCAATGGTTTTGTGTCATGGATTCATTATCCTGCTACAATATGATATTGGGCAGGCCCTGGATTCATGATATGAAAGTTGTACCTTCCACCTATCATCAGTGTGTTAAGATCCCTACTCATTGGGGGGTAGTCAAAGTGGAAAGCGATCAACATGAGGCGAAGGAATGCTACTCCTCTTCAATGAAGGCGTCAACAAAATCCAGAGCAAGATAGCAATTAAAGATACAAGCCCAGGATATCGTGGAAACTTCGGAGCAGGATGTTAAGAAAGTTATCCTGGATCAGGATAATCCAGATATCTCGGTGCTTGTAGGAACCAATATCCCTCAGGATATTGAGAATCAACTTACTAACTTTTTGAAATGCAGGATGTCCATGTTTGCATGGAAACACAAAGACATGACAGGTATATCGAAAGATATTATAACTCACAAACTTGGAATTGACAAATCTTTCAGGCCCATTCAACAAAAGAGAAGGAAACTCGCTCCTAAAAGGAATGCGATTATACAAGAGGAGGTTGAAAGGTTGTTGAAGTCCAAGATGATTAGGGAACCTCGAAAAAATGCTAGGAATTTTATGATATCCTGAAGAAGAACAAAAAATTTGAGTGGGGAGAAAGGCACGAAGTTGGTCTAAAAGAACTGAAGCAATATCTTTCAAGTGCACCCCTGTTGATGAAGCCCGAGGATGGTGAACCCTTGTCCCTATACCTTGCTGTATCAGGAAACACAATAAGTGCTGTCCTGGTAAAGGATAATGAAGGTTAGCAGTATCCTGTTTGTTATGTTAGTAAAAGTTTGTTAGATGCTGAAACTAGATACTCGCACTTAGAAAAATTGATATTAGCTCTAGTCATGGCATCAACCAAGCTTAGACATTATTTTGAAACGCATAGGATACATGTTAAAACCAATTATCCTGTTAAAAATGTACTTAGGAAACCTGAGATGTCTGGTAGGATGGCTAAGTGGTCCTAAAACTAAGTGCATACGATTTAGTATATGAACCTAGAAATGCTATAAAGTCTCAGGCTTTAGCAGACTTTGTGGCTAATTTTAGTAGTTACATCCAAAATGAAGCTGATCTAGAAGTACAAAAACTAGGTGAGAATTCAGGATCTTAGATATTGTATACTGATGGTGCATCTAATGTAAGTGGTGTAGGATTAGGGATACTACTAAAATCGCCAGAGGGGACATATTTTCCCAGGCTATTAGATGTGAATTTTTTGCTACCAATAATGAAGCTGAGTATGAAGCTCTAATAGCAGGATTATAATTGGCTATGAATATGAATGTTAAATGTTTGCAGGTGTACGTTGATTCCATGTTGATTACTAACCATTTTAATGGATCTTATGCAGTCAAAGGTGAAAAGTTAGCTGAATATCTTGAAATTGTTAAGAAATTAGCAGGGTATTTCGAAAATTTTACACTTGAACAGGTACCAAGAGAAGACAATGCTGAAGCAGATACTCTAGCAAATTTAGGATCTACTGTCAGGATACCCGAAAGAACTCAGATACCAATACTACATATCTTGTATCCTGCTATGAAACTTTTCAAGTCTCAGGATAAGGAAGTAGTAACTATCCAGGATCCTGGTGATGGATATCCTGAGGAAAATCCTGAATCCTGGATGACTCCAATTGTGAAGTACCTTGAAGAAGGAGATATCCCAAAGGATGAGAATCCCAAAGCTTTCAGAATGAAGGTATCCCGTTTTATTATTATAAACGATGTCTTGCATAAGAATTCCCTTGCAAGTCCATATCTAAGGTGCTTGGAAGATTCTGAAACCAAAGAGGTACTTCAGGATATACATGAAGGAGATTGTGGCAACCATAATGGGGGCAGATCTTTATTTTCAAAAGTGTTGAGAATAGGATATTACTGGCCAACCATGAGAAAGGATGTTGCGGAGTATGCTCGAAAATGTGATGCATGCCAAAGACACAACAATATACTACATCAGCCTGCTGAACCATTATATCCCATCATATCCCCGTGGCCATTTATGAAGCGGGGAATGGATATAGTGGGGAAACTACCTAAGGCTCCGGGAGGAAAGGTTTTCATGCTGGCAATGACGGATTATTTTTCCAAGTGGGTTGAAGCGAAAGCCTTTGACCAAGTAAGGGATCAAGAAGTAGTATCTTTCATCAAGGGGAATATCCTGACAAAATTCGGGATCCCGGCCGAGATAATTTGTGACAATGGCTCTCAATTCATCAGCAAAAGAACTACTGATTTTGCAAAAGTTGGGGAATCAAGATGATCACGTCGACACCAATACATCCTCAGGCTAATGGAAAAGGCTGGGTGCCAAAAAAGGAAAATGGGCAGAGGAACTACCATTTGTCTTATGGGCTGATAGAACGACCGTGAAGAGTGCCACATGGCAAACAACATTTTCTTGGGTGTTCGGGGCAGAAACAATGATTCCAACAGAAATGGTGATACCTATGGCAAGATCAAGCCTACGAGATCCTGAAGCAAATCCTAAAGCTTTATGTCAAGAATTGGATACTGCTGACGAAACAAGAGATGCAGCAAAGCTAAGGTTGGTAGCATATCAACAGAGGATAGCCAAGTCATGCAAAAAGAATTTAAGGGCTAGGAGATTCCAAGTTGGAGATTGGGTTTTGAGGAAAGCGTTTCAGAATACAACCAATCCTGTTGATGGGAAGTTAGCCCCAAAATGGGAAGGACCTTATGGAATTGAATCAGAATCCGGAAAGTGAGCATAGCGACTTAAGACCCTGGAAGGGGATATGTTGCCAAGATCCTGGAATGCTATACATCTCAAAGCTTATTTCAAGTGAGTTTAGAATTTAATTTCTAACTCAGGATGGTATGAATTATATCTCTTCTAAATATATTTAATTTAATATTCTTTTAAACCCAATACTGACTTAAGCATCGGAGGGGTGTTAGCCTTGCTAACACCCACCTTAGTTTGAAGGTGTTTTGTAGGATATGCTTCAGGATAATACTCCAGTACATCTGCTCAAGATGGATCAAAAGTCTAGAGGATTGGCCCCCTCTCTCACGTTTAAGGGATTCAGATCCCTTCACAGGTTTAAAGGTATTCACCTTTCTCCCGAATTGGGTTTAAACACCCCGCCTGGAGCGCAAGTTATCCGGGTATGGTTCAAGATGGCAGGACCAGTTCATGTAATGGTGGCTGATAATTTTGTTATTATTGGCTATATCCTGGATCCTTACGGTATATGAGGATTGATCACCCTCTTTCGCAAAAGGGTATTTTCATACTCTCTAAGGTTTAAAGGTTTTCACCTTTCTAAGTCTTGGAGTTTATACACTCCCGCCTGTAGCGCACGAAACGTGGGTAATATCCCCAGTAAAACTCAAAGGCTTAAAGGTTTTCACCTTTTCAAGTCTTGAGGTTCTTATACTCCTGCTTATATGCATGGAAAAAGGGTTTAACCCTAGTAAAATGCAAAGTTATTGGATAATCCCATGAATACTCTTAAATATGAACAAGTGCAACTATGTTTGAAAGAAGATTGCTAAGTTCAAAGATCAATTAGAAAATTACTTAAAGGATGATATCCTGATGCAATAAGTTGATCCTGCACAAACAGGGGACATCTATGCTGGGGACATTGTGAATGATTCAAAGGTTGAAGTTGGAAATTATTGCATAAGTGTTTCTGGTATAGCTTTTTGTTTTTCAAAACTTGTGAATGGTAATGTTCAACCAGGCTTTTGTCTAATATTTTTAAAATAACAAAAGTATTGACCATTTTTATCAGTATCCTGACCAGGATATTTCAAAAATATTTCTCAAAACAAAAACATAACAACAACAGATAAGGTCAAAATATTGGTCTATTATTAGCAAACCAAAATGTCACACTCCTGGTTTCATCTTAAACCAAGACCCATCCACCAAGAGTGTGATAAGTGCTAAAGCATATGAACATTGACCAAAGGCTTCAGATCCTTCCACCTCCGGTCATCAAAAGGTACTAATGTTTAAAGTGCATGAAGATAAATGCAGGAAAAGTGAATTTTTTGGGGTTACAAACTATCAAATTTAAAAAGTGGGCTCCAGCCTAAGCAATAATATCCATCATTGCCCACTTGAATGCCCTCACACAGCGGCATCACCACCATTCTTCTTCACCTCTTCGGCATCAGCAACCTGAGAAGCATCGCCACCAGCATCCTTCTTCTCTCCAGCTATGACCAGTACCTCAGCCGCCTTCGAAGGCTCACCAGCTCTAGATTTGGCAACATATGGCACAGGATTGTCGCCTAGATCCTTCAACTTTGCCTCCCAAGCTTTGATGTTCCAAGATGGGCATTCAAAGCCCGCAAACTTCACTACATAAGCCATCTTCAATCTGGCTTGAAGGGGGGAAATGACCATGGATCCTTTGCGGCTATCACGGTAGGAGACCATATTTTGCGCGTGTTGGGCTTGTGCATTATCCAGTTTGACCTGAGCGTCTAGAGTGGCCTTCCTAATAGCTTCTTGAGCTTCCTAGGTGGTCGTTTTGTATTTGTCTTCATAATGCTGGGATTTGGTGGCAGCTATCTTCCCTTGATCCATGATAGTGATATCAGCCTTCTTCAACCTGGCTTCAAGCATCTTGACGGTCCCGCAAACTTCCTCATGCACAGCCAGTAGATGAGTTAAGCCCTACAAAGCTAGAGACAAGTATCGGTCTACCTAATCAGGATATCATTTTAATACATATATTTGCAGGATACATGATCAGGATATTTACTTGGCCAATGAGACTGCTGGCCTCTACAAATCCAAGGTTCTCATAAGGAGACGCTGCGGCAAGTGCAACTGGAGAATCTGTCTCCTTTCTCTTATGAGAGTCGCTGGCACGAGGCTTTGCCGTTGAAGCAGGTTTAGGAACAACAGTTGGCTTGGAGCTTGAAGAGGGCTTTGATGCAGAGGAAGGCTTGGAGCCTGGCTCTTTCTTCACCGGTACAGGTCCGGAATAGCTGTCCAACTCGTCTAGGTCAAAAACCTCAGATGTCTTGGCTGGTTTTGCACGAACAGGGAGGTAATTTTAGACTTAGTTAATCGATATCCTGACTAACAGAATATACGCAGGATATTGAACAGGATCCTTACCAGACATGTTTGAACTTAAGTGTTGGGTTGAGGATGCTGTAGGCGGAATGAAACTTCTTTCGGAATCCGGAAGCGGGTAGACTACTTTGATCCTCTTCTCTGAATCAGCGAGGGGAGGTGCTAGTTTCCTGAAGTCAGCTGCACAAAAGATAAGGAAAATATTAGACTGGATATTGAACAGGATATATCTAAGGATAACCCTAAAACCCTAGTTCCTACCCTTGGTTAACCACTTCACCGGATAATCTACTCCGCCAGGAATTGAATCTCTTTTTACAAAAAAAAACTTGGATTTCCACTCCTCTTCTTTCCTGGTGGCCCGGAGTATCAAAGGATCGTTGGAAGTGGAGTAAAACAGGAACCAATTAGACTCATGGGATCTTAGCTGGTAAGAAATGGGGAGATCATTGACACAGAGCTCCAGAATGTGCTCGTTCTTGACGCGATCAAGAACTACCAAAACCCTCCAAAGCATGGGCATGGTTTGACTGAAATTAAGACCGATGGTATGAAAGAAATCGGTGATGAAATCAGAAAAGGGAAATCGAAGGCCCACGGTAAATGGATAAGCATTAAAATAGAGCCACTCATCGGACGCCATATATGACCGGATTTCCTGATCATATGGCTGGAATACCTTCCCTACAGGGAAGATACCCAAAGTCCTGAGGGCCAACAAATGTGCATTGTCAAACGAACAAACTTCTTTCTCGGGATTTTGAAGAAGGTTTTGTGGCATGAACGAAGGTGCAGAATCACCGGAGCTTGACCTTGTGTGTCTTGTCATATCTTCGCCAGAATTAGAGAAAAGGAAGAAGAAAATGAATGAAGAAAGGGAGAAATAATTTACCTTTTGATTTCTTGAGGAAGACAAATGACGATAGAGATGAGACAATATAGGGGGGATGATGAGTGTTATAGCCTAGGCAGTTACAAGTTGTCACATCAAAGTCCTATCCCTTAATTACCTTGAAACTCGTAAAAATGTAACCGTTAGGGCTTGGTATCCTCAAACGGTAACATTTTTGGGGGCAATTGTTATGGGTGAAATTCTGAGCCCATATCTTGAATTATATCTTAACTTAATTATAGCTTTTAACGATCATGATACCAGACCAGGATATTGGTAAATCCTGAGGCAGTATCCTGGTGATTACTAATTATTCACGTGCAGGACATAGCTCTAGGATCACAATGTTCACGAAGACTCGTTCCCCTGAAGACTCGGTCTAAATGGTTGGAAGAAAGACGTTGAAGCCGCAATACCTGGTCAATAACGTTCACTAGTGAATATTCAAGGCATCCCACCATTTTAGGAGAGTTCGTTTTCTTTGTAACTATAAATACCGGATAACCAGATCGATAGGTCACGGCACTCACACTCGCTACTTTCGAATTCTAACACTTTCTCTCGCAATTACACACAAGCACTCTTCACTAGCAATTTCTGTAACACTTAGCAACGATCTGGGAATTATCCTGCACTGTATCCTGAGGTTTGAAGTAATAAGAAGAACAAGGCAGCTGCGATTGTCAGCTCCCGAGGTTTTATGCCGGAGATCTAGATTGATCAAGGGCTTTCCTCG
Organism: Scalesia atractyloides; assembly: GCA_947069175.1. Taxonomy (NCBI): domain Eukaryota; kingdom Viridiplantae; phylum Streptophyta; class Magnoliopsida; order Asterales; family Asteraceae; genus Scalesia; species Scalesia atractyloides. The sequence goes on from CAMTDV010000015.1 coordinate 38,632,021, forward strand.
TACAACTCCTGTCAACCTTTACATTTTCGCTCATTGTTTAATTGTTGTTATAGCGCAATATCCTAAGCTGTATCCTGAAACCTGTTTTTACAAACAAGCAAACCAACATATTTTTAATAAACACTGCTAGCACACTACTTCACAAAACTTATTTAATCACTTAATTGCTTCGGTAATTTTTTACCAAAACACATCACCCGAGGTTTTTTATGCCGGAGATCATTCATTGATCAAGGGCTTTTTCCTCGTATAAATCTCTTTGTTTATCCTTGATTACATTCTTAACTTGTTCATTCAATTGTTCCTAATTCAAGCACTCAACCTCACAAATCAGATTTGGTTACATCATCCTTAATCAAATTTTTGACCAAAACATTACTGTTGCATAAATAAAGCATAGGAATTAATTTAAGTTCGAGGATCCAGGATCCAACTTGCTAACTTCAAGAACATGTATAAATCAACTTGGGACTAAGCCATACATTAACAAATAAAAGGATAACTGGGGACAAGCCCAAATAAATTGGGGAAAAGCCCAACAAACTAGGGACAAGCTCAGTCATATGTAATATGAAAACATTAAACTTGAGCTAACGTGAAGACGTTAGAAACCTTAGGATACTGGTGTATGGCCCATACTAGCGACTAACCAATCATGAGTGACATGAAAATGCCAAAACCTTAGCTAACTTGAAAACGTTAGAAACCTTCAGAACAGATGTATGGTACGTCTACCATTATACTTAGGATCCTACATATAGCCAACAGCATTGAAATTGTCAGCCCCTTAAGCGGGTACTGGTCCCATTGCCTCGAACTATACTTGGATAACGTGCGCTACTGGTGGGGTGTCGAAACCCAATTCGTGTGAAAGGTGAAAACCTTTAAACCTTAGAAGTTAATAGATACCTTCAACTGGGGACATGCCCAAAAGTCTTGGAGAGGTGGCCAACCTCTTGATCCTTTGTAAAAAAATGTTATAAATTCTGCAAAAACTTAAAACTTAATAAAATTGGATGTTAAGAATCTAACCCTTTTCTCATAATGAATAATAAGTATGATATGAAAGTAAGCATTAAAAAATATTACCAAAGCAAGGATCACATATCCTTTGAGGATCCTTCAAGCTGAACTGAATATTAGAATCTCTAAGAATCCTCGATCCTTACTACATAAAACACTTCTTTAAGTGAACAACATTCCAAGCTCTTGGTAGGAGATCACCATCCATAGTCAGCAAACGATATGCCCCCTTTCCAGTTTCAGCTTCAATCAATTAAGGGCCTTCCCACTTTGGTTCTAACTTGCCATCAGCAGGATTCATGGTATTCTGGAATGCTTTCCTCAATACCAAGTCACCAACTTGAAATCTTCTAACCCTAACATTTTTGTTGTATGCACCAGCCATTCTTTGTTGATAACTAGCCAATCTTATCCTTGCCAAATCTCTGAGTTCTTCGACAGTATCCAAGTCTTGTGTCAGGTTCTCAACATTTGTCTCAGGATCACGGATGCTCGTTCTGGCTGTAGGGACTACCATTTCTGTAGGGATCACTGCCTCAGCTCCAAAGACTAGGGAGAATTGAGTTTGACCCGTAGCATTCTTAAGGTTGTTCTATATATCCATAAGACGTATGGCAACTCTTCATCCCATTTTCCTTTCTTGGATCCAAGCTTTTTCTTCAAGTTGTTGATAATGATCTTGTTAGATGATTCAGCCTGACCATTAGCTTGTGGGTGGACCGGTGTTGATGTTATCATCCTAATCCCACAGCTGTCACAAAAGTTAGTAGTTCGACTCCCAATAAACTGGGATCCGTTATCACAAACAATTTCAGAAGGAATTCCCAATCTAGTTATGATATATCTTTTAATAAAGGATATGACTTCCTTTTCTCTGACTTGGGTAAAGGCTTCTGCTTCTATCCATTTGGAAAAATAATTTGTCATAGCTAACATAAACACCTTTCCTCCTGGTGCCTTGGGGAGCTTGGCTACTATATCCATTCCCCATCTCATGAATGGCCAAGAGGAGGATATAGGATGCAGAGGTTTTGCTGATTGATAAAGAATATTACTGTGTCTCTGGCAAGCATCACATTTCCTCCCGTACTCCACAACTTCCTTCTTTATTGTAGGCCATTAATATCCTGTTCTGAGGATTCTTGAAAATAGTGCTCTGCCCCATTGTGATTCCCACAGTCTCCTACATGAAAATCCTTCAAGACTTCTTGGACCTCATGATAAAGACCTACAAGAGATCTCTTATATAGCATGTTATTCAATATAGTAAACTGGGATACCTTAATCTTGAAGGTCCTGGGATTTTTCCTAGTGGGAATTTCTCCATTCTGAATATATCTCAGAATCGGAAGGATTCAGGATCCTGGATTCGACTGCACACCATCACTAGGTACAATTGCAGCATCTTCCACTATCTCCATTGCTTTGTTATCCTCAATTGCAGGAGACAACACATGAATGATATGTATCTTCACGTCCTCAGGCATCTTTAACGATGATCCAAGATTGGCTAAGGCATCAGCTTTTGCATTTTCTTCCCTAAGTACCCGTGTTAAACTACAAAAAGCAAAAGATTCTGCAAGTTACCTGACTATCTCCAGGTATTTGATTAGTTTTTCACCTTTGACAGTGTAGGAACGATTATAATAGTTAGTAATTAGAAGGGAATCTACAAATACTTGAAGATACCTGATCCTCATATGCTTAGCTAATTGCAACCCTGCTATCAAGGCCTTACACTCTGCCTCATTATTAGTGGTTTGAAATTCGCATGCAATAGATTGGGGTATAATGTCCCCCTGTGGACATTTTAGTAGTAAGCCAAGTCCAGTTCCCTTGACATTTGAAGCTCCATCCGTGAAGAGTGTCCAAGGATCCTTGGTCTCCTCAAGTTGTTGCACTTCCAATTCAGTTTCCCTTTTTAGATCACTACTGAAATTAGCCACAAAGTCAGCTAGAGCTTGGGACTTGATGGCAGTCTAGGGTTCATAGTTAATGTCATATGCACTAAGTTTGACTGCCCATTTCTCCATCCTTCCCAACATGTCGGGCTTCCTGAGAACATTCTTAATAGGAAAATTAGTCTTACCAATAATAGTGTGAGTTTCAAAATAATGTCTGAGTTTAGTAGAAGCCATGATTAAAGTAAGAATTAGTTTCTCTAAATGATAATACCTGGCCTCAACATCAAGTAGACTTTTACTTATATAGTATACCGGATGTTGCTGCCCTTCATGATCCTTAACTAGGACCGCACTTACCGCTTTACCCGAGACAGCTAGGTATAAGGATAATGGTTCCCCATTCTCCGGTTTCATCAAAGCTGGTGCAGAGGATAAGTAATCCTTAAGGGTTTTAAGAGCATCTTCATGCTTCTCAGTCCATTCGAACTTCTTATTCTTCCTCAAAATGTCATAGAAATCCTTGCATTTTTCTAAGGATTTGAGGTGAATCTGTTCAAGGCTGCAATTCTTCCTATCAATCTTTGCACATCCTTGGCATTATCAGGAGATTTGATGTTCACAATGGCCTTGATCTGCTCTGGACATGCCACTATTCCTCTCTTGGTCACTGTTTTGGTCAAAACTCACAATAAGGATAATGTAACCAAATCTGATTTTGTGAGGTTGAGTGTTTGAATTATGAACAATATTGTATAAGAGTATTTGATGAATGAAATGAATAACACCGAGATTTATACGAAGAAAAAACCCTTGATCAGTGATTGGTCTTCAGCATAAAAAACCTCGGATAGTGAAAACTATCACTATCAACTATATTTAGCAACAAAGATTAGAACTTCGGAAGTATTGAGCTTGTTACAATGGTTTCTAATGTGTAGTCGAATAATAGAAGTGGTTTTTGAGAGCAAGTGTGTAGTCTCGTCTAAACTCAGCTCAATACCCCTAATAACCAGCTAAAAAATTATCATCAACTAACTATCCAAAAATTATGGCAATAACCCACGTTCTCTATCAACGGTCACGAACTCCCTACACGTGCTAGAATAAGAGCATATTCCTGTTGATTCCCGGTTAGAATAGGCCCTCTTCAAAATGCACCTGCAAAACAAGACCATAATATACTGGAAACAATTGTTAGTTAATTAGAATAATAGTGAGAATCTGTGATCCTTAGCCTTCCTGCACCATAACTTGAGGATCCATGATCAAGGCTCAATAAAGGATACATGATCCATAAGCACTAAAATTCTATCCCCAACAATTGCCCCCAAACATGACTGGTTGGATATGAACCAAATAAGTCATGTTTCATTAAATTCGGACTAGCCATTACTTGTAGATATAGTCGTTGGGATGCTGACGTCATTTGACTCGACCGCATGCAACAAACCATCATTATATATAGGATAGGTATAGAGATCAAATTTCTTATTCAAAATCTGATCTCTACCATTTAAAGCATAATCGGAGCATCCACATATATCCTCTTCTCTCTCTTCTTCAATCCTTTGTATTCTTTCATCCCCCTTTCTTGATTATACATGGAGAAAATGGCTACTCGGTCCACCCCCTCAAGGAATAGAAGCAAGATAGCAAACCTCAAAGCCAGGATCTTCTCAAGAATCCTTCGTAAGAACTTTGCCGCTTTACCGACCCTGAAATCGACCAAATCCGACTCTGTTTGCCAGAGGAAACAATTTTTCAGGCCCTTCGACTCATCACTGAAAAGTAATTGCGAATCCGACGCCTGGATTTGTTTTCCTGTCACTCCTTTCCAGATTGGCTATTCCTACCCCTTCCCGGTGTTCACCCAATCTTTCTTCAGCCATACAGAATGTGTTACAATCAAGCAATGCTCATGCTGTGGAGGGTATTGTATACTCTAGAACAGCTGATCAAGAATGAAGGATTAAGCTTTGGTATCACCGAACTCCCCAACCTGTACAGTCTTGTGACTCACGGGTCCCATAGGAATCTTTTCAAATCCAAGTCCAAAAATAATCATCCGTTGCTCAAGGTTACCAAGAATGATACGCACTAGAAAAATCAGTTTTTTTTATGAGAAGGGACTCCATTCCTCAGGGGGAGTATCTTCCCAAAAAGTGGAACTTGAAGGGTAGGACATAGGGTATCTTTATTTCTTTTGTACTAAGGATAACTGATCCTGTTTTCTTGTGCATGCAGTGACTAGCTACGCCGCTTTAAGAGATCGACCTGCCACCCCTGCAAGATTTGCTGCCTTTTAGGCACTAGGTTCGTTAGTGAGGACCTTCAACCCCAAGATCAAGGATCTAGAAGAGAATACCTCCAGTTCTTTAACAATGTCAAGTAAGTATTTGTACATAAATGTATATAAATGTTCAATAAAATAGATAAATTACGAATACTTATCTGAGTTTGATTTGCACAGGTGCTGCCAAGTCTTCATCCAAATCTGCCACCAAGTTTGATCTTGGAGAACTCCAAAGTATCATCTCCCCCCGCTCTATCAAGGCAGAGCTTGCCAGTGCTTAGGAGGATCCACCGGCCAAAAGCATGACCACCAGAGCCAAATCCAGAAACAAGAGGAAGAAACCAAGTGAACCAACTGAAGATGCCTCCTAGATAAAACAGCAGATATCTGACTTCATAGCTGAGGTATGGATCATCCATCCTTGAACCCAATTTCTATGCTGAGGATCACTGATTCTAAGAATTTTGTTTTACACAGAAAATTGGCCAACTCGAGACCCTCCAAGGAAAACACCTAGCCAAAGCTGATGACACCATTGTGGGACGCCGGACCATTGCTGCTGCTAAAGATAAGAGGATCTCTAATCTAGAGAAGGAGGTCAGGCGTCTAGAGAAGGAAATCCTGGTGGATCAGATCCGGGCAAACAAAGAGAGATTGGAGGTTGCTGATGAGGCAAAGGTTTCTGCTGTCAGGTCCATCCTCAAAGATAGGATCAAAATGGCTCAAGAGGCTATGGATCCTTCTTTTGACAGGGCTGAGTGGGACGTGGCTGCTTGGAAGCAGAGTTTGGTGGAGCTTGGTGATGATGAAAACTCTGAGCATTTGCCCATCCCGGAGGCGGAGCCCTGTGGCATGAAGGATCTGGCGGACGCAGCGATCGGCGGTGAAGGAGTTGAAGTTGGTGAAGGTGGCGAAGCAACCGTGGTGTAGGTTGCACAAAAGGGCGATGATGGAAATTTTTAGACGTGGCCGGGGCCCATTTTTTATGGTTTATGTTTTTTGTTTGATGGTGTTTTGATTTCGAACAATGCTGGTCTGTAACTAAACAATAGTTTCTTAGGGTTAAGGATCACTGATCCTACGAACAATAGGGGGTAGCACAGGTGGATGGGTCATTCTATTTGTGGAGGATGAAGCCCCTGATGCCCCCCGCCTTTATTTTCCTACATTTTATGAACCGTTAGCATGGACACCCTTTACCTACCCAAGTGGCTGAACCACAGATTGCTGGTGGAAGCTTGGGTAGGTAATTTTGATTACCTTGAAAGGTTTTAATAAATAAAACTTTAATCTTTTGGCTATTTTTGTTGTTGTGTACGTTTTAATTTAGAACCTCATTTCAATATGTTTATCGTATAAAAGTTCTATCTCTTAGAATCACTAAGAAGTTGATAAAATTTCTAAAACGAACATACTAAGGTATTACATGATAGAAGATCAATTATTCTCAAACTGAGTGTCGCAGATAAGAGTGTAATAATAGAAATAAAAGCAAATAGACAAAGATTAAGTTATACCAGAGAATCCAAGTTAGGATTCTATATCCTTAAAACTTACGGTTGCATTAATAAGGCATAGAAATTAATTAAAGCTTGAGGATCCGAGATCCATATATATAAAACTTCAGAAACCTGAAATAATGTACAACTTGGGACTAAGCCAAACATCAATTGAATAGATTATTAGTGACTGGGGACAAGCCCAACAAACTGGGGTCAAGCCCAAATGAACTGGGGATAAGCCCAAATAAGTAACATGACTTGAGCTAACATGAAAACGTTAGAAACCTTAGAATTCTGGTGTATGGCCCATGCTGGCGTCTAACCAATCTTAAGTGACATGAAAAAGACAAAACCTTAGCTAACGTGAAAACGTTAGAAACCTTAGGAACGTATGTATGGTACGTCTACCATTATACTTGAGATCCTACATATAGCCAACAACAATGAAATTGTCAGCCCCAATCATGAGTACTGGTCCCATTGCCTCGAACTATACTTGGATAACGTGCGCTACTGGCGGGGTGTCAAAACCAAGTTCGTGTGAAAGGTGAAAACCTTTAAACCTTAGAAGATATTGGATACCTTTAACCGGGGACAATCCCAACATCTTGGAGAGGTGGCCAACCTCTTGATCCTTTGTAATAACTTCTGCAAAACTTAAAGCTTGATAAGGTTGAATGTTGAAAATTCAACATCCTTACTATATAATAAATAATAAGAAGTATAATAAGAATGAAAGCATTAGTAAAATGTCACTGAATCAAGGATCATATATCCTTTGAGGATCCTTCAATCTGAACTGAACATTAGGATACTTAGGGATCCCTGATCCTTTACATAAAATACTTCTTTAGGTGGATAGCATTCAAAGCTCTTGGTAGAAGGTCACCATCCATAGTTAGCAAACGATATGCCCCCTTTCCAGCTTCAGCTTTATAAGATAAGGGCCTTTCCATTTGGTGCCAACTTGCTATCAGAAGGATTCGTGGTATTTTGGAACGCTTTCATCAATACCATGTCACCAACTTGAAATCTTCTTACTCTAACATTCTTGTTATAAGAACCTGCCATCCTTTGTTGTAGCTAGCCAGCCTTATCCTTGCTAAATCTCTAAGCTCTTCCATGGTATCCAAGTCTTGTGTCAGAGTCTCAACATTAGCTTCAGGATCACGGATGCTTGTTCTGGCTGTAGGGACTACCATTTCTGTAGGAATCACCGCCTCACTCCCAAAGACTAAGGAAAAAGGAGTTTGACCCATAGCATTCTTAGGGGTTTTTCTTTCTGCCCATAAGACGTATGGTAATTCTTCAGCCCATTTCCTTTTCCTAGATCCAAGCTTCATCTCCAAGTTGTTGATGATGATCTTGTTGGATGATTCTGCCTGGCCATTAGCTTGTGGGTGGAGTAGTGTTGATATAATCTCCTAATCCCCTAACTGTCACAAAAGTTAGTAGTACGACTCCCAATAAACTGGGACCCATTATCACAAACAATTTCTGTAGGAATACCAAATCTAGTAATGATATTTCTTTTAATAAAGGATATAACTTCCTTTTCTCTGACTTAGGCAAAGGCTTCAGCTTCTATCCACTTAGAAAAGTAGTATGTCATAGCTAGCATGAACACTTTTCTTCCCGGTGCCTTGGGGAGCTTACCCATTATATCCATTCCCCATCTCATGAATGGCCAAGAAGAGGATATAGGATGCAGAGGTTCTGCTGGCTGATGAAGAATATTGCTATGCCTCTGGCAAGCATCACATTTCTTCGCGTATTCCACAACATCTTTCTTCATTGTGGGCCCGTAATATCCTATTCTAAGGATCCTTGAAAATAGTGCTCTGCCCCAGTGTGATTCCCACAGTCTCCTCATGAAAACCCTTCAAAACTTCTTGCACCTATGGATCCTCGATACACCTCAGGTATGGTCCTGCATGAGATCTTTTATATAACATATCATTAATTATGATGAATTGGGATACCTTAATTTTGAATGCTCTTGGGTTTTCCCCAGTAGGAATTTCCCCATTCTGAATGTATTTCAGAATTGGAAGGATCCAAGATCCTGAACTAGACTACCTATCATCACTGGGTACAACTGTAGCATCATCCACTATCTACATTGCTTCATTCTCCTCGATTGCAGGAGTTGGAACATGGATAATAGGTATTTTCACATCCTATGGCATCTTCAATGATGATCCAAGGTTGGCTAGAGAGGCAGCTTCTGCATTTCTTCCCTTGGTACATGTGTTATACTGATAAGAGCAAAAGAATCTGCCAATTTCTTGACTATCTCCAAGTATTTGATTAGTTTCTCACCTTTGACAGTGTAGGATCCATTATAATGATTAATAATCAATAAAGAATCTACAAATACTTGAAGATACCTGATCCTCATAGTTTTAGCTAGTTGCAAACTTGCTATCAAGGCTTCATATTCAGCCTCATTATTAGTGGTCTGAAACTTACAGGCTATAGATTGGGGTATAATGTCCCCCTGTGGCGATATTAGTAGTAAGCCTAATCCAGTTCCCTTGACATTCGAAGCTCCATCTGTGAAGAGTGTCCAAGGATCCTTGGTCACCTCTAGTTGTTGCACTTCTAACTCAGTTTCTCTTTGTAGATCACTACTGAAATCATCCACAAAGTCAGCCAAAGCTTGAGACTTGATGGGAGTTCTATGTCCATACTTAATGTCATAGGCACTAAGTTTAACGGCACATTTTGCCATTCTTCCTGACATCTCTGGTTTCCTAAGAACATTCTTAATTGGAAAGTTGAGTTTAACGATAATGGTATGAGTTTCAAAATAATGACGAAGTTTCGTGGAAGCCATAATTAAAGCAAGAATAAGTTTCTTTAAGCGAGAATACCTGGCCTCAACATCAAGTAAACTTTTACTTACATAGTATACCGGATGTTGTTGGCCTTCATGATCCTTAACTAGGACCAGACTTATTGTAACACCCCAACCGCGTAAAAACAACAAACCGTGTCGAAAACGTTGGGGAGTCACGTTAACATATTGTTTCAACAACACGTGGTAATTAAAGTTAAGTTTTATTGAATATTGAAATTTGATAGTTACATTGTCTTGGAAACTAAACAACTAAATAAACTATTATCTTTCATATTTGAAGGCGCTAAGTCCGCGTCCGATCCTAAGTGAGCATGCATCAACATCAAGCATTGTTCCCTGAAACATATGTGAAAACGAGTCAGCAAAAATATGCCGGCGAGTACATACGTTTTGTGAGGGTGTCAAATTCATGGCCTTGAATATGTATTTGCAATACCTCGTCAGACTACTAGGGTCGTTAATTGAAAACTGTGTTATCAAAAGGTATTTGGTATTGCAAGGATAACTAACCAACTAAAACAAGTTAGTTATAGTTTATAAAAGACTGGTAGCCATGAATCTTGACCAAAACATTTGTTTTTTAAATTCGAGCAGTAAATCGTCTTGGAGAAACTTTGTATGGTTTATATCTTTAATTGAAAATCATTGCGTGTCATTGTTTGGAAACCTTTGTTTCAAGTGATGTAAATAACGCCACGAATGTAATATGATAAAAACACTTATATAAAGGAAGTACCAGCGGCGTATCCACCATGATTTTATCACATTACACACGTACCGTTATCTAAATTACTTACCATAAACCAATCGTCTGTTGTTTGTGTCATAAACCATTCATCCATTGTTCGTGTCATAAACCAAAAATTTTGGTCATTTTGGTTAATACATTCAAACCTGTGTTGACTCGTCTATACCACCAAAGGGTATCTTTAAATTGCAATAAAAAACCACCAAAGGGTTTGTTAAAGTAAACAGTTTCGGTCATTCCCCAAACTTCCCCACAAACACTAGGAACCTTGGTAACGGGATTGTCAGTCCTATGGTACCATAACTTACTACTGGTTGGCTTGGCCAAAGCTAATGAATGTTATTCGTGTCATGTATATAACGCACCAACAAGTTCGTTCACATTATTGAAATCGTCGTGTTTATATAAACCATAGCATTTGTAATTTTGAAAACTTGAAAACAATTTAGCACATATGAGTCACCCCAAAATATTTGCAAAACATAAAAGAGGGGAGCTATGTACTCACTTGGGATTGCAAAGTAACATTGAATAAAAGATCAAACAAGCTCAAAAGTCCGAGAAATCAAACGTGTCCTAAAATCGGATAACTATGTAAATATCGGGACTTTAATCGGCCGATCGGATAGAATGAGGTCTTGTAAACCAAATGAGTGTTGGAAATCATATAAAATGGTTTAACAAAGTCTACATCCTGATTTGAAAAGGTTCCTAAGTGCTTTTGACCCGTTCTGACTCGTTAAGGTAGTTTACGCTACTTTAATGGATCATTTACGTAAAAATGTGTTCGAATGGTTAGATATGTGTTATGATAAGTCTAATATGCCAAAATAAGTTTAATTATGTTATAACATCAGTGTATAAGTCAAAATGTTGGTTGCATATGCTTAAAGTTGATTAATACGCAAAAAGGGCATTTTGGTCATTTGTAAGGCATAACTAGCGACTTAACATAATACTAACCAAACAACATGACCACAAGGTATAACCTCTGAGGGTTATTCCCTATAAAACTATGGTCACAAATATGTGTTTGGTCGGATCCTAAAATTGACCAAACGGGTTGGATTCGAAAGTCAAAGCGGTGGTCAAGACCGCTCGACTTACGACCCTAAATAAGCACTAAACTAAAAGTTACGAGTTAAACATGTTAGGTTAGAAAACTGATTTGATATCAAAACAAAGTGTTTTGATACCTAAAAATGTTTCCGTCGTAAAATGCAGATAATGCGCACTTTTGACCGAAACTTGACTCGTCACTTGACTAGTATACGTGGTAATCAGTTGGCATGATCCATAAGGAATCATAACCATCGTGATTACTATCACATTGCAAAGTCCAAGTGGACTTTGACTTGACAAAATATGGTCAGAACCGAAAGTCAGACAGAAAGTCAATTGTTTGACTTTTAGCTCATAAGAAGCTAAAATAAATAACAAGGCTAGGATAGAACACTTACTTGTGCTCAAGGAATCCAAGATTACTAGAAAAACTCAGATGGGAAGCCTCCTAAATAGGTAGCAACTCCACTTAGAGTTTAGAGAAAAGAAAGATGGAAATGAGCAAGGAATTTGATTGAAGATCAAGGGTATTTATAGTTGTTGGCGAGCTCTAGGATCATGCCAAGTGTTGGGACATGTTCTAGGATGTTTCCAAGTGTTAAGAGAGGTGTCAAGACTAGAGAAAGTGTGGCATTTCGCGAGCTAGGGGTCAAGGAATGCAGCTGGAAGTTGCTAGGAAGTTTGCTGCTGTCTGATGGCTTCTTGCTGGCCGCGACTCGTTTGGGCTAAGTGAGTCGGCCCCGCCAGAGGCCAGAATATTAGAACTGGTAGTTTTAGTCCCTGCAGCCTAAAAACTTGTTTTTCGACGCGTTTTTGCACTTTTAACACCCGTTAAGCACATTTTTAAGATCTATAAGGACGTTAAAACATAGGGAACTTAAAATAGGTCCAAAAATGTCCCGGGTGTTGGTTCGTTCGGTCGTACGGTTGCGCTTTTCGGCTAATTACGACAGAAATCGTAATGAACACGCAAATGACCGTAAATGCGCAACGAATGATATTTTTGCATTCCAATCACAAAAATACAAGATTTTAATGATTACAAAAAAATTTGGTTGTGCGTATAGTTTCGCAGAATTTGCAAAAGAGCCCCTGAGCTTGAATAAGCATGTTTTTGCCATACCGAAGCCCTCAAAATTTATTTCTATGTTATGTAAAGGGTATTTAGGGTATGTTTAGCTTATTTCATTGTTCCGGAGTGTACGTCACGTTAAACTGATTACGTTTGCATAATAGTTTACGATTTCACTTCTAGAAGTTGTTTAACAGTTCAGAACCATGCAAGAATTGAACACGTGCAATTGTCACGATAGAAATACAAATCTCGAAAATAAAACACAAAAATTTCATTGATTGATAATTCGTTAGGAATCGTTACACGATCGAATCACCACAAATGTCACAGTCTCCCCTACTTTAGGAAATTTCATCACGAAATTTAATTCGAGGAAACTTGTGGAAACAGATGCGGGTATTTCGCTTTCATTTGATCCTCTCGTTCCCAAGTAAACTCTAGGCCACGTTTGGATTCCCAGCGAACTTTAACAATTGGAATTCGTTTACGCTTGAGTTTCTTGACTTCACGGTCCAATGTCTCAACAGGTTTCTCGACAAAGTGCATAGTGTCATCTTCGCGAATTTCATTGAGGGGAATGTGAAGATTTGTGTCAGCTAAACACTTATTTAGATTGGACACATGGAATGTTGGGTGAACGTTCCCAAGTTTAGGAGGTAGCTCAAGTCGGTAGGCCACCTTTCCGATTCTTTCAATGATCTTGAATGGTCCAACGTATCGTGGTGCATGTTTTCCATTCTTTCCAAATCTGACCACTCCTTTCCAAGGGATACCTTGAGTAGGACATGATCACCAACTTGAATTCCAGGGCTTGCGTCGTTTGTCCGCATAACTCTTTTGATGGCTTCTAGCTGTCAGAAGATTATCGCGTATTTTCTTGACTTTGACTGTTGTATCATGAATAAGTTCAGGTCCAGTAAACTGAGACTCTACAACTTCATTCCAACAGACAGGTGAACGACATTTTCGACCGTATAAAGCTTCGAAAGGCGCCATATTGATGCTGGTGTGATAACTATTGTTGTAGGAGAATTTGATCAACGGCAGATGCGAATCCCAACTACCACCAAAGTCGATCACACACGCTCTAACCATATCCTCCAATGTTTGAATTGTTCTCTCGGTTTGTCCATCCGATTGAGGATGATAAGTTGTGCACAGATTTAGTTTGGCTTTCCAAAAGTGAGATGAGAATCGAGCATCTTAGTCAGATAAGATGTCCAAAGGAACACCATGACGAGATACAATCTCATCGACATAGATTTTGGCGAGTTTGTCAGCAGAGTAATTGTGACAACTGTGAAAAATCCCGGTAAACTTTGATTAGTACGAGTCCGTGGTAACCGGACGTGATATGTATATCATGATATTATTGTGATTATATGTGATACCCGTGTCAAAACCAAGCACACCTTAATTGGTCCTAAACTTTAAGCATGATTAAAACAATAATTGCGTGTAAACCTGAAAATTTTCATGAATTGTGTGCTATGCTGAGCAGTCATTATTATGTCTCGGAGAAATCCAAGAGCACGTCATGGTTAACATGACACTATTAAGGACCAACGATGCGAGATTGGTGTCCTTAGCCTTGAACAACGTGTTAAACGGAGACTTGACGTTTAACAGCGCATTAAACCTTTGACGTTGATTATTAGGGTATCGGTAGCATCATTTAAGATTCTGAGTTCACGAAACATCTTAGTTATGTGCCATAGACTCTGACATAAGATTTGAAACAAATCGGTGCTCGGGCACGCAAAACGAGAGAGTCCCGGTTAGGGAAACGCTTTTGCGTTAGGAGCAACGAAAGAAAAACCAAATATGCAAGGAATGGTTAATCAAGCCTAAAAAACACTTAAACTAACCTAAAACGAGACTTTTATTATTAAAATGTAACCGTGCTCGGGTTTCGAGACGATTATGCTCGATTTTTAAAACCGAGTCTTTTAACACTAAGAATGCGAAAAACAGAGTCCGCTTCGCAAATCGGGTACACGTCTGAGACCCGAAAACGAACCTAAACGCGCCACCAAAGATAAACATCATCTTTTAACATGAAAACACGAAGCACGACAAAGCGAGGGTGGGGTAGGGGCACCCCCTTATTATATAAACAATTTTCTTTTATTTTTTTCATTATTTCTTCATTTCACCTCCATTTCCATCAACTTTCTGCCCCAAAAATTGAAGAACACAGCTGATTACTCCTTCAATTCAGCAAAATTAAAGGTAAAATTCAAGTTTTAAGTGGTTTTGAAGATGTTTTCTTGATTAAACATGATTTATAGCCGAAAAACTAATTTTAATCCAAGATTTTTGAAGGTTTAAACATGTTTCTGGGCTGAATAAGAACACCTTGGTATTTCCCTGGTGTTATATTGCAGCCATGGTCACAAATCTTTGGGTTTTGATACCCTAATCAACACCAATTCGACCAAAATCGCGTAACTATTCGATTAAGCTAGAAACTATGAAACAAGGCTTGATTGACATGGGTTATGGCATGGTTGGATTGTTCTTGGTATATAAGTACTGAATATGGCTCACACCCACTTCTGGACTCAAGAAAAACACTTGGAATCGAAGGAATCGCTAGGTATATCACCCGAAACACGAATCAAGAATAGGCAAAATATTGTTTCGATCATAACTTGGTCCGTGGGTATTGGATTCAGCTGAATTTTTTGTCGTGATGTAGGGTGTTGACAGGAAAGTCCACCTAAAATATTAGATATTTTAAATTTTTCTATGATTTTTGGTGAATTTTTGACTGTTTTACCGAAAGAATTTCGGAAAAATTATCAAACGAATTCAATAAATCACAAACTTTTACAGAGACACTAAGGAACATATGGGCAATATTCTCGGGAAATTCAGGGTCTATTGGTTGTGTTTTGATTTGGAATAAAAATCCGCGTTTTTGCGAGTTTTCGGTAGCCGAGAACGCACCGAAACGAAATCAGAAAAATCCCAAAATTTTGTGAGAAGTTCCTGGACATGTAAAGGATGTTATTTAATGCTCTTGGGAATTTTCGAACCTCTGATAGTAATTAATGTAAATTATGTGGTTAAATATTGTTTTACAAATAAATTATTTAAATAGTTAAAATGCCAAAATAAATTCCCAAATTTTTTTTCCAAAATATACAGATTTTTACTGAGTTATATAAAAATTTACAGATTTTTATTCAAATTGTAGATTAAAAGGGAATTTATGGAATTAAAAAATGAGTTATTTTAAATCAATTTCGGCGGTTTACCGTATAACGAACTTGCCAGAACTGGGAACTGACCCAACCCGACAAATACTATAATTGCAACACCCGGAGTATTCCGGGAGATTCTCGGGCAAATTGGGCAATATGGGTGTGTCCTAAGACAGTTCGGGAGAATTCCCGACGGTGAAAATGGAAACTCAATTTTGGGCAACCTAGACTCCCCAAACACTCAAACTCCCTTGATGAAAAGTTAATCATTCTTAAATAACCACGTGTTTGCACTATAGGTATTCCTGTACCATTATCCGAACATGTTAAACTACTGACTTTGGCTGGCACGCGAACCGGTGCCCGGAAGCCAAACTGAAAACTAATACTACCCTGACGTCCATCACCATACCAGTGTACTATAGACTCAATCCGGAGTAAAAAATCTTGACCAGATCCAAGTTATAACCATTACCAACTGAAATACTGATTTGAGTCCATACTTGCATGTGGGTTATTAAAGTTAATCCAGTTGCTTGATCACTCTTGTGTTGAGATCACTACTCGCACTATGAGTTTCACTTTCCCACTTTTGAATTGTTTTACTGTTTTCTAGGGACTTGCATGTTACAAATTGTGTTGATTACACCAACTTGGGAGTGAGCTTCACTCCACTACTTTTAAACTATGTTACTGTTTTCTGATGTGATTTGCATGTTATAAATATGTGTTAATTGCACCAACTTGGGACGATGTGAATTACCTAACTCACGAATACCTCCATTAAAAGTGATTAATATGAGCCGTCGGCAGTGGATAGTACTATTGTCCGACAAACCCAGTTGAGGCCGGAGGGTACGATGCCTGGCCACAAGCAACTACACTCGTCCAACTTTTGGGTATGTGTTAGGCATAACTACCCGGGGGCATTGAGCTGCACGTGACGCAGTTGGTGGGTGACACAGCCCGGGGGAAATAGTCAGGTTTCACTTGTACGAGCGTGAAATTCCATCGGGCAATCTGTGACTATAACTGTGAATGTGACTAGTGCAATTAAACTTGTTAAAACATATTGTTCCATAACAACAAAAGTAGTGGAACTCACGCAGCGTTTAGCTGACCTTTTTAAAACTAACATGCATTTCAGGTAACTTGAGATTGATGTGATCCATGTATGTTTTTCAAGATGTGTTTGTAGATGAATCCTGATATAGACGCATGCAGCTTAGAAGACTTATGTGGTTTATGGGAACACGCAGTTGTAACCTATACATGTAGTATGTAATCAACGTTTCATAAGTAATAAAATGTAGTGTCTTTATAAACAATGTGCTTGTACCTGAGGTGTCTGTTGCATCCCGTATTTTTTTCTTCCGCTGCAAGTTGGGGTGTGACAGAAGATGGTATCAGAGCCATTGGTTATAGAGAATTAGGTACCTTTATGGAAACCTAGACTATAACTACAGGCTCGGACTTTAGTGAACATCATTGGAAAAATTAACCTCAACTAAAAATGCTTAGTGAACACTATAAAGTATCCTATTTGCAAGTACCAGCATGGCCTTGTGGGGCAAGTGGGTTATTATGGTCCGGAATGTAATAACAGACTTGCTCATACGAGGCAGTGTTGGGAAAGCCGCAGTAATAAACACACTTAAATACGTGGAATGATACATACGTGTGCCAAGGTGATAGTGTGTGAATGTTTGTGCGAGAATTGATACATGAATTGGGATTGCTGGATAATGCGTTACTACATATGCCTTTGGCATAGGCAGAAAATTGGTATTATTGTCCATTCCACATTCCTACTGACCACCTATTTAATATACATTAGAGTTGGATTCATACCACTTCCATAGCGGTTACTTATATTTTATGATGTGAGACCCCAAACCTTTAGTCCAATACGATCTCACCAACCCTATCCTTATAATTATTATAACAACGATTGCATACCAGAATGGTATTCCAAAATGAACATAGATACACAAAGAACGCGCAGGTCATTCAGATAGACTGAGAAGACGTGTACGGATCCTCACTTCACTTCTCGTTGCTTCACAGTCGATTGATTACAATCGTAGAGTTCAAACATCTTACGAAACTTTTTCGTCCTCGAATCCGAGATTCATTTGATGGTCCGCGGGATTCCTCTTCTGCTTATAATTTTGGCACCAGCTTTCACGTTGTGTGATACTATAATACTTAGTGGCATTCATTAGCACGTGTTTTGATATATGTTATATCTGAATATGACGATCTCTGGGTTATGGAGAAAGTATGGGATGCGCGAATAAGTTACCCTTTCCGTTGTCATTCGATGTCATGGGGTATAGAAGTTGTGATGATACATATTTTTTTGAAACGCTTTGCGATGTGGAACATCGTTTCATGTGACCATCGGTTACATTATGTTCTTTTACGGTTATTGATTGTTCCGGATTTAAGTTGGTTAGTCGCAAAAAGCAATATTAGGCCCGAATATCTTGGCAAACGGAACATTGATCATGTATATGAGTGTGGTGGATATGTTGCGGTACTTCCTATATATAAACACCCGGCTACATGATCAAGGTACCGTTACTCAGGGCAGACGGGCTTCATGTTGCGATTTTTCGGTTATGTTTTGGGCAATGCAGTATTGAGACTTCGACCCTGGTTGATGCGTTAGATGACGCCATAGTTGTCGTAACCACGATATCTATATACGTTTAAATGAAAAATAGTTTGGGGGTTGACATATAACGACCTTTGGCTTAATCCGGGAAAGGTTCTTTTTTTTTGAAATTATAGTACGACTCTCTAGGGGTACTGCACATCGGTATTACTCCGTACTGAACTATTTGGGTATAACGGTGATAATTTACCCACATCGATGACCCAATGATCGATTCGCGATAAGTAACAATGTTCTGTCTTTGGTTAGACAATTCAGCGTAAGTTATTTCTTTTGGCGGGAATTGTTAGAAGGTACAGTCATATATTCGAAGTCACTACGTTACGACAAACCAATTATACTTAAGTCACCAACCGTCGCTTATGAAACTATTTAGTTGAAACATATATTTCCTTTACTAGCTATCGTTCGCTAATGATACAATCTCTAATTCGTAACAAGGACGTGTAATTAGCATCGGTGTTGATAATCCAAGGGGATTTAGGGGTAACACATAAATGGAGAAACTTATTTGATGTAAACAAAGTTTGGCAAGGAGTTGTGTGGATGCGGATTTGATGGTGATATGACTTGTGGAGGCGAGAACAATTTGCCTATATTCCTTGTAATCGCTAATACTCCAGACACTTATATGTATACGTTTATTTATAAATATACAACATTAACCTTGGTCCAATCCAAGTGTCAATTTGGTAAATTTCGGTTGATGGTGACGTAACCCCGGTGCGAAGTAAGAAAACTATAATCATGAAGTAATCCCGCTCTCTGCTTCAAATCAATTCAATTCTCCTTACTAACACTATTGGAAAGTGTTATTGTCCGGTACGTATAAATTACTAACTTGAAGCGCCCTATGGATTTAGTACAAACTAATACAAGATAAATCCCAAGTAACTCGAAGAAGTAGTGAATGAACGGTATGAAGGACCGTAAAGAAGCTACCTCTTAATGTTTATTTAATAAACAAATGACACAAAGCGAATTTTTCGTTGAACAATTACTTTATATATATATATATATATATCTAATTCGAAGGACGCTATTTAAAAGAATTGTATAAAATTTTTGTATATCAAACGATCCCTTGTTTTCAGCCTCGCATAACTTAGTGAAAATATGTTCTAATGAAAGACGAGATCGCCTTCGAGTAGTATTCGAGTACCGTAGTACGATGATTAACCTATGTGACAACTCTTATTGACATCTTCAAACTCTAGACTACACAGGGTTCTGACCTGAATACTTTAGGTAACCATGAGATACTAAGTCTTGAATCAAAATCACCCGTATGAGGGCGGTGCATGCGTTCTAGAAATCGCATACACATGGTTCTTTGATTCCTTTCGGTTAAGGCTTTCGCGCCACGACACCTACGAAGACCGTGCGATTGGTCCTGAGTAGGGACCAACTTAGATACTTATATGTTATAAAACATGGTGACTCCCAACTCTACGATAATAATAAGACCCGGGAAAACACCATATGTCCCCCCTCCTCCCTGAAACATCCGAGGAGTCCAAATGATTATACCCGATGTTATTCACAATTCCTAAGGGATGTTTAAAATTCCCTTCGGACCTTTTGTAAAGGTGTTATCTGGTAAGGTCTCCTACATGTGTAGGAGGATGATACATGGGATACACAGACTTTCATCCGCTGATGGGAAACAAAGTGAACGATACCATACTCTTGTGAGTAACCTAAAGTTATTCGGTAGACGGTGTTGCTAGTCCTCATGAGTATACGAGGACTAAATTCTCTAGATCAGGGAAATATTGTTGAAACATCCCTCGTCTTCGTTCAACTAGTTGGTACCTTCAATTGATTTTCAGTTTGATCAATTTAATTAAGTATTCATAAAATACAATGTTACCGAGCAACCCGATTCTTCGTTATTTTCGAGTGACGAAAATTCTTGTGTTACTTAAGGAAATAAGAATGGGAGAAATCTTATGTATAATACTGTGTATATATATATGTACCTGTGTATTCGTACCACGAGTGAAATTCACGATCGTGGGGATGATTGTCGGACGCTGTGCGCTATCATTTACGTGATTTCTGCCTCGGTCATTTGTGGTAAGCGTTTCGGGACAATTCTATTATAAAAAATTGATATATATACATGCATTAATGTCATATTTTCAATCGTCCCATATCACACAAATTCATCGCACGCATGAGTCCACAACCTGTATAACCAACATCATTATCATGTCTGTAATAATATCCGTCATCATACCACTGTTAAAATTGCACTTAGACTTAACCCAAAAAGGCCCAGTGCTTAAATGTGCGGTCAAAGCATGTCACTGGACTGACGTATATACGCCATACTATGAAAAGCATGAACTACTATGTATGAAGGAACACGATCAAAACCAAACTTTCTTTGAAATAGGAATAGTCACGAGTTGTCCGAATATTATAATTGGTGTCTTTTGTGCGTTGAACCCACTTGGGGGAAAGCTAAACAAGAAATCTCGTAATCCCGATCATTCAAGATGAAGGGACTAGTGAATTTTCCGAATACGTCCCTCGGATATCATGTCCATCCAGAGGGAAATTCCGTTAGTAAGCACATTATATACACTTAAAAGAGAAAGAAGACTTGGATACGACAACTAATTCTCTTCACATTATATAACACACGCTACGAATTGTAAATACCTCGATGTGCGATATTAAGTCAAACCAAATGACCAAAGTGTAGATCGGTGCTTGGTGGGATGCACCGACTGGATGTGAAATTGCATTCATAACCTTTATTCGTATCCTAGCCGTTAGAGTGCTAGGCTTACCCGATTGATTTTGGTTTTCATTCAGCCTCCTTGAAACTGCTTTTGTTATTTCAAGAGATTGTCGAGCGATTGTGGATCTATGTTATTACATTTCCCAGCAGCACGTATTCCTTTCGTTCCCTATTGGGAAACAGAACTGACTAATCCTACGACAAAGGGTCGAGAAACTCAACGACCCTAGTTTCGACCAACCCGGGGGCCGGGTCTTCATTTCTTGTTTACATTATTACGAATTTGAGACTAACGGGGAAAATCAGATTCAGTGGTCAATTGTCCCTATCAGACTAGGGTGACTATGAATTCGGGCTTCAGCCCATGGTTTCATAAAACCATATGAATTTCCCAATCTAAACCAAGATGGTGTGGCATGAACGAACTCGATGAAACCCTTACCTTTAAGCGGTGATTCAATTGGCGCAGGTGCCAAGATGGGAAGGAATTATATCTTTCTATACTCATGTACAATTCAGATCATACCAAGTCCAAATTTGACTCGAAAATCCACAAGACCGAGACGGTCAAGTGGTGATTAACCACCTTGTGACTAGTATGGGTTATATTTGCCTGTGCATTAGGTAATCTTTCGAGAACATGATGGGAAATGATTACTTCTCATTGTCTCCATTAACGACATCCTTATGAAACGTTAGTCCAGCGTGGCTATGTTCCTACCCTGCAGGAGGTACTCCGTTGATGGGGGAATCTTGACTCGATGACTCGTTACTTAGTCATCTTTTACAAAATTACCGGTACGTCTACGATTAAATCTGTTCCCACGTGTAGGAACATCATAGTGATACTTGTGATCGTTTTCACCACGCCTTAAGCATTTCCACGTGATATAGTAACATTCTAGATGTGGTGCTACTGGAATTAAAACCGTATTGAGCGCACACCTTATCATTCCCGGTATATGGGAATTTTTATGTGATATCTCTCGGAGAATCACATCGATGTCATCGAAGTTCTAAGTTGCTTCCTTCTGGAAAAGACACAGATAGTTGTACAACAGCTAGAGCCAAGCTCCCAAAACTTAATGCAAACTGGAATTATTACTGTAGAAATTCCATATCCTTACGACGTGATTAGACTACTAGTGAGTAGTTCGGACACCCTGTTGATATGAGGGTGCAGATTTGTTGTTACTCGGGTACATGCTTGCCTTATGGCAACCGTAGGCTTTAAAAGTCGTTCTCTCTCTTATTCTCTACCATAGGGTAGGGACTCACTTGCTCGGTTAGTATTGACCAAAGATACCCACGTACATGACAGCAAGGGAAGACCTTCGCTCACAACTCAGTGAGACCAAAAATTTATTCCCTTTTCACAAACATGCGGAGCATGGTGCTCACTATTGCGACATGTGCAACAAACCCTGGAAGGGTACCCATACCCATCCTCTAGAGGAGGCGTGTAAGAACTACTAAATGAAATCATAATTGAAACCTATGTATATGAATGGTGAAGATAATGAATGCAAAGAAAACGTAATAGTTGCAGTCAGCTATAAGCTGAATACGAAACTCATATCCTACTGTGAGTCTAACAACACTCTCACTTTCAGATTGGAAGTGATGACATACGTTACTCTTAACAATACGTAGGTATTGTGGATGGACAAATTACATTGCTACTATGTAGCACAATTATCATCTTCGTACGATGATGATACTAAACAAAAAGCGAAAACATACTTGTCTGTCAGATGACTGACACGAATATAAATACGGAGCTCTCTAATGGATTACTAAACGAAATTTCGAGGACGAAATTCTTTTAACCGGGGGAGACTGTGAAAACTGTGAAAAATCCGGGTAAACTTTGATTAGTACGAGTCCGTGGTAACTGGACGTGATATGTATATCATGATATTATTGTGATTATATGTGATACCCATGACAAAACCAGGTACACCTTAATTGGTCCTAAACTTTAAGCATGATTAAAACAATAATGCGTGTAAACCCTGCAAATTTGCATGACTTGTGTGCTATGCTGAGCAGTCATTATTATGTCTCGGAGGAATCCGAGAGCACGTCATGGTTAACATGACACTATTAAGGACCAACGATGCGAGGTTGGTGTCCTTAGCCTTGAACAACGTGTTAAAAAGAGACTTGACGTTTAACAACGCATTAAACCTTTGACGTTGATTATTAGGGTATCGGTAGCATCGTTTAAGATTCCGAGTTCACGAAACATCTTAGTTATGTGCCATAGACTCTAACATAAGATTTTGAAACAAATTGGTGCTCGGGCACGCAAAACAATACAGTCCCGGTTAGGGAAACGCTTTTGCGTTAGGAGCAATGAAAGATAAACCAAATATGCAAGGAATGGTCAATCAAGCCTAAAAACACTTAAACTAACCTAAAACGAGGCTTTTATTATTAAAACGTATTCTTGCTCGGGTTTCAAGACGGTTATGCTAGATTTTTAAAACCGAGTCTTTTGACACTAAGAATGCGAAAAACGGAGTCCGCTTCGCAAATCGGGTACGCGTCTGAGACCCGAAAACGAACCTAAACGCGCCACCGAAGATAAACATCATCTTTTAACACGAAAAGACGAAGCACGACTAAGCGAGGGTGGGGTAGGGGCACCCCCTTATTATATAAACAATTTTCTTTTATTTTTTTCATTATTTCTTCATTTCACCTCCATTTCCATCAACTTTCTGCCCAAAAACTTGAAGAACACAGCTGATTACTCCTTCAATTCAGCAAAATTAAAGGTAAAATTCAAGTTTTAAGTGGTTTTGAAGATTTTTCTTGATTAAACATGATTTATAGACGAAAAACTAATTTTAATCCAAGATTTTTGAAGGTTTAAACATGTTTATGGGATGAATATGAACACCTTGGTATTTCCCTGGTATTATATGGCAGCCATGGTCAGAAATCTTTTGGTTTTGATACCCTAATCATCACCTATTCGACCAAAATCGCGTAAGTATTCGATTAACCGAAAAACTATGAAACAAGGCTTGATTGACATGGGTTATGGCATGGTTGGATTGTTCTTGGTATATAGGTACTGAATATGGCTCACACACACTTTTGGTCACAATAAAAACAGTTGGAATCGAAGGAATCGCTAGGTATATCACCCGAAACTCGAATCTAGAATAGGTAAAATATTGTTTGGACCATAACTTGGTCCGTGGGTATTGGATTGAGCTAAAATTTGGTGTTGTGATGTAGGGTCTTGACAGGAAGGTCCAAGTACAATTTTAGAATTTTTGGAATTTTCTACGATTTTTGGTGAAGTTTTGACTCTTTTACCGAAAGAATTTCGGAAAATTATCAAATGAATTCAATAAATCACAAAATTATACAGAGACACTAAGGAACTTATGGGGAATGTTCTGGGAAAATTATGAGTCTATTGGTTGAGTTTTGATTTGGGTTAAAAATCCACGTTTTTGCGAGTTTTCGGTAGTCGGGAACGCACCGAAACGAAATTAGAAAAATCTCAAAATTGTTTGAAGTTCCTGGACATGTAAAAGATGTTCTAGATTTTTTTGGAAAATTTTGGACTTCTGATAGTAATTAATGTAAATTATGTGGTTATATATTGTTTTACAAATAAATTATTTAAATAATTAAAATGCTTCCCAAATTGTTTCCCAAAATCTACAGATTTTTACTGAGTTATATAAAAATTTACAGATTTTTATTCAAATTATAGATTAAATGGGAATTTATGGAATTAAAAATGAGTTATTTTAAATCAATTTCGACGGTTTACCGTATAACGAACCTACCGGAACTAGGAACTGACCCAACCCGACAAATACTATAATTGGAACACCAGGAGTATTCCGGGAGATTCTCGGGCAAATTGGGCATCATGGGTGTGTCCTAAGACAGTTTGGGAGAATTCCCGATGGTGAAAATGGAAACTCAAATTTGGGCAACCTAGACTCCCCAAACACTCAAATTCCCTTGTTGAAAAGTAAATCATACTTAAATAACCAAGTGTTGGCACTATTGGTATTCATGTACCATTATCCAAACACGTTAAACTACTGACTTTGGCTGGCACGTGAACCGGTGCCCAGAAGCCAAACTGAAAACTAATACTACCCTGACGTCCATCACCATACCAGTGTACTATAGACTCAATCCGGAGTAAAAACTCTTGACCAGATCCAAGTAATAACCATTACCAACTTAGATACTGATTTTAGTCCATACTTGCATGTGGGTTATTATTGTTGATCCAGTTGCTTGATCACTCTTGTGTTGAGATCACTACTCGCATTGTGAGTTTCACTTCCCCACTTTTGAATTGTTTTACTGTTTTCTGGGGACTTGCATGTTATAAATTGTGTTGATGACACCAACTTGGGAGTGAGCTTCACTCCACTACTTTTAAACTATGTTATTGTTTTCTGAAGTGATTTGCATGTTATAAAACTGTGTTAATTGCACCAACTTGGGACGATGTGAATTACCTAACTCACGAATACCTCCATTACAAGTGATTAATGTGAGCCATGGGTAGTGGATAGTACTATTGGTCCGACAAACCCAGTTGAGGCCGGAGGGTGCGATGCCCGGCCACAAGCAACTGCACTCGTCCAACTTTTGGGTATGTGTTAGGCATAACTACCCAGGGGCGTTGAACTGCATATGACGCAGTTGGTGGACCGGGAGTGTCTGGGTGACACATCCCGGGAGAAATAGTCAGGTTTCACTTGTACGCATGTGAAATTCCATCGGGCAATCTGTGACTATAATTGTGACTGTGACCGTCACTGTGACTGTGACCCGTGCAATTAAACTTGTTAAAACATATTGTTCCATAACAACAAAACTACTGGAACTCACGCAGCGTTTAGCTGACCTTTTAAAAACTAACATGCATTTCAGGTAACTTGAGATTGATGTGATCCATGTATGTTGTTCAAGATGTGTTTGTAGATGAATCCTGATATAAGACGCATGCAGCTTAGAAGACTTATGTGGTTCATGGGAACACGCAGTTGTAACATACATGTAGTATGTAATCAACGTTTTGTAAGTAATAAAATGTAGTGTCTTTATAAACAATGTTCTTGTACCAGAGGTGTCTGTTGCATCCCGTATTTTTTTCTTCCGCTGCAAGTCGGGGTGTGACAGTAATCCTCACGAATTGCCAAAAAGTGTGCTGACTTTGTTAGACGATCAATGATTACCCAAATAGCATCATGACGTCTAGATGTACGCGCTAGTTTTGTGATGAGATCCATCGCAATGTTCTGCCACTTCCATACCGGAATTCTGGTTGTTCGAGCAATCCAGATGGGCGTTGGTGTTCAGCCTTGAATTTAAAACAAGTTATGCATTTTGATACACACAAGGCAATGTCTTTCTTTATATCCGGCCACCAATACTGGATACGAAGATCCTTGTACATTTTGTCTGCACCAGGATGGATTGAATAACGAGACTTATGAGCTTTGTCCATCAATAAGGTGCGGAGGTTGTCTTGACTTGGAACCCACAAACGGTTCAAATAGTAGAGTAACCCATTGTCTTTAGTTTCAAGTTGGAGTTCGAGATTTTGAGGTAGCTCATTTTTCATATTGTTCCATAACTGTGACTGTGACAAGTGCAATTAAACTTGTTAAAACATATTGTTCCATAACAACAAAACTAGTGGAACTCACGCAGCGTTTAGTTGACCTTTTTAAAACTAACATGCATTTCAGGTAACTTGAGATTGATGTGATCCATGTATGTTGTTCAAGATGTGTTTGTAGATGAATCCTGATATAGACGCATGCATCTTAGAAGACTTATGTAGTTCATAGGAACACGCAGTTGTAACATACATGTAGTATGTAATCAACGTTTCGTAAGCAATAAAATGTAGTGTCTTTATAAACAATGTGCTTGTACCAAAGGTGTCTGTTGCATCCCGTATTTTTTTTCTTCCGCTGCAAGTTGGGGTGTGATAGTAATCCTCACGAATTTCCAAAAAGTGTGCTGACTTTGTTAGACGATCAATGATTACCCAAATAGCATCATGACCTCTAGATGTACGCGCTAGTTTTGTGATGAGATCCATCGCAATGTTCTCCCACTTCCATACCGGAATTTCTGGTTGTTAGAGCAATCTAGATGGACGTTGGTGTTCAGCCTTGACTTTAAAACAAGTTATGCATTTTGATACATACAAGGCAATGTCTTTCTTCATATCCGGCCACCAATACTGGGTACGAAGATCCTTGTACATTTTGTCTGCACCAGGATGGATTTAATAACGAGACTTATGAGCTTCGTCCATCAATAAGGTGCGGAGGTTGTCCTGACTTGGAACCCACAAATGGTTCAAATAATAGAGTAACCCATTGTCTTTAGTTTCGAGTTGGAACCCACAAGCTTTGGTTCATACATGAACGTTGTGCTTTTAGGATACGTGTCTGACTATCGGATTGAATTCGAACACAATGAAGCTTGACACGTTCCTTACGACTGAGCGCATCGACCACAACATTCGCCTTACCAGGATGGTAGTGAATTTCGCAGTCTATAGTCGTTTAAAAGTTCGACCCAGCGTCGTTGTCTCTTGTTCAGCTCCTTTTGATTGAATATATGTTGGAGACTTTTGTGGTCCGTGAAAAGCACACATCTCGTACCATAAAGGTAATGTCTCTAAATTTTGAGAGCAAAAACTACAGCACCTAACTCAAGATCATGAGTCGTGTAGTTCTTCTCATGGATTTTCAGACTTATGTGGTTCATGGGAACACGCAGTTGTAACATACATGTAGTATGTAATCAACGTTTCGTAAGCAATAAAATGTAGTGTCTTTATAAACAATGTGCTTGTACCAAAGGTGTCTGTTGCATCCCGTATTTTTTTTCTTCCGCTGCAAGTTGGGGTGTGATAGTAATCCTCACGAATTGTCAAAAAGTGTGCTGACTTTGTTAGACGATCAATGATTACCCAAATAGCATCATGACCTCTAGATGTACGCGCTAGTTTTGTGATGAGATCCATCTCAATGTTCTCCCACTTCCATACTGGAATTTCTGGTTGTTAGAGCAATCTAGATGGGCGTTGGTGTTCTGCCTTGACTTTAAAACAAGTTATGCATTTTGATACATACAAGGCATTGTCTTTCGTCATATCCGGCCACCAATACTGGGTACGAAGATCCTTTTACATTTTGTCTACACCAGGATGGATTTAATAACGAGACTTATGAGCTTCGTCCATCAATAAGGTGCGGAGGTTGTCTTGACTTGGAACCCACAAATGGTTCAAATAATAGAGTAACCCATTGTCTTTAGTTTCGAGTTGGAACCCACAAGCTTTGGTTCACACATGAACGTTGTGCTTTTAGGATACGTGTCTGACTATCGGATTGAATTCGAACACAATGAAGCTTGACACGTTCCTTACGACTGAGCGCATCGACCACAACATTCGCCTTACCAGGATGGTAGTGAATTTCGCAGTCTATAGTCGTTTAAAAGTTCGACCCAGCGTCGTTGTCTCTTATTCAGCTCCTTTTGATTGAATATATGTTGGAGACTTTTGTGGTCCGTGAAAAGCACACATCTCGTACCATAAAGGTAATGTCTCTAAATTTTTAGAGCAAAAACTACAGCACCTAACTCAAGATCATGAGTCGTGTAGTTCTTCTCGTGGATTTTCAATTGTCTTGACGCATAGGCTATGACTTTATCTCGTTGCATGAGAACACAACCAAGGCCTAGATTCGATGCGTCACAATAGACAACAAAATCATCGTTACCATCGGGTAAAGACAGAATAGGAGCATCGCAAAGCTTTTGTTTCAGAGTTTGGAAGACTTCCTCTTGTTTGGGTCCCCACTCAAAAGGCTTATTCTTTTGAGTCAAAGCGGTGGGGGAACCACGATTTTTTAGAAGTTCGCGATGAATCGACGGTAGTAACCCGCAAGACCAAGAAATGAACAAACTTCTGTGGGAGTAGTGGGTGTGTTCCAATCCTTAATCGAAGTGATTTTGGAAGGATCCACATGTATACCTTGCTCGTTGACTATGTGTCCCAAGAATTGAACTTCTTTTAGCCAAAAATCGCACTTGGAGAATTTGGCATAAAGTTGTTTTTTCTTTAGTAGTTCCATAGTTAATCGAAGGTGTTGTTCGTATTCGGCTCGAGACTTGGAATAAATAAGAATATCGTCGATGAAAACAATGATGAACTTGTCCAAATAAGGTTTACAAACCCGATTCATCAAGTCCGTGAAAACAGCTAGAGCATTTGTCAAACCGAAAGGCATGACAGTAAACTCGTAATGACCATATCGAGTGCGAAAAGCAGTCTTCGGAATATCTTCTTCGAGCACACGAACTTGATGATACCCAGAACATAGATCAATCTTTGAAAAGAAAGTAGCACCTTGTAGTTGATCAAAGAGATCATCAATGCGAGGTAGGGGATATCGTTTTTTGATTGTGAGTTTGTTGAGCTCACGATAATTGATACACATACGAAAAGATCCGTTTCACAAATAGGACAGGAGCGCCCCAAGGTGAATAGCTCGGACGAATGAATCCTTTATCAGATAGTTCTTGAAGTTGTTTCGATAACTCTTGCATCTCAGATGGTGCAAGACGATATAGAGACTTAGAAATTGGGTTGGCACCAGGTACTAGATCAACGCGGAACTTGACTTGACGTTCAGGAGGTAATCCAGGTAATTCTTCAGGAAAGACCTCAAGTTAATCCCGAACAATGGGGATATCATGAACAGCTTTGCCTTTGCCTTTTTCCTCTATGATTTGTGCCAGGAAGGCTACATAGGTCTTTCGTAGGTACTTTTGGGCTTGGTTACAGGTCATGAGTTTAAGATTACTAGCAGGTTTCTCTCCACGAACTTCTAAGACTTCTCCAGAGGGAAGAGGTATTCGAATTATCTTGTCAAAACAAATAACTTCGACATCATGCTTGGATAACTAATCCATTCCTTTGCTTTGGTATGAGGTCAATGGAAAAAGGTGGTTATCGAGGTTCAATTGGCAATTGCGAATGACAGAATCAAGTTTAAGAGGTTCGCCACTAGCTATCTCGATAGTCAAGGACTTTTCTAGTTTAGTTCTTGGCATTGAAAGCAATGGTTCAATGGCTAAGGCCACAGAACTCCTATCGGCACCCGATCGAAAAGAACAGAAGCAGGATGATTGTTGACAAGGAACGTACCATTAACGATTTCGTTATCAGCACGGGCCTCGTTGGCGTTAATGTTGAATGAGCTTGATTGGCTTGGCTAATTTCGGGCAATTGTTCTTGTAATGGCCCATCTCGCCGTATTTAAAACATGACCTGAGTGGAAAGTGAGGTCGAACGGGATTTGCTTTGGGTTGGACAGGGTTCTGTGCAGCTTGGTTTGGAGCAGATCAACAAACGTTGGCCAAGTGACCAAATCTTCCACAAGTAGTACATTAACGATATGGTTGATGAACTTGGTGGTGACCGTTGCACCGATTGCACAACAGTGCAGTACCAGCATATGGCTTCCTCACAGGAGGTTGAGCTGGTTGCTTTTGGGGAGCTTGATTGGGTTGGGCAGCTGGAGCGGGTTGTGCAGTAACGACAAAGTTCTGAGAAGCCTTACGCTTCTTCGATCTTTTAGAAGGCTCAGCTTTGTTTCCCTTTTGTTTATCTTGAGTGGTTTTGGTGGATGATTTCTTATCACCCTTGTGATGAAGGTTACCCTTTTTGACCTGAGACTCGGTCAAAGTTACAGCTAGCTCAATGGCCTGTCGCACAGTGGTTGGGTTACTTCCGGTAACAATGTCCTGAACGGGATCAGGCAAACCATCGATATACTTCTCGATCGCCTTTTCCAAAGGCGCTACCATCGTTGGACATAATAAACTTAACTCCTCGTACCGGTCAGTATAAGCATGATGCTCACCACTATCCTGTTTGAGATCATGGAACTCGTTTTCGAGTGCCCTCTGCTCATGATGAGGACATAATTCCTTCATCATTAGAGCTCTAAGCTCTTCCCATGTTTGAGCTAGGGCCACATCAGCACCTCTGTCTCTTATAATACCATTCCACCATGTAAGAGCTCTCTTTTGGAATACACTCGACGCAAACTCAACTTTTCGCTCATTTGGGCATTGCACATGGCGAAAAGTACTTTCAGGGCTCTCAAACCATTGCAGAAACCCAGTGGCTCCCTCAAACCCAGAAAACGAGAGTGGTTTAGCCGAACAAAATTGTTTATAGTTGCACGGAGCTGGTGCATTGTTATTGTTATTGTTATTGTTGTTCGCTTGATTGAGTTGGGTCACAAGATTTGGGAGTACAGCAGCTATTTGCTGAGCGATAATGGCTGCCATTTCGGCATTTTGAGTTGTATCACGTCTAGGAGGCATTCTAAAAGAAAACATGGAGGAAGATATGTGAGAAAATCAAGAGAGGTGTTGAAAATATCGACGAAATAAGGATGGTGGTCATTCGTTCGTTTCTCAAATCAAACAAATGACACACGATGACTAATCAAAGTAAATGGATCTTTATAATGTATTGTGAAGACATGCTTTAGCCTATAAGTGGATACTCACCCCAAGAAGGAGTGGTCTGATTAAGTGGATTTGTACGAACACTCTAACCTTGGACATAAAACTCGGGGTACAGGACCTACCCTTCCAGGTTGCATGTGATTTTGAAAACCTTGAAGGCATAAAGCCAAAAAAAGGTTCATCTAAGAATAGATGTTTTTCTTTGTAAAAAGTTTTCGGAAAGATTTTGTGACTTTTGTATTGATTTTGGTAATCACCTAAGGATAGGTGATAGTATTGTATTTTATGAATCTAAACGCAAGTAAACTCGCGTTAAGGTCCTAGGAAGGTTATAGTCTAGGTTAAAGCATTACTAATAACCTAATTCCCTATAACCAGTGCTCTGATACCAATCTGTAACACCCCGACCACGTAAAAAACAACAAACCGCGGTGGAAACATCGGGGAGTCACGTTAACAGATTGTTTCAACAACACGTGGTAAATAAAGTTATGTTTTATTGAATATTGAAATTTGATAGTTACATTGTCTAGGAAACTAAACAACTAAATAAACTATTGTCTTTCATATTTTAAGGCGCTAAGTCCGCGTCCGATCCTAAGTGAGCATGCATCAACATCAAGCATTGTTCCCTGAAACATATGTGAAAACGAGTCAGCAAAAATATGCCGGCGAGTACATAGGTTTTGTGAGGGTGTCAAATTCATGTCCTTGAACATGTATTTGCAATACCTCGTAAGAATACTAGAGTCGTTAATTGAAAACTGTGTTATCAAAAGGTATTTGGTATTGCAAGGATAACTAACCAACTAAAACAAGTTAGTTATAGTTTATAAAAGACTAGTAGCCATGAATCTTGACCAAAACATTTGTTTTGTAAATTCGAGTAGTGAATCATCTTGAAGAAACTTTGTATGGTTTATATCTTTAATTGAAAATCGTTGCGTGTCATTGTTTGAAAACCTTTGTTTCAAGTGATGCAAATAACGCCACAAATGTAATACGATAAAAGCACTTATATATGAAGTACTAGCGGCGGATCCACCATGATTTTATCACATTACACACGTACCGTTATTTAAATCACTTACCATAAACCAATCGTCCATTTTTTGTGTCATAAACTATTCGTCCATTGTTCGTGTCATAAAACTTTTGGTCGTTTTGGTGAATACATTCAAACCTGTGTTGACTCGTCTATACCACCAAAGGGTATCTATAATTGCAATAACAAACCACCAAAGGGTTTGTTAAAGTAAACAGTTTCAGTCATTCCCCAAACTCCCCACAAACACCGGGAACCTTGGTAACGGATTGTCAGTCCTATGGTACCATAACTTACTACTGGTCAGCTTGGCCAAAGCTAATGAATGTTATTCGTGTCATGTATATAACGCACCAACAAGTTCATTCACATTATTGAAATCGTCGTGTTTATATAAACCATAGCATTTGTAATTTTGAAAACTTGAAAACAATTTAGCACATATGGGCCACCCCAAAATATTTGCAAAACATAAGAGAGGGGAGCTATGTACTCACTTGGGATTGCAAAGTAACCTTAACTAAAAGATCAAACAAGCTCAAAAGTCCGAGAAATCAAACCTGTCCTAAAATCGGATAACTATGTAAATATCAGGACTTTAATCGGTGGATCGGATAGAACGAGGTCTTGTAAACCAAATGAGTCTTGGAACTCATATGAAATGGTTTAACAAAGTCTAAATCCTGATTTGAAAAAGTTCCTAAGTGCTTTTGACCCGTTATGACTCGTTAAGGTAGTTTACGCTACTTTAACGGATCATTTACGTAAAAACGTGTTCGAATGGTTAGATATGTGTTATGATAAGTCTAATATGCCAAAATAAGTTTAATTATGTTATAACATTGGTGTATAAGTCAAAATGTTGGTTGCATATGCTTAAAGTTGATTAATGCGCAAAAAGGGCATTTTGGTTATTTATAAGGCATAACTAGCGACTTAACATAATACTAACCAAACGACTTGACCACAAGGATAACCTCAGAGGGTTATTCCCTATACAACTAGGGTCACAAATATGTGTTTGGTCAGATCCTAAGATTAACCAAACGGTTCGGATTCGAAAGTCAAAGCGTTTGTCAAGACCGCTCGACTTACGACCCTAAATAAGCACTAAACTAAAAGTGACGAGTTAAACATGTTAAAAAATATTTAACTAAGTTAGAAAACTGATTTGACATCAAAACAAAGTGTTTTGATACCTAAAAATGTTTCCGTCGTAAAATGCACATAATGCGCACTTTTGACCGAAACTTTGACTCGTCACTTAACTACTATACGTGGTAATCAATAGGCATGATCGCTAAGGATCATAACCATCATGATTACGATCACATTGCAAAGTCCAATTGGACTTTGACATGGCCAAATATGGTCAGAACCGGAAGTCAAACAGAAAGTCAATTGTTTGACTTTTAGCTCATAAGAAGCTAAAATAAATAACAAGGCTAGGATAGAACACTTACTTGTGCTCAAGGAAGCCAAGATTACTAGAAAAACTCAGATGGGAGGCCTCCTAAATAGGTAGCAACTCCACTTAGAGTTTAGAGAGAAGAAAGATGGAAATGAGCAAGGAATTTGATTGAAGATCAAGGGTATTTATAGTTGTTGGAGAGCTGTAGGACCGATCCTTGCTGCTAAGGAACCTAAATTTGATATCTAACGTTCATAATAGCGGAAATATTACGACGTGTTTACCAAAGACAAGGATTAATCAGTTAATAGTCAATTTTATTGATGTAACAGTCAAGAATCAAGATTGACAGAGCTTCGCCTCCAAAATACCAAAGTTACAAATGGGAGAAGCATACTAGCTATTTATAGAGTTGCAAGTTCGCCTAAGGATAGCTAAGTTCGCCCGAACTTGCCTTAGCAAGTTCGGCCGAACTTGACCTTACATGGGTCTCATGGGCGAACTTGACTCCAAACTACATAAATACAACTTTCAGCTAGCCTATTCAACTCTATTCTATACAGACTCGATATAAGACTAAGACATAGATATTATGCACCAACAGACTCCCCGTTGGATATCGTCTTCGTGTTGTATCAGTCTTCAAAACTCTGTCTTCATAATAAACATTAATGCACACGACCGAAGAAGTTCTTGTAAGGCTTCTTTTGTCGTTCTTGTTTAGGATCCGTCGCCTAATCTGTAGGAGGAACTTTGTTCATAAACTGAAATCTTCTAACACTTTCCTTTCTACCGTTCTCATGAATAGCTTCAAGACGCTTCTCCTCCTTTAAAAACTCAACCCGTTCCAGATCTCTCCAGCTTGTCTGCCACATCTTTCTTGAATTAACTTCATGCGCATAGAAAACGTTCACAACTCTTTGGTACTGCATAGCTTATTCTTTCTCACGTTCTTCGAATACGATCTTGCTGTAGAACAAGGTTTTGATATCTTCTCTGGAATAGTTAACAAGCCACATTGGATCTAGAATCCTGATCGTTCTCCACAATCCTCTCATGCCCTGAAATCCCAATATTTCAACTCTTTCCTTCGAAATATCCAAGTGTTCTTCGAATCGTAACACAATAACAGCTTCACAAGTAGTTGGATCTATCTGCCACCACTTGAACAGTGGATAAAAGTTTTGCTCAATCGGCATCAACGACATGTTTCTCATGGCTCTAGGTCGCTTCATTATCAAAGTTATGTCTTTTTCCCCTGTCTTCTTGTTTGTTTTGATTCGGCGACCTGGAATGAATGGCTTCCAATAGTTAAATCCTTTTACCGCTTCATACTTGATCATCTTCCATAACAACTGATCAATGTACTTCATCCGATATGTAACATTCACAGTCTGAACCAGCTCCTCAACATCCCAATACAGTAAAGTCTTAAAATCAGCAAGATACTTGAAGTATTGCACCCCAAATTCCCTTTTGATTGCATATACGTTTAGCTCCTTGAACCAACCCCAACTCAGAATATCTTCCAATGACACATCTTTGTCTCTAGTAAAGAATGCTAGAGGACGTCGAAACTTACGTTCGCGCGGCATCTCTTTAAACCAAGACTTCTTTGCTTGAGTTATCTCTTCTTTCTTCATCGCCGTTGGTACTTTACCTTCTCGAACTGATTCCTCAATCTTTTCTTTCAACATGTCTTCGTCTAGTTGCTTGTACATCTCCTCAAATGTAGGAAAACTATCTGTATTAGGACCGATGTACTTTGCAGTTTGATATGTTTCTTCATCAGAAGACCAATCTTCAACAATCACTCTATTGTATTCATCAGCTTCAAATCTTCTAACATACTGATAATCATTCGGCTCAAAAGTGTTAACATTCAACACATCTTCTTCAAAATCAAACTCTAGATCTTCAGCATCAACTTCAATTAACTTGGCCAGATCTTCATTCGTATAGTTATGCACGTACTCGCCTTCCTCTACATTATGTTCAAGCATCAATAACATAGGCTTTGTGCAGCAACATGCTTTGCAAATCTATCAACATTCGCCATATCAACATCATCTGATGGCCCTGTCTGCCCTGACTCCCCCTGAAACTGATCATCCATCTTATTCGATTCATCGTCCCTTAGAGAAGAAAAATCGACATCATTAGAAACTTTTCCTTCACTGATTCTAACACCAACTCCTCCCTGATCGTCATCATGGTCATCATCAGCAACATTCCAATCTTCATACTCAGAATCATCTTTCTGTTCATCATCCTCTTTATCCACTTTCTCTGCTTCTTCATCATCCTTATCTTCAGAAGCAACGATAGGATCAGAAGTCTTGACAGATTCGTCAACCTTTGGAATATCGGACTCAGAAGCTATCACAACATCATCAACAGACTTCTCTGCAACTTCAGATGAGTTAGGGGCTTCACCCTCAATACTTTTACCTTTTCCACTTGCAACTAACTCTTTTTCAGATCTTTCTTTAGCTTCCTGACGATCCAGACGATCGTATTCAGAGATGAAATCAATCCCAAGTGTATTAGATAACACTTTCTGCATTCTTGTGAACCTACGATCATTTAGGGCTTGGATTAACATAAGATCAGCAATCTCTGTCAGTTTTGCATTGGCGTCTTGTAAACTTTCGATTAACGCCTTGAAGAATTCGCGTTCATTCTCTAACACTTTCACTTTATCATCCAACATTTCTTTCTCAACAGCGCTTTGATTCATCTTATTGATCAACTCAGCTTTCTCTTCTTCATTCTTGGCCACTTTTTCTTCCAAGATCATTACACTGTTGGTGCAGCTGGTGTTCGTCACTTGCCGAATAGTTTAGATAGAGCGTGTGTTGAATATTGTATAGGTTAGAATCAAACACACGACCGAAATACTAAGATTTCCGTGTAAAAGGGATCAAGTTCGCCAGAACTTGACCTGTATTGGTCAAGTTCGCTCGAACTTGATGTGCCTTTAGTCAAGTTCGCCCGAACTTGTCCTGTGAAGGACAAGTTCACCCGAACTTGACCATAGCATATCCGGGTGAACTTGTCTCCCTATATATATGTGTGTTCATTTGTCATTTGAGTTTTTGTCATCCCTACGGGGAGGTGCTGTCGGATTCTCTCCAGGAACTCCCGCAGCTGGACTTATAAAGATGGATACTCTTTCGGTATGAATGAAGACTTTCGCTGCATTCTACTTCTACTCCTTTCTGTAATAACATTCTACCGAATCGGTTTACGTTTACGCATTAACTTCCGTCTAGAACCGCCTGATCACGGACCTTCAATTGGTATCAGAGCCACGGTTATCACCTACGCTCATGAATTTAGACATTTATGGACATTAGGAGGGGTTTTAGATGTAAATCATAAAATAAACATACAATCCACGAACAAAATCTAAAATTGAACGGATAGGATTGTTAAAAAAACTATTTTCGACCAGATCTATGGTGGAATCATCTCGAAATTCGAAGAAATAAGGATTTTGGATCAAAAATATGAAAAAAGGCTGATTTGGGAGACCAAGTTCGGCCGAACTTGACCTGTGGAGGTCAAGTTCGCCCGAACTTGCCAAGGTTTTTCAAGAATTCTCTCAAGTTCGCCCGAACATTGACTGATTTTCTTTGAAATTAAGCACAAGTTCGCCCGAACTTGTCTATTTCATGCAAGTTCGCCCGAACTTGGTGGTGGCCAACCAAGTCCTCCCGAACTTGTCACAAACTGACTAAGTTAGCCCGAACTTGTCATACAAGTTCGCCCGAACTTGTCATACAAGTTCGCCCGAACTTGTCATACAAGTTCGCCCGAACTTGTCAAGATGCCTAGCTCCGAAGACGGATGGTTTCAAAATTACCAAGGAAATCTGATGATAACCTTTGGTGGCCATTATTTTTAATCTTCAAGCAGATGATCATTCTTCTCTTTGGACTAACCGCCGTTGGATGATGATGTTTGGTGATTAAGTGGCGCTGGTCTACTGGAGATAGCAATATATCTGACATTGTGACTGAAGAAGAAGAATGTGATTTTGATCGCGGATGAATGTTTCTCAGAGTCGAAGTGTTACCAGATTATTTGGTTCTGATGAAGATTTGCTGATTGAAAAAGATTACCGATTTGCTGATCTGGAGTGATTACGGAAATCGGGATTTCAGATTATTGCGGGTAAAAATTGATTTGAAGTTTACCAGTGTGGTAATTCGAAGATTCTATCAATTACCGGTTGAGTTTTTGAAGATCGGTAGATCGAGCATGGGAGATATGCGCTAAAACTGAACGCGGATGTGGTTAAAGTTGAAATGGAGAAGCAGTATTGATGAATTTCAAGTTGGTGCCTATTCAAGATAATCTGTCGGTCAAGTAAATCAGAGGAGGTTGGAAACTATGCAAACAAATATCTGAACTGGAGATTTCAGGGGAATCTAACGTTGATAATGTAAACCCGAATCATCAATTAAGGGGGAATTCGGTGACGTGTTTTGATGACATCGGCAGATACCTTGATTGAAGTTGCCGAATATTCAAACACGGATCAAATATGAAGACCAAGATTCGACAGTAACGAACAAGGGGGAATCTGTTGGTGCACTTGGTGTTCATCACTTGTTGAATAGGCTAGATAGAGCGTGTGTTGAATATTGTATAGGTTAGAATCAAACACACGATGGACCAAGCTAGCCCGAACTTGACCTGTATTGGTCAAGTTCGCTCGAACTTGACCTGTATTGGTCAAGTTCGCTCGAACTTGATGTGCCTTTAGTCAAGTTCGCCCGAACTTGTCCTGTGAAGGACAAGTTCACCCGAACTTGACCATAGCACATCCGGGTGAACTCGTCTCCCTATATATATATATATATATGTGTGTTCATTTGTCATTTAAGTTTTTGGCATCCCTACGGGAGGTGCTGCCGGATTCTCTATCCGGCAGCTGGACTTATAAAGATGTATACTCTTTCGGTACGAATGAAGACTTCCGCTGCATTCTACTTCTACTCCATTCTTAATAACATTCTACCGAATCGGTTTACGTTTATCCACTAACTTCCATCTAGAACCGCCTGATCTCGGACCTACATACATACTTTTCAAGAAGATCAACATTCGTCTCTGGAAAGAAATCATTCAGATCTTGAAGACTAATTGGATCATTATGCATATCACCGAACAGATTTGCCCTTGGAGTAGACTTTGGAGTAGCAGTCTGTGGTGTATTCTTCTTTGGAGTAGAACTTTCAAAATGTGAAGTTGTTGGAGAAGTAGGAGATTGAACAATAGGTACTTCCAATAAACCAGACACAAGAGGTTCTTGTGTTGCTCCTGGTCTTTCAGCTTCCGATGAAATAATCACCAGAGGTTCTTGTGTGTCTCCTGGACGTTCAACTTCACTTGTAACAATTACATGAGGTTCTTGTGTAGGAGGTTCTTGTGTAACTCCTCTCTCCTGTACGCCAGAAGGTTCTTATGTAACTTCTGTGCTCTTTAGTTGTCCCTTATATCGTTTACTAACTGCCTTTTGAACTTTCTTCGTTTTCTTTCTAACCTTTGACTGAGGAGACCCTATAGTTTTTGTCGATGAAATAGTAGCAGACTTCACATGTTTAGCTTTTTTCTTTGGTCTTTCCTCATTAGAATCTTTTTCAAGACTTGGATCGAAATCAGCATCAAATTCTTTTCCTTTTCTGCTCTAATTTCAGCTTCTGACTTTTCTGGTTCTTTTACTGGAGTTTCATCGGAATCTTCATCATTTTCTGATGTAGCAGAGGTAACATCATCCTCTTGAGTCGTTTTTACTATTTCCTGACTCTCAACAACCACTACGCTTGAACCAGCTTCAACTTGAACATTCTCTGGCTCATCTTCATCAACAAGCATTGTATCAACTTTCTTTGCTGCTCGTTTCTTCTTCGGCTTATCAACTTCGGCCTTTAAGAACCACTCACTTCGAGTTTTCGGCTTGAAATCTCTAAACCACTCTTTCTCAGCATTTAACTCTTTTTCATCATCACTTCCGTCTTTTCTCCATTTGTTGTCAGACGGCGCCATATAGTTTGAATCTTTGATAGCCCCAAATACTGGTTTAGCAACCGGTGCGGATGCTTGCTTTTGAAACTTTAACAACTTCTTCACAGTTGTATCGTCGAGGTGACTTAGATATAACACATCATTTGGATTCCGTGCAATATTTGTGTACTTCTCATCGATTAGCATCTGAGCAAACCTCGGATATAAGCACAATCTCGAATCATCCTTGTTTTTCGACATAAGAGTAAACACAAGCTTTGAGTACTTAAACGCCTTCTTCAGAATCAGTGCCGTTGCCATACAGGCCATATAATCTTGCACGTCGTCAAGGCCTGCCTTTCGGTGACTGAAAGTGTGGATAATTGCATGCATCAAGAGCTTGTAGGGGTTTGGCACTTCCCCTTTCTTCAGTGTTGGTTTATTCACGCTCCCCTTGTAACCCATTCGATAAAAACAATCTCGAACCATCTTTTCATCAAGATATATCGAATCATCTTTGTCATCATTAAACTATAGGATCCGTCGAATATCGTCTTCAGTAACAGTAATTGGCTTGACTTCATTCCTGACTTGAACTGATGATGTAATGGTCTTTTTATCATTGCTGAGCTCTGCGTTTATCCAGAAATGGTATACATGAGATCTGTATGACACTATGCGCTCCGTGATCGCTCTATGAATAGGACATTCCTTAAGAAACTTCAAAATACTGTCATAATCTTTTAGTGATGGATAAATCGTTTTGTCGAGCGTGAAGCAAGTATTATGGAACTTTGAGAAATCCATAGATATTACCCTTGCTGGTTCTTGACCCTGAAAAATGACGCAAAACAATTAACACGCTTTACGAGAAAAAGTTACAAATTTTCAACATTTTCATCAAGTTCGGGCGAACTTTATGAGTGTGTGACAAACTGATTTGATCAAGTTCGCCCGAACATGCCTTACAAAACATGTTCTTTATTCAACTGTAAGTTCGGGCGAACTTATATTCTATAATTTCAGATTTTAACAACCCAAGTTCGGGCGAACTTCCATATAATCTATCAAAGTCAAATTTTAGGAAGTTCGGTCGAACATGTCTTTGGTTCAATTTTATTCAGGTTTTTTATTAACAAGTTCGGTCAAACTTGATAACAAGTTCTGCCGAACTTGTCATCTTTTTCAAACCAAACCTGAAAATTCTTATCAAGACCATTTTAATCAAATTAAACATGAATCTATGGTCGATTTACATTGAATATCATCTGTTTAAGTTCAATTTGGTCCAAAACCTCCTAAATCTATCAGATTTTACCATCTTAGATCTGAAATGTTCGATTAGGGTCCAATATACGGTTCAATGTCCAAAAACTCACCTCAACCATTGAAGTTGGTGCGCTAATCACCAAAATCAAATCAAATTCGGGTAGAGTAATGATGCTTTCTTTCCAATTTCACTCAAATCACTCAATCGCTCAAGTTCGCTTCAGAAAGTTTTGGAAACTTATGAGTGAGTTCTACCGAACTTGCCAGTACTTATACCACTGTAAGTTTGGGCGAACTTGCGAAGCCCAAGTTTTAGGCCCACTCAAGTCCGGGCGAACTTAGCTTTAAAACACACAGCCACCATCTGCAAGTTCGGTTGAACTTGCTGAAAAATTAAACTATGATCAGTTTGACAAGTTCGGCCGAACTTGCCAAAACCAAATTCAATTTTTTTCAAATTTTACAATTTAACCCCTAAAACTTTCCAACATTTACCAGTTATGAAAATCCACTCAGTTGACCAAGTCCAAGCTAATGACCTTGGTTCACTGATTTGTCTGCCGAGTCCAACTTAATGACCCCGGTTTGAACCGTTATGAACAAACTGTTGATATTTTCAAAATTAAAGTTTCAAATTAATGAACTTTATATCATTTTAGCTTTCAGAATTTACAGATTAGCTCCCAGCCCGTTATCAATGAGATTCCCACCAGTTCTAGCATCTTACTAGACTTCGAAGACCCGTTCTCCAACATTGGTTTGCTGAAAACAATGTAGAAACAAAATCTTTTTGTATTTTTGTAAGTTTATGCTAAAACACACTAAAAATCTTTTTGGTTTTAATCTGTAAAGCTGATAAACTATGTACATGACAATGTTAAACTATGTACAAACATATTTACAGACATATTTTGTGAATTCGTGTCTAAGGATCATATCAGTTAATTGAGACATATCACCAATATTGTTGACCTTTAGATGACTTTAATAGTTAAACTCGTTTACCTAGATTGTCGATATGTTTGCCCTCTTAAACTTTACCACGTTTCTCAACTGTTTCAAGATATGTTAAGGTAAGATTTATGAAACTTGACTTATCTGCGGTTCCCACTTCAACTTTACCCGCATCAAGATTCCCTAGATTTCATCTTACAGGTGAATATAGCGTAATTGATATCTGTATCTGGGTTATGCGGGACCTTGAGAGCTCAGGTTAGTACTACCGTACAGACAAAGAGATGAAGGCTCGTCTTTAAGGTGTGTTCCAATTAAGGAAATTTTTCAACACTGCAAATGATTAGATCTTTCGATACATCCATTTCATGGCCTTCGAGTTTGTCGATGAATGTAGACAAATTGAAGAATTCCCAATTAGCACTTTCTTTCAGAACCATCAAGTAAGTAGTCCACTCTCCGTCAGATAGTGCATCTGCAAGCTTATCGATGTACTCTTGTTCCGTCTTCTCGAGACCGTGTCTTCGCATTTGGACTTTTAGATGATAAAAACGCTCAATCATCTGTTTCATAGTCTTTCCCTTCAACATGTTAAAGATATCGAACTCTTATAATGAGAGTTTTCTTGCTCTTGATCATCTCCGC
Source organism: Scalesia atractyloides (assembly GCA_947069175.1). Taxonomy (NCBI): domain Eukaryota; kingdom Viridiplantae; phylum Streptophyta; class Magnoliopsida; order Asterales; family Asteraceae; genus Scalesia; species Scalesia atractyloides. Next base: position 38,675,037 of record CAMTDV010000015.1, read on the forward strand.
GCTTCCTTGATACTTCTTTTGAAGCGATAGCCAAAGTTCTCTTGCAGTCATGTATTCCGATAGCAAGACGAGAATATCTTCTTTAACGGATTGTTGAATGAGACTGATCATCTTTTTCTCAGCAATGTATTCATCTTTCTGAATTGTGGAGTACTTGTACTTCTCCAGAACTTGCTGATTTTCGTCCAACGGAACTGTATAACCTCGCTCGATCGACACCCAGCCTACGAAGTGCATGACTTGAACCCAATATGTAAACTTCTCCTTCCATCCTTCATACTCATCCATGCTCATTAGCTTTGGCGGTTTAATAGTCGCGCCCATCTCCTTGTCAAGATTGACTTGTTGGATCACGTTGGCTTTGACGAACCCACTCCGGACATATAAGCTCTTTGAATATCATCCATCATGAATAATGATACTCGTATGCTGAAAACACTTGAAAACTTTTGAAAATGATAGATTTACTACAAGTTCGGTCGAACTTGTAGTTGAAATGAAGAATTCAGAATTTTATCACAAGTTCGGTCGAACTTGTGAATTTCTTTGAAAAATTCTTCTTGAACTTCTGTCGAACTTGCAGTTGTATTGGAAAATAACCATGAGTTAACCTCGAGCGAACTTATCAAATGAATTTGATGAGAAATTAGCAAGTTCGAGCAAACTTAGCTAAAAATCCTTGAATTTTATCAAGTTCGGTCGAACTTGATAGAATATCAATGAAAATTTAGTAACTTCGAGCGAACTTCACAAAAATCTATCAAAAACACCTCAAATTCGAGCAAACTTGGTAAAAATTCACTTGAAAAAGTGATTTTTTTAGCACAAGTTCGGCCGAACTTGGCTAACAAGTTTGATCGAAAGGGTTTTGGAAAACATGGTTTTTAAACAATTTTGTCAACAATTCGTTGATTTTGGTCTCCAATCTTTCATGGGTTTATCTTTGTTGTATTTTACATGATATATTTAAAATTGAAAAGATTTTGACCGTAAATTCTTCATTTTTGTGAAAAAAGTCAAGAAAAATAGAAGAATGGAGATGAAATAGAAGTGTTCTTGTCTTAATATCAATCAAATCAGGCTGTTCTAACTCTGATACTACTTGTAGGACAAATCCTTGATGCTAGGGAACCTAAATTTGATATCTAACATTCATAATAGCGGAAATATTACGACGTGTTTACCAAAGACAATAATTAATCAGTTAATAGTCAATTTTATTGATGTAACAGTCAAGAATCCAGATTGATAGAGCTTCGCCTCCAAAATGCCAAAGTTACAAATAAGAGAAGCATGCTAGCTATTTATAGAGTTGAAAGTTCACCTGAGGATAGCTAAGTTCGCCCGAACTTACCTTAGCAAGTTCGGCCAAACTTGACCTTACATGGGTCTCATGGGCGAACTTGACTCCAAACTACATAAATACAACTTTCAGCTAGCCCATTCAACTATTCTATACAGAGTCGATATAAGACTAAGATATAGACATTATGCACCAACAAGAGCTCTAGGATCATGCCAAGTGTTGGGACATGTTGTAGGATGTTTCCAAGTGTTTAGAGAGGTGTCAAGACCAGAGAAAGTGTGGCATTCGCGAGCTAGGTGTCAAGGAATGCAGCTGGAAGTTGCTAGGAAGTTTGCTGCTGTCTAATGGCTTCTCGCTGGCCGTGACTCGTTTAGTCTAAGTGAGTCGCGCCCTGCCAGAGGCCAGAATATCAGAACTGGCAGTTTTAGTCCCTGCAGCCAAAAAACTTGTTTTTCAACGCGTTTTGGCACTTTTAACACCCGTTAACCACATTTTTAAGCTATATAAGGACATTAAAGCATAGGGAACTTAAAATAGGTCCAAAAATGTCCCGGGTGTCAGTTCGTTCGGTCGTACGGTTGCGGTTTTCGGCTAATTACGACGGAAATCGTAACGAATGCGTAAATGACCATAAATGGGCAACGAATGATATTTTTGCATTCGAATCACTAAAATACATGATTTTAATGTACAAAAATTTTTGGTTGTGCGTACATGTTCCGGTAAACGATATACGCGAATCGGCATATTTTCGCAGAATTTGCAAAATAGCTCCTAAGCTTGAATAAGCATGTTTTTGCATACCGAAGCCCTCAAAACTTATTTCTAAGTTATGTAAAGGGTATTTAGGGTATGTTTAGCTTATGTCATTGTTCCGGAGTGTACGTCGCGTTAAACGGACTACGTTTGCGTAATAGTTTACGATTTCACTTCCAGAAGTTGTTTAAGAGTTCGGAACCGTGCAAGAATTGAATACGTGCAATTGTCATGATAGAAATACAAATCTCGAAAATAAAACACAAAAATTTCATTGATTGATAATTCGTTCGGAATCGTTACACGATCGAATGACCACAAATGTCACACTTATCGCTTTACCTGAAACAACCAAGTATAAGGATAGGGGTTCTCCATTTTCTGGCTTCATCAAGGCTGGTGTGGAGGATAAGTAATCCTTAAGGGCTTGTAAAGCAGCTTCATGCTTTTCAGTCCATTCAAACTTCTTATTCTTCCTCAGAATGTCGTAGAAATTCTTGCATCTTTCTGAGGATTTTGAAATGAATCTGTTTAGGGCATCGATTCTTCCTGTTAACCTCTGCAGATCTTTGGCATTGGCAGGAGACTGATGTTCACTATAGCCTTGATTTTCTCTGGACTTGCTTCGATCCCTCTCTTGGTCACCATATATCCTAAAAATATTCTAGCCTTGACTCCAAAATGGCATTCCCCACTCTCCATCTTTGTTTCCTTAGCATGCCTTTTAGCTGCAGAAAACGAGGTTCCACATATATCAGAACCTCCGGAAATAAAGTTAATGATCTGAGCATTTGGAGGTGGAGGAGGAGCTTTTTCTGGAATTTTCTTTGCATCTTGAGTCTTTGATCTTTTCCTTCCAAGCAACTCTTTCAAGTAGCCTTTGCTGAGAAGCTACCCGATCTCCTTCCTTAATGCTATAAACTCGTCAGTAAGGTGACCAAAATCCTCATGGTAAGCACACCATTTGGATTTATCCCTGCTAACTGTGGATTTATCCTTGCCATAAGGATCAATTCACTATTAGTAGCAGAAGAACAATATTCAGAGATAGGTGGGTAATCCTCATCATCTTCTTCTTGTTCAATAGCATGCACATTCTGGTTGTCATGCCTAGTATACTGCCTGGATCGGCTATTCTTAAAGAAGGATCCTTTTTCTCTTGCTATGAGGATCCTGATAACCTCTCCTGGATTTTTTTATCATCCTCTAAACGGATGCACCTCAAGGCCCTGTTCCTGACTTCATCTAGATTCCTACATGGTGTTATAACAAGGTCATCATAGAAGGAAGAATCATTAAGCAATCCCATTTTGAATGCCTCCACAGTGATGGCAATATCTAAGTTAGAGATTTCCAAGGATTCTCTACTAAACTTAGTGATGTAATCTCTTAATGATTCATCATGTCCCTGAGTTATCCTATACAAGTCACTAGTTAATCGTTCAAAAGTTCTACTAAATGAAAACTGGTTATTGAACAAATCAACTAGATGAGAAAACGAAGTAATTGAGTAAGGAGGAAAACTTAGAAGCCATTTTAAAGCTGATCCAGTTAGTGTGGATCCGAAACCCTTGCAAAGACAGGCTTCCTTCAGCTTTTCAGGAATGGGATTGATTTTCATCTGTATTGTGCCACATGTTCCTCTGGATCAGTTGTACCATCATAGAGCTTCATGTTTGGAGTCTGGAAGCGTTTTGGTATCTCAGCATTGCATATCGGAGGTGCAAAATGAGACAACTTGTGACTTCCATCCGGGATGTCGGGAATCGGTTTAACCACTCCTGGGACACTGGATATCATATCCTTAAGCTTCTGCAGCTCCCTAGCCATAGGCTGATTGATACCTACATCCTACATGGAACCATAGTTAGTGCCAAAAGATGTATGGAAATTGTTACCTCCCGACTGGTTTGGAAGTGGTATGCCAGAAGTATATCCAAAGGTGGACACTTCAGGTGTAATAGTTGGACCAGATGAAGCAATAGTCTACATAGGGATAAAATGCCCTTTGTGAACTTCTGAATCCTTGAACATCTGACTCCCTGAGGATATTTGATCCTGAAAAATACTGGGTCCAGGATACATGGGTGCTGACGGCCTTAGAGAATACTGCATGGATCCTTGAACCTGAGAGGAGGATCCTTGAACTTGAGCAGAGGATCCTTGAACCTAGGAAGAGGATCCTTGAAGCTGAATGTAGGATTCCTTAGGTGCAACTGTCTCTAAGTATCCTCTTGAACTGAGATAGCCTCCTTGATACTGATATCAGGATCCTATGGACTGGGATAAGGATCCATAAGGCTGGTAGTGGGATGCTTCAGGCTGAGTCATCGCCAATGATCCATGCTGCAATCTTGAGGATCCTTGATACTGGACAGCGGATGTTTTGGAATGTTGGATGGTAGAAGCTCGAGTAGCGAAATCCAACGATCTGGGCATTAATGGAGAGTGATCCTCCGCTAATCTCTTTTGCTTCTTGATCTCATCAATATCATGAAGGATCCTCTGGTTTGTTTTGTCCTGCTATTCCATATATCCTTTCATCTACAACATCAAAACAGCAAGATCATTGTTAGTAGGTGTAGAGAACGAAACAGTAGAAGCCTTTGAGAAAACTATTGTTGGCTTCTTCTGGGCATTATCAGCAATCCTTGCTGGTGCAGGAGGAATAGGAGGCAACGATGCACTGGTTGGAGATGAGGTAATTGCTGGCATGGCACTTGAAGCAGATTTTCCTTGAGGGGCCATGAAGATGACGAAAATGAACGGAAATGAGTGAAATGTTTCAGAATTGAAGCACCGATTGCCCCACGGTGGGCGCCAAACTGTTTTGGTCAAAAATCACAATAAGGACAATGTAACCAAATCTGAATTTGTGAGGTTGAGTGCTTGAATTATGAACAATATTGTATACGAGTATTTGATGAATGAAATGAATAACACCGAGATTTATACGAGGAAAAAGCCCTTGATCAGTGATTGATCTCCGGCATAAAAAACCTCGGATAGTGAAAACTATCACTATCAACTATATTAAGCAACAAAGATTACAACTTTGGAAGTATTGAGCTTGTTACAATGGTTTCTAATGTGTATTCGAATCACAGAAGTGGTTTTTGAGAGCAAGTTTGTAGTCTCGTCTAAACTCGGCTCAATACCCCTAACATCCAGCTAAAAAATTATCCTCAATTAACTATCCGAAAATTATGGCAATATCCCACGTTCGCTATCAATGGTCACAAACTCCCTACACGTGCTGGAATAAGAGCATATTCCCCTTGATTCCCGGTTAGAATAGGCCCTCTTCGAAATGCACCTGCAAAACAAGACCATAATATAATGGAAATAATTGTTAGTTAATTAGAATAATAATGAGAATCTGTGATCCTTAGCCTTCCTGCACCATAACTTGAGGATCCATGATCCAGGCTCAATAAAGGATACATGATCCATAGGAACTAAAATTCTATCCCCAACAGTCACCCATATACCCTAAGAATTTTCCAGCTTTGACCCTGAAATGGCATTTGGACGGATTCAACTTCATGTTGTATTGGTCGAGGATGTTGAATGCTACTTCAAGATCCTTCAGGTGATCTTCATCTCTTTTGGATTTGACCACCATGTCATCTATGTAGACTTCCATTGTGTGTCCAAGCTGCTCCTTGAACATCATATTCACCAGCCTTTGGTATGTAGCACCTTTATTTCTTAAAGCAAAGGGCATAGCAATATAGCAATATATATCGGTGGGTGTCAAGAACGCCGTGTCCTCTTGATCAGATGGTTCCATCTGAATTTGCTGAAATCCAGATGAAGCATCCATAAAAGTTAACAACTCATGACCCGCCTTAGCATCCACCATGGAGTCAATGTGGGGTAATGGGAAAGGATCCCTGGGACATGCCTTGTTTAAAACAGTAAAGTCAACGCATACCCTCCATTTTCCATTTGAACAACTACCACATTGGCTAACCACCTTGGATACTTAACCTCTTTCATCATACCTGCCTTTAATAACTTGTGTACCTCTTCTTGGATGATGGCATTTCTTTCAGGTGCAAATTTCCTTCTTTTTAGGTGTATTGGCGAGAAATACTTATCAACACCAAGTTTGTGAGTAATAACATCTTTTGATATACCTGCCATGTCTTCATGTCTCCAAGCAAAGGTAGATTTCTTTTCTTTAAGAAGGATATTAAATCCTATTCTATGCTATCCAGGATTCAGGATCCTTAGGGTCTAACAGAATATCCTTGACGTCTTGTTCTCTAGCCTCCATGACGTCTCTTGGAGGATACTTTAATTTCTATACTTCCCTTGGTTTTGAAGCTTGTTTCATTGAAGAAGTGTAGCAGTTCTTGGCTTCCTGCTGGTCAGTCTCTATCTTCACGACTCCCCATGGAGTTGGGAGCTTGACACATTGGTGGTACGTCTAGGGGACTGCCTTCATATCATGTATCCATGGCCTACCAAGGATAACATTGCAACAAGATAAGCAGTCTATTACACAGAACTTTTAAATAGAATTTACTCCCTCTATGTAAATTGGGAGTTTGATGTCCCCCAATGTATTATTTGTTTCTCCACTGAATCCCACGAGAATTGATGATCTTGGAATGATTTCGGATTCAGGAATGTTCATTCTCTTGAGTACATCCAACTGGATTATGTTGACCGAGCTTCCTCCGTCGATGAAGATCCTGCGAACAAAATGGTTAGAAATAAACAATGTAATAACTAAACTGTCATGATGAGGATCCTGTATGTCTACACGATCATCCTCATCAAAGGATATCACTTTCTGCTGGGTTTAAGTGGATGTTCGAACAGGTCTTTCTCCATTTTCCATCTTTGTTTCCTTGGCATGCCTCTTAGCTGTAGAAAATGAGGTCCCACAATTATCAGAATCTCCGAAGATGAAATTAATGATCTAAGCATCTGCTGGTGGTGGAGGAGCTCTTTCAGGAACTTTCTCAGAATCCTGGGTTCTCGATTTTTTCCTTCCAAGCAACTCCTTCAGGTAACCCTTGCTGAGAAGATAACTTATTTCCTTCCTTAATTCTATACACTCATCAGTGAGGTGACCGAAGTCCTCATGATAAGCACACTATTTCGACTTATCCTTGATAGTTGTGGATTTTTCATTCTTTTGTGGCCACCTGGCTTTATTACCTAAATTCTGCATGGAAAGGATTAGTTCACTGTTATCAGCTGAAAAATATTATTCAGAAATGGGCGAATAATCCTCATCGTCTTCCTCTTGTTCAACTGCAAGCACATTCTGATTGTCATGCTTGGAGTATTGCTTGGATCGATTATTCTTGAAGAAGGATCCTTGCTTCTCCTGCTTTGAGGATCCTGATAATCTTTCCTTGATCCTTTTGTCATCCTCTAACCGGATGAATCTTAAGGTCGTGTTCCTCACTTCATCTAAATTCCTACAAGGTGTCATAACAAGGTCATCATAGAAGGAGGAATCCTTAAGTAATCCCATTTTAAATGCCTCCACAGTGGTGGCAATATCCAAATTAGGGATTTCTAAGGATTCTCTACTAAACTTAGTGATGTAATCTCTTAATGATTCATCACGGTCTTGGGTGATCCTATATAAGTCATTAGTTAACCTTTCAAATGTTCTACTACATGAAAATTGATTATTTAACAAGTTAAGTAAATGAGAAAATGAAGTTATTAAGTAAGGGGAAGACTTAACAACCATTTCAACGCTGATCCAGTGAGTGTAGATCCGAAGCCCTTGCAAAGACAGGCATCCTTTAACCTTTATGGAATGGGGTTGATCTCCATTCTTTCCCTCTATTGAGCCACATGCTCTTTCGGGTCTGTTGTACCATCGTACATCTTCATGTTGGGGGTCTGAAAGCGTTTTGGTATCTCAGCATTGCAAATGGGAGGTGCAAAGCGAGACACTTTATAACATCCATCCGGGATCTCAGGAATTGGCTTAACCACTTCTGGGACACTGGATATCATATCCTTAAGCTTCTGAAGCTCCCTGGCCATGGCCTGATTGATTCCTGCATCCTACATGAAACCATAATTAGTACCAAAAGATGTATTGAAATTGTTACCTCTTGATTGGTTTGGAACTGGCATCTAGGAGGTGTATCCAAAGCAAGACAATTCTGTGCAAGGGTAGGACCAGATGAAGCAATAGTCTGCATGGGAATGAAATCCCTTATGTGAACTTCAGAACTTCTGGGTAGTTGACTCCTTGAGGATCCTTGATCCTGAAAGATGTTGGGTCCAGTATATATGGGTGCTGAAGGCCTTGGAGGATAATCCATGGATCCTTGAACCTGAGATGAGGATCCTTGAGGCTGAAAGTAGGATCCTTTAGCTGGAACCGTCTCCAGGTATCCTCCCGAACTAAGGATGGACCCTTGAGGTTGAAATGAGGATCCTTGAGGTTGGTAGTAAGATGCTTGAGGCTGAGTCATTGCCAACAATCCATACTGTAATCCTGAGTATCCTTAATACTGAACACCAGATGCTTTGGAGTGTTGGATTGTCGATGATGGAGTAGCAAAATCCAATGACATGGGCATCAATGGATAGTGATCCTCTGCCGATCTCTTCCGCTTCTTGATTTCATCAATCTCATGAAGGATCCTTTGATTAGTTTTGTCCTGCTGTTCCATGTATCCTTCATATGAAAAATCAAAACAGAATGTAGAAGAAGAAATAGTTGAAGCCTTTGTGAAAACTGGTGTTGGCTTCTTCTGAGTATTCTCAGGCCTCAGCACTCTTCAAGGGTGCAGGGGGAATAGGAGGCAATGAAGAACTTGTCAAAGATGAGGTAACCGTCGGCATGGCACTTGAAGCAGATTTTCCTTGAGATGCCATGTGGTTGATGGAGATGAACATAAGTGAATGAAATGAACAAGATTTTTCAGAATTGAAGCACCAATTACCCCACGGTGGGCGCCAAACTGTTTTGATCAAAAATCGATTTAAGGATAATGTGACCAAACTTTGATTGTGAGGTAGAGTGCTTGGTGTGTTGAAGAAATGTATAATCGAATATCAAAGGATAAGAACAATGAACACAGAGATTTATACGAGGAAAAGCCCTTGATCACTAGTAGATTGCCGGCATAAAAACCTTGGGTGATGGAAACTACTTATCACCAACTATATTGCATAAAAAAGGTTACAACTTTGGGTAGTATTGGGCTTGATACAATGAATTCTAGTGTGTGTTCTTGAAAGTGAATTGCGAGAGTAACAGAAATGTGTTAGTGTAATGTATATGCGAATTATGTTAACTAATGAGCTCAATACTGTAACACCCCAAAAACGTCGCAGAGGAAATACAAACGTAATGGTGACGGAAGTTGGTGCCCATAAATATCTTGTCGAACGATGCATTGTTAATGTTAGACATTTAACTTAATTAAAACATAGTTTTGAAAACATAAAGTTTAAAGCATGTCACAACCACAACACGGTTAAGTTGTTTTTGATCCTTATGGATCTTATTACATAGGTCCCAAAGTTTTAAAAGTTTGTCCAAAACATTCATAAAACAACCATGCATCAACAACCACAAGATACACCATAATTCTCGAAGCCATGCTCAAGTACCTGAAGAACACGTCAAAATCAAGTGTCAACACAAAGGAAGGTGAGCTCACATATTCAAATTTAAAACAAGGAAAACTTTCTAATTATGTGTTTATTATCAAAACATCCAAATAATATTTTCGAAAGTTAATTTATTTCCTTAATAAAAATCCATGAGTCAGCCGTCGCAAATGTTTCCCTGAAACCTCCAATCTAAAGCATCTTCCCAAGTTTACACATTAAATTTATTGCATTAAATGTTCAGACTTGTATGTTTGCAAGACAATACGAACTATATATTAATGATAAGGGTATAATCAAGACTAGACTATAATAGAATATCAATTCGTCGTTTGACTTGATCATAGCGACGGATCACGACGGGGTAGTCAACCCGATAGATCAACCAACAATTTCACGTGTTCAATACTTAAATGATTAAACAGCAATACTTGCGCATGCGCCCATAAGGGCCATCTATATCACTTGCCTCATGAACAATATATATATATCCTACTAAAATGATAAATTTAATATATAACGAGTTGTACGAGTCCCCGACGTCCCCACCGAAACGTAAGCCTAATCCCAATACTTACTCTCTTGAGACTGAGCTAATTCGTCACAACTTTAGATTTAAGCATTTTAAATCTACACGGTCTTTTCTCTAAAACACCATAAAATCCCCGTTTCATCCCCAAAACATATTTATTCACAAAATCGTTTCTACCCGAAACATATTAATATCATCAAAATCATATATTTTCCATGAAAATATACATTTTATATAAGCAAAGGTATGTTTTATTCAAAAAATCTTTAATCCTTTTAAGGCGTGTTCTTCCCCCAAAACATCTACAAAACCGTAAAAAGAGGGGGTTTAGTGACACTCACCCTTGGGTGCGTATTTAAATAGCGCTATCCCACAATTTGATTCTACACGTCCTAATATACGTAGGAACGATTTATCAAACAATATATTACAAAATTCCTAAGTTTCTCCAATACTTAGAATTTTCACAAAACTTTGAGATTTTATCGAAAAGTTATTATTTTTAATTAGGTGGGCACATTAATATATATATGAGTTCATATATATATATATATATATATATATATATATATATGTATATATATATATATATATATACATATAAGATTTTGCAACTTGAACGATTTTATTGGTGACCTTAATGTTATATCGGTTACACTCCCGTTTATAAGTACTATATATCTACGATTTGTGCGTCGTAATATATATACATAAACGTCATATATTCACAACATAATAACACGTGAAATCTCGTTAACTCATACACTTTATCATTTTTAAAGCATGCATACATGAAATAACTTATGAAGTTAACCTATGTATCAATTTTTCATGCACGACAAATAAGTTACACATTTAACGCTATTTTACCGATTCTACCGTTTTAAACATACAAGCGTACATGCATAGTCTTAATTCCCGCTATCGTGTCAACACTTAACATATCATCATATACACATATTTAAATCACATAACACATTTAAACACATAAGGTTCAACCATGAACAACCCATTCTAGTGTATGTTGGAAAATGCGTATTTTAGCGATTCGGTAACGTTTTCGGGCGCCGGAAGTCACGTATGACCAACCAAACACCAAATAATTTTAATATAAGTTAATATACTTATATTTATATAAAAAAATATCAGTTTATTTACTGATCTAAAACAGTTTTGTAAAAACCTCTTAAAAAAGCGATTTTTACCGTTTTTACCGCATAGTTTTGCGTCAAACGTTACCATAACCATCCGAACTCGAAACGACTTCATATTTTAACACAATACATGTTATATACTGAATCAAATGTTGGTTATAATCAGATTAGTGCAGTTTTTGTGTAAGGCACATAAATCATGCGATTTCACACATTTTACAACTTTTTATGCACAATGTACTACATGCAAAGCTAGTAAACTTTATGACAAGTCTCATACTACTTTAACACATGAAATAACCTTATTTTAAGGTTTATAATCTGATCTAAATCATTTTTATAATAACACACTTTGTTCATCATTTCAAGGCTATATATTCACATGCATGCTTATGTACAAGCATATAATGCATCCATATCATGTTATCATCATCCTACATAGTCTCATATGCATTCAATATCATATTTATTTCATGTTCATCTATTCAAGAACATCATCTTCATATGACCATCATCATCTAATCATTTAGATTAAATGCAAGACATAACATAGATTCTTCCACATTTAAATCCATCTACATCAAAATCTCACATGCATGCATATATACATATATATACACGGCTACATATATACATATATATATATATATATATATATATATGATTCCAAAATATCACTTTTCACAAATCACTAGTCATTTACATGTAAATCACTTTTAATCATACATGCATGAACTTTCCAATAATCAAATCAATCAATATTCTATCAAAATCAAAACTCAACTTTCTAACATACATAATTTTCGGCCATACATGCACACACACTAACCTCCATTTTTAGTTTGTATAAAAACCCATTTATTTTAGTTTCCAAGTTTATGTTTAAATCCAAGAACAAGAGAAACCTCCTTTTTCATCAAAACTCATCAAGAATCAAGAACAAGTTTTTAAAATAAATTTTTATACCTTCTTGTTTTTTATGGGTTTTTAGTAAAGTATGATGGTATGGAGCTTGATTCTTGCTTGGAAACACCTTAGAACCTTCAAAACTACTTGGAAACACCTTAATATGAACTTGGATGTTCAAGAAATGGTTTGAAATTTCAAAAATGGAGATGGTGGAGGGGTGTTCGGCTGTGAGGTTCCAAGAGAGAGAGTAAGAATTGTGTTGTGATGTTTGTTCTTGGATTTGGAAGATTTTTAGAAGATATGGTGAGACATAATCATCACTTTGTGTTTCCAAGGTTAACAAGTGTAAGAGACAGAGTATAAGAACTCCTCCATAGCTGCCACCTCCCTCCATACACACATATATACTCGTATACATACATATATATATTATATGTAGGCTAAAAACTAGTATTTTACTGGATACCGGGTGTTTTATCTACCGTTTTAACTGCGTTTTAACGCGTTTTAAATTATTTTCAACGCTCTATAAAAATAAACTCACTAAAATATTACTAATCAATATTTTATTTGCCGGGACCAGTTACGTTGTCGGTAATTGGCAGTATGCGCGCTGTGTTGCGAAGTACGCGCTTAAATTCGCAAAATAGAGATTTTAAGCGTTTTAATTTATTTTTATCATTCTATAAAAATAAACTTGTCAAATTATTACTATAATACTTTTTAGTTGCCCTGGACTGGCTGTGTTGACAGTATTTTGTCAGATACGCGCAGTATCGCACAATACGCACTTAAACTCGAAAAATAGAGTTTCTTAGCGTTTTAAATTATTTTTCCTCACGATTATGATTAAATATATTACTTAACTCATAACGTACTATTTTTGGGATTTTAACATTATCCGGGCGGTCACTGACGTTCGTTTCGCATTTTAACCGTTACGCGATAAACGTTTATCTTAAAATTGCCAACGTAATTTTTTTCAAACTTTGAATTTACCAACACATCAAATACCATATATAAACATCATAATTAATCAAATACAGCCTTTTATTCATTCATGACACGTGTTACATTTGTACGGTACTGCCTAAATAGCCGGGTGTCGCAGTCTTCCCCTGTTTAAGGAATTTCGTCCCCGAAATTCTTACACTACAGGTTTCGTTTTCGCACTAGACTTAAAGAGATGCGAATATTTCCGTTGCATCTGGTCCTTTCGTTCCCATGTGAACTCGGGTCCATGCTTGGAATTCCAGCGAACTTTGACCAACTTAATCCGACTCCTTCTAAGCTTCTAAATCTTCTCATCCAGAACTTCAACCGGTTCCTCGATAAATCTCAATTTATCGTCTACTTGAACCTCATCAGGGGGTATAATTAGTGTCTCATCTGACAGACACTTTCTCAGGTTGGAAACATGAAACACGTCATGAACTCCATTGCGGCAGCTTAAGCCTATACGCGACTGATCCAACTCGAGATGCGATTTCAAAAGGACCTATATACCGTGGGCTTAGCTTTCCCCATTCCCAAACCTAACAACACCTTTCCTAGGTGACACTTTCAGCAGAACACGTTCCCCGACCTGAAACTGCAATGGTTTCCTTCGATTGTCTGCATAACTTTTCTGTCGATCGGCGGCAGATTTCAACCTTTCCTTAATCTGGACAACCTTGTTGGTGGTTTCCTGGATAAGATCAGGTCCGGTTAGTTGCCTTTAGCCAACTTCAGCCCAGCACAAGGGCGATCGAGATTTCCTTCCGTACAAAGCTTCAAACGGAGCGACTTTGATACTAGTGTGGTAACTATTGTTGTAAGAAAACTCTACCAACGGCAAATGAGTATCCCAACTTCCACCGAAATCAATCACGTACGCTCTCAACATATCCTCTAACGTCTGAATGGTTCTCTCACTCTGACCATCCATTTAAGGATGATACGTAGTACTCATGTCCAAATGAGAGCCTAGCGACTCCTGAAGAGATCGCCAAAATCTAGAGTCAAATCATCCATCTCTATCAGAGATAATTGACAGGCACTCCATGTCGGGCTACAATCTCGTTGAGGTATAACTGCAATATCTTTTCCGTCTTGTATGTTTCCTTAATGGGCAAGAAATGAGCATACTTCGTTAATCGATCCACAAATACCCATATGGTGTCATGTCCACACGACGTACGGGGTAACTTGGTGATAATGTCCATTGCAAGATGCTCCCACTTCCATTTAGGAATCTCTGGTTGCTGCAGAAGCCCAGACGGCCTCTGATGTTCAGCTTAACCTTCGAGCATGTCAGACATTTACTCACATACACCGCAATATCTCTCTTCATATTCGGCCACCAATATAACTCCTTATATCCTGATACATCTTTGTAGAACCTAGGTGAATCGAATATCTGGACTTATGAGCCTCATTCATAACCAGTTCATGTAGGTTACCTCTAAGCGGAACCCAAACTCGGTTCATGAAGTACATCACTTCATCTGCTTTTGGTATCAGTTCACATTCCAAACCTCTCAAACCTTCTCTACCCAGGTTCTCATCTTCAAAGCTTCTCATTGTGCATTACGAATTTGATCGGTTAGATTCGTTTGTATGGTCAAACCCAAAGCACACACACGCAGAGGCTTCTCCCGCTCCTTCCTACTGAGCGCGTCAGCAACAACATTTGCTTTTCCAGGGTGATAATGAATATCACACTCGTAATCATTGAGTAAGTCTACCCAACACGCTGTCG
Organism: Scalesia atractyloides; assembly: GCA_947069175.1. NCBI lineage: Eukaryota > Viridiplantae > Streptophyta > Magnoliopsida > Asterales > Asteraceae > Scalesia > Scalesia atractyloides. The sequence goes on from CAMTDV010000015.1 coordinate 38,690,042, forward strand.
CATGTTGAGTTTCTTCTGATCAAAGGTATGCTGGAGGCTCTTATGGTCTGTGTAAATCATACACTTCGTGCCATACAGATAATGTCTCCAAATCTTCAAAGCGAACACAACAGCTCCCAACTCTAAATCATGAGTTGCGTAGTTCTTCTCATGCACTTTCAGTTGTCTGGATGCATAGGTTATCACTTTGTCCTTCTGCATAAGCACGCAATCACGGCCAAACGTGACGCATCGCAGTATACAACAAAATCGTCATTTCCCTCAGGCAGGAAAAGGATAGGTGCACTACACAACTTCTCCTTCAACATCCGAAAAGCTTTCTCCTGCTTTTATGTCCAATCAAACTTCTTATCCTTCTTGGTCAATAGCGTTAATGGTTGCGCTATTTTGGAAAAATTCTCAATGAATCTTCTATAATACCCAGCAAGTCCTAAGAATTGTCGCACCTCTGACGGAGTCTTTGGCGCTTCATAATTCTTAATCGCCTCAGTCTTCGACGGGTCTACATGTATACATTTCTCATTTATGACATGACCGAGAAAATGCACCTCTCAAATCCAAAATTCACATTTAGAGAACTTAGCATACAACTTCTCTTTCTTCAGCAGCTCCAGAATCATCTTCAAATGTTGCTCATGATCGTCTTTGGTTCGCGAATAGATTAGTATATCGTCAATGAATACTATCACGAATTTGTCCAAATAGGGTTTGGATACCCTGTTCATGAGATCCATGAACACTGCAGGCGCATTAGTTAAGCCAAAAGGCATGACTAAGAACTCATAATGGTCATAACGTGTTCTAAAAGCAGTCTTTAGAACATCTTCCTCAGCAATCTTCAACTGGTGATATCCTGAACGCAGGTCTATCTTCGAGTAGTATCTTGATCCTTGAAGCTGGTCGAACAAATCGTCGATTCTTGGTAACGGGTACCGATTCTTGATAGTCAGCTTGTTCAACTCTCTGTAATCAATACACATTCTGAAGGAACCATCTTTCTTCTTCACGAAACACAGGTGCTCCCCAAGGCGAAAAACTTGGTCGTATGAAACCTTTGTCTAATAGCTCTTGAAGCTGATTTGCAATTCTTTCATCTCGGACGGTGCTAATCTGTAAGGAGATTTTGCAATTGGTGCAGCACCAGGTACAAGATCAATCTTAAACTCGATCTGTCTCGCAGGGGGTAATCCAGGCAAGTCTTCAGGGAAAACTTCCGGATAATCGCGAACTACAGGAATTTCTTCAGTCTTCCCACTTTCAGTCTACGTATCAACTACGTTAAACAAGAACGCAAGATAGCCTTTACGCAACATCTTGTGCATCTTCATAACACTAACAACTCGTGATACTCGACTCGATTGGTCACCGTTAACAACTAAAGTTTCACCACCACCACCAGGACGAGGTATCCGCACTTGTTTCTCCGAACAAATGATCTCAGCTCCGTTCTTGGATAGCCAATCCATCCCAACAACTACATCAAAACTACCCAGCTCCACTGGTAATAAATCGATACTAAAACTACGGTCGCATAACCGAATTCTACAATTACGAATAACTTTGCTAGTCTCTATCAATTTTCCATTTGCTAATTCTATCAAGTACTTTTTACTTAGCTTACTTGTTTGAGAACACAGAAATGGTTCAAAGTTTTTCGAAACAAAAAACTCAAGTCAGCACCAGTATCAAATAGTACGAACGCAGAATGGTCATTAATTAAGAACGTACCGGTAACAACTTCAGGATCATCACGTGCCTCTCCAGCATTCAGCTCAAAAGCTCTGCCCCTGGAATTCTGACCCTTCACATTCAGACAGTTCCTCTTGTAGTGTCCCTGCTCTCCACATTCAAAGCATCCCTCGAGTTTAACTCCCTCCGACGTACTCTTAGCATAGCACTCGCGAGTAACATGTCCAGTTCGACCACATCTGGCACACTTTCCCTGCTCATCTCCGTGAGTCTTCTTCGTGGAACCACTTCCGCCATCCCTAGCATTATCCTTCCTCGAACCACTCGAATTAGCCACATACCCCGAATCGCGTTTCCTCTCACGCTTCACCTTGGAATCCTTTCTCGAGCTCACAGACTTTCGCTTCCGTGAATCCCCAGATCTAGGCTCAGAACGCTCTGATCGATCAGACTCCCCATCTGCCTTGACGTTTCCCGACGACTTCCCAGTCTCCTCTTTCCTGTTAAGGCTACTTTTTCGAGCAACATCATCCGCTAATGATTTTGCTAGAGTAGTAGCTTCCAGATAGGTAGTGGGCTTCGCTGACGTAACCATACTACGAATTTGTGGCGACAATCCCCAAGTATACCTCTCTACCTTAACGTATTCAGGAGTGACCATTCGTGGAACCAATCTAGCTAAATCATTGAACCGAGACGTATAAGCTCTGACATTCAGGCCTTCCATGGTCAAATTCCAGAAGTCAGTCTCAATCTTCTGCATCTCACTACGCGGGCAGTATTCCTTAAGAAGCATCTCTTTTATTTCATTCCAGGTGAGACCGTAAGCCGCATCTTCGCCCAAAACTTGAACTTGAGTGTTCCACCAGGATAAAGCTTCATCAAGAAATGAACATGAAGCATACCTAACCCTCTGATCAGCAGCACAACCACTGATGGCCATCACAGATTCCATCTTCTCAATCCATCTAATGATTTCAAGAGGCCCTTCAGCACCGATAAATGATCGTGGGTTACAGCCCTGAAATGTTTTATACGTACATCCATGCACTATTCACAAGGTTAATGAAAAATCAAGATTTCGCTCTGATTATATCATAACACAGGAACTACTAAAACTGTTCCGATCATTATATTACCTTGCGGGTTTCCAATCTGTACACCACCTTCACAATGCCTAGGAGCACCACATCCACGTCCTTGCCCAATATTCTGGTTAGCTTCCCGCTGTTCCAAGGCAGTATTAACGTGTTGGGCTATGAGTTGTGCCAACTCTTCTGGCGTGGTAGGTAGTCCAGTACCCTGTCTCGCTTTTGGCGGCATCTTGTCGTTTCTATTATTGCAATAATAATGTGAACATAAGACATTGTTTAAATATTTCAATCATTAAATAATAGTGGACTAAACAATACACATGCATCCACATAATAATGAGAATAATTCAACCAAAAGAGAACCCATAACATTGATATTTCTCATGAAAATTACAAAGCTTGTTCATAGTACAATGACTAACCAAATTGTGGTGTGACATAATCAACCACCAATAACAAGTCTAGATGAAATTTCCTCCTAAATATCCAAAAATTTGGCATGCAAGCCAATATAAGGGTTTATCAAAGAGACATACAAAACAAACAAACAACATAAATGACAAACTACCATCATTTCTTCATTCCAACAAACTCTAGAAGCTTCCTCACAAGCTCCTCCAGCTCAACTATCCTCCAGTGCAACTGATCCATAGCACTATCATCCAAATCCTTCAGCTCATCAAACCAATCCATCTGCCCCTCTAAGTTCTTTACCTTTCCCTTGGTCGCCTCCAGATCTCCGCGTATGGCCCCCAACTGACGGTCACAATGAGAGCATCGGTTAACCCACACTCCTTTCAGCTTCTTTGAAGCAGATGCAGTCTCAGCTCTAGAAGTTGAAGTGATGTCTCTGACAGGTCGTATCCTCTTCCTATGTCGAAAGTAGGCCAAAAGGGGTGCAGTAGGAGCGCGACTCGATCGACGGAAATGATGACTCGGTAATAACTAGTGGAGGGATCTTAGTAGTGGGCTCAGCAATGACAGTAGATGAGATGACCAATGGCTCTAATAGCTGAGCTGTAAAAATGGTAACGTCTACTGCTGGTGCGATACTATAAGATCCTCCGATCAACGGAACACCTCTATCCACGTCAGCGATAACTGGCACGGTACCTGATGATTGCCCAATCTCGTAAATAAAGGGTGGAGCATCATCATCATCGTCTTCGATCCAACCGTTGCTTGTAAAAGCATAACGAGGGTCAACCTGGCTTGCGAAAGCAACATGGTTAACATGGAAGGATGAAGCAAATCCAGCCGCATCAACAAGCTGTGGAATCGTGGGGGTACCTCTGGTAATACGGATCTAGGTGAAGTCTCGAATTCTGGCTCGCTCTACCTCGTGCTCGTGCGACATTGTGACATATATAACCGTACAAAGTAAGTGTGTGCTCAAATGAGAAATAACACGTAAGACCCAATAAACAGATTAACACGTATACACAATAACATGCAATGGTTCTCATACATGATAAAAATCCATGTTTATTTAAAAAAAATTGGCTTCGCGAATTTTGGACTTATATCTCAAAATTCTTTGGTTGAAGTCTAGAGTTTTCCCTTGAAAACATCTAGTTCGCTAACAACCGTTAGCTCTGATACCAACTTCTGTAACACCCAAAAAACGTCGCAGCGGAAATACAAACGTAATGGTGACAGAAGTTGGTGCCCATAAATATCTTGTCGAACCATGCATTGTTAATGTTAGACATTTAACTTAATTAAAACATAGTTTTTAAAATATAAAGTTTAAAGCACGTCACAAACACACCACTGTTAAGTTGTTTTTTATCCTTATGGATCTTATTACATAGGTTCCAAAGTTTTAAATTTTGTCCAAAACATTCATAAAACAACCATGCATCAACAACCACAAGATACGCCATAATTCCTGAAGCCATGCTCAAGTACCTAAAGAACACGTTAAAATCAAGTGTCAACACAAAGGAGGGTGAGCTCACATATTCAAATTTAAAACAAGGAAAACTTTCTAATTATGTGTTTATTATCAAAACATCCAAATAATATTTTCAAAAGTTAATTTATTTCCTTAATAAAAATCCATGAGTCAGCCGTCGCAAATGTTTCCCTGAAACCTCCAATCTAAAGCATCTTCCCAAGTTTACACATTAAATTTATTGCATTAAATGTTCATACTTGTATGTTTGCAAGACAATACGAACTATATATTAAGGATAAGGGTATAATCAAGACTAAACTATAATAGAATATCAATTCGTCGTTTGACTTGATCGTAGCGACCGATCACGACGGGGTAGTCAACCCGATAGATCAACCAACAATTTCACGTGTTCAATACTTAAATGATTAAACAGCAATACTTGCGCATGCGCCCATAAGGGCCATCTATATCACTTGCCTCATGAACAATATATATATATCCTACTAAAATGATAAATTTAATATATAACGAGTTGTACGAGTCCCCGACGTCCCCACCGAAACGTAAGCCTAGTCCCAATACTTACTCTCTTGAGACTGAGCCAATTCGTCACAACTTTATGTAAGTCCTGTAAAACGGATCTTTCAATGATATCACTCATAATCTCGTGTAAGTGCGGAATCTAAACACAAGTTGATTCAAGAATAAGCAAACCAAATCACAATAATGAATAGATAATGAAAACAAACCAATAACTTGCATTCACCGCTTGACAATGACTGATACAAGTATCTTGCTTGGTTTCGGCTGGCTCTTGTTCTACCAAAACTGATCAACCCTAACACAATAACTAGGATTGAATATATACAAGACCTATGTGGGCCGAAACCCCATATAACCAGCCGAAACCCCATTGCGACCCAAAACATAACTCGAACCAAAACACATACTAAACAAAATACAATATAACCCATTATCGCTACTAGCTACCCACTATGCATAAACCTCTAGATTGCAACAATCTCCCCCTAGGTTTATAGCAAAGTGTCACAATGAGTTTCACTTGTTTCCTCTGCCTTCATCACCTTCATGGTAACCACCAAAACCCTTCTTTCGAACATGTGGAGCACCCACAACCGCTGAAGTCCATTGCTTAGCTGCACCTTCATATTTCTCAGTTAATCTAATCTGATTTTGAGCCAACACTTCTAGATCTTCTAAACTCAAATTCAGTAAATCAACCTGATCAGTCAACCTGAACAGCAGCTCATCATCACAAATTATCAATGCTTGGCCCAAGGTTTCATCATATGCCCAAAAATGCATTGTTTTCAAACTTCCATCTGGTATTTCTTCACCAAGGAATCGTCTTCTCCTTATCAGTGGGTGGCCAGATTACATTCTTCAATCTTCTGTTTGTATGTGGATCACGAATACAAGAAGCTTTCTTTAAATAGGATTCTGCAGTATGCATAGATGGAAATCCTCTTTCCACTTTAAAGAACAGATATCCTCTACCACCAGGCTTGTCGTCAGTTTATGGAGCATTTGACAACAACGTTAAATCAACTTTGGTGAACGTCTGAAACTGAGCAGGCCTTCTATACCACTCCAATGGCCCAATCTTCATTTTAATCCACCACATCTTTCTGTCATGATCAAATTCCCAACTTACAACCCCTTGTTCCCAACTTTGTCATAGTGACTAATACCAACTTCCATCAGATGATGAGTAGCTTGAACATCAGGATCTTCTGGATTTAAATTCTTGTTCTTGATAACTACAAGCTCTCTCTTCTGCTTTAGTCTCTTAGCTTTCTCATCATCTTTCCTTTTGTCAGTTGGAGTTTGAAAATATAAATCCATGGCCTTAGCACGTTCAGCATCATCTTTAGCAAAGATTTGAGCACGATCTTCATCAGCTTTCTTGTATCTTTCAGAATCGGCAGGATCAGCAAACTCCTACTCAAACTTCTTTTCAAGCTTTCCTCGAATATCATACACAATCGAAAACAATAAACCAACGTCGCCCTGTAACTGGTCAATCTGCTGATCTTTTCGTACGACCGTGTCCTCCAACTAAACAATTTTAGCATCCTTCTGTATTGAATCTTGTCCAAGCACAACAATTTTCTTCTTCAAATCTCGAATGCTAATGTACTCATCATCATCACTGGAATCATCAAAAAGTGGCATCTTCGCTCTTTCTTCACTACGCACTCCACTAGAACTACCAGGTTTGTCATGCATGAAACAGACGAGCTACCAACTGTTGTTGTTCCTAGTGGCATTGAAATGGTGACTGGGGTTTCTTGCGGAGCTGATACACTAATTAGGGTCTCTAAGCTTGTTTGAATCTCTGGGACGGACTCAGATTCCAAATTCAAGCTTGTTTCGGTAGCCTCAGATGTAATAGGTGTCTTGGTGGTGGCAGCAACATCTTCAAAATCAAATGCAGTCGATGTAGTAGCTTTCGAGCTCTCAAAATCAAAGTCATACAACCCCTCATCATCATCGAACATGGATTGGTCTTGTGTTTGTTCAATAAACACTCCAGGTCGAGGATCCCTTTTTCTTCGCTTAATTGGCTGAGAATCAGGGTCCTTTGGATCTTCGGTAGTTAGCACTTCATCTTGAACTGAAAGATCGGAAGGAGGATTTCCCATCCTTTCAGTGACTGACTTCAATAACACAGCTAACTTTTCTACAGTGGTCACCAATTGAACAATCAAAACGTTTGTACTAGCTTCAGCTTCAGGAGGAAGCTCTTCATCATCACCATCATCTTCAATCAATACTTCATCAACATCCAAGTCTATATCGAAAACCTCAGTCTCTGGTTCTTCACGAGCAACAATCTGAACCTCATGTTCCTCAGCAACTATCGCATTAACAGGAGCATTCACTGGTTCAACATTCACTTCTTCAGTCTCTGCAAACTGACCAAACTTCTATAATCAATTCTTCCCACAAACTTGCTTGTAGTATTCTTCTTTGGCATCAGTGCACTAAAACATGTAGGACCCATAGGCTTTAACTCCAAAGTATCACCGGTTCATTCCAACTCTGAATAACATACATTAAGAATCATCTGAATAAATCTGGGATACATAAGTAACTTGTCTTTACGCACACCAGTAATGTTCCTCTTCATTCCTTCAAACACGTACTTAGAATAGTTGTAAGGCTCATTCGTGATCAGACAAACAAAAGTTGCTGACTGAGTACTATTGAGCTGATCAGTTCCTCCTCTATTTTCTGTCATGCACATCATGAACATGTGCATCAACAAACGCCAGTATGGATGCACAAATTTTTTCATCATTGATGGATATGATCCTTCATATCTCAGTCGTGGCAAAATAGCTTCAATCGTGCCAGCTGGAAGATCAGTCGGATCAGATTCTTGATCGTTAAACTGTGGAACCTCCCGAATAATCTGTTCGGTCACAGTAACGTTCTTCTTCTGAATAACTGCTTCTATCGATCCCTTGCCATTGTCTCATGTAGCTTCAAACTGTGCCGTCTTCCAGAATTCCTGAATAAGGCTTTCGAAGACAATCGGGTTTTCTCGAAGAGCATGAGAAATACGGCAATTGTTTAATCCCTTGATCAGCGATGCATACAGTGGCTTGTGCTTCTCAGGAGGTGGAGCTAAATATCCTGCCTGATTGTGACCAGGAATAACCTTCAAATCCATACCTGCACAAATGTAACCATAAGTATAAATTTCGATCGAAGGCAAACTGTCAAGCATCATATTTTTTTAAAAAATTTCAAACATCAACTAGCTATTAAAAATTTATCACCAGCTCAGATTTCGAGAAAAAAACATTTCAAGTTTTAAACACCAGGTTTCGGGTCGAAAACTCATGATCTCGAGTCGAAATCACAGTTGAGACTAGGTGGTCTCGAGTCAAAATCACATGATCTCGAGTCGAAATCACAATTGAGACTAGGTGGTCTCGAGTCGAAATCAAAGTCGAAAACAACAAAAAGGTTATGACTCGAAACAGGAGATTTCGAGTCCTGTGTCTTCATTCGCAACTTGAGTCGAAACCCTTTTAACATATTTGACCGGTCAACATTTTGGATCAACAACCCTAAACATTCAATAATCTAGATGAAGACCAAATTAATATCCTGATTAGGGTTCTTAAAGTTCTTCAAACATTCATCAAGATCTTCAACTTTCCTGCAAATCATCAATCAAAACATCATCATTTCATCTAAACTACCTTCAACAATGATTATTGATGAGTCGAGATCCGAGAAAAATGGCTGGAATCTAAGAAGGTCACCGGAGAGTGAGAGAGAATCACTGGAAGGTTTCGAGTAGAATGAGATGGTCTCGAGTCGAAACCACCTTTATACCCCACAAACAAACGTGGGCCATGCCCTTTGAAAGTGGGCTTGATTCACGGTTTCAAGTCGAAACCTACCAGTTTTTGGATATTTTAACACAATTATCATTTTTAATCATCCAAAATCAATTAAATCAAACATTTTCAATTTAAAAAATCCTTTCCGAGCACATTTTCAAGACCAAAACCTACCAAACAAAATTAAATAATATAAATAATTATTTACAAAAAAAACAAAGTTAGGAAAATATCAAAATTGCTCAGGGGTCAAATCACGAGGTTTTTGGGCTTGACTTCACTTATCAACACTGATATACCGTCGAATGATCTGAACGATGGTCAGTATATTTGTCCACCTAAACTCACCTCCCTAGACCTTTTCCATGTGACCGCCTGTAACCAGTTTTATCATGTTTTGAGTATTTTTTAACAATGAACACCCAGGCAAATACTAGTCAAATCCCGGAATACCAAATAGCACATTCTATCATGCCTGTAGTTTCCCTACCACAGATTTCCACAAGTCTGTTCTAAATTTCTGAAACCTTGACTGAGACTGGATTGAGAAGAGAATAGAATAGATCAAAGCAGAGATGATATAATATACAGATCAAATGAGCTTTCTCAGTTTGATATAGGTTTCTTGGGTTTCATTTGGGCACTAGAGGGCCTCTTTCGGGTGTAGAAAGATCTATAAGGGGACAGACGTACAGCTAGGTCTTTGCTCACGTAAAACAAAGGAGATACACGACTTTTTCAGAAAAGATTTCAGAACTGAACCAAAATTGTGTGTATCAGTTCATCACACAAGCATTCAAATAGAAATGAGCTATTTCCAAGAGACATTCTTTCCTGAGGTCATGTATAAGTTTAAGTTCTAAACAAAGAGCCACTATTTCCAGCCTTAAGGATAGAGCCTACCAACACATCGTTCTAGAGCCAAACTTTTTTGATACTTGTTTTACATGAGTCAGCCCATCACCATAATGTGAAAATTTATTTCATTTCCCATGATATGCAATGATTCTTTTTGTCGTTTTCAAAGTTTTTCAATAATATTTTTTATTTTTCAAAATTTTCTGTTGTTTTTGTAATTTTCATAAATTTGTGCATAAATAAAAACTACCTAAGAATAGAAAACTTTATGTACAAATTTACCCACAAAAACATGCTCAGTCAGGATATTGGATCATTTTCAGAAAATTCACAAGCACCTGAAATTTCGAGCTACTGACAAGTTTTGTGAACAAATCGGCAGCATTTGCATCGGTATCGATTTGCTCCAGTTTGATAAGACCTCTGTCAAAACAGTCTCGAATAAAATGAACTTTTATATCAATGTGATTGGTTTTTGAGTGGAAGACAGGATTTCGAACAATTTGAATTGCGGCATCATTATCACAATAAATAGTAGTATTAAGATAAGTCAAACCGTAATCCTGCAATTGATGTTGCATTCAAACCACTTGAGAGCAAGACGCAGAGGCCGCAACATATTCAGCCTCAGCCGTAGATATTGCCACCGTTTGCTGCTTCTTGCATTGCCAAGAAATGAGCCTGTCACCAAAAATTGACAACCAGCGGATGTATATTTCCTGTCATGGTCAGTACCTCCAAAATTGCTATCAGAAAATGCAAACAGGTCAAAATTAGAATCTCTTGGATACCACAAGCCAAACCGAGGTCGGCCTTTGAGGTACCGAAAAATCCTTTTAACAGCAGTAAGATGAGAAGATTTAGCATTATCCTGATATCGCGCGCAAATGCAGACAACAAACATGATGTCTGGATGGCTCGCTGTGAGATACATAAAAATCTAATCATAGACCGATAACGGCGTTGATCAACAGAAGATCCTTCAGCATCTTCAGTCAGCAACGGTCTTTCTGCCATAGGTGTTTCAACCGTTTTTGCATCCGTGCATTGAAATTTTGCTAGCACATCATCCACGTATTTCCCTTGATGAATGAGGATGCTTCGAGAATCTTGTCGAACTTGGAGACCCAAGAACATAGTCATTTACCTGAGAGCACTCATTTCAAACTTTTTCTTCATCACTCCCTCAAACTCCTTGCACAACACCTCACTTGTAATCCGAATATGATGTTGTCGACATAAATTTGAACCAAGATCTGATCCTTTCCCGTTCTCTTGATAAACAGAGTTTGATCAATTGTGCCTCGAGTATACCCATGAGCCAGAAGATGCTCAGTCAAGGTCGCATACCAAGCCCTTGGAGCTTGGTGCAATCCATACAAAGCCTTGTTGAGCTTGTAAGCATAATCTGGATGATCTGGATGAACAAATCCCGGTGGTTGCTCAACAAAAATCTCTTCCTTCACATCTCCATATAGAAATGCAGTCTTGACGTCCATCTGATAAACAGTGAACCCCATATAGGATGCATAAGCTAAGAAGATCCTAATGGCTTCAAGTCGAGCAACAAGGGCATATACTTCGTCATAATCTAGACCCTCGATCTGTTTAAATTCTTGAACCACCAATCTTGCCTTGTTTCGAATGATAACTCCAGCAGAGTCTTGCTTATTTCTTAATACCCATCGAGTTCCAAGTTTTCATTTTCCCTTCGGCAACTCAACAAGTTTCCATACTCCAAGCTTTTCAAACTGGTTCAGCTCTTCATGCATAGCATCTACCCAGCCCGGTTCCTGCAAAGCTACATCAATGTTTTTAGGTTCTATCTCAGAAATGTAGCAAGAGTATAAGCAAGTATTAATGGTTCCAGATTGGCTCCTGGTTAGAACTCCTGCATTAAGAGGGCCAATCACGCTCGTAATGGGATGATCACGCTGAACACTTGTTGGGATAGCAACTTCAGGTACGGTCGCATCGTCAGTTGAATTGGTGTTGCTCGACTCCCCCTCATTAGATGCGGTAGTGTTGTGAACTACAGAAGTAGTAACCGTGCAGTCTTCTGGAATAGGATCATCAAACAGTTCAGATCCCAATCCATTAAACGTAACACCACAAGATCATGCACCTTCAGGGGATTGCTGGGACGTTTGATGAGTCGAGGGGTGCTCGGTAAAAATCACTCCAGGTGGATCTATGTTGTGATTCTTTGAGCTCCCTACATTCTGTTCATCTTCTTCAGTATCACCAAAGGATATTGGCTGTTTTGGAATGGAGACTCCTACATTTGTGGGAACACTAGACAGAGTATTAAAAGATTTAAATAAATCAACATAATCATATAGCAAGTCTGGACCGACCCCAACATCCGTAGTATTCTCTTCGAGCCATTCAATGTTGCACGACTCGAAGACTTTCTTAGTTACTTTATTGTATACCCTATAGGAAGACCCTTTAGCGTATCCCATAAAGAAACATTCGTCACCCTTGACCTCAAACTTCCTATTTGCGTCCATGAGTAGTAACACGCACAGACAACCAAAAATACGGAAGTGTGAGACCGAGGTTTTTACGTCCCTCCAGAATCTCATAAGGAGTTTTCATATGACGTTTATTTACTAAAGCCCGATTCTAGACGTAACAAGTTATGCTGACAGCTTCAGCCCAAAAGAAACTAGGAAGCTTCGAGTCGGCCAACATGTTTCGAGCTGCCTCGATAAGAGTACGAGTTCTTCTCTCAGCTACTCCATTTTGTTGTGGAGTTCGAGGTGCACTGTACTTTCGATCAATTCCCTTTCCAGTACAGAATGTATCCAAGGTGATATTCTTGAACTCTGTCCCATTGTCTGATCGAATAGCCTTCATATTTGCACTTGCTTGACTTTCAACCAATGTGATGAACTGCATGATTAAGCTTGCAGTTTCATTCTTGTGACTTATAAAATAAACCCAGGTGTAACGTGAATAGTCATCAACTATTACGAGACAGTACGACTTCTTGCCAATGCTGAGCACATTCACTGGACCAAAGAGATCCATGTGAAGTAACTCGAGCACAACTTTAGTCGAGGGTACGGGCTTGGATTTGTGAGGCTTTCGATGTGCTTTCCCTTTTGCACAAGCAATGCATTTCTCCACTAACATAAAGTCTTAGTTGGCAGATCGCGAACCAGTTGACCTTTTGCTAAACGAGTTAAATTCTTCAAACTCACATGCCTGAGGTGACAGTGCCACAATTGACCATCATGCTCTGAAATCTTCGAGAAAAGACACGTAACTTCTTCACAAGGTTTCTTGTTCATGTCAATTACATACGCATTTCCTCTTCGCTCGGCAGTCATCAAGAACCAGTCTTCAGGTATTACAATTCCTGGTTTCAGCACATAACATCCCTTCTTTGTGAAATGAACTGAATTTCCCCTATCACAAATCTGTGAAATGCTCACTGTCATGTGCACTATCAAGGTGATTTATTAATTCTTTAACATCCCTTCTTTGTGAAATGAACTGAATTCCTGGGTTCACATTCTCAAAGCTTAGCACACTGTTTCTTACTGTTCCTTTCAAGGTGATTCTACCAGATTCTCCTCCCGCAAAAGAGACATATCCACTATCAAATTCTTTAACATTGACGAGTTGGGACAAGTCTCCTGTCATGTGCCTGGAACAGCCACTATCCATGTACTAAAGTCGCACGGTAGTCCTCCACAGCTGTTCCTACAAAATTAGCGGGATCAGTTAGATTTAGGAACCCAGCCCATGGTGGATCTGGGTTTTCCTAGAGCATCAATGTACGTCACTTTCGGCTAAATCAGATTATCTTTGTTTAAAAACTTTGATAATTTATTAATGGCAGATTTTAGTTGATATGTGTGAGATTGGGCAGCCTTAGCTTTAGGTTTCCAATGTTTATGTGACCAATGATAACCATGATTACCAAAAGTGTTATATTTGTCATTTCGAAAACCATTTTGTTGATTTTGAGTTCTTTGCTTGGCTGCATTCCAATCTTGATCAGAAGGTTTAGCTTTGCGAAAACTGTTCTTCACAGTCTCTGACTTTGCAGTCGTCCTAGACTCTGAACAACTTGATCGATTTGGCTTGACCCTCTGATTTTGTGCATTTTTCGTCTTCTGTTGCACTCTTTGGAAATGAACACAGTTTCTGGCAATGTGTCTAGCAATTCCACAGTTGAAACAGGTTTGCCTTTTCAATGTGTGGGAATTTTTTGATATAGTTCCAGAAATGAATCTGTTTGGTTTTGAAAAGTGTGTTTGCGCAGTTTTCTTTGCTTACTTAGCTTGTTCCTTTTCTGAGCATTTAGGTACCTGCCTATCAGAACTAGTACAAGCACGAGCTTCGGACGAATGATGTTTCTTGTCTTTAGATTTGTTTTCAGAAACATTTTCTTGAGGTTTGATATCTAATGAGTACTTCTTTTCTTCTTTGAAAACATGTTCAGTTTTAGTTTCAGAAAAAATTGAAGTTTTATCAGCACATGTTTCAGATGTGTTTGCTAAAAATTCACATTCAACTTTGGTTTTTAGTGTGGTCCCACGAGATTCAACATTAGGGACTTCCACTGAGACCGTTTCGGAAGACGAATCAGAACAATTTTGATTCTCTTGAGAAGAAGTTTGAGTGGTTTCACTGAATGCATCCTGAGGGACCTTCCCTGTCACACTGTCAATAGCTGTAGAAGCAGAAGCATCATATTCACAATCATTAACAACTGAAAAACAACCATCATTAGACACATCATTCAAATGTTCATCACAAGCATCAACTGTTTTGCCCAAAACATCAAGCCCAAAGGACGACACATAACTATGAAACGAATTAAGAAAACTTTGTCCAAAAACACATTCAGAGACAGGTTCATTGAGTTTTTAGAAAAATCAGAATTTAAGACTGTTCATCCCCAAAGACATCTTCACACTTTACTTCAGTTACTTTATCTGCACAGTAAGACGAGACATTAACTTCGAGAACACCTTTAGACACAAACTATGTTGTCCGAATTTTAACCGGTTTGCTATTGGTTGATGACTTATCAATCCTTGGACCATAAGTCATATACTCTGCCCTTTCCAGTTCTACAACCGTCAACAGTAAAAATGTATAATTGTCGTTAAACGATGGAGCCACATTGTTATATCCCAGACCCTTACCCTTATTCTTTTTGTACTCTAACTGTTCATTATATATTTCTTGGACCAATTTATTTGAAGTATCAAATGTTTTAATCTTTATTTCGTTTGTTTGAAATTTTTGTTTGATCTCTTCTAGTTCTTTGGTCAAGATACGTATGGTTTCTTTGGCGTCATCGTGTACACAGCATTTAACACTAAGATCTTGTTGAAGTTTAGCGATATCTTTTCGCTGGGCCTCAATTTTTTCTTTGTAAAGTTTTTCATTTTTCTTAAGAGTAGAGTTGTGTCTTTTCATATCATCATAATCTCGAATTAGCTCAGCATTGTGTAAACGATATGACTCAACTCTACCACGACACTCAGGAGTACAGAAAACAGAACTTACCTCTTCAGCAGTGAGTCCATGAACAGGGGCTGATAGGATCTGAGTCATGAAAGCAAAGTTGTCTTCAGAAGTTTGATCCTCAGAAGTTGAAGTCATGAAAGCAATATTGTCTGAAGTAGGCTGATTTTCTGGAGCAGAAAGATTCAGACTCTCCATCTCCGAGTTCCAGTCAAAAGAAGCACCCGGCTGAACCACCAAGGCTGTGGTTTGAGTACTTTCACTAGCAGCAGTTGCAGAATTCGCAGTAGTAACAATAGCTCTCTCATTGTTTGGTGGGGCAGGCTGAGCTGGCGTTTGATTTCTGTTGATAGGAGGCTTGGTGCAGTTGCGTGCCAAATGACCAGGTTCATGACAATTATAACAGCGCATCTCGAATGGCATTTTAGTAGGTCCAGTAAAGGAGAGACCCTGCCATTTGTTTCTTCCCGTTTTCCGTACAAAATTCTTTGCCCTAAGGCTGCCATAGCCATCTGCAATGTGATGTCCATTTCTTCTACATCTTCAGGATGGATTTGATTCAGGTCATCCATGGAAAACTTGGGTGGCTCGAGATTACCTGCAGCAAAGCATTCATGCAGTTTATGATTGATGCGGCAATGTCAAGATTTTCTTTGGTCTGTTTGGAGAAGAAAGCAATCACGTTGTTCTTGACAGTGGAATCTGAAACAGAGGCACTGTTAGATGATGGAGCAGCATTGAATGATGATGATGGAGCAGGTGTAGCTGAATAGAAAACATTAGCTGATGGAGGTTCTGATGTAGCTCTAGCAGATGAGGAATTAGTGAACATCTAAAATCTAGTTTGCGATACGAGAGCAGCATTATTCGAAGCAGAGGGAGCAGTAGTGAATCCTGCAACAAGCAAACTATTCTTATGATTTGTTTTCCTTTGTTTGTCATCCAGCTCACAAGACCTATTGTGAGAGATCATCTCAGACAGACTGCATCTTGCGAGATCTTTTGTTTTCTTAATCATGGCGACGTGATGATCCCAACTCCTTGGTAATGCATTCAAAAGGTGTCTGTTCACCAAGGAGTTAGACATTGGCAACTCGGCGATGGTCATCTGAGTAATTTGCTTCACAAACCTCTGAATCTGATTCTCAATCGTCTCCCCGTAGATGTAGTTGAAATTGTTAAAGTTCTGACTTATCAAGTTTCGTCTACTCTCCTTCATATCCTCATTCCCTTCATACACCTCATGCAGAGACTCCCACAATTCTTTGGCTGATTTAGCGGCTCTAAACCCAATTGCAATATCTGGTCCCAAAGCCATGGTCAAGTAAGCGAGTGCCTTCTCATCCTCTTCGACGATGTCAAAGTCTTCTTCTGAATAACGATCAACAGGTTTTTTAATCTTAACACCAGGAGCGTTCTCTCTCATAAGTAATCTCTCTTGGTCCATGCATGATGCTTCTCCATATCTTACCATCTTTTACCTTGACATGTTTTTCAAAACGCCATTTCCATTCCTGAAAGTCATCTCCCTCAAGTAGCCGAGGAAGTCAGTTGTGGTCCTAATTTTAGAATCAAGTTCTTGGTGTATGTTCACAGTAGCCAGTTCTGCATTCTGATTTGTGGAAGTCATTTCACTTAATTAATTAATTTGTTAAGATCGTAAGGTTCAAAGTTCACAGTCCACAGTCCAAAACAGTCCAAAGGTTCAAAATTTAAAATCACGTTGTGAAGTGTCGTTTCGAGTCGAGACAGTGAGTCGAGACTACGATTGCGAATCAAGAGTTCAAGTCGAGACAGGAACAGTCAAAGCCTTGTTTCGAGTCGAAATTAATGGTTTCGAGTCAACGTTACAACTAGAGACCACTGTGGTTGCGAGTCACAAAGAACAAGTCGAAATCTTCTGTTGGAGTCGAAACTGGAGTCGAAACACCCCTTGTGTTTGATGTGTCAAAACGGAAGTCGAAACCATCTGAACTGAAGTCGAGTCGAAACGTTAATCTCGAGTATTAAAGAAATCACTCGAGAACACCCTTGATTGCGAGTCGAGATCACTGATTGCGAGTCGAAACCTGCAAAACAGACTATTAAGAGATATAATTTTGACTCGCAATCCCACCAAATCAAGAATTTCTAAACTGTGAAGGATTTCAAATCTTTGATCAGCAACAAACTTCTGATAAACCAGCAAGTAGAATTTTGATTATCACAGAGCAAAAACTCAGTGAAAAACCAAGAACAACGAAGAACACACTAAGCTCAGATGAGTCAAAACCTTCAAAAATCAGCAAACTTGATCAGTAAAAATAATCCTTCTTGAATCCGAATGATATCGACCGAACCAAGAAAATGTTTTCTTGGCTCTGATACCAATTGTATGTCCCGTAAAACGGATCTTTCAATGATATCACTCGTAATCTCATGTAAGTGCGGAATCCAAACACAAGTTGATTCAAGAATAAGCAAACCAAAACAAAATAATGAATAGATAATGAAACACACCAATAACTTGCTTTGTTTCGGCTGGCTCTTGTTCTACCAAAACTGATCAACCCTAACACAATAACTAGGGATTGATTATATACAAGACCTATGTGGGCCGAAACCCCATATGACCAGCTGAAACCCCATTACGACCCAAAACATAACTCGAATCAAAACACATACTAAACAAAATACAATATAACCCACTATCACTACTAGCTACCCACTATGCATAAACCTCTAGATTCCAACACTTTAGATTTAAGCAATTTAAATCTACACGGTCGTTTTCTCTAAAACACCGTAAAATCCCCGTTTCATCCCCGAAAGATATTTATTCACAAAACCGTTTCTACGCGAAACATATTAATATCATCATAATCATATATTTTCCATGAAAATATACATTTTATATAAGCAAAGGTATGTTTTATTCAAAAACATCTTTAATCCTTTTAAGGCGTGTTCTTCCCTCAAAACACATACAAAACCGTAAAAAGAGGGGGTTTAGTGACACTCACCATTGGGTGCGTATTTTGTAGGACCGATCCTCGATGCTAAGGAACCTAAATTTGATATCTAAGGTCCATAATAGCGGAATTATTACGTCGTGTTTACCAATAGACAAGATTTAATCAGTTGATCGTCAGTTTTATTGATCAAACGTTCTGGTTACAAACTGACAGAGCTTCGCCTCTGAAATGCCAAAGTTACAAATGAAGTAGGCTAGCTAGGTACTTATAGAGATGGAAGTTCGCTCATGAGGTGCCTAAGTTCCCCCGAACTTGCCTAAGCAAGTTCGGCCGAACTTGGCTAGACATGATGTCATGGGCGAACTTGCTACAATATAACATAAATACTTCAAACACCTAGCCTATTCAGCTCTATACTATACAGACTCGATATAAGACTAAGACATAGACATTATGCACCAACATATTTAAAATAGTGCGATCCCACAATTTGATTCTACACGTCCTAATATACGTAGGAACGATTTATCAAACAATATATTACAAAATTCTTAAGTTTCTCCAATACTTAGAATTTTCACATAACTTTGAGATTTTCTTAAAAAGTTATTATTTTTAATTATGTTGGCATATTACTATATATATGAGTTCATATATATATATATATATAAGATTTTGCGACTTGAACGATTTTCTTGGTGACCTTAATGTTATATCCGTTACACTCCCGTTTATAAGTACTATATATCTACGATTTGCATGTGGTAATATATATACATAAACATGCACATATTCACGACATCATAACACGTGAAATCTCGTTAACTCATACACTTTATCATTTTT
This sequence comes from Scalesia atractyloides, assembly GCA_947069175.1. Lineage (NCBI taxonomy): Eukaryota > Viridiplantae > Streptophyta > Magnoliopsida > Asterales > Asteraceae > Scalesia > Scalesia atractyloides. The sequence continues at coordinate 38,709,261 of CAMTDV010000015.1, forward strand.
AAAGCATGCATACATGAAAAACTTATGAAGTTAACCTATGTATCAATTTTTCATGCACGACAAATAAGTTACACATTTTACGCGATTTTACCGATTCTACCGTTTTAAACATACAAGCGTACATGCATAGTCTTAATTCCCGCTATCGTGTCAACACTTAACATATCATCATATACACATATTTAAATCACATAACACATTTACACACATAAGGTTCAACCATGAACAACCCATTAATGCGTATTTTATCTTCCATTCTATTCGATTCATCGTCCATTAGGGCAGTAAAATCAAAATCATCAGAGATTTTGGCTTCAGAAACTCAAATACCAACATTACCCTGATCATCGTCATCATCATCATCACCAATATTCCAATCCTCGTAACTTCCTTCCTCTTCATCCTCTTTATCATCTTTCTCAGCTTCTTCATCGTTTTTTCTTCAGAAGCAGTGATAGGATCAGAAGGCTTGACAGATTCGTCAACCTTAGGAATATCAGACTCAGAAGCTATGACAATATTTTCTTCAACAGGTTTATTTGGAACATCAGAAGACTTAGGAGCTTCACCTTCAACCCCTTTTCCTTTGCCACTCTCAGCTAATTCTTTTTTCAGCTCGTTCCTTAGCTTCCTGTTGATCTAGACGATCATATTCAGTGATGAAGTCGATACCCAATGCATTAGATAACACTTTCTGCATCCTGGAGAATCTTCGATCATTTAGGACTTAAACGGACTTTAACTCTGATATTTTTGTCTGCATTTTCTCATTAGCATCTTGCAGACTTTCGAAGATCCGTTCTCCAACATTGGTTTGCTGAAAACAATGTAGAATTAAAATCTTTTTGTATTTTTGCAAGTTTATGCTAAAACACACTGAAAATCTTTTTGATTTAATCTGTAAAGCTGAAATACTATGTACAGGATAATGTAAACTATGTACAAACATATTTACAGACATATTTTGTGAATTCGTGTCTACGGATCATATCAGTTAATTGAGACATATCACCAGTACCATTGACCTTTAACAGACTTTAAACTTTAAACTTGTTTACCTAGATTGTCGATATGTTTGTCCACTTAAGCTTTACCACATTTCTCAACTGTTTCAAGATATGTTAAGGTATGATTAATGAAACTTGACTTAACTGCGGTTCCCACTTCTTGAATATACTCCAGTATCTAGATTCCCTAGATTTCATCTTACAGGTGAATATAGCGTAATTGATATACGTATCTGGGTTGTGCGAGACCTTGAGAGCTCAGGTTAGTACTACCGTACAGACAAAGAGATGAAGGCTCGTCTTTAAGGTGTGTTCCACTTAAGGAATCTTTTTACCACTGCAAATGATTAGATCTTTCGATTCTTTTCAATATTGCATAGAGAAAATACAAAAACATTCGAAAAAATTTTAAAATCCAATGTTCCAATCCTTGTAACTTCCTTCCTCTTCATCCTCTTTATCATCTTTCTCAGCTTCTTCGTTGTCTTTTTCTTCGAAAACAGTTTACTGAACATGTTTAAGCCTATCGACATGTCCACAGTAAGACTCGTTTAACACTTTTAAAACTTTACTTTAGCATACTGTGATAGTCCACTGATGTACTATCATTTCCTTATATGACACTGAATTATACTCAGCTTCACAGGTAGAGAGAGCGACCGTAGTCTGTTTCTTACACTGCTAGGTTACCATTCTAGTTCCAAAGAACTGGCATCCCGCTGTAGTTGATTTTGAGTTCAACTTATCTACACCAAAATCAGCATCAGCATAGCCTGTGAGGTCAAAATTGTCGTTCTTCGGGTACTACAAGTGTAACACCCCAACCCGAATAGGGTTGACGTATCACTATTAAAGATATCAAAAACCAAACACAATCCACTTAACGAAGAAAAGTTAAGTCGGAAAGACAAACAAAAGGTTTATAACAGACCAAGAAATCCTAAGTCTTAATTAATTTGAATACTAAAATAAATAAAAGCCTTTATTCTTGAACTGCGTTTACTCTCATCATCACTGGTTCACCAAGTTCCCCCGATTACCTGCCAACAAATAAGAAAAACACAACAAAGAAAACTACGGCTGAGCCAAAGGTTGCGCAGTAATGGAAAAATCAACAGTACAAGTAAAGAACTGACATAGGGAAGGAAATGTGAAATTCAAACGAACTTTATTTCAAAGTAAAAAAACCAAACTTAAATTTATACTGAAACAAACGTTGAATTGAACCTGAGGTATAACCCGATACTTGACCGAAACATAATCAAACGCATATCATAACAATACCAATAACATATCAAACATATATAGATGTCAGACCATGCGACTACACATAGCAATAATTTAAGTCGCGTTAGACGGAAGCACCCATGAGCCTAAATAGCCAAACAGGTACACAGCTAGCTAGTCCATGCACCTGTGAGACGGTGAGTGCATCGTGCACCCATTGTTCCATCTACAAACCAAACCAAACCCAACCATACCAAACCAAACATGCTCAGGTGACGGAGTACAAAGCTAAAGACATGTAGTTATCTACCAGAAACCGAAATAAAGCTAAAGAGAACATGCAACAATGATTACAATTACTAAGGTATATTACATGCTACAACGAACTTATCAAACTTATACTACGAGTCTGTTACGACCAACGAAAACAAACAAAATCCGAACTACGAAGTAACGGACATGATAATAAAACATACTAAAATGAGACGACCAAAGAACACGTACCAAAGAGTGACGAAGATAACTAATAAAAATACTATGATGCCAAAAACAAGACTCCGTACTACAACATAACAAATAGCAAATAATACTATGATGTGAAGACCAAAGAATTCGTACCTTAGTTTCGTAAGCAAAGCAAAAATCCACAATTAAAGTTCTCCTCAAAGATTACGCACCTAAATCCCGTATCCTCGATATTAGTTTTATTATTATACTTTTAATTTAAAAGTATCATTCTTAGCATTTATTTCCCCGATGACCGGGGAACCTAAATTACCCATAATATATTATCAAAGTACACGTACTTTTAACACACATCACATTATAAGTTATCACATTTGTAACAAGGAAATATATATATATATATATATATATTATGAACTTGACTAAAAATCTTATTTATCTTATTAGAAAATATGAGTATATTTTGATATAATCTAACCAGATGTATAAAAACAAATACCAACTTTAACTATGACTAATTTGCTCGTAACATATGTTAATTTACAAAACACAATATATATAGATCCTAATGCCCCTTCAATCCATTCACACATGACACACATTATACCCAGCATACACACACGGTCACCCACATACACACCTGGCACATACGCATTGTATAATTACCAAGCATTCACACAGACACACACTATACACATCCATGCATTCACATACTGACATACGTACATCATTCAAATAAAAAAGCAAAATCTACATACATGCACTCATAATATGAATATAATTAAATTCACATATTATATAATATTAAAGACACACACATACACACACCATATATGCATCACATATACCCACCACACATCACATGCACACAGTTACCACACACAAGATAACACACACAAACTTGGATATACATACATATACATCGCAACATATGAACGACAACATACACGAATAACATACAATCAGTTTACTCATACACAAAATAGACACACATTGATGTGTATATATATAGACACACAGAGTCGATTAACGTATATACATATAATCGATTTTTTTTCCTCCCTCTCTAAACGGTGTCGCCGGAACCCAACCCAAAGTCCCAAGTTCGCCGGACATAGATCGAGATTAGGATGCTATATTAAAACATGTTAATCACAACTGACCAAACCAAGAAGTAGACGATTACCACAATAATAGATTGAACAAAACGGAACAGAGCGAAGCCGTAAGCGAGTAATTGGGAACGAGTCAGGCGGCGGAGGCACGGAGATTTCAAAACTGGGCTGGTGAGTCGGAGTCGTCGGTTCGAATCGGTTGTTGCCGGTAGAAGGTGAATAAAAGGGGAAGCAAGAGGTAGTTTTGAATGAGTGTTTTTTTTGGAGAAGTAAATCTTGAATGATTTCAATTAATATCAATAACTCTTTTCTTTTCCTTTAAGCAATACGAGATCCCGTGATGTACAGCGGTTAAAACCTCAAAGACAAAGAAAACCGCGTCATAACTAATTCTCTTATGGAAAGAATCGGAGCACGCAATTTTGATTTCTTTTTCAACCAATTCCTTATTTATTCAATTACTATATATATATTTTGTTAGAGACACAACTATAGTTTAACTTAATATTCATAAGTTATTATTATTATTATTATTATTATTATTATTATTATTATCTATTGACGTAACACACTTCTCAAATTTCAAAATAATTAGTATATCCTGTACATCTCCATAAACTATTTAACTAAACATATATTTACTTCATCAAACAACTTAGTTTAGATTAAAGACAATTAACATGATTTATTAAGTATATTATATTTCCGAATTTCCGAGTATTACAACAAGCCGGTGTTTGGGCATCCTTTCAGGTATCTGAGGATTCGCTTCATGATCTGCATGTGTAAGATCCTCGAGCTTGACTGATATCTGGCGCATAGGTAGGTTGGATACATAATGTCTGGGTGCGATGCCGTCAGATACATCAGTGATCCAATCATCGATCTGTATAACGTCTCGTCAACTTTGGCTCCAGTCTCGTCAACGCAAATGCCGTGATTTAGAGCAAGAGGCGTAGATAGAGGCCTCAAGCTTTCCATTCCAAATTTCTTCAAGATGTCATGAACATACTTAGTCTGATGTATGAAAATACCATCCGGAAGCTGATCTACTTGCAAACCAAGAAAGAACTTCATTTCGCCCATCGAGGACATTTCGAATTTCTTTTTCATGATTCCCTCAAACTCCTTGCAAAGACTATCGTTTGTAGATCCAAATATGATGTCGTCAACGTAGATTTGAACTATAATCAGATGGCCATCAACTTCTCTGGTGAAGAGAGTACTATCCACAGTTCCTCTGATAAAGTCGTTTCCGAAGAGATGTTGCGATAACATCTCGTACCAAGCTCTCGGGGCTTGGTGTAGACCACAAAGAGCTTTATCCAGTAGGTACGCTTTCTTCTTGTTGAGTGGATCGACAAACCCTGGTGGTTGTCCAACGTACACCCTCTCGCGTAATTTTCCGTACAGAAAAGCCGATTTGACATCCAATTGATAGACCTTAAATCCTTTCCATGATGTGAAAGCTAGAAAGATTCGAATAGATTCCAAACGAGCTACTGGTGCGTAGACTTCCATGTAATATATCCCTTCCTGCTGGTGAAATCCCTTGACAACAAGCCTTGCTTTGTTACGAACAATAACCCCTCTATCATCACGTTTACACTTAAAGACCCATTTTGTATCAATTGCTTTTTGATTTTCTGGTAGGTCTTTAAGCTTCCACACTCCTAACTTCTCAAACTTCAATAGTTCTTCTTGCATTGCTTATACCCAGTTTTCATTGGCTAAAGCTTCATTAACTGTCTTTGGCTCAATCTGAGAGATGAAACATGAATAGAAGCAATAGTTCTGGGTTGGAGCAACGCGAGTGTAGAAACAACTGAGTGCTTTGTTAATTTGCCCTCGAGTTCTAACACCAGTTTGAAGTTCTCCGATAATATTTGTTGACGGATGATAGGAATATGATCGTGGCAATTCTTCAACTGAGTTTTGCTGATTCATGATGTTGAGATCAACGACCAATTCAACATTTGGAGAGCTTGATGAAACTTCATTTCTTTTGTTCGGGAATGCAGATTGATTAAGAAGACTTGTTATCTGCTCCACTTCTTCATCTGAAGAAGATGATTCCCCATCAGCATCAAATGTTGGTGCTTCATTTGAGTCAGAATTTTGATTCTGAGGCATACTAGGCTCCTTTGTTGTATTCACTGGTTCAGTAGAGGCATATATTGGAGAAATAACAGGTGTTGTTAATGTTTCTGAAACATTTTCAGCCGGAACGCCATTATTGCTTGAACTTGCGCCAGAAGAAGATGGATCCAACGTGGCTTGATTAACCACAATTGGTCGAACAATTTGTTCTTTATTCGCTGACTGGTGAAGGTAGTATAACGCTACAACTTCTTCGTCAGTCGATTCTTCGGGCAAGTCAAATGACTTCCAAAGGTCTTGATAGTTAAACAGCCGCGCGTCACCTTTCCTTTGAATAGGATCCGTATAATTGAAACAATCCACGTGTTGTGCTTCAATAACCTTTCTCAATGAAGTAACATATACTCTTCTCAATGGACTCGCATATCCGACAAAGAAACCTTCAAGAGATTTAGCTCCGAATTTGCCATCTTGGTCTATTACGGTACATGGTGCACCGAACGGCTTTAAGAACTTCAAATTTGGCTTCCGTCAGTCATCTTAAAACATGTTTTCTTTTTTCGTTTGACAGTAAGAACCCTGTTTAGCGTGTAGCAAGCGGCAGCAACCGCTTCACTCCAGAAGCTTATTGGAAGTTTAGAATATGCAAGCATGGTTCTCGCAGTTTCAATCAAAGTTCTGTTTTTCCGTTCAGCTACTCTGTTTTGCTGTGGAGTATAGGGAGCACTAAACTCGTGCAGAATCCCTTTTGCGTTGCAGAATTCCTTCATTTTGTTATTCTTAAACTCTGTACCGTTGTCACTTCTAATGCGTCTGACCGGTAGATGATAAAGGTTCTCAAGTTTCTTGAATAGAATAACTAAGTTCTCGAACGTTTCGTCTTTTGATTCTTGAAAGAATACCCACAAATATCTCGAATAGTCATCTGTCACGACCAAGCAATATAAGTCTCCTGAGATGCTTCGAACATTTACAGGACCAAATAAGTCCATATGGAGACGTTCTAATGGCAACTTTATTGAGTTTAGAATTTTCTTCGGATGAGAGTTCTTGATCTGCTTTCCCTTTTTGCATTCTAAGCAATGATCAGACATCTGAAAACTCCAAAGATTTGCGCCTTCTACAAGATCATTATGAACCAAGAAATTCATTTTTCGCAAATGAATATGCCCTATCTTACGATGCCAAAGAATAGAATCGTTTTTAGTAGCCTGTGGCACAAAACATTATGCTGATTTTGATGAAGTGGTAGCGACACCCATATCAAGAACATATAGATCATTCTCCCGAGGTGCTTGCATCAGAATCCACTCATCTGGTACTTTGAATCCCGGCTTCAAGATAATACACTCTTTGTCGTTGAAATGGACCATGAATTTCTTGTCACAAATCTGCGATATACTCAGAAGATTGTTCTCAAGTTCTGCAATATAGTTCACGCGATCGAATGAAACGACGCCATTGGAGAGTTTTCCCTCGGCGACTATCCTTCCACCCTAGTTTCCTGCAAATCCAACATATCCACCATTGATAGCTTTAACGTCGAATAGCAACGCCTTCATTCTCGTCATATGCCTGGACGCTCCACTATCCAAAATCCACTTAGAAAGTACGGATCTCTGGAGCCCCTGCACATTTTATTAATCTATTTAAAAAGCGAGACCCAAGCCTTTTTGGTCTTGGGTTGAATTGGATAACCATCATCAAAATCAAATTCACATTCATCAGCATAATCGAATCCACACTTATCTACCGAATAAACTTCCCATTCTTCATCTGAATTTTCTACGATGTTTATGTTTGAAAACTTTACCGTCTTTTTATCTTTTGAATTGTTACCACTTGTAGTTTTGACATTTCAGATGTGGTTTCAATTATGATTTCTGATTTTGATTCTTTCTTGCAATCACTAGTCTTAACCAGCTCAGACTTAGTGATCTCAGATGTTGCTGACCGTTTCTTTGCAATCCAGGCTTGAGATTTTATGTTAGCCTTCTTGATGTAAAATTGTTTTCATTAGCCTTTGAAGTTTCACCTTTTTTGAAAATTGAATTTTCAAACTTAGGTTTGATTTCAGCTTTTGATTCATTTCTTTTCAAAATCTTTACAGGTTTTACAAACACTGGTTGCTTAGGTTTCACAACATTTGAACTTTGTTTCCTTAAAAGATAAGCCGACTTTGATTTCGGACAGTAACGTGCAATATGACCAATTTCGTTGCACTTGAAACAAGTCCGAGAATCATGTGGATGTCCTTTAGTGTGTTTTACACTACTTGTCTTGGCACCACTTGCAATTTTGGCTTTATCTCGAAGTTCTTTTTGTTTCTTGAATTCATCGTTTGATTTTTTCCCGATCAAACTTTCCTCATGAACCGTGTTCGTCCCATATACAAAATTCATGTTTTTATTCTTGTATTCATGAAATGGTGACGGTTTCCTTTTAGGTTCATTTGATTCCTCTAATCCCAACCCAGCTCTCCGGTTTTCCGGATGATCACCACCATTCCTTCGGTAGTTGTTTCTTTTAGGTTTGGAATAGAATTTCTTTTCATTGATCTCCAGATCATCTGATGTGACTTCCACGAGTTCAAAGAATTTGTCTAATAATTCTTCCTTCACATTCTGAATCGGAAAACTGTCATCAAACTATAATCTATCAGATTCCTTAATCTTGTACATGAAAATATTAGGATCATCACTTAGATCATTCTCCGATGATGTATCGTCATCTTCGGACTGTGAATCTGAATTCTTTGAGCTCGAGTCGGCGCTTTTAAAGCTGCCTTCATCAGAATCGTTCAAAACATTTTCAACAACCTTTTTAACCACAGCATTGTCATCATCAGTTTTAGTATAGATTACATCAATGTTCTCTGGCAACTCAGTTTTCTTTTTAGATAACAACTCAATATTGAGTGCCTTATCCATCCCATCAGCGGATTTGCGACAATACTTCTCGCAAAGGGGTGGAGGAGCATTGTTGTATTCTTTACCAATTTTCTTTTTAGGTTTATCTTCCGATGGAATTGTCGGAAGGATGTGATCAATGACATATGCATTACATGTGTAACTTCTCAAAAGTTGTTGAACACGTTATGTTTCAATTGTCATGTCCTGGAGTTGTTGCTTAGTTTCAGCAATGGTGTTAATATAGATATTAATTGCTTTTTGCTTATCCATTACTGTTCCTTTTAACATTCTTATGGTATCATGTTGTTCGATGTTATTTCTATCAAGCCTACCATAATCATTTTTCATTTTATCATACGCTTCCTTCATTGTGCGATAATCGTATTTCAAAAGTTCATTATGCACATTGTTTTCAGCGATGATTTTTTATTTTTCAGCACACTTAGAACATGATTCGGTACATTTTGTACAAGGTTTTTCAACCTCTACAATTTGTATTTTGACAACTTCTTTTACCTCTGGACCTTCCTTGGTTAGATTTGCCATTAAAGCTTTATCTGCCATGTTCTTGAGGTTTTCGGCATTCACTTCTTATGTAACATTGATGATCTCTTCATCAATTATTTTCTCCTCAACCACTTGTTCTTTAAAGCTTCCATCAAAATGACATGCAAAACTATCACACGAGTTAGGAGATAAAATTCCTTGTTTCTGCATGTGGATATACTCCTCTTCTTCTTGTTGTTGATGCAAGTATTGCTCCAGCAGAATTTGTTCTACAGCCGCTGCTTCTGCCGCTGCCTCTGCTTCCTCTGCAGAAGTATCTTCAACTATCTTAGCCATCAACGCAACTCCGGTCTTTTTGCCAATGTAAGAATTCCAGTCGAAACCATCATCTTGGTTTGATGCTACCATAGCTTTCTCATTTCTGCTATTATTTGGTTTCTCTTGGATTTCAACCTGAGTCTTCTTTGGAAATGGCTTGTATTGAAGTGACTTCTTATAATACTCGTTGCCTCCTCCGAAAGGATTCTGATTTCCTGTTGCTTCAGGTATTCTTGCACTCTCTCTTGAAATGTCCTTTTTGGCGACATCTGAAGCACGTCACTTTTGATTTGTCGAAGCCCAACTTGTTTCTTGAATTTCCGATATCTCGGCCAGTAAGAGCAACAAACTTTGTGACTCTTCGGATAATAGATGCTAAACACCACTTGATATCCATCAACTCGAGTTCTTCTTCATCCACTTGGTCATAATCTTCTGCCAGCTACAAGACTTTCGTATGACTCCAGAACAGTGGCGAGAAGAGACATATGTTGTTTAGCAACTTGTTCCGATACAACATTGTTCAAATTCACTGCGATGTTGCACTTGTATACATTCGAATCAGAATTTGTTTGTTGATTCTGATTTGCTTGACTTTGATAAGATGAATTTGAGCCAATGCTTGAGTACGAACTCTGTGGACTCTGATCATAATGAAATTGTGAATGACTCTGGTTCTGTGGAGAAGCATTCATGTTTGCACTAAACGCTGTCCCAATTTTCGGACTTGAAATGTTGTCTTGCATTCCACTTTTGTAGTACAACCCAACGTCTTGAACAACATTAGCGTTCTTTGACTTTGCAATCTTCAGAAGCTCCATTTCGTGGCCTTCGAGTTTGTCGATAAACGTTGACAACTTGAAGAATTCCCACTTATCACTATTCTTAAGAACCATCAACTAAGTAGCCCATTCACCATCTGGTAGTGCGTCAGCAAGCTTGTCAATGTATTCTTGTTCAGTTTTCTCGAGACCGTGTCTTCGCATTTGAACTTTAAGATGACAGAAGCGCTCTATCATTTGCTTCATGGTCTCATTCTTTAGCATGGTGAAGATATCAAATTCTTTCAGAATAAGTACCTTTTTACTTTTGATCATTTCGGCACTACCTTGATACTTCTTCTGTAATGACAACCAAAGATCTCTTGCAGTAGTATACTCTGGTAGCAAAATCAGGATATCTTCTTTGACAGACTGTTGGATGAGACTGATCATCTTTTTCTCAGCAATCTATTCGTCTCTTTGTACTGTCGAATAGTTGTACTTTTCAAGGTATTGCTGATGTTCATCTACCGGAACAGTATAGCCTCCTTCAGTTGACACCCAGCCATCGAAGTGCATGGCTTGCACCCAATAGATAAATTTCTCCTTCCATGCTTCATATTCGTCCATGCCCATTAGCTTGGGCGGTTTACCAGTCGTTCCCATCTCGTTATCAAGATTGACTTGATGAATCACGTTGGCATTCGACGAACTAGCTCCGGACATAAAAGCTCTTTGCATATCATCCATTGTGAATAACGAGAAGTGTATACTGAAAATATTCATAAACTTTGAAAACAATTAGCACTACTACAAGTTCGGTCGAACTTGTAGTAACAATGAAGAATTCTTGAGTTTATCACAAGTTCGGTCAAACTTGTGATATTTATTTTTGAAAAAAATTGTAATCTTTGGTCGAACTTATAACAAATCCAGTGAATTTTCGAGCGAACTTGCTATCAGAATTCGATGAAACACAAGCAAGTTCGGGCGAACATACTCAATAATTCTTGATATTACACAAGTTCGGTCAAACTTGCTATAAAATCAGTGAAAATTGATAACTTCGAGCGAACTTGGCTAGAATTTCCTCAAAAATACCTCAAGTTCGAGCGAACTTGCTAAAAAATACTTGAAAAGTGATGTTTTAGACCAAGTTCGGTCGAACATGCTTAACAAGTTCGATCTTGATGGTTTTCCAAAACATGGTTTTTTCAAAGACATGAACTCGGTTAAATTTGGTCACCAATCTTTCAAGGGTTTATCTTTGTCTTATTTTACATGATATACTCAAATTTGAAAAGATTTTGACCGTGAATTCTTTATTTTATCTTCAAAAGTTAAGAAAAATAGAAGAATGGAGATGAAATACAAGTGATCTTGTCTTGATACTATCAAATCAGGCTGTTCTAGCTCTGATACCACTTGTAGGACCGATCCTCGATGCTAAGGAACCTAAATATGATATCTAAGGTCCATAATAGCGGAATATTACGTCGTGTTTACCAATAGACAAGATTTAATCAGTTAATCATCACTTTTATTGATTAAACGTTCTGGTTACAAACTGACAGAGCTACGCCTCTGAAATGCCAAAGTTACAAATGAAGTAGGCTAGCTAGGTATTTATAGAGATGGAAGTTCGCTCATGAGGTACCTAAGTTCGCCCGAACTTGCCTAAGCAAGTTCGGCCGAACTTGGCTAAACATGATGTCATGGGCGAACTTGCTACAATATAACATAAATACTTCAAACACCTAGCTATTCAACTCTATACTATACAGACTCGATAGAAGACTAAGACATAGACATTATGCACCAACATATTTAAAATAGTGCGATCCCACAATTTGATTCTACACGTCCTAATATACGTAGGAACGATTTATCAAACAATATATTACAAAATTCCTAAGTTTCTCCAATACTTAGAATTTTCACATAACTTTGAGATTTTCTCGAAAAGTTGTTATTTTTAATTATGTTGGCATACTAATATATATATATATATATATATATATATTATATATATATATATATATATATATATATATATATATATATATATTTAAGATTTTGCAACTGGAACGATTTTATTGGTGACCTTAATGTTATATCCATTACATTCCCGTTTATAAGTACTATATATCTACGTTTGCGCGTCGTAATATATATACATAAACATGCACATATTCACAACATCATAACACGTGAAATCTCGTTAACTCATACACTTTATCATTTTTAAAGCATGCATACATGAAATAACTTATGAAGTTAACCTATGTATCAATTTTTCTTGCTCGACAAATAAGTTACACATTTAACGCGATTTTACCGATTCTACCGTTTTAAACATACAAGCGTACATGCATAGTCTTAATTCTCGCTATCCTGTCAACACTTAACATATCATCATATACACATATTTAAATCACATAACACATTTAAACACATAAGGTTCACCCATGAACAACCCATTCTAGTGTATGTTGAAAAATGCGTATTTTAGCGATTCGGTAACGTTTTCGGGCGCCGGAAGTCACGTATGACCAACCAAACACCAAATAATCTTAATATCAGTTAATATAAATATATTTATATAAAAAATATCAGTTTATTTACTGATCTAAACAGTTTCATAAAAACCACTTAAAAAGACGATTTTTACCGTTTTTACCGCATAGTTTTGCGTCAAACGTTACCATAACCATCCGAACTCGAAACGACTTCATATTTTAACACAATACATGTTAGATACTGAATAAAATGATGGTTATAATCAGATTAATGCAGTTTTTGTGTAAATCACATAAATCATGCGATTTCACACATTTTACAACTTTTTATGCACAAAGTATTACATGCAAAGCTAGTAAACTTTATGACAAGTCTCATACTACTTTACCCCATGAAATAACCTTATTTTTAAGGTTTATAATCTGATCTAAATAATTTTTATCATAACACACTTTGTTCATCATTTCAAGGCCATATATTCACATGCATGCTTATGTACAAGCATATAATGCATCCATATCATGTTACCATCATCCTACATAGTCTCATATGCATTCAATATCATATTTATTTCATGTTCATCTATTCAAGAACATCATCTTCATATGACCATCATCATCTCATCATTTAGATTAAATGCAAGACATAACATAGATTCTTCCACATTTAAATTCATCAACATCAAAATCTCACATGCATGCATATATACATATATATATATACACGGCAACATATATACATATATATATATGTATGATTCCAAAATATCACTTTTCACAACATTCTTTAATCACTAGTCATTTTCATGTAAATCACTTTTAATCATATATGCATGAACTTTTCAAGAATCAAATCAATCAAGATTCTATCAAAATCAAAACTCAACTTTCTAACATACATACATACATAATTTTCGGCCATACATGCACACACACTAACCTCTATTTTTAGTTTGTATAAAAACTCATTTATTTTAGTTTCCAAGTTTATGTTTAAATCCAAGAACAAGAGAAACCTCCTTCTTCATCAAAACTCATCAAGAATCAAGAACAAGTTTTTAAAATAAATTTTTATACCTTCTTGTTTTTGATGGGTTTTTAGTAAAGTATGATGGTATGGAGCTTGATTCTTGTTTGGAAACACCTTTGAACCTTCAAAACTACTTGGAAACACCTTGATATGAACTTGGATCTTTAAGAAATGGTTTGAAATTTCAAAAATGGAGATAGTGGAGGGGTGTTCGGCCGCGAGGTTCCAAGAGAGAGTGAGAATTGTGTTGTGATCTTTATTCTTGGATTTGGAAGATTTTTAGAAGATATGGTGAGACATAATAATCACTTTGTGTTTCCAAGGTTAACAAATGTAAGAGAGAGAGTGTAAGAACTCCTCCATAGTTGCCACCTCCCTCCATACACACATATATACTCGTATACATACATATATATTATATGTAGGCTAAAAACTTGTATTTTACTGGATACCGGGTGTTTTATCTACCGTTTTAACTGCGTTTTAACGCGTTTTAAATTATTTTCAACGCTCTAAAAATATAAACTCACTAGAATATTACCAATCAATATTTTATTTGCCGAGACCAGTTACGTTGTCGATAATTGGTAGTATGCGCGCTGTGTTGCGCAGTACGTGCTTAAATTCGCAAAATAGGGATTTTAAGTGTTTTAATTTATTTTTATCATTCTATAAAAAATAAACTTGTCAAATTACTACTATAATAATTTTTTGTTGCCCTGGACTGGCTGTGTTGACAGTATTTTGTCAGATACGCGCAGTATCATGCAGTAAGCGCTTAAACTCGAAAAATAGAGTTTCTTAGCGTTTTAAATTATTTTTCCTCATGATTATGATTAAATATGTTATTTAATTCATAACGAACTACTTTTGGGATTTTAACATTATTCGGCGGTCAACGACGTTCGTTTCGTATTTTAACTGTTACGCGATAAGCGTTTATCTTAAAATTGCCAACGTAATTTTTATCAAACTTTGAATTTACCAACACATCAAATGCCATATATAAACATAATAATTAATCAAATACAACCTTTTATTCATTCATGACACATGCTACATTTGTACAGTACTGCCTAAATAGCCAGGTGTCACAAATACCCCTCAAATAACAAGTTTTTAATATCACAACTAACTATCTGAGATATGAGCAAGCTCCCACGTTCGCTCATAACAGCTCTTGCCATATTTACATGTGACAAACTCTAGCATATTCCAATATTCTAGCTTGGCCAAGTTTTCCTTCAATACCTGCGTAACATTTAAATAACACATCGAAGACAATTGTTAGAAACTGTTACAAGTACTAAGGATCCTTGATCCTTCCAGTATCTGTTACTTGGTATAAGGATAAAATATCCTTGATACACAGAAGGATCACTGATTCAAAGGTTAACAAAAAACTAGCCCTAACAGTTATATTTTCCTACTCTCTTAGTGTTCAATCATCACTACATGAAATATCTTTTCCTCCTATAATTTCCGCTCAACAACGTACACCAATACATACTTATTCACACCAAGTTTTATTATTACAATTTAACATAACTCAACCATAGTTAAGCATTCTCATGACATATATCACACAACACTTCATCTAATCACATAAGTCCTATAATTCATCCAAAGATTCATGTATTCATATTTATGTACACATATATTATATAAAATATTTTAAGACTTTCTTTCTTTACGTATATTAAATCGTTGCAACATTGATAATACTTAGCGTAGCTAAGTGTAACTTGAAAAAGTATATACCTTTTATGTAAAAATATCACGTCTTGGGTCTTTAATATATCCAAATAATCATTTTATATACTAATAATATCACATGATCATATTTTAAAGAAATCACATAGTTTCTCCATAGTTAACACAACATGCATTATGCATTTTTATTTGTTACTTTTTTGTATCAATCACTCCGTATTCATCATGCAAGACCAAAATAGATCTTAGATCATCATAAAACTCATGTTATAACATATCTTATCATTCAACACAAGTTCATGTCACCTAGTTCACAAATGCATAGTTATGTCCATTTTCAAGCATAGAGTTAGCGTTTTTGATTCATATCTTAATATAGAACATACTAAACATGGAAATATCATAAAATATGACATCCCGGGTTTTTCGGATAACTTAAACGCGACACTTGTCGAATAAAGTATATGCTAAGTATTAAACGTGTATGAGTTAATGATACGTGATGTGTTTGTGTGATTGTTTTAGTTATAAAATATATGTATATATAATAAGTATGCACACGAACCAAACCACGACACAAACACAAACCGAACTCTTTGTGAAACTAGGAAACCTAAAACCCAAGTCTTCGGCCGCGAGATTTAGATCTTAAACATTAAGCCATTCTCGGCCAAGTGCAACCCAAACCGCAAACCCAAACCAGGATCAAACCTAAACCTTGAACTAAAACTATTCGGCCGAGATCAAGCCCAAAACCGCAAGATCAAACCCAAACCGACCCACCCTAGTCCCTCGGCCACGAATTCATGAACAAACCGTAACCCTTATCCCTTCTTACGCCTATATATACAAACCCCATGCATGTTTCATTCACAAACTACAAAACCCTAAAAGAAAGCAGCCGTCGGCAACCAAATCATCTTCTTCGACCGTAAACTGCCTAACTCTTGTCCCATTGATCGCGAGCAGCATTCATCTCGATCTGAACAGCCGATCCTTCATTCCATTCAACCGCAAACAGCCCTTGTTCACCTCCATTCAGTCGTGAGATCAGTCCTTGTTCACCTCTATTCGATCAACAAAACAGCCTACTTTATCATCATCCTCTCGGTCGCGATCTTGCTGGAACAGCCGGATACTTCTTGTCCAAGTCCCGGCTTGTTTACCTAGTTATTCAAGGTTAGGGTTATCTTTGATTACGAGATCATGTTCGGATATATATGTATGCTCGAATGATTAATTGATTAGTTGTTTCGGAGTTTATATGTTGAAAATAATCGGCTGAACTATCATTGCTTGCATGTGTAATAGTTTGCGGAACTTGTAAGTTTGCAAGTATGTTTTGTTTATAAAAACTAGAGTTATGAACTAGGGTTACATGGATGTGTTATTAGTATTGTTTATGACTAGGAAACCGGTTAAAGATCGCCTAGGTTAATCATACGGACGGGTTATGCGAAGTCTATAATAATGATATGCTGAAACAGTTGCTGAGTAATAGTTACAGCCGACTTCATCTGGCTGTAACTCGGTCATTAGTTGTCGAAAAACGGATTTTCTGATGTCTAGAACGTAGATATTTGAATAACGAATCTAATGGCACTGGATTCATAATTTTCTGAAGTCGTTTGATATTTTTAAAGGGCCAAATAAGTTCAGTAACTAAAACTGTGAAAATCCTGAAATTTTGTTAGTTGTTTATCGAGTTGGATTTTAAAATCAGTAGGGAGTTGAGCCATGAATTTTGTACAGCAACTAGGTATGGAAATTTCCGGGCAACTCCAACTGGAATTTTGTTAATTGGACAATCAGTGATTTTTAAATAAATTCTTCCGTGGACTGCAGTCAGAAAGTGATAAATCTGACTGCAGCCTAGTATATTAATAACTATGGTTAATTGGTAAAGATTTAGGACTTAGAAAATTTATATAAATTTCTATAGTATAAATATCACCTACTGTAAAAATATTGGAATATTTGGAACGTAGAAACTATTTTATAAAAATCCTAGAAAACAGCTGAATTATGAGTGTTAAGCTGAAATTTGATAACTTGTGATTGTGTGCACCAAAGTGTTGTATGGATTGGATTATGTTCATGATGAGTTGTTTGATTACTATGATCACATGAGGATACTTGCATGCATGTTTGAGTGTTAGATATGTTGTTTGTGTGTATCACTTTGTGCGTAAATTACGTGTAGAATTTGTATTGGTGTGTTCACACACTGACTTGGAATTAATTGGTTTGTTAGGACGCAACTAGCGGTCCCATCTCTTATAACATCTTTGCTACACTAACCGAGCAAATAAAGGTGAGTTCACGGCCCCTAACTTTATCCGGTTTTTAAACAACAGGGGGAGAAACATGTATACACTCTCAACTCAATCTCTTTACGTTATACGAATTTAACGTCACATAACTATTCGGTAACTAAGTTAATGTTAATGTAATGTTATGGTCACTAAGCAGCTTTATCACTTAAGTCCTCGTCAATCTCTCGGATCGTTAGTATTGGGTTTAATAGCGGGGGAGTTATAAGTAGTACTACTGGGCCCGACAAGCCCCATCCGAGCTAGTCGCGCTAGCCGACCGGGTATGGTCAACGGGTGAATAATTCGGCCTAACTTCGCCATGGTCAGTGATAGGCCTGGCAACACGGAGGCACAACAGTCAGCTTCGATCGCGAACACTTACGTGACATAACTTTAGGCTAGCTACCTATATATGTTAACATTGAACTTAATTACGAATCAACTGTATTATCCCGGGTTGAGGATAATGGAAACAACAACTTAATATTCCGGGTTTGGAATATTGGAAGCAACAACTTAATATTCCGGGTTTGGAATATTGGAAGCAACAACTTATTATTCCGGGTTGGAATAATGGAACCAATTCGTTATCCCGGGTTAGGGATAATGGAGTAAACAAACTATAACCGAACAAACAAATTTATGAAAACCTGTGAACTCACTCATCTTTAATGTTGACACTTGTTTCTTTACATGTTTCTCAGGACGCTAGGAGCTCTAGGTGCACGCACATGCATTGAACAAGACATCTTTTATCGAGTCTTATTTATCAATATTGTTTTGGGATTTTTCATTTGTTTTGGCGTTTGTGTTGGCGCCCGCTTCACTACTTGTTTATGCTTCCGCTCAAACTTTAAAACTGATGCTTCTGCTAAATATTGGTAATTAATTTAGACAATATAAAATCTACAACAAATGGTTTTGGAAAACGTATTATCAAATCATATAGAGTCGTTCGACGTACTAGTGTTTCAGATTCTGGTTTGTTCACACGCCTCGCGGTAAAACTCCGCAAGTGGAAATTGAGGGTGTGACATTATATGCCTAAATTTTCTATTTTAATTCAGACTTATATTGCATGCTTTGTCATACTCAAAATTGCAATTTTTTAGCCTTTTTAAGCCTAGAATGACCACATAAGTAGTCCAAATCAACTTGATCATATCCCACTCTTATCATCTAACTTTTATAGGTAAAATACATGTTTTTATCCCTATACTTTTAGTTCCACATAAATCATTCATTTACCATAGTTATCATCACTTTTTACCCCATTTTAAGCATGATTTACTAAACTAAAAGTTTCCATCTCATGAATATCATCAAGTTTAGTTAAGACTTGATTTTATGATAAAAATGCTAACATAATATCACCATATTTTCATATAAATAATGTGACATTTGTGGTGATTTGATCATGTAACGATTCCGAACGAATTATCAATCCATGAAATTTTTGTTTTTAATTTTCGAGATTTGTATTTCTATCGTGACAATTGTAAGTATTCAATTCTTGCACGGTTCCGAACTCGTAATCAACTTCTGGAAGTGAAAACGCAAACTATTACACAAACGTAATCAATTTAATGTGACGTACATTCTGGGTCAATGACATAAGCTAAACATACCCTAAATACCCTTTACATAACTTAGAAATAAGTTTTGAGGGCTTCGGTATGGCAAAAACACGCTTATGCAAGCTCAGTGGCTATTTTGCAAATTCTGCAAAACTATGCCGTTGCGCGTATTTCTTAATCCGGAACATGTACGCACATCCAAAAATTTTTGTAATCATTAAAATCTAGTATTTTAATGATTGAAATGCAAAAATATCATCCGTTACGCATTTACGGTCATTTGCGCGTCCATTAGGATTTCTGTCGTAATTAACCGAAAACCGTAACCGTACGACCGAACGAACCGACATCCACGATATTTCCAAGCATATTTCATGTCCCCTATGATTTAACATCCTTGTAAAGCCTGAATTTTGGGTTAACGGGGGTTAAACGCGTCAAAAACACCTTAAACGTGCTGTAGGGACCTGTTCTGCCAATTCTGAAACTTTGGAATCCCAGGCCCCACACGAGAGACTCACACAGTTCTCTTGTGACACGCGGGGGATGCCCAGTGACAGCAGAAAATGCCAGACAGTTGTTTTACAGCCTTAAAGCCCAAGAATTCGTGTTCTCCAAGTTCTAGCACGATTTTGACACGTATATGGACATGTGTAATGATCCTAAACTGATCCATGACACTTGTGATCATCAAATTCATCTCCAACACCTATAAATAGCAACCAAAATCTTCATTTCAACTTGCTCATTTCTCACTTCTTTCTCTCACTCTCTTGGAGCTTGCTTCCATATTTTGGAGGCCTCCTACTGAGTTTTCTTGAGCTCTTCAAGTGTTCTTCAACAGAAGTAATTGCTCCTCCTAGTCTTGTTTCATTCTTTTGGCTATTTTAAGCCAAAAGTCAAACAGTTTGACTTCTGTTTGACTTTCAGTTTTGACCATGAATTGGTCAAAGCAAAGTTCAATTGAACTTTGCAACGTGATTGTAATCACGATGGTTATGATCCTTAGTGATCATGCTTACTGATTATTGTGTTTACTAGTCGAATGACGAGTCAAAGTTTCGGTCAAAACTGCGCATTATGTGCATTTTACGACGAAAATATTTTTAGGTATCAAAACACTTTGTTTTGATATCAAATCAGTTTTCTAACTTAGTTATGTAACGCCCTAAATTTTAATATCGCACATCTTTGTGTTAATATAATACATTCAAGTAAGTTATAACACACATAATAACATATGTGTGTTCATGTTAAAAATAAGACTAAGTATAGAAATGATTATTAGTAACAGGGTGATAATTATAATTATGAACCCGGTTAAGTATGTAAATGAAACCTAATCAAGTTAAGAAAGAAACTTGCAACAAAATATGAACACTAAACTTAAGGGGCTAAAGGTGGCATGTCAAGAAAGTTAGAATAATAAAATGAAAACAAAAAAATAAAACACACACACATCAGGTGTGTGTATGTGTGTGTTCGATGCCAGAGCCAGAGAAAGAAGGGGAGACCCTTCTAATCACACAAATCCAGCCAATTGAAGCCCTAATCATGGTTATAACTCATGCATGTTAGTGATTTCTTGATCATCTAGGCCTACTAAAGCTTAAGGTAAGAAGAATTTGATATTTTGATGATCTTGAATATATTGGGTTTCAAGAAATCCATGAGTTTATATGGAATTAGCATGATATTGAACTAAGATCACCCTCTAAAACATTATGAATGCTTACAATTTGATTAAATCGATGTTGGAGGTGAAAACCCACTTAGAGTAGAATGGGTATGAGTTGTAATGTGGATTTTTGTGTGAGATTGTAAGAGAATTATGTATGATGATCGTTTTTGTCGATGAATTGTTAGTTAGAACTGAATTAGAAGAAAAGTTATGTGAAATTCTATTGAATTTGATGTTCTTGATGATTTTGACATGAATTGGCTATGTTATGCAAATGATACTTGTACACTATGCTTAGCTAATGGTACGCAGACCAAGTGTATGATGAAATGCCTAAGTGAAGTTAGAATGCGAAATTGAATGAAGTGGCTTGATATATATATATGAATGAAGTATGAAAATGATGTTGAGATCATGTTAAATTACTAGTTAGAATGTGGTTGTAAGCACATTTGCATCGTGAGTAGGAGATGTACATAGTGTCATTTGTTTAACCCATTAAGGTGTTACAGATATATGAGGACAAGTCGAAAGATTATATGATGAACTATGGACTCCTGAAAGTCGACTACGCATAAGAAGCATGATTTGGCTTGTTATCTTATAGGTAGGATTATAGGAGGTCGTATGGTACATGTTATATCAAGACGTGTTATATGGAATGACATGATGAATTACATGAGTTCGAAACGATGTGAATTTGGTTATATGTCTTATGTTGTTATAATCGACGAATGAAAGCCAAATATGACATATGCAATTGATATCATTGTTAACATGTACAATTGTGTATGCTAACAAGAATGTGATTTCGGTGACATGAAAGTATAGGAATCATGTCGAGATGGACTCAAGCACGAAAGGCTAACGGGTCAAGAGGAAGCAAGGAAGCGGACACGAACACGAGGCATAAGTTAAGTGATTTCCGGGATCACTTTGTATTTGTTTAAGTAAAGTTACTTACTAATTATTTAAGCATGATAATTGAAGTCAATTAGGGTTTGGTTGTATGAAAACGGTGATTTTTTGCTAGTAGCACGAACGGGTCAAAATGATGTTTTATTTCTATACCGGAATGAGAGTTTAAGTAATGACTACGGTATTATAACCGATAAATGGGTATGATTGCACATGAGCACGCTAACCGAGAAACGGACACGTGAGTTAGTAGCCATAAGACTCAATTGTGAGGTAGAATTAGACGGATAAACAATAAAAGTATGAAAATTGTACTAATAAAGTTTTATTACGTATAATTGATTGGAATGAATGAGTCTAATGTACCCGAGTATCGGGTGCTTAAATTCCTAAGTACAAACTCCTAAGGATGTGAAACTTAGGTAGTTATAATGTTCATGTGAGTTTTGAGTTCAAACAATGAGTTGTTTGACAAAAACATAAACGGGTCGAATAATTCTTAAATGAATATTAAGCCGAAAACATGTAAGTCGAGAATGTCCTTAGTACGGATGTTAGATTTTGAGTCAATATGATAGAGAACCAAATTACGGTCACGTAAGAAGAAACGTGAGGTTAAACGGGTAAACGGTTCAAAAGTTATGCGCGTTTTAGTGCGTACGAACGACAGAAACAACACAGCAGAAAAATGGTTAAACAAAGGGGCGTCGGCGACGCACCCTCCTTTTGCCGCCGACGCACTAAGTTGCTGTTTAGGCGGGTTTGATGCCGGAAACGTGTTTTTCGCATTTTTTTGCACTTTTACTTGATTCCAAGCCCATTTAGCTTCCTCAAAGGTACCCCCAAGCCTAACCTAAAGTTTTTATAGTGTTCGGGTAAGAACGGAAACCTGTGGAACATGTACGAAGACGTGATGTGTACACTATATTATGTAAATATGGTTTGATATGCTTTGGCTAAGTCTTATAAGTAAGATTCTTATCATATAAACATGATGTTGTGTTTATGATGCACTTAATGGCTAAGTAAGCATGTAGGCTTGTGTAAGAGATTTGGTAGAGAAGTATGTACACGAATGAGTTGAATCCGATGGTTTGTACATGTGTTATTAGTTTATACGTTTCCAAAGCATGAGACTCGTATGAAGAAGTTCATGGTGTTAATTTATAAGGAATTATATGCTAACCGAATTGTCTGAGAATGAAATGAAGTGCGGGTATATTATGGTATACTCCTCAAAGGATAGACTTTGGCAAGAAATGCTCGAATTCAGAAATATATCTAAATGGAATCTACAGGAGGATAAAACACGATGTGATCTTTTAGTTATGTACTTAGATCGTATAATGTTTCAAGTAATGATAATGTGAATGTATGTGGTGAATGCAGGTTGTGTAGATTATGGGTCATAATCATCTAGAGATGCAAACGATTGAGGATCGAGTTATAATACGGATTGTACGGGAATGTGGGGGTTGCGATATCTAAATATGATATGTTCATGTATTAAATGAAACGAAAAATGTAAATATCGATAAAGTCTTACTATAGAAAAGGCTTTAATCATTATGGAATAATTTTACTGAAAGAAATTTTACAGTACGTATTTTCACTGCGTATTTTCGGTTTAAACGTGTTGGGCTCTTTCAAGTTGATATATGAGCCCTGGTTTGAGAGAAATCAAGTATGAGGAGGTAAATACTTAAACTCAAACCCGTGTGCCCTTGTGAAAAGGAACCCGTACAATCCAAGACTCGATCAAGATCCGAAGGTAGAAGCGAATGTAAGTATGTATTGAAGCATGCATATAAGAAGCTAACGGTATGTTATGTGTAAGGTAAACAAAAATTTGTTCGAAGAGGACGATCAGCGAATGCAGGCTAGGACCAACACCAAAGCATGTTATTAGACAAATTGACCCCTCAGGTACGTAAATTCAGTATGTGGATACTGGTGATGGTAAAACCTCCCGAGGGAATGAATTTTTTTTAAATAAAAGACAATGATTATATAGTTATAAAGTTTTGAAAACGTTACAAGCGCTGAAACCTAATTCTTCGAACATAAGGTGATGATTACATGAAGGCATGAAACTAGTATGTGGATTGCGCACTGGCCAGTACGCAAGAAGCATATGACGTTCGTCAGACCATGATAATTGTCGCATGTATGTCCGATATAATTGGGTAGTAGGTGGACGTGATGTAAGAATGAAAAGCGTGAATGATAAGAATGAAGAATGTTGAATCCGTAAGTAAGTACGGATCAATGATAAGTACGAATGATATGTTGGAATCCGCGAAACGGATTTTCATAACGTAGGATGAATGATAAGTATGAATGATATGTTTGAATCTGCGAGACGAATTTAAGACATATAGAGGATGAAATAAACATACCTTAGAATGTGATGACACTTTGACCACGATTGAGTCAAAACGGGTCATATAAATAAGTATAAAATAAATGATGATAGTATCACGAGAAAAGCTAAAAACAATGTTTTGTAAGTATGCCTAAATTGAAGAAAAGCACAAACGCGTACTTCAATATTTAATAAATAAGAAACTTGCAGCTTGACCCTGAAAAGTCAAACTGCAGAAATTATGCAACTAGCGAATGAAAATGATATGTTAAGGAACGGGTATATATTGACAAGTTATGAATGGGTCAAACGAACTAATGTTTTAGAAGAATCTAGAAATGAATAGTATGTAAACAATATGATTTGATAAACGTCATACTTGAAGGAATGCGAATGAAATGTACTAATACTTTATTTATAGATGAGGGTGGTAGAACTCTCGGTATGATAAAGGTAGTAGAGTTGGGAAAGTACGTGTATGAGCGGAAGCTCAACACACGGATGAATGAGATTTCCCCGGAGATGGTGTGGACTCACGATGAAGATGGCCGAACCTTTTTGTGGGTCGTGGTAATGTGCCAAAATAGCAAGGTTAGTAAACTGTTTAATATGTGGATGTTAGATAGAATGTTATTAGTTGAATAACCACTTACGTATGAACTAATGGTAGCAAATTAAAGTGACATGAGTGAAATGATGTGGAATATAACCTAAGGGGACATGGTAAGGTAAGTGTAACTATAGCAAACATAGAATGACGCTTAAAATTTCGAGTTAAGTATGAAAAAGCAAGTATGAAATAGTAGTGATATTGCGTAGGGAAGCCTTAGCAGAATATTTAATATGTACATGTGATCATATAAAGGCCTCTTATGTAACTATGAGAGAAATAAAAAAGAAATGTTAGTAGTAAAATATTATGGTAAGCTCATTATGAGTAACAATGTAATTAATGCCAGACTGAGATACCAAGTATGATGTGTAGGAAACATAGAACGATGATTAACTTTGGAGTTTAGCACGAATATTTGAGTACGAAATAGTAGTTTTGTTGCGATAACAAGACAATAATTAAAGGTTATATAATTTATGTATGGAATGAAATTTTAAGAGACGAGATGAAGGTATTAGATATGTTGTAAACGGATCATATTAATGTAGGTACAAGTACAAGATTGAAGAAGTATGTATATGACCCGTTACTAACGGGTCAAGAAAATGAGAAAGTTATGTGAAAGTATGATATGAAAAGTATAGAGTTGTTAGAAAAAAGTCAATTATATGAATAGTTTATAAATCGATATTGGATAGTCACTTATTATTTATGATGTATCTATCGAAGTTAAACCTAGATGTGTATGTGTAAATTCTGAAGTAAGATCGTATAGTCGATGAGCATAATATAATTTTTTTTAAATAAAGAAAAAGGGATGTTATAATGGGATGTTGGGATTTGTTTTAAGTAAACAAAATGATGTATATATTGTACATGATATACGAGTAGAATGAAATAAATCGAATAAACTGATTTTTTACGATTAGTAAGTGTATAAATGCGTGATGTTTAACTCGAAAGAAAGAAACCAGCCGTAAGCTTAGGTTTATACGAGCATTAAAATGATGAATGAACTGCTAGTGATGAAGTGTGTTAGAAACTAGTGATATAGAGTGAAAGTGTAGGACCGATCCTTGATGCTAAGGAACCTAAATTTGATATCTAACGTCCATAATAGCGGAAATATTACGTCGTGTTTACCAATAGACAAGATTTAATCAGTTAATCGTCACTTTTATTGATCAAACGTTCTGGTTACAAACTGACAGAGCTTCGCCTCTGAAATGCCAAAGTTACAAATGAAGTAAGCTAGCTAGGTATTTATAGAGATGGAAGTTCGATCATGAGGTGCCTAAGTCCGCCCGAAGCAAGTTTGGCCGAACTTGGCTAGACATGATGTCATGGGCGAACTTGCTACAATATAACATAAATACTTCAAACACCTAGCCTATTCAGCTCTATACTATACAGACTCGATATAAGACATAGACATTATGCACCAACAGACTCCCCCTTGGATATAGTCTTCGTCTTGTATCAGTCTTCAAAAACTCTGTCTTCATATAAACATTAACGTACACGAACGAAGAAGTTCTTGAACGGCTTCCTTCGTCGTTCTTGCTTTGGATCAGGCGTTTGATCAGTTGGCGGTGGTCTTTTAAAGTTAGCCATTCTTAGAGAACCTTTGCCTTACCGCTTTTTCCATTCTTTCTTTAATCGCCTCATTTCTGTTTTCCTCCTTTAAAAACTCAACTCTCTCCAGATCCTTCCACTTTGTTTGCCACATCTTTCCAGAATTGACTTCGCGTGCATAACAAACGTTCACAACCTTTTGAAACTGCATAGCTTGTACCTTTTCACGTTCTTCAAAAACAATCTTGTTGTAGAACAAGGTTTTGATATCTTCTCTCGAGCAGTTCACAAACCACATAGGATCTAGAATCCTTATCGTCCTCCGTAAACCCCTCATGCCCTGATAACCCATCACTTCAACCCGTTCCTTGGTAATATCCAGATGTTCTTCAAACTTTACCACAATCACAGCTTCACACGTTGCTGGATCAATCTGCCACCACTTAAACAAAGGATAGAAGTCTTGTTCAATTGGCATTAGCGGCATATTTCTCATAGCTCTTGGACGTTTCATTAATAACGTTATGTCCTTTTCTCCAGTTGCCTTGTTTATCTTCACTCTGCGACCAGGAATAAAAGGCTTCCAATAATTCTAACCTTTAACCGCTTCATACTTAATCATTTCCATAATAATTGATCAATCGGCTTCGTGTAATATGTAACATTCACCGTCTGTACCAACTCTTCTACATCCCAATACGGTAATGTCTTGAAATCAGCAAGGTATTTGAAGTATTGCACTCCAAACTCCCTCTTGATTGCATATACGTTAAGCTCCTTAAACCAACCCCAGCTCAAAATATCTCCCAAAGAAACGTCTTTGTCTCTGGTAAAGAATGCAAGAGGACATCGAAATTTGCGTTCGCGTGGCATTTCTTTAAACCAAGACTTTCTCGCTTGAGCTATCTCTTCTTTGGTCATGGGCTTAGGTACTTTACCATCTCGAACTGATTCAGCAATCCTTTCCTTCAACATATCTTCATCAAGCTGCTTGTACATCTCTTCAAAAGTAGGAAAACTATCTGAATTAGAACTGACATACTTCACTTTCTGATCTGATTCATCATCTGAAGACCAATCTTCCACAATTACTGTATTCATCAGCTTTGAATGGTCTTTGATATTGATAATCATTTGGCTCGAATGGATTTACAGTCATCACATCCTCCTCAAAATCAAACTCTAACGATTCAGCTTCAACTTCGATCAATCTAGCTAAATCCTCCTTCGTGTAGTTATGTACATATTCACCTTCCTCCACGTTGTGTTCTAACATTAACATTAAAGGCTTCGCGAGAATAGCAGCAACAGGCTTTGCAGAACGATCATCATTTGCCATATCTATATCATCATCAGTTGGCCCTTTCTGCCCTGACTCCCCCTGACTTTTATCTTCCATTATGTTCGATTCATCGTCCATTAGAGCAGTAAAATCAAAATCATCAGAGATTTTTGCTTCAGAAACTCTAATACCAACATTACCCTGATCATCGTCATCATCATCATCACCAATGTTCCAATCCTTGTAACTTCCTTCCTCTTCATCCTCTTTATCATCTTACTCAGCTTCTTCATTGTCTTTTCTTCGAAAACAGTTTACTGAACGTGTTTAAGCCTATCGACGTATCCACAGTAAGACTCGTTTAACACTTTTAAAACTTTACATTTCTTTAGCATACTGTGATAGTCCACTGATGTACTATCATTTCCTTTTATGAAACTGAACTCTTTTTTTCTTTTTTAATGTTTTTGTATATTTTGAATTTTTCATATGTTTTTGGATTTTAAAATTCTTTCGAATGTTTTTGTATTTTCTCAAACATTTCTCCCCCTAAAATCAAAACATTTTTTTGGATTTTAGTTTTTAACTAAATTCTAAACTAGAAAGATATTTACAAACCAATGTGGATCACGCGAACTCGTCGTCCGATCCGTATTCAACCTCAGCGTCCGCACCTGTCAGCAAATTTTTCATACCATTAATTCTCAGCAAATATTTAAATCATGACAAAGAAAATGGTTTGGTATAAAAATCAGCCTTTTGTTCATCGGTGTGGATTTTTTCTATTTGCACCAATTTCTTTTCATAGCAATCACGAATGAAATGATAACGAAATTTAATGTGTTTTGTGCGTGAGTGATGAACCAGATTTTTAGTTATATCAATGGCTGCCTTGTTATCAACATACAGCGGAGTGTCTAGAAATTGCAGACCATAGTCTCTCATCTGTTGTTGAATCCACAGAATCTGTGAACAACAGCTTGAGGCCGAGATATACTCAGCTTCACAGGTAGAGAGAGCGACCGTAGTCTGTTTCTTACACTGTCAGGTTACCATTCTTGTTCTGAAGAACTGGCATCCCGCTGTAGCTGATTTTGGGTTCAACTTATCTACACCAAAATCAGAATCAGCATAGCCTGTGAGGTCAAAATTGTCATTCTTCGGGTACCAAAATCCGGTGCTTGGGCATCCTTTCAGGTATCTAAAGATTCGCTTCACGATCTGCATGTGTAAGATCCTCGGGCTTGACTGATATCTGGCACATAGGCAGGTTGGATAGATAATATCTGGGCGCGATGCCATCAGATACATCAACGATCCAATCATCAATCTGTATAACGTCTCGTCAACTTTGGCTCCAGTCTCATCAACGCAAATGCCGTGATTTAGAGCAAGAGGCGTAGATAGAGGCTTCAAGCTTTCCATTCCAAACTTCTTCAAGATGTCGTGAACATACTTAGTCTGATGAATGAAAATACCATCCGGAAGCTGATCTACTTGCAAACCAAGAAAGTGCTTCATTTCGCCCATAGAGGACATTTCGAATTTCTTTTTCATGATTCCCTCAAACTCCTTGCAGAGACTATCTTTTGTAGATCCAAAGATGATGTCGTCAACGTAGATTTGAACTATAATCAGATGGCCATCAACTTCTCTGGTGAAGAGAGTACTATCCACAGTTCCTCTGATAAAGTCGTTTCCGATGAGATGTTGCGATAACGTCTTGTACCAAGCTCTCGGGGCTTGGTGTAGACCATCAAGAGCTTTATTCAGTAGGTACACTTTCTTCTTGTTGAGTGGATCGACAAACCCCGGTGGTTGTCCAACGTACACCTTCTCGCGTAATTTTCCGTACAGAAAATCCGATTTCACATCCAATTGATAGACCTTAAATCCTTTCCATGACGCGAAAGCTAGAAAGATTCGAATAGATTCTAAGCGAGCTACTGGTGCGTAGACTTCCATGTAATCTATCCATTCCTGCTGGTGAAATCCCTTGATAACAAGCCTAGCTTTGTTACAAACAATAACCCCTCTATCATCACGTTTACACTTAAAGACCCATTTTTTATCAATTGCTTTCTGATTTTCAGGTAGGTCTTCAAGCTTCCACACTCCCAACTTCTCAAACTGCAATAGTTCTTCTTACATTGCTTGTACTCAGTTTTCATCGGCTAAAGCTTCATTAACAGTCTTAGGCTCAATTTGAGAGAAGAAACATGAATAGAAGCAATAGTTCTGGGTTGGACCAACACGAGTGAGAAACAACTGAGTGCTTTGTTAATTTGCCCTCGAGTTCTAACACCAGTTTGAAGTTATCCGATTATATTTGTTGACGGATGATAGGAATATGATCGCAGCAATTCTTCACTTTGAACATCTACTGAGTTTTGCTGATTCGTGATGTTGAGATCAACGACCAATTCAACATTTGGAGTGCTTGATGAAGCTTCATTTCTATTGTTCGGGACTGCAGATTGATTAAGAAGACTTGTTATCTGCTCCACCTCTTCATCTGCATAAGATGATTCCCCATCAGCATCAAATGTTGGTGCTTCATCTGAATCAGAATTTTGATTCTTAGGCATATTGGGCTCCGTTGTAGTATTCACTAGTTCAGTAGAGGCATTTGTTGGAGAAATAACAGGTGTTGTTAATGTTTCTGAAATATTTTCAGCCAGAACACCACTATTGCTTGAACTTGCGCCAGAAGAAGATGGATCCAACGTGGGTTGATTAACCACAATTGGTCGAACAATTTGTTCTTGATTCGCTGACTGGTGAAGGTAGTATAACGCTGCAACTTCTTCGTCAGTCGGTTCTTCGGGCAAGTCAAATGACTTCCAAAGGTCTTGGTAGTTAAACAGCCACGCGTCACCTTTCCTTTGAATAGGATCCGCATAATTGAAACAATCCACGTGTTGTGCTTCAATAACCTTTCTTAATGAAGGAACATATACTCTTCTCAATGGACTCGCATATCCGACAAAGAAACCGTCAAGAGATTTAGCTCCGAATTTGCCATCTTGGTCTATTACGGTACATGGTGCACCGAATGGCTCTAAAAACTTCAAATTTGGCTTTCGTCGGTTTATCATCTCAAAACATGTTTTCTTTGTTGGTTTGACAGTAAGAACCCTGTTTAGCGCGTAGCAAGCCGCAGCAACCGCTTCACTCCAGAAGCTGATTGGAAGTTTAGAATCTGCAAGCATGGTTCTCGCAGTTTCAACCAAAGTTCTGTTTTCCGTTCAGTTACTTCGTTTTGCTGTGGAGTATAGGGAGCACTAAACTCATGCAGAATCCCTTTTGCGTTGCATAATTCCTTCATTTTGTTATTCTTAAACTCTGTGCCGTTGTCACTTCTAATGCGTCTGACCGGCAGATGATAAAGGTTCTCAAGTTTCTTGAATAGAATAACCAAGTTCTCGAACGTTTCATCTTTTGATTCTTGAAAGAATACCCACGAATATCTCGAATAGTCATCTTTCACGACCAAGCAATATAAGTCTCCTGAGATGCTTTGAAACATTTACAGGATCAAATAAGTCCATGTGGAGACGTTCTAATGGCAACTTGATTGAGTTTAGAATTTTCTTCGGATGAGATTTCTTGATCTGCTTTCTCTTTTTGCATTCTAAGCAATGATCAGGCATCTGAAAACTCTGAAGATTTACGCCTTCTACAAGATCATTATGAACCAAGAAATTCATTTTTCGCAAATGAATATGCCCCATCTTACGATGCCAAAGAATAGAATCCTTTTCAGTAGCCTTTGACACAAAACATTGTGCTGATTTTGATGAAGTGGTAGCGACACCCATATCAAGAACATATAGATCATTCTCCCGAGGTGCTCGCATCAGAATCCACTCATCTGGTATTTTGAATCCCAGCTTCAAGATAATACACTCTTTGTCGTTGAAATGGACCGTGAATTTCTTATCACAAACCTGCGATATACTCAGAAGATTGTTCTCAAGTTCTGCAATATAGTTCACGCGATCGAATGAAACGACGCCATTGGAGAGTTTTCCCTCGGCGACTATCCTTCCACCCTGGTTTCCTGCAAATCCAACATATCCACAATGGATAGCTTTAATGTCGAATATCAACGCCTTCATTCCCGTCATATGCCCGGACGCTCCACTATCCAAAATCCACTTAGAAAGTACGGATCTCTGGAGCCCTTGCACATTTTAACAATCTATTTAAAAAGCGAGACCCAAGCCTTTTTGGTCTTGGGTTGAACTGGATAACCATCATCAAAATCAAATTCACATTCATCAGCATAATCGAATCCACACTCATCTATAGAATAAACTTCCCATTCTTCATCTGAATTTTCTATGATGTTTATGTTTGAAAACTTTACCGTCTTTTTATCTTTTGAATTGTTACCACTTGTATTTTTGACAGTTTCAGATGTTTTTTCAATTATGATTTCAGATTTTGATTCTTTCTTGCTATCACTAGTCTTGACAAGCTCAGACTTAGTGTTCTCAGATGTTGCTGACCGTTTCTTTGCAATCCAGGCTTGAGATTTTATGTTAGCCTTCTTGATGTAAAAATTGTTTTCCTTAGCCTTTGAAGTTTCTTCTTTTCAAAAATTGAATTTTCAAACTTAGGTTTGACTTCAGCTTTTGATTCATTTCTTTTCAAAATCTTTACGGGTTTTACAAACACTGGTTGCTTTGGTTTCACAACATTTGAACTTTCTTTCCTTCGAAGATAAGTCGGCTTTGATTTCAGGCAGTAACGTGCAATATGACCAATTTCGTTGCACTTGAAACAAGTCCGAGAATCATGTGGATATCCTTTAGTGTGTTTTACACCACTTGTTTTGGCACCACTTGCAATTTTGGCTTTATCTCGAAGTTCTTTTTGTTTCTTGAATTCACCGTTTGATTGTTTCCCGATCAAACTTTCCTCATGAACCGTGTTCGTCCCATATACAAAATTCATGTTTTTATTCTTGTATTCATGAAATGGTGACGGTTTCCTTTTAGGTTCATTTGATTCCTCTAATCCTAACCCAGCTCTCTGGTTTTCTGGATGATCACCACCATTCCTTCGGTAGTTGTTTCTTTTAGGTTTGGAATAGAATTTCTTTTCATTGATCTCCAGATCATCGGATGTGACTTCCACGATTTTAAAGAATTTATCTAATAATTCTTCCTTCACATTCTGAATCGAAAAACTTTCATCAAAGATCAGATTCCTTAATCTTGTACATGACAATATTAGGATCATCACTTAGATCATTCTCCGATGATGTATCGTCATCTTCGGACTGTGAATCTGAATTCTTTGAGCTCGAGTCGATGCTTTTAAAGCTGCCTTCATCAGAATCGTTCAAAACGTTTTCAACAACCTTTTTAACCACATCATTGTCATCATCAGTTTTAGTATAGATTACATCAATGTTCTCTGGCAACTCAGTTTTTCTTTTCAGATAACAACTCAATGTTAAGTGCCTTATCCATCCCATCAGCGGATTTACGACAATACTTCTCGCAAAGGGGTGAAGGAACATTGTTGTATTATTTGCCAATTTTCTTTTTAGGTTTCTCTTCCGATGGAATTGTCGGAAGGATGTGATCAATGACATATGCATTACATGTGTAACTTCTCAAAAGTTGTTGAACACGTTCTGTTTCAATTGTCATGTCCTGGAGTTGTTGCTTAGTTTCAGCAATGGTGTTAGTATAGATATTAATCGCTTTTTGCTTATCCATTACTGTTCCTTTTAACATTTTTATGGTATCATGTTGTTCGATGTTATTTCTATCAAGCATACCATAATCATTTTTCAATTTATCATACGCTTCCTTCATTGTGCGATAATCGTATTTCAAAAGTTCATTATGCACATTGTTTACAGCGATGATTTTTTATTTTTCAGCACACTCAGAATATGATTTGGTACATTTTGTACAAGGTTTTTCAACCTCTATAATTTGTATTTTGACAACTTCTTTTACCTCTGGACCTACCTTGGTTAGATTTGCCATTAAAGCTTTATCTACCATGTCCTTGAGGTTTTCGGCATTCACTTCCTGTGTGACATTGATGATATCTTCATCAATTGTTTTCTCCTCAACCACTTGTTCTTTAGAGCTTCCATCAAAATGACCTGCAAAACTATCACACGAGTTAGGAGATAAATTCCTTGTTTCTACATGTGGATATACTCCTCTTCTTCTCGTTGTTGATGCAAGTATTGCTCCAGCAGAATTTGTTCTACAGCCGCTGCTTCTGTCGCTGCCGCTGCTTCCTCTGCAGAAATATCTTCAACTATCTCAGCCATCAACGCAACTTCGGTCTTTTTACCAATGTAAGAATTCTAGTCGAAACCATCATCTTTGTTTGATGCTACCATAGCTTTCTCATTGCTGCTGTTATTTGGTTTCTCTTGGATTTCAACCTGAGTCTTCTTTGGAAATGGCTTGTATTGAAGTGACTTCTTATAATACTCGTTGCCTCCTCCGAAAGGATTCTGATTTCCCGTTGCTTCAGGATTCTTGCACTCTCTCTTGAAATGTCCCTTTTGGCGACATCTGAAGCACGTCACTTTTGATTTGTCGAAGCCCAACTTGTTGCTTGAATTTCCGATATCTCGGCCAGTAAGAGCAACAAACTTTGTGACTCTTTGGATAATAGATGCTAAACACCACTTGATTTCCATCAACTCGAGTTCTTCTTCATCAACTTGGTCATAATCTTTTGCCGTCATTTCGGGATTTCCAATTTTACCGGCTACAAGACTTTCGTATGACTCCAGAACAGTGGCGAGAAGAGACATATGTTGTTTAGAAACTTGTTCCGATACAACATTGTTCAAATTCACTGCGATGTTGCACTTGTATAAATTCGAATCAGAATTTGTTTGTTGATTCTGATTTGCTTGACTTGATAAGATGAATTTGAACCAGTGCTTGAGTACGAACTCTGTGGACTCTGATCATAATGAGGTTGTGATTGACTCTGGTTCTGTGGAGAAGCATTCATGTTTGCACTAAACGTTGTCCCAATTTTCGGACTCGAAATGTTGTCTTGCATTCCACTTTTGTAGTACAGCCCAACGTCTTGAACAACATTAGCGTTCTTTGACTTTGAAATCTTCAGAAGCTCTAATTCGTGGCCTTCGAGTTTGTCGATAAATGTTGACAACTTGAAGAATTCCCACTTATCACTATTCTTCAGAACCATCAAATAAGTAGCTCATTCACCATCTGGTAGTGCGTCAACAAGCTTGTCGATGTATTCTTGTTCAGTCTTCTCGAGGCCGTGTCTTCGTATTTGAACTTTAAGATGACAAAAACGCTCGATCATTTGCTTCATGGTCTCATTCTTTGGCATGGTGAAGATATCGAATTCTTTCAGAATAAGTGCCTTTTTACTTTAATCATTTCGGCACTACCTTGATACTTCTTCTGTAATGACAACCAAATATCTCTTGCAGTAGTATAATCTAGTAGCAAAATCAAGATATCTTCTTTGACAGACTGTTGGATGAGACTGATCATCTTTTTCTCAGCAATGTATTCGTCTCTTTGTACTGTCGAATAGTTGTACTTTTCAAGGACATGTTAATGTTCATCTATCGGACCAGTGTAGCCTCTTTCAATCGACACCCAGCCAGGGAAATGCATGGCTTAAACCCAATAGGTAAATTTCTCCTTCCATGCTTCATATTCGTCCATGCTCATTAGCTTGGGTGGTTTAACAGTCGTCCCATCTCATTATCAAGATTTACTTGATGAATCACTTTGGCATTCGACGAACTAGCTCCAGACATAAAAGCTCTTTGCATATCATCGATTGTGAATAACGAGAAGTGCATACTGAAAATATTCAAAAACTTTGAAAACAATTAGCACTACTACAAGTTCGGTCGAACTTGTAGTAACAATGAAGAATTCTTGAGTTTATCACAAGTTCGGTCGAACTTGTGATATTTTTTTTTGAAAAAATTTGTTATCTTCGGTCGAACTTATAACAAATCAAGTGTATCTTCGAGCGAACTTGCTATGGGCGAACTTACTCAATAATTCCTTTATTTTACACAAGTTCGGTCGAACTTGCTATAAAATCAGTGAAAATTGATAACTTCGAGTGAACTTGGCTAGAATTTCCTCAAAAATACCTCAAATTCGAGCGAACCTACTAAAAAATCACTTGAAAAGTGATGTTTTAGACCAAGTTCAGTCGAACATGCTTAACAAGTTCGATCTTGATGGTTTTCCAAAACATGTTTTTTTTCAAAATTCTGACATGAATTTGGTCTTCAATCTTTCAAGGGTTTATCTTTGTTGTATTTTACATGATATACTCAAATTTGAAAAGATTTTGACCGTGAATTCTTCATTTTATGTTCAAAAGTTAAGAAAAATAGAAGAATGGAGATGAAATAGAAGTGATCTTGTCTTGATACTATCAAATCAGGCTGTTCTAGCTCTGATACCACTTGTAGGACCGATCCTTGATGCTTAGGAACCTAAATTTTATATCTAACGTCCATAATAGCGGAAATATTACGGCGTGTTTACCAATAGACAAGATTTAATCAGTTAATCGTCAGTTTTATTGATCAAACGTTCTTGTTACAAACTGATAGAGCTTCGCCTCTGAAATGCCAAAGTTACAAATGAAGTAGGCTAGCTAGGTATTTATATAGATGGAAGTTCGCTCATGAGGTGCCTAAGTTCGCCCGAACTTGCCTAAGCAAGTTCGGCCGAACTTGGCTAGACATGATGTCATGGGCGAACTTGCTACAATATAACATAAATACTTCAAACACCTAGCCTGTTCAGCTCTATACTATACAGACTCGATATAAGACTAAGACATAGACATTATGCACCAACAGAAAGAGACACTAATAAGAGCTCTGGGTAGATTCCGACTTTATGTGAAGATGAA
The DNA here is from genome assembly GCA_947069175.1 of Scalesia atractyloides. Lineage (NCBI taxonomy): Eukaryota > Viridiplantae > Streptophyta > Magnoliopsida > Asterales > Asteraceae > Scalesia > Scalesia atractyloides. The sequence continues at coordinate 38,746,183 of CAMTDV010000015.1, forward strand.
TTTAAAATGCTAAGTTTAAGAAGGTAGGGTCAATGCGTATGATTATGTTTATTTTGTTAGAAACTAGCATTGTACAATGATGACGACACTAACAAGAACTCCGGTTAGGTTCTTGAAGTTAGAAGGTCATCACCGAGACGGGCTATTGATCAAGTTGATGGGGCGGGAAGAAAAGATAGGCTATATTAAGCGGAAATGAACCAGGTTTCGGGGACGAAACCTCCTTTAAGGGGGTAGACTTGTAACGCCCCAAATTTTAATATCGCCATCTTTGTGTTAATATAATACATTCAAGTAAGTTATAACACACATAATAACATATGTGTGTTCATGTTAAAAATAAGACTAAGTATAGAAATGATTATTACTAATAGGGTGATAATTATAATTATGAACACGGTTAAGTATGTAAATGAAACCTAATCAAGTTAAGAAAGAAACTTGCAACAAAGTATAAACACTAAACTTAAGGGGCTAAAGGTGGCATGTCATGAAAGTTAGAATAATAAAATGAAAACAAAAAAATAAAACACATACACATCAGGTGTATGTATGTGTGTGTTCGACGCCAGAGCCAGAGAAAGAAGGGGAAACCCTTCTAATCACACAAATCTAGCCAATTGAAGCCCTAATCATGGCTATTACTCATGCATGTTAGTGATTTCTTGATCATCTAGGCCTACTAAAGCTTAAGGTAAGAAGAATTTGATATTTTGATGATCTTGAATATATTGGGTTTCAAGAAAATCCATGAGTTTATTTGGAATTAGCATGATATTGAACTAAGATCACCCTCTAGAACATTATGAATGCTTAAAATTTGATTGGAGGTGAAAACCCACTTAGAGTAGAATGGGTATGAGTTGTAATGTGGAATTTTGTGTGAGATTGTAGGAGAATTATGTATGATGATCGTTTATATCAATAAATTGTTAGTTAGAACTGAATTAGAAGAAAAGTTATGTGAAATTCTATTGAATTTGATGTTTTTGATGATATTGACATGAATTGGCCATGTTATGCAAATGATACTTTGTACACTATGCTTAGCTAATGGTACGCACACCAAGTGTATGATGAAATGCCTAAGGAATCCTTTTCAAATCAGAATGTAGACTTTATTAAACCAATTCATATGAGTACCAACACTCATTTGGTTTACAAGACCTCATTCTACCTGATCTGTCGTTTAATGTCCCGACATTTACATACGATTTTAGGACACGCTTGATTTCTCGGACATTTGAGCTTGTTTAATCTTTGATTCAAGGTTATTTTGCAACCCCAAGTGAGTACATAGCTCCCCTCTTTTATGTTTTTTAAATATTTTTGGGTGATTCATATGTGCTAAATTGTTTTCAAGTTTTCAAATTACAAATGCTATGGTTTATATAAACACGACGATTTCAATAATGTGAACGAACTTGTTGGTGCGTTGTATACATGACACGAATGACATTCATTAACATTGATCAAGCTGACCAGTAGTAAGTTATGGTACCATAGGACTGACAATCCCGTTACCAAGGTTCCCGATGTTTGTGGGGAAGTTTGCGGAACGACCGAAACTGTTTACTTTAACAAACCCTTCGGTGGTTTGTTATTGCAATTTAAAGATACCCTTCTGTGGTATAGACGAGTCAACACAGGTTTGAATGTATTCACCAAAACGACCAAAAGTTTTCACAATTAAAACAAGGAAGATTTGTTTACACAGACGATGAACAATTGGTTTATGACACGAACAATGGACGAATGGTTTATGACACGAACAATGGACGATTGGTTTATGGTAAGTGATTTAGATAACGGTACATGCGTAATGTGATAAAAGCATGGTGGATACGCCGCTGGCACTTCCTATATATAAGTGCTTTTATCGTATTACATTCGTGGCTTTATTTGCATCACTTGAAACAAAGGTTTTCAAACAATGACACGCAACGATTTTTAGTTTAAGATATAAACCATACAAAGTTTCATCAAGACGATTTATGTGATACCCATGAAGAAACCAGGTACACCTTAATTGGTCCTAAACTTAAAGCATGACTAAAACTATAATTGTGTGTAAACCTTGTGAAATTTCATGACTTGTGTGTTGCGTGAAACAATATATGTTATACCTCGGAGGAATCCGAGAGCACGTCATGGTTGACATGACATTACTAAGGACCAACAATGCGAGGTTGGTGTTCTTAGCCTTGAACAACGTGTTAAACGAGGACTTGACATTTAACAGCGCCTTAAACCTTTGACGTTGATTATTAGATTATAGGTAGCCTTATTTAAGATTCCGAGTTCCAGGAATAACTTAGTTCTGTGCCATAGACTATGACATAAGGTTTGAAAATAATCAAAGCCCGGGCACGCAAAACGAAGCAGCTCCTGGTTGGGGAAACGCATTCGTTCTGGGCATAATATAAGACAAAGGAATGTGCAAGGAACGATCGATCAAGCTTAAAAAAAGTTAAACGAAGGTCAAACAAGACTTTTATGATTAAAACGTAACTGGGTTCGGATTTTTTGACGGTTATGCATAATTTTTAAAACCGAGACTTTTGACACTAAGTACGCGCAAAACGGAGTCCGTCACGCAAATCGAGAACGCGCGCCGGACCCAAAACGAACCTATACTTATCCGTAAGATAAACGTCATCTTTAAGCGTGTTATACGAAGCACGAGGTAGCCCTAGGGGGCCAACCCCAAAACCGCCATCCCCCCCATGTTTATATAAATGGTTTTTTTTTTCTTTTTTCTTTAATTTTAGTCACAAAAACTCTTTCAAAACCTTGTTTCTCTCAACACATCAGCTGAATTCATCCATAAACCAACTCAAATCAAACGTATTAACTCAAATCATTAAGGTTTCAAGCATGGTTTCTTGATTAAACATGATTTCTAGCCGAAAAAACGCTTTTTAATCCATGAATTTTGGAGTTTTAAACATGTTTTAGGGCTAAATATGAACACCACATATATACATGTGTTATATGGCTACCATGGTTGCTAATCAATGGGGTTTGATACCCTAATCAACTCTTATTCGACAAAAATCGCTTACTATTCGATTAACCGAAAAACAATGAATTAAAGCTTGATTGATCTAAATTCTAGCATATTTGGATTGTACTTGGTGTGTAGGTACTGAATATAGCCTTTACACACTTCTGGGATCAAGATAAACGCTTGGAAACGGAAGAATCGCTAGGTATATCATCCGAAAACCGAATCTAGGCTAGGCAGAAAATTTTTTTGTCTTTAACTTGGTCCGTGTAACTTAGATTGAGCTGCAATTTGGTATGTGATGTAGTATTGTCAGGAATGTCCATGTAAAATTTTAGAATTTTTGGAATTTTCTATGATTTTTGGTGAATTTTTAACTATTTTACCGAAAGAATTTTGGAAAAATATCAGACGGATTCAATAAATCACTAAATTTACAGAGACACTAAGGAACAAATGGGGATGTTCTGGGAAAATTCATAGTCCATTGGTTGAGTTTTTATTTGGGTTAAAAATCCGCGTTTTTGCGAGTTTTCGGTAGCCGGGAACGCACCGAAACGAAATCGGAAAAATCCCAAAATTTTCTGAGAAGTTCCTGGACATGTATAAGGAGTTCTGGAATTTTTCTGATTTTTTAACTACTTATGGTATTTAATTGGAATTATGTGGTTAAAAAGAGTTTTATAAATAATTTATTTAAATAAGTAAATTAACAAAATAAATTCCAGAAATTTTTCCCATAATCTACAGATTTTTACTGTTTTATATCAAAATTTACAGATTTTTATATAAAATATAGATTAAATGGGATTTTATTGAATTAAAAATAGATAATTTTAAAGCAATTTCGGTAGTTTACCGTATAACGAACCTGCCAGAACTAGGAACTGACCCAACCTGACAAATACTATAAATTAAACATCGGTAGTATTCCGGGAGATTCCCGGACAAATTAGGCACCCTGGGTGTGTCCTAAGGCAGTTTGGGAGAATTCCCGACGGTGAAAATGGAAACTCAAATTTGAGCAACTTAGACCATCCAAACACTCAAACTCCCTTAATGGGAAGTTAATCATTCTTGAATAACCACGTGTTGGCACTACTGGTATTCTCGTACCATTATCCGAACACGTTAAACCACTGACTTTGGCTGGCACGCGAATCGGTGCCTAGAAGCCAAACTGAAAACTAATACTACCCTGACGTCCATCACCATACCAATGTCCTATAGACTCAATCTGGAGTAAAAAACTTCTGACCAGATCCAAGTTATGACCATTACCAACTTAGATACTGATTTGAGTCCATGCTTGCATGTGTGTCGTTAAAGTTGATCCAGCTATTCGACGACTCTTGTGTTAAGACCCCTATTTGCGCTGTGAGTTTTATTTCCCCACTTTTAAACTGTTTTACTGTTTTCTGGGGACTTGCATGTTAAAAACTGTGTTGATTACACCAAGTTGGGAGTGAGTTTACTTCCCCACTTTTGAATGGTTTTACTATTTTCTGGGAACTTGCATGTTAAAAACTGTGTTGAATAAACCAATTTGGGAGTGAGTTTTCACTCCACCACTTTCAACTGTTTCACTGTTTTCTGGAAGTTAAATTTGTGAGATGTGAATTATCTAACACACGAACTACCTCCCCTTTACAAGTGATTGGCGTACGCCATGGGCAGTGGATAGTACTATTGGTTTGACTAACCCAGTTGCTCCAGGTAGTGTCTAGGTGACACTGTGTGTCGGTGACTATGCAACTGCATGCGTCCTAAATTCGGTTATGTTAACTAGGCATAACTGCAGGGAAACATGATTTAGTTGCCGGGATGACGTACCTGTCTTGACACGGCCCGGTGGGAAGTGTCTGCAATGACACGACCCGGTGCGATGATGTGTCTGTCTGGCACGGAGTGACTATGACTATGACTTTGACCATGACCACGACTGTGACTATGACTGTGACCGTGACTGTGACTGTGACTATGACTATGACAGTGACTGTGACTGTAATTAGTGCAATTAAACTTGTTAACATATAATGTTTCATAACAACTAAACCAGTGGGACTCACGCAGCGTTTAGCTGACCTTTTTAAAACTTACATGCATTTCAGGTAAAGCGAAGCAAGAGTAAGAGTGTGCGTGTGGATGGCTTTAGTAGTGAACTGTAGTAGAATAAGAGCTGTGATAGATCGTAGTACTGTACTCGAACTTATGGTTTGTAATATGATACTGACAGTGTGTTGTAACCGAGGTTCTCTCTATGTATGATATCATGTTTTTAAACTATAGAGAATTACCACGTGTCTGCCGCACCCTGCATTTGTCTTCCGCTGCGAGTCGGGTGTAACAGAAGATGGTATCAGAGCCTTCGGTTATAGCGAACTAGGTATCTCAAAAGAACCTAGACTATAATCCTAAGTTAGTCTCCACATGCTGAGAACCTTTCGAAACTGAGTAGTATGGCTATTACCAGGAAACCCTGGTGGGACAAATAAATTATTGTGGTCCGTAACACCATAATTTATCTGCTCCTACTTGGGGATTTTGGGAACGTCATTGAGATACGATGGAAATCCGTCTACTAACGTCAACAACCGCAAGTAACTTTTTATAAACCGTAAAAATTGAAATTGCATGCGATACGTGCTTATGTGTATATTTGTGGAAGGTGAGTTCGTTATTTTGGGTCAGTCCAATCAGCATTGTGTGTAGTTTTCTTTTTTCAAGTAGCATGTCTGATCGTTCGAGTCACCAGTCGACTTCGCATATGGAGACTGATCCTGAGGAGGATCCGCTGACACCCCTTGTGTCCTCGAGCTACTCGCCAGATCCTTCTGGTTATTGTTGTGGTCCGTACCCACCCAGACCTCGTACTAGGCGTGAGGGGGAGGCCTCGAGCGCCTACCGTTCGCCATCACACCACCCGACTAGCTCCTCGGAGCATAGTCGTACCCCGGATGTTGCCATACCAGTAGGACCTATTCCTAGGAGCCCTACTCCCGCCACGGGGCATTGGGAGTGAGAGCCGGTAGCACCCCGCTCCGCCTGACCCTTACACTCCTTCCACTCCGAGTACTGATTCACCCTCCTCATCTAGCCCTCTCGAGATACCCACTTTTGGCCTCCGAAAGACGGCTCGTCGGAGGGTACTTACACCCGTACCTGTGTTTACCCCACCCAGGTCCCCTATTCGTCCGACACCCGTACTTATAGGGACCCAGCAGCACTTCACTGCTCGTTTTCTGACCCCACCTCGGGAGGACCCTTCCCCGTTCCACACATACGAGCGAGGTGGCCCTTCCCAGCCGTTTAGAGAGCCTTCTCCACCCGTCTGGGGTATACCTGTTCCTCCTCAGGAGGTGCCTGCTCCCATCACTGAGAGCAGCTTGATGGGATTTCTATTCGAGCAGATTTCATTACTACGGATGGCACGGGATGAGGACGAGCAGCAGCGGAGGTCGATGGGAGACCACTTGATCGTCTTACAGCAGGCGATCATCACGTTGCAGCAAGGTATGGGGTATGTTCACCATGAGCAGGATCATTTCCGTGCGTTGGTATATGGATGCATCGGTGCTATTGTAGGCTTGGTCGTAGGTTTTGGAGGATTGGCATGGTGGATGTGGCGTTCTTAGTATGGTTTCTTTCACTATAGTTAGAGATGATGTATCTTTTGTACATCCTACTAAGCACTGGGTTATACCCATGTTGAGGTAGTGATGCAGTCATAGTATTTTCATGTTTTCCTGGTTAGTACTTTTGTTGCATCGAGTCTGTACGTCACTGTGGTGACCCATTTTGACAGCACATCTAAGCACTGGCCCTTATGGGTTAAGTCTATGTGCAAATTTTGACACTTGTATGATGATGACATTACATATATATATGACGATGCTTTTGACTATATGTGTCGTGGATTCATGTGTGTGATGAAGTGTGTGTTATGTTTTAACCCAATATGTGACATGTGTTAACTAGATACGTGACATTGATACCTAGACATCTATTGTTTATAATAGAATGGCCCCGAAACGCGCACCACAGATGACTGAGGCAGATATTACGCAAATGATAGCGCAACAACTCCAGGCTGTTATTCCCACGATTGTGGCGCAGGTTAGCGCCGGTATTAATGCTAACCCGCAACCAGGACCGGTTGGTCAGAATGATAATCAGAATAATGGTAGGCCGGTTTGCACATATAAGCATTTCATGGAATGCAAAACGATGGAATTCAATGGGACCGAGGGACCCAATGGGTTTGTGAAATGGGTCGAAAAGTCAGAATCAGTACTTAACATAAGTAATTGTCCTGCTAATTGCATAGTTAAGTATACCACGTGTACCTTTATTGACCATGCTTTAAACTGGTGGAACACGATTGTTCAAACTCGCAGATAGGACGCGATTAATGCAATGACTTGGGATGATCTCAAGATACTGATGAGGGAAAGGTTTTGCCCAACTCATGAAATTCAGAAGCTTGAGCACGAGTTCTGGAACCTGCAGATGCAAGGTGCTGATCATGCAGGTTATACCAACCGTTTCAATGAACTGGCGCGTATTTGCCAGACATGGTCCGACCAGAGTCCAAGAGGATTGAAAGGTATATCTGGGGACTGGCCCCAGAAGTTAGGAGTATCATTAATTCGGTGGAATACCGAACCATGCACAAGGTGGTAGCAAGGTCAGGTACCGTTACATATGACATGGTTAGGCGTAAGATTTTGGCAATGCCGGGAGAGCCGGCTAGAAACAAGCGGGAAGCCCCAAAGAATAGTCGCGCAAGGGCAGCAGTGCCGAAGAGGGGAGAAACACTAGCCAGAACTATGCCATGACTACCGCTGCGGGTAACTTTGATGGTTACAAAGGAAAGGCTCCAAAGTGAAATAAATGCGCTTTCCATCACTCTGGTATATGCCGAGCAGTGGTATGCTCGAAATGTCATAACAATGGGCATTTTGCCAAAGACTGTAAGATGACCGTGGAACCAAATCCCAAACCAACTTGTTTTTAACTTGCTAGGCCTCAACCTCTTCAGCAGCGACCTCAGCAACCAGCCCCACAGGTTGCCTATCCCTATGCATGCTTTGGATGTGGCAGCACAGAGCATTTTCGAAATAGTTGTCCGAAGTTAGCCCAGCAGATGGCAGGCAGGAACACTCAGAACCAAACATCTACCACGAATGCAGCCCGAGGTCGTGCCTTTGTCATGGGACCTGGTGACGCACGCCAGGATCCCAACGTGGTTTCAGGTACGTTCCTCGTTTCCAATCAATTTGCTTCAGTGTTATTTGATACGGGAGTCGATAGAAGTTATGTGTCGATTGCATTTTTGCCACTCTTGAATATGCCTGCTATTGACTTGAAACACCCCTATACCGTTGAACTTGCCAGCGGGAAACCAATTACGAGTCACCAACTTATTGTTAATTGCCCTATAATCCTTAACGGGTACCAGTTTACCATTGACCTTTTACCAGTAGAATTGGGTAGTTTTGATATTGTCATAGGAATGGACTGGTTGTCCAACCATCATGCGGAGGTGTTATGCGAACAAAAGGTTGTTAAGATTCCTTTATCCCCCACGGATGCAATTATGGTACAAGGAGAGAAGTTAGGCGTCACGTTGAACCTTATATCTCACCTTAAGGCGTTGAAGTGTATACGACAGGGATGTGACATATTCTTAGCTAGCGTCACATCAGAGGAGCCAGCCGAGAAGCGTATTGAAGACATACCTGTGATATGTGAATACCCGGATGTGTTCCCAGAGGAATTGCCTAGATTGCCGCCCAATTGGCAAGTCGAGTTTCGCATCGACTTAATAGCTGGAACGGCACCCGTTGCCAAGGCTCCATATCGTCTTGCACCGTCCGAGATGCAAGAGCTATCGACGCAATTGCAGGGGTTACTCGATCGGTGATTTTATCCGTCCTAGTTATTCCCCCTGGGGAGCCCCAGTTTTGTTTGTAAAGAAGAAGGACGGTAGCTTCCGAATGTGCATCGACTATAGGGAATTGAATAAAGTCACCATCAGGAATCGGTACCCTCTTCCGAGGATCGATGATCTCTTCGATCAGTTGCAAGGATCCCAATACTTTTCTAACATAGACCTTCAGTCAGGTTACCATCAAGTGAAGGTCCAAGAGGACGATACTCATAAGACCGCATTTCGAACTCGCTATAGCCACTACGAATTCCTGGTAATGCCCTTTGGGTTAACCAACGCACATGCGGTGTTCATGGACCTCATGAACAGGGTATGTAAGCCATACCTTTACAAATTTATCATCGTCTTCATTGACGATATTTTGATCTACTCCAAGAATAAGGACGAGCACGAGCATCATTTGCGTGCTATCTTGGAGATACTACGGGCCGAGCAACTATACGCTAAGTTGTCTAAGTGCGACTTTTGGTTACAAGTCATACAATTTCTAGGACATGTGGTGGATCAGTATGGAATTCATGTAGATCCAAGCAAGATAGAAGCAATCAAGAACTGGCCAGCGCCGAAATCTCCAAAAGAAATACGCCAATTCTTGGGATTGGCAGGGTATTATCGTCGCTTCATCGAAAATTTCTCTAGTATTGCGCAATCGTTAACCGCATTGACGCAGAAGGATAGGAAGTATGAATGGGGTGAAGACCAGGAAACAGCGTTTCAGCTGTTAAAGAAAAAGTTATGTGAGGCCCCAATCCTGACGTTACCCGAAGGCAATGACAACTTTGTCGTATATTACGACGCATCACGACAAGGACTTGGATGCGTCCTTATGCAAAGGAATAAAGTTATCGCATACACTTCGAGACAACTGAAGGTGCACGAGAAGAACCACATGACTCATGACCTGGAACTAGGAGCAGTTATATTGGCATTAAAGATTTGGAGACATTGTTTATATGGTATCAAGTGTACTATATATACTGATCACAAAAGCTTCCAACATATTTTCGATCAAAAAGACTTAAACATGAGGCAGCGCAGATGGGTGAAATTGTTAAATGATTATGATTGTGAGATAAAGTACCACCCGGGGAAAGCTAATGTAGTAGCAGATGCGCTGAGTAGAAAGGATCGAATTAAGCCCCTGTGAGTGAGAGACTTGGGAATGATCATGCAGACAAGCCTGATAGATCAAATCTGGAACACGCAGATGCAAGCCCTGAAGGAAAGCGAGTTACCCAGTGAAGGATTGTACGGGAACGAGAAAAGTTTTATGGGGAAAACAGATGAGGTATTGTACTTTAAGAATCAAGTGTGGATTCCTGCAAGTGCGGAGCTGAGACAATTAATAATGGACGAGGCTCATAAATTGAAATATTCGATTCATCCCGGTACGGATAAGATGTACCATGACCTGAAAGAATTTTATTGGTGGCCGGGAATGAAAAAGGACGTGGCCGAATACGTGAGCCAATGCTTGACTTGTGCGCGAGTCAAGGCCGAGTATCAGAAACCCTCGGGATGTTGCAACAACCTGAAATACCTCAGTGGAAGTGGGAAAAAATCACGATGGATTTCGTGACCCACCTTCCGAAACGCCTTGTGGTCATGATGCGATTTGGGTAATCGTCGATCGATTGCCAAAATCGGCACATTTTATTCCGATTCGCACTACGTATAAGACCGACTAGTTGGCTGAAATTTACACTAATGAGATAGTAGCTATACATGGTGTCCCGATTGCTATTATTTCCGACCGCGACAGCCACTTTACTTCACGATACTAGCAGAAACTACAAGAGGCTTTGGGGACGCGAATTGATTTAAGCACTGCCTATCATCCCCAAACCAATGGGCAATCGGAACGCACGATTCAGGCACTAGAGGACTTGCTTCGTGCTTGTGTCCTGGACTTCGGAGGAAGTTGGGACAAGCATCTCCCACTAGTGGAATTCTCGTATAACAATAGTTACCATAGTAGCATTCAGGCAGCCCCCTATGAGGCCCCTCTATGGCCGAAAGTGCCGATCACCACTTTGCTGGGCCGAAGTGGGTGACACTTAACTAACGGGATCTGAACTAGTTCAGGAAACAACGGAAAAGGTCCATCAGATTCAAAAGCGTTTACAAGCCGCTCAGAGCCGACAGAAGAGTTGGGCTAATGTGCGCAGAAAATCCTTATCGTTCAAAGTAGGTGAACAAGTTCTGTTAAAGGTATCGCCGTGGAAGGGCGTTATCCGATTTGGAAAGGTAGGAAAGCTAGCCCCACGCTACATTGGGTCGTACGAGATCCTAGCCAAGGTAGGTCCCGTAGCGTACCGGTTGAAGTTACCAACCGAACTTAGTGCCATTCATGATGTCTTCCATGTATGAAACCTGAAGAAATGCCTGTCAGGCGAAGCTACCCAGGTACCTTTGGAAGACATACACGTTGACAATAGACTCCACTTTGTGGAAGAGCCAGTGGAAATCGTTGATGGTAGGATCAAACAATTAAGGCATTACAAAATTTCACTGGTTAAAGTCCGGTGGAACTCTAAACAAGGACCTGAATTTACCTAGGAACGGAAGGATAAATTCCGCAGAAAATACCCTCACCTCTTCCCGAGTGTGACAAAGTCAATTTCGGGGATGAAATTTCTTAACCAGGGGAGACTGTGATACCCATGACGAAACCAGGTACACCTTAATTGGTCATAAACTTAAAGCATGACTAAAACTGTAATTGTGCGTAAACCTTGTGAAATTTGACTTGTGTGTTGCGTGAAACAATATATGTTATACCTCGAAGGAATTCGAGAGCACGTCATGGTTGACATGACACTTGTAACATTTGTCGAAAACGGGTTTTACCAAACCCGCTCCGGTTGTAATCGAATATCAAGTTATAAATGTGTCGTTGCCTATTTATGCTTATTTTAATTTTTAATGGTACATAATTAATAAACAAACTAAACCATAAAATTTATAATTGATAAAAAGCTTAAATAAAGTGATTAAAAATAAAATGGGGCTGCCGGGACTCGAACCCGGGTCAGCCAGGTTGTAACTCCAAAGACTTAACACTCACACGCTTAACCACTCCGCCACTTGTTTGTATTCTGTCATCTATAGGAAACAAATAAATCTTATAGACGAATGTAAATCAATCGGTTACGCCAATTGTAACTAAAATCGGTTATCAAACGCGCAAAGGCGATCTGAATACTCACGGTTCAATGAGTATAACCGATATATCGACGTTTTTAATCAAGTTGCCTTGAATGAACTTGAATTCTAGAAGTGGATCGGTTTTTATAACCGAAAATCTTCAATTCCAGTTTTACTTCCATCTTTGTACTCCTTCACGACTCAGAAACATTCCACAAACCTCCAATTACATTTTCGCACACTTTACAGTCCACCGGAGAAGTTTATTTTATTCGCCGGAAATTTCTGCAAGTTCGCCGGAAAACCGTATTCTGCATCAAAACGGTAAGTCCTTCAATACCGTCGTAGTCTAACAATTGTTAAGCTATTTCTAACTAAAACCTTTCACTTGAAATCGAATTCAGACGCCGTTATCGGATAATTCCAGTTCGCCGGAAAATTTCTGGAAATCTTTATTTTCGTCTGTGAAATGGTAAGGACCTTCAAACACACTGTTAATGTTTGTTTAGCACTTCAATTCCATGATTAGCTAATCAAAACGATTAATTGATTTGCTCAGTTGAAGTTCATAAAAACAGAGACCGACGCCTTGCCGGAATTCTGTAATAAATCGTTCACCGGTATGTTTACTTCTAATTATCATCCCTGCTATCTCATATTAGTCTGTGCAATGTTTAACAATCGAATTAACAAGATATAATGGTGTAATCTGCTGTCTGTAAAAACCAACGAAGAAGATGAAATGCGCTAACAATATAAGAATAATTAAAATTGGTATTTTGAACGGGTTAGACACACAGTCCAGCGGTGGACTGTGTGCGAACAAAAACACGCATACGTCCCGAGTTCGATCCCTGATACACGCACCCTCTATGTAATAAAATGCCTTTTTGTTTAAAACTGAACCGGGTTAACTCCGTTAGTTGTTAAGTATAATAAAATTTGTATATTAACCAAGTTAGACACACAGTCCAGCGGTGGACTGTGTGTAACGTTAAAGCACAGGTCCCGAGTTCGAGACCTGTTAGTGGCACCAGTTCGATGAATTAAAATGTTTTTGAAATTAAAAGAATTTTGGATAAATTGAATTAATATATAAGTATAATTAAAAACATAATTATTTCGGGTTAGACACGTAGCTCAGTTGGTAGAGCTGCATGCACGCGTACGGGAGGTCTCGGGTTCGAGCCTCACCCAGCGCATTTCAGTCACACAATAAACCGGTCAAACAGTCAAAGTCAAAAAGTCAACGGTTAACCCAAAAAGTCAACATATTTTTATATTTTTAATTATTTAATTTAATTTAAAAATCAATTAAAAATACTTAATGTTTTTAAAGATAGGAAATAGCCTTAAGCTCGTAAAAATATATCTAAAAATTCTATTAAAATCCATTCATTTACTATATTTTCCGTTATTATTTAGGTTAGTTAATTCTCGTTGTTTCACTCTTACAACTCGTGCGCATCTCACCATCTCCAATCAAACGCACCCAATGTGAGTGAATCTTTACAAATTCCCCGTTTTAAATCACGTTTTGGGGTGTATCATGTGTCTTGCTATATATTATATTTAAATCATTATGCATACATCATATCATGAACAATGTGTATTCAGCTTGTTTCAACTGTTTGTGTGGTTATTATTAGATTCAATTTATTATTTTCAGTACATGCAATTTCATAGGCCGCCACTCCCCATTACATTATGAGCGTTGAGCAAGTTCCCCATTACATTATGAGCGTGAACCTGGCGTGCCAACATACGATCGGCTCCGTTTGATTGAGCCTTGATCGCACAGACATTTATCATTTTCAGTACATGCAATACGATCGGCTCCGTTTGATTGAGCCTTGATCGCACAGTTTCATTCATGTTATTTATCGTATGATGTTGGTATGTTAATGTATGCTATCATATGTTATTGTATGTTATAGTTGTGATTGCTATTGCTACTGCTTGATTATTTACATTTGCTCATTTATGATTATGCACAATTTTTCATTCATAAACTAACAAGTAAATCAATAATAAATGTTTATCTAACAAGGTTCACTCGCCAACTTATGTTGACCCAAAAACCCCCATTTTTACACATGATACAGGTGAACCAGCTGCAGCAAGAAACACATAGGATTGGCCAGAAGAATAAAATGATTTAGAGCTTGGAATTGTTTAGTCGTTTATTTTTCTTTGTGTTTGTATGGACATGTTTGGATATTTGGGAATGTAATTTTGACTTTAATAAATATGAAACATATTAGTAAATATCATGAGCTTTAGTGATAACCCAATTATGCCCCGACTCTTATTCCGCTGCGGGTCGGGGTGTGACAGATTGGTATCAGAGCCATGACTATAGGGATATAGGATAGGTTATTAGACCCTTAGAACCTATACTATAGTTGATTAGAAATTTTTAAGATTTTTGTGTGTTACATGCCAAATTTCATGATGTTTATATGTTTTATGTTAAATGTTACATTCAATGTTATGCAAGCATGTTCATAAGTATATATTATCATATAATGCCTATCATAAATCATAATCTTATAACATATCACATTCATGAAAGCACACACCACATCATTTTCATGATTGCTTTTACAACGATTTTTGTGTTTTCAAATCTCATCAAAGTGAGTTCTCATGACGGGCATGTAGTAACTGGAAGGGTACCAGGACCGGTAGTCAGAACGTCCTGTCTAGGCTGGCATTCGTATAAATCCAAAATAAAGGACCAGTTTGCCTACCTGGGGACTAACGATGAGAGTACGAAGTACCTATAAGGCCAAAGCATGTTATACCAAACGTCGTGTGAGCTAACCCCACTTTGAGTTGTCATTGTGTCTACACCTTGACACATTCCGACCATACATCTCGTAAACATATTTTGTGGTTTGCATTCGGGTGATGCGAGTGTTAAATCGCCAATACTAATGTGAATCCTACCAAGCCCATAGTCATGGGGGCCCACATGACTATATAGGTGAAGGTATGGGGGACATTTGAGGCCCAACATGAGCAAACCCAAGACATCCTATGGATGTAGTTGCATTATTGATATTTATGTTATTTTCATATTCTTAAAGACACATGACACCTAAAAAGACTCCATAAACTCACAATCTTCTTATGTATGTTCCTGTAGATGTCGTCCAGACAACAACGAGGGGATAAAAGATCAGGAAGGTCTCATGAACGCTTGGCCACACAAATCGCGAAACAAATGGCCACGATACTGCCTGACATTGTGGTTCAAGTACAACAAGCTCTCGCCACAAATCCCACTAATCCTCCCCAACAGAATGACCAGAACATCGGCAACCCTCCAACCAGCAAGTGCTCATACAAACATTTCAAGTCTTGTGATCCTCCTAAATTTGAAGGGAACGAAGGTGTCACTGCTCTCCTCCATTGGTTTGAGGAAATGGAAAACACCTTCCTCAACTGCGATTGTCCTGAGGATCGCAAGGTTCGATACGCCACCGGGAGACTATTTGGGGTAGCTCTCACCTGGTGGAATACTGAAAAGGGGAAGAGGGGAATTGATGATGCAATGGCCTTAACTTGGGAGGAGTTAAGGGAAATCATGACTAGGCGTTTCTGTCCTAGGAGTGAAATTAAAAAGTTGGAGGACGAATTTCATTCTTTAAAGCAGAAGGAGGGAGATCATACTTCCTACAACAAGAGGTTCTTAGAGTTGAACCAAATGGTTCCTAACTTGTTCACCCCAACTTATCGTTTGATCGAGCATTATATTCGAGGACTCCCCTCGAAAATTCAAGATTCAGTTCTCAGCATTTCACCGGTGACACTTGAAGCTGCTATGGAGCTAGCGATTGAACTGACCGAGAATCGAATTCGCAACGGTAAGTTTAAAGAAGAGAAAAAGAAAGCCCCTGTTGAGGGTCAAACTTCAAACCATTCTATCTCCTCCTCTAAGTTTGCTAACAAGAGGAAGCGCAACACCAGAAACTTCGCTGTTACACAAACCAACTCCCATATTCCTGCTGCACCCATTACCCAAGTTGCCCCTTCACCTGCACCATACAAAAGACCCTACTCTGGCCCGTTACCAAAATGCAACCGTTGCCAATATCACCATTCTCCTTATTATCCTTGCCAACATTACACCGGCTGTGGTCGCGCAGGTCATACTGTTCACACCTGCCGCATGCCTCAGCGAACGAACCGCCACCAGCCTTCAACCCAAACCCACCAACAAATAATGGGTCAAGCCCAACAACCCCTACTATTACCACCCACCCAACATTTGGCCCAAACATATTACCAACCCAATTATCCTATGGGTCAACCTATGCGGGCTTGCTACAATTGCGGAGACCCAAGCCATTTCAGAAACACTTGTCCATGGTTGGTAAACATTATTCATGCTCAGGCCCAAGCCAACCCGGTGAATCAAGCGAACCAAGCTCCTCCACCTGCAAGAGGAAGAGCTTTCAATATCAACGCTAATCAGGCTAGAGCTGACGGCAATGTGGTTAACGGTACGTTCCTTATAAATGGTAGATATGCATCCATGTTGTTTGATACTGGCGCGGATAAAAGTTTTGTGTCCTTAGAATTTGAACCTATCCTAAACCAAAATCGTGATAAGCTCATGGAATCCATAACGGTAGAAGTTGCAGACGGGAAACCGGTCTCATTAAACTCTATTATACGCAACTGTACACTCACCTTAAACGACCACGACTTCTCAGTTGACCTTATTCCTATGAAGCTGGGAAGTTTTGATATCATAATTGGTATGGACTGGCTCAGTCAACATCAGGCAGAAGTTGTATGTTGCGAAAAGTTTATACGTATTCCTCTTTCAAACGGTCAGACTCTTCAAATCTTTGGAGAAACCTCGTCGAAAGGGCTCAGCTTAATGTCTTGTCTTCAAGCCCAAAAATATCTTCGCAAAAATTATGTCGCGTTTTTAGCTCATATCATCAAAAAGGGAACCATGGAGAAGAAACTTTAAGACATTCCAGTAGTAAAAGATTTCCCGCAAGTTTTTCCTGACGACATTTCAGGACTTCCTCCAGTTAGAGAAGTCGAATTCCGTATTGATCTTATACCTGGTGCTACACCAGTTGCAAAGTCTCCTTATAGGTTAGCCCCCTCTGAAATGCAAGAGCTAGCCAGTCAATTACAAGAGTTGACTGACAAGGGATTCATACGTCCTAGCTCATCGCCTTAGAGTGCACCTGTCCTTTTTGTAAAGAAGAAAGATGGATCGTTTCGTATGTGCATCGACTACAGAGAGCTCAACAAATTAACAATCAAGAATCGCTATCCATTACCTCGCATTGATGATCTTCTTGACCAACTTCAAGGTGCCAGCTGCTTTTCAAAAATCGACCTTCGATCTGGTTATCATCAACTTAGAGTACATGAAGAAGACGTCCCAAAGACCGCATTCCGAACTCGTTATGGTCATTATGAATTCATGGTCATGCCATTTGGTTTAACCAATGCTCCAGCAGTCTTCATGGACCTAATGAACAGAGTCTGCAAACCTTATCTTGATCGATTTGTTATAGTTTTCATCGACGACATTCTTATTTATTCAAAGTCTAAGTCTGATCATGAGCGTCATCTTCGACTCATCCTTACACTTCTAGAGAATGAAAAGCTTTACGCCAAATTCTCCAAATGCGAATTCTGGTTAAAAGAGGTGCAATTCCTCGGACATGTAGTCAATGACAAGGGAATACATGTCGACCCCTCAAAGATCAAAGCGGTACAAGAATGGCATGCGCCACGTACACCAACTGAAGTAAGATCTTTTCTTGGTTTGGCTGGTTATTATCGTCGTTTCATTTAAAACTTCTCTCGCATTGCTGTACCACTCACGGCTTTAACTCATAAGGGAAAACCTTTCATATGGGGACCCAAGCAAGAAGAAGCCTTCCAAACCCTTAAACAAAAACTCTGTGATGCACCAATCCTCACTCTTCCTAAAGGTTGTGATGATTTTGTGGTCTATTGCGACGCGTCAGGGCAAGGATTAGGCTGCGTTTTGATGCAAAGAGGAAAAGTTATAGCTTATGCTTCAAGACAACTCAAGACGCATGAGAAGAACTACACCACCCATGACCTAGAACTTGGAGTCGTTGTGTTCGCTCTTAAGATATGGAGACATTATCTCTATGGTACTAAGTGTGAAATATACACTGACCACAAGAGTCTTCAACATATCTTCAATCAAAAGGAGTTAAACATGAGGCAACGAAGATGGGTTGAACTTCTAAATGACTACGACTGTGAAATTCGATACCACCCTGGCAAAGCAAATGTGGTGGCCGATGCACTTAGTCGAAAGGGTTATGCGAACTCCATTCGTCTTCTATGTTCGCAAATCATAACTGACATTAAAGATCAAATTCGAGAAGCCCAACATGTTTCAGTAACGGAAGATGATGTACGAAAGGAGATGTCCTATGGAGCTGAACTTAAAATTGAAACTAAATCTGACGGTATTCTGTACTATCTAGATCGTATATGGATTCCTAACCACAACAATCTTCGTGAAATTCTTATGAATGAAGCTCACAAAACGCGATACTCTATACACCCAGGAGCCGATAAGATGTATCAAGACCTACGATATACCTATTGGTGGCCTGGAATGAAAAAGGATATTGTTGTTTTTGTTTCTAAGTGCCTTACATGTTCCAAGGTGAAAGCTGAACACCAAAGACCCTCAGGACTTCTGGTCCAACCTGAAATACCTGTATGGAAGTGGGAAAATATAACCATGGACTTCATTACCGGGTTACCTCGCACTTCTGGTGGGTATGACACTATATGGGTAATAATTGACCGACTTACAAAATCAGCTCACTTTATTCCATCCGCGAAGATTTCAAGAACGAAAAGCTAGCTCGTATTTATATCAGCGAAATCGTAAGCCGACATGGGGTACCGTTAAGCATTATTTCTGATCGTGATGGTCGTTTCACTTCACGAACATGGCAAGCAGTACAAGCCGCTATGGGTACGCGATTAGATCTCAGTACCGCCTATCATCCTCAAACTGATGGTCAATCTGAACGCACCATTCAAACTTTTGAAGATATGCTTCGAGCATGTGTTATAGACTTCAAGGGAAATTGGGACACTCATCTACCATTAGTCGAATTTTCATACAACAACAGCTATCATTCAAGCATCGGCATGGCACCTTTTGAAGCCTTATATGGTCGTAAGTGCCGATCTCCAGTATGTTGGCACGAAATTGGGGAAGCTCAAATCACTGGTCCGGAATTGATTCAAGAAACCACAGACAAGATCCATCAAATTCGAAACAATCTTCTAGCGGCCCAAAGTCGTCAAAAGAGTTATGCAGATAAACGACGGAAGCCTTTAGAGTTTAACATTGGTGATCATGTACTTCTAAAAGTATCACCGTGGAAGGGAGTAGTTCGTTTTGGTCAAAAAGGCAAGCTAGCACCACGCTACGTAGGACCTTTCAAGATACTCGAAAGAGTAGGACCTGTAGCATACAAGCTTGATCTACCAGAAGAACTCAACAGGATTCATCCCACATTCCATGTATCAAACTTGAAGAAGTGCCTCGCTGATGAAAACCTCCACATTCCTCTGGAAGATATTCAGATTGATGAATCTATGCATTTTATTGAAAGACCAGTAGAGATCATGGATTTCGGAGAAAAACGTCTACGACGAAGTCGCATTCCAATTGTTAGGGTACGCTGGGAGTCGAAACGGGGACCTGAGTTTACTTGGGAACGTGAAGACTCAATGCGTGAAAAATACCCGCATCTTTTTCCTACTACTTCTACTACTTAAATTTCGGGACGAAATTCCTAAAAGTAGGGGATACTGTAACATTTGTCGAAAACGGGTTTTACCAAACCCGCTCCGGTTGTAATCGAATATCAAGTTATAAATGTGTCGTTGCCTATTTATGCTTATTTTAATTTTTAATGATACATAATTAATAAACAAACTAAACCATAAAAGTTATAATTGATAAAAAGCTTAAATAAAGTGATTAAAAATAAAATGGGGCTGCCGGGACTCTAACCCGGGTCAGCCAGGTTGTAACTCCAAAGACTTAACACTCACACGCTTAACCACTCCGCCACTTGTTTGTTTTCTGTCATCTATAGGAAACAAATAAATCTTATAGACGAATGTAAATCAATCGGTTACGCCAATTGTAACTGAAATCGGTTATCAAACGCGCAAAGGCGATCTGAATACTGACGGTTCAATGAGTATAACCGATATATCGACGTTTTTAATCAAGTTGCCTTGAATGAACTTGAATTCTAGAAGTGGATCGGTTTTTATAACCGAAAATCTTCAATTCCAGTTTTACTTCCATCTTTGTACTCCTTCACGACTCAGAAACATTCGACAAACCTCCAATTACATTTC
The DNA here is from genome assembly GCA_947069175.1 of Scalesia atractyloides. Lineage (NCBI taxonomy): Eukaryota > Viridiplantae > Streptophyta > Magnoliopsida > Asterales > Asteraceae > Scalesia > Scalesia atractyloides. The sequence goes on from CAMTDV010000015.1 coordinate 38,766,708, forward strand.
CGCACACTTTACAGTCCACCGGAGAAGTTTATTTTATTCGCCGGAAATTTCTGCAAGTTCGCCGGAAAACCGTATTCTGCATCAAAACGGTAAGTCCTTCAATACCGTCGTAGTCTAACAATTGTTAAGCTATTTCTAACTAAAACCTTTCACTTGAAATCGAATTCAGACGCCGTTATCAGATAATTCCAGTTCGCCGAAAAATTTCTGGAAATCTTTATTTTTGTCTGTGAAACGGTAAGGACCTTCAAACACACTGTTAACGTTTGTTTAGCACTTCAATTCCATGATTAGCTAATCAAAACGATTAATTGATTTGCTCAGTTGAAGTTCATAAAAACAGAGACCGACGCCTTGCCGGAATTCTGTAATAAATCGTTCACCGGTATGTTTACTTCTAATTATCATCCCTGCTATCTCATATTAGTCTGTGCAATGTTTAACAATCGAATTAACAAGATATAATGGTGTAATCTGCGGTCTGTAAAAACCAACGAAGAAGTTGAACTGCGCTAACAATATAAGAATAATTAAAATTGGTATTTTGAACGGGTTAGACACACGGTCCAGCGGTGGACTGTGTGCCAACAAAAACACGCATACGTCCCGAGTTCGATCCCTGATACACGCACCCTCTATGTAATAAAATGCCTTTTTGTTTAAAACTGAACCGGGTTAACTCCGTTAGTTGTTAAGTATAATAAAATTTGTATATTAACCAAGTTAGACACACAGTCCAGCGGTGGACTGTGTGTAACGTTAAAGCACAGGTCCCGAGTTCGAGACCTGTTAGTGGCACCAGTTCGATGAATTAAAATGTTTTTGAAATTAAAAGAATTTTGGATAAATTGAATTAATATATAAGTATAATTAAAAACATAATTATTTCGGGTTAGACACGTAGCTCAGTTGGTAGAGCTGCGTGCACGCGTACGGGAGGTCTCGGGTTCGAGCCTCACCCAGCGCATTTCAGTCACACAATAAACCGGTCAAACAGTCAAAGTCAAAAGTCAACGGTTAACCCAAAAAGTCAACATATTTTATATTTTTAATTATTTAATTTAATTTAAAAATCAATTAAAAATACTTAAAAATAATGTTTTTAAAGATAGGAAATAGCCTTAAGCTCGTAAAAATATATCTAAAAATTCTATTAAAATCCTTAATAAAATCCATTCATTTACTATATTTTCCGTTATTATTTAGGTTAGTTAATTCTCGTTGTTCCGCTCTTACAACTCGTGCGCATCTCACCATCTCCAATCAAACGCACCCAATGTGAGTGAATCTTTACAAATTCCCCGTTTTAAATCACGTTTTGGGGTGTATCCTGTGTCTTGCTATATATTATATTTAAATCATTGTGCATACATCATATCATGAACAATGTGTATTCAGCTTGTTTCAACTGTGTGTGTGGTTATTGTTAGATTCAATTTATTATTTTCAGTACATGCAATTTCATAGGCCACCGCTCCCCATTACATTATGAGCGTTGAGCAAGTTCCCCATTACATTATGAGCGTGAACCTGGCGTGCCAACATACGATCGGCTCCGTTTGATTGAGCCTTGATCGCACAGACATTTATCATTTTCAGTACATGCAATACGATCGGCTCCGTTTGATTGAGCCTTGATCGCACAGTTTCATTCATGTTATTTATCGTATGATGTTGGTATGTTAATGTATGCTATCATATGTTATTGTATGTTATAGTTGTGATTGCTATTGCTACTGCTTGATTATTTACATTTGCTCATTTATGATTATGCATAATTTTTCATTCATAAACTAACAAGTAAATCAATAATAAATGTTTATCTAACAAGGTTCACTCGCCAACTTATGTTGACCCAAAAACCCCCATTTTTACACATGATACAGGTGAACCAGCTGCAGCAAGAAACACAAAGGATTGGCAGAAGAATAAAATGATTTAGAGCTTGGAATTGTTTAGTCGTTTATTTTTCTTTGTGTTTGTATGGACATGTTTGGATATTTGGGAATGTAATTTTGACTTAAATAAATATGAAACATATTAGTAAATATCATGAGCTTTGGTGATAACCCAATTATGCCCCGACTCTTATTCCGCTGCGGGTCGGGGTGTGACAACACTACTAAGGACCAATGATGAAAGGTTGGTGTCCTTAACCTTGAACAACGTGTTAAACGGGGACTTGACGTTTAACAGCGCCTTAAACCTTTGACGTTAATTATTAGATTATAGGTAGCCTTATTTTAGATTCCGAGTTCCAGGAATAACTTAGTTATGTGCCATAGACTATGACATAAGGTTTGAAAATAATCAGCCCTGGCACGCAAAACGAAGCAGCTCCCGGTTGGGGAAACGCATATGTTCTGGGCATAATATAAGGCAAAGGAATGTGCAAGGAACGATCGATCAAGCTTAAAAAAAGTTAAACGAAGGTCAAACAAGACTTTTATGATTAAAATGTAACTGGGTTCGGATTTTTTGACGATTATGCATAATTTTTAAAACCAAGTCTTTTGACACTAAGTACGCGCAAAACGGAGTCCGTCACGCAAATCGAGAATGCGCGCCAAACCTGAAGCGAACCTATACTTATCTGTAAGATAAACATCATCTTTAAGCGTGTTATACGAAGCACGAGGTGGCCCTAGGGGGCCCACCTCAAAACCGCCACCCCCCCCCCCTCATTTTTATATAAATGGTTTTTTTTTCTTTTTTCTTTAATTTTAATCTCAAAAAATCTTTCAAAACCTGGTTTCTCTCAAGACATCAGCTGAATTCATCCATAAACTAACTCAAATCAAAGGTATTAACTCAAATCATTAAGGTTTCAAGCATGGTTTCTTGATTAAACATTATTTCTAGCCGAAAAAACACTTTTTAATCCATGAATTTTGGAGTTTTAAACATGTTTTAGGGCTGAATATGAACACCACATATATTCCTAGTGTTATATGACAGCCATGGTTGCTAATAAAGGGGTTTGATACCCTAATCAACTCTTATTCGACAAAAATCGCTTAACTATTTGATTAACCGAAAAACAATGAATTAAAGCTTGATTGATCTACGTTCTAGCATATTTGGATTGTACTTGGTGTAGGTACTGAATATAGCCTTTACACACTTCTGGGATCAAGATAAACGCTTGGAAACGGAAGAATCGCTAGGTATATCATCCGAAAACCGAATCTACGCTAGGCAGAAAATTGTTTTGTCTATAACTTGGTCCTTGTAACTTGGATTGAGCTGAAATTTGGTATGGTAATGTAGGGTATTGTCAGGATGGTCCACGTATAATTTTAGAAAGTTTTGGAATTCTCTACGATTTTTGGTGAATTTTTAACTTTTTTACTGAAGAATTTCGGAAAAAATTATCAAACGGATTCAATAAATAACCAAATTTTACAGAGACACTAAGGAACATATGGGGAATGTTCTGGGAAAACTCGGAGTCCATTGATTGAGTTTTGATTTGGGTTAAAAATCCGTGTTTTTGCGAGTTTTCGGTAGCCGGGAACGCACCGAAACGAAATCGGAAAAATCCCAAAATTTTCTGAGAAGTTCCTGGACATGTATAAGGTGTTCTGGAATTTTTTTGGATTTAATTGGAATTATGTGGTTAAAAATAATTTTGTAAATAATTTATTTAAATAAGTAAATTAACAAAATAAATTTCCAGAAATTTTTTCCATAATCTACAGATTTTTACTGATTTATATAAAAATTACAGATTTTTATATAAAATATTGATTAAATGGGAATTTATGGAATTAAAAATAGATTATTTTAAAGCAATTTCGGCAGTTTACCGTATAAAGAACCTGCCGGAACTGGGAACTGACCCAACCCGACAAATACTATAATTTAAACACCGGTAGTATTCCAGGAGATTCCCGGGCAAATTAGGCACCCTGGGTGTGTCCTAAGGCAGTTCCGGAGACTTCCGACGGTGAAAATGGAAACTCAAATTTGGGTAACTTAGACCCTACAAACACTCAAACTCACTTAATGGGAAGTTAATCATTCTTGAATAACCAAATGTTGGCACTACTGGTATTCCCGTACCATTATTCGAACACAGTAAACTACTGACTTTGGCTGGCACGCGAATCGGTGCCCAGAAGCCAAACTGAAAACTAATACTACCCTGACGTCCATTACCATACCAATGTCCTATAGACTCAAACTGGAGTAAAAACTCCTGACCAGATCCAAGTTATGACCATTACCAACTTAGATACTGATTTGAGTCCATGCTTGCATGTGTGTCGTTAAAGTTGATCCAGCTATTGGACGACTCTTGTGTTAAGACCCCTATTTGCATTGTGAGTTTCATTTCCCCACTTTTAAACTGTTTTATTGTTTTCTGGGGACTTGCATGTTAAAAACTGTGTTGATTACACCAAGTTGGGAGTGAGTTTCACTTTCCCACTTTTGAATGGTTTTATTGTTTTCTGGGAACTTGCATGTTAAAAACTGTGTTGAATACACCAATTGGGAGTGAGTTTTCACTCCACCACTTTCAACTGTTTCACTGTTTTCTGGAATGACTTGCATGTTATGAAACTGAGTTAATTGCACCAACTTGTGAGATGTGAATTATCTAATACAAGAACTACCTCCCCTCTACAATTGATTGGCGTAAGCCATGGGCAGTGGATAGTACTGTTGGTTTGACTAACCCAGTTGCTCTAGGCAGTGTCTAGGTGACACTGTGTGTCGGTGACTATGCAAATGCACGCGTCCTAAATTCGGTTATGTTAACTAGGCATAACTGCAGGGAAACATGACTTAGTTGCCGGGATGACGTTCTTGTCTTGACACGGCCCGGTGGGAAGTGTCTGCGGTGACACGACTCGGTGCAATGATGTGTCTGTCTAGCATGGAGTGACTATGACTATTACCATGACCACGACTGTGACTATGACTATGACAGTGACTGTGACTGTAATTAGTGCAATTAAACTTGTTAACATATACAGTTTCACAACAACTAAACCAGTGGGACTCACGCAGCGTTTAGCTGACCTTTTTAAAACTAACATGCATTTCAGGTAAAGCGAACCAAGAGTAAGAGCGTGCGTGTGGATGGCTTTAGTAGTGAACTGTAGTAGAATAAAGTTGTGATAGCTCGTAGTACTGCACTCGAACTTATGGTGTGTAATATGATACTGACAGTATGTTGTAACCGAGGTTCTCTCTACGTATGATATCATGTTTTTAAACTATGGAGAATTACCACGTGTCTGCCGCACCCTGCATTTGTCTTCCGCTGCGAGTCGGGGTGTGACAATTTACTACTCGAATTTACAAAACAAATGTTTTGGTCAAGTTTCATGGCTACAAGTCTTTTATAAACTATAACTAACTTGTTTTAGTTGGTTATTTATCATTGCAATACCAAATACTTTTTGATGACAAGGTTTTCATTTAACAACTCTATTAGTCTGACGAGGTATTGCAATGCATTTTCAAGGTCATGAATTTGACATACTCACAAAACCTATGTACTCGCCGGCATATTTTTGCTAACTCGTTTTCACATATGTTTCAGGAAACCAAGTTTGATGTCGATGCATGCTCACGTAGGATTGGACGCGGACTTAATGCCTTCAAATATGAAAGACAATAGTTTATTTTGTTTGTTTTAAATTCCAAGACAATGTAACTATGAAATTTCAATATTCAATAAAACGAAACTTCTAATACCATGTGTTGTTGTAACAATCTGTTAACATGACTCCTCTATGTTTCCACCACGGTTTGTTGTTTCTATGGGGTCGGGGTGTCACAATCAATAATCCTTACATGCATGTCATAATCCAACATTTTTTTGAACGGCAAGAAACGACGTGCTAACCACCGTGACACCGGGCGCTGTGACCAAGGTCTACTACTCGACCACCGCCACACTTGGCTCTCCGAAATGTGCAAAAACCCGACCTCCACCCGCCCGAAGGCTTGATAATGGAATAATCGGTAAAACCTTGCCTCCCATCCAAGACGAACCGGCGCCACCCGTATTCGCTCTTCACATGGATGCCCCAAAAAATAATGGGGAGAGTAGGAGTCGAACCTAGGTCACAAGGAACGCCAAGTCTTTCCCCAACCACTCCACCACTACCTTTTTGACTAATCCAACATTTATCTTGCATTTTTCACATTAATTTTGCATCATACACCCTCCTAACTTAGGGTTTTTCACCAAAGTTCAACATCAAACATTTTTAGACCATAAAACACTTCAAATATACCCTTAAACTCAGATTGCACAAAACCTCAAACATATCATCTTGCATGTTACATCCAACATATTTTAAGCATCATTTTCAACAACAAACACACCCATAATCACACCTACTAATCACGACTCACACACACACACATACTATCTTCAAAATTTCTTGTTTAAACACCATATTTACTTACTGATTTCAACAACAAACACACCCATAATGACACCTACTAATCATGACTCACACACACACACATACTAACCTTCAAGATTTCTTTTTTAAACCCTAGATTTATTGATTTCATATGTTCATTAAGAAAACCCCTTTGTTTGGTGAACAACTTCACTTTTAAACAAACTAAAATCTCATAAATTGAAGTTTTAAGAGATGGGTTTTACCTTAGATGAACAAAATAGGATTTCTTAGGATTATGAGAGCTTGTTGAAGATGAATACTCCTATGAATGCTCCCAAAGACTCTTGGATCTTCAAGAAAGTCTTCAAGAATGCTCCAAGTTCTTATGTGTGTGTAAATAAAGGTGTAAATGGAGAGAATATGGAGAAGATGTAAATGAAAAGTGTGAGGGAAGAGGGAGAGGGTGGGGTGGGGGTGGTGGATGGTTATAAGGAGAGATAAGAGAGGAGAGAGAAGGTGTTGGGAAGGGTTAGAAATGATTAGGAGCTGAAGTGTGGGTTTGGTATTAATTTGTATGGATGTATAAGAGATTTAGGGAATTTAGGAGGATTTTAATGATTAGGAAGATTTAACATACATTTTAAATTTTTCCTTACATAAATAAATATATTTACGCATATAATATATACATTTTTATACATTACTTCTATAAAAGTCTTGCAACTTTTATAAAATTTTAAGACCTAATCTCACTTGATTGAACTTAGTAATTTATGGAATATTATTTACTACTAATTCCCTCATAATTTTACAAATTAGAATAATATCGGATATTCAGTGGTGTCTGGTTTGCTTAAGACCGTTAAAAGTCTATAACGCAAGCAATTTCCATACAATTTAGCAAACGGAACCTACCGCACCTCTCATATCTACGAGGTCTCGCGGCTTACCGTCTAGGAAAGCCTTAGAATTATAACCTTGTGTGATTACATCTTCAAGTGTGGAATTGCCACTCATTTCCGATCCATGGGGATGTGAACCACTTGAACTACCGGTACCATTAGTACGGCACTAGTGTCAACTCAATGAGCCCATGTTGTGCAATTTCTGCAACCTCATGTTGTTTAATAAAATCTCTAGTTTGACTTTAATACTAGGACGTTGATTAACTGACCCTTTTGGACGTAGATTTTCTTTTCGGAGCCATGTTATTTTTGATACATAGTATCAAAGAATGTGGACTTATATTTAAATATATGTAGTCAACCAGGCACTTAATAAATTAAGAATGCAATCGGTCATGGAAACCTCAAGATCGCATTATTCATAAATGTTTGAAACAATGATGACGTGAATAACCGCAATCCAAAATGCGTAGTACCTCTTGCATGTATCGGCCAAACGTCTAAGTGGAAAAGGAATAATTCATTGGAGAGGAGAACCAAACGGTCTTTTCCAACCTTACAATAGGTATTCCAGTACTTTGTGGACCTCGATCGTCCAAAGTAGGAAAATCCTTCGTCGCACTAACCCGTGTGACGAATACGTTGATATCCCTTGAGCTCCATGAGCTCCAACAAGATTATTATAATTAACATAAATGTCGTATAGAATGAAATGAGGGAGTTGCAACATGGCTTATGCCATACCATCCCTTTGAATAAGACAAATGTCTAACGAGGGAGTTTAATGTAACCATCTCCAAAAACTAAGATTGTGATATATGATGTCTATTGTCTAGGTCTTGGATCGAGTTTGTACGATTAGGGCTTTGAAATGTTAAATTTTGATATGTATTTATGTGTATGTGCACAAGTTCGGCCGAACTTGTGTGATGGAAGATCAAGTTCGCCCGAACTTGATCTATCCATTGTCACACTTCCCCCGAACTTGTGACTCTATATATAGGTTGTCAAGGGTCTCTCATTGTAACGATTTTGAAACTTTCACGGCGAAGCTCTATCGGTATGGAATTCACATTGTAATATTTTGGACATTAATAAACCGATGATTAAACAGTAAATCTTGGGTATTCGATTAACATGTCACATAATTTCTGCTTATGTTGGACATTAGATACAAATTAGGTTCCTAAGCTGAAAAGGAGCGGTCCTATCAAGTGGTATAAGAGCCATGGATACCAAATTTGCTGAGATCTACACAAGAAACTCTCTATTTCTACCCATTTCTTTCATTTTTCTTGACTTTTTCACATAAATGAAACCTATGGTTAAAATTAGCTAAAATTCGAATATGTCACATAAAATCACCTAAATACAAACCCCTGAAAGTTTCATAGCTAAATTCAAATGAATTCATGTCCAAAATGTCAAAAGAAACCATGTTTGATAGACAAACTTCGCTCGAACTTATACCTCAAGTTCGCCCGAACTTGATTTAAAATCTTCAATTTTGTTGATTTTAAACAACTTCGATCGAACTTGTTGAAATTTTCAGTGAATTTTGATCAAGTTCGCCAGAACTTGTCAAAATCTTGTTGAAATTTTACATAAGTTCGCCCGAACTTGCTAAAAACTTGGAAATTTTTCAAAGTCATCATAAGTTCGACCGAACTTGCTTAAAACTGAGATTTTCTGAAATTGTTATACAAGTTCGCCCGAACTTGTTAAAATTGAATTTGAAATATGTTTTCTGCACAAGTTCGCCCGAATTTGTCAATTTGCTAATCAATTTTCGAGTGTTTTTGAACGTGTTTCAGTCTAAATCGTCTGATTTCGAGATGGATGATTTCCATAACGCCTTTGCTTCAATAGTGGCTTCTACATCTAATGCGAACGCAAATGCAAATGCTTTACCAGATGAATCTGGATAATGAGATGGGAACTTCTACAAAACCGCCAAAGTTGATGAGCATGGATGAGTTTGAAGGCTGGAAGGAAAAGTTCGTGAACTGGGTTCAAGCACATCACTTCCACAGTTGGGTTGCTGTAGAAAATGGATATACGTGGCGCAATGATGAACGTGGTCAAGATCTTGCTTTGGTTAAGTTTACACCAGAACATAAAGATGCGTATGTGGCATAAAAGAAGATGATCAGTCTGATACAGCAATCAGTGAAAGAAGACATCTTGATCATGCTACCTGAATGCGATACGTCACAGCTGCTGTGGCATCCTCTTTGTGCAAAATATCTGGGAAGTGCTGAGATGATTAAAAGCAAGAATGATTTAATCAAAAAAGAGTTTGACATTTTCACGATGATCAAAGGCGAAACCATGAAGCAAATGATCGATAAATATTGTCATTTGATGGTTCAGATGCGAAGACACGATATTAAAAAAACTGATGAAGAGCAGATTGATAAATTGGCTGATGAACTTCCTAAGGGGGAGTAGACGACTTACTTGATGGTGTTGAAGAATATGCATTTCAAGCTATCATCTTTCATTGAAAAGTTAGAAGCACATGAAATAGAGTTGACAAAAATGGCCAAGTCAAAGAATGCTAATGTTGTGCAGGATGTGTGGCTGTATTACAAAGGAGGTGATCAGGAGATTTCGAGTCCGAAAATTCAAACGGTGTTTAGTGCGAATATGAATTCTTCGAATCATTCATCACAAAGTCAACCGAACACTCAATCATACCCGAGTTATGATCAGAGTCCTTCGAACACAGGATATTAGAGTGCTAGTTCAAATTCGTCGTTCCAGTATCAAACCAATCAGACAAATCATTCTAGTTCTGATCCAAATGTATTTCAATTCAATATAGTGGTCAGCCTGAAGAATGCTTTTCTAGAAAATGTGGCTAAACAGCACATAACGCTTCTTGCAACTGTCTTTGAGTCTTATGAAAGCTTAGTTGCAGGGAAGATTGGAAATCCATAGATGACAGCTGAGGATTACGATCAGGTTGATGAAGAGGAATTGGAACTGATGGATATCAAATGGAGCTTAGCATCGATTATCAGAAGATTCACGAAGTTTGTAGCGCTTACTGGAAGAGACATTGGAAACTCGAGCAATAAGCTTGGATTTGATAACTCGAAAGTAACGTGCTTCAAATGCAGACAAAAGGGACATTTCAAACGTGAGTGCACGAATCAAGAAGAAAACAGAAATCAAAGCCCTTTTGGAAGCAACAATGACTATTACAAGAAAGCGTTGCAGTACAAGCCATATCCAAAGAAAACTCAAGTTGAAGTACAAGATAATTCTTCAAAGTTAACCGAAAAAGCTCTAGTTATGTCTCATGAAGACGAAGGTTTTGATTGGAATAACTATATTGGCAAGAAGACTGGAGTTGCACTAATGGCAGAGATTGTGGAGGAACCTGAATCAATGGTTGATGGGGCAGCTCTGGAGAATGCGATCTTAGAAGAATATCTACAAAGAACAAAGGAAGAAGAAAGGGTCTATCACGAGACAAAGATGATGAGAATTATTACTCCTAACTTTCATCCTAATTTTGCATGTTGTTTTGAATCTACATCGCAAAAGCAAGTGGTTGAAGAATAGAAACCATAGGTCGAGGAAATCATTGATGTGACAGAAGAGTTGATTGAACAAAACCTCTTGAAGATGGCTGACAAAGCAATGATTGCCAATCTAAAACAGGTGGATTCTGAGGTAAAGGTAATTGAGAAGGTAGTTGTGAAAGTTGTGGAGGTTGAAAAACCTTGCACAAAGTGCACAAAACCTTGTGAGCAATGTGTTGAGAAATCTCAAATCATAAACGATCTAAATATGTATAAAATTTTAGATACGATTATCGCACGATGGAAGAAGCTTATGATAAGACGAAAGGCACTTATTGCAATGTTGAAAAAGCTAATTTAGAACAAGGTGCCTCAATAAGAATGTTAAAAGCAACGGTAATTGAAAAACAAGAAGCAATTAACATGTACATAAACACCATTGCTGAAACAAGACAAGAGCTTCAAGATATCAAAATTGAAACAGAAAGAGTTAGACAACTCTTGCTCAGCTACACCAAGAATGCTTATGTCATCGATCACATTCTTCCTATGATTAAGTCGAAAGAAAATGTTGAAAAACCAAAAGGTTTGAAGCCTAAAGAGTACAACAATGTTCCACCTCCATTACTTGCAAGTTATTGCCGCAAGAAAGTGGATGGTATTGAAAATGCAACTAACATAACACTTTTATCATAAACAAATGACAAGTTGCAATGAGAACATTGATGTAGTCTACACGATATCAAATGATGACAGTGAAGCAGTTGTGAAACATGTGGTTGAAAATGTTTAGGGAAGTGAGTCTGATGATGGCAGCTTTGAGAGCGCCGACTCAAGTCTTAACAGTTCGGATTCACAATCTGAAAATGACGATACATCTTCAAAAAATAGCCTAAGTGATGAACCTAACGTTGTGATGTACATAGTTAAGGATTCTGATAGACTATATTTTGATGATAGTTTTCCGATTCAAAATGTGAAAGAAGATCAAATCGACAAATTGTTCAAACTTGTTGAAGTGTCATCAAATGACTTGGATAAAAATGAGAAAAACTTTTACTCAAAACCCAAGAAAAATTATAACAACTACCGAAGGAATGGTGGTGACTTTCCTGAGAACAGGAGAGCGGGTTTGGGTTTGGTAATAGAAGATGAACCGAAAAAGAAACAAAAGCCACCATTTCACGAATAAAAGAATAAAATATGAAATTCGTGTTTGGGACAAGCACAGTTAAGGAAGAGGCTTCGATTGGAAACTAATCGAAGACGAGTTTAAGAAGGAAAAGGAACTTCGAGATAAGGCTAAATCCGCAAGTGGAGTAAAACCCACGAGTGGACATTCTTTTGATACTCGGACTTGCTTCAAATGCAATAAAGTTGGTCACTTTGCTTGCAAGTGTCCGAATCAAAGCCTGTGTATCCACGAAGAAAGAAAGTTTCATATGATGATGAGAAACTTAAGCAACCAGAGATTGTAAAGCCAATCACGATCCTAAAACGAAATAATGAATCTAAGGTAGAAGTGAAACCTAAAATGGAACCAAAAATTGAGAAATCAACTTTGAAAAAGGTGAAACTTCTAAATCAAATGAGAACAAAGATTAAAAAATTTACATCAAGAAAGCTCGAATGAAATCTCAATCATGGGTTGCTAAGAAAACACCATCATCATCTGAAGGTCCAAAGATAACTACTGCATTAGTCAAAATTGAAAATGTCAAAGACACAAAGACTGATCAGAAGTTACCGAATGTTGATTTGAAAGTTCCTACTTATGATATCCCGAATCAACCCAAGACCGGAAAGGCTTGGGTTTCCCTCTTTAAATAGTTTCTTTGCATGTGCAGGGGCTCCAAAGATCCATCTTGTCAAAGTAGATTATGGATAGCGGAGCTTCACGTCACATGACTGGGATGCGTACTAATGTACACGAAATGCAACACATAAATTACATCAAATAAGGCATAAAACTAACCCTTTTTAGTACTAAAGTTGGAAAAAAACAATTTCTTTGTTCCTTTTGTATTTTCAGGATAAAAAGAGCTCAAACAAGCAAAAGAAGCAAATAAGCAGCTAAAACCAACATAAAACACCAAAGAAGGAATAACAAGCCATGCCCGAGCGCTCAGCAACACCCCAAAAGATAAAAACCAGATCACAGAAGACGAGCACGGACCGTGTCCACCGAGCACGGGGCGTGGTCAAGCCTTGCACTACAAGACTAAACATTCAGAAGCTTCCACGCCCACCACGGGCCTTGTCCAGTGAAACACGGGCCATGGTCAACTATACGATTTGCAGAATCTGGATAGTACAACGAACAGTTGACCACGGGGCCGTGCCCAGAGGCCACGGGTCGTGTGGGGTCCTCTGCTGACAAATGCAATTAATGAAGAAAGAGAAGGATGTTGGCCATGGGCCATGTCCGCTGCACACGGGGCCGTGGTCGGGCTTCTGTTCAGGCTATAAATAGGGGTGCTTGGTTACCCACAAAAGCATCCCTTAGCAAACCACTTCTCTCTCACTTTGCCACCACTCCACCACCACTACAACACCAACACCCACCACCATCATCCATCTTCCATATTTAGAGTGTGTAGTAGTCTCGGGATCCAAGATAGATTGTAAGGGTTCTTGTCAGCTTGGCTAAATTCCTTACATCACTTGGTGAAGACTAATCTTTTATGTATTACTTTTAGTTTTTAATCTTTCGGCACTTTTTATTTGGGTTTGTATTAATGACTTTAATAACTAGTTTCTTATGTTGAAAGTGAATTTTCTTAACCATTTCTTCATGATGTCATTGATTTGCTCATTCGTGTCTTTACGGTCAATATAAAGCGCGTTAATTACTTGGAAGGGGGTTAGAAGGGTGGTTTGGTAAAGTTCTTGTCTCGTTCAGTGTATAGATCCTGCGAGGACTTGGTTCAAGCCTATTAGGGCCTCCTTCAATGCTCAACGGGTATTGGATGGCGGGGGCGTGAATGGCTTGAACCCCTCATATGTAAACTACTATTAATATTTTAAACCGGCTACTTGGGATTGTATCCCTGCTGACTCAAACCACTTAGCCGAGGGTAACGTCAATTTCAAAAGAGGGGCCTACCACTTTTTGCATTATTAACTTACTTAATTATCTTCCAATATTCCGACCTTTTGGGATTGTATCCCTGCTGACTCAAACCAGTGGGTTGAGGGTAACGTCACCTTCAAAAGAGGGGCCTACTACTATAACTAATATAATCTCTTAAAAAGTCCGAAAGTGCGAAATATCAAAGGATACATAAAAGAGAAGTTGGATCCAAGTGATTCTATCTTGTCTATTTGTATTTCATTTTATTTTATTTATCTTTATGTTTTAAAAACTTTTATCAAAAATTTAGATTGATTAGACGTTGACGATAAACCGGTATTAAAAGCTCTTGTGTCCTTGGACGATCTCGGTATCTTACCAACGCTATACTACGCTCACGACGGGTGCACTTGCCCAAGTGTGTGTTTAGTGTTAATAGAATAGCGTGTTTATAAATTTAAAACTTGACTATGCGTAAAATGGACTAAAAATAACAATAAAAATATAGTACGCTTAGCACACACCAAGTTTTTGGCGCCGTTGCCGGGGACAGAAGGATTTTGAGAAAGTTTAAAATCAACGGCCTAATTATTTTAACAAATTTTTATTTTTCTTTTTAGGAACTTTGATTTTTAGAGAATCTGCCGATGTGCAGCACGGGCCGTGTTGGGTGAACACGGGCCGTGCCCAATATCATCACCGGCAGTAAGAAATTTTCTGTCACATAAGAGTGAACACGGGCCGTGGCGGTGCACCACAGGGTCGTGCCCAGTTCCTCTGTAACTGGGATCCAGAAAATAAAACTATTGTATCTGAACCACGAGCTGTGGTCATTGAACACGGGGCCGTGGTGATGTAATCGGACTCGTATCTTTTTGTTCTAATCGCAGGACTTCGAACTCAAGTACAGAAGCTGAAATCTCTACACGGTGCATGAGCTCTAGTTCTGATAAAGACATAAAAGAACCTCTAGACGAGCCCGAACGCTTTCTAAGAAAAAGGTTAAAGGCCAAAAATAAGGAGAAAGCTTCGAAGGATCAAACCACAATGGCGGATCAACGTACCCTAATGGATTATCTACGGCCCATGGTCGGTAATCTAGGGGCCGCAATCAATGCACCAAACGTTGATGCTAACAACTTCGAACTAAGGCCACATTTGATTCAAATGCTCCAAAATTCCGCCATGTTTCACGGCCTTCCTGATGAAGATCCCCACTTGCATATTACTAAATTTTGGAAATATGCGACACATTCCGAATCAATGGAGCATCAAATGATGCCATTCGCCTTCGCATGTTCCCATTTTCATTAAAAGACCGAGCCAAAGCTTGGCTAAACACCCTCCCAAGTGGTTCGGTAAACACTTGGGATGAACTTGCTCAAAAGTTTCTACACAAATATTTCCCGCCCTCTAAGACCGCTAAACTAATGACAGAAATCAACACTTATTCACAAGAGGACGGGGAATCTTTGTATGAAACTTGGGAAAGGTTCAAGGAGCTCGTGAGAAAATGCCCGCACCACGGCCTCGCAGTATGGCAACAAGTATCCACTTTCTATAATGGACTGTTGCCACACACGAGACAAACACTAGACTCGAGCTTCGGGGGACTCCTAGGTAATAGACGACCCCACGAAATTTACAATCAAATTGAGGAAATTTCTCAAAACAATTTTCAATGGCACACCCCCGGGGTTCAAAGTTTATTGCCCCGGGCGCCCATAAGATTGACGAAAACACCTCATTACAAGCCAAAATCGAAGCCTTATCCTCAAAAATAAAAAAATTAGAAATGACAAAAACAACTTCGATTATGGCTTGTGAAAGGTGTGGTGGGCCACATAGACATGGAAAACCACACAGAAATGGTAAACTACGTAGATAATCGACCTAGACCATCGGGCCCCCCTACAGGTACTTACAACCAAGGATGGCAAAACCATCCTAACTTTGGTTGGAGGGAACCAGGGAATAGTAGTAACCAACAGAATCAAAGACCTAACTTTCAACAACAACCAAGAAACGAAGCACAAAATTTCACTCAACAACAAGGAGGCCGAGAGAGGCTTGAAGACCTCATCACCCGCCTTATTTCCGAAACCGAAAAAAATACTTGGACCGGTTTTCACAAACAGAGTCCGACATTAGGAACCAAAGGGCGAGTATTCAAAACATTGAAAAATAATTTAGCCAGATCGCCCAAAATTTGTCCGAAAAACCGCAAGGCGCACTACCTAGTAATACCGAAACCAATCCAAATGCACAAGTACACTTCAAAACCTTAAGAAACCGAAAAGTAGGTCCCGAGGAAACACCGCCACAATAGACCAACAACAGTCCACCCGAACAAAACACACTCACACCTCCTAAACATCAAGAAACCACTACCACACAACATCCCGAACCA
Organism: Scalesia atractyloides; assembly: GCA_947069175.1. Classification (NCBI taxonomy): domain Eukaryota; kingdom Viridiplantae; phylum Streptophyta; class Magnoliopsida; order Asterales; family Asteraceae; genus Scalesia; species Scalesia atractyloides. The sequence continues at coordinate 38,783,000 of CAMTDV010000015.1, forward strand.
ACAAAAAACCCAAATGCCTTACCCCGGTCGTTTACTTCGCCAAAAGACCGATGAGCAATTCACAAAATTCATAAACCTCCTAAAACAATTGCACATCAACCTCCCTTTTGTAGAAGTCCTCACTCAAATGCAAAAATATTCAAAATTTTTGAAAGACTTCCTCACTCACAAACGAAAGGTTGAAACGTTGCAATTTGTTAACTTAAGTGAAGAATGATCCGCTGTACTCCTCAACAAACTCCCACAAAAGAAGATCGACCCCAGAAGCTTCACCATTCCTTGCTCAATTGGTGGATCACCTATTCGAAACGCACTAGCCGACCTAGGGGCTAGTATCAATCTCATGCCCGTATCAATGTTCAAGCGACTTGGGCTCGGAGAACCAACCCCTACAAAAAAGAGTATTCAACTCGCCGATAGATCAATCAAACACCCTCAAGGAATCACCGAGAATCTCTTGGTCAAAGTTGGAGAATTCGTTTTTCCTGCCGACTTTGTCATACTCGACATGGAGGAAGATGCCGAAGTTCCGCTCATTTTGGGAAGACCTTTCCTCACCACCGCTCGAGCTATGGTGGACATGAGCGACGGAAAACTAACATTGAGGGTAGAGGACAAGGAAATGAAGTTTGGGGTAGGGAACAGAATTGAAGACGACCGAGTCAACTACATGAAAGTCATAGACTCAAGCTTAAACAACGCAATTCAGCGATGCAACATGGGGTGTAAGACATCCCACTTGAGTAATATATGACAGGTATTGGGTCTAGCCAAGGACCCTTATAAACGTGGCGCACCCCGTAGGCATTCCGCGGAACTATCCTTAGTATTAACTTAGTTTAATGTTTTCTAGTCTAGTCTTACTTTTCAGAATTAAAACACACGAGAAAAGATGGAAACTACCAAAGGGACGTCAAAACCACACCCCATGCATAAAAACAGTGTCTTCCGACAAAATTTTCAACCCTCCGGCATGTGCAACACGGGTCGTGTTCAGCCCAACACGCCGTGCTCAGCTTCTGCAAGAAAAAGTCCAGAAACAGGTAACCGACCACAGGTCATGTTGATTGGCCACGCCCCATGGTCAACTGTCTGTTAAATTTGTTACTGGCACTCTGGACACGGGGCCGTGCCCGGACCACACGGGTCGTGCCCAGATGCCCAGTAATACAAAAATTTGTTTTTAAACACACTTTTACGCATTCGAATCAACCGAAAAAATTATTTTTGAACACATTGAGGACAATGTGTAATTTAAGTGTGGGGGGTAACTATAACTTTGAATTTAGCAAGTCCTAATAACAAGTCTTACACAAAACTCTATTGGAACCACTAATCACCCCAAATCTTTTTCAAAATTTTTCATTTTTTTCTTGTCTTGGTTTAATTTGGGAATAACAAGTTCTAATAAGTTATGTTTTTATAAATTTACAACCGATAGCGTCGTGATAAAAAGAAACAAATAAGAAAATTATAAAAATAGGCATAACAAATCTTTTTAAAATTTGATTATATATACTTGTTCACTTTATAAACACATCCCACATTAAGTGAGTTTTAAGCCTTTATCGAGCATACATTCATACATCTTTAAACTAAATACTCAGTTTCGTTTCTTGTGTGAATAGCCACTTGGTCCTTACAACTCTAGAACTTGCCAAAACGATGCATTCCCGGTCCTTACCAACTTAAAACCTAAGTAAGTAAATGATGGAGGCATTAGGACTTAACCATATTTTCTTCAAAACCTTTATTTTTATTTCTTTTCACCCATCACAAAAAAAATTCCCCTAGTCAACCCTCTTGAGCCTAAAACCTTTTCATTTCAAAAACTCACAAATATAAACACCTATTACCCACAAAAAAACAATTTCCTTTCAAACCCATTTCTTTTAGTAAAAGGCTCGGATATCTTGTGAAAAAAATGTATATATAGCTCTTCGAATAAGCAAACAAGTTCCTTCAAATCTTGTTTGAAAAAACGCTTGAATAAAATAAATATGAAAAGTTTTACGATATCCGACGCTATTTACATCTTTTACCATACCACTAACCACTAACCAAAAATTCACCTACCTCTAGCCCAAGCCTAAACCCTTCAAAGTCCTCTTGATACTCGCAAAGGTTTATAGTTAAAAATGAGGAGGTTTGATCACTTGGCAAGCATATGGCAGATGTAAGTTCCAAACCAGAATCGAGTGATATCACAAAAAATACATTTTCGGCCGAGTGTTGAGTGATCCCTTGAGAGGTACATGAACTTGTATATAAATAAATAGAATTTAAAGAGGCATGTTATGCCTAAACAAATAATTTTCTTAGAAATGTTCTCAATAAATAGTGACGAATTGGATTCTCGACGCTCGAAGACAAGCCACAAAACTTCTTCTCTACCTATTCCATTTGGGTGTGTAAGCCACATTTAAAGAGTTTTGCTTGAGGACAAGAAAAGATTCAAGTGTGGGGATATTTGATGTACACGAAATGCAACATATAAATTACATCAAATAAGGCATAAAACTAACCCTTTTTTAGTACTAAAGTTGGAAAAAGCATGTTTTTTTGTTCCTTTTGTTTTTTCAGGATAAAAAGAGCTCAAACAAGCAAAAGAAGCAAATAAGCAGCTAAAACCAACATAAATACAGAAAGAAGGAATAACAAGTCATGCCCGACCCCTTAGCAACACCCCAAAAGACAAAAACCAGATCACAGAAGACAAGCACAGGGCGTTGTCAAGCCTTGCACTACAAGACAAAACATTCAGAAGCTTCCACGCCCACCACGGGCCGTGTCCAGTGTAACACGGGTCGTGGTCAACTATAAGATTTGCAGAATCTGGATAGTACAGCGAACAGTTGACCACGGGGCCGTGCCCAGAGGCCACGGGTCGTGTGGGGCCCTTTGCTGACAAATGCATAAAGAAAGAGAAGGATGTTGGCCACGGGCCATGTCCACTGGACACGGGGCCATGACTGGGCTTCTGTTCAGGCTATAAATAGGGGTGCTTGGTTACCCACAAAAGCATCTCTTGGCAAACCACTGCTCTCTCACTTTGCCACCACTACACCACCACTACAACACCAACACCCACCACCATCATCCATCTTCCATGTTTTGAGTGTGTAGTAGTCTCTGGATCCAAGATAGATTGTAAGGGTTCTTGTCAAAGAAAGGTCATGCTTGTCTAAATTCCTTACATCACTTGGTGAAGACTAATCTTTTATGTATTACATTTACTTTTTAATCTTTCGGCACTTTTTATTTGGGTTTGTATTCATGACTTTAATAACTAGTTTCTTATGTTGAAAGTGAATTTTCTTAACCATTTCTTCATGATGTCATTGATTTGCTCATTCGTGTCTTTACGGTCGATATAAAGCGCGTTAACTACTCGGAAGGGGGTTAGAAGGTTGGTTTGGTAAAGTTCTTGTCTCGTTCAGTGTATAGATCCTACGAGGACATGGTTCAAGCCTATTAGGGCCTCCTTCCATGCTCAACGGGTATTGGATGGCGGGGGCGAGAATGGCTTGAACCCCTCATATGTAAACTACTATTAATATTTTAAACCGGCTACATGGGATTGTATCCCTGCTGACTCAAACCACTTAGCCGAGGGTAACGTCACCTTCAAAAGAGGGGCCTACCATTTTTTGCATTATTAACTTACTTAATTATCTTCCAATATTCCGACCTTTTGGGATTGTATCCCTGCTGACTCAAACCACTGGGTTGAGGGTAACGTCACCTTCAAAAGAGGGGCCTACTATAACTAAGAGAATCTCTTAAAAAGTACGAAAGTGAGAAAACTATCAAAGGATACATAAAAGAGAAGTTGGATCCAAGTGATTCTATCTTCTCTATTTGTATTTCATTTTATTTTATTTATCTTTTTATTTATATTTATGTTTTAAAAACTTTTATCAAAAATTTTGATTGATTAGAGGTTGACGATAAACCGGTATTAAAAGCTCTTGTGTCCTTGGACGATCTCAGTATCTTACCAACGCTATACTACGCTCACGATAGGTGACTTGCCCAAGTGTGTGTTTAGTGTTAGTAGAATATCGTGTTTATAAATTTAAAACTTGACTATGCGTAAAATGGACTAAAAATAACAATAAAAATATATTACGCTTAGCACACACCAGTACCTTACTTTACGATATTAAAGCAATCAATGGAGGGTACGTGGGATTCACGGGTAATCAAGGAGGGAGAATCGTTGCTGATGGAAAGCTATCAAATGGTGTGGTATCGTTTGATAAGGTCGACTATATCGCCGAGCTGGAGAACAATCTTCTTAGTATTTCTCAGATCTGTGATAAGCAATATACCACCCATTTCAACGATAAGGAGTGCATGATCATTAAACCGGGCTTCAAAATTCCGGAAGAGTGGATTCTGATGCGAGCTCCTCGCGAGAATGATCTTTATGTGCTGGATATGAGTATTGCTACAACTACTTCCAAGTCGGATCAATGTTTCGTAACAAAAGCCACAGAGAAGGAGTCAATTCTTTGGCCCCAGAAAGATGGGTCATATTCATCTTAGAAAGATTAATCACTTGGTTCACAGTGATTTACTTGAAGGAGTGAATCTTAGAAGCTTTCACATGACTGATAATTGTCTAGAATGCAAGAAAGGAAAGCAGATTAAGAAGTCTCATCCAAGAAAGATTCTTAACTCCATCAAGCTGCCGCTCGAAAGACTGCATATGGATCTCTTCGGTCCAGTGAATGTTCGTAGTATATTTGGAGATCTTTATTGTCTTGTCGTCACTGATGATTATTCTAGGTTTTCATGGGTCTTCTTCCAAGAAAGCAAAGACTAAACGTTTGATAATCTCATGATTCTATTCAGGAAGATTGAAAATTTGTACCATCTCCCTATTAGAAGAATCCGAAGTGACAACGGTACAGAGTTCAAAAATGATCGAATGAAAGAGTTTTGCAACGACAAAGGCGTCTAACATGAATTCAGTGCTCCATACACTCCACAACAAAATGGAGTAGCTGAGAGGAAGAATAGAACAGTAATAGAAATAACAAGAGCTATGCTTGCTGATTCAAAGCTACCTGTCAGCTTTTGGAGTGAAGCAGTCGCAGCAGCATGCTATACATTGAACAGAGTCTTGATGGTCAAACCGACCAAGAAGACTTGCTTCGAGCTACTAAACCGAAGGAAACCAAATCTGAAGTATTTAGAACCGTTTGGCGCACCTTGTACAGTCATTGATTCAGACGGAAAGTTTGGTGCCAAATCGATAGATGGTTTCTTTGTCGGCTACGCTAGTCCGCTCAAGAGAGATTATCTCCCAAGTTTAAGAAAAGTGGTAGAAGCACAACGCGTCGATTGCTTTCGGTATACACTCGGATTCAAAGAGCAGGCGACGCTTGGTTGTTCAATTATACTGAATTGTGGAAATCATTTGACTTGCCAGAAGAGCCTTCTGAAGATGACATTGTTGTGTTATATTATCTTCATCAGTCGGCTAATCAGGAGCAAATTATCAGACCAATAGTGGTTAATCAACCAACTGTTGGATCATATTCTTCTGGTGCAGGTCCTAGCAATAGCGGTGTTCAAGAAACAAATGTTGAACAAGTGACACCGGCTACAGAACCAGTAAATGCTACAGAAGAACCCATTCTTTCTCAAGCACAAAATTCTGACTCTGACAAGGCTCTAACGTTTGATGATGATGTAGAATTTTCTTCTTACGAAGAATCTGAGCAGATCACAAGTATGCTGAATCAATCTGCCGGCCTAAGTGCTCGAAATGAAGCGTCCTCTAGTGCTCCTACAGTTGAAACGGTGGTTGATCAAAATATCACTAATCGGGAGAATACTGTTGATGTTCCAAGTGAGGTGATGCCAAGAACTTATTCATACCACCCATCGGATTCCATAATTGGAGAATTGCAAACTCGTGTTAGAACGAGAGGTCAGATCAACAAAGCCTTGAGTTATTTCTATACTCGAGTAGCTCCGACTCAAGAGTATTTCTATTATTCATGTTTCATATCCCAAATCGAGCCGAAGAATGTTTCCGAGGCTTTAGGAGATGAGAATTGGGTACTTGCAATGCAAGAAGAATTACAACAGTTCGAAAAGTTGGGGGTGTGGAAACTTGTTGACCTTCCGGAAAATCAAAACGCGATTGATACTAAATGGGTCTTCAAGTGCAAGCGTGATGATCGTGGAGTGATATTACGAAACAAAGCTCGACTCGTTGACAAAGGATTCCATCAACAAGAAGGAATTGATTATACAGAGGTTACGCACCGGTTGCAAGATTGGAGTCCATTCGCATTTTCCTTGCATTCGCTGCTTGGAAAGGTTTTAAAGTATATCAATTAGATGTGAAATCCGCTTTTCTATACGGTAAGCTACGGGAGCAAGTGTACGTCGGACAACCACCGGGGTTTGTCGATCCGCTGAACAAAAAGAAAGCCTATCTTCTTGATAGCGCTGTATGGTTTACATCAAGCCCCAAGAGCCTGGTACGAGACGTTATCTCAACATCTTGTTGGCAACGGCTTTATTAGAGGAACAGTGGACAGTACGCTATTTACCAGAGAAGTTGGAAGTCATCTGATTATCGTACAAATTTATGTGGACGACATCATCTTTGGTTCGACAAATGACGATCTTTGCAAAGAGTTTGAAAAGATCATGAAGAAGTTCGAGATGAGCTCTATGGGTGAAATGAAATTCTTCCTCGGTTTGCAAGTTGATCAGTTGCCAGACGCTATTTTTATCCACCAAACCAAGTATGTTCATGATATCTTGAAGAAGTTTGAGATGGATAGCACGAAGCCGTTATCTACTCCTCTAGCACTCAATCACGGAATTTGCATTGATGGTACCGGAACCAAAGTTAACGAGACTCTCTACAGGTCCATGATAGGATCATTGGTGTATCTGACGGCATCGCGCCCGGATATCATGTATCCTACCTGGCTCTGCGCCAGATATCAATCAAGTCCTAGAATTTCACACATGCAGATCGTGAAGCGAATTTTCAGATACTTGAAGGGATGTCCAAGCAACGGCTTGTGGTACCTGAAGAATGACAACTTCAATCTAACGGGATATGTTGATTCTGATTTTGGTGTAGATAAACTGAATGCAAAATCAACTACAGCGGGTTGCCAGTTCTTCGGAACTCGTATGGTAACTTGGCAGTGTAAGAAACAGACTACGTTCGCTCTCTCTACGTGTGAAGCTGAGTATATCTCGGCCTCCAGTTGTTGTTCACAGATTCAATGGATCCAACAGCAGATGAGAGACTGTGGTCTGCAATTTCTTGACATGCCACTGTATGTCGATAACAAGGCAGCCATCGACATAACGAAAAATCGAGTTCCTCACTCTCGAACTAAACATATAGAGATTCGTTACCACTTTATTGGTGATTGCTACGAAAAGAGATTGGTACGAATTGAGAAAATCCACACCAATGAACAAAAAGCTGATTTTTATACCAAAGCTTTTCCTTTAACAAGATTTAAATATCTAATAAAGCTTAACGGTATGAAAAAATTTGTTGACAGGTGCGAAAGCAGAGGTTGAATATGGATCGGATGACGAGTTCTCGTGATCCTCATTGGTTTGTTATCTTTTTAGATTAGATTTCTTAAAAACTAAAATGCAAAAATATGTTTTTATTTTTAGGGGGAAATGAAACCAGAAAATACAAAAACATATGAAAAATCAAAAAGTAAAACATTGAAAATGACAAAAAGAATTTTGTGTCATAAAGGAAATGAAAGTACATCAGTGGACTATCACAGTATGCTAAGGATTTGTAAAGTTTAAAAAGTATAAACAAGTCTTACTGTGGATGTGTCGATAGGCTTTACAGGTCAGTAAATTGTTTTCGGGATATAAACTAAATTTTACAACTGCTTAAACTTGTGGATTAACATCTCTCGGATATATGGACTTAGTACTCTGATATTTCGTTTGAGAGATTGCCTGATTCTGAGATATGAGGTCATTATAGATGATTGATATCTGGGGTATTATACAAGTTATTTTGATTTTGCGTAAGCAATGGCCTAGAACTTCTATAATGCTTTTGCTAAAAAACCCTAAACTGCATCAAAATTGAAAGAATCAAAAGATCTAATCAATTGCAGTCAAAAGATTCCAAATTTGGAACACAACAATAAAGACAAGCCTTCATCTCTTTGTATGTACGATGGTACTAACCTGAGCTCTCAAGGCCTCGCACTACCCAGATACAGATATCAGTTATGCTATACTCACCTGTAAGATGAAATCTAGGGAATCTTGATACGGGAGTATATTCTGATATAGGAAGCATAGTTGAGTCAAGTTTCATAAGTCTAACTAACATATCTTGGAAAAATTGAGAAATGTGTCAAAGTTTAAGTGGACAAGCATATCGACAATCTTGGTAAATGAGTTTAAAACTTAAAGTCATCAAAAGGTCAACAGTACTGGTGATAAGTCTCAAACAACTTATATGATCCTTTGACACGAATTCACAAAAATATATCTATAAATATGATTGTACATAGCTTATTTGATTTCAGATTTAAACCTAAAAAAATTTTCAGTGTGTTTATCATAAACTTTCGAATATACAAAAAGATTTTGTTTCTATATTGTTTTCAACAGCCAATGATGGAAAGCGGATCTTCGTAGTTCAGAAAGGTGCTAAGTTGTTGGGAATCTTGAGGACAACGGGTTAGGAGCTAATCTATTAAAATCAAATGCACGAAAAACGATGAAAAGTTCATTAATTTGAAACTTTAAATTGAAGAAAACATCAGTTTGTTCATAACGCCAGGGTCATTAATTTGGACTCCGGTTAACCAAGGTCATTAACTTGGACTTGGTCAACTGAGTGGATTTTCATAACCGGTAAACATGTGAAAGTTCAGGGTTAAAAGTGAAAATTTTGAAAATGTTGGAAAAGTAACTTTAACCAAGTTCGGCCTAAGTTACTAAGATAAAACAGTTTCATTATTGCTTAAACTTCGGGCGAAGTTATTGGTTGGTTATTGATGGAAAGTAGCCAAGTTCGCCCGAACTTGACTAGTTATAAAAGACCAAGTTTGCTCAAACTATCATTCATCTGATATCCTGTCTTCGAGTGAACTTAGTGAGCGATTGAGAGATATTGTGAAATTGCAAGATTTGTGTTGTTACTCGGCCCGATTTGAGACCAGTAATAAATGATTGGCACACTTATTAACATGGACGAGGTATAATCACTTATAACATCCATGAATTGAACCTTTTTGAACTTTAGACCGAATTGATAAAATACAGTAGATCAAGGACCAAATTGAATAAATTGAACGGTGAAATGTCTTATTAAACATGTAATCATCTTAATAAAACCATAAAAATTGTTAGTACATAATGTCTATGTCTTAGTGTTGGATCGTGTTTGTTTAGATTGGATTAGATTATGCTAGAAATGTCGTATTTATGTAAATAGAAAGTCAAGTTCGCCTGGAAGCTTGAGATGAGAACAAGTTCGGCCGAACTTGTTAAACAAGTTCGCCCGAACTTGTAAACCCCCAAGTGAACTTGCTTTTCTATAAATAGTGGCCTTGGATCTTTCATTTGTAACTTTTGCAACTTTGTCACAACAGAGGCGAAGCTCTGTCGGATCTGGATCTTACATGTATTTTGACTTAGTGATCAACAAAGACAGTTTAACAAGTAATCTTTGCATATTTGATTAACATGTCACTTAGTTTCCGCCTAATTGGACATTAGATACCAGACTAGGTTCCTGTGCTATCAAGGAGCGATCTAACAAGTGGTATCAGAGCCACGGATACCTGATTTGGTAAAATCATTGCAAGATCTACTCTATTTTTACTCTATTCTACCATTTTTCTTAACTTTTTCATGAAAAAAATGAACCTACGGATAAAATTTGCTAAATTTTGAATATGTCACGTAAAATACACTAAAGATAAACCACTGAAAGTTTCAAGACCTAATTCAAACAAATTGATGTCGAAAAGTTGAAAAAACCATGTTTTGCAAAATTGATTTGATCGAACTTGTAATCAAGTCCGCTCGAACTTGATTAAAAATTCACAATTTTTAATCAAGTCCGCCCGAACTTGATTGATTTTCATATAATTTTACACAAGTCCGCTCGAACTTGCTTAACATTTCTTCAAATTTGATCAAGTTCGCCCGAACTTGATCAAACTTTGTTGAAAGTTTATTTCAAGTTCGCCGAACTTGCTTGTTTTTCTTGAAATTCCTACGCAAGTTCGCTCGAACTTCTCAGGGTGAAAATTTTTCAAAACCATTCAACAAGTTCGTCCGAACTTGGTTGAAACAGAATCTGAGTTTATCAACTGCACAAGTTCGCCCGAACTTGTCAGTGTGCTAATCATTTTTCAAAGTTTGTGAACGTGTTTTCAGCGATTTTAGTCAGTTTTTCCACGATGGAAGAAATTCACAGTGCGTTTATGACGGCTTCAGCATCGAATGCTCAAATGGTGAATCAAGTGAACATTGATAACGAGATGGGTACGTCTGTGAAGCCACCGAAACTCATGTGTATGGATGAATACGAGGGTGGAAGGAAAAGTTTACGAACTGGGTTCAGGCTACGTATTTTCACAGCTGGGTTGCAGTTGAGACTGGCTACACATGGCCAAGAGATAAACTTGATAATGTTATCGATATAAGCAAGTTTTCTACTGCACAAAAGGATGCGTACGTAGCTGAAAAGAAAATGATCAGTCTAATTCAGCAGTCTCTGAAGGAAGATATCTTGGTGCTATTGCCAGAGTACAAAACTGCACAATGGTCAAGAGCAAAAAGGTGTTAATCATGAAGGAATTCATCATATTTACAATGATCAAAGGCGAAACGATGAGACGAATGATCGAACGTTTTTGTCATTTGAAGGTGATTATGAGGAGACATGGTCTTGAGAAGACGGAAGAAGAATACATTGATAAATTGGCTGACGCATTACCAGGAGGAGAATGGACGACTTATCTCATGGTGCTCAAAGAAAGTCCAAGTTGGGAATTCTTCAAGTTATCCACCTTTATCGATAAGTTGGAAGGGCACGAGATGGAGTTGTTAAAGATCACCAAGTCAAAGAATTCAAATGTTGCTCAAGATGTTGGACTTTACTACAAGACATGAGCTCAAGAGAATATCTCAAGCCTAAAGATCCAAACTGCATTCAGCGCGAATATGAATTCCTCGAATCATTCGCCACAGAGTCAAACTCAATCATATCCGAACTATGATCAGAGTCCTCAAAATTCATCATATTCGAGCACGGGTCCTAATTCTTCTTTTCAGAATCAGTTAAATCAGAATAATCAATCGAATTCTGATCCAAATGTGTTTAAATGCAACATTGCAGTCAATTTAAGCAACATCGTTTCTGAACAAGTGGCCAAAAAACACATGGCACTTCTTGCCACAGTGTTGGAATCTTATGAAAGTTTGGTGGCCGGGAAGATTGGTAATCTGGAAATGATTGCCGAGAATTATGATCAAGTGGATGAAGAAGAGCTTAAGCTAATGGATATCAAATGATCCTTAGCTTCGATTATTCGGAGGGTTACTAAATTTGTTGCTCTAACCGGCAAAGATATCGGGAATTCAAGCAACAAACTAGGGTTCGACAAAACGAAAGTTACTTGCTTCAGATGCCGACAAAAAGGGCATTTTGAACGAGAATGCAAAAATCCAGAAGCGAGTGGCAACCAAAGTCCATTCAGAGGCGGCAGTGATTACTACAAGAAGTCGTTACAGTACAAGCCATTTCCAAAGAAGTCTCAAATCGAAGTTCAAGAGAAACCATCCAACAACACAGAAAAAGCTATGGTTGCTTCGAATAAAGATGACAGTTTTGATTAGAATTCATACATTGCCAAGAAAACTGGAGTTGCTCTAATGGCAGGAATCATGGAAGATACATTCGCTGAGGATGCAGCCATGGAAAGCGCAATGCTAGAAGAATACTTGCAACAAGCTGAAGAAGAGGAGATTTATCATCATACAAGGATGCAGGGTGTTCTCTCTTCTAACATGACTTCTAGTTTTGTAGGTTGCTTTGGTGATGCAGTTCCTTCTGATCATGCTGTTGAACAAAACTAGAAGTTGAAGAAGTCATCAATGTGAATAAATAGATGAATGAGGAAAATCTCACGAAGATTGTAAACAAAGCGATGATGGCTAATTTGACAAAGGTAGGTTCAGAGGTAAAAGTTGTAGAAAAAGAAGTTGTAAAAGTGCAAATCGTTGAGGTTGAAAAAGCTTGCACGAAGTGTACTGAGCCTTGTCTGCAATGTGCTGAAAAGACTCAAATCATAAGTGAACTCATTGTGCATAACAACAACTTCAAATATGATTATTGCACAATGAAAGAAGCTTATGATAAAATGAAAGATGATTACAACAGGCTTGATAATAACAACATTGAACAACATGACACAGTAAGAATGTTAAAAGCAACATTAATGGAAAAACAAAAAGCTATTAACTCTTACATAAACACCATTGCTGAAATTAAGCAAGAACTTCAAGATATGAAAATCAAAACCGAAAGGGTAAGACAGCTTTTGAAAATCTATACCACGAATGCTTATGTCATCGATCATATTCTTCCAACGATTCCGTCGGAAGAAGATGTTCAGAAATCAAAAGGTAAAAAACATGGGGATTATAGCAATGTTCCACCACCCTTGTGTGAAAAATATTGTCGCAAGAAAGCTGAAGGGATGGAAAAGGCGCTTAACATTGAACTTTTAACTGAAAAGAAAAATGAGCTGCCTGAGAACATTGACATAATCTACACAAAAGATGACAGTGGAGCTGTGGTAAGAAATGTTGTTGAAAATGTTTTGAGTGAATCTGATGATGGCAGCTTAGAGAGCGCCAACTCAAGTCGAACAATTCTGAATCACAATCTGAAGATGACGATACATCCTCGGAAGATAGTCTAAGTGATGATCCTAACGTTGTCATGTACAAAGTTAAGGAATCTGATAGACTATATTTCAATGACAGCTTTCCAATTCAAAATGTGAAAGAAGACCAAATTGATAAATTGTTCAAACTTGTCGAAGTATCATCAGAAGATTTGGAGAAAAATAAAAAGAGATTTTATTCTAAACCTAAAAGAGGATATAACAACTACCGGAGGAATGGTGGTGACTTTCCTGAAAACAAGAGAGCGGGTTTGGGCTTGGAAGACGAAAATGAACCAAATAAGAAACAGAAGTCACCATTTCACGAATACAAGAATAAAAACATGGCTTTCCTATATGGGACGAGTACGGTTCATGAAGAGAATTTAATTGGAAAGCAATCAAATGATGAGTTCAAAAAAGAAAAGGAACTTAGGGATAAGGCTAAATCCGTAAGTGGAGTAAAACCCACTAGTGAACATTCTCATGATACTCGGACTTGCTTTAAATGCAATGAAGTTGGTCACATTGCTCGCAAGTGTCCGAAATCTAAGCTTGTTTATCCTCGAAGAAAAATAAGTTCAGATGTTGAGAAACTCAAGCAACCAGAGATTGTAAAACCCGTCACAATTCTAAAACGAAACAATGAATCTAAAATTGAAGTTGGCACGGAGTTTTCTTTCATGGGTTTTCTTTCAAGAGTCTAAAGATGAAACGTTCGAAAATCTTGTAATTCTCTTCAAGAAGCTTGAAAATCTATATCATATCCCTGTTAGACGAATTCGAAGTGATAATGGCACGGAGTTCAAAAACAACAAGATGAAAGATTTTTGCAACGCTAAAGGAATTCTGCACGAATTCAGTGCACCTTACACTCCGCAACAAAATGGAGTAGCTGAAAGGAAGAACAGAACGTTAATCGAAACAACAAGAACTTTGCTTTCTGATTCCAAACTTCCCATCAACTTCTTAAGTGAAGCGGTTGCAGCGGCATGCTACACATTGAACAGAGTCTTAACGGTCAAACCGACCAAAATGACATGCTTCGAGATGATCAATCGAAGGAAACCAAATCTCAAATATCTAGAGCCGTTTGGTGCACCATGCATAGTGATTGATCAAGATGGAAAATTTGGTACTAAAACGCTTGAAGGTTTCTTCGTTGGTTACGCTAGTCCGCTCAGGAGAATTTACGTTCCTACTTTGAGAAGAGTGATCGAAGCACAACACGTAGATTGCTTTCGGTACACAATTCCTATTCAGAGGAAAGGCGATGCGTGGTTGTTCAATTACCAAGATTTGTGGAAGTTATTCGACTTGCCAGAAGAACCGTCTGAAGAAGAACTTGCAGCTCTTTATTACCTTCAACAGTTGGCTAGTCAAGAACAGATTCTAAGGCCAATTATGGTTAATCAACCCACTGGTTCTACATCTTTTTATGGTGCAGGTCCGAGTAATAGTGGTATTCCAGTTGAACAAGTTTCTGAAATAGAAGTAGCACCTACTACAACTCCAGAAAATGTTTCCACTGAACCAGGAAATACTACTATAGAGCCCATTATTTCTCAGAATCAGAATTCTGACTCTGATGAAGCTCCAACTTTCGATTATGATGGAGAATCTTCCTCTGATGAAGAATCCAAGCAGATATCCAATATGATAAACCAATCTGCTGGCCCTAGCAATCAAAATGAAGTAACATCGAGTACTCCTGCAGTTGATTTGATGGTTGATCTGAATATTTCAAATCAGAATAGCACTGTTGATGTTCCTATTGAGGAAATGTCACGATCTTATTCATATCATCCTTCGAATAACATAATTGGAGAGTTACAGACTGGTGTGAGAACGAGAAGCCATATCAACAAAGCTTTAAGTTGTTTCTATACTCGAGTGGCTCCGACTCAAGACTATTGTTATTATTCATGTTTCATATCTCAAATCGAGCCGAAGACTGTGAAAGAAGCTTTGGGTGATGAGAACTGGATGATAGCTATGCAGGAAGAGTTGTTACAGTTTGAGAAACTGGGAGTCTGGAGACTTGTCGACTTACCACCAAAGCAGAAAGCGATAGATACGAAGTGGGTCTTCAAGTGCAAGAGGGATGATCGAGGTGTGATCGTTAGAAACAAAGCTCGGTTGGTTGTCAAAGGTTTTTACCAGTAAATTCGCCTGAACTTGATGTTTAAGTGTTGAAAATTTGTCAAAATTGATAAGTTTTGATTGGTTTGTCCGCAGAACATCCAGCTTTCGTTTTCCAAGTTCCGTAACACTTGCATTTCGCTGGATGAGAAGATTTATCCTACGCTGACAGCATTTTCTGGGATTCTAGAATTTCTGGGGAGAATTCCTATCATAAAAGCGATTACGGATAAACACGTCGTATGTAGATCACACGTCTACTTTTTTCTAGAATGCAGTATCCTACGACGAAGCGAATAAGGTGATAAAGTCTGCAGTTAGAGTTGGCAATGAAGACAAAGAGTTTTTGATTACCGAAGCAGACATTCGAAGGGTTCTTGAATTCAACGACGATGAAAATGATCTGATTAGCTTCGAGGAAAGGATGGTTAAGGGTTGTTTCTATCGGATGGGCTACAAAGGTCATGCAAACGAGCCAACGTTGAAGAAAGGCGGTGTTGCTCTACCGTACAAGCTTTTGATTCACGCTATTATTCATGCTTTCAGTCATAGGAAAGCAGGGCCTGATGATATTCAAGACTACATGGCCTGCATGGTTACTGCTTTGGTTCTCATTAAGAAATTCAACTTCTCAAAAGTGATATTCAAGTTTATGTTGAAGAACATGGACAAGGAAAGACTGGTGATGTATCCAAGGTTCATTCAGATGCTGATTGATGAGAAGTTCAAAGACATTGTGAAAGACCCGAATGATATTCTATACTTGAGCCATATGGATGAAACAAAGTTGAAAAAGCTCAAGATATACCAGAAACAAGATTCTGTACCTATTGGAAAGCCTGTGTTTGGTGCTATTGACAAAGCTGATTACATTGCACCACCTGAGAACAAATGAAGAAAAGATGGCAGCGGAGATGATAAAGATGAAGTTGAATTGTTAAAGAATTTCAAATAGAAGAGAGGTGATTGGTACATCAAGAGGGTTGTGGTGGTCGAAAAACCTAAACGAAAAAGGGCATCAAAGAAGGTTGATACTATGCTAGTTGACGAGCCTGAAGAAGATCCACAGAATGTTGAAGGATCGAGTGCGGTGGTAAATGTTGAAAGCCAGGAAGTTGAGGCTGGTACAACTGGTGGTGATCGAGATGATGTTATTTCAGCGACCTCTGAAAAAGATGATGAATCATCAGAAGATTCTGCTGACATAAGACAGAGGGAAGTAGAGAAATAAAAGGAAAATGAAAGATTGAAAACACTTGGTGAAGATCTTTACACTCCAGGTTCTGATGAGGGTTCCGATGAAGATCGACATAAGAAAAAGTCAAAGCGTTCAAAGTCAAAGGCTGGAGACACAAAGAAAAAACGGGTTCTTCGAGTACTCATGGAAGGAAGAAAACTCCAAGTCGTAGATACTTGAGTCAGAAAAAGAGAAAAGGAGTTACACAAGAACCTCCTGTTTCTAATTTGCAAGAGATTCCAATCATTGAAGCTCAAGTTCCTCTGACGACTACAACACAAGAACCACCGTCTATTACTATTGAAGTACCTGTTCAGAGTACGCCTATATCAAGACAGTCGACTCCTCAAAGCACAAGAGCAAATGAGTTCAAAGATGCTTTCGCTGATATTCCATACAATGTTACACATCCTGTCACAACCGAAGATCTTTCACATTGGTTTGAAGATACTCCAGTTGATATGCAAGAGAAAATAATCAAAGCTTTGGAGGATAAACTGAAACAAAATGAAATAGAGAAAGCAGATCATGAAAAGAAAGTGAAGCAAAGTGATGTTGAGAAAGAGATTCTGCAAGATAAAGTAAAGTTTCTCGAAGACGATAAAGGCTACATGAAAGCAATGGTTGAAAGTTTGAGTGTTGCGAATGCACAGCTAGAGAAAGAGATTGCTGAGCTGAGATCTGAACGTGATCAAAATGACAAAAGTTTTGCCAGGTTGCAGAAAGTGTTGACAAACAGCTTGGGCATTGATTTCAAAGCTGAATATGATAGACTTGATATTCAAGAAGCAAAAGAAAAAGCAGTTAAAGAATTGGCAGAACAGGGAAAGGGCAAAGGAATTATTGATGATGTCTCTAAATCTACTGAGGAGTCAGTGATTGAAAAGTCGGTTGAATCAGAAAAGCTCCAGAATCAGAGATTGTTTATGAAGATGTTCCTGAAAAGAATGATGAATCAATTAAAGTTTCTGAGTTAGAAAAGGATGACGATGAGGAAGATGATGACAAAGACGACGACCCTGTAGATGACACAAAAGATGATGGTGATAATGATGATCAGGGGGCGTTGGTCTGAAGGTTGATTCTGTGAAAGTTCATTCTGAGTTTGATTTTGAATCTTTGATCAAAGATGATGTAAATATGGAAGATGATCAAAGTAAGGGGGCATACAGAGCAAACAGGGCCTCAAGATGTTGATGTGTCTGAAGCGATAGTTGCTATGCCTGTTGTTGTTGTTCATGAAAAACCTTTGATGATAATGTTAGATCCGAGTATTGAAGAAGGGGAATTTATTCATAATTACACCAAAGAAGAATTGGCGAAGATTTTTGAAGTTGATACAGATTCATTTGAGTTTGATTTTGAAGAAGAATTGGTGAACATCAAAACGTTTGAACCAATAACAAACTTGTATCCAATGCCGCCTATGCAAACGGATTCCACACGTTTACCTTAGGTTTGCCAAATTAGGACCAGAACGATCCGTACAACGGACCTACAAGTGGTATCAGAGCAGGATTGGACTAATTTGAAGACATTCGACATAGAACATCTCATCTTCTACTCATTTCTTTATTTTTAAACTTTTCTTGGACATTACACGGACAAAATGGACTGATTTTCGAGTATAATACGTAAAATCCATCATACTAAAACCCTTGAAAAGATTAGAGCTAAAAACAATCAAAATCATGTCTAAATTTACAAAAAATCAAGTTGAAACTCATTTTGACTGAACTTACTGATCAAGTTCGCTCGAAGTTGT
Source organism: Scalesia atractyloides (assembly GCA_947069175.1). NCBI lineage: Eukaryota > Viridiplantae > Streptophyta > Magnoliopsida > Asterales > Asteraceae > Scalesia > Scalesia atractyloides. The sequence continues at coordinate 38,801,088 of CAMTDV010000015.1, forward strand.
GCAAATTTGAACAAGTTCGCCCGAACTTGTCCAAAAGTGAACAAGTTCGCCCGAACTTGTGGACAAGAGAACAACTTCGCGCGAAGTTGTCCATTACAAGTTCGGCCGAAGTTGTCTAAGGGTTTCTAAAAAACGTCTTGAACATTTTATATCGTTAGATTCATGTCAATGAGACGAGTTTAAAGCTCTAATATGGTAAAAACAGTTTTTCAGAAAATTTAAACGTTTTTAGCAAACCGATACGTTAATATTGTCAATTAAGAAGTCAAATTTTACTAAAATTATCTGTTTGCTAATCATTTTTTTCAAGTGTTTTTGAACGACATATAAATTTGGAAAACGAAATGGGGTCCGTGAAGCCGCCAAAGTTGATGAGTATGGACGTGTATGAAAGCTGGAAAGAAAAATTCGAGAATTGGGGACGAGCAAATTTCTTATACAGTTGGGTTGCCGTTCAAACTGGATTTAAATGGCTAGTTGATGAACATGGAGTTGTTCTTGCAGTATCAAAGTTTACACCTGAACTGAATAATGCATATGTTCATGAGAAGAAGATGATCAGCTTGTTACAGCAATCCATAAATGAAGATATCTTGATTCTGCTACCAGAATGTGATACAGCACAGAAGTTGTGGAATGCTCTACGTGCTAAATATATGGAGACTGCTGAGATGATCAAGAGCAAGAAGGCTCTAATCAAAAAGGAGTTTGATATTTTCACGATGATCAAAGGCGAAACGATGAAGCAAATGATCGATCGCTTCTATCATTTGAAGGTTCCAACATGGACTACTTTTCAGCACCATCAAGTATGCCGTCCACTCCCCTTCAGGAAGTGCATCCACCAACTTGTCAATGTATTCTTTTTCTGTTTTAAGAAGATCATGTCTTCTCATTAGAACCTTCAAATGATAGAAGCGATCGATCATTTGCTTCATCGTTTCGCCTTTGATCATCGTGAAAATATCAAACTCCTTTTTTATTAGAGCCTTGAACAATCTTGAGAGTTTTGATATGGATCTGACTGACTATCTGGCAGATAATGCCAGACTCTTGAACAATCTTGAGAGTTTGACATTAGAAAATAAAAAGTTAAAAGAAAATGAAAAGATTTTTGAAAATAGAATAAAAATTTTAGAAAATGAAAATTTTGTTTTAAATAAAAATGATTTTGAAAAACAAATTATAATAAACTCGCATCTTGAAAAAATTAGGAAACTTGAACAAGATGTTGAGAATTGTAACACCCCAAATCGCGTAAAACAACACGCGGCGGAAACACTTAGGGAGTCACGTTAACAGATTGTCTCAACAACACATGGTATTTGAAGTTTCATTTTATTTGAATATTGAACATAGATTACATTGTCATAATTGTCTTAGAAATTTTTTTAAACAAAGAAACAACAAGTATGCATAATTATTGTCTTTCTTGTTATTAAGGCACTAGGTCCAAGTCCGATCCTACATGAGCACGCATCAGTATCATCTAGCATCGTTCCCTGAAACATATGTGAAAACGAGTCAACAAAAATATGCCGGGCGAGTACATAGGTTTTGTGAGTGTGTCAAGTTCATGGCTTTGTATATATTGCAACATATAATCCGACTACTAGGGTCGTAAATGAAAACCTTGTTTTAAAAGCATTTGTTATTGCATTAATTAATTGTCTAAAAACAATTGCGTAGCCATGAACCTTGAATCGAAAAAATTTGTTTTGTAAATCCAAGTTGTAAATAAATCGTATGGTTTATATCTTTAATCGAAAATCGTTGTGTGTCTTTGTTTGAAAAACATTTGCTCAAGTGATGCAAATAACGATACGTATGTAATGTGATAAGAGCACTTATATATAGGAAGTACAGCAGCGTATCCACCATGCTTTTATTACATTACACCCGTTCCGTTATCTAAATCACTTATCGTAAACCATTTATCATAAATCAATTGTTCATTGTTCCTTGTTATAACCCATTGTTCATTCGTTCATCGTTCATTGTTCCTTGTTATAAACCATTTGTTCATCGTTCCTTGTTTTAATTGTGAAAACTTTTGGTCGTTTCGTGAATACACAAACCTTTCTTGACTTGTTCGAGACCACCCACGGTGTCCCTTAATCGTATAACATACCACCAAAGGGTATGTTACAAATACAGTTTCAGTCGCTTCCCAAATTTCCCCACAAACCCCAGGAATTTTGGTGACGGGATTGTCATTCCTAGGTGCCTTAACTTACTACTGGTCAGCTTGGCCATTGTTAATGAATGTCATTCTTGTTATGAATACATCGCACCAACAAGTTCGTTCACATTATTGAAATCGTTGTGTTTAATATAAACCATAGTATTTGCATTTGAAAACTTGAAAACATTTAGCACATATGAATCACCCAAAAACAATTGTAAAACATAAAATAGGGGAACTATGTACTCACCTGGGATTTGTGGATAAGCCTTGTACGAGTGTATGATCAAGGTCCAAAGATCAAGGAATCAAGTGTGTGTCCTAAAAACGGATAACAATGTAAATATCAAACTTGAAATCGGAGGATTTGGATAGAATGATACCTTATAAACCAAATGAGTTTTGGAATTCATATGACATGGTTTATTAAGTTAACATTCTGAGTTGGAAAGATTTTTATGTGCTTTTGACCGTTATGACCCGTTAAGTAGTTTAAGCCACTTTAACGCGTCATTTGTGTAACTACGCATTCGGATGGTTAGATATGTGTTATGATAAGTCTTAATGCTTAAAAATGTTTGAAAATGTTATTTGATCAGAATATATGTCAAATTTTATGTTACATATGATTAAAGTTTATTTATTTGCGAAAAGGGCATTTTGGTCATTTTTATGGAATATGACAATCAATTATCATAACACTATCCAAAAGACATGATCATAAGGTATAACCTCAGCGGGTTATTCTTTATATATTTATGGTCACAAATATGCATTTGGTCGGGTCCGGAGATCCACCAAACGGGTTAGATTCAAAAGTCAAAGCGGTGGTCAAACCGTTCAACTTACGACTCTTAAACAAGCACTAAAATGAAGGTGACGATTTAGAAATGTTTTGACATGTCTAAATAAGTTTATAATAGAGTTTTGGCATCAAAACAAACTGTTTTGACACCCGAATTTTGATCCGATGTAAAATGCGCAAAACTCGCATTTTGACCGAAATTTTGACTTGTCATAACGACTAGAAATGTGGGAATCAGTAGGCATGATTTTTAGGGATCATAACCACCTTGATTACCATCATATTGCAAGATTCAATTGGACTTTATGTTAATCAATTCATGATCAAATCTGGAAGTCAACAGAAAGTCAAACTGTTGAGTTTTAGCCCAATTAAACTAAGAAACTTGAATCAAAACATGAATGAATTACTTACAAACACTAGGGATGATCAAGGAATCACAGAGGAGTCTCCCAAGTGGTTGCAAATTCGGATTTATGCATATGTGAGCTTGAATGAAGGTTGCAAAAGTTCAAAAATGGGGAAAATCATGGAATTTATACTTGAATTGGATTAATTTGATCATGACAAGTGTTTGGATATGCTCTACGATGTTAACAAGTGTTGTAGAGGTGTTAGAAGCGGTTAAGTGTGGCAAAATTTGAGCTAGGTGTCAAAAAATGCGAATTGGTGGCAAGGAAATGAGCTGGGAAGCTGCCAGCAACTTTCTGTCAAAACAGGGGTCTCCCGCCCCGCCACGGTACCCCCCTTAGGGCATCGCATAGCGCCAGGCCTCCCAGACCTGAAATTTTCAAAAATGGCAGAACAGGTCCCTGCACATGTTTTTGTCGATTTTCGGCATTTCTAACGCCCGTTAACCCCATTTTTAAGCTCCATAAGGACGTTAAAGTATAAGGAACTTGAAATATGTCCAAAAGTGTTCCAGAGGTCGGTTCGTTTGGTCGTACGGTCGCGGTTTTCGGTTAATTACGATGAAAATTGAAACGAACGCGTGTGTGACCGTAAACGTGTAACAAACGGATTTTTCGCATTCCAATCACTAACATATAATATATTGATGATTAGAAAAATATTTTGGATGTCCGAATGTGTTTCGGATAGCGATATACGCAAAAAGGCATAGTTTCACGAAATTTGCAAAATAGCCCCTGAAGTTACAAAAGTGTGATTTTGCCATACCGAAGCCCTCAAAACTTATTTCTAAGTTATGTAAAGGGTATTTATGGTTATTAAGCTTGTGTTCTTGTTCTGGAGTGCACGTCGCTACGAGAATTGGTAGACTTTCGCAGTTTGTCGTAATTAGTCCCTGTGATCGAATAAACTTGTTTTTGACATACCAAACCCTTCAAAACTTATTTCTAAGTTATGTAAAGGTTATTTAAGGTATGTTTGGCTTGTGTCATTATTCCGGAACATACGTTGCGTTAAATTCGTTTTGTTTGCATATCGGTTTACGTATAATCTCCAGAAAGGCTTTGAGGGGTTGAAATTGTACATGGACTAAAACGTATGAATGTCACATGTAATTATAAAATTCTCGGGAATGAAACACAAGATTTCATTGGAGTCGGAATTGTTCGATATTGTTTGATGCTTGAAAAGGCTCAGATGTCATAAGAATGCTAAAAATAAAGCTGTTGATTTAGAAAAGAAGTTGAAAGGTTTTGTGACCTCATCATTAATGTTAGATAATATATGTCCAAAACCGATCAACGAAAATAAAAAGAAAATCCCAATAAGTGACAAGATCACAAATTATGACGATGTCATAATTGAGGATTGCGATGATAATACTGATGATAAAAGTGTTAAAAAGGATAAAAATGAAATATTTTAAAACTAAAAGAAAAATTTCAAGAAACTGTTCTACAATATACTGAAAAAGGTGAATGCTCAACGCGAAAACTTTCTAAGCAAAATGGAGAACAAAAACAAAAGGAAAAACAAATTTCTAAAAATTCTAATTTTCAAAAGAAAAATAAAAGCTCACCGGTACAATCATCCAATCATTAAATTCAAACAAATTTGAAAAACAAAACTCACAAAAATTTGAAATAAGTGGTGCAGGTCGGACCACAGTGCTTCAACGTCAAATCATGCTTATAGAAGAAACAGGAAAGATGGTTACCACACATCAAATCAATGTTATGGTTTGAGTGTATGGTTTGATAAAAAGGATCAGTATGATAACAGGGTGTATCATAAATGTGGAGTAACTGGACACATTACTAGAAAATGTTTTCAAGTTAAACATAAACCTGTTCATATTGATAAGGAAAATTCTGGAGTACCAACTCAGGTTAGAAAACAATGTACAGAAACTACAAACAAGGTGAAACCAGTTATTACTAAATTTTCAAATTTTGAAACTCGGTGAATCTTCGAATAGTAATGAACAAAAAGTTTCTACATTGTATTTCAAGAAAGCTTTAAAGAAAAATCAAACATGGTTGGTAAAAGAAAAATACAATCAGTGAAAATTGAAAGTTTAGAGGACTTTCCAAAACTTGAGAAAGTCCAAAATAAACCTGATTGCGAAAAGAAAGTCAAAATTAAGGTTGAAGAAATAACACCTAAGACTGTAAAGGCTTGGGTGTCACTATTCAATTAATTGTTTGAATTTATGTGCAGGAACTTCTGAGAAGAAAGCAAATTAATGAGAATGGAGTTATGTGGCACACATTAAAGATGAAGGGTCGGGTTAACAAGTTTATATAGAGGCCATTTTTACAAAATCTGAAACTCAAATAATGTTTACTTTACAATTTTTGAAAATCTTTGGAGAAAATTTTTCGAAAAACATGTTCCAGTAATGTTTACTTGAAAATTTTACAAACTTTTGAAGAAATTTGAAAAATTTCACAGAATCGTCACTATTGAACAAACAAAACTCAGGGACATAAATGTTTTATTAACATAAAAGTGTCAAGGTGTTTGTCATCATGAGGGGGAGAGAGTTTTTAAGATAATTTGTGAAGCAGTAATGGATGGAGAATTAAAGTAATTCTCATCAGTTGGTCAATGTTTTTTATATAAAAATAAAAAAAATTCTAAAATATGTTTTTGAATTTTAGGGGGAGAAAATTTTTTAGAAAATCCAAAAACATATTAAAGGCAAAAGTACAAAAACATATTAAAAGAAAAAAGTACAAAAACATTAAAAAAGACAAAAAGAGTTTTGTGTGTATAAAGGAAATGATAGTACATTAGTGGACTATCACAGGTGGACTATCACAGTATGCTAGGGATTTGTAAAGTTTAAAGTGTAAACAATCTTACTGTGGATGTGTCGATAGGCTTTACACGTTCAATAAATTGTTTCCGGGATATAAACTAAATTTTACAACTGCTTAAACTTGTGGATTAACATCTCTCGGATATATGGACTTAGTACTTCGAAATTTCGTTTTAGAGATTGCCTGATTCTGAGATACGAGGCTCTTTTTAGATGATTGATATCTGGGGTATTATACAAGTTCTTCTGATTTTGCATAAGCAATGCCTAGAACTTCTATAATGCTTTTACTAAAATCCCCTAAACTGCAGCTAAATTGAAAGAATCGAAAGATCTAATCAATTGCAGTCAAAAGATTCCATAATTGGAAAAAACCTTAAAGTCGAGCCTTCATCTATTTGTCGATACGGTGTTATTAACCTGAGCTCTCAAGGCTTCGCATAACCCAGATATAGATATCAATTACGCTATACTTACCTGTAAGATGAAATCTAGGGAATCTTGATACGGGAGTATACTCTGAGATGGGAACCATAGTTAAGTCAAGTTTCTTAATTCTACATAACGTATCTTGGAACAATTGAGAAATGTGTTGAAGTTTAAGAGGACAAATATATCGACAATTTAGGTAAATTTGTTTAAAACTTAAAAGTCTCAAAAGGTCAACGGTACTAGTGATATGTCTAAAAAACTGATATGATCCTTTAACACAAACTCAACAAAAATATATTTGTAAATATGTTTCTACATACTTACTGTTTGATATTCATTTCATAAAACAAAAAGATTTTATTATCTTTTAGTTTCGACCACTGATGATGAAAAGCTGATTTTTCAAAGTCTAGAGTTGTTGAACAGAATCTAAAAACTTTTGAAAATTGATCTGAAAAGTTTAAAAGTTTATTAAGTTGAAACTTACATTTGAATAAATGTGTCAGTTTTGTGTCAAAACGTTTAATCAAGATCATTAAGTTGAACTTGATACATGAATCAGGTATTCAAGGTCATTAATTTGGACTTGATTATCTAAGAGGGTTTAAAACGGATAAGAAGATTAAAATTTGATATGTTTGTGTTTAGAAATTTCAAAGTTTGAATCTGAAATGTTTATTTGAATGTTTGAGAAATTTTGAAACAGGAAGTAGATTTTAAGGGGGAGCTAGATAAAAATGTTGATTGAAGATACCAGAAAGCTCAAAGTAAGGGGAAGCATGGTGATTAAAGTTTTATCAAGACAAGCTCAAGAAAAGAGAAAAGGATTGTAGAAGATATGAAGATCATGGAAGTTAAAGTTATTCAAGAAATAAAGATCAAGAGAATATTAAAGACTCTGGAACTTAATGAAGAATAATGATTACGACAACATCCAAGGGGGAGTCTGATGATGCATATGTTTGTTGCCTACGTCATCGTATAAAGTCGAGTTTGTGTTTAGGAGCGAAACGTTAAGTTTATGTATGTTATGAGACAAGTTCGCCAGAACTTGTAATCTACACGGACAAGTTCGCCCGAACTTGTCCTGTGAAGGACAAGTTCACCCGAACATGACCATGACACTTTTCAAGCGAACTTGTTCAAGTATAAATAGGATAGTTGAGCTCTCATTTGTAAGATTCAGAGATTTTGTGTACTGGACGGCGAAGCTCTGTCCAAGTTTTTCCAGGATTTGTAACGTTTACTCATTAATGAACAGTGATTAAACAATAACAAACTTGTATCCATTGTCGCCTATGCAAACGGATTCCGCACGTTTACCTTAGGTTTGCCAAATTAGGACCAGAACGATCCGTACAACGGACCTACAGAGTCTGTACGATTAGGGCTTTGAAATGTTAGATTTTGATATGTATTTATGTGTATGTGCATAAGTTCGGCCGAACTTGTGTGATGGAAGATCAAGTTCGCCCGAACTTGATCTATCCATTGTCACACTTCGCCCGAACTTGTGACTCTGACTCTATATATAGGTTGTCAAGGGTCTCTCATGGTAACGATTTTGCAACTTTGAATGCGAAGCTCTGTCGGTCTGGAATTCACATTGTAATACTTTTGGACATTAATAAACCGATGATTAAACAGTAAATCTTGTGTCTTCAATTAACATCTCACATAATTTCCGCTTATATTGGACATTAGATACAAATTAGGTTCCTAAGCTGAAAAGGAGCGGTCCTATCAAAGATAAGGTGCTATAGACACCAAGGAACCAACCCATTTACAAGAATTCTAGAATGTTGAGGAAAAATCCTCCTTGGGTGGCTAACAACTTTTTTTTGTTTAGGTGACTAGTCTGAACCTACTCGTGTTATAAATCGAATGCTAGGTACGAACAAATACGTGTGGTCTTTCTATATCGTAGGTTGTTATAGTAACCACCCCGGTTAGTGTTCTACTAGACAGAAACTTGAACAAATTAAGAATTTCGAATGGAACGTGATCATTAGCTTGACCCGCAGAGCCCACCAGGATTCCCATGCACTACAGGTTGTTCTTACGTGGGCTCTCGGAATAATAAATTGCCTTGCTTGGTCACCCTAACATTCTCTCGTTCAAAGCAGATGATCAGTCATAGAGAGGACACTACTGTCTACATACCTTCAACATGGGAGGGACCTTCGTGATGGTCCAGTTGCTAACGCCCGTTTTCATTACTCGTGAAAAGGCATGGCGTTAGACGAAATAGAAATAGAAATAGAAATAGAGAGAATCCGTAACAAAAATAACTGGAGGGGAACCTTTGAGATGAGTGCCTCATCTCCCTCTTTTGGACAAGAGTGTCATCAATCGTGATTCGTATGAGCCATAGGACCTCGTCCCACTAATAGAGTTGTTGCCCAAGGTTACCACCTCCGCCATGTCGTCGCAACCGAAGTTAGTCATCTCCGCATTTGAGGGAAAAACAACCATCTTCTATGGAAATCAAGCTTAGGGTCTCACTTAGGAACGAACCCGCCACAAGCTCCGCAATAGATGCAAGGTCGACATTCTCATCGTGCGCATAAAGAATAAAATAGAATTCGAAGTCGAAGGTATTTCATTCTTGGCAAAATAATCCATACAACATGTACATATATCACTAAATAATATTATTACTCATTATGTATATGTATGAATATGGGCATATCAAATGTAATCACTTTCGTTCGTTCGGATTAATCTAGTTTAACAAGTCTATCCTTATAGACTAAGCCCCAAATAATGTCCTTGAGCTTTTGTCTATGCAATGAAAACATTTTTACAAAATCAAAGAGTTTTTCATGAGAGATTTTTGATGATTGTAGACTAAACTCGAAAAGAATCTTTGTTCAATACAATCAAAGCTCTGATACCAATCTGTCGCACGCGGACGATTGCGGAAGGGCGAAGGTGTAAACTTGATTAGTATTCATTCCATACGACATAAGTAAACAACTATATGATTAAAAATAAACACGATGTTCATCCACTACATAATCAAAGTTACGCGTCATAAGTTGTTCAAGGTACAATACAACATAAGTTTCAAGTTTTACAAAAGACTAGTTCACATAGTTTTAAAATATAAAGGCTTTGCATCCTATATCTCATTGAAGATGAGATATACGGATCAAACCCTTTCAAAAGGATGATATCGTTAACATGATAACCAAAAGCCTCTTGAGGACCGACTATGCCAAGATCCATTCAATTTCCTGAAATACATGTAAGTTTGAAAACATCAACAAAAGTTGGCAAGTTCATGTGTTATAAATGCGTATCAAATGATCTTAAAAACATTTGAAATATCGTTATGTGAAAATATGGTATGTAACGCTGTCACACCCCAATCGATAGCAGAAACATCGGAGTGAGACGAAAACGAGATTGCAAGAGACATCATAACACTATTTGTGACAAGTATTGATATATATAATTTGCATTGCTTGAAATAATATATAACAAGTTTACATCAATTACAACAAATATTCAAATAAGAAACTTTCATTTCATTGATATAAATTCAGTACATGATTTGGAAACAAGATACAACAAGTTTGAAAGTAAGTTACAATATAACAAGTATTAAAGCTTAATGCGTTTCTAGGCAATCCTACTAGATTCCTTTTGTCGTCAATTTCCTGCAACATGTATTAAAAACATAGACCAATACAAAAGTATGGGCGAGCATACAAGTTTGAATATAAATATAAGTATAAAAACTCGTTTCGGTTCCAACATGGCGACTTGTATTTACGTGAAGCTATCATACACAAACAACCTATATATTCAAACAACATGAATAGACAAGTAAGAATTAACACGCGTAAACAATCAAAGCTCAACAATTAGCACATATGAACAAGCTGCAATAATCACGCGCAAGCGACCTAAGCATAATAATTAGCATGGATATACAAGAAAATCTATCCCGTATAATTATCCTAAGCATAATGGATGATGCGTCCAATAGATTGAGTATTTAAAATATACTCGATTGTATAAACGAGTTTTTGTTGTTTGATACATGTTGCACCCAAAATATATTTTAAGCGTAAAAGGGTCGAGTATGCTCACATTAGCGGAGCTTACTTTGAAACTTCCGTGAAGAGTCGACGGTCGAAAGATGGGATATCGGGGTCACCTCGCATGGATAAAGAAAGGTATGTAAAATATTCGGAATTTTGATGGAGGGTTTGGATTGAAAATTTAGAGTATGAATTTATAAAAGCATAACTTATTAGTATATATATATATATATATATATATATATATATATATATATATATATATATATATATATGTAGGGAGCATTTCTAAGCTAAGTCCAATATGTTTATCACGTATTTCCATAAAAGTATGCACGAAGGTAGGGGGATAACCGTCCTTTAACCTCATTCGTAGGGTTCACTAATACACAAATCATCGCGAGGATGATTCGGATGGTCATGAATAAAAAGAAAGAGAGAATATATATTTATACTATATATAATATGCATATTCGAGGGGTAACTTTAGTCATTTGCCGCTTACTTAAAAAGTACAAATTACATGACACAATGTACAACTAAATGAAGCATAGAATATGCATATTCGAGGGGTAATAAAACACACGCCCCAATTTCAAATTTTGAGCTCCAATTTCAAATTCAAAAGGTTGATTCAGATAGTTTGAGCTCCAATTTCAAATTTTGAAATCTTCTCTCACCAAAACACACGCTCCTGCAAACCTGATCTCTCTCTGTCAAATTCCTACACACATGGATGCATCTCAACAAATTAGCAAAATTTTTCCTTTCTTTTTCGTTTGTGGGGCAACCAAGCTTGCAACTTTAAACATCAAATCCTGCCTTACCATTTGACCAAAGGAGCACATAAACAAATATTGGGGGAAACCAAAAGAAGTAATAATTAGAGAAATTACGAGAGGTTATAGAGGAATGAGGAGGGATTTTTGCTTTTTTCTGGCCGAAGAAGAAGAGTGAGAAAGAATCCGAAAAACAAATGCTTACTCCAAGTTAACGTCACCAGCAGCTTCAAACAATGATGCAAGCTGGTCAAATGTCATGGAGTTTGAGTTTCTGTGCCTTGATGTCAAAAGAAGATGAAAAGACGTCTAATATGCTCATTCTACTTTCAAGGCCAAAAAAGAAGAGATCGAGAAGACGTTGGAGGTTAAAGAATGGGTTCAAGTTCTATTGGTTCGGATTAAAGAAGAAATCAGATGTTTAGCTTCCACTCAAGAAGTTTGACGTTTTTCTTTGACTTTGTATATTCAATTTTTGATGGAATTAAATTAGGGTTTCGTCTTCCTTTTAGGGCTAATTTTTGTTTTTCTTTCCAGATCGAAAATTGATTCTTTTTAAAATTGGACTAATATGTTACCATCTTACAGAGATTTGATACAATCAGGTACCTACTGTAAATCTGAATTCTTTTATTTTTAAAATGAAAATTTGGGTTTCTTTGGTATCTTTCAGGGTAAGATCTATTTTTGTGCTAAGGTTAAGAGTTACACTGCAATCACCGTTGTTTAACCTCCCCTTGTAGGAAACCATCACCATCGCCACTGTAGGTCGTCTTTTGTTTAGATTCAAAGGTATCATAGCTATCATTCTGTAGCAAATTTCGTTCACAATGCAGATATATATGGTGTGACTTTGATGCATATAACCCAAAGAAGACCTGGATATGAAATCGAATCGAATCAAGCAACCAAGAACATCCATGGTTATGGTATCCATTGTAGTTTATCATTTATAGGTGAGTTACTTCATTGTTATGTTCTTCTGAATTATTCAAATTTAAGTTGTTTGGTCTTATTTCATTAATTGTTAATTTTAAGTTTTTAGGCTGTCACTATTTGACTTATGGTGTAAAGTTTCTTTTCGTATGTAGATTTTCCTACAGCTGGAACCCAAATTATATTTGTAGTTAAGTTTCATTCTGAACAAATCAGATTTTGAATTTGGTTAGTTGGATCAAACAAAACTCGATGATTCTTGTTTAGAAGTTTAATCAAAAGAAAACGGTTTCCATACCTTGTGACTTCCTTAACGAGAATGAGTGGCATTTTCGGATAAAATTTTAATATATAGTAATAAAATATACTATGTATAATTTGCTTTTGAGTCCAGTACTCCAGTTCAGATTATATACCACTGCTTCTGGTTATTTCAGTTGACAGTTTTTCGTGTTTTAATGGTAGGGACACTGGCTCATAGGTTGAAGAGTGACGTTGCTACAGTGAGTTTTCATTATTTGTAATACTTTTTCGTCTTCGTATACTTCATAATTAAATATTGAGAAATTTATTTGTGTGATCTATGTAATATTTTGTGAAGCATTTTTTGGTGTCTTTACGTCTCTACTAATGAAATTCTTTACTGAAACGTGTGTAGATATTATTGGCTGTTGGTGTTACATTTAGGGCAGCTACGAGTAACCAACTGGAGATTTGTGTTGAAAAAACAGGCTGCGAAATTGTTTTAGCTGAAAAAGAGAAGGCAAAAGCATCAACAGGTAGAAATATTTAACCCAAAGGATTGTTTTAACAAATATTGTTGGTTTTGTGGAAGCTGCTATTACTAACATTTGAGATACATGCATCTTAGACGAGTAAGAATTACCAAAGTATCTGGCCTCAACTTAAGGATCAACATAGTTGGAGTATGACGTCGCTTATTTAATTGTGGATAATCTACAAATCTGGAGCACATATCCGCTCTAAATAGACCATACCAAACCATTAAGAAATGGTAAAAGAAAAGGTTAGCAAACAGACACTACATGAAACAACAAGCAATATAAAAAATGAAGGGATGTGTTCACTATCTGGTTCTGCTGGTTTTCACAAATTTTAGGCCGAACCGCTAACTCTTGTTTTTGGGAAGCCTCAAACCAAACTGGTTGGGTTAAGTGGGATTCGACGGCTTTAGTGGTTTGTCGTTCGGTTTGACAGTTTAAACTGTTTTTTTTCTTTCTTTCGAAGCTGATGGTTTGTGCTAATTTTATTAAAATTATAACTATAGTGTTCATTAGTATATATAAATCTGAATCTGTATTTTATCCAAAAGCTCCTCAATTAGCATATATAAATCTGAACCTGTATTTCTTCCAAAAGCTCCTCAAGTAGACAGTTTTCTGGAAGAAATGATGATATGATACACTTCTGAATTATTTTATTTTGTCATTTGGTGTCTTGAATACCCAATATAACACACATAAAAGGAGTACAAACTGAGATGTTTTATTTATTTTATTTTTTCAACTTTTCAGTTGTTGGAGTTAAATTGAGTGAATTTGTTGTGAAGCATATGTATTTTTCATACAAGCTTTTCAGTTGTGAATACAAAAAGTTGTAGGCAAAGCGGAGGCGTATTTGAAGCTCCATCAACTTGAAGATGCTGACTCTATTCTTGTTGGATTACCAAAAATGGAGAAGAGTCAGGTCTTAATGAAACAGATGTCGGGTCATAGTCAACAGAGAGCTACCGAAAATTCGATAGAGGAGTTAGTGGTCCAGAAGAAAGCGGAAATGAAAAGACAACAGGCTCATCTCATGAATGATGGAAGTTAAAGGGATGGTTTGAGGGACAAATGAAAAGACAACAGGCTCATCTCATGAATACGTTGCAGACTTGCATGTATGTCAGTTTAATTTTTTTTAAATGTTGTGTATATGCAATTTTAATGTGGCACTTTATACCGTTTATTTATGAATGGGGCAATTTGGGTTATATTTTATCTTTAAAATGTAAAATTGGAGGTGGCGAGATGAGCGGGTCAGATGCATCCACACATTCATCAAAGAAGTATGGGTTTTAAGTTAAATCTAGAGTTTGGGCTGATTCTTTAAGCATTGGGCTAATTGATCTTAATATCTGGATGAAGTAACCCATACATGATAACCAATTAACCTTGTGCAGCCAAGAGGGTAGACCTGACTGATGTGGGTATCGTTGGGGTCTGTTCGCTGGAGTCAAAGAACGACAGGGACTTTCAAATTCTTTGTACATAGTTCGAACCATGTGAACTGGATCTGGGCTCGGTAAGTCCAGTGGTTACACAACTTCAGCAACAATAGGTATGGTTCCTTCCAAAAGTGGAACTGTCTTTTATTGGTTTCACTGAGTTCCTACAATTGTTAAAATATATGATATAAGTGAGATCGTTGGTGTGTTGATAACCTTGTTGTAATTCATAAGACACTTTTTTGGGTGTTTTACAATGGTGGTGCTTCATTCATATGAAGGGCCATCACCCTTGTTGGCGTTGGTACTGCAAACACCTTTACTCCTGGATTTGTACCTTATCAACTTGCAAAATACGCTTGTAGAGATTTATCTTAAATATAACAATGGGTCAAGTTTTGCAGCCGTATGGTTCGGTACCGATACCCGGTGCCAAATACTCATCCCTAATTGTGGGATTGGTGTGGGTGAGAAGAAACCAATAACTAATGATTCAGATTTAAGTTTTAGTAACAACTGATTACTTAAGCTTGGTTTTGGTATCCATACGTAAACTCTCGTTGGGTTTTACTGAATGTCTTCAAATATGTCGAAAGCTTTGGTTAAGAAATTGACAATTACATCAAAAGATCTTGAATTACATTCATAACCAAACCAACCCACTATGCAAAACTGAAAACGGAATAACCATGTAAATGGAAGCAATCGGTTTCATCAATCCCCTTTTGTCCTTTTTGGGTTTTTTTATTAATTGTAAATGAACCAACCAATCGGGGTTTTTTTATTAATTGTAAATGAACCAATCGGTTTCATCAATCCCCAATTGTCCTTTTTTGGGCTTTCTTTTTAATAGTGGTGTCTGTTTGCGGATGGGGCACCCATGTTGGTACCCTCCCCGGGTTTGAAGTCGCCCTAGAACACAGTTGCCACCCTTGCGGGTTAGGCGGGTATCAAACGCCACAGACAACCTGTGGTTCATTTGTTCTTTTCGAGACAAACATGACCGTTATACACCGATCCTTTGACCATTTTAAGCAAGCCATACTGGAATAGTAGGCAAGAAAATATAAGCTTACGTCCAAAGAAGGAAGCAAGGATGTCTCGCAGATACAACCTTGATTAACGAACAACGCGAAATTGTCGCCCAAGCGGCGAAAGACCGAGATTTTCAGACGTATATTATGCAATATGACAATCTACATTACAAAGTGCAAAAAATCTTACGTGTACCAGAGGCGATTGGGACGACTTTGGACCGCAATTCGGTATGACCGATCTGGTACGTGGTACGCGGGTCTTTTAGCGTTTCCTGTGACTATGGTATGAACAATGGTTTTATGACTTATCTTATTTTTATTGACAATAAAGGGTGCAAATGGTGTGGTATGAAGCTTATCTTAAAAGTTGAAAAGCCAAATTTGTAAAATAAGAGATAGCTAAAAAGGAAGTGGGTGATCATTTCTCCTTGTAAAACCATATATTAAATTTTTGTGTTGATTGATTAACGAACAGGGTTAGATGATATGTATATACGTGGGAGGTGAATGGTACTCAATTAAGTGATATTAATGTTAACTAATATTATGCTTATTTTTTTTTGTTAATCATCAAACATTATTTGTTTAGTACTTCATTGCAATATTAGCAGACGGATCATTTAGTAAATGTGTGACTTGTAGGCAGTTGTAGCCATCCATTGATTTAGTGGACAATGGGAATGGTCAAAGTCAACTATAGAGTGAGTTTAAACATTCTATTCCATCTATTGCTAAACATCTACTTAAATGACCTTATGAGCTAACTAAGCTTATAGATTTGTAATCTTCTCCTGGTAGATCGATGGAAAAGACACAGCTCCAAGGAGAAATCTCATCGGACCAGTTAAGAGTTTGTAAGTATCATCAGAATGCTTTCTTTTGGAGTTAACCAATATAATAAGTTATTGCAATGGTGAAATATGTAGGAAATAACCATTCTATATATATAGGTAGTTAGGTGGCCATTGAGATCCTACAGGGGCAATTTGGTAATTAAGCATAAGTATGAACTCCTATACTCTATGTTGTCAAAGGCGCACTAGGTGCGTGTAGGTGCTCAAGCGGGGTGCAGCGCCGAAAAAGGGCGTCATGGTAGTCCAGACGTAATTCTGTAAAAAAAATCTTCAAATTTTGGTATAAATAGCTTTAGCCTATCGAAAATATCCAAAATAGTGGCCTGAACTTTGATCCTTGCAGGTTAGTTGGAGTGGATTCGGAGAAGATGAAAGTTCAGGCTACTATATTACACACAAAAATGGTCATATTGCACTGTTCACACGTGTAGATAAATACAGGTTGATAAAAATATGCTGAACTCTATATACACTTTCTCTATAAGGATAAAAAGTTCATTAATTTTTGAGTTTTGAAATTGTTTTGGTTTTGTCTCTACTGGTGTAGAAGTTCGAAGTTTGCAAGCCGAACGCTGATTGTTGAGTGGTAAAGTGTTTTAGTTTTGTTTCTTTTGGAGGTGGAAAAATAGGGAGATAGGGTAGGTAGAGTAACGGGTCAAAACGGATTAGGTTGACCTGGAGTTTTTAATGCCCAAACACTTTTGTGCTGCGGCTTTAGATCATGTCGCCTCGGTGCTCTTCTCGCTTTTGAAAACAATCCTCGTTCTCAATGCACTATTGTTTCCGAAAGTTTATATTTATATATACATATTCAACCATTTCATGAATTTATCCTTGATAATATCTTTGCAGACGTGTCACAATCCTGAAAATACTGTTATAGAGCTTTCAGAGGAAGGAATCTGAAATTGTTATTAATCCATTTCATAAACGAGCTGGAAGGTGGACACGAATGAATGTTGGACAACTTGACAGACCCCGGGTGAGCAAGCTGAACCCAACACAGAAGGTTAGACAATTTTAGAGGCTGGGACTAAACCAGCTGCAATGGCATATAAGGTTTAATAGTAACATAAAGTTTTGTTTTGTTGAGACTTGAGTTATTTTTGTTCTCAAAGGATTGCATGATTATTTGTTAGTTACGTGGTTTGTAGATAAAGATATTAAGAGAACGAACGAAACTGAGCATTAGTCTGGTATCTAATTTTTAAAATAGTTGCAGATTCCAGTATACACACCGATGTTACTTCAAAGTGTTTTTCGCATCCCTCACCGTTTACTACCCCCGCCCCAACCCTAAAATCAAAGATTAGTTTGTTCAAGAACCTAGGTTACTTATTGCTATTGTTGCTGGCGCTTGTACCATCGCAACAACCCAGATTAGTCACAATGATGGATTAAATTGTGTCAACACTTGGCAGGGCAACCAAACTTGGTTGGCCCGTGTCTAGAAATTAACCATTTGAATAACCCATTCTGACGTTTTACCCGGCCCAAATAGATAGACTACACCGATGCTAATTACTCGAAAACTTTAAGACAACAAGAAACTTTTTTGAGTACCACGTTTTAAATTGTCGTCCCCGCCGCATCGAGCGGGTTTCCTCCTAGTATATATATATATATATATATACATCTGTATTACTTGAGTCCGATACATCTCGTTTCAAAATTAAATCATGTTTTGATCTTACGGATTTTACGAAAAACAGACTAAGTTTCCCCTACATTTGGGCGATCCCGACAATCTAAGTGTCAATGTTTTGTCAAAACTCAACCACTAATCATAATATAGTCAATATATATATATATATATATATATATATATATAGAAATTCTTATCAAATGCTAAAACGTAAATAATCCATAAGTGTACCGGTTCGAATTAGGTTTACGTTAAACATAAAAATAAATAAGACTGCGGCGTTAAAAGTCTACCGTGTCGTGGGTTGATTGAGTTGGACCGATCCGAGTCTGATGTTGGCCAAATTGACCGAACCGAACATGAAACAAAGCTGACTCGTAACTGAACCGTGACCCCGACACAAGACACGGACCTGCTGACCCGAAGCCGAACAAATCTGTGCCCAAAATCTGAACCAACACTCTCAAATCTGAACCGAGCAAACCTGAAACCTGAATCGGATCCCTTTGAATCTGACCCGGAACCAGACGCGCACCCGAACTTGAACCAAACACGACCTGAACCGAGACTCGACTTGGACCAACTTTAACCCGAGACTGGAACCCAAACCTGGTGACCTGAATGAAACTTGAACCGTTTGATTCAAGACCGAACCACTTGGAGCGACACCACTCAGACTGAACCGACACGAACCAAGGCTCGAACCTGAATGAAACTGAAACTCGTCTGGACCTGAATGGCGTCGACCACCAGTATTGCCGCCGCAAAACGCGGCTAATGCCGCCGTTGCAGCTCCTAACCGCGGCTTCGCCGCCACCAAAAAGGGTGTTGCGACCGCCGCTGTAAGGGGGAAGAGAGGGATGGGAGGTGAAGAGTGGCTGGCGTTTTGTCGGTTCTGTTGGGTCCTCGTCTGAGAAGCACCAGGAGGGGGAGTGAGGTCATGGTGAGTGGTTTGCGGCGGGAGGGAGGTGAGGGTGTTGGAGATGGGTGCGTGTGGCTGGAATAACGTCCGACGCCGGAGGCCACCAGAATCGGCTCCGGTCGCCGGTGGTAAGAGAGAAGGGAGGGGGGAACAGTGTGTGACGGGTGTGTGTGTAACGGGTGTGTGTGAGTGTGTAGTGTTTTTATAAGAATCAGAGTTTGAGTGTTAGGCCCAAGGCACGGTGACTAGTATCTAAGGTTTTTAAGTGGTCTGTTTACATTTTTAACATCCGTTCACACCCGAACTTTATAGCGTGTCGTGTACTATTCGTATGTTATCATTTTAGGATTATTTGTATGCCAAAAGGTCGTTAATTGTCGTTGAATGCGTATTAGCAACGCATGATGCATGTAAAGGTACATACTCGAATAACTAATTTGTATGAGTATCGATTAATAATTATATATATTATTATTATAACTAATTTGTATGAGTATCGATTAATAATTATATATATATATATACATACATAATATTATTATTATTATATTTTTTTATTATGATTGTGTTTTAACGCCTTCTGAAATAATTTAAAAATGCGAAAAAGCGAGACGTTACAAAAGCGTGAATGAACTTGATGATCATTAATGTTTTGCAAGGACATTAATATGTGTGACGGCATAGGAAGCACTCAGCCCTCGATGATTTTAATCCGGTCCACCGGCTGGGATAAAAAAAGCACTACATGCGGCCACACAAGGACCCATGAGTGGGGCTCGCCTACGCCCGATAGATCTACCACTCTAGTTCCAACGGTCTTATAAAAAGATTAATGGTACTTAAGAGAGATCCTATTCTCACATGATCTAATAATTCATTCCATAGCTAAACCATACCATCGAAACATGTATTTCCCCCTGAGAGTTGTAAAACCGAAAACATTTAAGAAAAAAAGGGGGACGTGAACTCACAATTTTGCGTCCGTAATAGTGTGCTAGCAAGACAGGTATCCAACAGCGCGTAGTAACCTACAAGTGCTCTAACTCACTAGACATTTGGGTTTATGTTAATTCGTGTACACGTTGTTCATCTTGAATGTTATTGTATTAGTTATGTATTTGGACCCCTTGTGTATTTTAAATATGTTGGCATTTGTTTCGCGTGTTCATTTTAATATATACTTCCTTTATATATATATATTTTGCATTCATAATATGTACGAACGGGCCTCGCCCTTCCGTGAGTCTCTATGCCTCGCATGAGTATATGTGGGCCTAGCCCATGAGAGTGGTTGTGCCTCGTACAAGTGAGAATGGGCCTAGCCCATTTGAGTCTCTGTGATCCACATGGTGTGAGTGGGCCTAGCCCATGTCTTTATGTCCTTGGGCCTATCCCATGTCTTTATTTCTTTGAGCCTAGCCCATGTCTT
Source organism: Scalesia atractyloides (assembly GCA_947069175.1). Classification (NCBI taxonomy): domain Eukaryota; kingdom Viridiplantae; phylum Streptophyta; class Magnoliopsida; order Asterales; family Asteraceae; genus Scalesia; species Scalesia atractyloides. The sequence goes on from CAMTDV010000015.1 coordinate 38,821,629, forward strand.
TATGTCGTTGGGCCTAGCCCATGTATTTATGTCTTTGGGCCAAGCCCATGTGTTTATGATGATGATGGGCCTAGCCCAATTGATGTGTTAATGGGCCTAGGCCAACTTTTTATATGAATAGGCTTTTACTAGCCCATTATAAGTACAAGTATTCTTGCATTCCTATAAGTGTATTTTGAGCATATTCTATATGTATTATTATACTTGTATACTTGTGTGTATATATACAATTAGAATTATTTACCTTATACTTTCCGGATTTATGAATATTACAATATATTATATTTCACTTGCCTAAAAATATATTTTTTTAGAGTTTTGTCGTAGAGACAGGATATGTGTATTTTCATGTCGGAAGTAACCATATATCATCGACCATGTGTGCAAACTCCGTGTCGAGACGCTAGGGTGGTCGTTTCCGGTGGCGACGTGCTTTATTCGATAGAACGTTTATTATATATTTTGTGTCTGTTCTGAGTAAATTTTGTCTTGTATATATATATATTGTTATAAGTTAATTCGCCGGGTGTCCATTTTTCCACTTATCCATCGTCCGATTACTCATTCGCGGTTATAACATTGGTGTTTTTCATGCGCTCCTATTTAGTGTACAATTAACCAAGTGCAAATGTACATGAAGGCTCATGTTCATTAGTATATTTCTAAGTATTCATTATTATTCTTGTGAAAGGTATTTATACATTTGGTTTGTATTTCCTATCACTAATACTTACACATAATATACAAATGGTATACACCAAGTAGAGTATTTTCGAGACATATATAGTTTTCTCAAAATTATATTTATTGTTATATTTATAATTTCCACCATCTTTATCTAGTAAAAATATCTTTTAGTGTTTTAATAAACTCTTGGATAGTTAAGACTTAACTCTTGTCATTAGGGTTTGTCTAATCACGATTAAGGTCGTTAATCACAGTTAAGGTTACTGATCACGATTAACCATGCTACTCACCCCATTAATCACATTTTAATCGCGATTAAGATTTTAGAAAATTTTGCCATAGTTTCCCCTAAACTATGACGTTTTCCACGTTTTTAAAACGTATTTTAAGCATGTTTAAAATCCCTTAATCACAACCAAGCTCAAATCAAATTCCAATCTACCAACTTTGCATGAATAAACCTACCCATAACATTCTCATATTCCATGAACTTTATGTATATATTTTCTAGTTACACTTTTAAAATACATGATGACATCTTTATGTTATTTAACAAGATCATTAAAACCAACTTATTTCTTATGAACTTCCAACTTAATCATCCATTTAAACAACTTATTTAACTACTTTTTAAGACGTTCTTGGTGAAAATTATGGTTTTTAATCTCTATAAAAGCCACATATATGTTGTAACTCATTTTTAAATCGTACTAACATTCATGGATCATGAGGTTGATGATCTTGTTTAGATTTAAACATCACAATGTTTAAATCATCATTTTATCCTTAATTATGCAAGATCATACACTTAAACAACTTACATTAACATAACCAACATTAATATAAGCATAACCTAACACATATCAACATAAATCAACACATTATACATCATATTTAGTATACTTTTTAAGGTGGGGTTAGGGTTTTAAGCTTTTATTTCTTTGAAGTTCAAGATGATCAACATGTATATTACTAAACTACATAGTATATAAGCTTAAAATGAGTGGAATAAAGTCATACAACTTTGAAAGTTTATGATAAAGATTAAGAAGAGATTAAGCTCCAAATAAAGGCCTATAGGTCCTCCATGCTTGCAAACACTTTAAACCTTCTTGATATGGATTAGAATGGCTTAATATGGTGTGTGTAGCGACTAAAAAAAGGATAAGGGTGTTTGTTGGCGGCTGCCGTGAGGTTAGAGAAACAATGAGGGTGTTTGTGTTGTGAGTTTTTCAAGAGTGATAAATGGGAGTTGATGTAGCAGTTGTTTGTAAAGATTGCAAATCCTCTCAAGTGTAAAAAAATTCTTCAAGAACCATGCCTTGAGGTTATGGGGGCGGCCCCACATTGACCGATTTTTGGTGGTGGATGAATGGATTTTATATATATATATATATATATATATTACTTTTTTTTAATATATGCATACATATATATATATATATATATTAATATGTTATGTTACATATTTAGGTAATTAATAGTATTCTTGCATCATTAGGGCACTAATGATGGTTTAAGGTGTTAATTAACCTTAAATAGTTCATTAGACCAGTTGGTATTAATTTTGAATGGTAAAAATACCACTAGTTCGCTCGTTAGTCGATATCGGGTGTTATATAAAAGATGCTATATATACTGGGAGCTATTGTTTTATTTTACCATCGATGTTTTGGCGTTTATTTAAGGCATTTACGATACCAAAATATGGCTAACTGGTTCGCTAGCTTTTTTACTTTAGGCAATTGGATGGTAGAAATATAACTTGTTCGCCTAGCAGCTCGAATTTGGGTGATTTGTAAAAGTTGCGGCGTAACACCGGGAGTTTATGTTTCGGGTATCCCACTGATATCCCTAAGCTTATTTAGGATGTAAAATGTTATTTACAAGTCATACGGACATTAAAAATGCCGAATTTTTAATGTTGCGGACAATTTATTTTATTATAATTTAGCGCGGTTCGGACGAATTTTAACGACACGTATATTAAGGAAAGTTAAAGTGTTTTGGTATTTAGTATCCCTAATTAGGGATTTTTATTTTTATTTCAACTATAGAATGCTTTCGTGCCATTTGTTGCTCGTTCGGACAATTTTCAGAACTAGCTGACATGAATAGTGTGTTCAGGAGAATAGTGCTTTCAGCACTTTGCCAACATATTAGGACATAGCTTGTAGTTTTCTCACGGCACGGCGAATGTATCGATATTGTTTAACATAATTAACCATGTCCTACGATTGCTAGACTTTACGCGACCTAATCATGCATTAAATTAAGTATAATGAACACAATTAAATATATAATTAAGTTATTAAGTTGTACGGAATTACCATTATTTTGCCGGTTGTCATAAAAGGCACTTGACACAGAACAAGGCTCCGAATCAAGACTTCCAACCCTACAAGAGTCAACATTTCTCTTTAGGTGAAAATGCATAAGGATAGATCACTGTTATCATAAATGGTGAAGTAAGATTTCATGAAGTGAGTCGTGTTGTTGAGCTAAAGTTTAACTAATTAGTATCTTGATGTGCCATCATTTCTGCATATTTTTTTGTGCATATCTACCATCATATTCTGATAAATTTGGAGGGAACTTCACTCGATTTAGTTTAATTATCATTCTTTGTGAAATTTCATGTGATTTTGGCTAACTTGTGGAAAACAAACGAAAAATGAAGAAAAACTAAAGAATAAAACAAGTTTTAGCTGAATCATGACCATGTAAGGAGATGCACGCTCGTGTCGCCCTAACCAAGTTAAGAAAAAACAATGGCAGTCAATACACGCTTGTGCCAATGAGGGTGCACAGGTGTGGTAACAAGAAATTGCACGGTGCACGGGCGTGCCGATAAGGACGCACACCCGTGTGCATTGACTTTTGCCTCTGCATGCTCAAACGCATGGCCATGTCGGCCCACTATCAAGAAAAGTGGGTATGGATGACCTTGGAATGGCGTGCGTGCCATGGTGCACGACCGTGTGTCGCCTATGATCAATGCTATAAATAAAGGTATCCACACTTCATTCTAAACATCCACAAACCCACCACACAACACATAGAAGACACGCTTCCAGGGAAGACATTTCAAGGTTCTTGCCCTCTCTACTCCGTTCTTCACTACGAGGAGTCAGTCATTGTAACGCCCCAGATTTCTCGTCTTCAAAATTGTTAGTATACTTACGTGTTGCGAAGAAGCTTCTCGCCATAATTATTTTTGGAGCTATTTGTAACTAATGAAACCTCGTTAGATTTATTGCGTAACAAATTGTTTCGTAAAAAAAAGACTCAATTAAGACCTATCATACCAACGAACATTGCTACATACACTTTTGGCTAAATAAAGGTAAGAAGGTGGATCCAGGAGGCGCCTATGTGTAAAAAAATCTTATTAATTCATCATCATCAAACCCTAAAGCCATCACATGGCTTCTTCTCTTCTTTGTGTGATCTTCACTAGGAAAGAAATAAACAAAGGAGGATTACACTATAAGGTCAAAAGTGGGTTTTTTTTTGGGAAATCACCATTGTTAATAGTGGTTATTTTCTTGGTTTATTCGATTTCGTATTGTGGGTTTCGTTTTAGCAAGTGTTTTGTGAGAGGGGCTTGTTCTTAGAATTCTCAATTGTTCTCAAGTTTTGCAAGGGACACAGGTCGATTTTTTGGTTTAGCGAGAAGAGAGTCGGTTGGATCACCTACATGTGTTTAGGATTTTGGCTATCTTCGTATTTAGCATTCTTGAAGCTATGTTTTGGGAGACTATCTATACATATAAGCCAGGTACAACACTTTTTTTGTGCTCACTTTTAGATAGGGTGTTTTAATGGTGAATCACGATTATGATTGGTTGAGGTGGTATGGTAATTAGAAGGTGATGAATACGTTGCTTAATTATGGTTTCATATAATGATTACCCACTGGGCTCCCTTATATGGGCTTATTTCCCTTGGCCAAAGTACTGGGCTTAGCCCCCAACACAAATCTTACCCCACAATAATCAATTAAGGAAGGACTTGGTCAAAGATGCCAATTCTCTAGCCCATGGCCAACGTCTCTGAGCCACTATTTTGGTAGAGGATTGGGCGATGTGATTCTCATGAAGCATTTAATCCTCCGAATGACGTCGAAGGTAAAGAGGATTAGAAGAGGTAACAAGCGGCTGGTTTTCTTGATAAGGAAGCATGCATTAAATGAAAGAGATCTTATAATATCCTGCAATGGGAATAACTCCCTACTCATTACTCGGACATTCCTGTTGTCCGGAGAAGAACCACCAGTCCATGACAGGAGGTGACCCACATCGACATGATCACTTCCTTGTTATAAGCAAAGTAAGCGATCAAAGAGGAAAGTAAGTTAGCAAGATCTCCACCACTCAACACTGAGATTTACTCTCAAGAGCATTGAATTCTAGCATTCAATCTTAGGATCCAAACCAATATTATGTTCCATTGTTTTACATTCATTCATTATTCCCATTCTAGGCACGAGACTTATTCTCATGCCCGAGCTTGGTCGTGGGCCCCTTACTTTTTCTATAGACTTGCTCCGGTGAAGTAGTGAATGTCAATGGATCTCCATCAACAGACACATCATCTATTTTTTCTTGGATATGACAATGATGATGATGATAGGGTCCCGACTTGGGTTATGTAATTTTCAACGATTAGAGTTACATGGGTTGTTGGTCTTGTTTATTAACAACCCACGACATAGGCGTGAACCAGTTACATTTGTTCAATCAGCTAGAGTTACTCGAATGTGATGATGATCTTCATCATGAGAATCATCTTCCAGGCACACAAATGGAAAGTAGAACCTTGTTACGAGAAAGACCCAATCACACATGGAATAAGTTACGGGGAACAAATGTTGTGGTATGGTTCTTGTAGTTCAAAGTCATTTTTCGGATCAAAATTATGCTGTCACGGTTACGATAATCAACACGGTCCACGCGTATCATCTTTCCCAAACTCTCTGTTTTGTAGGGTTGCTTGGGTTAGGAAGAATAGGTTGTATGATGGGTCGACCAAAACTTAACTAACCCTATGCGCATGAGCCTCTATTTATAAGCAAATCTCATGAGTATGAGTTCATGCGCATGACTGAGCCCCTCATACGCGCGTATGACTCAATCATGCGTATGAGTGTTTTCCTAATCATTCTAACACTCAACCCCTATACAATATCCAACACATGCTCTATCTAGCCTATTCGTACAGTGGCAGGCATACATAATATGCACCAACAATTGTCCCTGAGGTTTGGTCATTTTTACCAGATCCATCCAATTTTTTTCTCCACTGGACCATTTAGGTTTCACAAAAGTTTTTAAATACATCCATTTCTTTAACATAGTTAGAAATACCATTAAAGGATGGGTATATTGGATGGATCTAGCAGGTGCCCAAACCTCAAGGACAATTTTGACAGTTTACTCTTTTTAACATTATTTTCTAATTTTTATTAATGTTTCTTATACTTCATGTTTAAGTATTATGTCCCGTAAAAAAATATTATATAATTTCATTTAACTAATTAAAATTTTAAACTATTTAATATATATATATATATATATATATATATATATTATTCTTAAAGTTGAATGACAACCTTCTTTTTAGAGTTGACATTAAATTAACATTTTCTTAAGTTTAAAAAAAAATCCTTTTCAAATAAAGATATTGCAAAAGAGACGATGAAGACTTTAGTACAAAACTCAAGGCCTCCATCATCAAATGCTGATATTTCTAATGAAATATGACTGCATGCACAAACATGGGTATTGCCCAAATCACTGATCCCATAATCCAAACATCTGTTGGCACTACAAAAGTGATAACAGATGTCACAATCGCATTACCAGCACCAACACAAAAGTCTCTCAAAGGACTACTTATCAAAAGAAAACCAACAACAAAGCTTCCTCAACCACCATAAAAAACACCAACACTTCAAACCAGAATCAGGAGAAGAAAATTCATTGTCCAATATGATGATGAAGAAATTCCTGATGCATCACCTATCAAAACCACAACCACCATAACATTATCCATAATAACTCAACCATCTACCACAACACTAATCATTACATCTCCACGAACAAAATCACCTATCACCATACTTGACCCATTACAGTTACAAAATGTATCAAAAGGAATATAATGTTTCTACTCTACAATGAACACTAGTAAACTTACCTTTCCATCCCTCAAAAGATATTCAAGCCTACCACCATCAAAGAGTACTTGGAATTAAAAATCATACAAGCTGAAAGAATAGCTGCTGTTAAAAGAAAGGGAAAAAGTAATAAGGAGGCACATCAAATTCTGTCTGAAGAATTCACAAAAGTAAAAAGATATCAAGCTCGGACCGGTAAACAACTCTGAGCTCATAAAAGCACTATAGGAACTAGGATTTTATCATGAAGATCTACAAAGATATGAAGATGAGAAAAGGAATGAATGTAAAACAAATGAACTTTTGTATGGGCATCTAGATGCCAAACCAGAAGAACTGCTTGGTAAGTCTTGGGAAAACAATTTCCCTCACCTCCAATAAAATATGTCCTAGTAAATCCATCAAGCTTAAAAAATTCTAAAGTGTCATCCAACAGGACAAGCCATGAATTGATTATTGTAAAGGCTAATGGTGAAGTGAAAAAGACTTCAATGAATAGAGTTTTAAGCTTGAAAACTAAAGATCTAATAGACCTTCAGGGTTTTACCACTCGAAAGGGATGCAGATGACTCTCTCTCTGAAAGATTTGAGAAGCAATTTAGTACTACTTGGGCAATCTTGGGAAAACAATATCCCTCACCTCATCTAATAAAATATGTCCTAGTAAATCTATCAAGCTCAAAAATTCTAAAGTGGCCATCCAACAGGACAAGCCATGAATTGATTATAGTCAGCGCTAATGGAGAAGTGAAAAAGACTTCAATGAATAGAGTTTTAAGCCTGGAAATTGAAGATCTAATAGACCTTCAGGGTCTACCACTCAAAAGGGATACACATGACTCTCTCTCTCTCTCTCTCTGTGAAATATTTGAGAAGCAATTTAGAACCCAAATCAGAGAGAAGTTGATAAGGAATAAAGATTGATCTAATATACATCTGTTTTGGCATCATTTGTTCTAGGGGGAGATTGTTGGACCTACAAAATAATAGATGATATATTCAAAAGTCAAAACTTAATCAAGTGATCAAGAAATAAACATAAATTTGAACCAGACTCCTCCCAACGATAGTAAATCTTGAACATCTAAATCAAAGCATCTGTTGGAGACTTGCTAATATCTGTTTGAAGCATTGGAACCGCTGTTCATGAAGAAGCAAGGTATGTTCAAGTCCAAAAGTCTGTTGAAGCAAATGTCTGATCATGAAGACCAAACATCTGTTTTGGCCAAACAGATGTTTGGAACAAAGCAACAGAGTATAGACAAACAAATGTTTCCTAATGTAACATTATTAGCCTAATTAAACAGAGTTTTGCATAGTTAGATCAGATGTTTGATTCCCAATATCCGTGGAACCTTTTATGTTAGGAATGTTAGATGTCACTATTAGGGTGATGTTAGCCAATCACAAATATACCTTTTGTACGTAGTATAAATAGATACCACATGTTAGAAATCTATCTATCGCACACATCACTTTTTCTTATGTATGAACAGAGTTGTTTTGTGATCAGGCTGAGGAGGAGTTTGTAGAGTCAATCATTTCTGTAAAACTTGTAATCATTTTAGATTCAATGAAAAACAAATGTTGATGATAATTCTTCGCTTATGGTTATTATTTTACTTTGAAATACAAAATTGTTTGTTCTTAATTATCATTAACCATAAGCCTTGTAAACTCAGATCTTAACATAAATACATTAAATGTCAACTATTAATGAAAGTTACCATCTAACTTTAAAAATAATATATATATAAATTCAATAATTAAATAGTTAATGAGAATTCTAAAATATTTTTTTTATGAAACATAAAACTTAAGCATGAAATATAAGAAAATGATAATAAATAGAGTAAATTGTTAAAATTGTCCCTGAGGTTTGGGCATGTTTGCTAGTTTTATCCAAAATAACTTTATAATACCATATTGCCCTTCACAATTGAGATTTTTTGCCATTTTCATCCAAATGTCTAATTTGGGTTATTTTTTCTGTCGGATATTTGGATGAAAATAACAAAAAAATCTTAAACCTCAGGGTTGATTTTGGCAAGTAAATGTTAGTTGCTTGGATGAAGATGTCAAAAAACCCTAAAAGTGAATGGTTTGTATGAAAATGGTAAACTTGTCTAAACTTCAAGAACGATTTTGGCAATTACTCAAATAAAAAAATTAGAAAAACATTAAAAAGAGTAAATTGCCCAAATTGTTCCTGAGGTTTGGGCACTTTGCAAACCTATCCAAAATACCATCACTTAATGTTAGTTTTTAACTATGTTAGAGAAGTGGATAGATCTAACAACTTATATAAAACCTAAGTGATCCAATTGAGAAAAAATATTTTAGATGGATCTAGCAAAAGTGTCATAACCTCAGGGACGATTATGACAGTTTATTCTATAGATTTGAAACATGAATCAAAACTCTAGAGCATATAATACCAATTAAGCATCAAACTCATAAAGCTGAAATTTCAATATGAGCTCTAGAACATATATAACCAACTACATGAAACTCATAAATTTATAACGAATTAACTTCGAACTGATAATTTTGAAACATGAATTAGAACTCAAGCTAGAACATATATACCAACTAACTTAGAACTCGTAAATTTGAAACATGAATCAGAAAACCAATTAACATCAAACTCATTGTTTTGTAACATGAATCAGAACTCTAGAACATATATAATAGCTTAAGATCAAACTCATAAATTTGAAACATGAATCAGAACTCTAGAACATATATAACTGTGATACCCCTGACGAAACCGGGTACACCTTAATTGGTCCTAAACTTAAAGCGTGACTAAAACTATAATTGTGCGTAAACCTTGTGAAATTTCATGACTTGTGTGTTGTGCGAAACGATATATGTTATATCTAGGAGGAATCTGAGAACACGTCATGGTTGACATGACACTACTAAGGACCAACGATGCGAGGGTGGTGTCCTTAGCCTTGAACAACGTGTTAAATGGGGACTTGACGTTTAACAGCGCATTAGACCTTTGATGTTGATTATTAGGTTATCGGTAGCCTTATTTAAGATTCCGAGTTCCAGGAATAACTTAGTTTTGTGCCGTAGACTGTGACATAAGGTTTGAAAATAATCAAAGCTAGGGCACGCAAAACGAAGCAGCTCCCGGTTGGGGAAACGCATTCGTTCCGGGCATAACATAAGGCAACCGAACGTGCAAGGAATGATAGATCAAGCTTAAAAACACTTAAACGAACGTCAAACGAGACTTTTATGATTAAAACGTAACTGGGTTTAGATTTTTAGACGGTTATGCATAATTTTTAAAACCGAGTCTTTTGACACTAAGTACGCGCAAAACAGAGTCCGTCACGCAAATCGAGTACGCACGCCGGACCCGAAACGAAACTATTCTTATCTAGAAGATAAACATCATCCTTACGCACGTAAAACGAAGCACGAGGTGGCCCTAGGAGGCCACCTCTATGCCACCACCACCCCCATGGTTATAAATAGTTCTCTTTTTATTTTTCTTTTAATTTAATCACAAAAATATTCAAAACCTCTCAAAACCCTGCTCTTAACTCATCTTCTCAGCTGAGTTCTTCCATAAACAAGTCCTAATTCAAAGGTACTAGCCTTGATACTCATAATTCTAAGTCCGTTTCTTCGATTAAACGCGATTTCTAGCCAAACCCATGAATTTTGGAGTTTAAACATGTTTTAGGGCTTAATATGAACACCACATAGATACCTGGTGTTATATGGCAGCCATGGTTTCTAATCAATGGGGTTTGATACCCTAATCAACTCTTATTCGACAAAATTCGCTTAACTATTCGATTGACCGAAAAACAATGAATTAAAGCTTGATTGATCTAAGTTCTAGCATATTTGGATTGTACCTAGTGTGTAGGTACTGAATATAGCCTTTACACACTTCTGGAATCAAGATAAACGCTTGGAAACAGAAGAATCGCTAGGTATATCATCCAAAAACTGAATCTACGATAGGTAGGAAATTGTTTTGCCTATAACTTGGTACGTGTAACTTGATTGATCTTAAATTTGTTGTGGTGATGTAGAGTATTGTCAGGAAAGTCCACGTAAAATTTTTGAATTTTTGGAATTTTCTACGATTTTTGGTGAATGTTTAACTGTTTTACCAAAAGAATTTTGGAAAAAATATCAAACGGATTCAATAAATCACCAAATTTTACAGAGACACTAAGAAACATATGGGTGATCTGGGAAAATTCGGAGTCCATTGGTTGAGTTTTGATTTGGGTTAAAAATCCGTGTTTTTGCGAGTTTTCGGTAGCCAGGAACGCACCGAAACGAAATCGGAAAAATCCCAAAATTTTCTGAGAAGTTCCTGGACATGTATAAGGTGTTCTGGAATTTTTTTGGATTTTTTAACTAAAGATGGAATTTAATTGGAATTATGTGGTTAAAAATAGTTTCATTAATAATTTATTTAAATAAGTAAATTAACAAAATAAATTCCCAGGAATTTTTCCCATAATCTACAGATTTTTACTGATTTATATAAAAATTTGCAGATTTTATATAAAATATAGATTAAATGGGAATTTATGGAATTAAAAATAGATTATTTTAAAGCAATTTCAGCAGTTTACCGTATAACGAACCTGCCGGAACTGGGAACTGACCCAACCCGACAAGTACTATAATTGGAACACTGGGAGTATTCCGGGAGATTCCCAGGCAAATTGGGCACTATGGGAGTGTCCTAATATAGTTCGGGAGAATTCCCAACGGTGAAAATGGAAACTGAAATTTGGGCAACTTAGATCCTCCAAACACTCAAACTCCCTTGAAGGAAAGTTAATAATTCTTGAATAACCACGTGTTGGCACTACTGGTATTCTCGTATCATTACCCGAATACGTTAAACTACTGAATTTGGCTGGCACGCGAATCGGTGCCCGGAAGCCAGCCTGAAAACTAATACTACCCTGACGTCCATCACCATACCAGGGTCCTATAGACTAAACCCGGAGTAAAAACTCCTGACCAGATCCAATTTATGACCATTACCAACTTAGATACTGATTTGAGTCCATGCTTGCATGTGTGTCATTAAAGTTGATCAAACTATTCGACGACCCTTCTGTTAAGACCACTATTTGCACTGTGAGTTTCACTACCCCGCTTTTAACTATTTTATTGTTTTACTTGGGGTTGAAGGCATGTTACAAACTGTGTTGATTACACCAAATTGGGAGTGAGTTTTCACTTCCCCACTTTTGAATGATTTTGTTATTTTCTGAGGTGATTTGCATGTTGCAAAACTGTGTTAATTGCACCAACTTGTGATGATGTAAATTTTATAACACACGGTTCGGCAAGCTGCAGATGTCATTTATGACACGGTTCGGCGAGCTGCAGGTGCTTGTTATAACACGGTTCGGCAAGCTGCAGGTGTCGGTTATGACACGGATCGGCGAGCTGCAGGTGTTTGTTGTGACACGGTGCAGGTGTCGTTATGACACGGTTCGGCAAGCTGCAGGTGTCTGTTATGACATAGTTCGGCGAGCTGCAGGTGTTTGTTGTAACACGATCTTACTAACTGAAGGTGTTTGTGGTGAAAAATCTATGACTATGACTATGACCGTCATTGTGATTGTGACCAGTGCAATTAAACTTGTTAACACATATTGTTACACAACAATTAAACAAGTGGAACTCACACAGCGTTAAGCTGACCCTTTTTAAAACTAACATGCGTTTTAGGTAAAGTGAAGCAAAGTAAGAAATGTGCGTGTGGATGGCTTTAGTAGTGAACTGTAGCAGAATAAGAGCTGTGATAGCTCGTAGTACTGTACTTGAACTTATGGTGTGTAATAGGATACCGATGGTATGTTGTAACCGAGGTTCTCTCTGTTTATGATATCATGTTTTTAAACTATGGAGAATTACCACGTGTGTGCCGCACCCTGCATTTGTCTTCCGCTGCGAGTCGGGGTGTGACAGAAGATGGTATCAGAGCCTTCGGTTATAGCGAACTAGGTATCTCTAAAGAACCTAGACTATAATCCTAAGTTAGTCTCCACACGCTGAGAACCTCTAGAAACTTAGTAGTATGGCTATTACCAGGAAACCCTGGTGGGGCAAATAAATTATTGTGGTCCGGAACACCATAATTTATCTGCTCATACTTGGGGATTCTGGAAACGTCATTGAGATAGGACGGAAATCCGTCTACTAACGTCACCAACCGCAAGTAATTTTTATAAATATTAAAATTGAAACTGCGTGCAATACGTGCTTATGTGTATAATTGTTGAATGTTGAACTGGGTATTTTGGGTCAGTCCAATCAGCGTTGTGTGTGGTTTTCCTTTACAGGTAGCATGTCGCATAGTTCGAGTCACCAGTCAACTTCGCATATGGAGACTGATCCTGAGGAGGATCCGTTGACACCCCTTCTGACATCGAGCTACTCGCCAGATCCTTCTGGTTATTGTTGTGGTCCGTACCCACCCAGACCTCGTACTAGGCGCGAGGGGGAGGCCTCGAGCGCCTACCGTTCGCTATCACACCACCTGACTAGCTCCTCAGAGCATAGTCGTACCCCGGATATTGCCATACCCGTAGGACCTATTCCTAGGAGCCCTACTCCCGCCACGGTGCATTGGGAGTGGGAGCCGGTAGCACCTAGGTTACCTACACCAGAGACTCCTCCTGAGCTTTATACTCCTTCTACCTGGAGTGCTTACTCACTCTCTTCACCTAGTTCTCAGATAGTACCCCTTATCCGCCTCTGACAGATGGCTCGTCGGAGAGTACTTACGCCTGTACCTGTGTTCACACCGCCCGTTTCCCCTATTCGTCCGACACCCGTACCTATAGGGACCCGACAGCATTTTACTGCTCGTTTTCTGACCCAACCTCGGGAGGACCCTTCCCCGTTTCACACATACGAGCGAGGTGACCCTTCCCAGCCGTTTAGAGAGCCTTCTCTACCCATCTGGGGTATACCTGTTCCTCCTCAGGATGTGCCTGCTCCCATCACCGAGAGCAGCTTGATGGGATTTCTGTTCGAGCAGATTTTATTACTACGGATGGCACAGGATGAGGATGAGCAACAGAGAAGGTCGACGGGAGACTACTTGATTGTTCTACAGCAGGCGATCATAGCCTTACAACAGGGTATGGGGTATGTTCATCATGAGCAGGATCATTTCCGTGCGTTGGTATATGGATGTATTGGTGCTATTGTAGGGTTGTTTGCCGGTTTTGGAGGATTGGCATGGTGGATGTGGCGTTCTTAGTATGGTTTTCTTTCAGTATAGTTAGAGATGATGTATCTTTTGTACATCCTACCAAGCACTGGGTTATACCCATGTCGAGGTGGTGATGCAGTCATAGTATTTTTCACGTTTTCCTGGTTAGTACTCTCGTTCCATCGAGTCTGTACATCACTTTGGTGACATATTTTGACAACACATTTAAGCACTGGCCCTTATGGGTTAAGTCTATGTGCAAATTTTGACGCTTGTATGATGATGACATTACGTATATATATGTGATGCTTTTGACTATTTGGGTCGTGGATTCATGTATGTGATGAAGTGGGTGTTATTTTAGCCGAATATGTGATATGTGTTAAATGGATACATGACGTTGATACCTAGACATCTATTGTTTATAATAGAATGACCCCGAAACGCGCACCACATATGACTGAGGCGGAAATTGCGCAAATGATAGCGCAACAGCTTCAGGCTGCTATTCCCACGATTGTGGTGCAGGTTAGCGCCGGTATTAATGCTAACCCGCAACCGAATCTGCAACCAGGATTCGTAGGTCAAATGACAATCCAAACAACGCACAAAACAAGGTTAGATTGGTTTGCACGTAAACGCACGCCGTGGACTACAACCCAATGGAAGTTAGTGGAACTGAAGGACCGGATGGATTAGTGATAGGAAATAAGCAGGAAGCCCCAGAAGGTAACAGAGCCAGGGCAACAACACCAAAGAAAGGGAAGGCAACTAGCCAGAGTTACACCAGGACTACCCCCACGGGTAACTCTGATAGCTACAAGGGAAAGGCCCCAAAGTGCAACAAGTGTACTTACCACCATTTTGGTGGGTGCCGCGCAATGATATGCTTGCGGTGTCATAGAAATGGACATTATGCCTAAAATTGTAGGGTGCCCATGGGATCGAATCCCAAACCGACTCGTTTCCAACCCCCTAAGTCTCAACCTCTTCAGCAGCGACCTCAACAACCAGCACCACAGGCTGCATACCCCCGTGCATGCTTTGGATGTGGCAGCACAGAGCATTTTCTTAATAATTGTCCGAAGTTAGCCTAGCAGATTGCTGGAAGGAGCACACAGAACTAAGCATCTACCTCAAATGCAGCCCGAGGTCATGCCTTTGTCATGGGACCTGGTGACGCACGCCAAGATCCCAACGTGGTTTCAGGTACGTTCCTCGTTTCCAATCAATTTGCTTCAGTGTTATTTGATACGGGAGCCGATAGAAGTTATGTGTTGATTGCATTTTTGCCATTCTTGAATATGCCTGCTGTTGACCTGAAACAACCCTATATTGTTGAACTTGCCAGCTGGAAACCGATTACCAGACACCAACTTATTGTTAATTGCCCTATAACCCTTAACGGTTACCAGTTTACTATTGACCTTTTACCAGTAAAGTTGGGTAGTTTGATATTATCGTAGGAATGGACTGGTTGTCCAACCATCGTGCGGAAGTGTTATGTGAACAAAAGGCTGTGAAGATTCCTTTATCCCCCACGGATGCAATTATGGTACAAGGAGAGAAGCTAGGCGCCATGTTGAACCTTATACCTCACCTTAAGGCGTTGAAGTGTATACGACAGGGATGTGACGTGTTCTTAGCTAGTGTCACATCGGAGGAGCCAGCCGAGAAACATATTGAAGATATCCCGATGGTATGTGAATACCCTGATGTGTTTCCGGAGGAATTGCCCGGATTGCCGCCCAATCGGCTAGTTGAGTTTCGCGTTGACTTAATACCGGGAACGACACCCGTTGGCAAGGCTCCATATCGTCTTGCACCGTCTGAGATGCAAGAGCTATCGACACAGTTGCAGGAGTTACTCGATCGTGGTTTTATCCGTCCTAGTTATTCCCCCTGGGGAGCCCCAGTTTTGTTTGTAAAGAAGAAGGATGGTAGCTTCTGAATGTGCATCGACTACCGGGAATTGAATAAAGTCACTATCAAGAATCGTTACCCTCTTCCGATAATCGATGATCTCTTTGATGAGTTGCAAGAAGCCCGATACTTTTCTAAGATAGAGCTTCGGTCAGGTTACCATCAAGTGAAGGTCCAAGAGGACGATATTCCTAAGACCGCATTTCGAACTCGCTATGGCCACTACGAATTCCTAGTTATGCCCTTTGGATTAACTAACGCACCCGCGGTGTTCATGGACCTAAGAACAGGGTATGTAAGCCATACCTTGACAAATTTGTCATCGTCTTCATTGACGATATTTTGATCTACTCCAAGAGTAAGGACGAGCACGAGCATCATTTGCGTGCTATCTTGGAGATACTACGGGCCGAGCAACTATACGCTAAGTTGTCTAAGTGCGACTTTTGGTTACAAGCCGTACAATTTTTAGGGCATGTGGTGGATCAGTATGGAATTCATGTAGATCCAAGCAAGATAGAAGCAATCAAGAACTGGCCAGCGCCGAAATCTCCAAAAGAAATACGCCAATTCTTGGGATTGGCAGGATACTACCGCTGCTTTATCGAAAACTTTTCTAGTATCGCACAATCGTTAACCGCATTGACGCAGAAGGATAGAAAGTACGAATGGGGTGAAGACCAAGAAACAGCGTTCCATCTATTAAAGAGAAAGTTATGTGAGGCCCCAATCTTGACGTTACCTGAAGGCAATGACGAATTTGTCGTATATTGCGACGCATCGTGACAAGGACTTGGATGTGTCCTTATGCAAAGGAATAAAGTTATTGCGTACGCTTCTAGACAACTGAAGGTGCACGAAAAGAATCACACGACTCATGACCTGGAATTAGGAGCAGTTATATTCACATTAAAGATTTGGAGGCATTATTTATATGGTACCAAGTGTACTATATATACCGATCATAAAAGCCTTCAACATATTTTCGATTAAAAAGACTTAAACATGAGGCAGCGCAGATGGGTGGAATTGTTAAATGATTATGATTGCGAGATAAAGTACCACCCGGGGAAAGCTAATGTAGTAGCAGATGCGCTGAGTAGAAAGGATCGAATTAAGCCCCTGCGAGTGAGAGCCTTGGGAATGATCGTGCAGACAAGCCTGATAGATCAAATCCGGAACGCGCAGATGCAAGCCTTGAAGGAAAGCGAGTTACCCGGTGAAGGATTGCCCGGGAACGAGAAAAGTTTTGTGAGGAAAACGGACGGAGTGTTGTACTTTAAGAATCGAGTGTGGATTCCTGCAAGTTCGGAACTGAGACAATTAATAATGGACGAGGCTCATAAATAAAAATATTCGGTTCATCCCGGTACATATAAGATGTACCATGACCTGTAAGAGTTTTATCGGTGCCGAGAATGAAAAAGGACGTGGCCGAATACGTGAGCCAATGCTTGACTTGTGCGCGAGTCAAGGCCGAATATCAGAAACCCTTGGGGATGTTGCAACAACCCGAGATACCTCAGTGGAAGTGGGAACAAATCACGATGGATTTCGTGACCCATCTCCCAAAGACGCCTCGTGGTCATGATGCGATCTTGGTAATCGTAGATCGATTGACCAAATCCGCGCATTTTATTCCGATCCGCACTACGTATAAGACCGACCAATTGGCCGAAATTTATACTAATGAGATAGTAGCTAGACATGGTGTCCGGATTGCTATTATTTCCGACCGAGACAGCCACTTTACTTCGCGATACTGGCAGAAACTAGAAGAAGCATTGGGGACACGAATTGATCTGAGCACTACTTATCATCCCCAAACCAATGGCCAATCGAAACGCACGATTCAGACACTAGAGGACTTGCTGTGTGCTTGTGTCCTCGACTTCGGAGGAAGTTGGGACAAGCATATCCCACTAGTGCAATTCTCGTATAACAATAGTTAACATAGTAGCACTTAAGCAACCCCGTATGAGGCCCTCTATGGTCGAAAGTGCCGATCACCACTTTGTTGGGCCGAAGTGGGTGACACGCAACTGACGGGATCTGAACTAGTTCAGGAAACAACTGATAAGGTCCATCAAATTCAAAAGCGTTTACAAACTGCCGAGCCGACATAAGAGCTAGGCGGATGTGCGCAGAAAACCATTATCGTCAAAGTAGGTGAACGAGTTCTGTTAAAGGTATCATCGTGGAAAGGCGTTATCCGATTTGGAAAATCAGGAAAGCTAGCCCTGCGCTACATTGGCCATACGAGCTCCTAGCCAGGGTAGGTCCGGTAGCGTATCGGTTGAAGTTACCAACCGAACTTAGTGCCATTCACAATGTCTTCCATGTATCAAACCTGAAGAAATGTCTGTCAGGCGAAGCTACCCCAGGTATCTTTGGAAGACATACATGTTGATGATAGACTCCAATTTGTGGAAGAGCCAGTGGAAATAGTTGATGGTAGGGTCAAGCAATTAAGACATAACAAAATTTCACTGGTTAAAGTCCAATGGAACTCTAAACAAGGACCTGAATATACCTGGAAACGGAGGGATGAATTCCGTAGAAAATACCCTCACCTCTTCCCTAGTGTGACAAAGTAAATTTCGAGGACAAAATTTCTTAACCAGGGGAGACTGTGATACCCATGACGAAACCGGGTACACCTTAATTGGTCCTAAACTTAAAGCATGACTAAAACTATAATTGTGCATAAACCTTGTGAAATTTCACAACTTGTGTGTTGTGCGAAACGATATATGTTATATCTCGGAGGAATCTGAGAACACGTCATGGATGACATGACACTACTAAGGACCAACGATGCGAGGATGGTGTCCTTAGCCTTGAACAACGTGTTAAACGGGGACTTGACGTTTAATAGCGCATTAGACCTTTGATGTTGATTATTAGGTTATCAGTAGCCTAATTTAAGATTTCGAGTTCCAGGAATAACTTAGTTTTGTGCCGTAGACTGTGACATAAGGTTTGAAAATAATCAAAGCCAGGGCACGCAAAATGAAGCAGCTCCCGGTTGGGGAAACGCATTCGTTCCGGGCATAACATAAGGCAACCGAACGTGCAAGGAACGATCGATCAAGCTTAAAAACACTTAAACGAACGTCAAACAAGAATTTTATGATTAAAACGTAACTGGGTTCGCATTTTTAGACGGTTTTGCATATTTTTTAAAACGAGTCTTTTGACACTAAGTACGGGCAAAATGAAGTCCGTCACGCAAATCGAGAACGCACACCGGACCCGAAACGAACCTATTCTTATCCAGAAGATAAACATCATCCTCACGCACGTAAAAAAGCACGAGGTGGCCCTAGGGGCCCACCTCTATGCCACCACCACCCCCCATGGTTATAAATAGTTTTCTTTTTATTTTTCTTTTAATTTTAATCACAAAAATATTCAAAACCTCTCAAAACCCTGCTCTTAGCTCATCTTCTCAGCTGAGTTCTTCCATAAACAAGTCCTAATTCTAAGGTACTAGCCTTGACACTCATAATTCTAAGTCCGTTTCTTCGATTAAACGCGATTTCTAGCCGAAATACGCTTTTTAATCCATGAATTTTGGAGTTTTAAACATATTTTAGGGCTGAATATGAACACCACATATATCCCTGGTGTTATATGGCAGCCATGGTTTCTAATCAATGGAGTTTGATACCCTAATCAACTCTTATTCGACAAAAATCGCTTAACTATTCGATTAACCGAAAAAATGAATTAAAGCTTGATTGATCTAAGTTCAAGCATATTTGGATTGTACTTGGTGTGTAGGTACTGAATATAGCCTTTACACACTTCTGGGATCAAGATAAACGCTTGGAAACGGAAGAATCGCTAGGTATATCATCCGAAAACTGAATCTAGGATAGGCAGGAAATTGTTTTGCCTATAACTTGGTCCGTGTAACTTGGATTGAGCTAAAAATCCGCGTTTTTGCGAGTATTCGGTAGCTGGGAATGCACCGAAACAAAATCGGAAAAATCTCAAAATTTTCTGAGAAGTTCCTGGACATGTATAAGGTGTTCTGGATTGATTTTGGATTTTTTGAACTAATGATGGAATTTAATTGGAATTATGTGGTTAAAAATAGTCTCATAAATAATTTATTTAAATAAGTAAATTAACAAAATAAATTCCCAGGAATATTTCTCATAATCTACAGATTTTTACTGATTTATATAAAATTTTCAGATTTTATATAAAATATAGATTAAATGGGAATTTATGGAATTAAAAATAGATTATTTTAAAGCAATTTTGGCAGTTTACCGTATAACGAACCTGCCGGAACTGGGAACTGACCCAACCTAACAAGTACTATAATTGGAACATTGGGAGTATTCCGGGAGATTCCCGGGCAAACTGGGCACTATGGGTGTGTCCTAAGATAGTTCGGCAGAATTCCCGACGGTGAAAATGAAAACTGAAATTTGGGCTACTTGACCCCCCAAACACTCAAACTCTCTTGAGGGAAAGTGTAGGACCGATCCTTGATGCTAAGGAACCTAAATTTGATATCTAACGTCCATAATAGCAGAAATATTACGTCGTGTTTACCAATAGACAAGAATTAATCAGTTAATCATCAGTTTCGTTGAGTAAACGTAAAGAGTACAAACTGATAGAGCTTCGCCTCCAAAATGCCAAAGTTACAAATGAGGAGCACTAGCTAGGTATTTATAGAGATGCAAGTTCGTTCATGAAGGATGTACGTTCGCCCGAACTTGTCTCAACATGACAAGTATGAGCGAACTTGACCTCCTATTACATAAATACATCATACACCTAGCCTATTCAGCTCTATTCTATACAGACTCGATATAAGACTAAGACATAGACATTATGCACCAACAGACTCCCCTTGGATATAGTCTTCGTCTTGTATCAGTCTCCAAAACTCTGTCTTCATAATATACTTTAACGCACCCGACTGAAGAAGTTCTTGTACGGCTTCTTTCGTCGTTTTTGCTTAGGATCCGGCGTCTGATCTGTAGGAGGCACTTTGTTCAAATGCTGAAACCTTTTAATACTTGCCTTCCTAGTTCTCTCATGAATAGCTTCAAGACGCTTTTCTTCTTTCAGAAACTCTACTCTTTCTATATCTATCCACTTTGTTTGCCACATCTTCCCTGAATTAACTTCGTGTGCATAACAAACGTTCACTACTTTCTGAAACTGCATCGCTTGTACCTTTTCACGTTCTTTAAAAACAATCTTGTTGTAGAACAAGGTTTCGATGTCTTCTCTTGAGCAGTTAACCAACCACATCGGATCAAGAACCCTAATTGTTCTCCATAACCCCCTCTTACCCTGATATCCCAATACTTCAACTCTTTCCTTTGAAATATCCAAGTGTTCTTGAAACTTTAAAACAATAACTGCTTCACAAGTCGATGGATCTATTTGCCACCACTTGAACAATGGATAGAAGTTTTGTTCTATCGGCATCAGCGGCATGTTTCTCATTGCCCTCGGTCGCTTCATTATCAAAGTGATGTCTTTTTCACCCGTCTTTGTGTTTGTCTTGATTCTGCGACCAGGAATGAATGGCTTCCAATATCTAAATCCTTTCACCGCTTCAAACTTGATCAATTTCCATAACAACTGATCAATCACCTTCATGTGGTATGTAACATTCATTGTCTGTACCAGCTCTTCCACATCCCAATATGGTAAGGTCTTGAAATCAGAAAGATACTTGAAGTATTGCACTCTGAATTCCCTCTTGATTGCTTAAACGTTTAGCTCTTTAAACCAACCCCAACTCAAGATATCCCCCAAAGAAACATCTTTGTCTCTGGTAAAGAATGCTAGAGGACGTCGAAACTTACGTTCGCGAGGCATCTCTTTAAACCAGGACTTATTCGCTTGAGCAATTTCTTCTTTAATCATTGGCTTAGGTACTTTTCCTTCACGCAAAGATTCTTCAATCTTTTCTTTCAGCATATCTTCATCTAGCTGCTTGTACATCTCCTCGAAAGTAGGAAAACTTTCAGAATTAAGACCGACGTACTTCGCAGTTTGGTCTGTTTCATCATCAGAAGACCAATCTTCCACAATCACTCTATTATACTCGTCCGCCTCAAATCTTCTCACATACGGATAATCATTCGGCTCGAAAGTGTTAACATTCAACACATCTTCTTCGAAATCAAATTGTAGATCTGCAGCATCAACTTCAACTAACTTTGCCAGATCTTCCTTAGTATAGTTATGTATAAACTCGCCTTCCTCCACGTTATGTTCAAGCATTAACAATAAAGGCTTCGTGGGTATAGCAGTAACTGGCTAAGCAAATCTATCAACATTCAACAAATCAATATCATCAGATGGCCCTTTCTGCCCTGACTCCCCCTCACTTTTATCATCCATTCTGTTCGATTCATCATCCATTAGCGAGGAAAAATCAAATTCACTTGAGATTTTGGCTTCAGTGATTTTAATACCAACACCACCCTGATCGTCATCATCGTCATCGTCGTCAGCTACATTCCAATCCTCATATTCTGAATCATCTTTTTCTTCATCATCGTTATCCTCCTTTTCAGCTTCTTCATCATCCTTTTCAGAAGCAACTATAGGATCAGAAGGCTTGACAGATTCGTCAACCTTTGGAATATCGGACTCAGAAGCTTTAGAAACATCTTCAACAGATTTCTCAGCAGCTTCAGAAGATTTAGGGACTTCACCCTCAACATTCTTTCCTTTACCACTCACTGCTAGTTCTTTCTCAGACTTTTCTTTGGCTTCTTGTTGATCCAGACGATCATATTCTTTGATGAAATCGATACCCAGTACATTAGATAAAATTTTCTGCATCCTGGAGAATCTTCGATCATTTAGGGCTTGGATAGACTTCAGATCAGCTATCTCAGTTTGCATCTTTCGTTAGCATCTTGCAAACTCTCTATCAATGCTTTAAAGTATTCTCGCTCATTCTTCAACACTTTCACTTTATCGTCTAGCATTTCTTTCTCAACATTACTTTGATTCATCTTTTGAATAAGCTCTGCTTTTTCAACTTCATTTTGTGCCACTTTGTCTTCTAATACCTTCACACGCTTTTCCAGAAGTTCAACATTCGTCTCTGGAAAGAAGTCATTTAGATCTTGCAGGCTAATCGGATCACTATAAATATCACCAAATATATTAGGCCCTGAAGATTTTGGTGTTGACTTTGGAGTAGCAGCCTTTGGTGTTGACTTCCTTGGAGTAGAACTTTCTAAATTTGAATTCGTTGGAGCAACTGGTGATTGAATAACATGTACTTCCACAAAACTAGACACAGGAGGTTCTTGTGTAGCTCCTGTCCTTTCAGCTTCCGATAAAACAATCACATGAGGTTCTTGTGTGACTCCTAGACGTTCAACTTCACTTGTATCAACAATAGGAGGTTCTTGTGTAGAAGGTTCTTGTGTGACTTCTTTCTCCTGTGCGCCAGAAGGTTCTTGTGTAACTTCTGCGCTTCTCACCGTTCCTTTATATCCTTTGCTGACTGCCTTTTGGGCTTTCTGTGATTTCCTCTTGCCTTTTGTCTGAGGAGACTCTGTAGTCTTTGGTGAAGAAATAGTTGCAGACTTTACACGTTTAGTTTTCTTCTTTGATCTTTCCTCATCAGATACATTCTCAAGATTTGGATCGAAATCAACATCCATTTCCTTTTCTTTTTCAGCTACAATTTCTGTTGCTGTCTTTTCAGGTTCTTTCACCTGTTCTTCGTCAGAATCATCATCTTGTTCTGAAGTTGCTGAAATAACATCATCCTGAGTCGTCTTAACAGTTTCCTGACTCTCAACAACTACCGCAACGCTTGAACCTGCTTCAGTTTGAATGTTTTCTGGTTTATCTTCGTCAATGAGCATCGTTTCAACCTTTTTAGCTTCTCGTTTCTTCTTAGGCTTATCAGCTTCTGCCTTTAAGAACCACTCACTTCTAGCTTTTGGCTTGAAGTCTTTGAACCATTCTTTCTCAGCATTAAGTTCTTTCTCATCATCACTGCCGTCTTTTCTCCATTTGTTTTCAGGCGGCACAATGTAGTTTGGATCTTTAATAGCCCCGAAAGCTGGTTTAGCAACAGGAGCTGATGCTTGCTTCTGAAACTTGATTAGCTTTTTCACTGTTGTCTCATCAAGATGAACTAGATAAAGCACATCATTCGGATCTCGTGCTATATTCTTGAACTTCTCATCAATCAACATCTACACAAATCTCGGATATAAACATAACCTTGAATCCTCCATATTCTTTGACATGTGCATAAATACAAGCTTTGAAAAGTTGAATGGCTTTTTCAGAATCAATGCCGTTGCTATACAGGCCATATAATCTTGAACATCGTCAAGGCCCGCCTTGCGGTGACTAAGAGTATGGATAATAGCGTACATCAGGAGCTTGTAAGGATTTCGCACTTCCCCTTTCTTTAACGTCGACTTATTCACGCTTCCTTTGTAACCCATCCGAAAGAAACAACCACGAAACATCTTTTCATCGGGATAAATTGGATCGTCTTCGTTATCGTTGAATTGTAACACTCTGGGTATATCATCTTCTGTAACATTGATCGGTTTGACTTCATTGCCGACTTGCACGGTTGAAATAATCGACTTCTGATCATCACTTAAACTCACGTTCATCCAAAAATGGAAAATGTGTGATCTATATGATACTGTGCGCTCCATGATAGCCCGATGAATAGGACTCTCTTCCAAAAATTTCAATATACTTTCGTACTCCTTCAAAGATGGACAAATCGTCTTGTCGAGCGTAATACACGTGTTATGAGTCTTAGAAAACTCAATAGAGATTACACGCGCTGGTACTTGAGCCTAAAAAACGACGCAAAACAATTAGCACGTTTATCGAGAAAAATCACAAATTTTTTCTAACACATTCATCAAGTTCGGGCGAACTTGATGTGTGAATAACATTCTAACTTGGTCAAGTTCGCCCAAACATGCTAACACAACATGTTCACTAAAATAACATAAGTTCGGGCGAACTTATATTCAAAACAATTTTCAGGAATCAAACCATAAGTTCGGGCGAACTTCCAATGATTTTTCAAATTCAGACTTTACATGAAGTTCGGTCGAACATGTACTAACTTGAAATTTATTTAGATTTTATATGCAAGTTCGGTCGAACTTGATAACAAGTTCGGCCGAACTTGTTATCTTCTTCAATCAAACCAACCTGCTTAACACAAACAAGTCCATTTTAAACAAATTCAAGTCTCATTCACGGTCGATTTATGTTGTAGATCATGATTTTAAATTTAATTCATTCAATAAACCCTAGATCTATCAGATTTAACAAGTTTTAGATCTAAATTCATTGTTTCAGTCCAATCAACGGTTTAATCATCAAACTCTCACCTCTTCCATTGATAATGGTGTGCAAATCACCAAGATCAATCCAAATTTCAGCAGAGTAACGGTTCAAATTTGCCAATTTCACACAATCGCTCAAATACTGTAAGTTCGCTCAGAGGATTTTGTTTCAGAGATAATGAGTTCAGCCGAACTTGCAAGGTATTTATACCTTGGCAAGTTCGAGCGAACTTGATGAGCCCAAACAGACAAGCCCATAACAAGTCCGGGCGAACTTACATTATACCAACCAACCATCATTTACAAGTTCGGTCGAACTTGTTGGAATATTAAAATTTATTCAGTTTAGCAAGTTCGGCCGAACTTGCCAAACCCTATTTTCAAAAATTTTTCAATCAATTTTTTTTAATTTAGACCTTGAACTTTCAACTTTTACCAGTTTTGAACATCCACTCAGTTGACCAAGTCCAAGTTAATGACCTTAGTTAACCGATTTGTCTGCCGAGTCCAAGTTAATGACCCCGGTTTGACCCGTTACGAACAAACTATTGATCTTTTCAAAAACAAAGT
This sequence comes from Scalesia atractyloides, assembly GCA_947069175.1. Lineage (NCBI taxonomy): Eukaryota > Viridiplantae > Streptophyta > Magnoliopsida > Asterales > Asteraceae > Scalesia > Scalesia atractyloides. Next base: position 38,847,562 of record CAMTDV010000015.1, read on the forward strand.
TTCAAATTAATGAACTTTTCATCGTTTTGGCTTTTCAGATTTAACAATTAGCTCCCAGCCCGTTTGTCAAAGAGATTCCCACCAGTTCTAGCATCTTACAAGACTTCGAAGACCCGTTCTCCAACATTGATTTGCTGAAAACAATGTAGAAAAAAAATCTTTTTGAATTTTTGTAAGTTTATGCTAAAGCACACTGAAAATCTTTTTGGATTTAATCTGTAAAGCTGATAAACTATGTACAGAACAATGTAAACTATGTACAAACATATTTTCAGACATGTTTTTGTGAATTCGTGTCTAAAGGATCATATCAGTTAATTGAGACATATCACCAGTACCGTTGACCTTTAGATGACTTTAAGCTTTAAACTTGTTTACCTAGATTGTCGATATGTTTGTCCACTTAAACTTTACCACATTTCTCAAATGTTTCAAGATATGTTTAGGTATGAATTATGAAACTTGACTTATCTATGGTTCCCACTTCTTGAATATACTCCCGTATCAAGATTCCCTAGATTTCATCTTACAGGTGAATATAGCGTAATTGATATCTGTATCAGGGTAATGCAAGACCTTGAGAGCTCAGGTTAGTACTACCGTACATACAAAGAGATGAAGGCTCGTCTTTAAGGTGTGTTCCACTTAAGGAATCTTTTTAGCACTGCAAATGATTAGATCTTTCGATTCTTTCATGCTATCACTAGTCTTAACAAGCTCAGACTTAGTGATCTCAGATGTGGTTGACAGTTTCTTTGCAATCCAGGCTTGAGATTTTATGTTAGCCTTCTTGATGTAAAAATTGTTTTCATTAGCCTTTGAAGTTTCACCTTTTTCAAAAATTGAATTTTCAAACTTAGGTTTGACTTCAGCTTTTGATTCATTTCTTTTCAAAATCTTTACAGGTTTTACAAACACTATTGCTTTGGTTTCACAACATTTGATCTTTTTTTCCTTTGAAGATAAGCTGGCTTTGATTTCGGACAGTAACGTGCAATATGACCAATTTCGTTGCACTTGAAACAAGTCCGAGAATCATGTGGATGTCCTTTTGTGGGGTTTACACCACTTGTTTTGGCACCACTTGCACTTTTGGCTTTATCTCGAAGTTCTTTCTGTTTCTTGAACTCATCGTTTGATTGTTTCCCGATCAAACTTTCCTCATGAACCGTGTTCGTCCCATATACAAAATTCATGTTTTTATTCTTGTATTCATGAAATGGTGACACTTTCTTTTTAGGTTCATCTGATTCCTCTAATCCCAACCCAGCTCTCCGGTTTTCCGGATGATCACCACCATTCTTTCTGGAGTTATTTCTTTTAGGTTTGGAATAGAATTTCTTTTCATTAATCTCCAGATCATCTGACGTGACTTCCACGAGTTTAAAGAATTTGTCTAACAATTCTTCCTTCACATTCTGAATCGGAAAATTGTCATTAAAGTATAATCTATCAGATTCCTTAATCTTGTACATGACAACATTAGGATCATCACATAGATCATTCTCCGATAATGTATCGTCATCTTCGGACTGTGAATCAGAATTCTTTGAGCTCGAGTCGGCGCTTTTAAAGCTGCCTTCATCAGAATCGTTCAAAACATTTTCAACAACCTTTTTAACCACAACATTGTCATCATTTGTTTTAGTATAGATTACATAATGTTCTCTGGCAACTCAGTTTTCTTTTTAGATAACAACTCAATATTGAGTGCCTTATTCATCCCATCAGCGGATTTGCGACAATACTTCTCGCATAGTGGTGGAGGAACATTGCTGTATTCTTTACCTATTTTCTTTTTAGGTTTCTCTTCCGATGGAATTGTCGTAAGGATGTGATCAATGACATATGCGTTACAGGTGCAACTTCTCAAAAGTTGTTGAACACGCTCTGTTTCAATTGTCATGTCCTGGAGTTGTTGCTTAGTTTCAGCAATGGTGTTAATATAGATATTAATCGCTTTTTGCTTATCCATTACTGTTCCTTTTAACATCCTTATTGTATCATGTTGTTCGATGTTATCAAGCCTTCCATAATCATTTTTCATTTTATCATACGCTTCCTTCATTGTGCGATAATCGTATTTCAAAAGTTCATTATGCACATTGTTTTCAGCGATGATCTTTGATTTTTCGGCACACTCAGAACATGGTTTGGTACATTTTGTACAAGGTTTCTCAACCTCTACAACTTGTACTTTGACAACTTCATTTACCTCTGGACCTACCTTGGTTAGATTTGCCATCAATGCTTTGTCGGTAATGTCCTTGAGGTTTTCGGCATTCACTTCTTGAGTAACATTACTGACCACTTCATCAGTTGATTTCTTCTCGGGAACTTGTTCCTGAGAACTTCCATCAAAATGACCTGCAAAATTTTCACAAGAATTAGGAGATAAAATTCCTTGCTTCTGCATGTGGATATAAGCATGATATTCTCCAAGCCGCTGCTTCTTCTGCAGAAGTATCTTCAACAATTTCAGCCATTAATGCAACTCCGGTCTTCTTACCGATGTAGGAGTTCTAGTCGAAACCGTCATCTTCGTTTGATGCAACCATAGCCTTCTCAGTGTTGCTGCTATTCGGGTTCTCTTGAATTTCAACCAGAGTCTTCTTTGGGAAAGGCTTGTACTGAAGTGACTTCTTGTAGTACTCGTTGCCTCCTCTGAATGGACTCTGATTTCCCGTTGCTTCAGGATTTTTACACTCTCTCTTGAAATGTCCCTTTTGGCGACATCTGAAGCACGTTACTTTTGTCTTGTCAAAACCCAGTTTGTTGCTTGAGTTTCCGATATCTCGGCCAGTGAGAGCAACGAACTTTGTGACCCTTCGAATGATAGATGCTAAACACTACTTTATATCCATTAACTTGAGTTCTTCTTCATCCACTTGGTCATAATCTTCTGCCATCATTTCGGGATTTCCAATTTTTCCGGCTACAAGACTTTCGTATGACTCCAGAACAGTGGCAAGAAGCGATATATGCTATTTAGCAACTTGTTCCGAAACAACATTGTTCAAATTCACTGCGATGTTGCACTTGTATACATTTGAATCAGAATTTGTTTGTTGATTCTGATAAGATGAATTTGAACCAGTACTTGAGAATGAAGACTGTGGACTTTGATCATATTGAGGATATGACTGATTCTGATTCTGCTGTGAATTGTTTGAAGAATTTAAACTCGCATTGAATGTTGTCTGAATCTTTGGACTTGAAATGTTATCTTGCATTCCACTCTTGTAGTACAACCCAACGTCTTGAACAACATTAGCGTTTTTTAACTTTGCAATCTTCAAGAGTTCCATTTCATGGCCTTCGAGTTTATCGATAAATGTTGACAGCTTGAAAAATTCCCATTTATCAATTTCCTTCAGAACCATTAGATAAGTAGTCCACTCTCCATCTGGTAGAGCGTCAGCAAGCTTGTCGATGTACTCTTGTTCCGTCTTCTCGAGACCGTGTCTTTGGATTTGGACTTTAAGATGACAGAAGCGTTCAATCATCTGCTTCATGGTTTCACCCTTTAGCATGTTGAAGATATCGAACTCTTTCATAATGAGAGATTTCTTGCTCTTTATCATCTCCGCGCTTCCTTGATACTTCTTTTGAAGTGAGGGCCAGAGATCTCTTGCTGTTGTGTACTCCGGTAACAAGACGAGAATATCTTCTTTGATGGATTGTTGGATAAGACTGATCATCTTTTTCTCAGCAATGTATTCGTCTTTCTGTACAGTCGTGTAGTTGTACTTTTCCAGAACTTGCTGATGTTCATCCACCGGAACATTGTAACCTCATTCATTCGACACCTAGCCTGCAAAGTGCATGGCTTGAACCCAATATGTAAACTTCTCCTTCCATGCTTCATATTCGTCCATGCTCATTAGCTTGGGCGGTTTAACAATCGTGCCCATTTCGTTATCAAGATTGACTTGATGGATCACGTTGGGATTTGACGAACTAGCTCCGGACAGAAAAGCTCTTTGAATATCATCCATTGTGAATAACGAGACGTGTACACTGAAAATACTCAAAAGCTTTTGAAAATGTTAGATCTACTACAAGTTCGGTCGAACTTGTAATTGAAATGAAGAATTCTTTGAGTTTATCACAAGTTCGGTCGAACTTGTGATTTTGTTTTGAAAAATTCCTTTTAATCAACCTCGGTCGAACTTGTTGATGATTTTGTAAGTTCGAGCGAACTTAGCAAATGATTTTGTTGAGAAACTAGCAAGTTCGGGCGAGCTTAGCTAAAAATATTTGAAATTTATCAAGTTCGGTCGAACTTGACAAAAGTTCAATAAAATTCTAGCAACTTCGAGCGAACTTAACCAAGTTTCTTCAAAAATTCACTCAAGTTCGAGCGAACTTGGCAAAATTTTCTCAAAAAACAACTCAAGTCGGGCAAACTTGGCAAAAACTCACTTGAAAAGTGATTTTTTAGCACAAGTTCTGTCGAACTTGGTTAAACAAGTTCGATGGACAAGTTTTGGAAAACATGGTTTTTTAAAAATTTTGACATCAATTCGGTTGAATTTGGTCTCCAATCTTTCAAGGGTTTATCTTTGTTGTATTTTACATGATATATTCAAAATTGAAAAGATTTTGAACGTGAATTCTTCATTTTTGATGAAAAAATTAAGAAAAATAGAAGAATGAAGATGAAATTGAAGTGTTCTTGTCTTGATACTATCAAATCAGGCTGGTTTAGCTCTGATACTACTTGTAGGACCGATCCTCGATGCTAAGGAACCTAAATTTGATATCTAACGTCCATAATAGCGGAAATATTACGTCGTGTTTACCAATAGACAAGAATTAATCAGTTAATCATCAGTTTCATTGATTAAATGTCAAGAGTACAAACTGACAGAGCTTCGCCTCCAAAATACCAAAGTTACAAATGAGGAGCACTAGCTAGGTATTTATAGAGATGCAAGTTTGTTCATGAAGGATGTAAGTTCGCCCAAACTTGCCTTAGAAAGTTCGGCCGAACTTGTCTCAACGTGACATGTATGAGCGAACTTGACCTCCTATTACATAAATACATCATACACCTAGCCTATTCAGCTCTATTCTATACAGACTCGATATAAGACTAAGACATAGACATTATGCACCAACAAAAAGTTAATCATTCTTGATTAACCACGTGTTGGCACTACTGGTATTCCCATACCATTACCCGAACACGTTAAACTACTGACTTTGGCTGGCACGCGAATCGGTGCCGGGAAGCCAACCTAAAAACTAATACTACCCTGACGTCCATCACCATACGAGGGTCCTATAGACTCAATCCGGAGTGAAAACTCCTGACCAGATCCAAGTTATGACCATTACCAACTTAGATACTGATTTGAGTCCATGCTTGCATGTGTGTCATTAAAGTTGATCCAGCTATTCGACGCCTTTTGTGTTAAGACCACTATTTGCACTGTGAGTTTCACTACCCGCTTTTAACTGTTTTATTGTTTTACTTGGGGTGGAATGCATGTTACAACTGTGTTGATTACACCAAATTGGGAGTGAGTTTTCACTTCCCCACTTTTGAATGATTTTGTTGTTTTCTGAGGTGATTTTGCATGTTGCAAAACTGTGTTAATTGCACCAACTTGTGATGATGTAAATTTTATAACACACAGTTCGGCAAGCTGCAGGTGTCAGTTATGACACGGTTCGGCGAGCTGCAGGTGCTTGTTATAACACGGTTCGGCAAGCTGCAGGTGTTGGTTATGACACGGATCAGCGAGCTGCAGGTGATAGTTGTGACACGGTTCGGCGAGCTGAAGGTGTCGTTGTAACACGGTTCGGCAAGCTGCAGGTGTCTGTTATGACACGGTTTGGCGAGTTGCAGGTGTTTGTTGTAACACGATCTTACTAACGAAAGGTGTTTGTGGTGATAAATTTGTGACTATGACTATGACCGTCATTGTTATTGCGACCAGTGCAATTAAACTTGTTAACACATATTGTTACACAACAATTAAACCAGTGGAACTCACGCAGTGTTTAGCTGACCCTTTTTAAAACTAACATGCGTTTCAGGTAAAGCGAAGCAAGAGTAAGAAATGTGCGTGTGGATGGCTTTAGTAGTGAACTGTAGCAGAATAAGAGCTGTGATAGCTCATAGTACTGTACTTGAACTTATGGTGTGTAATAGGATACCGATGGTATGTTGTAGCCGCGGTTCTCTCTGTTTATGATATCATGTTTTTAAACTATGGAGAATTACCACGTGTCTGCCGCACCCTGCATTTGTTTTCCGCTGCGAGTCGGGGTGTGACAATAACAAATTAACATCAAACTCATAAATTTGAAACATGAATAAAATTAATAATTTTTTGATGAACAACATCAAGTGTTTAGGATGTGACGGGCGCAAAAGTCTTAGGAGATCAGCGCCATCGTCATTTAAACCAAGTTCCATTTTCCTTCAAAATTTTCTGCTATGTTAGGGGCAACTCAATGTAGGCCTATAAAGGAACCGAACAAACATGACCTGGACTTGTTTGTTAAACTTTAAAGGACAAATGATCAAAAATGCATAAACTAAGGGTTTTTAAGAAAATGAACATGTTCATATATGTTTATGTTCATTCATTGTTAGTCAGTGTCCTTAATTAGGCTTGGTTATAAAATTCGATTGGTATGATAGTCTTAATATTACTAATAACTTATAAACAAATTTAGATAAATATGTAGATCGGCATCAATAAACATAAGTGACACATAAACGCACAACAAACAAACATTAATAAACGAACGTAAATGAATCAACATTATGCGTTCATGTACGTCCCTTTAATTAAGTGAACAACATTTTTGTTTGCTTATTAGCCATACGATTCATGTCTAGTTTTTTCCATTTTAACTCAATCGGCAGGATAACTCAAATGTAAACAAAAAAGATGGTTTATAATAGAAATCATTATAAATAGGAAAAAGAACTTATTTCCATCTATTCCAAGTAAAGTACAGAATTTATCAACAAGAACATAAATCAATAAACACCCACAAAAAATTAGTGTGATTAGTCAGAAGAATTTTCTTGTTGTAGTACTCTTACTCCCTAAACACTGGGTATGTCCTAATCTGAGCTCACGGTCTACTTCCGGCACCGATGATGGCGGATTAACCATTGTATTTTCTTGTTCCACATTTCTCGAATCCGACAACTTGTTAGATCGCTCCTTGATAGCACAGGAACCTAGTTTGGTATCTAATGTCCAATTAGGCGGAAACTAAGTGGCATGTTAATCAAATATGAAAAGATTACTCGTTAAACTGTCTTTTATTGATCTTAAAGTCAATTACATGTGAGAACCAGATCCGACAGAGCTTCGCCTCTGAGTTGCCAAAATTACAAAAGTTACAAATGAAAGATCCAAGGCACATATTTATACTACATCAAGTTCGCTGGGAGGGTAACAAGTTCGGGCGAACTTGTTTGAACAAGTTCGGCCGAACTTGTTCTCACAATAAGATTCCGGGCGAACTAGTATTTACATAAATACGCCAATTTCTAACATAATCTAGCCCAATCTAAACAGACTAGATACAAGACTAAGATATAGAAATTATGTACTAACAGACTCCCCATTGGATATCGTATTCGTCTTTATCAATCTTCAAAACTCTATCTTTCATCTGTATCGTCCAAAGAAGTTCTTGTAAGGCTTTTTTCTACGTTCTTGCGATGGAATCGGCGTTTGATCTGTAGGTGGCACTTTAGTCATAAATTGGAAACGTCTAAGTCTTGCCTCTTTTGTCTTTTCTTGAAAACATTCCAGATGCCTTTCTTCTTTCAAAATTTCTTTAAGTTCAATCTCTCTCCAACTAGACTCCCATATTCTTCCTGAATTTACTCCATGAGCGTAACAAACATTCATTATTTTCTGATACTGCATCGCTTGTACCTCTTCGCGCTTCTCGTAACATATCTTGTTAAAGAATAGACATCGAATATCCTCCTTTGAGCAATTCACTAGCCACATCAGGTCTAGTATGCGTATCGTTCTCCATAACTCTCTCAATCCTTCATTCTGAAACATTTCAACTGATCTTTCTTTCGTAATATCCAAGTGTTCTTCAAACCTCAACACTATCACTACTTCACACGTTGTAGGATCAACCTGCCACCACTTGAACAATGGATAGAAATCTTGTTCTATTGGCATTAGGGGCATATTTTTCATTGCTCGCGGACGCTTAATAATCAATATTATGTCTTTTTCCCCGTTTTCTTGTCTGTCTTGATTCTCCGCTTCGGTATAAACGGTTTCCAGTACTTGAACACTTGCGTCGCATCAAACTTAATCATCTTCCATAATAATTGATCAATAAACTTCATGTGGTAGCTCGTAAATTTCTTCAAATGTCGGAAACTTATCAGTATTCAGACCAACATACTTTTCTGCTTCATCTTTTTCATCATCTGACGACCAATCTTCAATAATCACCTTATTATAATCATCTGCATCAGATCTTCTTTTGTAGCAGTATTCATTTGGTTCAAATGTATCTATGTTCACCATTTGCTCTTCAAAATCAAAATCAAACATTTCAGCATCAACGTTTAGCAGCTTAGCCAAATCTTCCTTCGAATAATTGTGAACAAATTCACTTTCCTCAACGTTGTGCTCTAACATTAAAATCATTGGCTTTGAAGGCATCGCAGCAACAAGATATGCAACAATAGCATCTATCAAATCATCATCGGTTTGCCCTGCTTACCCTGACTGCTCCCCCTGATTTTGATCTTCCATCATATTTGTATCATCGCTTAGTAGTGAGGAAAAATCAAATTCATCAGTAACCTTTGCATCAACAACTTTTAAACCAACTCCTCCCTGACCATCGTCATTGTCATCATCGTTATCGGAATCATTCTTTGAATCATCAACAGGTTCATCATCAACTTTATTTTCCGCTTCTTCACAGTGACTTTATCCATGTGGCTAAGATATAAGATATCGTTTGGATCTTTCGTGATTTTTTTGAACTTGTCGTCGATTAGCATTTGTACATACCTCGAATACATAACCAGTCTGTTTGATCCCATGTTATTCTTCATATGAGTGAACACTAGCTTCGAGAAGTTAAACTTTCTGTTTAGAACTAGCGCTGTAGCCATACATTCCATATAATCCTGAACATCATCCAAACCCGCTTTACAATGGCTGAACGCATGAATAATCGCATGCATCAAGAACTTGTAGGGATTCGAAACTCCCCCTTTCTTCAGCGTTGATTCATTCACGTGCCCTTTGTATCCCATTTGGCAAAAACAACCTCGTATCATCCTTTCATCAAGCATCATTGGATCTTCAGTACTGTCGTTGAAGTTCAACACTTTACGAATATCTGCTACAGTCACTATAATCTCCTTATCTGCATTCCCTTCATGAACTACTGATTTAATCATTGTGTCATCCTCGTTAAGTGATGCTGCGCTCCAAAATCTGTAAACGTGCGACCTATAAACCACTGTCTTTTCCGTAATCGCCTTGTGAATCGGAATACGCGTCATAAAATCCATGATACTGTCAAATGCTACAAGTGATGGGCAGACAGTCGTGTCGAGCGTGAAGCACGTGTTATGAAATTTATTAAACGAGAGCTGGATATTCTGCAAACACGAGAATTGATACAAAATTAGCAATTTTAAAAATTTTAACAAAATTATTCATCAAGTTCGGTCGAACTTGATTAACATTTAAAACATCAGAAATCATCAAGTTCGGGCAAACTTGTCAAAACAATTTGATTAAATCTCAAACAAGTTCGGGCGAACTTGTTAAAACATTTTGAAATCATCAGACAAGTTCGGGCGAACTTGTGAGATTTACAACATGTCATCATTTGAGGATAAGTTCGGGCGGACTTGTGAAAGTTTTATCATTTAACATTTGAGGACAAGTTCGGCCGAACTTGGTTCAATGAACCAATTGACAAGTTCGGGCGAACTTGTTATCTCTTTCAAGCCAAAACCTGCAACAACATATTTCAAACTTTCTGAATCAAATTAAAGACATGTTATGGGCCGTTTATGATTGTTTATCACATTTCACGGTTCAATTTGTCCTAAAGCATCTTAATTCATGTCCATTTGTCATAACTAGATCTGATTCATTCAATCATGGTAATAACATGTTCCAAATCTTCAATTAATACATGTGCCATGTTCTTTAGTGTGCCAATCACTAAAGCTCACTCGAAATTGGGCAACAATTCAACACAAAGTGTGCAAAAACAAAGTCCGCTTAAATCGCCTCAAGTTCGCTCTCAGTATTCAAGAATCAGGTAATGAAGTTTGGGCGGACTTGTTCCTTATATATAGGTAACAAGTCCGGGCGGACTTGTTAAAACCAATCAGTTAAGATTAGCACAACTCCGGCCGAACTTGCCATCTGATCTTTGAAAAACAATGAACATGCCCGGGCGAACTTGATGCCAACCATTTGCCCTTATCAAATTCCGGCGAACATGATCAAACCCAAAATCAATTTTTCAAAATTTTCAGTTTTAACCCTGAACTTTTCAACTTTTACCAGTTTTAACAATCCACTCAGTTGACCAAGTCCAAGCTAATGACCTTGGTTAACCAATTTGTCTGCCGAGTCCAAGTTAATGATCTCGGTTCGACTCGTTATGAACAAACTGTTGGTTTTTCTCAAATAAAGTTTCAAATTAGTGAGCTTTTAATCGTTTTCGCTTATCAGATTTTACAGATTAGCTCCCAGCCCGTTGTCATTCAGATTTCCACCAGTTTAGCACCTTACCAGACTTCGAAGATCCGTTCTCCAACATTGGCTTGCAGAAACTAATGTAGAAACAAAATCTTTTTGTATTTTTGTAAGTTTATGCTAAAACACACTAAAAATCTTTTTAGTTTTAATCTGTAAAGCAAGTAAAGCAAGTAAACTATGTAAAACATATTTACAGACATATTTTTGTGAATTCATGTCTAAGGACCATATTAGTTGTTTGAGACATATCACCAGTACCGTTGACCTTTTGATGACATTAAGTTTTAAACTCGTTTACCTAGATTGTCGATATATTTGTCCACTTAAACTTCGACACATTTCTCAATTGTTCCAAGATATCTTAGTTAGATTTATGAAACTTGACTCAACTATGGTTCCCATCTCAGAATATACTCCCGTATCGAGATTCCCAAGATTTTATCTTATAGGTGAATATAGCCTAATTGATATCTGTATCTAGGTTAATGCGAAGCCTTGAGAGCTCAGGTTAATACCACCGTATCGAAAAAGAGATGAAGGCTCGACTTAAAGATGTGTTCCAATTATGGAATCTTTGCAAATGATTAGATCTTTGATTCTTTTCAATTTTGCATGCAGTTTAGGGGTTTATAGCAAAAGCATTATAGAAGTTCTAGCCTATTGCTTCCACAAAATCAGAAGAACTTGTATAGTAACCCAGATATCAACTATCTATAAAGACCTCGTATCTCAGAATCAGGCAACCTCTCAGACGAAATTTCGGAGTACTAAGTCCATATATCCGAGAGATGTTAAGCCACAAGCTTAAGCAGTTGTAAAATTTAGTTTATACCTCACAAACGATTTACTACACGTGTAAAGTCTATCGACACATGCAATTCTTTAATCTTTTTTAAACTTTCAATTCTTTAGCGTACTGTGATAATCCACCGATGTACTATCATTTCCTTTGTGACACAAAATTTCTTTTTGTCTTTTTCAATGTTTTTATACCTTTTGTTTTTCATATGTTTTTTATTTTCTCGTAATTTTCTCCCCCTAAAATCAAAAACATATTTTTTGTATTTTAGTTTTTAAGAAAGACGAATCCAAAAGATAAAACAAACCAATGTGGATCACGTGAACTTGTCATCATATTCAACCTCTGCCTCCGCACCTGTCAACAAATTTTTAATACCGTTAAGCCTCATTAGATATTTAAATCTTGTTAAAGGAAAAGCTTTTGTATAAAAGTCAGATTTTTGTTCATCGGTGTGGATTTTTTCTATTCTTACCAACTTCTTTTCGTAGCAGTCACGAATGAAGTGATAACGAATTTTTATGTGTTTAGTACGAGAGTGATGAACTGGATTTTTAGTTATGTCGATTGCTGCCTTATTGTCTTGATTCAAGAAATTGCAATCCAAAGTCCCTCATCTGTTGTTGAATCCATAGGATTTGTGAACAACAGCTGGAAGCAGAAATGTATTCTGTCTCACAGGTAGAAAGAGAGACTGTGGTTTGTTTCTTGCATTGCCACGTTACTAATCGAGTTCCGAAGAACTAGCAACCAGCCATCATAGACTTTGAATTCAGCTTGTCCACCCCAAAGTCCGAATCAGCATATCCCGTCAGTTCATAATTATCGTTCTTTGGATACCATAAGCCGGTGCTTGGACACCCCTTCAGGTAACGGAATATTCTCTACATGTGCGATACTCTGGGACTGGACTGATATCTGGCGCAAAGACAGGTAGGATACATGATATCTGGGCGAGATGCCGTCAGATACATAAGAGATCCTATCATCGACCGTTAGAGCATATCATCCACTTTGGTTCCTGTTTCGTCAATGCAAATTCCGTGATTCAGCGCCAGAGGAGTCGAAAGCGGCTTCGAGCTATCAATTTCAAACTTCTTCAGAATATCGTTAACATATTTCGTTTGATGAATGAATATGCCGTCTGGTAACTAATCAACTTGTAACCCGAGGAAGAATTTCATTTCGCCCATAGAAGACATTTCGAAGTTCTTCTTCATTATCTTCTCGAATTCTTTGCAAAGACTATTATCCGTTGAACCAAAGATGATATCATCCACATAGATTTGTACGATGATTAGATGACTTCCGACTTCTTTGGTAAACAATGTACTATCCACTGTGCCTCTCGTAAAGCCGTTTCCAACGAGATGCTGAGATAACGTCTCGTACACGGGGCTTAATGTAATCCTTATAAGGCTTTGTCCAGGAAATAAGCTTTATTCTTGTTCAGCGGATCGACGAACCCTGGTGGTTGGCCGACGTACACTTGCTCGCGTAGTTTACCATAGAGAAATGCGGATTTCACATCTAACTGGTAGACTTTAAAACCTTTCCAAGCGGCGAATGCAAGGAAAAATACGGATTGACTCTAAACATGCAACCGGTGCATAGACTTCCGTATAGTCAATTCCTTCTTGCTGGTGGAAACCTTTGACAACCAACCGAACTTTGTTTCTAACGATCACACCTCGATCATCCCTCTTACACTTGAAGACCCACTTCGTATCTATCGCTTTCTGCTTTGGTGTTAAGTCGACAAGTCTCCAAACTCCCAGTTTCTCAAACTGTAATAACTCTTCCTGCATTGCTATCACCCAGTTCTCATCACCCAAAGCTTCATTCACAGTCTTCGACTCGATTTGAGATATGAAACATGAATAATAACAATAGTCTTGAGTTGGAGCCACTCGAGTATAGAAACAACTTAAAGCTTTGTTGATCTGGCTTCTCGTTCTCACACCAGTCTATAACTCTCCAATTATGTTATTCGAAGGGTGATATGAATAAGATCGTGACATCTCCTCATTAGGAACATCAACTGGGCTATTCTGATTTGAAATATCCAGATCAACTATCAAATCAACTGCAGGAGCACTAGATGTATCTTCATTATGATTGCTAGGGCCAACAGATTGGTTTAACATATTGGATATCTGCTCGGATTCTTCATCAGAGGAAGATTCTCCATCATCATCGAAAGTTGGAGCTTCATCAGAGTCAGAATTCTGATTCTAAGAAATAATGGGCTCTGTAGTAGTATTTCCTGGTTCAGTGGAAACATTTGCTAGAGTTGTAGTAGGTGTTTCATCTGCTTCAGAAACTTGTTCAATTGTAACACCACTATTACTCGGACCTGCACCAGAAGACGAGGTAGAACCAACAGTAGGTTGATTAACCACTATCGGTCTTAAAATCTGTTCTTGACTAGCCGGCTGTTGAAGATAATAAAGAGCTGCAAGTTCTTCTTCAGACGGTTCTTCTGGCAACTCGAATGACTTCCACAAATCTTGGTAATTGAACAACCACGCATCGCCTTTCCTCTGAATAGGAGTTGTGTACCAAAAGCAATCTACGTGTTGTGCTTCGACCACTCTTCTCAAAGTAGGAATGTAAACTCTCTTGAGCGGACTAGCGTAACCAACGAAGAAACCTTCAAGCATTTTGGCAACGAATTTACCATCCAAATCCATCACTGTGCAAGGTGCACCAAATGGTTCTATATATTTGAGATTTGGTTTCCTTCGGTTAATCATCTCGAAGCATGTCTTTTTGGTCGGTTTGACCGTTAAGACTATGTTCAATGTGTAGCATGCCGTTGTAACCGCTTCACTCCAGAAGCTGACGGGAAGTTTGGAATCAGCAAGCATAGTTCTCTCTGTTTCTATTAACGTTCCGTTCTTCCTTTCAGCTACGCCATTTTGTTGCGGAGTGTAAGGTGCACTGAATTCATGCAGAATTCCTTTGGCATTGCAAAAATCTTTCATCCTGTTATTTTTGAACTCCGTGCCATTATCACTTCGAATTCGTCTAATAGGGTGATGATATAGATTTTCAAGATTCTTGAAGAGAATCACAAGATTTTCGAACATTTCATCTTTAGATTCTTGAAAGAAAACCCATGAATATCGAGAATAATCATCTGTGACGACCAAACAATACAGGTCTCTGGATATACTTCAAACATTCACCAGTCCGAAAAGATCCATATGTAGACGTTCAAGCGGCAACTTTATGGAGTGAAGAATCTTCTTAGGATGTGACTTCTTAATCTGCTTCCCTTTCTTACATTCAAGATAATGATCCGTCATGTGGAAGCTTCAAAGAATACTCCTTCAACCAGGTCATTGTGAACCAGAAAATTCATTTTCCTTAGATGTATATGCCCCATCTTCCTATGCCATAGAATCAAATACTTCTCTGTGGCTTTTGTAACAAAACATTAAGCCGACTTCAACGATGTAGTAGCAACACCAATGTCTAGCACGTAGAGATCGTTTTCGCGTGGAGCGCGCATCAGAATCCACTCATCAGGAATCATAAAGCCCTGCTTCAGTATCATGCACTCCTTATCATTGAAATGAACGGTGAACTGCTTGTCGCAAATCTGTGAAATGCTGACATAATTAACACGATCAAAAGACACCACACCATTCGAAAGTTTTCCTTCAGCTACAATCCGACCTCCTTGATTTCCAGCAAAGCCTACATACCCTCCATTACTCGCTTTGATATCGAAGGGTAGTGCTTTCATCCCGGTCATGTGCCTCGATGCTCTGCTATCCAGAATCCACTTCGATAATATGGATCTTTGGAGGCCCTGCACACATTAACAATTCAGTGAAAAAGTGCAACCCAAGCCTTTTTGGTCTTGGGTTTGGGATAATAATCTTCATAAACATCCTCAAAGTCACTATCTTAAAGTTCATTGACATTTACATTTTCAAACTTAACTTTCTTCTTATCTTTTGAAAGTTTTGGACAAACTTTGTCAGTTTCAGTTTTACCCTTAGTTTCAGACACTTTGTCGACTTTAGTTTCAACCGACTCTGACTTTGCAACTTCAGATGTTGTTGTTTTCTTCTTTGCAACCCAGGATTGTTTTAACTCTTGCTTTCCTAATGTAGAATCTTGAATCTTTGTTTTCGTTCAATTTGGAAGTTTCACCTATTTTAAAAGTTGAATTTTCAATCTTTGATTCAATTTTAGGTTTAACTTCGATTTTAAATTCATTGTTTCGTTTTAAGATTGTGATAGGTTTTACAATCTCTGGTAGCTTAAGTTTCTCAACATCTGAAATTGTCTTCCTTCGTGAATAAACAGGCTTTGATTTCGGACACTTGCGAGCAATGTGACCAACTTCATTGCATTTGAAGCAAGTCCTGTTAGAATCAGTGTGCCCAAGACACATATTAAATTGATGTGGCTAGTACGTTATGATCCAAGTCGGGTCATACCCAATAACAAGCTAGACAAACACTTATAATATTTATTTATGATATGATCAAACAAATAAATATTAACACTTAGAATCTTTAGAAATTGGTTTTCTAAATAATTTCACTTGAGGAACTAATAAATTATATGGATAATTTGTTTTGAGCGAATATTTTATTTTGTTATTTAATGGGTTAAATAACATTATAAAAGGTTATGAGATATTACATAAAGTCTTATAAACATATGATGTTAATTTTATAAAAGTTATAAAATAATACAAGACATAATTTAAAAGAAAATATCTTGCAAATCTTATAAGATCTCACTAAATCCAAGAAAAGATCGTACAAGAGATATATGGATAGCTTGGAAGATTTGGTGAGATCTTTACAAATCTCACAATATCCAAGAAAAGATCTTACAAGAGATATATGGATATCTTGGAAGATTTGGTGAGATCTTTACAAATCTCACAAAATCCCAAAAAGATCTTACAAGAGATATATGGATAACTTGGAAGATTTTGTGAGATCTTTACAAATCTCACAATATCCAAGAAAGATCTTGCAAGAGATTATATATAGTGGATTTGATTCATTATTCAAAGAGTTGTAATTCTTACACACACATTAAGATTTAAAGTGCAAGAACACTCTCAAATTCTCTCTAGAATTCCGGCCAAAGGTTGATCGATCGAGAGGTGTTCATAAATGAAAATCCTAGCAACATAAGGTGTTTGTTGGAAGGCTTGGGGTATACAAGCTTGTGGTCTTCTCCTTTGAAGATTTTCATTCAAGAATCATTATCTTCTTCCATCTCCTAGCTCCTTGAAATGTCGTTTCTTAAAACACCCTATGGTTGTGTTTTTGATAGCATGCATATTCATATATGGATCCGGGTTTTGGTTTTACATATAAAATGGGTTTTATATCTTAAAAGTAACATGTTTTAAATAATTATTCTACTGCGTTTTTCATTTTATATGGATAAAATGGCTTTGATAAACATGACAAAACCCCAACAGTGGTATCAGAGCCGCTTATATGACTGCATGCTTCATAGGATTTAAAAATTTCAGGTGTTTGGGTTTGTAGAAACCTTGTGGCCAAAATTTTAGCTTGGTGTTCCCTTTGTTTTTCAAGATTATTTTCTTACATGCATAAGGAATCTTGAAAAATTATATCATATGGATGATTTGTTTGTTTGGACAAAAACCCACACTTTTCGGTTTCTCATTCTTAGCCAAAAAATGGGTTATAAAAGGGAACCATTTTTTCTCTTGAATAATATACATATGTGAATGTATATTTTGGTGTTCATAACCTAGCCATGACCTTGTGTTTGAATATGTTGAATAATTGTCTTTGTGAATTATATTTAATTATTTCAACGGGTTGTAATAATTAATGTCTTTGTTCTTTCATTTGAAAAAAATATGTAATTTATTTATTTTCATTTGGTATGTATTAAATAAATTAGTTGCATTTCTTTTACTAGAAAAATGTATTAGGATACTTTATTCTAAAAGAAGATGCACACAAATGCGTTTTTGGTTTTGGCCAATTTTGGGCCTAAAGGACTTCATAGTTTTTAACGGGATTTTAGCCCAGTAACCAAAAACACATTTTTGAAGCCCAAAGGAGTTTGGAGCTGAATTTAAAGATCATTTGGAAGTCCAAAGAAAGTGAAGAAATCATAACACAAAAGGAAGACTTGAAGCATTTGGATGCGGGTTCAAGTGGGAGTTCAACGACACATTTCTTGTGTCAATATTCACCCTTTAGGAAGGACCTTTTGGCACACTTGTTTCGGCTAAAAAGTGTTGTAAAAAATAGTTGGCTATGGTTATGCACCTATTGTTTTGTGTGTTATGCTTGTATGGTTGTTTTATTATGTTGTCTGGATGATATGTGGATATGGATACTTAATAAACTAATAAACAACAACAAGCTTAAAATTGGTACTTTAAAAATCATTAAGTAATTAATAAAAGGTTTTATTAAAGGTTAATGATTTTATAATAAAATGAGTTTTATTAAAAGAACCTTGAAAATTGGTTTTCACTAAGGTACCATGAATTTGAATGCATGCAAATGTATGGTACATAAAGTTTTCTAAAACTAGAATTTTTTGAAAACTAAAATCCCTTTTATAAAAACAAGTCAAACACCATCCTTTTACACAACACTCGAATCACTTGGGAATTCTTTGTGGGATAAAGGTCACCTAACCACATTTGAAGGAACTTGTGTGTTTGAGGTAGGCTTACCATATTTGTGGGATAAAGGTCACCTAACCACTTGTATGTGTAAACTTACATGTGTGTGTAAGTAGGACGACTTGATTTGGAAACCATGTGATTAGGGTCACCGAAGCATGGCGTACAAATGTGTTGATGGGATTAAACATGCCAACTAAACATAAAGATGTTTAACCGATCCCATATGGCTAGAAATGCAACGTGTTGCAATTGTCAAACGTTGACTACCTTGTTAATTTAAATTATGGGATAAAGGTCACCTAACCAATATTTAAATGTAACGTTGGATTCTAGATTTTAATCATTAATTGTCTATGAGACATAAAAGGGTATTAATGATTAAAAAATTTAATAATATCGAAAATACTAGAATTGAACTTTGTTAAAATTTTGTAGATGGCCGCTAACAATGCAAACACAATTACCCAAACCGTCCGTAACCTATCACTAAGAACCATCCTTGAAAAGGTTCGTCTCAACCATAACAACTTCATGGATTGGTATCAAAACTTGAGAATCCTTCTCAAGCAAGAAAAGATATCATATGTGTTGGATGATCCTACTCCCGATGAACCTAACGTGGAAGATGTGGAAGCCTATAACGATTGGGTTAAGTATACAGGGACTCCATGCAAGCCTCTTGCCTCATGTTGGGAACTATGATTCCCGAAATTCAAAAGGATTCTGAACATCACGGGGCATACGACATGATTACCCAATTGAAGGAAATGTTCCTTCAACAAGCTAGGGTAGAACACTTCGAAACGGTTTGGGCGCTTCATGCATGTCAATGGAGGAAACCCAATCGGTCTTATCTTATGTCCTTAAGATGAAGAACCACATTGATCGCCTCGAAAGGCTTAATTGTCCCGTCTCTAAAGAGTTGGCTACGGATTTGATCCTCAACTCTTTAACAAAGAAGTTTGAGACTTTCATTATGAACTATAACATGAACGGATGGGACAAGAGCATTGGTGAGCTTCATGCAATGCTCAAAATGGCCGAAGCGGGCATGGGTAAAAAGGCTTTACCCGTTCTAACGATCAATGAGGGAGGCAACAAGAAAAGGCCCCACCCGGAGTCCAAGGCAAGTTTTGCCAAAAGGAAGGGCCACGTCAAAGGGAAAGGGAAAGGAAAGGTTAAAGCGGAACCCACGAAACCAAAGGGAAAGATGCAAAAGGTTGCTTCGAATGACCCATGCTTTGAGTGTGGAGAGATAGACATTGGAAAAGGAATTGTCCAACCTATCTCAAGGAGTTGAAAAACAAGAGGGATGCAGGGCAGACCTCAGGTACAATCTTCAAGATACATGTTGAGCTTAATGTTATTTCTTCTAACATAGGGGTACTAGATACCGGATGTGGAACTCATATTTGCAATTTGTTGCAGGGGTTTAGAAGAAATAAACATTATAAAAAGGGAGACACTAGTCTCTTCATGGGCAACGGAGCAAAAGTTGAAGTCGAAGCCCAATGAGACTATGTGTTGAAGCTTCCAAGTGGTTTGGAAGTGATTTTGAAAAATGTTTTGTATGCTCCTAGTTTGACTAGGAACATTATTTCAGTTTCACTTTTGAGACAATATGGTTTTAATTTCGAATTGGTTCACCATGACATTTATGTTTCAATGCATGATGTGTTTTACTTTAAAGCTATGCCTTTAAATGGTATTTATGAATTAGTTCATGATGACACATCATATGATAGCTCAATGTACCAAGTAACCACCAAGAAACTCAAAATGGATTTGAGTGATTCCTATCTTTGGTATTATCGCCTTGGACATATAAACAAAAATCGCATGCAGACACTTCGAAAGAATGGTCTTTTGGAAACAAATGAAGATGATTCATTTGATGTATGTGAATCTTGTTTACAAGGCAAAATGACTAAGGCACCCTTTAGTGGCACCTTTGAAAGGGCAAAGGATTTATTAGGTATTATACATTCGGATGTATGTGGTCCTTTTAAGCCAATGTCTAGGAATGGTGAAAGATACTTCATTACTTTTACCGACGACTATAGTCGTTATGGTTGTGTATTTACTAAGACACAAGGATGAAGCATTTAAAATGTTCAAAGACTTCAAAAGTGAAGTAGAAAATCAACTCAAGAAAACAATCAAAGTCTTTCGCACCGATAGAGGAGGTGAGTACCTTAGTGATGCTTTTCAAGATCATCTTAGGAGTTGTGGAATTATCTCACAACTTACTCCGCCCGGAACACCACAACATAATGGTGTGTCTGAAAGGAGGAATCGAACTCTATTGGATATGGTTCGATCGATGATGGCTAGAAGCACATTACCTCTATCATTTTGGGGTTATGCTTTGCTCTTTGCGGCTCGTATACTGAATATGTCCCCAATCAAGAAAGTGGATAAGACACCTTTTGAAATATGGCATGGAAAGGCTCCATCATTATCATATTTAAAGGTATGGGGTTGTGAAGCTTATGTGAATCAACACACCCCAAACAAATTGGAAGTACGATCCACTAAGTGTATCTTTGTAGGATATCCTAAAGATGATATAGGATATTACTTTTACGATCCAATAGAGTAAAAGCTACTTGTTGCTCGAAAGGGTAAGTTCTTGGAGGCTAAGTTCCTTATGGAAGGAACTAGTAGTAGAACAGTGGAACTTGATGAGGATCAAGAACCACAAGCCGATACACGTTTGGTTGATACTAGCACTCAACAAGAGGTTGTTGAAGAGGATCAAGTGGTTGATAAATATACACAAAACGTTCACAGATCTGGTAGAATTAGTAGTCCACCTGAAAGATATGGATTTTTTATGGATGGATGCTACGTGGTAGATTCAGAACCAACCACATACCATGATGCAATGTCACAATCCGATTGTGACAAATGGCTTGAAGCCATGAACGTAGAGATGCAATCCATGTATGACAACCAAGTATGGGAATTGGTTGTACCACCCCATAACTCCAAAGTAGTTGGAAGTAAGTGGGTTTTCAAGAAATAAACTGATATATATGGTAATTTGGATACTTATAAAGCGAGACTTGTAGCAAAAGGTTTCACTCAAACTCAAGGGGTTAATTATGATGAAACCTTCTCGCCTGTCGTGATGCTAAAGTCAATTAGGATATTATTTGCCATAGCTGCATATTATGACTATGAGATTTGGCAAATGGATGTCAAAACCGCCTTCCTTAATGGATATCTTGATGAAGATGTCTATATGGTTCAGCCTGAAAGTTTTGTCGATCCAAAACATCCTAATAAAGTATGCAAGTTAAAGAGATCAATCTATGGATTGAACAAGCATCTAGAAGTTGGAATCATCGTTTTGATGAAGAAATTAGGAATTTTGGATTCATCAAGAACGCCGATGAAGCTTGTGTGTATAAGAAGGCTAGTGGGAGCATCATCACTTTCCTGGTACTGTATGTTGATGACATTCTACTATTTGGAAATGATATTCCAACCATGAAAGGTGTAAAAACCTGGCTTGGAAGTTGTTTTTCCATTAAGGATCTTGGTGAAGTCGCCTATATTTTGGGAATAAAGGTCTACAGGGATAGCTTGTAGGAACGTCCACGATTAGCACGGGAACCTAAATTTGTTGTCTATTGTCCGATTAGGCGGAAACTAATGACAAGTTAACCAAATAACAAGGATTACTCATTTAAAGGTTGTTTTCATTGATCTAAAGTTCAATACATTCGAGAACCAGATCCGACAGAGCTTCGCCGTCTCTATGCCAAAATCTCTCCTTGATACAAATGAAATCCCAAGGCACCTATTTATACTATTCCAAGTTCACTGGAGAGTGTGTGAAGTTCGGGTGAACTTGACTTAGTCAAGTTCGGGCGAACTTGACTTCTCAGGATCATCTCGAGCGAACTTGACTCAAAACTCTCTTAAATATGCCTAGTTTCTAACAGATTAAGCCCTATTTACTCAGACTCGATACATAATGACGTAGGCAACAGACATATGCACCAACAGACTCCCCCTTGGATGTTGCCACAGTCATTGACTTTTAAAATCTTCTGAGTCTTCCGATCTTTAGTTCTTGAATAAACTTTATCATCTTGGTCTTTATATCCTCTTTCTCTTTCTTTGAGCTTCATCTTGATAAACTTTTAATCAACATGCTCCCCCTAGCTTTAAGCTTTAGTCTTTAGACTCCCATTTGCTTTGATCTTTAAACTTCAAACTCCCCCTAGCTTTGAGCTTTCTGAAATCTTTGGACAATGTTTTATCCAGCTCCCCCTCAAATATTACTATCTGTCTAAATAAATTCTGACATTCAAATAAACATTTCAGATTCACTGTTTTGAAATTTTGTACCATCAACATTTCGAACTTTAATCTTCACTTTAATCTTTTTCAAAAACGTTAATTGTTTCAAGCTCAACTTAAAGACCTTGAATACATTTTACATTTAAGACCTTCAACTTTCACATTTTTATCATTCATGAAAATCCACTTAGTTGATCAAGACCAAGTTAATGACCTTGAATAACCAACTTCGTCAACCAAGTCCAAATTAATGACCCTGGCTTAACAACCGTTATGAACAATCTGATTTTAAAGTTTCAAATTAATGAACTTTTAAATATTTACTCGATTTTCCTACCAGACTTTGAAGATCCGTTCTTTAACATTGGTTCGTTGAAACTAATGTAGAAACAAAATCTTTTTGAATTTTTTAAAATTTATGCTAAAACACACTGAAAATATTTTTTATTTTTTATCTTGAAAAGCAAGTAAAGTATTTACAGAATATTTAGCAAGTAAAGTAAACTATGTACAAACATATTTACAGACATATTTTTGTGAATTTGTGTCTAAGGATCATATCAGTTGTTTTGAGACATATCACCAGTACCGTTGACCTTTTTGGTGACTTTAAGTTTTAAACTCATTTACCTAGATTGTCGATATGTTTGTCCACTTAAACTTTATCACGTTTTTCAATTGTTCCATGATATGTTAAGGTTAGAATTATGAAAACTTGACTTAACTGAGTTTCCCACTTCTTGAATATACTCCCGAATCCAGATTCCCTAGATTTCGTCTTACAGGTGAATATAGCGTAATTGATATCTGTATCTTGGTTATAAGAGACCTTGAGAGCTCAGGTTAGTACTACTGTACGGACAAAGAGATGTTGGCTCGTCTTTAAAGGTGTGTTCCACTTAAGAAATCTTTTAAGCACTGCAATTGATTAGATCTTTCGATACTTTTCATGTTTGCATGCAGTTTGGGGATTTTTAGCAAAAGCATTATAGAAGTTCTAGGCTATTGCTTCCGCAAAATCAGAAGAACTTGTATAATACCCCAGATATCAACTATCTATAAAGACCTCGTATCTCAGTATAAGGTAACCCTTCAATCGAAATTTCGGAGTACTAAGTGCATATATCCAAGATGTGTTAATCCACAAGATTAAACAGTTATAAAATTTAGTTTATATCCCAGAAACAATTTACTGAACGTGTAAAGCCTATCGACACATCCACAGTAAGACTTGTTTATCACTTTTAAACTTTACAATTCTTTAGCATACTGTGATAGTCCACTGATGTACTATCATTTCCTTTTTGACAATCAAATTCTTTTTGTCTTTTTCAATGTTTTTGTACCTTTTGAATTTTATAATGTTTTTAAATTTTCAACCTTTTCATATGTTTTTTATTTTTCTATAAATTTTCAAATTTTCTTACTCCCCCTAAAATCAAAAACATATTTTTGGATTTTAGATTTAAAGAAATTCTTCTAAAAATGTAACAAACCAATGAGGATCAAGAGAACTCGTCGTCCGATCCTTTTTTTCATCTACTGCATCATCTCCTGTCAGCAGAACAAACCATTAATCTTTGATAACATCAACTTGTAGAAACCACTTGTAAGAACCACTTGTAGGAAATAAATTTTAAATGATTTTTCAATATAACAATCAGTGTTCTGTTTAACGATGTGGATTTTCTTAAATTTTTTTAATTTTTCTTTTTCAACCACTTGTGATTTCAAAAACGTCAAAGATTATGACTTTCTAGATAAGTTAAATACTCATGGAGCTCCACTATCCTGTATCAACTTTGATAGAGTGGATCTTGGGACTCCTGCACATGAAACAACTATTTGAAAAATGAAACTCAAACCTTTTTGGTTTTAGGTTTGTACTGATAAATATCATAACCATATTCTAACTCTTCATCATATTCAAAATCATCATCGAACATTCGTCCAATGTCAATTCTGAAAACATTTTGTCCTTTTCTTTCTTTGTCTGTTTAATCACTGACTCGTTTGTTTTAACATTTTCAGTTTTATCAGCAACAGACTCTGGTTTTTTTTATGATGAAAACCTTTTCTTAGCAACCCATGATTGTAGCTTGCTTCTCGCTTTCTTGATATAGAATCTAGAGTCTTTGATTTCATTAAACTTTGAAGTTTCACCTTTTTCAAATGTTGAGTTTTCAAACTTTGACACAATTTTAGGTTTCACTTCTTGTTCAGATTCATTGTTTCTATTTGACTCTTTAACAGATTTCACAATCTCTGGTTGTTTTCGCTTTTCATCTTTTGATCTGTTTTTCTTCGAGGAAACACAAGCTTTAGATTCAGACACTTGCGAGCAATATGACCAACAGTATTGCATTTAAAGCAAGTCCGATTATCAGAAACGTTTCCACTAGTGGGTTTTACTCCACTTGTGGACTTGGTCTTAGCCTTGTCCCGAAGTTCTTTTTCTTTCTTGAATTCATCATTCGATTTCTTACCAATCATACCTTCTTCTTGAACCGTGCTCGTTCCATACATAAACTTTATATTCTTACCTTTGTATTCCTGGAACGCTGGTTTTTCCTTCTTCTTCGGTTCTTCTTCTTCAACCTCCAAACCTAATCCTGCTCTCTTGTTCTCAGGAAAATCACCACCAACCTTTCGATAATTGTTAGCATTCCTTTTAGGTTTCGAGTAAAATCTTTTCTCATTTTTCTCAAGATCATCTGATGAAACTTCTACAAGTTTGTAAAATTTATCAAGTTGATCCTCTTTCACGTTCCGAATCGGAAAACTATCATCGAAGTATAATCTATCAGATTCCTTAATCTTGTACATGACAACATTAGGATCATCACTTAGATCATGTTCTGATGATGTATCGTCATCTTCATATTGTGATTCCGAGTTTTTCGAACTTGATTTGGCGCTTTCAGAGCTGCCATCATCAGAATCATTTCCCAACACATTCTTTACCACAATTTTAACCACCGCTTCATTGTCATTGTTTGAATTCGTAAAGTCTACGTCAATGTTCTCAGGCAATTTATTTCTTTTATCTGAATGAATAAGAATATTAAATGCCTTTTCAATCTCATCATCTTTCTTGCATGAATAACATGCAAGAAGTGGTGAAGGAACACATCCGTATTCTTTACGCTTTGATTTCTCACCTTTTTCCTCTGATTTAATCGTAGGTAAAATGTGATCAATGACATACGCGTTTGTGGTGTAGCTCTTAAGAAGTTGTCTTACCCGTTCCGTTTCTATTTTCATGCTATGAAACTCACGCTTTGTCTCAGCAATGGTGTTAATGTACATGTTAATTGCCTTTTGTTTCTCAATTACTGTGGCATTTAACCTTTTTACATTAGCGTTAAGTTCATTATTAGCATGTTCAACATATTTAAATTTGCTTGATATTTTGTCATAAGCTTCTTTTATGGTTCTGTAATCATGACGAAAGTTTTCGTTGTGTACAGTCAATTCTCTTATGACTTTGACTTTATCAAGACATGGTTCACAAGGACTTGTGCACTTTGTGCAAGGTTTTTCAACCTTCACAACTTTCACAACTTCCTTTTCAGACACACTTACCTTAGCCTTTACCTTTTCTGCGTCTGCTTTCAAAGCATCTTGTTTCTGCATCTCAAGATAAGCTAACTCTTCTTCCTCAGCTCTCTGTCTATATCCTTCCAGAATGGCATTTTCCAAAGCAGCATCGACATATGATGTATCAGATTCATTCACTACCTTTGCCATCATAGCAACACTAGTTTTCTTTTTGATGTATCTGTTTCAGTCAAAACCATCTTCTTCATGAGTAACAACAAGAGCTTGTTCGGTTGTCTTTGCAGATTTATCTTCTACTTCGACTTGTGTTCTTTTCAGATATGTCTTGTATTGAAGAGCTTTCATGTAGTACTCATTGTTGCTGCCGAAAGGATTTTGGTTTCCACTTGCTTCTTGATTGTTGCATTCACGTTTGAAGTGTCCTTTTTGTCGACACCTGAAGCATGTGACTTTAGTCTTGTCAAATCCAAGCTTGTTGCTTGAGTTACCAATATCCCTTCCAGTGAGCACCACAAATTTAGACACTCTTCTGATGTAGATGCCAGACTCCACTTGATATCCATTAGTTCCAACTCTTCTTCGTCCACCTGATCATAATCTTCGGCGGTCATTTCTGGATTACCGATCTTTCCAGCAACAAGACTTTTATATGATTCGAGAACAGTAGCAAGAAGTGCTATATGTTGTTTGGCCACCTTTTCAGGAAACACATTCTTCAAATCAACTGCTATGTTGAAATGGAAAACATTTGAATCAGAACTAGCTTGGCTTGTCTGATTTTGGAAAGATGAGCTTGAACTAGCACTTGTGTAACAAGTATATGGAGAACCTTGATTTGGAGGAGAATTTGCATTTGCACTAAATGCTGGTTGGATTTTTGGACTTTGTATCGGAGTATCAGGAATACCTCCTTTATAATAAACACCGACATCTTGAACAACATTAGCATTCTTTGATTTAGCAATCTTCATCAATTCCATTTCATGACCTTTCAATTTGTCGATGAAGGATGACAACTTGAAGTGTCTCCAAGATGGACTATTCTTCAGAATCGTCAGATATGTTGTCCATTTTCCTTCTGGAAGTGCATCAGCCAACTTTTCAATTTGCTCTTCATTAGATCTTTTGATATCATGTCTCCGCATTTGAACCATGAGGTGACATATCTATCAATCATCTGCCTCATTGTTTCACCTTTAATCATCGTGAAGATCTCAAATTCTTTCTTGATTAAAGCCTTTTTGCTTTTGATCATTTCATCACTTCCTTTGAATTTCACACAAAGAGAATTCCATAATTCTTGCGAAGTGTCATATTCTGGAAATAATATCAGAATGTCTTCCTTCACTGATTGTTGAATCAAGCTGATCATTTTCTTCTCGACAACATAGTTATCTTTGTCGGTATTTGAAAACTTGTTCAGCAGAAGATCTTGATCACGCATCTTTTGGCCATTTGTAGCCATCCTCAACTGCAACCCAGCTTTTGAATTGATTTGCTTGTATCCAATTCACAAACTTTTCTTTCCATCCTTCAAATTCATCCATGCTCATTAGCTTTGGCGGTTTCGACGTAGTACCCATTTCGTTGTCGATGTTCATCTGATTTGCCACAAAAACATTAGCGTTTGATGAAGAAGCCATTTGTGAGACGAATACGTTGTGGAAATCTTCCATTTTGACAATCTGTAGACTTATCTGAGAATACGATAAAAAACACTCGAAAATTGATTAGAAACAGACAAGTTCGGTTGAACTTGTGTGAAAACAATTTTTTATTTCAAGTATTCACAAGTTAGGTCGAACTTAGGTGAATTAATTTTCAAAATTTTATCAAACACACTCAAGTTCGTTCGAACTTGATGTGGGTTTTTGAGAAAAATCAAACTTCGAGTGGACTTGAGTATTTTTAGAAGAAACTTTTAAGTTCGGTCAAACTTAGGCTTGAATTTCAAGAGAAAAAGTAAGTTCGGGTGAACTTGAGTGAATTTTCACAAGAATTATATCAAGTTCGGTCGAACTTGATGGAATTTCAAGAAAAAATCAACAAGTTCGAGCGGACTTAAGCTCAAAACCTTGAAAAACTAATCAAGTTCGGTCGAACTTGATTAAAATTCAAAGAATTTCAATCAAGTTCGGTCAAACTTAGTGTTAAGTTCGGCTGAACCTTGTTTCCAAAACATGGTTTTTGCAACTTTTTGATATCAAAACATTTGAATTTGATGTTCAAACTCTCAGGGGTTTATCTATGATGTATTTTACATGACATATTCAAAAATCACCCATTTTTGACCATGAAATCATCAAGAATGTGAAAATGTTAAGAAAAATGATAGAATGGAGATGAAATAGAGAAATTCTTGTCTTGATTCCAGCAAATTTAGGTATCCAGGCTCTGATACCACTTGTAGGAACGTCCACGATTAGCACGTGAACCTAAATTTGTTATCTATTGTCCGATTAGGCGGAAACTAATGACAAGTTAACCAAATAACAAGAATTACTCATTTAAAGGTTGTTTTCATTGATCTAAAGTTCAATACATTTCAGAACCGAATCCGACAGAGCTTCGCCGTCTCTGTGCCAAAATCTCTCCTTGTTACAAATGAAATCCCAAGGCACCTATTTATATTATTCCAAGTTCGCTGGAGAGTGTGTGAAGTTCGGGCGAACTCGACTTAGTCAAGTTCGGCCGAACTTGACTTCTCAGGACCATCTCGAGCGAACTTGACTCAAAACTCTCTTAAATATGCCTAGTTTCTAACAGATTAAGACCTATTCACTCAGACTCGATACATAATGACGTAGGCAACAGACATATGCACCAACATAGATCAAGGCGCTTGATAGGTTTGAACCAAAGTGCATACAGAGAAAGTCTTGAAAAGGTTCAAGATGGACAACTCTAAGAAAGGTTTGGTACCTATTCAAAAGGGGACAATATTGAATGCATCTTAATGTCCAAGATCAAAGGATGAGCAAGAAAGAATGAAAGGAGTCCCATATGCATCTGCTATAGGATCCAACATGTATGCAATGATATGCACTAGACCGGACGTGTCATGTGCCTTAAGCATGACAAGTAGATACCAGCAAAATCCAGGTAACAGTCATTGGATGGCTGTTAAAAGCATATTGAAATACCTTAGAAGGACTAAGGATATGTTTCTAATATATGGATCTGGTGAAGAGGAACTCGTTGTAAAGGGTTACATGGATGCGAGTTTCCAAACTGACCGAGATGGTTCTCGATCACAATCTGGGTATGTCTTCATTTTGAATGGAGCTGCAGTCTCTTGGAAGAGCTCGAAGCAGGATGTTGTAGCATTGTCCACTACAGATTCAGAATACATCGCCGCTTCATTGGCAGCGCAAGAAGCTGCATGGTCAAAGAAATTCATTATCGACCTAGGGGTAGTCCCTACCATTCAGGATTCCCTAGAAATCTTTTGTGACAATGAGGGTGCAATTGCACAAATTAAGGAACCTCGTGCCAATCAAAAGACTAGGCACATTGAGTGGATTCAACTACATAAGGGATGAATTTAAAAAGAGAAAGTTATGTATTCGCAAAGTTCACACCGATCAAAACATTGCGGATCCTCTCACGAATCTCCTTGAACGGCCAAAGCATGAGGGTCATACTTGTGCCTTAGGACTTTGATATTCTAGTGATTGGATTTGATCTATTTAGTATTTGGATATCAGAACAATTGTTATTATGAATCATTTAATGATTATGGCAATTTTGAGTTATATTCCATTTTAGCATGTTTAAATCCATGAATAAGTTAATTATGCTAAATGTCCGTAGTCGATCATATTTGTGGGAACAAATATGAAGGTAAGACTATTATGAACTCGGATTGGTGGATATTCATTAGGTATGAATATAGAGCAAAGTGTTGCTACCAAAGTTCATAGATATTTGTGGGATACATATATTGGACTGACCCGCTCTCAAATATTACTACATGGAATCTTTGTGATTGATCATAAGTAATTTTGAGTAAAGGCGAATATCATAGTATCCTCTGACCTGAGATACATATTGAGTCTTGATATTCACCAAATATTATACTTTGACTTAGTTCTTCGCTGTTATGAAACATGGCAGTAAATAAGGCTAAGTTCAGGTGTGGTACAAGGTGATTGTGAGAGACGTATGTAGTCAAGATGGGATTTGTTCCTCTTACTCGTTGAGAGTAAGATGTCTAAGGCCTGCTAAAGTTAAATCAACACTCTATGTCTCTGGATTTGACATGACATCTGTAACGAAAGGATAAATGATAGATTCACCTAAATCATGTTCAAGTAAGGGACTTGAAGGGGATGATGTTATTGAATGGCACTTCGTTATATGTATTAGGGGTAGTAAACCGTTGTTAGGTGGTATTTACTACTTGCATCAATCTTCTATGTATCTTGTGCAAGTGGGAGATTGTTAGAATCAGTATGCCCAAGACACATATTAAATTGATGTGGCTAGTACGTTATGATCCAAGTCGGGTCACACCCAATAACAAGCTAGACAAACACTTATAATATTTATTTATGATATGATTAAACAAATAAATATTAACACTTAGAATATTTAGAAATTGGTTTTCTAAATCATTGCACTTGAGGAACTAATAAATTATATGGATAATTTATTTTGAGAGAATATTTTGTTTTGTTATTTAATGGGTTAAATAACATTATAAAAGGTTATGAGATATTACATAAAGTCTTGTAAACATATGATGTTAATTTTATCAAAGTTATAAAATAATACAAGACATAATTTAAAAGAAAATATCTTGCAAATCTTATAAGATCTCACTAAATCCAAGAAAAGATCGTACAAGATATATATGGATATCTTGGAAGATTTGGTGAGATCTTTACAAATCTCACAATATCCAAGAAAAGATATTACAAGAGATATATGGATATCTTGGAAGATTTGGTGAGATCTTTACAAATCTCACAAAATCCTAAAAAGATCTTACAAGAGATATGTGGATAACCTGGAAGATTTTATGAGATCTTTACAAATCTCACAATATCAAAGAAAGATCTTGCAAGAGATTATATATAGTGGATTTGATTCATTATTCAAAGAGTTGTAATTCTTACACACACATTAAGATTTAAAGTGCAAGAACACTCTCAAATTCTCTCTAGAATTCCGGCCAAAGGTTGATTGATCGAGAGGTGTTCATAAGTGAAAATCCTAGCAACATAAGGTGTTTGTTGGAAGGCTTAGGGTATACAAGCTTTTGGTCTTCTCCTTTGAAGATTGTCATTCAAGAATCATCATCTTCTTCCATCTCCTAGCTCCTTGAAATGTCGTTTCTTAAAACACCCTATGGTTGTGTTTTTGATAGCATGCATATTCTTATATGGATCCGGGTTTTGGTTTTACATATAAAATGGGTTTTATATCTTAAAAGTAACATGTTTTAAGTAATTATTCCGCTGCGTTTTTCATTTTATATGGATAAAATGGCTTTGATAAACATGACAAAACCCCAACAAGTCCGAGTGTCATGAGAATGTCCACTAGTGGGTTTTACTCCACTTGCGGATTTAGCCTTATCCCGAAGTTCCTTCTCCTTTTTGAACTCATCATTTGATTGCTTTCCAATCAAATTTTCTTCCTGAACCGTACTAGTCCCATACACAAATTTCATGTTTTTATTCTTGTATTCGTGAAATGGTGACTTCTGTTTCTTATTTGGTTCATTTTCTTCATCCAAACCCAAACCCGTTCTCTTGTTTTCAGGAAAGTCACCACCATTCCTCTGGTAGTTGTTATATCCTCTTTTAGGTTTAGAATAAAAATTTTTCTCATTTCTTTCCAAATCTTCTGATGATACTTTGACAAGTTTGAACAATTTATCAATTTGGTCTTCTTTCACAGTTTGAATCGGAAAATTGTCACTGAAATATAGTCTATCATATTCCTTAACTTTGTACATGACAACGTTAGGATCATCACTTAGACTATCTTCCGATGATGTATCGTCATCTTCAGACTACGATTTAGAATTGTTCGAACTTGAGTTGGCGCTCTCAAAGCTGCCATCAATAGATTCACTCAAAACATTTTTAACAACATTTCTTATCACAGCCTCACTGTCATCTTTTGTGTAGATTATGTCAATATTCTCAGGCATCTCATTTTTCTATTCGGACAAAAGATCAATGTTAAGCGCCTTTTCCATCCCTTCTGCGTTCTTGCGGTAATATTTTTCGCACAAGGGTAGTGGAACATTGCTATAATCCCCACGTTTCTTACCTTTTGATTTCTGAAAATCTTCTTCCGACGGAATCGTTTGAAGAATATGATCGATGACATAAGCATTCGTGGTATAGATTTTCAAAAGCTGTCTCTCCCTTTCGGTTTTGATTTTCATATCTTGAAGCTCTTGTTTAACTTCAGCAATGGTGTTTATGTAAGTATTAATTGCTTTTTGTTTTTCCATTACCGTTGCTTTTAACATTCTAACTGTGTCATGTTGTTCAATGTTGTTTTTATCAAGCCTGCCGGAATCGTCTTTCATTTTATCATAAGCTTCCTTCATTGTGCGATAATCATATTTAAAATTGTTTTTATGCACATTGAGTTCACTTATGATTTGAGATTTTTCGGCGCATTGCAGACAAGGCTCATTACATTTCGTACTAGGTTTTTCAACCTCAACGACTTGCACTTTTACAACTTCTTTTTCTACAACTTTTACCTCTGAAGCTACCTTTGTCAAATTAGCCATCATCGCTTTGTTTGCAATTTCCGTGTGATTCTCCTCATTCATCTCCTTGGTCACGTTGATGACTTCTTCAACTTCCGGTTTCTCCTTGACAACATGCTCAGAAGATGCTGCTCCACCAAAACAACCTGCAAAACTAGAAGTCATGTTAGAAGAGAGAACACCCTGCATCCTCGTATGATGATAAATCTCCTCTTCTTCAGTTTGTTGCAAGTATTCTTCTACCATTGTGTTTTCCATAGCTGCATCTTCGACATATGTATCTTCCACGATTTCGGCCATTAAAGCAACTCCAGTCTTCTTGGCAATATATGAGTTCTAATCAAAACCATCATCTTCATTTGAAGCAACCATAGCTTTCTCTGTGTTGGGTTTTTTTTTAACTTCGATTTGAGTCTTCTTCGGAAATGGGTTATATTGCAACGACTTCTTGTAATAATCACTACTGCTTCCGAAAGGACTTTGGTTGCCACTTACTTCTGAATTCTTGCATTCTCTTTTGAAGTGCCCTTTTTGTTGGCATCTGAAGCAAGTAACTTTCGTTTTGTCGAACCCCAGTTTGTTGCTTGAATTCCCGATGTCTCTGCCGGTTAGAGCAACAAATTTAGTAACCCTCCGAATAATCGAAGCTAAGGACCATTTGATATCCATTAGCTCAAGCTCTTCTTCATCCACTTGATCATAATCCTTGGCAGTCATTTCCGGATTACCAATCTTCCCGGCCACCAAACTTTCATAAGATTCCAACACTGTGGCAAGAAGTGCCATGTGTTATTTGGCCACTTGTTCAAAAACGACGTTGCTTAAATTGACTGCAATGTTGCATGTAAACACATTTGGATCAGAATTCGATTGATTATTCTGATTTGACTGATTCTGAAATGAAGAATTAAAACCTGTGCTTGAATATGATGAATTATGAGGACTCTGATCATAGTTCGGATATGATTGAGTTTGACTTTGTGGCGAATGATTCGAGGAATTCAGATTCGCACTAAAAGCAGTTTGAATCTTTGGGCTTGAGATATTTTCTTGAGCTCCTGTCTTGTAGTAAAGCCCTACATCTTGAGCAACATTTGGATTCTTTGACTTGGCGATCTTTAACAGCTCCATCTCGTGCCCCTCCAACTTATCAATAAAGGTGGATAACTTGAAGAATTCCCAACTTGGACTTTGTTTGAGCACCATGAGATAAGTCGTCCATTCTCCTTCTGGTAATGTGTCAGCCAATTTATCAATCTATTCTTCTTCCGTCTTCTCAAGACCATGTCTCCTCATAATCACTTTCAAATGACAAAAACGTTCGATCATTTGTCTCCTCGTTTCGCCTTTGATCATTGTAAATATATCAAATTCCTTTATGATTAACGCCTTTTTGCTCTTGACCATTTCCGCACTTCCCTGATATTTTGCCTTTAGAGACTTCCAAAGATCTTGTGCAGTTTTGTACTCTGGCAATAGCACCAAGATATCTTCCTTCACAAACTGCTGAATCAAGCTGATCATTTTCTTTTCAGCAACGTACTCAACCTTCTGTTAAATAGAGAACTTACTTATCTCAATAACATTTTGATGTTCATCTCTAGGCCATGTGTAGCCTGTTTCAACCGCAACCCAGCTATGAAAGAAATTTGACTGAACCCAGTTCGTAAATCTTTCTTTCCACCCCTCGTATTCATCAATATTCAAAAGCTTTCGTGGCTTCACTGACGTGCCCATTTCATTCTCCAGATTAACCTGATTCACCATGTTGGCATTTGATGATGAAGCCTCGGCTGTCATATACGTATTGTGACCTTCCATTGCGGAAAACAAACGAGTATCGCTGAAAACACGTTCACAAACTTCGAAAAATTGATTAGTATACTGACAAGTTCGGGCGAACTTGTGTAGTTAAACAAATCAGATTCAATTTTCAAACAAGTTCGGACGAACTAGTTGAATGATTTTGAAAATTTTCTCCCTGATGAAGTTCGAGCGAACTTGTGTAGGTTTTCAAGAAAATTACAAAGTTCGGGCGAACTTGTAAGAAATTTTCAACAAAAGTTAATCAACTTCGGACGAACTTGATAAAATTTGATTGAAAATGAAGCAAGTTCGAGCGGACTTGTGCTAAAACCTTGAAAATCAATCAAGTTCGGGCGAACTTGATGAAAAATGTGAATTTTTCAGTCAAGTTCGAGCGAACTTGATGTCAAGTTCGACCAAATCAACTTTGCAAAACATGATTTTTCAACTTTTTGACATCAATTCGTTTGAACTAGGCCTTGAAACTTTCACGGGTTTATCTTTAATGTATTTTACGTGACTTATTCGAATTTTAGCAGACTTTAACCGTAGGTTCATTGTTTTTCATGAAAAAGTTAAGAAAAATGGTAGAATGGAGTAGAAATAGACTAGATCTTGCAATAATTTCACCAAATCAGGTATCCGTGGCTCTGATACCACTTGTTAGATCGCTCCTTTGATAGCACGGGAACCTAGTTTGGTATCTAATGTCCAATTAGGCGGAAACTAAGTGACATGTTAAACAAATATGCAAAGATTACATGTTAAACTATCTTTTATTGATCTTAAAGTCAATTACATGTGAGAACCAGATCCGACAGAGCTTCGCCTCTGAGTTGCCAAAATTACCAAAGTTACAAATGAAAGATCTAAGGCACATATTTATACTAGATCAAGTTCGCTGGGAGGATAACAAGTTCGGGCGAACTTTTTTGAACAAGTTCAGCCGAACTTGTTCTCGCAATAAGATTTCGGGCAAACTTGATCTAGTATTTACATAAATAAACCAATTTCTAACATAATCTAGCCCAATCTAAACAAACTCGATACAAGACTAAGACATAGAAATTATGTACTAACACAACCCTTCACCGAAAAGCGGCAGTGGTTTGTATTTCCCTTGAGAATTTGAAAACGGGTTGCCAGTGGTAGCAGCGGTGGCAATTGGTGGTGGTGTGAAGGATGATTCTTTGAGCTTAGCCTTTTGCTTTCGGTGGATGTTCATATGGCCTCCAAGTGCTTGTGCATTGGTGAAACCTCCTTTGCAAAAAATGCATTCATATGATCTACCAATTGCTACACTTGTTTAAGTTGAAATTTCGTCCACTGAGGTTATTGCCTCGTCGGAGCTTCCTACGACTGAATGATCAGGTTTCATTCACGACAAAGAGAATGAAATCACGGAGGAGAGAGATGGTGGTCAACTCAGGAATGAAAACTTTTAGGGTTTACTATATATATGAACTTGGCCTGCAGCTTACCCTCCATTTGCCGCCACATGAGGCAAAAAGAATCTGTTTTCTTTTTCTTTACAATTTTTTATATGTTTGTAAGACTTTCCAACGTGAAAGTACAAATGGATAAAAGACTTTAGAGCATGGTTAGACTACATTTGATGTTATCTACGTCACTAGGTGTCTAGTGTCCCATCGTCTCCCACATGATATAGTATAAGTATAAATTTTTAAAATCCTCAATTTCATCTCTAACCTACAAATAGTCTTACCCTCTTTAACTTCTACCTTATTAGTTATCACATACCCATTCCACACAATATTTAAAGATATATGTTAAGTTATTCTATAAAGGCTGCTAAAAATAAGAAGTGTAAGAAGGAACAATAGAGTGACAAGTGTCCATAAGAGAAAAAGAATATGCACATGTAAAAACCTAAACCCCCCAATCCCGAAAAAAAAAATTACCTCAACAAAAACCCCCTAAAAACCTAAAAAAAAACATAACACCCCCTCCCCCAACCCAAGCTAAATGCTAAAAACTAAAAACTAAACTCAAAAAAACATAAAAAATCTAAAAAGCACAATTTTTTTAATATTGTTTATATAAAAATGCTACTTTTTCGACAATTTTTTTAATGATGATAAAGTAGCGATTATTTTAATAGAATATTGAAATTATTTTTTTAAGTATTTTTGTTTTGTGTTCACATTTAAGAATATTCCTAGAATATTCCTTCTTACAATAAAATTCCTTTGTATTTGATCTTTTCTCCTAAAGATATATATACTTTTTTACTTTAGACCCGCGTTATCATATGAACCGAGGCAGACTCATACCCATGTGTGGTTGTCCCATTGTTCAAGGGTGCCTCATCTAAGGCCTTGTTCAAATGGATAAACGCCAGTAGTAAAGGCCTTCGAGAGCAGATTCGCAAGAATCCATTAGAGATAGTCTTAGTTTTTACTAAAAACTAAATCGTGAGAGAGGAGGAAAAGAGAAAGATGATGTGAAAGAGAACTTTCAAAGTTTTTGTGTAAAACTAAAAAAAATACTGGATTGTGAGAGGGATGGGGAAAACACTTTGTAAGTGGGGGAGATGACATATGCACCCCGTCAAAAATATCCATTACTATGATAGAGGCAAGCATTTTTTTTGTATGGTGTCCATTTTTTCAATAAGCAGATATATAACAACCGGGCATTACAATTTTCGAATCGGTTCAGCTCTGGGAAGTAGGGGTCGATCACACAATAAAAGACAATATCCTTAGAAAAGAATACATAACAAATATACAAAGTCAGTTAACAAACTGATGGCTTCTTAATTCATTAACACTTCACCAAAATGTCAAAGTTCGTTCAGGAATCATTTATTGCAAACATTCTCCATCAAAATTTCTCACATAATCATAACTAATTTATTTTTGCTGATTCTATAATACAAGTTGATCTTCCATAAACCGGTTGTTCATCGATGTTCACAAAATCACAAATCACACTTGATTCGTTAATTTTAACTTTGATATAATGTCTAATTAAATTTAAAAGTTTGAAGAAGAATAAAAAAACTAACCGTTACTCATGTAAGCGAAGACGAATACCGATAGTCAAAGTTTGTTGGGAATCCAAACGTAGCCCAGAATTTACATGGTAACGAGAGGATCAAATGAAAGCAAAATACCCACATTTATTTCCATAAGTTTCCTCTAATTAAATTTTAGGACGAAATTTCCTAAAGTAGCCGATGTAGGACCGATCCTCATAGCATAGAAACCAAGATTTGATATCTAATGTCCATAATAGCGGAAATATTACGACATGATTACCAAATAACAAGAATTAGTCAATTAATCGTCAATTTTATTGATATAACGTCAAGTCTCCAAATTGACAGAGCTTCGCCTCTAAGATGCCAAAGTTACAAATGACCAAGACAAGCTAGCTATTTATAGGAGTACAAGTTCGCCAGTGGGGAGATGAGTTCGCCCGAACTTGACATAGTCAAGTTCGGCCGAACTTGACTTCACAAACACTTTATAGCGAACTTGTCCTATTTACATATAAATACTTCATTTCGCTAGCCTATTCATTTCTAATCTATACAGACTCGATATAAGACTAAGATATAGACATTCTGCACCAACAGACTCCCCCTTGGATATCATCTTCGTCTTGTATCAATCTTCAAAAACTCAGTCTTCAAAAACGAACACGACCGAAGAAGTTCTTGAATGGCTTCTTTCGTCGTTCCTGCTTCGGATCTGGCGTTTGATCTGTAGGAGACACTTTGTTCATGTACTGAAACCTTCTAAGCCTTGCCACCCTACCTTTCTCATGTATAGTTTCTAGACGCTTTTCTTCCTTTAAGAATTCAACTCGTTCTAGCTCCCTCCAATTTGTTTCCCACATTCTTCCGGAGTTCACTTCTCGAGGTTAGCATACATTAACGACCCTTTGATATTGCAAGGCTTGTTCTTTCTCACGTTCTTTGAACACTATCTTGCTGTAGAACAAGCACTTGATGTCTTCTCTCGAGCAATTCACTAGCCACATCGGGTCTAGTATCCTGATTGTTCTCCACAACCCTCTCATACCCTGAAAACCCAATATTTCAACCCTTTCCTTCGTGATATCCAAATGTTCTTCAAATCGTAAAACAATAACAGCTTCGCATGTAGTAGGATCAATCTGCCACCACTTAAACACTGGATAGAAATTCTGTTCGATTGGCATTAAGGGCATATTCCTCATCGCTCTCGGTCGTTTCATAATCAACGTTATATCCTTTTCCCCTGTTTTCTTGTTTGTCTTAATGCGACGACCTGGAATAAACGGCTTCCAATACTTAAATCCCTTTATCGCTTCAAACTTGATCATCTTCCATAACGACTGATCAATATACTTCATATGATAAGTAACATTCACGGTTTGAACAAGCTCCTCCACATCCAGTACGATAGTGTCTTGAAATCTGCTAAGTATTTGAAGTATTACACTCCAAACTGACGTTCAATAGCATATACATTCAACTCCTTGAACCACCCCCAACTTAGGATATCCCCAATGACACATCTTTATCTCTGGTAAAGAATGCTGGAGGACGTCGAAACTTATGTTCGCGCGGCATCTCTTTAAACCAGGATTTCTTAGCTTGAGCTATTTCCTCTTTCGTCATTGGTTTCGGAACTTTGCCTTCTCGGATAGATTCTTCGTTCTTTTCCTTCAACATATCTTCATTAAGTTGCTTGTACATCTCCTCAAAAGTAGGAAAACTATCAGTGTTAGGACCGACGTACTTTGCAGTTTCATTACTTTCATCATCTGAAGACCAATCCTCCACGATAACCCTGTTATACTCATCAGCTTCAAACCTTCGTATGTACTGATAATCATTTGGCTCAAATGTGTTAACATTCAACACTTGCTCTTCAAAATCAAAGTCAAGTGTTTTAGCATCAACTTCGATCAACTTGGCCAAATCTTCCTTAGTATAATTGTGCACGTACTCGCCTTCCTCTACATTGTGTTCCAGCATGAGTATCAAAGGCTTTGTTGGTACAGCAGCAACAGGCTTTGCAAACCTATCAACATCAGATATATCAATCTCTTCAGTTGGTCCTTTTTGTCCTGACTCCCCCTCAATTTGATCATTCATCTTCTTTGATTCATCATCCATCAGAGAAGAAAAATCAAATTCATCAGAGTTTTTGCTTCACTGATTCTCATACCAACTCCTCCCTGATCATCATCATCATCATCATCCGCATTATTCCAATCTTCATAATCAGAATCATCTTTCTTGTCGTCATCATTTTTATCCTCATCTTCTGCTTCTTCATCGTCCTTTTCTTCAGATGCAATTATAGTATCAGAAGGCTTGACAGATTCATCAACTTTAGCAATATCGGACTCAGAAGCTTTTTCAACTTCTTCAACAGGCTTTTCAGCAGCTTCAGAAGATTTAGGTGCTTCACCTTCAACATCTTTGCCCTTGCCACTAGCTGCGAGTTCTTTCTCAGATCTTTCTTTAGCCTCTTGCCTATCTAAACGATCGTACTCAGCAATGAAATCAATCCCAAGAGTATTAGATAAAACTTTCTGCATCCTTGTGAACCTTAGATCATTTAGAGCTTGAATCGTTTTCAACTCAGCAATCTCTGTTTGCAGCTTTTCATTTGCGTCTTGCAAGCTCTCGATCAATGCTTTGAAGAATTCTCTTTCACTTTCCAACACTTTGACTTTATCATCCGACATCTCTTTCTCAATTGCGCTTTGATTCATTCTCTTGATCAGCTAAGCTTTTTCTTCTTCATTCTTTGCTATTTTATCTTCCAAGATTTTCACACGCTTTTCTAGAAAATCAACATTGGTATCCGGAAAGAAATCATTCAGATCTTGAAGAATTATTGGCTAATTTTGTATATCACCAAACAAATTTGCAGTTGGAGTAGACTTTGGAGTAGCAGTCTTTGGTGTGGACTTCTTAGGAGTAGTACTTTCAAAATGAGAAGTCGTTGGAGGAACCGGAGATGAAATAATAGGCACTTCAAGTAATCCAGCCTCAGGGGTTTCTTGTGTGACTCCTGGACGTTTTGCCTCAGATGGAAAAGTCACAGGAGGTTCTTGTGTAACTCCTGGACGTTCAGCTTCAGATGAAATAACAACAGGAGGTTCTTGTGTAGGAGGTTCTTGTGTTACTCCTTTCTCCTGTGCGCCAGAAGGTTCTTGTGTAACTTCTACGCTTTTTAGCTTTCCTTTGTATCAATGACTAGCAGGTTTCTGAGATTTCTTTGCTTTCTTCCTGCCTTTTGCCTGAGGTGACCCTGTAGTCTTTGTCGTTGAAACTGTAGCAGACTTCACACGCTTAGCTTTTTTCTTCGGTCTTTCCTCGTCAGACTCTTTTTCAAGATTTGGATCAAAATCAGCATCAGTCTCTTTAACTTTTTCTGCCTCAGTCTTTGCTATTGTCTTCTTAGTAATCTTCTCGAGAGAATCATCAGAATCATCTTCGTTCTCGGAAGTAGCAGAAATAACATCATCTTCTTGAGTCATTTTCTCAACCTCTTGACTTTCAGTAACAATTGCTGCGCTAGAACCAACTTCAGCTTGAACATTAACAGGTTTGTCTTCATCCACAAGCATTGTAT
Source organism: Scalesia atractyloides (assembly GCA_947069175.1). NCBI lineage: Eukaryota > Viridiplantae > Streptophyta > Magnoliopsida > Asterales > Asteraceae > Scalesia > Scalesia atractyloides. Next base: position 38,888,798 of record CAMTDV010000015.1, read on the forward strand.
CTACTTTCTTTGCTGCGCGCTTCTTTTTAGAATTATTAACTTCAGCTTTAAGGAACCATTCACTTCGAGCTTTAGGCTTGAAAGCCTTAAACCATTCCTTTTCTGCGTTTAACTCTTTCTCGTCACCACTTCCATCTTTCTTCCATTTGTTATCAGCCGTTGCAATATAATTTTCATCTTTAATCGCCCCAAATAATGGCTTTGCTACCGGTGCTGAGTCTTGTTTCTGGAACTTGATCAACTTCTTTACTGTTGTATCATCGAGGTGACTGAGATATAGAATGTCGTTTGGATCACGTGCAATGTTTGTGAATTTCTCATCAATTAGCATCTGCACAAACCTCGGATATAAACACAATCTCGAATCTTCCATATTCTTCGACATATGTGTGAAAACAAGCTTAGAATAATTGAACTGCTTCATCAGAATTAACGCTGTTGCCATACAGGCCATGTACTCTTGAACATCATCAAGGCCCGCTTTACGGTGATTGAAAGTATGAATAATAGCGTGCATGAGAAGCTTGTAAGGGTTAGGCACTTCCCCTTTCTTCAATGTTAGCTTATTAACGCTCCCCTTGTACCCCATACGGTAAAAACAACCTCTCACCATCTTTTCGTCCAAGAAAATTGGATCATCTTTATCATCGTTGAATTGCAAGATCCTTCGTATATCATCTTCAGTAACGGTGATCTTCTTAACTTCATTTTCAACTTGAACATATGAAATAATGGTCTTCTTATCTTCGCTGAGTTTCGCATTCATCCAAAAATGATAAGTATGCGAACGATACGACATTGTGCGCTCCGTGATAGCTCGATGAATAGGACAGTCCTTTAAAAACTTTAGAATGCTTTCGTACTCCTTTAGCGACAATACATATTGCTTTGTCGAGCGTGATAAAAGTAATGAAATTTATAAAAATCCATAAAAATCACCCTCGCTGGTACTTGAGCCTGAAAATAACGCAAACTGCTTAGCACACATTTCGAGAAAAATTACAAAAAAATTTCAACACATTTCATCAAGTTCGGGCAAACTTGATGTGTGTATAACAATCAGATTTAGTGAAGTTCACCCGAACGTGTCTATAAACATGTTCAATCAAAAACAAACATAAGTTCGGTCGAACTTACAAATCAAAACAATTTTCAGATATCAAACCATAAGTTCGGGCGAACTTCCATTTCATTCAATAGTTCTGTTTTAAACCTAAGTTCGGTCGAACATGTTTTGATAGGATTTATTAGCAAGTTCGGTCGAACTTGATAACAAGTTCGGTTGAACTTGATAACAAGTTCGGCCGAACTTGTTATCTTCTCAAAACAAAAACCTGCTTAACTCATTATCAGCCATTTTAATCAAATCTATGTCAAATTTAAGATCGATTTATGTAGATTATCATCTATTTAAGCTTAATTTGTCCAGAAATACCCTAGATCTATCAGTTTTATTGATTTCAGATCTAAGTTTAGCGATTAAGGTCCAATTCATGGTTCAAACTCCAACTTCTCACCTCTTCCATTGTAGATGGTGTGCAAATCACCACAAACAATGTAAATTTTAGCAGAATAACGGCTCTAATTTGACAAATTCACACAATCGCTCAATGAGAATAAGTTCGCTCGGAGACTAAAAGTTTGCATATAATGAGTTCGGCCGAACTTGCGAGGTATTTATGCCTTGGCAAGTTCGGGCGAACTTGATGAGCCCAAGTTATAAAGCCCAACATAAATCCGGGCGGACTTACCTCTTTCAACCAGCCATCCAAGACAAGTTCGGTCGAACTTGCCTCAAAGTTAAACTTTAATAAGCTTAGCAAGTTCGGCCGAACTTGCCAAACCCAAATTTTCAAAATTTTCAACTTTTTGCAATTTAGTCCCTGAACTTTCCACTTTTTACCAGTTATGAAAATCCACTCAGTTGACCAAGTTAACCGATTTGTCTGCCGAGTCCAAGTTAATGACCCCGGTTAGACCCTTACGAACAATACTGTTGATATTTTCAAAATTAAAGTTTCAAATTAATGAACTTTTCATCGTTTTGGCTTTTCAGACTTTTCAGTTTTTACAGATTAGCTCCCAGCCCGTTGTCTATGAGATTCCCACCAGTTTAGCACCTTACCAGACTTCGAAGATCTGTTCTCCAACATTGGGTTGCTAAAAACATGTAGAAACAAAATATTTTTGTATTTTTGTAAGTTTATGCTAAAACACACTGAAAATCTTTTTGGTTTTAATCTGTAAAGCTGATAAACTATGTACATGTCAAAGTAAACTATGTACAAACATATTTACAGACATATTTTTGTGAATTCGTGTCTAAGGATCATATCAGTTAATTGAGACGTATCACCAGTACCGCTGAACTTTAGATGACTTTAAGTTTTAAACTTGTTTACCTAGATTTTCGATGTGTTTGTCCACTTAAACTTTACCACGTTTCTCAACTGTTCCAAGATATATTAATGTATGATTTATGAAACTTGACTTATCTTTGGTTCCCACTTCTTGAATATACTCCCGTATCAAGATTCCCTAGATTTCATCTTACAGGTGAATATAGTGTAATTGATATCTGTATCTAGGTTAGTGCGAGACCTTGAGAGCTCAGGTTAGTACTACCATACAGACAAAGAGATGATGGCTCGTCTTTAGGTGTGTTCCAATTAAGGAATCTTTTTAGCACTGCAAATGATTAGATCTTTCGATACTTTTCAAGTTTGCATGCAGTTTAGGGGTTTATAGCGAAAGTATTATAGAAGTTCTAGGCTATTGCTTCTGCAAAATCAGAAGAACTTGTATAATACCCCAGATATCAAGTATCTATAAAGACCTCGTATCTCAGAATCAGGCAATCTTTCAAACAAAATTTCGGAGTACTGAGTCCATATATCCAAGATGTGTTCATCCACAAGATTAAGCAGTTGTAAAATTTAGTTTATATCTCGAAAACAGTTTACCGAACGTGTTAAGCCTATCGACACAACCACAGTAAGACTTGTTTATCACTTTTAAACTTTACATTTCTTTAGCATACTGTGATAGTCCACTGATGTACTATCATTTCCTTTTTGTAACATCAAACTCTTTATGTCTTTTTCAATGTTTTTGTACTTTTTGCTTTTTTTCATATGTTTTTGAATTTTAAAATTTTCAAATGTTTTTGTATTTTCTCTAACATTTCTCCCCCTAAAATCAAAAATATATTTTTGTATTTTAGTTTTTAATAAAATTCTAAACTAGAAAGATATAGACAAACCAATGTGGATCACGCGAACTCGTCGTCCAATCCATATTCAACCTCAGCGTCCGCACCTATCAGCAAATTTTTCATACCATTAATTCTCAACAAGTATTTAAACCGTGATAAAGAAAATGGTTTTGTATAAAAATCAGCCTTTTGATCGTCGGTGTGGATTTTTTCTATTCGTACCAACTTCTTTTCGTAGCAGTCAGGAATGAAGTGATAACGAATTTCAATGTGTTTAGTGCGTGAGTGATGAACCGGATTTTTGCTATTACTTGAACTAGCACCAGCAGAAGATGATTCCAACGTGGGTTGATTAACCGCAATTGGTCTGACGATTTGCTCTTGATTTGCTGATTGATGAAGATAATAAAGAGCTGCAATTTCTTCATCGGATGGTTCTTTAGGTAAATCAAATGATTTCCACAAGTCTTGATAGTTGAATAACCATGCATCACCTTTTCTCTGAACAGGATCCGTATAGTTAAAACAATCAACATGCTGTGCTTCAATTACCTTTCTCAACGAGGGGACATAAACTCTTCGCAGTGGACGTGCATATCCGACAAAGAAACCTTCGAGTGATTTAGCTCCAAATTTGCCATCTTGATTGATTACAGTACATGGCGCTCCAAATGGTTCTAAGAACTTTAAATTCGGTTTACGTCGGTTAATCATTTCAAAACAGGTCTTCTTCGTTGATTTGACTGTTAAGACTCTGTTAAGTGTGTAGCAAGCCGTTGCAACTACTTCACTCCAGAAGCTGACTGGAAGCTTTGAGTCTGCAAGCATGGTTCTTGTAGTTTCGTTTAAAGTTATGTTCTTCCTTTCAGCGACACCGTTTTGCTGCGGAGTGTAGGGTGCACTAAACTCGTGCAAAATCCCTTTAGCGTTGCAGAATTCCCTCATTTTTGTGTTTTTGAACTCAGTACCGTTGTCACTTCTAACGCGTGTCACCGGAAGATGGTACAGGTTTTCAAGTTTCTTGAAAAGAATCACTAAGTTTTTAAACGTCTCATCTTTTGATCCTTGGAAGAATACCCATGAGTATCGGGAATAATCGTCTGTGACTACCAAGCAGTAGGGATCTCCAGAGATGCTTCGGACATTCACTGGACCGAAGAGATCCATATGAAGTCTTTCGAGCGGCAACTTTATCAAATTGAGAATCTTTCTTGGATGAGATTTCTTGATCTGCTTTCCCTTTTTACACCCTAGACAATTATCTGTCATATGAAAACTTTTCAGATTCACACCTTCCACCAAATCATTATGCACCAAATGACTCATCTTTCTCAGGTGAATGTGGCCCATCTTTCTGTGCCATAAGATTGACTCCTTCTCAGTAGCTTTCGAAACAAAACCTTGTGCCGTTTTTAAAGAAGTAGTAGCATTTCCCTTGTCAAGAACATACAAATCATTCTCTCTTGGTGCACGCATGAGTATCCACTCGTCTGGTATTTTGAAACCCGGTTTGATGATCATGCATTCTATATCGTTGAAGTGAACGGTAAATTTCTTATCACAAATTTGAGAAATACTCAGAAGGTTGTTCTCAAGCTCCGCAATGTAGTTCACTTGATCAAATGAAACAACTCCGTTTGAGAGCTTTCCCTCGGCGACAATCCTTCCACCTTGATTTCCAGCAAATCCAACATATCCGTCGTTGATAGCTTTAATGTCGAACAAGGGTGCTTTCATTCATGTCATATGTCTGGAAGCTCCACTATCCAGAATCCACTTGGAAAGTACGGATCTCTAGAGCCCCTGCACATTTCAACAATTAGTTAAACAGCGCGACCCAAGCATTCTTGGTCTTGGGTTGAATCGGCTAACCATCGTCGTAATCAAATTCACACTCGTCAGCATAATCAAATTCATATTCATCATCTGGATTTTCTACGATGTTCATGTCTGAAAACTTCACTTTCTTTTTATCTTTCAAACATTTGACATTTTCAATTTTGATTTCAGATTTAGATTCTTTCATGTTATCACTAGTCTTAACAGGCTCAGACTTAGTGATTTAAGATTTTGATTCTTTCATGTTATCACTAGTCTTAACAGGCTCAGACTTAGTGATTTCAGATTTTGACAACTTCCTTTTTGCAATCCAGGCTTGTGATTTTATGTTAGTCTTTTTGATGTAAAACTTTGTTTCATTTTCTTTTGAAGATTCACGTTTTTTGAAAGTTGAATTTGCAAATTTCTTTTCAGATTTAGGTTTATCTTCAGGTTTTGATTCGTTTCTTTTTAGGTTTTTCTTCCAATGAAATTGTAGGAAGAATGTGATCAATGACATATGCGTTAGTTCTGTAACTTCTTAAAAGTTGTTGAACACGTTCTATTTCAATTATAATATCCTGGAGTTGTTGCTTGGTTTCAGCAATGGTGTTGATATAAATGTTTATTGCTTTTTGTTTATCCATTACTGTACCTTTCAACATTCTTATAGTATCATGTTGTTCAATATTATTTCTATCGAGCCTGCCATAATCATCTTTCATTTTTTCATACGCTTCCTTCATTGTACGATAATCATATTTGAAATGTTCATTATATACATTGAGTTCAACGATGACTTGTGATTTTTCGGCGCATTCAACACATGGCTCGATATTTTGTGCAAGGTTTTACAACCTCCACAACTTGCACTTTAACAACTTCCTTTACCTCTGGACCTACCTTGGTTAGATTCGCTATCATAGCTTTATCGGCAAAGTCCTTGAGATTTTCAGCGGTTACTTCTTGAACAACATCAGTAACTTCTTCATTCGATTTCTCCTCGATCACTTGCTCTTGAGAACTTCCATCAAAGTTACCTGCAAAACTAGAAGATGAATCAGGGGTTAGAATGCCCGTGTCTTCATGTGAAGATACATTTCCTCTTCTTCCTGATGTTGCAGATACTGTTCCAGTAGAGCATTCTCTATCGCTGCTGCTTCTTCGGCAGAAGTATCTTCAACGATCTCAGCCATCAAGGCAACTCCGGTCTTCTTACCTATATAAGAATTCCAATCGAAGTCATCATCCTCGTTCGAAGCAACCATTGCCTTATCAGTGTTACTGCTATTTGGTTTTTCTTGGATCTCAACTTGTGTCTTCTTTGGGAAAGAGATTTCTTGTAATACTCGTTGCCTCCACCAAATGGACTCTGATTTCCCATTGCTTCAGGGTTTTTGCATTCTCTCTTAAAATGCCCTTTCTGTCGGCATCTAAAACAAGTGACCTTGGTTTTGTCGAACCCTAGCTTGTTGCTTAAATTTCCGATATCTAGGCCTGTGAGTGCAACAAACTTAGTGACCCTTCGAATGATAGAAGCTAGGGACCACTTTATGTCCATTAGTTCAAGCTCTTCTTCGTCCACCTGATCGTAGTCTTCAACTGTCATTTTGGGATTGCCGATCTTTCCAGCTACAAGACTTTCATGTGATTCTAGAACAGTGGCGAGAAGTGACATGTGTTGTTTTGCAACTTGCTCAGAAACAACATTATTTAGATTTACAGCAATGTTACACTGGTACACATTTGAATCAGAATTTGTTTGTTGATTCTGATTTGCTTGACTCTGATAAGAAGCATTTGATCCTGTTCTTGAGAACGAAGAGCTTTGTGGACTTGGGTTATATTGAGGTTGATTCTCTGGCGAAGAAGTTATGTTTGCATTAAATGTTGTTTGAATCTTTGGGCTTGAAATGTTGTCTTGCATTCTATTCTTGTAATACAGACCAACATCTTGAACAATGTTAGCATTCTTCAACTTTGCGATCTTTAGAGGTTCCATCTCGTGACCTTCTAGTTTGTCGATGAATGTAGACAGCTTAAAGAATTCCCAGTTATGGCTTTCTTTCAAGACCAAGAGGTACGTAGTCCACTCTCTGTCAGGTAACGCATCTGCCAGCTTATCGATGTACTCTTGTTCTGTCTTCTCGAGACCGTGTCTCCTCATTTGGACTTTCAGATGACAGAAACGCTCAATCATTTGTTTCATTGTCTCTCCCTTCAACATGTTAAAGATATCGAACTCCTTCAGAATGAGAGCTTTCTTACACTTGATCATCTCTGCGCTTCCTTGATATTTCTTTTGCAGTGATAGCCAGAGATCTCTCACAGTCGTATATTCGGGCAACAAAACCAGAATATCCTCTTTAACAGATTGTTGAATGAGGCTAATCATCTTTTTCTCAGCAATGTACTCATCCTTTTGAATTGTAGTATACTTGTACTTCTCCAGAACTTCCTGATGTTCGTCTAACGGAACATTATAACCTCTCTCAATCGACACCCAGCCTTGGAAATGCATGACCTGAACCCAATAAGTAAATTTCTCCTTCCATCCTTTATACTCGTCCATGCTCATTAACTTCAGCGGTTTAACGGACGTGCCAATCTCATTGTCAAGATTGACTTGTTGAATTACATTAGCATTGGATGTACCCACTGCTGTCATATACGCTCTCTGTAGATCATCCATAGCGAATTTCGAGACATGTACTCTGAAAACACGTTCAAACTTTGAAAACAATTAGGTTTACTACAAGTTCGGTCGAACTTGCAGTAGAGTGAAGAATTTCAGGCTTTAAACCACAAGTTTGGTCGAACTTATGGATTCTGATTGAAAAGTATCCCTGCGCAACCTCGGTCGAACTTGCACTTGAGTTTATGAGAAAGATTTGCAAGTACGGGCGAACTTATCTAAACTTTCCTGATTTTTATCAAGTTCGGTCGAACTTGATAAAAGATCAATGAATTCTCAGTAAGTTCGAGCGAACTTAGCTGAATTTTATCAAAATAACCTCAAGTTCGAGCGAACTTGGTAAAAACTCACTCAAAAAAGTGACATTTTAAAGCAAGTTCGGCCAAACTTAGGTAACAAGTTCGATCATGGTGAGTTTGGAAAACATGGTTTTTGCAACAATTTGACACCAATTCGTTTGATTTTAGACTCGAAACTCTCAGGGGTTAATCTATGATGTATTTAACATGTCATATTCAAAATTGGACAGAATTTGCCCGTGAATTCTTCACTTTTGTGTAAAAATTAAGAAAAATAGGAGAATGGAGTAGAATTAGAAGTGTTCTTGTCTTGATATCAATCAAATCAGGCTATTCTAGCTCTGATACCACTTGTAGGACCGATCCTAATAGCATAGGAACCTAGATTTGATATCTAATGTCCATAATAGCGGAAATACTACGACATGATTACCAAACAACAAGAATTAGTCAATTAATCGTCAATTTTATTGATATAACGTCAAGTCTCCAAATTGACAGAGCTTCGCCTCTAAGATGCCAAAGTTACAAATGACCAAGACAAGCTAGCTATTTATAGGAATACAAGTTCGCCATTAGGGAGATGAGTTCGCCCGAACTTGACATAGTTAAGTTCGGCCGAACTTGATTTCACAAACACTTCATTTTGCTAGCCTATTCATTTCTAATCTATACAGACTCGATATAAGACTAAGACATAGACATTCTGCACCAACAGGAGACTGTGACATTTATGGTTATTCAATCATGTAACGTTTCAAATGAATTATCAATCAATGAAGATTTTGTGTTTTATTTCTGAGATTCATTTATTTATCATGACATTTGCACAAATTCAATTATTACACGATAACAAACTCTCAAAAGACTTCTAGAATTGAAATCGCAAACCGTTACGCAAACGTAATCGGTTTAACGCGACGTGCACTCCGGAACAGTGAAACAAGCTTAAGATACCTTAAATAACCTTTACATAACTTAGAAATAAGTTTTGGAGGGTTCAGAATGGCAAAAACATGCTTATGCAACTTCAGGGGCAATTTTGCAAATTCTGCGAAAGTGCGCTGACTCGCGTATTTCTTAATACGGAACAGGTACGTACATCCAAAAATTTTTGTAATCATTAAAATCTTGTATCTTAATGATTGGAATGTAACAATATCATTCGTTACGCAATTACGGCCGTTTACGCATTAATTAAAGCGTTCGTCGTAATTAAGCGAAAAACGCAACCGTACAACCGAACGAACCGACACCCAAGGCATTTTTGAGCATAGTTTAAGTTCCCTAAGATTATCATCCTTATAAAGCTTAAAGATCAGGTTAACGAGTGTTAGAAGTGCCAAAACGCGACGAAAGGAATGAAGGGGCCTGTTCTACCAATTTCTGAAACTTGGTGCCAGCTAGGGTCCACATCCATGTGCCAGAACAGCTGTTTTGTTGGCAGCTTCTTTTCCACTCCCTTGGACACCAAGCATTCGAATCTTCCACCTTTGTTTCTGCTTTGGACATGTGTAAGAACCCTCATATGATCATGACACATCAAGGGACACTTGGAATGATCTTGTGGCTTCAAGATTAGTATAAATAGGTGATCATTTGGCCATTTTCTTTGCTCATATTCTTCATTCTTTCTCATTTTCTCTAATTTGGAGTGCTACCACCTTTGTGGAGGCCTCCCATCTGAGCATTCTTCATCCTTGAGCTCTTCAAGTGTTCTTCAAACACAAGTAAGTGCCCTCTTCTAGTCTTGTTCATTTCTTTTAGCTTCTTTGAGCTAAAAGTTAAACAATTTGACTTTCTGTTTTACTTTCAGTTCTAACCATGAATTGGTTAAAGCAAATTCCAATTGAACTTTGCAACATGATCGTCATCACGAGGGTTATGATCCATAACGATCATGCCTACGGATTACCACGTTTACCAGTCGAAGTGACGAGTTAAAGTTTCGGTCAAAATGCGCATTATAGTGGCAAGCGACAAAACTATTTTTGGGTATCAAAACACTAAGTTTTGATACCAAAACATTTTTTATAACTTAGTTAGACATGTTTTGACATGTCTAACTCGTCACTTTTAGTTTAGTGTTTATTTAGGGTCGTAAGTCGAGCGGTCTTGACCACCGCTTTGACTTTCAAACCGACCCGTTTGGTCGATATTAGGATCCGACTAAACACATATTTGTGACCATAGTTGTATAGGGAATAACCCACTGAGGTTATACCTTATGGTCACATTGTTTGGTTAGTATTATGTTAAGTCGGCTATTATGCCTTTATATGACCCAAATGCCCATTTTGCGCATAAATCGACTTTAAGCCTATGTAACCAATGTTTTGTCATATAAACTGATGTTATAACATTATTAAACATGTTTTGGCATATAAGAATTATCATAACACATATCTAACTATCCGAACACGTATTTACGTAAATGGTCCGTTAAAATTGCGTAAACTACCTTAACGAGTCATAACGGGTCAAAAGCACTTAGGTTTCATTTCAAATCAGAATGTAGACTTTGTTAAACCATTTCATATGAGTTCCATAACTCATTTGGTTTACAAGACCTCATCCTATCCGATCTGTCGATTAAAGTCCCGACATTTACATAGTTATCTGATTTTAGGACACGCTTGAATCTTTGATCGTTTGAAGCTTTGATATATCATTGATCCAAAGTTTACTTTGCAATCCCAAGTGAGTACATAGCTGCCCTCTTTTATGTTTTGCAAATATTTCGGGGTGAATCATATGTGCTAAATTGTTTTCAAGATTTCTAAACACAAAGTATACGGTTTATATAAAACACGACGATTTCAATAATGTGAATGAACTTGCTGGTGCGTTGTATCCATGACACGAAAGACATTCATTAGCTTTGGCCAAGCCGACCAGTAGTAAGTTATGGTACCATAGGACTGACAATCCCGTTACTAGGCTTTTCATTGGAATTTGGTGGGTAGTTTGGGGAACGACCGAAACTGTTTAATTTAACAAACCCTATGGTGGTTTGTTAGTCGATTTAAAGATACCCTTTGGTGGTATAGACGAGTCAACACAGGTTTGAATGTATTCACCAAAACGACCAAAAGTTTTCACTATTAAAAACAAGGTCGATTGAACGATTGGTTTATAACAAGGACGATTGAACGATTTGTTTACGATAGGTGAGATAGATAATGCGACGAGTGTAATATAATAAAAGCATGGTGGATACGCCATTGGTACTTCCTATATATAATTGCTTTGTGAGTGTAGGATCGGACCCAACTCGTGAGCTTCCAGTCAGACTTGCTCAGCTAACAGAGGCGGAATTCATTGTTAGCCGATTTAACAAACAAAGAACAAGCGTGATGATTACTGTTAAACCGTCTGAATCTTGTATTGCAACTTTGGAAAGATTACAGACTCGAGCAGGGCTTTGCCTCTGATCAACAAAACAACATGCTAAACAAACATCCTAAGTCACCTATTTATAGGCAAGACATGACAGCACTAGTGACTCAGGACCAAGGATTTTCGCACGAAATTTTCGTGCGAAAATCCCCAAGAATTGTCGTACAAAAATTCTTGTTACATTCAAAAACTTAACTTTCAAATCTAAACATTTGACGCTGCGAAACCCTATATATACAATAGACTCGTCCTAGACGTAGGCAATAGACATATGTGCACCCACAGACTCCCCCTTGGATGTTGCCGCAGTCTTAGACAGTCTTCAAAACTTTTCTTAAAAAATCTTCAAACTTGATTATCCCAAAAAGCGTTTTGGCGGCTTTCAACGCTCCTCTGAAGCAATGGGAGTTTGATCTGTCGGAGGAGGTCGATTGTACGTGTTGCCAAACTTGAATCTTTGTTGAGAAGCTATCTTTCGTCTTGCCTCGATTCTTTCTTCTTTCTTTTCCAACTTTCGCTTCTCTTTGTTTTCCAGATTTCTCCAGGATGTGTTCCAGCTTTTACCTGAATTAATATTGTTAGCATAACACACATTTACAATCTTCTGGAATTGCAAGGCCTGCTCTTTATCTTTTTTTTCATAACTGATCTTGATGAAGAATAGGCGTTCAATATCTTTCTCTAAGCAGTTGATAAACCACATCGGATCCAAAACTCTTATTGCACGCCATAACCCATAAATTATTTTGTGCATAATCACGGTTTCAAATAGATCTTCAGACATATCCCATGATCCTTCATCAAGCTCTACACAGATGACAGCCTCTACAATACTTGAATCGTAATGTTGAAGATCTTGTAAAATTCTTGTTCCATTTTTTTCAAGGGTATATTTGTGACATCCGAGACATTTCAATCATTTTACAAATTCATAACGAGGTTATATTCAAAAACAATTTCAGAAATTCAGACCTTGTTTGATTTCAATCCCTTAAGCCTCTTCTAGAAGCAAAATAGCGAGCTATTACGTAAACGTAACCCGTTTAATGCAACATACAATTCGGAACAATGACACAAGCTAAACATACCATAAATATCCTACACATAACTTAGAAATAAGTTTTGAAGGGTCCGGTATGGCAAAAACAAGTTTATTCAAGCTCAGGGGCTGCGAAACTTTGCCGACTTGCGTATTTCTTAATCCGGAACATGTACGCGCATCCAAAATTTTTTATCATTAAAATCTTATATTTTAGTGGTTGTAATGCAAAAATACCATTCGGTATGCATTTACGGTCATTTGTACGTTCGTTACGATATTCGTCGTAATTAACCGAAAACCGCAACCGTACGACCGAACGAGCCGACATCGGTGACATCTCAGGGCATACTTCAAGTTCTCTATGCCTTATCATCCTTATGAAGCTTGAAAATGAGGTTTACGGGTGTTAGAAGTGCCAAAACGCGACAAAACAAAGTTACAGGTTTTTGTCTTACGTCATTCGAAAACTTCGCGTGTCTTAAACTTTTATAAATCTTAAGACGTGATATGTCGTCAAGCATCTCATATAAATATTATTTGCTAAATTTTATAATAATCAATAGGTAATATTATTTATTTATTGAATAAATTTAAAAACTCACAAACTCACACCAAACTTTTATAAAATATAACAAGGTTTATATAAAAGAATGGGTTCTTATATAAAAAAAAGAGATGAATCTTCCATGCACACCTTTTTGTTATACCCCTTGTTTTGAAGACATGGTTTATAAAAACCACCTAAAACTTGTCCTTCATGCATTTTCATTCTTACACTTGTCTTGCCCATGTTGACACCTACAACCCTTTACTCTCCTATAAATACCAACCTTCTCTTCACCATTTTTTTACACCAAAAATCACTTAGAACTCTCAAAAATCCCTGCACTTTTTCTTTCCCCTTGCCTTCTTGGATTGAAGAATTTTTGCTTCCAAGTAAGTTCATCAAAAACCGATCTTTGTTTATATTTCGGTCTTCATACAAACATTCACTATTCTTGCACTATTATGCTTTGCTTTGCACTCTATCCTAATGTATATTAATCTACATATTATATCATTTATGATCTAAGACCATGTTTTACATTTTATTTACGCACAAAAACCTTTAAAACGACCAACGGGAACACATAAGTGTTCTTCCTGTTTCGGACAGATTCTGTGTTGTGACTTTAGACGGCCATAACTAAGTCAAAACTTGTCCAAATTAAGTGAACTCTTACTTTACTAATATATACATGGGAATACGGTTTTAACAATATATGGCACGCTTAAAAACACTTTCATTTGGACACCCAACCATCCAAAACCAAACTGTTGCGCAAAGCTGAATAAGCTGTAAAGATCCACGGTTTTGAGCATTTTCCAGGTTCCAAACAGAAAAACTTTTTAAATAAAAGTTGTAAAACACATTCTAATTTAGTGGACTGGAAATTTTCATAATTTTTCCACATCGTTTACTATTTTTAAAATGTAAAACAAAAACAACGCATAAAGCTGTCAACTTTTATACTTTTCCCAAAACTAATCGATTTACTTTTAATCAAGGGTACTTGTAACCAATATCATCTACAACCATCATGATAACATATTCATAGCCCAAATTAACCATCCGAACCCATAGTTACGTTTATGACCCGTTAAAGTGGCGTGAACCATTTTAGCGAGCCGTAACAAATCAAAACACTTTGAAATGCTTCCAAATCAGAATATTTGATATTATGAACCATATTATACAAGATCCAACTCTTGTTTGGTTTATATACCTCATTCTATCCGATTCTTGTTTTCAAGTTCGATACACTAACATGTAGTTATCCATTACACTAGGAAGCACTTCAACACTTGAACTCTTGATCCTTTGAGCTTTGTTATATAATTTGAACAAGATCTATACGCAACCCAGGCGAGTACTTAGCTCCCCTATTTTACGTTTTTTGAATGTTTTTGGGTGATTCATATGTGTAATCTATTTTTCACAATGTATGGCAATTATGTGTTTACTAAGTGCATTTTTGTGTAATATTCCTTTTATGCAAGACATGACAATTGGGGACACGAAACAAATACTTATAGTATCTTTCTATCTTCATGGATTGATTCTTATAGGTTATTTTAAGTACAGTCTTAAATCTTCCAATCTTTATAGTAAGATTTCTAAGAAGTACTTTACAAGACAATTGTTATGGTTTATGTGTAGAATTGTTGGTGATTTAGATAACGAAACTAGAGTAATATAATAAGGACATGGTGGATACGCCGCTGGTACTTCCTATATATAAGTGTGCTTATTGTATTACCCTTCGTAGCCTTATCCGAATCACCATTAGGATTATGATTTTGTGACAAGATAATGATACAAGACAAGTGACTAAACTAAATCCTTAAAGTATCTATCTATCTTCATAGTTAGATTCTTGTAGGATGTTTAAAGTACTAATTGGTAGTCCTCTATTGGATTCTGTGTACTTTAATGCGTATATGACAAGACAGTGTGACAAGATTGAATCCTTAAAGTATCTATCTATCTTTATAGTTAGATCTTTGTAGGTTGTTTAAAGTACTAAATGGTAGCCCTTGTATGGTCTCTTTGTGTACTTTAATGCGTATGTGACAAGACAATATGACAAGACAATGTGACAAGATTGATCCTTAAAGTATCTATCTATCTTTATAGTTAGATCTTAGTAGGATGTTTAAAGTACTAAATGGTAGCCCTTGTATGGTCTCTTTGTGTACTTTAATGCATATGTGACAAGACAATATGATAAGGCAGTATGACAAGCTTGAATCCTTAAAGTATCTATCTATCTTTATAGTTAGATCTTTTTAGGATGTTTAATGTACTAAATGGTAGCCCTTGTATGGACTCTTTGTATACTTTAATGCATATGTGACAAGACAAAGTGACAATACAATGTGACAAGAGGATGATTATGTGTTTATGTGGTTAGTTGATTTAGATAACGAAACGAGTGTAATACTGTAAGAACATGGTGGATACGCCACTGGTACTTCCTATATATAAGTGGTCTTATTGTATTACCCTTGTAGCGTTATCCAAATCACTTTAGGATTTAGTGTAAACTTGTTTCAAGTTCAATAGCCAAATCCTTGTGGAATCTTATCATATATTTATATGTTAGATTCTAAAAAGGATATCTAAAGTATTATTAGAAATCATTGATTTGCTTTCTAATATTACTCAATCAACTTAATGTATTGCAAAACTAAATCTTTTTCCATTTCTTGGCTTCAATGAGTCCGTTTTCAAGTGACAACTCTCGTAGTTGTCGAAGTATTGCAACACTAAAACATTTTGCCATTTACTTGGCCAACAAAACTATGTACTCGCTAACATTTTTTGTTGACGTCTCTTTTTCACATATGTTTCAGGTTGATGATCATTCAAGTATGCTAACATAGGAATGCATTTGGGCTTTAGACTTCATTAATCAAAAGACAATTTGTTGTATTGTTTGTACTGTAAAGCATTGTTAATAATAATGAAACGAATTTTAGTACCAGTTGTGGCTGAGCAATTTGTAACGTGACTCCCCGGTATTTCCATCGCGTGTTGTTGTATTACGCGATTGGGGTGTTACAGATTGGTATCAGAGCACTAGTTAGGAATTAGGTTATTAGAATGCCTTTAACCAAGTCTATAACCTTCCTAGGGACCTAAACATGAGTAGTATTGGGATCTCCATCCTAATCTCCTACGTCATCCATACTCGTGCCAGAACTACTCTATGATTCACAAATCACCTATCCTTAGATGGTTTATCTGAAATCCTTAGGCTTTCTGCCTTAAAGTATTCCTCAAAATATTTTTCTCAAAACATATTCATTGGAATACTTCTCAAAATGTTTTCTCAAATGTTTTTTAACAAAATGTTTCTTGACATTATTTATCTCAAACATTTTATCAAAAGATTTCTGAAAATGCTTTACTCTCAAACATTTTAATCGAAATCTTGGGTTTTAATACTGTGAACACATGCAATCTGGATAGGTGGATGCCTGTACCCCGAGTTTTCTGTCTAAGGCTAGACTGTTCGTACAAATCCGCATTATCGGACCAGTCACTCTTACCTGGGATCTCTTAGAGTGAGTGTCCACTTATAGGCTAAAACACGTCTTCTCGAAACATTATGAAAACCCGTCCAGCTTGACCTTGTCAGATAAGTCCTAAACACCACTACCTTTGTGACACTAATCCATCATATTACTTTCGGTAATATGTTTTATATCCAAACAAATTTCCTTTCGTAACAATTGCTCTATCATATTACCTTCGGTAATACGTTATGACTATATTCAAGACATTCGAAACAAATTTTATTTCATCTCACAACAGTTTATAATCCTATTGTATTTTCAATGGTATCTTTTATCTTTCAAAATCTCAAAATTTTATCATTTGGATGAGAATTTCCAAAATTTTTATACACAAAATGTCTTTATTTGTTAAAAAATTCAATCAAAAATATGTTTATCGTTAAAAATAATAACTTCTAAAAGGTAAAGATTTTATAACACAAACCATTAACTTCGTCTGTACTTTCTCATCCAAAAATATAACAAAAGTTTATTTTCAAAACAAATCCTATTTTAAAACAAAAATTCACAACACTATTCTTCTCAAGTACAAGAACAAGACTTTTGAACAAGTACAAATTTAAGATTTCAAATTAAAGATAACGTGTTTAACTTATAACAAATTTATGAACTCTTACGTGTTTAAATTCACTGCAGTTACTTCGTCAAGATGCCTCCTCACCGTGACGCCACTTGGAACGCTGAACTGGCAACGATTATCACTCAACATCTAGCTGCTGTACTCCCTGACATTGTGGCCCAGGTTAATAAAAACAACAATAACAATAACAATAATGTTCCTACGCCATGTAACTACAAACAATTCAACTCGGCTAAACCTCTCAATTTTAATGGGTCTAAAGGAGCAACTGGGCTCCTACAATGGTTTGAGAGTATAGAAAGCACATCCCGTCATGTTCAGTGTTCTAATGAGCGTAAGGTAGAGTTCGCTTCGAGTGTTTTCCAAAAGAGACAACTCACTTGGTGGAACGGAGTCATGAGAGACAGAGGTGCAAAAGTAGCTATGACGCAAACGTGGGAAGAATTCAGGAATCATATGATGAAAGAATTCTGTCAACGACACGAAATAAGGCTACTTGAAACCGAATTCTATCACCTTAAACAAGATAGTGGGGAAAACCGTGCCTACACTGACCAGTTTGAACAGTTGAGCCTACTCTGCCCCACTATGGTCACACCTTTGGATCGGGCCATTGAGAAATATATTGATGGTCTACCTGATCCAGTCCAAGATATTGTCACTGGCAGCAAACCTGCAAAGCTTAGGGAGGCTAAGGAATTAGCCGCTACCTTAACTGACTCCCAGGTTAGAAAAGGAAAACTTTTTCGGAAGGGAAACAAGAAACGAACTATACAAGAGGACTCAAATAAAACAAGGTCAAATCTTCCAAGAACTCTAAGAAGCATAAAACTTCAAAGAGTTATACGATTGCTGCACCAATTCCACTTAACTCGGTACCCGTCAGGGGGTTTTATCATGGGAAACAACCTTTGTGTAATCGTTGCAACTATCATCACCCAACCAACTCTCCTTGTCGCCAGTGTACAATCTGTGGTCTTTTTGGACATCTAGCTGCGACCTGTCGCGTCTAAAACCCAAGCCGCCCCTACTCAAGAGCGCCCTCGCTATCCAGCTGGAGCATGTTTTAATTGTGGTGATTTAAATCATTTTAAGCGAAATTGCCCTAAGCTTGCTAACACAAATGGACAGGTCTACAAGGTCAATGAGACTCAACTCATGGTCAAGCACTTATGATCATTTGAGCCTTTACATTTTTGTTTATTTCCTAAAGACAATGTACATATTTCAACTATGTTTTGTAATGACAATATATATTTCAAGAAGTTTTTCCTTCACTTTTGTTATTTGTATTCCATTTACAAATTTCAATGTGATTATGCTAGCGTAATATACACTTACATGCCGACTTTGAGGATTCTTTTCTTTTATTAGGAACTAAATCTCACAAATTGACATATTATGATTGCACACTAGTGCGTTCATACAATCTCCGCAAAACAATCTATACAAATACTATGTGCCTATGACTACTTTTGTTATCATGACATCACATACATCGTTTTTTTAAGCTATTGTGTATAGTTCACGATTACAAATATAGTTTGCTTCGTATATTGACCTGACATACTTAGTACATGATTTACAATGCTTATTCGCTTAGTATGTTGACCTAACATACTGAGCGTACGATTTCAAAACAATTTCACAATATACTTACATTGTTTATGACAAATTCATGCTTAGTATATGATACATATTATTTGTTTGGTTAATATGAAACATATATTTACATTTGTACTAGAATGAAAAACCTACTACAAAATTTTGTTTATGCAAAACAAGTAATGTTCATCGTTGCTAGTATGAAACACATTTGATTTATTAGATGTTGTGTCATGACGTTGTTTATTTGATATAGATGTTACTTCGACCTTATTATTTGTTATCTTTACTTAACAAGAGGAGCTATGTGGACCATGTGACGAAACGAGTAATTATGGGTGCACACTTAATTATGAGGTTCGACACATGAGAATCATAATGAACGTTGTTAAGATGGTGGCATAAATTCAAGAGTGATTAGGGAGGAAGGGTATGACATGATAAGACCACTGTGGATACACCGATGGTACTTCCTATATATAAGTGTTCTTATTATATTATACTTCGGAATGTTACTACGATCACTTGAAGATTTTATGTTATCATGGACCATTATGTGATTATTAGTTGTTTGTTTGTTGAATGCAAAGACAAGACAAGGACATTCATTAACTCTTTTTTTTAGCCGACCAGGAGTATATTATGGTGTTAAAGGTGACGATCTTGATGCCATAGGTATGTTGACCCGTCTCCTATGCATGAGATGCTCATGGTACATGGGATGTACCTCGTGGGACGTTAGAAACCGTGTACGTATGGCCAGGCTTGAATGTACACCCCATTTTGTTTGCTTAGGATTTACACTACAAGCTTAGTATAACATAGTGCCATATAAAACACTTTTTACACACTCGATGAAACAATTTATTATACTGGATGACATTTTTAAAGATTCACAATTTCTAAAGGTTTAAATACCTTAAGACTTACTCACACTTGAATCCCCCAAACATTTCCATCGTCAAGCGATGCTCCGCATCTTTGGGATCTCGAGCCTTGTTATTCTTCAGTTGTTTCAAACACACTCTACAGTCTCCTTCGAATAATTTTCGGGATGAAATTTTCTAAAGTAGGGAGACTGTGACATCCGAGACATTTCAATCATTTTACAAATTCAAAACGAGGTTTTATTCAAAAACAATTTCACAAATTCAGACCTTGTTTGATTTCAATCCCTTAAGCCTCTTCTAGAAGCGAAATCGCGAGCTGTTACGTAAACGTAACCTGTTTAACGCAACATACAGTTCGGAACAATGACACAAGCTAAAAATACCCTAAATATCCTATACATAACTTAGAAATAAGTTTTGAAGGGTCCGGTATGGCAAAAACAAGTTTATCCAAGCTCAGGGGCTGTTTTGCAAATTCTGCAAAACTTTGCCGATTCGCGTATTTCTTAATCCGAAACATGTACGCGCATCCAAAATTCTTTTTATCATTAAAATCTTGTATTTTAGTGGTTGTAATGCAAAAATACCATTCGGTACGCATTTACGGTCATTTGCGCGTTCGTTACGATTTTCGTCGTAATTAACCGAAAACCGCAACCGTACGACCGAGCGAGACGACATCGGTGACATCTCAGGGCATACTTCAAGTTCTCTATGCCTTATCATCCTTATGAAGCTTGAAAATGAGGTTTACGGGTGTTAGAAGTGCCAAAACGTGACAAAACAAAGTTAGAGGTTTTTGTCTTACGTCATTCGGAAACTTCGCGTGTCTTAAACATTTATAAATCTTAAGACGTGATATGTCTTCAAGCATCTCATATAAATATTATTTGCTAAATTTTATAATAATCAATAGGTAATATTATTTATTTATTAAATAAATTTAAAAACTCACAAACTCACACCAAACTTTTATAAAATATAACAAGGTTTATATAAAAAGAATGGGTTTTTATGTAAAAAAGAGATGAATCTTCCATGCACACCTTTTTGTTATACCCCTTGTTTTGAAGACATGGTTTATAAAAACCACCTAACACTTGTCTTGCCCATGTTGACACCTACAACCCTTTACTCTCCTATAAATCCCAACCTTCTCTTCACCATTTTTTTACACCAAAACTCACTTAGAACTCTCAAAAATCCCTGCACTTTTTCTTTTCCCTTGCCTTCTTGGATTGAAGAATTTTTGCTTCCAAGTAAGTTCATCAAAAACCGATCTTTGTTTATATTTCGGTCTTCATACAAACATTCACTATTCTTGCACTATTATGCTTTGCTTTGCACTCTATCCTAATGTATATTAATCTACATATTATATCATCTATGACCTAAGACCATGTTTTATATTTTATTTACGCATAAAAACCTTTAAAATGACCAACAGGAACACACAAGTGTTCTTCCTATTTTGGACAGATTCTGTGTTGTGACTTTGGACAACCATAACTTGGTCAAAACTTGTCCAAATTAAGGAAACTCTTACTTTACTAATAAATACATGGGAATACAGTTTTAAAAATATATGGCACGCTTAAAAACACTTCCGTTTGGACCCCCAACCATCCAAAACCAAACTGTTGCGCAAAGCTAAATAAGTTGTAAAGATCCACGGTTTTGAGCACTTTCCGGTTCGAAACTAAAAAACTTTCTAAATGAAAGTTGTAAAACACATTCTAATTTAGTGGGCTGGAAATTTTCTTAATTTTTCGACATCGGTTACTATTTTTAAAACGTAAAACAAAAATACCAGAAAGCTGTCAACTTTTATACTTTTCCCAAAACTAATCGATTTACTTTTAATCAAGGGTTCTTGTAACCAATATCATCTACAACCATCATGATAACATATTCATAGCCCTAATTAACCATCCGAACCCATAGTTACGTTTATGACCCATTAAAGTGGCGTGAACCACTTTAGCGAGCCGTATCAAAACAAAACACTTTGAAATGCTTCCAAATCAGAATATTTGATATTATGAACTATATTATACAAGATCCAACTCTTGTTTGGTTTATATACCTCATTCTATCCGATTTCTCGTTTTCAAGTTCGATACACTAACATGTAGTTATCCATTACACTAGGAAGCACTTCAACACTTGAACTCTTGATCCTTTGAGCTTTGTTATATAATTTGAACAACATCTATACGCAACCCCAAGCGAGTACTTAGCTCCCCTCTTTTACGTTTTTCAAATGTTTTTGGGGTGATTCATATGTGTAAGCTATTTTTCACAATGTATGGCAATTATGTGTTTACTAAGTGCATTTTTGTGTAATATTCCTTTTATGCAAGACATGACAATTGGGGACACGAAACAAATCCTTATAGTATCTTTCTATCTTCATGGATTTTGATTCTTGTAGGATATTTTAAGTACAGTCTTAAATCTTCCTATCTTTATAGTAAGATTTCTAAGAATTACTTTACAAGACAATGGTTATGGTTTATGTGTAGAATTGTTGGTGATTTAGATAACGAAACTAGAGTAATATAATAAGGACATGGTGGATACACCGCTGGTACTTCCTATACAGAAGTGTACTTATTGTATTACCCTTCGTAGCCTTATCCGAATCACCATTAGGATTATGATTTTGTGACAAGACAATGATACAAGACAAGTGACTAAACTAAATCCTTAAAGTATCTATCTATCTTCATAGTTAGATTCTTGTAGGATGTTTAAAGTACTAATTGGTAGTCCTTTATTGGATTCTGTGTACTTTAATGTGTATATGACAAGACAGTGTGACAAGATTGAATCCTTAAAGTATCTATCTATCTATCTTTATAGTTAGATCTTTGTAGGATGTTTAAAGTACTAAATGGTAGCCCTTGTATGGACTCTTTGTGTACTTTAATGCGTATGTGACAAGACAATGTGACAATACAATATGACAAGACGATGATTATGTGTTTATGTGGTTAGTTGATTTAGATAACGAAACGAGTGTAATACCGTAAGAACATGGTAGATACGCTGCTGGTACTTCCTATATATAAGTGTTCTTATTGTATTACCCTTGTAGTGTTATCCAAATCACTTTAGGATTTTGTGTACACTTGTTTCAAGTTCAATACCCAAATCCTTGTGGAATCTTATCATATTTTTATATGTTAGATTCTAAAAAGGATATCCAAAGTATTATTAGAAATCATTGATTTGCTTTCTAATATTACTCACACGAGTTGTGATAAATTTCAATATTGTTGTTATTAATCCTTGATTGGATTTCTAATAACACACTCACAAGTTTTATGTCCAAATTCAATGTTATTACAAAGATCAAAGTACAAATTTCAATGACATAAAAACTACTTGGTAATAATCATATTGCCATATACTAAACTCTTTTTGTCACAAGTTTCACAATCAAGTTAATGTATTGCAAAACTAAATCTTTTTCCATTTCTTGGCTTCAAAGAGTCCGTTTTCAAGCGACAACTCTCGTAGTTGTCGAAGTATTGCAACACTAAAACATTTTGCCATTTACATGGCCAACAAAACTATGTACTCGCCAACATTGTTTGTTGACATCTCTTTTTCACATATGTTTCATGTTGATGATCATTCAAGTATGCTACACATAGGAATGCATTCAGGCTTTAGACATCATTAATCAAAAGACAATTTGTTGTATTGTTTGTACTGTAAAGCAATGTTAATAATAATAAAACGAATTTTAGTGCCAGTTGTGGCTGAGCAATTTGTAACGTGACTCCCCGATATTTCCGTCGCGTGTTGTTGTATTACGCGATTGGGGTGTTATAATATTCTTCATAACACGTGGCCGTTTGACAATCAAGGTCACATCCTTTTCTTGCGTTACTGGATCAATCTTCATGACGGTGCGCGGTTTGTGTGGTTTCCAGTAGTTGAAACCATGAGCATCTTCAAACTTGATCATCTTCCAAAGTTGTTGATTGCTTCATCTTCAAACTAAACGACTTAGTTTGAACTAACTCCTTCACATCCCACTCTGGCAGAGTCTTTATATCACCCAGATGTCTGAAGTATTAAACTCCAAACTCGCGCTTCAGAGCATAAACATCTAATTCCTCAATCCATCCCCAACTGATAATGTCACCCAAAGATACAT
Source organism: Scalesia atractyloides (assembly GCA_947069175.1). Lineage (NCBI taxonomy): Eukaryota > Viridiplantae > Streptophyta > Magnoliopsida > Asterales > Asteraceae > Scalesia > Scalesia atractyloides. Next base: position 38,912,633 of record CAMTDV010000015.1, read on the forward strand.
CAGGATCTCTGGTGAAGAAAGCTAACGGACGACGGAACTTCCTTTCTGGAGGCATTTCATTGAACCACTTTTTCTTCATTTCTATGATCTCTTCTTTTGTCGGTGGTTTAGGAGTTGTGCCATCTTTCACCGCCTCTTCTACTTTGTGCTTTAGCAGATCGTCGTTTACTTCAGAGGACATTTCTGCAAAGGAAGGAAACACATCGGTTCCTTCACCTGTTTACGTAGCTTCTACATTTTCTTCGCCTGAATCCCAATCTTCTATAATCACTTAATCATAATCGATGGCCTGTGGAACATCTTCAAATACGTAATCATTCGGTTCTGAGCTTGTGTTCTTCAGTTCTTCCTCAAAATCGAACTCAAATGATTCTTCATCTATTTCCAACCGCTTTGCGAGATCAGCCTTTGATTAGTTATGAACGTACTCTCCTTCTTTGACATCGTGCTCAAGATAGATGACTTTGCGCTTTGGCACTGTCTCATCACCTTCGATCGGCGACTCCCCCTGAACTTGTTCATCTGTTAGTTCAAAAATAGAGTCATTCATGTAAGCATCAACGATCATATTTTCATTATCAAACAAGTTAACTACAGATTCCATCCCTTCCTTCTCTATTACTTCACATGTTTCATCTACCATTTCATCAATCTCTCTTTCTAGCTGTCTCTGAGCTATGGCCTTTTCTTTTGTCATTGATTCCAACACCCCTTCACCTTGAAGCACAAACCTTTTCCATATATCATAGGTTGGGTCGTAAACAGCTATCTCTGAATATACTGGCACAGATTCAGCTTCCGGCACAGATTGTTCAATCACAGGATCCGATGCAACGACATCTTCATGCACAGGCTGGCTCAGGATAGGAATATCATCAATTTTGTTCTTTCCTTTACCCTCAGCATCTGACAAGGCTTTAGAAGCTCGTTATCTATCTGCTATTTTCTGCCTTGCTTCCTCTTTCTCAATCTTTTCAATCTCATCTGTGAGAGAGATGCCCAGAGTTCTGACCAGAATTTTCTTCATTAGATCAACTTGCCTGTTGTTTGATTCTCTTTCTGCTTCATACTCTTCAATTTTCTTGATCATTCTCTGAATTTCCGTTTCATAGCTCCTGAGAGTTGCCTTTAGAATCTCTCTCTCATTTTCCAGCACTTTAATTCTTTCTTCGAAAACGGAGACTTGCTTTGCAACTTGAAAGAATTTCTCGTTATCATCAATGACTAACCTTAGGATATCCCTGATGCTATCCCTGTCTGACTCAAGTACCTTAATCTTCTCAACAACAATCTTTAACTTTATTTCTAGTTCTCCGAGTCTCCCAACATATACATCATCAGCTGTGAAATTTTCTCCCCTGGGATAACACTATACTCAAAGAAAAAATCATCAAGGCTGTATCTGCTGGAGGATGTTGTTGTGTAGGATGAGCCGATGATGTTGTCTGTGGCTGAGAAGTAGTAGGAGGAGTGCTAACAGGTGGATGTGGTGGAGATAAGACAGGAGGTTCAAACACTAGAGGAGATGTAACATGTTGAGGAGACTGAACTGGTGGTTCGACCGTTGGAGGTGGCTGAGTAGATGGAGGCGGAGATGGAGGTCATTCAAAAGAAGTTTCGACTGTAGGAGCAACTGGAGCCTCATCAGTCTTTGTTCTTAGCTTGATTCTAAGCTTCTTAGCGGTAGGCTCAGGCTTTCTCGCTGCAGTATGCTTGACCCTTTTTCCAGTTTTCTTTTTCACAGGCTTAACAACAGTTATCTCTTCTTAGGTCTCAGATGGCTCATATGTAGTGTCATCATCTCCTGTAGCCTTGCGTTTCTTTTCCTCAACCGATTTTCTTTCTCTTTCTATTCTTTCCTGTTCTTTCTTTTCTTTATCTTTCCTCTATCCTTCCCTCCTATCTTCAGAATCAGTACTGGATGATGGCCCTTCATCATCACCACCACCTGCTTCGGTAGTCACACCATCCATTCTCTCAATCTCAGCAGTGGCATCTTCAACAGACTCTTCAACATGAGCTGTGTCTGTTGTTTGTGTTTGCACTGTTTCTTCAACGCGTGCTTCTTCAATATCAGGCTCATCAATCAAACCTGTTCCAACACTTGTTTGTTTCTTTTGGCGCTTAGGAGCTGAGGAGGAAGTCTCTGACGCTTTCTTTCTTTTTTGTAGTAGAGGAAGCAGAACCAGTTTTCTTTTTACCATAATGACCCTTCTCTCCCTCACCTTTGATATACCATATGCTTCGTTTCTCAATAAAATCTTCCATCATATTCCCTTCTTCGCTTTCATCACCACTACCCTCATTTCTCCATTTTCCTTCTGGCGGAGCAGCATAATCAGCCTTTACAAACGTACCAAAGATAGGCTTAAATGCTGGAGCCTTTCCTCCCTTTCGGTAATTACTGATGTTGTGCAGGTCTGATGGAGACATGTGCTCAAGATCCAAAATATCGTCTTTCTTCTTCTCAAGATTGGGGTGTAGGTGGTCGAGGATCATCTGAATAAATCTTGGATACTGTAAGAATCGACCCTTTCCCAAATTCATCACCATCTGTGTTAGTACATAATGTCTATGTCTTAGTCTTGGATCGAGTCTGTATAGTTGTGGCAAGATTATGCTAGAAAATCAAGGGTATTTATGTAAATAGAACACAAGTTCGCCCGGAAGTTGAAAGTGAGAACAAGTTCGGCCGAACTTGTTCAAGACAAGTTCGCCCGAACTTGTTATCCCCAAGCGAACTTGTGTGTCAATAAATAGTAGACTTGATTTCTTCATTTGTAACTTCTGCAATTTTGGCACACAGACGACGAAGCTCTGTCGGATCTGGAACTGAATGTATTGAACTATTATGATCAATAAAACAACGTTTAAACAGTAAATCTTTTCTATTCGGTTAATCTTGTCATATAATTTCCGCTTGTATGGACAACAAATACAATTTAGGTTCCTAAGCTAAACGGGAGACGATCTAACAAGTGGTATCAGAGCCACGGTACCTAAAGTGGTGAAATCATAGCAAGATCTACTCTTATTCTACCTCTTTCTACCATTTTTTTGACTTTTTCAAGATAAAACAATGAAATCACGGATAAAAGTTGCTAGTTTTTGAATATGTCATGGAAAATACACTTATGGTAAACCCCTGAGAGTTTGGACATCAAATTCAAACGAATTGGTATCAAAAAGTTCAAAAAACCATGTTTTGCAAACTTATTCTGGCCGAACTTAACATCAAGTTCGCCCGGACTTGATTAAAATTCATTGATTTTAATCAAGTTCGCCCGAACTTGATCGATATTTCAAGGGTTTCTTAGACAACTCCGCTAAAACTTATTCAATTTTATTCAAATTCTTATCAAGTTCGCCTGAACTTGATTGAATTTTGTTGAAAATCTGTTATAAGTTCGCCCGAACTTAACAACTCACTTGAAAATCAGCATAAGTTCGCCCGAACTTAATCAGGGAGAAAATTTTCAAAAGTTAAACACAAGTTCGCCCAAACTTGTGTAAATCAAAAGTTGATTTTTCTCAAACTGCGAGTTCGCCCGAACTTGTCAGTGTACTGATAATTTTTTGAAGTTTGTGAACGTGTGTTTTTCAGTAAAATTCATCATTTTTCAAGATGGAAGATTTACACAGTGTTTTCATGACTGCTACAACTTCAAACGCTCAAATGGTAAACCAAGTAAGCATCGACAACGAAATGGGCCCATCCGTGAAACCGCCAAAACTCATGAATATGGATGAATATGAGGGTTGGAAAGAGAAGTTTTCTAACTGGGTGCAAGCTACGTATTTCCATAGCTAGGTCGCAGTTCAGACGGGCTATACATGGCCTCAGGATGAAAGTGATAATAAGATCGCTATCAGCAAGTTCTCTACTTTAAAGTGAAGGTCCGGATCGGTTCACCGAAGAATACAAGCTTCGCGTTTAATCCGGTTTAACGTGCGGAATCTGTTAAACCGAACCGTAATCGTGACAACGAATCGTAAATAAGTTTATTACGTTCTAACGACAACCGGACAGAGTTTCGACGTCTAATTGACAAAACGACTCGATCTAGATCGGAACCATATGAGCGTCCTTGAGAGCTCTTGAGCGAAGTTGATGTCCCTGTGTTGTTCTTCTCTGTGTGAACTTCTTCCCTTTATATAGGTGATGATATTGATGTTCGACCGGAGTTGTGTTGTGTGAACATAGTGATGTTCGACCGAAGTTGCATGCCTTTACCGATTTCATGAAATCACAATTTCATGCAAAATGTAGACTTGATGATGTCACATGGATGATGTAACATAGTGATGTCATCACAGTGATGACATCATTCCCGATCATGTCCGCTTTCTACGTGTCGTACCGATCCAAAACCTGTTTTATCCTAATGCTACCTATCGAAACCTCTGTCCGGTATTATACAGACTCAAGACATTAGACATTACATGTACAGTTAGATTTCTATCTATGGCCACACAGATAGTGCACTAACAGTCTCCCGCTTGGACATAGCTAGAAATCTGTGAAGTTTAGTCTTGAACTGCCTTGGATAACATCTTCAAGTGAAACCGTAGTCTCCCCTTGAATGATGCTCCGAATCTCTAAGAGTTGACGTTTAAGAACAAACACACGAATTCACACACAAACTGTTTCTTAACAGTCTCGTTGGATCGGCTCACATTCAACATTATTAGGTTTCTTTGGAAGATTTTGAAATAAAATATTTTTGGATTTTTAATATTGAATGCAGAAATGTAATATTTACAGTTTTATTTTTGTGAAAACAACGTGCTTGAGGATCATATCAATGTACTGAGACATACCAGCTGCATCATTGATCTTAGATGAAACACTCAGTTTAAACAATTCACATGGATTGTCGGTATTGTTGTCCACTCAAACACAATCTAAAAACTTTCTTAATGCTTACGGATACATTAAGGTACATTAATTTGCACTAAGTTCTTATGGACCCCACGATCTCAGCATATCCCCTCATCATGTAATACACTAACTCAAGTAATGCCTTTAAACTTTTATCAACTATGATATGTGTGAAAATAACGTAGAATGTTTAAACATTAACAATCAGGTCGATCTTTCGATACGTAGAGAAAGTCAAATGTTTAAACAAAATAAGAAATAAAAAACAAGTTGAAATTGTTTAGATCTTAACCACCAGTTCGATATTCACATATACACAGAGGTAATCCAAGATTTAAATAAAACACCAAGTAAAATAAAGCAGAAACGTTTAGGCACTAACATCCAGTTCGATACTTTCGTATACGCAAAGGATGTCTAATGCTTAAACAAAATAAAGAAATAAAACAAGTTTAAATCTTTGAAAATGAAAACACAATCACAGTGACTTTTTAGTAAGTTGTGAAAGTTCACAAACTGACCGGTTTTATGCTTTGCAACATTCAGCGATTACCGAGTAGGTACACAGTCACGAAGGACAAAACTAAGTACTATGCTTTCAATCACGTTTCCCATTAGAACTAGGCTTTTCTATTTAAGTTTGTATCGTTTTCGTAAAACTACTAGTCTAGCTGAGTCTACCGACACATCTTTAGTGAGATTGTTTAACCATTTTAAACAATACATATCTTTAGCACGCACTGATAGTCCACCGATGTACTATTATTTCCTCTTTTTGCACAATTAATCTCATTTTTATTTTTTAATGTTTTTGACATTTTGAGATTTTCTATTGTTTTTGGCTTTTACAATCATTTTTTCTATCTAAAATGATTTCGAAACGATGTTTTTCAATTTTACAAGAATTTTTTACAATTTTTAAAAAATTTTTCTCCCCTTAAAATTAAAAACATCTTATTAAAATCGAAAATAAGAATTTTCCATTTTAACCATTTAACGACTTTTTACATATGTAAACGCGAGACTGCCATTTTGTTTGTGTGGAATATCACTCCTGTCTCTTGTCTCTTTGTATGAACAACCACTGCTTCTGAAATGACCTTTGGCTTGAAGCTTGGTTATCCTGCACATTCAAACAAACTTTAATCAGTTTTGAATTGGAACCCAATCCATTCTGGATTTAGGTTTATCAAAATCATTAACATCTGAAGTAAACAAACATTCACACTCTTTTTGATATTCAAACAGTTTGATAGAAACTTTATTTGAAAATTTTACTTTATTTGATTTTTTAATTGTTTGAATTATCAATTTTTTCTCCACCGCTCTCTCTTTTGTCCTCAGATTTGTATCTGATGAATTCGTTTTACTTGACTGTGAGTAAAATGATTCATTAGAACTTTTATCTGAGTTTTTAGGCGTATCCGAGGACAAAATCTTTTCCAAATACTCTCTAACTTTTTTCCTTTTTTTTCTCAATTTGTCTTTTTGCCCTTTTGATAACTTGACATTTTGTTCTTTGGGCTTCTCTATAGTTTTCTCATTTTTCTTCTCTGTTTTTTTCTCATCTGGTCTTTTCTCCCCCTGAGATTTAACCGATCTTCTTTTCAGATTAGTCGGACAATCCCTGGAAATATGACCTTTGATTTGATATTTATAGCATCTTCTCGTATCAAATCTCTTTTTCTGGCAGTTAACAACAATGTGTCCACCAAATCCACAGTTGTAACACACTTTGTTATCGTACCAATCTCTCCATTCAGACCAAAGACCCAAATCAACACATTGATTTGACGTGTAGTAGTCATCTTTCCTGCTTCTTCTGTAAAGTTGATTTGACTTTGAAGCACTGTGGTCCAGCCTGCACGACTTATACTCAATTTTTTGTGAGTTTTTATAATGATTGGATGACCGTACCGATGATCTTTTATTTTTGTTTTGAAAATTTATAGAATTTTTTTTCATGTTGTTTTTGTTCTCCATTCTGCTTAGAAGGTTTTTGCGTTGAGCATTCACCTTTTTCAGCAGATTGTAGAACAGTTTCTTGAAAATTTTCTTTTAGTTTCAAAAATATTTCCTTTTTATAATTTTTATCATTTTCATCATCATCATAATCCTCAATTATGACATCGTCATAATTTGTGACATTGTCACTTTTAGGAATTTCCTCTTTATTCTTATTGATCGGGTTGGGAACTATATTATCTAGCATTAAGCTCGAGACAACAAAAACTTTCAATTTCTTTTCTAAATCAAAAATCTTATTTTTAGCAATCTTAGCTCTTGTTCAAGTTTTCTGATTTTTCAAGATGCGAGTTTATTATATTTTGTTTTTGAAAATCATTTTTATTTAAAACAGATTTTTCATAATCTAAAATTTTTCTTTGATTTTTCAAATCATTTTCTAATTTTATAAAATTTTTGTTTTCTAATGTCAAACTTTCCACATATTTCAAAAGTTTGACATTATCAGATCTGGTTTTTTCACAATTTGAGCACACAGATTCAGAACTTGAAACTTCATTTGTTGATGCACTTGATTCTTCATTCTTTGGAGTTGAATCTGTCTTGAATGTACCTGCAGAAAAAATTCAGCAAAATCAACAACATGATTCATATTTGCATCTATATAACAACCCCTCTTAATATCATATTTCAAAACAGATTTTGCTTTAAGACATATATTGATTTTTCTGTTTATTTCAAAAACCACATCCAAGCTTATTTTATCTAGCTTCTCTTTTATCAAAGCTTTCTTCTTCTTTGTAATTTCTGAATCGTGGTTTTTAAGCTTAAAGAAAAACTCATTTGGATAAAACTTTGAAAATCTAGAATCCTGTTTCAATTCAATCAAATATTCATCTCATTCTAAAGGTAATGCTTCTGCAAATTTTGATATTTGTTCAGCACATGGCAGGTTTATATTGTATTTTTTTTTAAATTGTCAATTAATACATCATAGCGTTTTTTCAACTGATCCAACGATTCATTTTTTTTACAAAAAAAATGTTCAAATCTCTTAACCCAAGTATTTTTATTGTCATTCGCATTCCTTGAATACCAAAAACCATCAAACTAATCATTTATTCTTTCAAGCTTATCATTTTCCATTTTGTCAAACATTTTAAACACAATTTCTTTGTTAAACCACTTGGTTCAAAAATCTCAACTCGAAATACGGTTTAAAAAATTGATATTTCACAACTCTTAAAACCCAGTAAACTTTTGAATTAAGATCACGGCCCAAGTATACCAAGATGTTTCGGCCCACTTAGCCAAACCTGGTTCAACTTAAAACCCAAACTTTAACACAAGGCCCCAATGATCAAACTTGAGGCCCGAAGTTTAAAGATACAGTCCAATTAAAATTTCCAGCCCAAAAATGATTGACAACAATCAGAAGCCACCAATTTTAAAATTTTTGGCCCACTTTGATTATTACACTAATACGTTTTATGCAATCAGATCTCAAGTATGTGATTTATTAACTTTTCACTTTTTGAGATTTAAATCCTAAATCGATGAAACATCATTGTCATGACATTAAAATCCTCTTTGTTATTTTATATATTTTTTTATCTAAAACCAAAAGAAAACGTCACTTTCCAAATCAAAATGAATAGACTTTTATTTCACCTTCTTTATTATTTAATATTTTCTAATTGAAATCTCAAGTATCATTTTAATGAACTGTCAACCTTTTGTCTATTTTTTAATGTTTTCTATTAAAACCCTACCAAGAAAGGTCAAATATTTTGCCTTTTCAACTTCACAGCTCAAATACCCCTATAATTCTTTCTCAACACACACTATTCGTTGCTATAATTCTTTAAAAAAAAACCTACAACGCATTCAATTGAGCCGTAATTAATACAACTATCACTTATACTCACTCAATCCAGATTCGTTTTCTCGCAACAATCATCAATTAACAACAATTAGAAACATTCAATCTGAACAAACAGTGATGCAACGTATGAAAAATCTGTGATTCGCACGTATGAACAATAACAGAAAACTGTTAAAATCAAACCGAACACACCGAAAAGTCCGAATTTTTTACATTGAAACAAAAACAGAATTAATCAAAATAGATGAAATTGATCAGATTGTTCAAATCAAGATCCGAAACTATCCGAAATTCTTCGAAACAATTCGAACAGATTAAAATCAACCGAAAATCATACTGAAATCAATCGATACAGTCCCAAACTTGATCGAATCAATCCAAAACTGTAAAAACTTTAACCGAAACTCATCACATCAGTCTGAAATTGATGAAAAACTGTTTGAAACGTATTAACGACACACAAAAATCTACTGAAACTTGATCGAATACACTGAAACTCAACTGAAACAATCTGATTTCGCCAAAACTTGTCTGATTCGATCAACGATTACATGCAGAGCTTTCCGAAGCTCTGATACCAATTGAAGGTCCGGATCGGTTCACCGAAGAACACAAGCTCCGCGTTTAATCCTGTTTAACGTGCGGAATCCGTTAAACTGAACCGTAATCGTGACAACGAATCGTAAATAATCAACGTTTATTACGTTCTAACGACAACCGGACAAAGTTTCGACGTCTAATTGACAAAAACGACTTGACCTAGATCGGAACGTATGAGCGTTCTTGAGAGCTCTTGAGCGAAGTTGATGTCCCTGTGTTGTTCTTCTCTGTGTGAACTTCTTCCCTTTATATAGGTGATGATATTGATGTTCGACCGAAGTTGTGTTGTGTGAACATAGTGATGTTCGACCGAAGTTGCATGCCTGATTTCATGAAATCACAAATTCATGCAAAATGTAGACTTGATGACGTCACATGGATGATGTAACATAGTGATGTCATCACATAATTGTGATGACATCATTCCCGATCATGTCCTCTTTCTACGTGTCGTACCGATCCAAAACCTGTTTTATCCTAATGCTACCTAACGAAACCTCTGTCCGGTATTACACAGACTCAAGACATTAGACATTACATGTACAGTTAGATTTCTATCTATGGCCACACGGATAGTGCACTAACATACAGAAAGATGCTTATATTGACGAGAAGAGAATGATAAGCTTGATCCAACAATCGGTGAAAGAAGATATTCTGGTGCTATTACCCGAAGCTAAGAATTCAAGGGAATTATGGACATTCTTGCAGAAAAAATATCTGGGAAGTGCAGAAATGGTCAAAAGCAAGAAACCAATGATTATGAAAGAATTCGATATATTCACGATGCTAAAAGGTGAAACAATGAAACAGATGATCGAAAGGTTTTGTCATCTAAAAGTGATCATGAGGAGACACGGGCTTGAGAAGAAAGAAGAGGAGTACATAGATAAGTTGGCTGACGCATTGCCTGAAGGTGAATGGATGACATATCTCATGGTTCTTAAAGAAAGTCCGAGCTGGTAGTTCTTTAAACTATCCACGTTCATTGATAAACTGGAGGGGCATGAGATGGAGCTGTTAAAGATAGCCAAATCGAAGAATGCCAACGTGACTCAAGATGTAGGGTTGTACTACAAGTCTGGAACTCAAGATAATATTACTGGCCCGAAAATCCAAACCGCTTTCAGCGTGAATCTGAATTCTTTGAATCATTCGCCACAGAGTCAAACTCAATCGTATCCGAAATATGATCAGAGTCCATAGAGTTCTTCGTTTTCAAGCAAGGGTTCAAATTCTTCATATCAGAATCAAGCAAATCAGAATAATCAATCGAATTCTGATCCAAATGTGTACAAATGCAACATTGCGGTTAATCTAAACAATGTTGTTTCTGAGCAAGTTTCCAAACAATACATGACACTTCTTGCCACAGTGTTAGAATCGTATGAAAGTTTGGTGGCCGGGAAAATTGGCAATCCGGAAAATGACCGCCGAAGACTACGATCAAGTAGATGAAGAAGAAATTGAATTAATGGACATCAAATGGTCCTTAGCATCAATCATTCGGAAGGTTACGAAGTTTGTTGCTCTTACCGGCAGAGATATCGGGAACTCAAGCAACAAGTTGGGATTCGACAAAACGAAGGTCACTTGCTTCAGATGCCGACAGAAAGGGCACTTCAAAAGAGAATGCAAGAACCCAGAGGCAATGGGCAACCAAAGTACATTTGGAGGTGGCAACGAATACTACAAGAAGTCACTTCAGTACAAGCCATTCCTAAAGAAGACTCAAGTAGGAATCCAAGAGAAACCAAACAACAACACTGAAAAGGAAATGGTCGCTTCAAATGAAGATGACGGGTTTTGATTGGAACTCTTATATTGCCAAGAAGACCGATGTTGCTCTTATGGCTGCGATCGTAGAAGACACCTCAGCTGAGGATGCAGCCATGGAGAGTGCATTACTAGAAGAATATATGCAACAAGCAGAAATGGAGGAAATTTATCAGCATACAAAGATGCATGGTATCCTTTCCCCTAACATATCTACTAGTTTTGCAGGTTGTTTTGGTGAAACAACATCTTCAGAGAATGTTGCTAAGGAAAAGCCCGAGATCGAAGAAGTGATCAACAAAACCAAAGAAATGAACGAAGAAAACCTTACAGAGATTGCCAACAAGGCTATGATGGCAAATCTGACCAAGGTAGGTTCAGAAGAAAAGGTAAAAATTGTCGAGGTAGAAAAACCATGTAAAAAATGTGTTGAACCGTGTATTCAATGTGCTGAAAAGTCTCGGATCATAGCCGAAATCAATGTGCATAATAATAATTTCAAATACGATTATCGCACAATGACAAAATGAAAGATGATTAAAGCAGGTTGGATAGAAATAACATTGAACAAGATGATCCCATCAGAATGTTAAAAGCTAATTTAATGGAAAAACAAAAAGCTATTAATGTTTACATTAATAACATTGCGGAAGTAAAACAAGAGCTACAAGACATGAAAACCGAAACCGACAGGGTTCGACAGCTTCTAAAGAGCTATACCACGAATGCCTATGTCATCGATCACATTCTTCCGACGATTCAGTCGGAAGAAAATGTTCAGAAAGCCAAAGGTAAGAAACGTGGAGGCTATACCAATGTTCCACCACCCCTATGCGAAAAATATTGTCGCAAAAAGACTGAGGGGATGGAAAAGGCGCTTAACATTGAACTTTTAACCGAAAAGAAAAATGTGCTGCCTGAGAACATTGATATAACCTATACGAGTGATGATGGCGAAGCAGTGGTTAAGCAAGTTGTTGATAATGTCTTGACTGAATCTGATGATGGCAGCTTTGAAAGCGCTAACTCGGGTTCGAACAATTCTGATTCACAATCCAAAGATGACGATAAATCATCGGAAGATAGTCTAAGTGATGATTCTAACGTTGTCATGTACAAAGTTAAGGATTCTGATAGACTATACTTCGACGATAGTTTCCAATTCGGAATGTGAAGGAAGATCAGCCTGATAAATTCTTCAAACTCGTTGAGATTTCGTCAGATGATTTGGAAATCAATGAAAAGAAGTTTTATTCTAAACCTAAAAGAAACAATTACCAAAGGAATGGTGATGATTTTCCTGAGCACAGGAGAGCTGGGTTGGTTTTGGAATTGGAAAATGAACCGAACAAGGAAATGTCACCATTTCGCGAATACAAAGTTAAAAATATGACATTCGTTTATGGGACAAGCACAGTTCAAGAAGAAAGTTTGATTGGAAAGCAATCAAACGATGAGCTTAAGAAAGAAAAGGAACTTCGAGATAAGGCCAAAGCTGCAAGTGGTGTAAAACCCACTAGTGGACATTCTCACGATGATCGGACTTGCTTTAAATGCAATGAAGTTGGTCACATTGCACGCAAGTGTCTGAAATCTAAGCCGGTCTATCTTCGAAGAAAAACAAGTTTAGATGTTGAAAAGCCTAAGCAACTAGAGTTTGTAAAACCTGTCACAATTCTGAAAAGAAATGAAACTAAACTTGAAGTTAAACCTAAAACTAAATTTGAAAACTCAACTTTCAAAAAAGGTGAAACTTCAAAGTCAAATGAATCAAAGTTTTACATAAAAAGGCAAACGTACAATCACAAGCCTGGATTGCTAAAAAGAAATCATCAACATCTGAAGTTACCAAGTCTGAGCTTGTTAAGACTGGTAACAACAAAGAGTCAAAATCTGAGATTAAAACTGAAACTGTCAAATCATTAAAAGATAAAAAGAAAGTTACTTTTGAAAATGGTAACAACAGTGATTTCTCAGATGGTGATTTTGAGGATGATTATGAAGCTTTATATCCAAAACCCAAGACCAAGAAGGCTTGGGTCGCGCTTTTTAACTAAATGATAATGTGTGTAGGGGCTCCAAAGATCTATTCTTTCAAAGTGGATTCTAAATAGTGGAGCATCAAGACACATGACAGGAATAAAAGCTCTTCTCTTCGACATTAAAGCTATAAATGGTGGATATGTTTGCTTTGCCGATAATCAAGGAGGAAGGATCGTCGCCGAAGGAAAACTCTCAAATGGCGTTGTATCGTTTGATCGTGTGAATTACATTGCTGAGCTAGAGAACAATCTTCTAAGTATCTCGCAGATTTACGACAAGCAGCTTACAGTTCACTTCAACAACAAGGAGTGTATGATACTTAAGCAGGGTTTCATAATTCTGGATGATTGGATTCTCATGCGTGCGCCGCGTGAAAATGATCTTTATATGTTAGATACGGGCAACGCTACAACATCATCAAATCGGCTCATTGTTTTATCACTAAAGCCACGGAGAAAGATCCAATCTTATGGCATAGAATAATGGGACACATACATCTGAGAAAAATGAATTTTCTGGTTCATAACGATTTAGTCGAGGGGGTGAATCTTCGAAGCTTTCACATGACGGATCATTGTCTGGAATGCAAGAAAGGGAAGCAGAAGAAGAAATCTCATCCAAAGAAGATTCTGAATTCTATTAAGTTGCTACTTGAACGTCTGCATATGGATCTTTTTGGACCGGTTAATGTACGAAGTATATCCGGAGATCTATACTGCTTGGTCGTGACGGATGACTATTCTCGATATTCGTAGGTTTTCTTCCAAGAATCCAAGGATGAAACGTTTGATAATCTGGTGATTCTTTTCAAGAAGCTCGAAAATCTATATCATCTGCCTGTCAGACGAATTCGAAGCGATAATGGCACGAAATTCAAGAACAACAAGATGAAAGAGTTTTGCAACGCCAAAGGGATTCTGCACGAATTCAGTGCACCATATACTCCACAACAAAATGGCGTAGCTCAGAGGAAGAATAGATCTTTGATCGAAACAGCAAGAACCATGCTTGCAGACTCAAAACTTCCTGTTAGCTTTTGGAGTGAGGCGGTTGCAGCGGCATGCTACACACTAAATAGGGTCTTAACTGTCAAACCGACTAAAAATAGATGTTTTGAAATGATCAACCGAAGGAAACCAAATCTGAAATATCTAGAGCCATTTGGTGCACCATATACAGAGATTGATCAAGATGGTAAATTTGGTGCAAAATCGCTTGAAGGTTTCTTTGTCGCGTATGCTAGTCCGCTTAGGAGAGTCTATGTTCCCGCATTGCGAAAGGTGTTTGAAGCACAACACGTTGATTGCTTTCGGTATACAACTCCTATTCAGAGGAAAGGCGATGCGTGGTTGTTCAATTACCAAGATTTGTGGAAGTCATTCGACTTGCCGGAAGAACCGTCTGATGAAGAACATGCAGCTCTTTATTATCTTCAACCTCGGCAAACCAAGAATAAATTCAAAGGGAAATTATGGTTAATCAAGCCACGTTGGGTCCTTCGTCTTCTGGTGCAGGTCCGAGTAATAGTGGTTTCCGGTTGAACAAGTATTTGAAGAAGAACCTACTACAACTCCAGCAAATTGTTTCCACTGAACCAGGAAATGCAACTACAAAGCCCAATACTGCTGAGAATCAGAATTCTGACTCTGATGTAGCTCCGACTTTCGATGATGATGGAGAATCTTCTTCCGATGAAGAATCCGAGCAGATATCCAACATGTTAAATCAATCTGCTAGCCCGAGCAATCAAAATGAAGCTACATCTAGTGCTCCTGAAGTTGGTTTGAATGTTGATCTGAATATCTCAAATCAGAATAGCTCAGTTGATGTTCCTAGCGAGAAGATGCCACCATCTTATTCTTATCATCCTTCAACAAATATTATTGGTGAATTACAGACTGGTGTGCGAACGAGAAGTCAAATCAACAAAGCGTTAAGTTGTTTCTATACTCGAGTTGCTCCTACTCAAGACTACTGCTACTATTCATTTTTCATATCTCAAATCGAGCCAAAGACTGTGAATGAAGCTCTGGGTGATGAGAACTGGGTGATAGCAATGCAAGAGGAACTGTTATAGTTCGAGAAACTGGGAGTCTGGAGTCTTGTAGATTTACCACCTAAGCAGAAAGCGATAGATGCGAAGAGGGTCTTCAAGTGCAAAAGGGATGATCGAGATGTGATTGTTAGAAACAAAGCTTGGTTGGTTATCAAAGGTTTCCACCAGCAAGAAGGCATTGACTACACGGAAGTCTATGCACCGGTTGCACGTTCAGAGTCAATCCGCATTTTCCTTGCGTTCGCAACTTGGAATGGTTTTAAGGTGTACCAGTTAGATGTGAAATCCGCACTTCTCTATGGTAAGCTACGCGAACAAGTGTACGTCGGCCAACCACCGGGGTTCGTCGATCCACTGAACAAGAACAAAGCTTATCTCCTAGACAAAGCCTTATACGGATTACATCAAGCCCCGAGAGCTTGGTACGAGACGTTATCCATCTCGTTGGAAACGGTTTTACTAGAGGCATAGTGGATAGTAAATTGTTTACCAAGGAAGTCAGAAACCATCTAATCATCGTACAAATCTATGTGGATGATATCATCTTTGGTTCAACGGATGATAGTCTTTGCAAAGAGTTCGAAAAAATCATGAAGAAGAAATTCGAGATGTCTTCTATGGGCGAAATGAAATTCTTCCTCGGATTACAGGTCGATTAGTTACCAGACGGCATATTCATTCATCAAACGAAATATGTTCACGATATTCTGAAGAAGTTGGAATGGGATAGCTCGAAGCCGCTTTCGACTCATCTAGCACTGAATCAAGGAATTTGCATTGACGAAACTGGAACCAAAGTGGATGATACACTCTATCGGTCGATGATAGGATCTCTGATGTATCTGACGGCATCTTGCCCAGATATCATGTATCCTACCTGCCTTTGCGCGAGATATCAGTCCAGTCCTCGAGTGTCACACATGCAGATAGTAAAAAGAATATTACATTACTTGAAGGGATGTCCAAGCACCGGCTTATGGTATCCAAAGAACGATAATTTTGATCTAACGGGATATGCTGATTCGGACTTTGGGGTGGAAAAGTTGAATTCTAAATCTACAACGACCGGTTTCCAGTTCTTGGGAACACGCTTAGTAACGTGTCAATGCAAGAAATAAACCACGGTCTCTCTTTCTACCTGTGAGGCAGAATACATTTTTGCTTCCAGCTGTTGTTCTCAAATCCGTTGGATTCAACAACAGATGAGGGACTTTGGATTGCAATTTCTTGATACGCCTTTATATGTATATAACAAGGCAGCAATCGACATCACTAAACATCCTGTTCATTACTCACGAACAAAACACATTGAAATTCGTTATCAGTTCATTCGTGACTGCTATGAAAAGAACTTGGTGCGAATAGAAAAAATCCACACCGATGAACGAAAAGCTGATTTTTATACCAAAGCTTTTCCTTTAACAAGATTTAAATATCTCATGAGGCTTAATGGTATTAAAATTTTGTTGACAGGTGCGGAAGCAGAGGTTGAATATGGGTCGGACAACGAGTTCACGTGATCCACATTGGTTTGTATATCTTTTAGATTAGTATTTCTTAAAAACTAAAATACAAAAATATGTTTTTGATTTTAGGGGGAGAAATATTTGAGAAAATACAAAAACATATGAAAAAGTTGAAAATTCAAAAACATTTGAAAAATAAAAAAGTACAAAAACATTGAAAAAGACAAAAGAATTTTGTGTCACAAAGGAAATGATAGTACATCAGTGGACTATCACAGTATTATAAAGAATTGTAAAGTTTAAAAGGTGATAAACAAGTCTTACTGTGGATGTGTCGATAGGATTTACACGTTCAGTAAATTGTTTCTGAGATATAAACTAAATTTTACAACTGTTTAATCTTGTGGATTAACATCTCTCGGATATATGGACTTAGTACTCCAAAATTTCGTTTGAAAGATTGCCTGATTCTGAGATACGAGGTCTTTATAGATAGTTGATATCTGGGGTATTATACAAGTTCTTAAGATTTTGCGGAAGCAATAGCCTAGAACTTCTATAATGCTTTTGCTAAAAACCCCTAAACTGCATGCAAACTTGAAAAGTATCGAAAGATCTAATCATTTGCAGTGCTTAAAAGATTCCTTAAATGGAACACACCTTAAAGATGAGCCTTCATCTCTTTGTCTGTACGGTAGTACTAACCTGAGCTCTCAAGGTCACGCATAACCCAGATACAGATATCAATTATGCTATATTCACCTATAAGATGAAATCTATGGAATCTTGATACGGGAGTATATTCTGAGATGGGAACCATAGTTAAGTCAAGTTTCATAATTCATATCTAACATATCTTGGGACAATTGAGAAATGTGTCGAAGTTTAAGTGGACAAACATATCGACAATCTACGTAAACAAGTTTAAAACTCAAAGTCATCAAAAGGTCAACGGTACTGGTGATATGTCTCAATTAACTGATATGATCCTTAGACACGAATTCACAAAAATATGTATGTAAATATGTTTGTACATAGGTTTACTTTGTTTCTGTACATAGTTTATATGCTTTACAGATTAAAACCAAAAAGATTTTCAGTGTGTTTTAGCATAAACTTACAAAAATACAAAAAGATTTTGTTTCTACATTGTTTTCAGCAAACCAATGTCGGAGAACGGATCTTCGAAGTCTGGTAAGGTGCTAAACTGGTGGAAATCCAATTGATAATGGGCTGGGAGCTAATCTGTAAAATCTGATAAGCCGATTCGATTAAAAGTTCATTAATTTGAATCTTTATTTGAGAAAAAACCAACATTTTGTTCATAACGGGTCGAACCGAGGTCATTAACTTGGACTCGACAGACAAATCGGTTAACCAAGGTCATTAGCTTGGACTTGGTCAACTAAGTGAATTGTTAAAACTGATAAAATCTGGAAAGTTCAGGATCTAAATTGAAAAATTTAAGTTTGAAACTGATCAAGTTCGCCCAGACTTGTAATCAAGTCCGACCGAACTTGTACTTGCCTTGAAAGTGTTATCAGTCAACAAGTTCACCCGGACTTGTATCTGATCGTGATTGATTGGATTTATAAGTTCGCCCGAACTTGTCGACTATAAATACAACTCTAGTTCGACCGAACTTCATTACTGTCTTCTTCAAATCCAGAGCGAACTTGATTGCGAAATTGGCGATTTGTAAAATTGACACTTTTAAGTCGAAGTGCTGCCTGATTTTTGCTTGATTAGTGGCGATTCACACACTACTTGTCATGGCTATGGTGAGAATTAGTGATTTGAACCGTGAATTGTATGAGTTTGAGAGTCTTAGATCTGTAATGAATTAGTTGGACATGTTCTGGACCTGTAATGTACAAATTGATCCATAAAACATGATAAACAATCAAACCGACCACAATAATGTCATCAATTTGGTTAAAACAACATTCAATTGAATTTGCAGGTTTGGTGAACATGATGACAAGTTCGCCCGAACTTGTCCTCAGGTGTTTCAAATGTTCTAGAATCCATAAGTTCGCCCGAAGTTACATAATAAAATTCAAACATGTTTTTCTGACAAGTTCGCCCGGACTTGCTGAATGAGAATTTAATTGTTAAACATTTACAAGTTCGCCCGAACTTGTATGGAAATTAATCAAAACTAATTAGCAAGTTCGCCTGGACTTGATGCTTGTGTGATATGCAAGTCCGACCGAACTTGTAGTAATGAAATGTGTAATTGTCAATCAAGTTCGACCGAACTTGAAGAAAAATTATGAAAATTGCAAAATTTTGACTAATTTCGTCTCGATTTACGTGTTTGCAGAATATTGAGCTTTCGTTAATAAGTTTCACAACACATGCATCACATTGGATAAAGCTATTTGTCCATCACTCAGAGCATTTGATGATATTCTCGCATTTATGGAACGGATTCCTATACACAAGGCGATCATGGGAAAGACGGTGGTCTACAGGTCACATGTTAATAGATTTTGGATGTCCGCAGCAATGAATGAAGATGATACTGCTATAAAGTCTGTGGTTCATGAAGTAAATGAAGATAAAGAAATCACAGTGACCGAAGCAGACATTCGCAAGGTTCTAAGCTTCAACGATGCAGCGAATGATCCGATGATGCTTGATGAGCGAATGGTTAGAGGGTGTTTCTACCGCATGGGATATAAGGGGCATGTGAATGAGTCTACACTGAAGAAAGGATCTGTCCCTAATCCGTATAATTTCTTGATGCATGAAATTATTCATGCCTTCAGTCATAGAAAGGCAGGCCTGGACGACGTTCAAGACTACATGGCATGTATGGCCATGGCGCTTATTCTGAACAAAAGATTCAATTATCCAAAGCTGGTATTTACTCACATGAAGAATAACATGGGATCAAAAAGGCTTGTGATGTACCCGAGATTTGTACAAATGTTGATTGATGATAAATTCAAGAAGATAGCGAAAGATCCCAACGACATTCTGTATTTGAGTCATCTGGATGATACGACAGTCAAAAAGCTTATCACTTTCCAAAAGCAGTCGTCAGCACCTATTCCAAAGCTTTTATTTGGTGATATTGAATCTGAGAACTACATTGCGCCACCAGAGTATAAGTGGAGGAAAGATGATAGCGATGATGAAAATGAAAGAAACGGTGAGCTTGAATGGCTATGTACTTTCAAAGAGAAAAGAAGTGATTGGTTCTTGAAGAAGGTTGTTGTTCAGGAGAAAAAGAAAGGCACGTGAAAGCCCAAGAAAGTTGATACGATGTTAATCAATGAAGAAGAGCCTGTCAATGTTCAATCTGAAGTTGGTCGTAGTGCTGAAATAGCTATGATTATTGAAAGTCAAGAGAAAACAACACAAGAGGATGATGTGATTTCTGCAACATCTGACAAAGATGAAGAAAATGATAGAGATGATTCTCTGGAAATTCAAACAAAGATAGCTATTGCTGAATCGGCTGCAGAGAAATAAAGGAAACAAACGCTGACTACGAGCCTGAACAAGAAAAAGATTCAGAGGAGGAGAGACCAAAGAAAAAAGCGAAATGTGTTAAGTCTCCTGCAACAGATGTATCTACGAAGACTACTGGTTCTCCTAAGACAAAAGGAAAGAAAAGTCAGAAACCAAAGAGCAGACGCTATATTGGAAAGCTGAAAAGAACAGAAGTCCCACAAGAACCTTCTGTTGCAATATCATCAAGAGTTACACAAGAACCTCCTACGGCCGAAAAAGTTCAAACTGCTGAAGTACAAGAGATGTTAGTACAGATAGGAGTCACACAAGAACCTCCTGAGTCTGAATTACTTGAAGTACCAGTCATTCAATCTCCAGATCCTCCAAAAGCTTTTCAACCTGAAGGATCAACACCTAAATCATCTACACCGAGGAGTACGCCAAAGTCTACACCAAAATCTACTCCAAAGTCAAAGTTATTTGGTGATATTCCTAATGAGCTAGTGGATATTCAGGATTTGAATGATTTCTTCCTAGAATCAGATATTGACGAGCTAGAAAAGCATGTTAAAGTTCTAGAAGACAAAGTAGCAAAGAATGAAACTGAGAAAGCTGAATTAGAGAAGCTGGTGAAATAGAGTGAAGTGGAGAAAGAAATTATGTCTGATAAAGTTAAATTCTTGGAGGGTGAAAGAGGGTACTTAGACCCTAATTGAAAGTTTCCAAGACGCAAATGAATGATTAATGAAAGAGTTTTCAGAATTACGATCGGAAAAAAGATATGAATGATCGAAGATTCAACAGGCTGCAAAAAGTGTTGACTAACTGTTTGGGTATAGATTTTGATGCTAAATATGCACAGATAGATCTGCCGGAAGCCAAAGAAAAGGTAGACAAAGAAATGGCTGGACAGGGCAAGGGTAAGAATGTGATCGAAAGTATGCCCGAGATTACTGAGACGATAACTGAATCTGCAAAAGCTTCTGAGTCTACTATTGTTCCAGAAACAGAAACAGAAACAGAAAAGAAAGACGATGAAGAAGCTGAAGATAAAGATGATGATGATGATAATGCAGATGATACAAAAGATGACTCTGACAACGATGATGGTAATAATGATGATGATCAGGTTGGAGTCGGTCTGAAAGTAGTTGATGCTAAAATCACTGAAGAGTTTGATTTTACTTCGTTGCTGAATGATGAATCTAACAAAATGGATGATCAAACTCAGGGGGAGCAAACAGGGGAAAAAGGTTAGAAAGATGATATTGATATGTCTGATGCTATTACAGTGACGCATGTTGCTGCTATGCCTACGAAGCCGATGATTCTAATGCTCGAACATAATGTTGAGGAAGGTGAATATGTGCATAACTACTCAAAAGTAGATTTAGCAAAGCTAATTATTGTTGATGCTGAATCATTTGATTTTGATTTTGAAGAGCAAGTTCTGAATGTGAATACGTTTGAACCGAATGAGTATCATTACAAACGTAGATATGATGCTGACGAATACAACAGAGTTATAGTTGAAGATTAGCGTCAGATGGTGAGAAAGATGAAGCTGAAAGTACACGGGTTCGAACACTGATAGTTTTCCAACTTTTGAGGAAATGTACGAGCAGCTTAACGAAGATATGTTGAAAGAAAGGATAGAGGAGTTTGTACGAAAAGGAAAAATCCCTAAACCAATGACAAAAGAGGAGGTTGCACAAGCGAAGAAGTCCTAGTTTAAAGAGATGCCACGTGAACGAAAGTTTCGACGTCCATTAGCATTCTTTACCAGAGATAAAGATGTGTCATTGGGAGATATTTTGAGCTGGGGGTGGTTCAAAGAGTTGAACGTGTATGCCATCAAAAGGGAGTTTGGAGTACAATACTTCAAATATCTGGCAGATTTCAAAACATTGCCTTACTGGGATGTTGAGGAGCTATTACAGACACGTAACGTCACATATCACATGTAGTTTATTGATCAGTTGTTGTGGAAAATGATCAAGTTCAAAGCAACAAAAGGGTTCAGATATTGGAAACCATTCATTCCTAAGCATCGCATCAAAACAGATAAGAAAACTGGGATAAAAGACATAATTATGAAACGTCCTAGAGCGACGAGGAACATGCCATTAATGCAGATTGAACATAATTTCTATCCATTATTCAAGTATTGGCAAGTGGATCCGACAACGTGTGAAGCAGTGATTGTTCTAAAGTTTGAAGATCATTTGGATATCATTCAGGAAAGGGTTGAAATGTTTGGATCAGAAGGGTTGAGAGGGCTGTGGAGAACGATACGAATACTAGACCCGATGTGGCTAGTGAACTGCTCTAGGGAGGATATAAAATGTTTATTCTACAGCAAGATTTGTTTTGAAGAACGTGAAAAAGAGCAAGCGATGCAATATCAAAAGGTCGTAAATGTCTACTATGCACATGAAGTTAACTCTGGTAGAATGTGGGAATCGAGCTTGAGAGAACTTGAACGCAAAGAGTTTTTAAAGGAAGAAGCGCATTGAACGTATACATAAAATGGGTAGTGAGGTGAGACTTAGAAGGTTTCATTTATTAAAAAAGTGCCACCTACAGATCAAACGCCGATTCCAGAGCAAGAACGTCGTAAAAAGCCAATCAAGAACTTCTTTGGGCGTGTCAGAAAAAAGCAGAGCTTTGAAGACTGATCAAGACGAAGACGATATCCAAGGGGGAGTCTGTTAGTACATAATGTCTATGTCTTAGTATTGGATCGAGTCTGTATAGTTGTGGCTAGATTATCCTAGAAAATGAAGGATATTTAAGCAAATAGAATATAAGTTCGCCCGGAAGTTGAAAGTGAGAACAAGTTCGGCCAAACTTGTTCAAGACAAGTTCGCCTGAACTTGTTATCCCCAAGCGAACTTGTGTGTCTATAAATAGTAGACTTGATTTCTTCATTTGTAACTTCTGCAATTTTGGCACACAGACGACGAAGCTCTTCGGATCTGGAACTGAATGTATTGAACTATTATGATCAATAAAACAACGTTTAAACAGTAAATCTTGTCTATTCGGTTAATCTTGTCATATAATATCCGCTTTTATGGACAATAGATACAATTTAGGTTCCTAAGCTAAACGGAAGACGGTCTAACAATCTGATAAAAATCATCTTGCTGAAGTTGTAAGGTTTGTTCAGAATGACCGCCACAATCATGCACTTGTGATAATCAACAAGATCATCCCAACCCCCTTTTCTGTGGCTTAAGGAACGTGTAACACAATGAGCTAATAATCTGTAAGGCAGTCCAAGTCGGTTGATCTTAAAAGGAGCTGAATTCACGTAACCATTGTAGCCCATTCTGTAAAAGTATCCTTTGACGAACTTTTCCGTAAAGCCTGTAGGAAAGCTTCTTTCATCTCTTAGATGTAACGCTGTTCGTATAAGATCTTCTGTGATTATAATCGCTACATCATCCTTTCCAATTCTGACTGCTGAAGTAATAGCCTAGGTTAGGCTTGTAACTCTACTTCGCCCCAAAAACGGTCAACATGAGATGCATAAACGTCATGCTTATGTGTGAGAGCATAATATATCGGCAGCCTTTCTAGAAAATCAGTGTACTGTGAAAAGGAGCAAACTCTGGTACATCTTTATCAATCAGGTAGCATGAGTTGTGCATGGGGTGGAACTCGTGTGCGGTTTTTTTTGTGAAACAGAAAGATATGAAGAAGTTAGAGAAAATTTTTCAGAAAACAAAATCCTCACAATTTTTGTACGGAAATAATTTCACAAGTTATCACTGAAATTTTCGTGCAAAAATTTCTACCCAAACATTAACCTTTTTATCTCACCAATTTTCATTCGAAAAGATGATATTTTCGTGCGAAAATTTCCATCGTCCCCATCAGTTTCAAACTTTTGAACCGATTCAAAACACTTGTAATTTTTGTGATTTTCATCAAATTGAATCAGTAAACCTTGGTTAAATTAGCCGATTTTAAAATTAGAAGCTTCAATTTTAAGTTTTACCGGCTAGTTTATCCTAGAACTACGTTTTAGTCTATTTTCGTCCAAATCGTTCAAGTTTACTGTTCGATCTCGATGTTATACCTTCGCCATTACAAGAGATGTGCAAATCAACCTCCCTAATGTATCAAACAAGTCGGAAAGAAGGTAGAATGAGAGTTAGTATAAAATCTCCTCAGAGAATCCGCACCAAATTTTCTATCAGATTTCGTGCGGAATCTATTTCACTCACACATATATATAGCCCTTGATATTTTCGTGCTAAAATTGGTTGTTATGAACTTGCCAAATTTTTGTGCGAAAATTCTTGAAACCTCTTGAAAATTTTCAACTTTCCAACTTTTTCGATTGTTTTCAGTTTTAGTTATCCACACAGCTTACCAAGTCCAAGTTAATGACCTTGTTTAACTGTTTTGGCTACCAAGTCCAAGTTAATGACCTTGGTTGACCACATTTTTGACCAAAAATGACATTATCTTTGATTTTAAGTTTCAAATTAATTAATTTTTTAAACGTATCAAACCAGACTTTGTTTCCAGATTAGCTCCCAGCCCGTAATTCAAAAGATTTTCCTCTGCATGCTGTCGCCTTTTGACTTTGAAGATCTGTTTTCTATCACCGATAGTTAAAACTTTAAATGAGAAACATAAAATCTTTTTGAATTTTTTAACACTTCTAAACTAAAGACACTTAAAGCAATATGTACAAACATATTTTTGCGAGTTTGTGTTAGAGGATCATATCAGTTTATTGAGATACATTACCAGTACCATTGCTCTACATAAAACTTTAAGTTCTTAAACAGATTTTATTTAGATTGTCAGTATACTAATCCACTTAAACCTCTACACGTTTCTCAACTGCTTCAAGATATGTTAGGTAATTTTTAACAACATGGCCTAATCTGTGTTTCCCACCTCAGAATATACACCCGCATCGAGATTCCCTAGATTTCATCTCACAGGTGAGTATATCTAACTGATATCTGTAAAGGGGTGAAAAGGCAAAACCTTGAGAGCTCAGGTTAGTACTTCCGTACAGAGAAAGAGATGAAGGCTCGACTTTAGGTGGTGTTCCTCTTGGGAATCTTTTAATGTTTGTACTGCAGAATGTCGTATCTTTTTAGACCTTTTTTTCATTTTTATGCAGCTTTGGGGGTGAATAATGCGAAAGTATTATACAAGTTCTAGGCCATTGCTGACGCAAAATCAGAAGAACTCATATAATACTCTAGATATCAACTAAATATAAAGACCTAGTATCTCAGAATCTGGCATTCTCTTAAACGAAATTTCGGGGTACCAAGCCCATATATCCGAGAGATGTTAAACCACAAATTTACCAGTTTATCTATTTAGGTTTATATCCTGAAGAGTCGTTTACTGAACGTGTGAAGCCTACTGGCACATCCTTAGAAAGACCTGTTTAGACACTTTTAAATAATACATTTCTTTAGCGTACTGTAATGGTGTACTGATGTACTATCATCTCCTTTTATACATAAAACTCTTTTTGATTTTTTTGATTTTCTAATGTTTTGTATTTTGCATGATTTTTTCAATGTTTTTATATTTTTCACAACTTTTTCTCCACCGAAAATCAAAAACATATATTTTTTTTGTTTTTTTAAGAAAGCATGTAAACTATTTACAGAAAAACATTTGACTTACCAGTGAGGATTATGTCCCAACATCGTCATCCTCAAATTCATCCTCATAAACATCCCCTGATGTCAGATTATTTAAACCATTTAATTTTGAAATATTTCGAAATCTTGCTCTGTCAATAGCTTTGGTGTAAAAATCTGCTTTTTGGTCATCAGTGCTGATTTTTTCAATTCGTACCAACTTTTTCTCATGACAGTCACGGATGAAGTGGTATCGAATCATGATATGTTTTGTGCGTGAGTGTTGACAAGGATTGACTGTGATATCAATAGCTGCCTTGTTATCTACGAATATGGGCGTATCAAGAAATTGCAGTCCGAAGTCTCTCACCTGTTGTTGTATCCACAATATCTGGGAACAACAACTGGATGCTGAAACGTATTCAGCTTCACAAGTAGAGAGAGCGACCGCGGTTTGTTTCTTGCATTGCCACGTTACCAAACGTGTTCCGAAGAATTGGCAGCTTGCCGTTGTAGATTAGCGTTCTGCTTGCAGCAACCAAAATCAGAGTTAGAGTAACCCGCAAGGTTGAAATCGTCGTGATGTGGATACCACAAGCCGGTGCTTGGGCATCCTTTTAGGTAGTGCGTGATCCTTTTGACGATCAACAGATGTGATTCCTTTGGATTCGACTGATATCTGGCGCAAAGGCATGTGGGGTACATGATATCTGGTCTTGAAGCTGTGAGATACATCAAGGATCCAATCATGGAGCGATATTATGTTTCTGTAGGACCGATCCTGATAGCATAGGAACCTAGATTTGATATATAATGTCCATAATAGCGGAAATATTACGACATGATTACCAAACAATAAGAATTAGTCAATTAATGTCAATATTATTGATATAACGTCGAGTCTCCAAATTGACAGAGCTTCGCCTCAAAGATGACAAAGTTACAAATGAATGAGACATGCTAGCTATTTATAGGACAACAAGTTCGTTGGAGGGTGTTGAAGTTCGGGCGAACTTGGCATAGTCAAGTTCGGCCGAACTTGACTTCACAAAGCCTTCCCCAGCGAACTTGTCCCATATTTACATAAATACTTCGTTTCGCTAGCCTATTCAACTCTAATCTATACAGACTCGATATAAGACTAAGACATAGACATTCTGCACCAACAGACTCCCCCTTGGATATCGTCTTCGTCTTGTATCAGTCTTCAAAACTCTGTCTTCAAAATAAACATTAACGAACACGACCGAAGAAGTTCTTGTAAGGCTTCTTTCATCGTTCTTGTTTCGGATCTGGCGTCTGATCTGTAGGAGGCACTTTGTTCATATACTGAAACCTTCTAAGCCTTGCCGCCCTACCTTTTTCCTGTATTTCCTCAAGACGCTTCTCTTCCTTTAAGAATTAAACTCGTTCTAGCTCCTTCCAGTTTGTTTTCCACATCTTTCCTGATTTCACTTCACGAGCATAAGCATTTAATATCTTCTCTTGAGCAGTTTACCAACCACATTGGATCTACAATCCTGATTGTTCTTCACAAGCCTCTCATACCCTGAAACCCAAGTATCTCCACCCTTTCCTTCGTGATATCCAGATGTTCTTCAAATCGTAATACTATAACAGCTTCACATGTAGTAGGATCAATCTGCCACCACTTAAACACTGGATAGAAATTCTGTTTGATTGGCATTAAGGGTATGCTTCTCATCGCTCTCCGTCGTTTCATAATCAACGTTATATCCTTTTCTCCTGTCTTTTTGTTTGTTTTGATGCGACGGCCTGGAATAAATGGCTTCCAATATCTAAATCCCTTTGTCGCTTCAAACTTGATCATCTTCCATAATAACTGATCGATATACTTTGTATGATATGTGACATTCACAGTTTGAACAAGCTCCTCCACATCCCAATACGGTAGTGTCTTGAAATCTGCTAAGTATTTGAAGTATTGCACTCCAAACTCACGTTTAATAGCTTACACATTCAACTCCTTGAACCACCCCCAACTTAGGATATCCCCCAACGACACATCTTTATCTCTGGTAAGAATGCTAGAGGACGTCGAAACTTACGTTCACGCGACATCTCTTTAAACCAGGATTTCTTCAGTTGTAAGATCTCTTCTTTTGTCATTGGTTTTGGAACTTTGCCTTCACGTATCGATTCTTCAATTTTCTTTTTCAACATATATTCATTTAATTGCTTGTAAATCTCCTCAAAAGTAGTAAAACTATAAGTGTTAGGACCAACGTACTTTGCAGTTTCATCTCTTTCATCATCCGAAGACCAATCCCCTACTATCACCATGTTATACTCATCAGCTTCAAACTTTCTCTGATAATGATACACATTAGGCTTAAATGTGTTTACGTTCAACACTTGTTCCTCAAAATCAAAATCTTGAGATTCTGCATCAACTTCAATCAGCTTAGCCAGATCTTCCTTCGTATAGTTGTGCACATACTCTCCCTCTTCAACATTATGTTCAAGCATAAGTATCAATGGTTTTGTTGGAACTGTAGCAACAGGATTAGCAATAGTGATTGCATCAGACATTTCAATATCTTCAGTAGGCCCTGTTTACCCTGACTCCCCTTCAATTTGATCATTCATCTTGTTTGATTCATCATCCATCAGAGAAGAAAAATCAAAGTCATCAGAGACTTTTGCTTCACTAATTTTCATACGAACTCCTCCCTGATCATCATCATTATTCCAATCTTCATAATCAGATTCGTCTTTATTATCGTCAGCATCTTTATCCTCATCTTATGCTTCCTCATCGTCCTTTTCTTCAGAAGCAATTACATGATCAGAAGGCTTGACAGATTCATCAACCTTAGCAATATCAGACTCGGAAGCTTTTGTAGATTCATCAACAGGCTTATCGGCAGCATCAGAAGATTTAGGTGCTTCACCTTCAACACCTTTGCCTTTGCCGCTTTCTGCAAGTTCTTTTTCAGATCTTTCTTTCGCCTCTTGCCTATCCAGATGATCATATTCAGAAATGAAATCAATATCCAGAGTATTCGATAAAACTTTCTGCATCCTTGTAAATCTATGATCGTTTAGGGCTTGAATCGTCTTTAACTCAGCAATTTCTGTCTGCAGCTTTTCATTTGCATCTTGCAGACTCTCAATCAAGGCTTTGAAAAACTCACGTTCACTTTCCAACACCTTTATCTTGTCATCTATCATCTCTTTCTCCATCGAGCTTTGATTTACTTTCTTGAGTAGCTCGGCTTTCTCTTCCTCATTCTTTTGAACTCTGTCTTCCAACTCTTTGACACGTTTTTCCTAAACATCAATATCCATGTCAGGGAAGAACTCTTCTAAATCTTGATGATGCACTGGTTCATTTGGAATATCACCAAATAGATTTGACTGTGACTTCTTTGGTGTTGACTTAGGAGTAGTAGCTTTTGGAGTTGACTTATTCGGAGTTGCTTTCCTCGGAGTTGAGCTTTCAGAATGAACAGCTTTAGGATCAGGTGATTGAATCACTGGTACTTCAAGTAAATTAGACTCAAGAGGTTCTTGTGTTGCTTCTGGCCTTTCTGTTTTAGAAGAAATGATAAAAGGAGGTTCTGGTGTAAATCATGGACGTTCAGCTTCAGATGTAATAACAACCGGAGGTTCTTGTGTAGGAGGTTCTTGTGTAACTCCTTTCTCCTGTGCGCCAGAAGGTTCTTGTGTAACTTCTGTGCTTTTAGGCTTTCCCTTGTATCGACAACTAGCTGGTTTCTAAGCTTTCTTCATTTTCTTTCTGCCTTTAGTCTAAGGAGACCCTGTGGTTTTTGTTGTTGAAACCACTGCAGATTTTGCACGCTTTGCCTTTTTCTTCGGGGTTTCCTTAAACTCAGGTACATAATCAGCATCGCCTTTGGATAGCTTTACTTTTTGAGCTTCGGCATCCACAATCTTTTGCCGCTTTTCAAGAGAATCATCAGAATCATCGTCATTCTCGGAAGTAGCTGATATAACATCATCTTCTTGAGTCGTTTTTTCAACCTCTTGGCTTTCAGTAACATTCGCTGCGCTAGAACCAGCTTCAGCTTGAACATTAACAGGTTCATCTTCATCAACAAGCATCGTATCTACTTTCTTTGTTGCACGCTTCTTTTTAGCCTTTTCAGTTTCAGCTTTGAGAAACCAATCACTACAAGCTTTAGGCTTGAAAGCTTTAAACCATTCCTTCTCAGCGTTTAACTCTTTCTCGTCACCACTTCCATCTTTCCTCCACTTGTTATCGGGGGGCGCAACATAAATCTCATCTTTTATCACCCCAAATACTGGTTTTGCAACATGTGCTGAATCCTGTTTCTGGAATTTGATCAACTTCTTTACTGTTGTATCATCGAGGTGACTGAGATATTGAACATCGTTTGGATCTCGTGCAATGTCTGTAAATTTTTCATCAATAAGCATCTCCACAAACCTCGGATATAAGCATAATCTCGAGTCTTACATATTCTTCGACATATGTGTAGATACAAGCTTAGAATAGTTGAAAGGCTTCTTCAGAATTAACGCCATTTCCATATAGGCCATGTAATCTTGTACATCATCAAGTCCCGCTTTACGATGACTGAACGTGTGTATGATAGCATGCATGAGTAGCTTGTAGGGGTTAGGGACTTCCCCTTTCTACAATGTCGGCTTATTCACACTTCCCTTGTAGCCCATCCTGTAAAAACACCCTCAGACCATTTTTCGTCTAAGAATATTGGATCGTCTTTGTCGTTGTTAAACTGCAAGATCCTTCGAATATCATCTTCAGTAACAGTGATTGCTTTGTTTTCGTCTCCAACTTGTACTGACGACGTAATGGTCTTCTTATCAGCACTGAGGCTTGCGTTCATCCAAAAATGATAGGTGTGAGAACGATATGACACTGTGTGCTCCGTGATAGCTCGATGAATAGGGCAATCCTTTAAAAACTTCAATATGCTTTCGTATTCCTTTAGCGACGGACATATCGCCTTATCGAGCGTAATACATGTGTTATGGAATTTAGAAAAATCCATAGTGATTACCCGCGCTGGTGCTTGAACCTGAAAGACGACACAAAATACTTAGCACGCGTTACAAGAAAAATTAAAAAATTTTTTCAACACATTTTCATCAAGTTCGGGCGAACTTGATGTGAGTTTTACAAGGAGTTTTCTCAAGTTCGCCCAAACATGTCTTAATCACATGTTCAATATAACCTTCCTAAGTTCGGGTGAACTTATGGTTAACAAATTATCAAAGTTTTAAATCCTAAGTTTGGTCGAACTTCTCGTAACATTTACAAGTTCAGATCTTACTCTAAGTTCGGGCGAACTTGAGTTTTAACAATGAATTTTATTGATTTGAGATGCAAGTTTGGTCGAACTTGATAACAAGTTCGGTCGAACTTATTATCTTCTTCAACAAAACTGCACCTTCATGTTATGACTGTTCTGATCGTTTTTAATCCATATCCATGGTCGGTTTTAATAGTTTATTACAAATTCAAGTCCAATTTAACCATAAGAACCCTAGATCTACAAGATTTTAACGATTCAGATCTAATTTCATCAATTCATGTCTAAATCTCGGTTCAATGCATGGATTTATACCTCAGCCATTGAGAATGGTGTGTGAATCACCACAATCAATCGAATTTTGGGCAGAGTAACAACCCTAAATTGCTAATTTCACAAATCGCTCAAAGTATGATAAGTTCGCTCAGAGACTAGAGTTTGCATATAATGAGTTCGGCCGAACTTGAAGGCCCAATAAGTAAGAGCCCATCTCAA
Organism: Scalesia atractyloides; assembly: GCA_947069175.1. Lineage (NCBI taxonomy): Eukaryota > Viridiplantae > Streptophyta > Magnoliopsida > Asterales > Asteraceae > Scalesia > Scalesia atractyloides. Next base: position 38,944,181 of record CAMTDV010000015.1, read on the forward strand.
GTCCGGTCGGACTTACCTCTTAACAACCAACTATCAAAGCAAGTTCGGTCGAACTTGCTTTAAACAGAAAACTTTGAACTTTAAGCAAGTTCGGCCGAACTTGCCTAAAACCCATTTCAAATTTTCAAATTTTTTCTCAATTAAGTCCCTGAACTTTTAAACTTTTGCCAGTTTTTAAAATCCACTGAGTTGACCAAGTCCAAGTTAATGACCTGGTTAACCGATTTGTCTGCCGAGTCCAACTTAATGACCCCGGTTTAACCCGTTACGAACAAACTGTTGATATTTTCAAAATAAAAGTTTCAAATTAATAAACTTTTCATCATTTTGGCTTTTCAGATTTTACAGATTAGCTCCCAGCCCGTTGTCAATGAGATTCCCACCAGTTTAGCACCTTACCAGACTTCGAAGATCCGTTCTCCAACATTGATTTGCTGAAAACAATGTAGAAACAAAATCTTTTTGTATTTTTGTAAGTTTTTGCTAAAACACACTGAAAATCTTTTTGGATTTAATCTGTAAAGAAGATAAAATATGTACAAAACAGTGTAAACTATGTATAAACATATTTACATACATATTTTTGTGAATTTGTGTTCTAAGGATCATATTAGTTAGTTGAGACATATCACCAGTACCATTGACCTTTAGATGACTTTAAGTTTTAAACTTGTTTACTTAGATTGTCGATATGTTTGTCCACTTAAACTTTACCATGTTTCTCAACTGTTCCAAGATATGTTAAGGTATGATTTATGAAACTTGACTTATCTGCGGTTCCCACTTCTTGAATATACTCCCGTATCAGGATTCCCTAGATTTCATCTTATAGGTGAATATAGCGTAATTGATATCTGTATCTGGGTTAATGCGAGACCTTGAGAGCTAAGGTTAGTACTACCGTACAGACAAAGAGATGAAGGCTCGACTTTTAGGTGTGTTCCAATTAAGGAATCTTTTTAGCACTGTAAATGATTAGATCTTTTGATACTTTTCAAGATTGCATGCAGTTTAGGGGTTTATAGCGAAAGTATTATAGAAGTTTAAGGCTATTGCTATCGCAAAATCAGAAGAACTTGTATAATACCCCAGATATCAACTATTTATAAAGACCTCGTATCTCAGAATCAGGTAATCTCTCAAACAAAATTTCGGAGTACTAAGTCTATATATCCAAGATGTGTTAATCCACAAGATGAAGCAGTTATAAAATTTAATTTATATCTCAAAAACAGTTTACTGAACGTGTTAAGTCTATCGGCACATCAACAGTAAGACTTGTTTACCACTTTTAAACTTTACATTTCTTTAGCATAATGTGATAGTCCACTAAAGTACTATCATTTCCTTTTTGTGACACCGAATTCTTTTTGTCTTTTTCAATGTTTTTTTGTACATTTTTTAAAATTTTCATATGTTTTTGTATTTTCCGAAATATTTCTCCCCCTAAAATCAAAAACATATTTTTTTTGGATTTTAGATTTTTAAGAAATACTAATCTAGAAAGATAAATAACAAACCAATGCGGATTACGTGAACTCGTCATCGGATCCGTATTCAACCTCATCTTCCGCACCTGTCAGCTAATTTCTAATCCCGTTAAGCCTCATTAGATATTTAAATCTTGTTAAAGGAAATGCTTTGGTATAAAAAATCAGCCTTTTGTTCGTCGGTGTGGATTTTTTCTATTCGCACCAACTTCTTTTCGTAGCAATCACGAATGAAGTGATAACGAATTTCAATATGTTTAGTGCGTGAGTGATGAACCGGATTTTTAGTTATATCGATGGCTGCTTTGTTATCTACGAATAAAGGCGTATCAAGAAACTGCAGACCATAATCCCTCATCTGTTGTTGAATCTAGAGGATTTGAGAACAACAGCTAGAAGCAGAAATGTATTCTGCCTCACAGGTAGAGAGGGAGACCGTGGTCTGTTTCTTGCACTGCCACGTTACCAAACGTGTTTCGAAGAACTGGCATCATGCCGTTGTAGATTTTGAGTTCAGTTTGTCCACTCTGAAGTCTGAGTCAGCGTATCCCGTTAGGTTGAAATTGTCGTTCTTTGGATACCACAAGCCGGTGCTCGGACATACCTTCAAGTAACGGAAGATTCTCTTGACTATCTGCATGTGTGACACTCGAGGACTAGACTGATATCTCACACATAAGCAGGTAGGATACATGATGTCTGGGCGAGATGCCGTTAGATACATCAGAGATCCTATCATCGATCGATAGAGTGTGTCATCAACTTTGGTTCCCGTCTCGTCTATGAAAATGCCATGGTTCAGTGCCAGCGGAGTCGAAAGCGGCTTCGAGCTATCCATTTCAAACTTCTTGAGAATGTCGGGAACATACTTTGTCTGATGAATGAATATGCTGTCTGGTAACTGATCGACCTAAAATCCGAGGAAGAATTTCATTTCACCCATGGAAGACATTTCGAATTTCTTCTTCATGATCTTTTCGAACTCTTTGCAAAGACTGTCATCCGTATAACTGAAAATGATATCATCCACATAGATTTGTACGATGATTTAGATGAGATCCGACTTCTCTGGTAAACAATGTACTATCCACTGTGCTCTTGTAAAGCCATTTCCAACAAGATGTTGCGATAACGTCTCGTACCAAGCTCTTGGGGCTTGATGTAATCTGTATAAGGCTTTGTCTAGTAGATAAGCTTTGTTCTTGTTCAGCGGATCGACGAACCCTGGTGGTTGGCTGACGTACACTTGTTCATGAAGTCTACTATAGAGAAACGCAGATTTTACATCCAACTGATACACCTTAAATCCTTTCCAAGCTGCGAACGCAAGGAAAATGCAGATAGATTCTAATCGTGCAACTGGTGCGTATACTTCTGCGTAGTCAATACCCTCTTGTTGGTGGAAACCTTTGACAACCAACCAAGCTTTGTTTCTGACTATTACACCCGATCGTCTCTTTTACACTTGAAGACCACTTCGTATCAATAGCTTTTTGCTTAGGTGGCAAGTCAACAAGCTTCCAAAAACCCAATTTCTCGAACTGTAACAGTTCCTCTTGCATTGCTATCACCCAGTTCTCGTCACCTAGAGCTTCATTAACAGTTTTTGGCTCTATTTGTGAAAGGAAACATAAATAGTAGCAGTAGTTTTGAGTTGGAGCAACTCGGGTGTAGAAACAACTAAGTGCTTTATTGATTTGGCTTCGTGTACGCACGCCAGTTTGTAATTCACCAATGATATTCGTTGAAGGATGGTAAGAATATGATCGCAGCATTTCTTCAGTAGGAACATCAACTGAGCTTTGCTGATTTGAGATGTTCTGCTCAATGGTCACATCAATGTTAGGAGCGCTAGATGATGCTTCGTTCTGATTTATCGGACTAGCAGATTTATTGAACATATTAGATATCTGCTCAACTTCTTCATCCGATGAGGTTTCACCATTAGCATCAAGTGTGGGGCGCTTCATCTGAGTCAGAATTCTGATTCTGAGGCATGCTTGGCACTGTTGTTTCATTTCCTGGTTCGGAAGACACATTTAATGGAGTAATAGCAGGTGTTACTTCTGCTTTAGAAATATTTTCAACTTGAACATTGCTATTACTAGGACCTGCTCTGGAAGACGAAGGATCCAACGTGGGTTGATAATCACAATTGGTCTTATGATTTATTCCTGATTCACCGAATGTTGAAGATAATATATCGCTGTGATTTCTTGTTCAGAAGGTTCTTCCGGCACGTCGAATGACTTCCAAAGGTCTTGATAGTTAAACAGCCATGTGTCGCCTCTTCTTTGAATATGATCCGTATCGTTGAAGCAATCAACATGCTGTGCCTCACTTACCTTTCTCAATGAAGGAATATACACTCTTCATAGCGGACTCGCATATCCGACAAAGAAACCTTCAAGCGATTTGGCTCCGAATTAACATCTTGATCTATTACAGTACATGGCGCAGCAAATGGCTCTAAGAATTTCAAGTTTGGCTTCCGTCGGTTAATCATTTCAAAACAGGTCTTCTTTGTTGGTTTGACAGTTAGAACTCTGTTTAGTGTGTAGCAAGCCGCTGCAACTGCTTCACTCCAGAAGCTGATTGGAAGCTTTGAGTCTGCAAGCATGGTTCTCGCAGTTTCGATTAATGTTCTGTTCTTCCTTTCAGTGACACCATTTTACTGCGGAGTGTAGGGTGCACTAAATTCGTGCAAAATACCCTTGGTGTTGCAAAATTCCTTCATCTTATTATTCTTGAGTTCTGTGTCGTTGTCACTGCGAATGCGTCGTACAGATAAAGGTTTTCTAACTTCTTGAAAAGAATCACCAAGTTTTTGAATGTTTCATCTTTTGATTCTTGGAAGAATACCCATGAATAACGCGAATAGTCATCTGTTACGACCAAGCAGTATAAGTCTCCTGAAATACTTCGAACGTTGATAGGTCCAAATAAATCCATGTGGAGACGCTCAAGCGACAACCTGATTGAGTTCATAATTTTCTTCGGATGTGATTTCTTGATCTGCGTTCCCTTTTTACATTCTAAGCAGTGATCAGACGTATTAAAGCTTTGAAGATTTACACCCTCTACCAGATCATTATGAACCAAGAAATTCATTTTACGCAATTGAATGTGCACCATCTTACGATGCCAAAGAATAGAATCTTTTTCAGTAGCCTCTATCACGAAACATTGCGCTGATTTCGATGAAGTGGTAGCGATGCCCATATCCAAGACATATAAATCATTCTCACGCGGGGCTCGCATCAGAATCCACTCATCAGGTATTTTGAAACCCGACTTCCGACTTTAAGATAATACACTCTTTGTCGTTGAAATGCACCGTGAAATATTTGTCATAAATCTGCGATATGCTCAGAAGATTATTCTCCGGGTCTGCATTGTAGTTCACATGATCAAACGATACAACACCGTAGGAGAGTTTTCCCTCGGCTCAGATCTTTCCACCTGGATTACCAACAAATCCAACATATCCGCCATTGATAGCTTTTATGTCGAACAACAAAGCTTTCATTCCTGTCATATGCCTGGATGCTCCACTATCCAGAATCCACTTGGAAAGAACGGATCTTTGGATCCCCTGCACATATTAAATCTAGTTAAAGAGTACGACCTGTGACATCTTTGTATTTTAATCATCGTACTATCCCGAATGATTTTGTAATTTTATAATATTTAGTTTTATTACAAGATTTTTTTTAATACTTATGACATTTCGTATTTTCAATCCTTGTTCAAATTCGACCTTTCAAATCACATCTAGAAGTGAAATCGCAAACTGTTACGCAAACGTAATCAGTTTAATGCGACGTACACTCTGGAGTAATGGCATTAGCTAAACATACCCTAAATATTCTTTAAATAACTTAGAAATAAGTTTTGAGGGCTTCGGTATGGCAAAAACATGCTTATGCAACTTCAGGGGCTATTTTGCAAATTCTGCGAAACTATGCCGTTACGCGTATTTCCTAATCCGGAACATGTACGCACTTCCAAAATTTTTGTAATCATTAAAATCTAGAATTTTAATGATTGGAATGCAAAAATACCATTCGTTACGCGATTACGGTCATTTGCGCGTTCGTTACGATTTTCGTCGTAATTAACCAAAAACCGCAACCGTACGACCGAACGAACCAACACCCAGGACATTTTTGGACACATTTCAACTTTCATAAGCTTTACCGTCTTTATAAAGCTTAAAAATGAGGTTAATGGGTGTTAAAAGTGCCAAAACCCGACGAAACGTGTTCAGGGGCCTGTTCTGCCAACTTTTGAAAGTTGCTGCCAGCTAAGGGGCTTACGGACCGTAAGCCCATACCCCTTACGGTCCGTAAGGACCCCCCAGCTCAGCAGTTTCAAGGCAACTTCTTGTTTAAGCTCTTGGACACTAAGCAAACGAAATTGCCACACTCCTTCTAGTTTCAACACCTCATTATACACTTGTAATGATCCTAATCAAGTGCCTAACACTTGGAATGATCTTGTGCATCATCCACAAGTATAAATAGACCCTCATTTTCACTTCACAACTTGCTCATTTCCATCTTCTTCCTCCCATACTCTTGGAGCTTGCTTCCATCCTTTTTGGAGGCCTCATACTGAGTTCTTTGAGATCTTGGGTGTTCCTAAACACAAGTAAGATCTCATCCTTAGTCTTTTTCATTGCTTTTAGCTATTTCAAGCTAAAATTCATAAATTGTTTGACTTTTGGATTTGACCATTAATTGGTCAAAACAAAGTTCAATTGAAGTTTGCAACGTGATCGTAGTCACGATGGTTATGATCCTTAGCAATCATACCTACTGATTTACCACGTTACTAGTTGTAGTGACGAGTCAAAGTTTCCGTCAATAATGCGCAAAATGCGCATTATACGACGAAACTATTTTCGGTTGTAAAAACACTTTGTTTTGATACCAAATCAGTTTTATAAACTTAGTTAGACATGTTAAACATGTCTAACTCGTCACTTTTAGTTTAGTGCTTGTTTAGGGTCGTAAGTCGAGCGGTCTTGACCACCGCTTTAATTTTCGAATCCGACCTGTCTGGTCAATCTTAGGATCCGACCAAACTCATATTTGTAACCATAGTTATATAGGGATAACCCTCTGAGGTTATACCTTATGGTCACGTCATTTGGTTAGGTATTATGATAGGTCATTATTATGCCCTTTATAAATAACCAAAATACCCTTTTGCACATAAATTCATTTTAAGCATATATGGCTAAAGTTTTGACATATAAACTGATATTACAATATTATTAAACATGTTTAGGCATTTAAGACTTATCATAGGACATGTTTAACCATCCGATCACGCGTTTACACAAATGACACGTCAAAGTAGCGAAAACTACCTTAACGGGTCATTAAGGGTTAAAAGCACTTAGGATCACTTCCAAATCAAAATGTTGAGTTTTTTAAATCATACCATATGAGTTCCAACACTCATTTGATTTATAAGACATCATTCTATCCAATCCGCCGATTAAAGTCCCGACTTATTAACATAGTTATCCGATCTTAGGTCCATTTGATTTCTCGGACTCTTGCGCTTTATTATTTTTCTTGAACAAGGATACTTTTGCAACCCCAAGTGAGTACATAGACCCCACTTTTATATTTTTCAAATATTTTGGGGTGAAACACATGTGCCTACTCGATACTTTCATGTTTTCATGCTTTCACGACATATACTTGCTATGTTCATCTAGTACATATATAGTATATGATTTCAATTATGTTTTGCTATGTATGTTGACTGAGCATGCTAGCCCATTGATTTCAAATACATCTTTTGCGGCATATGTTAACTTAGCATATGAGCACATTGATTTACATTACATTTTGCTATGTATGTTGACTGAGCATGCTAGCACATCGGGTTTTATGGACATTTCTACTTCGTATGTTGACTTAGCATACTTAGTACATGGTTTAAAGACATTTTCATGACATTGTTTACATTGACTATGACATTTGGTTTGTTTAACGGGACATAATACATTCATTAACATTGATCACGCCGCCCGGTAGTATGTAATGGTACCATAGGACTTGACAGTTATCATACAACAACAGTTATCATACCAGCATTGACATGGCTCCTTTCGAAGCTCTCTATGGTCGAAAATGTGGTTCACCTGTCTGTTGGAATGAAATCGGTGAATCACAATTCACTGGACCTGAACTCATTCATGATACAACGGACAAAGTCAAGAAAATTCGCTAAAACCTTTTGACAGCTAGAAGCAGTTAAAAGAGTTACGCGGACAAACGACGCAAGCCCTTAGAATTCCAAGTCGGTGATCATGTCCTACTCAAGGTATCCCGTTCGAAAGACGTGGTTAGATTTGGGAAGAAAGGAAAACTTGCACCTAGATATGTTGGACCATTCAAGATCATTGAGAAAATCGGAAAGGTGGCCTACAAACTTGAGCTACCTCCTGAATTTGGAAATGTTCATCCAACTTTCCATGTGTCCAATCTTAAAAAGTGTTTGGCTGATGAAAACCTCCACATTCCTCTTGATGAATTTCGTGTTGATAACACGTTACACTTTGTCGAGAAACTTGTGGAAATTTTGGATCATGAAGTCAAAAAGCTTAAGCGCAGACGTATACCGATTATTAAAGTTTGCTGGGAGTCCAAACGTGGCCCTAAGTTTACTTGGGAATGAGAGGACCAAATGAAGGCGAAATATCCACATATACTCTCACAAGTTTCCTCTAATTAAATTTCCGGATGAAATTTCAAAAAGTAGGGGAGACTGTGACATCTGTGTATTTTAATCATCGTACTATCCCGAACTTTTTTGTAATTTTATAATATTGAGTTTTATTCCAAGATTTATTTTAATACTTATGAAATTTCGTATTTTCAATCCTTGTTCAAATTCGACCTTTCAAATCACATCTGGAAGTGAAATCGCAAACCGTTACGCAAACGTAATCAGTTTAATGCGACGTACACTCTGGAGTAATGGCATTAGCTAAACATACCCTAAATATTCTTTACATAACTTAGAAATAAGTTTTGAGGGCTTCGGTATGGCAAAAACATGCTTATGCAACTTTAGGGGCTATTTTGCAAATTCTGTGAAACTATACTGTTACGCGTATTTCCTAATCCGGAACATGTACGCGCATCCAAAAATTTTTGTAATCATTAAAATCTAGTATTTTAATGATTGGAATGCAAAAATACCATTCGTTACGCGATTACGGTTATTTGCGCGTTCGTTACGATTTTCGTCGTAATTAACCAAAAACCGCAACCGAACGACCGAACGAACCGACACCCGGGACATTTTTGGATACATTTCAAGTTTCCTAAGCTTTATCGTCTTTATAAAGCTTAAAAATGAGGTTAACGGGTGTTAAAAGTGCCAAAACGCGACGAAACGTGTTCAAGGGCCTGTTCTGCCAACTTTTGAAGTTGTTGTCAGCTAAGGGGCTTACGGACCGTAAGCCATACCCCTTACGGTTCGTAAGGACCCCAAGCTCAGCAGTTTCGTGGCAACTTCTTGTTTAAGCTCTTGGACACTAAGCAAACGAAATTGCCACACTCCTTCTGGTTTCAACACCTCATTATACACTTGTAATGATCCTAGATCAAGTGCCTAATACTTGGAATGATCTTGTGCATCATCCACAAGTAAATAGACCCTCATTTTCACTTCATAACTTGCTCATTTCCATCTTCTTCCTCCCATACTCTTGGAGCTTGCTTCCATCCTTTTTGGAGGCCTCCTATTGAGTTCTTTGAGATCTTGGGTATTCCTAAACACAAGTAAGATCTCATCCTTAGTCTTTTTCATTGCTTTTAGCTATTTCAAGCTAAAAGTCAAACATTGTTTGACTTTCAGCTTTGACCATTAATTGGTCAAAAAAAGTTAAATTGAACTTGCAACGTGATCATAATCACGATGGTTATGATCCTTAGCAATCATACCTACTAATTTACCACGTTACCAGTTGTAGTGAGGAGTCAAAGTTTGGGTCAATAATGCGCAAAATGCGCATAATACGACAAAACTATTTTCGGGTGTCAAAACACTTTGTTTTGATACTAAATTATTTATAAACTTAGTTAGACATGTTAAACATGTCTAACTCGTCACTTTTATTTTAGTGCTTGTTTAGGGTCGTAAGTCGAGCGGTCTGGACCACCGCTTTAACTTTCGAATCCGACCCGTTTGGTCGATCTTAGGATCCGACCAAACTCATATTTGTGACCATAGTTATATAGGGAATAACCCTCTGAGGTTATACCTTATGGTTACGTTGTTTAGTTAGTATTATGATAGGTCATTATTATGCCCTTTATAAATGACCAAAATGCCCTTTTTGCACATAAATTCATTTTAAGCATATATGGCTAAAGTTTTGACATATAAACTGATATTACAACATTATTAAACATGTTTGGGCATTTAAGACTTATCATAGGACATGTTTAACCATCCGATCACGCGTTTAAGCAAATGACACGTCAAAGTAGTGTAAACTACCTTAACGGGTCATTACGGGTCAAAAGCACTTAGGATCAATTCCAAATCAGAATGTTGAGTTTATTAAATCATACCATATGAGTTCCAACACTAATTTGATTTATAAACATCATTTTATCCAATCCGCCGATTAAAGTCCCGACTTATTAACATAGTTATCCGATCTAAGGAACCATTTGATTCCTCGGCCTCTTGCGCTTTATTATTTTTCTTGAACAAGGATACTTTTGCAACCCCAAGTGAGTACATAGACCCCTCTTTTATATTTTTAAATATTTTGGGGTGAAACACATGTGCCTACTCGATACTTTCATGTTTTCACGCTTTCATGACATAACTTGCTATGTTCATCTAGTACATATATAGTACATGATTTCAATTATGTTTTGCTATGTATGTTGACTGAGCATGCTAGCACATTGATTTCAAAGACATCATTTGCGACATATGTTGACTTAGCATATGAGCACATTGAATTACATTATATTTTGCTATGTATGTTGACTGAGCATGCTAGCACATCGATTTTATGGACATTTCTACTTCGTATGTTGACTTAGCATACTTAGTACATGGTTTAAAGACATTTTCATGACATTGTTTACATTGACTATGACATTTGGTTTGTTTAACGGGACATAATACATTCATTAACATTGATCATGCCGCCCGGTAGTATGTAATGGTACCATAGGACTGACAAATCCCGTTCCCCGCTTCCTAGGTTTGTTTGGAAGTAGGGAATGACAGAATCCGAATACATTTTTTGATAAACCTTTGACTTGATATACACGACATTACACATGTGGTTTGAGTAAAATCTATTTACTTGCCATACAAGACCTTTGTTAGACAAGACATTGTTTTGTACACGACATTTGGGTATACAACACATTTGGTTATACATGACATTTGGATATACACGACATTACACATGTGGTTTGAGTAAAGTCTTTTTACTTGCCATACAGGACCTTTGTTAGACAATACATTTTTGGTGGTTATTTGATAAGTGATTTAAATAACGAGATGTGTGTAATATGATAAAAGCATGGTGGATACGCCGCTGGTACTTCCTATATATAAATTCTTTCATTATATTACATATCGTAGCATCATTTAAATCACTTCGACAAAGACAAAGACATGACACATTTGGTCCAACTATCATTTTTCACAAGACATTGTTTTACAAATGGCATATTTTATACATTTCATTTTCATTCAGTTAACTATTTGACCGTATATTCTTCTTTTATATCATTTGATTTTCATATGGTTTTATAAAAGAAAATATTTCACAAGGTTCATGACTACTTTTCGTTAAACCTATTTATTTAACTTCAAGTCTCCTTCATCATCAAAACCTATGTATCTCACAGGCATTTTTATGCTAGCGTACCTATTTTCACATGTGTTTCAGGAGCTAATGTTTGAGGTTGATTCATGCTACATTTAGGCGGACTTGGGCTTTAGTGACTTAAAATCCAGCAAGACAATTAAATTTATGTTATGTTTATGTTAAATTCCAGACAATGTAAACAATTTGGATCAATAATACAAAACTTTAATTACCATGGTTGTTAAAACAATACTTCTGTTACGACACTCCCCGACGTTTCGTCCGTGGTTTGTTGTTTACGCGGTCGGGGTGTGACACAACCCAAGCCTTTTTGGTCTTGGGTTTTCGATAGAAAGCTTAATCATCTTCATAATCTTCATTTGATCCTCCACTGTCATTTACATTTTAAAAATTCACTTTCTTTTTACCTTTTGAATTGTTACCACTTGTAATTTTGACAGTTTCGGATTTGGTCTCAGACTTTGATTCTTTGTTCAAGTTCAGACTTGATAACCTCAGATGTTGTTGTCTTTTTCTTAGCAATCCACACTTGTTATTTAATGTTTGCCTTTTTGATGTAAAACTTGTTTTCGTTTGCCCTAGAAGTTTCACCTTTTTTTAAAGTTGAGTTTTCAAATTTCTTTTCAGTTTTAGGTTTAGCTTCTGGTTTGTTTTCAAAAAAAATTTTCATTTCCTTTTTGTCAACGTTTCTTTTCAAAATTATTATTTGTCCAAACTCTGGTTGCTTAAATTTTTCAACAACTGGTTCTGGCTGAGTGTTGCTCGGACCTGCTTCCGAGGAAGGTATTGCTATTGGAGAAATTACCAATGGCCCTGTTACTTGCTCTTGATTAGATATCTGATGTTGTTAAAATAGCAAGATGAGCTCTTCCTCGGATGGTTCCTCTGGTAGATCAAACGAATTCCACAACCCTTCGTAATTGAACAGCCAAGGATCTCCAGGTTTTTGCATGGGTGTTGTGTATCTCTGGAAATCAACGTGTTGAGCAACGATGTTAAGATCTGAGTTTGGATTGATTGAATTATTTTAACTAATTTTACACTAGAATGATAAATCATAAAGGATTTGCAGCGGAATAACAGCTAAAACTTTATAACACAATCAATGAGAGAATAGTTTTCATCATAACAGGTTTTCATTACTCATAAGATTGAAATGATTAACAGATAACTTACATGTACGAATCACTAACTCCCCCTCAGACCGAGCTTACACAGAAAAGATTGTACAATAAAGTGAAAAATGTGAAAAGCTGAATAGAACAGTACAGGCACTGTCTATTTAATGTACTAAGCTAACCACTGCTAGTTTACGCGACAATGACATTTAATAATACTAATAAACTCTAACCACTGCCTAACCTAAACACTGTTTGTAAAGCACTGATGGCGCTAACCGCTGATAGACATAAACTCTGATGAAGGTGTTGGCAGGTGTTTTTCAAAGGATGATCAAACCTTTGACTTCCAGCAGACGTTTGACTTAAGAGCAGACCTTTGACCCATCAGTGGTTTGGTGAATCAACAGATTTTATAACTAGCAGAGCTTTGGCATAGGGCAGTTGTTAGAATTATCAGTGGTTTGGAAGCTGGTCTTTGGAAGGAGTGAATCTAAACTGTTTATTCTGGATCATATAGAGCAGACCTGTTTTTGGCTTTCTATCATCTGTTCTTTTGTAGGGTTCAATCCCAACAATCTCCCCTAGAACAGATGATGCCAAAAATCTTCTTTATTCGTGATCTTTGTGTCTCATCAGTTTTTCCTTGATTTGTTCTTTGAATTTTGTTTCAAAGTTTAAGGAATCTTCATCATCATTATCCATGCACAGTTGTAGTTCCAAAAGATCTTGAAGGTCAGCTACACTCAGGCTTAGTGCATCCTTCCTTGGCATACTAACAACTTTCCCATTGGACCTGGGCAACGTCAATACATGGGTCTTTTTATCTGAGAGCCACTTTAGTATTTTTGAGTTCAATGGTTTCTTGGGAGAGGATTATTTGTGATGAGAATTGAAAAGGTTTGAACTTTTTGAAAGCCGTTGAAAAAGATCTTCAGCATTTGGTAAAGGATTCAATGGTTCTTTATTCAAGTAAAGCAAAGGTTCCTTAGTGATAGCCTGCTTACTTTTGTTAGCATCCCTTTGCTGATCTTGCATATCCATCTGCAGCTACCTCTTCTTTTGGTTGAGGGCTTGAATGGTTGTTTCTAAGACCAGATTTGCACCTAGGTTCTTAACATTTTTCCAATCTGGTGCATTCTGTCTTATTTGAGGGTCTTTCTTCATCCTATCAATTTTTTATGCTTCTTGTTTGAGAGCTTGGATGGACCACTCTTTAAACTGGTTCCCTCAGCTTGATAGGGTTTTTCTTTCATGATGAATCTGATGAGGTTTACCCTTTGCTTCTGTTTGGGATCATCTTTTGGATAGTCCAGAATCATTTTCACATTTATCTTTCTTGCATACTCTTCTAATTTCTTTACCTTGTTAAGCTCAAGCTGTTCTCTTCTTGATACGTAATCATTACCCTTTCCTTCACTCTCTTCTTTTGCTATGATTTTGGCTTGCCTAGTCTTTAGTTTTATATAATCCTTAATGGTTTTGGGATTTCTAAAGCCAAGAAGAGATGGGAAAGTTCTTTTGGATGGGTCAGCTTCTGTATAGAATTGTAGCATTTCTCCTCTTACTGCAGCCAACTCTAAAGGATATGATGTTTCCATAAGAATATATCTTTTTGGATTTTGACCTTTGAGTGACTTAGCAAGGTTAATTTGTAGTGATGATGATTGGGTGATAGCTGGTTTTGGTGGGTTTTGTTTGGACAATAGTTGTAGATGGTATATCATTATTTTCCACTATAGGCATTCTTCTTCTTTTCCTAGCATAAACCAGTTTTGGTGCAGGAGCATTTGTGCAAACCACTGTTGTCGTAACATCTGCTGTACTTTTGGTAGTATCAACATCTGTTACATTGACAGGTGGTTGCTGAGATGAGGAAGGCAATATGATTGAACTGTCAGTGGTTTGCCTTTTTGTACCAACAGGGTTTTGGAACTAGCAGTGCTACCCTTCATCTCCTTCTCTTTATCCTAACATGACTCTGATCAATCCTCATTTGTGTATCTTCTTCATCTGCATGAATTCTCAGGGTTTCATCACCTCCTTTTTCTTTTTCTTTGACAGATGTTTCAGCAGAAGTTACTGAAAGATTTTCCTCAGCGTCATTTTTCTCCCCCTTTTTGGCATCATGAACTCTTTCGAAGATAGGTGCAGGGGTAGTGCCAGGAATGAGAATTTTCTTGATCTCTTTAAGCTCTTCATGTGTGTCTTTATACCTTGCTGCAACTTCTTCTTTGAATGTTTGCACTTTTGAATCATATAACTGATTAGCATCCTGAATGTGTTGTTAGAGCAGAGGATACACTTGTGTTGCAATTTTGGTGGCTTGAGCAGAGGATTGAGCAGTGTTTCGAGATTTTGCAGAGTGTAATATATGTTGCAACACATTTTTAATATCTCCCACTGATGCCTCAATCTTTGTGACTTTATCCGACAATTCCTTGTGTTTTAGCTCATATCTTAAATTAATAGGATCATCTAAGCTCCTACCCAAGGTGGTAGTTTTATCTAGAGTATCATGAGCATGTGATTTATCACTTGCTTCAACTTTAGATGCCCCTTTTTCTTGGTACTGAGGTCTTCCCACTGAAGCAGAGGTTACCTGGGTATCCTCAACAGTGGTTGCCTTCAAGGGAGACTTACAGATGAAACTACTGTCCAGATGTAAATCTGTGGATTCAAAATCTGTTGTAGCTGCTCCTATTGAACTATCAACAAGGATTTTAGGAAATCCAAGTGATGTAGCCTCCTCAACTGTTTGTGGGATAACCAATTGATTTTTATCAGACACAACCATTGTGGAGGTTTTGCTCTCAGTAATGTGTTAGTGAGAGTGGGCCTTTTTGTGACTGACTATCAAAGGTTTCAAACAGAGATGTGATTGTTGTAAGTTGAAGTGTGGAAAGTGGTGTGGAACGCAAATTTGTCCTGGGAGATGGACATTTTAACATACTCTCAAATGAGGGTGATGTTATCAGTTGTGGGTTTCCTGTGCTTACAACATGTTCCTTTTGTGAGGAATCATGAGGAGTAATGGTTTTGGGTGGAGATCTTTCTACCATCTGCTGTGAGGAAGTAGTAGCAATGGTTTCATGTGACTTTTGTGTTGTCACTGGATTAACTTTTGGGATCTCATCTTCCAGAAGGTCCTTTTTGATAAGTTTGGTGGGTTTTGATGGTTTCTTTTTGGTCTTTTTAAGAGTTTTTGGTGTGGGTTGCACAACTTGCTGATGTGGTCACCAAGAGCAGTGGACTCAGCAGCTGGAATCTAAGGAACATATGTGGACTCATCTAAATTTTGCTCAGCTTCCCTGCTTGTGTTTTTGAAACTTTTGACTCTTTAGCCATAAGGCGAGTATATGTTTCAGATGATAGACTATTTATTTAGAAAGGCACACCTTGAACAAGAACATGTGCACTTTCTTTTGGGATTTTCTGTTTTAAATAATAACTTAGAAATCTAGGGAATAGCAGAAAAGCATTTTCCCTTTTGTTTTTCATATTTTCTAGGTTTGTTACCAAATCATTAAATAATACTTGGGAGTAATTGTAATCAGATTTTGACAAAATGGCATACCCTAATTATTGAATTTTCAATGGTATTTCATCAAAGACAATTGTCTTACTTGAAACACATGTGAGAAGGGTATGAAACAAAAATTTCATAGGAGGTGGGAATTTTCCCTCTTTCATGGTCAATTTTGATACGTCTCCTGTATACCCTTTGTTTTTCAAAACAATTTGATACTCACTTTTGGGGGGGGAAGTTTTACCTTCTAGGTCGTTTATCTGAAAAACCTCTGAGATGGTTTATGGGGTTATTGGTACCAAGATTCCTCCCACTTTTGACGTGATTGCCCAAGGTTTTAGATTCAGACTTTCAATTTCAGCATTTGCCCAAAAATCTCGAAGAGTGTTTTGATAGATCGATGTGTTAAATGTGAACAGAGTCTTGTACTTTGAGAAAGACAATATATCAATAATTTCATGAAATTATGTATTCTTCTGTCTTTTCAAAAGTAAAGAGATAGTTGTGTGGATTTTTGATGTTAAGAGTGTGTTTCGGAGGTTCTTGTGTTGATTTTGCTTTGGGTGCCATGATTTTTCGAGGAAATATTTTTCAGATTTTTTGAAATGGCACAGTAAAAGTGAAAACTCTGTTTGTGAATGAGAAAGGGTTTTATAGAGTTTTCAAAAAGTGATGATGACGTGGCATCTGATGCAACAACTGTTGAATAACATTTGTCCACGTGTAACCTCTGATTGACAATGGAAGATAGTTGTTTGGCTAACCACTGATAGAGTAACTTATCAGTGGTTGTAACCAAAAGTTAATACTATCAGAGGTTCCACATCAGTGGATAGGTTTTTCTATTCAACAGTGTTTTTAGTCTATAAGAGCTTTGAACAGACTTTAAGGATTTATTGAGAAATTCAATTTTAACTATTTTTAAGGATGAATTTCTGATTTTCTAAAAAAATTTTATTGCTATTTACGAATGGATCACAAGAAAAAATTGTTTTTAATCCATGTTTAGCATTTCCAAGGCCAGAAATCAAACTGACAAATGTGGAAGCATCAAATGCTTTTGTCAACACATCTGCTAGTTAATCCTTGGTATGGACATGTTGTAAAGAAATCAGACCTTTTTCATAGCAACCCCTCACAAAGTGATGTCTGATGTTAATAAGTTTAAAGAAATATTTGGTAATTTGCAAGGTTAATTCTGACAAACTATTTTCAAATGTTTCTCAAAAAAAATTTAATGGCTTAGCTTTTGAAACCATTTCAGTCAAAACTTCATTTACATGCTCGTCCTTGTGTTCAAACACTTTACAGAAACTCGACAGAGGTTGTATATCTCTTATGATACAAGCTATTTTGTCTGTAAGAACAAGTTTTCAAGGATATTTAAAGCTGAATTTTAACTGATCATCAACCAGAATCCTCTTGATTCTCTTATCAGAAAAAGTAACTCCCCTTTCTAAAATTAGGGTACTACTTCAGACAGGTACATAAGTTTTGCCTAACAAAAACAAGCAAAAACTCAAGAAGTATTATCTCCAAACTAAAAACCAAGGAGAAACACATGACCTAATATAAACAAGAGATTTCTACTATAAAAACTCGTAGAAAGATCCGTGATATGAGAATCAATTAGATCTGATAAATTTCAAGCAATTCTTCTGAGGAATTTATGAATTAAGAGTTCATCTCAGTCATTGTTATGGAACTGATATGGATCCTCTTCATCAATTAATCCTGAAAACAACGTATATTCCTACACAATAAACTAAAAACAACGTAGACTCCAACACAATAAAAACCACATGAATCGTGAATTTCTACACAATCTCGACTCTATTTTTGACAATTTAGAATAGCACAATATCATGAAATCGAGCTGATCTTTTAGGTCAAATTGACGATTAGATCAATTTGACTGACCAAGCTCTGATACCAATTTTTAAGATCTGAGTTTGGATTGATTGAATTGTTTTAACTAATTTTACACCAGAATGATAAATCATAAAGGAATTTGCAGCAGAATAACAGCTAAAACTTTATAACACAATCAATGAGAGAATAGTTTTCATCATAACATGTTTTCATTACTCATAAGATTGAAATGGTTAACAGATAACTTACATGTACGAATCACTAACTCCCCCTCAGACCGAGCTTACATAGAAAAGATTGTACAATAAAGTGAAATATGTGAAAAGCTTAATAGAACAGTACAGGCACTGTCTATTTATAGTACTAACCTAACCACTGTTAGTTTATGCTAACATCATCTTGACAATGACATTTAACAATACTAACAAACTCAACCACTGCCTAACCTAAACACTGTTTGTAAAGCACTGAGACCCTAACCGCTGATAGACATAAACTCTGATGAAGGTGTTGGTAGGTGTTTTTCAAAGGATGATTAGACCTTTGACTTCCAGCAGACCTTTGACTCAAGAGCAGACCTTTGACCCATCAGTGGTTTGGTGAATCAACAGATTTTATAAATAGCAGAGCTTTGGCATAGGACAGTTGTTAGAACTATCAGTGGTTTGGAAGCTGGTCTTTAGAAGGAGTGAATCTAAACTCTGTTTATTCTAGATCATATAGAGCAGACCTGTTTTTGGCTTTCTATCATCTGTTTTTTTTGTTGGGTTCAATCACAACAAACGATAACCTGATTCATGCTTGGTAGATAAACTCTCTTTTGCGGACTTGCATATTCTACGAAGAATCCTTCCAAAGACCTGGCTCCAAATTTTCCTTCCGGGTCCAATACGGTACACGGTGATCCAAAAGGCTCCAAAAACTCTAGATTAGGTTTTCGCTGGTTAAGAAGTTCAAAGCATGTCTTTTTGTGCTTCTTGATAGTCATTACGCGGTTAAGGGTGTAACATGCAGATGCAACTGTTTCGCTCCAAAAGCGAATAGGTAATTTTGAATCAGCAAGCATCGTGCGTGCAGTCTCGATAAGCGTTCTGTTCTTTCATTTAGCTACTCCATTTTGTTGAGGAGTATAGGGGGCATTGAACTCATGATGAATACCCTTAGCATTGCAGAATTCGAGCATCTTGTTGTTCTTAAACTCAGTACCGTTGTCACTTCTGATTCTCTTGATAGGCAGATGATAAAGGTTTTCAATTTTTCGAAACAAGATCATCAAATTTTCGAACGTTTCATTCTTGCTTTCTTGAAAGAAAACCCACGAGAACCTTGAATAGTCATCGGTTACGACAAGGCAGTATAGATCTCCTGTGATACTTTTTACATTGACAGGCCCAAAGAGATCCATGTGTATCCTTTCTAGTGGAAGCTTGATTGAATTAAGAAGCTTTCTGAGGTGTGACTTCTTATGGTGCTTCCCCTTTTTGCAGCTAATACAGTCATCTGGCAGATGACAATTTTTGAGATTCACCTCTTCCACTAGATTTTTATGCACTAGAAATTCATCTTCCTTAGGTGAATGTGACCCATCTTCCTGTGCCAAAGAATAGATTCCTTTCCGGTGGCCTTTGATACAAAAAACTGTCCTTCCTTTGAAGTAGTGGATGCGACGCTCATGTCTAAGACATATAAATCATTTTCACGTGGAGCGCGCATGAGGATCCACGCCTCAGGGATTACGAAACCTAGTTTGAGAATGAGACATTCCTTGTCATTGAAGTAAGTTGTGAACTTCTTATCACAGATTTGTGAAATGCTCAATAAATTGTTTTCAAGCTCAGCAATGTAATACGACTCCGTTTGTTAGAATTCCTTCTCCCACGATCCTGCTGTCTTGTGTTCCAGCAAACCCAACATAACCTCCCCTGATGGCTTTACGTTGTATAGCAAAGCCAACATCCCTGTCATGTGCCTAGAAGCTCCACTATCCATGATCCACTTTGAAATAATTGACCTTGGAAGCCCCTGCACACATGAAAAACAAATTACTTAAAGAGAGAGACCCAAGCTCTTTCGAACTTGGGTGGGATGGCAATGTCAACCTTTAGAACATTTGCAACTTTGACATCTTTCTTAATCTCAACCCATTGTT
This sequence comes from Scalesia atractyloides, assembly GCA_947069175.1. NCBI lineage: Eukaryota > Viridiplantae > Streptophyta > Magnoliopsida > Asterales > Asteraceae > Scalesia > Scalesia atractyloides. Next base: position 38,964,234 of record CAMTDV010000015.1, read on the forward strand.
TAGTCTTTGATTCAGTCTTTTCCTTTGATTTGACTAGGACATTGGATGATTTTGTGGTCACAGGAGATGTTTTTGCTTTGGCTGCGCAGGTTTGTACCTTCGAAAATGTCTTTTTGATGTAAAGTTTGGATTCTTTCTTTTCAATTCTCTTTGATGTTTCACCAACTTCAAATTTAGAAATGATTTCAGTTGTTGGTTCTACATTAGGACTAGAATCTTCTTTTCTTTTTAAAATCTTTGTTGGCACAAACTTTGGACCTTTTTTCGTCTCATCTACTGTGAACCTTCTTTGTTCATGAATAGGTTTTGGACGATTTTGAGAACATGGTCGCGCAATATGCCTAACTTTGTTACATTTGTAACATGTTCTATTGTCGTTTCTGACTGTGTGTTCCAAACTCTGTTCACGAAGCTCATTTTCCCTATTAAACTCATCGTTGGATTGTTTGTTAATGACTTCTTTTTCTTCAACAGTGCTTGTTCCAAAAACAAACTCAACTTTCTTTGTAAAATCTGGCTTTCGTGATTTGTTATTTCTTTTCTTTTCAAACCCTAACCCATCCCTTTTGTTTTCTGGGTAACTTCTTCCTGTGGGATGAATGTTTTGTTAGATTCCTTTGTTTTGAGTAGAAACCAGGAACTTTCTTTCAAGATTAGAAGTTTTAACTTCAATGAGTTTAAAAAATTTGTCGACACGGTCAAAGTTAACATTCTGGACTGGAAAATCTTCGTCAGTATATAGTTTATCTGATCCTTTTAGTTTGTAGATCACTACATTAGGATCATCATTTAAACCATTATCTGATATTGTGATAAAATTTTCATGAAAACTCTTCTCACTTCCAGAAGGTGAACTTGACTCTGTATTCTCATTGTTTGACTCAGCACTTTCATAAATTATGCTATCAGACTCATTACTCTTTTCAGTGAGTAGATTTAAATTCAATCACTTTGGTTACCACCTCGGATTCATACTCCTTTTCTGTTTTGGAATATGTTACGTCAAGATTTTCAGGCAGCTCGTTACTCTTTTCAGGGAGTAGATTTAAATTCAGCACCTTATCCACTCCGTCATGATGTTTCTTAGCATAGCTATTCCACATAGGAGGTGGAACATGATCGTAACATTTTCCAACATTTTTCTCATTCTTACCTTCTTTGCTGTTTTCTGGTTTTGGAAGGATGTGATCGAGGACATATATGCTGGTAGAGTATTTGATTAACACTTTGTTAACCCTTTCTGTTTCTATTCTAGCTTTCTCCGGCTCACTTTTCAGCTCAACAATTGTGTTAATATGAAGATTAATGGCCATTTGTTTGTCCATCACAGTTGCTTTGAGCATTGAAAGTGTTTGGTCATTTTCTTTGAAAGTTTTCTCATACTATCGAATGGTCCTGCTAAGTTTATCATATGATTCTTTTACGGTGTTATAATCGTATGGCAACTTATCATTGTATGTTTTAAGTTCTTTAAAAGATTTTTCTTTCTCAGCACATTGCTCACATGCCATGTCACATTTTAGACATAGGCTGACCATTTCGACAGTTTGAGCTTCGATCGTTTCTTTTACCATTTCAACCTTTTCTACCTGTTCTTCCACATTGACTACGTTGTTTGTACTGGCCATGAGTGCTTTGTTGGCAATGTCGATTAAGCTCTCCAGTGTTATATGCTTCATTACATCGATTACTTCCACACATTCTTCTTTTGTCTCGTTAGAATTTTCTTCTTTTTGACCAGATTCAAAGCTACCTGCAAAAGTTTTATGAATTGTGTCAAACAAACAGGGTTTAGGAGTACCTCTGATACATTTTTTTCTTTCACTGATGATCTGAAGTAGTCTGCCAGAACTTCTTCCATTTCTTCTTCTGAGACTTCTTCTGAAGATTCAGGTTCTTCCATAATTTTAGCTACAAGAGCAAGACTCTACTTTTTGGATATGAAGTTGTTCCAATTGAACCCCTCATCTTCTTGTTTGACAACAACAGCTTTATCTTTTGTGTTTGAAGGTCCATCCTTGATCTGTACCATTCTTTTCTCTGGTTGTAGTCGATGGTAAATTGCCTTTTTGTAATAATCATCTCCAAATGGATTATGATTTCCTTTTACTTCTCGATTTGGACATTCACGCTTGAAATGTCCTTTCTCCCTGCATTTGAAGCATGTAACTTTGGATTTATCAAATCCTAATTTTCCATCAAGGCCTCTTAAATCATCTCTCCCTATAATTTCCATGAAATGCTGAGCTCTTCGAACCACTGATGCCATAGTATCATCAATTCCATTTCTTCTGGATCAATTTGATCATAATCTTCTTTTGTCATTTCTGGATTTACGATTCTTCCAGCTACAAGGCTTTCATATGATTCCAGAACAGCTGCAAGAAGTACCATGTGTTGCTTAGCGGTTTGCTCATTGAAGTCTTGAGCATTCTGGAGGTTCACTGTGATGTTACACTGCAAAATTCGCTGGTTAGAATTGGATTGATTTTGCTGATTGTTTTGTGGTTGATTGGAGCTTTGAGATGATTGTTTCCTTTGGTGATTGTTTGGATTGAAGGAAGCAAACGTTTGAAATCCACTGGACTGGTTAGATGCTGGATTGGCATTTGAGTTGGCACTGAAAGCTGTTTGAATTTTGGGACTCTGAACAGGTGTATTTGGATTTCCTTTGTAGTATAGACCTACATCCTGTTGTGAGTTCAACTTTTTGCTCTTAGCCATTTTCTGCCTTTCTAATTCATAACCTTCCAATTTTTCGATGAATCTTGACAAACTGAGGCTATCATACTCGGCTCCATTCTTCAGGATGGTCAGATATGTTCCCCAATCTCCTTCAGGCAGTGAATCAACCAATTTATCAACTAATTCTTCATTAGTCTTGAAAATTTCCATATGCTTCATCTGTACTACCAAGTGGCAGTATCTTTCTATGAGTTGCTTCATGTTTTCGCCCGGAAGAACATTGAACACTTCAAATTCTTTGTTCTGTAATGCTTTATTTCCCTTCATGACATGTGTACTCTCTTGTGCCCTTAATTGTCGTCATGTTTTAAAAGAATCAAGATATATTCTTTTATGTCTTGTTGTAGAAGATTCATTATCTTTTTCTCATTAACATATTTTTCTCGTTCATCATCGGACAAGCGACCCAAAGTTTTCTCAATACCAAGTTCGTTAAGAGGTGCTTGGTACTTGTTTTCAAGTGCAAACCAGCAGTCTAAATTTGTTGCCTGAATCCAGTTTTTGAATCTCTCCTTCCAACTTTCATAATCTTCTATGTTCATGAGTTTCGGTGGCTTTGTAGTGGTTCCCATTTCATTTTCGAGATTCATATTCTGAGCTACCACAGAAGTTGTAACTGCTTGAGTTACAAACGCATTATGAAAGTCTTCCTCACCTGACATCTTAAAAATACTTTTAACAGAAAAACAAATTAGAGCTGATTAACCTGAAGCGAACTGAAAATCTCAAATGAATGAGAAATTTTCGTACGAAAAGATGCAACAATTTTTCGTGCGAAAACTAGATTTTCATACAAAAATATATCTGATGACAGATCAATTTCTTAAAAGCTTAACTTCTTGATTTCTGTACGAAAATAAACAATTTCGTGCGAAAATTCTTGTCTGCCTCGAACACTTGTTCACAATTTCACGTTTTCTGCAATTTCAAACATGATTTTAATGAATTTTAGGTTGTATGTTTCAGTGAACTTGTTTAGAATTGATTTTAACACATTATACTAATAACCTAGTCCAAATAGTCCATCAAATCCTTCGGAATTAGATTATGTTCCAAGAAAAAGTTGAAGAAGAGTTTCCAATGGATGAATCTTGAACTTTGAAGGTTGAATTCAGCTGAAACTTGGTTGTTTGTTCAGAAATCAGACCTCAAGGCTCTGATACCACTTGTGAGTGTAGGATCGGACCCAACTCGTGAGCTTCTGGTCAGACTTGCTCAGCTAACAGAGGCGGAATTCATTGTTAGCTGATTGAACAAACAAAGAACAATCGTGATGATTACGGTTAAACCATCTGAATCTTGTATTAATCAACTTTGAAAAGATTACAGACTCGAGTAGGGCTTCGCCTCTGATCAACAAAACAACATGCGAAACAAACATCCTAAGTCACCTATTTATAGGCAAGAATGACAGCACTAGTGACCCAGGACCAAGGATTTTTGCACGAAATTTTCGTGCAAAAATCCCCAAGAATTTTTGTACGAAAGTTCTTGTTACATTAAAAAATTTAACTTTCAAATCTAAACATTTGACGCTGCAAAACCCTATATATACAATAGACTCGTCCAAGACGTAGGCAATAGACATATGTGCACCAACATGCTTTTATTGTATTGTATACCATGGCCTTATTTTAATCACTTGGACAATGTTTAGAACGATGACACACAACGATTTTCAATTAAAGATGTAAACCATATGAAGTTATCTTTTAAATTGATTTACTACTCGGTTTTATAAAAGAAATGTTTTGATCAATATTCATGGCTACATGTCTTTTATAAACTATAACTAACTTGTTTTAAGTTGGTTAATTATTAGTGCAATATTTGTTAACAAGGTTTTCAATTATCGACTCTAGTAGTCTAACGAGGTATTGCAATACATATACAAGGCCATGAATTTGACACACTCACAAAACCTATGTACTCGCCAGCATATTTTTGCTGACTCGTTTTCACATATATTTAGGAGCTTAGGTGCGATGGTTTACAATGCAAGGATCACATAGAACTGGACGACCTTAGTGACTATAAAACAATAAAACCGAATTAATTATGTTTTTTTTCCGTTTATTATCCAAGACAATGTAAACGATGATAATACAATAATACCAAAACTTTAAATGCCATGGTTGTGAAACAATATGTTAATGTGACTCCCGACGTTTCCGCTGCGGTTTGTTTTTACGCGGTCGGGGTGTTACAGATTGGTATCAGAGCTCATGGTTATAGAGAATTAGGTTATTAGTAATGCATTGGCCTAGACTATAACCTTCCTAGGACCCTAACACAAGTTTACTTGTGTTTAGATTCATAAAACACGATACCATCACTTATCCTTAGGTGCTTACCAAAAAAACAATACAAAAGTCACAAATCTTTTCCAGAAACTTTTTACAAGAAAACACCTATTCTTTAATGAATCATTTTTGGCTTTATGCCTTTAAAGTTTTCAAAATGTCGTCAAAGTTTGGGTTTTATTACTGTGAAGACTTGCAATCTGGAAGGGTGGGTGCCCGTACCCCGAGTTTTCTGTCTAAGGCTAGAGTGTTCATACAAATTCACTTAATCAAACCAGTCACTCTTACCTGGGAACTCTTGGGGTGATGTCCACTTATAGGCTAAAGCATGTCTTCGCGATACACTATAAAGACCCATTTACTTTGATTAGTTACCGTGTGTCGTTTGTTTGTTTTGGGAAAGAACAAATGACCACCATGCTCAATACCTTGTTTGATTTATTTCAATGTCAATCTCATTTATCTTCCTTCATGTTTTCTTTTAGAATGCCTCCTCGACGTAGTGCAACTCAGGATGCCAAAATGGTAGCCATTATCGCTCAGCAAATTGCTGTTGTACTTTTGAATCTAGTGACCCAACTAAATCAAGCGAATAACAACAATAACAATAACGATGCACCAGCTCCGTGCAACTATAAACAATTTTTTTTCGGCTAAACCACTTTCGTTCACTGGGTCTGAGGGAGCCACTGGGTTTCTGCAATGATTTGAAAGTATTAAAAGCATGTTCCGATTTGTTCAATGTCCAAATGAGCGAAAAGTTAAGTTCGCGTCGAGTCAAGAAAAGAGCACTTACGTGGTGGAATGGTATAATGAGAGACAGAGGTGCAATTATGGCAATGGCACAAACTTGGGAAGAGCTTAGGGCTCTAATGATGAAGGAATTATGTCCTCATCATGAGTAGACGACGCTCGAAAACGAATTCCATGATCTCAAGCAAGATAGTGGCGAGCATCGTGCTTACACCAATCGATACGAAGAGTTGAGTCTTTTGTGCCTGACGATGGTTACGCCTTTGGATAAGGCGATCGAGAAATACATTGATGGTCTGCATGATCCTGTTCAGGACATTGTTACTGGAAGTCACCCTTCTACTATTCGTTAAGCCATTGAATTGGCTGCTACTTTGATTGATTCTCAAGTCAGAAAGGGTAAACTTCACCGCAAGGGTGACAAGAAGCAGACAGACAAAACCACTCAAGAGAAACAAAAGGGAAACAAAGCCGAGCCTTCCAAGAGATCGAGGAAGCGTAAGGCTTCTCAAAACTTTGCTGTTACTGCACAACCTGCTCAAGCTGCTCCCAACCAACCAGCTTAGCTTCCTGCAAGGAAACCGTACGTTGGTACTGCACCATTGTGCAATCGGTGCAATGGTCACCACCAAGTTCATCTACCATGTCGTCAGTGTACCTCCTGTGGAAAGCTTGGTCATTTGGCCAACATTTGTCGATCTGTTCCGAATCCAGATGTTCAGAACACCGTTCAACCCCAAGCTAGCCCTGTTAGACCTCCATTCCCACCTGGTTCTTGCTATTACTGTGGCGAGATGTGTCAATATAGAAACAACTGCCTGAGGCTAGAAAATGTTAATTCTGCTCATGGACGAGCATTTAACATCAACACCAACGAGGCTCGTGCTGATAATAAAGTTGTTAACGGTACGTTCCTTGTAACCAATCATACTGCTTCTGTTCTTTTCGATTCGGGTGTCAATAAAAGTTTTGTATCCCTATTTTTCGAACCTCTACTTTCAATGCCAAGAACTAAACTAGGAAAGCCCTTGACAGTCGAGATAGCTAGTGGCGAACCTCTTAAACCTTATTCTTTCATTCGTGATTGTCAATTGAACCTCAATAATCACCTTTTTGCCGTTAACCTCACGCCAATGCAACTCAGGAGTTTCGACATGTCACACCCCATATTTTCAACACAATCCCGATGTGCCTGGGTGGGGAGTATTGTGACGTAAGATTGGTATCATCATGGTCAAACATATACAGCACAGCGGAAGTCTTGAATATTAAATATTATTACAAACCATTGAGTTTAAAAGTCTATAAAGTAAATACATGGTTTGCAATATTAGATTCACAGGAGGATCGAAGGTACGAAAATGATATTCTCTGACAGAATTTAGGCTTGACTAAGAACTTGCAAAATTCTCTACGTCGTTACCAGCAGCTCCTAGCCTATTCCGTGTCGAAACCTGTCACTTAACCTTTTTGGAAAATACGTCAGTATTCACTGGTAAATACATTTAACCAACTCATTATGAAAAGATTTAAAATTTGTTTAAGTGCATTGAGCATAAAAATCTTTTATAACCTGGGACAATTCAAAATGATCTTGTTTACAGTTTTACAGGTCTGTCAATACATATGGGGTCCGGTGCAGAAACCGGATAACATGATTAACCGACACACCACTTAATAAAACCCATGGAGGAGTATATAAAAAACATTTATTTAGCTTTAGCATCTGTCAGGTGTATGCCTACACTCCGCGCTTAGGTCGTGGCCATTAGTAACTTCAATGAGCCAAGGATATCCAGGACACGGTTGAGTTAACCCCCAATGTTTAAGTTATCAGACAATACAGAATAAAACGGGTTATAAGATTTAGTAAATCACAATCCGATAAACATGATCCCATACCCAACCAAGTGGTAATATAATACCGTGTCCCAAGCCCGTATAGGGAAAATAAGCTAATGTATTTACCTGAGCTAGTTCTTCTAACGAATAGTAACTCAGTCGATAATGAAGAAGACAAATGCAAAGTATCGATCCACTGGGAGGCTTCTAGTCTGGATTGATGGTATTAATAACCAATTAGAATGCTAACGTGTTTGGGCTAAGTCGTTGACTCGAACCGATTAGCTTAAAGGATACGTAACGGAACAATACGCTAGATTAAGCGATGACCGGAAAGAATGTTGTTTAAACCCGACAAGTACTAGGACTTGTATATTTTGGGTAAACATATAACATTCTGGATTTTGATATAAAAATGATATGGTTAGATCCGTTTCGGTGAATTTACGTAAACTAGTCACGTAGGCTTAACCGTACGCATATAAGCGATGCCGGGTAACCAGATGAGTCACATACAAGTTTCTTGTGCCATTACACTTATAACATGTTATAATAACCGTACGCATATAAGCGATGCGGGAGTGTACCAGGACACATCGCTTCGTTTCGTGACACGTGTCTAACCTACCTAACACCGGCGGCAATCTAGCGCTAGTTGAACTCCCCTGTGACACGTGAGAGACACCCTGTCTCCCCGCGCGACGTGTGGGAGAGTCAAATTTCGGGTATATAAAGGCCGGCCTGGGACGAGTTCAAATCGCTCAGTTCGATCGAAAATCAACGTCTCTTTCTCTCTTGAAGCTCTGTTTAAATATCGAGCTCCCCTAAACCCCTAAACCTGCGAAGCTCTACTCCGTTGTAAGTATTTTAACCCATGATCGCTGAGTCGTCACCCTACCCGATTGATTTAGGAACCACCAACGCATGTCGAGGCTCTGCCTGACTAAGTCCGTTGGGGTTCTGTCTCGTGTAGTATCGTCACCCGGCCTGATTGATTTAGGACCCACAAACGCATGTCAAGGCTCTGTCTAACTAAGTCCTTTGGGGTTCTGTCTCGTGTAGTATGGCCACCCTACCCGATTGATTTAGGACCCACCAACACATGTTGAGGCTCTGCCTGACTAAGTCCGTTGGGGTTCTGTCTCGTGTTGTGTGGCTAAAGTGACTTGGGTTATTTTACTAACGTGTGATGCATTGTATTATTATTAGGAACTCAAAATTTGCACCAGGAAGCTTTAAGTTAAAAACCCTAGGGCTACAGGTGAGTACATAGTTCCCCTTTTTCTTTAATCTTTGGGTGTGATTCATATCTGTTAAACTATCTTTTAAAACATACTTACTACTTATGGTTCTTGTGAATACATAATTCCCCTCTTTTACGTTTTTCAAATTTGGAGGTGAATTATACATTTCCACATTTACATAACTTATTTACCTATGGTTTATATACACAACATGCTTTACATTGTACAAAACTTGATGGTACATTGAACATGACAATGTACATTCATTAACTTTGATCAAGCCGACCGGTAGTATGTTATGGTACCATAGGATTGACAACCCCATTCACGCTTCCTAGGTTTGTTTGGAAGTTTCCTCTCGGAATGACAGAAACTGTGCAACACATTTGACAAACCTTTATTTATAAAGGTTTGTCCGATAGTCAACAACACTTGAATGTATTCGCCAACAAACCACACTTGTTTTACACAAAAAGGCAAATTGTTTTATATACATAACAAGACGTTTATTTACACAAGACATTTGGTTTCTTTACAAAGGCATATGTTGGTTCATACAAAGTCACAAATGGTTTCTAAGTAAACCATACAATGTTTCTCTTAAATCGAATGATTTCCAATACGGTCTTACCAAAGAAACATTTTTGTCAAAGATTCATGGCTACAAAAATTTATTTAAAATATCAACTATTGAAGTTTATTAAACATCAGTCAATATTCAAAAGCCATGAGTCGTGACAGAACCTATGTTACTTGCCAGCATTCAATGTTGACTTTATTTTCACATATGTTTCAGGTACTAATGCATGATCAAGTATGTTACACATAGGATGGACGTGGCCTTAGCTTGATTAAAAATAAACTTAGTTGTTGTATTTTGTTTCGAATTCTCAAAGACGATGTAATTTTTAAGTTCAATAAAACCAAACTTTATTTACCATGTGTTTGAATCAATTTGTAACGTGACCCCCCGACGTTTCCGCCGCGAGTTGTTTTTATTTCGTGGTCGGGGTGTTACAAGTTGGTATCAAAGCCATGGTTATAGGGAATTAGGTTATTAATAACACTTTTGACCTAGACGATAACCTTCCTAGGACCCTAACGCGAGTTGTCTTGCATTTAGATCTTAAATATAATACCATCACCTATCCTTAGGTGATAACAAAAATCTCAAATTCATTCTTAAAAGTCATAGTTTCCAAAACTTTACAAGAAATCATCATCTATCCTTAGATGATTTGTTTTTAGGCTTTTAAGCCTTAAAAGTTTTCAAAATCTCGTCAAAATTTGGGTTTTAATAATGTGAACACGTGCAATCTGGAAGGGTGGATGCCTGTACCCTGAGTTTTCTGTCTAAGGCTAGAGTGTTCGTACAAATCCACTTAATCAGACCAGTCACTCTTACCTGGGAACTCTTGGGGTGAGTGTCCACTTATAGGCTAAAGCATATCTTTGCTATATAAAGACCCATTTACTTTGACTAGTCACTGTGTCGTTTATTCGTTTTAAGTAACGAATAAATAGATACACTCCTTATGCTTCGTCGATATTTTAATATTTCTTTTTAACTATCCTTTACCAATCTCACTTGTTTCCTCTCATATTTCTTTTATAATGCCTCCTCGTCACGACAATACCCAAAACACCGAAATGGCAGCTATTATCGCTCAACAAATGGCTGTGATACTTCCAAACCTTGTGACCCAACTCAATCAACTCAACAATAACAATAACAACAACAATGTACTGTGTAATTTCAAACAGTTCAATTCGGCTAAACCACCCAAGTTTTATGGGTCTGAAGGAGCTACTGGGCTCCTATAATCGTTTGAAAGCATCAAAAACAGTTTCCGCCATTGTCAGTGTCCCAATGAGCGCAAAGTAGAGTTTGTTTCAAGGGTATTCTAGAAAATAGCACTCACCTGGTGGAATGGGATCATGAGAGATCGAGGTGCGGATATAGCCATGTCACAAACTTGGGGAAAACTTAGAGCTCTTATGATAAAAGAGTTCTGCCCACGCAATGAAATAAGGGCACTTGAGAATGAGTTCCACGATCTCAAGCAAGATAGTGGCGAGAATCGTGCCTACACAGATCGGTACGAGGAATTGAGCCTACTATGTCCCACTATGGTCACTCCCTTGGATAAGGCCATTGAGAAATTCATTGATGGCTTACCTGATCCCGTTCAAGACATTGTTACTAATAGCCATCCAGCCACCGTTAGGGAAGCTATTGAGCTAGCGACAACTTTAATTGATTCTCAAGTCAAGAAAGGGAAACTTTTCCGCAAAAGTGACAAGAAACAATCTGCTAAGACTACCCAAGAGAAAACAAAAGAAACGAAAACCGAACCTCCCAACATTCAAGGAAGCGGAAGGCTTCCAAGAAGTTTACTGTTGTTACCCCAACCAACCAAGTTACCCCCAACCAACCAGCTCAACCTCCTGCTAAGAAACAATATGTTGGTACTGCACCCTAGTGCAACCGATGTAACCGTCATCACCAACATCATTTACCATGTCGCCAATGTACCCTCTGTGGACGATTTGGTCACTTGGCTAGCGTTTGTCGTTCTGCACCTACCCTGAACTAAACTGTTCCAAATCCTGTTCAAAATCAAGCAATACCTAACCGCCCTCATTACCCACCTGGATCCTGCTATAATTTTGGTGATCTTACTCACTACCGAAACAATTACCCAAAGCTTGTTAATGTTAATCTAGCTCGTGGACGCGCATTTAACCTGAATGCTAATGAGGCTCGTGCTGACAATAACGTGGTTAACGGTACGTTCCTTGTTAACAACCATCCTGCTTCTGTTCTTTTTGATTCAGGTGCCGATAAAAGTTATGTATCCATAGCATTTGAACCTTTTCTTTTGATGCCCCGAACTAAGCTAGGAAAACCTTTAACGGTAGAAATAGCTAATGGCAAACCCCTTTTAATTGATTCCATTATTTTCAATTGTCAACTAAACCTCAAAAACCATCTTTTTCCCATTGACCTCACGCAAATGCAACTTGGGAGTTTTGACGTCATAATCGGAATGGACTGGTTAACAAAACACCATGCTAAAGTAATCTGTTTCGATAAAATTGTTCGTATACCTCTTCCATCTTGCGAAATCTTAAAAAATCATGGAGAGGAACCTTCTAGTAAACTCAAACTCATGACGTGTACCCAAGCTCAGAAATACCAACGAAAGAACTATGTAGCCTTCTTGGCGCATATCATGGATAAGAAAGACAAATGCTATAGTATTCAAGACATCCCCATTGTTCGGGATTTTCCCGAGGTATTTCCGGAAGATCTACCTGGCTTACCTCAGGTACGCCAAGTGGAATTTCGCATCGATCTTATACCTGGTGCTAACCCAATTGCCAAATCCCCTTACCGTCTTGCACCATCTGAAATGCAAGAATTGTCGAAACAACTCCAAGATCTTTTAGACAAAGGTTTCATTCGTCCTAGTTTTTCACCTTGGGGCGCTCCTGTTCTTTTTGTGAAAAAGAAGGACAGATCCTTTCGCATGTGCATCGATTATCGTGAACTCAACAAACTGAAGACTAAAAATCGATATCCCCTACCTCATATTGATGATCTTTTGATCAGTTACATGGTGCTACCTGTTTTTCAAAGATCGACCTACGTTCAGGGTATCATCAACTTCGTGTACAAGAAGAAGATATTCCCAAACTGCTTTTTGAACCCAATACGGCCATTACGAGTTCACTGTCATGCCTTTTGGATTAACAAATGCTCCTGCCATTTTTTTGGACTTAATGAATAAGGTTTGTAAACCATATTTAGATAAGTTCATCATTGTTTTTATCGATGACATCTTGATTTATTCGAAATCTCATGCTGACACGAACATCACCTCATTCACACGATGGAATATCTAAAGAAGGAACAATTTTATGCCAAATTATCTAAGTGTGAAGTTTAGCTAAATGAAGTTCAATTCTTGGGTCACATTATCAATGAACACGGCATACTTGTGGATCCTGCCAAAATCACAGCAATCAACGATTGGAGTACACCTACTACTCCTACCGAAGTTCGTTCTTTTCTTGGTCTAGCCGGTTACTATCGTCGTTTTATCGCAAACTTTTCCAAGATTGCGGTTCCACTCACTTCTTTAACTCAAAAGAGTAAACCTTTTGGGTGGGGACCCAAACAAGAGGAAGCTTTCCAAACCTTGAAACAAAAGCTTTGTGATCTCCTATTCTATCCTTACCCGATGGCAATAACGACTTTGTCGTATATTGTGATGCCTCAAATCTAGGCCTTTGTTGTGTTCTCATGCAAAGAGACAAAGTCATAGCATATGCATCAAGGCATTTGAAAATTCACGAGAAGAACTACACAACTCATGATCTTGAGTTAGGTGCCGTTATTTTCGCTCTCAAAATTTGGAGACATTACCTCTATGGTACTAAATGTGTGGTTTTCACTGACCACAAAAGTCTCCAACACATTTTCAATAAAAAGGAACTAAACATGAGACAACGACGTTGGATCGAACTTCTGAACGACTATGACTGCGTAATTCGTTACCGTCTTGGTAAGGCGAATGTCGTAGCAGATGCCATAAGTCCCAAAGAACAAATAAAATTTCATTGTGTTCATATCCAATCGGATATCCAAACACGTATTTTCCAAGCCAACGTACTTGCGTAACCCAAGGCTTGATGAATAAAGAACTACCTTATAATCTTGAGCTTCAGCTTGAAACTAAAGATGATGGCTTACTCTATTTCTTGAATCGTTTATGGATTCCAAACCAAGATAATCTCCGTACTTTACTGACGAATGAAGACACAACTCACGTTACTCCATCCATCTGGGTACAGACAAAATGTACATGGATCTTCGTACCCAGTATTGGTGGCCGGGTATGAAGAAGGATATCTTGTACGTATCCAAATGCCTTACTTGTCTTAAAGTCAAGGCAGAACATCAACATCCATTCGGTTTGCTCGAATAACCATAAGTTCCGATATAGAAATGGGAGAACATCGCTATGGATCTCATCACCAAGTTATCACGCACTTCTAGAGGCCATGATGCCTTTTGGGTAATCATTGACCGTCTGACCAAGTCAGCACATTTTTTGCCAATTCGTGAGGATTTCCCTGCTGACAAACTTGCTAAAATCTATATTGACGAGATCGTATCTCGTCATGGTGTTCCTTTGAACATCATTTCAGATCGTGATGCTCGTTTCTCATCTCGTTTCTGGAAGACCATGCAATCAGCCATGGGAACCAAATTAAATCTAAGCACTCTTATCACCCCCAAACGGATGGACAAACCGAAAGGACAATCCAAACACTTTAGGATATGCTTAGAGCTTGTGTGATTGACTTTCGTGGTAGTTGAGATTCACATCTACCTTTGATCGAATTCTCCTACAACAACAGTTATCACTCTGGCATCAACATGGCTCCATTCGAAGCTCTTTATGGTCGAAAATGTCGTTCACTGTCTGTTGGAATGAAGTTGGTGAAGCTCAAATCACCGGCCTGAACTCATTCAAGAAACAACAGACAAAATCATGAAAATCCGCAATAACCTTTTGACAGCTAGAAGTCGTTAAAAGAGTTATGCTGATAAACGACGTAAACCTTTGGAATTCCAAATTGGTGACCATGTTCTTCTCAATGTATCCCCTTGGAAGGGTATGGTCAGATTTGGAATGAAAGGTAAACTAGCCCCTCGATATGTGGGACCTTTTAAGATCATTGAAAAGATCGGAAAGGTAGCTTACAAACTCGAACTACCCCTTGAACATGGAAATGTTCATCCAACTTTTCACGTGTCCAACCTGAAAAAGCGTTTAGCCGATGAAAACCTCCACACTCCTCTTGATGAAATTCGTATTGATGATACTATATATTTTGTTGAGAAACCTGAGGAAATTATGGACCGTGAAGTCAAGAAACTCAAGCGTAGTCGAATTCCAATTGTGAAAGTTTGCTGGGAATCCAAACGTGGCCCACAATTTACCTGGGTACAAGAGGATCAAATGAAAGCGAAATACCCACATCTTATCTCTCAAGTCTCATCTAATTCAATTTCGGGACGAAATTACCCAAAGTAGGGGAGACTGTAACATTTGTAAAAGTTCAACCGTTGTTCCTTTCGATCGATTACGTTTTTAATAAATTGTTTACAAAGTACTTAATCTTACAAGGACCTTAATCGGAACACGCCATCGAGAGCAAAAAAATGGACATCCCTGTCATCTCCCGCGATGCGCGAGAGTGTACCAGGACACGTGGCTCCGTTTCGCGACAGGTGTCCAACTTACCTAACACCCGTGGCAATCTAGGCCTAGTTGAACTCCCCCGCACCATGCGAGACACACCCTGTCTCCCCGCGTGACGCACGGGAGAGTCAAATTTCGGGTATATAAAGGCCGGCCTGGGACGAGTTCAAATCGCTCAATTCGATCGAAAATCGACGTCTCTTTCTCTCTTGAAGCTATGTTTAAATATCGAGCCCTTCTAAACCCCTAAACCTGTGATGCTCTACTCCGTGGTAAGTATTTTAACCCCTGATCCCTAATTCGTCACCCTACCCGATTGATTTAGGACCCACAAACGCAAGCCGAGGCTCCGCCTGACTAAGTCTGTTGGGGTTCTGTCTCGTGTAGTATCGTCACCCTGACCGATTGATTTAGGACCCACATACGCAGTCGAGGCTCTGCCTGACTAAGTCCATTGGGGTTCTGTCTCGTGTAGTATGGCCACCCTACCCGATTGATTTAGGACCCACCAACGCATGTTGAGGCTCTGCCTGACTAAGTCTGTTGGGGCTCTGTCTCGTGTTGTGTGGCTTAAGTGACTTGGGTTATTTTACTAAGACGTGATGCATTGTATTATTATTAGGAACTCAGAATTTGCACCAGGAAGCTTTAAGTTAAAAACCCTAGAGCTACAGGCGAGTACATAGTTCCCCTTTTTCTTTAATCTTTGGGGTGATTCATATGTGCTAAACTATCTTCCAAAACATATGTCACACCCGACCACGTAAAACAACCAACCGTGGCGGAAACCGTGGGGAAGTGTCGTGACAGAATTATTGTTTCAATAACCATGGCACATAAGTTGAGTTTCATTAATTAATATTGTTTACATTGTCTTGGATAAAAATGGAAATACAACTAAAGTTAAGCTATTATTCTGATTTGATAGTCACTAAGGCCCAGTCCGCCCTAAGTGTAGCTAGCTTGACATCAAACATTTGCACCTAAAATATATGTGAAAATAAAGTCAGCAAAAAAAATGCCGGCGAGTACATAGGTTTTGTGTTGATGATTCATGGCTTTGATTATTTTAAGAAAAAGTTTAAAGTAATACAAAAGTCGCCATGAACGATAAAAAGTTTCTTTTATAAAAACCATATAAAAAATCAATATGATATAAAAGAAATAATATATGGTTAAATAGATAACCAAAAGTAAGTTTTGTCTTGTATAAAATATAATGTCTTGTATTTTGTTTAAAATGATTTAGATAACGCCATGATATGTAAGATAATAAAAACACTTATATATAGGAAGTACCATCGGCGTATCCACCATGCTTTTATCACATTACATACGTCACGTTATTTAAATCACTCACCATAAACCAATCATCAAATGTCGAGTAAATAAATGTCATGTAAACCAATGTCGAGTAACTAAATATCGAGTAAATAAATGTCATGTAAACAAATGACATGTAAACAATGTCGAGTAAACCAATGTCGAGTAAACAATGTGAAGTAAACCAAATGTTGAGTAAACAATGTCAAGTAAACTAATTTCGAGTAAATAATTTCGAGTAAACCAATGTCGAGTAAACAAATGTCGAGTTAACAATGTCGAGTTTTATAAACCAATTGCCTTTATTGTTAAGACATATATTATGGGTTGTTGGCGAATAAATTCAAGCCATGTTGACTATCGGATAAACCCCTAAGGGTTCATCAATGTTCATCGGATTCTGTCATTCCCTAAGGTCACTTCCAAACAAACCTAGGAAGCGGGAACGGGATTGTCAATCCTATGGTACCATTACATACTACCGGTCGGAGTGATCAATGTTAATGAATGTATCATTGTCGAGTTCAACACACAAAAATGTCAAACAATAAAAGCATGTCTTGAAAATGTCTTTGAAAATGTCCAAAAAGAATGTCTTTTGAAAATGTCTTTGAAAACCATGTACTAGTATGCTAGGTCAACATACTTAGCAAAAATGTCTTTGAAAAACTAATGTTAATTATGCAAATCAACATGTAAATCAAATCCAATAAAAGTCATGTAGTATATGTACTAGTAGTCAAAGCATGTAATATGTCATGAAAACACAAAAGTAATCATAGGCACAATATGTTTCACCCAAAAACATTTGAAAACGTAAAAGAGGGGGACTATGTACTCACTTGAGATTGCAAGTATCCTTGATTTAGTGAACTAACAAAGCTCGAAAAGTCAAGGAATCAAGTGGCACCTAGTATGGAATCACTATGTTAATAAATCGGAACCTAAATCGGGAGATCGGATAAAATGAGGTCTTTTAAACCAAATGAGTGTTGGAACTCATATGAGATGGTTTAACTAAGCCTACATTCTGATTTGAAAGCAATCCTAAGTGCTTATGACCCGTTACGACTCGTTAAGGTATTTTAAGCTACTTTAACGTGTTGTTTGCGCAAAAGCGCGTTCGGATGGTCTAACTAGTCTTATGATAAGTCTTGTATGCCTAAAAATGTTTAATAATGTTGCACAATCAGTTTAAGTGTCAAAATTTAGGTTACATATGCTTAGATTGAATTTATGCGCAAAAAGGGTATTTTGGTCATTTTCCTAAGGCATATAAACTACATATCATACAACTACTTAAACGAAGTAACCATAAGGTATAACCCCTGAAGGTTATTCCCTATACAACTATGGCCACAAAATATGTTTGGTCGGATTCTAATGATCGGCCAGACGGGTGAGTTCGAAAGTCTAAGTGGTTGTGAAGACTGCTTGACTTACGACCCTAAATGAGCACTAAACTAGAAGTGACGAGTTAGACATGCTAAAACATGTCTAACCTAAGTTTTTAAAAAATGTTTTGATATCAAAACAAAGTATTTTGATACCCGGAAATAGTTCCGTCGGATAATGCGCATTTGTCGCATTATTGACCGAAACTTTGACTCGTCACTACAACTAGTTAACGTGGTAATCAGTAGGTATCGTCGCAAGGACTATAACCATCATGATTACAATCACGTTGCAAAGTTCAAAGGAACTTTGTCTTGACCAATTCATGGTCAAAGCCGAAGTCAAACATTATTTGACTTTTAGCTTGAAATAGCTAAAACAACTAAAGAGATCAAGATAAAACACTTACTTGTGTTCAAGGATCCAAGAATGCTCAGTAGGAAGCCTCCACAATAATGGTAGCCTTTAATTTAGAGCAAAGATGAAGATGGAAAGAAAATGAGCAAATTGGAATTTAGATGATCATGGGTATTTATAGGAATTCTTGAACCATTGGATCATGCCAAGTGTTTTGTGCGGTGAACAAGGAACAATCTACACCATACACTTGTTAGGCTAGGAATTAAAGCCTTGGTGATCACACAACTTGGCCTCCAAGAATAAAAACAAGGGTCTGCCAAATTCTGGTTCTAGGCATGCCTTACGGACCGTATGGTCCATGGCTTACGGTCCGTAAGCCTTGTGCAGGGGCTGAACTTTGCAAAACTTGCAGTTTTGGTCCCTGCAACCTTTAAACTTAATTTTCGACGCGTTTAACCCCCGTTAACCAACTATTCAAGCTTCTTAAGGATGAGAAAGCATAGGGAACATGAAATATGTTCAAAAATGTCCTGGGTGTTGGTTCGTTCGGTCGTACAGTTGCGGTTTTCGGTTAATTACGACGAAAGTTGCAACGAACGCGAAAACGATTCAAATTGCGAAACGAAAGGTATTTTTTCATTCCAATCACTAAAATATGATAATTTTAATGATTAAAAAAATTTTGGATGTCCGTACATGTTCCGGATAGCGAAATACGCAAATTGGCATAGTTTCGCAGATTTTGCAAAATAGCCCCTAGAGTTGAATAAACATGTTTTTGGCATACCGAACCCTTCAAAACTTATTTCTAAGTTATGTTAGGGTTATTTAAGGTATGTTCAACTTATTGCCTTGTCCCGGGGCGGACGTAGCGTTAAACTGATTAAATTTACGTAACGGTTTCAATTTCATATCCAGAAAATGTTTTAAAGGATTGGATTTGAACAAGGATTATAAATACACAAATGTCATAAGTAAATATACATAAATCATAAAATGTAACACAAAATTTTATTGATATAATATTTTCGGATACAATATAAAGATTAGAAAGCACAGATGTCACAGTCTCCCCTACTTCAGGAAATTTCATCCGAAATTTAGCTTGAAGAAACTTGTAAGAAAAGATGCGGATATTTCGCCTTCATTTGGTCCTCTCGTTCCCAAGTAAACTTTGGGCCACGTTTGGATTGCAGCGAACTTTAACAATCGGTATACGTCTGCGCTTTAACTTCTTGACTTCACGTTCCAATATTTCCACGGGTTTCTCAACAAAATGCATCGTGTTATCAACACGAATTTCTTCAAGAGGGATGTGGAGGTTTTCATCAGTCAAACATTTTTTCAAATTGGATACGTGGAATGTTGGATGAACGTTTCCAAGTTGTGGAGGTAGCTCAAGTTTGTAGGCCACTTTTTCGATTCTCTCAATGATCTTAAATGGTCCAACATAACGTGGTGCAAGTTTTCCTTTCTTCCCAAATCTAATCACTCCTTTCCAAGGGGATACCTTGTGTTGGACATGATCACTGACTTGGAATTCTAAGGACTTGCGTCATTTATCCGCGTAACTCTTTTGATGGCTTCTAGCTGTCAGAAGTTTTTCGCGAATTAACTTGACTTTGCCCGTTGTGTCTCGAATAAGTTCAGGTCCGGTGAATCGAGATTCACCAATCTCATTCCAACAGATAGGTGAACGACATTTTCGACCATAAAGAGCTTCAAAAGGTGCCATATCAATGCTGGAGTGATAACTATTGCTGTAGGAGAACTCGATTAATGGTAAATGTGAATCCCAACTACTACCAAAGTCAATCACCTAGGCTCTTAGCATATCCTCCAATGTCTGGATCGTCCTTTCAGATTGTCCAACCGTTTGAGGATGATAAGCAGTGCTCAAATTAAGCTTTGTTCCCATGGCAGATTGCATGGTTCTCCAAAAGTGAGATGAGAATCGAGCATCGCGATCAGATATGATATCCAAAGGAACACCATGACGAGATACAATTTCATCCACAAAGATTTTGGCGAGTTTGTCAGCAGAAAAATCTTCACGAATGGCTATAAAATGTGCTGACTTTGTTACTCGATCAACGACTACCCAAATGGCATCATGTCCTCTAGGTGTACGCGGTAATTTGGTAATGAGATCCATGGCAATGTTTTCCCATTTCCAAACCGGAATCTCAGGTTGTTCAAGCAAGCCAGAAGTCAATGATGTTCTGCTTTTACCTTAAGACAAGTAAGGCATTTAGATACGTATAAGGCAATGTCTTTCTTCATACCCGGCCACCAATACTGAGTACGAAGATCCTTATACATTTTGGCTGCACCAGGATGAATCAAATAATGAGATTTATGAGCCTCGTTCATAATCAAAGTGCGGAGA
The DNA here is from genome assembly GCA_947069175.1 of Scalesia atractyloides. Lineage (NCBI taxonomy): Eukaryota > Viridiplantae > Streptophyta > Magnoliopsida > Asterales > Asteraceae > Scalesia > Scalesia atractyloides. The sequence continues at coordinate 38,984,866 of CAMTDV010000015.1, forward strand.
TTATCTTGACTTGGAACCCAATAAACGGTTCAGATAATAAAGCAACCCATTGTCTTTTGCTTCGAGTTGAAGCTCAAGATGTTGTGGTATTTCATTACCCATCATGCCTTGCGTAACACAAGTACGTTGAGCTTTAAGAATGCGTGTCTGGATATCAGATCGAACTTGAACACAATGCAGCTTGCCTCGTTCCTTACGACTTAATGCATCGGCTAAGACATTCGCCTTACTAGGATGGTAACGAATTTCGCAGTCATAGTCGTTTAGAAGCTCGACCCAACGTCGTTGTCTCATGTTAAGTTCTTTCTGATTGAAAATATGCTGAAGACTCTTATGGTCCGTGAAAACCCACATTTCAACTCAAGATCATGAGTGGTGTAGTTCTTTTTGTGAACTTTTAGCTGTCTTGATGCATAGGCTATAACTTTGTCTCTTTGCATTAGAACACAACCGAGACCTAACTTAGACGCATCACAGTAAACAACGAAGTCGTCGTTACCCTCGGTAAAGATAGAATAGGACCATCATAAAGCTTTTGTTTCAATGCCTGGAAAGCTCCTTCCTGTTTGGGTCCCCACTCAAAAGGTTTATTTTTTGAGTTAAAGCAGTGAGGGGAACCGCAATCTTGGAGAAGTTAGCAATGAAACGGCGGTAATAACCCGCGAGACCAAGAATGAACGAACTTAAGTAGGAGTAGAAGGTCTATTCCAATCACAGATTGCACTGATTTTTGCGGGATCCACATGAATACCTTGTCCGTTGACAATATGTCCCAAAAACTGAACTTCCTTAAGCCAAAATTCAACTTGGAGAATTTGGCGTAAAGTTGTTCTTTCTTTAGGAGTTACAGTGTTAAACGAAGGTGTTGTTCATGATCAGCTCGTGTCTTGGAATAAATCAAGATGTCATCAATGAAAACAATAATGAACTTGTCTAAATAAGGCTTACAAACCCTATTCTTCAAGTCCATGAAGACGGCAGGAGCATTGGTTAAACCAAAGGGCATAACAGTGAACTCATAATGACCGTAACGAGTGCGGAAAGCTGTCTTGGGAATATCTTCCTCGAGTACACGATGCTGATGATACCCAGAACGTAAGTCAATTTCGAAAAACAAGTAGAACCCCGTAGTTGGTCAAAAAGATCATCAATGCGAGATAGGGGATAACGATTCTTGATTGTGAGTTTGTTAAGCTCACGGTAATCAATACACATGCGAAAAGATCCGTTTTTCTTTTTCACAAATAAAACTAGAGCCCCAAGGTGAAAAACTCGGACGGATAAATCCTTTGTCAGAAAGTTCCTGAAGCTGTTTCGATAACTCTTGCATCTCAGACGGTGCAAGACAGTAGGGGGAGTTGGCTATCGGGTTGGCACCAGGTACAAGGTCTATACGGAACTCAACTTGACGAGTAGGAGGTAAACCAGGTAGCTCCTCAGGAAACACCTCAGGATAATCCCGAACAAAAGGGATACCTTGAATAGTCTTTCCCTTGCCTCTCTCCTCTACGATATGTGCCAGGAATGCAACATAATTCTTGAGTAGGTATTTGTGGGCTTGGGCACAAGACATGAGTTTAATGCTACTAGCGGGTTTTTCTCCTCGAACTTCCAAAATTTCACCAGACAGGAGAGGTATACGAACAATCTTAACGAAGCAAACCACCTCAGCATGATGTTTGGTTAACCAATCCATTCCCACTATAATGTCAAAGCTCCCAAGTTGCATAGGCGTGAGGTTAATAGGAAAAAGATGGTTATTAAGGCTCATTTGGCAATTACGGATGACAGAATCAAGTACAAGAGGTTCACCACTGGCTATTTCGACTGTCAAGGGCTTTCCTAGTTTAGTTCAAGGCATGGAAAGCAAAGGTTCGAAAGCTAGGGATACGAAACTTCTATCGGCACCCAAATAAAAAAGAACAGAAGCAGGTTGGTTGTTAACAAAGAACGTACCATTCACCACTTCGTTGTCTGCACGTGCCCTATTTACATTGATGTTGAAAGCTCGTCCACAAGCCTTGTTCGCATTTGCCAACCTCGGGCAATTGTTACGGTAGTGGGTGAGATCCCCACAGTTGTAGCAAGATCCAGGTGGGTAATGTGGTCGTGCAGGATTGGCTGCCTGCTGAACATGGTTTTGAGCCACATTGTTCGGGTTAGGAGGCGAGCGACAAACATTTGCCAAATGACAAGATCTTCCACATTTTGTACAAAGGTGCAGTGCCGGTATATTGTTTCTTCGCTGGAGGCTGAACAGGCAGGTTTGGAGTGGCTTGGTTAGGTTGAGTAGTGACAGCAAAATTCTTAGAAGCCTTGCGCTTCCTCGACTTCTTTGAAGACTCAGCTTTCTTACCCTTTGGTTTCTCAGACTTGTCAGACGATCTCTTGTCACCCTTCCGGTGGAGCTTACCCTTTTTGATCTGCGATTCAGTTAGTATCGCAGATAGCTCAATGGCTTGCCTAACAGTAGTGGGGTTGCTGCCGGTGACAATATCCTGAATCGGGTCAGGAAGACCATCTATGTATTTCTCGATTGCCTTATCCAAGGGCGTCACCATCTCAGGGCACAACAAGCTCAACTCCTCATACATATCAGTATACGCACGGTGCTCACCACTGTCTTGCTTCAGGTCATGGAACTCATTTTCAAGTGCCCTCTTTTCATGTCAGGGGCAAAACTCTTTCATCATTAAGGCCATGAGTTCCTACCAAGTCTGACCCATAGCAATATCAGCACCCCTGTCTCTCATCACTCCGTTCCACCATGTTAACACTCTCTTTTCAAACACGCTTGAAGCAAACTCCACCTTTCGCTCATTCGGACATTGCACATGACGAAAAGTGTTTTCGAGACTCTCAAACCAATGTAGGAGCATAGTTGCTCCCTCAGAACCACTAAACTTGAGCGGTTTAGCCGAGTTAAACAGTTTAAAGCTGCACGAAGCAGGTGCATTATTGTTATTGTTGGCTTGGTTCATTTGAGTTACAAGATTCGGTAGTACAACAGCAATCTGCTGAGCTATCATAGCTGCCCTTGCGGTGTCCGGATTTGCGTTTGGGTTTCGTCGAGGAGGCATTCTAAAAGAGAGTAAACATGAAAGGAAACGAGTGAGATGAATGTTGGATAATCAAAACGAGATGACAAAATATCGACAAATGTAAGGAAGGTGGTCATTCGTTCGTCCCTTCAAAACAAACAAACGACACACAGTGACTAATCAAAGTAAATGGGTCTTTATAGTGTATCACGAAGACCTGCTTTAACCTATAAGTGGACACTAACCCCAAGAGTTCCCAGGTAAGAGTGACTGGTCCGATAATGCGGATTTGTACGAACACTCTAGCCTTAGACAGAAAACTCAGGGTACAGACATCCACCCTTCTAGATTACACGTGTTCACATTAATAAGATCCAAACTTTGACGAGATTTTGAAAAACTTTGAAAGGCTAAAATAGATCGATGATTTATTTTGACTTTATGCCTTCCATTTTGTTTTGTTTTTGGTACTCACCTAAGGATAGGTGATGGTAGTGTTTTAAATTCTAAACACAAGATAACTTGTGTTTGGGTCCTAGCAAGGTTATAGACTAGGTCAAAGCATTACTAATAACCTAATTCCCTATAACCATTGGCTCTGATACCAATCTTTCTGTCACACCCCGACCACGTAAAACAACAAACCGTGGCGGAAAACGTCGGGGAGTATCATAACAGAATTATTGTTTCAATAACCATGGCACATAAGTTGAGTTTCATTAATTAATATTGTTTACATTGTCTTGGATAAAATGGAAATACAACTAAAGTTAAGCTATTATTTTAATTCTATAGTAACTAAGGCCCAGTCCATCCTAAGTGTAGCTAGCTTGACATCAAACATTTGCACCTGAAACATATGTGAAAATAAAGTCAGCAAAAAAAATGCCGGCGAGTACATAGGTTTTGTGTTGATGATTCATGGCTTTGATTATTTTAAGAAAAGTTTAAAGTAATACAAAAGTCGTCATGAACCATAAAAAGTTTCTTTTATAAAAAACATATAAAAAATCAATATGATAAAAAAGAAATAATATATGGTTAAATAGATAACCAAAAGTAAGTTTTGTCTTGTGTAAAATTTCATGTCTTGTATTTTGTTTAAAATGATTTAGATAATGCCGCGATATGTAAGATAATAAAAGCACTTATATATAGGAAGTACCATCGGCGTATCCACCAAGCTTTTATCACATTACATATGTCGCGTTATTTAAATCACTCACCATAAACCAATCATCAAATGTCGAGTAAATAAATGTCATGTAAACCAATGTCGAGTAACTAAATATCGAGTAAATAAATTTCATGTAAACAAATGTCATGTAAACAATGTCCAGTAAACCAATATCGAGTAAACAATGTCAAGTAAACCAAATGTCGAGTTAACAATGTCAAGTAAACTAATGTTGAGAAAACAATGACGAGTAAACCAATGTCGAGTAAACAAATGTGGAGTGAACAATGTCGAGTTTTATAAACAATGTCGGATAAACCCCTAAGTGTTTATCAAAGTTCATCGGATTCTTTCATTCCCTAAGTCACTTCTAAACAAACCTAGGAAGCGGGAACGAGATTGTCAATCCTATGGTACCATTACATACTACTGGTCGGCGTGATCAATCTTAATGAACATATCATTGTCGAGTTCAACGCACCAAAATGTCAAACAATATAAGCATGTCTTGAAAATGTCTTTGAAAATGTCCAAAAGAATGTCTTTGAAAACCATGTACTAGTATGCTAGGTCAACATACTTAGCAAAAATTTATTTGAAAAACCAATGTGTTAATTATGCAAATCAACATGTAAATCAAATGCAATAAAAGTCATGTAGTATATTTACTAGTAACCAAAGCATGTAATATGTCATGAAAACACGAAAGTAATTATAGGCATAATATATTTCACCCCAAAACATTTGAAAACATAAAAGAGGGGGACTATGTACTCACTTGAGATTGCAAGTATCCTTGATCTAGTGAACTAACAGAGCTCGAAAAGTCAAGGACTCAAGTGGCACCTAGTATGGAATCACTATGTTAATAAATCGGAACCTAAATCGGGAGATCGGATAAAATAGGGTCTTGTAACCAAATGAGTGTTGGAACTCATATGATATGGTTTAACTAAGCCTACATTCTGATTTGAAAGCAATCCTAAGTGCATATGACCCGTTACGACTCGTTAAGGTAGTTTAAGCTATTGTAACGTGTTGTTTGCGCAAAAGCGTGTTCGGATTGTCTAACTAGTCTTATGATAAGTATTATATGCCTAAACATGTTTAATAATGTTGCATAATCAGTTTAAGTGTCAAAATTTAGGTTACATATGCTTAGATTGAATTTATGCGCAAAAAGGGCATTTTGGTCATTTTCCTAAGGCATATAAACTACATATCATACAACTACTTAAACGAAGTAACCATAAGGTATAACCCGTGATGGTTATTCCCTATACAACTATGGCCACAAAATATGTTTGGTCGGATTCTAATGATTGGCCAAACGGGTCGAGTTCTAAAGTCTAAGCGGTTGTCAAGACCGCTTGACTTACGACCCTAAATGAGCACTAAACTAGAAGTGACGAGTTAGACATGCTAAAACATGTCAAAACAAAGTGTTTTGATATCAAAACAAAGTATTTTGATACCCGAAAATAGTTTCGTTGGATAATGCGCATTTGTCGCATTATTGACCGAAACTTTAACTCGTCACTACAACTAGTTAATGTGGTAATCAGTAGGTATCATCACAAGGACTATAACCATCATGATTACGATCACGTTGCAAAGTTCAAATGAACTTTGTCTTGACCAATTCATGGTCAAAGCCGAAAGTCAAACATTATTTGACTTTTAGCTTGAAATAGCTAAAACAACTAAAGAGATCAAGATAAAACACAATAATGGTAGCCTCCAATTTAGAGAAAAGATTATTTGACTTGTGTTCAAACATTATTTGACTTGTGTTCTAGGATCCCAGAATGCTCAGTAGGAAGCCTCCACAATAATGGTAGCCTCCAATTTAGAGAAAAGACGAAAATGGAAAGAAAATGAGCAAATTGGAATGAAGATGATCATCGGTATTTATAGGAATTCTTGAACCATTGGATCATGCCAAGTGTTTTGTGTGGTGAACAAGGAACAATCTACACCATACACTTGTTAGGCTAGGAATTAAAGCCTTGGTGATCACACAACTTGGCCTCCAAGAATAAAAAACAAGTGGCTTCCAAATTCTGGTTTTGGGCATGCCTTACGGATCGTATGGTCCATGGCTTACGGTCCGTAAGCCTTGTGCACCGGGCTGAAGTTTGCAAAAGTTGCAGTTTTGGTCCCTGCAGCCTTTAAACTTGTTTTTCGATGCGTTTAAACCCCGTTAACCAACTTTTCAAGCTTCATAAGGATGAGAAATCATACGGAACATGAAATATGTTCAAAAACGTCCCGTTCGTTTGTTCCTTCGGTCGTACGGTTGCGGTTTTCGGTTAATTACGACGAAAGTTGCAACGAACGCGAAAACGATTCAAATTGCGAAACGAAAGGTATTTTTGCATTCCAATCCTTAAAATATGATATTTTAATGATTAAATTTTTTTTTGGATGTTCGTACATGTTCCGGATAGCGAAATACGCGAATTGGCATAGTTTCGCAGATTTTGCAAAATAGCCCCTAGAGCTGAATAAACATGTTTTTGGCATATCAAACCCTTCAAAAACTATTTCTAAGTTATGTTAGGGTTATTTAAGGTATGTTCAACTTATTGCCTTGTCCCGGAGCGTACGTTCCATTAAACTGATTAAATTTACGTAACGGTTTGCGATTTCACATCCAGAAAATGTTTTGAAGGATCGGATTTGAACAAGGATTAAAAATACACAAATGTCATAAGTAAATATACATAACTCATAAAATGTAACACAAAATTTTATTGATATAATATTGTCAGATACAATATAAAGATTAGAAAGCACAGATGTCACAACATACTTACTACTTATGGTTCTTGTGAATACATAATTCCCCTCTTTTACGCTTTCCAAATGTTTGGAGGTGAATATATATTTCCACATTAACAAAACTTATTTACCTATGGTTTATATACACAACATGCTTTACATTGTACAAAACTTGATGGTACGTTGAACATGACAATGATACATTCATTAACTTTGATCACGCCGACCGGTAGTATGTTATGGTACCATAGGATTGACAAGCCCATTCCCGCTTCCTAGGTTTGTTTGGAAGTTTCCTCTGGGAATGACAGAAACTGTGCAACACATTTGACACATTTAACCGAAACCGCAACTGTACGACCAAACGAACCGACATCCGAAAAGTTTCCGAGCATTTTTCAAGTTCCCTATGCTTTATCTTCCTTTTAAAGCTTAAAAATTGGGTTAACGGGTGTTAAAAGTGCCAGAACACGTCGAAAAACAAGTTTTAGGCTGCAGGGACCTATTCTGCCAATTCTGAAACTTAGGAATCCCAGGCGCCACGTGAGAGACCCCTCAAGATCTTTCGCGATGTGCGGGGGATGCCCAGTTATAGCAGAAAATGGCAGACAACTGTTTTATAGCTTTGAAACCCAAGATTCATGATCTCCAAGCTCTAGCCTGGTCTTGACACGTCTTTGAGCATGTGGAATGATTCTAGAATGGTCCTTGACACTTGTGATCATCAAATACATCCTCCACAACTATAAATAGGTCCTTGATCTCACATTTCAACTTGCTCATTCTTTCCCTTTCTCTCTATAACTCTAAGAAGAGAACTACCACTTTGTTGGAGGTTCCCCAATTGAGTTTTCTAAGTCTTTTCTTCATCCTTGGCTGCCTTGAGCACAAGTAAGTCTTCTAACTAAGCCTTGTTCACTCATTTTAGCTATTTCAAGCTAAAAGTCAAACAGGGTTTGACTTTCAGCTTTGACCATTAATTGGTCAAAGCAAAGTCCAAGTGGACTTTACAACGTGATCGTAATCATGATGGTTATGATCCATAGAGATCATGCCTACTGATTACAACGTTTTCCTAGTCAAAGTGACGAGTCAAGTTTCGGTCAATGATGCGCAAAATGCGCATTATACGACAGAACTATTTTTGGGTATCAAAACCCTTTGTTTTGATACCAAATCAGTTTTATAAACCTTGTTAGACATGTTTAACATGTTTAACTCGTCACTTTTAGTTTAGTGCTTATTTAGGGTCGTAAGTCGAGCGGTCTTGACCACCGCTTTGACTTTCGAATCCGACCCATTTGGTCGATCTTAGGATCCGACCAAACACATATATGTGACTATAGTTGTATAAGGAATAACCTTCTGAGGTTATACCTTATGGTCACGATGTTTGGTTAGTGTTATGTTAAGCCGTCTACTATGTCCTATAAATGACCAAAATGTCCTTTTTGCGCATAAATCAAATTTAAGCATATGTGACCAATGTTTTGACATATAAACTGATGTTGCAATTATATTAAACTTATTTTGGTATATTAGACTTATCATAACACATATCTAACCATCCGAACACGTTTTTACGTAAATGTTCCGTTAAAGTAGCGTAAATACCTTAACGAGTCATAACGGGTCAAAAGCCTTAGGAATCTTTTCAAATCAGTATGTAGACTTTGTTAAACCATTTCATATGAGTACCAACACTCATTTGGTTTACAAGACCTCATTTTATCTGATCCGCCGATTAATGTCCCGATATTTACATAGTTATCTGATGTTAGGACACGTTTGACTTCTTAGACATTTGAGCTTGTTTAATCTTTGATTCAAGGATATTTTGCAACCCCAAGTGAGTACATAGTCCCCTCTTTTAAGTTTTTCAAATGTTTTAGGGTGATTCATATGTGCCTATTCACTATTTCCACGTTTTCAAAGCTATATGATTTCGTATACATAGTACTATATCCATTAATGATTTGAAACTGTTACCTTTGACTTGAATAACGATTTTCAAAGTTTGTGAGACTATTGTTGGTTCGTATTTCTTTTATACATTCATTAACAATGATCAAGCCGATTGGTAGTACGATATAGCGCAATAGGGTTTGACACCCCATTCCTGTTGTATGGAATGTCAGAATACAAGTTTAAACCAAATAGATTTTGCCTTTGTGGTAAATCTATAGTCACCAAAGTATAGTTTGATATACTTAGGTTTGAATGTATTGCCAAACGACCACAATGTATGTTTTACAAAGGTTTTCTAACTAAGCCATAAAAACTTATCTTTTATTGATTTCCCAAAACCAAAGTTTATTTTGATATACTACCAAATAACAATTAAGTGTATTTCGATATACTTCCAAAGCATAGTTTGATATGCTATCAATATGATATTATTTACCAAAGTATAGTTGATATACTATCGAAGCTCTTGTTCTTAAGCAAAAGTATATTTTAATATACTATCGATACTCCTATTGTTTACCGAAGTATATTTTGATATACTACCGATTCACTTGTTCTCAAACCAAAGTATATTTTATATACTACCAAATCTAGATTTTCAAAAGTATATTTTAATATACTAGTAATTCAACTAATTTAAAAACTAAGGTATATAGTTTGATATACTACCTATATTGTTATTTCAAAACCAAAAGTATGTTCCGTACATATATTACAAACACTGTTTATCAAAAAGCAAAGTATTTAGATACTAAACTTTTGCAAGGATTCATGGCTACTTTTGAAAACATATGTTCTTTTCTTAAAACATCTAAAGCCATGAATCATCATCACAAAACCTATGTTACTCACAGGCATTTTTATGCTGACGTACCTATTTTCACATATGTTTCAGGTTTACATATATGATGATCATCGCTGCTTACTACACATAGGATGGACGCGTGCCATAGTGACACTAAAATTTAGAAGACAATTTGATTGTATTTTAATTCCGTTATTCCAAGAAAATTGTAAATTTGATAAATCAATAAAAACAAAACTTTAAAACCATGTGTGGCGAAACAATTTGTAACGTGACTCCCCAAGTGTTTCCGCCGCGTGTTGCTTTACGCGATTTGGGGTGTTACAGATTGGTATCAGAGCACTGGTTATAGGGAATTAGGTTATTAGTAATGCTTCGACCTAGTCTATAACCTTCCTAGGACCCCAACGCGAGTTTACTTGCGTTTAGATTCTTAATACACTACCATCACCTATCCTTAGGTGATTACCAAAAACAAAGCATAATACATCTTTTGAAAGTCAAAATTTTTCCAAAACTTCACAAGAAATCATCTATCCTTAGATGTTTTGTTTTTAGGCTTTAAGCCTTCAAAGTTTTCAAAATCTCGTCAAAGTTTGGGCTTTAATAATGTGAAAACATGCAATCCGGAAGGGTGGATGCCTATACCTTGAGTTTTCTGTCTTAGGTTAGAGTGTTCGAACAAATCCGCATTTATCGGACCAGTCACTCTTACCTGGGGACTCTTGGGGTGAGTATTCACTTATAGGCTAAAGCATGTCTTCGCGATACATTATAAAGACCCATTTACTTTGATTTGTCACTGTGTCGTTTGTTTGTTTTAAGTAACGAACAAATGATCACAATCCTTATACTTCGTCGATATTTTTAAATTCATTTTGACTATCCAATATCAATCTCACTCGATTTCTCTCATGATTCCCTTTCTCTTTTAGAATGCCTCCTCGTCGCAACGCTGCTCAAAACGCCGAAATGACAACTTTAATCGCTCAGCAAATGGCTGCTGTACTCCCAAACCTTGTGACCCAACTCAATCAAGCTTATCAAAACAATAACAACAACAATGCCCCTACTCCGTGCAACTTTAAACAATTCAACTCGGCCAAACCACTCAACTTCACTAGGTCTGAGGGAGCTACTGGGCTCCTACAATGGTTTGAGAATATCGAAAGCACTTTCCGCCATGTTCAGTGTCCGAACGAGCGAAAAGTAGAGTTTGCTTCAAGTGTTTTTCAAAAGAGAGCACTTACGTGGTGGAACGGGATCATGAGGGATAGAGGTGCTGATGTAGCACTAGCTCAGACATGGGAAGAACTTCGAGCTCTTATGATGAAAGAGTTCTGCCCACGTCACGAGCAAAGGGCACTTGAGAATGAGTTCCACAATCTTAAGCAAGATAGTGGTGAACATCGAGCCTACATCGATCGTTATGAGGAACTAAGTCTGTTATGTCCTGCCATGGTTACGCCTTTGGATAAGACAATTGAAAAGTACATTGATGGCCTCCCTGACCCAATTCAGGACATAGTCACTGGTAGCAATCCCGCTACAGTTAGACAGGCCATTGAACTATCCGCTACCCTGACTGAATCTCAAGTCAAGAAGGGTAAACTTTTCCGAAAAAGCGATAAGAAACCATCGGACAATTCTACCAAAGGAAAACCAGACTGAATCCTCTAAGAAGTCAAAGAAGCGTAAGGCTTCACAAAACTTCACTATAGTTGCTAAGAACGATCAAGTTGCTCCAACCCAACCAGCACAACCTCGTGCTAGGAAGGCATATGCCAGTACTGCACCTTTGTGCAACAAATGCAATCGTCATCATTTAAACTAAACACCATGTCTTAAATGTACCCACTATGGACGATTGGGACATCTGGTCAATGCATGTCGTCTTGCTACCAACACCCAAAATCAAGCAAATGCAAACCCTGCTGTTGCTCAAGCATCATATCCACCTGGATCGTGCTACAACTGTGGTGATCTTACTCACTATCAAAATAATTGCCGAAGCTTGTTAATGCAAATCCAGCCCGTGGATGAGCAGTTAACATAAATGCTAACGACTCGTGCTAATGATGATGCAGCTGTGAACGTTTTACATTTTCACTTTGTGATATACAAAAATCTTGAAACATTTCGGTTGGTTTATAAATAAAATTGTTATTTCAATTTTATTTACAAAACCAGTATGATTACGTGTATGTGTGACATACCTCTACAATACCGACACAAAGGATATGGTTCCTTGTAAATCAAACTACTCTCGTAATTTCTTCTATTTTGGGATCACTCGCGATCTCCCCAAAAATCCTATGTACTCGTTTCTTATAAGAAACAAAGTACAAGGTACAAATCATAACTCTTAACAAATACTCGAAGTACCACTTTAAATCCTTGGTTGGATACCTAAGGGTACTTTTCATAAGTCCTTAATTGGTCTTATGCAATATGTCGATGTGCCTATGACTACTTTCGTATTTTCATGACATTACACATACTTTATTTTCGTAGTACATTTAGTGCATGATTTTCGAAACATTTTCGTTATACAAATCCCAAATCCTTATAGGATCTTCCTATATTCATAGTTAGATCCTTGTGGATGATTAAAGTGCAATCCGGTGTTCTTGATTGGATTCCTTGTGTGCTTTAATACGTATGTACAAGTTAACGGTTATTTGATTCAAAATAATTGCTATCCAAATCCTTATAGAACCTTCCATATCTTCATATGTTAGGTCCTTAGAAGGATATCCAAAGTGCTACGTTAAATCCTTAAGGGCTTTTCTATGCAATAGTTAGACCCTTGGATTCCAAAGTACTATTCTAATTAAATAGATCATGTGATGATCTAGTTAAAAGACTCTTTAGTGTCTATTTAAAAAGATTATTCGTTGATCTAGTTTAAAAGGCACTTTTGTGGTCTAAGACGAGTCATCAAATGTTTATTTGTTTGACTTTTCCCCTACACATCACAAAATGAACTGTGCGGACTATGCAAGGAATTTAGTAATTATGGATGCATACATAATTATAAAATTCAGTGTATAGAAACCACAACTAGTTTTGTCATGTGTAAGAACCTATAGTAATAAGAATAACGAAACGGGAACAATATAATAAGGGCATGGTGGATACACCGCTGGTACTTCCTATATATAAGTGTTCCTTATTACATTGCAAACATGGCGTTATTTAAGTTACTAGAAGTTCTGGACCTTGACCAATGTTGTTTTAATCTTTCACTCTCCAACTCCAATTTCGAGCACACACAAGTTTCCTATACTAGTCTTCATGGGAAACCTCTACAAACGTTCTCCCTTTCATTTTGCGGAAATCCGACTCAAGATCACGCTCTCTTTAATTCTTCTAAAAACAAAAATGTCAGTTTGACATTTACATAGCCCCCTTCAGAGGCTCGGTACAATCAAAGATGTCATACACATACTTATTGGACTAAAGTTTAGAGTTTCGAATCTGAACTCATTCCTACAAACAATAGAAGAGTCCAATAAACGAAATTCACTGAGGATCCAAACGTTGCCCCAAACTTTACTCCGGGAACGAAGGATCATTTGAAAGTGATACCCTCACATCTGTTTTCACAAGTTTCCTCTAATTTAAATTTCGGGACGAAATTTCCTAAAGTAGGGGTGACTGTAATATCAGTGCCTTTTCAACCATCGTACAATTCCGAATAATTTTGAATCCAATGAGATCTTGTGTTTCATTCCCGAGAATTGTGACATTCACACATTTCATTCCTTGTACAATTTCGACCGTTTGAATCGCTTCTAGAAGTGAAATCGCAAACTGTTACGCAAACGTAATCAGTTTAACTCGACGTACACTCCGGAACGATGACATAAGCTAAACATACCCTAAACACCCTTTACATAACTTAGAAATAAGGTTTGAGGGCTACGGTATGGCAAAAACATGTTTATTAAAGCTTAGGGCTATTTTGCAAATTCTGTGAAACTATGCTGATTCGCGTATATCGTTATCCGGAACGTGTACGCACATCCAAAAAACTTTTATAATCATTAAAATCTTGCATTTTAGTGATTTGAATGCAAAAATGCCATTCGTTACGCGTTTACGGTCATTTGCGCGTTCGTTACGATTTCCATCGTAATTAACCGAAACCGCAACCACGAAAAGTTTCCAAGCATTTTTCAAGTTCTCTATGCTTTATCTTCCTTGTAAAGCTTAAAAATGGGGTTAACGGGTGTTAAAAGTGCCAAAACGCGTCGAAAAAAAAGGTTTAGGCTGTAGGGACCTGTTCTGCCAATTCTGAAACTTAGGAATCCTAGGCGCCATGCGAGAGACCCCCCAAGATCTCCTGTGACGCGCGGGGGATGCTTAGCTACAGCAGAAAATGGCAGACAACTGTTTTACGGCTTTGAAACCCAAGATTCGTGATCTCCAAGCTCTAGCCTGGTCTTGACACGTCTTTGAGCACGTGGAATGATCCTAGAATGGTCCTTGACACTTGTGATCATCAAATTCATCCTCCACAACTATAAATAGGTCCTTACATTTCAACTTGCTCATTCTTTCCCTTTCTCTCTATAACTCTAAGAAGAGAACTACCACTTTGTTGGAGGTTCCCCAATTGAGTTTTCTAAGTCTTTTCTTCATCCTTGGCTGCCTTGAGCACAAGTAAGTCTTCTAACTAAGCCTTGTTCACTCATTTTAGCTATTTCAAGCTAAAAGTCAAACAGGGTTTGACTTTCAGCTTTGACCATTAATTGGTCAAAGCAAAGTCCAAGTGGACTTTACAACGTGATCGTAATCATGATGGTTATGATCCATAGAGATCATGCCTACTGATTACAACGTTTTCCTAGTCAAAGTGACGAGTCAAGTTTCGGTCAATGATGCGCAAAATGCGCATTATACGACAGAACTATTTTTGGGTATCAAAACCCTTTGTTTTGATACCAAATCAGTTTTATAAACCTTGTTAGACATGTTTAACATGTTTAACTCGTCACTTTTAGTTTAGTGCTTATTTAGGGTCGTAAGTCGAGCGGTCTTGACCACCGCTTTGAGTTTCGAATCCGACCCGTTTGGTCGATCTTAGGATCCGACCAAGTACATATATGTGACCATAGTTGTATAGGGAACAACCTTCTGAGGTTATACCTTATGGTCACAATGTTTGGTTAGTGTTATGTTAAGCCGTCTATTATGCCCTATAAATGACCAAAATGCGCTTTTTGCGCACAAATCAAATTTACGCATATGTTGTTGGAATCGGTATGCCCAAGACACATATTAAGTTGATGTGGCTAGTACTTTATGATCCAAGTCGGGTCATACCCAATAATAAGCTAGACAAACACTTATAATATTTATTTATGATATGATCAAACAAATAAATATTAACACTTAGAATATTTAGAAGTTGGTTTTCTAAATAATTGCACTTGAGGAACTAATAAATTATAAGGATAATTTATTTTCAGAGTATATTTTATTTTGTTATTTAATGGGTTAAATAACATTATAAAAGGTTATGAGATATTGCATAAAGTCTTGTAAACATATGATGTTAATTTTATAAAAGTTATAAAATAATATAAGACATAATTTAAAAGAAAATGTCTTGCAAATCTTATAAGATATCACAATATCCAAGAAAGATCTTACAAGAGATATATAGATATATTGGAAGATTTTGTGAGATCTTTACAAATCTCACAATATCCAAGAAAGATCTTACAAGAGATATATGGATATCTTGGAAGATTTTGTGAGATCTTTACAAATCTCACAATATTCAAGAAAGATCTTACAAGAGATATATGGATATCTTGGAAGATTTTGTGAGATCTTTATAAATCTCACAATATCCAAGAAAGATCTTGCAAGAGATATATGGATATCTTTGGAAGATTTTATGAGATCTTTATAAATCTCACAATATCCAAGAAAGATCTTGCAAGAGATTATATATAGTGGATTTGATTCATTATTCAAGTGGTTGTAATTCTTACACACACATTAAGATTTCAAGTGCAAGAACACTCTCAAATTCTCTCTAGAATTTCGACCAACGGTTGGTTGATTGAGAGGTGTTCATAAGTGAAAATCCTAGCAACATAAGGTGTTTGTTGGAAGGCTTGGGGTATACAAGCTTGAGGTCTTCTCCTTTGAAGATTGTCATTCAAGAATCATCATCTTCTTCCATCTCCTAGCTCCTTGAAAGGTCTTTTCTTAAAACACCCTATGGTTGTGTTTTGATAGCATGCATATTCATATATGGATCCGGGTTTTGGTTTTACATATAAAATG
Organism: Scalesia atractyloides; assembly: GCA_947069175.1. Classification (NCBI taxonomy): domain Eukaryota; kingdom Viridiplantae; phylum Streptophyta; class Magnoliopsida; order Asterales; family Asteraceae; genus Scalesia; species Scalesia atractyloides. Next base: position 39,000,947 of record CAMTDV010000015.1, read on the forward strand.
GGTTTTATATCTTAAAAGTAACATGTTTTAAATAATTATTCCGCTGCGTTTTTCATTTTATATGGATAAAATGGCTTTGATAAACATGACAAAACCTCAACATATGTGACCAATGTTTTGACATATAAGCTGATGTTGCAAATATATTAAATTTACTTTGGCATATTAGACTCATCATAACACATATCTAACCATCCGAACACATTTTTACGTAAAAGATCCGCTAAAGTAGCGTAAATACTTTAACGAGTCATAACGGGTAAAAGCACTTAGGAATCTTTTCAAATCAGTATGTAGACTTTGTTAAACCATTTCATATGTGTACCAACACTCATTTGGTTTACAAGACCTCATTCTATCCGATCCGCCGATTAATGTCCCGATATTTACATAGTTATCCGATTCTAGGACACGTTTGACTTCTCGGACATTTGAGCTTGTTTAATCTTTGATTCAATGATATTTTGCAACCCCAAGTGAGTACACAGTCCCCTCTTTTACGTTTTTCAATGGTTTGGGGCGATTCATATGTGCCTATTCACTATTTCCACGTTTTCAAAGCTATATTATTTCGTATACATAGTACTATATCCATTAACGATTTGAAACTGTTACCTTTGACTTGAGTAACGATTTTCAATGTTTGTGAGACTATTGTTGGTTCGTATTTCTTTTATATATTCATTAACAATGATCAAGCCGATGGGTAGTAGGAAATAGGCTATAGGATTTGACACCCCATTCCTGTTGTATGGAATGTCAGAAACCAAGTTTAAACCAAATAGATTTTGCCTCCATGGTAAATCTATAGTCACCAAAGTATAGTTTGATATACTCAGGTTTGAATATATTGCCAAACGACCACAATGTATGTTTTATAAAGGTTTTCTAACTTAGCCATAAAAACTTATCTTTTATTGATTTCCCTAAATCAAAGTATATTTTGATATACTACCAAATCACAATTAAGTATATTTCGATATACTTCCAAAGCATAGTTTGATATGCTATCAATGTGATATTATTTACCAAAGTATAGTTGATATACTACCAAAGCTCTTGTTCTTAAGCAAAAGTATATTTTGATATACTATCGATACTCCTATTGTTTACCAAAGTATATTTTGATATACTACCAATTCACTTGTTCTGAAACCAAAGTATATTTTATATACTACCAAATCTAGATTTTCAAAAGTATATTTTAATATACTAGTAATTCAACTAATTTCAAAATTAAGGTATATAGTTTGATATACTACCTATATTGTTATTTCAAAACCAAAAGTATGTTCCGTACATATATTACAAACACTCTTTTATCAAAAAGCAAAGTATTTAGATACTAAACTTTTACAATGATTCATGGCTACTTTTGAAAACATATGTTCTTTTCTTAAAACATCTAAAGCCATGAATCATCATCACAAAACCTATGTTACTCACAGGCATTTTTATGCTGACGTACCTATTTTCACATATGTTTCAGGTTTACATATATGATGATTGTCGCTGCTTACTACACATAGGATGGACGCGTGCCTTAGTGACACTAAAATTTAGAAGACAATTTGATTGTATTTTAATTACGTTATTCCAAGACAATTGTAAATTTGATATATCAATAAAAACAAAACTTTAAGATCATGTGTGGCGAAACAATTTGTAGCGTGACTCCCCAAGTGTTTCCGCCGCGTGTTGCTTTACGCGACTTGGGGTGTAACAACCAAAGCATTCAAAACCTTCTTATTAGTGAGACTTAAACCGGAAGTAACAATCGTCCATCGAAATTGAATCACATTGACGATTATCCTGCATGGAAAGGTTGTTTTAATACATACGTTCTTGGTCAAAATACCGAATACCGAATTGTGGACATGTTTTACTACATCGTACAACATTGCACTCGAAGAAGCTGGTTCAAATCCAACCTCTTTAGCAGAAATGACCGAACCTGGCAAGAAAGCATATGATCTTGAGAAGAAAGCTTTCACAATCCTTACACAAGCTCTTCATAAAGATATTTATCATCAATTCGTGTACTGTGCCACAACGAAGAACTTGTGGGACACTTTGGAAGCTAGAGGGGAAGGAAATGCAACAACAAGAAAGATCCGTCATGATCTTTTGAAGAGGAAGTTTGAAGGGTTCCTGTTTATGGAGAATGAGACCTTAAATGATACGATAACACGTTTCTATCATTTGCTAAGTGAGATGTATTCTTACAGGGTCACCGCTTTTCCGCAAGAAATTGTCATGTATTTTGCTGATGCTTTGCCACCCAAGTGGAGTCAATTTATTAACTTGTTGAAGCATACAGGGGTGTTAGATACGCTTAGCATTTATAAGTTCGTTCAGAAGCTTGAGAACAAGAATGAAGAAGAAATTAGGAAAGCTAAACGAATTCCAGTTCCACAAAACCCTAAAATGTACTTTGGAGGTATCAACACTGGTGTTAGTGCTTCTCAACAACCAAAACTTCAGACAACCTTTGTGTCAAACTCAAACCCTTTTCTACCACCACCTAAACCAGATCAGTCTACCCAAACCTATAGTCAAGGCTTTGATCCTAATGCCTTTTTGCCTCAACTTCAAGTTGTTAACCCACAATCTCAACAAGCTTGTTATGGTAATAAGTTTCAGCCTTCGAATCCCAATACGGTAAGATTTGATACTTCACATCTTTCCAAGGTCAGTGTGGAAGTTTCCCGAGAGCATATGGAACTTCTAAACACTATGGTTAGTGCATATTATGGATTAGTCGCTGGTCAAATAGGAAACATCAATTTGACAAATGAAGACTATCAGTAAATAGACAAAGATGAGATGGATCTTATGGATATCAAGTGGGCTTTTGCAAGCGCAGTGAGAAGAGCAAAGGATTATATGACTAGAACTTGTTGAACAAGTGGGAGAGTAAACGGGATACAAAGTATGGATTTGATAAAGATGTCGTTACATGCTTCAACTGTGGTGAGAAAGGTCATTTCAAACGTGAATGTACTCGATCTCCTAAGCAAGGAAACCATAATCCTTTCCAAAACCAATCTAACACATCCAACACAATCTAAGTTAACAACGAAAGAGGTATAGTAGCTGTTAACAACCCTAACTAGCCTGGACCTTCAAACACAAACAAAGCCTTAGTAGTTCAAGCAGACGAAGGCTGTGACTGGTCAGTTCAATTGGGTGATGGAAGCCAAGTAGGAACTGCTTGTTATGCTAAGATTATTAATCATATCAAACATGCCCGTAGAGAGGAATTTTCTGAAGATGATGATAGTTCTAGATACAGTGGTAGTTCTGACGAGGAAAACTCAAGCGTGGGTGGTTATGGTTCAGATTTGGATGTAAAGGAAGAAATTGATGCTGAGGTTTATAGTTTTCTGAAAGAAGCTGAGAAGCTGAGAAGCTGAGAAATCAAAAGTCTTTGTTGATCAAGAAAGCTGAAGTTGCCACAAAGGAAATGGAGAAGTTCTTCACCGAGGATGGATCTTTTTCTTATAACACTTCTTTCATGGCAAATGTTGCACCTTCATCAAGTCAGGTACAATCCGAAACTCCTAGTGTATGCAATGATTGTGTAGATTTAAAACAAAATTTTGAAACAATCAACTATCACAATCAAAACTTGGTAATTGAACTTTCTAAATGAAAGGAGGCAAATATGGCTTTGACTCGAAATGAAAACAATTCAAATCTTTAATTGACACACTTAAGAAATGTAGGTCCGTTGTACGGATCTTTCTGGTCCTAATCTGACAAACCTATGGTACACGTGCAGAATCCGTTTGCTTAGGCAACATTGGATACACTCATTTGTTTCTATTTAATCACCGTTTCATTAATATTCAACGTTACGGATCCTGGAAACACTTGGACAGAGCTTCGCCTCTGTCGTGACAAAATCTCTGAATGTTACAAATGAAATGACAACACACATATTTATACTTGAACAAGTTCGCTCCAAATCTGGTAAGGTCAAGTTTGGCCGTTCGAGCGAACTTTTCCTTCCCACTACAAGTTCGAGCGAACTTGACTCATAACATACTTAATTTTGACATTTCGCTCCTAAATACAGACTCGATATTATACGATGACTTAGGCAACAGACATATGCATCAACAGACTCCCCATTGGATGTTGCCGTAGTCATCATTCTTCAATTAAATTCCTGAGTATTAAATGTTTCTTGATCTTTATATCATGAATAACTTTAACATCCATGCTCCCCCTTGCTTTGAGCTTTCTGATATCTTTAATCAACATGTTTATCTAGCTCCCCCTCAATCGATGCTCTGAATCTCTAAGATTTGACGATTAAGAACAATCACACGTATCCACACACAAACAGTTTCTTAACAGTCTCGTTGGTCCGGCTCACATTCAATATTATTAGGTTACCATGGAAGATTTTGAAAGAAAATCTTTTTGGATTTTTAATAATGGATGCATAAATGTAAACAAACTAAAATGTAATATTTACAGTTTATATTTTTGTGAGAAAACGTGCTAGAGGATCATATCAGTTTTTGAGACATACCACCAGTACCATTGACCTTTTAATGACTTTAAGTTTTAAACTTGTTTACCTAGATTGTCTATATGTTTATCCACCTAAACTTTAACACATTTCTCAATTGTTCGAAGATATGTTAGGGTAAGAATTATGAAACTTGACTTATCTTGGTTCTCACTTCTTGAATATACTCCCGTATAAAAATTCCCTAGATTTCATCTTATAGGTGAATATAGCGTAATTGATATCTGTATCAGGGTAATGCGATGCCTTGAGAGCTCAGGTTAGTACTGCCGTACAGACAAAGAGATGAAGGCTTGACTTTAAGGTGTGTTCCACTTAAGGAATCTTTTTAGCACTGCAAATGGTTGTATCTTTCGATACTTTTCAAGTTTTGCATGCAGTTTAGGTTTATAGCGAAAGCAATATAAAAGTTCTAGGCTATTGCTTCCGCAATATCAGATGAACTTGTATAATACCCAGATATCAATTATCTATAAAGACCTCGTATCTCAAATCAGGCAATCTTTCAAACGAAATTTCGGAGTACTAAGTCCATATATCCAAGATATGTTAATCCTCAAGATTAAACAGTTGTAAAATTTAGTTTATGTCTCGGAAACAGTTTACTGAACGTGTTAAGCCTATCAACATATCCACAGTAAAACTCGTTTATTACTTTTAAACTTTACATTTCTTTAGCATACTGTGATATTTCACTGATGTACTATCATTTCCTTTTATGACACTGAATTCATTGTCTTTTTCAATGTTTTGTACATTTTGAATTTTTTCAATGTTTTTGGATTTTAAAATTTTTCGAATGTTTTTGGCTTTTTCAATCATTTTATCTATCTAAAATGATTTCGAAACGATGTTTTTCAATTTTACAAGAATTTTTTACAATTTTTTAAATTTTTTCTCCCCCTAAAATTGAAAACATCTTATTAAAATCGAAAATAAGAATCTTCCATTTTAACAATTTAACGACTTTTTATGAATGTGAACGCGAGACTACCATTTTGTTTGTGTGCAATATCACTCTTGTCTCTTGTCTCTCTGCATGTACAACCACTGCTTCTCACATGACGTTTGGCTTGAAGCTTGGTTATCCTACACATTCAAACAAACTTCAATTAGTTTTGAATAGGAACCCAATCCATTCTGGGGTAACATCTGAAGTAAACAAACATTCACACTCTTTTTGATATTCAAACAGTTTGATAGAAACTTTATTTAAAATTTTACTTTCTTTGATTTTTCAACTGTTTGAATTATCAAATTTTTCTCCACTGCTCTCTCTTTTGTCCTCGGATTTGTATCTGATGAATTCGTTTTACTTGACTGTGAGTAAAATGATTCATTAGAACTTTATCTTATTTTTTAGATGTATCCGAGGAAAAAATCTTTTCCAAATACTCTCTAGCTTTTTTTTCTCTTTTTTCTCAATCTGTCTTTTTGCCCTTGTGATAACTTGACTTTTTGTTCTTTGGGCTTCTCTACAGTTTTCTCATTTTTCTTCTCTGTTTTCTTCTCCTCTGGTCTTTTCTCCCCCTGAGATTTAACCGATCTTCTTTTCAGATTAGTCGGACAATCCCTGGAAATATGACCTTTGATTTAACATTTATAGCATCTTCTCGTATCAAATCTCTTTTTCAGGCAGTTAACAGCAACGTGTCCACCAAATCCACAGTTGTAACACACTCTGTTATCGTATCAGCACATTGATTTGACATATAGTCATCTTTCCTGCTTCTTCTATAAAATTGATTTGACTTTGAAGCACTGTGATCCGACCTGCACCACTTATTCTCAAATTTTTGTGAGTTTTTATAATGATTGGATGACCGTACCGATGAGCTTTTATTTTTGTTTTAAAAATTTTTAGAATTTTGTTTTTCATTTTTTTTTGTTCTCCATTCTGCTTAGAAGGTTTTTGCAATGAGCATTCACCATTTTTAGCAGATTGTAGAACAATTTCTTGAAATTTTTCTTTTAGTTTCAAAAATATTTCTTTTTTATAATTTTCATCATCTGTATTATCATCACAATCCTTAATTATGGCATCGTCATAATTTGTGACGTTGTCACTTATTGGAATTTCCTTTTTATTCTTATTGAACGGTTTAGGACATATCTGATCTAACATTACAGATGAAGTCACAAAACCTTTCAATTGTTTTTCTAAATCATCAATTTTATATTTTGTAATCTCAACATCTTGTTCAAGTTTTCTAGTTTTTTCAAGATGCGAGTTTATTATATTTTGTTTTTCAATAACATTTTTATTCAAAACAGATTATCATTTTCTAAAGTTTTTATATTATTTTGAAAGTATTTCACATTTTATAATTTTTTATTTTCTAAAATTTTTATTTGATTTTCAAAATTCTTTCATTTTCTTTGAACTTTTTATTTTCTAACGACAAACATTCCAAATCTTTCAAAAGTTTGACATTAATAGATTTGAATTTTTGACAATTTAAGCACACAGATTCAGTACACTTGTGCAAGGTTTTTCGACCTCCACAATTTGTACCTTTACCACTTCTTTATCAACAATTTTTACCTTTGACTTTACCTTCTTGCTTTTAATCATCCCAGCACGCTCCAGATATTTAGCACGTAGAGCATTCCATAGCTTTTGTGCCGTATCACATTCTGGTAGCATATTCAAGATATTTCCTTTCATCGACTACTGTATCAGATTAATCATTTTTTTTCAGCAAAATAATCATCTTTTTGTAGAGTAGAATATTTGCACTTCTCCAGAATTTGCTGATTTTCATCTCTAGGAATGACATAACCTGTCTCAGTCACGACCCAACTACGGAAATGCATAACCTTGACCCAGCTCTCAAATTTTCCTTTCCAAACATCATATTCATCTATATTCATCAACATAGGAGGCTTCATGACTCCATTTCGTTTTCCAAACTAATCTACCGTTCAAAACACTTGAAAAATGATTAGCAAATAGACAATTTTTAGAAAAAGTGGACCTTTTAATCGACAATATTAACGTATCGGTTTGCTAAAAACGTTTAAAATTTTTTGGAAAACTGTTTTTTACCAGATTAGAACTTTAAACTCGTCTCGTCAATACGAATCTAACGATATATAATGTCCGAGACGTTTTTCGGGATTTTCATGTTACAAATGAAATGACAACACACATATTTATACTTGAACAAGTTCGCTCCAAATGTGGTTAGGTCAAGTTCGGCTGAACTTGTCATAGCCATGACAAGTTCGAGCGAACTTGTCTTTCCCACTACAAGTTCGAGCGAACTTGACTCATAACTTACTTAATTTTGACATTTCGCTCCTAAATACAGACTTGATATTATACGATGACTTAGGCAACAGACATATGCATCAACAAGAAAAGCGTTTCTGAGTTAACCATAAGAGTTTTGAACAAACAAAAAGGTATTAATAATTACGTTGATATTATTGAAGAAACAAGAAAGGAGTTCGCCATTGCCAAATGCGAGCATGGTGCAATCAAGCTCAAATTGGAGAGTTATTCCAACCCCTGATTTGTGCTAGATAATATCATTGAAGTTCAAAAACTCAAGGGAGATGTAAAATGTATAGGGTATAATTCGTGTCCTCCACCATTGAAACACAATTATACCAAATTGCTTGATGAAGATGAAATGCCACGTTTTGAACCATTTCTACCTCTTAATCCTGAAGAGTTTGCAGCAGGATTAGGGTTCAAACCTGACATTCTCTCGGAGAAATCTGAATCAACAGAAAATTCATCATCAGTTTTAGAACAAAGTCCTCCAATAGTTGAGGATGATGAATCACTAGATGATGAATCAGATGATGAATCACTAGATGATGAATCAGATGATGAATCAGATGTGACTGATCAAGATCAATCTCTTGACAAAAAGAAAGGAGTGGAAATTCCAATTGAGAAACATATCTCATGTAATCCTCATACTCCAGTTGTGCAATCCGTTCCAAAACAAGAGATTGATCCTATCAAGTCTGTTGAAGCACTTGTTGCTACGTTTGAAAGTGACAATGTGTTATTATGATACCCATGACGAAACCAGGTATACCTTAATTGGTCCTAAACTTAAAGCATGATTAAAACATTAATTGCGCGTAAACCTTGTAAACTTGTATGACTTGTGTGCCATGCTGAGCAATCGTTATTACATCTCGGAAGAATCCGAGGGCACGTCATGGTTAACATGACACTACTAAGGACCAACGATGCGAGGTTGGCATCCTTAGCCTTGAATAACGTGTTAAACAGAGACTTGACGTTTAACAGTGCATTAAAACTTTGATGTTGATTATTAGGTTATCGGTAGCATCATTTAAGAATTCGAGTTCCATAAATAACTTCCATAGACTGTGACATAAGGTTTGAAAATAATCAAAGCCCGGGCAGGCAAAACGAAGCAGCTCCCGGTTGGGGAAACGCCTTCGTTCCGGGCATAACATAAGGCAACCAAATGTGCAAGGAATGATCGATCAAGCTTAAAAACACTTAAACGAATGTCATACGAGACTTTTATGGTTAAAACGTAACCATACTCGGGTTTCGAGACGGTTATGCTCAAATTTTGAAACCGAGTCTTTTGACAGTAAGAACGTGAAAAACGGAGCCCGTTTCGCAAATCGGAGACGCATCCGGGACCCGAAAATGGAAGATAAATATCATCTTTTGTCACGCCAACCGAAGCACGAGGTGTCCCCTTGGGACCCACCTCCCAAACCGCCACCATACCCCACATGTATATATTATTTTTTATTTCTTTTTTTTTCATTTTAACTTCATTTTTATTCAGAAAATCTCAACTTTTCTCTCAAAAATCTGCTCTCAAACACCTTAATTCAGCTGGGTTCATCCTAAAACATCACTAATTCAAAGGTATTCTTCAAGTTCTAAGTAGTTTTGATTGAGTTTTTTTTATTAAACGCGATTTCTAGCCGAAAAACTCATTTTAATCCAAGATTTTTGAAGGTTTACACCTGTTTATGGGCTGAATAAGAACACCTTGGTATTTACCTGGTGTTATATGACAGCCATAATCACAAATCTTTGGGGTTTGATACCCTAATCAACTCTTATTCGACAAAAATCGCTTAACTATTCGATTAACCAAAAAACAATAAAATGAAGCTTGATTGACCTAAGTTATAGCATATTTGGATTGTACTTGATGTGTAGGTACTGAATATAGCCTTCACACACTTCTGGGAGCAAGATAAACGCTTGGAATCAGAAGAATTGCTAAGTATAACATCCGAGAACCGAATCTAGACTAGACAGAAAACTGTTTTGCTTATAACTTGGTATGGTAATGTAGGGTATTGTCAGGAAGGTCCACGTAAAATTTTAGAATTTTGGAATTTTCTATGATTTTTGGTGAATTTTTAACTATTTTACCGAAAGAATTTCGGAAAAATTATCAAACGAACTAAATAAATCACCAAATTTTACAGAGACACTATGGGGAATGTTCTGGGAAAATTCAGAGTCCATTGGTTGAGTTTTAATTTGGGTTAAAAATCTGTGTTTTTTCAAGTTTTCGGTAGCCGGGAACGCACCGAAACGAAATCGGAAAAATCTAAAAATTTTGCAAGCAGTTCCTAGACATGTAAAACGATTGTTTTTGGAATTTTTGAACTATTGATGGTATTTAATGATAATTATATGGTTAAAAGTAGTTTTATAAATAGTTTATTTAAATAAGTAGAATGTTAAAATAAATTCCCAAATATTTTTCCCATAATCTACAGGTTTTTACTATGTTATATAAAAATTTACAAATTTTTATTCGACTTCTAGAGTAAATGGGAATTTATGGCATTAAAATGGGTTATTTCGGCAGTTTACCGCGTAACGAAACTGCCAGAACCGGGAACTGACCCAACCCGACAAATACTATAATTGGAGCACCGGGAGATTCCCGGGCAAATTGGGCACTATGGATGCGTCGTAAGACAGTTCGGGAGAATTCCCGACGGTGAAAATGAAAACTCAAATTTGGGCGACCTAGACTCCCCAAACCCTCAAACTCCCTTAATGGAAAGTTAATCATTCTTAAATATCCACGTGATGACATTATTGGTATTCCCGTTCCATCATCCGAACACGTTAAACTACTGACTTTGGCTGGCACGTGAAAAGGTGCCCGGAAGCCAAACTGAAAACTAATACTACCCTGACGTCCATCACCATACCAGTGTCCTATGAACTCAATCCGGAGTAAAAACTTCTGACCAGATGCAAGTTATAACCATTACCAACTTAGATACTAATTTGAGTCCATGCTTGCATGTGTGTTATTAAAGTTGATCCAGCTGCTTGATCACTCTTGTGTTGAGACCACTATTTGCACGGTGAGTTTCACTTCCTACTTTTGAATAGTTTTACGGTTTTCTGAGGACTTGCATGTTAAAAACTGTGTTGAATACACCAATTTGGGAGTTAGTTTTACTCTCCCACTTGTAAACGGTTTCACTGTTTTCTGGAATGACTTGCATGTTATTAAACTTTGTTAATTGCACCAATATATGATGTGAATTATCCAACACACGAACTACCTCCCTCAGCAAGACAAGTGATTAACGTAAGCCTGTGGACAGTGGATAGTACTATCGTTTTGACCAACCCAGTGCCACGACTGATAGTGTGTCGGCACTAGGCTACTACACTCGTCCTTATTTGGTTGTGTTGTTAGACATAACTATTAAGGGGTGTTGAGCTGCACGTGACGCAGTTGATGGGCCGGGAGTGTCTTTGTGACACGGTCCGGTGGCGCGGGAGTGTCTGGGATGACACAGTCTGAGAAAAAACACTCAAGGTTTCACTTGTAGACTCGTGTAATTCCATCTGCGACTATGATTGTGACCGTTATTGTTATTATGACCAGTGCAATTAAACTTGTTAACACATATTGTTACACAAGACCTTTTCGAAAACTAACATGCATTTCAGGTAAAACTAAACAGGAGTAAGGAATGCGCATGTGGATGGCTTTAGTAGTGAACTGTAGCAGAATAAGAGCTGTAGTAGCTTGTAGTACCGTACTTGAGCTTGTGGTGTGTAATATGATACTATTTATATGTTGTAACCGAGGTTCTCTCTTTATATGATATCATGTTTTAAACTATGGAGAATCACCATGTGTCTGCCGCACCGTGCATTTGTCTTCCGCTGCGAGTCGGGGTGTGTGACAGAAGATGGTATCAGAGCCTTCGGTTATAGCAAACTAGGTATCTCTGAAGAACCTAAACTATAATCCTAAGTTAGTCTCCACACGCTGAGAACCTCTAGAAACTGAGTAGTATGGCTATTACCAGGAAGCCCTGGTGGGGTAAATAAATTATTGTGGTCCGGAACACCATAATTTATCTGCTCATACTTGGGGGTTCTGGGAACGTCATTGAGATAGCACATAAATCTGCCTATTAAAGTCACCAACCACAAATATTTTTTTTTTAAATCTTATAAATCAAAATTGCGTGCAATATGCGCTTATGTGTATATTTGTGGCATGTTGAGTTTAGTATTTCGGTCAGTCAAATTAGTGTTGTGTGTGGTTTTCTTTTTTCAGGTAGCATGTCGCATCGTTCGAGTCACCAGACTACTTCTCATATGGAGACTGATCCTGAGGAGCATCCGCTGACACCCCTTTTGACCTCGAGCAACGAGCCAGATCTCTCTGGCTACTGTTGCGGACCTTACCCACCCAGACCTCGTACTAGGCGCGAGGGAGAGGCCTCGAGCGCCTACCGTTTCCCACCTCACCACCCGACTAGCTCCTCGGAGCATAGTCGTACCCGGATGTTGCCATACCAGTAGGACCTATTCCTAGGAGCCCTACTCCCGCCACGGGGCATTGGGAGTGGGAGCCGGTAGCACCCCGCTTACCATCACCAGAGACACCCCCTGACACTTACACTCCTTCCACTCCGAGTGCTTATTCACCCTCTTCGTCTAGCCCTCTTGAGATACCCACTTTTGGCCTCTGACAGACGCCTCATCGGAGGGTACTTACACCTGTACCTGTGTTCATACCACCCGCTTCCCCTATTCGTCCGATACCCGTACCGATAGGGACCCAGCAACATTTTACTACCCTGACACCACCTCGAGAGGACCCTTCCCCGTTCACACTTACGAGCGGGGTGGCCCTTCCCAGCCGTTTAGAGAACCTTCGCCACCCATCTGGGGTATACCTGTTCCTCCTCAGGAGGTGCCTGCTCCCATCACCGAGAGCAGGTTGATGGGATTCCTATTTGAGCAGATTTCATTATTACGGATGGCGCGGGATGAGGATGAGGAGCAGAGGAGGTCGATAGGAGACTACCTGATCGTTTTACAGCAGGCGATCATCGCGTTACAGAATGGTATGGGGTATGTCCATCATCAGCAGGATCATTTCCATGCGTTGGTATATGGATGTATTGGTGCCATTATAGGGTTGGTCGGTGGTCTTGGAGGGTTGGCATGGTGGATGTGGCGTTCTTAGTATGGTTTTATATAGAGATAGAGATGATGTATCTTTTGTACATCCTACCAAGCACTGGGTTATACCCATGTCGAGGTGGTGATGCAGTTATAGTATTTTCATGTTTTCCTAATTAGTAGTCTCGTTGCATCGAGTCTATACGTCACTTTGGTGACATGTTTTGACAACACATTTAAGCACTGACCCTTATGGGTTAAGTCTATGTGCAAATTTTGACGTTTGTATGATGATGACATTGCATATATATATGATGATGCTTTGGACTATATGTGTCATGGATTCATGTGTGTGATGAAGTGTGTGTTATGTTTTAGCCGAATATGTGATATGTGTTAACTGGATATGTGACATTGATACCTAGACATCTATTGTTTATAATAGAATTTCCCCAAATCGTGCGCCACAGATGGCTGAGGCAGAAATTGCGCAAATGATGGTGCAACAACTCCAGGGTGTTATTCCCACGATTGTGGTGCAGGTTAGCGTCGGTATTAATGCTCACCCGCAACCAGGACCGTAGGTCAGAACGATAACCAGAATAATGGTAGACCCGTTTGCACATCTAAGCATTTCATGGAATGTAAACCGATGGAATTTAATGGTACTGAAGGACCAAATGGGTTTGTGAAATGGATCGAGAAGTCGGAATCGGTACTTAAGTGTAACACCCCAAAAACGTCGCAGCGGAAATACAAACATAATGGTGACGGAAGTTGGTGCCCATAAATATCTTAGTGGACGATGCATCGTTAATTTTGGATATGTTACTTAATTAAAACATAGTTTAAAAGTTTAAACCCAATCACAACCATATCATAGTTAAGTTGTTTCGATCCTTTTGGATCATAATACAGTAGTTCCCAAATAAGTTTTTAAAGTAGTCCAAAGTTTATTATTAAACAAAACATACATCACAACCACAAGCCACGCCAAAGATTCCCGAAGCCATGCTCAAGTACCTGAAGAACACGTTAAAATCAAGTGTCAACACAAAGGAGGGTGAGCTCACATATTCAAATTTAAAATAATTTGATACAAGGAAAAACTTTCTAATTATGTGTTTATTATCAAAACATCCAAGTTTTCAAAAGTTTATTTATTTATTCCCTTAATAAAAATCCATGAGTCAGCCGTCGCAAGCGTTTCCCAAAAAACCTCCGAACTAAGCATCTTCCCAAGTTTCACATATTAAATTTGTTTTACATCCATTCGTTCAGATTCGTAAGTTTGCAAGACATTACGAGCTATATATTAACATTAAGGGTATAATCAACGCTAGACAATAACAGAATATAAATTCGTCGCTTGACATGACACGGAGCTACCGGTCGCGACCGGGTTGTCAACCCGATAGATCTATCAACAATTCCACGCAATCCATATTAATAATTAAATGGCTAAGTTCGCGCAAAGTGCCTGCAATGGGTCACCCAAGGTGCCAACCTTATGAACAATATATATATCCTACAAAAATGATAAAATTTAATATAACACGTTGTAAGAATCCCCGACGTCCCCACCGAAACGTAAGCCTAATCCCGATACTTACTCTCTTGAGACCGGGCCAATTCGTTAGAACTTTAGATTTAAACATTTTAAATCAACACGGTCGTTCTATCCCATAATGCCGTAAAATCCCCGTTTCATCCCCGAAACGCATATATCATTATTCCAAAATCTGTTTCATCCCGAAACATATTTATACCCAAAACCATGTTTTTCTCCAAAAACATATCACATAATTTCCAAATCATATTTTCCACCAAAATATATTTATAGTTTTATTAATGGCATATTTTATATGAAAACGTATACTTATCCTTTTAAGGCGTGTTCTTCCCCCAAAACATATACAAAAACAGTAAAAAGAGGGGGTTTAGTGACACTCACCTTTGGGTGCGTATTTAAAATAGCGCGATCCCACAATTTGATTTTACATGTCCTAACATACGTAGGCACAATTTAATAATCAATATATTACAAAATTCCTAAGTTTCTCCAATACTTAGAATTTTTACATAACTTTGAGATTTTCTCGAAAAGTTATTATTTTTGATTATGTTGGCATATATATATATATATATATTTAAGATTTTGCGACTTGAACGATTTTATTGGTGACCTTAATGTTTTATCTGTTACACTCCCGTTTATAAATACTACATATCTACGATTTGCGCGTGGTAATATATATAATATATATAAACATGCACATATTCACCATATCTTAACATGCGGAAACTCATTAACTTACTCACTTTATCCTTTTTAAAGCATGCATACATGAAATAACTAATTAAGTTAACCTATTTATCAATTCTCATGCTTGATAAATAAGTTACACATTTTAACGCGATTTCACCGATTCTACCGTTTTAAACATACAAGTGTACATGCATAGTCTTAATTTCCGCTATCATGTCAACACTTAACATATCATCATATACACATATTTAAATCACATAACACATTCAAACACATAAGGTTCATCCATGAACAACCCATTCTAGTGTATGTTGAAAAATGCGTATTTTAGCGATTCGGTAACGTTTTCGGGCATCGAAGTCACATATGACCAACCAAACACCAAATAATGTTAATATACGTTAATATACTTATATTTATATCAAAAATATCAGTTTATTTACGGATCTGAAATAGTTTCATAAAAACCCTTTTAAAGGCGATCTTTACCGTTTTTACCGCATAGTTTTGCGTCACACGTTACCCTAACCATCCGAACTTGAAACGAATTCATATTTTAGCACAATACATGTTATACACTGAATAAAATGATGGTTATAATCATTTCAGTGCTGTTTTTGTGTAAGGCACATAAATCATGCGATTTCATGTATTTTACACCATTTTTAAGCACATAGTACAACATGCAAGGTTAGTAAACTTTACGTCAAAGTTCCATACTATTTTGCACTTCAAATATCACTATTTTTATGCCTTATAATCTGATCAAAACTCATTTTATCAAATCACACTTTGTTCATACATTTCAAGACCATATATCATCATGTATGTTTATGTACAACTTCCTAATGCACTCATATCATATTTTCATCAACATGCATGTACTCATATGCATCAACATTCATGTATTTCATGTTCATTCATCCAAGAACACTAACATCTTCATGTGATCATCATCATCTAATAATTCATATTAAATGCAAGACATATCTCATATCCTTTCACATTTAAACCTATCAATCATTAAAATCACATATGCATATATATACATATATATATACATATATATACACTCACGGCATGTATACACACATATATATATTTACATGCTTCCAAAAACCCACTTTTCATGTTCATTTTTACAAGAATCATGTTAATCAAGAATCATTTAACAAAATTTCAAAACACAATCATATATACACACACTCATACCCACGGCCATATATATATACACATACACATCCATTTTCATTTCCTTTAAAAACTCATTTGTTATAGTTTTTAAGTCAGTGTTTAAATCCAAGAACAAGAAAACCCCTCTTCTTCATCAAAACTCATCAAGAATCAAGAACAAATTTTTTTTAAAGTAATTTTATACCTTCTTGTTTTTGATGGGTTTTTAGCTAAGTATGATGGTATGGAGCTTGATTCTTGCTTGGAAACACCTTTGAACCTTCAAATGAGCTTGAAACTTGGTTGTTTGAGTATGTAACTTCAAGAACTTAGTTGAAAAAAATAAAAATGGTGGTGTATGGGGTGGTTTCGGCCAAAATTAAGCAAGGAGGAAAGAATGGATGTTTGAATTTTGATCTAGGTCTTGATATGTAGAAGATTAGTGTATGTAAGTTGCCAAAATGATTAGTGCAAGTCCCTATGTCCACACTTGACAACTCAAAGAGAAAGCTAGCATTGGGGGCTGCCACATTGTCTCCCTCTCTCATCATATACACGCATACATACATTTATAATGTGTATATAGGCCAAAAACTGGTATTTAAAAGGATACCGGGGATTTTATCTAGCGTTTCAATTGCGTTTTAAAGCATTTTAAATTATTTTCAACGCTCTATAAAAATAAACACACCAAAGTATTACTAATCAATATTTTATTTGCCTGGTCCGGCTACGTTGTCGGTATTTGGCAGTATGCGCACTGTGTTGGGCAGTACGCGATTAAATTCGCAAGATAGGGATATTAAGCGTTTTAATTTATTTTATTCATTCTATAAAAATAAACTTGTCAAACCATTACTATAATAATTATTCATTGCCCTGAACTGGCTGTGTTGACAGTATTTTGTCAGATACGCGCACTATCGCGTAGTACGCGTTTAAACTCGAAAAATAGAGTTTCTTAGCGTTTTAAATTATTTTTCCTCATGATTATGATTAAATATATTATTTAAATCATAACGGACTATTTTTGGGATTTTAACATTATTCGGCGGTCACCGACGTTCGTTTCACATTTTAACCGTTACGCGATAAGCGTTTATCTTAATATTGCCAACGTAATTTTCATGAAACTTTGGATTTACCAATACATCAAATACCATATATAAACATCATAAATATTCAAATACGGCCTTTTATTCATTCATGACACGTGTTACATTTGTACAGGACAGCCTAAATAGCCGGGTGTCACAGTCTCCCCCTGTTTAAGGAATTTCGTCCCCCAAAATTCTTACACTACCGTTTTCGTTTTCGCCCTAGACTTAAAGAGATGCGGATATTTTCGTTCCATCTGGTCATTTCATTCCCATGTGAACTCGGGTCCACGTTAGAATTCCAGCGAACCTTGACCAACTTAATCCGACTCCTTTTATGCTTCTGAATCTTCTCATCCAGAACTTCAACCGGTTCCTTGATAAATCTCAATTTGTCGTCTACTTCAACCTCATAAGGGGGGATAATTAGTGTCTCATCTGACAAACACTTTCTCAGGTTGGAAACATGAAACACGTCATTGAACTCCATTCAAATCCTGAGGCAGCTTAAGCCTATACGCGACTGATCCAACTCGAGATGCGATTTCGAAAGGACCTATATACCGTGGGCTTAGCTTTCCCCCTTTCCCAAATCTAACAACACCTTTCCAAGGCGATACTTTCAGCAGAACACGATCTCCGACTTGAAATTGCAACTGTTTCCTTCGGTTGTCTACATAACTTTTCTGTCGATTGGCGGCAGCTTTCAACCTTTCCTTGATCTGGACAACCTTGTCGGTGGTTTACTGGATAAGCTCAGGTCCGGTTAGTTGCCTTTCGCCAACTTCAGCCCAGCACAAGGGAGATCGACATTTCCTTCCGTACAAAGCTTCAAATGGAGCGACTTTGATACTAGCGTGGTAACTATTGTTGTAAGAAAACTCTGTCAACGGAAAATGGGTATCCCAACTTCCACCAAAATCAATCACGCACGCTCTCAACATATCCTCTAACGTCTGAATAGTTCTCTCACTTTGACCATCCATTTGAGGATGATACGCTGTACTCATGTCTAAACGAGAACCAAGCGACTCTTGAAGAGATCGCCAAAATCTGGAGTCAAATCGTCCATCTCTATCGGAGATAATTGACACAGGCACTCCATGTTGGGCTACAATCTCGTTGAGGTACAACTGCGATATCTTTTCCATCTTGTCTGTTTCCTTAATTGGCAAGAAATGAGCAGACTTTGTTAATCGTTCCACAATTACCCATATGGTGTCATGTCCACGTGACGTACGGGATTTGGTGATAAAGTCCATAGCAAGATGTTCCCACTTCCATTTAGGAATCTCTGGTTGCTGCAGAAGCCCAGATGGCCTCTGATGTTTAGCCTTAACCTTTGAGCATGTCAGACATTTACTTACATACACCACAATATCTCTCTTCATATTCGGCCACCAATAAAACTCCTTAATATCCTGATACATTTTGGTAGAACCTGGTTGAATCGAATATCTGGACTTATGAGCCTCGTTCATAACCAGTTCATGTAGGTTACCTCTAAGCGGAACCCAAACTCGGTTGATGAAGTACATCACTTCATCCGCTTTTGGTATCAGTTCACATTACAAACCTCTTAAACCTTCTCTACTTAGGTTCTCATCTTTTAGAGCTTCTCGCTGTGCATTGCGAATTCGATGGGTCAATTTCGTTTGTATGGTCAAACCCAAAGCACGCACACGCAGAGGCTTTTCCCGCTGCTTCCTACTGAGCGCGTCAGCAACAACATTTGCTTTTCTCGGGTGATATCGAATATCAGACTCATAATCATTGAGTAACTCTATCCAACGCCGTTGTCGCATGTTAAGTTCCTTCTGATCAAAGATATGTTGGAGGCTCTTATGGTCTGTGTAAATCATACACTCCGTGCCATATAAATAATGTCTCCAAATCTTCAAAGCGAACACAACAGCTCACAACTCTAAATCATGAATTGTGTAGTTCTTCTCATGCACTTTTAGTTGTCTGGATGCATAAGCTATCACTTTGTCCTTCTGCATAAGCACGCAACCAAGGCCCAAACGTGACGCATCACAGTATACAACAAAACCGTCATTTCCCTCTAGCAGGGATAGAGTAGGTGCACTACACAACTTCTCCTTCAACATCCGAAAAGCTTCCTCCTGCTTTTCTGTCCAATCAAACTTCTTATCCTTCTGGGTCAATAGCGTTAATAGCTGCGCTATTCTGGAAAAATTCTCAATGAATCTCCTATAATACCCAACAAGTCCTAAGAATTGTCGCACCTCTGACGGAGTCTTTGGCGCTTCCCAATTCTTAATCGCCTCAATCTTCGATGGGTCCACATGTATACCTTTCTCATTTATGACATGACCGAGGAAATGCACCTCTCGAATCCAAAATTCACATTTAGAGAACTTGGCATACAACTTCTCTTTCTTCAACAACTCCAGACCTTCAAATGTTGCTCATGATCTTCTTTGGTTCGCGAATATATTAGTATATCGTCAATGAATACTATCACGAATTTATCCAAATAAGGTTTGCATACCCTGGTCATGAAATCCATGAACACTGCATGCGCATTAGTTAAGCCAAAAGGCATGACTAAGAACTCATAATGGTCGTAACGTGTTCTAAAAGTAGTCTTCTAAACATCTTCCTCATAAATCTTCAACTGGTGATAACCTGAACGCAGGTCTATCTTTGAGTAGTAGCTTGATCCTTGAAGCTGGTCGAACAAATCGTCGATTCTTGGCAACGGGTACCGATTCTTGATAGTCAGCTTGTTCAACTCTCTGTAATCAATACACATTCTAAAGGAACCATCTTTCTTCTTCACAAACGACACAGGTGCTCCCCAAGGCGAAAAGCTTGGTCGTATGAAACCTTTGTCTAATAGCTCTTGGAGCTGATTTGACAACTATTTCATTTCTGATGGTGCTAATCTATAAGGAGATTTTGCAATCAGTGCAGCACCAGGTACAAGATCAATCTTAAACTCGATTTGTCTCGCAGGGGGTAACCCAGGCAAGTCTTTAGGGAAAACTTCCGGATAATCGCTAACTACAGGAATTTCTTCAACCTTCCCACTTTCAGCCTTCGTATCCACTACGTTAACCAAGAACGCAGGATAGCCTTTATGCAACATCTTGTGCATCTTCATAACACTAACAACTCTTGATACTCAACTCGGTCTCTGTGAATAACTAAGGCTTCACCACCACCAGGACGAGGTATCCGCACTTGTTTCTCCGAACAAATGATCTCAGCTCCATTCTTGGATAGCCAATCCATCCCAACGACCACATCGAAACTACCCAGCTCCACTGATAATAAATCGATACTAAAACTATGATCGCATAACCGAATTCTACAACCACGAATAACTTCGCTAGTCTCTATCAATTTAGCATTTGCAAATTCTATCGAATACTTTTTACTTAGCTTACTTGGTTTGTTAACACATAAACGGTTCAAAGTTTTTCGAAACAAAACTCAAGTCAGCACCAGTATCAAATAGTATGAACGCAGAATGGTCATTGATTAAGAACGTACTGGTAACAACTGCAGGATCATCACGTGCCTTCCCAGCATTCAGCTCAAAAGCTCTACCCCTGGCATTCTGAGCCTTCACATTCGGACAGTTCCTCTTGTAGTATCCCTGTTCTCCGCATTCAAAGCATCCCTCGAGCTTAACTCCCTCCGACGTACTCTTATCATAGCACTCGTGAGTTACATGGCCAGTTCGACCACACCTGGCACACTTTCCCTGCTCATCACCGTTAGTCTTCTTCGCTGAACCACTTCCGCCATCCCTGGCATTATCCTTCAACCACTAGAATTAGCCGCATATGCTTTCCCCGGATCGTGTTTCTTCTCACGCTTCACATCAGAATCTTTCCTCGAGCTTTCAGATCTTCGCTTCCGTGAATCCCCAGATCTAGACTCAGAACGCTCTGATTGGTCAGATTTCCCATCTCCCTTGACTTTTCCCGACGACTTCCTAGTCTCCTCTTTCCTGTTAAGGTTACTTTTGCGAGCAGCATCATCCGCTAATGATTTCGCTAGAGTAGTAGCTTCCAGACAGGTAGGGGCTTCGCTGACGTAACCATACTACAAATTTGCGGCGACAATCCCCAGATATACCTTTCTACCTTAACGTACTCAGGAGTGACCATTCGTGGAACCAATCTAGCCAAATCATTGAACCGAGACGTATAAGCTCTGACGTTCAGGCCTTCCATGATCAAATTTCAGAAGCCAGTCTGAATTTTCTACATTTCACTATGCAGGCAGTATTCCTTAAGAAGCATGCCTTTTAGTTCATTCCAGGTAAGACCGTAAGCCGCATCTTCGCCCAAAATCTGAACTTGAGTGTTCCACCAGGATAAAGCTTCATCAAGAAACGAACACGAAGCATACCTAACCCTCTGATCAGCAGCACAACCGCTGATGGCCATCACAAATTCCATCCTCTCGATCCATCTAGTGATTTCAAGAGGCCCTTCAGCACCGGTACATGATCGTGGGTTACAACCCTGAAATGTTTTATACGTACATCCATGCACTGTTCACAAGGTTAATGAAAAATCAAGACTCTCATTATGTCATAACAGAGGAACTAAAACTTTTCCGATCATTACATTACCTTGCGGGTTTCCAATCTGCACTCCCCCTTCACCATGCCCCGGAGCACCATGTCCTTGTCCTTGCCCAATATTCTGGTTAGCTTCACGCTGTTCCAAGGCAGTATAAACGTGTTGGGCTATGAGTTGTGCCAACTGGGGTGGTAGGTAGTCCAGTACCCTGTCTCGCTTTTGTCGGCATCTTGTCGTTTCTATTATTGCAATAATAACATCAACATAAGACATTGTTTAGATATTTCAGTCATTAAATAATAGTGGACTAAACAATACACATGCATCCACATAATAATGAGAATAATTTAACCAAAAGAGAACCCATAATATTGATATTTATCACGGAAATTACAAAGCTTGTCCATAGTACAACGACTAATCAAAATCTGGCAAGACACAATCAACCACCGATAACAAGTCTAGATAAAATTTCCTCCTACATATCCAAAAATTTGGCATGCAAGCCAACATCAGGGTTTATCAAAGAGACATACAAAACAAACAAAACAAGCAACCAACAATCACTTCTTCAATCCCGCAAACTCGAGAAGCCTCCTCACAAGCTCCTCCAAGTCAGCTATCCTCCAGTGCATTTGATCCATTGCACTGTCATCCAAGTCCTTCAATTCATCAAACCAGTCCATTTGCCCCTCAAGATCCTTCACTTTTCCCCGAATCGCCTCCAGATCTCCGCGTATGGCCCCCAACTGACGGTCACAATGAGAGCATCGGTCAACCCACACTCCTTTCTGCTTCTTCGAAGCAGATGCAGTCTCAGCTCCGGAAGTTGAAGCGATGTCTCCGACAGGTCTTATCCTCTTCCTACGTCGAAAGTATACCAACATGGGTGCAGTAGGAGCGCGCGACTCGATCGATGGAAATGACAACTCGGTAACAACAGGTTGAGGATCTCAGTAGTGGGCTAAGCAATGACAGCAGATGAGACGACCAATGGCTCTAATGGCTGAGCCGTAACAATGGTAGCGTCTACTGCTGGTGCGACACTGTAAGATCCTCCCATCAACGGAACACCTCTACCCACATCATCAATAACATGCACGGTACCTGATGATTGCCTGGTCTCGTAAATCGAGGGTGGAGTATCATGATCATCGTCTTCGATCCAACCGTTGCTTGTAAAAGCATAATGTGGGTCAACCTGACTTGCAAACGCAGCAGGGTTAACCTGGACGGACGAAGCGAATCCGGCCGCATCAACAAACTGTGGAATCGTAGGAGGTACCTCTCGTAATACGGATCTCGGTGAAGTCTCGAATTCTGGCTCGCTCTCAGAGTCAGTAATCTCGATGACCTCGTGCTCGTGCGACATCTGTGACTATATAACTGTACAAAGTAAGTGTACGTTCAAATGAAAAATAACACATAAGGCCCAAATAAACAGATTAACACATATGCACAATAACACGCAATGGTTCTCATACATGATAAAAATCCATGTTTATTTAAAAATTTTGGCTTCGCGAATTTTGGACTTATATCTCAAAATTCTTTGGTTGAAGTCTAGAGTTTTCCCCTGAAAACATCTAGTTCGCTAACAACCATTGGCTCTGATACCAACTTCTGTAACACCCCAAAAACGTCGCAGCGGAAATACAAACGTAATGGTGATGGAAGTTGGTGCCCATAAATATCTTAGTGGACGATGCATCGTTAATTTTGGACATGTTACTTAATTAAAACACAGTTTAAAAGTTTAAACCCAATCACAACCACATCATAGTTAAGTTGTTTTGATCCTTTTTGGATCATAATACAGTCAGTCCCAAATAAGTTTTAAAAGTAGTCCAAAGTTTATTATTAAACAAAACATGCATCACAACCACAAGACACGTCAAAGATTCCCGTAGCCATGCTCAAGTACCTGAAGAACATGTTAAAATCAAGTGTCAACACAAAGGAGGGTGAGCTCACATATTCAAATTTAAAATAATTTGATCCAAGAAAAAACTTTCTAATTATGTGTTTATTATCAAAACATCCAAATAATATTTTTGAAAGTTTATTTATTTATTTCCTTAAAAAAAATCAACGAGTCAGCTGTCGCAAGCGTTTCCCCGAAACCTCCGAACTAAGCATCTTCCCAATTTCACATATTAAATTTATTTTACATCCATTCGTTCAGATTCGTAAGTTTGCAAGACATTACGAGCTATATATTAACATTAAGGGTATAATCAACGCTGGACAATAACATAATATAAATTCATCACTTGACATGACACGGAGCTACCGGTCGCGACAGGGTTGTCAACCCGATAGATCTATCAACAATTCCACGCAATCCATATTAATGATTAAATGACTAAGTTCGGGGCAAAGGGCCCGCAATGGGTCACCCAAGGTGCCAACTTTATGAACAATATATATATCCTACTAAAATGATAAAATTTAATATAACACGTTGTACGAATCCATGACGTCCCCACCGAAACGTAAGCCTAATCCCGATACTTACTCTCTGACCGGGCCAATTTGTTACAACTTTAGATTTAAACATTTTAAATCCACACGGTCGTTCTATCCCATAACGCTGTAAAATCCCCGTTTCATCCCTGAAACGCATATATCATTATTCCAAAAAAATTTTCATCCTGAAACATATTTATATCCAAAACCAAGTTTTTCTCCAAAAACATATCACATAATTTCCAAATTATATTTTCCACGAAAATATATTTATAGTTTTATCAAAGACATATTTTATACGAAAACGTATACTTATCCTTTTAAGGCGTGTTCTTCCCCCAAAACATATAAATAAACAGTAAAAAGAGGGGGTTTAGTGAGACTCACCTTTGGGTGCGTATTTAAAATAGCGCGATCCCACAATTTGATTCTACAAGTCCTAACATACGTAGGCACGATTTAATAATCAATATATTACAAAATTCCTAAGTTTCTCCAATACTTAGAATTTTCACATAACTTTGAGATTTTCTTGAAAAGTAATTATTTTTTATTATGTTCGCATATTAATATATATATGAGTTCATATTATATATATATATATATATATATAAGATTTTGCGACTTGAACGATTTTATTGGTGACCTTAATGTTTTATCCATTACATCCCGTTTATAAACACTATATATCTACGATTTGCGCGTCATAATATATATATATATATATACGTGCACATATTCACAACATCTTAACATGCGAAAACTCATTAACTTATTCACTTTATCATTTTTAAAGCATGCATACATGAAATAACTAATTAAGTTAACCTATATATCAATTCTCATGCTCGATAAACAAGTTACACATTTTAACGCGATTTCACCGATTCTACCGTTTTAAACATACAAGCGTACATGCATAGTCTTAATTTCCGCTATCATGTCAATACTTAACATATCATCATATACACATATTTAAATCACATAACACATTTAAACACTTAAGGTTCATCCATGAACAACCTATTCTAATGTATGTTGAAAAATGCGTATTTTAGCGATTCGGTAACATTTTCGGGCATCGAAAGTCACATATGACCAACCAAAAACCAA
Source organism: Scalesia atractyloides (assembly GCA_947069175.1). Classification (NCBI taxonomy): domain Eukaryota; kingdom Viridiplantae; phylum Streptophyta; class Magnoliopsida; order Asterales; family Asteraceae; genus Scalesia; species Scalesia atractyloides. The sequence continues at coordinate 39,026,598 of CAMTDV010000015.1, forward strand.
ATAATCTTAATGTAAGTTAATATACTTATATTTATATAAAAAATATCAGTTTATTTACTGATCTAAAACAGTTTCATAAAATCCCTCTTAAAAAGGCGATTTTCACCGTTTTTACCGCATAGTTTTGCGTCAAACGTTACCCTAACTATCCGAACTCGAAACGACTTCATATTTTAACACAAACATGTTATACACTGAATAAAATGATGGTTATACTCAGTTTAGTGCAGTTTTTGTGTAAGGCACATAAATCATGTGATTTCATATATTTTACAATACTTTTAAGCGCATAGTACAACATGCAAGGTTAGTAAACTTTATGTTAAAGTTCCATACTATTTTGCACTTCAAATATAACTATTTTATGACTTATAATCTGATCAAAACTCATCTATCAAATCACACTTTGTTCATACATTTCAAGACCATATATCATCATGTATGTTTATGTACAACTTCCTAATGCACTTATATCATATTTTCATCAACATGCATTTACTCATATGCATCAACATTCATTTATTTCATGTTCATTCATCCAAGAACACTAACATCTTCATGTGATCATCATCATCTAATCATTCATATTAATTGCAAGACATATCTCATATCCTTTCACATTTAAATCTATCAATCATTAAAATCACACATGCATATATATATATATATATATATACACACACTCACGGCATGTATACACAAATATATATATTTACATGCTTCCAAAAACCAACTTTTCATGTTCATCTTTTCAAGAATCATGTTAATCAAGAATCATTTAACAACATTTCAAAACACAATTATATATACACACACTCATACCCACGACCATATATATACACATAGACATCCAATTTCATTTCCTTTAAAAACTCATTTGTTATAGTTTTTAACTTAGTGTTTAAATCCAAGAACAAGAGTAACCTTCATCAAAACTCATCAAGAATCAAGAACAAAGTTTTTTTTTAAAATAATTTTATACCTTCTTGTTTTTGATGGGTTTTTAGCTAAGTATGATGGTATGGAGCTTGATTCTTGCTTAGAAACACCTTTGAACCTTCAAATCAGCTTGAAACTTGTTTGTTTGAGTATGTAACTTCAAGAACTTAGTTGAAAAAAAATGGTGGTGTATGGGGTGGTTTCGGCCGAGAGCAAGCAAGGAGGAAAGAATGATGTTTGAATTTTGATCTAGGTCTTGATATGTAGAAGGTTAGTGTATGTAAGTTGCCAAAATGATTAGTGCAAGTCCCTATGTCCACACATGGCAACTCAAAGAGAAAGGTGGCCTTGGGGGCTGCCACATTGTCTCCATCTCTCATCATATACACGCATACATACATATATAATTTGTATGTAAGCCAAAAACTGGTATTTAACAGGATACCGGGTATTTTATCTAGCATTTTAATTGTGTTTTAAAGCGTTTTAAATTATTTTCAATGCTCTATAAAAATAAACACACCAAAGTATTGCTAATCAATATTTTATTTACCTGGTCCGGCTACGTTGTCGGTATTTGGCAGTATGCGCACTGTGTTGGGAGTACGCGCTTAAATTCGCAAGATAGGGATTTTAAGCGTTTTAATTTATATTTATCATTCTATAAAAAGAAACTTGTCAAATTATTACTATAATAATTATTCGTTGCCCTGAACTGAAGGTCCATGATCAGGCGGTTCTAACAGAATGCAACGGAAGTCTTCATTCATACCGAAAGAGTATACATCTTTATAAGTCCAGCTGCCGGAGTTCCTGGAGAGAATCCGGCAGCACCTCCCCGTAGGGATGTCAAAAACCTAAATGACAAATGAGCAACACACCTACATATAGGGAGACAAGTTCGCTGGAGTGTATGGAAGTTCGGGCGAACTTGATCTAGTCAAGTTCGGCCGAACTTGACTTCCTAAGAGCATTCTCGAGCGAACTTGGCCTGCATTAGTCAAGTTCGAGCGAACTTGACTAAAGGTACATCAACTTTGGGTGAACTTGACCAATACAGGTCAAGTTCGGGCGAACTTGTTCCCTTTTACATTGTAATCTCCATATTTCGGTCGTGTGTTCGATTCTAACCTATACAATATTCAACACACGTTCATTCTAGCCTATTCGACAAGTGACGAACACAATAGTGCATAAACAGATTCCCCCTTGTTCGTTACTGTCGAAGCTTGATCTTGAACTTCAAAACTTTGAGCCGTGCTTGAATATTCTCTGCAACTTCAATCAAGGTGTCTGCCGATGTCGTCGAGACGCGTCAACATATTCCCTCTTAATTGATGATCCGGGTTTACATTAACAACTTTCAAAACCGCTGAAATCTCCAGTTCAAATCTTTGGTTGCGTGGTTTCCGACTCCTCTGATTTACTTGACCGACAAATTTTCTCGAATAACCATCAACTCGAAGCTAATCAATGCAGCAGCTTCTCCATTTCGACGATAACCGCATCCAAGTTCAGTTTTTGAATAAGCGTTGAGCATCGAGAGTTTATTCCGCACACTCCTAAAGTATCAAAAACTCAACCATCAATTGATAGAAACTTCAAATCACCGCATCGGAAAACTTCAAATCAACGAATACCCTCGAAAATCCAAAATCCCAAATTCCGTAATCACAGTTAAGCACCCTTCAGAAAGATTTGATTAGCAAATCGGTAATCTGCTCAATCAGCAAATCTTCATCGGAAACAAATAATCTGGTAATGCATCAAATCTAAAAATCACACGTCCATAATCAGACATTCTTCTTCTTCAGTCACAATGACAGATGTATAACTATCTCCGCTGAACCTGGCGCCTTCAAACTACAAAACATCCCTATTTCCTGCTTACCTAATCAAAATAGTTCATTTGCTTTGCAGAGTTAATGATAAGCAGTCGTGTATGCACCAACCCCACATCGGAGATCAGGACCTAAATCCTACATCCCTTAAGCATCAACCTGTATCACAATCTAAAAAATCTGAACTTCCTGTGATCACAGAATCCCAAATATATAGCCTCTTTTGTCAGCAACTGGTATACACAGCTTTATCCGAAAGATCCGATCCCATAAATCATCTTCTTTAATCATGGTACCGCGTACAACCCAGGGCAACTGAAACTACAGAGCATCCCTATCTCCTAGCGGTTAGTCCAGTCAATAGTTCATGTGCAAAGCAGAGTTAAAGATAGGCAGTCGTGTGTGCTTCCAAACCATACGCGCGACTCAGGTGTCAATCCACAACCATGATCTCAGAATCTGATAAACAACTCCTCCAAGACTCAGTTATGTAACCACCCACTTTCAAAATAGACATCAATTTGAAATACCCAATGAATCTCAATCCTCTGCATTTCCGGATTATCTGCAATCTGTAACCACCCGGATACTGTTGCAATAGTCATAAATTTCAAAAATACCGGAATCTTCAAATATTGAAATTTTTTTATTCCCCCTAATTTTTGCAAATTTTGACCATACTGAAAATTTTCACTGAAATTCCCCCTGAAATCCGAAACTTTCAGTTTTTAACAAATGCGGATTTAACGTGTAGGACCATTACTAGTCATGACACCCAAATGATCAACGTTCTTCATCGGTATCAATGACTCTCCCGTTATCTTCAAAATTCTTTGACCGTATCACCAAATCTGTACTCAGAAGCTCTAGACGGTGTCCCCGAACTTACCAGTTCGGTCTTCAAAAACTCGAAAGAATTTCCATCGCTAAAATTTTTCTGGACACTCATCACATCAATATCCACAAATGTTTTTTAGGCATTGGACCAAGTTCGGGCGAACTTTGTCACCCATCACCAAGTTCGGGCGAACTTGGTCTCCCAACTCACAAGTTCGGGCGAACTTGAGTTAAGTTTGGGCAGACTTGATCAAGTTCGGGCAAACTTGATAAAGTTCGGGCGAACGTGATAAAAAATGGTACAAGTTCGGTCGAACTTGACCAATATAAGTCAAGTTCGGGCGAACTCAATCCCCCAAATCAGCCCATTTTTCATATTTTTTGATCCAGAATCCTTATTTCTTCGAATTTCAAGATGAATCCACCATAGATCGGGTCGAAAATGGTTTTATAACAATCCTATCCGTTCAATTTTGGATTTTGTCCGTGGATTGTAGGTTTATTTCGTGATTTACGTCTAAAACCCCTCCTAATGTCCATAAATGTCCAAATTCATGAGCGTAGGTGATAACCGTAGCTCTGATACCAATTGTAGGTCCGTGATCAGGCGGTTCTAGATGGAAGTTAGTGGATAAACGTAAACCGATTCGGTAGAATGTTATTACATAAAGGAGTAGAAACAGAATGCAGCGGCAGTCTTCATTCATACCGAAAGAGTATACATCTTTATAAGTCCGGCTGCCGGAGTTCCTGGAGAGAATCCGGCAGCACCTCCCCGTAGGGATGCCAAAAACATAAATGACAAATGAACAACACACCTATATATAGGGAGACAAGTTCGCTGGAGTGTGTGGAAGTTCGGGCGAACTTGACCTAGTCAAGTTCGGCCGAACTTGACTTTCTAAGAGCATTCTCCAGCGAACTTGGCCTGCATTAGTCAAGTTCGAGTGAACTTGACTAAAGGTACATCAAGTTCGGGCGTACTTGACCAATACAGGTCAAGTTCGGGCGAACTTGTTCCCTTTTACACGGTAATCTCCGTATTTCGGTCGTGTGTTCTATTCTAACCTATACAATATTCAATACACGCTCAATCTAGCCTATTCGACAAGTGACGAACACAATAGTGCATCAACATGAACTGGCTATGTTGACAGTATTTTGTCAGATACGCGCAGTATCGCGCAGTACGCGTTTAAACTCGAAAAATAGAGTTTCTTAGCGTTTTAAAACATTTTTCCTCACGATTACGATTAAATATATTATTTAACTCATAACGGACTATTTTTGGGCTTTTAACATTATTCGGCGGTCACCAACGTTCGTTTCGCATTTTAACCGTTACGCGATAAGCGTTTATCTTAATATTGCCAACGTAATTTTCAGCAAACTTTGGATTTACCAACACATCAAGTACCATATATAAACATCATAAATATTCAAATACGGCCTTTTATTCGTTCATGACACGTGTTACATTTGTACGGGACAGCCTAAATAGCCGGGTGTCACATTAACATAAGTAATTGTCCTGGTAATTGCGCAGATAAGTATACAACTTGTACCTTATCTGTAACAACTCGAAAATTCGTTGTTATCTTTTCATTTTGTTTTCCGTTTATCTACCTTTGTAATCCCGAGATTCGGTTAATAATAAAGTTTATGTTAATTAATCATGGTGTTGTACGTTATTATCGCATCTAATCGCTTATTAAATCGCATCGCTAATCTCATCGCATCGCAAATCGTAATTATTTATGTGATTTTATATTATTTATGTCTTATGTGTGTTTGTGGTTATGATGACGCTCGCTATCGCATCACTCTCGCACTCTCGAATTGCAAAATCGCACTATTATATCAATTATAATGCCTTAACGCTTTAATTTCACGCTTAATATAACTAGCTAATACGAACCGAATCGCCAAACAAACTCTTACCGTGAAATAAACAAGGAAACCCAATTCTTGGGTCAAGTTCGCTCGAACTTGGTAATAACAAGTTCTGCCGAACATGACTGGCCAAACTTGGACATTCCTTTTCTCCTCTAAGTTCGCTCGAACCTGTCTGAGCCCCTAAGGACTCAGTAAGTTTGGCCGAACTTGACTAAATCCCCCCAAGCAGCTCACAAGTTCGAGCGAACTTGCATGAATTTCATGCAAGTTCGACCAAACTTGGCCCCACCAGCTCACCATATTGCCTTCTCCTATAAATACCCAGCTCATTCCTCTCATTTGAACTTGCTGTAAGTTCGCCCAGAGCTCTCAAAACCCTAAACCATCGTGTTCTAAGTAAGAGTCAACCCGATTTCAGCTACAACAACGTTCATCAACGATTTACAAAGGTTTGCAACGATTTTGGCACAAGGCATAGCCTTCGTTTTCATCAAATCTTCTCTGTTTACAAAAATCTTCATCTTTGTACATAAAACTTCTATTTTTCACTCAGATCTATGCTTAGATCTGAGCAAAACCTTTTGAACATTGATTTTTACACAAAATTTCAGACTTTTGATGATGTTTTGTTCATTTTCTGATATGAAACGAAGCATTTATCATTCAAGATCCCAGATCTGGAAGCACAAGGACGTTTATGTTGGTTTACACAGGCCGGACTAACCCAAACGAACCCCGAGTTCGTCCGGATTAGCCCACGCTTTTGTAAAACAGCTAAAACAGCTATAAAAGACCTCTCCGACATAAGTTTGCTCAGTAGCACAAGGTTGGAGGGATGAACACTCGATTTACTCAGCAAACGACGCGAAAACGCAAGATTTTGAACCCGAAAACAGTAAGTTCGCTCGAGAATCACCAGCACACCAGGTCAAGTTCGACCGAACTTGTACCCACATGGGTCATGTCCGACCGAACTTGAGTAATTGTCACCAAGTTTTCTCACAAGTTCGCCCGAACTTGCCTAGTTTCCTAGGAAACTAAGCAAGTTCGCCCGAACTTGTCATTTCAGTAAGGTTTTCTCACAAGTTCGCCCGAACTTGACAAGTTTCTCAAAGAAACTCCTCAAGTTCGACCGAACTTGACACTAAACCACACAAAACCCTACAAGTTCGCTCGAACTTGTGTGTTTACACACTAGTTCGCCCGAACTTGGCTACTGCTTAACTCAAACTTCACCGTTTGGGCTTTTCGGAAGACTGATGCACTTCTTTTCGTTTACAGGCTGATCCGGCGTGCTCCGCAACTCTCCTCAGAATCTTAAGTCTTACCAAAACGCACCCACAGTGAGGATACTTGACCCATTTTTCGCTTTAATGCACTTTTTGGGTGTTACATACTTTCCTATATCAAAATCACTTCACAAACCAAAACTGTTTATCACACCTGAATAATCTGATTGTATATGCTTGATACGTGATACTAGAAACATGTGACTAGGACTTGTTTTCGTTAACTTGCCTCCTTAGCTAGTATGGTACTATAGTTTGGGTAACACCCGATGGAGTCTAGTTAGGATGGTCGCGCAAGCCTTTTCACGGTAGTTAGCATGAGAAATGAGCCTATGTTATGTTAAGTGTTTTTGAGTATCATGACATGTAATTAGATTGTTTCGCAAACGCTTTCTCGACTATGCTAGTATTATTCAAACTCGCATGCTCACCTTTACTTAATTGTATTGACTTGTATTTTAAAGTATGTAACAGGTTGAGGATTTAGCTCGTAGTTTAGTTCGTTTTGTTAGTTTGCTTAGAATGGTAGTAATAAAATCTAGGGGAGATCGAATTGGATTTATGTTAAGATATTTTTTTTTAGATGTATTGGTTATTTTGAAGGTTTATGAGTTTGATAGTATGGGATATTGAATGTTGATTATTATCTTTGAAATGATTGTTATGGAATATCTTGATCAATCTGATTCGCCTAGTGCTACTACCCGATGATTCCGCCATCGGTTGGGGTGTGACATTATCGACCATGCTTTAAACTGGTAACTCTATTGTTCAAACTCGCGGACAGGACGCGATTAATGCGATGACTTGGGATGACCACAAGATAATGATGAGGGAAAGGTTTTGCCCAGCTCATGAAATTCAGAAGCTTGAGCATGAGTTTTTGAACCTGCAGATGCAGGGTGCCGACCATGCAGGTTACGCATATCGCTTCAATGAACTGGCAACCATATTGCTAGACATGGTCCGACAGGAGTCCAAAAGGATTGAAAGGTATATCTGGGGACTGGCCCCAGAAGTAAGGAGTATCATTAACTCGGTGGAATACCTGACCATGCACGAGGTCGTAGCTAGGTCGGGTACTGTTAAATATATGGTTAGACGCAAGATTTTTACAATGCCGGGAGAGCCGGCTAGGAACAAGCGGGAAGCCCCGGAGAGTAGTCGCGCAAGGGCAGCAACACCGAAGAGGTGGAGGAATACTAGCCATAACTACGCCATGACTAACCCCGCGGGTAACTCTGATAGCTATAAGGGAAAGGCCCCAAAGTGCAACAAGTGTACTTACCACCACTTTGGTGGGTGCCGAGCAATGATATGCTTGAGGTGTCATAGAAATGGACATTATGCCCAAAACTGTAGGGGGCTCATGGAACCAAATCCCAAACCAACCCGTTTTCAACCTCCTAGGCCTCAACCTCTTTAGCAGCGACCTCAACAACAAGCACCACAGGTTACCTACACCCGTGCATGCTTTGGATGTGGCAGCACGGAGCATTTTCGTAATAGTTGTCCGAAGTTAGCCCATCAGATGGCAGGAAGGAACACCCAAACCAAGCATCTACCTCGAATGCAGCTCGAGGTCGTGCCTTTGTCATGTGACCTGGTGACACACGCAAAGATCCCAATGTGGTTTCAGGTACGTTCCTAGTTTCCAATAAATTTGCTTCAGTGTTATTTGATATGGGAGCCGATAGAAGTTATGTGTCGATTGCATTTTTGCCACTCTTGAATATGCCTGTTGTTGACCTGAAACAACCCTATACCGTTGAACTTGCCAGCGGGAAACCGATTACCAATCACCAACTTATTGTTAATTGCCCTATAACCCTTAACGGTTACCAGTTTACTATTGACCTTTTACCAGTAGAGTTGGGTAGTTTTGATATTGTCATAGGAATGGACTGGTTGTCCAACCATCGTGCGGAGGTGTTATGTGAACAAAAGGTTGTGAAGATTCCTTTATCCCCCACAGATGCAATTATGGTACAAGGAGAGAAGTTAGGCGCCATGTTGAACTTTATATCACACCTTAAGGCGTTGAAACGTATACGACAAGGATGTGACGTGTTTTTGGCCAGCATCACTACCGAGGAACCATCCGAGAAAGGTATTGAAGACATCCCGGTAGTATGCGAATACCCTGATGTGTTCCCGGAGGAATTGCCCGGATTGCCGCCCAATCGGCAAGTCGAATTTCGTATCGACTTAATACAGGGAACGGCACCCGTTACCAAGGCTCCATATCTCCTTGCACCGTCTGAGATGCAGGAACTATCGACGCAGCTACAGGAGTTGCTTGATCGTGGTTTCATCCATCCCAGTTATTCCCCTTGGGGAGCCCCAATGTTGTTTGTAAAGAAGAAGGACGGTAGCTTTCACATGTGCATTGACTACCGAGAGTTGAACAAGGTCACCATCAAGGATCGTTACCCTCTTCCAAGGATCGATGATCTTTTTGACCAGCTACAAGGGGTTCGATACTTTTCTAAGATAGATCTTTGGTCAGGTTACCATCAAGTGAAGTTCCAAGAGGACGATATTCCTAAGACAGCATTTCGAACTCGTTATGGCCACTCAAATTCTTGGTTATGCCCTTTGGGTTAACCAACACACCCGCGGTGTTCATGGACCTCATGAACAGGGTATGTAAGCCATACCTTGACAAATTTGTGATCGTCTTCATTGATGATATGTTGATCTACTCCAAGAGCAAGGACAAGCACAAGTATCATTTACGTGTTATCTTGGAGATACTACGGACCGAACAACTATACGCTAAGTTGTCTAAGTGCGACTATTGGTTACAAGCCGTACAATTTCTAGGACATGTGGTGGATCAGCATGGAATTCATATAGATCCAAGTAAGATTGACGCAATTAAGAATTGGCTAGCGCCGAAATCTCCAAAAGAGATACGCCAATTCTTGGGACTGGCAAGATATTACCGCCGCTTCATTGAAAACTTCTCAGGTATTGCCCAATCGCTGACCGCTTTGACACAAAAGGACAGGAAGTATGAATGGGGTGAAGACTAGGAAACAACGTTCCAGTTATTAAAGCAAAAACTATGTGAGGCCCCAATCCTGACGCTACCCGAAGGCAATGACGACTTTGTCGTATATTGTAACGCATCACGACAAGGACTTGGATGTGTCCTTATGCAAAGGAATAAAGTTATTGCGTATGCTTCTAGACAACTGAAGGTCCACGAAAAGAACCACACGACCCATGATCTGGAACTAGGAGCAGTTATATTCGCATTAAAGATTTGGAGACATTATTTATATGGTACCAAGTGTACTATATATACGGATCACAAAAGCCTCCAACATATCTTCGACCAAAAATACTTGAACATGAGGCAGCGCAGATGGGTGGAATTGTTAAATGATTATGATTGCAAGATAAAGTACCACTCGGGAAAAGCTAATGTGGTAGCGGATGCACTAAGCGGAAAGGACCAAATTAAGCCCCTCCGAGTGAGAGCCTTGGGAATGATCGTGCAGACCAGTTTGATAGATCAAATCCGGAACGCGCAGATGCAAGCCCTGAAGGAAAGCCAGTTACCCGGTGAAGGATTGCACAGGAACGAGAAAAGTTTTGTGAGGAAAACGGACGAGGTGTTGTACTTTAAGTATCGAGTATGGATTCCTGCAAGTTTGGAGCTGAGACAATTAATAATGGATGAGGCTCATAAATAGAAATATTCGATTCACCCTGGTACAGACAAGATGTACCACGACCTGAAAGAGTTTTATTGGTGGCCGGGTATGAAAAAGGACGTGGCCGAATACGTGAGCCAATGCTTGACTTATGCGCGAGTCAAGGCTGAGTATCAGAAACCCTCGGGAATGTTGCAACAATCAGAGATACCTCAGTGGATGTGGGAACAAATCACGATGGATTTCGTGACCCATCTTCCGAAAACGCCTCGTGGTCATGATGCGATTTGGGTAGTCGTCGATCGATTGACCAAATCCGCACATTTTATTCTGATCCATACGACTTATACGACCGACCAGTTGGCCGAAATTTATACTAATGAGATACTAGCTAGACATGGTGTCCCGATTGCTATACTTTCCGACCGAGACAGCCACTCTACTTCGCGATACTGGCAGACACTACAAGAAGCATTGGGGACACGAATCGATCTGAGCACTGCTTACCATCCCCAAATCGATGGCCAATCGGAACGCACGATTCAGACACAAGAGGACTTGCTTCGTGCTTGTGTCCTAGACTTCAGAGGAAGCTGGGACAAGCATCTCCCATCGTGGAATTCTCGTATAACAATAGTTAATATAGTAGCATTCAGGCAGCCCCCTATGAGGCCCTCTATGGTCAAAAGTGTCGATTGCCACTTTGTTGGGCCGAAGTGGGTGACACTCAACTAACGGGATCTGAACTAGTTTAGGAAACGACCGATAAGGTCCATCAGATTCAGAATCGGCTGAAAGCAGCCCAGAGTCGGCAAATAGAGTTAGGCTGATGTGCGTAGGAAACCTCTATCGTTCAAAGTTAGGGAACTAGTGTTGTTAAAGGTATCGCCATGGAAGGGCGGTATCAGATTTGGAAATACCAGAAAGTGAGCGTCGCGATACATTGGACCCCACAAGATCCTAGAAAAAGTAGGTCCCGTAGCGTATCGGTTGAAGCTACCAACCGAGCTTAGTGCCATTCATAATGTCTTCCACATTTCAAACTTAAAGAAGTGCCTTTCGGACGAGGCCACTCAGATACCATTGGAAGACATCCACGTTGATGATAAACTCCACTTTGTGAAGAGCCGGTGGAAATAGTTGATGGTAGGGTCAAACAGTTAAGGCATAACAAGATTTCACTGGTTAAAGTTCGGTGGAACTCGAAACAAGGACCTGAATATACCTGGGAACGGAAGGATGAATTCCGTAGAAAATATCCTCACCTTTTCCCCTAGCTAGACATGGTAATTTTGGGGACGGAATTTCTTAACCAGGGGAGACTGGGATACCCATGACGAAACCAGGTACACTTTAATTGGTCCTAAACTTAAAGCATGATTAAAACATTAATTGCGCGTAAACCTTGTAAACTTGTATGACTTGTGTGCCATGCTGAGCAACCGTTATTACATCTCGGAAGAATCCGAGAGCCCGTCATGGTTAACATGACACTACTAAGGACCAACGATGCGAGGTTGGCATCCTTAGCCTTGAACAACGTGTTAAACGGAGACTTGACGTTTAACAGCGCATTAAACCTTTGATGTTGATTATTAGGTTATCGGTAGCATCATTTAAGATTTTGAGTTCCAGAAACAACTTAGTTTAGTGCCATAGACTGTGACATAAGGTTTGAAAATAATCAAAGCCCGGGCACGCAAAACGAAGCAGCTCCCGGTTGGGGAAACGCCTTCGTTCCGGACATAACATAAGGCAACCAAATGTGAAAGGAACGATCGATCAAGCTTAAAAACACTTAAACGAACATCATACAAGACTTTTATGATTAAAACGTAACCATGCTCGGGTTTCGAGACGGTTATGCCCAATTTTTAAAACCAAGTCTTTTGACAGTAAGAACGTGAAAAACGGAGCCCCTTTCGCAAATCGGAGACGCGTCCGGGACCCGAAAATGGAAAATAAACATCATATTTTGTCACGCCAACTGAAGCACGAGGTGTCCCCTTGGGACCCACCTCCCAAACCGCCACCATACCCCCCCCCCCCATGTATATATTATTTTTTATTTCTTTTTTTTTTTCATTTTAACTTCATTTTTTTTTTCCAAAAATCTCAACTTTTCTCTCAAAAATCTGCTCTCAAACACCTGAATTCAGCTGGGTTCATCCTAAAACATCACTAATTCAAAGATTCTTCAAGTTCTAAGTAGTTTTGATTGAGTTTTTTTTTTATTACACGCCATTTCTAGCCGAAAAAAACTCATTTTAATCCAAGATTTTTGAAGGTTTACACCTGTTTATGGGCTGAATAAGAACACCTTGGTAATCACCTGGTGTTATATGGCAGCCATGATCACAAATCTTTGGGGTTTGATACCCTAATTAACTCTTATTCGATAAAAATCGCTTAACTATTCGATTAACCGAAAAACAATGAAATGAAGCTTGATTGGCCAAAGTTCTAGCGTATTTGGATTGTACTTGATATGTAGGTACTGAATATATCCTTCACACACTTCGGGGAGCAAGATAAACTCTTGGAATCGGAAGAATCGCTTGGTATAACATCCGAGAACCGTATCTAGACTAGGCAGAAAATTGTTTTGCTTATAACTTGGTCTGTGGTTACTGGTTTGAGCTGAAATTTGGTATGGTGATGCAGGATATTTTCAGGAAGATCAACGTAAAATTTTAGAATTTTTGGAATTTTCAACGATTTTTGGTGAATGTTCAACTATTTTACAATAAGAATTTCGGAAAAATTATCAAACGAGTTCAATAAATCACCCAATGTTACAGAGACACTAAGAAACATATGGGGAATGTTTTGAGAAAATTCGGAGTCCATTGGTTGAGTTTTGATTCGGGATAAACATCCGCGTTTTTTCGAGTTTTTGGAAGCCGGGAACGCACTGAAACGAAATCGGAAAAATCTAAAAATTTCGCGAGTAGTTCCTGGACATGTAAAAGGTGTTCTGGAATTTTTTTGGAATTGTTGAACAACTGATGGTACTTAATGATAATTATATGGTTAAAAATAGTTTTATAAATAATTTATTTAAATAAGTAAAATGCCAAAATAAATTCCCCGAAATTTTTCCCATAATCTACAGATTTTACTAAGTTATATAAAAATTACAGATTTTTATTCAACTTCTATAGTAAATGGGAATTTATGGCATTAAAATGGGTTATTTTAAATCAATTTGGCAGTTTACCGCGTAACGAACCTGTCGGAACCGGGAACTGACCAAACCCGACAACTACTATAATTGAAACACCGGGAGTATTCCGGGAGATTCCCGAGCAAATTGGGCACTATGGGTGTGTCCTAAGACAGTTCGGGAGAATTCCCGACGGTGAAAATGGAAACTCAAATTTGGGCGACCTAGGCTCCCCAAACCCTCAAACTCCCTTAATGGAAAGTTAATCATTCTTAAATAACCACGTGATGGCATTATTGGTATTCCCGTACCATCATCCGAACACGTTAAAATACTGACTTTGGATGGCATGCGAAACGGTGCCCGGAGGCCAAACTGAAAACTAATACTACCCTGACGTCCATCACCATACTAGTGTCCTATGGACTCAATCCGGAGTAAAAACTTCTGACCATATCCAAGTTATAACCATTACCAACTTAGATACTAATTTGAGTCCATGCTTGCATGTGTGTTATTATAGTTGATCCAGCTGCTTGATCACTCTTGTGTTGAGACCACTATTTGCACGGTGAGTTTCACTTCCCCACTTTTGAATGATTTTACTGTTTTCTGGGGACTTACATGTTAAAAACTGTGTTAAATACACCAATTTGGGAGGGAGTTTTACTCTCCCACTTGTAAACTGTTTCACTGTTTTCTAGAATGACTTGCATGTTATGAAACTTTGTTAATTGCACCATTATATGATGTGAAGTATCTAACACACGAACTACCTCCCTTCTACAAGACAAGTGATTAACGTAAGCCTGTGGACAGTGGATAGTACTATCGGCTTGACCAACCCAGTGCCACGACTGACAGTGTGTTGGCACTAGGCTACTGCACTCGTCCTAATTTGGTTGTGTTGTTAGGCATAACTATTAAGGGGCGTTGAACTGCACGTGACACAGTTGATGGGTCGGGAGTGTCTTTGTGACACGGTCCGGTGGCCGGGATTGTCTAGGATGACATGGTCCGGTGGCCGGGATTGTCTAGGATGACACGGTCCGGGGAAAAAACAGTCAAGGTTTCACTTGTAGACTCGTTTAAGTCCATCTACGACTACGACTGTGACCGTCATTGTGATTATGACCAGTGCAATTAAACTTGTTAACACATATTGTTACACAACAATGAAACTAGTGGAACTCACGCAGCGTTTAGCTGACCTTTTCAAGAACTAACATGCATTTCAGGTAAAACTAAACAGGAGTAAGGAACGTGCGTGTGGATGGCTTTAGTAGTGAACTGTAGTAGCTCATAGTACCGTACTAGAACTTGTGGTGTGTAATATGATACTATTTGTTGTAACCGAGGTTCTCTCTTTATATGATATCATGTTTTAAACTATGGAGAATTACCATGTGTCTGCCGCACCCTGCATTTGTCTTCCGCTGCGAGTCGGGGTGTGACAGTTATACACATTGGTTGGTGATGAGAAAATCTATTCAAACAAGGACTTTCCAATTAGAAATGTCAATCCTGCTTCGATTGATCAAGTGCTTGAAAATTCAACAAATAAATTTTTGGGAAAGAAAAGTCCAAATGTTATTGTTACTCAATGTGAAAAATTACCTCTCAAACCAACCAATCGCTTCCAAAGGTAAGCAACAAGAGAAGCGAGCCAAAAAACCTAAGGTATCACAACCAAAGGTTGAACAAAAGGTGGCTCGTAACAAGAAAAAAGGGAAAGGATGTTAAATTTGTAGCCTCAAATGGTACGGATAAAATCGAGACTTTTGAAAACTCATCTAATACTGATTTTGTGAAACAAGTCAAGATTTTAAAATGAAACGATCAAAACAATTACACTCAACACACAACGAGTGTGATGAGGGACACAGTACCTCTAGGCTTACAAGTTCAACATCAAGTCATCAAAATGCATATCCTAAATTCGTTGAAAGGAGATCTTGTTTTAAGTGTGGAGAGTTTGGACATATCATCAAAAATTGTATAAACTCACCAAAACCAAAGTTCATTGAAAATGCCCCTTTTGAAAAGAATGACCAACGTCGATCTGCGTCACCTAAACAAGACAGTCGTATTGTTAAGGAACAAGAAGCAAAACAAAGGCGTTAAAATATCAAGGTCATTGAGAATGCTTTATGTGACAACTGTGAAAAATCCCGGTAAACTTTGATTGGTACAAGTCCGTGGTAACCGGACGTGATATGTATATCATGATATTTGTTGTGATTATGTGTAATCATACGAATTCTGCAACATGTGACACCGACTATAATGGGAGTATGTTCATAGTAATTACCAAAAACATTACATTGACGCTATGCGTCACCTACATGGCAAGACAAAGTCGTGAATAGATTGACGACTCTGGGAACACGTCATGGTTGACATGACACTATTAAGGGCCAACGATGTGAGGTTGGTGTCCTTAGCCTTTAACAACGTGTTAAACGGGGACTTGACGTTTAGACAGCGCATTAACCTTCGATCATGATTATTAGGCCAACGGTAGGGCCCTTTAAGATTCTGAGTTCACGAAACATCTAAGTTATGTGCCATAGACTCTAACATAAGATTTGAAACAAATATGTGCTCGGGCATGCAAAACGAGGCAGCCCCGGTTAGGGAAACGACTTTGCGTTAGGAGCAATGAAAGACAAACCAAACTTGCAAGGAATGGTCAATCAAGCCTAAAAACACTTAAACTAACCTCAAACGAGGCTTTTATGATTAAAACGTAACCGTGCTCGGGTTTCGAGATTGTTATGCTCGATTATTAAAACCGAGTCTTTTAACACTATGTAGGAACGTCCATGATTAGCACGAGAACCTAAATTTGTTATCTATTGTCCGATTAGACGGAAACTAATGACAAGTTAACCAAATAACAAGAATTACTCATTTAAATGTTGTTTTCATTGATCTAATGTTCAATACATTTGAGAACCGGATCCGACAGAGCTTCGCCGTCTCTATGTCAAAATCTTTCCAAGTTACAAATGAATAACCAAGGCACCTATTCATAGGATTGGAAGTTCGCTAGGAGAGGATGTTCGGGCGAACTTGACCTAGTCAATTTCGGCCGAACTTGACATCTCACATCTAACCTCAAGCGAACTTGACCCCAAACAAACTTAAATACGCCTAGTTTCTACTAGATTAAGCACTATTCACTCAGTCTCGATACATAATAATGTAGGCAACAGACATATGCACCAACAGACTCCCCCTTGGATGTTGTCGTAGTCATTTTGTCTTTTAAGTTCTTCTGGGTCTTCCGATCTTTAGTTCTTGAATAAAATTTAACATCTTGATCTTTATATCGTCTTCCTCTTTCTTGAGCTTTGTCTTGATAAAACTTTTAATCAACATGCTCCCCTTTGCTTTATCAACTCCCCCTCAATCTTTACCATCTGGCTAAATACTTTCTGACATTCAAATAAACATTTCAGATTTAAACTTTGAAATTTTGTACTATCAATATTTCAAACTTTAATCTTTTCAAAAACTTTTAGTTATTTCAAGTTTAATTTAATGACCCTGAACACTTTTAACATTTAAGACCTTTGTTCACTTAAAAAATTTCAATTATGAAATCCACTTGGTTGACCAAGACAAAGCTAATGATCTTGGTTAACCAATTTCATTTACCGAGTGCAAATTAATGACCTCGGGTTGAAACCGTTGTGATTAAACCAATGTTTTTCTTCAATTTTAAAGTTTCAATTTAATGAACTTTGTAACACTTTTGATCATTTTTTGGATTTTACAAATGTCACCAAGATTTTCACCATTCAAGCACTTTACCAGACTTCGAAGAACCGTTTTCCATCATTGGCTCGTAGAAACTAATGAAGAAACAAAATCTTTTTGAATTTTTAGATAGTTTATGCTAAAACACACTGAAAATCTTTTTGATATTTATCTGTAAAACAATTAAAGAAAGTAAACTATGTACAAACATATTTACAGACATATTTTTGTGAATTCTTGTCTAAGGATCATATCAGTTGATTGAGACATATCACCAGTACCGTTGACCTTTTGAGACTTTAAGTTTTAAACTCGTTTACCTAGATTGTCGATAAGTTTATCCACTTAAACTTCGACATATTTCTCAATTGTTCCAAGATATGTTAGGTATGAGTTATGAAACTTGACTTAACTATGGTTCCCATCTCAGAATATACTCCCGTATCAAGATTCCCTAGATTTTTTCTTACAGGTGAGTATAGCGTAACTGATATCTGTATTTGGGTTGTGCGAGACCTTGAGAGCTCAGGTTAGTACTACCGTACAGATAAAGAGATGAAGGCTCGTCTTTAAGGTGTGTTCCACTTGAATCTTTTAAGCATTGCAAATGATAAGATATTTCAATTCTTTTCAAGGTTTGCATGCTATTTTG
The DNA here is from genome assembly GCA_947069175.1 of Scalesia atractyloides. Taxonomy (NCBI): domain Eukaryota; kingdom Viridiplantae; phylum Streptophyta; class Magnoliopsida; order Asterales; family Asteraceae; genus Scalesia; species Scalesia atractyloides. The sequence continues at coordinate 39,044,648 of CAMTDV010000015.1, forward strand.
GGGTTTTTGCAAAAGCATTATAGAAGTTCTAGGCTATTACTTCCGCAAAATCATAAGAAGTTGTATAATACCCCGATATCAGTCATCTATAAAGACCTCGTATCTCGGAATCAGGCAATCTCTCAAATGAAATTTCGAAGTACTAAGTCCATATATCCGAGAGATGTTAATCCACAAGATTAAGCAGTTGTACAATTTAGTTTATATCTCGGGAACAATTTACTGAACGTGTAAAGCCTATCGACACATCCACAGTAAGACTTGTTTATCACTTTTAAACTTTACAATTCTTTAGCATACTATGATAGTCCACTGATGTACTATCATTTCCTTTTTGACAACAAAATTCTTTTTGCCATTTTCAATGTTTTTGAACCAATTGAATTTTTCATAGGTTTTTGATTTTTCTAAAAATTTTTCTTATTCCCCCTAAAATCAAAAACATATTTTTGGATTTTACATTTTTAAGAAATACTATACTAACAAAATAAAAAACCAATATGGATCACGAGAACTTGTCATCTGATCCTCTTTACAGCATCTGTTTCTGACCTGTCAACAGACAGAACCATTAAAATTTCTTTTAACATGAAAGCATAAATGGTTATAAAATCAGTATTTCGTTCAACGGTGTGTGGATTTGCACAATTTGATTTTTGACAAATTTTCTTTTTCAACTTCTTCTATTCTAAAAAATGATTAAGAATTTGACTTTCTGAATAAGTTAGTAACATGAAGCTCCATTATCCAGATTTGACTTTTACAAAGAGGATCTTTTGGAACTCCTGCACACAAAGCAACTATTTGAATAAGGAAACCCAAACCTTTTTGGTTTTGGGTTTGACATGATAAGCATCATAATCACTTTCAAAATCATCGTATTCAAAATCATCATCAAACATTTCGTCCAATGTTGATTCTGAAAACATTTTGACCTTTTCTTTCTTTGTCTGTTTGATTACTGACTCGGTTGATTTAACATTTTCAGTTTTGTCAGTATCAGACTTTGATTTTTCAGAAGATGAAAGTTTTTTCTTAGCAACCCAAGATTGTAGCTTGCTTCTTGCTTTCTTGATATAGAATCTAGAATCTTTGTTTTCATTAAAACTTGAAGTCTCACCTTTTTCAAATGTTGAGTTTTCAAAATTTGAACTCATTTTAGGTTTCTCTTCGTCTTTAGATTCATAGTTCCTATTTGATTATGTGACAGGTTTTCACAATCTCTTGTGGTTTTTGCTTTTCATCTTTTGACCCAGTTTTCCTTGGTGGAAACTCAGGCTTTAGATTCAGACACTTGCGAGCAATATGACCAACAGTATTGCATTTAAAGCAAGTTCGATTATCAGAAACATTTCCACTAGTGGGTTTCAATCCACTTGTGAACTTGGTCTTAGCCTTGTCCCCAAGTTCTTTCTCCTTTTTGAATTCATCATTCAATTTCTTACCGATCATACCTTCTTCCAGAACTGTATTCGTCCCATACACAAACTTCATGTGTTTACCTTTGTATTCATGAAATGGCGACTTCTGGTTCTTTCTCGGTTCTTCTTCACTTTCCTCCAAACCCAATCCTGCTCTCCTGTTCTCAGGAAAATCACCACCAAACTTTCGATAGTTGTTAGCATTCCTTTTGGGTTTCGAGTAAAATCTTTTCTCATTTTTCTCAAGATCATCTAATGAAACTTCTACAAGTTTGAAAAATTTATCAAGTTGACCCTCTTTCTCGTTTCGAACCGGAAAACTATCATCGAAGTATAACCTATTAGATTCTTTAATCTTGTACATGACAACATTAGGATCATCACTTAGATCATGTTTAGATGATGTATCGTCATCTCCAGATTGTGATTCCGAGTTATTCAAACTTGATTTGACGCTTTCAGAGCTGCCTTTATCAGAATCATTTCCTAACACATTTTTAACCATATTTTTTACAACCACTTCATTGTCATCATTTGATTTTGTAAAGTCTACGTCAATGTTCTCAGGCAATTTATCTTTCGTGCAGGAATAACTTGCAAGAAGTGGTGGAGGAACACTTTCGTATTCTTTACGCTTTGATTTATCAACATTTTCCTCTGACTTAATCGTAGGTAAAATGTGATCAATGACACAAGCGTTTGTAGTGTAGCTTTTCAGCAATTGTCTTACCCTTTCTGTTTCTATTTTTATGTCATGAAACTCATGCTTTATTTCGGCAATAGTATTAATGTACATGTTAATTGCTTTTTGTTTTTCAATTACTATGGCATTTAACATCTTTACATTAGCACTAAGTTCAAGATTAGCTTTTTCGAGATTTTTATATTTGCTTGTTATTTTGTCATAAGCTTCTTTCATAGTTCTGTAATAGAAACGAAAATTTTCGTTATGTACAGTTATTACTCTTATGACTTTGACCTTTTCAAGACAAGGTTCACAAGGACTTGCGCACTTTGTGCAAGGTTTTTCAACCTCCACAACTTTCACAACTTCCTTTTCACACACACTTACCTTAGCTTTTACCTTTTCTGCCTCTAACTTCAACACTTCCTGTTTTTGTATCTTAAGATAAGCTATCTCTTCTTCCTCAGCTCTCTGCCTATAACCTTCCAGGATGGCATTCTCTAGCGCAACATCAACATATGATGTCTTAGATTCATCCACTAACTCTGCTATCATAGCAACACCAGTTTTCTTTCCAATGTATCTATTCCAATCAAAACCATCTTGTTCATGAGTAACAACAAGAGATTGTCCGGTTTTCTTTGCAGATTTATCTTCAACTTCGACTTGTGTTCTCTTTGGATATGGCTTATATTGAAGAGCTTTCTTGTAGTATTCATTGTTGCTGCCGAAAGGATTTTTATTTCCACTTGCTTCTTGATTGCTGCATTCTCGTTTGAAGTGTCCCTTCTGTCGACACCTGAAGCATGTGAGTTTTGACTTGTCAGACCCAAGCTTGTTGCTTGAATTTCCAATATCCCTTCTAGTGAGTGCCACAAACTTGGTAACTCTTCTAATGATAGATGCTAGACTCCATTTGATATCCATCAGTTCCAACTCTTCTTCGTCCACCTGATCGTAATCCTCGGCAGTCATTTCCGGATTACCGATCTTTCCAGCAACAAGACTTTCATACGATTCAAGAACAGTAGCAAGAAGTGCTATGTGCTGTTTGGCCACTTTTTTAGGAAATACATTCTTCAAATCGACTGTTATATTGCACTGGAAAACATTTGAATTAGAACTGGCTTGGCTTGTCTGATTTTGGAATGACGAGCTTGAACTAGCACTAATATATCTAGCATATGGAGAACTTTGATTTGGAGAAGAATTTGTATTTGGACTAAATGCTGTTTGAATTTCCGGGCTTTGAATCGGAGTATCTTGAACACCTCCTTTATAATAAACACCGACATCTTGAACAACATTAGCATTCTTTGATTTTGCAATCTTCATCAACTCCATTTCGTGACCTTTTAATTTGTTGATGAAAGATGACAATTTGAAATGTCTCCAAGATGGACTATTCTTCAGAATCATCGGATATGTAGTCCATTCTCCCTCGGGAAGTGAATCGGCCAACTTCTCAATTTGCTCTTCATTAGATCTCTTGATATCATGTCTCCGCATTTGGACCATGAGATGATAGTATCTATCGATCATCTGCTTCATTGTTTCACCTTTGATCATGGTGAAAATCTCGAACTCTTTCTTGATCAGGGCCTTTTTGCTTTTGATCATTTCATCACTTCCTTTAAATTTGTCACAAAGTGCGTGCCATAATTCTTGTGAAGTTTCATATTCTGGCAATAATATCAAGATATCTTCCTTTACTGATTGTTGAATCAAGCTAATCATTTTCTTCACAACGACATAATTATCTTTGTCGGTTGGTGAGAACTTGTTCAACGGAAGATCTTGATCATGCCCATCCTTTGGCCATTTGTAACCATCCTCAACTGCAACCCAGCTGTTGAATTGATTCACTTGGATCCAATTCACAAACATTTCCTTCCACCCTTCAAACTCGTCCATACTCATTAGCTTTGGCGGTTTCGACGTAGTACCCATTTCGTTGTCGATATTCATCTGGTTCGCCGCAAGAGTATTAGCATTTGATGAAGAAGCCATTTGAGAGACAAACACGTTGTGGAAATCTTCCATTTTGACAATCTGAAGACGTATCTAAAAATACAATCAAGAACACTCGAAAATTGATTAGAATCTGACAAGTTCAATAGAACATGTTTGAAAATCAGTTTTTGATTTCAGTTTTCCACAAGTTCGGTCGAACTCAGATGAAAGATTTCAAATTTTATCACACAAACCTCAAGTTCGGTCGAAATTGATGTGAGATTCGAGAAAAAATACACCTTTGAGCGGACTTGTAAAGGATTTCAAGAAGAACACTTAAGTTCGGTCGAACTTAGGTATCTTGATTTATCCTCGAGCGAACTTACAACTGATTTCAAAGAAAAACTTTCAAGTTCGGGCGAACTTAGCTTAGATTTCCTGATTTTTATCAAGTTTGAGCGAACTTAATAAAATTTCAATGAAAACTTATTAAGTTCGAGCGAACTTAACACAATTTCACTCAAAAACCCTCAAGTTCGGTCGAACTTAATAAAAAAATCACTCAGAAAATGAATTTCTAAGTCAAGTTCGGTCGAACTTGGCTTATAAGTTCGATCCTGATGTGTTTTGGAAACATGGTTTTTTCAACAATTTGATATCAATTTATTTCAATTTGATGTCCAAACTCTCAGGGGTTTATCACAAGTGTATTTTACATGACATGTTCAATAATTAGCTGATTTTGTCCATGAAATCATCAAATATGTGTAAATGTTAAGAAAAATGATAGAATGAAGTGAAATAGAGAAATTCTTGTCTTGATTCCAGTAAATTTAGGTATCCAAGCTCTGATACCACTTGTAGGAATGTCCACGATTAGGCGGAAACTAATGACATGTTAACCAAATAACAAGAATTACTTATTTAAATGTTGTTTTCATTGATCTAAAGTTCAATACATTCGAGAACCGGATCCGATAGAGCTTCGCCGTCTCTGTGCCAAAATCTCTCCAATGTTACAAATGAATAACCAAGGCACCTATTTATAGGATTGGAAGTACGCTAGAGGGAGAGGATGTTTGGGCGAACTTGACCTAGTCAAGTTGGCCGAACTTGACATCTCACATCCAACCTCAAGGGAACTTGACCCCAAACAAACTTAAATACGCCTAGTTTCTAACAGATTAAGCCATATTCACTCAGACTCGATACATAATGACGTAGGCAACATACATATGCACCAACACACTAAGAACGCGAAAAACGGAGTCCGTTTCGCAAATTGGAGACGCGTATGGGACCCGAAAACGAACCTAAACGCAAAACCAAAGATAAACTACATTTTTTAACGTGAAAAACGAAGCACGACAAAGCAAGGGTGGGGTAGGGGCACCCCCTTAGTATATATTTTCTTTTTCTTTTTTTTCTTCATTATTTTCATTTCTTCATCACTTTCCATGGAAAATTTGCTCATAACATTCCAATTCTCAGCTGATCTTCCATTAAACTAACCAAAATCAAAGGTATTTTACAAGTTTCTTATAGTTTTGATGAAGATATCTTGCAAAACATGATCTAGACTAAGAAAACTCATTTTAGTCCATGATTTTGGAAGGTTTAAACATGTGTCTTGGCTGATTAAGAACACCTCATGAATTCCCTGGCATTATATGGCAGCCAAGGAAAGTTTGGGAAGTTTGGGAGTCCATGGTTGAGTTTTGATTCAGGTTAAAAATCCGCGTTTTTATGAGCTTTCGGTAGTCGGAAACGCACAGAAACGAAATCGGAAAAATCCCAAATTTTTACAGCGAGTTTCTGGACATGTGAGGGAACTCCTAGAATATTTTGATAAGTTTTGGACATCGGATGATAAACAAAGTAAATTATTTGGGTAAATACTGTTTTACAAATGATTTATTTGAGAAGTTAAAATAGCTTATGAATTCCCAAAATATTTTATTGGAATATATATATTTTTATTGAGTTCTACAAAAAAATCCAGGATTTTATGAACTATGTAGATTAAATGAGATTTTTCGACTTTTAAAACACTTATTTTAACTAAATTCGGCAGTTTACCGGACAACGAACCTGCCGAAACTGGGAACAGATCAAAACCCATTTTGATTATAATTGGAACACCGGGAGTATTTTGGGAGGTTCCAGGGTAAGCAGGACACTCTGAGTATGTTCCACCACCGTTCGGGAAGATCCCCGACGGCGAAAACGGAAACTCAAATTTGGGGGACTAAGAGCCTCCAAACGTCCGAATTTCCTTACTGAATACTTAATCTTTTATAAATAACAATAATTGGCACTATGTAAATGTTAGTGCCGTTATCCGAACACATAAAGCAACCGACTTTGGCTGGCACGCGAACCGGTGCCCGGGAGCCAAACATGAAACTAATCCTACCCTAACATCCATCACCACATCAGGATACTATATGTACAACATGGACTGAAAATACCCACTTGGACCCGAGTTATAGGCATTACCGACCTAGCGACTGATATTAGTAATGACTTGCATGATTCCTGTTAAAGCCGAACCAGCTTACATATACTCCTATTGCTACCTGTGATGCTACTATCCTGTGAGTTTCACTCCCCCCACTTTTAAACGGTTTTACTATTTTCTGGAGTGATTTGCATGTTACAAACTGTGTTAATTGCACCAACTTGTGATGATGTGAATTATAACACACGAACTACCTCCCCGCTGCAAGTGTTAACGTAAGCCAGGGCAAGTGGATAGTACTATTTGTTTGACGAACCCAGGTCGCGCCCGACAGGATGTCAGAAACAAGGTCTGCACGCGTCCTAACCTGGTTATGTTGTTAGGCATAACTACAATGGGGCGTTGAACTGCACGTGAAGCAGTTGGTGGCCCGAGAGTGTCTGTGTGACACGGCCCGGTGGTCGGGAGTGTTTGGGATGACACGGCCCGAGGCAAAACAGTCGAGGTTTCACTTGTGTACTCGTGCAATTCCATCTGTGACTTTGACCTGTGCAATTAAACTTGTTAACAAATATTATTACACAAAAACTAAACCAGTGGAACTCACCAGCAGCGTTAGCTGACCCTTTTTAAAACTAACATGCATTTCAGGTAACTTGAGACTGGTGTGATCCGTGTATGTTGTTCAAGACATGTTATACACAAATGCTGATATTGACGCATGTGGCTTAGAAGACTTATGTGGTTCATGGGAACACGCAGTTGTAACATACATGTAGCATGTAATCAACATTTTGGTAATTAATAAAAGGTAGTGTCTTTATAAACAATTCGCTTGTACCAGAGGTGTCCATTGCATCCCGTGTTTTACTTCCGCTACAAATTGGGGTGTGACAAAAGATTTTGTGATTATACAGATTCGTTTGAAACGCTTTGCATTGTGAAACCTCGTTTCGTGTGACCGTCGGTTACATTGTTTAGATATCTCGGTGAACAGAACATTGATCATGTATATGGGTGTGGTGGATATGCTGCGGTACTTCCTATAAAGACACCCGACTACATTATCAAGGTACCGTTACTCAGGGCAGACGGGCTTCATGTTGCGATTCATTCGGTTATGTTTTGGGCAATGCAATGTTGAGTCTTCGACCCTATTTAATGCGATAAATGATGCCACAATTTTCGTAACTATGATATTTATACATGTGTGTGGTGATTTTTAATAAAAGATAGATTGGGTCACCATATAACGACCTTTGGGGTTAATCCTGGGAACGTCCTTTTTCGAAAAGGTAGTACGAGTTTTTAGGGGTACTACACCCTGATAGTACTCTGTACTGAACTATCTGGGTATAGCCGGTTATAGCTTACCCACATCGATTACCCAGTGATTGATTCGTGATACGTAACAATGTTCTGTCTTTGGTAAGACAATTTAGCGTAATTTCTTTTGTTTTGGCGGGAATTGCTCGAACGTATGGTCATACATTCGAATCACTACGTTACGACGAACCAACTATGCTTATGTGCCGACTGTTGTGTATGAAGTTCTTTAGTTGAAACATATATTTCCGATACTAGCTGTTGTTCGCTAGTGATACAATCTCTAATGCTTAGTAAGAATACGTAACTAGCATCAGTATTGCTAACCAAAGGGGATTTACGGGTAACACATAAATGGAGGAACTTATCCGATGCAATCAAAGTTTGGAAAAGAGTTGTGTGGATGCGGATCTGATTGTCATAAGATTCATGGAAGCGAAAGCATATTTATCCGTATTCCTCGTAACTATTAATACTTCGTATTAACATGACACTCCTATGTATACGTTTATTTATAAATATACAACATTAACCGCGGTCCAATCCAAGTGTCAATTTGGTAAATTTAGGTTGAGGGTGACGTAACCCTGGTGCAAAGTAAGAAAACTATAATCAGTAAATAATCTGATTCATTGCATCAAATCAATTCAATTCTCCTTACTAACAATATTAAAAGGTGTTAAGGTCCGGTACATATGAATTACTAATTTGATACGCCCTATCAATTTATTTCAAACTAATAAAAGATAAACCCCCAGTAACTCGAAGAAGTAGTGAATGAATGGTACGAAGGTCCGTAACGAAGCTACCTCTTTATGTATAGTTAATAAACAAATGACACAAAGCGAATTTTCATCGAACAATTATTTTATTTATATATATACATATATCTAATTCGAAGAACGATATTTAAAAGAATTGTATAAACTTTTTATATATCAAGCGATCCCTTGTTTTCAGCCTCACATAACTTAGTGAAAATGTGTTCCAGTGAAAGACAAGATCGCCTTCGAGTAGTATTCGAGTACAGTAATCTGATGACTAACCTATGTGACAACTCTTATCTAAACCTGCAGACTCTAGACCATCGGTTCCTTTTTCGGTAATATTTTGTGACGACCGTACTAATTATTCATTTTGATAAGGGTCGTAAGAGTAGTCGACCGAGTATTACCATTCCTAAGCATAGCGACGAAACAATCATGAGAAGGAATGGCACCGTAGAACCCGGACAAAAGGGAATGACGCCCAAGCTTTATTTACCTAGGGTCCTGCCCTGAATTCTTTCACTTACCGTACCCCTGAGATACTAAGTCTTGAAGTAATATCACCCGTATGAGGGCAGTGCATTCGTTCTAGGAATCGCATAAGGGGATACATGATTTCTTTTTGGTTAAGGCTTTCACGTCGCGATACCTACGAAGACCGTGCGATTGGTCCTGAATAGGGACCAACTCAGATACTTATATGTCTATAAAACATATTGACTCCCCAACTCTACTATAATAATACCCGGAAACACCCTATGTCTCATCCTATTCCTTGAACGTTCGAGGAGTCTAAATATTTATACACGATGTTATTCATGATACATAGGGGACGATCCAAATTCCCTCTAGGCGGTTGTAAAAATGTTAATTTGTAATGGTCTCCTACATGTGTAAGAGAATGGTGCATGAGAGAACTTGACTTGCATCCGTCGATTGGACACAAAGTAAATGATACCCTTCTCTTGTAACCAAGAATTATACGTTAAACGGTGTTGCTTGTCCTCATGAGTATACGAGGAGTAAATTCTCTAGATCAGGGGAACATTGTTGAAACACCCCTCGTCTTCCTTCGACCGGTTGGTACCTTCAATTGATTTTTATTTTAATCCATTTAAATGAGTCTTCGCGAAATACCATGTTACTAAGAAACCCGATTCTTTGTTATTTTCGAATGATGAAAATTCTTGTGTTACTTAACGAAACAAGAAAGGGAGAAATCTTAAGTATAACACCATATATATACATATATACCTGTGTATTCGTACCACGAGTGAAACTTACGATCGTGGGGATGATTATCTGAAGCTGTTGCACTATCATTTGCACGATTTCTGCCTCAGTCATTTGGGGTGAGCGTTTCGGGGCCATTCTATTATAAACAATACTTATATACGTGTATCAATGTCACATATTCAATCATCCCATATCACACAATTTCGTCGCACGCGTGAGTCCACAACCTACATAACCAACATCATTATCATGTATATGATAATATCCGTTATCATACAATGGTTAAAATTGCACTTAGACTTAACCCAAAAGGGCCAGTGCTTAAATGTGTGGTCAGAACATGTCACCGGAGTGACGTATATACGCCATATTATGAAAAGCACGAACTACCCTGCATGAAGGAATATGGTCAAAACCAAACTCTCTTTGAAATAAGAGTAGTCATGAGTCGTCGGAGTATCGTAATTGGTGTCTTTTGTTCGCTGAACCCACCTGGGGAAAACTAAACTAGAAATCTAGTAGTCCCAATCATTCTAGATGAAGGGACTCGTGAATCTTCCGAATACGTCCCTCAGATATCATGCCCATCCAGAGGGAATTTCTTTGATAAGCAGGTATTATATACCTAAAATAGATATAAGACTTCGACGCTACAACTAATTCTCTTCCAAGTTGGAGAATTACTTAAAATACGCTACGAATTGTAGATACCTCGATGTACGATACCAAGCCAAACTAAATGACCAAAGTGTAACTCGGTGCTTGGTTGGATGCACCGATTGGCTGTGAAATGGCATTCATAACCTTTATTCGTATCCTAGCCGTCAGAGTGCTAGACTCATCTCGATTGATTACGAATTTCATTCAGCCTTTCTTAAAGTTACTTTTGTTATTTCAAGAGGTTGCCGAGCGATTGTGAATCTATGTTACTGTAACACCCCAAAAACGTCGCAGCGGAAACACAAACGCCAAAGTTGGTGCCCATAAATATCTTGGTGGACGATGCATCGTTAATCTTTGGACATATTACTTAACTAAAACATTGTTTCCAAATTAGACACAAACCACAACCATAACATAGTTAAGTTGTCTTGATCCTTATGGATCTTAATATAGTCGGTCCGAAATAAGTTTTAAAAGTGTCCAAAGTTTATTATTAAACAAACATGCATCACAACCACAAGATACACCAAAGATTCCCGAAGCCATGCTCAAGTACCTGAAGAACACGTTAAAATCAAGTGTCAACACAAAGAAGGGTGAGCTCACATATTCAATTTTAAAATAATTTGATCCAGGGAAAACTTTCTAATTATGTGTTTATTATCAAAACATCCAAATAATATTTTCAAAAGTCAGTTTTATTTCCTTAATAAAATCTATGAGTCAGCCGTCGCAAGCGTTTCCCCGAAACCTCCGAACTAAGCATCTTCCCAAGTTTCACATATTAAATTTATTTTACATCCAAGTGTTCAGATTCGTAAGTTTGCAAGACATTACGAGCTATGTATTAGCATTAAGGATATAATCAACGCTAGACAATAACAGAATATAAATTCGTCGCTTGACATGACACAGAGCTAGCGGTCGTGACGGAGTTGTCAACCCGATAGATCTATCAACAATTCCACGCAATCCATATTAATGATTAAATGGCTAAGTTTGCGCAAAGTGCCCGCAATGGGTCACCAAAGGTGCCAACCTTATGAACAATATATATATCCTACTAAAATGATAGAATTTAATATAACACGTTGTAGGAATCCTCGACGTCCCCACCGAAACGTAAGCCTAATCCCGATACTTACTCTCTTAAGACCGGGCCAATTTTTTACAACTTTACATTTAAACATTTTAAATCCACACGGTCGTTCTATCCTATAACGCCGTAAAATCCCCATTTCATCCCCGAAACGCATATATCATTATTCCAAAATCCGTTTCATCCCGAAACATATTTATATCCAAAACCATGTTTTTCTCCAAAAACATATCACATAATTTCCAAATCATATTTTCTACGAAAATATATTTATTGTTTAATCAAAGGCATATTTTATTCGAAAATGTATACTTATCCTTTTAAGGCGTGTTCTTCCCCCTAAACATATACAAAACAGTAAAAAGAGGGGGTTTAGTGACATTCACCTTTGGGTGCGTATTTAAAATAGCGCGATCCCACAAATTGATTCTACACGTCCTAATAACGTAGGCACAATTTAATAATCAATATATTACAAAATTCCTAAATTTCTCCAATACTTAGAATTTTCACATGACTTTGAGATTTTCTCGAAAAGTTATTATTTTTTTATTATGTTGGCATATCAATATGTATATATGAGTTCATATATATATATATATATATATATATATATATATATATATATATATATTATAAGATTTTGCGACTTGAATGATTATATTGGTGACCTTAATGTTTTATCCATTACACTCCCGTTTATAAATACTATATATCTACGATTTGTGCGTCGTAATATATATACATAAACGTGCACATTTTCACAACATCATAACACGCGAAAACTTATTAACTTATTCTTTATCATTTCTAAAGCATGCATACATGAAATAACTAATTAAGTTAACATATGTATCAATACTCATGCTCGATAAATAAGTTACACATTTTAACGCGATTTCAACGATTCTACCGTTTTAATCATACAAGCGTACATGCATAGTCTTAATTCCCGCTATCGTGTCAACACTTAACATATTATCATATTCACATATATAAATCACATGACACATTTAAACAAATAAGGTTCATCCATTAACAACCCATTCTAATGTATGTTGAAAAATGCGTATTTTAGCGATCCGGTAACGTTTTCGAGCTCTGGAAGTCACGTATGACTAACCAAACACCAAATAAACTAAACATAAGTTTATATACTTATATTTATACTAAAAATATCAGTTTATTTACTGATTTAAAACAGTTTCATAAAAACCCTTTTAAAAGGCGATTTTTACCGTTTTTACCGCATAGTTTTGCGTCAACCGTTACCATAACCATCCGAACTCGAAACGACTTCAAATTTTAACACAATACATGTTATATTCTTAATAAAATTATTGTTATAATCAGGTTAATGCAGCTTTTGTGTAAGGCACATAACTCATGCGATTTCACACATTTTACAACTTTTTAAGCACATAGTACTTCCTGCAAAGCTAGTGCACTTTATATCAAAGTTCCATACCACTTTTATACATGAGATAACCTTATTTTGAAGGTTTATTTACTGATCTAAAACCATTTTATTATATTTCATGTACATACATTCACATGCATGACAAGGTGCAAGCACTTAATGCACAAACATCATGTTTCCGTCATTTTGTTTGAACTAACATGCATTTCATATTCATACATTCAAGGACACCATCTTCATATAACCGTCATCATCATCAAATCATTGGACGTAAATGCATGTATCATGTTATTGCATATTTAAGAACTAACTACAAAACTCATGTGTATATATATACATACATATATATATACGGCCATGCATATATACATACATATTTCCAAAAGTTCACTTTTCATATATTCCTTAATAACATGAAACCTTTTCACAAACTCTTTTTAGAACCTTCCAAGATCACAATTTTTATCACAAATCAACACATCATCATGCAAGATCATTCAACCCATGAAACTCAAAGGTCATATGTATATATATACATACCTCCGGCCATACATATATATACATGCATGCCCATTTTTATTTTTATTAAAAACCCATTTGATAGTACTTTCAAGTTAGTGTTTAACTCAAGAACTAGAGAAACTTCTATCATCTCCAACATCATCAACATTCATGAACTTGTTTATGAAAATTGATTTTATACCTTCAAGTTTTAAATGGGTTTTGACAAGAATGTGATGGTGTAGGACTTGGTTCTAGCTTGGAAACTCCCTAGAATCACCTTTGGACCTTCAAATCTTCTTGAAACCTTCTTGGAATAGACTTTAATCTTCAAGAACAAGTTTGAAAATTGAAAATGGAGGTGAGAGAGAGGGTGTTCGGCCGAGCTTTAGAGAGAGAAAGTGTGTTGGTGTGTTGTGAATCTTGGTTCTTGTATTTGGGAAGATATGGAGAAGATTTGCAAAAAGTTCAATCATTGTTTGTGTTTCCCATGTTAACACATGGAGGAGAGAGGGAAAAAGGAGCCTCAAATGGCTGCCACCAATCTCTCCACACACATATACAACCGTATACATACATATATATTTCATATATATGCTTAAAACTGGTATTTTACTATGGGTATTTTATCTAGCGTTTTAACTGTGTTTTAACCCGTTTTAAATTATTTTCAGCACTCTATAAAAATAAACACACCAAAATATTACTAATCAATATTTTATTTGTCTGGACCAGTTACGTTGTCGGTAATTGGCAGTATGCGCGCTGTGTTGCGCAGTACGCGCTTAAATTCGCAAAATAGGGATTTTAAGCGTTTTAATTTATTTTTATCATTCTATAAAAATAAACTTGTCAAATTATTACTATAATAATTATTAGTTGCCCTGAACTTGCTGTGTTGACAGTATTTTGTCAGATACGCGCAGTACGCGTTTAAACTCGAAAAATAGAGTTTCTTAGCGTTTTAAATTATTTTTCCTCACGATTATGATTAAATATATTATTTAACTCATAACGGACTATTTTCGGGATTTTAACGTTATTCGACGATCACCGACGTTCGTTTCGCATTTTATTCGTTACGCGATAAGCGTTTATCATAAAATTGCCAACGTAATTTTTATCAAACTTTGGATTTACCAACACATCTAATACCATATATAAACATCATAAACAATCAAATACAACCTTTTATTCATTCATGACACGTGTTACCTTTGTATGGGACAACCTAAATAGCCGGGTGTCACTGTTTCCCCCTGTTTAAAGAATTTCGTCCCCGAAATTCTTACACTACAGGTTTCGTTTTCGCACTAGACTTAAAGAGTTGTGGATATTTTTGTTGCATCTGGTCCTTTCGTTCCCATGTGAACTCGGGTCCACGTTTAGAATTCCAACGAACCTTGACCAACTTAATCGGACTCCTTCTAAGCTTCTGACTCTTCTCATCCAGAACTTCAACTGGTTCCTCGATAAATCTCAATTTATCGTCTACTTGAACCTCATCAGGGGTTATGATTAGTGTCTCATCCGACAGACACTTTCTCAGGTTGGAAACATGAAACATGTCATGAACTCCATTCAAATCCTGCGGCAGCTTAAGCATATAAGCGACTGATCCAACTCGAGATGCGATTTCAAAAGGACCTATATACCGTGGGCTTAGCTTTCCCCCTTTCCCAAATCTAACAACACCTTTCCAAGTCGATACTTTCAGCAGAACATGATTTCTAACTTGAAACTGTAACGGTTTCCTTCGGTTGTCTGCCTAACTTTTCTGTCGAACGGCGGCAGCTTTCAACCTTTCCTTGATCTGGACAACCTTGTCGGTGGTTTCCTAGATAAGCTCAGGTCAGGTTAGTTGCCTTTCGCCAACTTCAGCCCAACACAAGGGCGATCGACACTTCCTTCCATACAAGGCTTCAAACGGAGCGGCTTTGATACTAGCGTGGTAACTATTGTTGTAAGAAAACTCTGCCAACGGCAAATGAGTATCCCAACATCCACCAAAATCAATCATGCATGCTCTCAACATGTCCTCCAACGTCTGAATGGTTCTCTCACTCTGACTATCCGTTTGAGGATGATACGCAGTATTCATGTCCAAACGAGAACCCAGCGACTCCTAAAGAGATCGCCAAAATCTGGAGTCAAATCGTCCATCTCTATCGGATATAACTGACACAGGAACTCCATGTCGGGCTACAATCTCGTTGAGGTACAATTGCGATATCTTTTCCGTCTTGTTTGTTTCCTTAATGGGCAAGAAATGAGCAGACTTCGTTAATGATCCATAATTACCCAAATAGTGTCATGTCCACGTGACGTACTGGGTAAATTGGTGATAAAGTCCATAGCAAGATGTTCCCACTTCCATTTAGGAATCTCTGGCTGCTGCAGAAGCCCAAACGGCCTCTGATGTTCAGCCTTAACCTTTGAGCATGTCAAACATTTACTTACATACACCTTAAGATCTCTCTTCATATTCGACCACCAATATAACTCCTTAATATCCTGATACATCTTGGTAGAACCTGGGTGAATCGAATATCTGGACTTATGAGCCTCGTTCATAACCAGTTCACGTAGGTTACCTTTAAGCGGAACCCAAACTTGGTTCATGAAGTACATCACTTCATCCGCTTTTGGTATCAGTTCACATTCCAAACCTCCTAAACCTTCTCTTCTTAGGTTCTCTTCTTTTAAAGGTTCTCGCTGTGCATTGCAAATTCGATCGGTCAAACTCATTTGTACGGTCAAACCCAAAGCACGAACGCGCAGAGGCTTTTCCCGCTCCTTCCTATTGAGCGCATCGGCAACAACATTTGCTTTTCCCGGGTGATAACGAATATCACACTCGTAATCATTGAGTAACTCTACCCAACGATGTTGTCGCATGTTGAGTTCCTTCTGAGCAAAGATATGCTGGAGGCTCTAATGGTCTGTGTAAATCGTACACTTCTTGCCATACAGATAATGTCTCCAAATCTTCAAAGCGAACACAACAGCTCCCAACTCTAGATCATGAGTTGTGTAGTTCTTCTCATGCACTTTCAGTTGTCTGGATGCATAGGCTATCACTTTGTCCTTCTGCATAAGCACGCAACCAAGGCCCAAATGTGACGCATCACAGTATACAACAAAACCATCATTTCCCTCCGGCAGGGATAAAATAGGTGCACTATACAACTTCTCCTTCAACATCCGAAAAACTTCCTCCTACTTTTCTGTCCAATCAAACTTCTTTTCCTTCTGAGTCAATAGCGTTAATGGTTGCGCTATTCTGGAAAAATTATCAATGAATCTTCTATAATACCCAGCAAGTCCTAAGAATTGTCGCACCTCTGACGGAGTCTTTGGCGCTTCCCAGTTCTTAATCGCCTCAATCTTCGACGGGTCGACATGTATACCTTTCTCATTTATGACATGACCGAGGAAATGCACCTCTCGAATCCAAAATTCACATTCAGAGAACTTGGCATACAACTTCTCTTTCTTCAACAGCTCTAGAATCATCTTCAAATCTTCCTCATGATCTTCCTTGGTTCACGAATATATTAGTATATCGTCAATGAATACTATCACGAATTTGTCCAAATAGGGTTTGCATACCCTGTTCATGAGATCTGTGAACACTGCAGGCGCATTAGTTAAGCCAAAAGGCATGACTAAGAACTGATAATGGCCATAACGTGTTCTGAAAGTAGTCTTCGGAACATCTTCCTCAACAATCTTCAATTGGTGATAACCTGAACGCAGGTCTATCTTTTAGTAGTAGCTTGATCCTTGAAGCTGATCGAACAAATCATTGATTCTTGGCAACGGGTACCGATTCTTGATAGTCAGCTTGTTCAACTCTCTATAATCGATACACATTCTGAAGGAACCATCTTTCTTCTTCACGAACAAAACAGGCGCTCCCCAAGGCGAAAAGCTTGCTCGTATGAAACCTTTGTCTAATAGCTCTTGAAGCTGATTTGACAATTCTTTCATTTCTGACGGTGCTAATCTATAAGGAAATTTTGTAATCGGTGCAGCACCAGGTACAAGATCCATCTTAAACTCGATCTGTCTCGCAGGGGGTAATCCAGGCAAGTCTTCAGGGAAAACTTCCGGATAATCGCGAACTACAAGAATTTCTTCAATCTTCCCACTTTCGGCATTTGTATCCACTACGTTAACCAAGAACGCAGGATAGCCCTTTCGCAACATCTTGTGCATCTTCATAATACTAACCACTTTTGATACTCGACTCGATTGGTCAACGTTAATAACTAAAGCTTCACCACCACCAGGACGATGTATCCGCACTTGTTTCTTCGAACAAATGATCTCAGCTCCGTTCTTGGATAGCCAATCCATCCCAACGACTACATCAAAACTACCCAGCTCCACTGGTAATAAATCGATACTAAAACTATGATCGCATAACCGAATTCTACAACCGCGAATAACTTCACTAGTCTCTATCAGTTTTCAATTGCTAATCCTATCGAATACTTTTTACTTAGCTTACTTGTTTGTGAACACAGAAACGGCCCAAAGTTTTTTGAAACCAAACTCAAGTCAGCACCAGTATCAAATAGTACGAACGCAGAATGGTCATTGATTAGGAACGTACCAGTAACAACTGCAGGATCATCACGTGCCTTCCCAGCATTCAGCTCAAAAGCTCTGCCCCTGGCATTCTGATCCTTCACATTCGGACAGTTCCTCTTGTAGTGTTCCTGCTCTCCACATTCATAGCATCCTTCGAGCTTAACTCCTTCCGACGTACTCTTAGCATAGCACTCGCGAGTAATATGACCAGTTCGACCACATCTGGCACACTTTCCCTACTCATCGCCGTGAGTCTTTTTCGCTGAACCACTTCCGCCATCCCTGGCATTATCCTTCCTCGAACCACTGGCACTAGCCACATATGCTTTCCCCGAATCGCGTTTCTTCTCACGCTTCACATCGGAATCTTTCCTCAAGCTTTCAGATCTCCGCTTCCGCTAATCCCTATATCTAGACTCAGCACGCTTTGATCGTTCAGATTTCTCATCTGCCTTGACCTTCGCCGACGACTTCCCAGTCTCCTCTTTCCTGTTAAGGTTACTTTTCCGAGCAGCATCATCTGCTAATGATTTCGCTAGAGTAGTAGCTTCCAAATAGGTAGTGGGCTTCACTGACGTAACCATACTATGAATTTGCAGCGACAATCCCCAGATATACCTTTCTACCTTAACGTACTCAGGAGTGACCATTCGTGGAACCAATTTAGCCAAATCATTGAACCGAGATGTATAAGCTCTGACGTTCAGGCCTTCCATGGTCAAATTCCAGAAGTCAGACTCAATCTTCTACATCTCACTACGTGGGCAGTATTCCTTAAGAAGCATGTCTTTTAGTTCATTCCAAGTAAGATCGTAAGCCGCATCTTCGCCCAAAATCTGAAGTTGAGTGTTCCACCCGGATAAAGCCTCATCGAGAAACGAACACGAAGCATACCTAACCCTCTGATCAGCAGCACAACCGCTGATGGCCATCACAGATTCTATCTTCTCATCTAGTGATTTCAAGAGGCCCTTCAGCATCGGTAAATGATCGTGGGTTACAGCCTTGAAAT
Source organism: Scalesia atractyloides (assembly GCA_947069175.1). Classification (NCBI taxonomy): domain Eukaryota; kingdom Viridiplantae; phylum Streptophyta; class Magnoliopsida; order Asterales; family Asteraceae; genus Scalesia; species Scalesia atractyloides. The sequence goes on from CAMTDV010000015.1 coordinate 39,063,791, forward strand.
GTTTTATATGTACATCCATGCATTGATCACAAGGTTAATGAAAAATCAAGATCACGCTCTGATTATGTCATAACACAAGAACTACTAAAACTTTTCCGATCATTATATTACCTTGCGGGTTTCCAATCTGCACACCACCTTCACCATGCCCAGGAGCACCACGTCCACGTCCTTGCCCAAAATTCTGGTTAGCTTCACGCTATTCCAAGGCAGTATTAACGTGTTGAGCTATGAGTTGTGCCTACTCTTCTAGGGTGGTAGGTAGTCCAGTACTCTGTCTCGCTTTTGGCAGCATCTTGTCGTTTCTATTATTGCAATAATAATACCAACATAAGACAATGTTTAAATATTTCAATCATTAAATAATAGTGGACTAAATAATACACATGCATCCATATAATAATGAGAATAATTTAACCAAAAGAAACCCATAACATTGATATTTCTCATGGAAATTACAAAGCTTGTTCATAGTACAACGACTAACCAAAATTTGGTGTGACATAATCAACCACCAGTAACAAGTCTAGATGAAATTTCCTCCTAAATATCCAAAAATTTGGCATGCAAGCCAATATAAGGGTTTATCAAAGAGACATACAAAACAAACAAAACAAACAACCAACAATCACTTCTTCATTCCCGCAAACTCAAGAAGCCTCCTCACAAGCTCCTCCAAGTCAGCTGTCCTCCGGTGCATCTGATCCATTGCACTGTCATCCAAGTCCTTCAATTCATTAAACCAATGCACTTGCCCTTCCAGATCCTTCACTTTTTCCTTAGTCGCCTTCAGATCTTCGCGTATGGCCCCTAACTGATGGTCGCAGGGAGAGCATCGGTCAATCCACACTCCTTTCTGCTTCTTCGAAGTAGATGCATTCTCAGATCGGGAAGTTGAAGTGATGTCTCCGACAGGTCGTATCCTCTTCCTACGTCGGAAATAAACTAGTGTAGGTGCAGTGGGAACTCACGACTCGGGCAGCTGAACAGACGACTCAGACGAAATAGGTGGAGGGATCTCAGGTACGGGCTCAACAGTGACAGTGGGTGGAGCTACTATGGGCTCTAAAGGTAGAATCATAAAAGTAGTGGCATCCACCACCGGTGCAACCCCAAACGATCCTCCAATGAAAGGTGCATCTCTACTCAGCTCATTAGTAGTAGGCACTGTGCTGGATGACTGTCCGATCTCATAAATCTAGGGTGGAACAGTATCGTCATTGTCAATCCAACTGTTACTCGTATGCGCGTAACGTGGGTCGACCTGGCTGGCGAATGCAGCCGGGCCATCGTAGAATGACGAGGCAAAATCGGCCATACTAACGATATGAGGTGTAGTGAAGGGTATCACTGGCAAAACGGATCTGGGTGAAGTCTCGAATTCTGGCTCACTCTCAGAGTCAGTAATCTCGATGACTTCGTGCTCGTGCGACATTATGACATATATATAACCGTACAAAGTGAGTGTGTGTTCAAATGAAAAATAACACATAAGGCCCCAGTAAACAGATTAACCCGTATGTATAATAACACGGAATGGTTCTCATACATGATCAAAATCCATGTTTATTTAAAAACTTTTGCTTCGCGAATTTAGGACTTTTATCTCAAAATTCTTTGGTTGAAGTCTAGAGTTTCCCCCTGAAAACATCTAGTTTGCTAACAACCGTTGGCTCTGATACCAACTTCTGTAACTCCCCAAAAACGTCGCAGCGGAAACACAAACGTAATGGTGACGGAAGTTGGTGCCCATAAATATCTTGGTGGACGATGCATCATTAATCTTTGGACATATTACTTAATTAGAACATTGTTTCCAAATTAGACACAAACCACAACCATAACATAGTTAAGTTGTCTTGATCCTTATGGACCTTAATACAGTCGGTCCCAAATAAGTTTTAAAAGTGTTCAAAGCTTATTATTAAACAAACATGCATCACAACCACAAGATACGCCAAAGATTCCGAAAGCCATACTCAAGTACCTGAAGAACACGTTAAAATCAAGTGTCAACACAAAGGAGGGTGAGCTCACATATTCAATTTTAAAATAATTTGATCCAGGGAAAACTTTTTAATTATGTGTTTTTATCAAAACATCCAAATAATATTTTCGAAAGTCAATTTTATTTCCTTAATAAAATCCATTAGTCAGCCGTCACAAGCATTTCCCCGAAACCTCCGAACTAAGCATCTTCCCAAGTTTCACATATTAAATTTATTTTACAACCATTTGTTCAGAGTCGTAAGTTTGCAAGGCATTACGAGCTATATATTAACATTAAGGGTATAATCAACGCCAGACAATAACAGAATATAAATTAGTCGCTTGACATGATACGGAGCTACCGGTTGCGACGGGTGTCAACCCGATAGATCTATCAACAATTCCACGCAATCTATATTAATGATTAAAAGGCTAAGTTTGCGCAAAGTGCCCGTAATGGGTCACCCAAGGTGCCAACCTTATGAATAATATATATATCCTACTAAAATGATAAAATTTAATATAACACGTTGTACGAATCCCGGACGTCCCCACCGAAACGTAAGCCTAATCCCGATACTTACTCTCTTGAGACCGGGCCAATTCGTTACAACTTTAGATTTAAACACTTTAAATCCACATGGTCGTTCTATCCCATAACGCCGTAAAATCCCCGTTTCATCCCCGAAACGCATATATCCTTATTCCAAAATCCGTTTCATCCCGAAACATATTTATATCCAAAACCGTGTTTTTCTCCAAAAACATATCACATAATTTCCAAATCATATTTTCCACGAAAATATATTTACAGTTTAATCAAATGCATATTTTATACGAAAACGTATACTTATCCTTTTAAGGCGTGTTCTTCCCCCCAAAACACATACAAAACAGTAAAAAGAGGGGGTTTAGTGACACTCACCTTTGGGTGCGTATTTAAAATAGCGCGATCCCACAATTTGATTCTACACGTCCTAATATACGTAGGCACGATTTAATAATCAATATATTACAAAATTCTTAAGTTTCTCCAATACATAGAATTTTCACATGACTTTGAGATTTCTCGAAAAGTTAATTTTTTTTATTATGTTGGCATATTAATATATATATATATATATATGAGTTCATATATATATATTTTAAGATTTTGCGAACTGAACGATTTTATTGGTGACCTTAATGTTTTATCCGTTACACTCCCGTTTATAAATACTATATATCTATGATTTGTGCGTCGTAATATATATACATAAACATGCACATTTTCACAACATCATAACACGCGAAAACTCATTAACTTATTCACTTTATCATTTTTAAAGCATGCATACATGAAATAACTCACTAAGTTAACCTATGTATCAATTTTCATGCTCGACAAATAAGTTACACATTTTAACGCGATTTCACCGATTCTACCGTTTTAATCATACAAGCGTACATGCATAGTCTTAATTCCCGCTATCATGTCAACACTTAACATATTATCATATTCACATATATATGTCACATGACACATTTAAACACATAAGGTTCATCCATTAACAACCCATTCTAGTGTATGTTGAAAAATGCGTATTTTAGCGATCCGATAACGTTTTCGGGCGCCGGAAGTCACGTATGACTAACCAAACACCAAATAAACTAAATATAAGTGAGTATACTTATGTTTATACTAAAAATATCAGTTTATTTACTGATTTAAAACAGTTTCATAAAAACCCTTTTAAAAGGCGATTTTTACGGTTTTTACCGCATAGTTTTGCGTCAAACGTTACCATAACCATCCGAACTCAAAACGACTTCAAATTTTAACACAATACATGTTATATACTGAATAAAATTATGGTTATAATCAGATTACTGCAGTTTTTGTGTAAGGCACATAACTCATGCGATTTCACACATTTTACAACTTTTTAAGGAGATAGTACTTCATGCAAAGCTAGTGCACTTTATATCAAAGTTCCATACCACTTTTATACATGAGATAACCTTATTTTTTAGGTTTATTTACTTATCCAAAACCATTTTATTATAACATGATTAAATCCTCATTTCATGTACATACATTCACATGCATGACTAGGTACAATCACTTAATACACAAACATCATGTTTCCATCATTTTGTATGAACTAACATGCATCCAACATATATTTATTTCAAGTTCATATATTCAAGGACACCATCTTCATATACCCATCATCATCATCAAATCATTGGACATAAATGCATGTATCATGTTCTTGCATATTTAAGAACTAACTACAAAACTCATGTGTATATATATACATACATATATATACGGCCATGCATATATACAACATATTTCAAAAAGTTCACTTTTCATATATTCCTTAATCACATGAAACCTTTTCAAAAACTCTTTTTAGAACCTTCCAAGATCACACTTTTTATCACAAATCAACACATCAACATGCAAGATCATTCAACCCATGAAATTCAAAGGTCATATGTATATATATACATACCTCCGGCCATACATATATATACATGCATGCCCATTTTTATTTTTATTAAAAACCCATTTGATAGTACTTTCAAGTTAGTGTTTAACTCAAGAACTAGAGAAACTTCTATCATCTCCAACATCATCAACATTCATGAACTTGTTTATGAAAATTGATTTTATACCTTCAAGTTTTAAATGGGTTTTGACAAGAATGTGATGGTGTAGGACTTGGTTCTAGCTTGGAAACTCCCTAGAATCACCTTTGGACTTCAAATCTTCTTGAAACCTTCTTGGAATAGACTTTAATCTTCAAGAACAAGTTTGAAAATTGAAAATGGAGGTGAGAGAGAGGGTGTTCGGCCGAGCTTTAGAGAGAGAAAGTGTGTTGGTGTGTTGTGAATCTTGGTTCTTGGATTTGGGAAGATATGGAGAAGATTTGCAAAAAGTTCAATCATTGTTTGTGTTTCCCATGTTAACACATGGAGGAGAGAGGGAAAAAGGAGCCTCAAATGGCTGCCACCAATCTCTCCACACACATATACAACCGTATACATACATATATATTTCATATATATGCTTAAAACTGGTATTTTACTATGGGTATTTTATCTAGCGTTTTAACTGTGTTTTAACCCGTTTTAAATTATTTTCAGCACTCTATAAAAATAAACACACCAAAATATTACTAATCAATATTTTATTTGTCTGGACCAGTTACGTTGTCGGTAATTGGCAGTATGCGCGCTGTGTTGCGCAGTACGCGCTTAAATTCGCAAAATAGGGATTTTAAGCGTTTTAATTTATTGTTATCATTCTATAAAAATAAACTTGTCAAATTATTACTATAATAATTATTAGTTGCCCTGAACTTGCTGTGTTAACAGTATTTTGTCAGATACGCGCAGTACGCGTTTAAACTCGAAAAATAGAGTTTCTTAGCGTTTTAAATTATTTTTCCTCACGATTATGATTAAATATATTATTTAACTCATAACGGACTATTTTCAGGATTTTAACGTTATTCGACGGTCACCGACGTTCGTTTCGCATTTTATCCGTTACGCGATAAGAGTTTATCTTAAAGTTGCCAACGTAATTTTTATCAAACTTCGGATTTACCAACACATCTAATACCATATATAAACATCATAAACAATCAAATACAACCTTTTATTCATTCATGACATGTGTTGCCTTTGTACGGGACAACCTAATAGCCGGGTGTCACAGTTACTACATTTCCCAACAGCACACATTCCTTCTATGCCCTATTGGGAAACAAAACTGACTAATCCTACGACAAAGGGTCGAGAAACTCAACGACCCTAGTCTTGACCAACTCGGGGGGCCGGGTCTTAATTTCTTGTTTACATTATTACAAATATGAGCCTAGAGGGAAAATCAGATTCAGTGGTCAACTGTCCCTATCGGACTAGGGTGACTATGGATTCGGGCTTTAGCCCATGGTTTCATAAAACCACACGAATTTCCCAATCTAAACCAAGATTGTTTGGCATGAACGAAGTCGACGAACCCGTTACGTTTAATCGGTGATTCAAATGGCGGAGGTGCTAAGATGGGAAAGCATTATATCTTTCTATACTCATACCCAGTTCAGATCATACCAAGTCCGAATTTGACTCGAAAAACCATGAGACTGAGACGGTCAAGTGGTGATCGACCATCTTGTGACTAGTATGAGCAAGATTCGCCTATGCATTAGGTAATCTTTCGAGAACATGATGAGAAATGATTACTTATCGTATTTCCATTAACCATATCCTTATGAAACGTTATGTCGAGCGTGGCTATGTTCCTACCCTGCGAGGGGAACTCCGTTGATGGGAAATCTTGACTCGATGACTCGTTACTTAGTCATCTTTTACAAAATTACATGTACGTCTACGATTCAATCTAGTCCCACGTGTAGGGGCATCAAGGTGATACTTGTGATCGTTAGACACTCGTCACACCTCAAATATTTCCACGTGATATAGTAGCATTCTAGAGATGGTGCTACTGGAATTAAAGCCGCATCGGGTACACACTCTACAATTCCCAGTATATGGGAATTTTTATACGATTATCTCCTGGAGAATTACATCGATGTTATCGAAGCTGCTAAGTTATTTCCTTCTGGAGAAGACATAAACAGTGTACCACAGCTGGAGCCAAGCTCCCGAAACTTAACGCAAACTGGTTGCATTATTGTAGAAATTTCATATCCTTACGACGTGACCAGGCTACTGGTGAGTAGTGCGAGCACACCACTAAGGTAAGTGTGCAGATTCGTTATTACTCGTGTACATGCTCGCCTTATTGCAGCCTTAGGCTCTTAAAAGCCTTTCTCTTTCTTATTCTCTACCATAGAGCAGGGGCTCTCGTGGTCGGTTAGTATTAGCCGAAGATATTCACGTACACGACAACAAGGGAAGATTGTCGCGCACCACTCGGTGAGACAAAATTTAATCCCTTAACACAAACATGTGGAGCATGATGCTCACCATTGTGACGTTCGCAACGAACCCTGGGAGGGTACCCATACTCCTCCTCAATAGGAGGAGGGAACAAAATCGTAAATGAAATTTATGGTGTATGAATGATGAAGATAATGAATGCAAAGAAAACATAATAATTGCAGTTATCTGCAAACTGAATACGAGACTCCTATGCTACTGTGAGTCCAACAACCCTCTCACTTTCAGATTGGAAGTGATGACAAACGTTACTTTTAACAATACGTAGGAATTGTGGATGGACAAATTACACAACTACTATGTAGCACAATCATCATCTCAGTACGATGATGATACTGGGAAGCGAAAACATACTTGTCTGTCGGATGACTGACACGAATGTAAATACGGAGCTTTCCTGTAGGACCGATCATCGATCCTAAGGAACCTAAATTTGATATCTAATGTCACACCCCGACCGCTTAAAACAACAAACCGCGGTGGAAACGTCGGGGGGTGGAGTAACAGAAGTATTGTTTCAACAACCATGGAAATTTAAAGTTTTGTATTATTGATTCAAATTGTTTACATTGTCTGAAATTTAACAGAAACATAACATAAATTTATTTGTCTTGCTAATTTTTAAGTCACTAAAGCCCAAGTCCGTCCTAAGTGTCGCATGAATCATCCTTAAGCATTAGCTCCTGAAACACATGTGAAAATAGGTACATCAGCATAAAAATGCATCTGAGATACATAGGTTTTGTTGATGAGGATTCATGACTTGAAGTTAAAATAATAGTTTAACGGAAAGTAGTGATGAACCTTATAAAATGTTTTCTTTTACAAAAATCATATGAAAATCAATGTGAAAATCAAATGATATAAAAGAATGATGTATGGTTAAATAATTGATAATGAATTGTATAAAATATGCCATTTGTTAAACAATGTCTTGTGAAAAATATATGATATTTGTACCAAATGTGTCATGTCTTTGTCTTTGTCGAAGTGGTTTAAGTAATGCTACGTTATGTAATATCATGAAAGCAGTTATATAGGAAGTACCAGCGGCGTATCCACCATGCTTTTATCATATTACACACATCTCGATAATTAAATCACTTATCAAATAACAACCAAAAATGTTTGTCAAACAAATGTCAAATGTCATGTGTAAATAATGTAATATGTCATAATGTTAGTTATAAACCATGTCTTGTATAATAAATGTCTTGTATGGCAAGTAAAAAGACTTTACTCAAGCCATATGTATAATGTTGTGTATAACCAATGTCATGTTCAAAACAATGTGTTGAATAAACCGAAGTTTTAAATCAAAAGTCATGTTTTGCAAAACCAATGCTTTATTTGATATGAACATTTATGTAGTTATGTTTATCGCAGACATTCAAGCCTTGCGACTATCGGATAAACCCTTATCAGGTCAAAGGTTTATCAAAAATGTATTCGGATTCTGTCATTCCCTACTTCCAAACAAACCTAGGAAGCGGGGAACAGGATTTGTCAAGTCCTATGGTACCATTACATACTACCGGGCGGCGGATCAATGTTAGTGAATGTATTATGTCCCGTTAAACAAACCAAATGTTATAGTCAATGTAAGCAATGTTGTGAAAAATGTCTTTAAACCATGTACTAAGTATGCTAAGTCAACATACGAAGTAGAAATGTCCATAAAATCAATGGGCTAGCATGCTCAGTCAACATACATAGCAAAATGTAATGTAAATCAATGTGCTCATATGCTAAGTCAACATATTCCACAAAAGGTGTCTTTGAAATCAATGTGCTAGCATGCTCAGTCAACATACATAGCAAAATGTAATGTAAATCAGTGTGCTCATATGCTAAGTCAACATATGCCGCAAAAGGTGTCTTTGAAATCAATGTGCTAGCATGCTCAGTCAACATACATAGCAAAACATAATTGAAATCATGTACTGTATTGTACTAGTTGAACATAACAAGTATATGTTATGAAAAACAAGAAAACATGAAAGTAGCAAGTAGGCACATGTGTATCACCCTAAAAGTTTTAAAAACGTAAAAGAGGGGTCTATGTACTCACTTGGGGTTGCAAAAGTATCCTTGTTCAAGAAAAATAAGAATGCGCAAGAGTCCGAGGAAAATCAAGCGAGTCCTAATATCGGATAACTATGTTAATAAGTCGGGACATTAATTAGCGGATTTGATAGAATGATTTCTTATAAATCAAATGAGTGTTGGAACTCATATTGTATGATTTAACAAACTCAACATTCTGATTTGAAAGTGATCCTAGGTGCTTTTGACCCTTAATGACCCGCTAAGGTAGTTTACGCTACTTTAACGTGTCATTTGCGTAAACGCGCGATCGAATTGTTAAACATGTCCTATGATGAGTCTTAAATGCCCAAACATGTTTAATAATGTTGTAATATCAGTTTATATGTCAAAACTTTAGCCACATATGCTTAAAATGAATTTATGCGCAAAAAGGGCATTTTGGTCATTTATAAAGGGCATAATAACGACCTATCATAATACTAACCAAACGACGTGACCATAAGGTATAACCTCATAGGGTTATTCCCTATATAACTATGGTCACTACTATGAGTTTGGTCGGATCCTAAGATCGACCAAACGGGTCGGATTCGAAAGTCAAAGCGGTGGTCAAAACCGCTTGACTTACAACCCTAAACAAGCGCTAAACTAAAAGTGACGAGTTAGAAATGTTTAACATGTCTAACTAAGTTTATAAAACTGATTTGGTATCAAAACAAAGTGTTTTGAAACCCGAAAATAGTTCCTTCGAATAATGCGCACTTTGCGCATCATTGACCGAAACTTTGACTCGTCACTATGACTAGGAAAACTTGGTAATCAGTAGGCATGATTGCTATGGATCATTACCATCATGATTACGATCACGTTGCAAAGTCCAATTGGACCTTGACTTGACCAACTAATGGTCAAAACCAAAAGTCAAACAATAAGTCAAACTGTTTGACTTTTAGCTCATAATAAGCTAAAAGAATGAACAAGGCTTGGTTAGAGCAATTACTTGCACTCAAGGAAGCCAAGATTACTAGAAAAACTCAGATGGGAGGCCTCCTAATAAGGAGCAACTCCACTTAGAGTTTAGAGAGAAGAAAGATGGAAATGAGCAAGCAATTTCTTTGAAGATCAAGGTTATTTATAGTTGTTGGAGAGCTTTAGGATCATGCTAAGTGTTATGAGATGTTGTAGGATTATTACAAGTGTTTAGAGAGTGGCAAAAACGAGTTATAGGTGTTAAGTCAAATGAACAAGAAGCTGCCAGGTAGCTGCTGTCGCTGAGCATCCCCCGTGCGTCACGGGAGATCTTGGGGGGTCTCTCGCGTGGCGCCTGGGATACCTAAGTTTCAGAAGGCAGAACAGGTCCCTGCAGCCTAAAACTTGTTTTTTCGACGCGTTTTGGCAGTTTTAACACTCGTTAACCCCATTTTTAAGCTTTATAAGGAAGATAAAGCATAGGGAACTTGAAAAATACTCGGAAACATTTCGGATGTCGGTTCGATTGGTCGTACGGTTGCGGTTTTTGGTTAATTACGATGAAAATCGTAACGAACGCGCAAATGACCGTAAACGCGTAACGAATGATATTTTTGCATTCCAATCATTAAAATGCTATATTTTAATGATTACAAAAATTTTTAGATGTGCGTATATGTTCCGGATTAGGAAATACGCGAAACGACATAGTTTCGCAGAATTTGCAAAATAGCCCCTGAAGTTGCATAAGCATGTTTTTGCCATACCGAAGCCTTCAAAACTTATTTCTAAGTTATGTAAAGGGTATTTAGGGTATTTTAGCTTATGCCATTGTTCCGGAGTGTGTGTCGCATTAAACTGATTACGTTTGCGTAACGATTTACGATTTCACTTCCAGAAGTGATTCGAAAGAACAGAATTGAACAAGGATTGAAAATATGAAATACCATATATAAATACAAAAATCTTGGAATAAAATACAATGTTATAAAATTACAAAATCGTTTCAGAATTGAACGATGATGACAAAGCACAGATGTCACATCTAACGTCCATAATAGCGGAAATATTACGTCGTGTTTACCAATAAACAAGAATTAATCAGTTTAACATCAGTTTTATTGATCAAACGTTAAGAGTACAAACTGACAGAGCTTCGCCTCCAAAATACCAAAGTTACAAATGAGAGAGGCTAGCTAGGTATTTATAGGCTACCAAGTTCGCTCATGGAGGACCTAACTTCGCCTGAACTTGCCTTAGCAAGTTCGGCCGAACTTGGCTATACATGACTATTATGGGCGAACTTGTTACAACAATACATAAATACTTCATACGACTAGCCTATTTAGCTCTATACTATACAGACTCGATATAAGACTAAGACATAGACATTATGCACCAACAGACTCCCCCTTGGATATAGTCTTCGTCTTGTATCAGTCTTCAAAAACTTTGTCTTCATATAAACATTAACACAAACAACCGAAGAAGTTCTTGTACGGCTTCTTTCGTCGCTCTTGCTTAGGATCCGGCATCTGGTCTGTAGGAGGCACTTTGTTCATGTGCTGAAACCTTTTAATACTTGCCTTCCTAGTTCTCTCATGAATTGCTTCGAGACGCTTTTCCTCTTTTATAAACTCTACTCTTTCTAAATCTCTGCAGTTTGTTTGCCACATCTTTCCTGAATTAACTTCGTGTGCATAGCAAAGTTAACAACTTTCTAAAACTGCATCGCTTGTACCTTCTCACGTTCTTAAAAAACGATATTGTTGTAGAACAAGGTTTTGATGTCTTCTCTGGAGCAGTTAACCAACCACATAGGATCAAGAATCCTGATTGTCCTCCATAACCACCTCATACCCTGATATCCCAATACGTCAACTCTTTCCTTTGAAATATCCATGTGTTCTTCAAACTTTAAACAATAACTGCTTCACAAGTCGATGGATCTATCTGCCACCACTTGAACAATGGATAGAAGTTTTGCTCAATCGGCATCAGTGGCATGTTTCTCATTGCCCTTGGTCGTTTCATTATCAAGGTGATGTCTTTTTCACCCGTCTTTTTGTTTATCTTGATTCTACGACCAGGAATAAATGGCTTCCAATATCTAAATCCTTTCACCGCTTCAAACTTTATCAATTTCCACGACAATTGATCAATCACTTTCAGGTGGTATGTAACGTTAACTGTCTGAACTAACCCTTCCACATCCCAATAAGGTAATGTCTTGAAATCAGCAAGGTATTTGAAGTATTGCACTCCAAATTCCCTCTTGATTGCATAAACGTTCAGCTCCTTGAACCAACCCCCACTCAAGATATCTCCCAAAGAAACGTCTTTGTCTCTGGTAAAGAATGCTAGGGGACGTCGAAACTTACGTTCGCGCGTCATTTCTTTCAACAAGGACTTTTTCGCTTGAGCAATTTCTTCTTTAGTCATTGGCTTTGGTACTTTTCCTTCACTGAATCTTTCTCAAGATTTGGATCAAAATCAGCATCCATTTCCCTCTCTTTTTCTACTCTAATTTCAACTTCAGTTTTTCTGGTTCTTTGTCAGAATCATCATCTTGTTTAGAAGTAGTAGATATTACATCATCTTGTGTTGCTTTCTCAGTCTCTTGACTCTCAACAACTACTGCTGCACTAGAACCTGCTTCGCCTTGAACATTCTCAGGTTCATCTTCGTCAACGAGCGTAGTATCAATTTTATTTGCAGGTCTTTTCTTCTTAGGCTTATCAGATTCTGCCTTTAAGAACCATTCACTTCTAGCTTTCGGCTTGAAGTCTTTAAACCATTCCTTTTCAGCATTAAGCTCCTTTTCATCATCGCTTCCGTCTTTCCTCCATTTATTTTCGGGTGGAGCAACATAATTCGAATCTTTAATAGCCCCGAAAACTGGCATTGCAACAAGAGCTGATGCTTGCTTCTGAAACTTGATTAACTTTTTCAAGTTGTTTCATCGAGATGAACTAGATAAAGCACATCATTCGGATCCCGTGCTATATTCGTGAACTTCTAATCAATCAACATTTGCACGAATCTCGGATATAAACACAACCTCGAATCCTCCATATTCTTCGATCATGTGTGTAAATACAAGCTTCGAATAGTTGAATGGCTTTTTCAGAATATGTGTCGTTGCCATACAGGCCAAATAATCTTGAACGTCGTCTAATCCCGCCTTGCGATGACTAAATATGTGAATAATAGCGTGCATGAGAAGCTTGTAGGGATTAGGTACTTCCCCTTTCTTCAACATTGGCTTGTTCCGACTCCCTTTGTATCCCATTCTGAAGAAACATCCTCTAACCATCTTTTCATCAAGATAAATCTGATTGTCTTTGTTGTCGTTGAATTGCAGAATCCGTCGAATATCATCTTCAGTTACAGAAATCTTCTTAACCTCATTTCCAACTTGTGCTGATGAATTAATCGTTTTCTGATCATCACTAAGCTCTGCATTCGTCCAGAAATGAAAAGTATGAGATCTGTATGAACTGTGCGTTCCGTGATAGCTCTGTGAATAGGGTTTCCTCCAAACACTTTAAGATAATGTCGTATTCCTTTAAAGATGGACATATCGTCTTGTCGAGCGTAATACACGTGTTGTGATTCTTAGAAAACTCTATCGAGATTGCACGTGCTGGAGCTTGAGCCTGAAAAATGATGCAAAACAAATAGCACGCTTATCGAGGAACAGTTACAAAATTTTGTCTAACACATTCATCAAGTTCGGGCGAACTTGATATGTGTTTAAACATTCTGATTAAGTCAAGTTCGCCCGAACATGTAACAATCACATGTTCATTTTTTCTTTTAATAAGCTCGGGCGAACTTATATTAGCAAAGATCAAAACATCTAAACACGAAGTTCGGTCGAACATGTTAATCAAACAGGATTATAAAGACTTTTCATGCAAGTTCGGTCGAACTTGACAACAAGTTCGGCCGAACTTGTCGTCTCCTCCAACCAAAAGCTACTTATACCATCACCAACCATTATTAAACAAATCAAACATGTTTTTATGGCTGATTTTAGATGAATATTACAATTTTATGATTAATTTGGTTCAACTACTCCTAGATCTACCATTTTAAAGGTTTTCATATCCCATATGTTCAAATATGTCAAAAATACGATTCATAGATCAAATTACTACCTCAGACATTGTAGTTGGAGTGTGAATCACCAAAAACAATCAGAATTTGGGTAGTATAACGACGTATTTTTGACAAAATCACAAATTCGCTCTTAAACTCTCAAGTTCGTTCAGAGAATATGGATTCAGGTGAATGAGTTCGGCCGAACTTGCTTGGTACTTATACCATTGCAAGTTCGGGCGAACTTACTGAGTCCTACTAACAAGCCCATCAAGCCTAGGTGAAAACAACCATATTGCAAGTTCGGTCGAACTTGCTGAAAGTTAAACTTGAATCAGTTTAGCAAGTTCGGCCAAACTTGCCAAACCTTCAAACTTTTTCAATTTTTCATTTTAACCCCTGAACTTTCCAACTTTTACCAGTTATGAAAAATCCACTCAGTTGACCAAGTCCAAGCTAATGACCTTGGTTAACCGATTTGTTTGCCAAGTCCAAGTTAATGATCCCGATTTGACCCGTTACGAACAAACTGTTGATATTTTCAAAATCAAAGTTTCAAATTAATGAACTTTGTATCATTTTGACTTTTCAGTTTTTACAGATTAGTTCCCATTCCGTTGTCAAAGAGATTCCCACCAGTTCTAGCATCTTACCTGACTTCGAAGACCCGTTCTCCAACATTGGTTTGCTGAAAACAATGTAGAAATAAAATCTTTTTGAATTTTTATACGTTTATGCTAAAACACACTGAAAATCTTTTTGGTTTTAATCTGTAAAGCTGATAAACTATGTACAGGACAATGTAAACTATGTACAAACATATTTACAGACATATTTTTGTGAATTCGCGTCTAAAGGATCATATCAGTTAATTGAGACATATCACCAGTACCATTGACCTTTAGATGACTTTAAGCTTTAAACTTGTTTACCTAGATTGTCGATATGCTTGTCCTCTTAAACTTTACCACGTTTCTCAACTGTTTTAAGATATGTTAAGATATGAATTATGAAACTTGACTTATTTGTGGTTCCCACTTCTTGAATATACCCCCGTATCAAGATTCCCTAGATTTCATCTTACAGGTGAATAAAGCGTAATTGTTATCTGTATGAGGGTAATGCAAGACCTTGAGAGCTCAGGTTAGTACTACCGTAAAGACAAAGAGATTAAGGCTCGTCTTTAAGGTGTGTTCCACTTAAGGAATCTTTTCAACACTGCAAATGATTAGATCTTTTGATACTTTTCAATTTTGCATGCAGTTTTTGGGTTTATAGCAAAAGTATTATAGAAGTTCTAGGCTATTGCTTCCACAAAATCAAAAGAACTTGTATAATACCCCAGATATCAACTGTCTACAAAGACCTCGTATCTCAGAATTAGGCAATCTCTCAAACGAAATTTCGGAGTACTAAGTCCATATATCCAAGATGTGTTAATCCTCATGATTAAGCAGTTGCTAAATTTAGTTTATATCTCGAAAACAGTTTACTGAACGTGTTAAGCCTATCGACACATCCACAGTAAGACTTATTTATTACTTTTAAACTTTTCATTTCTTTAGCATACTGTGATTGTCCACTGATGTACTACCATTTCCTTTTTGGGACACCGAATTCTTTTTGTCTTTTTCAATGTTTTTGTACATTTTTAAAATTTTTCATATGTTTTTGTATTTTCCCAAATATTCCCCCCCCCTAAAATCAAAAACATATTTTTTGGATTTTAGATTTTTAAGAAATACTAAACTAGAAAGATATTTACAAACCATACAAACCAATGCGGATTACGTGAATTCCTCGTCCGATCCGTATTCAATCTCAGCTTCCGCACCTGTAAGCAAATTTTTAATACCGTTAGGCCGCATTAGATATTTAAATCTTGTTAATGGAAATGCCTTGGTATAAAAATCAGCCCTTTGTTCGTCGGTGTGGATTTTTTCTATTCGAACCAATTTCTTTTCGTAACAGTCACGAATGAAATGGTATCAAATTTCAATGTGTTTTGTTCGTGAGTGATGAACCGTATTTTTAGTTATATCGATGGTTGCTTTGTTATCTACAAATAAAGGCGTGTCAAGAAGCTGGAGACCATAATCCCTCATCTGTTTCTGAATCTAGAGGATTTGAGAGCAACAGCTGGAAGCATAAATGTATTCTGCTTCACAGGTTGAGAGAGAGACCATGGTCTGTTTCTTACACTGCCACGTTACCAAACGTGTGCCAAAGAACTGGCATCCTGCAGTTGTAGATTTCGAGTTCAGTTTGTCCACTCCGAAGTCTGAGTCAGCGTATCTAGTGAGATCAAAATTGTCGTTCTTGGGGTACCACAGGTCGGTGCTTGGGCAACCTTTCATGTAACAAAAGATTCACTTGACTATCTGCAAGTGTGACATTCGAGGACTTGACTAATATCTCGCACATAAGCATTTAGGATACATGATGTCCGGGCGCGATGCCGTTAGATACATCAATGAACCTATCATTGATCGATACAGTGTTTCATCAACTTTTGTTCCTGACTCGTCTACGCAAATCCCATGGTTCAGTGCCTGCGGTGTCAAAAGCGGCTTCGAGCTATCCATTTCAAACTTTTTGAGAATGTCGTGAACATACTTAGTTTGATGAATGAATATCCCGTCTGGAAGCTGATCCACTTGAAGACCTAAGAAGAACTTCATTTCGCCCATCGAGGACATCTCAAATTTCTTCTTCATGATCTTTTCAAACTCTTTGCACAGACTGTCATCCGTAGAACCGAAAATGATATTGTCCATATAGACTTGTACTATTAGCAGATGCGACCCAACTTCTCTGGTAAACAAAGTGTTGTCCATGTGCCTCGTGTAAAACCATTTCCTACGAGATGTTGCGATAACGTCTCGTACCAAGCTCTTGGAGCTTGGTGTAAACCATACAATGCTTTATCCAGGAGAGATGCTTTGTTCTTGTTCAGTGGATCGACGAACCCCAGTGGTTGGCCGACATACACTTGTTCACGAAATTTACCGTAGAGAAATGCAGATTTTACATCCAACTGGTACACCTTAAATCCTTTCCAAGCTGCGAACGCTAGGAAAATGCGGATAGATTCTAATCGAGCAACCGGTGCGTATACCTCCGTGCAATCTATACCTTCCTGCTGGTGGAATCCCTTGACAACCAGCTGAGCTTTGTTTCTGACTATAACCCCCCGATCGTCTCTTTTACACTTGAAGACCCACTTTGTATCAATAGCTTTCTGCTTCAGTGGCAAGTCTACAAGTTTCCAAACACCCTACTTGTCGAACCATAAAAGTTCTTCTTGCATTGCTATCACCCAATTCTCGTCAGCAAGAGCCTCATTAACTGTCTTTGGCTCTATTTGAGAAATGAAACATGAGTAGTAGCAGTAATTCTGAGTTGGTGCGACTCGGGTGTAGAAACAACTAAGTGCTTTGTTGATTTTATTTCGTGTACGCACACCAGTTTGTAGTTCTCCTATAATATTCGTTGAAGGATGGTACTAATATGATCGCGGCATTTCTTCTGTTGAAACATCAACTGAGCTTTGTTGATTTGAAACAATCAGATCACTTTTCACATCAACATTAGGAGTACTTGATGAAGCTTCGTTCTAATTTCTCGGACTAGCAGATTGATTCAACAGGTTAGAAAACCTGCTCAACTTCTTCATCTGATGAAGTTTCATCATCAGCATCAAATGTCAATGCTTCATCAGAGTCAGAATTCTGATTCTGAGGCGTACTGGCACTGTTGTGTTTTCTGGTTCATTAGAAGCATTCACTAGAGGTGTAGCAGGTGTTACTTCTGCTTCAGAAGTATTTTCAACTTGAACACCACTGCTATTGCTTGGACCTGCTCCGGAAGATGAAGAATCCAACGTGGGTTGATTAACCACAATTGGTCTAATGATTTGTTCTTGATTTGCTAACTGGTGAAGATAATATAACGCTGCAACTTCTTCGTCAGATGGTTCTTCCGGCAAGTCGAATGACTTCCAAAGGTCTTGGTAGTTAAACAGCCACGTGTCACCTCTCCTTTGAATAGGATCCGTATAGTTGAAACAATCCATGTGTTGTGCTTCAATAACCTTTCTCAACGAAGGAACATATACTCTTCTTAACGGACTCGCATATCCGACAAAGAAACCTTCAATAGATTTAGCCCCGAATTTGCCATCTTGGTCTATTACGGTACATGGCGCACCGAATGGTTCTAAGAACTTCAAATTTGGCATCCGTCGGTTTATCATTTCAAAACATGTTTTCTTTGTTGGTTTCAAAGTGAGAACTCTGTTTAGCGTGTAGCAAGCTGCAGCAACCGCTTCACTCGAGAAGCTGATTGGAAGTTTAGAATCTGCAAGCATGGTTCTCGCAGTTTCAATCAAAGTTCTGTTTTTCGTTCAGCTACTCCGTTTTGCTGTGGAGTATAGGGAGCACTAAACTCGTGCAGAATCCCTTTTGCGTTGTAGAATTCCTTCATTTTGTTATTCTTAAACTTTGTGCCGTTGTCACTTCTAATGCGTCTGACCGGCAGATGATAAAGGTTCTCGAGTTTCTTGAATATAATAACCAAGTTCTCGAACGTTTCGTCTTTTGATTCGTGAAAGAATACCCACGAATATCTCGAATAGTCATCTGTCACGACCAAGCAATATAAGTCTCCAGAGATGCTTCGAACATTTACAGGACCAAATAAATCCATGTGCAGACGTTCTAATGGCAACTTGATTGAGTTTAGAATTTTCTTCGAATGAGATTTCTTGATCTGCTTTCCCTTTTTACATTCTAAGCAGTGACCAGACATATGAAAGCTCCGAAGATTTACACCATCTACAAGATCATTATGAACCAAGTAATTCATTTTTCTTAAATGAATATGCCGCATCTTACGATGCCAAAGAATAGAATCCTTTTCAGTAGCCTTTGTCACAAACATTGTGCTAATTTTAATGAAGTGGTAGCGACGCCCATAATAAGAACATATAAATCATTCTCTCAAGGTGCTCGCATCAGGATCCACTCATCTGGTATTTTGAATCCCGGCTTCAGGATAATACACTCTTTGTCGTTGAAATGCACCGTGAACTTCTTGTCACAAAACTGCGATATGCTCAAAATATTATTTTCCAACTCTGCAATATAATTCACGCGATCGAATGAAACAACGCCATTGGAGAGTTTTCCCTCGGCGACTATCCTTCCACCCTGGTTACCCGAAAATACAACATATCCACCATAGATAGCTTTAATGTCGAATAGCAACGCTTTTATTCCCGTCATATGCATGGACGCTCCACTATCCAAAATCCACTTAGAAAGTACGGAACTCTGGAGCCCCTGCACATTTCAACAATCTATTTAAAAAGCGAGACCCAAGCCTTTTTGGTCTTGGGTTGAATTGGATAACCATCATCAAAACCAAACTCACACTCATCAGCATAATCAAATCCACACTCATCTGCATAATCAAATTCACATTCATCATCTAGATTTTCTATGATGTTTATGTTTGAAAACTTTACTCTCTTTTTATCTTTTGAATTGTTACCACTTGTAGTTTTGACATTTTCAGATGTGGTTTCAATTATGATTTCAGATTTTGATTCTTTCATGCTATCACTAGTTAACAAGCTCAGACTTAGTGATCTCAGATGTTGTTGACCGTTTCTTTGGAATCCAGGCTTGAGATTTTATGTTAGCCTTCTTGATGTAAAACTTGTTTTCATTAGCTTTTGAAGATTCACCGTTTTCGAAAATCAAATTATCAAATTTCTTTTCGAAAACTTGTTTCCTTTCATCTTTGTTAACATTTCTTTTTAGAATTCTTATTTGCCCAAACTCTGGTTGCTTCGGTTTTACAACATTTGAACTTTCTTTCCTTCGAAGATAAGCCGGCTTTGATTTCGGACATTGGCGTGCAATATGACCAATTTCGTTGCACTTGAAACAAGTCCGAGAATCATGTGGATGTCCTTTAGTGGGTTTTACACCACTTGTTTTGGCACCACTTGCAATTTTGGCTTTATCTCGAAGTTCTTTCTGTTTCTTGAACTCATCGTTTGATTGTTTCCGATCAAATTTTATCATGAATCGTGTTCGTCCCATATACAAAATTCATGTTTTTATTTTTGTATTCATGAAATGGTGACGTTTTCTTTTTGGGTTCATCTGATTCTTCTAATCCCAACCCAGCTCTCCGGTTTTCCGTATGATCACCACCATTCCTTCGGTAGTTATTTCTTTTAGGTTTGGAATAAAATTTCTTTTTATTGATTTCCAGATCATCTGATGTGACTTTCACGAGTTTAAAGAATTTGTCTAACAATTCTTCCTTCACGTTCTGGATCAGAAAACTGTCATCAAAGTATAATCTATCAGATTCCTTAATCTTGTACATTACAACATTAGGATCATCACATAGATCATTCTCTGATGATGTATCATCATCTTCGGACTGTGAATCAGAATTCTTTGAACTCGAGTCGGCGCTTTTAAAGCTTCCTTCATCAGAATCGTTCAAAACATTTTCAACAACCTTTTTAACCACAGCATTGTCATCATCTGTTTTAGTATAGATTACATCAATGTTCTCTGGCAACTCAGTTTTCTTTTCAGATAACAACTCAATATTGAGTGCCTTATCCATCCCATCAGCGGATTTGCGACAATACTTCTCGCATAGGGGTGGAGGAACATTGTTGTATTCTTTACCAATTTTCTTTTTAGGTTTCTCTTCCGATGGATTTGTCAGAAGGATGTGATCAATGACATATGCATTACAGGTGTAACTTCTTAAAAGTTGTTGAACACGCTCTGTTTCAATTTTCATGTCCTTGAGTTGTTGCTTAGTTTCAGCAATGGTGTTAATATAGATATTAATCACTTTTTGCTTATCCATTACTGTTCCTTTTAACATCCTTATTGTATCATGTTGTTCGATATTATTTCTATCGAGTCTTCCATAATCATTTTTCATTTTATCATACGCTTCCTTCATTGTGTGATAATCGTATTTCAAAAGTTCATTATGCACATTGTTTTCAGCGATGATCTTTGATGTTTCGGCACATTCAGAACATGATTCGGTACATTTTGTACAAGGTTTCTCAACCTCTACAACTTGTACTTTGACAACTTCATTTACCTCTGGACCTACCTTGGTTAGATTTGCCATCAAGGCTTTGTCGGCAATATCCTTGAGGTTTTCTGCATTCACTTCTTGAGTAACATCAATGATTACTTCATCAGATGATTTCTTCTTAGGAACTTGTTCCTGAGAACTTCCATCAAAATACCTGGAAAATTATCACACAAATTAGGAGATAAAATTCCTTGCTTCTGCAAGTGGATATACTCCTCTTCTTCGCGTTGTTGTTGCAGATATTCTTCCAGCAGAATATTCTCCATAGCCGCTGCTTCTTCTGCAGATGTATCTTCAACAATTTCAGCCATTAATGCAACTCCGGTCTTCTTACCGATGTAGGAATTCCAGTCGAAACCGTCATCTTTGTTTGATGCAACCATAGCTTTCTCAGTGTTGCTGCTATTCGGTTTCTCTTGGATTTCAACCTGAGTCTTCTTCGGGAAAGGCTTGTACTTAAGTGACTTCTTGTAATACTCGTTGCCTCCTCCGAGTGGACTTTGATTTCCCGTTGCTTCAGGATTTTTGCACTCTCTTTTGAAATGTCTCTTTTGGCAACATCTGAAGCACGTCACTTTCGTCTTGTCAAAACCTAGTTTGTTGCTTGAGTTTCTGGTATCTCGGCCAGTGAGAGCAACGAACTTTGTAACCCTTCGGATAATCGAAGCTAAACTCCACTTCATATCCATCAACTCGAGTTCTTCTTCATCCGCTTGGTCATAATCTTCTGCCTTCATTTCGGGATTTCCAATTTTACCAGCTACAAGACTTTCGTATGACTCCAGAACAGTGGCAAGAAGCGTCATATGCTGTTTAGCAACTTGTTCCGAAACAACATTTTTCAAATTCACTGCGATGTTGCACCTGTATACATTCGAATCAGAATTTGTTTGTTGATTCTGATTTGCTTGACTTTTATAAGATGAATTTGAACCAGTACTTGAGAATGCAGACTGTGGACTTTGATCATATTGAGGATATGACTGATTCTGATTCTACTGCAAATTGTTCGAAGAATTCACACTTGCATTGAATGCTGTCTGAATCTTTGGACTTGAAATGTTATCTTGCATTCCACTCTTGTAGTACTAACCAACGTCTTGAACAACATTACGTTCTTTGACTTTGCAATCTTCAAGAGTTCCATTTCATGGCCTTTGAGTTTATCGATAAATGTTGACAGCTTGAAGAATTCCCATTTATCGCTTTCCTTCAGAACCATTAGATAAGTAGTCCATTCTCCATCTAGTAGAGCGTCAGCAAGCTTGTGGATGTACTCTTGTTCCGTCTATTCGAGACCGTGTCTTCGCATTTGGACTTTAAGATAACAGAAGCGTTCAATCATCTGCTTCATGGTCTCACCCTTCAGCATGTTGAAGATATCGAACTCTTTCATAATGAGCGCCTTCTTGCTCTTGATCATCTTCGCGCTTCCTTGATACTTCTTCGGAAGAGAAAGCCATAGATCTCTTGCCGTTATGTATTCCAGTAGCAAGACGAGAATATCTTCTTTAACAGATTGTTGGATAAGACTGATCATCTTTTCCTCAGCAATGTATTCTTCTTTTTGTACAGTCGTGTAATTGTACTTTTCCAACACTTGCTGATGTTCATCCACCGGAACAGTGTAACCTCTTTCAATCAACACCCAGCCTGCGAAGTGCATGGCTTGAACCCAATATGTAAATTTCTCCTTCCATGCTTCATACTCGTCCATGCTCATTAGCTTGGGCGGTTTAACAATCATGCCCATTTCGTTATAAAGATTGAATTGATGGATCACGTTGGCATTTGACGAACTAGCTCTAGACATAAAAGCTCTTTGAATATCATCCATCATGAATTACGAGACGCGTACACTGAAAATACTCAAAAACTTTTGAAAATGTTAGTTCTACTACAAGTTCGGTCGAACTTGTAGTTGAAATGAAGAATTCTTTGAGTTTCTCACAAGTTCGGTCGAACTTGTGATTTGATTTGCAAATTTCTTTATACTGGACTTCGGTCGAACTTATGACTATTTAAAAAATAAACCAAACTGAACTTCGAGCGAACTTGTCAAGTAAATTTGATTAGAAACTAGTAAGTTCGGGCGAACTTAGCTAAAAGTTCTTGAATTTTATCAAGTTCGGTCGAACTTGACAAAATATCAATAGATTTCTAGCAACTTCGAGCGAACTTATCTCTAATTCCTTCAAAAATGCCTCAAGTTCGAGCGAACTTGGTAAAAATTCACTGAAAAAGTGAGTTTTTAGCACAAGTTCAGCCAAACTTGGCTAACAAGTTCGATCAACTTGGTTTTGTCAAACATGGTTTTTTCAAAAATTTGACATCAGTTTGGTTGAATTTGGTCTCCAATCTTTCAAGGGTTTATCTTGTTGTATTTTACATGATATATTCAAAATTGAAAAGATTTTGACCGTGAATTCTTCATTTTTGATGAAAAAGTTAAGAAAAATAGAAGAATGGAGATGAAATAGAAGTGTTCTTGTCTTGATACTATCAAATCAGGCTGTTCTAGCTCTGATACCACTTGTAGGACCGATCCTCGATGCTAAGGAACCTAAATTTGATATCTAACGTCCATAATAGCAGAAATATTACGTCATGTTTACCAATAGACAAGAATTAATCAGTTTAACATCAGTTTTATTAATCAAACGTCAAGAGTACAAACTGACAGAGCTTCGCCTCCAAAATGCCAAAGTTACAAATGAGAGAGGCTAGCTAGGTATTTATAGGCTACCAAGTTCGCTCATGGAGGACCTAAGTTCGCCCGAACTTGGCTATACATGACTATTATGGGCGAACTTGCTACAACAATACATAAATACTTCATACGAGTAGCGTATTCAGCTCTATACTATACAGACTCGATAAAAGACTAAGACATAGACATTATGCACCAACATTTCCAATGATTACTAAACGGAATTTCGAGGACAAAATTCTTTTAACCGGGGGAGACTGTGACAACTGCGAAAAATCCGGGTAAACTTTGATTGGTACAAGTCCGTGGTAACCGGACGTGATATGTATATCATGCTATTTGTTGTGATTATGTGTAATGATACGAATTCTGGAACATGTGACACCGACTATAATGGGAGTATATGCACAGTAATTACCAAAAACATTACATTGACGCTATGCGTCACCTACATGGCAAGACAAAGTCGTGAATGGATTAACGACTCTGGGAACACGTCATAGTTGACATGACACTATTAAGGGCCAACGATGTGAGGTTGGTGTCCTTAGCCTTTAACAACGTGTTAAACGGGACTTGACGTTTAGATAGCCCATTAAACCTTCAATCATGATTATTAGGCCAACGGTAGATCCCTTTAAGATTCTGAGTTCACGAAACATCTTAGTTATGTGCCATAGACTCTGACATAAGATTTGAAACAAATCGGTGCTCGGGCACGCAAAACGAGGCAGTCCCGGTTAGGGAAACGCCTTTGCATTAGGAGCCATGAAAAACAAACCAAACATGCAAGAAATGGTCAATCAAGCCTAAAAACACTTAAACTAACCTCAAACGAGGCTTTTATGATTAAAACGTAACCGTGCTCGGGTTTCCAGACGGTTATGCTCGATTTTTAAAACCGAATCTTTTAACACTAAGAACGCGAAAAACAGAGTCCGTTTCACAAATCGGAGACGCGTATGGGACCCGAAAACGAACCTAAATGCAAAATCGAAGATAAACATCATCTTTTAATGTGAAAAACGAAGCACGACAAAGCAAGGGTGGGGTAGGGGCACCCCCTTAATATATATTTTCTTTTTTGGTTTTTTTTCTTCATTATTTTCATTTCTTCTTCACTTTCCACGGAAAATCTGCTCATAACCTTCCCAATTCTCAGCTGATCTTCCATTAAACTAAGCAAAATCAAAGGTATTTTACAAGTTTCTTATAGTTTTGATGAAGATTTCTTGCAAAAACATGATCTAGACTAAGAAAACTCCTTTTAATCCATGATTTTGAATGGTTTAAACATGTGTCTTGGCTGATTAAGAACACCTCATGAATTCCCTGGTATTATATGGCCGCCAAGATGACAAAGCTTCCGGTTTTGATACCCTAATCGACCAAAATTGAGAAACAAAGTTATTAACCGATAAACTATGAAACAATGCTTGATTGACATGGGTTATGGCATGGTTGGATTGTTCTTGGTATATAGGTACTGAATATGGCTCACACCCACTTCTGGACTCAAGAAAAAAACTTGGAATCGAAGGAATCGCTAGGTATATCACCCGAAAATCGAATCTAGAATATGCAGAATATTGTTTAGACCATAACATGGTCCGTGGGTATTGGATTGAGCGGACATTTGGTGTGGTGATGTAGGGTATTGACTGGAAGGACCACGTAAAATTTCAGAATTTTTGGAATTTGCTATGATTTTTGGTTAATTTTTTACTGTTTTACCAAACGAAATTTGGAAAAATACCAAACTAAGTCAATAAATCACGAAATTTTACATGAACACTAAGAAACTTATAAGGAAATTTCTGGGAAGTTTGGGAGTCCGTTGGTTGAGTTTTGATTCAGGTAAAAAATCCATGTTTTATGAGTTTTCGGTAGCCGGAAACGCACTGAAACGAAATCAAAAAATCCCAAATTTTTACAGCGAGTTTTTGGGGATATAAGGGAACTCCTAGAATATTTTGAGAAGTTTTGGACATCAGATGATAAAAAAAGTGAATTATTCAGGTAAATACTGTTTTACAAATGATTTATTTGAAAAGTTAAAATAGCTTTATAAATTCCAAAAATAATTTTATTGGAATCTATATATTTTTACTGAGTTCTACAAAAATGTCCAGGATTTTATGAACTATGTAGATTAATTGGGATTTTTCGACTTTTAAAGGCTTATTTTAACTAAATTCGGCAATTTACCGAACAACGAACCTGCCTAAACTAGGTATGGACCAAAACCCATTTTGATTATAATTGGAATACTGGGAGTATTTTGGGAGGTTCCAGGGTAAGCGGGACACTCTGGGTATGTTCCACCACTGTTCGGGAAGATCCCCGACGGCGAAAACGGAAACTCAAATTCCGGGGACCTAGAGCCTCCAAACGTCCGGATTTCCTTAATGAATACTTAATCTTTTCTAAATAACAATGTATTGGCATTGTCTAAATCTTAGTGCCGTTATCCGAACACATAAAACAACCGACTTTGGCTGGCACGCGAATCGTTGCCTGGGAGCCAAACGTGAAACTAATCCTACCCTAACATCCATCACCACACCAGGATACTATATGTACAACATGGACTGAAAATACCCACTTGGACCCGAGTTATAGGCATTACCGACCTAGCGACTGATATTAGTAATTACTTGCATGATTGTTGTTAAAGCCGAACCAGCTTACATATACTCCTATTGCTACCTGTGATGCTACTATCCTGTGAGTTTCACTCCCCCACTTTTAAATTGTTTTACTATTTTCTGGGGTGATTTGCATGTTACAAACTGTGTTAATTGCACCAACTTGTGATGATGTGAATTATCTAACACACGAAGTACCTCCCCACTACCAGTGATTAACGTAAGCCGGGGCAAGTGGATAGTACTATTGGTTTGATGAAACCCAGGCCGCACCCGACAGGATGTCGGCAATAAGGTCTGCACGAGTCCTAACCTGGTTATGTTGTTAGGCATAACTACAATGGGGCGTTGCACTACATGTGATGCAGTTGGTGGGCCCGGAGTGTCTACGTGACACGATCCGGTGGCCGGGAGTGTCTGGGATGACACTGCCCGAGGCAAAACAGTCGAGGTTTCACTTGTGTACTCGTGTAATTCCATCGGTGACTTTGACCTGTGCAATTAAACTTGTTAACACATATTGTACACAAAAACTAAACCAGTTGAACTCACCAGCAGCGTTAGCTGACCCTTTTTAAAACTAACATACATTTCAGACTGGTGTGATCCATGTATGTTGTTCAAGACATGTTATAGACGAATGCTTATATAGACGCATGTGGCTTAGAAGACTTATGTGGTTCATGGGAACACGCAGTTGTAACATACATGTAGTATGTAATCAACATTTTGGTAATTAATAAAAGGTACTGTCTTTATAAACAATGCGCTTGTACCAAAGGTGTCTGTTACATCCCATGTTTTACTTCCGCTGCAAATTGGGGTGTGACACTTTAAAACCGGAAATTGTACAAAAAGAACCAAGTTCGTTAAGCTCGTCAAAACCAGAAATTCTAAATCTGTAATAATAATCAATCTGGTAAACGACAACAATCTTGGAAACCTAAAACTGGTATTGTTTCAGGGGAGGTACGCCATTTCCAAGTCATCAAGAAATAGAAATCACATTTCTTGATGATAAGGGTCGACCCAAGACCACTAAGGCTTGGGTCCCCATCTCACTGATCGTGTAATTGCATGTGCATGGTGCTTCAGGAGGAACTGTTAATAGTAATTGGAGCGTTGACAGTGGAGCATCTAGGCACATGACAGGCGACTTAAGGATCCTTTTTGATGTGAAAAGCATTAGGGGAGGTTATGTTACTTTTGCTAGAGATAAAGGTGGTTACATCACTAGAGAAGGGAAGATCTCCAATGGTGTTGTTAGTTTCGATAAGATCAATTATGTTCAACAAATTGATCACAATCTTCTGAGTGTTTCTCAAATCTGCGACTAGAAGTGTACAGTTCATTTTGATCATGCTGGTTGCTATGTGCTGAAACCTGGTTTCAAGATTCCTAAAGAATGGATTCTGTTGTCGGCTCCAAGAATTAATGACTTGTCTATTCTTGACATGAGCCAAGATATTACTACGTCTGCACAAGTTACATGTTTTGTCTCTAAAGCAACTGAAAAGAAATCAATCTCTTGGCATAGACGTATGGGACACATTCACTTGAGGAAAATGAACCATTTGGTGAAAAATAATCTTGTGAATGGTGTGCCAGTCAAAAATTTTCATCTACAAGACGTGTGTGTTTCGTGTCAAAAAGGAAAGCAAGCAAAGAAATCACATCCTATCAAGAAAGTCAACAATGTTAACATGCCACTTGAACGTCTTCATATGGACCTCTTTAGACCTATGAAACACAAGACTACATTTGGTGATGCTTATTGTTTAGTTGTTACTAACGACTATTCAAGATTTTCATGGATAGCTGTGATGGCACACAAGAGTGAAACTCCTGAAATCCTCAAGAATCTCTTTACTCTTCTTGAAAACTTGTACAATTTGAAGATAAAGAGAATCAGAAGCGACAACAGCACTGAGTTTAAGAATCAGGTTATGGATCAGTCTTGTACTTCTAAGGGTATCTTACATGAATACAGTTCTCGCTATACTCCTCAGCAGAACGGTGTTGCTGATAGGAAGAATCAGACGCTTATTGAAACTGCAAGAACTATGTTGGTAGAGTCGCAACTTCCTGTTCAGTTTTAGGGGGAGGTTGTGGAAACTGCTTGTTACACACTAAACAGAGTTCTTATAGTTAAGAGACATGGGAAAACTTACTTTGAACTGTTACATCGAAGGAAACCAGATGTGTCCTATCTAGAACCTTTTGGAGCTCCATGTACAATGATTGATCCAGATAGTAAGTTTGGTGCAAAAACGATTAAAGGCTTTTTCCTTGCAAAAGCACACCTCCAAGGAAGTTGTTTGGATTTCTTGAAAAAGACACATATGTAGCACCATAGAACGATAAGTGGAGACATGAGAATAGTGACTCTGATAATGAAGAACCCAAGTTGAAGAAAATTATCAAAGATAAGTTTGGTCACAAGAAGGGAATGGGCAAAGGTGATGATGATGATAGTGATGATAAAGGTGGTGACGGTGATGATGAAGGTGGTGATGGTGGAGTTGTTGGTGCTAGTGGTGAAGGTTCTACCGGCGGTGATAAAAGTAAACAGCCAGGTGGTGATGACGGATCGGATTCTGATGATAATCCACTTGAACCTGGATACTAGTGATATGTTGATGCACAAGGTGTTAGACAAATTCGAAGAATTCAGGTTGAGACAGATGTTGATTATGTTCCTTCCGATACTGAATCTGAAAAGGCAAGAAAGAAGAAAGTTGCAGTTCGAAGAAAGAAAAAGAGCAAGAAATCAATTGGTGCCTCGTCAACTCAAACTGCAGCCACACAGCCGGTAAACACATCAGAACCAATACTTGAAGCTGATGTTAGTGCTTCGTTTACCTTCATATCGGAAGAACTGAAGCATTAATAACTTCTCCCACAACAACCTCTGAACCACCTCATGTAACTACAACTGTAGTTGAAACACCACCAGTTGCAACAACTCAAGCTCAACCACAGCACACTACCTCTTCTTCTCAATCTGTTAGAGCAACAGCCCATCAACAAAGTTCGGAACGGCGTAGTATAATATTTTCGCAAATGTCGGAAAGTGATAAAGTAGATTTCTTCTTCAGTCAACTCCAAGCTGCAGCTAAAGAGATTAACTGACACTCAGAATTCATGTCGGCCAATCAAAATACCATTATAAAGTAACAAATGGAGATGAATCCCTTGAAGGCTACGGTTGAACGTCAAGGAGCAGCAATCATTCAACTGAGGGCTGAAAATGAACAACTAAGGGCTACAGATACTGAATGAGTAGCTCAGTTATTGCAGATGCGAGTGGCTGACAATGGCCGTGGAATTGAGATGAACAGGCTGAAAGAACGAAGTACCGTTGTTTTACGATCTGCAGAGAAACTAGCCAAAAAGCATATTGATATGAAAGAATGGTACAACTCACGGAACACTACAATAGTTGAGAATGTGAAGCAGATGAATTCTAGATATGAAGTGACTAGAAAGCGAGTGAATACCTTATGGAATGAAAGGTGCAAAGCTCAGGAAGTTTTACGAAAGCATCCTCCTGTTAATCCTGATGCTCCTACATCATCTGCACAACCGGAGGATTCTGCTTCAACTCAAGTTGTCGGTTCTAGTTCTGAGTAGATCATAGCCGATCCAGTTACCTTTGGTGGTACTCAAGAGGAACATGAAAGGTTGGAAGGTATGCAAGACATTGAAGAAATTGGTCTTCAGTTGGCGATTGTGGAAAATGTTGTTGTAGACGTTGGAGAGAGTTCTGTTGCAAGTATTGAGCCAGTGATGACTTCAGACTTTGATGTGATAGTGTCTGAGGGTGTTGATGAAGGAACCGATTTTGGCTTTGAAGGAGATGGCGATAGTAGATGATACTGCTATCGACGAGATACCAAGTGAACCCGAGGTAGTTAATTCGGATGGTCTAGAAGAGATTGTGTTTGAAGGTGATACAGAAAAGTCTAAGTATGTTCGGGAAGATGGAACAGAGTTTGATCCGTTTGATAGTGACTGGCTTCGTGAGAATGTGGATGAGATCAACGAAAAACTCAAGAGTCATGACACATCTAACATTCCCACTGACACCTTTGAAGAGTGGATAAAGCAGTTCTTGGAAAAGACACCAAATCCAGCTCCACTTCCAGCTCAAGTCGATTACATGAAGTACGAAAAGGATCGACCGTAAGGCTGAATTCTTAGTTGGATGTTCGTGAAAGGTATACATTGCATGGCAGTAAAGCGTGAACACGGAATCCAATACTTCAAATCACTCCTTAGCATTTTAACGTTGCCTTTTTATGATGTTGCAGTGTTAGCTAGGTTGAACTTGATCAACCGATCCAATTATGAAGGTGCAACGCTTTTTGCTCGCAAACTAAGGATTGAACGACGCAAAGGTTGGATGGATAAATTATACAAGCCTCAGTTTCCTATGTATGAGCAGATCCAGTATACGCTAGAACGGGACACTAACACTGCTCGTTAGAAGCTTGTGTACAAACCGGTGAAGATTTTAGATAAAATTCCGCTCATTCCGATGAAACAAGATTTTCTTGGAAATATGAAGCTATGGTGCTATGATTCAAACACTCATGAAGCAGTCATTGTGTTCAAGAACGACAAAGACAACTTCCGGATGCTAGATCCAATGTGCATCATGAATACGTCAGAGGGTGACATCAAGAAGCTTCTTCAACACGACATCTTCTACGAAGACAAGGACGCGCATCAAGCTTTGCTATTTCAACACATCGCTTGTTTTTTTACTACCGAGGAATTCATGCGAGAAGCTCGTGGTCAGAAGCAGGCCATTAGAGATGAAGTCCGAAGACCAAGCAACAGCCAAGGGGGAGTTTGTTGGTGCAGTTTTATATATGTTGCTTGTTCTTATTACGTTGTAATTTGTACGGTCTTTATTTATGGTCCTGTATAGTTTTGGTAGAGTCGACCAAGTCAAGATATCCTCCGATCTTGACTTGGTACGACGTTTATATTGTTAGCGTTGTAAAACAGATGCAAGTGTGCATTCTGTTAGTTATTAGAAGTTCGTATCTTGCTGTCTATGTATGTTACTGTCTGTTTGCAGGGTCCCCACGAAGAACCCATTTCTTCGAGGGAATACATCTTCCGCACTCGTAAGTGTGTTAACATACAAGGAAGTAAGTTTAATCTTGATCCTCCAAGTGGACCTACAATTTCCTTAATGAACGAACACGAACATAAAATCTTGTTCAGCAAGTGTTCGTGAACCGTTTGTAAACACATTTATTTCCTTAACGAACAAACACAAACAAGACTTTGTTCGTGTTTGTTCGGTTCGTTTAGATCCATACGTTGGAAGGAAAAGTTTCTTACAAAGTAAAACCATGGATATCTTAGAATTATATTATATAAAAAATAAAGAAAGGTGAAAAAAGTAAAACCAACCATTGTTGATTTTTTTTTGTTAACCAAACTTTTCATCGTTTTTAACGTCTATAACTTTTTTATGCATTATTATATTTTTTTTAAATTACACTAATAAAGAACGAATTATTATCTTTATTTTGAGCATATATGGTATAACTTTAGTTATTATTTTTAACTTTTTAAAGCATGTTACGTGATTACGTACTGTTACATGATTATATAATTACGTACTATTACGTAATATGTCTTATTTTCAGAACAATTATAATGTTACGTGATTATATATACCATTTTACGTAATTACGTGATTATGTACATCGTTAAATGGTTACCTATGAACAATTTTGTCTCTCTTCTAAAGTACATATGTCACATTTTTATGGCTTCCTACACTTCATAAATTTTTTTAAATTTGTATATGATGTGCCCAATATAAATAAATAACGAAAGGATAATCTGATGGAACCATAAACCAACTTATATAAAAAATTGAACGGTTATTCAATATTGTATAATAATTAAGTAAAAACATTAAATACAAAAGAATGAAATATTTATGGATGTATAATAATTTTTTTAGAGAACAAGGAAAAGATCATATATGGGATTTACTTTTAATGTAACGGCAATTTCATAAAAAAAAATCCAGCACTAAGAAGCAGCTTGCACCAGAAACCACTTTTACTTGTTCAACAAAGATTATTATGATACTCTTTTATCTTTTTTGGTCAACGAGACTCGTTAAAACCACTAAGCTTTCTTGTGTGGAACGTTGGAAACTCAATAATTAAAATTAGATTCGGTCAAAGTTATAAGAAAAAAGTACAAATTTAATTTTTGAATAAACTAAACACACATAAATTCAAATGATGTCACAAATGAAACGGTTCTGCAAAATGGTTTTGTAGATAAATTCGTGATGCTAAATTAGAAAATATTGAAGATAAAATCGTAATGCAAAATTATAAGATCCAAGTCCGGGTCAAATAAGGTTGAAAAAAGATGAGTTTTAAATTAGAGTTAGTATCATAAAATCGCAATACTCTTTTAGTACTCCATGCTGCAGCCGATTATCTAACTCTCGAATTAGCATCAGATAATTAAGAGATGACTGCATCGGACGTACAAAATAGGGTCAAAGGGGGATCCCCTGGTTACTTAGAGCTAGTAGTGAGGGTCTTTCCTCATATTCTTTCTTAAATACGAAAAATCTGGTGTCTCGCTCGCCATTCAATGAGAGTAAGCTCTAACTATTAGTTCTGACTCAATCCAAGAGTTAAAACGAAGCATTCAAAAGTCCAAGAGCTAAAACGAAGCATTTAAAAGTCCTCAACATAATTTGCCCTTTACAAAATTTAGTGCACATTTAAAAAAACATGGAAAAGTCTCTTAACTAATTTGCTATATTAAACTCCTTACACTTAGTATTTAAAGGGCATATATTTTGAAAAATTATTTAAAATAACAATCTATTATCTCTTAAAGTTGTCAAAATGTTATGAAATTTCATTCAAATTTTCAGAAAGAGAACTTGAAATTAATAAACTTTGACTAATTTAACGGATAACTAATTATTAGTTTAAATATTCTTTTTTCACAGATAAAAGCATCATGGAAAATTACAAGGACTTAAATATAGCAAAGGTGGGTTGAGCGACTTTTTTCGTGTTTTTTACATGTACAAAAAATTTTATATGTCAAAATTGACTTTTCCGTGAAATATAAAAAAGTATATTAATTTTTTAGGATATTAATCTTTGTATACATAAAACATATGCTCTGTGAATAGTCTTTTTCTTAACAAGAATTCATTTCACATCATAAAAAAAAAACTTGTCAAGTTATATTAAAACAGAAGGTAGACGGGCAACAAGCTAGGGTTGACTGATTTTCTGTTTGACGGTTCCTAATATGTCGACGATTCCCTCCTCAATGCTCAATTTTTATATTTTTAATTCTTCATCATTGATTATAAAGATATTTCAATTATTTTATTGTAGATATCCACTATCCATTAGCTTTTTCATTTTCAATAATTCCATGTTTGATCATCGTTCTTCCTTTAATCTCTAGTAAAACGATGTGGTTTAGTGTAGTAGATTCGGTTCTATAATTGGTTTCTATTGCATTACCCGTTTACCCACACCCGAACCAGAAAGCCTGTCGTCCATGCCACCTCCATGTTGTCTAGTGTAGGACAATTTGAATAAATAATATGGATAACAATACTGTAAATGAAAATAGAATCCGACGAACACAAATACAAAGCAACAAGCATAAAAGGTATAGTTAACAAACTACAAACAAAATAAAGTGGAGATGGCTAAAGATTTTTGTTCACAATGGTCCCTTAAAACAAATTCAGGCCTAGGTGAACCCACATGTCACCCACGGTATAACAGCTTAAGCCGATTGTATTATCGGGATTAGCCTAGCCCCCAAAACAATGCCTGAAACGAGAGCGAGCAGAGGAGAGAAGTTAGAAAAATCGTCTGAGTATTTGTGATCATCAGTACATGTAAGTTTCTGTTAGTATATCAGTTTAACTTATATGATTTAGATGAAAAATATAGATGTATACATAGACTATAAGTGGAAATGCGGAATTATATGAGCAAACAAGTGTGGAAAGTTATATCATAACTATTTTTCATTAATAATCAGGTGATCACAAATTACAACAATGATTCTACAAACTCCCCATCAGCCTGATGACCCACAAAACTGTTCGTACAAAAGGAATGTGTAAGTGATGAAACAAATCTCTAACACATGAGATCTATTTATACAAGTATGAAAGGTCTGTTTACAATAAGATGGCGTTACCCTGTGTAACATTTTAACAAAAAATATTCGTCGGATGTTTGCAAACATCAACATCTGCAAAAATGTATCATCTAATCTATTACATCAAACATCTGTTCCAAGCTAACATTATTATATTGACTTAACCGCTGTTTGTTCGTGTCAAACATCTATTTGGCCATAATAAATGTTTGTTCTTCTTGATCAGTGCTTTTCTCCAACAAGACTTTGGCCTTCAAACAGTAGTTATATCTTTATCAATAGAGGTTCCATGCCTTAAAACAGATCTTTGATGTGTTCAACATATGTTCTAAATAGGTGTTCAAGATTCACTATCTTTGGAATGAGAATGCATCATTATTTGTTTATTTCTTAATGAGGAAATCAAATTTTGGCTTTTGCAATCATATGTTCTTTTGTAGGTCCAACAATCTCCCCCTTAAACAATGATGCCAAAACAGATGTTTATTTGAACAATTTTTATTTCTCATAAGCTTTTCCCTGATTTGTCCCTTGAAGTGTAATTCAAAGTTCATGGAGTAGCT
Organism: Scalesia atractyloides; assembly: GCA_947069175.1. Lineage (NCBI taxonomy): Eukaryota > Viridiplantae > Streptophyta > Magnoliopsida > Asterales > Asteraceae > Scalesia > Scalesia atractyloides. Next base: position 39,099,127 of record CAMTDV010000015.1, read on the forward strand.
ATCCTCTGGATTCCTTTCGAGTGGAAGACTTATTAATTCTTGCTTATCTGCATCTTTGAGCCCAAAGGCACTATTCATTGAGTTCTTTTGCACTTCCCCACTAGCTCGGAGCAGAGTCAACTCATGGCATGTCTTATGGGACTTCCATTTTTGAATTTCAAGGTTAGGAGGGTTTGCTAGGACGAGAGTTATTGCAGATGAGTTTGGGGAACTGGCCTTCCCAAAATTTTACCAAGTAGATCTTCTGGATTTGCATCTAGAAGCCGATACATTAACTCATTTCTAATTCCTTCTATCCTGAGCTCATCTTGATATATCTTCATATCTTCTTTTCACAACTCCTTTTTGTCACCCCCACTCATAGCAGCGCGAGGTGTGAGTATGAATGATTTTCATAGCATTCGATAGTGTAAACATCTACATGATTCAAATAAACAATGATGTCAAATATATATTACTTTTAAAGACAATACAAAACCAAAGCATTTTGTTCGCAAACATAACCAACTGTTTCAAGTCTCAAAAAAGGCTTTATACAAAATATAGATTTCTAAAACAAGGCTTTGACCCCTATATTCCGCACGAGGACGAAATATATGAGGCAAACCCTCCAAAATGACATCATTTTTTGTAATCCTTGCTCTTGACATCCAAACCATCCAAAGTCTTTTACTTTCCTTAAATGCATGTTAAATAAATTGTCAACAATAATGTCGGCGAGTTCACAGGTTTTGCTTGACACAAATGAATCTTTAAAACATTTGATGAACATTGTATTAAACCGGTATGCATAATGTCAATGAAATTCATTGATCAATTAACTTTTTGCAAGGACATTGGACATAATCTAGTAACCAAACTTTGACAATGTTCCATGGTATCGAATCACTATATCTTAGTGTTGCGCGACTAAGCGAACACAAAACACTCCCACAAGGTCTTGGGGACCAGAAGTAAAGCTTGCCCACACTCAATAGATCTATCAAATTGTTCCTCGGTCTGTAATGTGACTAATGGCTACTAATGCATACGGTTATTCATACAAAATTTAGTTGATTTCACTCCATACATAATATACCATTATATAAACATGTATCTGTTGGGTTTTTGAACATGTTTATCAAAGTTATTTTATCCATATAAAATAAAACACGCAGCGGAATAATTATTTGAACATGTTACTTGTGTTGATACAAAACTCATTTTGTATGTAAAACCAAAACCCGGATCCATATATGAACATGCATGCTATCAAAAATACAACCATAGGGTGTTTAGAATACTACCTTTCAATGTAGTTAGGAAATGAAAAGAATGATGATTCTTGAGTGGTAATCTTCAAAACGAAGACCTCAAGCTTGCATACCCCAAGCCACCAACAAGCACCTTATGTTGCTAGGATTTTACACTTAAAAATCAAACTTCTTAAACTCTCTTGGAACCTTACTATGGCCGAAAATTAGAGAGCCAAAATGAGAAGTTCTTGCACTTGAAAATGTTAGTCTTGTTATGTGAGAGAATCACCCACCATATGCATATGATCTTGTAGGAGATTTATGAGATTTTTGCATGCAAAATGATTGGTGGAGATCCACCTTGGGAAGACCCAAAGTGGACGGCCCTATGGGGTCTTTTATATAATTTTTTTTATTTATTTAAATATTGTATTTATATTTTATAAGTTTTATAAAATATAACATAACATAATACAAGACTTTATGCAACATCTCATAACTATTTATAATGTTATTCAACCCTTTAAATAACAATATAAAATATTCTCTCAAAATAAATTATCCATATAATTTATTAGTTTCTCAAGTGCAATTATTTAGAAAACCAATTTCTAAATATTGTAAGTGTTAATATTTATTTGTTTGATCATATCATAAATAAATATCATAGGTGTTTGTCTAGCTTGTTATTGGGTATGACCCGACTTGGATCATAACATACTAGCCACATCAATTTAATATGTGTCTTGGGCATATCGATTCCAACAATCTCCCACTTGCACAAGATACATAGAAGATTGATGCAAGTAGCAAATACCGCCTAACAATGGTTTACTACCCCTAATACGTATGACGAAGTGCCATTCCATAACACCATCCCCTTCAAGTCCCTTACTTGAACATGATTTAGGTGAAACGATCATTTATCCTTTCGTTACAGATGTCATGTCAAATCCAGATACATAGAGTGATCATTCTCTGTTGATTTAACTTTAGCAGGCCTTAGACATCTTACTCTCAACAAATAAGAGGAACAAATCAAATCTTGACTACATACGTCTCTCACAATCACCTTGTACCACACCTGAGCTTAGCCTTATGTACTGCCATATTACCAACAGCAAAGAACCAAGTCAAAGTACAATATTTGGTGAATATCAAGACCCAATATGTATCTCAGGTCAGAGGATACAATGATATTCGCCTTTACTCAAATTTACTTATGATCAATCTCAAAGATTCCATGCAGTAACATTTGAGAGCGGGTCAGTCCAATATTTGTATCCTACATATATCTATGAACATTGGCAGCAACACTTTGCTCTATATTCATAGCTAATGAATATCCACCAATCCGAGTTCATAATAGTCTTACCTTCATATTTGTTCCCACAAATATGATCGACTACGGACATTTAGAATAATTAACTTATTCATGGATTTAAACATGCAAAAATGGAACATAACTCAAAATGCCATAATCATTAAAATGAGTCAAAATATCAATTGTTCCAATATCCAAATATATAGTAGATCAAATCCAATCACTAGAATATCGAAGTCCTAAGGCACAAGTATGACCCTCATGCTTTGGCCGTTCAAGGAGCTTCGTGAGAGGATCCGCAATGTTTTGATCGGTGTGAACTTTGCGAATGCATATCTTTCCCTTTTTCAACTTCCTCCCTTATGTAGTTGAATCTCCGCTCAATGAGCCTAGTCTTTTGATGTGCAGGAGGTTCCTTAATTTGTGCACGGGGATCCTGAATGGTAGGGACTACCCCTAGGTCGGTGATGAATTTCTTCAACCATGCAGCTTCTTGTGATGCCAATGAAGCGGCGATGTATTCTGATTCTGTAGTGGACAATGCTACAACATCCTGTTTCGAGCTCTTCCAAGAGACTGCAACTCCATTCAAAATGAAGACATATCCAGATTGTGATCGAGAATCATCTCGATCAGTTTGGAAACTCGCATCCATGTAACCCTTTACAACGAGTTCCTCTTCACCAGATCCATATATTAGAAACATATCCTTAGTCCTTCTAAGGTATTTCAATATGCTTTTAACAGCCATCCAATGACTGTTACCTGGATTTTGCTGGTATCTACTTGTCATGCTTAAGGCACATGACACGTCCGGTCTAGTGCATATCATTGCATACATGATGGGTCCTATAGCAGACGCATATGGGACTCCTTTCATTCTCTCTTGCTCATCCTTTGAGCTTGGACATTGAGACGCATTCAATATCGTTCCCTTTTGAATAGGTACCAAACCTTTCTTAGAGTTCTCCATCTTGAACCTTTTCAAGACTTTGTCAATGTATGCACTTTGGTTCAAACCTATCAAGCGCCTTAATCTATCCCTATAGATCTTTATTCCCAAAATATAGGCGGCTTCACCAAGATCTTTAATGGAAAAACAACTTCCAAGCCAGGTTTTAACACCTTCCATGGCTGGAATATCATTTCCAAATAGTAGAATGTCATCGACATACACTACTAGGAAAGTGATGATACTCCCACTAGCCTTCTTATACACACAAGCTTCACCGGCGTTCGTGATGAATCCAAAATTCCTAATTTCTTCATCAAAATGATGATTCCAACTTCTAGATGCTTGTTTCAATCCATATATTGATTTCTTTAACTTGCATACTTTGTTAGGATGTTTTGGATCGACAAAACCTTCAGGCTGAACCATATAGACATCTTCATTAAGATATCCATTGAGGAAAGCCGTTTTGACATCCATTTGCCAAATCTCATAATCGTAATATCCAGCTATGGCAAATAATATCCTAATTGACTTTAGCATCGCCACGGGCGAGAAGGTCTCATCATAATCAACCCCTTGAGTTTGAGTGAAACCTTTTGCTACAAGTCTCGCTTTATAAGTATCCAAGTTACCATTCATATCAGTTTTCTTCTTGAAAACTCACTTACTTCCAACTACTTTGGAGTTAAGAGGTAGTACAACCAATTCCCATACTTGGTTGTCATATATGGATTGCATCTCGACATTCATTGCTTCAAGACACTTGTCACAATCGGATTGTGACATTGCATCATGGTATGTGGGTGGTTCATCTGAATCTACCACGTAGCATCCATCCATGAAAAATCCATATCTTTCGGGTGGATGACTAATTCTACCAGATCTGCGGACGTTTTGTGTGTATTGATCAACCATTTGTCCTCTTCAACAACCTCTTGTTGAGTGCTAGTATCAACCAAACGTGTATTGGCTTGTGGTTCTTGATCCTCATCAAGTTCCACTGTTCTACTACTAGTTCCTTCCATAAGGAACTTAGCCTCCAAGAACTTACCCTTTCGAGCAACAAATACCTTTTGCTCTGTTGGATCGTAAAAGTAATATCCTATATCATCTTTAGGATATCCTACAAAGATACACTTAGTGGATCGTACTTCCAATTTGTTTGGGGTGTATTGCTTCACTTAAGCTTCACAACCCCATACCTTCAAATATGCTAGGGATGGAGCCTTTCCATGCCATATTTCAAAAGGCGTGTTATCCACTTTCTTGGTTGGGCCCATATTCAGTATACGGGCCGTGGAGAGCAAAGCGTAACACCAAAATGATAGAGGCAATATGCTTCTAACCATCATAGATCGAACCATATCCAATAGAGTTCGATTCCTCCTTTCAGACACACCATTATGTTGTGGTGTTCCAGGTGGAGTAAGTTGTGAGATAATCCCACAACTCCTAAGATGATCTTGAAAAGCATCACTAAGGTATTCACCTCCTCTATCGGTACGAAGGACTTTGATTGTTTTCTTGAGTTGATTTTCTACTTCACTTTTGAAATCTTTGAACATTTCAAATGCTTCATCTTTGTGTCTTATCAAGTACACATAACCATAACGACTATAGTCATCGGTAAAACTAATGAAGTATCTTTCACCATTCCTAGTCATTGGCTTAAAAGGACCATATACATTCGAATGTATGATACCTAATAAGTCTTTTCCCCTTTCAAAGGTGCCACTGAAGGGTGCCTTAGTCATTTTGCCTTGTAAACAAGATTCACATACATCAAATGAATCATCTCCATTTGTTTCCAAAAGACCATCTTTCAAAGTGTTTGCATGCGATTTTTGTTTATATGTCCAAGGCGACAATGCCAAAGAGAGGAATCACTCAAATCTAATTTGAGTTTCTTGGTGGTTGCTTGATACATTGAACTATCAAATGTATTATCATGAACCAATTCATAAATACCATTTGAAGGCATAGCCTTAAAGTAAAACATGTCATTCTTCAAAACATAAATGTCACCATTTACAAACATTAAATTAAAACCATATTGTAGCAAGAGGGAAACTGAAATAATGTTCCTAGTCAAACTAGGAGCATACAAAACATTTTTCAAGATGATTTCCAAACCACTTGGAAGTTTCAAAACATAGTCTCCTCAGGCTTCAACTTGAACCTTTGCTCCTTTGCCCATGAAGAGACTAATGTCTCCCTTCTTGTAATGTTTATTTCTTTTGAACCCCTGCAACAAATTGCAAATATGAGTTCCACAGCCGGTATCCAATACCCATGTGTTTGAAGAAATAACATTAAGGTCAATATGTAACATAAAGATTGTACCTGAGGTTTGCCCCGCATCCCTCTTGTTTTTCAACTCCTTGAGATAGGTTGGACAATTTCTTTTCCAATGTCCTATCTCTCCACACTCAAAGCATGGGTCAGTTGAAGCAACCTTTTGCTTCTTTTCCTTTGGTTTCGTGGGTTCCGCTTTAACCTTTCCTTTCCCTTTCCCTTTGATGTGACCCTTCCTTTTAGTAAACATTCCCTTGGAGTCGGGGTGGGGCCTCTTCTTGTTGCCTCCCTCATTGATCGTTAGAACGGGTAAAGCCTTTTTACCCATGCCCGCTCGGCAGTTTTGAGCATTGCATGAAGTTCACCAATGCTCTTGTCCCATCCGTTCATGTTATAATTCATGACAAAAGTCTCAAACTTCTTTGTTAAAGAGTAGAGGATCAAATCCGTAGCCAACTCTTTTGAGGCGGGACAGTTGAGCCTTTGGAGGCGATCAATGTGGCTTTTCATCTTAAGTACATAAGATGAGACCGATTGGGTTTCCTCCATTCGACATGCATGAAGTGCCCGAACCGTTTAGAAGCGTTCTACCCTTGCTTGTTGAAGAAACATTTCCTTCAACTGGGTAATCATGTCGTATGCCCCATGATGTTCAAAATCCTTTTGAATCTCGGGAATCATAGTTCCCAACATGAGGCAAGAGGCTTGCATGAAGTCCTCGGTATACTTAACCCAATCGTTGTAGGCCTCCTCATCTTCCACGTTAGGTTCATCGTGAATAGGATCGTCCAACACATAACATATCTTTTCTTGCTTGAGAACGATTCTCAAGTTTCGATACCAATCCATGAAGTTATTATGGTTGAGACGATCCTTTTCAAGGATGGTTCTTAGTGATAGGTTACAGACGGTTTGGGTAATTGTGTTTGCATTGTTAGCGGCCATCTACAAAATTTTAACAAAGTTTAATTTTAGTATTTTCGATATTATTAAATTTTAATTATTAATACCCTTTTGTGTCTCATAGACAATTAATAATTAAAATCTAGAATCCAACGTTACATTTAAATATTGGTTAGGTGACCTTTATCCCATTATTTAAATTAACAAGGTAGTCAACGTTTGACAATTGCAACCCTTTGCAATTTCTAGCCATATGGGATCGGTTAAACATCTTAATGCTTAGTTGGCATGTTTAATCCCATCAACACCTTTGTACGCGATGCTTCGGTGACCCTAAGCGCATGGTTTCCAAATCAAATCATCCTACTTACACACACATGTAAGTTTACACATACAAGTGGTTAGGTGACCTTTATCCCACAAATATGGTAAGCATACCTCAAACACACAAGTTCCTTCAAATGTGGTTAGGTGACCTTTATCCCACAAAGAATTCCCAAGTGATTCGAGTGTTGTATAAAAGGATGGTTTTTGACTTGTTTTATAAAAGGGATTTAATGTTTTAAAAAAATTTTAGTTTTAGAAAACTTTATGTACCATACATTTGCATGCATTCAAATTCATGGTACCTTAGTGAAAACCAATTTTCAAGGTTCTTTTAATAAAACCCATTTTATTATAAAATCATTAATTTTAATAAAACCATTCTATTAGCCACTTTAATGATTTTTAAAGAACCAATTTTAAGCTTGTTATGGATTATAAGTTGTTAAGCATGCATATCCAAATATCATCTAAACAACCATAAATAAAACAACTATACAAGCATAACAAACAAAATAGGTGAATAACCATAGCCAACTATTTTTGGCAACACTTGTTAGCCGAAACAAGTGAGCCAAAAGATCCTTCCTAAAGGGTGAATATTGACACCAAAAGGGTGTCGTTGAACTACCACTTGAACCCGCATCCAAATGCTTCAAGTCTTCCTTTTGTGTTGTGATTTCTCCAATTTCTTTGGCCTTCCAAATGAACTTTAAATTCAGCTCCAAACTCCTTTGGGCTTCAAAAATGTGTTTTGATTATTGGGCTAAAATCCCGTTAAGAACCATCAAGTTCTTTACGCCCAAAATTGGCCAAAACCAAAACCGCATTTTACAATGTGCATCTTCTTTTACAATAAAGTATCCTAATACATTTTTTCTAGTAAAATAAAATGCAACTAATCTATTTATTTTACATGCCAAATGAAAAATAAATAAATTACATTTTTTCACAAATGGAAGAACAAAAGATAATTAATTATTACAACCCCATTGAAATAATCAAATAAATCACAACACAATCATTCAACATATTTAAACACAAGGTTATGGCTAGGTTATGAACACCAAAAATATATATCCACATATATATTTAAATTCAAGAGCAAAAAATGGTTTCCCTTTTGTATCCAAATTTTCGGCCAAGAGAAAAACCGAAAAGATGGGTTTTTGTCCAAACAAACAAATCATCCATATGACATAATTTTTCAAGATAACTTTATGCATGTTAGTAAAAGTGTCTTGAAAAACAAGGGAAAACCATGTTTAAAACTTCGGTCATGGGTTTTAACCAAAACCAAAAACCCGAAATTTTAAATCCTATGAAGTATGCATTCATATAAGCGGCTCTGATACACTGTTGGGTTTTTGAACATGTTTATCAAAGTTATTTTATCAATATAAAATAAAACACGCAGCGGAATAATTATTTAAACATGTTACTTGTGTTGATACAAAACTCATTTTGTATGTAAAACCAAAACCCGGATCCATATATGAACATGCATGCTATCAAAAATAAAACCATAGGGTGTTTAGAATACTACCTTTCAATGTAGTTAGGAAATGAAAAGAATGGTGATTCTTGAGTGGTAATCTTCAAAACGAAGACCTCAAGCTTGCATACCCCAAGCCACCAACAAACACCTTATGTTGCTTGGATTTTACACTTAAAAATCAAACTTCTTAAACTCCCTTGAAACCTTACTATGGCCGAAAATTAGAGAGCCAAAATGAGAAGTTCTTGAACTTGAAAATGTTAGTCTTGTTATGTGAGAGAATCACCCACGATATGCATATGATCTTGTAGGAGATTTATGAGATTTTTGCATGCAAAATGATTGGTGGAGATCCACCTTGGGAAGACCCAAAGTGGACGGCCCTATGGGGTCTTTTATATAAAAAAAAGTTTTTTTTATTTAATTAAATCTTTTATTTATATTTTATAAGTTTTATAAAATATAACATAGCATAATACAAGACTTTATGCAACATCTCATAATTATTTATAATGTTATTCAACCCTTTAAATAACAATATAAAATATTCTCTCAAAATAAGTTATTCATATAATTTATTAGTTTCTCAAGTGCAATTATTTAGAAAACCATTTCTAAATATTGTAAGTGTTAATAGTTATTTGTTTGATCATATCATAAATAAATATCATAGGTGTTTGTCTAGCTTGTTATTGGGTATGACCCGACTTGGATCATAACGTACTAGCCACATCAATTAATATGTGTCTTGGGCATACCGATTCCAACAGTATCTACTCCTAATTTTGGAAACAACATATTTAAAAGAAGGGCCATGCAACTCATAGTTTGCGCTTCGTGCAATAATGCTAGCAATCTACTTTGTTTCCCTGAATTGTCTCCGACCTACAAGTGTCCTAATTCTTTTAGATACCTAGGTCAAATCGTTTGTTTCATGTACAAGTCTTTCACCAAATCCTTGTTAAAACTTAACCTTGTTTCATTTGTTCGAAAACCATTGTTTGTTTCGACACGTTGGTGGTTGATTATCCGGATGATCATATAAGTATATTATTACATATCTACACATATGCTAATATAACTTCTTTGTATAATGTACGAGGCCTAGCCCCCTTGTGTGGGACCTAGCCCCCTTGTGTAGACTTTTGTCCCACACGCTCATTTTGTTTAATAAGAAGCATATATTTTTATGTCCAAAAATATTTCTTGTATCATGTATCATTGTCTCATTAGATTCGTGGTTAATATATATATATATATATATATATTTCCAAGTTTGATACTTTATTAAAATATATTTTAAAAAACGTCTTTGTATATGTATACTTTTCAATTAATGTATTTGTTGTGTATTTGTGAATATACGTATATACTACTTATAATAACCTTGTATTCTACTAATGTGTTATGATATACATAGAAACGTATTTGTATGTATATGTATATATGACACACACTTTGTTGGTGCACAATGTCTACTGCCTATGTCTAGGATATGTTGGTCATGTAATAGGGCTTCACTATGTTAGATTTTACGTAAATAGCACGTGTCGTAATGTTTGTACATCACTCGTACGAGTGACTTGGAGTCCTGTATGAGTGACACTTGGTCACTCGTACGGATGACCACTCGTACGAGTATAGGCTATCATCCCATGCGCGAGTCATGTTCCCCTATAAATAGAGTACATGGGTGTTGTGTCTAGTAGTTGTGTTTTGGTGGTGACTAAGGCGAAGCCCTGTCTGTCTGTCTAAGCGCTTGTAACCTTTTCACATTTATGAATACAAGAAGCAGTGACGTTTAAGCAATATATTGTGTTTGTCAAACTCATTAACAATGAATTCCGCCTCTGTTATCTCAGTCAAGTCAGTCCGGGAGCTCACCGAGGAAGCACGATCCTTCACTCATAAGTGGTATCAGAGCCTTAAGGCCTGATTTGAAGACAAATAACAAGTTTCAGCCTTTGAAGATCAAGATCTAACCATTGAAGTTCTTTAATTCTACTCATTCTTGATACATCTTTCAGATCTAGAAGATTTCATGGACGAATTGTACTATAATTTAAGTATAACATGTTAAAACCAGCTTAAACGAATCCTTGAAACTTACAAATCTAAAATCAACCAAAATCAAGTCGAAAATTGTGAAAACCGTCAAATATGTGACCTGAGCTGCTCGTACGAGTAGACAGACAACTCGTACGACTAGCCATCCGTATGAGTGATCACTTGCATTTCTAACCTTTTTTGTTGGTGCACATATGTCTATTGCCTACGTCTAGGATAAGTCTGATGTATAGATTGGGTTTCGTTGGATCAAATGTTTTATTTGAAAGTTTTGTATAGTTAGCAGAACTTTCGTACAAAAATTTGTAACGATTTTCGTAGGAAACTTTCGTGCGAAAATCTCAAGTCCTAGTCCCTAGTTGCTGTCAAGTCTTGCCTATAAATAGGTGACTTAGGATGTTTGTTAGGCATACTGTTTTTGGTGATCAAAGGCGAAGCCCTGCTCGAGTCTGTAATCGTTATGAAGTTTACCAATATACGAAATGGGCTGTTAAACAGTAATCATCACTCGTGTTCTCTTGTTTGTTCAATCAGCTAACAATGAATTCCGCCTCTGTTAGCTGAGCAAGTCTGACTGGAAGCTCACAAGTTGGGTCCGATCCTAGCAATCAAAAGTGGTATTAGATCCTTGAGGTCTTATTTGTGAACAAGCAACCAAGTTTCAGCTGGATTCAACCTTCAAAGTTCAAGATTCATCCATTGGAAACTCTTCTTCTACTCTTTCTTGGAACTTAATCTAGATTTGAAGGATTTCATGGACAATTTGGACTAGGTATTAGTATAACGTGTTAAAATCAACTCTAGTCAGTTCACTGAAACATACAAACCTAAAATCCATCAAAATCATGCTTGAAATTGCCAAAAACGTGAAATTGTGAACAAGTGTTCGAAGCAGACAAGAATTTTCACACGAAATACTAGATTTCACACGAAAATCAAGAACTTAAAATTTGAAAAGTTTGAACTAACAGAGAATAAAATTTTCGCACCAAATTAAATTTTTCGCACGAAAATACAGGGTTTCATTTCGTACGAAAATTTTCTGTTTCGTACAAAATTTCAGTCAGCTTCAAGTTAACCTGTTCTAATCTGTTTTTCTGTTATAAGAATTTTTAAGATGTCAGGTGATGAAGAATTTCATAATGCATTTGCCACACAAGCAGTTACAACTTCCGTAGCAGCTCAGAATATGAATCTCGAGAATGAAATGGGAACCACTAGAAAGCCTCTGAAACTCATGAACATTGAAGACTATGAGAGTTGGAGTGAGCGATTAAAAAACTGGGTTCAAGCAACAAATTTAACCGTTTGGTTTGCACTTGAGAACACGTATCAAGCACCACTTAATGAACTGGGTATTGAGAAAACTTTGGCTCGTCTGTCCGACGATGAACGAGAAAAATACGTTAATGAAAAGAAGATGATGAATCTTCTACAACAAGCCATAAAGGAAGATGTCTTGGTTCTTTTACAGCATGACGACGATGTTCAATCTTTGTGGCTCGCCTTACGATTAAGGGCACAAGGGAGTACACATGTCAGAAAAGGAAAGAAAGCGTTATTGAACAAAGAATTTGAAGTATTCAATGTTCTTCTGGGCAAAAACATGAAGCAGCTCATTGGAAGATACTGCCACTTGGTAGTACAAATAAAGCGTATGCGAATTGTCAAAACGAATGAAGAGCTAGTCGACAAGCTGGCAGATTCTTTGACTGAAGGGGAAGGGTCAACATATCTAACTATTCTAAAGAATGGGTCAGAGTATGGCAGTCTAAGTTTGCCAAGATTCATAGAAAAATTGGATGGGCCTGAGCTTGAAATACAGAAAATGGCAAAAGCAAGAAATCAAACTTGTTAGATCGTCTCCACATAAGCACGGGAACCTAGATTGTATCTAATGTCCATAACTGGCGGAAACAATATGACATGATTACCAAATACACAAGATTTACTATTTAAACGTTTTTTTATTGATCAATAATGTTCAATACATTCAGTTCCTGATCCGGCAGTGCTTCGCCGTCTATGTGCCAAAATCCCAGAAGTTACAAATGAAATCACCAAGGCACCTATTTATAGGTTTACAAGTTCGCTGGAGAATGATCAAGTTCGAGCGAACTTGACTTGATCAAGTTTGGCCGAACTTGATCTTACATATGTAATCCGGGCGAACTTATCCCTATTTTACATAAATACCCTTCAAATTCTAGTCTAATCACACCAAAACTATACAGACTCGATCCAAGACTAAGACATAGACATTATGCACTAACAGACTCCCCCTTGGATATTGTCTTTATCTTGATCAGTCTTCGAAGCTCTATTTCTACCTGACACGCCCAAAGAAGTTCTTGATTGGCTTTTTACGACGTTCTTGCTCTGGAATAGGCGTCTGATCTGTAGGTGGTACTTTAGCATAAACTGAAACCTTCTGAGCCTTGCCTCCCTACCCATCTCATGTATTCGTTCAATCTTCGCTTCTTCCTTCAAAAACTCTTCGCATTCAAGTTCTCTCCAAGTCGTTTCCCACATCCTACCAGAGTTCACCTCATGTGCATAGCATACATTAACAACCCTCTGATATTGCATAGCTTGCTCCTTTTCACGTTCTTCGAAAACAATCTTGCTGTAGAACAAACAATTGATATCTTCTTTCGAGCAGTTCACTAGCCACATCGGGTCTAGTATCCTTATTGTTCTCCATAGCCCTCTCAACCCTTGAACCCCAAACATTTCAACCCTTTTGTTCGTAATATCCAGATGATCTTCAAATCGTAACACAATCACAGCTTCACAAGTAGTTGGATCAATCTGCCACCATTTGAATAAAGGATAGAAATTCTGTTTGATCGACATCAGGGGCATATTTCTCATTGCTCTCGGGCGTTTCATGATCAACGTGATGCCTTTCTCCCAAGTCTTCTTATTAGTTTTGATGCGACGCTTTGGGATAAACGGCTTCCAGTATCTAAAACCTTTCGTAGCTTCAAACTGGATCATTTTCCATAGTAACTGATCAATGAACTTCATATGGTACGTTACATTGCTTGTTTGAACTAGCTCCTCAACATCCCAAAACGGAAGTGTCTTGAAATATGCCAGATATCTGAAGTATTGAACTCCAAATTCCCTTTTGATGGCATAAACATTCAACTCTTTGAACCACCCCCAACTCAATATATCACCCAATGACACAACCTTGTCTTAGTAAAGAATGCTAGTGGACGTTGAAACTTACGTTCTCGCGACATTTCTTTAAACCAAGACTTTTTCGCTTGAGCTATCTCCTCCTTTGTCATCGATTTAGGGATTTTACCTTCGTGTATCGACTCCTCGAAGGTTGGAAAATTGTCTGTGTTAGGACCGACATACTTCTCAGCTTCATCTTTTTCATCGTCAGAGGACCAATCTTCCACTATAACTTTGTTGTATTCGTCAGCATCATATCTACGTTTGTAGTGATACTCGTTCGGCTCAAACGCATTAACATTCAGCACTTGTTCTTCAAAATTAAAGTCAAATGATTCTGCATCAACATTGATCTACTTCGCCCCCAAGTCTTCTTTAGAATAGTTGTGCGCAAATTCACCTTCTTCGACATTGTGTTCAAGCATCAGTAATAACGGCTTTGTAGGGACCGCAGTAACAGGCACAACAGTAGTAAAAGCATCTGTCATATCAATGTCACCTTTCTACCCTGTCTCCCCTGTCTGCTCCCCCTGAGTTTGATCTTCAATCATATTTTCTTCATCATTAAGCAACGAAGAGAAATCAAACTCATTATTCACTTTTGCATCAATTATCTTCATACCGACTCCACCCTGATTATCATCATCATTACCACCATCATTGTCAGAGTCATCTTTCGAATTGTCTGCCTGATCATCATCATCATCCTTATCTTCAGCTTCATCATCGTCTTTTGTTTATGTTTCTGTATCTGGAGAAATTTAAGACTCTGAAGCTTTTTCAGATTCTTTAACAGGTTTAGTGATCTCGGGCATGCTTTCAATTACATTTTTACCCTTGCCCTGCTCCGCCAATTCTCTGTCAGCTTTATCTTTGGCTTCCTGTAGATCTACGCGTGCTTATTCAGCATCAAAATCTATACCAAGACTGTTTGTTAGCACCCTCTGTAGCATATTGAATCTTTTATCATTCATTTCACGTTCTAAACGTAATTTTGCAATCTCTTTTATCAATCTTTCATTCGCATCTTACAAGCTTTCAATTAGGGCTTTTAAGTACCCTGGATCGCCATCAAGGAATTTGACTTTGTCAGACAATATCTCTTTTCCAACTTCTCCCTGTTTCAACAGCTTCTCTAACTCGGCTTTCTCTGATTCGTTCTTAGCCACTTTATCTTCCAAAATCTTTACACGCTTTTCTAGAACATCAACATCTGTTTCTTGGAAGAAATCAT
Source organism: Scalesia atractyloides (assembly GCA_947069175.1). NCBI lineage: Eukaryota > Viridiplantae > Streptophyta > Magnoliopsida > Asterales > Asteraceae > Scalesia > Scalesia atractyloides. The sequence continues at coordinate 39,114,151 of CAMTDV010000015.1, forward strand.
CTAGATCAAGAAGATCCACCGACACATTCGGAATATCACTAAATATCTTTGACTTTGGAGTTTTTAGCGTCGATTTAGGAGTAACTTTTGGTGTAGACTTTTTCGGAGTTGAGCTTTCAAAATGAGAAGTCGTTGGAGGATCTAGAGTGTGGATGACTGGAACTTCTAACAAAACAGTCTCAGGAAGTTCTTTTGTAACTCTTGGACGCTCTACTTTAGCTGTAATAATAACAAGAGGTTCTTATGTAGGAGGTTCTTGTGTGACTCCTTTCTCATGTGCACCAGAAGGTTCTTGTGTAACTTCTGTGCTCTTCGCTTTCCAAAATAATGACGACTTTTTGCTTTCTGACCCTTTTTGCCGTTTGTTTTTGGAGATCCTGTTGTCTTTGTTATTGAAGTTACTACAGACTTCACACGCTTTGCTCTTTTCTTTGGTCTTTCTTCATCAGACTCTTTTTCTTGCTCAGGCTTATAGTCAGCATCACCTTCTTTGAGTTTATCTGCAACTGATTCAGCAATCGCTATGTTTGTTGCAATCTCCAAAGAATCATCACTATCATCGTCTTTACCAGATGTAGCAGATATAACATCGTCTTCCTGTGTTGTCTTTTCTGCTTCCTGACTTTCTATCACCACATTCTCAGTACTAGGGCCAACTTCTGTTTGAACATTCACAGGTTCCTCTTCATCCATTAACATTTTTTCAACTTTCTTCGGCTTTCGCGAGCCTTTCTTTTTCTCTTGAACCACTACCTTCTTCAAAAACCAATCACTTCGCTTCTCTGAAAGTAGATAACCATTCAATCTCAGCAGTTCGTTCCCTTTCATCACCACTATCGTCTTTCCTCCACTTATACTCAGGCGGTGCAATGTAGTTTTCAGACGCGATAGCACCGAATAGTGGCTTTGCAACGGGTGCAGACGATTGCTTCTGGAAAGTAATCAACTTCTTGATAGTAGTATCATCCAGATGGCTCAAGTATAAAATATCATTCTGATCTTTTGCAATCTTTTTGAATTGATCTTCTATCAGCATCTGTACGAACCTCGGGTACATAACAAGCCTCTTTGACCCCATGTTGTTCTTCATATGCGTAAATACCAGCTTTGAATAGTTGAATCATTTATTGATAATAACTGTTGTTGCCATGCAGGCCATATAGTCCGGTACGTCATCCAATCCGGCCTTTCGGTGGCTAAAAGTATATATAATCGCGTGCATTAAGAACTTGTACGGATTAGGGACCGATCCTTTCTTCAGTGTAGATTTGTTCACATGCCCCTTCTACCCCATACGACAAAAGCAACCTCGTACATACGTTCATATAGCATCATAGGATCGTTAGCTGCATCATTGAATTATAGAACCTTTCGAATGTCAGCTTCTGTAATAGTGATTTCTTTATCTTCATTATCGTCATGAACAATCGACTTTATCGCTGTATCATCCTCGTTCATTGTTGCGGACGTCCAAAACATGTTAACATGTGACCTGTAGACCACTGTTCTCTCTGTGATGGCCTTGTGTATCGGAATGCATCCCATAAATCCAAGAATATCATCGAATGCTCAAAGAGGTGGACAGTTCTCTTTATCCAGCGTGATGCAAGTATTGTGAAACTTATTGAATGAGAGCTCAATATTCTGTAAACACGTAAATCGAGACGAAATTAGACGAAAATTTTTTCAATTTTGCAATTTTTCATCAAGTTCGAGCGAACTTGATATACAATTTTGACATTTCATTAACTAAGCTCGGGCGGACTTGTGTCATTCAATTAAACATTACATACCAAAAGTCCGGGCGAACTTATACTTCAGATTTAATCTTTGTTTACACGAGTTCGGGGGAACTTGTGTTGAGATATCAAAACACTTATATACAACTCTGGGCAAACTTGTATTAGGATTTTTCAAAAATTTTAAAGGAAGTTCGGGCGGACCTGTTGTTTGTCTATTAAGAACTCTTGAGGACAAGTTCGGCTGAACTTAGACAAGTTTGGGCGAACTTGTCATCATCCCAAAACTAAGCTTTCAAGATCATATTCAAGACATATTCTTGGTCGAGTGATTGATTGTCATGTTTTAAGTGTTAATTTTATCATTTAAAGTCCATAACATATCCAATCGTCCATGTCAGATCTAAGATCGTTGAAACATCTACAATCCATGGTCCAATAAAGAATCACCTACCATTGCCATGATTAGTGATGTGCAAATCACCACTAAACAATCTTAATTCGGGCAGCACTTTGTCATACGATTGCCAATTTTAAAATCTCCAATAATCGCCCTCAAGTTCGCTCTAAAATGTGATATCAGAAATGAAGTTTGGCCGGACTTGTTTACCATTTATAGTATAAAAAGTTCGGGCGAACTTGTTTATCAAATCAGTAAAGATCAGATAAGTCCGGGCGAACTTGAAGATTGTAAAACTTTTTCAAAGCTTGTACAAGTTCGGTCAGACTTGCTTGCAAGTCCGGGCGGACTTGATTGATTTCAAACTTTAATTTTTCAAAATTTTCAATTTAGACCCTGAACTTTTCAGATTTTATCAGTTTTAAGAATCCACTAAGTTGACCATGTCCAAGCTAATGAGCTTGGTTAACCGATTTGTCTGTCGAGTCCAAGTTAATGACCCCGGTTTGACCCATTATGAACAAACTATTGAATTTTTCAAAATCAAGTTTCAAATTAATGAACTTTTTCATCGTTTTGGCTTACCAGATTTTACAGATTAGCTCCCTGCCCGTTGTCAAATAATTTCCCACCAGTTTAGCACCTTACCAGACTTCGAAGATCCGTTCTCCAACATTGGTTTGCTGAAAACAATGTAGAAACAAAATCTTTTTGTATTTTTGTAAGTTTATGCTAAAACACACTGAAAATCTTTTTGGTTTTAATCTGTAAAGTAGATAAACTATGTACAGAACAATGTAACCTATGTACAAACATATTTATAGACATGTTTTGTGAATTCGTGTCTAAGGATCATATCAGTTATATGACACATATCACCAGTACCGTTGACCTTTTTGATGACTTTAAGTTTTAAACTCGTTTACCTAGATTGTCGATTTGTTTGTCCACTTAAACTTCGTTACGTTTCTCAATTGTTCCAAGATATGTTAAGTATGATTTATGAAACTTGACTTAACTATGGTTCACACCTCTTGAATATACTCCCGTATCAAGATTCCCTAGATTTCATCTTACAGGTGAATACAGCGTAATTGATATATGTATCTGGGTCAATGCGAAGCCTTGAGAGCTCAGGTTAATACCACTGTATCACAAAGAGATGAAGGCTCGACTTAGAGGTGTGTTCCATTAAAGGAATCTTTTAAGCACTGCAAATGATTAGATCTTTCGATACTTTTCAAGTTTGCATGCAGTTTAGGGGTTTATAGCATAAAGTGTTATAGAAGTTCTAGGCTATTGCTTCCGCAAAATCAGAAGAACTTTTATAATTCCCCAGATATCAACTATCTATAAAGACCTCATATCTCAAGAATCAACCAATCTCTCAAACGAAATTTCAGAGTACTAAGTCCATATATCCGATAGACGTTAATCCACAAGATTAAGCAGTTGTAAAATTTAGTTTATATCTCAGAAACAATTTACTGAACGTGTAAAGCCTATCGACACAACCACAGTAAGACTTGTTTATCACTTTTAAACTTTACATTTCTTTAGCATACTGTGATAGTCGACTGATGTTCTATCATTTCCTTTCGTGACACCGAATTCTTTTTATCTTTTTCAATGTTTTTGACCTTTTGAAAATTTTCATATGTTTTTGTATTTTCTCAAATATTTCTCCCCCTAAAATCAAAAACATATTTTTGATTTTAGTTTTTAAGAAAGACTAATCTAAAAGATATGACAAACCAATGTGGATAACGTGAACTCGTCGTCCGATCCGTATTCAACCTCTGCTTCCGCACCTGTAAGCAAATTTTTAATACCGTTAAGCCTCATTAGATATTTAAATATTGTTAAAGTAAATGCTTTGGTATAAAAATCAGCCTTTTGTTCATCGGTGTGAATTTTTTCTATTCGCACCAACTTCTTTTCATAGCAGTCACGAATGAAGTGATAACGAATTTCAATGTGTTTAGTACGAGAGTGATGAACAGGATTTTTGGTTATGTCGATAGCTGCCTTGTTATCTACATATAAAGGCGTATCAAGAAATTGTAGATCATAATCCCTCATCTGTTGTTGAATCTAGAGGATTTAAGAACAACAGCTGGAAGCAGAAATGTATTCTGCCTCATAGGTAGAGAGAGAGACCGTGGTATGTTTCTTGCATTGCCATGTTACCAAACGAGTTTCGAAGAACTGGAAACCGGCCGTTGTAGATTTAGAACTCAACTTGTCCACCCTGAAGTCCGAATCAGCGTATCCCGTTAGATCAAAATTGTCGTTCTTTGGATACCACAAGCCGGTGCTTGGACATCCCTTCAGGTAACAGAAAATTCGCTTTACTAACTGCATGTGTGACACTCGAGGACTGGACTGATATCTTGCGCAAAGGCAGGTAGGATACATGATATCTGAGCGAGATGCAGTCAGATACATCAGGGATCCTATCATCGACCGATAAAGTGTATCATCCAGTTTGGTTCCTGTCTCGTCAATGCAAATCCCATGGTTCAGTGCCAGCAGAGTCGAAAGCGGCTTCGAGCTATCCATTTCAAACTTCTTGACAATATCGTGAACATACTTTTTTTGATGAATGAATATACCGTCTGGTACCTGATCGACCTGTAATCCGAGAAAAGTTTTTATTTCACCCATGGAGGACATCTCGAATTTCTTCTTCATGATCTTTTCGAACTCTTTGCAAAGACTATCATCCATTGAACCAAAGATGATATCATCCACATAGATTTGTACAATGATCAGATGACTTCCGACTTCTCTGGTAAACAATGTACTATCCACTGTGCCTCCAGCAAAGCCATTTCCAACGAGAAGTTGCGATAACATCTCGTACCAAGCTCTCGGGCTTGGTATAATCTGTATAAGGCTTTGTCTAGGAGATAAGCTTTGTTCTTGTTCAGCGGATCGACGAACCCTGGTGGTTGGCCGACGTACACTTGTTCTCATAGCTTACCATAGAGAAATGCAGATTTTACATCCAACTGGTACACCTTAAAACCTTTCCAAGCTGCGAATGCAAAGAAAATGCGGATTTACTCTAATCGTGCAACCGGTGCATATACTTCTATGTAGTCGTGACAATTGTGAAAAATCCCGGTAAACTTTGAGTGGTACAAGTCCGTGGTAACCGGACGTGATATGTATATCGTGATATTGTTGTGATTGGTACAAGTCCGTGGTAACCAAGTACACCTTAATTGGTCCTAAACGTAAAGCAAGATTAAAACATTAATTGCGGAAAAACCTTGTAAACTTGTATGACTTGTGTGCTATGCTGAGCAATCCTTATTACGTCTCGGAAGAATTCAAGAGCACGTCAGGGTTAACATGACACTACTAAGGACCAACGATGCGAGGTTGGCGGTCTTAGCCTTGAACAACGTGTTAAACGAAGATTTGACGTTTAACATCGCATTAAACCTTTGACGTTGATTATTAGGTTATCAGTAGCATCATTTAAGATTTCGAGTTCCAGAAATAACTTAGTTTTGTGTCATAGACTGTGACATAAGGTTTGAAAATAATCAAAGCCAGGGCACGGAAAACGAAGCAGCTCCCGGTTGGGGAAACGCCTTCGTTCCGGGCATAACATAAGGCAACCAAATGTGCAAGGAACAATCGATCAATCTTAAAAACACTTAAACGAACGTCATATGAGGCTTTTATGATTAAAACGTAACCATGCTCGGGTTTTGAGAGGGTTATGCCAAATTTTTAAAACCGAGTCTTTTGACAATAAGAAAGCGACAAACGGAGCCCGTTGCGCAAATCGAGAACGCGTTCGGGACCCGAAAATGAACCTTAAGGCAAACGGAAGATAAACATCATCTTTTAACACGAAAAGACAAAGCACGAGGTGGCCCACATGGACCCCCCATATATATATTATTTATTTTTCATTTTAATTTCATTTAAATTCAAGAAAAACTCAAATTTTCTCTCAAAAATTTTGCCCTTCCTCACTTTCTCCAGCTGATTATCATCTCCACAACTTCACAAACCTTGGGTTTTATGGTTTTGATCAAGTTTTCTTGATTACACACGATTTCTAGCCGAAAAACTCATTTAATCCAAGATTTTTGAAGGTTTAAAGATGTTTATGGGCTAAATAAGAACACTTTGGTATTCCCCTGGTGTTATATGGCAGCCATGGTCACAAATCTTGGGGGTTTGATACCTTAATCAACACCTATTCGACAAAAATCGCTTAACTATTCGATTAACCGAAAAACAATGAAATAAAGCTTGATTAATATAAGTTCTAGCATATTTGGATGTACTTGATGTGTAGGTACTGAATATAGCTCCTACACCTTTTTGAACTCTCAAGAGGTGCTTGGAATCGAAGCTTTCGCTAGGTATATCATCCGAAAACCGAAACTAGCATGGGCATAATCTTGTTTTAGCTATAACTTGGTCAGTGAAACTTGGATTGAGCTGAAATTTGGTGTGGTGATGTAGGGTATTGTCAGTAAGCTCCACGTAAAAGTTTAGAATTTTTGGTTTTTTCTATGATTTTTGGTGAATTTCGAACTGTTTTACTGAAAGAATTTCAGATAAATTATCAAACGAAGTCAATAAATCACCAAATTTTACAAAGACACTAAGTAACATATTGGGAATGTTCTAGGAAAAGTCAGAGTCCATTGGTTGAGTTTTGATTTGGGTAAAAAATCCGCGTTTTTGCGAGTTTTCGGTAAGCCGGAAACGCATCGAAACGATATCGGAAAAATTTCAAAATTTTGTGAGGAGTTCCTGGATACGTAAAGGTGTTCTGGAATTTTTGGACCACTGATGCTATTTAATGTTAATTATTTTATTAAATATTGTTTTGTAAATAATTTTTTTAAATTGCTAAGACAATTTAAATCGTGAAACCGGGTAAATTGGGCACTATGGGTGTGTCCTGATACAATTCAGGAGAAGTCCCGACGGTGAAAATGAAAACTCAAATTTGGGTAATCTAAACTCCCCAAATACTCAAACTCCCTTGATGAAAAGTTAATCATTCTTAAATAACCACGTGTTGGCATTATTGGTATTCCCGTACCATTATCCGAACACGTTAAACTACTGACTTTGGCTGGCACGAGAAATGGTGCCCGGAAGCCAAACTTAAAACTAATACCCTGACGTCCATCACCATACCAGTGCCCTATAGACTCAATCCGAAGTAAAAACTCCTGACCAGATCCAAGTTATACCCATTACCAACTTAGATACTAACTTGAGTCCATACTCGCATGTGGGTTATTAAAGTTGATAAGTTGCTTGATCACTCTTGCGTTGAGATCACTACTCGTACTATGAGTTTCACTTCCCCACTTTTGAATTGTTTTACTATTTTCTGGGGACTTGCATGTTACAAATTGTGTTGATTACACCAACTTGGGAGTGAGCTTCACTCCACTACTTTTAAACTGTGTTACTGTTTTCTGAAGTGATTTGCATGTTATAAAACTGTGTTATTGCACCAACTTGGGACGATGTGAATTACCTAACTCACGAATACCCCCACTACAAGTGATTAATATGAGCCGTGGGCAGTGGATAGTACTATTGGTCCGACAAACCCAGTTGAGGCCGGAGGGTGCGATGCGCGGCCACAAGCAACTACACTCGTCCAACTTTTGGGTATGTGTTAGGCATAACTACCCGGGGGCGTTGAACTGCACGTGACGCGTTGGTGGACCGGGAGTGTCTGGGTGACACGACCCAGAGTAAATAGTCAGGTTTCACTTGTACTCGCGTGAAATTCCATCGGGCAATCTATGACCTATGACCAGTGCAATTAAACTTGTTAACACATATTGTTACACAACGATTAAACCAGTGGATCTCACGCCGCGTTTAGCTGACCCTTTTTATAACTAACATGCATTTCAGGTAACTTGAGACTGGTGTGATCCGTGTATGTTGTTCAAGACATGTTTGTAGGCGAACCCTGATATAGACGCATATGGCTTAGAAGACTTATGTGGTTCATGGGAACATGCAGTTGTAACATACATGTAGTATGTAATCAACATTTTGTAAGTAATAAAATGTAGTGTCTTTATAAACAATGTGCTTGTACCAGAGGTGTCTGTTGCATCCCATATATTTTTCTTCCGCTGCAAGTTGAGGTGTGACAGTAGTCAATACCTTCTTGCTGTAGGAAACCTTTTACAACCAACCGAGCTTTGTTTATGACAATTACCCCCCGATCATCCCTTTTACACTTGAAGACCTACTTCGTATCTATAGGTTTCTGCTTTGGTGGTAAGTCTACAAGCCTCCAAACTCCCAATTTCTCAAACTTTAACAGTTCCTCTTGCATTGCTATCACCCAGTTCTCTTCACCCAGAGCTTCATTCACGGTTTTTGGCTCTATTTGAGAAATGAAACATGAGTAGTATCAGTAGTCTTGAGTAGGAGCAACTCGGGTGTAGAAACAACTAAGTGCTTTGTTGATTTGGCTTCTTGTGCGCACACCAGTTTGTAATTCACCAATGATATTCGTTGAAGGATGGTAAGAATATGATCGTGGCATTTCTTCGCTTGGAACATCAACTGAGCTTTGCTGATTTAAGATGTTCAGATCAATAATCAATTCAACGTTAGGAGCGCTAGATGAAGCTTCGTTCTGATTGCTCGGGCTTGCAGATTGATTCAACATGTTGGATATCTGCTCAGCTTCTTCATCCGATGAGGATTCTCCATCAGCATCAAATGCTGGTGCTTCATCAGAGTCAGAATTCTGATTCTGAGGCATATTTGGCACTGTTGATGCATTTTCTGGTTCGGATGAATCATTCATTGGAGTTATAGCAGGTGTTACTTCTGCTTTAGAAACGTTTTCAACATGAACACCGCTATTACTCGGACCTGCTCCAGAAGACGAAGTATCCAACGTGGGTTGATTAACCACAATTGGTCTAATGATCTGTTCTTGATTCACCGACTGTTGAAGATAATAAAGCGTTGCGAGTTCTTCTTCATACGGTTCTTCCGGCAAGTCGAATGACTTCCACAAGTCTTGATAGTTGAACAACCACGCGTCACCTTTTCTCTGAATCGGATTTGTGTACTTAAAGCAATCCACTGTTGTGCTTCAATAACCTTTCTCAACGAGGGAACATACACTTTTCTAAGCGGACTAGCATACCCGATAAAGAAACCTTCAAGCGATTTGGCACTAAACTTACCATCTTGATCAATTACAGTACATGGTGCACCAAATGGCTCTAAATATTTCAGATTTGGTTTCCTTCGGTTGATCATTTCAAAACATGTCTTTTTAGTTGGTTTGACAGTTAAGACCCTGTCTAGTGTGTAGCAAGCCGCTGCAACCGCCTCACTCCAGAAGCTAACAGGAAGTTTTGAGTCTGCAAACATGGTTCTTGTTGTCTCGATAAAAGTTCTATTCTTCGTCTCAGCTACACCATTTTGCTGTGGAGTATACGGTAGCATTGCAAAACTCTTTCATCTTATTGTTCTTGAATTCCGTGCCGTTATCGCTTCGAATCCGTCTGACGGGCAGATGATATAGATTTTTCGAGCTTCTTGAAAAGAATCACCAACTTATCGAACGTTTCATCCTTTGATTCTTGAAAGAAAACCCACGAATATTGAGAGTACTCATTCATCACAACGAAACAATATAGATCTCCAGGAATACTTCGTACATTTACCGGTCCAAAAAGATCCATATGCAAACGTTCAAGCGGCAGCTTAATTGAATTCAGAATCTTCTTTGGATGAGATTTCTTCTTCGGCTTCCCTTTCTTGCATTCCTGACAATGATCTGTCATATGGAAGCTTCGAAGATTCACCCCCTTGACTAAATCGTTATGCACCAGAAAATTCATTTTTCTCAGATGAATGTGCCACATTTTCCTAGCCATAGGATTGAATCTTTCTTCATAGCTTTAGTTACAAAACATTGTGCCGATTTTGATGATGTTGTAGCGTTGCCCATATCTAACACATAAAAATCATTTTCTTGCGGCGCACGCATGAGAATCCAACCATCCGGAATTTTGAAACTCGGCTTTAATATCATGCACTCTTTTTCGTTGAAGTGAACTGTGAACTGTTTATCACAAATCTGCGAGATGCTCAGAAGATTCTTCTCTAGCTCAGCTATGTAGTTCACACGATCAAACGATACGACTCTGTTTGAGAGTTTTCCTTTTGCGATGATCCTTCCACCTTGATTACCGGCAAAGCCAACATATCCACTGTTAATAGCTTTTATGTCGAAGAGAAGAGCTTTCATCCATGTCATATGTCTTGACGCTCCACTATCCAAAATCCACTTTGAAAGAACGGATCTCTGGAGGCCCTGCACATATTAAAATTCAGTTAAAAAGCGCGGCCCAAGCCTTCTTGGTCTTGGGTTTAGGATAAAAAGCTTGGTAATCATCCTCATAATCTCCATCTGAGCATCCACTGTCATTTACATTTTCAAAGTTAACTTTCTTTTTACCTTTTGATGATTTGATACCAATTGTAGATTTAACAGTTTCAGTTTTGTTCCCAGATTTTGATTCTTTGTTGTTACCAGTCCTAACAAGCTCAGACTTGGTAACTTCAGATGTTGATGATTTCTTTTTAGCAATCCAGGCTTGTGATTTTACCTGTGCCTTTTTGATGTAAAACCTTGATTCATTAGATTTGGAAGTTTCACATTTTTTGAAAGTTGAGTTTTCAAATTTAGTTTTAGGTTTAACTTCAAGTTTGGTTTCATTTCTTTTTAGAATTATGACAGGTTTTACAAACTCTGGTTGCTTAGGTTTTACAACATCTGAACTTGTTTTCCTTCGAGGATAGACCAGCTTAGATTTCAGACACTTGCGTGCGATGTGAGCAACTTAATTGCACTTAAAGCAAGTCCGATCATCATGAGAATGTCCACTAGTGGGTTTTCCACCACTTGCGGCTTTGGCCTTATCTCGAAGTTCTTTTGCTTTCTTAAACTCATCGTTTGATTGCTTTCCAATCAAACTTTCCTCTTGAACCATACTTGTCGCATAAAATAATGTCATATTTTTATCTTTGTATTCGCAAAATGGTGACATTTTCTTGTTCGGTTCTTCTTCCACATCCAAACCTAACCCAGCTCTCCTATGTTCAGGAAAATCTCCCCCGTTCCTTTGATAGTTGTTTCTTTTAGGTTTGGAGTAAAACTTCTTCTGATTAATTTCCAACTCTTCTAATGAAACTTCCACGAGTTTGAAGAATTTGTCAAGTTGATTTTCCTTCACATTCCGAATCGGAAAGCTATCATCGAAGTATAGTCTATCAGACTCCTTAACTTTGTAAATGACAACATTAGGATCATCACTTAAACTATCTTCCAATGATGTATCTTCATCTTCAGATTGTGAATCAGAATTTTTCGAACTCGAGTTGGTGCTTTCAAAGCTGCCATCATCAGATTCACTCAAGACATTATCAACAACTTGCTTAACCACTACTTCGCCATCATCACTCGTGTAGGTTATATCAATGTTCTCAGGCAGCTAATTGTTCTTTTCGGTTAGAAGTTCAATGTTGAGCGCCTTGTCCATCCCCTCAACCTTTTTGTGACAATATTTTTCTCATAGAGGTTAGAACATTGGTATATCTCCACGTTTCTTACCTTTGGGTTTCTGAACATTTTCTTCCGATTGAATTGTTGGAAGAATGTGATTGATGACATAAGCATTCGTGGTATAGCTCTCTAGAAGCTGTCGGACCCTTTCGGTTTCGATTTTCATGTCTTTTAATTCTTGTTTTACTTCAGCAATGTTGTTTATGTAAACGTTAATAGCCTTTTGTTTTTCCATTAAAGTAGCTTTTAACATTCTGATAGTATCATCTTGTTCAATGTTATTTCTATCAAGCTTACCATAATCATCTTTCATTTTGTCATATGCCTCCTTCATTGTGCGATAATCGTATTTGAAATTATTATTATGCACATTGAGTTCAGTTATGATCTGAGACTTTTCAGCGCATTGAATACACGGTTCAGCACATTTCGTACATGGTTTCTCAACCTCGACGACTTGTACTTTAACCACTTCCTTTACTTCAACCTTTACCTCTGGAACTACCTTCGTTAGATTTGCCATCATAGCCTTGTTAGCAATCTCAGTGAGGTTTTCTTCATTCACTTCTTTGTTCACGTTTATCACTTCTTCAATCTCTGGTTTCTCTTCAGCAACATGCTCGACAGTTGTTGTATCACCAAAACAAGCTGCAAAAGTAGTAGATAAGTTAGGTGAAAGGATACTCTACACCTTTGTGTGGTGATAAATTTTCTCAACTTCAGCTTGCTGCATGTATTCTTCTAGTAATGCACTTTCCTTGGCTGCATCCTGATCAGATGTGTCTTCCACGATCTCGGCCATAAGAGCAACACCGGTCTTTTTGGCAATATATGAGTTCCAATCAAAACCGTCATCTTCATTTAAAGCGACCATTGCCTTTTCAGTGTTGTTGTTGTTTGGTTTCTCCTGGATTTCGACTTGAGTCTTCTTTGGGAAAGGCTTGTATTGAAGTGACTTCTTGTAGTATTTGTTGCCACCTCCAAATGGACTTTGGTTGCCTGTTGCCTCTGAGTTCTTGCATTCTCTTCTGAAGTGCCCTTTCTGTCGGCATCTAAAGTAGGTAACCTTCGTTTTGTCGAACCCCAACTTGTTTGTTGAATTTTCGATATCCCTGTCGGTTAGCGCAACAAACTTAGTAACCCTCTGAATGATCGATGCTAAAGACCATTTAATGTCCATCAGTTCAAGTTCTTCTTCATCTACATGATCATAGTCTTCGGCGGTCATTTCCAGATTACCAATTTTCCCGGCCACCAAGCTTTAATATGATTTTAACAATGTGGCGAGAAGTGCCATGTGTTGTTTGGCAACTTGTTTAGAAACGACATTGTTAAGATTAACGGCAATGTTGCATTTGTACACATTTGGATCAGAATTTGATTGATTATTCGGATTTTCTTGATTCTGATATGAAGAATTTGATCCAGTGCTTGAAAACGAAGAACTCCGTGGACTCTGATCATATTTTGGATATGATTGAGCTTGATTCTGTGGCGAATGATTCGAAGAATTCAGATTCGCGCTAAAAGCAGTTTGGATTTTCAGGCCAGTGATATTATTATTTTGAGCTCCTGACTTGTAGTACAACCCTACATCTTGAGTCACATTAGCATTCTTTGATTTTGCTATCTTTAACAACTCCATCTCGTGCCCTTCCAGTTTATCAATGAATGTGGACAGTTTGAAGAACTCCCAATTCGGACTTTCTTTGAGCACCATAAGATAAGTAGTCCACTCTCCATCAGGTAAAGCATCAGCTAGCTTATCAATGTATTCTTCTTCTGTTTTTTCAAGCCCGTGTCTCCTCATGATTACTTTCAGATGACAAAGTCTTTCGATCATCTGTTTCATCGTTTCTCCTTTAATCATCATAAATATATCGAATTCTTTCATGATAAGCGTTTTCTTGCTTTTGACCATTTCTGCACTTCCCTGTTATTTGTTCTTCAAGGATTTCCATAGCTCTTGTGCCGTTTTGAATTCCGGTAGAAGCACCAAAATATCTTCTTTCACCGACTGTTGGATCAAGCTTATCATTTTCTTCTACGTAAGCATCTTTCTGAATCATAGAGAACTTGCTGATGTCGATAATGTTATCATTCTCATCCCTGGGCCATGAACTTCTCACAACCCTAATATTCGTCCATACACATGAGTTTTGGAGATTTAACAGACGTGCCCATTTCGTTGTCGATGTTTACTTGGTTCACCATCTGAGCGTTTGACGTTGTTGCAGTCATAAATGCAATGTGAAGATCTTCCATCTTGAAAAATGATGAATTTTACTGAAAAACACACGTTCACAAACTTCGAATAATTTTCAGTAAACTGACAAGTTCGGGCGAACTTCCAGCTGGTGAGAAATCAGATTGATTTTACACAAGTTCGGGCGAACTTGTGGTTAAACTTTTGAAAAATTGCTCCCTGATTAAGTTCGGGCGAACTTATGAATGTTTTTCAAGAATTCAACTACGTTCGGGAGAACTTATGCTAAAATTTCAACAAATTTTATACAAGTTTGGGCGAACTTGATAAATTGAAGAGTTTTAGATGAGTTCGAGCGGACTTGTGTTTAAAACTTTGAAAATCTATCAAGTTCGGGCGTACTTGATTAAAATTCAATGAATTTTAATCAAGTCCGGGCGAACTTGATCTCAAGTTCGGCCTGAATAAGTTTGTAAATCATGGTTTTTTGAACTTTTTGATACCAATTCGTTTGAATTTGATGTCTAAACTTTGAGGGGTTTACCACAAGTTATTTTACATGACATACTAAAAAATCAACAACTTTTGTCCGTGAATTCATTGTTTTATCTTGAAAAGTTAAAAAAAATGATAGAAAGAGGTAGAATAAGAGTAGATCTTGCTATGATTCACCAATCTAGGTACCGTGGCTCTGATACCACTTGTTAGATCGTCTCCACGTAAGCACGGGAACCTAGATTGTATCTAATGTCCATAATTGGCGAAAACAATATGACATGACTACCAAATAGATAAGATTTACTATTTAAACGTTGTTTTATTGATCAATAATGTTCAATACATTCAGTTCCTGATCCGGCAGAGCTTCACCGTCTATGTGCCAAAATCCCAGAAGTTACAAATGAAATCACCAAGTTTGGGCGAACTTGACTTGATCAAGTTCGGTCGAACTTGATCTTACATATGCAATCCAGACGAACTTGTCCCTATTTTACATAAATACCCTTCAAATTCTAGGCTAATCACACCAAAACTATATAGACTCGATCCAAGACTAAGATATAGACATTATGCACTAACAAAACTTGCAACAAGATGTGAGTCTATACTACAAAGGAAATCCAAACACTCCTGTTCAGAGTCCCAAGATCCAAACTGCTTTCAGTGCCAACTCAAATGCCAGTCCAGCTTCAAACGACTCCAGTGGATTTCAAACGTTTGCTTCCTTCAATCCAAACAAACACCAAGGACAACAATCGTCTTACATCTCCAATCAACCGCAAAGCAATCAGCAAAATCAATCCAACTCTAACCAGCGAATCTTGCATGTAACATCGAAGTGAACCTACAGAACGCTCAAGACTTTAATGAGCAGACCGCTAAGCAACACATGGTACTACTTGCAGCCATTCTTGAATCCTATGAAAGTCTTGTAGCAGGAAGAATCGGCAATCCTGAAATGATAAAAGAAGATTATGATCAACTTTATCCAGAAGAGATGGAATTGATTGACATCATGTGGTGCATGGCATTAGTGGTTCGAAGAGCACAACGGCTTATGGAAATTACAGGAAGATATGATTTGAGAGGCCTTGACGGAAAATTAGGATTTGATAAATCCAAAGTCACTTGCTTCAAATGCAGAGAGAAAGGGCACTTCAAGCGTGAATGTCCAAACCGAGAAGTTAAGGGCAATCATAATCCATTCGGGGATGACTATTACAAGAAGGTGATTTATCATCGATCTCAGCCAGAGAAACGAATGGTACAGATCGAAGATGGACCTTCAAACTCAAAAGACAAAGCTCTTGTAGTCACACAAGAAGATGAGGGTTCAATTGGAACAACTTCATTTCCAAAAATGAAAGTCTTGCTCTTGTCGCTGAAATCATAGAAGAACCTGAATCATCTGAAGAAGTCACAGAAGAAGAAATGGAAGAGGTTCTAGAGACTACTTCAGATCCTCAGCGGAAGAAGAAGAAGAATGTATCAGAGGTACCCCTAAACCTTGTTTATTTGACACAATTCTGAAAACTTTTGCAGGTAGCTTCGATTCTGGTCACAACAAAGAAAGTCATGAGGAGACGAAGACATAGATTATGGAAGTGATTGATGTAACCAAGCCTGTAACACTGGAGAGCTTAACCGACATTGCCAACAAAGCGCTCATAGCCAAAACAAACGAGCTAGTCAGTGTTGAAACACAGGTAGAAAAGGTTGAAACAGCTAAAGAAACCATCAAAACTCAAACTGTCGAAATGGTCAGCTCATGCTTAAAATGTGTTGATGCATGTGAGCAATGTCCTGAGAAAGAGAAAGCTTTTAAAGACCTTAAAATATACAATGATAAGCTGTCATACGATTATAACACTGTAAAAGAATCATATGATAAACTCAGTAGAACCATTCGACAGTATGAGAAACTGTTAAAGAAGATGACAAAACACTTTCAATGCTCCAAGCAACTGTAATGGACAAGAAAATGGCCATTAATCTTCATATTAACACAATTGCTGAGCTGAAAAGTGAGCCGGAGAAAGCTAGAATTCAAACAGAAAGGGTTAACAAATTGTTAATCAGTTACTCTACCAGCATGTATGTCCTGGATCACATTCTTCCAAAACCAGAAAACAGCAAAGAAGGTAAAAGGAGTGATAAAAACCTTGGAAAATATTACGACCATGTTCCACCTCCTATGTGGAATAGCTATGCTAAGAAACATCCTGACGGAGTGGATAAGGCGCTGAATTTAAATCTACTCACTGAAAGGAGTAATGCGCTGCCTGAAAATCTTGACGTAACATATTCCAAAACAGAAAAGGAATGTGAATCCGAGGTGGTAAACAAAGTGGTTAAAAATGTTTTTGAAAATGAGTCTGATAGCACAATTTACGAGAGTGCTGAGTCAAACAATGAGAAATCAGAGTCAAGTTCACCTTCTGGAAGTGAGAAAGTTTTCATGAAAATTTTATCACAACATCATATAATGGTTTAAGTGATGATCCTAATGTAGTTATCTACAAACTTAAAGGATCAGATAAACTATATACTGATGAAAAATTTCAAGTCCAGAATGTTAACTTTGACTGTGTCGATAAATTTTTTAAACTCACTGAAGTTGAAACATCTGAACTTGAGAAGAATGTTGTTGGTTTCTACTAAAAGCCAAAGAAATCTAACAAAAACATTCATCCCAGAGGAAGAGGTTATCCTGATAACAAGAGGGATGTGTTAGGGTTTGAAAAGAAACGAAACAACAAATCACGAAAACCAGATTTCACAAAGAAAGTTGAGTTTGTTTTTGGAACAAATATTGTTGAAGAAAAAGAAGTCATTAACAAACAAACCAACGAAGAGTTTAAGAAAGAAAAGGAGCTTCGTGAGTAGAGTTTGGAACACACAACCAGAAACAACAATAGAACATGTTACAGATGTAACAAAGTTGGGCATATTGCGCGATAATGTTCTCAAAATCGTCCAAAACCTGTTCATGAACAAAGAAGGTTCACAGTTGATGAAAAGAAAAAGGGTCCAGAGTTTGTGCCAACAAAGATTCTAATAAGGAAAGAAGATTCTAGTTCTAATGTGAAACCAACAACTGAAATCATTTCTAAGTTTGAAGTTGGTGAAACATCAAAGAACAATGAAAAGAAAGAGTCTAAACTTTACATCAAAAAGGCATTTTCGAAGGCACAAACATGGGTCGCCAAACCAAAAACATCTCCTGTGACCATAAAATCAACCAATGTCCCAGTCAAATCAAAAGAAAAGACTGAATCTAAGACTGGACAATGGATTGAGATTAAGAAAGATGTCAAAAGTGCCAAAATTCCAAAGGTCGACATTGTCATCCCACCCAAGACCGAAAGGGCCTGGGTCTCTCTGTTTAAGTAATATGTTTTTCATATGTGAAGGGGCTTCCAAGGTCAATTATTTCAAATTGGATCATGGACAGTGTAGCTTCTAGACACATGACAGGGATGCTGGCTTTGCTATACAACGTAAAAGCCATCAGGGGTGGATATGTTGGGTTTACCGGTACACAGGGCGGCCGGATCTTGGGTGAAGGAATTTTGACAAATGGAGTTGTATCTTTTGACAAAGTATGTGGTTAGGAGTAATCATCTTTCGTTTTGTGCAATATTAGAATCTCATGTGGATATTGGTAACCTTCATAAAGTATGTAGAACCGTGTTTAGGGGTTGGGATTGGACCTCCAATGGCAGTAGATGTAATAAAGGTACTAGGATCATCTTAGGTTGGAACCCGATGGAGATTGATGTTATGGTCATTGCCCAAACGGATCAGGTTATGCATATTCAGTTGAATCTTAAACTTGAGAAGAGGAGCCTGCTTTGCTCGGTGGTTTATGCAGCAAATTACTATGTCACTCGGAGGGTTTTATGGCAACAGCTAGTTCAACATAAAGGTTCGTGGGTGATAAACCGTGGATTATTCTGGGTGATTTCAACTCAGCTCTTTTTCTGGAGGATAATTCCATGGGGTCCTCATATGGCTCTGCGGGTATGAGGGACTTTCAAGACTGTGTTACTGAGTTGGAGATGGTTGATATTAATAGTTCGGGATTCCATTTTACATGGAATCAAAAGCCTAAAAAAGGCGTGGGGCTGCTAAAGAAGCTTGACCGTGTTATGGGTAACACTGCATTTTTGACCGAGTTTCCTAATTCCTACACGGTTTTTCACCCGTATAGGATATCAGATCATTGCCCATGTTTGTTAAAGATCCCAGCTCCTGGTAAGATGAAACCTAAACCATTCAAGTTTGCTAATTTCTTGGTTCACAAACCGGAATTCAATGATATTGTTAAGAAGCACTGGGATATGGCCATTGATGGGGTTCCTCAATTTTCGGTGGTTAAGAAACTGCGTCTTTTAAAGAAGCCATTTCGGGCTCTCCTATTAAAACAAGGAAATTTACACAAGAAAGTTGAGAGTCTAAGAGGTAAGCTGGATGCTATTCAACAGAATATTGATGTTGAGCCGTTTAATGTGGATCTTCGAATGCAGGAAGTAAAAATTAATACGGAATTTCAGGAAGCTTGTTTAGATAAGAACGGTTTATGCTCCAAAAATCTAAAGTGGAATGGTTAAAAGCTGGTGATGCAAATACGAAATTCTTCCATGCTACCCTGATAAGTAGAAATCACTCCTCCAGGATTGATAGCATTAAGGATTCTAATGGGATTCTGTTTGAGGGGGATAATGTCCGGGATATGATTGTCAAACACTATGAGCAATTTCTTGGATACCAAGGACAGGGTCACTCTAGGCCCCCTGCCGAACTGTTCATGAATAAGTTGAATTCAGAGGATGCTATGCATATGGTTCGTCCAGTTACTGCTGCTGAGGTGAAAACGGCCATGTTCTCGATTGGTAATGAGAAAGCCCCTGGGCCTGATGGCTTTTCGGCAGCCTTTTTTAAAAATGCGTGGCATATCATTGGTCAAGAGGTATCGAATGCCATTATGGACTTCTTCAGGACTGGCAAACTCCTACGGGAAATTAATAATACCCTGATAGTGCTTGTGCCGAAGAATGTGATGCCATCCCTGATTACGGACTTCAGGCCCATTGCATGTTGTAATGTGATTTATAAATGTATTAGTAAGATTGTGGCGGATAGGATGAAGGGGATGCTTAATCAGATTGTCAGTATACACCAGTCAGCTTTCATCCCAGGTAGGAAAATTTCTGATAATATTCTGCTTACTCAAGAGTTGTTACATAATTATCACAGGGATTATGGGCCGCCCAGATGCGCGTTCAAGGTGGATATCCAAAAAGCTTATGATACTGTTGATTGGAACTTTCTTAAGGATATTCTTATAGGGTTCGGATTTAATAGTAAAATGGTGGATTGGATTATGACTTGTGTGTCAACCACGACATACTCTATCAGTGTGAATGGTAATCTGCACGGGTATTTCAAAGGTGGCCGTGGGTTAAGACAAGGAGATCCATTATCTCCGTATCTATTCACTCTTGTCATGGAAGTCCTTACATGTCTTTTGCAGAGGGATGCTCGCCTTGATACCTCTTTCAGATTCCACAATAGATGTGAAAAACAACAAATTATCAATCTTTGTTTTGCTGATGACTTGTTTCTATTCGGCCGTGGAGATGTCTCCTCTGCCCGTTGTATCAAGTAAGCACTGGCTACATTCTCAAACATTTCTGGGTTGATCCCTAGTATCCAGAAAAGTACTGCCTTCTTCTGCAATGTTCAGCCCAATGTTAAAAATGAAATTCTACAGACCCTGAGATTTGAGGAGGGCATGCTGCCGGTTAAATATTTGGGTGTTCCGCTTATTTCTTCTCGGCTGCTCTCTAAAGATTGCAATGTGTTAATTGAAAAAATAGAGCAGCGTATTCAAAACTGGAGAAATAGGTTCTTATCATTTGCAGGAAGATTGCAGCTTATCAACTCGGTACTTTCAGCGTTGCATTCGTATTGGGCCGCTGTTTTTATTTTGCCAGCACAAATTATCAAGGAGCTTGAAGCTAAATTACGGAATTTCCTGTGGGCGCAAAAAGGAAATTTTCATAGAGGAAAAGCTAAAGCTTCATGGAATTCTATTTGTGTCCCTAAGTATGAGGGCGGCATGGGTATTAGGCGACTTGGAGATTCGAATAAAGCTCTTATGGCAAATCATATTTGGAGCATTCTGAACAAGAGGGAGTCCTTGTGGGTTAACTGGATCTACTCATACAGATTAAAAGGCTGCAGTTTCTGGGTATGTAAGGAAGCTACTAATTGTAGCTGGAGCTGGAGAAAGATTCTTCAAATGAGGTCTAGTATCAGGAATCACGTGTGGTCGAGAGTGGGCAATGGGAATAATACGTCAGCATGGTATGATAACTGGAGTCAGCTTGGTCCGCTATCTAACCTCTTGTCTCCTAGGACCATTTCCAATGCGGGATTTACACTTCACGATACGGTTGCGGATATATATAATCAAAGTACTTGGGCTTGGCCATCGGATTGGAGAGACTTATTCCCAGAATTGACTCAATTGGATCAGATTTATTTAGAACCAAATAAAGTGGACCAAATTTGCTGGAAGGATGGGGATGATATTCTTGAGTTTTCTTGTTTAAATGTCTGGCATTCGATTCGGATAAGGGAGCCGGAAGTGGATTGGGCTGAGGTAGTCTGGTTTACTCAGTGTATCCCTAAGCATGCTTTCTTTATGTGGTTGATTATCCGACGGAAACTGCTAACTCAGGATAAGATTCTCCTGTGGGACATATCGAGAAGGAAAAACATGAATATGATGTGCTGTCTTTTGTGCTATGAGAATGTTGATTCCCATGATCATCTTTTCTTTGAATGTAAGTTTTCTAAACAGGTATGGAACAAGGCTAGAGATAAGGTAGGTATGTCAACGGTTGGTCCCAAATGGAGTGACATTATGGCCTGGCTTCTGGCTCGTGCTCGCTCGAAAACAGCAGCGCACTTTACAAGTCGAGTGTTTGTTGCCTGTGCAGCATACATAATATGGCAAGAGCGTAACGCGAGATTGTTCATGAATCAATCTAGGCCACCTGACACCATATGCGAACAAATACTAAAGATAGTTCGGTACAAGCTGATGGGGTTAAGTTCAAAGATTGTGCGAATGTTCGGAGGCTGCTAGGTAAATGGAAGATAAATGGCGACTTCAATTCCGATAATGGAGGCTGACTACTAGTTTATTTATGTGATTAGTGGTTCTAGATTCTAGTCTAGTAGTTGTACTTATCTTTGTTTGCTGCTTTATATTGGTTGCTTGATTACTGTCATGAGGTGTGTCTCATGATAGAACTAGTGGGAAATTATCCTCACTACTTGTATTATTTGGTTGGTTAATATATAGAATCACAGGGGTAACCCATTACCCAAAAAAAATAAACTACATTGCTGAGCTTGAGAACAATTTGTTGAGCATTTCACAGATTTGCGATAAGAAGTTCACAACTCACTTCAATGACAAGGAATGTCTCATTCTCAAACCGGGTTTCATAATTCCTGAGGAGTGGATCCTCATGCGCGCTCCACGAGAAAATGATTTATATGTCTTAGACATGAGCGTCGCATCCACTACTTCAAAGGAAGGACAGTGTTTTGTATCAAAGGCCACTGAAAAATAATCTATTCTATGGCATAGGAAGATGGGTCACATTCATCTAAGAAAAACGAACTTTCTGGTGCACAACAATCTAATGGAAGGGGTGAATCTAAAAAAAATTCATTTGTCAGACGACTGTATCAGCTGCAAAAAGGGGAAGCAACACAAGAAGTCACACCCGGGAAAGCTTCTCAACTCCATCAAGCTTCCACTGGAAAGGCTTCACATGGATCTCTTTGGACCTGTCAATGTAAAAAGTATTACAGGAGATCTATACTGCCTGGTCGTAACTGATGACTTCTCAAGATTCTCATGGGTTTTCTTTCAAGAAAGCAAGAATGAAACATTCAAAAATTTTATGATCTTGTTTCGAAAGATTGAAAACCTTTACCATTTGCCTATCAAGAGAACCAGAAGTGACAACGGTACTGAGTTTAAGAACAACAAGATGCTTGAATTCTGCAATGCTAAGGGTATTCATCATGAGTTCAGTGCCCCTTATACTCCTCAACAAAATGGAGTAGCTGAACGAAAGAACAAAACGCTTATCGAGACTACACGCATGATGCTTGCTGATTCAAAGTTACTTATTATCTTTTGGAGCGAAGCTTTTGCATCTGCATGTTACACCCTTAACCGCGTAATGAGTGTCAAGAAGCACAAAAAGACATGCTTTGAACTTCTTAACCAGCAAAAACCTAATCTATAGTTTTTATAGCCTTTTGGATCACCTTGTACCGTATTGGACCCGGAAGGAAAATTTGGAGCCAGATCTTCGGAAGGATTCTTCGTAGGGTAGGCAAGTCCGCAAAAGAGAGTTTATCTACCATGCATGAATCAGGTTATCATTGCTCAACACGTTGAATGTCATAGATACACAACGCCCATGCAAAAACCTTGAGATCCTTGGCTGTTCAATTACGAAGGGTTGTGGAATTCGTTGGATCTGCTTGAAGAACCATCCAAGGAATAGCTCATCTTGCTATTTCAACAACATCAGATATCTAATCAAGAGCAAGTAACAGGCCCGTTGGTTATTTCTCCAACAGCAACACCTTCTTCAGGAGCAGTCCGAGCAATACTCAGCCAGAACCAGTTATTGCTCTAGTTTAGAATTCAGCAGAACCATCTTCCTCTGAACCAGCAGATGCTGAACCTGAACAAGACCCTACCTTTGATGATGGGGGATCTAGTTCCGATGAAGGATCAGAAGAGATTTCAAGTTATCTTAACAATCAAGCTGCTGAGCTACTTCTTCAGAACATGTTGTAGATCGGAACATCACAAATTTAGAAAGCTCAGTAAATGTTCCATGGGAAGTGATGCCCAGATCATCTCCTACCATCCAACAGATAACATCATTGGAGAACTACAAGCTGGCGTGAAAACGCGAAATCAGATCAATAAGGATCTAAGTTGTTTTTCTTCTAAAGTTGCTCCATTTCAAAATAGATTTTCTCATAGTTATTTTGTGTTTCTCAGGTAGAACCAGGAAACTTCAGACATGCTCTTAAAGATGAAAGTTGAGTGGAAGAAATGCAGGAAGAATTATTGCAGTTCCAGAAACTTGTTGACCTACTATCAAAGCAAAAAAAGATAAGCACTCAGTGTGTTTACAAGTGCAAAAGAGATGATAGAGGAGTGGTTGTTCGAAACAAAGCTCGGCTCGTAGTTCAAGGTTTTCGTCAGTATGAAGGGATACACTACAACGAGGTCTATGCCCCAGTCGCACGTCTGGAATCTATCCGCATTTTCCTGGCTTTCTCCTCATGGAAAGGTTTTAAGGTGTACCAATTGGATGTGAAGTCTGCTTTCCTGAACTGTAAAGTAAAAGAGGAGGTATATGTCGGTCAACCACCAGGGTTTGTCGATCCAATTCACAAAGATAAGGTCTACTTGCTGAACAAAGCCCTTTACGGCTTACACCAGGCCCGACAGCCTGGTACGAAACGCTTTCCAAGCACCTTCTTGCTAACTGCTTCACCAGAGGAACAATAGACAACACCCTATTTACCAAGGAAGTAGATGGACATCTGATCATTGTGCAAATCTATGTGGATGATATCAGCTTTGGATCGACAAATGAACAGTTGTGTATGGACTTCGAGAAAGTCATGAAAGAAAAATTCGAAATGAGTGCTATGGGAGAGACGAAATTCTTCTTGGGGCTTCAAGTTGAACAACTGCCAGACGGTATTTTCAATTCACCAGACGAAGTATGTTCTTGACGTGTTGGAGAAATTTGACATGACAGGAACTAAACCCGCATCTACCCCTTTAGCCACAAACCACAACATTTGTCCAGACGAGTATGGAGATAAAGTTGATGAAACATTATATCGCTCCATGATCAGATCCTTGATGTATCTCATAACTTCAAGACCAGATATCATGTACCCCACATGCCTTTGCGCCAGATATCAGTCAAATCCAAAGGAATCACATCTGTTAATCGTCAAGAGGATCATGCGCTACCTAAAAGGATGCCCAAGCACCGGCTTGTGGTATCCACATCACGACGATTTCAATCTTGCGGGTTAGGCTCTAATTTTGCTTGCTGCAAGCAGAACGCTAAATCTACAACGGCCGGCTGCCAGTTCTTCGGAACACGTTTGGTAACGTGGCAATGCAAGAAACAGACCGCGGTCGCTCTCTCTATTTGTGATGTTGAATACGTTTCAGCATCTAGTTGTTGTTCCCAGATACTATGGATACAACAACAGATGAGAGACTACGGTCTGCAATTTCATGATACGCCCATATTCGTAGATAATAAGGCGGCTATTGATATCACAGTCAATCCTTGTCAACACTCACACACTAAACATATTGAGATTCGATACCACTTTATCCGTGACTGTCACGAGAAAAAGTTGGTACGAATTGAGAAAATCCACGCTGATGACCAAAAAGCAGATTTTTATACCAAAGCTTTTGACATAGCAAGATTTCGTAATCTTTCAAAATTAAATGGTTTAAAGAATCTGACATCAGGGGATATTTATGAGGTTGAATTTGAGGATGACGATGTTGGGACGTGATCCTCACTGGTAAGTCAAATGTTTTTCTGTAAATAGTTTACATGCTTTCTTAAAAACAAAAATCCAAAAATTGTTTTTGATTTTAGGGGGAGAAAAAGTTGTGAAAAATACAAAACATTGGAAAAATCATGAAAAGAATTCAAAAACATTGAAAAATTCACGAAAAATACAATAACATTAAAAAAATACACAAAGAGTTTTGTGTGTAAAAAGAGATGATAGTACATCAGTGGACCATTATAGTACGCTAATGAAATGTATTTTTTAAAAGTGTCTAAACAGGTCTTTCTAAGGATGTGCCAGTAGGCTTCGCACGTTCATTAAACTGCTTTCAGGATATAAACCTAAAAAGATAAATTGGTAAATCTATGGTTTAACATCTCTCGGATATATGGGTTTGGTACCCCGAAATTTCGTTTGAGAGAATGCCAGATTCTGAGATACTAGGTCTTTATATTTAGTTTATATCTGGGGTATTATATGAGTTCTTCTGATTTTGCGTCAGCAATGGCCTAGAACTTGTATAATACTTTCGCATTATTCACCCCAAAGCTTCATAAAAAATAAAGAAAAATGTCATAAGAAGATACGACATTCTGCAGTAGAAAAAATAAAAGATTCCCAAGAGGAACACCACCTAAAGTCGAGCCTTCATCTCTTTCTCTGTACGGAAGTACTAACCTGAGCTCTCAAGGTTTTGCATTTCACCCTTATACAGATATCAGTTAGATATACTCACCTGTGAGGTGGGAAACACAGATTAGGCCATGTTGCTAAAACTTACCTAACATATCTTGAAGCAGTTGAGAAACGTGTAGAGTTTTAAGTGGATCAGTATACTGACAATCTAAAGAAAATATGTTTAAGAACCTAAAGTTTAATCTAGAGCAATGGTACTGGTAATGTGTCTCAATAAACTGATATGATCCTCTAACCACAAACTCGCAAAAATATGTCTGTAAATATGTTTGTACATATTGCTTTAAGTGTTTCTAGTTTAGAAAGTATTCAAAAATTCAAAAATATTTTCTGTTTATTCTTTAAGATTTGACTACCGGTGATGGAAAACAAATCTTCAAAGTCAAAAGCGATAGAATGTAGAGGAAAATCGTTTGTATTACGGGCTGGGAGCTAATATGGAAACAAAGTCTGGTTTGAAATGATGAAAAGTTCATTAATTTGAAGCTTAAAATAAAAGGATAATGTCAGTTTTTGGTCAAAAGAGGGTCATCCAAGGTCATTAACTTGTACTTGGTTTCCAAAACAGTTAAACAATGTCATTAACTTGGACTTGGATAACTGTGTGGATAATTAAAACTGAAAACAAACGAAAAGTTGAAAAGATTGAAAATTCTTCAAGGGTTTCTGAAATTTTCGCACAAAAATTTGGGCAAACTTCACAATGCCCAATTTTCGCCCGAAAATAAAAGGGCTATATATAGGAGAGAGTTGAACAGATTCCGCAGGAAAATCTGTTGGAATTTTGGTGCGGATTCTCTGAGGCAATTTGTCCTCTATCTCTCGTTTCACTCGCTTTTCGACTTATTTGACACATTAGGGAGGTTGATTTGCACACCTCTTGTAATGGCAAAGGTATTACACCGAGATCGAACCGTGAATTTGGACTATTTTGGACTTAAACGAACTAAAACGTAGATCTAGGATAAAGTAGCCGGTGAAACTTAAAATTGAACTCTCCAACGTTAATAACGACAAGTTTAACTAAGGTTTACCGTTTCAATTTCGAAAAAATGTCAAAAATTGCAAGTATTTTGAGGGTCGGTTCAATTTGAGAAAACTATTGGGGAAGAGACGAATTTTCGCAGGAAAATTATTGAGATGAATATTTTATCTGGCTTCTACAATTTTCGCTTGAAAATTTTGAAAAATTATGAAGAGTTATTTTCGTACGAAAATTTTGAGGAATTTGTGTTTGTGAAAATTTCTAACTTTTTCATGTCTCTCTGTTTCACAGAAAATCGCATATGAGTTTCACCCAATGCATAACTCCTGCTGCTTAATCGATAAGGATGTGCCAGAATTTGCTCCATTTTCTCAGTATATAGATCTTCTGGAGAGGCTGCCAGTGTATCATGCCCTCACACATAAACATGACGTATATGCATCGCACTTCGACCGTTTTTGGGCCGCAGCAGAGTTACAAGCCGATTCAAGGGCTAATTCGTCAGCAATAAGAATTGGAGAGAATGACGTGGAGATTACAATTACTGAATATCTTATACGAACAATGTTGCATCAGAGGAATGAAAGTAATTTTCCTACAGGGTTTACAGAGAAGTTTGTTAAAGGATGCTTCTACAGAGTGGGCTACGATGGTTATGTGAACTTTGCTCCTTACAAAATCAACCAGTTAGGGTTGCCCTACAGATTTCTAGCTCACTGCATCACACGTTCATTTAGCAACAAGAAAGGGGGTTGGAATGATTTAGTAGATTATCACATGTGTATGATTGTAGTTGTGATCCTGAACAAGCCGTACAACTTCAGCAAGTTGATTTTTGATCAGATGGTGCTGAATTTGGGTAAAGGTCGATTTTTGAAGTACCCTAGATTTGTTCAGATGATCCTCGACCACCTACACCCCAATCTCGAGAAAAAGAAGGATGATATTTTGAAGTTAGAGCATATGTCTTTGTCTGACCTCCACAACCTCAGCAACTACCGTAAAGGGGGAAAGGCTCAATCTTTTAAGCCTATATTTTGTACGTTCGTCAAGGCTGATTATGTTGCTTCGCCCAAAGGTAAATTGAGGAATGAGGGAAGTGGTGATGAAAGCGAAGAATGGAGTATGATAGAAGATTTTGTTGAGAAACGAAGTATATGGTACATCAAGGGCGAGGGAGTGAAAGGTCATTATGGAAGTAAGAAAGCTGG
Source organism: Scalesia atractyloides (assembly GCA_947069175.1). NCBI lineage: Eukaryota > Viridiplantae > Streptophyta > Magnoliopsida > Asterales > Asteraceae > Scalesia > Scalesia atractyloides. The sequence continues at coordinate 39,142,173 of CAMTDV010000015.1, forward strand.
TTCTTCTTCCTCTACCGCAAAAAAGAAGAAATCATTAGAGACTTCCTCCTCAGCCCCAAGCGCCAAAAGAAACAACCAAGTATTGGTACAGGTTTGATTGATGAACCTGATGTTGAACAAGTTCTTGTTGAAGAAACTGTGCGCACCGAGGAAGCAACTCGTGAAGAATCTATCAGGGAAACTGCTGAAGAAATTGAAGGAATGGTTGGTGTTGAAACAGCAACAGGTGGTGGTGATGATGAAGGGCCATCATCAAGTATTGATTCAGAGGAGAGGAGGGAAGGTGAAAAGAAGATAGAGAAAGAAAAGAGCAAGAGAGGAGAGAGAGAGAGAAAGGAAGTTGGCCGAAGAGAAACAGCGCAAGGCTATGGGTGATAATGACACTACATATGAGCCATCTGAGGCCGAAGAGGATTTCACAGTTGTCAAGCCTGCAAGGAAGAAAACTGGTAAAAGGGTTAAACATGTTGCAGCTCGAAAGCCTGAATCGACTGCTAAGAAGCTAAGAATCAAGCTGAAAACAAAGACTACTGAGGCTCCAGTTGCTCCATATGTTGAAACAACTTCTGAACGTCCTCCATCTCCTCCTCCAACATCTCAACTACCTCCAGTTGTTGAAACACCAAGTGTGTCTGCTCAACATACATCTCTTCTTCCTCAACACACAACTATAGAGATTCATGTTCCATCTCCTCCTCCAGTAGTTGAGCCTCCTATTGTATCTCATTCTCAACACACTGCTATAGAAGTTCTAGTTGCATCTCCTCCACGTCCACCCGTTGGCACTCCTCCTGCTACTTCACAAGCACAGGCAACATCATTAGCTCATCCTTCACAACAACATCCTCCAGCAGATACAACCTTCGATAATTTCTTCTTTGAGTATAATGCTATTCCAGGGGGAGAGAATTTCACAGCTGATGACGTTTATGTTGGAAGACTCAATGAGTTGGAAGAAAAGTTAAAGAGTGCTGATGAAAAGATTAAGATCCTTGAGTCAGATAGAGATAGTGTCAGGGAGATTCTGAGATCGGTTACTGATGATAGCAAAAGATACTTTCAAGCTGTACAGAAAGTTACTGTTTTCGAAGAAAGGATCAAAGTGCTGGAAAATGAAAAAGAGATACTGAAGGCAACCCTCCAGAGCTATGAGACTGAAAATCAGAGGATAATCAAGAAGATGGAAGAATATGAGGCAGAACGAGAGTCGAACAACAGGAAGGTTAAGCTAATGAAGAAAATTCTGGTTCGAACTCTGGGTATTTCGTTGGCTGATGAGATAGAGAAAATTGAGAGAGAGGAGGCTAGACAAAGAGTTGAAAAAAGAGAACAAGCTTTGAAAGCTCTATCAGATGCAGAAGGCCGAGGAAAGCGAAAGATTGTTGATATTCCTGTCTCCAGCAAACCTGTGCATGAAGCTGCTGCCTCATTAGATCCTGTGATTGAACAATCTACGCCGGAAGCTGAATCCGTGCCAGTATCTTTTGAGATAGTCATCTACGATCCAACTGTTGACATAAGTAAGAGGTTTGTGCTTCAAGAGGAAGGGATCTTAGAGTCGATGTCGAAAGAAAAGGCGATAGCACAGAGGGAATTAGAGAAGGAGATTGATGAAATGGTAGACGGAACGTATGATCATTTAGAGAAGGAAGGATACGAATTTGTAACAAACTTATTTGATAATGAAAATATGATCAATGATGCATACATGAATGACTCTGTTTTTGAACTAACAGATGAACAGGTTCAGGGGGAGTCATCGATCGATGTTGATGAGACAGTGCCAAAGCGAAAAGTTATTTACCTTGAGCATGATGTCGAAGAAGGAGAGTATGTTCATAGCTACTCGAAGGCTGAACTTGCTAAGCTGTTGGGAATTGATGAAGAATCATTTGAGTTTGATTTTGAGGAGGAGCTAAAGAATACAAGTTCAGAACCAAATGATTATGTTTTCGAAGATGTCCCTCAAGCTAACGATTATGCTCAAGTGGTTATGAAAGGTAGGGATTCAGGTGATGAGAATGTGGAAGCAACAAATACAGGTGAAGGAACAGATGTGTTTCCTACTTTTGCCGAAATGTCTGCTGAAGTTAACGAGGATCTTCTAAAGCGCAAAGTAGAGGAAGTAGTGAAAGATGGCACGACTCCTAAACCACCGACCAAAGAAGAAATCATTGAAATGAAAAAGAAATGGTTCAAGAAAATGCCGCCAGAAAGAAAGTTTCGTCATCCATTAGCTTTCTTCACCAGAGATCCTGATGCATCTCTGGGTGATATTATCCGTTGGGGTTGGATTGAGGAACTAGATGTGTATACTTTGAAACGTGAATTTGGAGTTCAGTACTTCAAATACCTAGGTGATATCAAGAGTCTACCTGAGTGGGACGTGAAAGAGTTGGTGCAGACCAAAACGTTCAGTATGAAGCTAAGGCTAAATGATCAACATCTTTGAAAGATGATCAAGTTTGAAGCTAAACATGGTTTTAACTACTGGAAACCACCCAAGCGACGAACCGTCACAAAGATTAATCCAGTTACGAAAGAAAAGGATGTGACTTTGATCGTCAAACGGCCACGTGTTATGAAGAATATGCCTTTAAAGAAGATGGAACAAGATTTTTACAAGATCTTCAAATGCTGGCACTACGATTCTAGTACTAGGGAGGTTGTTATATGTGTTGAGACTGATGAAGGGACATGGGATATGTCTGAAGATCTATCTAAAACCGTGATCATGCATAAGAGAATTTATGGGTTGTGGCGTGCGTTAAGAGTTTTGGATCCGATGTGGCTGGTCAACTGCTCAGAGAAAGATATTGAACGCCTATTCTTCATCAAGATCAACTATGAAGAAAAAGATAAAGAGCAGGCCATGCGGTTCCAGAGGATTGTTAATGTATGTTATGCTAACAATGTTAATTCAGGTAAAAGCTGTAACACTTCCTAGAGAAAGCTTGAAGATAAAGAGCAGAAAAAGAAAGGTCAGAATGAAGAAAGAATCGAGACAAGACGAAAGCTGGCTTCTCGTGAAAGATTCAAGTTTGGCAACACGTATAATCGACCTCCTCCTATAGATCAAACTCCCATTGCTTCAGAGGAGCGTCGAAAGCCTCCAAAGCGATTCTTAGGATAATTCAAGTCAAATATGTTTAAAGATTTTTGAAGACTATCCAAGACTGCAGCAACATCCAAGGGGGAGTCTGTTGGTGCACATATGTCTATTGTCTACGTATAGGATAAGTCTGATGTATAGATAGGGTTTCGCAGCGTCAAATGTTTTATTTGAAAGTTTTGTATAGTTAGCAGAATTTTCGTATGAAAATCTGTAAGGATTTTTGCACGAAAATTTCATGCGAAAATCTCAAGTCCTAGTCCCTAGTTGCTTTCAAGTCTTGCCTATAAATAGGTGACTTAGGATGTTTGTTAGGCATGCTGTTTTTGGTGATCAGAGGTGAAGCCCTGCTCGAGTCTGTAATCGTTATGAAGTTTATCAATATACGAAACAGACGGTTAAACAGTAATCATCACTTGTGTTCTCTTGTTTGCTCAATCAACTAACAATGAATTCCACCTTTGTTAGCTGAGCAAGTCTGACCGGAAGCTCACAAGTTGGGTCCGATCCTAGCAATCACATTTTTCAAAATAAATTTTCAGCACTCACTCGTACGAGTAGTGACTCGCATGAGTCAACCTTTTCTTAAAAATTAATTAATTTTTCACTCGCACGAGGCTTCGCTCGTACGAAGCATCTGAGTCGCACGAGTCTTGCATTTCCCGTCCGAAGGAACAACGTTAATTTTTTTATGAAAATTGTATTTGGTCATGTTACACCTAAACAATCTTAAAACGGTTCTTCAAATCACGTTAAAAATGGAAGACAAATTCTTTAATGCATTCGCAACGACGAATGACCTGTCCACCGTCACAACTCAAAATATTAAGTTAGAAAACAAAATGGGAACCATGGAAAAACTGCCAAAGCTCATGTATTTAGAAGAGTACAAGACATGGCATGAACATATCTCGAACTGGGTCCAAGCCAATTATCTCGACAATTGGTACGCAATTGCAGAAGGGTACACATGTCCTGTAACTGAAACGGGAATTGAAAAGGCATTGGTATAGTATGGAGAACCGGAGAGAGAATAATTTTAAACAGGAAAAGAAAATGATGAACATCCTTCAATTGGGAATTAAGGAAGACATTCTTAATCTATTGTAGCACGATAATACAACTTAGTCTCTATGGAATGCTCATAAGGTCAAATACCAAGGAAATACGCAGATGATGAAAAGTAAACAGTCACTGCTCAAAAAGGAATTTGATATCTTCCATCCACTAAAAGGAGAAACACTTAAACAGTTGATCGAAAGATATTTCCATCTGGTTGTAGAGATGAAACATCTAGAGGTTCATAAAGATGCCGAAGATTTAGTTGAAAAACTGGCAGACGCAATGCGGGAAGGAGAATGGTCAACGTACTTGGCAATTATAAAGAATGGACCAGAATACAATAGTACAATGACTCTTGCTAAGTTTATTGAAAAGCTGGAGACACACGAGCTTGAATTGCAGAAATCCGAAAAATCAAAGGCATTGCATGCACAGCAAGATGTGAACCTATATTACAAAGGAAGTCGAATTTCTAATGTTCAGGGCCCGAAAATTCAGACAACATTCAGCGCAAAAAATGTAGCAAACACCCCAAACAAATCCTGCAACAACTCTGGATTCACTTCATTCCAGAGTTACGAACAAAATTCTCCATCTACACCAGAATCCGTAAACAGCTCCAACAACTTCAACAATGGCCAAAATCAGTCTAATCTTACACAACAGGTGATCTAGTGCAAAATAGCAATAAAGTTAGAAAATGCAAAAAACTTAAATGAAACCACTTCTGCACAACACATGGCTTTTCTAGCTACAGTACTTGAATCTTATGAAAGTTTAGTTGCTGGAAAGATCGGGAATCCAAATATGACAAAGGGGGATTACGATCAAATAGACCTAGAGGAGTTAGAGCTAATTGATATCAAGTGGTGCATGGCAAGTATTGTACGGAAAGCACAAAGGTTATGGAGTTCCCAGGGCGTAGTAGTTTGGGAGGTTAAGACGGTAAATTTGGTTTTGATAAATCAAAGGTAACATGCTTCAAGTGCAGAGTAAGGGGTCATTTCAAAAGAGAGTGCCCGAACCAAGAAGTTGTCACACCTCAACCGATGGCGGAAACATCCGGATGAGACAAACTAATCGCTCAAAGCATCATAACACTAATTGTGACAGTATAAATTAATAATAATTTCATAAAATACTAAAATTCATACATTGTTTCAAACATATACAAATTTGTTGGTGCACATATGTCTATTACCTACGTCTAGGACGAGTCTGATGTATAGATAGGGTTTCACAGTGTCAAAAGTTAAAATTTTGAAAGTTTTGTTATAGTTATAGAATTTTCGCACGGAAATTCTAGTGAATTTTCGCACGAAAAATTCGTGCGAAAATTCCTCGTTTCCCAGTCCCTTGGTGCTATCTTGTCATGCCTATACATAGGTGACTTGGGATGTTAGTCTGCATGCTGCTTTTGTTGATCAGAGGCAAAGCCCTGCTCGAGTCTGTAATCTTTCCAAAGTTGATTGATACAAGATTTAGATGTGTTAAACAATGAATTCCGGCTTTGTTAGCTGAGCAAATATATCCGGAAGCTCATGAGTTGGGTCCGATCCTACACTCAGAAGTGGTATCAGAGCCTTGAGGTCTGAGTTGTGAACAAACAACCAAGTTTCAGCTGGATTCAACCTTCAAAGTTCAAGATTCATCCATGGAAGAACTCTACTTCTACCTTTTCTTGGAACTTCATCTAGATCTAAAGGATTTAATGGACAATTTGGACTAAGTTTTTAGTATGATGTGTTAAAATCGATTCTAAACAAATCACTAAAACATACAAATGTAAAATTCATCAAAACCATGCTTGAAATTGCTGAAAACATGAAATTGTGAACAAGTGCTCGAAGCAGATTAAGATTTTCGCACGAAAATCTTACATTTCGTATGGAAATGAAGTGTTTTTAATCTGAAAAGTTTCAAGTGTTAAGATAGTAAAATTTTGTACAAAATTTTCACATGAATTCATTTTCATACAAAATCAAAAGTTTCGCACAAAAATCAAGACCATATTTTCGTACGAAAATTGTCAGTCAGTCTTTATTTTTCAGTTTGAGTCAGACTAACCAGATCTAATATGTTTTTCTGTTAAAAGTATTTTTAAGATGTCAGGTGAGGAAAATTTTCACAACGTATTTGCCACATAAGAAGTCACAACCTCCGTAGCTGCTCAGAATATGAATCTCGAAAACGAAATGGGAACCACTACAAAGCCTCCGAAACTCATGAACACAGAAGATTCCGAAAGTTGGAGTGAGAGATTCAAGAACTAGGTTCTGGCAACGAATTTCAACAGCTGGTTTGCAATTGAGAACAAGTACCAAGCACCGCTTAATGAAGTTTGTCTTGAAAATACATTGGCTCGACTGTCCGATGACGAACGAGATAAATACATTAATGAGAAGAAGATGATGAATCTTCTACAACAAGCCATAAAGGAAGATATCTTGGTTCCCTTGCAACATGACGACGATGCTCGGTCATTGTGGCTTGCCTTACGTTTAAGGGCACAAGGAAGTACTCAGCTCAGAAAGGGAAAGAAAGCACTATTGAACAAAGAATTTGAGGTTTTCAATCTCATTCAAGGCGAAACAATGAAACAACTCATAGAAAGATACTGCCACCTAGTAGTTCAAATGAAGCGAATGGGAATTGTTAAAACCAATGAAGAATTAGTCGATAAATTAGTAGATTCGCTACCTGAAGGAGAATGGGCCACATATTTAACCATCCTGAAGAACGGAGCAGAGTATGATAGTCTTAGTTTGCCAAGATTTATCGAGAAGTTAGAAGGGCATGAATTGGAGATGAGCAAAATGGCAAAAAGCAAAAGGTCGAACTCTCAACAGGATGTAGGTCTGTACTACAAAGGAAATCCTAATACACCCATTCAGAGCCCAAATATTCAAACAACTTTCAGTGCTAGTTCTAATGCAAGTCCACCTTAAAACCAGTCAAGTGGATTTCAATCGTTGGCTTCCTTCAATCCAAATATTCCACAAGGGCAACAATCGTCTCAAAGCTCAAACCAACCACAAAACAACCAACAAAATCAATCTAATTCCAACCAGCGAATACTACAATGTAATATTGTAGTAACCTTTAGAATGCTCAAGATTTTAGTGAACAAACCGCAAAGCAACATATGGTATTACTTGTAGCAGTTCTGGAATCTTATGAAAGCTTAGTAGCTGGGAGAATCAGAAATCCGGAAATGACAAAAGAAGATTACGATCTGATTGATCTGGAAGAAATGGAGTTAATAGATATCATGTGGTGTATGGCATCAGTGCTTCGTAGAGCTAAGCGCTTCATGGAAATCACAGGAAGAGATGATTTGAGAGGTCTTGATGGAAAACTCGGTTTTGATAAATCAAAAGTTACATGCTTTAAGTGTAGAGAGAAAGGACATTTCAAACGGGAATGTCCAAATCATGAAGTAAAAGGAAATCATAATCCATTTGGGGATGATTATTACAAGAAGGTGATTTACCACCGACAACAACCTGAGAAAAAAATGGTACAAATCAAAGACGGACCTTGGAATACAAAAGATGAAGCTCTAGTGGTTATGTAAGAAGATGAAGGGTTCAACTGGAACAACTTCATTACCTGGAAAGGGAGTCTTGCTCTCGTAGCCAAAATTATCGAAGAGCCTGAGTCATCAGAAGAAGTCTCAGAAGAAGAGATGGAAGAAGTTCTTGCAGATTACTTCAGATCATCAGCAGAAGAAGAAGAATGTCTAAGATGTACTCCTAAACCTTATTCTTAAAACTTTTGCAGGGAGTTTTGATTCAAGCCACCAAGAAGAAAGCAATGATGTAACAAAAGCAGAATGTGTGGAAGTAATCAATGTAACCAAGCCTGTAACACTGGTGAGCTTAACTAACATTGCCAACAAAGCACTTATGGCCAACACAAAAGAGGTAGTCAGTGTGGAAGAAAAGGTAGAAAAGGTTGAAACAGTAAAAGAAACAATCAAAGCTCAAACAGTCGAAATGATCAGCCCATGCCTGAAATGTGACAAGGCATGTGAACAATGTATTGAAAAAGAGAGCTTTTAAAGAACTTAAATCATACAATGATAAGTTGTCATATGATTATAACACAGTAAAAGAATCATATGATAAACTTAGCAGGACCATTCGACAGTATGATAAAACTGCCGTTAATCTACCCATTAACACAATTGCTGAGCTGAAAAGTGAGCTGGAGAAAACTAAAATTGAAACTGAACATCTTAACATATTGTTAAGCAGTTATTCTACCAGCATGTATGTCCTTGATCACATTCTTCAAAAAACAGAAAACAACAAAAAAGGTAAGAAGAATGATAAAAACCATGGGGTGGAAAGGCGCTGAATTTAAATCTGCTCACTGAAAAGAGTAACGAGCTGCCTGAAAATCTTGATGTAACTTATTCCAAATCTGAAAAGGACTGTGAATCAGATGTGGTAACCAAAGTGGTTGAAAATGTTTTTGAAAATGAGTCTGACAGCACAGTTTATGAGAGTGCTGAGTCAAACAACGAAAAATCTGAGTCAAGTTAACCTTCTGGAAGTGAGAAGAGTTTTCATGAAAGTTTTATCACAACATCAGATAATAGTTTAAATGATGATCCTAATGTAGTAATCTACAAACTGAAAGGATCAGATAAACTATATACTGATGAAGATTTTCCAATCCAGAATGTTAACTTCAACCGGGTTGACAAATTTTTCAAACTCGTTGAAGTTGACACATCAGATCTTGAAAAGCAAGTTGTCGGTTTTTACTCAAAACCAAAAAGGTCTAACAAAACTATTCATCCCAGAGGTAGAAGTTACCCTAAAAACGAAAGGGATGGGTTAGGGTTTGAAAAGAAAAGAAATAACAAGTCACGAAAAACAAATTTTACAAAGAAAGTTGAGTTTGTTTTTGGAACAAGCACTGTTGATGAAAAAGAAATCATTAACAAACAAACCAACAATGAGTTTAAAAAGGAAAATGAGCTTCGTGAACAAGCTTTGGAACACACTGTTGGAAAAGACAGTAGATCATGCTACAGATGTAACAAAGTTGGACATATTGCACGACAATGTTCTCAAAATCGTCCGAAACCTGTTCATGAACAAAAGAGGTTCACAGTAGATGAGAAGAAAAAGGGTCCAGAGTTTGTGCCCACGAAATTTTGAAGAGAAATGATGATCCTAATCTTAATAAAAAATCAACAGTTAAAATATTTTCAAACTATAAAGTTGGTGAAACATCAAAGAAAAATGAAAAGAAGGAATCTAATCTTTACATAAAAAAGGCATTTTCTAAGGGACAAACCTGGGTTGCCAAAGCAACAACATCTTCTGTGATCACAAAATCAACCAATGTTCCAGTTAAACCAAAAGATAAGATAGAATCAAAGACTGGACAATGGATTGAAACTAAGAAAGAAATCAAAGTTGCCAATGTTCCAAAGGTCGACATTGCCATCCTACCCAAGACCGAAAGGGCTTGGGTCTCTCTTTTTAAGTAATATGTTTTTCATGTGTGCAGGGGCTTCCGAGGTCTATCATTTGAAAGTGGATTATGGACAGTGGAGCTTCTAGGCACATGATAGGGATGTTAGCTTTGCTGTACAATGTAAAAGCGATCAGGGGAGGTTATGTTGGGTTTGCCGGAACACAGGGCGGCAGGATCGTGGGAGAAGGTGTTCTTACTAACGGAGTGGTATCATTTGACAAAGTGAACTACATTGCTGAGCTCGAGAACAATTTATTGAGCATTTCACAGATCTGTGATAAGAAGTTCACACATCATTTCAATGACAAAGAGTGTCTTATTCTTAAACCAGGTTTCATAATTCCCGAGGATTGGATCCTCATGCGCACTCCACGTAAAAATGATTTATATATCTTAGACATGAGCGGCGCATCCACTACATCAAAGGAAGGCCAGTGTTTTGTATCAAAAGCCACTGAAAAGAATCAATTATATGGCACAGAAAATGGGTCACGTTCACCTGAGGAAGATGAACTTTTTGGTGCACAACGACTTAATGGAAGGGGTAAATCTCAAAAGTTTTCATCTGTCAGATGATTGTCTTTGCTGCAAAAAGGGGAAGCAGCATAAGATGTCACACCCTGAAATATCAGAGCTGGCGTGACTGGACTGGTATCTTCATTGCAGAGCAGAAGTGTTATGGTACTAAGACTTCTATAAACCGAACGCCGCTAAGTACTCGAGTTCCAAATGGGTTCTCCTATTCCAACCGTGCAATAATTTGAAAATGTAACCTGAGAAAGAATCATGTAAAAAATCAACATAAAGTTGGGCCAGTTCATAGTTTGTTTGAAAAACATTTAAAGTAAATCTTTTGATAACTGTTTCGTGAGATCATGGTATCTCAAAACATTTGAAATGTCTTATCGCGTATATCGGTATCAAAATGTTCTTTGTTATGTTTGTAAACCAATGCATGTAACTGTTGTATTTGTAAACCGGTAACAAAATATTTTCTGTCATAATGTTTTCTGTCATAATTGTCATCATTGTTGAAATCCTGCCATCGTCATAGTTATAAACCAATATTTAATTCCTGGCCACTGTCATAATACAATATTGAAATCATGGTATGTTATTGTTATTCCTAGGGTTTAAGGATCTATCAGTGGGTAGCTAGTCCCTGATATTAGGTGTCACAAGAAAATAACCAACCCGAGACAACATTAACCTCTGAACGGACATGTTTTATCCAAAATTTCACGCTCCGAAAGGACTTGTTTTATTTGGAGTCTTAGGGATCACAAAGCACTCTTAACGGACTTGTTTTATTCAGAGTGGAGCGTGTCTCACAACTCAGTAGATCTACACCTTTGCACCTTTGTTCACTACGTGATTAATGGTTATTGTAAAGTCATTCCTACTTACACACATTAATCATAGTTCTTTCTTTAAACCCGTAGCTAACATACCCCTTTGTCATAGAATTTCATAGCATGTATTTCACCCCCGATTGTTATAAAACCGAAAACGTTTAAAAGAAAAGAGGGAACGTGAACTCACAGAGTCTTTGTGCCCCACACAAGTGAAAATGGGGCCAACCCGTTTAAGTCTAAAATCAGGACCAACCAGTCCTCTTGTTTGTATGTAGGATAATCATGTCCCGTTGTAACTAGGGCAATCCCGTCCCTATCCATGAAACTCATGCACGTTTCGAAAATACGCGAGTGTATTGTAAAACCGGTATATTGTGAATAAACCTTTCGTAAATCATTTGAGTTAAATGAAATCCTTTTGTAACATGGTTTAGAAATATGAATCCTATTGTTTCTCAAGATTTTATGTACTTTGTCAAAACTTGCATGTCTTTCCACCCCCGAAATCGTTTATAAAAATGTAAAACCATAAAAAGTGGGGGTTATGAACTCACCTGGATATCCTTGTGCATAGCTAGCTATATATAATTCCGTGAAGGCATCTACAAGACGTGATTCGCTAGCGTGCCGGTGTAAGAGGTTGCAAGGGTGTTACTTCTTCTCTGGTCTCTCTCTCTTTCTCCGTCTGCTCTCTCTCCGTGTCTCTCTCTCTGACTTTCTCTCTCTCTAGGTTAGATGGATATGGTTGTAGGGTGGTACCAAGGAGAAAAACAGGTGTAAGAGGTTGCAGGGGTGTGTGTTCGGGTGAGAAAGGAGAGGGGTTCTGGGTGTATGTGTGCCGGTTGGAAAACCGGCCGGAAACTCACCGGATTTGCTCCGGTCATAGGACATAGGAGAGAGGCAGGGTTTTTATCTTGGGGGGGGGGGCTAGGGTTAAATGAAGAAGACAAAGGGGTTGATGTGTTTATATACTAGGGTTTGTGAGTGAATGGGCCTAAAGCTCGTTAACATGTCGCGTGGCCCAATGACGTTTTTCTCGAGCCTGTTTTCTCACTCGGTCTTCTTAATGTGTCGTAAAACAAATCTTTAGAGCCGAAACACTAAAATTACGTCAGAGGTCGGTGTTTGCGTTCGTTTGACGTTGGCGTAAAAATTGCATGAATGCTTTGGTTTGTAGTTTCTGATCTGGTTTCAACCGTAAGTACTAAAATTCAAAAACGATGCTAAATAGTTCATAATATATGAATCTCAAGACGGACTTGAGTCTAGTGCTTTCGTTTCGTTGTTAACTGTCGATGTGTTCTCGTTTCCGTGGTTTCCGTTCATGTTTTCGTTTAAGACATTTGAAGGCACGATATATTCCTAAAAATATATTCGTGTACAGATATACGTATATAATTCGAAATTCGTCGGTGTTGTCAGTATTTTTGTACGGTGCCAGTTCGTTACCGTTTAATGTTCGGCAGTTTCTCTGCAAATCACCAATCGCGTACTGTGAGACCGAATAGATGTTCCTAGGCATTCCAAAGGCCTAATTAAGTTAATTTGTGTTTCAAAATGATAATTATAATTGTTTTAATGTACATTATACGTGTAATTATAAAGCCAAAAAGTACTGGTTGCACACGTAGGTATGAAAAATGTCGAGGTGATTGACCACAAGAATGAATCAAGACTTGTCCGTAGTGTATGAGTACAAAGAATTGTTATGACAATAAGAACCCAACGGTTCAGCTGAGTTTGCTTTCCGAGTTGATGCCTAGTGAACGAGATGTTATGATACAGTCACCAATGTGACTAAGTTTACTGGAGTCCAACAAAAGGAGAATTCAACCAACAGATGTCCAATTGAACGTTCACAACTTGCAAATGAATTCTAGAAATAAAAAAAATTTCTACTAGCGGAAACTGACGTTGGTCGTTAAATAAGTGAAAACCAGAATCAACAAGCTCAAATAGGATAGGATCATGAAAAATGATAAGTTAAACGAAAAGCTCACGTAGTTTCGCATGAAACGATTGGTCATGATTAGCCCAAGCTACAAGTTTTTACCAACGCCATAAGGCGATGTAGTGATTGAAATAATTTAACAATAGCGGTGGTCGAACAAATTCATTGCGTTTGCAATAAGATAGAAGGTTCAACGACGTAAATTCAAAAATTTATTCCAAATGAATTTCATAGAAATTCGGGTCGAAGACAAAAATAAATAACAAATGAACGTCATCGAGTATGGCAAGTGGCGTTGAAATAACCGCCATGAATTTGTGTACCATTTTCTTAATACACGATTGTGTTAAGAATGTTTTGAGATAATGAATCAACAAAGGGATTTAATAATGAATGAATAACAAATAATTAAACCCGTATGTGAAGTGTTTAGGTGAAATCAGCACAAGCTCCAAATTAATGAAAACGCCACCACATGGTGTCGTAAACAACAAATGGTTTAGTGGAGTTAAGATCAAACAAGTCTACTATGGTTCGAAATAAATGAAACGCTTGTTGATATTATTTGAATATGACGGCCTCAATCCATCATATGGAATCCTTGAGTTGAATGCGTAAAGTGAGCAAGTTTAGCCAACTAAACTTGATTTAGATATCAACCAACAACGATATAAGTATTTCCAAGGAAGTTTTAACATGGCCATACAAAACCATGTATGTGGCTTGTCAAGAAAAGTGATTCAAGGAATTTAGTTTACTCGATATCAATGAGTCAACTCTTGCAATAATATAAGTCATCAAGGTTGAAATGCAATAATCGATATATTGGAAACAATAGTTGAAATGTTTATAGAACACTCATTCAATTTGGACTCCTGGAGGGTTTCCGCGAATCTAGCCAACCACATGCCGAACAAACAATGCATGCGTGATGTATGAACTTGTCAAGAAGTTGTAATCGGTATTCACTAATCATGAATGAAATTATCGTAATGAGATGAAACTTAGAAAGAGTAGAGGTGCAAGAATCTACTCATTGTATGCAAAGTTCGAAGATTCGATAAAAGAATTTAAGATTTACCTCGAATTTCATGCAATGACCTAGCGTTACGTGACATCACCACAAGATGTCAATCTTGACGTAGTCGCCATTAGGGGAGTGGGGAGATGTGAGGACTTGTAGTTTCCTGTTGCGATGCCAATAATCTTGATTCCCATCAATTTGTGAAGTCCTCGTTTGGACGTACCTTGGCGTGTTTGATACCGCTTGCGGTGATACGTCACAATAGTTGTATTCTGATCGTCGGTCATTCCACTAACGGGATTTGCATCGCTATTGTAATCGTTCGTTCACGCTTTCCCAAAGCCTTGCCTCGTATTTCGTACGTTTCGTATTCCTACATCTGTGATGTACGTGCTAAGTTTCATGTATTCATGCTCCTCGGCATTCTGTTTGTCGTAGTTTACCTGCTCAGGTTAGTAAAATAGCATAGGTGACATATATAAAATCGTTTGCCTGAATAAATAGTCGCAATTTCCTACGAAATGACCTTTAATGGATTTTTGACATAAGTTAACCAAAGGTCTAAATTGTATGTTCCCAAAACTCTCAAAGTTTTGCGTATCGTATGTGTTCGTTTCGTGTAACGTGTATAAAACACAACACTAATGTGACATCCCGGGTTTTTCGGATAACTTAAACCCGACACTTGTCGAATAAAGTGTATGCTAAGTATTAAACGTGTACGAGTTAATGAATACGTGATGTGTGTTTGTGTGATTGTTTTAGTTATAAAATAATTATGGTAGATATGTACACGAACCGAACCGAACCGCGACTCGAACCAACTTTGATTCCTTGTAACTCTAGGAATTAACCAAGTTTAGGACTCAAACTATTCTCGGCCGTGTGCAACCCAAACCGCAAACCCAAACCGAGATCAAGCCCAAAACCGCAAGATCAAACCAAACCAACCCGTGTGCAAACCAAACCCCAAACCCATTGCGTACAACCCAAACCGACCCACCCAAGTCCCTCGGCCACGAACTCAAACCAAACCGTAACCTTGTTCTCTTTGCGCCTATATATACAAACTCACATGCATGCCTTCATTCACAACACAAAACCCTAAAAGAAAAACTGCCGTCGGCAGCCTTATTCTCGCCCCTTGTGATCGCAAACAGCTTCTTTCCTTCATCATATCAATCTGATCAGCCTTGTTCACCTTCACGGTCGCGCAACAGCTTGTTCTTTTCAGTTCCTGTCAGCCTCGGTCGCAACAGCAGAGCTGTTCACCTCTTTCGGTCGTGATCTTGTTGGAACAGCCGGATCATTCTTGTCCAAGTCTCGACTTACTTACCTAGTTATTAAAGGTTAGGATTTATCTTTTGATTGCAAGATCAAGTGCAGATTTATGTGCTTGAATGAAGTGATTAGTTTGTTTCGGATTATATGTGTAATCGGCTGATTGATCGTGTTTATATGCATGATTGTTTTCGGAAATTATAAGTTTGCAAGTATGTTTTGTTTATAAAAACTAGAGTTATGAACTAGGGTTTGCATGGATATGTTATTAGTATTGATCTATGACTAGGAAACCGGTTCTTGATCGCCTAGGTTAATCGTATGAACGGCTGATGCGAGTCTATGATAATGATATGCTGAAACAGTTTGCTGAGTAATAGTTACAGCCGACTTCATCTGGCTGTAACTCGGTCATTAGTTGTCGAAAAACAGATTTTCTGATGTCTAGAACGTAGAGATTTGAATAACGAATCTAAGGGCGCTGGATTCATAATTCTCTGAAGCCGTTTGATATTTTTAAAGGGCCAAATAATTTCAGTAACTAAAGCTGTGAAAATCCTGAAATTTTGTTAGTTGTTTATCGAGTTGGATTTTAAAATCAGTAGGGAGTTGAGTCATGAATTTTGTACAGCAACTAGGTATGGAAATTTCCGGGCAACTCCAACTGGAATTTTGTTAATTGGACGATCGGTGATTTTTAAATAAATTCTTCCGTGGACTGCAGTCAGAAAGCGACGAATCTGACTGCAGCCTAGTATATTAATATTCATGGTTAAATGGTAAATATTTAGGACTTGGAAAATTTATATAAATTTCTACATTATAAATTGCACCTGCTGTAAAAATATTGGAATTTTTGGAACGTTGGAACTAGTTTATAAAAACCCTAGAAAACAGCTGAATTATAAGTGTTAAGCTGAAATTTGATAACTTGTGATTGTGTGCACCAAATTGTGGCATGGATTGGTTTATGTTCATGATAAGTTGTTTTGATCACTAGGTTCACATGAGGATACTTGCATGCATGTTTGAGTGTTAGATATGTTGTTTGTGTGTATCACTTTGTGCGTAAATTACGTGTAGAATTTGTATTGGTGTGTTCACACACTGACTTGGAATTAATTGGTTTGTTAGGACGCAACTAGCGGTCCCATCTCTTATAACTTCTTTGCTACACTAACCGAGCAAATAAAGGTGAGTTCACGGCCCCTAACTTTATCCGGTTTTTGAACAACAGGGGGAGAAACATGTATACACTCTTCAAACTCAATCTCTTTACGTTATACGAAATTAACGTCACATAACTATTCGGTAACTAAGTTGATGTTAATGTAATGTTATGGTCACTAAGCAGCTTTATCACTTAAGTCCTCGTCAATCTCTCGGATCGTTAGTATTGGGTTTAATAGCGGGGGAATTATAAGTAGTACTACTGGGCCCGACAAGCCCATCCGAGCTAGTCGCGCTAGCCGACCGGGTATGGTCAACGGGTGAATAATTTGGCCTAACTTCGCCATGGTCAGTGATAGGCCTGGCAACACGGAGGCACAACAGTCAGCTTCGATCGCGAACACTTACGTGACATAACTTTAGGCTAGCTACCTATATATGTTAACATTGAACTTAATTACGAAACAACTATATTATCCCGGGTTGGGGATAATGGAAACAACAACATATTATTCCGGGTTTGGAATAATGGAATCAACATCATTATTATTCCGGGTTGGGAATAATGGACTAAATCGTTATCCCGGGTTAGGGATAACGGGGAAAACAAACTATAACCGAACAAACGAATTTATGAAAACCTGTGAACTCACTCATCTTTAATGTTGACACTTGTTTCTTTACATGTTTCTCAGGACGCTAGGAGCTCTAGGTGCACTCACATGCATTGAACAAGATATCTTTTATCGAGTCTCAGTTATAAATATTGTTTTGGGGTTTTTCATTTGTTTTGGCGTTTGTGTTGGCGCCCGCTTCACTATTTATTTTATGCTTCCGATCAACTTTAAAAACTAATGCTTCTGCTAAATATTGGTAACTAATTTAGACAATATAAAATCTACAACAAATGACTTTGGAAAACGTATTATCAAATCATATAGAGTCGTTCGACGTACTAGTGTTTCAGATTCTGGTTTGTTCACACGCCTCGCGGTAAAACTCCGCAAGTGGAAATTGAGGGTGTGACATATTGGTATCAGAGCCACTAGCTATAGAGAACCAGGTTTGCATTAGAAGTAGACCTAAACTATAGCTGATTTCACAACACTAGACTTAGTTTGGCACCGAACTATTATATCTTGTTATGCAATATACCACAACTGTGTTATGTAGATTATGCCTTCATAATAAGAAATGAAAACAACTCGTAACTAACTACACGACCTAACATGCAATGTCATCATCCTCATCGTCATCATCATCATCCGACAAACTTACGCCACCAAGGGCACCAGGAAAGGCACCAATGGTGGAACCCATACCATCTTATGGTGTGGAGACACGCTCAGCTGCGAGGAAAAGGCTCGCTCTGGGGGAGGAGTCGTCGTTACGCCCAACCATTACTGTGCCGGTTGAACCGGTTAACCCTGTAGAAGTAGGAATTGACATACTTAGAATCCTGATACATAAACAACAAAAACAGTTAGAAAGAATGCAGGAAACCATCCTAGCACAAGGATGGATGATCCGACAACTTACAGGTAAGACTGACTCGCTCGAGGAAGAGCATCATACGAGTAAGATAGCTCGTAACACCATAGCCAGAGATCTGCGTGCTGAGCAGATAAGAGCCGACTGGCTCGAGGACAGAGTCCTGGAAAATAGTTGGAACATTCAGGAGCTACAGCAAAATCAAGCACCTGCACCAGCACCGGCCCCTCCAGTGCCGGTAGAGGAGGATCCAGAAGAGGACCCAGAGGAGGACCCAGAGGAGGACCCTGAGGAGGATCCAGAGGAGGATCCGGAGGAGGACCCAGCTGTAGAAGCTGGAAATGCCGCGCAGGATGACGGCAACGACAGTGACTTGGGGGATGGAGACGTAGACGACTGACACGTCTCGTTTATTTTGTTTATTTTCCTTCAGTCTATTTATTTTCCCACTTGTGTTTAAACTTGAGACCTTATAGTGAATTCGTATGTTTGATTTGCACTTTTGTAAGACGTTGAAATTTCAGTTAATCAAGTATTTCTTTTGACTATTTAACATATTGAGTTGACATAACTTAACAATTATTAAAGTACGAAGTAGGATAACTATATTGGATATATAGACTTATCGGGGTGTGTTTGTGTCGTGTTTCGAAGATCTAAATGGCAACTGGACGACGTGGAAACCTTAACTTGACGCCCGAAGAGCTAGCTGCCATGATTCAAGAGCACGTGAACGCAGCTTTAGCGGGTGTTCAGAACCAACCGGCAGGTAACCATTATTAAATTTTCGCGTGAAAATCTAATAGTGAGGCTAGTAAAATTCCTTGCTGACTTCCTGTTCTCTGTCAGCAGGAGGGGGCTTTAACCCCTACAAGATGTTCCTTGACGCGAAACCAAGCAAATTCTCGGGGGCGGAAGGACCCATTGGACTGGTCCGCTGGATCGAAAAATCTGAATCCGTTTTTGAAATGTGCAACTGTCTAGAGGCCAACAAGGTCAAGTACGCAGCCTCAACACTGGAAGATGGGGCACTGACATGGTGGAATGCACAAGTCCAAACACGTGGACTTATTGCTGCCAATTCAATGGCCTGGGCCGAGTTCAAGGCCCTAATCAAAGAGGAGTACTGTCCACGAGACAGAGTGCAACAGTTGGAGCAAGCCTTATGGAACCACAAGATGGTGGGATCTGAAATTGAAGCTTACACCGCAAAACATCATGACTTGGTATTTCTGTGTCCCGATTTGGCCAACACTGTGGAGAAAAGACTCGAGTTCTACCTTGGGGGTCTGGTTCCGGAAATTCAGGGTATGGTAATGGCTAGTAACCCTGTAACTGAACATCAAGCAATCCGATTGGCTCACAAACTCACCGATAAGGCGGTGGAACAAAAGAAGCTGCCAGCACGGGGTACAACTGAAGTTGCCCCGGATAACAAAAGAAAGTTTGAAGACTCGTCTACTCGACAGTCTTCGTCATCCCAGCCGCAGCAGGGGAACCAGAAACGGTTCAATCACTACAACAGCCACCGGGGTCACCAAAATCAGCCCGCCAACAACAACAACAACAACAACCAGAATGCAGGCGGCTATGTAGGTCGAAAGCCGCAGTGCAATCACTGTAATCTTCATCATCACGGCCCTTGTGCCGGGAATCGCTGCCAACGATGTGACAAGGTGGGACATGCGGCAAAGGATTGTCGTGGGGAAATCATGTCCCGACAAAATCAAAATCAACCCCAGGGTCAGCAGTAGGGTATTAACCGGGGATGCTATCAGTGTGGTAGTACTACACACTTCAGAAGAGACTGCCCACAGTTACGTAACAACAACAATAATGGGAACGGTGGCAGAGGAGGTGCCAAAGGTCGCGCATTTACATTGGGCCGCGGGGAGGCCAGAAACGACACGAACGTGGTCACCGGTAAGTTTCCCCTTAATGAACATTTTGCTACTGTGCTTTTTGATACGGGTGCGGATAGGAGCTTTATATCTGAGTCTTTTAGGAAGAACCTAAATCTCACGCCTAAACCATTAGAGACCCCTTATGTTATAGAATTAGCCGATGGTAATTCTGTAGATGTGACCCATATAGTATTCGGCTGTCAACTCAAACTCGCGGGTCACACTTTTACCATTGATCTGATGACAACTACCCTGGGTAGTTTTGACGTGGTAGTCGGAATGGACTGGTTATCCGACGTCCGGGCTGAAGTTCTCTGCTTCGAAAAATCTATCCGTATTCCGCTCTCAAACGACCAAAATCCTGACGGTACAAGGCAATAAGGCAAGCGCCGTCACCAACATCATCTCATACATGCAAGCGCAGAAGTATCTTCGGAGAAAGAACTCCTTCGCTTTACTCGCACTGATTACCGAACAGCCTAAGGACGAGAAACGCATAGAAGACATCCCTATCGTCCGTGATTTTTCCGATGTATCCCAGAAGAACTACCTGGTCTTCCACCCCATCGACAATTGTAGTTTGAAATTGAATTGGCGAACAATGCAACTCCTATCGCCAAGGCTCCATACCGCCTAGCTCCAGCCGAGCTGCAGGAGCTGTCTACTCAACTTCAGGAGCTATTAGAAAAGGGATTTATCTGACCAAGCGTTTCGCTATGGGGAGCTCCAGTCCTTTTTGTCAAGAAGAAGGACGGGACTTTCCGCATGTGCATCGACTACAGGGAACTCAACAAGGTTACCGTCAAGAACCGGTACCCGTTACCTCGCATCGACGATCTCTTCGACCAACTTCAAGGGTCAAGTTACTACTCTAAGATTGATTTACGGTCCGGTTACCACCAGCTACGCATCAGGGAGGAAGATATCGCTAAGACGGCATTTCGCACTCGGTATGGCCATTATGAGTTCTTGGTCATGCCCTTCGGTCTCACCAACGCACCTGCGGTGTTCATGGACCTCATGAACCGCGTGTGTAAACCATACCTCGACAAGTTTGTCATTGTGTTCATCGATGACATACTCATCTACTCCAAAAGTGAAGAAGACCATGCTGAACATCTACGATTACTGCTAGGATTACTCCAACAGGAAAAGCTATATGCCAAGCTTTCGAAGTGTGATTTCTGGATTCGGGAAGTTCAGTTTCTCGGGCATATCGTGAATGAAAGGGGTATCCACGTGGACCCTGCCAAGATTGAAGCCATCAAAAACTGGGAAGCACCCAAGACACCGACGGAGATCCGCCAATTTTTGGGATTGGTTGGTTACTACAGACGTTTTATCGAGGGATTTTCAAAGATCGCACAACCGCTTACTACCCTCACCCAGAAAGGCATCAAGTATGCTTGGGGTGACAAGCAAGAAGCAGCATTTCAATTGCTGAAGCAGAAACTTTGCAGTGCACCTATTCTGTCCTTGCCGGAAGGGACAGAAGACTTTGTAGTATATTGTGATGCTTCCATTCAGGGATTGGGATGCGTACTCATGCAACGCGATAAGGTCATCGCGTATGCGTCGCGACAGCTGAAGGTTCACGAGAAAAACTACACGACGCATGACCTGGAATTGGGAGCAGTAGTGTTTGCACTTAAGATTTGGAGACACTACCTCTATGGAACGAAGTGCACAATCACACACTGACTTGGAATTAATTGGTTTGTTAGGACGCAACTAGCGGTCCCATCTCTTATAACTTCTTTGCTACACTAACCGAGCAAATAAAGGTGAGTTCACGGCCCCTAACTTTATCCGGTTTTTAAACAACAGGGGGAGAAACATGTATACACTCTTCAAACTCAATCTCTTTACGTTATACGAAATTAACGTCACATAACTATTTGGTAACTAAGTTGATGTTAATGTAATGTTATGGTCACTAAGCAGCTTTATCACTTAAGTCCTCGTCAATCTCTCGGATCGTTAGTATTGGGTTTAATAGCGGGGGAATTATAAGTAGTACTACTGGGCCCGACAAGCCCTATCCGAGCTAGTCGAGCTAGCCGACCGGGTATGGTCAACTGGTGAATAATTTGGCCTAACTTCGCCATGGTCAGTGATAGGCCTGGCAACACGGAGGCACAACAGTCAGCTTCGATCGCGAACACTTACGTGACATAACTTTAGGCTAGCTACTTATATATGTTAACATTGAACTTAATTACGAAACAACTATATTATCCCGGGTTGGGGATAATGGAAACAACAACTTATTATTCCGAGTTTGGAATAATGGAATCAACATCATTATTATTCCGGGTTGGGAATAATGGACTAAATCGTTATCCCGGGTTAGGGATAACGGGGAAAACAAACTATAACCGAACAAACGAATTTATGAAAACCTGTGAACTCACTCATCTTTAATGTTGACACTTGTTTCTTTACATGTTTCTCAGGACGCTAGGAGCTCTAGGTGCACTCACATGCATCGAACAAGACATCTTTTATCGAGTCTCAATTATAAATATTGTTTTGGGGTTTTTCATTTGTTTTGGCGTTTGTGTTGGCGCCCGCTTCACTATTTATTTTATGCTTCCGCTCAACTTTAAAAACTAATGCTTCTGCTAAATACTGGTAACTAATTTAGACAATATAAATTCTACAACAAATGACTTTGGAAAACGTATTATCAAATCATATAGAGTCGTTCGACGTACTAGTGTTTCAGATTCTGGTTTGTTCACACGCCTCGCGGTAAAACTCCGCAAGTGGAAATTGAGGGTGTGACAACTAATGCATGTTTAGAAATCAATATGTTAACTTATTGGTTTCGGCCACAGTTGGAACCCATGTATGTGTTCTAGGCGTTTTGTATATATTAAAGTCTTAATAGGCTACGTCCCCAAAGAAAAGTGAGGTTGAAGCCTAGGTATCTCTACAGAAACCGAATTCACCGAAACCTATAGCTCTGATACCAATCTGTCACACCCCAAAATATCAGAGCTGGCGTGACTGGACTGCTACCTTCATTGCACAGCGGAAGTGTTATGGTATTAAGACTTCTATAAAACGGATGTCGCTTCCAAATGGTTCTCCTATTCCAACCGTGCCATAATTTGAAAATGTAACCTGAGAAAGAAACATGTAAAAAATCAACATAAAGTTGAGTGAGTTCATAGTTTGCTTGAAAAAGATTTAAAGTAAATCTTTTGATAACTGGTTCGTGAGATCATAGTATCTCAAAACATTTGAAATGTCTTATCGCGTATATCGGTATCAAGATGTTCTCTGTTATGTTTGTAAACCAATGTATGTAACTGTTGTAATTGTAAACCGGTAACAAAATGTTTTCTGTCATAATGTTTTCTATCATAATTGTCATCAACGTTGAAATCCTGCCATCGTCATAAGTATAAACCAATATTTAAATCCTGGCCACTGTCATAAGCCAATATTGAAATCCTGGTATGTTATTGTTATTCCTAGGGTTTAAGGATCTATCAGTGGGTAGCTAGTCCCTGATATTATGTGTCACAACTAAATAACCAACTCAAGCAACATTAACCTCTGAACGGACATGTTTTATTCAGAATTTCACACTCCGAAAGGACTTGTTTTATTCGAAGTCTTAGGGATCACAAAGCACTCTGAAAGGACTTGTTTTATTCAGAGTAGCGTGTCTCACAACTCAGTAGATCTACACCTTTGCACCTTTGGTCACTACGTGATTAATGGTTATTGTAAAGTCATTCCTACTTACACACATTGATCATAGTTCTTTCTTTAAACCCGTAGCTAACATACCCCTTTGTCATAGAATTTCATAGCATGTATTTCACCCCCGATTGTTATAAAATCGAAAACGTTTAAAAGAAAAGGGGGAACATGAACACACAGAGTCTTTGTGCCCCGCACAAGTGAAAATGGGACTAGCCCGTTTAAGTCTAAAATAAGGCCAACCAGTCCTCTTGTTTGTATGTAGGACAATCCTGTCCCGTTGTAACTAGGGCAATCCCGTCCCTATCCATGAAACTCATGCACGTTTCAAAAATACGCGAGTGTTTTCTAAAACCGGTATATTGTTAATAAACCTTTCGTAAACCATTTGAGTTAAATGAAATCCATTCGTAACATGGTTTAGAAATATGAATCCTTTTGTTTCTCGAGATTTTATGTACACCCCCGAAAACATTTATAAAAATGTAAAACCGTAAAAAGTGGGGGTTATAAACTCACCTGGATATCTTTGTGCATAGCTAGCTATATATAATTCCGGGAAGGCGTTTCCAAGACGTGATTCGCAAGCATGCATTCTACAATATTCCTAACACGGAATATCTTATAAGTTTCTAAAATAAATGCGGTAACTAACTATGTGTCACCGAGCTCTACCGAATCGTTAATCGGACGACTCGACGGTAAGTTGTTAACTTAACGAAATGACTAAGTTAAACTCTGTTTAGTTTGTTTATTGTCAGTAATAATTAATAAGTCTTGAAGGACTTAGCTCCCGAGAGATTTAAAATATATAAATATTTATATAGAAATATATAAATATGTCGGTATGATCGCGTTAGTCGTCCCGAGAAGTCGTACGTGTATGAAAAGAATATTTATATGAAAACAACATATAACAAACTCATATTTTGTATCGTATCTCGTATGATATTTGTCGAAATATATGTATACGCCGTTTAGGCATTTGAAATAAATATAAGGTATTATATTTATTTTTATAAAAGAATCACCGTGCCGTTTGGTATTCGAAATAACATATAAACTATATTTATTTTTATAGCGGAAATCCGAGTTATTTGTTGTTCGGAATAAATGTATAAATTATATTTATTTCTTTAAAAGAATTGTTGAGATTTCGAAGTTTAGAATAAATATATTAAATATACTTATTGTTGTAAATAATATCTGAATCGTCGTTTTTTATATGTTGTAAAGTGTTATTGAATATATTATACACTTGTATTTAATTCTATAAAAGTCGTTTGAATCCGAGAGTTGTCGTTTTGCAATAAAACATGTTGTGTTTTTCGGATTTTCTCGAAAAACGGGCAGAGTTTCCTCTGTTTTTGGACGCCCCTGACAACACAAGTTGTCGTTATTTTTCAAAATTCAAAAATTTTCAACTATACAAACAATATATATGAATTTCACGTCAAATATATCAAAATCAAATCGGTTCGAGCTCGGTTACGCGATAAAGTAACAAGACTAATGTATAAAAAAAGTTTAACGCGTCGTTAAAACTTTACCAAGTTTCGCGCCGACCAGTTGATCGGGTTTGACCCGAGTTGACTGAGTTGACCAACAGTTGACCAAATTGACTGTGTTTGACCGCGTTGACCGGGACAAATCCGGTGTTGACTAAAACTGAACCGAAACTAACTGTTGACTCATGTTGACCTGAACACCGAGCCGTAACTGAACGGAGATTGATGTTGACCACGGTTGACCCGACGAGAACCCGAACCAAATCTTGGTTGACTAAAGTTAACTGAAACTCGAGCCGTGACCCGAGTCATGAATCTGACCCGGTTTAAACCGTAGTTGCCTTGTTGACTCGAACCAGTAAAACCTGACTTTGACCAGGTTTGACTAAACTCAAAACTTTGACTGTTGACTCGTAAAACCCAAAGACGAATCTGAATACTTGAACCGAACTTGAACAATCGTCGAAAGAAACAAAAACAACACCACTGCCGTCACCGGCTGTCGTGAATCATCAACATCATCATCGTGTCATCCTCATCATCCGTCTATCATCATCACCGGCATCTAACCCGAAACAACCCAAAACTGATTCGTGTTGATCTGATCTTAAATCGACACACCCGAACCGACACTGAATCGAACCATATATGACCCAAACTAAGCCGAGACTCCACCGAGTCACCACCGTCACCGCTGCCGGCCGCCGTTGTTACTCCTTCTCTGGTCTCTCTCTCTGTCTGCTCTCTCTACACGTCTCTCTCCAAGTTAGATGGATATGGTTGTAGGGTGGTACCACGGAGAAAAGCAGGTGTAAGAGGTTGCAGGGGTGTGTGTTTGGGTGAGAGGGGTGAGGGGTTGTGGGTGTATGTGTGCCGGTCGGAAACCGGCCGGAAACTCATCGGATTTGCTCCGGTCACCGGACAGAGGAGAGAGGTAGGGGTTTTCATCTTGGGGGCTAGGGTTAAATGAAGAAGATAAAGGGGTTGATGTGTTTATATACTAGGGTTTGTGAGTGAATGGGCCTAAAGCCCGTTAACATGTCGCGTGGCCCAATGACGTTTTTCTCGAGCCCGTTTTCTCACTCGGTCTTCTTAATGTGTTGTAAAATAAATCTTTAGAGCCGAAACACTAAAAATTATGTCGAAGGTCGGTGTTTGCGTTCGTTTGACGTTGGCGTAAAAATCGCGTGAATTTTTTGGTTTGTAGTTTCTGATCCATTTTTCGATCTGGTTTCAACCGTAAGTACTAAAATTCAAAAACGACGCTAAATAGTTCATAATATATGAATGTCAAGACGTACTTGAGTCCAGTGCTTCCGTTTCGTTGTTAACTGCCGATATGTTCTCGTTTCCGCGGTTTTCGTTCACGTTTGCATTTTAAGACATTTGAAATTCGTCGGTTTTGTCAGTATTTTTGTACGGTGCCAGTTCGTTACCGTTTAACCTTCTGTAGTTTCTCCGCAAATCACCAATCGCGTACTGTGAGACCGAATAGATGTTCCTAGGCATTCCAAAGGCCTAATTAACTTAATTTGTGTCTTAGAATGATAATTATAATTGTCTTAATGTACCTTATACGTGTAATTATAAAGCCATAAAGTACCGGTTGTCACATAAAAAGTCACACCCAAGAAAGCTCCTTATTTCGATCAAGCTTCCACTGGAAAGGCTATACATGGATCTCTTTGGACCAGTTAATGTGAAAAGTATTACAGGAGATCTTACTGCCTTGTTGTCACCGATGACTATTCAAGGTTCTCATGGGTTTTCTTTCAAGAAAGCATAAATGAAATGTTTGAAAATTTAATGATCTTGTTTCGGAAGATTGAAAATCTTTACCATTTGCATATCAAGAGAATCAGAAGTGACAATGGTACTGAGTTTAAAAACAACAAGATGCTCGAATTCTGCAATGCTAAGGGTATTCATCACGAGTTCGGTGCCCCCTATACTCCACAACAAAATGGAGTAGTTGAACGAAAGAACAGAACGCTTATCGAAACTGCACGCACGATGCTTGCTGATTCAAAACTGCCTATTAACTTCTTGAGTGAAGCCGTCGCATCTGCATGTTACACCCTTAAACACGTGACAGTTAAGCCACATAAAAAGACATGCTTCGAACTTCTTAACCATCGAAAACCTAATCTAAAGTTTTCGGAGCCTTTTGGATCACCGTGTACTGTATTGGACCCGGATGGTAAATTTGGAGCCAGATCCTTGGAAGGTTTCTTCGTAGGATATGCCAGTCCACAAAAGAGAGTCTATTTACCTAGCATGAATCAGGTTATCATTGCTCAACATGTGGATTGCCAGAGATACACAACGCATATGCAAAAACCTAGTGATACTTGGCTGTTCAACTACGAAGGATTGTGGAATTCATTTGATCTGCCAGAAGAACCATCAGAGGAAGAACTTCTCTTGTTATTCCAACAACATCAAATATCTAACCAAGAGCAACTTACACGACCATTGGTGATTCTCCACCAGCAACAACATCCTCTGAAGCAGGTCAAAGCAACACTCGGGATATTGTAGACCATCTTCCGCTCAACCAGCTAATGCAGAACCTGAGAGAACTCCTACCTTTGATGATGGGGGATCAAGTTCCGATGAAGGATCGGAAGAGATTACAAGTTTTCTTAACAATCAAGCTGTTAAAACCACTGCTAGAAATAAGGCTACTTCTTCAGAACAAATTGGTGATCAGAATATCACAAATTTGGAAAGCACAGTTAATGTTCCAGGCGAAGTAATGCTGAGATCAGTCTCCTACCATCCGAAAGATAACATCATTGGAGAACTACAAGCTGGAGTGAAAACGCAAAATCAGATCAATAAGGATCTAAGTTGTTTTTATTCCAAAGTTGCTCCACTTCAAACTAGATTTTCTCATAGCTGTTTTGTTTCTCAGGTTGAACCAGGTAACTACAGAGATGCTCTTAAAGATGAAAGTTGGGTGGAGTCAATGAAGGAAGAACTATTGCAATTCCAGAAACTTGGAGTCTGGAAACTTGTTGATCATCCACCAAAGCAGAAAAAGATAAACACTCGATGGGTCTTCAAGTGTAAAAAAGATGATAGAGGAGTAGTTGTGCGCAATAAAGCTTGGCTCGTGGTTCAAGGTTTTCATCACCAGGAAGGGATAGACTACAATGAAGTCTATGCCCTAGTCGCACGTCTTGAAGCTATCCGCATTTTCCTGGCATTCGCCTCATGGAAAGGTTTTAAAGTGTACCAGTTAGATGTGAAATCTGCTTTCCTGTATGGTAAGGTAAAAGAGGAGATGTACGTCGGCTAACCACCGGGGTTTTTCGATCCGATACACAAGGACAAAGTGTACCTACTGAACAAAGCACTGTATGGTTTACACAAGTCCCCGAGAGCCTGGTACGAGACACTTTCCAAACATCTTCTAGCTAATCACTTCACCAGAGGAACAGTAGACAATACCCTCTTTACTAAGTAAGTGGATGGACATCGGATTATTGTGCAAATTTATGTTAACGATATCATCTTTGGATCGACAAATG
This sequence comes from Scalesia atractyloides, assembly GCA_947069175.1. Taxonomy (NCBI): domain Eukaryota; kingdom Viridiplantae; phylum Streptophyta; class Magnoliopsida; order Asterales; family Asteraceae; genus Scalesia; species Scalesia atractyloides. The sequence goes on from CAMTDV010000015.1 coordinate 39,170,780, forward strand.
AACAACTGTGTAAGGACTTTGAGCAAGTCATGAAAGAGAAATTTGAAATGAGTGCTATGGGAGAGATGAAATTCTTTTTGGGGCTTCAGGTTGAACAAATGCCAGACGGTATCTTCATTCACCAAACGAAGTATGTTCATGACGTGTTGGAGAGATTTGACATGACAGGAACCAAACCCGCATCTACCCTTTTAGCCACAAACCACGGCATTTGTCCCGACGAATATGGAGAAGGAGTCGATGAAACATTATATCGCTCCATGATCGGATCCTTGATATATCTCATGGCTTCGAGACCAGATATCATGTACCCCACATGCCTTTACGCCAGATATCAGTCAAACCCTAAGGAATCACATTTGCTAATCGTCAAAAGAATCATGCGCTACCTGAAAGGATACCCAAGCACCGGCTTGTGGTATCCATGATATGACGACTTCAACCTCGTGAGTTACTATGACTCTGATTTTGGTTGCTGCAAATTGAATGCCAAATCTACAACGGCTGGCTACCAGTTCTTTGGAACTCATTTGGTAACGTGGCAAGGAAAGAAACAGACCACGGTCACTCTCTCTACTTTTGAAGCTGAATACGTTTCAGCATCGAGTTGTTGTTCCCAAATATTGTGGATACAATAACAGATGAGAGACTTCGGACTGAAATTTCTTGATATGCCCATATATGTAGATAACAAGGCGGCTATTGATATCATAGTCAATCCTTGTCAACACTCACGCACTAAACATATTGAGATTCGATACCACTTTATCCGTGATTGTCATGAGAAAAGACAGGTACGAATTGAGAAAATCCATAGTGATGACCAAAAAGCAGATTTTTATAGCAAAGCTTTTGACAGAGCAAGATTTCGAAATCTTTCAAAATTAAATGGTTTAAAGAACCTGACATCATGGGATGTTTATGAGGTTGAAATTGAGGATGACGATGCCGTGATGTTATCCTCATCGGTATGTCACATGTTTTTCTGTATATATTTTTTTCATGCTTTCTTAAAAACAAAAATCCAAAAAATATGTTTTTAATTTTAGGGGGAGAAAAAGTTTTGGAAAATACAATTGAAAATTTGAAAAATTAAAAAAAAAATTGAAAAACATTAAAAAAATTCAAAAAGGCGGTGGACCGTTATAATACACTAAAGAAATGTATTGTTTAAAAGATGTCTAAACAGGTCTTTCTAAGGATGTGCCAGTAGGCTTCGCACGTTCAGTATACTGCTTTCGGGATATAAACCTAAAAAGATAAACTGGTAAATCTGTGGCTTAACATTTCTCAGATATATGGACTTGGTACTCCGAAATTTCATTTGAGAGAATGCCAGATTCCGAGATATTAGGTCTTTATATTTAGTTGATATCTGGGGTATTATAAGAGTTTTTCTGATTTTGCGTCGGCAATGGCTAAGAACTTGTATAATACTTTTGCATTATTCACCCCAAAGCTGCATAAAAAATGAAGAAAAATGTCATAAAAAGAGACGACATTCTGCAGCACAAAAATTAAAAGATTCCCAAGAGGAACACCACCTAAAGTCGAGCCTTCATCTCTTTCTCTGTATGGAAGTACTAACTGAGCTCTCAAGGTTTCGCCTTTCACCCCTTTACGGATATCAGTTAGATATATTCACATGTGAGATGAAATCTTGGGAATCTCGATGCAGGAGTATATTCTGAGGTAGGAAACAAAGATTAAGCCATGTTGATAAAAGTTACCTAACGTATCTCGAAGTAGGTGAGAAGTGTAGAGGTTTAAGTGGATCAGTATACGGACAATCTAAAGAAAATCTGTTTAAGAACGTAATGTTTTATCTAGAGCAACGGTACTTGTAATGTGTCTCAAAAAACTGATATGATCCTCTAACACAAACTCGCAAAAGTACTTCTGTAAATATATTTGTACATATTTCTTTAAGTATCTTCAGGTTAACAAGTACTCAAAATTTACCAAAATATTTTATATTCTATTTTTGTTTTGACTGCCGGTGATGGAAAACGGATCTTCAAAATCAAAAGCTGCAGAATGCTGGGAGAAAGCTAAGAAACCATGGGCTAGGAGCTAATCTGGAAACAAAGTCTGATTTAAAACATTCGAAAGATCATTAATTTGAATCTTAAAATCAACAAAAATGTCAGTTTTGGTCAAAAACGCGGTCAACCAAGGTCATTAAGTTGGACATGGTAACCACATCGTAAAAGATAGAGAACTGATGAAACTAGAGAATTTTCACACGGAAACTTTACTTCAAAATTTCTGCACAAAAATTTTAGAAGGAAATTTCCGCACAAAAATTATCAAGCTATATATTAAAAGTTTTTCATGCGAAAATTCTCATAATTTCTTCTCTGTCAACACAAGTTCTCTCTGGGTAGATATCGAGAAACATACATTCTACTCACATTCTTTCACGTCTATCACATTAGGGAGGTTGATTAGCACACCTCTTATAATGGTGAAGGTAATAACATTGTTCTAGAACCGTAACTTTAATGAATTTTGACTAAATCGGACATAAACGTAGATCTAGGTTAAACAAGCCGGTAAAACTCAAAACTGAAAATATAAAACTCATTATCGGCACTTTTAGCCTAGGTTTACCAGTTCAATTTTGCAAAAATCTCAAGTTTTTGAATCTGTTCAGTATGAAATCTGATTGGGGACGATGAAGATTTTCGCACGAAAATTTGTGATGAAAAACTGTTAAGTTCTGCGTTAAAATATTTTCGCACGAAATTTGTCTTAAGAACTTGAAGGATTTTTTGCACGAAAATTCTATGGGTTTCTGTGTTTGAGAATTTTTGTCTAACTTTTTAGCGTCTCTCTGTTTCACAGAAAATTTCACACGAGTTTCATCCCATGCACATTTCATGCTGCCTTATTGATGAAGAGGTGCCGAAATTTGCTCCGTTCTCACAGTACTTCAAATTTATGGAATGACTACCTATATTTTATGCTCTCACACATATGCATGATGTGTATGCTTCACACGTTGATCGTTTTTAGCGGTGCAGGAGAGTTACAAACAGAACCCATGGCTATCAAGTCAACAGTGAGAATTGGGATGGATGATATTGAAGTAACTATTACAGAAGATCTTATTCGAGAAGTTTTGCAATATAAAAGACAACAGTAGAGATCCTACAGGGTTTACAACTAAAATGGTCAAAGGTTGTTTTTATTTTAAGGGGGTTTAACGGCTATGTAAATTCAGCACCGTACAAGATCAACAGATTGGGTCTACCCTACAGATTTTTGGCTCACTGTGTTACTCGTTCTTTGAGTCACAGAAAAGGGGGATGGGACGATTTGGTTGATTATCATGTGTGCATGATGGTGGCACTCATTCTGAACAAGCCTTACAACTTCAGCAAGTTAATTTTTGAACAGATGGTGTTCAATTTAGGAAAGGGTCAATTTCTGCAGTATCCCAGATTCATTCAAATGCTTCGATCATTTTCATCCTAATCTGGAAAAGAAGGAAGAAGATCTGCTGGAGTTAGAACACATGTCATCGTCAGATCTTCATAATATCATCAACTATCGAAAGGGAGGAAAAGCACCGGCTTTCATGCCAGTTTTTGGTACATTTGTAAAGGAAGATTATGTTGCCCCTCCAGAAGGAAAGTGGAGAAACGAGGGAAGCGGAGACGAGAGTGAAGAAGCAAAAATGATGGAAGAGTTCATTGAGAAAAGAAGTACATGATTTGTCAAAGAGGGTGATAAAAGTAAGGGTCAGTATGCTCGTCAAAAGGCTCCAACCACCTCAACTACATCGAAACGAAAGAAAGCCTCGGAAACTTTATCTTCTGCTCCTAAACGTCAAAAGAAGCAGCCCAGTGTTGCTACATGATTGATTGATGAACCTGATACTGAAGAGGTGCAATTTAAAAAACAACTCATGTTGAAGAATCTATTAAAAATACCACATCCGAGGTTGAAAGAATGGTTGTTGGTGGGTCTGAAGCTGGTGGTGGTGATGATGAAAGGCCATCATCCGGTACCGATTCTGAGGATAGGAGAGAGGCAGAAAAGAAAAGATAGAGAAAAGAAGGAGCTAGAAAGAATAGAAAGAGAGAAAAGAGTTGCCAAAGAAAAAAAGAGAAAGGCTACAGGAGAAGATGATACAACATATGTGCCATATGAGTCTGAAGAAGATATTATAGTGGTTAAGCCCACCAAAGACTAGCAGCTAAACGTGTGAAAAGGGTTGTATCTAAAAAGCCAAAGTCTGCTGCAGGAAAGTTAAGGATTAAGTTGAAGACTAAAATTGCAGATCCTCTAGTTATTCCGACTTCTGCTGTAGAGATTGCTCGACCTCAACCATCTCCTCGTCCTGCATCTCCACAAAAGCCGCAATCTCCACCACAACACACTACAGAAAATATTCCAATTCCGTCTCCTCCATGTCCACATATTCTCACCTCACCTGTTTCTCAGCCACAGACAACATCGTCTGCTCATCCTACACAACGTGAAAACTGAAACAACCTTTGACGATTACTTCTTTGATTATGGTGCTATCCTAGGGGGAGAAGGTTTCATAGCTGATAATGTATACGCTGGCAGGCTAGAAGAATTGGAGACCAGATTGAAGAATTCTGAGGGAAGAATCAAGTTCTTAGAAGAAGATAAGGAAAGGTTGTGTTGGTGCATAATGTCTATGTCTTAGTCTTATATCTAGTATGTATAGAATAGAGCTGAATAGGCTAGCTGAAAGTAGTATTTATGTATTAAAGAGGCAAGTTCGCTCATCATTGACATGTAAAAGTCAAGTTCGGCCGAACTTGCTAAGGCATGTTCGGGCGAACTTAGGTCTCCTTAGGGCGAACTTGTAACTCTATAAATAGCTAGCTTGCCTCATTCATTTGTAACTTTGGCATTTTGAAGGCGAAGCTCTGTCAGTTTGTACTCTTGACGTTTGATCAATAAAACTGATGTTAAACTGATTAATTCTTGTCTATTGGTAAACATGACGTAATATTTCCGCTATTATGGACGTTAGATATCAAATATAGGTTCCTTAGCATCGAGGGTCGGTCCTACAAGTGGTATCAGAGCTAGAACAGCCTGATTTGATAGTATCAAGACAAGAACACTTCTATTTCATCTCCATTCTTCTATTTTTCTTAACTTTTTCATCAAAAATGAAGAATTCACGGTCAAAATCTTTTCAGTTTTGAACATATCATGTAAAATACAACAAAGATAAATCCTTGAAAGATTGGAGACCAAAATCAACCGAATTGATGTAAAAATTTTGAAAAAACCATGTTCATTGAACTTGTTAGCCAAGTTCGGCCGAACTTGGACTAAAAAGTCACTTGTCAAGTGATTTTTACTAAGTTCGCTTGAACTTGAGGAGTTTTGTTGGAAAAACAGCTAAGTTCTATCGAAGTTGTTAAAAATTCATTGATATTCTATCAAGTTCGACCGAACTTGATAAAATTTCATAGTTTTTAACTAAGTTCGCCCGAACTTACTAATTTCTTATCAAATTCCATTCTGCAAGTTCACTCGAAGTTATATCTGATTTGTTTTTTTCAAAACTTTCATAAGTTCGACCGAAGATAAAGCAAAGTTTTTCAAAATCATCATTCACAAGTTCGACCGAACTTGTGAATAAAGCTGAGAATTCTTCATTCTAACTACAAGTTCGACCGAACTTGTAGTAGAACTAACATTTTCAAAAAGTTTTCAAGTGTTTTCAGTGTACTAGTCTTATTATTCACAATGGATGATATTCAAAGAGCTTATATGTCCGAAGCTAGTTCATCAAATGCCAACGTTATCCAACAAGTCAATCTTGACAACGAGATGGGCACGACTGTAAAACCGCCAAAGCTAATGAGCATGGACGAGTATGAAGGATGGAAAGAGAAGTTTACATATTGGGTTCAAGCCATGCACTTCCTAGGATGGGTGTCGATCGAGAGAGGTTATACAGTTCCGTTGGACGAACATCAGCAAGTTCAGGAGAAATACAAGTACTCCACGACACAGAAAGAAGAATACATTGCTGAGAAAAAGATGATCAGTCTTATCCAACAATCCGTCAAAGAAGATATTCTCGTCTTGCTACCGGAATACACAACTGCAAGAGATCTCTGGCTCTCACTTCAAAAGAAGTATCAAGGAAGCGCGGAGATGATCAAAAGCAAGAAAGCTCTTATTATAAAAGAGTTCGATATCTTCAACATGCTAAAGGGTGGGACTATGAAGTAGATGATTGAACGCTTTTGTCATCTTAAAGTCCAAATGCAAAGACACGGTATTGAGAAGATGGAACAAGAGTACATCGACAAGCTTGCTGACGCTCTACCAGATGGAGAATGGACTACTTACTTAATGGTTCTGAAGGAAAGCGAAAAATGGGAATTCTTCAAGCTGTCAACATTTATCGATAAACTCAAAGGCCATGAAATGGAACTCTTGAAGATTGCAAAGTCAAAGAACGCTAATGTTGTTCATGGTTTGTACTACAAGAGTGGAATGCAAGATAACATTTCAAGCCCAAAGATTCAGACAACATTCAACGCAAGTGTGAATTCTTCGAACAATTCACAGCAGAATAAGAACCAATCATATCCTCAATATGATCAGAGTCCGCAGTCTTCATTCTCAAGTACTGGTTCAAATTCCTCTTATCAAAGTCAAGCAAATCAGAACAAACAAACAAATTCTGATTCGAATGTATTCAAATGTAACATTGCTATTAATTTGAATAATGTTGTTTCTGAGCAAACTGCTAAGCAACACATGGCACTTCTCGCCACCGTTCTAGAATCATAAGAAAGTCTCGTAGCTGGGAAAATCGGGAATCCCGAGATGACCGCCGAAGACTATGATCAGGTGGACAAAGAAGAACTTGAGTTAATGGATATCAAGTGGTGTTTAGCTTCGATTATCTGAATGGTTACCAAGTTCGTTGCTCTCAGTGGCCAAGATATCAGAAATTCAAGCAACAAACTAGGGTTCGATAAAACAAAGATCACGTGCTTCAGATGCCGACAGAAAGGGCATTTCAAGAGAGAATGCAAAAAACCTGAAGCAACGGGAAATCAAAGTCCATTCGGAGGAAGTAACGAGTATTACAAGAAGTCACTTCAGTACAAGCCCTTCCCGAAGAAGACTCAGGTTAAAATCTAAGAGAAGCCAAATAGCAGTAACACTGAAAAAGCTATGGTTACATCAAACGAAGATGACGATTTCGACTGGAATTCCTACATTGGTAAAAAGACCAGAGTTGCATTGATAGCTGAAATTGTTGAAGATACTTCTGCGAAGAAGCAGCAGCTATGGAGAATATTCTACGGGAACTGTATCTGCAACAACAACGTGAAGAAGAGGAGTATATCCACATGAAGCAGCAATGAATTTTAACTCCTAATTCGTGTGATAGTTGTCATTTTGATGGAAGTTCTCAGGAGCAAGTTACCGAGGAGAAATCTACTGGTGAAGTAGTCATTGATGTTACTCAAGAAGTGAATGCCGAAAACCTCAAGGACATTGCCAACAAAGCTTTAGTTGCAAATCTAACCAAGGTAGGTCCAGAGGTAAATGAAAGTGTCAAGGTACAAGTTGTAGAGGTTGAGAAACCTTGTACAAAATATACTGAACCATGTATCGAATGTGCCGAAAAATCAAAGATCATCGCTGAAATCAATGTGCATAATGAACTTTTAAAATATGATTATCACACAATGAAAGAAGCGTATGAAAAAATGAAAGATGATTATGGCAGGCTCGATCGAAACAATGTCGAACAACACGACACTATGAGTATGTTGAAAGGACCAATAATGGATAAGAAAAAAACGATTAATATCTATATTAACACCATTACTGAAACTAAGCAACAACTCCAGGACATGAAAATTGAAACAGAACGTGTTCAACAACTTTTAAGAAGTTACACTTGTAACGTATATGTCATTAATCACATCCTTCCGACAATTCCATTGGAAGAGAAACCTAAAAAGAAAATTGGTAAAGAATATAGCAATGTTCCTCCACCCCTATGCGAGAAGTATTGTCGCAAATCCGCTGATGGGATGGATAAGGCACTCAACATTGAGTTGTTATCTGAAAAGAAAACTGATTTGCCAGAGAACATTGATGTAATCTATACTAAATCTGATGATGACAATGTTGTGGTTAAGAAAGTGGTTGAAAATGTTCTGAATGATTCTGACAAAGGCAGCTTTAAAAGCGCCGAATCGAGCTCAAAGAATTCTGATTCACAGTCCGAAGATGACGATACATCATCGGAGAATGATCTATGTGATGATCCTAATGTTGTAATGCACAAGATTAAGGAATCTGATAGATTATACTTTGATGACAGTTTTCCGATTCAGAACCTAAAGGAAGAATTGTTAGATAAATTCTTTAAACTCGTGGAAGTCACATCAGATAATCTGGTAATCAATGAAAAGAAATTTTATTCCAAACCTAAAAGAAACAACTACCGAAGGAATGGTGGTGATCATCCGGAAAACCGAAGGAATCAGATGAACCTAAAAAGAAAACGTCACAATTTCATGAATACAATAATAAAACATAAATTCTGTATATGGGATGAACACGGTTCATGAGGAAACTTTGATCGAGAAACAATCAAACGATGAGTTCAAGAAACAGAAAGAACTTTGAGATAAAACCAGAATTGCAAGTGCTGCCAAAACTAGGGGTGTGTAAAACCCACTAAAGGACATCCACATGATTCTCGGATTGTTTCAGATGCAACGAAATTGGTCCTATTGCACGCCAATGTCCGAAATCAAAGCCGGCTTATCTTCGAAAGAAAGAAAGTTCAAATGTTGTAAAACCGAACCAACCAAAGTTTGGGCAAATAAGAATTCTAAAAAGAAATGTTAACAAAGATGAAATGAAACAAGTTTTTGAAAAGAAATTTGAGAATTCAATTTTAGAAAAAGGTGAGTCTCTAAAAGAAAGTGAAAACAAGTTTTACATCAAAAAAGCTAACATCAGATCTCAAGCCTGGATTGCAAAGAAACGGTCAACAACATCTGATGTTATTAAGTCTGAGCCTGTAAAGACTGATAACATGAAAGAATCAAAATCTGAAATCATAATTGAAACCACATCTGAAACTGTCAAAACTACAAGTGGTAACAATTCAAAAGATAAAAAGACAGTAAAGTTTTCAAACATAAACATCATAGAAAATCCAGATGATGAATGTGAATTTCATTATGCAGATGAGTGTGGATTCGATTATGCTGATGAGTGTGAGTTTGATTTTGTCGATGGTTATCCAATTCAACCCAAGACCAAAAAGGCTTGGGTCTCGCTTTTAAATAGATTGTTGAAATGTGTAGGGGCTCTAGAGTTCCGTACTTTCTAAGTGGATTCTGGATAGTGGAGCTTCCAGACATATGACGGGAATAAAAGCGTTGCTATTCGACATAAAAGCTATCAATGGTGGATATGTTGGATTTGCGGGTAACCAGGGTGGAAGGATAGTCGCCGAGGGAAAACTCTTAAATGACATCGTTTCTTTTGATCGCGTGAATTATATTGCAGAGTTGGAGAATAATCTTCTGAGCATATCACAGATTTGTGACAAACGGTTCACCGTGCATTTCAACGACAAAGAATGTATTATATTGAAGCCGGGATTCTAAATACCAGATGAGTGGATTCTGATGCAAGCACCACATGAGAATGATCTATATGTTCTTGATATGGGCGTCGCTACCACTTCATCAAAATCAGCACAATGATTTGTGACAAAGGCTACTGAAAAGGAATATTCTTTGGTATCGTAAGATGGGGCATATTCATTTACGAAAAATGAATTTCTTGGTTCATAATGATCTTGTAGAAGGTATAAATCTTTGGAGTTTTCATATGTCTGATCACTGCTTAGAATGTAAAAAGGGAAAGCAGATCAAGAAATCTCATCCGAAGAAAATTCTAAACTAATCAAGTTGCCATAAGAACGTCTACACATGGACTTATTTGGTCCGGTAAATGTTCGAAGCATCTCAGGAGAATTATATTGCTTGGTCGTGACAGATGACTATTCGAGATATTCGTGGGTATTCTTTCAGGAATCAAAAGTTGAAACGTTGGAGAACTTGGTTATTCTATTAAAGAAACTCGAGAATCTTTATCATCTGACGGTCAGGCGCATCAGAAGTGACAACGGCACAGAGTTTAAGAATAACAAAATGAAGGAATTCTGAAACGCAAAAGGGATTCTGCACGAGTTTAGTGCTCCCTATACTCCACAACAAAACGGAGTAGCTTAACGGAAAAACAGAACTTTGATTGAAACTACGAGAACCATGCTTGCAGATTCTAAACTTCCAGTCAGCTTCGGGAGTGAAGCGGTTGCTGCGGCTTGCTACACACTAAACAGAGTTCTCACTGTCAAACCAACAAAGAAAACATGTTTTGAGATGATAAACCGACGGAAGCCAAATTTGAAATTCTTAGAACCATTTGGTGCACCATGTACTGTAATCGATCAAAATGGCAAATTTGGAGCTAAATCTCTTGAAGGTTTCTTTGTCGGATATGCGAGTCCGTTAAGAAGAGTATATGTTCCTTCGTTGAGAAAGGTTATTGAAGCACAACACGTGGATTGTTTCAACCATACGGATCCTATTCAATGGAGAGGTGACGCGTGGCTGTTCAACTATCAAGACCTTTGGAAGTCATTCGACTTACCGGAAGAACCGTCTGAAGAAGAAGTTGCAGCATTATACTATCTTCAACAGTCGGCGAATCAAGAACAAATCATTAGACCAATTGTGGTTAATCAACCCACGTTGGATTCTTCATCTTCCGGAGCAGGTCCAAGAGTGTTCAAGTTGAAAATATTTCTGAAGTAGAAGTAACACCTGCTACAAATCCATCGAATGTGTCTTCTGAACCAAATCATGCTACAACAGTGTCGAGTACGACTCAGAATCAGAATTCTGATTCAGATGAAGCACCGACAGTTGATGCTCATGATGAAACTTCATCGGATGAAAAAGTTGAGCAGATTGCTAACCTGCTGAATAAATCTTCTAGTCCGAGAAATCAGAACGAAACTTCATCAAGTACTCCTAATGTTGATGTGAATAGTGATCTGATTGTTTCAAATCAGCAAAGCTCAGTTGATGTTCCAACAGAAGAAATGCCGCAATCATATTCGTACCTTCCTTCAACGAATATTATAGGAGAACTACAAACTAGTGTGCGTACTCGAAACCAAATCAACAAAGCACTTAGTTGTTTCTACACCCGAGTTGCACCAACTCATAATTACTGCTACTACTCATGTTTCATTTCTTAAATAGAGCCAAAGACAGTAAATGAGGCTCTGGCTGACGAGAATTAGGTGATAGCTATGAAAGAAGAACTATTACAGTTCGAGAAATTGGGTGTTTGGAAGCTTGTAGACTTGCAAACGAAGCAGAAAGCTATTGATACAAAGTGGGTCTTCAAGTGTAAAAGAGACGATCGGGGTGAAATAGTAAGAAACAAAGCTCGGCTGGTTGTCAAGGGATTCCACCAGCAGGAAGGTATAGATTATACGGAGGTATACGCACCGGTTGCGTGATTAGAATCTATCCGCATTTTACTAGCGTTCGCAGCTTGGAAAGGATTTAAGGTGTACCAGTTGGATGTAAAATCTGCATTTCTCTACGGTAAACTTCGTGAACAAGTGTATGTCGGCCAACCACCGGGGTTCGTCAATCCACTAAACAAGAACAAAGCATTTCTCTAGGATAAAGCCTTGTACGGTTTACACCAAGCCCGAGAGCTTGGTACGAGACGTTATCGCAACATCTCGTAGGAAATCGCTTTACACGAGGTACAGTGAACAACACTTTGTTTACCAGAGAAGTTGGGTCGCATCTGATAATAGTACAAATCTATATGGACGATATCATTTTCGGTTCTACGAATGACAGTCTGTGCAAAGAGTTTGAAAAGTTCATGAAGAAGAAATTCGAAATGTCCTCGATGGGCGAAATGAAGTTTTTCTTAGGTCTTCAAGTTGATCAGCTTCCAGACGGGATATTCATTCATTAGACTAAATATGTTCATGACTTTCTCAAAAACTTTGAAATGGATAGCTCGAAGCCGCTTTCGACACCGCTGGCATTGAACCATGGGATTTGCATAGACGAGACGAGAACGAAAGTTGATGAAACACTGTATCGATCGATGATAGGTTCATTGATGTATCTAACGGCATCACACCCAGACATCATGTATCCTACTTGCTTATGTGCGAGATATCAGTCAAGTCCTTGAATGTCACACATGTAGAATGTCAAGCGAATCTTCCGGTACTTAAAAGGATGTCCTGACTCGGACTTCGGAGTGGACAAACTGAACTCGAAATCTACAACTGCAGGATGCCAGTTCTTTGGCACACGTTTGGTAATGTGGCAGTGTAAGAAACAGACCACGGTCTCTCTCTCAACCTGTGAAGCGGATTACATTTCTGCTTCCAGCTGTTGCTCCCAAATCCTCTGGATTCAGCAACAGATGAGGGATTATGGTCTGCAGTTACTTGACACGCCTCTATTTGTAGATAACAAAGCAGCCATCGATATAACTAAAAATCCGATTCATCACTCACGTACAAAACACATTGAAATTCGTTACCATTTCATTCGTGATTTTTACGAAAAGAAATTGGTTCGAATAGAAAAAATCCACACCGACGAACAAAGGGCTGATTTGTACACCAAAGCATTTCCATTAACAAGATTTAAATATCTAATGCGGCTTAACGGTATTAAAAATTTGCTTACAGGTGTGGAAGCTGAGGTTGAATACGGATCGGATGACGAATTCACGTAATCCGCATTGGTTTGTATGGTTTGTAAATATCTTTCTAGTTTAGATTTCTTAAAAAATCTAAAATCCAAAAATATGTTTTTGATTTTAGGGGGAGAAATATTTGGGAAAATACAAAAACGTATGAAAAATTTCAAAAATGTACAAAAACATTGAAAAAGACAAAAAGAATTCGATGTTACAAAAAAAGAAATGATAGTAAATCAGTGAACTATCACAATACGCTAAAAAATGGAAAGTTTAAAAGTAATAAACGAGTCTTACTGTGGATGTGTCGATAGGCTTAACACGTTCAGTAAACTGTTTTCGAGATATAAACTAAATTTAGCAACTCCTTAATCGTGTGGCTTAACATATCTTGGATATATGGACTTAGTACTCCGAAATTTCATTTGAGAGATTGCCTGATTCTGAGATACGAGGTCTTTATAGATAGTTGATATCTGGGGTATTATACAAGTTCTTCTGAATTTGCAGAAGCAATAGCTTAGAACTTCTGTAATATATTCGCTATAAACCCCCAAATTGCTTGCAAACTTGAAAAGTATCGAAAGATCTAATCAATTGTAGTGCTAAAAAGATTCCTTAAGTGGAACACCACCTTAAAGTCGAACCTTCATCTCTTTGTCTGTACGGTAGTACTAACCAAGCTCTCAAGGTCTCGCACTAACCCAGATGCAGATATCAATTACGCTATATTCACCTGTAAGATGAAATCTAAGAAATCTTGATACGGGAGTATATTCAAGAAGTGGGAAACACAGATAAGTCAAGTTTCATAAATCTTACCTTAACATATCTTAAAACAATTGAGAAATGTGGTAAAGCTTAAGTGGACAAACATATCGACAATCTAGGTAAACAAATTTAAAGCTTAAAGTCATCTAAAGGTCAACGATACTGGTGATATGTCTCAATTAACTGATATGATCGTTTAGACACGAATTCACAAAAATATGTCTGTAAATATGTTTGTACATAGTTTACATTGTCCTGTACATAGTTTATCAGCTTTTCAGATTAAAACCAAAAACATTTTTAGTGTGTTTTAGCATAAACTTACAAAAATACAAAAATATTTTATTTCTACATTGTTTTCAGCAAACCAATGTTGGAGAACGGGTCTTCAAAGTCTGGTAAGATGCTAGAACTGGTGGGAATCTCTTTGACAACAAGCTGGGAGCCTATCTGTAAAATCTGAAAAGCTAAAACGATGAAAAGTTCATTAATTTGAAACTTTGATTTTGAAAAAAAATATCAACAGTTTTTCGTAACGGGTCAAACCGGGGTCATTAACTTGGACTCGGCAGACAAATCGGTTAACCAAGGTCATTAGCTTGGACTTGGTCAACTGAGTGGATTTCATAACTGGTAAAAGTTGGAAAGTTCAGGGGTTAATTTGTAAAAATTGAAAAAAGTTTGAGTTTGTGGTATGGCAAGTTCGGCCGAACTTGCTAAACTGAACAAGTTTAACATTACAGCAAATTCGACCGAACTTGCAATTGATGGCTGATCTGGTTAAAACATCAAGTTCGCCTGGACTTCTAGTGGGCTCACATCTTGGGCTTTGCAAGTTCGGCCGAACTCATTTACTTGCAATCAGTTTCTGAGTGAACTTGTTAGCGAATTGAGTGATCTTGTGATTTTGGCAATTTCATACCGTTACTCTGCCGAAATTAGAATTATTTTTGGTGATTAGCACACCAACTACAATGGCTGAGGTATAAATTTGATGATTGATCCGTAAATTGTACTCTAATTGTTGAATGAAGATCTAAAACCTTAAAAAGTATTAGATCTAGGGTTTAATGGACAAATTAATTATAAAATCATGACAACAAACATAAATCGACCATGAAACTGTCTTTAATTTGATTGAAATGGTTGAAATCATGTTGAAAAGGTTTGGTGTGAAGAAGATGACAAGTTCGGCCGAACTTGTTATCAAGTTCGGCCGGACTTGTTAAAAAAATCTGAATAAAAAGAACCAAGAACATGTTCGACCGAACTTCATAATAGTTTTCTTGAAAAATCTATATGAAAGTTCGCCCGAACTTGGTTTATTAAAATCTGAATTTTGATAATATAAGTTCACCGGAACTTAATAAAGAAATAATGAACACGTGTTTGATACATGTTCGGGCAAACTTGACTTAACCAGAATGTTTTAACACACATCAAGTTCGCCCGAACTATTCCAAGCTGGGTTTTACTCATATGTCAAAGAATATGGAGGATTCGAGGTTGTGTCTCTATCCAAGATTCGTGCAGATGCTGATAGATGAGAAGTACCCAAATATTGCACGAGATCCGAACGATGTGTTATACCTAGTTCATCTCGATGAGACCACAGTGAAAAAGCTAATCAAGTTTCAGAAGCAAGCTTCAGCTCCTGTTGTAAAGCCAGTTTTCGGGGCAAAAGTTAATGAGAATTATTTCGCACCGCCTAATAATAGATGGATAAACGATGGCAGTGGCGATGAAAAAGAGCTAAATGCAGAGAAAGAATGGTTTAAAGACTTCAAGCCGAAAACTAGAAGTGAATGGTTCTTAAAGGCTAAAGTTGAGAAGTCTAAGAAGAAACGAGCGGCAAATAAAGTTGATACTATGCTCGTTGATGAAGATGAACCTGAGAATGTTCAAGGCGAAGCAGGTTCTAGTGCAGCAATAGTTGTTGAAAGTCAAGAGACTAAGAAAGCAACACAGGAAGATGTTATTTCTACTACTTCTGAACAAGATGATGATTCTGATGAAGAACATGTAAAAGAACCAGAAAAGTATGAAGCTGAGATTGCAGCTGAAAAAGAGAAAGAAATGGATGCTGATTTTGATCCAAATCTTGGGAAAGTATCTGATGAAGAAAGACTGAAGAAAAAGGTGAAAAGGTCTAAGTCTGCAACAGTCTCTACAGCTAAAACTACAGGGTCTCCTCAGACAAAGGGAAGAAAAAAATGAAGAAAGTTCAAAAAGCTGTTAGTAAACGATACCGAGGAAAGCTGAAAAGTGCAGAAGTTACACAAGAACCTTCTAGCGCACAGGAGAAAGAAGTCACACAAGAACCTTCTACACAAGAACCTCCTGTTATTGTTTCAAGTGAAGCTGAAAGGCCAGGAGTTTTGTCTGGTTTATTGGAAGTTCCTGTTATTCAATCACCAGTTGCTCCAACGACTTCAAACCTTGAAAGTTCTACTCCAAGGAAGTCTACACCAAAGGCTGCTACGCCAAAGTCGACACCAAAAATCTTCAGGGCCTAATATTTTTGGTGAAATGCATAATGATCCAATTAGTCTGCAAGATCTAAACGATTTATTTCCAGAGACGAATGTTGAACTTCTGGGAAACCGTGTGAAGGTGTTAGAAGAAAAAGTGACAAAGAATGTGGAGGAGAAAGCTGAGCTTATTCAGAAAATGAATCAAAGCAATGTTGAGAAAGAAATGTTTGACGACAGAGTGAAGGTATTAAAGAATGAGCGAGAATACTTTAAAGCATTGATAGAAAGTTTACAAGACGCAAAAGAAAAGCTTCAAATAGAGATATCAGATCTAAAGTCAATCCAAGCACTAAACGATAGAAGATTCACCAGGTTGCAGAAAGTTTTATCTAAATCTCTGGGAATAGATTTCATCAAAGGATATGATCGTCTGGATCAACAAGAAGCCAAAGAAAGGTCTGACAAAGAACTAGTAGTGAGTGGTAAAGGAAAGAATGTTGAGGGTGAAGTCCCTAAATCTCCTGAAGCGGTTGAAAATATGTTGAAGACGTTACTAAAGCTTCTGAATCCGATATTCAAAAGGTTGACGAATCTGTCAAGCCTTCTAATCCTGTTACACTTTTAGAAAATAAGGATGATGATGAAGCTGAAGATGAGGATAAAGAAGATGAGGAAAAGAAAGATGATTTGGAATAAGAAGATTAGAATGTTGCAGACGATGATGATGATCAGGGTGGTGTTGGAATGAAAATTACTGAAGCTAAAGTGTCAGATGACTTTGATTTCTCCTTGTTAATGGATGACGAATCAAACATAATGGATGATAAAAGTGAGGGGGAGTCAGGGCAGAAAGGGCCAACTGATGATATTGATCTGTTAAATGTTGAAAGATTTGTAAAGCCGGTTGCAGCAGTACCTTCTAAGCCTTTATTGTTGATGTTAGAACATAACATGGAGGAAGGCGAGTATGTGCACAACTACACAAAGGAAGATCTGGCAAAGTTAGTTGAAGTTGATGCTGCAGATCTAGAATTTGATTTCGAAGAAGACGTGTTGAATGTTAACACATTTGAGCCGAACAATTATCAGTATGCTAGAAGATTTGAGGCTGATGAATTCAATTGAGTGATTGTGGAAGATTTGTCTTCAGATGATGAGACAGATCATACTGCCAAGTACGTCGGTCCTAATTCTGAAAGTTTTCCTACATTCAAGGAGATGTACAAGCAACTCGACGAAGACATGCTGAAAGAAAAGATTGAAGAATCTTTACGTGAAGGTAAAGTTCCAAAGCCAATGACTAAAGAAGAAATTGCTCAAGCTAAGAAGTCCTGGTTTAAAGAGATGCCACACGAACGTAAGTTTCGACGTCCTCTAGCATTCTTTACCAGAGAGAAAGATGTTTCTTTGGGAGATACCTTGAGTTGGGGTTGGTTCAAGGAGCTGAACGTATATGCAATCAAGA
The DNA here is from genome assembly GCA_947069175.1 of Scalesia atractyloides. Classification (NCBI taxonomy): domain Eukaryota; kingdom Viridiplantae; phylum Streptophyta; class Magnoliopsida; order Asterales; family Asteraceae; genus Scalesia; species Scalesia atractyloides. Next base: position 39,188,303 of record CAMTDV010000015.1, read on the forward strand.
GGGAATTTGGAGTGCAATACTTCAAATACCTTGCTGATTTCAAGACTTTACCTTATTGGGATGTGGAAGAGTTAGTTCAGACAGTTAATGTTACATATCACATGAAGGTGATTGATCAGTTGCTGTGGAAATTGATCAAGTATGAAGCGGTTAAAGGATTCAGATATTGGAAGCCATTCATTCCAGGTCGCCGAATCAAGACTAAAAAAAAGACGGGGAAAAAGACATTACATTGATAATGAAGCGACCAAGGGCAATGAGGAATATGCCACTAATGCCGATTGAGCAAAACTTCTATCCATTGTTCAAGTGGTGGCAGATAGATCCTGCTACTTGTGAAGCTGTTATTGTCTTAAAATTTGAAGAACACTTGGATATTTCAAAGGAAAGAGTTGAGGTATTAGGATATCAAGGCTTGAGGGGTTTATGGAGGACAATAAGGATTCTTGATCCTATGTGGTTGGTTAACTACTCAAGAGAAGATATTAAAACCTTGTTCTACGTCAAGATCGTATTTGAAGAACATGAAAAGGTACAAGCTATGCAGTTTCAGAAAGTTGTTAATGTTTGCTATGCACACGAAGTTAATTCAGGAAAGATGTGGCAAACAAACTTGGGAAATCTTGAAAGAGTAGAGTTTTTAAAAGAGGAGAAGCGTCTCGAAGCAATTCATGAGAGAACAAGAAAGCCAAGTATTAGGAGATTTCAGCATATGAACAAAGTGCCTCCTACAGCCCAGACGCCGGATCCTAAGCAAGAGCGACGAAAGAAGCCATTTAAGAACTTCTTCAGTCGTGTGCATTAAAGTATATTATGAAGACAGAGTTTTGAAGACTGATACAAGACGAAGACGATATCCAAGGAGGAGTCTGTTCGTGCATAATGTCTATGTCTTAGTCTAAATATCGAGTCTGTATAGAATAGAGCTGAATAGGCTAGCTGAAAGTAGTATTTATGTATTAAAGAGGCAAGCTCGCTCATCATTGACATGTAAAGGTCATGTTTGGCCGAACTTGCTAAGGCATGTTCGGGCGAACTTAGGTCTCCTTAGGGCGAACTTGTAACTCTATAAATAGCTAGCTTGCCTCATTCATTTGTAACTTTGGCATTTTGAAGGCGAAGCTTTGTCAGTTTGTACTCTTGACGTTTGATCAATAAAACTGATTTTAAACTGATTAATTCTTGTCTATTGGTAAACACGACGCAATATTTCCGCTATTATGGATGTTAGATATCAAATTTAGGTTCCTTAGCATCGAGGATTGGTTTTACAGGTTGAGAAATTTGATAAAGTTTCTAGTCAACGATAGTGAAAAGGTTGAAGAGATGGGAAAACAGTGAAGCTATATGAGGAAAGAATCAGGGTTTTGGAAGAAGAAAGACAAACTCACAATGCTATGTTGGAGAGTTATCAAACAAAGAACGAACGTCTGAGGAAGAATATGGATTAGTATGAGGCCGAACAAACGTCTAACAATAGGCAGATTGAGCTTATGAAGAAAATCCTTGTTAGAACTCTTGGGATTTCACTAGCAGATGAGATTGAACAAATTGAAAGAGAGGAAGCTAGGCAAAGAGTTGCAGAAAAAGAACAAACTTCTAAGGCAATTTCTGATGCTGAAGGCAAAGGGAAGAAGAAAATTGAAGGTTTATTTGTTGAGAAAGAGTCAGAGCCTGAGGTTATAGTGTCTGAAGAGCCGGTGACTGATCAAGCTGTGCCGGAAGCTGAATCTGTGCCAGTATGTCTTGATATGGTTGTTTACAAGCCTCCTCCTCCACGGTTTATCATGATTGGTTGCCTCAAGACGTATAGATAGATTATTCAGGACTTCCTGAGAAACATCAAAAGTTTATGGAGAGGAAGCGAGAAAAAAGCGTCAGTTGGATCAAGAAATTGAAGAAGAAGTTGACTCTTACGTTATAGAAGAATTAGATATGGGTAGTGGTGTTAGTGGTAGAAAGGATGATAAGGATGTTGGTGGACCTGGAGTTCGTGTATTTGCTGATGTTTCTAATGAAAATCTAGACGTTACTGTGTACTTGATCGACTATGCAAATCAACATTCTGTAGATATTTTTCAGGGGGAGTCCAGTGTTTTGGCTCAAGTCTCAGGGAAAGCAGGAATACTCACAGCGACTTCATCATCGTCTGTTCCTATTGTGCCTAAACCGAGAATATTCTATCTAGAGCATGACGTTGAAGAAGGGGAATACGTGCACAATTTCTCCAAGGCCGAACTAGCAGAAAGTTATGGTATAAATGAAGAATCATTTGTGTTTGACATTGAAGATGATCTGAATAACACTAGTGTCGAGCCTAATGACTATGTGTTCCACCCTGTTCCAGATGCTAAAGATTATGATCATGTGGTTATCGAAGATTGTGATTCAGACGGTTCTGATGAAAATGAAGCTACGCATGCCGGAGAGGGTACAGAAGTCTTCCCAACCTTTGCAGAAATGTTTGCATCTGAGAATGAAGAGTTATTAAAGAACAAAGTTGAAGAGGCAGTAAAGTCAGGAACAGTGCCTCAACAAATGTCAGCAGAAGAAATTATTGAAATGAAGAAAAGATGGTTTAAAGAAATGCCTATAGAGCGAAAGTATTTACGTCCCTTGGCTTTCTTTACCAGAGATCCTGATGCTTCGTTAGGAGATATTATTAGCTGGGGATGGATTGAAGAAATGGATGTGTACGCTATCAAAAGGGAATTTGGTGTTCAGTACTTCAAGCATTTAAAAGATATAAAGACATTGCCACATTGGGATATAAAGGAGCTGACACAATGCAAATTATTCCACTTCAAGATCAAGTTTCATGATTTGGAATTGTGGAAAGTGATAAAGTACGAAGCAATGCACGATTTTCCTATATGGAAGCCACATTATCCAAGAAAAGTCACAAAGTTTGATCCAGCAACTCAAGAGAAGGATGTCACATTGATTGTCAAGCGACCACGTGCAATGAAGAATATGCCTCTCAAGAAAATGGAATAAGACTTCTACAGAATCTTCAAACGGTGGCATTACGATTCTAGTACAGGGAAAGCTGTTATTTGTGTTGAACCCGATGAAGACTCTTGGAAAATTATTGAAGATTTATCAAAGTCTGTCATTGCTCACAAGCGAATCTATGGGTTATGGAGAGGGATTCATGTGTTGGATCCTATGTGGTTGGTTAACTGTTCGAAGAAGGATATTGAATGTCTATTCTTTCTGAAGATCAGTTATGTAGATAAGGATAAAGCTCAAGCTCTGCATTTCCAAAAGAGTGTTAACGTGTGTTATGCTCATGATAATCATTCAGGTAAAACTGATAAGAAAGACATCCTGGAGAGAGCTTGAAGCAAAGGAGAAGAAAAAGGAAGATGAAAAGGAGGCAAGGATCGAAGAAAGACGAAAGCTGGCCACTCGTGAAAGATTCAAGTTTGGCAACACATACAATCGTCCTCTTCCGACAGATCAAACTCCTATTGCTTCTGAGGAGCGTCGAAAGACTCCTAAACGCTTTTTCGGTTAATCAAGTTAAATATGTTTTAAGATTTTTGCAGAAAACTTGTGAAGACTGTCCAAGATTGTGGCAACATCCAAGGGGGAGTCTGTTGGTGCACATATGTCTATTGCCTACGTCTAGGACGAGTCTGATGTATAGATAGGATTTGGCAGTGTCAAAAGTTCAAATTTTGAAAGTTTTGTTTTAGTTATAGAATTTTCATACAAAAATTCTAGTGATTTTTCGCATGAAAATTTCGCCCAAAAATTCCTTTTGTCCCAGTCCCTTGGTGCTATCTTGTCATACCTATAAATAGGTGACTTGGGATGTTAGTCTGCATGTTGTTTTTGTTTATCAGAGGCAAAGCCTACTGGAGTCTGTAATCTTTTCAAAGTTGATTAATACAAGATTCAGACGTGTTAAACAGTAATCATCATACTTGTCGCTTGTTTGTTCACTCGGTTAACAATGAATTTCGCCTCTATTAGCTGAGCAAATCCCACTGAAGCTTACAAAATTGCATCAAAAATGAATTAAATATTGTTTATTCTAGAGTGTGTTTCTAGTCCACCCTAGCTTGTTTTCTTCTCTAGCATCATCGTTCAACCTGCAACATGTATAAAAATAACATCAACAAAAATTGGCGAGCATACAGGTTTGATACATAGTATAATATGAATAAAATTGTTTAATAATCATACCCAAACATGAATACAATATGCAAGTTAATAAGTATGCTGAAACGGTGTAAAATATGCGTTCAAACCCAAGTTTCCAACGCAAAGTGCCTTTCCCAAAGTCTAACGGGAGGTTAAAGTTACTTAACAATACCCCAAGTCTCAAGGGCGGTGCGCTAATCCTATAGCACTATAATTGTTAAGGTAGGCTAGCAAAGTTAATGAGCACATAGACACGAAAAGTTTACATAGCATCAAGTTTAATAAGCATCAGATCGTTCCATGTTTAAAAGTGGGTAGATTGTGAATGATAAGTTTCAAGTGTCGTGTGTTTAAATATGAATACATGTTGCACCAAAAGTGTTAAAACCAAAAAGGAATCAAGTATACTCACCTTTGGTTGCGAGATTGATTTCTTGAAATAGCGCACGAGTAAAGATAGGGAAAACCAGACGTACGGAAACGATTACCCTAGATATGGAATGTCATATGTAAGAACGATTTTGTTATATAAGTATATAATTCTTTTTATTCATGGTTTGCAAATTTAAGGATAAAGTTTAAATATTTAGATATATGAAAGAAAGAAGTTTAAATAAATTGTTTTAAATGCTTTTACGATTAACAGTTTAAAAAAAATATCAAGGATTGAAATTTAATAATAAACATATATAACTAATAATAAATAACATTTCAATTTCCTAACCATTTTGGATGCAACTGAATGTTGACATCTATACATATTTTGTTGCTATTATTATAATAATGCTCAATATTTAGTACTTACATTATTATTATTATTATTATAATATAATTATTATTATTATTATTATTATTATGAAGTTATAATTTATGCATGTACAACAGAATGAACTCTACCTAGCCATTCAAACTTATTTTTGAAATTTTAGTGAAAATGGGTTTTTCATTAAATATTTTGGACACAAATAATATTTATATATATGTTTTATAAATAATTATTTAGGAGTTTGTGTTCAAACTATGTCCAAATTGGAGCAAAGATGAATGAGATATCGAATCTTGAAGTTGTATGTTTTGAACAAATAAGAATGAGAAAAATGGATTAAGCTTTGTCAACTTATCCCACATAGGTGGGATAACAAAACTTAAAGTGGTTTATAAAGAGGAACACTCCTTGTATATTGTTATGTTATAGGCAAACACTACTGGAGACCCTAAAGGGCGCAGAGCGCTCTAACTTCGCACACTGCCATTGTATTTGTGTCCATGAGCGTGTGGTTAGATACATGGCGGGTCCACGTATGGCGCACCCTTGGGTGCGTAGGCGGTTGCCATGGCATGGCGCAGATCGATGTGGCGCGAGCTCCTTAGGCGCATGACACACGCCATTGGCTAGAGCAAAGAGTGAAGGTGGCGCACGGGTATGGATGGCGCAGGACAAGGTGGCATCCGTGTGACGCACGGCTCCATATGGCGTGGCATGGGATCCTTGAAGGGTGGCGCGGACTGGATCAGTTCAAGCGCATACACTGGTTTGCAGCAGTAACAGAAGAGATGGTTGAACCTAGTCAAAACAGTTGTTACAACTTGTTTGATTTGTGTCATGATGAATATGACCGTTTTTTATTAACCACATAAATCAACTTTATTGGAGATTAAAACTCAATTAATTATCTTGTTTATTACAAGATTAAATTAGATAAATCTCTATATGTATATATATAAACATGGTAGTTCATATTGTGAGAGACGAGAAGAGACATACACATATATTTCTCATATTTGTTCTATGTAAATTTAGAGAAGAGCATTCTCTAAATTGTTCTTTTGTATACGACTTAATATTTTTTCCTAAAAGAATAAACATCAATTTATACCCGGTGCTATCTCGGGCGCGAGAGCCATCTTGGGCAGTACACATACTGTTCCGGTTGTTGTACTCTGGGAGACAGAACCGTCTGAGAGGAGACGCGGAATCTGTTTTAAGGGCCCCGTGTTAAACACGATCCTCAACCAAAACCATCAACGATTTTGCTTGCAGTGGAGTTTTCGCTCTAGAAGGTGCAGTTGATGTTTCAAAGATAATGGCTTTGATCAAGATTGGTACAATTTAGTTTTATTTTATATTCCTTTATTTTGTTTATATAACCGGTATTGTACTAGTAGAATTTCCCACAAATAACAAGAGTATCGTTATTATTTATTTTGTTATTTTTTAATAAAATTGTGAACCTAGTTCCTACAATCTTAAAACAGACTTTCGTGAAGATTGTTACCGCAATCTTAAATCCCTTCTCTACGAGGATTTAGGTTCACGAAAGATAAAATATTAATTGAGATTTTGCTAAAATCTTGTAAATATTTTTTGGGAAATATTTATTTAGTAAAATGAGTCGGATTTATTTTTATGATTGGTGTACAATCTTTAATCCAAATACCGTGTTGCAAAACGAACGTTTTGATTCAAGGTTTTTTGTTCGTGTTTAGGTAAACCGAACCATATACAAAATAATATGTATTTCAATATGGTTTTGAAATACTTAAATTTTCTAATGAGCGTATTAAAAAAAATATATATTTGGTAACCCCATACAAAATGTTTGTAACCTTAATTTCCTTCTAACAAGCATGTTAGAAACTATAATTGGTACAGTAATGTTGGTTTCAAAAGTCTTGATATTTATATATTTTCTAATGAGCATGTTAGAAAATAAATATTAAAATAAAAAGTTTAAATATTTTTCTAACGAGCGTGTTAGAAACGTTGATGTTGAAAGAATAACAAGTTTAAAACTTTTATATTTCTAACGAGCGTATTGGAAATAAATATTATATAAAATAACAAGTTTTAATATTTTCTAACGAGCGTGTTAGAAACATTGATGTTGAAAGAATAAAAAGATTAAAACTTTTTAAATCTCTAACAAGCATGTTAGAATATTTTGTAGAAATAAGTTTTAATATCATCTATTATATCTAATGAGCGTGTTAGATATATGATTGTCGAAAACTAACTAGTTAAAAGACAATTACATTTTCTAACGAGCGTGTTAGAAAAGATACGTTTAGATTTTCTAACGAGCGTGTTACAAAAGATTATTATTCTAAATAATTACTAACGAGCGTGTTCAAAACAATTATTTCGGATAAGAATTAACCTTGTAACGGTTTAGTCTAAAACTATTAATGTCTAACAAGGGAGTTAGAAACGGTTATTCTACATAAATGTTAGTAACAGTTTATTCTACATAAATGTTAAAACGGTTTCGTATTTGCTTATTTCTAATGAGCGTGTTAGAAATGATTTACAAAATTTGCCAATTTTATTTCTAAACGAGCATTTTAGAAAAAGGTTTACTTTTATTTCTAACGAGCGTGTTAGAAAACATTTATTTAAATAAACCAACATGGCTTATGAGAATGTGTGTATTCGGTTAATTTCTAACGAGCGCGTTAGAAACAGTTTATTATATATATATATATAACCAAATATTTTGAATGTCTGTTAAATGTTCAAGTTCTAATGAGCACATTAGAATCAGTTCTCTTAGAAACTAATCATTTAATTATTTGTAATCGTTACTTTCTAACGAGCGGGTTAGAAACGGTTTGAATTTGATAAACCATTTATTAAAACGATGTTTTGTTTTATTTTCAAACGAGAGAGTTTGAAACTGTTTTATTTAATAACTATTATAACGTTTATTCTCTTGATTTGTAATCAAAACATAAATATATATAGTTTAATTTTATAAAACACTTGCAAAAACAACAAATGTTTTGAATGAATAAAACATGTCTTTTCGATTTATAAGTGATTTGATGCTCCCATGAAAGTATTTCGTCTGGAACCATATAATAGGCTCGGAAAGACTATTTGGTGAAAAACAACTCAATGTTGTTATGGATATAATAAGTTGCTCAACTACTTGCGAGTAGTTAATTTTTATTTTGGACAACTAGTAACTATTCAATTTTAGAGTTTCAATATGAAACAAGTTATATGTGTTTCATTGAGGGAGTACCTCAAAACATGACACATGACGATATAATTGCGTTTATTTCGGACAAAAATGTTGAAGATAATAACATTTGGGAATTTGATGTTTAGATATCATTGGTGTATCCGTTTTATTTATGTTCGCTTTTATTCTATTTAAAATGGTGTACTACCGTTTGGGTTTATTTTACATAAAAGAATGGATTAAAATATAATAAAAAAGATAAATATTTATTTTGAGATGGTAATAATTGGTCAAAAGGATACACATTTTAATACAAGTTGTAAAATGTAATTTACACGAACACAACGAGCAGGTTATGATCGTGACTTATGTAATAAGTCACAAAATCAAACATCAAACATATAACGACTTCGTGAGAAACGTGGTGAATGGTTTGAGATGAAATACATGAAAACAAGATATGTGATCTATGTTGAGAACATCAACATGGAAATGCACATGTAAGTTTTCAAAGAATATAACATATGAAAGAAATATATGTTATTATTGTAAATGACTTAATAAATTTAGCAAATTTATTAAGAAGAATTTACAATAGTGATGGACATGTAGACATTTTCTACATTTGTCAACGTTATTTGAACTACGTGGAGGATTGGTACCTTAATTTGGGAGAGTATCCTAATACATGGTACTAATGAAACACCAATGTAAATATATATATATATATATATATATATATATATATATATATATCACTATAGGCATACGGGAATGCTTTGTTGTTGAGAGTCAATCTTGACTATATCTCAAGACTCGAGTGATTTTATACAAAGATCGTTCATCAAAGTGACTTGGATTAAGACTTATGGTTAAGTCCTTAGGAAGTCAATGTGAGGCCTTGGAGATAAAAGGTAAACGAGTTATGATCCTAATGGATGGAGTTAACTATGGTTTTGAGACCTTCCTAAAACCGAGGGTTTTGGAATGGTGAAATAAAATTTCATTATTGTGTTTAAACTAAGAAATGAATGTTCGGAAGAGATAGTGCGTTATTTTTTTAAGGCTGTGAAGAATCAGATGGATGCATCTTCTGTTCACATACTAGAGTATTGTGGTCTAAGGCATGCTAGACTAATACTTGTTAATTTTTATGCTCGACGGAGATTAAAATTAACTATAAACATTCAAAATATGTGGTGACATAAGAACGAATTTTGTGCTAAAACAAAACTATAAATATAAGTTTATTTTGGTCCAAAGGGATAACTTGGAAGGACCGGCTAAATAGATCATTTGTAATGATTTTATGCGGTTTCATATGTGAAGAACTCGTATAGCTCAAAGCTCTTATGAGCAATATTAATCTGAGTAGAGTAATATAATTGGATGACTACATTGACAAAAAGATATGGATAATTTTATCCTATCACACGGGTCTAAAAAGTCATCAAGAGTGATATTACTCAATCTTAATTAAAATGCAAGCAATGTGGGGGAGGAGCCATTTAAGAAACAAACCCTTTAGGGTATGTAGAGATGGTAGTTGAGAAGTTTTCTCAAACTTAAAATGAAAGGGACAACCTTTCATCACCCCATTTGGATGTTATCCAATTACACTTAAATGTGGGGGGTGACTTGTATTTGAATGTGGAAGGTTTGGCAATAAGGAACTTATAAATCCTAATACATATTGCAAACACATGACCAAGTGGAGTACACAATGGTGATATGGAGCCAATCGAGTAGATTGGACTCGAATGCCAATTGGTAGGTTCAAAATCTAGTAAGATGTCAATTATGACATACTAAACGCATGATGGAAACGTGTCTAGCCATGAATTGAGTTTCATATCATTCTAAAGACAAGTTAAATGACTAGATCCAAGTTGAGATCATGAGTTATTAGTCTTACGAATCGACTAAAGGCAAAATTGACTAGTGAGTCAAGAACACGTTAGGATAACTGATCTCAATCGTTGTTGACTTAGCGAAGTCAACAAATAATTTTGGATACAACAACCAGTGGGTTGAAAAGAGATCAAGTTGTGGAATGAGACTAAAGCCCATGAAAAAAGGGACATGAGGGAAACCTAACCTAGTTGACTAGAGATCCCAAGATCTAGGTTCAATAGGCAAACTTAATCATGAACCGAAGAGTAGTCAATGTGGGGGCAAAGCTAATATATATGTTTATATATGTGCTAGTATATATGTTTATATATCCCCCTAAAACTATAAAAGGGTGTTTAAATACGTCCTAGTCCATTCCTATAGTATTCAGTGACATTGCTGTGAGGCTAAGCATAATATATGGTTAATTATTTGTCAAAATCATAGTAAGCCATAATGCTTTTAATGATTCACGGGAATCACCTATGTGAGAGAGAAGTAGGGTCTCTTCGAATGGCTTCGTGGGGTGCGCAATCCTAGAGCTCTTGCAGAACCAGGCTAGTGTTCCAGGACCATAATAGGACACGCTAATGAGGGGATGGCCCGGCTAGGGATATTGTGTGAATCATATTGTCGTTTACACAAACAGGGGTATGTTCAAAGACATCGCGTCTACATATCGCTAGTAAGCTAAGTATGAGTCATAAAGGAAGGTTCAAATGCTACACCTACCTATCCTGCAATACTCGATTGTTGAGTTTTCATCGGGGAATTTTGTGTGTTTGAATCGATCTCTATTCATGTGGGGGATTGCTGGAAATTTTAGTGAAAATGAGTTTTTCACTAAATATTTTGGACATAAATAATATTTATATATATGTTGTATACATAATTATTTATGAGTTTGTGTTCAAACTATGTCCAAATTGGAGCTAAGATGAATGAGATATCGAAGCTTGAAGTTGTATGCTTGGAACAAATAAGAATGAAAAAAATGGATTAAGCTATGTCAACTTATCCCACATAGGTGGGATGACAAAACATAAAGTGGTTTATAAGGAGGAGCACTCTAACTTCGCACACTGCCATTGTGTTTTTGTCCATGAGCGTGTGGTTAGATACATGGCGGGTCCGCGTATGGCGCACCCTTGGGTGGCGTAGGCGGATGGCATGGCATAGCGCATGTCGATGTGGCGCGAGTTCCTTAGGCGCATGACACACGCCATTGGCTAGAGGAGAGAGTGAAGGTGGCGCACGGGTATGGATGGCGCATGATAAGGTGGCGTCCTAGTATGCCTAGTGGCATCCGTGTGACGCACGAATCCATATGGCGTGACATGGGATCCTTGAAGCGTAGCGCGGACTGGTGGATCAGTTCAAGCGCATACGCTGGTTTGCAGCAGTAACAGAAGAGATGGTTGAACCTACTCAAAACAGTTGTTACAAGTTGTTTAATTTGTGTCATGATGAATATGACCGTTTTTGACTAACCAGTTAAATTCACTTTATTAGAGATTAAAACTCAATTAATTATTTTGTTTATTACAAGATTAATTATGATGTTTATTACTAATTAAATGCCTTGTTTATTACAAGATTAAATTAGATTAATCTCTATTTGTATATATATGAACATGGTAGTTCATATTGTGAGAGACGAGAAGAGACATACACATATATTTCTCATATTTGTTCTATGGAAATCTAGAGAAGAGCAATCTCTAAATTGTTCTTTTGTATACAACTTAATATTTTTTTCTAAAAGAATAAACATCAATTTATACCAGGTGCTATCTCGGGCGCGAGAGCCATCTCCGATAGTACACATATTGTTCCGGTTGTTGTACCCTGGGAGACAGAACCGTCTGAGAGGAGACGCGGAATCTGTTTTGAGGGCCCCGTGTCAAACACGATCCTCAACCAAAACAATCAACGATTTTGCTTGGAGTGAGTTTTCGATCTAGAAGGTGCAGTTGAAGTTTCAAAGACATTGGCTTTGAATGAAGATTGGTAAAATTTAGTTGTATTTTGTATTCTTTTATTTTTTTATGTAACCGGTATTGTACTAGTAGAATTTCCCACAAATAACGAGAGTATCGTTATTATTTATTTGATATTATTTCAATAAAATTGTGAACCTAGTTCCTACAACTTATGAATTCAGTATGAACAACAGAAAACCAGGGCAACAGTAGAACGAGCTATATATCTACATTTTTAATAGCACCAGATCGACATATCCTTCCTAATCAATTAAACTTCCTTATATCCTAATCATTTCGACACTCTCACCCACAATCTGTATGCTCAATATCCTAATCATTTCGACACCCTCACCCACAATCTGTATGCTCAGTACTTATGTACGGGCATCGATATTTACAATGAAAAGAACATGAAAGACATGAGAGATTTTAACAAAACAGGGTGACGTGAACTCGGGAGGTTCTCTGGTGTCCGGTGCTTTTCGGGTCTGTTAGTGAATAGGGAGGGAGTGCGAGAAGGTGGTAAAAACCTTCTTTTCCGGTGATCTCCGGTGACTTCCCGCTGCAACGACAAAGTTTACGGAGGAGCAAAGGGTGTGAGAAGTGAGGTGACAGAAAGTTGTGAGGGATGGAGTGTTGTGGGTGACGAGTATAAGGTGGACGGGTAGAATGAACGAGGACATATGTTCGGTTGGGTTCTTGATTGGTGGAAGAAAGGAAACTTGTATCAATTTAGATCAATAGGAAATGAAAGGAAGGAAGGTGACAGCCATGTGTGCTGGGTCTTTGCTGATTTCGTTTGGCGGTAAACAAGGAAAAGGATAGATAAATAAATAATTAATTAAATAATTAAATAAGGAATTTTAAATAAGTAAATATTGAATAAATAATGAATAATACATAAATATATATGTATTTAAATAAAAAATTATTAAATAAATAAACGTGCATAATGATACGGATTTTTAAGTGATTCCTAATTAAGGGTTAGGATCCGATTCTTATCAGTTTTAGATTGTTTTAACTTGCTTCAAATGTTGTTTTTCACGAGAATCAAGTTTCACAAATAGTATATCGTTCCAAACACATGAATATTTGCAAAAATAGACACGCACATTATTAAAAAGTCTCGTTCTCATTATGATCAACAGTCTCCGATTACAAAATTTGAAACGAAACGAGAGTACAAATGTTTAAATAAGGAAAGTACAACTTGTCTAGCTAAAATAGGAGAACGTGAAAGTACAGAGCGTTACAATCTCCCCTACTTTAGGAGATTTCGTCCTCGAAATCTGTAGGACCGATCCTGATAGCATATGAACCTAGATTTGATATCTAAAGTCCATAATAGCGGAAATATTACGACATGATTACAAAACAACAAGACCTAATCAGTTAAACTACAATTTTATTGATATAACATCAAGTCTCCAATTTGACAGAGCTTCGCCTCAAAGTGCGCAAAGTTATAAATGACAATCACAAGCTAGCTATATATAGGGCCTCAAGTTCGCTGGTGGGAGAGGTAGTTCGGGCGAACTTGACTATGTCAAGTTCGGCCGAACTTGAGTTCACAAATCCTTCACGAGTGAACTTGACCCAAAACAACATAAATACTTCATTTTTCTAGCCTGTTCACATCTAATCTATATCAAGTTCGGCCGAACTTGAGTTCACAAATCCTTCACGAGCGAACTTGACCCAAAACAACATAAATACTTCATTTTCTAGCCTGTTCACATCTAATCTATACAGACGCGATATACGACTAAGACATAGACATTCTGCACCAACAGACTCCCCCTTGGATATCGTCTTCGTCTTTTATCAGTCTTCAAATAAAACTTTAACGTGTACGACCAAATAAGTTCTTAAACGGCTTCTTTCGTCTTTCTTGCTTCGGATCTGGAGACTGATCAGTAGGTGGCACTTTAGTCATATACTGAAACCTTCTGAGCCTTGCTGCCCTACCTCTTTCATGTATCTCTTCAAAACGCTTTTCTTCTTTTAGAAATTCAACCCTTTTTGGATACCTCCAGCTCGTTTTCCACATCTTTCTAGAGTTCACTTCTCGTGCATAGCATACATTCACAACTCTGTGATATTGCATGGTTTGTTCGTTTTCACGTTCTTCGGATACTATCTTGCTGTAGAACAAGCATTTGATATCTTTTCTCGAGCAGTTTACCAACCACATAGGATCTAGAATCCTGATCGTTCTCCAAAGTCCTCTCATACCTTGCACCCCAAACATTTCAACCTTCTCCTTCGTAATATCCAGATGATCCTCAAATTGAAGTACAATCACTGCTTCACACATATTCGGATCAATCTGCCACCATTTGAACAATGGATAAAAGTCTTGTTCGATCGGCATCAAAGGCATGTTTCTCATTGCTCTCGGTCGTTTCATGATCAACGTTATATCTTTTTCCCCTATCTTCTTGTTCGTTTTGATGCGACGACCTGGAATGAAAGGCTTCCAATGTTCAAAACCCTTTGTTGCTTCATACTTGATCATTTTCCACAGTAATTGATCAATAAACTTCATGTGGTACGTTACATTCCTTGTCTGAACAAGTTCTTCAACATCCCAGAAAGGTAGTGTTTTGAAATATGCCAGATACTTGAAGTATTGAACTCCATATTCCCGTTCGATGGCATATACATTCAGCTCCTTAAACCACCCCCAGCTTAGGATATCACCTAATGACACATCTTTATCTCTGGTAAAGAATGCTAGAGGACGTTGAAACTTACATTCACGCGGCATCTCTTTGAACCAGGATTTCTTAGCTTGAGCTATTTCCTCCTTTGTCATCGGCTTCGGAACTTTACCTTGACGAATAGATTCTTCAATCTTTTATTTAAGCATATCCTCGTTCAATTGCTTATATATCTCCTTGAACGTAGGAAAATTATCTGTATTAGGACCAACATCCTTCACATCTTTGTCTCTCTCATCAGAAGACCAGTCTTCCACTACCACCCGGTTATATTCATCAGCCTCATATCTTCGTCGATAATGATACTCATTAGGCTCAAATGCGTTCACGTTCAACACATGTTCTTCGAAATCAAAATCTAATGATTCAGCATCAACTTCAATCAACTTAGCCAGATCTTCTTTAGTATAGTTGTGAACATATTCTCCCCCTTCAACATTATGCTCAAGCATAAGTATCAACGACTTTGTTGGAACTGCAGCAACATGATTTGCAATGGTAATAGCATCATACATAACAACATCATCACTTGGCCCTGTTTGCCCTGACTCCCCCACATTCTGTTCTTTCATAGCATTCGCCTCATCGTTTAGAAGACTTGTGAAATCAAAACTACCATTCACTGACGCATCAACTACCTTTATCCCTGTACCACTCGGATCATCATCATCACCTCCATCGTGGTAAGAATCATCTTTTGGGTCGTCTGTTGGTGGTTCATCATCTTTATTTTCCTCTTCTGCTTCATCATCGTCCTTTTCTTCAGAAACAATTGCAGCATCAGAAGGCTTGATAGATTCGTCAACTGTGACAATTGTGAAAAATCCCGGTAAACTTTGATTGGTCCAAGTCCGTGGTGACCGGACGTGGTATGTATATCGTGATATTGTTGTGATTATGTGTGATGATATGAATTCTAGAAAATAATACACCGACTATACTGGGAATAAGTATTGGTACACACGCATGACTTGTGTGCTATGCTAAGCGATATCTTTAATGTTTCGAAAGAATCCGAGAGCACATCATGGTTGACAAGACACTATAAAGGACCAACGATGCGAGGTTGGCATCCTTAGCCTTGAACAACGTGTTAAACAGAGACTTGACGTTTAAGAGCGCATTAAACCTTTAATGTTGATTATTAGGTTATCGGTGGCATCATTTAACATTGCGAGTTCTAGAAACAATTTAGTTTTGTGCCACAGACTATGACATAAGGTTTGAAAATAATTAAAGCCGGGCAAGCAAAACGAAGCAGCTCCCGGTTGGGGAAATACCTTCGTTCCGGGCATAACATAAGGCAACCAAATGTGCAAGGAACGATCGATGAAGCTTAAAAACACTTAAACGAACATCATATGAGAATTTTATGATTAAAACATAACTGGGTTCGGAATTTTAGACGGTTATGCACGATTTTTAAAACCGAGTCTTTGGACACTAAGAACACGCAAAACGGAGTCCGTTTCGCAAATCGAGAATGTGTGTAGGACCCGAAAACGAACCTAAACGCAATGTATTACGAAGCACGAGGTGGCCCCAAGTGGGGTAGGGGTACCCCCATATTTTATTATTTTTTTCTTTTGAATTCTTTTAATTCTTTCAATTTTTATTCATTTCTCCAAAATCCCTGCACCAAAACCCTTCATCTCAGCTGATCTTCATCAAGAACACCACAAAATCAAGGTGATTTCACAAGTTCTAAGTGGGTTTGATTTTTATTTCTTGATTAAACGCGATTTATAACCGAAAAACTCATTTTAATCCATAATTTTTGAATATTTAAATAAGTTTATGGCCTGAATAAGAACACTATGGGAATTCCCTGGTGTTATATGGCAACCGTGATTACTAATCTTTGGGTTTTGATACCCTAATCAACACCTATTCGACAAAAATCACATAACTATTCGATTAACCGAAAAACAATGAATTAAAGCTTTATTGATCTAAGTTCTAGTATATTTGGGTTGTACATGATGTGTAGGTACTTAATATAGCTTCACACACTTCTGGGATGGAGATAAACGCTTGGAATCAAAAGAATCGCTAGGTATAACATCCGAGAACCGAATCTAGGCTAGGCAGAAAATTGATTTGCCTATAACTAGGTCCGTGTAACTTGGATTGAGCTGAAATTTGGTGTGGTGATGTAGGGTATTGTCAGGAAGGTTCACGTAAAAGTTTTGAATTTTTGGAATTTTCTACGATATTTGGTGAATTTTTAACTTTTTTAACGAACGAATTTCAGAAAAATTATCAAACGAAGTTAATAAATCACCAAATTTACAGAAAAACTAAGGAACATGTGGGAAATGTTCTGGGAAATTTCGGAGTCCATTAGTTTAGTTTTAATTTGGGTTAAAAATCCGCGTTTTTGCCAGTTTTCGGTAGCCGGGAACGCACCGAAAAGAAATCGGAAAAATATAAAAATTTTGTGAGCAGTTCATGGACAGCTAAAAAGTGTTCTATAATGTTTTTGTAATTTTTGAACTACTGAGAGTATTTAATGTTAATTATGTGGTTAAAAATGATTTTATGAATAATTTATTCAAATAAGTAAAATACGAAAATAAATTCCCAGAAATTTTTCCATAATCTATAGATTTTTACTGAGTTATATAAAAATTTACAGATTTTGATATAAAATATAGATTAAATGGGAATTTATGGAATAAAAAATGAGTTATTTTAAAGCAATTTCGGCAGCTTACCGTATAACGAACCTTCCGGAACTGGGAATTGACCCATCCAAAAAAATACTATAATTGAAACACCGGGAGTATTCCGGGAGATTCGCGGGCAAATTGGAAACTATGGGTGTGTCCCAAGACAATTCGGAGAATTCCCGACGGTAAACTCAAATTTGGGTAACCTAGACTCCCTAAATACTCAAACTCCCTTGATGAAAAGTTAATCATTCTTAAATAACCACATGTTAGCATTATTGGTATTCCCGTACTATTATCCGAACACGTTAAACTACAGACTTTGGCTGGCACGTGAAACGGTGCCCGGAAGCCAAACTGAAAACTAATACTACCCTAACGTCCATCACCATACTAGTGTCCTATAGACTCAATCCAGAGTAAAAACTCCTGATAGATCCAAGTTATAACCATTACCAACTTAGATACTGATTTGAGTTCATACTTGCATGTGGGTTATTAAAGTTGATCCAGTTGCTTGAGCACTCTTGCATTGAGATCACTACTCGCACAGTGAGTTCTCACTTCCCCACTTTTAAACTGTTTTACTGTTTTCTGGGGACTTGCATGTTAAAAACTGTGTTGATTGCACCAAGTTGGGAGTGAGTTTTCACTTCCCCGCTTTTGAATTGTTTTACTATTTTCTGGGGACTTGCATGTTAAAAACTATGTTGGTTACACCAAGTTGGGAGTGAGTTTCACTTCCCCACTTTTGAATTATTTTACTGTTTTCTGGGGACTTGCATGTTACAAATTGTGTTGATTACACCAACTTGGGAGTGAGCTTCACTCCACTACTTTTAAACTGTGTTACTGTTTTCTCAAGTGATTTGCATGTTATAAAACTGTGCTAATTGCACCCACTTGGGACAATATGAATTACCTAACTCACGAATACCCCCATTACAAGTGATTAATATGAGCCGTGGGCAGTGGATAGTACTATTGGTCCGACAAACCCTGTTGAGGTCGGAGGGTGCGATGCCCGGCCACAAGCAACTGCACTCGTCCAACTTTTGGGTATGTGTTAGGCATAACTACCCGGGGGCGTTGAACTGCATGTGACGCAGTTGGTGGACCGGGAGTGTCTGTGTGACACAGCCCGGGGGAAATAGTTAGGTTTCACTTGTACGCATGTGAAATTCCATTGGGCAATCTGTGACTATAACTGTGACTGTGACCGTCACTGTGACTGTGACCAGTGCAATTAAACTTGTTAAAACATATTGTTCCATAACAACAAACCTAGTGGAACTCACTCAGCGTAGCTGACCCTTTTTAAAACTAACATGCATTTCAAGTAACTTGATACTGGTGTGATCCGTGTATGTTGTACAAGACATGCTTGTAGGCAAACCGTGATATAGACGCAGGTGGCTTAGAAGACTTATGTGGTTCATGGGAACACGCAGTTGTAACATACATGTAGTATGTAATCAACATGTTGTAAGCAATAAAATGTAGTGTCTTTATAAACAATGTGCTTATACAAGAGGTGTCTGTTGCATCCCGTATTTTTTTTCTTCCACTACAAGTTGGGGTGTGACATCAACCTTAGCAATCTCGGACTCAGAAGCTTTTTCAACATGCTTAATATTCTCATCAACAGGCCTTTCAGCAGCTTCAGAAGATTTAAGTGTATCACCTTCAACACCTTTGCCTTTGCCACTAGCTGCAAGCTCTTTCTCAGATCTTTCTTTCACTTCTTGTCTATCCAGACGATCATATTCAGCAATGAAATCAATACCAAGTGTATTAGATAACACTTTCTGCATCCTTGTAAATCTTCGATCATTTAGGGCTTGAATCTTCTTCAGATCAGCAATTTCTGTCTGCAGCTTTTCATTAGCATCTTGCAAACCTTCAGTCAATGCCTTGAAGAATTCTCGCTTGCTTTCCAACACCTTGATCTTATAATCCATCATTTCATTCTCTACTGAACTTTGATTCACCTTCTTGATTAGCTCAGCTTTCTCTTCTACATTCTTTTGTACTTTATCCTCTAAAATCGTGACACGCTTTTTGAGAACATCTACATCAGATTCAGGAATGAAATCATCTAGATATTGAAGATCCACCGGCACATTTGGAATATCACCAAATAGATTCCTCTTTTGAGTTTTTGGTGTCGATTTCGGAGTAGCAGCCTTTGGTGTAGATTTCTTTGGAGTTGAACTTTCAAGTTGAACACCTTTAGGATCAGGAGATTGTATCACCGGTACTTCAAGTAAATTAGACTCAGGAGGTTCTTGTGTAACTCCTGGCCTTTCTGCTTCAGATGAAATGATAACATGAGGTTCTTGTGTAACTCCTGGACGTTCAGCTTCAGAAGAAATAACAACAGGAGGTTCTTGTGTAGGAGGTTCTTGTGTAACTCCTCTCTCCTGTGCAGTAGAAGTTTTTTGTGTAACTTCTGTGATTTTAGGCTTTCCCTTATATCTCCTGCTTGCTGGTTTTTGAGCTTTCTTTGTCTTTTTGCCTTTTGCCGATGGAGACCCTGTAGTCTTTGTTGTTGAAAATACTGCAGACTTTACACGCTTAGTTCTTTTCTTAGGTCTATCCTCGTCGGACTCTTTTTAAAGATTCGGATCAAAGTCAGCATCAGTTTCTTTGATCTTTTCAGCTTCCTTTTCAGTCATAGCCTTCTTTGTTTCCTTCTTGAGAGAATCATCAGAATCATCATCGTTCTTGGAAGTAGCAGAAATAACATCATCCTCTTGAGTAGTCTTTTCAGTTTCCTGACTCTCAACAACAACCGCTGCACTTGAACCAGCCTCTGTTTGAACATTTATCGGCTCGTCTTCATCTATCAGCATCGTATCAACTTTCTTAGCACCACGCTTCTGTTTCTTTTCGATCTCAACTTTGACAAACCATTCACTGCGAGCTTTCAGTTTAAACGTCGCAAACCACTCTTTTTCTGCATTCAACTCCTTCTCATCACCACTTTCATCGTTCCTCCACTTGTTTTCTGGCGGCGCAACATAATTTTCATCTTTATCGCCCCAAATATTGGTTTCGCAACAGGTGCTAAATCCTGCTTCTGGAACATTAACAATTTCTTCACTATAGTCTTATCGAGGTGACTGAAGTATAAAATGTCGTTTGGATTACGTGCAATGTCTGTAAACTTCCCGTCGATAAGCATCTGCACGAACCTCGGATATAAACACAATCTTGTGTCTTCCATCTTCTTAGACATATGTGTGAATACGAGCTTCGAATAGTTATACGGCTTCTTCAGAATCAATGTCGTTGCCATGCAGGCCATATAATCCTGAACATCATCAAGACCTGCCTTTCTGTGGCTGAATGCATGAATAATTGCATGCATAAGAAGCTTGTAGGGGTTTGGGACTTCCCCTTTCTTCATGTCGGCTTATTAACGCTTCCTTTATAGCCCATGCGATAAAAACAACCATGTACCATCTTTTCATCTAAGAAAATAGGATCATCTTTGTCATCGTTGAATTGCAAGATCCTGCGAATATCATCCTCAGAAACTGTGATCTTTTTAACTTCATTTCTGACTTGTACTGATGACGTAATAGTCTTCTTGTCTTCACTTAGACTTGCGTTCATCCAGAAGTGATATGTATACGATCTATAAGACCCTGTTCGCTCCGTGATAGTTCTGTGAATTGGACAATCTTTAAGAAACTTCAAGTTGCTTTCGTATTCTTTCAGCGACGGACATAATGCCTTGTCAAGCATAATATATGTGTTATGGAACTTGGAAAAGTCCATCATGATAACTCGCGTTGGTACTTGAACCTGAACTTAGCACGTATTTCGAGAATTTTAACAGAAATTCAACACATTAACATCAAGTTCGGGCGAACTTGATGTTGGTATAACAAACAGTTTTGAGTCAAGTTCGCCCGAACATGCATAACAACATGTTCAACAATTCAATTTAAGTTCGGGCGAACTTATGTTCAATGACTTTCAAATTTCTAATATTAAGTTCAAGCGAACATGCATTTTGATCAGTTTTATTCAATCTTTATTAGCAAGTTCGGGCGAACTTGTTATCCTTTCCACCAAAAACCTGCATGATCAATTGTTATCATTCTGAATGAAATCATTTCGTTTTTATGGTCGATTATCAATGATTATCATGATTTTAAGTCCGATTTGTCCATTAAAACCCTAGTTCTATCATATTTTAATGTTTCAGATCTTGAATAACCGATTACGGTCCAATTCATGGGTGAAATCACAATATCTCACTTCTTCCTTTGCAATAAATGTGCTAATCACCTAATGCAACTTAAATTTAGGCAGTAATTGGACGCTACGTTGACCAATTTAACAAATCGCTCTTAAA
Source organism: Scalesia atractyloides (assembly GCA_947069175.1). Lineage (NCBI taxonomy): Eukaryota > Viridiplantae > Streptophyta > Magnoliopsida > Asterales > Asteraceae > Scalesia > Scalesia atractyloides. Next base: position 39,210,065 of record CAMTDV010000015.1, read on the forward strand.
TGTTAAGTTCGCTCAGAGAGAATAAGGTTTGCAGATTGTGAAGTTCGGCCGAGCTTGCAAGGTATTTATACCCTTAGCAAGTTCGGGTGAACTTGATAGCCCATCAAGTGAACGCCCATATCAAGTCCGGGCGAACTTCCACAAAACACAACAAAAACCAAACAAGTTCGGTCGAACTTGTTTCAAACCTAAATCTTTTGAACTTTAAGAAAGTTCGGCCGAACTTGCCTAAACTCAATTTCAACTATTCAAAATTTTGCAATTTTAGTCCCTGAATTTTTCTCATTTTACCAGTTCTGAAAATCCACTCAGTTGACCAAGTCCAAGCTAATGACCTTGGTTAACCGATTTGTCTGCCGAGTCCGAGTTAATGACCCTCGTTTGACCCGTTATGAACAAACTGTTGAACTTTTCAAACTTTTCAAAAAAATCAAAGTTTCAAATTAATGAACTTTTTTCATCGTTATGGCTATTCAGATTTTACAAATTAGCTCCAAGCTCGTTGTCAATAACATTCCCACCAGTTTAGCACCTTACCAGACATCGAAGACCCGTTCTCCAACATTGGTTTGCTGAAAACAATGTAGAAACAAAATCTTTTTGGTTTTAATCTGTAAAGCGAATAAACTATGTATAGAACAATATAAACTATGTACAAACATATTTACAGACATATTTTTGTGAATTCGTGTATAAGGATCATATCAGGTTATTAAGACATACCATCAATACCGTTGACCTTTAGATGACTTTAAGTTTTAAACTCATTTACATAGATTGTCGATATGTTTGTCAACTTAAACTTTACCACGTTTCTCAACAGTTCCAAGATATGTTAAGGTATGATTTATGATACTTGACTTATCTATGGTTCCCACTTCTTAAATATACTCCCGTATCAAGATTTCATCTTACAGGTGAATATAGCGTAATTGATATCTGTATCTGGGTTGTGCGAGGCCTTGAGAGCTCAGGTTAGTATTACCGTACAGACAAAGAGATGAAGGCTTGACTTTAAGGTGTGTTCCATTTAAGGAATCTTTTCAGCACTGCAAATGATTAGATCTTTCGATGCTTTTCAAGATTGCATGCAGTTTAGGGGTTATAGAGAAAGTATTATAGAAGTTCTAGGCTATTCCTTTGGCAAAATCAGAAGAACTTGTATAATACCCCAGATATCAACTATCTATAAAGACCTCGTATCTCAGAATCAGGCAATCTCTCAAACAAAATTTCGGAGTACTAAGTCCATGTATCCAAGATGTCTTAATCCACAAGTTTAAGCAGTTGCTAAATTTAGTTTATATCTCGGAAACAATTTACTGAACGTGTTAAGCCTATCGACACATCCACAGTAAGAATTGTTTATCACTTTTAAACTTTACATTTCTTTGGCATACTGTGATAGTCCACTGATGTACTATCATTTCCTTACTTATGACACCAAATACTTTTTGTCTTTTTCAATGGTTTTTAATTTTTCTTTTTTGAATTTTTTCATATGTTTTTGTATTTTCTCAATTATTTCTCACCCTAAAATCAAAAACAATTTTTTGGATTTTAGTTTTTAGGAAATACTAATCTAGAAGATACGACAAATCAATGTGGATCACGTGAACTCGTCGTCCGATCCGTATTCAACCTCAGCTTCCGCACCTGTCAGCAAATTTTTAACACCGTTAAGCCTCATTAGATATTTAAATCTTGTTAAAGGAAATGCTTTGGTATAAAAATCAGCCTTTTGTTAATCGGTGTGGATTTTTTCTATTCGTACCAACTTCTTTTCGTAGCAGTCATGAATGAAGTGATAATGAATTTCAATGTGTTTAGTGCGTGAGTGATGAAAATGATTTTTGGTTAATCGATAGCTTCTTTGTTATCTACAAATAAGGGCGTATCAAGAAACTGCAGACCATAATCCCTCATCTGTTATTGAATCCAGAAGATTTGAGAACAACAGCTGGAAGCAGAAATGTATTCTGCCTCACAGGTAGAGAGAGAGACCGTAGTCTGTTTCTTGCATTGCCACGTTACCAAATGTGTTCCAAAGAACTGGCATCCTGCCGTTGTAGATTTTGAGTTCAGCTTGTCCACCCCGAAGTATGAATCAGCCTATCATGTTAGATCAGAATTATCGTTCTTTGGATATCACAAGCCGGTGCTTGGACATCCCTTCAAGTAACGGAAGATTTCCTTGACTATCTGCATGTGTGATACTCGAGGACTAGATTGATATCTCGCACATAAGCAGGTAGGATACATGATGTATGGGCGAGATGCCATCAGATACATCAGAGATCCTATCATCGATTGATAGAGTGTGTCATCAACTTTGGTTCCCGTTTCGAATGCAAATCCCATGATTCAGTGCCAGCGGAGTCGAAAGCGGCTTCAAGCTATCCATTTCAGACTTCTTGAGAATGTCGTGAACATACTTTGTCTGATGAATGAATATGCCGTCTGGTAACTGATCGACCTGTAATCCGAGGAAGAATTTCATTTCACCCATGGAGGACATCTCGAATTTCTTCTTCTTGATCTTTTCAAACTCTTTGCAAAGACTATCATCCGTAGAACCAAAGATGATATCATCCACAAAGATTTGTACAATCTCTTGTAAACAATGTACTGTCCACTATGCCTCTTGTAAACCCGTTTCCAACGAGATGTTGCGATAACGTCTCGTACCAAGCTCTCGGGGCTTGGTGTAATCCGTATAAGGCTTTGTCTAGAAGTTACGCTTTGTTCTTGTTCAGTGGATCGACGAACCCCGGTGGATGGCCGACGTACAATTGTTCTCGAAGTTTACCGTAGAGAAATGCAGATTTTACATCCAACTGGTACACTTTAAATCCTTTCCAAGCTGCGAACGCGAGGAAAATGTGGATAGACGCTAATCGTGCAACCAGTGCATATATTTCTGTATAGTCAATACCCTCTTGCTGGTGGAAACCTTTGTCAAACAACCGAGCTTTGTTTCTGACTATTACTCCTCGATCGTCTCTTTTAGACTTGAAGACCCACTTCGTATCAATAGCTTTCTGCTTTGGTGGTAAGTCTACAAGCCTCCAAACACCTAATTTCTCGAACTGTAACAGTTCCTCTTGCATTGCTATCACCCAGTTCTCATCACCAAGAGCTTCATTTACTGTTTTTGGCTCTATTTGAGAAATGAAACATTAATAGTAGCAGTAGTCTTGAGTTGGAGCAACTCGGTGTAGAAACAACTAAGTGCTTTATTGATTTGGCTTCGTGTACGCACACTAGTTTGTAATTCACCAATGATATTCGTTGAAGGATGGTAAGAATACGATCGTGGCATTTCTTCTGTAGGAACATTAACTGAGCTTTGCTGATTTGAGTTGTTCTGCTCAACGGTCACTTCAACGTTAGGAGCGCTAGATGATGCTTCGTTCTGATTGCCTGGGTTTGCAGATTGATTTAACATATTAGATATCTGCTCAAATTCTTCATCCGATGAGGTTTCACCATCAGCATCAAATGTAGGCGCTTCATCTGAGTCAAAATTCTGATTCTGAGGCATGCTTGGGACTGTTGTTGCATTTCCTGGTTCGGAAGACACATTTGATGGAGTAGTAGCAGGTGTTACTTCTGCTTCAAAAACATTTTCAACTTAAACACCTCTATTGCTAGGACCTGCTCCGGAAGACGAATAACCCAACGTAGGTTGATTAACCACAATTGGTCTAATGATTTGTTCTTGATTCGCCGACTGTTGAAGATAATATAACGCTGCAATTTCTTCTTCAGGAGGTTCTTCCGGCAAGTCAAATGAATTCCAAAGGTCTTGATAGTTAAACAGCCATGCGTCGTCTCTTCTTTGAATATGATCCGTATAGTTAAAGCAATCCACATGTTGTGCTTCAATAACTTTTCTCATCGAGGGAATATATGCACATCTTAGCGGACTCGCATACCCGACAAAGAAACCTTCAAGAGATCTGGCTCCAAATTTACCATCTTGATTGATTACAGTACATGGCGCACCAAATGGCTCTAAGAATTTCAAGTTTGGCTTCCGTCAATTAATCATTTCAAAACAGGTCTTCTTCATTGGTTTGACAGTTAGAACTCTATTTAGTGTGTAGCAAGCCGCAGCAACCGCTTCACTCCAGAAGCTGACCGGAAGCTTTGAGTCTGCAAGCATGGTTCTCACAGCTTCGATTAAAGTTATGTTCTTCCTTTCAGCTACACCGTTTTTCTGCGGAGTGTAGGGTGCACTAAACTCGTGCAAGATCCCTTTAGCGTTGCAAAATTCTATCATTTTATTATTCTTGAACTCTGTGCCATTGTCACAGCGAATTCATCATACAGGGAGATGATAAAGATTTTCTAGCTTCTTGAAAAGAATAACCAAGTTTTTGAACGTTTCTTATAACACCCCAAATCGCGTAAAACAACACGCGGCGGAAACACTTAGGGAGTCACGTTAACAGATTGTTTCGACAACACATGGTATTTGAAGTTTTGTTTTAATTAGATATTAAACATAGGTTATATTGTCATAATTGTCTAGAAACGTTTTAAAACAACCAAACAAACAAAACATGCATAATTATTGTCTTTCTTGTTTTATAGTCGCTAAGGCCCGTCCAAATCCTATATGAGCATGCATAAGTATTATCAAGCATTGTTCCCTGAAACATATGTGAAAACGAGTCAGCAAAAATATGTCGGTGAGTACATAGGTTTTGTGAGTGTGTCAAGTTCATGGCTTTGTATATATTGCAATGTAATCTGACTACTAGAGTCGTAAGTGAAAACCTTGTTTTGAAAGCATTTGATATTGCAACAACTATTCGTCTAAAACAAAAGGGTAAAAGTTTATAAAATCTCGTAGCCATGAACCTTGACTCGAAAACATTTGTTCATAAATCCAAGTTGAAAATCATCTTGAAATAACTCGTATGGTTTATATCTTTAATCGAAAATCGTTGTGTGTCATTGTTTGAAATCATTTATCCAAGTAATGTAAATAACAACACGTATGTAATGTGATAAATACACTTATATATAGGAAGTACCAGCGGCGTATCCACCATGATTTTATTACATTACACCCGTTCCGTTATCTAAATCACCTATCATAAACCAATTGTCATAAATCAATTGTTCATTGTTCCTTGTTATAAACCATTGTTCATTCGTTCATCATTCATTGTTCATCGTTCATCGTTTTAATGTGAAACTTTTGGTCGTTTCGTGAATACATTCAAACCTTTGTTGACTTGTTCGAGGCCACCCACAGTGACCCTTAATCGTATAACATACCACCAAAGGGTATATTACAAATACAGTTTCAGTCGCATCCCAAATTTCCCCACATACCCCGGGAATTTTTGTAACGGGATTGTCAGTCCTAGGCGCCTTAACTTACTACTGGTCGGCTTGGCCATTGTTAATGAATGTCATTCTTGTTATGAATATAACACACTAACAAGTTCGTTCACATTATTGAAATCGTATTGTTTAATATAAACTATCGCATTTGTACTTTGAAAGCTTGAAACCTTTAGCACATATGAATCACCCCAAAATATTTGAAAGCATAAAATAGGGGAACTATGTACTCACTTGGTATTGCAAAGGAATCTTGGATCAATAAGAAAACCGAAGCTCAACGATCCGAGAAATAGTCCTAAAAATAAATAATAGTGTAAACATCGAGGCCTGAAATCGGAAGATTCGGATAGAATGAGATCTTATAAACCAAATGAGTATGGGGACTCATATGACATGGTATAATAAGTTCACATTCTGAGTTGGAAAGATTTTTATGTGCTTTTAGCCCGTTTTGACCCGTTAAGGTAGTTTAAGCCATTTTAACGCGTCATTTGCGTAACTACGCATTCGGGTGGTTAGATACCTGTCATAATAAGTTTTAAATGCTTAAACATGTTCAAAATGTTATTTGATCATATTATATGTCAAAATTTGGGTTACATATGTTTTTAATTGATTTTCTTGCGAAAAGGGCATTTTGGTCATGTTTAAGGAATATTACCATTGTTTAATATAACACTAAACAAAAGACATGACCATAAGGTATTACCTTAGAGGGTTATTCCTTTTATAATTAGGGTCATAATTATGTATTTGGTCGGGTCCGAAGATCCACCAAACGGGTCAGATTCGAAAGTCAAAGCACTGGTCAAACCGTTCAACTTTCAACTCTAAACAAGCACAAAAATAAGAGTGACGATTGAGACATGTTTTGACATGTCTAAATAAGTTTATAAAAGAGTTTAGGCATCAAAAGAAACTGTTTTGACACCCAAAACTTTGACCGAAACTTTGACTTGCCATGGAGACTTGAAATGATAGAAATCAGTAGGTATGGTCAATAGGAATCATAACCATCTTGATTACCATCAAAATACAAGGTTCAATTGGATTTCAAATTGATCAATTCATGATCAATTCTGGAAGTCAAACAAAAGTCAAACTTTATGACTTTTAATCCAATTAAACTACAAGAATTGAATCAAACATGATTGAAACACTTACAACAACAAAAGAATGATCAAAGACCAGAGAAATAGCTCCAAGATGGTTGCAAATTCGGATTTGTAGCAGATGGATCAAGAATATGGTTTCAAAAGTTCAAAAATTAAAGAACACCTTGCTTTTTATAGTTGCATTGGATGAATTTGATCATTACAAGTGTTAGGAGAGGCTCTAGGATGATAACAAGTGTTGGGGATGTGTTAGAAGCAGGTTAAGGGTGGAAAAATTTGAGTTAGGTGTAAAAAATGGCGAATTGGTGGCAAGAAAATGAGCTGGGAGGCTGCCAGCAACTTGCTGTCAAATCAGGGGCCTCGCCGTATGCCACGCCCCGTCGCGCTACGTGACGCCCTCCTGACTGAAGTTTTGAAAAATTGCAAAGAGGTCCCTGCACATGTTTTTGATGGTTTTTGACGTTTTTAACATTCGTTAACCCAATATTTAGGCTCTATAAAGACGTTAAAGCATAGGGAACTTAAAAGATGTTGGAAAATGTTCCAGAGGTCAGTTCGTTTGGTCATACGGTCGCGGTTTTCGGTTAATTACGACGAAAATCGTAACGAACGCGTGTATGACCGTAATTGCGTAACGAACGGATTTTTCGCATTCCAATCACTAACAGATAATATATTAATGATCAGAAAAATTTTTGAATGTCCGTACGTGTTTCGGATAGCGATATTGGCAAAAAGGCATAGTTTTGCGAAATTTGCAAAATAGCCCCTGAAGTTACAAAAGTGTGAATTTGCCATACCAAAGCCCTCCAAAGCTTATTTCTAAGCTATGTAAAGGATGTTTATGGTATGTTAGGCTTGTTTTCTTGTTCCCAGAGCATACGTCGCTGCGAGAATCGGCAGACTTTCACATTTTGTCGTAATTAGTCCCGGTAATCGAATAAACTTGTTTTTGACATACCAAACCCTCCAAAACTTATTTCTAAGTTATGCGAAGGTTATTTAAGGTATGTTTAGCTTGTGACATTATTCCGTAACATACGTTGCGTTAAATTGGTTTCGTTTGCGTATCGGTTCACCGGTTTTGTTCGTAGAAGCGATTTAAGAGTTCGAAATTGTGCAGGAATCAAATGTGTGTAAATAATCAAAATAAATAATCATAATTCACATATAAAAACATAAGATTTCATTCATTGATAACTTGTTTATCATTGTTACATGTTTGGATTGCCACAGATATCACATTTCATCTTTTGATTCTTGGAAGAAAACCCATGTAACGCGAATAGTCATCTGTCACAACTAAGCAGTATAAATCACCTGAAATACTTCGAACGTTGACAGGACCAAATAAATCCATATGGAGACGTTCAAGCGGCAACTTGTTTGAGTTCAGAATTTTCTTCGGATGTGATTTCTTGATCTACTTTCCCTTTTTACATTATAGGCAGTGATTAGACATATGAAAGCTCCGAAGATTTACACCCTCTACCAAATCATTATGAACCAAGAAATTCATTTTTCACAAATGAATATGCCCCATTTTACGATGCTAAAGAATAGGATCTTTCTCTGTAGCTTTTGTCACAAAACATTGCGTTGATTTTGATGAAGTGGTAGCGACGCCCATATCCAAGACATATAGATCATTCTCGTGCGGGGCTCACATCAGTATCCACTCATGAGGTATTTTGAAACCAGGATTCAGAATAATACATTCTTTGTCTTTGAAATGCACAGTGAACTGTTTGTCACAAATCTGCGATATGCTCAGAAGATTATTTTCCAGCTCTGCAATGTAGTTCACGGGATAAAATGAAACAACGCCATTGGAAAGTTTTCCTTCGGCAACGATCCTTCCACCCTGATTACTAGCAAATCCAACATATCCGCCATTGATATCTTTAATGTCGAATAAAAGAGCTTTCATTCCCATCATATGCCTGGATGCTCCACTATCCAGAATCCACTTTCAAAGTACGGATCTCTGAGCCCCTTGGTAAGATTTGCCATCATAGCTTTAATAGCAATGTCCTTGAGGTTTTCAACATTTACTTCTTGAACAACATTAATGATAACTTCTTCATCAATCGGTTTCTCCTCGACCACTTTCTCCTGAGAACTTCCATCAAAATTACCTGCAAAACTAGAGGTTGCATTAGGTTTTAAAATACCCCGTATCTTCATGTGAAGATACATCTCTTCTTCTTCCTGTTGTTGCAGATACTGTTCGAGTAGAGCATTCTCCATAGCTGCTGCATCTTCGGTAGAAGTATCTTCAACAATTTCAGCCATCAATGCAACTCCTGTCTTCTTTCCAATGTAAGAATTCCAATCAAAACCATCATCTTCGTTAGTAGCAACCATTGCCTTCTCAGTATTGTTGGATGATTTCTCTTGAATATCAGCTTGAATCTTTCGGAAATGGTTTATACTGAAGTACTACTTGTAATATTCGTTGCCACCTCCAAATGGACTCTGATTGCCCGTTTCTTCAGGATTTTTGCATTCTCTCTTGAAATGCCCTTTCTGTGACCTTCGATTTGTCGAAACCTAGCTTGTTGCTTGAATTTCTGATATCTCGGCCTGTGAGTGCAATAAACTTTGTCACCCTTCGAATGATAGAAGCCAATGACCATTTAATGTCCATCAATTCAAGCTCTTCTTCGTCGACCTGATCGTAGTCTTCAGCGGTCATTTCAGGATTGCCGATTTTTCCTGCTACCAGACTTTCATACGATTCTAGAACTGTGGCGAGAAGTGACATGTGTTGTTTTGCAACTTGCTCGGAAATAACACTGTTTAGATTGACAACAATGTTATACTTGTACACATTTGAATCATAATTCATTTGTTGATTCTGATTTGCTTGACTCTGATATGAAGAATTTGAAATAGTGCTTGAAAACGAAGAACTCTGCGGACTTTGATCATGTTGAGGATATGATTGATTTTGACTCGGCTGTGAAGAGTTCATATTTGCACTAAATGCTGTTTGTATCTTTGGACTTGAAATGTTGTCTTGCATTTAGTTCTTGTAATATAGACCAACATCTTGAACAATGTTAGCATTCTTCGACTTTGCAATCTTTAGAAGCTCCATTTCATGACCTTCTAGTTTGTCGATGAATGTAGATAGCTTGAAGAATTCCCAATTCGGACTTTCTTTCAAGACCATGAGGTACGTAGTCCATTCTCCGTCAGGTAACGCATCAGCAAGCTTATCAATGTACTCTGGTTCTATATTCTTGAGACCGTGTCTCCTCATTTGGACTTTCAGATGACAGAAACGCTCAATCATCTGTTTCATCGTCTCACCCTTCAACATGTTAAAAATGTCGAACTCCTTCATGATAAGAGCTTTCTTACTCTTGATCATCTCTGCGCTTCCTTGGTATTTCTTTTGCAGTGATAACCAGAGTTCTCTGGCAGTCGTGTCTTCGGGCAATAAGACCAAAATATCCTCTTTAACATATTGTTGAATGAGGCTACTCATCTTTTTCTCAGCAATGTACTCATCCTTTTGAATTGTGGAGTACTTGTAGTTCTCCAAAACTTGCTGATTTTTGTCCAACGGAACAGTATAACCTCTCTCGATAGCTACCCAGCTTTGGAAATGCATGGCCTGAACCCAGTAACTGAACTTCTCCTTCAACCCTTCATATTCTTCCATGCTCATTAACTTCGGCGGTTTAACGGACGTGCCCAACTCGTTGTCTAGGTTGACTTGATTTATGACATTGGCATTAGATGTACCCACTGCTGTCATAAAAGCTTTCTGAAGATCATCCATCGCGAATATCGACTCACGTACGCTGAAAACAAGTTGAAGCTTTAAAAATGATTAGAACACCTACAAGTTCGGTCGAACTTGTAGTGAGAAATGAAGAATTTTAGATTTTATCACAAGTTCAGTCGAACTTGTGTATATTGATTTGAAAATTTTCCTGAGACAACCTCGAGCGAACTTACAACAAAATTCAAGAAGAAACTTGCAAGTTCAGGCGAACTTAATATAGGATTCAATGAAATTTCTCAAGTTCGGTCGAACTTGAAGAAAAAACAAGGAATTTATAACAAGTTCGGTCGAACTTCACAAAACGTTTCTCAAAAATCTCTCAAGTTCGAGCGAACATGATAGAAATTCACTCAAAAAGTGAGTTTCTAAAGCAAGTTCGGCCGAGCTTGGGTTACAAGTTCAATCATAGTGTGTTTGAAAAGCATGGTTTTTGCAACAATTTGACACCAATTCGTTTGATTTTAGTCTCCAAACTCTCAGGGTTTTATCTATGATGTATTTAACATGACATATTCAAATTTGGACAGAATTTGCCTATAAATTCTTCATTTTTGTGTAAAAGTTAAGAAAAATAGAAGAATGAGGTAGAATTAGAAGTGTTCTTGTCTTGATATCAATAAAACCAGGCTATTCTAGATCTGATACCACTTGTAGGACCGATCCTGAGAGCATAGGAACCTAGATTTGATATCTAATGTCCATAATAGCGGAAATATTACGACATGTTTACCAAACAACAAGAATTAATCAATTAAACGCCAATTTTATTGATATAACATCAAGTCTCCAATTTGACAGAGCTTCGCCTCAAAGTGCGCAAAGTTACAAATGACAATCGCAAGCTAGCTATATATAGGGCATCAAGTTCGCTGGTGGGAGAGGTAGTTCGGGCGAACTTGACTTCATAAATCCTTCACGAGTGAACTTGACCCAAAACAACATAAATACTTCATTTTCTAGCTTGTTCACATCTAATCTATACAAACTCGATATAAGACTAAGACATAGACATTCTGCACAAACAAAATATTTATTCAAAAGGAAAGCGTGGAGTCGCGGAAAGCTAGTTTTGGGTTTGGGGTGGATCTTGGGCTTGGTTGGCTTGTGGGTAGGGTTGTTGCGACAATAAGGTGGGGTGTGGCCCAAACAGTTGTAGGTAGTACAATGGCGACTTGTCCTGTTGGCAGGGTGATGATAGCTGCAAGTGGTACACTTGGAATTAACCCTAGTGATAGCTTTTTGGTGTTTTCTGGTGCAGCAGGTACAATCGCGTTGTAGTCAGGGTTTTGAAACTTTCACTTCTTTCCCTCGCTACCACTTGATTGTTGGGTGATTCCGAGGAAACAGAGAATGTAACTTGTTTATCACGAACGCAACTGTTGTTTGGGCTAGATATTGTCAAGGTTGGCTGCTTCGATGGGGTCACGCATGCTCGATGGTAAACCATGAATGTACTTTCTGATCTTGCATTCAGGGGTTGACACAAGGTGAGGTACTACAAAACTTTGTTGTTTGAAATGAGTGTTATAAGCCTGGTTGTCATCACCGATTTTCTTGAGGAACCAAAATCTTCCTCAAGCTTCTGCAGCTCGTGAGGAGGGCAAAACTCATCCTTCATGAGTTGCTTTACCTCCTCCCATGGTAGTGCATAAGCCCCTTCATTGGAACGAATTGTAACACCCCAAAAACGTCACAGCGGAAGTACAAACGTGATGGTGACGGAAGTTGGTGCCCATAAATATCTTGTCGAACGATGCATTGTTAATGTTGGACATTTAACTTAATTAAAACATAGTTTTTAAAACATAAAGTTTAAAGTACGTCACAATCACACCACAGTGAAGTTGTTTTTGATCCTTATGGATCTTATTACATAGGTCTCAAAGTTTTAAAAGTTTGTCCAAAACATTCATAAAACAACCATGCGTCAACAACCACAAGATACGCCATAATTCTCGAAGCCATGCTCAAGTACCTGAAGAACACGTTAAAATCAAGTGTCAACACAAAGGAGGGTGAGCTCACATATTCATATTTAAAACAAGGAAAACTTTCTAATTATGTGTTTATTATCCAAATTTTTGAATGTTAATTTATTTCCTTAATAAATCCATGAGTCAGCCGTCACAAGCGTTTCCCCGAAACCTCCGATCAAAAGCGTCTTCCCAAGTTTTACATATTAAATTGATAGTGTCAAATGTTCAAACTCGTATGTTTGCAAGATAATACGAACTATATATTAACAATAAGGGTATAATCAAGACTAGACTATTATAGAATATCAATTCGTCGTTTGACTTGATCGGAGCGACCGATCATGACGGGGTAGTCAACCCGATAGATCTACCAACAATTCTACGTGTTCAATAATTAAATGATTAAACATCAATACTTGCGCATGCGCCCATACGGGCCATCTATATCGCTTGCCTCATGAACAATATATATATCCTACTAAAATGATAAATTTAATATTTCATTTTGTACGAATTCCCTGAAGTCCCCACCGAAATGTAAACCATACCCGGTACTTACTCTCATGAGACCGAGCCAATTCGTCACAACTTTGGATTTAAGCATTTTTAAATCTACATGGTAGTTTTCTCTAAAACACCGTAAAATCCCCGTTTCATTCCAGAAACATATTTATTCACAAAACCGTTTCTACCCGAAACGTATTAATATCATCAAATCATATATTTTCCATGAAAATATACATTTTATATAAGCAAAGGTATGTTTTATTAAAAACATCTTTAATCCTTTTAAGCCGTGTTCTTCCCCCAAAACATATACAAAACCGTAAAAAGAGGTGGTTTAGTGACACTCACCTTGGGTGCGTAATAAAATTAGCGCGATCCCACAATTCAATTCTACACGTCCTTATATATGTAGGAACGATTTATTAATCAATATTTCACAATATTCCTAAGTTTCTCCAATACTTAGAATTTTCACATAACTTTGAGATTTTCTTGAAAAGTCATTATTTTGATTATGTTGGCATATTAATATATATATATATATATATATGAGTTCCTATATATAACTTTAAGGTTTTGCGACTTGAACGATTTTATGGTAGTTGAAAAGTCATTATTTTGATTGTACTTTGATGATAGTTTCCCGATTCAGAATGTGAAGGAAAAGTTGCTAGACAAATTCTTTAAACTCGTGGAAGTCACATCAGATGATCTGAAGATCAATGAAAGAAAAATCTATTCCAAACCTAAAAGAAACAATTACCGAAGGAATGGTGGTGATCATCCGGAAAACCGGAGAGCTGGGTTGGGATTAGTAGAATCAGATGAACCTAAAAAGAAAATGTCACCATTTCATGAATACAAAGATAAAAACATGAAATTTGTTTATGGGACAAGTACGGTTCACGAGGAGAGTTTGATTGGGAAGCAATCAAATGATGAGTTTAAGAAACAGAAAGAACTTCGAGATAAAGCAAAAATTGCAAGTGGTGCCAAAACAAGTGGTGTAAAACCCACTAAAGGACATCCACATGATTCTTGGACTTGTTTCAAGTGCAACGAAATTGGTCATATTGCACGCCAATGTTCGAAATCAAAGCCGGCTTATCTTTGAAGGAAAGAAAGTTCAAATGTGGTGAAACCGAAGCAACCAAAATTTGGGCAAATAAGAATTCTAAAAAGGAATGTTAGCAAAGATGAAATGAAACAAGTTTTTGAAAAGAAAATTGAGAATTCAATTTTCGTAAAGGGTGAGTCTTCAAAAGCAAATGAAAACAGGTTTTACATCAAAAAGGCTAACATCAGATCTCAAGCCTGGATTGTAAAGAAACTGTCAGCAACATCCGATGTTATTAAGTCTGAGCCTGTAAAGACTGATAACACGAAAGAATAAAAATCTGAAATCAAAACTGAAACTGTCAAATCTACAAGTGGTAATGTTTCAAAAGATAAAAAGAAAGTGAAGTTTTCAAACATAAACATCGTAGAAAATTCAGAAGATGAATATGAATTTGATTGTGCTGACGAATGTGAGTTTGATTATGATGATGGTTATCAAATTCAACCCAAGACCAAGAAGGCTTGGGCCGCGCTGTTTAACTAACTGTTGAAATATGTAGGGGCTCCAGAGATCCATACTTTCCAAGTGGATACTGGATAGTGGAGCTTCCAGACATATGATAGGAATGAAAGCGTTGTTGTTCGACATAAAAGCTATCAACGGTGGATATGTTGGATTTGTTGGTAACCAAGGTGGAAGGATAGTCGCCTAGGGAAAACTCTCCAATGGCGTTGTTTCATTCGATCGTGTGAATTATATTGCAGAGTTGGAGAATAATCTTCTGAGCCTATCGCAGATTTGCGACAAGAAGTTCACGGTGCATTTCAACGACTGAGAATGTATTATCTTGAAGCCGGGATTCAAAATACCAGATGAGTGGATTCGATGCGAGCACCACGAGAGAATGATCTATATGTTCTTGATATGGGTGTCGCTACCACTTCATCAAAATCAGCGCATTGTTTTGTGACAAAGGCTACTGAGAAAGATTCTATTCTTTGGCATCGTAAGATGGGGCATATTCATTTACGTAAAATGAATTTCTTGGTTCATAATGATCTTGTAGGAGGTGTAAATCTTCGGAGCTTTCATATGTCTGATCACTGCTTAGAATGTAAAAAGGGAAAGCAGATCAAGAAATCTCATCCGAAGAAAATTCTAAACTCAATCAAGTTGCCAGTAGAACGTCTTCACATGGATTTATTTGGTCCTGTAAATGTTCGAAGCAACTCTGGAGACGTATATTGCTTGGTTTTGACAGATGACTATTCCATATATTCGTGGGTATTCTTTCAGGAATCAAAAGACGAAACGTTCGAGAACTTGGTGATTCTATTCAAGAAACTTGAGAATCTTTATCATCTGCCGGTCAGACGCATTAGAAGTGACAACGACACAGAGTTTAAGAATAACAAGATGAAGGAATTCTGCAACGCTAAAGGGATTCTGCATGAGTTTAGTGCACCTTATACTCCACAGCAAAACGTTGTTGCTGAACGGAAGAACATAACTTTGATTGAAACTGCGAGAACCATGCTTGCAGATTCTAAACTTCTAGTCAGCTTCTAGAGTGAAGCCGTTGCTGCGGCTGGCTACACGCGAAACAGAGTTCTCACTGTCAAACCAACAAAGAAGACATGTTTTGAGATGATAAACCGACAGAATCCAAATGTGAAATTCTTAGAACCTTTTGGTGCGCCATGTACTGTCATCGATCAAGATGGCAAATTCGGAGCTAAATCTCTTGAAGGTTTCTTTGTCAGATATGCGAGTCCGCTAAGAAGAGTATATGTTCCTTCGTTGAGAAAGGTTATTGAAGCACAACACGTGGACTGTTTTAATTATACGGATCCTATTCAAAGGAGAGGTGACGCGTGGCTGTTTAACTATCATGACCTTTGGAAGTCATTCGACTTGCCGGAAGAACCGTCTGAAGAAGAAGTTGCAGTGTTATACTATCTTCAACAGTCGGTGAATCATGAACAAATCATTAGACCAATTGTGGTTAATCAACCCCGTTGGATTCTTCATCTTCCAGAGCAGGTTCAAGCAATAGCAGTGGTGTTCAAGTTGAAAATGTTTCAAAAGCAGAAGTAACACCTGCTACACCTCCAGTGAATGCTTCTAATGAACCAGGAAGCACAACATCAGGTCCCAGCATGTCTCAGAATCAGAATTCTAACCCAGATGAAGCACCGACATTTGATGCTGATGGTGAAACTTCATCGGATGAAGAAGTTGAGCAGATATCCAACTTGTTGAATCAATCTGCTAGTCCGAGAAACCAGAACGAAGCTTCATCAAGTACTCCTAATGTTGATATGAACAGTGATATGCTTGTTTCAAATCAGCAAAGCTCAATTGATGTTCCAACAGAAGAAATGCCGTGATCATATTCTTACCATCCTTCAACGAATATTATAGGAGAACTACAAACTGGTGTGCATACACGAAGCCAAATCAATAAAGCACTTAGTTGTTTCTACACCCGAGTTGCACCAACTCAGAATTATTGCTACTACTCATGTTTCATTTCTCAAATAGAGCCAAAGACAGTTAATGAGGCTCTGGCTGATGAGAATTGGGTGATAGCAAAGCAAGAAGAACTGTTACAGTTCGAGAAGTTGGGTGTTTGGAAGCTTGTAGACTTACCACCGAAATAGAAAGCTATTGACACAAAGTGGGTCTTCAAGTGTAAAAGAGACGATCGGGGTGTAATAGTCAGAAACAAAGCTCGGCTGGTTGTCAAGGGATTCCACCAGCAGGAAGGTATAGATTACACAGAGGTATACGCACCAATTGTGCGATTAGAATCTATCCGCATTTTCCTAGCGTTCGCAGCTTGGAAAGGATTTAAGGTGTACCAGTTGGATGTAAAATATGCATTTCCCTACGGTAAACTTCATGAACAAGTCTATGTCGGCCAACCACTGGGTTTCGTCGATCCACTGAACAAGAACAAAGCATATCTCCTGGATAAAGCCTTGTACGGTTTACACCAAGCCCCGAGAGCTTGGTACGAGACGTTATCGCAACATCTCGTAGTAAATGGCTTTACACGAGGCACAGTGGACAGCACTTTGTTTACCAGAGAAGTTGGATCGCATCTGATAATTGTACAAATCTATGTGGATGATATCATTTTCGGTTCTACGGATGACAGTCTGTGCAAAGAGTTTAAAAAGATCATGAAGAAGAAATCTGAGATGTCCTCGATGGGTGAAATGAAATTCTTCTTAGGTCTTCAAGTGGATCAGCTTCCAGACGGGATATTCATTCATCAAACTAAGTATGTTTATGACATTCTCAAAAAGTTTGAAATTGATAGCTCGAAGCCGCTTTCGACACTGCTGACACTGAACCATGGGATTTGTGTAGACGAGACGGGAACAAAAGTTGATGAAACACTTTATCGATCGATGATAGGATCACTGATGTATCTGACGGCATCTCGCCCAGACATCATGTATCCTACTTGCTTATGTGCGAGATATCAGTCATGTAATTGAATGTCACACATGCAGATAGTCAAACGAATCTTCCGTTACTTAAAGGGATGTCCTAGCACGGGCTTATGGTATCCTAAAAATGACAATTTTGACTTAACTGGATATGCTGACTCAGACTTCGGAGTGGACAAGCTGAACTCGAAATCTACAACTGCAGGATGCCAGTTCTTTGGCATGCTTTTGGTAACGTGGCAGTGTAAGAAACAGACCATGGTCTCTCTCTCAACCTGTGAAGCGGAATACATTTCTGCTTCCAGCTGTTGCTCTCAAATCCTCTGGACTCAGCAACAGATGAAGGATTATGGTCTGCAGCTTCTTGACACACCTTTATTTGTAGATAACAAAGCAGCCATCGATATAACTAAAAATCCGATTCATCACTCACGTACAAAACACATTGAAATTCGATACCATTTCAATCGTGATTGCTACGAAAAGAAATTGGTTCAGATAGAAAAAATCCACACCGACGAAGAAAGGGCTGATTTTTATACCAAAGCATTTCCATTAACAAGATTTAAATATCTAATGCGGCTTAACGGTATTAAATATTTAGGAAAATACAAAAACATATGAAAATTTTAAAAAATGTACAAAAACATTGAAAAAGACAAAAAGAATCCGGTGTCACAAAAAGGAAATGATAGTACATCAGTGGACTATCACAGTATACTAAAGAAATGGAACATTTAAAAGTGATAAACGAGTCTTACTGTGGATGTGTCGACAAGCTTAACACGTTTAGTAAATTGTTTTCGAGATATAAACTAAATTTAGCAACTGCTTAATTTTGTGGATTAACTCATCTTGGATATATGGACTTAGTACTCCGAAATTTCGTTTGAGAGATTGCCTGATTCTGAGATACGAGGTCTTTATAGATAGCTGATATCTGGGGTATTATACAAGTTCTTCTGATTTTGCGGAAGCAATAGCCTAGAACTTCTATAATACTTTCGCTGTAAACCCCAAACCGTATGCGAACTTGAAAAGGTATCGAAAAATCTAATCATTTGCAGTGCTGAAAAGATTCCTAAAGTGGAACACACCTAAAGACGAGCCTTCATCTCTTTGTCTGTACGGTAGTACTAACCTGAGCTCTCAAGGTCTCGCATTACCCAGATACAGATATCAAGTACGCTATATTCACCTGTAAGATGAAATATAGGGAATGTTGATACGGGAGTATATTCAAGAAGTGGGAACCACAGATAAGTCAAGTTTCATAAATCTTACCTTAAGAGGACAAACATACCGACATTTTATGCAAACGAGTTTAAAGCTGAAAGTCATCTGAAGGTCAACGGTACTGGTGATATGTCTCATACAACTGATATGATCATTTAGACACGAATTCACAAAAAATATGTCTGTAAATATGTTTGTACATAGTTTACATTGTCTTGTGCATAGTTTATCAGCTTTACAGATTAAAACCAAAAAGATTTTCAGTGTGTTTTAGCATAAACTTAAAAAAATATAAAAATATTTTGTTTCTCCATTGTTTTCAGCAAACCAATGTTGAAGAACGGGACTTTGAAGTCTGGTAAGATGCTAGAACTGGAGGGAATCTCTTTGACAACGGGCTGGGAGCTAATATGTAAAATCTGAAAAGCCATAACAATGAAAGTTCATTAATTTGAAACTTTAATTTTGATTTTTACAATATCAACAGTTTGTTCATAACAGGTCAAACCGGGATCATTAACTTGGACTCGGCAGACAAATTGGTTAACCAAGGTCGTTAGCTTGGACATGGTCAACTGAGTGGATTTTCATAACTGATTAAAAGTTGAAAATTTTAGGGGTTAAATTTTAAAATTTGAAAAAAGTTTGAATTTGTGTTTGGCAAGTTCGGCTGAACTTGCTAAACTGATCAAAGTTTAACTATGCCGCAAGTTCGACCGAACTTGCAGATGGTTGCTGATTGTTATTCACTAAGTTCGCCAGGACTTCGATGTGCCTTTTAAGTTGGGCTCAGCAAGTTCACCCGAACTTGCAGGAGTATTTAAACTCAGCAAGTTCGGCCGAACTCACTTATCAGTTGTCTAATCTCTCTGAAGCGAACTTGAACATTTGTGAGTCTTGAGTGAAATCGGCATTTTAGTAACGTTATACTGCCCGATTGTTATTTGATTTTGGTGATTAGCACACCAACATCAATGGATGAGGTACTGATTTGATGATTAAACCGATAAAAGAACCGTATGCGATGAATCAAGATCTAAAATGCTAAATCAAATAGATCTAGGTCTAATTAGACAAAATTGAACTTTGAATCTTGCTCTGAAACACAAATCGGCCGTGTAAATGTTTAGATTTTGTTTGAAATGGTCATGATTAGAATGTGCAGTTTTTGGTTGAAGATGATGACAAGTTCGGCCGAACTTGTTATCAAGTTCGACCGGACTTGTATCAATAATCTTTATAATTCTGATAAAAGACCATGTTCGACCGAACATAATGTTTAAGTGTTTTGAAATGTTTGATAACATAAGTTCGCCCAAACTTATGTAATAAGTATTGAACATGTATATCACATGTTCGGGCGAACTTAATTAAGCCAGAACATTATATCATTCATCAAGTTCGCCCGAACTAGATGAAAGTGTTAGAAAATTTTGAAACTTTTTCTCAAAAAGCGTACTAATTGTGTTGCGTCGTTTTTCAGGTTCAAGAACCAGCAAGGGTGATTGCTATTGATTTCTTGAAATTCCATAACACGTGCATTACGCTCGACAAGACGATATGTCCATCTTTGAAAGAATGCGACAATATATTGAAGTTTCTAAAGGAAAGTTCTATTCATCGACCGATCACAGAGCGCACAGTATCTTATCGATCTCACACGTACCATTTCTGGATGAACGCGAGTCTCAGTGAAAATAAAAAGACCATTACATCTTCTGTGCAAGTCGGAAATGAAGTCAAACCTATTACAGTTACTGAAGACGATATTTGACGGATCCTACAATTCAACGATGATAAAGATGATCCGATATTCTTGGATGAGAAGATGGTTAGAGGTTGTTTCTTTCGAATGGGATATAAGGGGATCTTGAATAAGCCAATTTTGTGAGTGTTGATTATTAAATCGTTCTTATTTAAATTAGGACGAATAACCAATTTGAGGGATTGTGTTAACACTTAAAAACGCACTCTAAGGTGAGTACATAGTCCCCTCTTTTACGTTTTGCAAATGTTTTGGGATGAAACATATTGTGCCTATTGTTACTTTCATGTTTTTTCATGACATTACACATGCTTTGATCACATCGTATATATAGTACATGATTTGAATTGCATTTTGCTAGGTATGTTGACCGAGCATGCTGCACATTGATTTCCATTAGACCTTTTGCTATGTATGTGGATCGAGCATGCTAGCACATTGATTTTCTAAACATTTTCAAGACACGCTTACTTTGTTATTGACATTTTGGTGCGTTGAACTTGAAAATGATGCATTCATTAACATTGATCACGCTGACCGTAGTATGTAATGGTACCATAGTATTGACAATCTCGTTCCCGCTTCCTAGGTTTGTTTGGAAGTGACCTTAGGGAATGAAAGAATCCGATGAACATTGATAAACCCTTGACCGGATAGGGGTTTATCCGACAGTCAACAAGGCTTGAATGTATTCGCCAACAATCCATATTATATGTTCTAACAATAAAAGCAATGGTTGCTAAAACATAACTTTTGATTTGAACAAAACCTTTGTTTATTCAATGATATTGTTTTATACAAGACATTTGGGCTATTCAAGACATGACATTGGGTTAACATGACATTTTGGCTATTCGATACATGACATTGGTTTATACTCGACATTGTTTGACATGACATTATGGTATGGTATATACACAACATTTGTTTATTACATGACATTGATTTAAACCAGACATTATTATACAAGACAAGACATATTTTTGGTTATCCATCTAACCATGCATTATTTCTTTTATATCATTTGATTTTTCACATGACTTCATAAAAGAAAACATTTTAAGGGTTCATGGTTACTTTTGTACAGAAATTTCCTTAAACAATCTATGCCATTAATCTTCAACACAAAACCTATGTTACTCACATGCATTTTTTTGCTGACGTTCCTATTTTCACATATGTTTCAGGAGCGAATGTTTAAGGTTGATCTGCTACACATAGGACGGGCTTGAACTTCAGTGACATAAAATCATGATGAATAAATTGAACTTTGTTATGTTTTTCCTTTGTATTTCCAGACAATGTAATCAAACTTATTTAAATGATCATAACTTTAAATGCCATGGTTGTGAAACAATTGTTCTGTTACACCACTCCCCGACGTTTCCGTGGTGGTTGGTTGCTTTACGCAGTTGGGGTGTGACAAAAAGATTGGTATCAGAGCCAATGGTTATAGGGAATTAGGTTATTAGTAATTCTTTGACCTAGACAATAACCTTTCTAGGACCCTAACACAAGTTATCTTGTGTTTAGATTCTTAAAGCAATACCTTCACCTATCCTTAGGTGATTACCAAGACAAGTACACGAATTTCAGATCCATTTGAAAATCAATCATCTATCCATAGATGATTTGTTTTTAGGCTTTATGCCTTTAAAGTTTTCAAATCTCGTCCAAGTTTGGGTCTTAATAATGTGAACACGTGCAATCTGGAAGGGTGGGTGTCTGTACCCTGAGTTTTCCGTCTAAGGCTAGAGTGTTCGTACAAATCCACTTAATCGGACCAGTCACTCTTACCTGGGAACTCTTGGGGTGAGTGTCCACTTATAGGCTAAAGCATGTCTTCGTGATACATTATAAAGACCCATTTACTGTGATTAGTCATTGTGTGTCATTTGTTTGCTCTGAGTAACAAATGAATGACCACCATCCTTACTCTCCGTCGATGTTTATGACATTCGTTTTGTTTATCCAACATTCATCTCACTCATTTTCTCTCATGTTTTCTTCCTCTGTTTTAGAATGCCTCCTCGACGAAACGCAAATACGGACGCCGATATGGCATCTCTAATCGCTCAACAGTTTGCTGCTGTGCTACCTAATCTCATAACTCAGATAAACAAAGCCAACAACAACAACAATGCACCTGCTTCATGCAACTTTAAACAGTTCAATTCGGCTAAACCACTCAAGTTTAGTGGCTCTGAGGGAGCAACTGGGCTCCTACAGTGGTTTGAGAGTCTTGAGAATACTTTTCGCCATGTCTAATGTCCCAATGAGCGCAAAGTTAAGTTTGCTTCTAGCGTGTTTGAAAAGAGAGCGTCACGTGGTGGAATTGGGTGATGAGAGATAGGGGTGCTGATTTTGCTATGGGTCAAACTTGGGAGGAACTCAGAGCTCTTATGATGAAAGAGTTCTACCCTCGTCATGAAAAGAGGGCGCTTAAAAATGAGTTCCATGATCTTAAGCAGGACAGTGGAGAACATCGTGCGTACACCAATCGGTATGAGGACTTGAGCTTATTGTGTCCTGAAATGGTGACGCCTTTGGATAAGGCAATCGAGAAGTACATAGACGGTCTTCCTGATCCAGTTCAAGATATTGTCACCGGCAGCAACCCTACTTCTATTAGGCAAGCCATCGAACTCGCTGCAACCTTGACTGAATCGCAAATCAAAAAGGGTAAACTCCACCGTAAGGGTGATAAGAAATCATCTGTCAAGACTGAGAAGCAGAAGGGAAAGATGGCTGAAAACTCTAAGAAGTCTAGGAAGCGCAAGGCCTCCAAGAATTTCGCTGTCACTGCCGAACCCAATCAAGCCGCTCCCAACCAGCCAGCACAACCACCTGCCAAGAAACAATATGTTGGTACTGCACCTTTGTGTAACAGATGCAACTGTCACCACCAACCCCAGTTACCGTGCCGTATGTGTACAAACTGTGGACGATCTGGCCATTTGGCAAATGTTTGTCATTCTCCTCCTAACCCGAATAATGTGGTTCAAAACCCTATTCAGCAGCCAGCCAATCCAGTGCGACCTCACTATCCACCGGGGTCTTGCTATAGCTGTGGTGATCTTACCCATTATCAGAACAACTGGCTGAGGTTGGTGAAGACAAACCCTGCTCGTGGACGAGCATTCAACATTAATGCGAATGAAGCACGTACTGATAACAAGGTGGTGAACGGTACGTTCCTTGTTAATAACCATCATGCTTCTATTCTTTTTGATTCGGGTGCCGATTGAAGTTTTGTATCTTTAGCTTTTGAACCATTACTTTCTAAGTCAAGAACCAAACTAGGAAATCCCTTGACAGTAGAAATAGCCAGTGGTGAACCTCTTGTACTCGATTCCGTCATTCCTAGTTGTCAATTGAACCTCCATAACCATCTTTTTCCTATTAACCTCACACCAATGCAACTTGGGAGTTTTGACGTCATAGTAGGAATGGATTGGTTAACCAAACATCATGCTGAAGTGGTCTATTTTGATAAGATTGTTTGCAAACCTCTTTCGTCAGGTGAAATCTTGGAAGTTCGTGGAGAAAAACCCATTAGTAGCCCTAAACTCATGACATGTACCCAAGCACAAAAATACCTACAAAAGAATTATGTGGCTTTCTTATCACATATCGTAGAGGAGAAAGGCAAGAGCAAGACTATTCAAGACATCCCCATTGTTCGGGATTACCCGGAGGTGTTTCCGGAAGAGTTACCTGGTTTACCCCCAGCACGTCAAATTGAGTTCCGTATTGACCTTCTACCTGGTGCCAACCTGATTGCCAAATCTCCATACCGTCTTGCACCGTCTGAGATGCAAGAGCTGTCAAAGCAGCTGTAGGAGTTCTCTGACAAAGGATTATTCGTCCGAGCTTTTCACCTTGGGGCGCGCCTGTTCTATTTGTAAAGAAGAAGGATGGATCTTTCCGAATGTGTATCGATTACCGTGAGTTTAACAAACTCACTATCAAAAATCGATATCCCCTACCTCGCATTGATGATCTCTTTGATCAGCTTCAGGATGCTACCTATTTTTCGAAAATTGATCTGCCTTCTGGGTATCACCAGCTTCGTGTACTCGAGGAAGATATTCCCAAGACAGCTTTCCGCACTCGATACAGTCACTATGAGTTCAATGTTATGCCATTCGGTTTAACTAATGCTCCGGCTGTCTTTATGGATTTGATGAATAGGGTTTGTAAGCCTTATTTGGACAAATTCATCATTGTTTTCATTGATGATATTTTGATTTATTCAAAATCTCGAGCAGACCATGAGCAACATCTCCATCTAACGATGGGACTTCTAAAGAAGGAACAACTTTACGCCAAATTCTCCAAGTGTGAATTTTGGCTTAACGAAGTTCAGTTCTTGGGACACATTGTCAACAAACAAGGTATACATGTAGATCCCGCCAAGATCAGTGCAATCAGGGATTGGAATACACCTACTACACCTACATAAGTTCGTTCATTTCTTGGTCTCGCGGGTTATTACCGCGGTTTCGTTGCTAATTTCTCCAAGATTGCGGTTCCCTTCACTACTTTAACTCAAAAGAATAAACCTTTTTAGTAGGGACCCAAACAGGAAGAAGCCTTCCAAACCCTGAAACAGAAGCTTTGTGATGCTCCTATTCTATCTTTACCTGAGGGCAACAATGTCTTCGTCGTATATTGTGATGCATCGAACTTAGGCCTTGGTTGTGTTCTCATGCAAAGAGACAAAGTTATAGCCTATACATCAAGACAGGTGAAGATCCACGAAAATAACTACACCACTCATGATCTTGAGCTGGGTGCTGTTGTTTTCGCTCTCAAAATTTGGAGGCACTACTTATACGGTATGAAATGCGTGATGTTCACGGACCACAAAAGTCTCCAACACATTTTCAATCAGAAAGAACTAAACATGAGGCAACGACGTTGGGTTGAACTTCTAAACGACAACGACTGCGAGATTCGCTACCATCCTGGCAAGGCGAATGTCGTAGCCGATGCGCTAAGTTGAAAAGAACGTGTTAAGCTTCATTGTGTTCAAGTTCGATCTGATTTCCAAGCCCGCAATCTTGAAGGTCAAAGTACTTCAGTTACACAAAACGTGATGAGTAATGAATTACCACATCATCTCGAGCTTCAACTTGAAACAAAAGACAATGGGTTGTTTTATTACCTGAACCGTCTGTGGGTTCCACGTCAAAACAATATCCGCACATTATTAATGGATGAAGCTCACAAGTCTCGTTATTCCATTCATCCTGGTGCCGACAAAATATATAAGGATCTTCGTACTCTGTATTGGTGGTCGGGTATGAAGAAAGACATCGCCTTGTACGTGTCCAAACGCCTTACTTGTCTTAAGGTAAAGGCAGAATATCATTGTCCTTCTAGTTCCCTTGAACAGCCAGAAATTCCGGTTTGGAAATGGGAAAACATTGCAATGGATCTCATTACCAAATTGTCGCGCACTCCTAGAGGTCATGATGCTATTTGGGTAATCGTTGATCGTCTGACAAAATCTGCACACTTCTTGCCGATTCATGAGGATTTCACTGCTGATAAGCTTGCGAAGATCTATGTGGATGAGATTGTATCCCGACATGGTGTTCCTTTGGATATCATATCTGACCGAGATGCTCGATTCTCATCTCACTTTTGGAGAACCATGCAAGCTGCTATGGGAACCCAACTCAATTAGAGCACAGCCTATCATCCTCAAACAGATGGACAATCTGAGAGAACAATCCAGACGCTGCAGGACATGCTTAGAGCTTGTGTAATCGATTTTGGTGGTAGTTGGGATTTGCATCTTCCATTGATCGAGTTCTCCTACAACAACAGTTATCACTCCAGCATTGATATGGCTTGTTTCGAAGCTCTTTATGGTCGAAAATGTCGTTCACCTGTCTGTTGGAATGAGATTGGTGAATCTCAATTCACTGGACCTGAACTTATTCAAGACACAACATACAAAGTCAAGAAAATTCGTGAAAATCTTTTGACAGCTAGAAGCCGTCAAAAGAGTTATGCGGACAAACGACGCAAGCCCTTGGAATTCCAAGTTGGTGATCATGTCCTAGTCAAGGTATCCCATTGGAAAGGAGTGATTAGGTTTGGGAAGAAAGGAAAACTTGCGCCCCGATATGTTGGACCATTCAAGATCATTGAGAAAATCGGAAAGGTGGCCTACAAACTTGAGCTACCTCCACAACTTGGAAATGTTCATCCAACTTTCCACGTGTCCAATCTTAAAAAGTGTGTGATATCCCGGGTTTTTCGGATAACTTACACGTGACACTTGTCGAATAATATATGTGCTAAGTATTGAACGTGTATGAATTAAATGAATACGTGTTGTGTGTTGTGTGATTGTTTTAGTGATTGAATATTTAGATTTAATACGTGCACGAACTTAACCGAACCGCGACACGTTCTAAACCTTGGTTCATTGCGACTCTAGGAGTAACAAGTCTTAAACTCTAGTTCAAGTCAAGTCCTCGGCCAAGATCAAATCCAACACACATCGAAAACCTAAACCCTAAACCAAACATGTCTCGGCCATAAGATCAAAACCAAACCGAAACCTATAGCATGCAACTTTAGTCTTCGGCCAAAAGAGAACGAAAATCAAAGATCAAACTCGAAACCACAAGATAAAACCCAACCCAAGATTCTCGGCCACAATACACAAACCCACCCTATTCCTTGACCGCGAAATCAAGTCCAAACCAAACTAACTTCCTTAAGTCCCTCGGCCACAATGCTTATCCGAACCGTGAACCTTAGCATCTTGCGCCTATAAATACAAACCATGCACTCATTCACATGAACACAAAACCCTAAAGAAACACAGCCGTCGGTGGCTCTCTCCGATCGCAAACAGCCCTACACTCCATATCGCCTGCCCTCTTCTTCCCTCCTCTCTTCCTGCCGATGCAAGCAAGATCTCCAAGAGGACTCTTCCACGACTTTGGTTCAAGTTTAATCGGCTCATACCCTCTCTAGCTCTCGGTAACACGTTAACCACAGTCTTGTTTTCCCAAATTCTTGATTTAAATTGTTCGTATATATGGCTGTGAGGTTCTTCGGTGATAGTATTACTTGTGGATTCGATAAATATGTAGTGATATGGGTGTATTATGGGTGTGAATGGATGCATGGGAAGTTAACTGGCAGTAAGTTTAATACGATCATATGCATATGTAGGTTGTCTGCAAGTATGTAGGGACTTGAAAGTTCTGAGTTATGTGTGTTGATTTTGTTGTTGTTTCGGATTGATTTATTGATTGAAACGATCGTGTGTTTTCGGAGTATACATGTGTTAATCGGCTGATGTATCATAGTTACAAGTATGGTTGTTTTCGGAACATATAAGATTGCCAAGCATGATTGAATGAATGTTAGACTAGCTGATTTGTTAATGATGTTTGCGTTAGATGATTGTATGATTGCGGAGTGTTTAAACCGAATTGAATGTTATATTGAAAGCTGATTGTATAGGCTGTGATTTGTGTATAAAAACTAAAGTATTGAGAAGGGTTTGCATGGATAGGATATTAGTATTAATCTAGGACTAGAAATCAGTTCTTGATCACTTAGATTAATCGCATGAACGGGATTACACGAGTTTATAATAATAACATGCTGAAACAGGAAGCTGAGTGAAAGTTACAGCCGATTTCATCTGGCTGTAACTTGGTCGTTAGTTGTCGAAAAATGGATTTTCTGATGTCTAGAACGTAGAGATTTGAATAAGGAATCTAATGGCACTGGATTCATAATTTTCTGAAATCGTTTGATATTTTTAAAGGGTTAAACAAGTTCAGTAGGTAAAGCTGTTAAAATTCTGGAATTTTGTTGGTTGTTTATCAAGCTAGATTTTAAAATCAGTAGGGAGTTGATTCATGATTTTTGTACAGTAACTAGGTATAGAAATTTCCGGGCAACTCCAGTTGGAATTTCGTTAGTCGGACAATCAGTGATTTTTAAATAAATTCTTCCGTGGACTGCAGTCAGAAAGCGGTAAATCTGACTGCAGCTTAATGAATTAATATTTATGATTAATTGGTAAAGATTTAGGACTTGTAAAAATTATATAAATTTCTATGGTATAAATGTCACCTACTGTAAAAATATGGGAATTTTTGGAATGTTAGAATTATTTTATAAAAATCCTAGAAAACAGCTGAATAATGAGTGTTAAGCAGAAAGTTGATAACTTGTGATTTTATGCATTAAAGTGTTGCATGGATTTGGAATATGTTCATGATAAGTTATTTGATTACTATGATCACATGAGAATGCTTGCATGCATGTTTGAGTGTTAGATATGTTGTTTGTGTGTATCACTTTGTGAGTAAATTGCGTGTGGAATTTGTATTGGTGTGATTACACACTGACGTGGAATTAATTGGTTTGTTAGGACGCAACTAGCGGTCCCATCTCTTATAACATCTTTGCCACACTAACCGAGCTAATAAAGGTGAGTTCACGGCCCTAACTTTATCCGGTTTTTAAACAACAGGGGGAGAAACATGTATACACTCTCAAACTCAATCTCTTTACGTTATACGAAATTAACGTCACATAACTATACGGTAACTAAGTTAATGTTAATGTAATGTTATAGTCACTATGCAGCTTTATCACTTAAGTCCTCGACAATCTCCTCGGATCGTTAGTATTTGGGTTAAGTAGCGGGGGAATTATAAGTAGTACTACTGGGTCTGACGAGCCCCATCCGAGCTAGTCGCGCTAGCCGACCGGGTATGGTCAACGGGTGTATGATTGGCCTAACATCGCCATGGTCATGTGATAGACCTGGCAAAACGGAGGCACAACTGTCAGCTTCGATCGCGAACACTTAGTGACATGACTTTAGGCTAGCTACCTATATACATTAATATTGAACCTAATTACGGAACAACTTAATATTCCGGGTTTGGAATATTGGAACATCAACATATTATCCCGGGTTGGGGATAATGCAAACAACAACTTAATATTCCGGTTTGGGAATATTGGAAGCAACAACTTATTATTCCGGGTTTGGAATAATGGAACTGATATGTTATCCTGGGTTGGGGATAACGGAATAACAAACTATAACCGAACAAACGAATTTATGAAAACCTGTGAACTCACTCATCTTTAATGTTGACACTTGTTTCTTTACATGTTTCTCAGGACGCTAGGAGCTCTAGGTGCACGCACATGCATTGAACAAGACATCATTATCGAGTCTCATTTATTAATATTGTTTTGGGATTTCTCATTTGTTTTGGCGTTTGTGTTGGCGCCCGCATCATTACTTATTTATGCTTCCGCTCAAACTTTAAAAACTGATACTTATGCTAAATATTGGTAATCTAAAATTTACAACCAATGATTTTGGAAAACGTATTATCAAATCATATAGAGTCGTTCGACGTACTAGTGTCTTAGATTCTGGTTTGTTCACACGTCTCGCGGTAGAACTCCGCAAGTGGAAATTGAGGGTGTGACAGATTGGTATCAGAGCCACTAGCTATAGAGAACCAGGTTTGCATTAGAAGTAGACCTAAACTATAGCTGATATCACGACACTAGACTTAGTTTGGCACCGAATTTTTTATATCTTGTTATGTAATATACCACGACTGTGCTTGATAGATTATGCCATCATAATAAGAAATGAAAACAACTCATAACTAACTACACGACCTAACAGGCAATGTCATCATCCTCATCGTCATCATCATCCAACAGACCTACGCCACCAAGGGCACCAGGAAAGGCACCAATGGTGGAACTCATACCACCTTATGGCGTGGAGACACGCTCAGCGGCGAGGAAGAGGCTCGCTCTGGGGGAGGAGTCATCGTTACGCCCAACTATTGCTGTACCGGTTGAACCGGTTAATCCTGTAGAAATAGGAGTTGACATGCTTAGAATCCTAGTGCATACACAACAAAAACAGTTAGAAAGAATGCAGGAAACCATCTTAGCACAAGGATGGATGATCCGACACCTTACGGGAAAGACCGACTCGCTCGAGGAAGAGCATCGTACGAGTAAGATAGCTCGTAACACCATAGCCAGAGATCTGCGTGCTGAGCAGATAAGAGCTGACTGGCTTGAGGACAGAGTCCTGGAAAATAGTTGGAACATTCAGGAACTGCAAATTCAAGCACTTGCACCAGCACCGGCCCCTCCAGTGCCGGTAGAGGAGGATCCAGAAGAGGATCCAGAGGAGGATCCTGAAGAGGATCCGGAGGAGGACCCAGCTGAGGAAGCTGGAAATGTCGCACAGGATGACGGCAATGACAGTGACTTGGGGAATGGAGACGTAGACGACTGACACGTCCCATTTATATTATTTGTTTTCCTTCAGTTTATTATTTTCCACTTGTATTTAAACTTGAGACTTTATAGTGAATTCGTATGTTTGATTTGCACTTTTGTAAGACGTTGAGATTTCAGTTAATCAAGTATTTCTTTTGACTATTTAACATATTGAGTTGACATAACTTAATAATTATTAAAGTACGAAGTAGGATAACTATATTGGATATATAGACTTATCAGGTGTGTTTGTGTTGTGTTTCGAAGATCTAAATGGCGACTGGAAGACGTGGAAACCTTAACTTGACGCCCGAAGAGCTAGCTGCCATGATTCAGGAGCATGTGAATGCAGCATTAGCGGGTGTTCAGAACCAGCCGGCAGGTAACCATTATTAAATTTTCGCGTGAAAATCTAATAGTGAGGCTAGTAAAATTCCTTGCTGACTTCCTGTTCTCTGTCAGCAGGAGGGGGCTTTAATCCCTATAAGATGTTCCTTGACGCAAAGCCAAGCAAGTTCTCGGGGGCGGAAGGACCCATTGGACTGGTCCGCTGGATCGAAAAGTCGGAATCCGTGTTTGAAATGTGCAACTGCTTAGAGGCCAACAAGGTTAAATACGCCGCCTCAACACTGGAAGAGGGGGCACTGACATGGTGGAATGCCCAAGTCCAAACACGTGGACTGTTAGCTGCAAATGCAATGGCGTGGACTGAGTTCAAGGCCCTGATTAAAGAGGAGTACTGTCCACGAGACAGAGTGCAACAGTTAGAGCAAGCTTTGTGGAACCACAAGATGGTGGGATCGGAAATTGAAGCTTACACCGCAAAACATCATGATTTGGTATTTCTGTGTCCTGAATTGGCCAACACGGTGGAGAAAAGACTCGAGTTCTATCTCGGGGGTCTGGTTCCGGAAATTCAGGGTATGGTGATGTCTAGTAACCCTGTAACAGAACATCAAGCAATCCGTTTGGCTCACAAACTCACCGATAAAGCGGTGGAACAGAAGAAACTGCCAGCACGGGGTACCACTGAAGTTGCCCCAGATAACAAAAGAAAGTTTGAAGACTCCACCATTCGACAGTCTTCGTCATCTCATCCGCAGCAAGGGAACCAGAAACGGTTCAATCATTACCACAGCCATCGGAGTCATCAAAATCGTTCCAACAACAACCACAACAACAACTACAACAACAACTACAACAACAACAACCAGAATGCAGGCGGCTATGTAGGTCCAAAGCCGCAGTGCAACCGCTGTAATCTTCACCATGACGGCCCTTGTGCCGGAAATCGCTGCCAAAGATGTGGCAAGATGGGACATGCGGCAAAGGATTGTCGTGGGGAAATCGTGTCCCGACAAAATCAGAATCGGCCTCAGGGTCAGCAGCAAGGTATAAACCGGGGATGCTATCAGTGTGGTAGCACTACTCATTTCAGAAAAGACTGCCCACAGTTGCGCAACAACAACAACAATGGTGGAAACAACCACAACCACAACAACCACAACAATAATAACAACAACAACAATGGGAACGGTGGCACAGGAGGTGCCAAAGGTCGCGCATTTACATTGGGCCGCGGAGAGGCCAGAAACGACGCGAACGTGGTCACCGGTAAGTTTCCCCTTAATGAACATTTTGCTTCTGTGCTTTTTGATACGGGTGCGGATAGGAGCTTTATATCTGAGTCTTTTAGGAAGAACCTAAATCTCACGCTTAAACCATTAGAGACCCCTTATGTGATAGAATTAGCCAATGGTAAATCTGTAAATGTGACCCAAATCGTATCCGGCTGTCAACTCAAACTCGCGGGCCACACTTTTACCATTGATCTGATGACAACTACCCTGGGTAGTTTTGACGTGGTAGTCGGAATGGACTGGCTATCCGACGTCCGGGCTGAAGTTCTCTGCTTCGAAAAGTCTATCCGTATTCCACTCACGAACGACGAAATCCTGACGGTACAAGGCGACAAGGCAAGCGCCGTCACCAACATTATCTCATTTATGCAAGCGCAGAAGTATCTTCGGAAAAAGAATTCCTTCGCTTTACTCGCACTAATTACCGAACAGCGTAAGGACGAGAAACGTATAGAAGACATCCCTGTCGTCCGTGATTTTTCCGATGTATTCCCAGAAGAACTACCTGGTCTTCCACCACATCGACAATTGGAGTTTGAAATCGAATTGGCAAGCAATGCAACTCCTATCGCCAAGGCTCCATACCGCCTCGCTCCAGCCGAGCTGCAGGAGCTGTCTACCCAACTTCAAGAGCTGCTAGAAAAAGGATTTATCCGACCAAGCGTTTCGCCATGGGGAGCTCCAGTCCTGTTTGTCAAGAAAAAGGACGGGACTTTCCGCATGTGCATCGACTATAGGGAACTCAACAAGGTTACAGTCAAGAACCGATACCCGTTACCTCGCATCGACGATCTCTTCGACCAACTTCAAGGGTCAAGTTACTACTCTAAGAATGATTTACGGTCTGGTTATCATCAGCTACGCGTCAGAAAGGAGGATATCGCTAAGACAGCATTTCGCACTCGGTATGGCCATTACGAGTTCTTGGTCATGCCATTCGGTCTCACTAACGTACCTGCGGTATTCATGGACCTCATGAACGGCGTGTGTAAACCATACCTCGACAAATTTGTCATTGTGTTCATCGATGACATACTCATCTACTCCAAAAGTAAAGAAGAGCATGCTGAGCATCTACGATTACTGCTAGGATTACTTCAACAGGAAAAGCTATACGCCAAGCTTTCGAAGTGTGATTTCTGGATCCGAGAAGTTCAGTTTCTCGGGCACGTCGTGAATGAAAAGGGTATCCACGTAGACCCTGCCAAGATTGAAGCCATCAAAGACTGGGAAGCACCTAAGACACCGACGGAGATCCGCCAAATCTTAGGATTGGCTGGTTACTATAGACGCTTCATTGAGGGGTTTTCAAAGATTGCACAACCGCTCACTACCCTCACCCAGAAAGGCATCAAGTATGCTTGGGGTGAAAAACAAGAAGCAGCATTTCAATTGCTGAAGCAGAAACTTTGCAGCGCACCCATTCTGTCCTTGCCAGAAGGGACGGATGACTTCGTAGTGTATTGTGATGCTTCCATTCAGGGATTGGGATGCGTACTCATGCAACGCGATAAGGTCATCGCATATGCGTCGCGACAGCTGAAAGTTCACGAGAAAAACTACACGACGCATGACCTAGAATTGGGAGCAGTAGTGTTTGCACTTAAGATTTGGAGACACTACCTCTATGGAACGAAGTGCACAATCTTCACTGACCACAAAAGCCTCCAGCACATCTTTGATCAGAAGGAGTTGAACATGCGACAGCGTCGCTGGGTCGAACTCTTGAACGATTATGAGTGTGCCATTCGGTATCACCCGGGTAAAGCTAACGTGGTAGCCGATGCCCTCAGCAGGAAGGAACACTTGAAACCTCGTCGCGTACGAGCACTACAACTCACTATTCATTCGGGGCTACCCGATCAAATACGCGACGCTCAGTTAGAAGCAGTTAAGGAGGAAAACATCAAAGCCGAATCAGTGGGAAAAATGGAACGCGATTGGGAGGTAAAGCCCAATGGAGCTCGGTATTTCATGAATCGCATATGGATACCTCTCTACGGAAACCTCAGAGAGCTAGTCATGGATGAAGCTCACAAATCTCGATACTCTATCCATCCAGGTTCAGATAAGATGTATCAGGACCTTAAAGTTGCGTATTGGTGGCCCAACATGAAAGCCGATATAGCCACCTACGTAAGTAAATGTTTGACTTGTGCAAAAGTCAAGGTGGTGTATCAAAAGCCATCGGGGCTACTCCAACAACCAGAGATCCCAGTGTGGAAGTGGGATCAGATCTCAATGGATTTCATCACTAAACTCCCGCGAACCTTGGGTGGTTGCGATACCATCTGGGTGATTGTGGATCGTTTAACTAAGTCCGCACACTTCCTAGCTATTAAAGAAACAGATAAGATGGAGAAGTTGACTCGCATCTACATTAAGGAAGTAGTTTCTCGGCACGGAGTGCCAACGTCCATCATCTCAAATAGAGATGCTCGCTTCAAGTCAAACTTCTGGCAGTCACTCCAGAAAGCGTTGGGAACACGCTTGGATATGAGCACAGCTTATCACCCTTAGACTGATGGACAAAGCGAAAGGACCATACAAACCTTGGAAGACATGCTTAGGGCATGCGTGGTGGACTTCGGAAATAATTGGGAAATTCACCTGCCTCTAGTAGAATTCTCATATAACAACAGCTATCACACGAGTATTTCGGCAGCACCATTTGAGGCATTATATGGTCGTAAATGTAGATCACCGGTCTGCTGGGCAGAAGTCGGTGACAGTCAACTCACAGGCCCTGAGTTAATACTTGAGGCTACTGAAAAGATTGTACAAATCAGAAACCGCATGGCGGCGGCACGAGATCGACAGAAAAGCTACGCTGATCAACGACGCAAACCGCTCGAATTCCAAGTAGGCGATCGCGTCCTACTAAAGGTGTCACCCTGGAAGGGTGTAATCCGTTTTGGAAAACAGGGCAAACTTAACCCACGGTACGTAGGTCCGTTTGTAATCTTGAAACGTATCGGACCCGTAGCATACCAATTAGACCTTCCGACCGAACTCAGTGGAGTTCACAACGTATTTCACGTGTCAAATCTGAAGAAGTGTCTATCAGATGAAACTTTAGTTATTCCATTGGATGAGATCCAAGTGGATGAACAACTACACTTCGTAGAAAAGCCTATCGAGATCATGGATCGTGAGATCAAGACTCGGAGGCACAGCAAGGTTCCAATCGTTAAAGTTCGTTGGGACTCTAAGCGTGGACCGGAGTTCACGTGGGAAAGAGAGGACCAAATGAAAAGCAAATACCCACATCTCTTCGCAACTGAGCAGCAAACTAACGATGACAGTACCTAAATTTTCGGGACGAAAATTCTTTCAACAAGGGGATGATGTGACAACCTGGAAATTTCTCATACTTTCGTGTACTATTGTTGATTAAATTCTTGTGCATGGCACTTGGAAATCTTTGTGTATGACACTTGGGGAACTTCTTGTAACGTTGCGTACCATTGTAAACGAACTAACTCTTTGTGCGTGGCACTCTAAACATGTACGTTACATGCTAAACCGCGTTTACTCAATTTTTGGGACGAAAATTCTTTCAACATGGGGATAATGTGATATCCCGGGTTTTTCGGATAACTTACACGTGACACTTGTCGAATAATATATGTGCTAAGTATTGAACGTGTATGAATTAAATGAATACGTGTTGTGTGTTGTGTGATTGTTTTAGTGATTGAATATTTAGATTTAATACGTGCACGAACTTAACCGAACCGCGACACGTTCTAAACCTTGGTTCATTGCGACTCTAGGAGTAACAAGTCTTAAACTCTAGTTCAAGTCAAGTCCTCGGCCAAGATCAAATCCAACACACATCGAAAACCTAAACCCTAAACCAAACATGTCTCGGCCATAAGATCAAAACCAAACCGAAACCTATAGCATGCAACTTTAGTCTTCGGCCAAAAGAGAACGAAAATCAAAGATCAAACTCGAAACCACAAGATAAAACCCAACCCAAGATTCTCGGCCACAATACACAAACCCACCCTATTCCTTGACCGCGAAATCAAGTCCAAACCAAACTAACTTCCTTAAGTCCCTCGGCCACAATGCTTATCCGAACCGTGAACCTTAGCATCTTGCGCCTATAAATACAAACCCATGCACTCATTCACATGAACACAAAACCCTAAAGAAACACAGCCGTCGGTGGCTCTCTCCGATCGCAAACAGCCCTACACTCCATATCGCCTGCCCTCTTCTTCCCTCCTCTCTTCCTGCCGACGCAAGCAAGATCTCCAAGAGGACTCTTCCACGACTTTGGTTCAAGTTTAATCGGCTCATACCCTCTCTAGCTCTCGGTAACACGTTAACCACAGTCTTGTTTTCCCAAATTCTTGATTTAAATTGTTCGTATATATGGCTGTGAGGTTCTTCGGTGATAGTATTACTTGTGGATTCGATAAATATGTAGTGATATGGGTGTATTATGGGTGTGAATGGATGCATGGGAAGTTAACTGGCAGTAAGTTTAATACGATCATATGCATATGTAGGTTGTCTGCAAGTATGTAGGGACTTGAAAGTTCTGAGTTATGTGTGTTGATTTTGTTGTTGTTTCGGATTGATTTATTGATTGAAACGATCGTGTGTTTTCGGAGTATACATGTGTTAATCGGCTGATGTATCATAGTTACAAGTATGGTTGTTTCCGGAACATATAAGATTGCCAAGCATGATTGAATGAATGTTAGACTAGCTGATTTGTTAATGATGTTTGCGTTAGATGATTGTATGATTGCGGAGTGTTTAAACCGAATTGAATGTTATATTGAAAGCTGATTGTATAGGCTGTGATTTGTGTATAAAAACTAAAGTATTGAGAAGGGTTTGCATGGATAGGATATTAGTATTAATCTAGGACTAGAAATCAGTTCTTGATCACTTAGATTAATCGCATGAACGGGATTACACGAGTTTATAATAATAACATGCTGAAACCGGAAGCTGAGTGAAAGTTACAGCCGATTTCATCTGGCTGTAACTTGGTCGTTAGTTGTCGAAAAATGGATTTTCTGATGTCTAGAACGTAGAGATTTGAATAAGGAATCTAATGGCACTGGATTCATAATTTTCTGAAATCGTTTGATATTTTTAAAGGGTTAAACAAGTTCAGTAGGTAAAGCTGTTAAAATTCTGGAATTTTGTTGGTTGTTTATCAAGCTAGATTTTAAAATCAGTAGGGAGTTGATTCATGATTTTTGTACAGTAACTAGGTATGGAAATTTCCGGGCAACTCCAGTTGGAATTTCGTTAGTCGGACAATCAGTGATTTTTAAATAAATTCTTCCGTGGACTGCAGTCAGAAAGCGGTAAATCTGACTGCAGCTTAATGAATTAATATTTATGATTAATTGGTAAAGATTTAGGACTTGTAAAAATTATATAAATTTCTATGGTATAAATGTCACCTACTGTAAAAATATGGGAATTTTTGGAATGTTAGAATTATTTTATAAAAATCCTAGAAAACAGCTGAATAATGAGTGTTAAGCAGAAAGTTGATAACTTGTGATTTTATGCATTAAAGTGTTGCATGGATTTGGAATATGTTCATGATAAGTTATTTGATTACTATGATCACATGAGAATGCTTGCATGCATGTTTGAGTGTTAGATATGTTGTTTGTGTGTATCACTTTGTGAGTAAATTGCGTGTGGAATTTGTATTGGTGTGATTACACACTGACGTGGAATTAATTGGTTTGTTAGGACGCAACTAGCGGTCCCATCTCTTATAACATCTTTGCCACACTAACCGAGCTAATAAAGGTGAGTTCACGGCCCATAACTTTATCCGGTTTTTAAACAACAGGGGGAGAAACATGTATACACTCTCAAACTCAATCTCTTTACGTTATACGAAATTAACGTCACATAACTATACGGTAACTAAGTTAATGTTAATGTAATGTTATGGTCACTATGCAGCTTTATCACTTAAGTCCTCGACAATCTCCTCGGATCGTTAGTATTTGGGTTAAGTAGCGGGGGAATTATAAGTAGTACTACTGGGTCTGACGAGCCCCATCCGAGCTAGTCGCGCTAGCCGACCGGGTATGGTCAACGGGTGTATGATTGGCCTAACATCGCCATGGTCATGTGATAGACCTGGCAAAACGGAGGCACAACTGTCAGCTTCGATCGCGAACACTTAGTGACATGACTTTAGGCTAGCTACCTATATACATTAATATTGAACCTAATTACGGAACAACTTAATATTCCGGGTTTGGAATATTGGAACATCAACATATTATCCCGGGTTGGGGATAATGGAAACAACAACTTAATATTCCGGTTTGGGAATATTGGAAGCAACAACTTATTATTCCGGGTTTGGAATAATGGAACTGATATGTTATCCTGGGTTGGGGATAACGGAATAACAAACTATAACCGAACAAACGAATTAATGAAAACCTGTGAACTCACTCATCTTTAATGTTGACAGTTGTTTCTTTACATGTTTCTCAGGACGCTAGGAGCTCTAGGTGCACGCACATGCATTGAACAAGACATCATTATCGAGTCTCATTTATTAATATTGTTTTGGGATTTCTCATTTGTTTTGGCGTTTGTGTTGGTGCCCGCATCATTACTTATTTATGCTTCCGCTCAAACTTTAAAAACTGATACTTATGCTAAATATTGGTAATCTAAAATTTACAACCAATGATTTTGGAAAACGTATTATCAAATCATATAGAGTCATTCGACGTACTAGTGTCTTAGATTCTGGTTTGTTCACACGTCTCGCGGTAGAACTCCGCAAGTGGAAATTGAGGGTGTGACAAAGTGTGTGGCTGATGAAAACCTCCACATCCTCTTGATGAAATTCATGTTGATAACACGATGCACTTTGTTGAGAAGCCTGTTGAAATATTGGACTGTGAAGTCAAGAAACTCAAGCACAAGCGCATACCGATAGTCAAAGTTCGCTGGGAATCCAAACGTGGCCTAGAGTTTACTTGGGAATGAGAGGATCAAATGAAGGCGAAGTATCCACACCTTTTCTCACAAGTTTCCTCTAATTAAATTTCAGGTCGAAATTTCCTAAAGTACGGGAGACTGTGACACCCGGATATTTTGGCCCTGTACTAGTGTGACACTTGTTATGATTAAATAAAAAGGCAAATTATATTAATTTTGATTTATTTTGATGTTATTTGATGTGTTAATAAATTTAAAATTTACTGAAATTATGTTGGCAATTTTAAGATAAACGCTTATCGCCTAACAGCTAAAATGCGAAACGAACGTCGGTGACCGCCCAGAAAAAATAAATTAAAACGCTTAAAATTCCTATTTTGCGAATTTAAGTGCGTACTGCGCAACACAGCGCACATACTGCCAAATACCGACAACGCTGCCAGTCCTGGCAAATAAAATATTCATTAGTAATTTTTAGTGAGTTTATTTTTAACGCCGTAAAACGGGATTAAAACGCTAGATAAAATACCAGGTAACAGTAAAATACCAGTTTTTGGCCAACAATTCATATATATGTATTGTATGCGTATATGGGTGTGTGAGTAAAAAAATATGGCAGCCATTTATTACCTTCTCTCTCCTCTCTCTTCCACTTGTTGGTCATGCAAGATTGTGTGATGATTTATATTCATCAAATCATCCAAATCTTCCATAAATCCAAGACAAGATCTCCACCAAATCAAAACTCTCTCTCTCTTGCAATTCAGCCAAAACCCCCCTTCTAATACACCCAATTCAGATTTTGAAACCCATTCTTGAAGATCCAAACTCATTCCAAGGTGATTCCAAGCTTATATGAAGGTTTGGAGGTGATTCCAAGGAGATTCAAGCAAGAACCGAGCTTCACATCCTCATTTTCATTCAAAAACCTACTTGAATCTTGAAGGTATAACATTTTATTCTTCAAAAACGTTCATGATTTATGGTGATGTAGATGATAGTGAAAGTTTCTCTTATTCTTCAAAGGAAATGGGTTTTACACAAAATAAAAATAGAGGCTAGTGTATATAAATTTATATAGCCGTGGGTATATATGTTTGTGGGTTAGTATTTATATGATATGAATATTTACATGAGGGTTTTTGGTTTACTAGTTTTTAGGTTGTTGCATGTGCTTGAATGATAGTTAAAATGCAAGGGTTTGATGATTATACATGATATGATAAATGTTCATTCAAATCAGTAAATAAACATGTAAAATAAAGTTATTTGATGTATTTTAAAGTTATAAAAATTATGTCATGACTTGGTAGCTTTGCATGTTGTACTTAAGGCTTAAAAAGTAGTAAATCGGGTGATATTTTCATGATTTTTTTGCTATTTATGTGACCTGCATATATATGATTAAAATTACTTTTTTGGTCAGTATATAACATGTATTATGTTGAAATATCAAGTCATGATGTTTTGGGATGGTTACGGTAAAGTTCGATACAAGACTATGCGTTAAAAACGATAAAAATCGCCTTTTCAAGTGATTTTTATAAAACTGTTTTAGATCAGTAAATAAACTAATATTTTTGAGATGAAAATAATTACTTTAACTCATATTAAGTATATTTGGTGTTTGGTTGGTCATATATGACTTCCGACGCCCGAAAATGATACCGAAAACGCTAAAATACGCATATTTCAATGTACACGAACATAGATTGTTCAAGAGTGAATTTTGTGTATTATGATGTGATATGTGATTATAAACATGTGTTATGTGATATGCTAGGTGATAACATGATAGTAGTAATTTAAACTATGCATGTACACTTGTGCGGTTAAAACAGTGAATATCGCGTTATATGTGTGTAACTTGTTTGTCGGGCATGAAAATGATACATAGATCAACTTGATAACTATTTCATGTATGAATGCTTTAAAAATGATGATATATATAAGTTAACAAAATACGTGTATGACGATATTTGTTTATATGTTCACGTTTATGTGTATATATTACGACGTGCAAATCGTAAATATATTACTTATAAACGGGTGCGATAACGGATATAATATATTGATGGTCACCACTAAAATCGTTCAAGTCATGAAAATCTAAATATATATATATATATATATATATATATATGAACTCATATTTATAAATATGCCAACATAATCAAAACAAAGACTTTTCGAGAAAATCTCAAAGTTTGTGTGAAAATTCTAAGTATTGGAGAAACTTAGGTATTTTGTGAGTGTTATTTATTAAATCGTTCATATTTAAATTAGGACGAATAAACAATTAGAGGGATTGTGTTAACACTTAAAAACGCACTCTAAGGTGAGTACATAGTCCCCTCTTTTTACGTTTTGCAAATGTTTTGGGGTGAAACATATTGTGCCTATTGTTACCTTCACGTTTTTCATGACATTATACATGCTTTGATCACATCGTATATATAGTACATGATTTCGATTACATTCGCTATGTATGTTGACTGAGCATGCTAGCATATTGATTTCCATTAGACATTTTACTATGTATGTTGACCGAGCATGCTATCACATTGATTTTCTAAACATTTTCAAGACACGCTTACTTTATTATTGACATTTTGGTGTGTTGAACTTGTCAATGATGCATTCATTA
The DNA here is from genome assembly GCA_947069175.1 of Scalesia atractyloides. Lineage (NCBI taxonomy): Eukaryota > Viridiplantae > Streptophyta > Magnoliopsida > Asterales > Asteraceae > Scalesia > Scalesia atractyloides. The sequence goes on from CAMTDV010000015.1 coordinate 39,251,915, forward strand.
ACAATGATAACACCAACCGGTAGTATGTAATGGTACCATAGGATTGACAATCCCGTTCCCGCTTCCTAGGTTTGTTTGGAAGTGACCTTAGGGAATGAAAGAATCCGATGAACATTGATAAACCCTTGACCTGATATGGGTTTATCCGACAGTTAACAAGGCTTGAATGTATTCGCCAACAATTCACATTATATGTTCTTACAATAAAAGCAATGGTTGCTAAAACATAACTTTTGATTTGAACAAAACCTTTGTTTATTCAACGATATTGTTTTATACAAGACATTTGGGCTATTCAAGACATGACATTGGGTTATACATGACATTTTGGCTATTCGATACATGACATTGGTTTATACTCGACATTGTTTGACACGACATTATGGTATGGGTATATACACAACATCTGTTTATTACATGACATTGATTTAAACAAGACATTTTTATACAAGACGAGACATATTTTTGGTTATTCATTTAACCATGCATTATTTCTTTTATATCATTCGATTTTTCACATGACTTCATAAAAGAACACATTTTAAGGTTCAAGGTTACTTTTGTACAGACATTTCCTTAAACAATCTATGCCATGAATCTTCAACACAAAACCTATGTTACTTACAGACATTTTTATGCTGACGTTCCTATTTTCACATATGTTTCAGGAGCGAATGTTTGAGGTTGATCTTCCTACGCATAGGACGGGCTTGGACTTTAGTGACATAAAATCATGATGAATAAATTGAACTTTGTTATGTTTTTCCTTTGTATTTCCAGACAATGTAATCAAACTTATTTAAATAATCATAACTTTAAATGCCATGGTTGTGACACAATAGTTCTGTTACACCATTCCCCGACGTTCCCGTCGTGGTTGTTTGCTTTACGCGGTCGGGGTGTGACACTAATCCACTTCAGTTATGATTCATGGACACTTTTATTAATCATATAACTTAAAATTAACTATAAATACCAAGCTAATTCTCCATTTTTGAACTTTTGCAACAACCCAATTTTATTCTCACCTACAAATTTGAAGTTGCAACCATCTTTGGAACTTCCTCTGTGATTCCATGGAAATCCGTAGTGTTTGTAAGTGTTTCAATAATGTTTTGTTCAATTCTTTTTAGCATATTTGAACTAAAGATCAAACAATTTGACTTTCTGTTTTGATCATAAATTGGTCAAAACAAAATCCAATTGAACTTGTTAATGTGGTCATAATCATGATGGTTATAGTCCATAGAAATCATGCCTACAGATTTCCACATTTACTAGTCATTTTGACAAGTCAAAGTTTCGGTCAATAATGCGATTTATGCGCAATTTACAACGAAACCATTTCCGGGTATCAAAACAGTTTGTTTTGATGCAAAATCAGCTTTATAAACTTAGTTACACTTTTAGTTTAGTGCTTGTTTAGGATCGTTTGTGGAGTGGTTTTGACCACCGCTTTGACTTTCGAATCCGACCCGTTTGGTTGAACTTTGAACCCAACCAAATACATATTTGTGACCATTGTTAAATAGGGAATAACTCTCTAAGGTTATACCTTATGGTCATATCATTTGATTAGTGTTATGATAGTTAGTTGTTACAATTTTCAATAATGACCACAATGCCCTTTTTGCGAATGAATCAACTATAAGCATATGTAACATAATTTTAACATGTAATCTAATCAAATAACATTTTCAAACATGTTTAAGTATTAAAGATTAATCAAAACACATATCTAACCATCCGAACGTCTATTTACGTAAAAGACAAGTTAAGGTAGCGTAAACTACCTTAACGAGTCATAACAGGTCAATAGCACTTGTGAACCTTTTCAAATCAGAGTGTCGACTTTGTTAAACCATTTCATATGAGTACCAACACTCATTTATTTTACAAGACCTCATTCTATCCTATCCTCCGATTAATGTTCCGATATTAGCATAGTTATCCAATTTTAGGACACGTTTGATTTCTCGGACTCTTGAGCTTTGGTTTATCTTCTTTAACAAGAATACTTTTGCAATCACATATGAGTACATAGTCCCCTCTTTTACTTTTTCAAGTGCTTTGGGGTGAAACATATTGTGCCTATAGTTACTTTCGCAATTTCATGACATTATATACATGCTTTGATTATATAGTACATATAGTACATGATTTCCATTGCATTTTGCTTCGTATGTTGACTTAGCATATTTAGCACATTGATTTAAAAGACATTTCTTGCTATGTATGTTGACTGAGCATACTAGTACATGGTTTTCAAGTACATTTTTGCTTACATTGTTCATGACATATTGGTACGTTGGAGATTGACTTAATACATTCATTAACTTTGATCACGCCGACCGGTAGTATGTAATGGTAACATAGGATTGACAATCCGGTTCCCACTTCCTAGGTTTGTTTGGAAGCGACTTTAGGGAATGACAGAATCCGATGAAATGGATAGACTTTTACCTTTATAAGGGTCTATTTGACTGTCAACATGGTTTGAATGTGTTTGCCAACAAACTTAATGTATGTTTTAGACAATAAAAGCATGACAATAAAACATGACGTTTGATTATTCAAAGACTTTGTTTTATACAAGACATTTTGACTATACAAGACATTTGTTTACATTTGACATTTTGGTTACACAAGACTTTTCTTTTGATGGATGGTTTATGGTAAGAAATTTAAATAACGGGAGGGGTGTAATATGATAAAAGAATGGTGGATACACCGCTGGTACTTCCTATATATAAGTGTTTTTATCATATTGCATATCGTGTCGTTATCTAAATCATTTCAAACAAAGTTCAAGACAAGACATTTTTATCTATGACATCACTTATATTTTGGTTAATGATTTAACCATGCATATTTATTTATATCATTTGATTTACCTTATGATTTATAAAAGAAAACATTTTGTAAGTTTCATGGCCACTTTTTAACTAAGTATTTCTTTAAACATTCTAGGCCATGAATCTTGAATGCAAAACCTATGTTACTCACAGGCATTTTTATGCTGACGTACTTTATTTTCGCATATGTTTCAGGCGTGAATGTTTGATTGGGAGCTTGCTACACTTAGGGAGGACTTGGGCCTTAGTGACTATAAAAATCAAGAAGAACAAGTTTAACTTTTGTTGAATTTTCAGTTTTTATCCAAGACATGTAAACAATTATATTAAATAAAACTTAACATATTATGCCATGGTTGTTGTAACAATAATTCTGTTATGACACTCCCCGATGATTCCATTGCGGTTTGTTGTTTTACGCGGTCGGGGTGTGACATAAAGATTGGTATCATAGCCAGTGGTTATAGCGAATTAGGTTATTAGTAATGCTTTGACCTAGACTATAACCTTTCTAGGACCTTAACACAAGTTACCTTGTGTTTAGATTCTTAAAGCAATACCATCACCTATCCTTAGGTGATTACCAAACACAAAACATAACTGAAGGCATAGAGTCTAAAACGAATCATCGGTCTCCTTATGCCTTTGATGTTTTCAAAATCTCGTCAAAGTTTGAGTCTTATTAATGTGAACACGTGCAATCTGGAATGGTGGGTGCCTGTACCCTGAGTTTTCTGTCTAAGGCTAGAGTGTTCGTACAAATCCACTTAATCGGACCAGTCACTCTTACCTGGGAACTCTTGGGGTGAGTGTCCAGTTATAGGCTAAAGCATGTTTTCATGATACATAATAAAGACCCATTTATTTTGATTAGTCACTGTGTGTCATTTGTTTGTTATTGAGTAAACGGACTAATGACCACCATCCTTACATTTGTCGATATTATTTATCTCATCACTCAGATAAACCAAGCCAACAACAACAACAATGCACCTGCTACATGCAACTTTAAATAGTTTATTTCGGCTAAACCGCTCAAGTTTAGTGGTTCTGAGGAGCAACTGGACTCCTACAGTGGTTTGAGAGTTTTGAGAATACATTTTGCCGTGTTTAATGTCCAAATGAGCGGAAAGTTGAGTTTGCTTCTAGTGTGTTTGAAAAGAGAGCGCTCACGTGGTGGAAGAAAGTGATGAGAGATAGGGGTGCTGATGTTGCTATGGGTCAAACTTGGGAGGAACTCAGAGCTCTTATGATGAAGGAGTTCTGCCGTCGTCATGAAAAGAGGGCGCAGGAGAATGAGTTCCAAGACTTAAAGCAAGACAGTGGAGAACACCGTGCGTATACTGACAGGTATGAGGAGTTGAGCTTGTTGTGTCCCGAGATGGTAACGCCTTTGGATAAGGCGATCGAGAAGTACATAGATGGTTTTCCTGACCGTGTTTGGGATATTGTCACCAGCAAGAACCCTACTACTGTTAGACAAGCCATTGAGCTATCTACAACACTGACTGAATCGCAGATCAAAAAGGGTAAGCTCCACCGTAAAGGTGACAAGAAACCATCCGACAAGTCTGAGAAGCAAAAGGGTAAGAAAGCTGAAGGTTCAAAGAAGTTGAGGAAATGTAAGGCTTCTAAGAACTTTGTTGTCACTACACAACCCAATCAAGCCGCTCTTAACCAGCCTGCTCAGCCTCCTTCCAAGAAACAGTATACCGGCAATGCACCTTTGTACAACAGGTGCAACAGTCACCATCAGCCTCAATTACCGTGCCATATCTGTACAAACTGTGGACGATCTGGCCATTTGGCCAACACTTGTCGCTATCCTCCCGCTCAGAACCAAGCTGCACAAAATCCTGTTCAGCAGCCAACCAATCCAGCACGACCTCATTATCCACCCGATTCTTGCTACAACTGTGGGGATCTCACCAACTACAGAAACAATTGCCCGAGGTTGGCAAATGTGAACCAGGCTCGTGGACGAGCTTTCAATATCAATGCAAACTAGGCACGTGCAGACAACGAGGTGGTAAACGGTACGTTCTTTGTTAACAACCATCCTTCTTCAATACTTTTTGATTTTGGGGCCGATAGAAGTTTTGTATCCTTAACATTTGAGCCTTTACTTTCAAAACAAAGAATCAAAGTAGGAAAGCCTTTGACAGTAGAAATTTCCAGTGATGAACCTCTTGTACTCGACTCTGTCATTCCTAGTTGCCAATTGAACCTCAAGAACCATCTTTTTTCCTATTGACCTCACACCTATGCAACTCGGGAGCTTTGACATTATAGTGGGAATGGATTGGTTAACCAAACATTATGCCGAGGTGGTCTGTTTTGATAAAATTGTTCATATACCCCTTTCTTCTGGTTAATTTTGGAGGTTCGTGGAGAAAAACCGGTTAGTAGCCTCAAACTTACGACTTGTACTCAAGCCCAAAAATACCTACGCAAGAATTATGTTGCTTTCTTGGCACGTATCATAGAGGAGAAAGGCAAGGGCAAAACTATTCAGGACATCCCCAGCACGACAAGTTAAGTTTCGTGTAGATCTTGTACCTAGTGCCAACCCTATTGCTAAATCTCCATATCGTCTTGCACCTTTTGAAATGTAAGAATTGTCAAAACAGCTTCAGGAGTTATCTGACAAAGGATTTATTCGTCCAAGTTTTTCACCTTGGGATGCTCCTGTGTTATATGTGAAAAAGAAGGATGGGTCTTTCCGTATGTGTATCGATTATCTTGAGCTTAACAAACTCACAATCAAGAATTGACATCCCTACTTGGCATTAATGATCTCTTTGATCAGCTACAGGGTGCTACTTGCTTCTCAGAGATTGATCTACGTTCTGGGTATCATATTCTTTGTGAATTCGAGGAAGATATTCCCAAGACAGCTTTTCGAACTCGTTACGGTCATTATGAGTTCACAGTTATGCAGTCTTCATGGACTTGATGAATAGGGTTTGTAAGCCTTATTTGGACAAGTTCATCATTGTTTTCATTGATGACATTTTGATTTATTCCAAGTCTCGATCTGATCACGAGCAACATCTTCGTTTAACGATGGAACTTCTCAAGAAAGAACAACTATATGCCAAGTTCTCCAAGTGTGAATTTTGGCTAAAGAAAGTTCAATTTTTGGGACATATCGTCAACGAACAAGGTATACGTGTTGATCCCGCCAAAATCAGTGCGATTAAGGATTGGGATACACCTACTACACCTACTGAAGTTTGTTCATTTTTGGGTCTCGCTGGTTATTACTGTCGTTTCATTGCTGGCTTCTCCAAGATTGTGGTTCCCCTCACTGCTTTAACTCAAAAGAATAATCCTTTTGAGTGGGGACCCAAACAAGAAGAAGCTTTCCAGACTTTGAAGCAGAAACTTTGTAATGCTCCCATTTTATCTCTACCTGAAGGCAACAATGATTTCGTCGTATGTTGTGATGCATCAACTTAGGCCTTGGTTGTGTTCTAATGCAAAGAGACAAAGTCATAGCATATGCATCGAGACAGTTGAAAGTTCACGAAAAAAACTACACCTCTGATGATCTTGAGTTTGGTGTTGTTGTCTTCGCCCTCTAAATTTGGAGACATTATGTTATGGTACAAAATGTGTGGTTTTCACGGACCACAAAAGTCTCCAACACATCTTCAATCAGAAAGAACTGAACATGAGACAACGACGTTGGGTCGAACTGCTAAACGACTATAACTGCGAAATTCGCTACCATCCTGGTAAGCCGAATGTCGTAGTTGATGCTCTTAGTCGTAAAGAATGTGTCAAGCTGCATTTTGTTAAAGTTCAATCTGATATCTAGTCATGTATTCTTGAAGCTCAGCGTACTTGTGTTGCACAAGACAAAATGAGTATTGAATTCCACATCATCTCGAGCTTCAACTCGAAACAAAAGTCAATGGGTTATTTTATTATCTGAACCGTTTATGAGTTCCAAGTCTAGACAATCTCTACACCTTGATAATGGATGAAGCACATAAGTCTCGTTATTCAATTCATCCAGGTGCCGACAAAATGTACAAGGATCTTCGTACCCAGTATTGGTGGCCTGGTATGAAGAAACACATAGTTTTTACGTCTCTAAGTGCCTTACTTGTCTCAAGGTTAAGGCGGAACATCAATGTCCTTCTGGTTTGCTTGAACAACCAGAGATTCCGGTTTGGAAATCGGAAAACATTGCTATGGATCTCATTAACAAATTACCTCGCACTTCTAGAGGTCACGATGCTATTTGGGTAGTCGTTGATCGTCTAACAAAGTCAGCACATTTTATATACATTCGAGAGGACTTCTCTATTGACAAACTTGCTAAGATTTATGTGGATGAAATAGTATTTCGTCATAGTGTCCCTTTGGATATTATATCTGATCGTGATGCTCGATTCACATCTCATTTTTGGAGAACCATGCACTCTGCCATGGGATCCAAGCTTAATTTGAGCACTGATTATCATCCTCAAACGGATGGACAATTTGAAAGAATAATCCAAACACTGGAGGATATGCTTAGAGCTTGTTTGATCGACTTTGGTGGTAGTTGGGATTCGCATCTACCATTGATCCAGTTCTCCTACAACAGCAGTTATCACTCCAGCATTGATGTGGCTCCTTTCAAAGCTCTTTATGGTCGAAAATGTCGTTCACCTGTCTGTCGGAATGAGATTGGTGAATCTCAATTCACTTGACCTGAAATCATCCTTGATACGACGGACAAACTCAAGAAAATTCGCGAACACCTTTTGACAGCTAGAAGCCGTTAGAAGAGTTATGCGGATAAACGACGCAAGCCCTTGGATCGTTCTGGTCCTAATTTGGCAAACCTAAGGTAAATGTGCAGAATCCGTTTGCATAGGTGACATTGTAGACAAGTTTTTTACTATTTAATCACTATTTCATTAATGTTCAAACGTTACAGATCCTGGAAACATTTGGACCGAGCTTCGCCGTCCAGTACACAAAATCTCTCAATCTTACAAATGAAATTCTTGATCTTTATTCTATATTCGCATGATGAGAATGTCGACCTGGCATCTATTGCAGAGCTTGTGGTGGGTGTCATTCCTAAGTGAGACCCTAAGCTTGATTTCCATAGAAGATGGTTGTTTTTCCCTCAAATGCGGAGATGACTAACTTCGGTTGCAACGACGTGGCGGAGGTGGTAACCTTGGCAACAACTCTATTAGTGAGACGAGGTCCTATGGCTCATACGAATCACGATTGATGACACTATTGTCCAAAAAAGGGAGATTTGGCACTCATCTCAAAGGTTCCCCTCCAGTTATTTTTGTTACGGACTCTCTCTATTTCTATTTCGTCTAACGCCATGCCCTTTCACGAGTAATGAAAACGGGCGTTAGCACGTGGACCATCACGAAGGTCCCTCCTATGTTGAAGGTATGTAGACAGTAGTGTCCTCTCTCTGACTGATCGTCTGCTTTGAACGAGAGAACGCTAGGGTGACAACGCAAGGCAATTTATTATTACGAGAGCCCCCGTAAGAACTACTTGTAGTGCATGGAATCCTGGTGGGCTCTGCGGGTCAAGCAAATGATCACGTTCCATTCGAAATTCTTAATTTGTTCAAGTTTCTATCTAGTAGAACACTAACCGGGGTGGTTACTATAACACCCTACGATATAGACACACCACGCGTATTTGTTCGTACCTAGCATTCGATCTATAACGCGAGTAGGTTCAGACTAGTCACCTAAACAAAAAAAAGTTGTTAGCCACCCAAGGAGGATTTTTCTTCAACATTCTAGAATTCTTGTAAATGGGTTGGTTCCTTGGTGTCTATAGCACCTTATCTTTGAGAGGACCCCTCCTTTTCAGCTTAGGAACCTAATTTGTATCTAATGTCCAACATAAGCGAAAATTATGTGACATGATAACCGAATACACAAGATTTACTGTTTAATCATCGGTTTATTAATGTCCAAAAGTATTACAATGTGAATTCCAGACCGACAGAGCTTCGCCATCAAAGTTGCAAAATTGTTACAATGAGAGACCCTTGACAACCTATATATAGAGTCACAAGTTCGGGCGAAGTGTGACAACGGATAGATCAAGTTCGGGTGAACTTGATCTTCCATCACACAAGTTCGGCCGAACTTGTGCACATACACATAAATACATATCAAAATCTAACATTTCAAAGCCCTAATCGTACAGACTCTATAGGTCCGTTGAATGGATCGTTCTGGTCCTAATTTGGCAAACCTAAGGTAAACATGCGGAATAGGATTGCAAAAGGCGACAATGGATACAAGTTTGTTATTGTTTAATCACTGTTTCATTAATGAGTAAACGTTAGAAATCCTGGAAACACTAGGACAGAGCTTTGCCGTCTAGTACACAAAATCTCTGAATCTTACAAATGAGAGCTCAACTATCCTATTTATACATTAACAAGTTCGCTTGAAAAGTGTCATGGTCAAGTTCGGGTGAACTTGTCCTTCACATGACAAGTTCGGGCGAACTTGTCCATGTACATTTCAAGTTCGAGCGAGCTTGTCTCATAACATACATAAACTTAATGTTTCGCTCCTATACACAGACTCGACTTTATACGATGACGTAGGCAACAGACATATGAATCAACAGACTCCCCCTTGGATGTTGTCAAAGTCATTATTCTTCAGTTAAGTTCCAGGGTCTTTAATAATCTCTTGATCTTTATTTCTTGAATAACTTTAACTTCCTTGATCTTCATATCTTCTACAATCCTTTTCTCTTTTCTTGAGCTTGTTTGGATAAAACTTTAATCACCATGCTCCCCCTTACTTTGAGCTTTCTGGTATCTTCATCATTTTTATCTCGCTCCCCCTTAAAATTTACTTCCTGTTTCAAAGTTTCTCAAACATTCAAATAAACATTTTAGATTCAAACTTTGAAATTTCTAAACACAAACATATCAAATTTTAATCTTCTTATCAGTTTTAAAGCCTCTCAGTTAATTAAGTCCAAATTAATGACCTTGAATATCTGATTCATGTATCAAATTCAACTTAATGATCTTGATTAAATGTTTTGACACTAAACTGACACATTTATTCAAATGTAAGATTCAACTTATTGAACTTTTAAACTTTTCAGATCAATTTCAATATTTAGCTTTTGTTTAGCAATTTTAGACTTTGAAAATCAGATTTTCATCATCGGTGGTTGAAAATAAAAAGATAATATAATCTATTTGTTTTTATGAAATGAATATCAAACACTAAGTATGTACACACATATTTACAAATATATTTTTGTTGAGTTTGTGTTAAAGGATTATATCAGTTTTTGAGACAAATCACAAGTACCATTGAGCTTTTGATTGACTTTAAGGTTTAAACAAATTTACCTAGATTGTCGATATATTTGTCCTCTTAAACTTCAACACATATCTCAATTGTTCCAAGATATGTTAGGTAGAATTAATAAACTTGACATAACTATGGTTCCCATCTCAGAATATACTCCCGTATCAAGATTCCCTAGATTTCATCTTACAGGTGAGTATAGCGTAATTGATATCTGTATCTGGGTTATGCGAGGCCTTGAGAGCTCAGGTTAATACCACCGTATCGACAAAGAGATGAAGGCTCGACTTTAAGGTGTGTTCCAATTATGGAATCTTTTAAGTACTGCAATTGATTAGATCTTTCGATTCTTTCAATTTTGCATGCAGTGTTAGGGTTATTAGCAAAAGCATTATAGAAGTTCTAGGCTATTGCTTCTGCAAAATCAGAAGAACTTGTATAATACCCCAGATATCAATCATCTATAAAGACATCGTATCTCAGAATCAGGCAATCTCTCAAACGAAATTTTAGAGTACTAAGTCCATATATCCGAGAGATGTTAATCCACAAGTTTAAGCAGTTGTAAAATTTAGTTTATATCTCGAAAACAATTTACTGAACGTGTAAAGCCTATTGACACATCAACAGTATGACTTGTTTTATCTCTTTTTAAACTTTACAATTCCTTAGTGTACTGTGATAATCCACTGATGTACTGTCATTTCCTTTTTGGCACAAAATTCTTTTTTTTGTACATTTTGAATTTTTCATATGTTTTTTGGATTTCCTCAAACATTTCTCCCCCTAAAATTCAAAAACATATTTTTGGAATCTTTTAATAGCATTAACCAACCGATGAGAATCACTTTAATTCGCCATCCGTTACTGCTTTACAATTTATCTTTAAAAACTCTCTTCCCCTCATTATGACAAAAACCTTGACACTTTTATGTTAATAAAACATTTATATCCCATATTTTTGTATGTTCAACAGTGAGGGTTCTGTGATAGTTTTCAATTTTTCTTCAAAAATTTGTAAAACTTTCAAGAAAACGTTATTGAAACATGTATTTTGAATAATTTTTCTCCAAAAAAATTCAAAAATTGTAAAAGTAAACGTTATTTGAGTTTCAAATTTTATAAATATGGCATTTATGTAGAAATTGATAACCCGGCTTTTCGTCTTCAATGTGTGCTACGGAACTCTATTATAAGTAATTTACTTTCCCCTCGGAAGCTCCTACACAAAAATCAAACAATTAGTTGAATAGTGACACCCAAACCTTTCAAGTCTTAGGTGTTATTTCTTCAACCTTAATTTTGAATTTCTTTTCACAATCAGGTTTATTTTGAACTTTCTCAAGTTTTGGAAAGTCCTCTAAACTTTCAATTTTACTGATTGTGTAAATTCTTTTTCTTTTACCAACCATGTTTGATTTTTCATTAAAGCTTTTTTGAAATACAATTTAGAAACTATATGTTCATTACTAATCAAGGATTCACCAGTTTTAAAATTTGAAAACTTAGTAATAACTGGTTTCACCTTGTTTGTAGTTTTTGTACCTTGTTTCCAAACCTGAGTTGATATTTTCAAATCTTCAGAATTTTTCTTATCAATATGAACATTTTAGGATTAATTTGTAACATTTTCTAGCAATGTGTCCCTTTATCCCACATTTGTGACACAACCTGTTAACATATCGATCTTTTCTATCAAACCATACACTCAAATTGTAACACTGATTTGATGTGTGGTAACGATCTTTCCTATTTCTTCTATAAGCATGATTTGACGTTGAAGTACTGCGGTCCGACCTGCACCACTTATTTTCAATTTTTTGTAAATTTTGTAATGATTGGATAATCGTACCGATGAGCATTTATTTTTCTTTTGAAAATTGTTAGAATTTTTAGAACTTTGATTTTCCATTTGTTTTTGTTCTCCATTCTACTTAGAAGGTTTTTATGTTGAGCATTCACCTTTTTCAGTAGATTGTAGAACAGTTTCTTGAAATTTTTCTTTTAGTTTTGAAAATATTTCATTTTTATCTTTTTTAGCTCTTTCATCATTGGTATCATCATCAGAATCCTCAATTATGACATCGTCATAATTTGTGATCTTGTCACTTATTGGGCTTTTCTTTTTATTTTCATTGATCGGTTTTGGACATATATGATCTATAATCAATGACGAGGTAACAAAACCTTTCAATTTCTCTTCGAAATCAACAGCTTTATTTTTAGCAATCTCAACTTCATTTTCAAGTTGAGTTATTTTCTCAAGATGAGAATTTATTGCTCTTTGATTTTCATTACTAATATTTTCAAAAACAAATCTTTCATTTTCTAAAATTTTTATTTGATTTTGAAAGTTCTTTTCATTTTCTTTTAACTTCTTAGTTTCTAATGTCAAACTCTCCAATTTGGTCAAGAGTTTGTCATTATCTGCCAGATAATCATTCAGATCTACATCAAAGACTGGGCATACTGGTTTTGAACTTGAAGACTCATTTGTGGATGTACTTGACACTTTTCCTTCATAGTTCTTCGCTATTATACTTCCTTCTCTCTTTATCCGATCATTTAAACTTTGTGCTTCCCGATCATTTCCTTCACTAATTATTCCTGCAAAAGATTGACAAACTTCAGAATTATTATCCTTCTTCAGTTTCAAAGCTTTCATATTCTCAATAAAAGGAACGTAATCGCAAATGTCACTAATAAATCCATAAAGATGACTAATGGTAAATCGACATTTCTTTCTTGACTCTGTCGCGAAATCATCCCATTCTAATGGTAATGCATTTTCCAATTTCAAAAACATATCTTCAAGACTGATATAATGGTCTAATTGCATATTCATGACATTAAAACGTTTTATTAATATAGATTCATTTTTTTTACGATTAAACATTACAAATCTTTCTTTCCAAATGGTAATACGTTTATCATGATTCAAATCAGAACACAATTCTTCCCAATCATCATCTTTCCAAATTTAATATCTTTCATTTTCGACGAAAAAAATTAGTTTTCAGTAGTTTTATGCAAAAATCGACATTTTAATCGACAATCGGTTCGATAAAAACGTTTAAAATTTTTCCGAAAACTGTTTTTACCCGATTATACTTTAAAATCGTCTCGTCGATATGAATCTAACTATATATAATGTCCGAGACGATTTTCGGGATTTTCATGCCCTTTTTTTAGAAACCCTTTAACAAGTTCGGGCGAACTTGTAACAGCAAGTTAACAAGTACGGGCGAACTTGTTACAAGAATTCAGAAAGTTTCACTTTTTAACAAGTTCCGGCGAACTTGTAATGACTTTCAAGAAAACCTCAGCAAATAACCAAGTTCGGGTGAACTTGTGTTAATTTTTAGCAAAATTTGGACAAGTTCGGGCGAACTTGTTCAAAAATCACTAAAAATACAACAACTTCGAGCGAACTTGTTTAAAATCAACAAAAATTGTGATTTTAAGCCAAGTTCGGGCGAACTTGTAGTCTAATTTCGAGCGAACTTATGCTATCCGACATGGTTTTTTGCAATTTTGAGCATGAAAACGTTGGTTTTAAAGTCTGAAACTTTCAAGGGTTTATCTTTAGTTGATTTTATGTAATATACTTGAAAATCAGTCCATTTTGTCCGTGAAATGTCCAAGAAAAGTTTAAAAAGAATGAAATGAGTAGAAAGTGAGATGTTCTATGTCCAATGTCTTCAAATTAGGCCAATCCTGCTCTGATACCAATTGAAGGCTTGTTGTACGGATTGTTCTGGTCCTAATTTGCCATACCTAAGGTAAACGTGTGGAATCCGTTTGCATAGGCGACATTGTAGACAAGTTCTTTACTGTTTAATGACTGTTTCATTAATGTTCAAATGTTACAGATCTTGGAAACACTTGGAAAGAGCTTCGCCGTCTAGTACACAAAATCTCACAATCTTACAAATGAGGACAAGTTAACTATTTATAAGACAACAAGTTCGCTTGAAATGTGGTATGGACAAGTTCGGGCGAACTTGTTCATGCTCAATACAAGTTCGGGTAAACTTGTTTCTCAACATACATAAACTCAATATTTCACTCTTAAACAAAGACTCGACGTTATACGATGACGTAGGCAACAAACATATGCACCAACACCCTTGGAATTCCAAGTCGGTGATCATGTACTCCTTAAGGTATCCCCTTGGAAAGGTGTGATTAGATTTGAGAAGAAAGGAAAACTTGCGCCATGATATGTTAGACCATTTAAGATCGTTGAGAGAATCGGAAAAGTGGCCTACAAACTTGAGCTACAACTTGGTAATGTTCATCCAACTTTCCACGGGTCTAATTTAAAGAAGTGTTTGGCTGATGAAAACCTCCACATCCCTCTTGATGAAATTCGTGTTGATAACATGATGCATTTTGTTGAGAAACCAGTGGAAATATTGGATCGTGAAGTCAAGAAGCTAAAGCGCAGACGTATACCGATAGTCAAATTTCACTTGGAATCCAAACGTGGCCCAAAGTTTACTTGGGAACAAGAGGATCAAATGAAGGAGAAATATCTGCATCTCTTCTCAACAGTTTCCTCTAATTAAATTTTGGGACGAAATTTCCTGAAGTAGGGGAGATTGTGACATCTGTGCTTTCCGATCTTTGTATTTTATCCTACAATTTTATATTTGGTGTTTCATTAATGAGTTTTGTGTATTTACTTATGACTTTTGTGCATTTTCTATATATGTTCGATTTTGACCTTTCAACCTTTTCTGGAAGTGTAATCGCAAAACGCAATCAGTTAAACGTAACGTATAGTCCGGAATAGTGACATAAGCTAAACATACCTTAAATACCCTTTACATAACTTAGAATTAAGTTTTGAAGGATTTGTTATGACAACCATCTTTGGAACTTCCTCTGTTATTCCTTGGCAATCGCTAGTGTTTGTAGGTGTTTCAATAAAGTTTTGTTCAATTCTTTTTAACATATTTGAACTAAAAATCAAACAGTTTGACTATCTATTTGACTTTCTGTTTTGATCATAAATTGGTCAAAACAAAATCCAATTGAACTTGTTAATGTGGTCATAATCATGATGGTTATAGTCCTTAGTCATCATGCCTACTGATTTCCACATTTACTAGTCATTTTGACAAGTCAAAGTTTCGGTCAATAATGCGATTTATGCGCAATTTACAATGAAACCATTTCCGGCTATCAATATAGTTTGTTTTGATGCTAAATCATTTTTATAAACTTAGTTAGACATGTTTAACATGTCTAATTCGTCACTTTTAATTTAGTGCTTGTTTAGGAACGTTTGTCGAGCGGTTTTGACCACCGCTTTGACTTTCAAACCCGACCTGTTTGGTTAATCTTTGAACCCAATTAAATATATATTTGTGACCATTGTTATATAGGGAATAACCCTCCGAGGTTATACCTTATGGTCCTATCATTTGATTATGTTATGATAGTTAGTTGTTACAATTTTCAATAATCACCAAAATGCCCTTTTTGCGAATGAATCAACTATAAGCATACGTAACATAAATTTTAACAAGTAATCTGATCAAAATAAAATTTTCAAACATGTTTAAGTATTAAAGACTTATCACAACACATATCTAACCATCCGAACGTATATTTGCGTAAATGACACGTTAAAGTAGCGTAAACTACCTTAACGAGTCATAACGGCTCAAAAGCACTTAGGAACCTTTTCAAATCAGAGTGTAGACTTTGTTAACAATTTCATATGAGTACCAACACTCATTTGGTTTACAAGACCTCATTCTATCCTATCCTCTGATTAAAGTTCCGATATTAACATAGTTATCCAATTTTAGGACACGTTTGATTTCTCGGACTCTTGAGCTTTGGTTTATCTTCTTGGACAAGGATACTTTTGCAACCACATGTGAGTACATAGTCCCCTCTTTTACTTTTTCAAATGCTTTGGGGGTGAAACATATTGTGCCTATAGTTACTTTCGCAATTTCATGACATTATATACATGCATTGGTTACATGTAACATCTGTGCCTTTTCAACCATCGTACAATTCCGAAAAATTTTGAATCTAATGAGATCTTGTGTTTCCTTCCCGAGAATTATATAAATTACATGTGACATTCACACATTTCAGTCCTTGTACAATTTCGATCTTTTGAATCGCTTCTGGAAGTGAAATCGCAAACTATTACGCAAACGTAATCAGTTTAATGCGACGTACACTCCAGAATGATGACATAAGCTAAACATACCCTAAATACCCTTTACATAACGTAGAAATAAGTTTTGAGGGCTTCGGTATGGCAAAAACAAGTTTATTCAAGCTCAGGGGCTATTTTGCAAATTCTGCGAAACTATGCCGATTCACGTATATCGTTATCCAGAACGTGTACGCACATCCAAATTTTTTTTAGTCATTAAAATATTGCATTTTAGGGATTTGAATGCAAAAATGTCTTTCGTTACGCGTTTATGGTCATTTGCGCGTTCGTTACGATTTCTGTCGTAATTAACCGAAACCGCAACCGTACGACCGAACGAACCGGCATCCGAAAAGTTTCCGAGCATTTTCAAGTTCCCTATGCTTTATCTTCCTTGTAAAGCTTAAAAATGGGGTTAACGGGTGTTAAAAGTGCCAAAACGCGTCGAAAAACAAGTTTTAGGCTGCAGGGACCTGTTCTGCCAATTCTGAAACTTAGGAATCCCAGGCGCCATGCGAGAGACCCCCCAAGATCTCTCGCGACGCGCGGGAGATACTTAGTTACAGTAGATACCTGGCAGCTTCTTGTTCATTTGACTTGACACCTATAACTCGTTTTTGCCACACTTCTCCTGGTTGCAACACCTCATTAAACACTTGTAATGATCCTACAACATCTCCTAACACTTGGAATGATCTTGTGGCTTCAAGAAAACTATAAATACCCTTGATCTTCAACCAAATTCTTTGCTCATTCCTTCCCTTTCTCTCTATAACTCTAAGAGGAGAACTCCCACTTTGTTGGAGGTCTCCCAATTGAGTTTTCTAAGTCTTTTTCTTCATCCTTGGCTGCCTTGAGCACAAGTAAGTGTTCTAACTTAGCATTGTTCATTAATTTTAGCTATTTCAAGCTAAATGTCAAACCATGTTTGACTTTCAGCTTTGACCATTAATTGGTCAAAGCAAAGTCCAATTGGACTTTGCAACGTGATCGTAATCACGATAGTTATGATCCTTAGCGATCGTGCCTACTGATTACCACGTTTACTAGTCGAAGTGACGAGTCAAAGTTTCGGTCAATAATGCGCAAATGCGCATTATACGACGGAACAATTTTCGGGTATCAAAACCCTTTGTTTTGATACCAATCAGTTTTATAAACCTTGTTAGACATGTTTAACTCGTCACTTTTAGTTTAGTGCTTATTTAGGGTCGTAAGTCGAGCGGTCTTGACCACCGCTTTGACTATCGAATCTGACCCGTTAGGTCGATCTTAGGATCCGACTTAACACATATATGTGACCATAGTTGTATAGGGAATAACCTTCTGAGGTTATACTTTATGGTCACGACGTTTGGTTAGTGTTATGTTAAGCCGTCTATTATGCCCTATAAATGACCAAAATGCCCTTTTTGCGCATAAATCAAATTTAAGCATATGTGACCAATGTTTAGACATATAAACTGATGTGTCAACTATATTAAACTTATTTTGGCATATTAGACTTATCATAACACAAATTAACCATCAGAACACGTTTTTACGTAAATTATCCGTTAAAGTAGCGTAAACTACCTAAACGAGCCATAACGGGTCAAAAGCACTTAGGAATCTTTTCAAATGAGTATGTAGACTTTGTTAAACCATTTCATATGAGTACCAACACTCATTTGGTTTACAAGACCTCATTCTATTCGATCCGCCGATTAATGTCCCGATATTTACATAGTAATCCGATTCTAGGACACATTTGACTTCTCGGACATTTGGGCTTGTTTAATCTTTGATTCAAGGATATTTTGCAACCCCAAGTGAGTATATAGTTCCCCTCTTTTACGTTTTCAAATGTTTTGGGGTGATCCATATGTGCCTATTCACTATATTCACGATTTCAAAGTTATACTATCTCATATACATAATACTTATCCTTTAACGAATCGAAACTGTTACCTATGACTTGAATAACGATTTTCAAAGTTTATGAGACTATTGTTGGTTCGTATTTCTTTTATACATTCATTAACAATGATCAAGCCGATTGGTAGTACGATATAGCTGTATAGGATTTGACACCCCATTCCTGTTGTATGGAATGTCAGAAACCAAGTTTAAACAAAATAGATTTTGCCTTCGTGGTAAATCTATAGTCACCAAAGTATAGTTTGATATACTCAGGTTTGAATGTATTGCCAAACGACCACAATGTATGTTTTACAAAGGTTTTCTAACTAAGCCATAAAAACTTATCTTTTATTGATTTCCCTAAACCAAAGTATATTTTGATATACTACCAAATTACAATTAAGTATATTTCGATATACTTCCAAAACATAGTTTGATATGCTATCATTGTGATATTATTTACCAAAGTATAGTTGATATACTACCGAAGCTCTTGTTCTTAAGCAAAAGTGTATTTTGGTATACTATCGATACTCCTATGGTTTACAAAAGTATATTTTGATATACTACCGATCCACTTGTTCTCAAACATAAGTATATTTTATATACTACCAAATCTAGCTTTTCAAAAGTATATATTAATATACTAGTAATTCAACCAATTTCAAAACTAAGGTATATAGTTTGATATACTACCTATATTGTTATTTCAAAACAAAAAGTATGTTCCGTACATATATTACAAACACTATTTATCAAAAAGCAAAGTATTTAGATATTAAACTTTTGCAAGGATTCATGGCTACTTTTGAAAACATATGTTCTTTTCTTAAAACATCTAAATCCATCATCACAAAACCTATGTTACTCACAGGCATTTTATGCTGACGTACCTATTTTCACATATGTTTCAGATTTACATATATGATGATTGTCGCTGCTTACTACACATAGGATGGACGCGTACCTTAGTGACATTAAAATTTAGAAGACAATTTGAATGTATTTTAATACCGTTATTCCAAGACAATTGTAAATTTGATATATCAATAAAAACAAAACTTTAAAACCATGTGTCGCGAAACAATTTGTAACCTGACTCCCCAAGTGGTTCTGCCGCGTGTTGCTTTACGCGATTTGGGGTGTTACAGATTGGTATCAGAGCACTGGTTATAGGGAATTAGGTTATTAATAATGCTTCGACCTAGTCTATAACCTTCCTAGGACCCCAAAGCGAGTTTACTTGCGTTTAGATTCATAATACATTACCATCACCTATCCTTAGGTGATTACCAAAAACAAAGCATAATACATCTTTTAAAAGTCAAAAATTTTCCAAAACTTCACAAGAAATCATCTATCCTTAGATGTTTTGTTTTTAGGCTTTAATCCTTCAAAGTTTTCAAAATCTCGTCAAAGTTTGGGCTCTAATAATGTGAAAACATGCAATCCGGAAGGGTGGATGCCTGTACCTTGAGTTTTCTGTCTAAGGTTAGAGTGTTCGTACAAATCCGCATTATCGGACCAGTCACTCTTACCTAGGGACTCTTGGGGTGAGTATTCACTTATAGGCTAAAGCATGTCTTCGCGACACATTATAAAGACCCATTTACTTTGATTTTTCACTGTGTCATTTGTTTGTTTTAAGTAACGAACAAATGGTCACAATCCATATACTTCGTCGATATTTTTAAGTTCATTTTGACTATCGAATATCAATCTCACTCGATTTCTCTCATGATTCCCTTTCTATTTTAGAATGCCTCCTCATCGCAACGCCACTCAAAACGCCAAAATGGAAACTTTAATCACTCAGCAAATGGCTACTTCACTCCCATACCTTGTGACCCAACTCAATCAAGCTTATCAAAACAATAACAACAACAATGCCCCTACTTCGTGCAACTTTAAACAATTCATCTCGGCCAAACCAGTCAACTTTACTGGGTCCGAGGGAGCTACTGGGCTCCTACAATGGTTTGAGAGTATCGAAAGCACTTTCCGCCATGTTCATTGTCCGAACGAGCGAAAAGTAGAGTTTGCTTCAAGTGTTTTTCAAAAGAGAGCACTTACGTGGTGGAACGGGATCATGAGGGATAGAGGTGCTGATGTAGCACTAGCTCAGATATGGGAAGAACTTCGAGCTCTTATGATGAAAGAGTTCTGCCCATGTCACGAGCAAAGGGCACTTGAGACTGAGTTCCACGATCTTAAGCAAGATAGTGGTGAACATCGAGCCTACACTGATCGTTATGAGGAACTAAGTCTGTTATGTCCTACCATGGTTACGCCTTTGGATAAGGCAATTGAAAAGTACATTGATGGCCTCCCTGACCCAATTCAGGACATAGTCACTGGTAGCAATCTCGCTACAGTTAGACAGGCCATTGAACTATCCGCTACCCTAAATGAATCTAAAGTCAAGAAGGGTAAACTTTTCCGCAAAAACGATAAGAAACCATCGGACAATTCTACCCAAGAAAAACAAAAGGAAAACCAGACTGAATCCTCTAAGAAGTCAAAGAAGCGTAAGGCTTCATAAAACTTCGCTATAGTTGCTCAGAACGATCAAGTTGCTCCAACCCAACCAGCACAACCTCGTGCTAGGAAGGCATATGCGGGTGCTGCACCTTTGTGCAACAAATGCAATCGTCATCATTTAAACCAAAAACCATGTCTTAAATGTACCCACTGCGGACGATTGGGGCATATGGTCAATACATGTCGTCTTGCTACCAACACCCAAAATCAAGCAAATGCAAACCCTGTTGTGGCTCAAGCACCATATCCAGCTGGATCGTGCTACAACTGTGGTGATCTTACTCACTATCGAAACAATTGCCCGAAGCTTGTTAATGCAAATCCAGCCCGTGGATGAGCAGTTAACATAAATGCTAATGAGACTCGTGTTAATGATGATGCAGCTGTGAACGTTTTACATTTTCACTTTGTGATATCTAAAAATCTTGAAACATTTCGGTTGTCTTATAAATAACGACACCAAGGATATGGTTCCTTGTAAATCAAACTACTCTCGTAATTTCTTCTATTTTGGGATCACTCGCGATCTCCACAAAAATCCTATGTACTCGTTTCTTATAAGAAACAAAGTACAAGGTACAAATCATAACTCTTAACAAATACTCGAAGTACCACTTTAAATCCTTGCTTGGATACCTAAGGGTACTTTTCATAAATCCTTAATTGGTATTATGCAATATGTCGATGTGCCTATGACTACTTTCGTATTTTCATGACATTACACATACTTTGATTTTGTAGTACATCTAGTGCATGATTTTAAAAACATTTTCGTTATACAAATCCCAAATCCTTTTAGGATCTTCCTATATTCATAGTTAGATCCTTGTGGATGATTAAAGTGCAATCCGGTGTTCTTGATTGGATTCCTTGTGTGCTTTAATACGTATGTACAAGTTAACGGTTATTTGATTCAAAATAATTGCTATCCAAATCTTTATAGAACCTTCCATATCTTCATATGTTAGGTCCTTAGAAGGATATCCAAAGTGCTACCTTAAATCCTTAAGGGCTTCTCTATGCAATAGTTAGACCCTTGGATTCAAAAGTACTATTCTAATTAAAGAGATCAGGTGATGATCTAGTTAAAAGACTCTTTAGTGTCTATTTAAAAAGATTATTCGTTGATCTAGTTAAAAAGGCACTTTTATGGTCTAAGTCGAGTCATCATATGTTCATTTGTTTGATTTTTCCCCTACACATCACAAAATGAACCTTGCTGACTATGGAAGGAATTGTGCAATTATGGATGCATACATAATTATAAAATTCAGTGCATAGAAACCACACCTAGTTTTGTCATGTGTAAGAACCTATAGTAATAAGAATAATGAAATGGGAACAATATAATAAGGGCATGGTGGATACGCCGCTGGTACTTCCTATATATAAGTGTTCCTTATTACATTGCAAGCGTGTCATCATTTAAGTTACTAGAAGTTCTGGACCTTGACCAATGTTGTTTTAATCTTTGACTCTCCAACTCCAAATTCGAGCACACACAAGTTTCCTATACTAGTCTTCATGGGAAACCTCTACAAACGTTCTCCCTTTCATTTTGCGGAAATCCAACTCAAGATCACGCTCACTCTAGTTCTTCTACAAACAAAAATGTCACATTGACATTTACATAGCCCCATTCGGAGGCTCGGTACAATCAAAGATGTCATACACATACTTATTGGACTAAAGTTTAGAGTTTCGAATCTGAAATCGTTTCTACAAACAATAGAAGAGTTCAATAAACAAAATTCACTGAGGATCCAAACGTTGCCTAGAACTTTACTCCGGGAACGAAGGATCATTTGAAAGTGATACCCTCACATCTGTTTTCACAAGTTTCCTCTAATTTAAATTTCGGGACGAAATTTCCTAAAGTAGGGGAGACTGTAACATCTGTGCCTTTTCAACCATCGTACAATTCTGAAAAATTTTGAATCTAATGAGATCTTGTGTTTCATTCCCGAGATTTGTATAAATTACATGTGACATTCACACATTTCAGTCCTTGTACAATTTCGATCTTTTGAATCGCTTCTAGAAGTGAAATCGCAAACTATTACGCAAACGTAATCAGTTTAACGTGACGTACACTCCAGAACAATGACATAAGCTAAACATACCCTAAATACCCTTTACATAACTTAGAAATAAGTTTTGAGGGCTTCGGTATGGCAAAAACAAGTTTATTCAAGCTCAGGTGCTAATTTGCAAATTCTACGAAACTATGCCGATTCGCGTATATCATTATCCCGAACATGTACGCACATCAAATTTTTTTAATCCTTAAAATATTGCATTTTAGTGATTAATGTCATTCGTTAGGCATTTACGGTTATTTGCACGTTCGTTACGATTTCCGTCGTAATTAACCCAAACTGCAACCGTACGACCGAAGAACTGACATCCGACAAGTTTCCGAGCATTTTTCAAGTTCCCTATGCTTTATCTTCCTTGTAAAGCCTTAAAATGGGGTTAACGGGTGTTAACAGTGCCAAAACGCGTCAAAAAACAAGTTTCAGGCTGCAGGGACCTGTTCTGACAATTCTGAAACTTAGGAATCCCAGGCGCCACGCTAGAGACCCCCCAAGATCTCCCGCGACGCGCGTGGGATGCCCAGTTACAGCAGATACCTGGAAGCTTCTTGTTCATTTGACTTGACACCTATAACTCGTTTTTGCCACACTTCTCCTGGTTGCAACACCTCACTAAACACTTGTAATGATCCTACAACATCTCCTAACACTTCGATTGATCTTGTGGCTTCAAGAAAACTATAAATACCCTTGATCTTCAACCAAATTCTTTGCTCATTCCTTCCCTTTCTCTCTATAACTCTAAGAGGAGAACTCCCACTTTGTTGGAGGTTTCCCAATTGAGTTTTCTAAGTCTTTTTCTTCATCCTTGGCTGCCTTGAGCACAAGTAAGTGTTCTAACTTAGCCTGTTCATTCATTTTAGCTATTTCAAGCTAAAAGTCAAACAGTGTTTAACTTTCAGCTTTGACCATTAATTGGTCAAAGCAAAGTCCAATTGGACTTTGCAAAGTGATCGTAATCACGATAGTTATGATCCTTAGCGATCGTGCCTACTGATTACCTCGTTTACTAGTCGAAGTGACGAGTCAAAGTTTCGGTCAATAATGCACAAATGCGCATTATACGAAAGAACTATTACCAAATCAGTTTTATAAACCTTGTTAGACACGTTTTACACGTTTAACTCGTCACCTTTAGTTTAGTGCTTATTTAGGGTCGTAAGTCGAGCGGTCTTGACCACCGCTTTGACTTTCGAATCTGACCCGTTTGGTCGATCTTAGGATCCGACCAAACACATATATGTGACCACATTTGTATAGGGAATAACCTTCTGAGGTTATACCTTATGGTCATGACGTTTGGTTAGTGTTATGTTAAGCCGTCTATTATGCCCTATAAATGACCAAAATGCCCTTGTTGCCCATAAATCAAATTTAAGCATATGTGACCAATGTTTTGACATATAAACTGATGTTGCAACTATATTAAACTTATTTTGGCATATTAGACTTATCATAACACATATCAAACCATCCGAACACGTTTTTACGTAAATGATCCGTTAAAGTAGCGTAAACTACCTTATGGAGCCATAACGAGTCAAAAGCACTTAGGAATTTTTTTCAAATCAGTATGTCGACTTTGTTAAACCATTTCATAGGAGTACCAACACTCATTTGTTTTACAAGACCTCATTCTATCTGATCCGCCGATTAATGTCCCGATATTTACATAGTTATCCGATTCTAGGACACGTTTGACTTCTCGGACGTTGAGCTTGTTTAATCTTTGATTCAAGGATATTTTGCAACCCCAAGTGAGTACATAGTTCCCCTCTTTTACATTTTCAAATGTTTTGGGGTGATCTATATGTGCCTATTCACTATTTTCACGATTTCAAAGCTATACTATGTGATATATATAACACTTATCCTTTAACGAATCGAAACTGTTACCTATGACTTGAATAACGATTTTCATAGTTAGTGAGACTATAGTTGGTTCATATTTCTTTTATACATTCATTAACAATGATCAAGCCGATTGGTAGTACAATATAGCGCAATAGGATTTGACACCCCATTCCTGTTGTATGAATGTGAGAAACCAAGTTTAAACCAAATAGATTTTGCCTTCGTGGTATATCTATAGTCACGAAAGTATAGTTTGATATACTCAGGTTTGAATGTATTGTCAAACGACCACAATGTATGTTTTACAAAGGTTTTCTAACTAAGCCATAAAAACTTATCTTTTATTGATTTCCCTAAAACAAAGTATATTTTGATATACTACCAAATCACAATTAAGTATATTTCGATATACTTCCAAAGCATAGTTTGATAAGCTATCAATGTGATATTATTTACCAAAGTATAGTTGATATACTACCGAAGCTCTTGTTCTTAAGCAAAAGTATATTTTGATATACTATCGATACTCCTATTGTTTACCAAAGTATATTTTGATATACTACCGATTCACTTGTTCTCAAACCAAAGTATATTTTATATACTACCAAATCTAGCTTTTCAAAAGTATATTTTAATATACTAGTAATTCAACTAATTTCAAAACTAAGGTATATAGTTTGATATACTACCTATATTGTTATTTCAAAACCAAAAGTATGTTCTGTACATATATTACAAACACTCTTTATCCAAAAGCAAAGTATTTAGATATTAAACTTTTGCATGGATTCATGGCTACTTTTGAAAACATATGTTCTTTTCTTAAAACATCTAAAGCCATGAATCATCATCACAAAACCTATGTTACAGGCATTTTTATGCTGATGTACCTATTTTCACATATGTTTCAGGTTTACATATATGATGATTGTCGCTGCTTACTATACATAGGATGGACGCGTGCCTTAGTGACACTAAAATTTCGAAGACAATTTGATTGTATTTTAATTTCGTTATTCCAAGACAATTGTAAATTTGATATATCAATAAAAACAAAACTTTAAAACCATGTGTGGCGAAACAATTTGTAACGTGACTCCCCAAGTGTTTCCGCCGCGAGTTGCTTTATGCGATTTGGGGTGTTACATTACATAGTACGTATAGTACATGATTTCCATTGCATTTTGCTTCATATGTTGAATTAGCATATTTAGCACATTGATTTCAAAGACGCTTCTTGCTATGTATGTTGACTGAGCATACTAGTACATGGTTTTCAAAGACATTTTTGCTTACATTGTTCATGACATATTTGTACATTGGAGATTGACTTAATACATTCATTAACATTGATCACGCCGATCGGTAGTATGTAATGGTACCATAGGATTGACAATCCCGTTCTCACTTCCTAGGTTTGTTTGGAAGCGACTTTAGGGAATGACAGAATCCGATGAAATGGATAGACTTTTATCTTTATAAGGGTCTATTTAACTGTCAACTAGGTTTGAATGTGTTTGCCAACAAACCTAATGTATGTTTTAGACAATAAAAGCATTACTTATAAAACATAACATTTCATTATTCAAAGACTTTGTTTTATATAAGACATTTTGACTATACAAGTCATTGGTTTACATTTGACATTTTTGTTACACAAGACTTTTCTTTTAATGGATGGTTTATGGTAAGTGATTTAAATAACGGGATGGGTGTAATATTATTAAAGCATGGTGGATACGCCGCTGGTACTTCCTATATATAAGTGTTTTTATCATATTGCATATCGTGTCGTTATCTAAATCATTTCAAACAAAGTTCAAGACAAGACATTTTTATCTATGACATGACTTATATTTTGGTTAATGATTTAACCATGCATATTTCTTTTATATCATTCGATTTATCTTATGATTTTATAAAAGAAAACATTTTGTAAGTTTCATGACCACTTTTTAACTAAGTATTTCTTTAAACATTCTAGGCCATGATCTTGAACGCAAAACCTATGTTACTCACAGGCATTTTATGCTGACGTACTTTATTTTCACATATGTTTCAGGAGCGAATGTTTGATTGTCGAGCTTGCTACACTTAGGGCGGACTTGAGCTTGAGTGACTATAAAAATCAAGAAGAACAAGTTACTTTTTTGAATTTTCAGTTTTTATCCAAGACATGTAAACAATTATATTAAATAAAACTTAACATATTATGCCATGGTTGTTGAAACAATAATTCTGTTACGATACTTCCCGACGATTCCGCCGCGGTTTGTTGTTTTACGTGGTCGGGGTGTTACACCTTACGCTTCTTCGACCTTTTGGAGGGTTCATTTTTGGTGTCCTTTGGTTTTTCTTGTATAGTCACATCAGATGGTTTCTCGTCGACTTTGCGGAAAAGTTTGCCCTTTTGATTTGAGAATCAGTCAGGGTAGCAGAGAGTTCGATAGCCTGCGAACGTTGGTAGGGTTGCTACCAGTAACAATGTCCTGAACAGGGTCAGGCAGGCCATCAATGTACTTTTCAATTGCCTTGTCCAAAGACGTAACCGTCGCTGGACACAACAAACTTAGCTCCTCATATCGGTCAGTGTAGGCATGATATTCTCCACTATCCTGTTTAAGATCATGGAACTCATTCTCAAGTGCCCTTTGTTCATGACATGGGCAAAATTCTTTCATCATGAGAGCTCGAAGCTCTTACCACGTTTGAGCCATTGCCACATTAGCACCCCTGTCTCACATCACTCCATTCCAACACGTGAGTGCTCTCTTTTGAAAAACACTCGTAGCAAACTCTACCTTGCGTTTGTTAGGGCATTGCACATAATGGAAAGTGCTTCGATACTCTCTAACCATTATAGGAGCCCATTAGCTCCGTTAGACCTAGAAAACTTGAGTGGTTTGGCTGAATAAAATTGTTTATAGTTGCACTAAGCAGGTGCATTGTTGTTGTTATTGTTATTGTAAGCTTGATTTAGTTGGGTCACAAGGTTCGGAAGTATAGCGGCCATTTGTTGCTCAATTAAAGTCGCCATTTCGGCGTCTTGAGCAGTGTTGCGACGAGGAGGCATTCTAAAAGAGAGAGGAAATATGTGAGAGAGCGAATTAGATTGACAAAGGATAACCAATGATGATAAATATCGACACAGTATAAGGATTGTTATCATTTGTTTGTTTTTTAAAACAAACAATGACACAGTGACTAATCAAAGTAAATGGGTCTTTATAATGTATCGCGAAGACATGCTTTAGCCTATAAGTGAACACTCACCCCAAGAGTTCTCAGGTAAGAGTAACCGGTCCGATAATGCGGATTTGTACGAACACTCTAGCCTTAGACAGAAAACTCAGGGTACAGGTATTCACCCTTCCAGATTGCACGTGTTCACATTATTAAAGTCCAAACTTTGACGGGATTTTGAAAACTTTGAAGGCAAAAAGCCAAAAATGAATCATCCAAAATAGACAATTTATTTTCAAAATCATTTTGAAATTTGTGTTTTTGTTTTTGGTATTCACCTAAGAATAGGGGATAGTATTGTGTTAATAATCTGAATGCATATAAACTCACGTTAGGGTCCTAGGAAGGTTATAGACTAGGTCAAAGCATTACTAATAACCTAATTCCCTATAACCATGGCTCTGATACCAATCTGTAACACCCCAAATCGGGTAATACAACACACACGGCGGAAACACTTGGGAGTCACGTCACAAATTGTTTCATAACACATGGTACTTAAAGTTTGTTTTATTGAATCATCGAATTACACTGTCTTAGAATAATGATTATGAAATACAATGGAAATGTCTTTCAAGTTTTAAAGTCACTAAAGTCCGTGTCCATCCTATGTGTAGCATGCGGCGACAATCATCACAAAAGTAAACCTGAAACATATGTGAAAATAGGTACGTCAGCATAAAAATGTCTGTGAGTAACATAGGTTTTTGTTGATGAGGATTCATTGCTTTGAATTGTTAAAAGAAATGTTTAACTAAAAGTAGCCAATGAACCTTTGTAAAAATGTATTCTTTTGTAAAATCATATGAAAATCAATAATTTAAAAGAATGATGCATGGTTAACTTAATAACAAAAATTTGTCTTTTGCAAAAGTAGTCATGTCTTTGTATGAAATGTGTCATGTCTTTGTATATAAAGTATCATGCATAAATCAATGTCGAGTAATATCCAATGTCTTGTATAAAAATGTCATGTCTTGACTTAGTTCAAAGTGAGTTAGAGAACTACGATGTGTAATATGATAAAAGTGCTTATATATAGGAAGTACCAGCGGCGTATCCACCATGCTTTTATTATATTACACACGGCTCGTTATCTAAAACACCTACCATAAACCAATATTCTAATTGTCCTTGTTATAAACCAATCGTCCTTGTATAAAATAATATCTTTGAATAAACTAAGGTTTTGTTTAAATCCAATACTTATGTCTTATAAACCATTGCTTTTATTGTAAAAACATATATTAGGATTGTTGGCGAATACATTCAAACCTTCTCGACTATCGAATAAATCCTTATAAAAACAAAGGTCTATTAATGTTCATCGGATTCGGTCATTCCCCAATGGATACTTTCAAATGTCTAGAAAGCGAGAATGGGGTGTCAAACCTATGGTACCATTACATACTACCAGTCGGCATCAATGTTAATGAATGTATCATTGTATATTCAATGCACCAATATGTCTTGAATAATGTAAGCATGTTACGGAAATGTTTTAGAAACCATGTACTTGGCATACTAAGTCAATATACCAAGCAAAATGTTTTTAAATCGTGTACTAGGTATGCTCAGTCAACATACATAGCAAAAATTTCCTTTAAAATCAATGTGCTAAATATGCTAAGCCAACATATGAAGCAAAATGCAATGGAAATCATGTACTATATGTACTATGTAATCAAAGCATGTATAATGACATGAAAAACACGAAAGTAGTCGTAGGCACAATAAGTTTCACCCTAAAAAAATTATAAAACATAAAAGAGGGGACTATGTACTCACTTGGGATTGCTAAGTAACGTTGAATCAAATATCGAACAAGCTAAAAAATCCGAGAAATCAAGCGTGTCCTAAAATCGAATAATTGTGTAAACATCGGGACATTAATCGGCGGATCGGATAGAATGAGCTCTTGTAAACCAAATGAGTGATGGAACTCATATGAAATGGTTTAACAAAGTCTACATTCTGATTTGAAAAGGTTCCTAAGTGCTTTTGACCCACAATGGCTCGTTAAGGTAGTTTACGCTACTTTAACGGGTCATTTGCGTAAACACGTGATCGGATGGTTTGCTATGTGTTATGATAAGTCTTTAATGTTTAAAAATTTTTGAAAATGTTATTTGATCAGATTATATGTCAAAATTTATGTTACATATGATTGAAGTTGATTTATTCGCAAAAAAAAGCATTTTGGTCATTATTGAAGATTATAACGACTAATTATCATAAGACTAACCAAGTGATATGACCATAAGGTATAACCTCAAAGGGTTATTCCCTATAAAACTATGGTCACAAATATGTGTTTGGTCGGATCCTAAGATCGACCAAACGGGTCGAATTCGAAAGTCAAAGCGGTGGTCAAAACCGCTCGATAAATGATCCTAAACAAGAACTAAACTAAAAGTGATGAATTAGACATGTTTTGACATGTCTAACTAAGTTATAAAATTGTTTTGGTATTAAAACAAAGTGTTTTGATGCCCGAAAATAGTTCTGTAGTATAAAGTGCATTTATCGCATTGTTGACCGAAACTTTGACTCGCTACAATAACTTGAAAACGTGGTAATCAGTAGGCATGATCACTAAGGACCATAACCATCATGATCACGATCACGTTGAAAAGTTCAATTAAACTTTGTTTTGACCAATTCATGGTCAGAATTGAAAGTAAAACAGAAAGTCAAACTGTTTGATTCTTAGCTCAAATATGCTAAAAGAATTGAACAAGACATGGATGAGACACTTACTAACACTCCACGAGAGCCTAGAACTCAGAAGATGATCACCAAATGGTTGAAACTCCAGATGAAAGAAAGAAAGGATTAAGTAAAGTTCCCAATGCTTGAATTACCTTGCTATTTATAGTTGAATTGGAGCTATAAGATTGATACAAGTGTCCATGAGTCATCAAGGAGGTTGGATTAGTGTCCTAACACTCACCAATTGTAGAGAAAGGGTGGCAATTTCGAATGCTTAATCATCAAAGAAGTTAACCAGCTGCTGCCACATATCTGCTGATCTGGGGACCCCTTAGGGACCGTATGGGGTTTTGCCTTACGGCCCGTAACGCCTTTGCAGAACAGGCCCCTCCACACGTTTCGTCGTGTTTTGGCACTTCTAACACCCGTTAACCTCATTTTTAAGCTCAAATAGGACGATAAAGCATAGGGAACTTGAAATATGTTCAACAATGTTTCGGGTGTTGGTTCATTTTGTCGTACGGTTGCGGTTTCGGTTAATTACGACGAAATTATAACGATCGCGTGCATGACCGTAAATGCGTAACGAATGATGTTTTTTCCTTCCAATCATCAAATTACAAGATTTTAATGATTGCATAATTTTTTAGATGTGCGTACATGTTCTGGATTAGGAAATACGCGTGACGGCATAGTTTCGCAGAAATTGCAAAATAGCCCCTAAAGTTGAATAAACATGTTTTTGCCATACCGAAGCCCTCGAAACTTATTTCTAAGCTATGTTAAGGTTATTTAAGGTAAGTTTAGCTTATGAATTCTTCCGAAGTGTGCGTTCCTACAAGAATCGCCAGGCTTTCATAGTTTATCGTAAATAGTCCCTGTCATCGAATAGGCTTGTTTTTTACATACCAAACCCTTCAAAACTTATTTCTAAGTTATGTAAAGGATATTTAGGGTATGTTTAGCTTATGTCACTATTCTGTAATATACGTTGTGTTTAACTGATTACGTTTACGTAACAGTTTACGTATAAATTTCCAGAAATTGTTTAAAATCTTGATTTTGAAAAGGGATTGATATCGTGCAATTGTTATGGATAATTTCACAATCCAACGAATAAAACACAAGGTTTTATTGCTTATGAAATTGTTCAGGATTTGATAACGACGACTGAAGACACAATTATCACATTGGATGTCTGAGTTATTTAGCTGTTTTTGTTGGTCTAGAGGCGAAGCCCTGTCCATTCGAGTCTGTAAATCTTCCAAGTTGACTAATACAAGAAGTAGACGTGATTAAACAGTATCTCCGATCTTATTGCTTGTTTGTCTTGCTTACTAACAATGAATTACGCCTTTGTTAGGTAAGTCAAGTCGGTCCTGTAGCTCATCGTTAAGAGTCGGTCCTTAGGACGGCCTCAAAAGTGGTATCAGAGCCTTGAGGTCTGATTTGAGGAGAAACAACAAGTTTTAATCAGATTCAGTCTTTGAAGAACTTTTTTTTAATCCTACTTGATATATTACTTAGATCTAGACGAATTCATGGACAAATTGCACCGGTATGACTTGTTAAAATCAGTTTTAACGAATCCCTGAAACTTACAGATCTTAAATCGAATAAAATCATGTCAAAATTTGCTAAAACATCAAGTTTGAGACCTGAACTATTCGTACGAGTCACAGGACAACTCGTACGACTAGTCACTCGTACGACCCATATAAAAATCAAGTTTTAAAATTAAATACTTGCTCGTACGACTCACCACTAACATGAATCAAGTTTTTTTAGAAAACAAAATCTCTCACTTGCCCGGACCTTGACTCACACGAACCACATTTCACTCGTACAAGTCACCGTTTGAAAGTTTTTCTTGAAAAACATGCCTTCTCATGTTACACCTAATCTATTTATGTTCAAAGTGTTTCAAAATGTCAGGTGAAGAAGAATTTTACAACGCCTTTGCCATAACAGCAGTCGCAAATGCTGCAGCACAGAACTTGAACCTTGACAACGAAATGGGAACCATGGTGAAACCACCAAAGCTCATGAATTTAGAAGATTATGATGGTTGGAAGGTACGGTTCACAAACTGGGTTCAGGCTAATTATTTCACCACATGGTTCGCGATAGAAGAGCAATACCAAACACCGGTTAATGATAACGGTTTAGAGAAAGTTCTGTCACAACTGTCAGATACTGAAAAGATAAATTTATAAACGAGAAAAAATGATGAACATTCTCCAACAATCAATCAAGGAAGACATTTTAGTGCTTATACAGTACGACAATACTGCTCAATCACTGTAGAATGCCTTACGTTTAAAATTTGAAAGAAGTGCTCAGATTTGAAAGAGTAAAAAGGCTTTGATATCTTCAACATTCTAAAAGGAGAGAGCATGAAACAATTGATAGAAAGGTACTGTTATCTGGTTGTCCAAATGCAGAGAATGAAGGTTCATAAGAGTAACAACGAATTGGTAGATAAACTTGCTGATGCCTTACCAGAAGGCGAATGGTTAACCTATCTTACCATTTTGAAAATTGGAACCGAATGCAGCAACTTCACGTTGCCACGGTTTATTGAGAGATTGGAGGCACATGAACTAGAAATGCAGAAGGCTGCAAAGAAAAAGGGAAGTCAACATCAGCAATATGTTAAATTATACTTCAAATGCAGTCCTATCTCAGATACACAAAGTCTGAAAATCCAGACAGCCTTCAGTGCAAACACATCAAGTCTACCTTCAAGCCAAACTAGCGGATTTCAGTCTTTTGCTTCCTTCAATCCAAATACTCCTCAAGGGCCACGGTAATCTCAATATTCAAATGCTCCTCAGAACAAATCAAAATTAATCAAATTCCAATCAACAAATCATTCAATGCAATATCACGGTAAGCCTCCAGAATGGTGAAGATTTTAATGAAGACGTAACAAAACAATATATGTCCCTGCTTGCCTCAGCACTGGAATCATATGATAGCTTGATAGCTGGAAGAGTTGGAAACCCGAAAATGACCAAAGAGGATTATGGTCAAATTGATTCAGTTAAAATGGAGTCAATTGATATCAAATGGTGCATGGCATCGATTGTCCGAAGAGCACAACGCTTTATCTTACAGGAAGAGATAACCTGGGAGGTCTTGATGGCACACTGGATTTTGATAAGTCCAAAGTAACGTGCTTCATGTGTTGGGAAAAAGGGCACTTCAAACGAGAATGTCCAAATAGAGAAGTCAAGGGAAACAACAATGCTTTTGCTAATGATTACTACAAGAAAGCCATATATCATCGATCACAGCCTCAGAAAAGGGTAGTGCAAATTGAAGACGACCCTTCAAATTCAAATTCAAAACATAAAGCTCTTGTGGTCACTCAAGAAGATAAGGGTTTTAACTGGAACAAGTATATTACAAAAGGAGAGAGTCTTGCCCTGTTAACTAAAATAATTGAAGAACCTGAACAAATTGAAGAAGAATATGTAGCGGCATCCTTCGACGAGGCTCCGGATGATTATTGCACTGCTTCGTCTGAGGAAGAAGAACTTCTGACCAGTGCATTTAAAAATTTGTTGCCTACAGATATGATCAAAACTTTTGCAGGTTATTTTGATTCAGGTTGCAAGCCACAATTGATTGAGAAGCAGAAATCTGAAAACCTGGAAGTGATCGATGTAAGCAAAGATATGACCGTTGAAAACCTGAAAGAGACTGCTGACAGAGCCTTGATGGCTACTTTAAAAGAGGTAGCCACTGAGGAAGTTCCGGTAGCTAACGTCGAAACAGTAAAAATTGCTGGTGAGGAATTGGTAAATAATGAAAGTGGAGTTCAAACTGTTGAGATTGAAAAATCTTGCAAGAAGTGTGAAGAGCTTGGCAATGATTCTTTAACAAAAGACAACAGGTTCAATGAACTTAAGAAACATACTGATAATTTGTCATTTAATTACAAAATAACAAAAGAAGCGTATGGAAAATTAAACAAAACAATCAAACCGTTTAAACAAACCATTCGTGAAAATGACAAAACATTTTCAATGCTCTGGCCACGCAATTGGCCATTAACATTCACTTAAATACAATTACCAAACTAAAAAGTGAATTGGAGAGGGTAAGAATTGAAGCTGAGCGGGTAAACAAATTTTTAATCAGCTATTCCACCAGTTCATACGTCATTTATCATATTCCCTAAAAATTGAAAAAAGATGGAGATAATGATAAAGATAAAAGCAAAAGTCTAAGTTACGACCGTCTTCCTCCACCCAGGTGGAACAATTATTCCAAAAGACATCCAGATGGGATGGAAAAGGTGCTTAACTTAAATCTGATCACTGAAAAGCAAAACAAGCTGCCTGAGAACATAGACGTAACTTATGATAACATTGAAAAGGATTGTGAGTCTGAAGTGGTTAACAAAGTGATCGAAAATGTTTTAGAAAATGAGTCTGACAGCATAGTAAGGGCTGAGTCAAGTTCACAATCTGGAAGTGAGGAAAGTTTTCACAAGAACTTCATTTCAGCATCAGAAAATAGTCTAAATGGCGATCCTAATGTAGTGGTCTACAAGATGAACGGATTAGATAAACTATTTACTGATGAGGAATTCCCAATCCAGAATGTTAACTTAGACCGAGTTGACAAATTTTTTAAGCTGGTTGAAGTTAAAACCTCTGATCTTGAAAAACAAGATGTTGCCTTCTACTCCAAACCAAAGAAAGTTTCCGATAACTTTCATCGAAGAGGTAAAGACTACCCAGAATATAAGAGAGACGGTTTGGGTATGCGTAGAAAAGAAAGAACAACAGGTTTCGATAAACAAAGTTTACAAAGAAAATTAACTTTGTTTTCAGAACTAACACGATAAATGAAAAAGAAATCATTGGGAAACAATCAAACAAAGAGTTTGAAAAAGATAAGGAACTTCGCGAACAAATTTCGGAATCCTCTGTTGGAAGTGTCACACCCTCAATTTCCACTTGCGGAGTTTTACCGCGAGGCGTGTGAACAAACCAGAATCTGAAACACTAGTACGTCGAACGACTCTATATGATTTGATAATACGTTTTCCAAAATCATTTGTTGTAGATTTTATATTGTCTAAATTAATTATCAATATTTAGCAGAGCATCAGTTTTTTTAAAGTTGAGCGGAAGCATAAAATAAATAGTGAAGCGGGCGCCAACACAAACGCCAAAACAAATGAAAAACCCCAAAACAATATTGATAAATAAGACTCGATAAAAGATGTCTTGTTCAATTCATGTGCGTGCACCTAGAGCTCCTAGCGTCCTGAGAAACATGTAAAGAAACAAGTGTCAACATTAAAGATGAGTGAGTTCACAGGTTTTCATAAATTCGTTTGTTCGGTTATAGTTTGTTTTCTCCGTTATCCCTAACCCGGGATAACGAATTAGTTCCATTATTCCAACCCGGAATAATAAGTTGTTGCTTCCAATATTCCGTTTTGCCAGGCCTATCACTGACCATGGCGAAGTTAGGCCAAATTATTCACCCGTTGACCATACCCGGTCGGCTAGCGTGACTAGCTCGGATGGGGCTTGTCGGGCCCAGTAGTACTACTTATAATTCCCCCGCTATTAAACCCAATACTA
Source organism: Scalesia atractyloides (assembly GCA_947069175.1). Lineage (NCBI taxonomy): Eukaryota > Viridiplantae > Streptophyta > Magnoliopsida > Asterales > Asteraceae > Scalesia > Scalesia atractyloides. Next base: position 39,288,245 of record CAMTDV010000015.1, read on the forward strand.
ACGATCCGAGAGATTGACGAGGACTTAAGTGATAAAGCTGCTTAGTGACCATAACATTACATTAACACTAACTTAGTTACCGAATAGTTATGTGACGTTAAATTCGTATAATGTAAAGAGATTGAGTTTGAGAGTGTATACATGTTTCTCCCTCTGTTGTTTAAAAACCGGATAAAGTTAGGGGCCGTGAACTCACCTTTTGTTGCTCGGTTAGTGTAGCAAAAGAAGTTATAAGAGATGGGACCGCTAGTTGCGTCCTAACAAACCAATTAATTCCAAGTCAGTGTGTGAACACACCAATACAAATTCTACACGTAATTTACGCACAAAGTGATACACACAAACAACATATCTAACACTCAAACATGCATGCAAGTATCCTCATGTGATCCTAGTGATTAAAACAACTTATCATAAACATAAACCAATTCATGCCACAATTTGGTGCACACAATCACAAGTTATCCATTTCAGCTTAACACTCATAATTCAGCTATTTTCTAGGATTTTTATAAAATAGTTCCAACATTCCAAAAATTCCAATATTTTTACAGTAGGTGACATTTATACCATATAAATTTATATAATTTTTCCAAGTCCTAAATCTTTACCAATTAACCATAAATATTAATATACTAGGCTGCAGTCTGGTTTATCACTTTCTGACTGCAGTCCACGGAAGAATTTATTTAAAAATTACTGATCGTCCAAATAACAAAATTCCAGTTGGAGTTGCCCGGAAATTTCCATACCTAGTTGCTGTACAAAAATCATGACTCAACTCCCTACTGATTTTAAAATCCAACTCGATAAACAACTAACAAAATTTCAGGATTTTCACAGCTTTAGTTACTGGACTTATTTGTCCCTTTAAAAATATCAAATGACTTCAGAAAATTATGAATCCAGCGTCATTAGATTCCTTATTCAAATCTCTACGTTCTAGACATCAGAAAATCCGTTTTTCGACAACTAACGACCGAGTTACAGCCAGATGAAGTCGGCTGTAACTATTACTCAGCATCCTGTTTCAGCATATTGTTACCATTAATTCGCACAATCCGTTAATATCATTAACCTAGGCGATCAAGAATCGGTTTTTCTAATCATAATTCAATACCTATAACATATCCATGCAAACCCTAGTTCATACTTCTAGTTTTTATGAACAAACAAAGCTTATGATTTCAGATTTTCAAACAACCATCCAATGTAAACATCATTAACAAATCGGCTAGCCTAACTTCTCGTTCAATCATACTTGGCAAACTTACATGTTCCGAAAACAATCATACTTGTAACTAGGATAAATCGGCCGATTAAAACATATATAATCCGAAAACAACACAATCGTTTCATTCAATCATTCAATCCGAAACAAACAACAAAATCACACACATCTAACCGAATACTATCTTGTAACATATGCTGGATTCTAACCTTTGATAACTAGGTAAATAAGCCGAGATTTGGACAAGAATGATCCGGATGTGATAAAAGTTGCGATCGGGGAAAGTGATCAGTGAGGACTGCCGCGATCAAGGAAGTGTAGGGCTGTTTGTTTGCTATTGAGAAGGTGAACAAAGGGGCTGATCTCAATCGGTTAGAAGGAGGAAGAGGCTACCGTCGGCTTCTTTCTCCCTAGGGTTTTGTGTTGTGAATGAGACATGCATGGGGTTTGTATATATAGGCGCAAAAGGGGATAAGGGTTACGGTTTGATCCTGAATTCGTGGCCGAGGGACTAGGGTGAGTTGGTTTGGGTTTGATCTTGGCCGAATAGTTTTGGTTTAGGGTTTAGGTTTGAGCTCGGTTTGGGTTTGATCCTTGTTCTCGGCCGAAGACTTGGGTTAAAGTTTAAAACTTTGTTAACTCCTAGAGTCACAATGAATCAAAGTTGGTTCGTGTCGCGGTTCGGTTCAGTTCGTGTACATATCTACTGTAATTATTCTATAACTAAAACAATCACACAACACACATCACGTATTCATTTAACTCGTACACGTTTAATGCTTAGCATATACTTTATTCGACAAGTGTCGCGTTTAAGTTATCCGAAAAACCCGGGATATCACATTATCCCCATGTTGAAAGAATTTTCGTCCCGAAAATTGAGTAAACGCGGTTTAGCATGTAGCGTACATGTTTAGAGTGCCACGCACAAAGAGTTAGTTCGTTTATGAAAGTACACGAAGTTTCAAGAAGTTCCCAAGTGCCATACACAAAGATTCCCAAGTGCCATGCACAAGGATTTTGTTAACAATAGTACGCAAAGTATGAGAAATTTCCAGGTTGTCACATCATCCCCATGTTGAAAGAATTTTCGTCCCGAAAATTTAGTTACTGGTATCGTTAGTTTGCTGCTCAGTTGCGAAGAGGTGTGGGTATTTGCTTTTCATTTGATCCTCTCTTTCCCACGTGAACTCCGGTCCACGCTTAGAGTCCCAACGAACCTTAACGATCGGAATTTTGCTGTGCCTTCGAGTCTTGATCTCACGATCCATGATCTCGATAGGCTGTTCCACAAAGTGCAGTTGTTCATCCACTTGGATCTCATCCAATGGAATAACTAGAGTTTCATCTGATAGACACTTCTTCAGATTTGACACGTGAAATACGTTGTGAACTCCACTGAGTTCGGCAGGAAGGTCTAATTGATAAGCTACGGGTCCGATACGTTTCAAGATTACAAACGGGCCTACATACCGTGGGTTCAGTTTGCCCCGTTTTCCAAAACGGATTACACCCTTCCAGGGTGACACCTTTAGTAGGACGCGGTCGCCTACTTGAAATTCGAGCGGTTTGCGTCGTTGATCAGCGTAGCTTTTCTGTCGATCTCGTGCCGCCGCCATGCGGTTTCTGATTTGTACAATCTTTTCAGTGGCCTCAAGTATTAACTCAGGACCTGTGAGTTGACTGTCACCGACTTCTGCCCAGCAGACCGGTGATCTACATTTACGACCGTATAATGCCTCGAACAGTGCTGCCGAAATACTCGTATGATAGCTGTTGTTATATGAGAATTCCACTAAAGGCAAGTGAATTTCCCAACTATTTCCGAAGTCTACGACGCATGCTCTAAGCATGTCTTCCAATGTCTGTATGGTCCTTTCGCTTTGACCATCAGTCTGAGGGTGATAGGCTGTGCTCATATCTAAGCGTGTTCCCAACGCTTTCTGGAGTGACTGCCAGAAGTTCGACGTGAAGCGAGCATCTCTGTCTGAGATGATGGACGTTGGCACTCCGTGCCGAGAAACTACTTCCTTAATGTAGATGCGAGTCAACTTCTCCATCTTATCTGTTTCTTTAATAGCTAGGAAGTGTGCGGACTTAGTTAAACGATCCACGATCACCCAGATGGTATCGCAACCACCCAAGGTTCGCGGGAGTTTAGTGATGAAATCCATTGAGATCTGATCCCCTTTCCACACTGGGATCTCAGGTTGTTGGAGTAGCCCCGATGGCTTTTGATACTCCACCTTGACTTTTGCACAAGTCAAACATTTACTCACGTAGGTGGCTATATCGGCTTTCATGTTGGGCCACCAATACGCAGCTTTAAGGTCTTGATACATCTTATCCGAACCCGGATGGACAGAGTATCGGGATTTGTGAGCTTCATCCATGACTAGCTCTCTGAGATTTCCGTAGAGAGGTACCCATATGCGATTCATGAAATACCGGGCTCCATTGGGTTTTATTTCCCAATCGCGTTCCATTTTTCCCACCGATTCGGCTTTAATGTTTTCCTCCTTAACTGCTTCTAACTGGGCGTCGCGTATTTGTTCGGGTAGCCCCGAATGTATAGTGAGTTGTAATGCTCGTACACGACGAGGTTTCAAGTGTTCCTTCCTACTGAGGGCATCAGCTACCACGTTAGCTTTACCCGGGTGATATCGAATGGCACACTCATAATCGTTCAAGAGTTCGACCCAGCGATGCTGTCGCATGTTCAACTCCTTCTGATCAAAGATGTGCTGGAGGCTCTTGTGGTCCGTAAAGATTGTGCACTTCGTTCCATAGAGGTAGTGTCTCCAAATCTTAAGTGCAAACACTACTGCTCCCAATTCCAGGTCATGCGTAGTGTAGTTTTTCTCGTGAACCTTCAGTTGTCGAGACGCATACGCGATGACCTTATCGCGTTGGATGAGTACGCATCCCAATCCCTGAATGGAAGCATCACAATACACTACAAAGTCATCTGTCCCTTCCGGCAAGGACAGAATGGGTGCACTGCAAAGTTTCTGTTTCAGCAATTGAAATGCTGCTTCTTGCTTGTCACCCCAAGCATACTTGATGCCTTTCTGGGTGAGGGTAGTAAGTGGTTGTGCAATCTTTGAAAACCCCTCGATGAAACGTCTGTAGTAACCAGCCAATCCCAAAAATTGGCGGATCTCCGTCGGTGTCTTAGGTGCTTCCCAGTTTTTGATGGCTTCAATCTTGGCAGGGTCTACGTGGATACCCTTTTCATTCACGACGTGCCCGAGAAACTGAACTTCCCGAATCCAAAAATCACACTTCGAAAGCTTGGCATATAGCTTTTCCTGTTGGAGTAATCCTAGCAGTAATCGTAGATGTTCAGCATGTTCTTCTTCACTTTTGGAGTAGATGAGTATGTCATCGATGAACACAATGACAAACTTGTCGAGGTATGGTTTACACACGCGGTTCATGAGGTCCATGAACACCGCAGGTGCGTTGGTGAGACCGAATGGCATGACCAAGAACTCGTAATGGCCATACCGAGTGCGAAATGCCGTCTTGGCGATATCCTCCTCCCTGACGCGTAACTGGTGGTAACCAGACCGTAAATCAATCTTGGAGTAGTAACTTGACCCTTGAAGTTGGTCGAAGAGATCGTCGATGCGAGGTAACGGGTATCGGTTCTTGACTGTAACCTTGTTGAGTTCCCTGTAGTCGATGCACATGCGGAAAGTCCCGTCCTTCTTCTTGACAAACAGGACTGGAGCTCCCCATGGCGAAACGCTTGGTCGAATAAATCCTTTTTCTAATAGCTCCTGAAGTTGGGTAGATAGCTCCTGCAGCTCGGCTGGAGCTAGGCGGTATGGAGCCTTGGCGATAGGAGTTGCATTGCTTGCCAATTCGATTTCAAACTCCAATTGTCGATGTGGTGGAAGACCTGGTAGTTCTTCTGGGAATACATCGGAAATATCACGGACGACAGGGATGTCTTCTATACGTTTCTCGTCCTTAGGCTGTTCGGTAATCAGTGCGAGTAAAGCGAAGGAGTTCTTCCTCCGAAGATACTTCTGCGCTTGCATGTAAGAGATGATGTTGGTGACGGCGCTTGCCTTATCGCCTTGTACCATCAGGATTTCGTCGTTCAAGAGCGGAATACGGATAGATTTTTCGAAGCAGAGAACTTCAGCCCGGACGTCGGATAGCCAGTCCATTCCGACTACCACGTCAAAACTACCCAGGGTAGTTGTCATCAGATCAATGGTAATAGTGTGGCCCGCGAGTTTGAGTTGACAGCCGGATACGATTTGGGTCACATCTACAGATTTACCATCGGCTAATTCTATAACATAAGGGGTCTCTAATGGTTTAAGCGTGAGATTTAGGTTCTTCCTAAAAGACTCATATATAAAGCTCCTATCCGCACCCGTATCAAAAAGCACAGAAGCAAAATGTTCATTAAGGGGAAACTTACCGGTGACCACGTTCGTGTCGTTTCTGGCCTCTCCGCGGCCCAATGTAAATGCGCGACCTTTAGCACCTCCTGTGCCACCGTTCCCATTATTGTTGTTGTTATTATTGTTGTTGTGGTTATTGTGGTTGTGGTTGTTTCCACCATTATTGTTGTTGTTACGCAACTGTGGGCAGTCTCTTCTGAAATGAGCAGTACTACCACACTGATAGCATCCCCGGTTAACACCCTGCTGCTGACCCTGGGGTTGATTTTGATTTTGTCGGGACATGATTTCCCCACGACAATCCTTTGCCGCATGTCCCATCTTGCCACATTGTTGGCAGCGATTTCCGGCACAAGGGCTGTTATGATGGAGATTACAGCCGTTGCACTGCGGCTTTCGACCTGCATAGCCGCTTGCGTTCTGGTTGTTGTTGTTGTTGGCGGGATGATTTTGGTGACCCCGGTGGCTGTTGTAGTGATTGAACCGTTTCTGGTTCCCCTGCTGCGGATGAGATGACGAAGACTGTCGAATAGTTGAGTCTTCAAACTTTCTTTTGTTATCCGGGGCAACTTCAGTTGTACCCCGTGCTGGCAGCTTCTTCTGTTCCACCGCCTTATCGGTGAGTTTGTGAGCCAATCGGATTGCTTGATGTTCAGTTACAGGGTTACTAGCCATTACCATACCCTGAATTTCCGGAACCAGACCCCCAAGATAGAACTCGAGTCTTTTCTCCACAGTGTTGGCTAATTCGGGACACAAAATACTAAGTCATGGTGTTTTGCGGTGTAAGCTTCAATTTCCGATCCCACCATCTTGTGGTTCCATAAGGCTTGCTCTAACTGTTGCACTCTGTCTCGTGGACAGTAGTCCTCTTTGATTAGAGCCTTGAACTCGGCCCATGCCATTGCATTCGCAGCTATAAGTCCACGTGTTTGGACTTGTGCATTCCACCATGTCAGTGCCCCATCTTCCAGTGTTGAGGCTGCGTATTTGACCTTGTTGGCCTCTAGGCAGTTGCACATTTCAAAAACGGATTCTGATTTTTCGATCCAGCGGACCAGTCCAATGGGTCCTTCCGCCCCCGAGAATTTGCTTGGTTTTGCGTCAAGGAACATCTTGTAGGGGTTAAAGCCCCTCCTGCTGACAAAGAACAGTAAGTCAGCAAGGAATTTTACTAGCCTCACTATTAGATTTTCACGCGAAAACTTAATAATGGTTACCTGCCGGTTGGTTCTGAACACCCGCTAAAGCTGCGTTCACGTGCTCTTGAATCATGGCAGCTAGCTCTTCGGGCGTCAAGTTAAGGTTTCCACGTCTTCCAGTTGCCATTTAGATCTTCGAAACACAACACAAACACACCCCGATAAGTCTATATGTCCAATATAGTTATCCTACTTCGTACTTTAATAATTATTAAGTTATGTCAACTCAATATGTTAAATAGTCAAAAGAAATACTTGATTAACTGAAATTTCAACGTCTTACAAAAGTGCAAATCAAACATACGAATTCACTATACAGTCTCAAGTTTAAACACAAGTGGGAAAATAAATTAACTGAAGGAAAACAAATAAAATAAGCGGGACGTGTCAGTCGTCTACGTCTCCATCCCCCAAGTCACTATCGTTGCCGTCATCCTGCGCGGCATTTCCAGCTTCTACAGCTGGGTCCTCCTCCGGATCCTCCTCTGGATCCTCCTCAGGGTCCTCCTCTACCGGCACTGGAGGGGCCGGTGCTGGTGCAAGTGCTTGATTTTGCAGTTCCTGAATGTTCCAACTATTTTCCAGGACTCTGTCCTCAAGCCAGTCGGCTCTTATCAGCTCAGCACGCAGATCTCTGGCTATGGTGTTACGGGCTATCTTACTCGTACGATGCTCTTCCTCGAGCGAGTCGGTCTTACCTGTAAGTTGTCGGATCATCCATCCTTGTGCTAGGATGGTTTCCTGCATTCTTTCTAACTGTTTTTGTTGTGTATGTACCAGGATTCTAAGTATGTCAATTCCTATTTCTACAGGGTTAACCGGTTCAACCGGTACAGCAATGGTTGGGCGTAACGACGACTCCTCCCCCAGAGCGAGCCTTTTCCTCGCAGCTGAGCGTGTCTCCACGCCATAAGATGGTATGGGTTCCACCATTGGTGCCTTTCCTGGTGCCCTTGGTGGCGTAAGTCTGTCGGATGATGATGATGACGATGAGGATGATGACATTGCATGTTAGGTCGTGTAGTTAGTTACGAGTTGTTTTCATTTCTTATTACGAAGGCATAATCTACATAACACAGTTGTGGTAACAAGATATAATAGTTCGGTGCCAAACTAAGTCTAGTGTCGTGAAATCAGCTATAGTTTAGGTCTACTTCTAATGCAAACCTGGTTCTCTATAGCTAGTGGCTCTGATACCAATCTGTCACACCCTCAATTTCCACTTGCGGAGTTTTACCGCGAGGCGTGTGAACAAACCAGAATCTGAAACACTAGTACGTCGAACGACTATATATGATTTGATAATACGTTTTCCAAAATCATTTGTTGTAGATTTTATATTGTCTAAATTAATTACCAATATTTAGCAGAGCATCAGTTTTTTTAGAGTTTAGCGGAAGCATAAAATAAATAGTGAAGCGGGCGCCAACTCAAACGCCAAAACAAATGAAAAACCCCAAAACAATATTGATAAATAAGACTCGATAAAAGATGTCTTGTTCAATGCATGTGCGTGCACCTAGAGCTCCTAGCGTCCTGAGAAACATGTAAAGAAACAAGTGTCAACATTAAAGATGAGTGAGTTCACAGGTTTTCATAAATTCGTTTGTTCGGTTATAGTTTGTTTTCTCCGTTATCCCTAACCCTGGATAACGAATTAGTTCCATTATTCCAACCCGAAATAATAAGTTGTTGCTTCCAATATTCCAAACCCGGAATATTAAGTTGTTGTTTCCATTATCCTCAACCCGGGATAATACAGTTGATTCGTAATTAAGTTCAATGTTAACATATATAGGTAGCTAGCCTAAAGTCATGTCACGTAAGAGTTCGCGATCGAAGCTGACTGTTGTGCCTCCGTTTTGCCTGGCCTATCACTGACCATGGCAAAGTTAGGCCAAATTATTCACCGTTGACCATACCCGGTCGGCTAGCGCGACTAGCTCGGATGGGGCTTGTCGGGCCCAGTAGTACTACTTATAATTCCCCCGCTATTAAACCCAATACTAACGATCCGAGAGATTGACGAGGACTTAAGTGATAAAGCTGCTTAGTGACCATAACATTACATTAACATTAACTTAGTTACCGAATAGTTATGTGACGTTAAATTCGTATAACGTAAAGAGATTGAGTTTGAGAGTTTATACATGTTTCTCCACCTGTTGTTTAAAAACCGGATAAAGTTAGGGGCCGTGAACTCACCTTTTGTTGCTCGGTTAGTGTAGCAAAAGAAGTTATAAGAGATGGGACCGCTAGTTGCGTCCTAACAAACCAATTAATTCCAAGTCAGTGTGTGAACACACCAATACAAATTCTACACGTAATTTACGCACAAAGTGATACACACAAACAACATATCTAACACTCAAACATGCATGCAAGTATCCTCATGTGATCCTAGTGATTAAAACAACTTATCATAAACATAAACCAATTCATGCCACAATTTGGTGCACACAATCACAAGTTATCCATTTCAGCTTAACACTCATAATTCAGCTGTTTTCTAGGATTTTTATAAAATAGTTCCAACATTCCAAAAATTCCAATATTTTTACAGTAGGTGAAATTTATACCATAGAAATTTATATAATTTTTCCAAGTCCTAAATCTTTACCAATTAACCATAAATATTAATATACTAGGCTGCAGTCTGGTTTATCACTTTCTGACTGCAGTCCACGGAAGAATTTATTTAAAAATCACTGATCGTCCAAATAACAAAATTCTAGTTGGAGTTGCCCGGAAATTTCCATACCTAGTTGCTGTACAAAAATCATGACTCAACTCCCTACTGATTTTAAAATCCAACTCGATAAACAACTAACAAAATTTCAGGATTTTCACAGCTTTAGTTACTGGACTTATTTCTCCCTTTAAAAATATCAAATGACTTCGGAAAATTATGAATCCAGCGTCATTAGATTCCTTATTCAAATCTCTACGTTCTAGACATCAGAAAGTCCGTTTTTCGACAATTAACGACCGAGTTACAGCCAGATGAAGTCGGCTGTAACTATTACTCAGCATCCTGTTTCAGCATATTGTTACCATTAATTCGCACAATCCGTTAATATCATTAACCTAGGCGATCAAGAATCGGTTTTTCTAATCATAATTCAATACCTATAACATATCCATGCAAACCCTAGTTCATACTTCTAGTTTTTATGAACAAACAAAGCTTATGATTTCAGATTTTCAAACAACCATCCAATGTAAACATCATTAACAAATCGGCTAGCCTAACTTCTCGTTCAATCATACTTGGCAAACTTACATGTTCCGAAAACAATCATACTTGTAACTAGGATAAATCGGCCAATTAAAACATATATAATCCGAAAACAACACAATCGTTTCATTCAATCATTCAATCCGAAACAAACAACAAAATCACACACATCTAACGGAATACTATCTTGTAACATATGCTGGATTCTAACCTTTGATAACTAGGTAAATAAGCCGAGATTTGGACAAGAATGATCCGGATGTGATGAAAGTTGCGATCGGGGAAAGTGATCAGTGAGGACTGCCGCGATCAAGGAAGTGTAGGGCTGTTTGTTTGCGATTGAGAAGGTGAACAAAGGGGCTGATCTCGATCGGTTAGAAGGAGGAAGAGGCTGCCGTCGGCTTCTTTCTCCCTAGGGTTTTGTGTTGTGAATGAGACATGAATGGGGTTTGTATATATAGGCGCAAAAGGGGATAAGGGTTACGGTTTGATCCTGAATTCGTGGCCGAGGGACTAGGGTGAGTTGGTTTGGGTTTGATCTTGGCCGAATAGTTTTGGTTTAGGGTTTAGGTTTGAGCTCGGTTTGGGTTTGATCCTTGTTCTCGGCCGAAGACTTGGGTTAAAGTTTAAAACTTTGTTAACTCCTAGAGTCACAATGAATCAAAGTTGGTTCGTGTCGCGATTCGGTTCAGTTCGTGTACATATCTACTGTAATTATTCTATAACTAAAACAATCACACAACACACACCACGTATTCATTTAACTCGTACACGTTTAATGCTTAGCATATACTTTATTCGACAAGTGTCGCGTTTAAGTTATCCGAAAAACCCGGGATATCACAGGAAGCAACAATAGGAATTGTTACAAATGTAAGTAAGTTGGACATATTACACGAATGTGTAAGTCTAACAAGCCAAAACATGTCATAATATGACATCTGATCCTTTTCAAGCATCAAACAATATCGAAGAATTCCGACTCCAATGAAATCTTGTGTTTCATTCCTGAGAATTTTATAATTACATGTGACATTCATACGTTTTAGTCCATGTACAATTTCAACCCCTCAAAGCCTTTCTGGAGATTATACGTAAACCGATATGCAAACAAAACCAATTTAACGCAACGTATGTTCCGGAATAATGACACAAGCCAAACATACCTTCAATAACCATTACAAAACTTATAAATAAGTTTTGAAGGGTTTGGTATGTCAAAAACAAGTATATTTGATCACAGGGACTACTTACGACAAACTGCGAAAGTCTACCGATTCTCATAGCGATGTGCACTTCGAAAAAAGAACACAAGCTTAATAACAATAAATACCCTTTACATAACTTAGAAATAAGTTTTGAGGGCTTCGGTATGGCAAAATCACACTTTTGTAACTTCAGGGGCTATTTTGCAAATTTCACGAAACTATGCCTTTTTGCATATATCGCTATCTGAAACACATTCGGACATCCAAAATATTTTTCTAATAATCAATATATTATATGTTAGTGATTGGAATGCGAAAAATCCGTTCGTTACGCGTTTACGGTCACACACGCGTTCGTTTCGATTTTCGTCGAAATTAACCAAAAACGGTGACCGTATGACCAAACGAACCGGCCAATGGAACATTTATGAACATATTTCAAGTTCCCTATACTTTAACGTCCTTATGGAGCTTAAAAATGGGGTTAACGGGTGTTAGAAATGCCGAAAATCGACGAAAACATGTGTAGGGACCTGTTCTGCCATTTTTGAAAATTTTAGGTCTGGGGAGGCCTTGCGCTATGCGACGCCCTAAGGGGGGTACCGTGGCAGGGCGTGAGGCCCCTGTTTTGACAGAAAGTTGCTGGCAGCTTCCCAGCTCATTTCCTTGCCACCAATTCGCATTTTTTGAAACCTGGCTCAAATTTTGCCACACTTAACCTGCTTCTAACACCTCTACAACACTTGTTAACATCCTAGAGCATCTCCAAACACTTGTCATGATCAAATTAATCCAATTCAAGTTTAAATTCCATGATTTTCCCCATTTTTGAACTTTTGCAACCTTCATTCAAGCTCACATCTGCTATAATCCGAATTTGCAACTACTTGGGAGACTCCTTTGTGATTCCTTGATCATCCCTAGTGTTAGTAAATAATTCATTCATGTTTTGATTCAAGTTTCTTAGTTTAATTGGGCTAAAACTCAACTGTTTGACTTTCTGTTGACTTCCAGATTTGATCATGAATTGATCAACATAAAGTCCATTTGAATCTTGCAATAAGATGGTAATCAAGGTGGTTATGATCCCTAAAAAACATGCCTAGTGATTCCCACATTTTCTAATCATTATAACAAGTCAAAATATGATTTTTGCGCATTTTGCATCGGATCAAAATTCGGGTGTTAAAACAGTTTGTTTTGATGCCAAAACTCTATTATAAACTTATTTAGACATGTCAAAACATGTCTAAATCGTCACCTTCATTTTAGTGCTTGTTTAAGAGTCGTAAGTTGAACGGTTTGACCAACGCTTTACCTTTCGAATCTGACCCGTTTGGTGGATCTCCGGACCCGACCAAATGCATATTTATGACCATAAATATATAGGGAATAACCCTCTGAGGTTAACCTTATGGTCATGTCCTTTGGATAGTGTTGTGATAATTGATTGTCATATTCTGTAAAGATGACCAAAATGCCCTTTTCGCAAATAAATCAACATTAATCACATGTAACATAAAATTTGACATATATTCTGATCAAATAAAATTTTCAAACATGTTTAAGCATTAAGACTTATCATAACACATATCTAACCATCCGAATGCGTAGTTACGCAAATGACGCGTTAAAGTGGCTTAAACTACCTTAACGGGTCAAAAGCACATAAAAATCTTTTCAAATCAGAATGTTAACTTAATAAACCATGTCATATGAATTCTAAAACTCATTTGGTTTATAAGGTATCATTCTATCCAAATCCTCCGATTTCAAGTTCGATATTTACATTGTTATCCATTTTTAGGACACACAATTGATTCCTTATCTTTGGACCTTGATCATAAACTTGTACAAGACTTATCCGCAAATCCCAAGTGAGTACATCGCTCCCCTCTTTTATGTTTACAAATGTTTTGGGGTAATTCATATGTGCTAATTGTTTTCAAGTTTTCAAAGTACAAATACTATGGTTTATATAACAATATGGTTTCAATAATGTGATACAACTTGTTGGTGCGTTATCCAAGATACGAATGACATTCATTAACATTGTAATGCCACCAAGTAGTAAGTTATGGTACCATAGGATTGATAATCCGGTTACTAGGCTATTCACTGGATTTGGTGGGTAGTTTGGGGAACGACAGAAACTATTTATGACTAACAAATCATTCGTTGATTTGCTAGTCTTGTTAAAGAGATCTTTTAGGATCTATTAAAGATACCCTTGCGGTATAGTCGAGTCAACAAACGTTTGAATGTACTCATTAAAGAACGACCAAAAGTTTTCACAATTATAACAAGGAACGATTGGTTTATAACAAGGAACAAAGAACGATGAACAATGAACGATGAACGATGAACAATTGGTTTACAAGAAGGAATGATGAACAATTGGTTTATAACAAATGGTTTATTACGAGGAACGATGAACGACGAACAAATGATTTCAAACAATGTCACACAACGAATTTCGATTAAAGATATAAACCATCAAGTTATTTCAAGACTATTTACAAGTTGGATTTACAAAACAAATGTTTTCGAGTCAAGGTTCATGGCTACTAGATTTTATAACTTTTAACAATTTGTTTTAGTTGAATAACGATTGCAATATCAAATGCTTTCAAAACAAGGTTTCACTTACGACTCTAGTAGCCAAGTTATCTATATTGCAATATATACAAAGCCGTGGACTTGACATGTTCACAAAACCTATGTACTCGCCCGCATATTTTTGCTGACTCGTTTTCACATATGTTTCAGGGAACGATGCTAGATGATACTGATGCGTGCTCATGTAGGATCGGACTTGGACCTAGTGCCTTAATAACAAGAAAGACAATAATTATGCATGCTTGTTGTTTCGTTGTTTAAAAAAATTTCTAAGACAATTATGACAATGTAATCTATGTTCAATATTCAAATAAAATGAAACTTCAAATACCATGTGTTGTTGAGACAATCTGTTAACGTGACTCCCTAAGTGTTTCCGCCGCGTATTGTTTTACGCGATTTAGGGTGTTACAGGTTGGTATCAGAGCACTGGTTATAGGGAATTAGGTTATTAGTAATGCTTTGACCTAGACTATAACCTTCCTAGGACCCCAACGCAAGTTTACTTGTGTTTAGATTCTTAAAACATTACCATCACCTATCATTAGGTGATTACCCAAAAACAAAGCATATCACATCTTTTGAAGGTAAAAAATTTTCCAAAACCTCACAAGAAATCATCTATCTTAGATGATTTATTTTGGACTTTGTGCCTTCAAAGTTTTCAAAATCTCGTCAAAGTTTGGGTTTTATTAATGTGAACACGTGCAATATGGAAGGGTGGGTGCCTGTACCCCGAGTTTTCTGTCTAAGGCTAGAGTGTTCGTACAAATCCACTTGATCGGACCAGTCACTCTTACCTGGGAACTCTTGGGGTGAGTGTCCACTTATAGGCTAAAGCATGTCTTCGCGATACATTATAAAGACCGATTTACTTTGATTAGTCACTGTGTCATTTGTTTGTTCTTAGTACTAAACAATTGATCACAATCCTTATGCTTCGCTGATATTTCTTTTAACAATTCATTTTGGCTATCCAATATCAATCTCATTTGGCTTCACTCATATTTTCTTTTTCCTCTTCTAGAATGCCTTCTCATAACAACGACACTCAAAAGTCTGAACTAGCTAATACCATCGCCCAACAGATAGGCACAATACTCAGTGGAACTCTTGAGTTAGCTGTAGCCTTATCCAGTTTGGTGATAAGACTACTCATGAGGAACCAACAAAGACGAAAGCCAAGCCTTCAAAGAAATCAAGGAAGCGTAAAGCTTTAAAGAATCCTACATTGATTAATCCAATTCCGCTTAACCAAGTGGGACCTAGCCAGGTGACTTTGCCACCCGCTAAGAAACCATACAAAGGAAAAGCACCCTTGTGCAATCAATGTAACCTTCATCACTATGCCAGTGTTCACTGTCGAAAATGTTTTAACTGTGGACAAATTGGTCATACAACCAAGGTATGTCGTTTGTCTACCCCACCAAACCAAGCAATGGCAGTTCCTACTCAACTTATCACAACTCCTCATGCGATACTGAGTTGTCCTAACTACCCACATGGAATCTGCTTCAATGGTGGTTATCCTAATCATTTCAACTAATCGAGCTGGCAAATGACGACTCAATGTATGGACACAAGATCTACACTAGCAATGTTAAGGCTTGTGCTAATGTCTAAATAAACACTTAAACTTCTATGTTTGCTGTTTATTTCCCAAGAACCTTGAAAGCACTTTGATTGTCTATAAATAAATTTGGTTGTTTCCCTATTATTTACAAATGCGATTATATATGTGTGTTCCTCCCCTACAATATCAATACCAATAACATGGTTCCTTGCGAATCAAACAACTCTTGTAGTTTCTTTCATTTTGCCATCGCCCGCGATCTCTACAAAAATCCTAAGTACTCGTTTCGTTTAAGAAACAATGTACAAGGTACAAGTTACAACTCCTAACAAATACTCAAAGTATCACTTTAAATCCTTGATTGGATACCTAAGGATACTTCCATGAGTCCTTAAATGGTCTTATGCAATATGTTTTTGAGCATTTCAATGTTCTCTCATTTTTGTTATACCATACATAATGATTTCAAAGATATCTTACACGATTTCAAAAGACATTTCACATGGTTTCAAATATTCTAACATAGCATATTTACCAAGTATACATAGTGCATGATTTCATGCATATTTTCAAAAACCATACGTCTTAAAATCACAGATTTTTCATTTGTTTTCAAAGCATTTTAATATGGTATATTTACCTAATATAGCTGGTGCATAATTTCAAAAACATTATATGTATGATTTCCAAAATCATTGAACATATTTTCAAAGACTCCATGCATGATTTTCAATGACATTTTGCTCCGTATATTGACCAAACATACTTAGTGTGTTTGAAAACGTTTTCACGTACAAATCCTTATAAGATCTTCCTATCCTTATAGCTAGATTCTTCTGGATGTTTAAAGTGCAAATCGAAGTCCTTAATTGGATTCTTTGTGTACATTAATGCAAGACAATGTGACAAGACGATGTGACTAAACCAAACCCTTACAAAATCTTTCTATCTTCATAGTTAGATTCTTACGGATGCTTGAAGTACTAAATGAACTCCTTGATTGGGTTCCTAGTGTACTTTAACTACTTATGTACAAATTGATGACAAGTTAAAAACAAGTTGATGACCAAATTGACAATTATGTGATTATGTGTTTATGTGTTAAGTTGATTCAAATGTTCATTATCCAAATCCTTGTAGAATCTTCCATATCTTCATATGGTAGATTCTTAGAAGGATATCCGAAAGTACTATCTTAAATCCTTGAATGGGTTATTCTATGCAAATAGTTAAGCCCTTGGATTCCAAAGTACTATTCCTAATTCGATTCATAGTTAAAGAGACCTTTCAGGGTCTAGTTAAAGAGATCATTCATTGATCTAGTTAAAGAAACCTTTTAGGGTTTAGTTAAAGAGGCCTTTCAGGTCTAGTTAAAGAGATCATTCATTGATCTAGTTAAAGAAACCTTTCAGGGTTTAGTTAAAGAGGCCTTTCAGGGTCTAGTTAAAAAGATCATTCGTTGATTTAGTTAAAGAAGTCATTCAGGGCTTAATTAAAGAGGTCTTTCAGGGCCTAGTTAAAGAAGTCTTTTAAGGCTTAGTTAAAGATGTCTTTCAGGGCCTAGTTAAAGAGATTGCTCGTCAATCTAGTTAAAGAGATCATGTGTTGATCTAGTTAAAGAGATTGTCCGTCAATTTAGTTAAAGAGATCATGTGAAGATCTAGTTAAAGACACTATTTAGTGGTCTATTTAAAGATATCATGCGTTGATCTAATTTAAGAGATCCTGATAAGGTCTAGACAAGTTATTCCATGTTTACTCAAATGATTTTTCCCCTACACATCACAAAATAAACTATGCGGACTGTGCAACGAATTGAGTAAATACGGATGCATACATAATTATAAAATCCCTTGCATAGAAAACTATAGCAAGTTTTGTCATGTGTGAGAACCTATAGTAATAAGAATAACGAAACGGGAACAATGTAATAAGGGCATGGTGGAAACGCCGCTGGTACTTCCTACATATAAGTGTTCCTTATTACATTGCAAGCGTGGCGTTATTTAAGTTACTAGAAGTTTTGGACCTTGACCAATGTTGTTCTATCATACACCCTCTGACTCCAACTTCGAGCACACACAAGTTTCCCATACTAGTCTTCATGGGAAACCTTTATAAACGTCCTTCCGTTCGAAATTCGACACTCTTTAAAGTTTACACTCTTATCTAGTTATCCTACGACAAAGGATACCACTTTGACATTTACAAGTTCTTTTCTGACGCTCAGTACAATCAAAGGTGTCATGCACCTACCTACTGGAATGAAGTTAAGAATTTCGAATCGCAACTCATTACCATGGACAACAAACGAGTACAATAAACAAAGTTTGCTAGAGTCCAAACATTTTCTAGAGATTTTCTCCGGAAACAAAGGATCATTTGATGGTGATACCCTCTATTGTGTTTTTACAAGTTTCCTCTAAATTTAAATTTCGGGACGAAATTTCCTAAAGTAAGGGAGACCGTGACATCTGAGCCTTTTCAAGCATCAAACAATATCGAAAAATTCTGACTCCAATGAAATCTTGTGTTTCATTCCCGAGAATTTTATAATTACATGTGACATTCATACATTTAAGTCAATGTACAATTTCAACCCCTCAAAGCCTTTCTGGAGATTATACGTAAACTGACATGCAAACAAAACCAATTTAATGCAACGTATGTTCCGGAATAATGACACAAGCCAAACATACCTTAAATTTCCTTTACATAACTTAGAAATAAGTTTGAAGGGTTTGGTATGTCAAAAACAAGTTTATTCGATCACAGGGACTAATTACGACAAACTGCGAAAGTCTATGGATTCTTATAGCGACGTGCACTCCGGAACAAGAACACAAGCTTAATAACCATAATTAGAACTAAGTTTTGAGAGCTTCGCTATGGCAAAAGCATACTTAATAACCATATCTTCATCTGATTAGTTCTTAACAAATTAGTAAGTTTTGAGAGCTTCGGTTTGGCAAAAGCACACTTTTGTAACTTCAGGGGTTATTTTGCAAATTTCACGAAAGTATGCCTTTTTGCGTATATCGCTATCTGAAACACATTCGAACATCCAAAATATTTTTATAATCAACAATATATTATATGTTAGTGATTGGAATGCGAAAAATTCGTTCGTTACGCGTTTACTGTCACACACGCGTTCGTTTCGCATTTTCCTCGTAATTAACCGAAAACCGGGACCGTACGACCAAACGAACTGACCTCTAGAATGTTTTTGGATATATTTCAAGTTCCCTATACTTTAACGTCCTTATGGAGCTTTAAAATGGGGTTAACGGGTGTTAGATATGCTGAAAATCAACGAAAACATGTGCAGGGACCTATTCTGCCATTTTTGAAAATTTCAGGTCTGGGGAGGCCTGACGCTACGCTACGCCCTAAGAGGGGTACCGTGGCGGAGTGCGAGGCCCCTGTTTTGACAGAAAGTTGCTGGCAGCTTCCCAGCTCATTTCCTTACCACCAATTCGCATTTTTTTTGACACCTAGCTCAAATTTTGCCACACTTAACCTGCTTCTTACACCTCTACAACACTTTTTAACATCCTAGAGCATCTCCAAACATTTGTCATGATCAAATTAATCCAATTCAATTATAAACTCCATGTTTTTTCCCCATTTTTGAACTTTGCAACCTTCATTCAAGCTAGCTATAATCCGAATTTGCAACCACTTGGGAGACTCCTCTGTGATTCCTTGATCATCTCTAGTGTTTTTAAGTAATTCATTCATGTTTTGATTCAAGTTTCTTAGTTTAATTGGGATAAAACTCAACAATTTGACTTTCTGCTGACTTCCAGATTTGATCATGAATTGATCAGCATATAGTCCAATTGAATCTTGAAATATGATGGTAATCAAGGTGCTTATGATCCCTAAAAATCATGCCTACTGATTCCCACATATTCTAGTCATTATGACAAGTCAAAATTTAGGTCAAAATGCGATTTTTGCGCATTATGCATCGGAACAAAATTCGGGTGTCAAAACGGTTTGTTTTTATGCCAAAACTCTATTATAAACTTATTTAGACATGTTTAATCGTCACCTTCATTTTAGTGCTTGTTTAAGAGTCGTAAGTTGAACGGTTTGACCACCGCTTTGACTTTCGAATCTGACCCGTTTGGTGGATCTTCGGACCCGACCAAATGCATATTTGTGACCATAAATATATAGGGAATAACCCTCTGAGGTTATACCTTATGGTCATGTCCTTTGGATAGTGTTATGATAATTGAATTTCATATTCCGTAAAAATGACCAAAATGCCCTTTTCGCAAATAAATCAACTTTAATCATATGTAACATAAAATTTGATATATATTATGATCAAATAACATTTTCAAACACGTTTAAGCATTAAGACTTATCATAACACATATCTAACCATCTGAATGCGTAGTTACGCAAATGACGCGTTATAGTGGCTTAAACTACCTTAACGGGTCATAACGGGTCAAAAGCACACAAAAATCTTTCCAACTCAGAATGTTAACTTCATAAACCATGTCATATGAATTCCAAAACTCATTTGGTTTATAAGGTATCATTCTATCCAAATCCTCCGATTTCAAGTTCGATATTTACATTGTTATCCATTTTTAGGACACACACTTGATTCCTTGATCTTTGGACCTTGATCATACACTTGTACAAGACTTATCCGCAAATCCCAGGCAAGTACATCGCTCCCCTCTTTTATGTTTACAAATGTTTTGGGGTGATTCATATGTCCTAATTGTTTTCAAGTTTTTAAAGTATAAATACTATGGTTTATATAACAATATGGTTTCAATAATGTGATACAACTTGTTGGTGCGTTATCCAAGACACGAATGACATTCATTAACATTGTTATACCCCCCAGTAGTAAGTTATGGTACCTAGGATTGACAATCCCATTACTAGGCTATTCACTGGATTTGGTGGGTAGTTTGGGGAACAACATAAACTATTTATGACTAACAAATCATACGTTGTTTTACTATTCTTGTTAAAGAGATCTTTTAGGATCTATTAAAGATACCCTTGGGGTATAGTCGAGTCAACAAAGGTTTGAATGTACTTACTAAAGAACGACCAAAAGTTTTCACAATTATAACAAGGAACGATTGGTTTATAACAAGGAACAAAGAACGTGAATAATGAACAATGAACGATGAACAATTGGTTTACAACAAGGAATTATGAACAATTTGTTTATAACAAATGGTTTATTACGAGGAACGATGAACAACGAACAAATGATTTCAAACAATGTCATACGGCGAATTTCGATTAAAGATATAAACCATACAAGTTATTTCAGGACGATTTACAAGTTGGATTTACAAAACAAATGTTTTCGAGTCAAGGTTCATGGCTACTAGATTTTATAAATTTTAACAATTTGTTTTAGTTGAATAACTATTGCAATATCAAATGCTTTCAAAACAAGGTTTCACTTATGACTCTAGTAGTTGGGTTATTTATATTGCAATATATACAAAGCCATGGACTTGACATGTTCACAAAACCTATGTACTCGTCGGCATATTTTTGCTGACTCGTTTTCACATATGTTTCAGGGAACCATGCTAGATGATACTGATGAGTGCTCATGTAGTATCGGACTTTGACCTAGTGCCTTAATAAAAAGAAAGACAATAATTATGCATGCTTGTTGTTTCGTTGCTTAAAGAAAATTTCTAAGACAATTATGACAATGTAATCTATGTTCAATATTCAAATAAAATGAAACTTCCAATACCATGTGTTGTTGAGACAATCTGTTAACGTGACTCCCTAAGTGTTTCCGCCGCGTGTTGTTTTACGCGATTTGGGGTGTTAGACATAAAGTCAGAAAGTTCACAGAGGATGTTAAACACTAGGGTCCGGAGTTTGTGCCAAAGCAAATTTTGAAACGAGAATACGAATCCAACTTAAATATGAAACTAACACCTACAAACTTTTCAAACTTTGAGGTTGGTCATCAAAGAAATATGAACAAACGGATTCTAAGTACTATACAAAGAAAGCATTTTCCAAGGCATAAACCTGGGTTGTGAAGAACAAACCACCTTTTGTTGCTGTGAAATCAACTACTATTTCAACAAAATCAAAAGATGAAAAAGGATCAAAGGTTGGACAATGGGCTTGAGGTAAAGAAAGAGGTTATGAAGAACATCGAATCACAATTCAACATTCCTAACCCACCCAAGACCGAAAGGGCTTGGGTTTCCCTGTTTAAGTAATTTCTTATTCACATGTGCAGGGGCTCCAAAGGTCAACTATATCAAAGTAGATTATGGACAGCGGAGTTCTCGGCACATGAAAGAGATGCTTGCCCCTGCTATATGATGTGAAAGCTATCAGGGGAGGTTATGTTAGGTTTGCCGGAACACAAGGCGGCAGGATCGTGGGAGAAGGTATTCTTACTAACAGAGTGGTATCATTCCACAAAGTGAACTATATTGCTGAGCTTGTAAACAACTTACTGAGCATATCACAAATCTGTGACAAGAAGTTCACTACCCACTTTAATGACAAGGAGTGTCTCATCCTTAAACCGTGATTCAAAATTCCTGAGGAGTGGATCCTCATGCGCGCTCTGCATTAAAACGATTTATATGTCACACCCCGACCACGTAAAACAACAAACCGTGGTGGAAACGTCGGGGAGTGTTGTAACCGAGTTATTTGTTTCACAACCATGGCATAATAAGTCATGTTTTATTAGTTAATATTGTTTACATTGTCTTGGATAAAACGGAAATACAACAAAGTTAAGCTGTTATTCTGGATTTTATAGTCACTAAGGCCCAGTCTGCCCTAAGTGTAGCTAGCTTGACATCAAACATTTGCACCTGAAACATATGTGAAAATAAAGTCAGCAAAGAAATGTCGGCGAGTACATAGGTTTTGTTATGATGCTTCATGGCTTTGTTTATTGTAAAGACTGTTTATAGTAGTACGAAAGTCGCCATGAACCATAAAAGTTTCTTTTTATAAAAATCATACGAAAAATCAATATGATATAAAAGAAATATTATATGGTTAAATAGATAATCAAAAGTAAGTTTTGTCTTGTGTAAAATGTCATGTCTTGTATTTTGTTTAAAAATGATTTAGATAACGCCACGATATGTAAGATAATAAAAGCACTTATATATAGGAAGTACCATCGGCACATCCACCATGCTTTTATCACATTACATACGTCAGGTTATTTAAATCACTCACCATAAACCAATAATCAAATGTCGAGTAAATATATGTCATGTAAACAAATGTCATGTAAACCAAAGTCGAGTAAACCAATGTCGAGTAAACAATGTCGAGTAAACCAATGTCAAGTTTTATAAACCATTTGCCTTTATTGTTAAAACATATATTATGGATTGTTTGCGAATACATTCAAGCCTTGTTGACTGTCGGATAAACCCCTATCCGGTCAAGGGTTTATCAATGTTCATCGGATTCTGTCGTTCCCTAAGATCGCTTCCAAACATACCTAGGAAGTGGGAACGGGATTGTCAATCCTATGGTACCATTACATACTACCGGTCGGCGTGATCAGTGTTAATGAATGTATCATTGTCGAGTTCAACATACCAAAATGTCAGTAACAATGTAAGCATGTCTTGAAAATGTCTTTGAAAATGTCCAAAAAATGTCTTTTGAAAATGTCTTTGAAAACCATGTACTAGTATGCTAGGTCAACATACATAGCAAAAATGTCTTTGTAAACCAATGTGCTAACTATGCTAGGTCAACAAATGAAGCAAAATGCAATGAAAATCATGTACTATATATATACATTATAATCAAGCATGTATAATGTAATGAAAACATGAAAGTGGATATAGGCACAATATGTTTCACCCCAAAACATTCGTAAACGTAAAAGAGGGGACTATGTACTCACTTGTGGTTGCAAAAAGTATCATTGTTCAAGAAGATAAACCAAGATCAAGAGTCGGTGAGATCAAGCGTGTCCTAAAACGGATAACTATGTAAATATCGGAACTTGAATTCGGAAGATTTGGATAGAGTGAGACCTTATAAACCAAGTGAGTTTTGGAACTCATATAATATGGTTTAATAAGTTAACATTCTGAGTTGGAAAGATTTTCAAGTGCTTTTGACCCGTTAAGGTAGTTTAAGCCACTTTAACG
The DNA here is from genome assembly GCA_947069175.1 of Scalesia atractyloides. NCBI lineage: Eukaryota > Viridiplantae > Streptophyta > Magnoliopsida > Asterales > Asteraceae > Scalesia > Scalesia atractyloides. The sequence goes on from CAMTDV010000015.1 coordinate 39,311,908, forward strand.
CGTCATTTGCGTAACTACGTATTCAGATGGTTAAATACGTGTCATAATAAGTTTTAAATGCTTAAACATGTTTAAAATGTTATTTGATCAGATTATATGTCAAAATTCGGGTTACATATGTTTTTAATCGATTTTCTTGCGAAAAGGGCATTTTGGTCATTTTTTAGGAACATTACCATTGATTAACTTAACACTATCCGAATGACATGACCATAAGGTATAACCTAAGAGGGTTATTCCCTATATATTTATGGTCATAATTATGTATTTGGTCGGATCTAAAAGTTGACCAAACGGGTTAGATCAAAAGTCAAAGTGGTGGTCAAACCGTTAGACTTTTGACTCTAAATGAGCACTTTAACAAGAGTGACGAATTTGACAAGTCTTGACATGTTTTAAACAAGTTTATAAAAGTATTTTAGCATCAAAACAACCTGTTTTGATACCCGAAAACAGATTTGTTGCAAAATGCGCAAAAATTGCATTTTGACCGAAACGTTGTCTTGTCAAAATAGCTAGAAATGATGGAATCAGTAGGCATGATTTTTAGTGATCATAACCACCTTTATTACCATCATAATGAAACTTTCAATTGAGCTTTATCTTGATCAATTCAAGATCAAAACTAAAAGTCAAACAGAAGTCAAACTGTTTGATTTTTAGCCAAATTAAGCTATAGAAATTGAACATGGCATGAATGGAATACTTACAAACACCAAAGGAATGATCAAGGACCAGAGATAAAGCTCCAAGATGCTTGAAATTCGGATTAATGGAAGGGTGTTGCAAGAAGTGATTAAAGAGTTCATGTTTTGCCAAGAACTTGGTATTTATAATGTTCATGGACTCACCACAACTTGACAAGGGTTTGGACATGTGTTTAGGCTTACATTAGTGTCCAAATAGGTGTCAAATGCAGAGGAAGAGAGATCATGTTCGAATGCTTAGTGTCCTAAAACAAACAGGCTGTTAACAGTTGCAACTGTGAGCTGGGTAGGTCCTTACGGACCATATGATGTTATGGCTTACGGTCCGTAAGCCTGTGACCTGGGCAAAGTTTCATAAAATGGCAGAACAGGCCCCTGCACTACGTTTTGTCATGTTTTGGCACTTTTAACACCCATTAACCTGATTTTCAAGCTCCACAATGATGTTACAGTATAGGGAACTTGAAATATGTCCAAAAATGTTCCAGAGGTCGGTTCGTTTGGTCGTAAGGTCGCGATTTTCGGTTAATTACGACGAAAATCGAAACGAACGCGTGTATGACCGTAAATGCGTAACGAACAACATTTTTTCATTCCAATCACTAAAATATGATATTTTAATGTTTAGAAAAAAATTTTGGATGACCGAACATGTTCCGGACAGCGAAATATGCAAAAACGCATAGTGTCACAAAATTTGCAAAATAGCCCCTGAAGTTACAAAAGTGTGTTTTTGCCATACCGAAGCCCTCGAAACTTATCTCTAATTTATATAAAGGGTATTTAAGGTATGTTAAGCTTGTGTCATTGTTCTGGACTGGCATTGCTGCGAGAATCTGTAGACTTTTGTAGTTTGACGTAAATAGTCCCTGTGACCGAATATGCTTATTTTTGACATACCAAATCCTTCAAAACTTATTTCTAAGTTATATAAAGGATATTTAGGGTATGTTTAGTTTATGTCACTATCCCGGACTATACGTTGCACTTAACTGATTTCGTTTTGCGATTACACTTCCAGAAAAGGTTTAAAAGATCGGATTTGAACAAGGGTTAAAAATACTCAAATGCCATCAATAAATATACAAAACTCATAAAATGTAACACAAAATTCATTAAATATAACATTGTCAGATAAAATACAAATGTCGGAAAGCACAGTTGTCATAGTCTCCCTACTTCACAAAATTTCGTCCCGAAATTTAGCTTGAGGAAACTGGTAGAAAAGATGTGGATACTTTGCCTTCATTTGATCCTCTCGTTCCCAAGTAAATTCTGAGTCACGTTTGGATTCCCAACGAACTTTAACAATCGGTATCCGTCTGTGCTTTAGCTTTTTGACTTCACTTTCCAATATTTCCACTGGTTTCTCAACAAAATGCGTCGTGTTATCAACACGAACTTCATCAAGAGGGATGTGAAGGTTTTTATCAGCTAAGCACTTCTTTAAATTGGACACGTGGAAAGTTGGATGAACATTTCCAAGTTAGGAGGTAGCTCATGTTTGTAGGCAACTTTTCTGATTCTCTCGACGATCTTAAACGGTCCAACATATCACGGCTCAAGTTTTCCTTTCTTCCCAAATCTAATCACGCCTTTCCAAGGTGACACCTTACGAAGTACGTGATCACCGACTTGGAATTCCAAGGGCTTGCGTCCTTTGTCCGCATAACTCTTTTGACGGCTCCTGGCTGTCAAAAGGTTTACACGAATTTTCTTGATCTTATCCGTTGTATCATGAATGAGTTCAAGTCCAGTGAATTGAGATTCACCGATCTCATTCCAACATACAGGTGGACGACATTTTCGACCATAAAGAGCTTCGAAAGGTGCCATATCGATGCTGGAGTGATAACTGTTGTTGTAGGAGAATTTGATCAATGGTAGAGGCGAATCACAACTACCACAAAAATAAATCACACAGGCTCTAAGCATATCCTCCAATGTTTCGATTGTTCTTTCAGATTGCCCATCCGTTTGAGGATGATAAGCAGTACTCAATTAAGTTTGGTTCCCATGGCAGATTGCATGGTTCTCCAAAAATGAGATGTGAATCGAGCATCACGATCAGATATAATATCCAGAGGGACACCATGACGAGATACTATTTCATCCACATAGATCTTAGCAAGTTCGTCAGCAGAGAAGTCCTCACGAATGGCTATAAAATGTGCTGACTTTGTTAGTCGATCAATGACTACCCAAATGGCATCATGTCCTCTAGGTGTACGCGGTAACTTGGTAATGAGATCCATGGCAATGTTTTCCCATTTCCAAACCGGAATCTCTGGTTGTTCAAGCAAACCAGAAGGACACTGATGTTCTGCTTTTACCTTAAGACAAGTAAGGCATTTAGATACATATAAGGCAATGTCTTTCTTCATACTCGGCCACCAATACTGAGTACGAAGATCCTTATACATTTTGTCTGCACCAGGATGAATCGAATAACGAGATTTATGAACCTCGTTCATAATCAAAGTGCAGAGATTATCTTGACTTGGAACCCACAAACTATTCAGATAATAAAGCAACCCATTGTCTTTTGTTTCGAGTTGAAGCTCAAGATGATGCGGTAATTCATTACCCATTATGCCTGTGCAACATAAGTACATTGAGCTTCAAGAATGTGTGTCTGGATATCAGATCGAACTTGAGCACAATGCAGCTTGACTCGTTCCTTACGACTTAATGCATCGGCTACAACATTCGCCATACCAGGATGGTAAACACTTTCGCAGTCATAGTCGTTTAGAAGCTTGACCCAACTTCATTGTCTCATGTTAAGTTCTTTCTGATTGAGAATATGCCGAAGACTCTTGTGGTCCGTGAAAACCACACATTTCGTACCGTATAGGTAATGTCTCCAAATCTTAAGAGCGAACACAACGACACCCAACTCAAGATCATGAGTGGTGTAGTTCTTTTCGTGAACCTTCAAATGTCTTGATGCATAGGCTATAACTTTGTCTCTTTGCATGAGAACACAACCGAGACCAAAGTTAGACGCATCAAAGTAAACAACAAAGTCGTCGTTACCCTCAGGTAGAGATAGAATAGGAGCATCACAAAGCATTTGTTTCAAGGTCTGGAAAGCTTCTTCCTGTTTGGGTCTCCACATGAAAGGTTTATTCTTTTGAGTTAATGTAGTGAGGGGAACCGCAACTTTGGAAAATTAGCAATGAAACGACTGTAATAACCCGCAAGACCAAAAAATGAATGAACTTCAGTAGGGGTTGTAGGTGTATTCCAATCCTTGATTGCACTAATCTATGTGGGATCCTCATGAATACCTTGTTCATTGACAATATGTCCCAAAAACTGAACTTCCTTAAGCCAAAATTCACACTTGGCGAATCTGGCGTAAAGTTGCTCCTTCTTTATGAGTTCCATTGTTAGACGAAGATGTTGTTCATGTTCGGCTCGTGTCTTGGAATAAATCAAAATGTCATCAATGAAAACAATGATGAACTTATCTAAATAAGGCTTACAAAACCTATTCATCAAGTCCATGAAGACGGCAGGAGCATTGGTTAAGCCGAAGTGCATAACAATGAACTCATAATGGCCATAACGTGTGCGGAAGACTGTCTTGGGAATATCTTCCTCGAGTATACGAAGCTGATGATACCCGGAACGTAGATCAATCTTCGAAAAACAAGTTGTTGGTGCATAATGTCTATGTCTTAGTCTTATATCGAGTCTGTATAGTATAGAGCTGGATAGGCTAGGTGTATGAAGTATTTATGTAGTGTTGTAACAAGTTCGCCCGTAACTTCATGTATAGCCAAGTTCGGCCGAACTTGCTAAGGCAAGTTCGGACGAACTTGAGTCTCCCAGCGGCGAACTTGCAAGTCTATAAATACCTATCTAGTGCTCCTCATTTGTAACTTTGGCATTTTGGAGGCGATGCTCTGTCAGTTTGTACTCTTGACGTTTGATCGATAAAATTGTTGATTAACTGATTAATTATTGTCTATTGGTAAACACGACGTAATATTTCCGCTATTAGGGATGTTGGATATCAAATTTAGGTTCCTTAACATCAAGGATCGGTCCTACAAGTGGTATCAGAGCTAGAACAGCCTGATTTGATAGTATCAAGACAAGAACACTTCTATTTCATCTCCATTCTTCTATTTTTCTTAATTTTTCATCAAAAATGAAGAATTCACGGTCAAAAACTTTTCAATTTTGAATATATCATGTTAAACACAACATAGATAAACCCTTTAAAGTTTGAAGACCAAATTCATGTAGAAATTTTGAAAAACCATGTTTTGGAAAACCCTCAATTTCAAACTTGTTAGCCAAGTTAGGCCGAAATTGTGCTAGAAAGTCACTTTTCAAGTGATTTTTTACTAAGTTCGCTTGAACTTGAGTGGTTTGTGAAGAAATTTTAGTAAAGTTCGATCGAAGTTGTTAAAGTTTCTTTGATTTCTATCAAGTTCGACTGAACTTGATAAAAAGTCATGAGGTTTAGCTAAGTTCGCCCGAACTTGCTAACTTTTAGAAAATTCTTTCTGTAAGTTCGCTCGAAGTTATTAGTTTTTCCCTGATTTTATATTAAGTTCGACCGGACTTGGGTAATATCAAGGAATTTCAAAGATAAGTTTACCCGAACTTACAAGAGCGTTAACAAACTTCATTCCACAAGTCCGACCGAAGTTCAAGGGATCTTTTCAAAATCTTAAATCACAAGTTCGACCGAACTTGTGATAAAGTTCAAGAATTCTTCATCCTAACTACAAGTTCGACCGAACTTGTAGTAGATCCAAAATTTTTAAAAGTTTTTGATTGTTTTCAGCGTACACGTCTTGTTATTCATAATGGATGATATTCAAAGAGCTTTTATGTCCGGAGCTAGTTCGTCAAATGTCAATGTGATCCATCAAGTCAATCGTGATAACGAAATGGGCACGAATATTAAATCGCCCAAGCTAATGAGCATGGACGAGTATGAAGCATGGAAAGAGAAATTTACATATTGGGTTCAAGCCATGCATTTTGCAGGCTGGGTGTCGATTGAAAGAGGTTACACTGTTCCAGTGGATGAACACCAAGAAGTGTTGGAAAAGTACAATTACACGACTGTACAGAAAGACGAATACATTACTGAGAAAAAGATGATCAGTCTTATCCAACAATCCGTCAAAGAAGATATTCTCATCTTGCTACCGGAATACACAACAGCAAGAGATCTCTGGCTTTCTCTTCAAAAGAAGTATCAAGGAAGCACGGAGATGATAAAGAGCAAGAAAGCCCTCATTATGAAAGAGTTTGATATCTTCAACATGCTGAAGGGTGAGACCATGAAGCAGATGATTGAACACTTCTGTCATCTTAAAGTCCAAATGCGAAGACACGATCTCGAGAAGACGGAACAAGAGTACATCGACAAGCTTGCAGATGCTCTACCAGATGGAGAGTGAACTACTTATCTAATGGTTCTGAAGGAAAGCGATAAATGGGAATTCTTCAAGCTGTCAACATTTATTGATAAACTCGAAGGCCATGAAATGGAACTCTTGAAGATTGCAAAGTCAAAAAACGCTAATGTTGTTCAAGACGTTGGGTTATACTACAAGAGTGGAATGTAAGATAACATTTCAAGTCCAAAGATTCAGACAACATTTAATGCAAGTTTGAATTCTTTGAACAAGTCGCAGCAGAATCAGAATCAGTCATATCCTCAATATGATCAAAGTCCACAGTCTTCATTCTCAAGTACTAGTTCAAATTCATCTTATCAGAGTCAAACAAATCAGAATCAACAAAAAAATTCTGATTCGAATGTATACAAGTGCGACATCGCATTTGAACAATGTTGTTTCGGAGCAAGTCGCTAAACATCATATGTCTCTTCTTGCCACTGTTCTGGAGTCATACGAAAGTCTTGTAGCCGGAAAAATTGGAAATCCCGAAATGACGGCAAAAGATTATGACCAAGTGATGAAGAAGAACTCGAGTTGATGGATATCAAGTGGTGTTTAGCATCTATCATTCAAAGAGTCACAAAGTTCGTTGCTCTCACTGGCCGAGATATCGGAAACTCAAGCAACAAACTAGGTTTTGACAAGACGAAAGTGACGTGCTTCAGATGTCGCCAAAAGGGACATTTCAAGAGAGAGTGCAAAAAACCTGAAGCAACAGGAAATCAGAGTCCATTCGGAGGAGGCAACGAGTATTACAAGAAGTCACTTCAGTACAAGCCTTTCCCGAAGAAGACTCAGGTTGAAATTCAAGAGAAACCAAATAGCAGTAATACTGAAAAAGCTATGGTTGCATCAAATGAAGATGACGGTTTCGAATGGAATTCATACATCGGTAAGAAGAACGGAGTTGCATTAATGGCTGAAATTGTTGAAGATACTTCTACAGAAGAAGCAGCGGCTTTGGAAAATATTCTGCTGGAACAATATTTGCAACAACAACGTGAAGAAGAGGAGTATATCCACATGCAAAAGCAAGGAATTTTATATCCTAATTCTTGTGAAAATTTTGCAGGTCACTTTGATGGAAGTTCTCAGGAACAAGTTCCCGAGAAGAAATCAACTAATGAAGTAGTCATTGATGTTACTCAAGAAGTGAATGCCGAAAACCTCAAGAACATTGCCGACAAAGCATTGATAGCAAATCTAACCAAGGTAGGTCCAGAGGTAAATGAAGTTGTCAAAGTAGAAGTTGTAGAGGTTGAGAAACCTTGTACAAAATGTACCGAACCATGTTCTGAGTGTGCCAAAAAATCAAAGATCATCGCTTAAAACAATGTGCATAATGAACTTTTGAAATACGATTATCGCACAATGAAGGAAGCATATGATAACATGAAAAATGATTATGGAAGGCTTGATAGAAATAACATCGAACAGCATGATACAATAAGGATGTTAAAAGGAACAATAATGGATAAGCAAAAAGCGATTAATATCTATATTAACACCATTGCTGAAACTAAGCAACAACTCCAGGACGACAATTGAAACAGAGCGTGTTCAACAACTTTTGAGTAGTTACACCTGTAACGCATATGTCATTGATCACATCCTTCCGACAATTCCATCAGAAGAGAAACCTAAAAAGAAAATTGGTAAAGAATACAGCAATGTTCCTCCACCCCTATGCGAGAAGTATTGTCGCAAATCCGCCGATGGGATGGATAAGGCACTCAATATTGAGTTGTTATCTGAAAAGAAAACTGAGTTGCCAGAAAACATTGATGTAATCTATACTAAAACAAATGATGACAATGCTGTGGTTAAAAAGGTTGTTGAAAATGTTTTGAACGATTCTGATGAAGGCAGCTTTAAAAGCATCTACTCGAGTTCAAAGAATTCTGATTCACAGTCCGAAGATGACGATACATCATCGGAGAAGATCTATGTGATGATCCTAATGTTGTCATGTACAAGATTAAGGAATCTGATAGATTATACTTTGATGACAGTTTTCCGATTCCGAACGTGAAGGAAGAATTGTTAGACAAATTCTTTAAACTCGTGGAAGTAGGCTTGGGTCTCGCTTTTTAAATAGATTGCTAAAATGTGCAGGGATTCCAGAGATCCGTACTTTCTAAGTGGATTTTTGATAGTGGAGCATTCAAGCATATGACGGGAATGAAAGGGTTGCTATTCGACATAAAAGCTATCAATGGTGGATATGTTGGATTTGCGGGTAACCAGGGTGGAAGGATAGTCGCCGAGGGAAAACTCTTCAATGGCGTCGTTTCATTCGATCGCATGAATTATATTGCAGAGTTGGAAAATAATCTTCTGAGCATATCGCAGATTTGTGACAAGAAGTTCATGGTGCATTTCAACGACAAAGAGTGTATTATCTTGAAGCCAGGATTCAAAATACCAGATGAGTAGATTCTGATGTGAGCACCTCGTGAGAATGATTCATATGGTCTTGATATGGGCGTCGCTACCACTTCATCAAAATTAGCGTAGTGTTTTGTGACAAAGGCTACTGAAAAGGATTCTATTATTTGGCATCGTATGATGGGGCATATTCATTTGCGAAAAATGAATTACTTGGTTCATAATGATCTTGTAGATGGTGTAAATCTTCAGAGCTTTCATATGTCTGATCACTGATTAGAATGCAAAAAGGGAAAGCAGATCAAGAAATCTCATCCGAAGAAAATTCTAAACTCAATCAAGTTGCCATTAGAACGTCTCCACATGGATTTATTTGTTCCTGTAAATGTTCGAAGCATCTCAGCAGACTTATATTTCTGGGTCGTGACAGATGACTATTCGAGATATTCGTGGGTATTCTTTCAGGAATCAAAAGACGAAACGTTCGAGAACTTGGTTATTCTATTCAAGAAACTCGAGAACCTTTATCATCTGCCGGTCAGACGCATTAGAAGTGACAACGGCATAGAGTTTAAGAATAACAAAATGAAGGAATTCTGCAACGCAAAAGGGATTCTGCACGAGTTTTGTGCTCCCTATACTCCACAGCAAAACAGAACTATGATTGAAACTGCGAGAACCATGCTTGCAGATTCTAAACTTCCAATCAGCTTCTGGAGTGAAGCGGTTGCTGCGGCTTGCTATACGCTAAACGGAGTTCTCACTGTCAAACCAACAAAGAAAACATGTTTGAGATGATAAACCGACGGAAGCCAAATTTGAAATTCTTAGAAACTTTTGGTGCGCCATGCACTGTAATCGACAAAGATGGCAAATTCGGAGCTAAATCTCTTGAAGGTTTATTTGTCGGATATGCGAGTCCGTTAAGAAGAGTATATGTTCCTTCGTTGAGAAAGGTTATTGAAGCATAGCACGTGGATTGTTTCAACTATACGGATCCTATTCAAATGAGAGGCGACTCATGACTATTTAACTATCAAGACCTTTGGAAATCATTCGATTTGCTGGAAGAACCGTCTGACGAAGAAGTTGCAGCGGTATACTATCTTCACCAGTCAGCGAATCAAGAACAAATTATTAGACCAATTGTGGCTAATCAACCCATGTTGGATTCTTCATCTTCCGGAGCAAGTCCAAGCAATAGTAGTGGTGTTCAATTGAAAATACTTCTGAAACAGAACTAACACCTGCTACACCTCTAGTGAATGCTTCTAATGAACCAGAAATCACAACAATGCCTAGTATGCCTCAGAATCAGAATTCTGATTCAGATGAAGCACCGACATTTGATGCTGATGATGAAACCTCATCGGATGAAGAAGTTGAGAAGATTTCTAACCTGTTGAATCAATATGCTAGTCCGAGAAATCAGAACGAAGCTTCAACAAGTACTCATAATGTTGATGTGAACAGTGATCTGATTGTTTCAAATCAGCAGGCTCAGTTGATCATATTTGTACCATCCTTCAACGAATATTATAGGAGAACTACAAACTGGTGTGCGTACTTGAAACCAAATCAACAAAGCACTTAGGTGTTCCTACACCCGAGTTGCACCAACTCAGAATTACTGCTACTACTCATGTTTCATTTCTCAAATTGAGCCAAAGACAGTTAATGAGGCTCTGGCAGACGAGAATTGGGTGATAGCAATGCAGGAGGAACTTTAACAGTTCGAGAAGTTGGGTGTTTGGAAGCTTGTAGACTTGCCACCGAAGCAGAAAGCAATTGATACAAAGTGGGTCTTCAATTGTAAAAGAGACGATCGAGGGGTTATAGTCAGAAACAAAGTTCGGCTGGTTGTCAAGGGATTCCACCAGCAGGAAGGTATAGATTACACAGAAGTATACGTGTAACACCCCAAATCGCCTAAAGCAACACGCGGCGGAAACGCTTGGGGAGTCACGTTACAAATTGTTTCGCCACACATGGTTTTAAATTTTTGTTTTTATTGATATATCAAATTTACAATTATCTTGGAATAACGGAAAAAATACAATCAAATTTTCTTCTAAATTTTAGTGTCACTAAGGCACGCGTCCATCCTATGTGTAGTAAGCAGCGACAATCATCATATGTGTAAACCTGAAACATATGTGAAAATAGGTACGTCAGCATAAAAATGCCTGTGAGGAACATAGGTTTTGTGATGATGATTCATGGCTTTAGATGTTTTAAGAAAAGAACATATGTTTTCAAAAGTAGCCATGAATCCTTGCAAAAGTTTAGTATCTAAATACTTTTCTTTTTGATAAAGAGTGTTTGTAATATAGGTACGGAACATACTTTTGGTTTTGAAATAACAATATAGGTAGTATATCAAACTATATACCTTAGTTTTGAAATTAGTTGAGTTACTAGTATATTAAAATATACTTTTGAAAAGCTAGATTTGGTAGTATATAAAATATACTTTGGTTTGAGAACAAGTGAATCAGTAGTATATCAAAATATACTTTGGTAAACAATAGGAGTATTGATAGTATATCAAAGTATACTTTTGCTTAAGAATAAGAGCTTCGGTAGTATATCAACTATACTTTGGTAAATAATATCACATTGATAGCATATCAAACTATGCTTTGGAAGTATATTGAAATATACTTAATTGTGATTTGGTAGTATATCAAAATATACTTAGGTTTAGGGAAATCAATAAAAGATAAGTTTTTATGGCTTAGTTAGAAAACCTTTGTAAAACATACATTGTGGTCGTTTGGTAATACATTCAAACCTGAGTATATCAAACTATACTTTGGTGACTATAGGTATACCACGAAGGCAAAATCTATTTGGTTTAAACTTGGTTTCTGACATTCCATACAACAGGAATGGGGTGTCAAATCCTATAGCGCTGTATCATACAACCAATCAGCTTGATCATTTTTAATGAATGTATAAAAGAAATGCGAACCAACAATAGTCTCACAAACTTTGAAAATCGTTACTCAAGTCATAGGTAACAGTTTCGATTCGTTAAAGGATAAGTATTATGTATATGAGAAAGTATATCTTTGAAATCGTGAAAATAGTGAATAGGCACAAATGGATCACCCCAAAATATTTGAAAACGTAAAAGAGGGGAACTATGTACTCACTTGGGGTTGCAAAATATCCTTGAATCAAAGATTAAACAAGCTCAAATGTCAGAGAAGTCAAACGTATCCTAGAATCGGATAACTATGTAAATATCGGGACATTAATCGGCGGATCGGATAGAATGAGGTCTTGTAAACCAAATGAGTGTTGGTACTCATATGAAATGGTTTAACAAAGTCTACATACTGATTTGAAAAGATTCCTTAGTGCTTTTGACCCGTTATGACTCGTTAAGGTAGTTTACGCTACTTTAACGAATAATTTACGTAAAAATGTGTTCAGATGGTTATATATGTGTTATGATAAGTCTAATATGCCAAAATAAGTTTAATATAGTTGCAACATCAGTTTATATGTCAAAACATTGGTCACATATGCTTAATTTGATTTATGCGCAAAAAGGGCATTTTGGTCATTTATAGGGCATAATAGACGGCTTAACATAACACTAACCAAACGTCGTGACCATAAGGTATAACCTCAGAAGGTTATTCCCTATACAACCATGGTCACATATATGTGTTTGGTTGGATCCTAAGATCAACCAAACGGGTCGGATTCGAAAGTCAAAACGGTGGTCAAGACTGCTAGACTTACGACCCTAAATAAGCACTAAACTAAAAGTGATGAGTTAAACATGTTAAACATGTCTAACAAGGTTTATAAAACTGATTTGGTATCAAAACAAAGGGTTTTGATACCCGAAAATAGTTCCGTCGTATAATGCGCATTTGCGCATTATTGACCGAAACTTTGACTCGTCACTCCGACTATTAAACGTGGTAATCAGTAGGCATTACCGCTAAGGATCATAACTATTGTGATTACGATCACGTGGCAAAGTAAAATTGAACTTTGCTTTGACCAATTATGGTCAGAACCGAAAGTCAAACAGAAAGTCAATTGTTTGACTTTTAGCTCATAAGAAGCTAAAATAAGTAACAAGGCTAGGATAGAACACTTACTTGAGCTCTAGGATAGAACACTTACTTGAGCTCAGAGGCCTCCTAAATATGTAGCAACTCCACTTAGAGTTTAGAGAGAAGAAGAGAATGGAGGGTGCAAGTTGAAATTGTGAGATCAAGGATCTATTTATAGTTGTGGAGGATGAATTTGATGATCACAAGTGTCAAGGACCATTCTAGGATCCTTCCCCATGCTCAAAGACGTGTCAAGACCAGGCTAGAGCTTGGAGATCACGAATCTTGGGTTTCAAAGCTATAAAACAGCTCTCTGCCATTTTCTGTTGTAACTGGGCATCCCCTACGCGTCGCGGGAGATCTTTGGGGGTCTCTCGTGTGACATCTATGCTTTTCCATCATCGTTCAATTCCGAAACGATTTTGTAATTTTATAACATTGTGTTTTATTCCAAGATTTGTGTATTTATATATGGTATTTCATATTTCAATCCTTGTTCAATTCTGATGTTTCGAATCACTTCTGGAAGTGAAATTGCAAACGTTTACACAAACGTAATCGTTTAACGCGACGTACACTCTAGAACAATGGCATAAGCTAAACATACCCTAAATACCCTTTACATAACTTAGAAATAAGTTTTAAAGGCTTCAGTATGGCAAAAACATGTTTATGCAAGTGATTATACCTACTGATTACCACGTTTTCCTAGTCGAAGTGACGAGTCAAGGTTTCGGTCAATAATGCGCAAAGTGCACATTATTCGACGGAACTATTTTCGGGTATCAAAACACTTTGTTTTGATACCAAATCAGTTTTGTAAACTTAGTTAGACATGTTAAACATGTCTAACTCGTCACTTTAAGTTTAGTGCGTGTTTAGGGTCGTAAGTCGAGCGGTCTTGATCACCGCTTTGACTTTCGAATCCGACCCGTTTGGTCGATCCTAGGATCCGATAAAACTCATATTAGTGACCATAGTTATATAGTGAATAACCCTCTGAGGTTATACCTTATGGTCACGTTGTTTGGTTAGTATTATGATAGGTCGTTATTATCCCATTTATAAATGACCAAAATGCTCTTTTCACACATAAATTCATTTTAAGCATATGTGGCTAAAGTTTTGACATATAAACTGATATTACAACATTATTAAACATGTTTGGGCATTTAAGACTCATCATAGGACATGTTTAACAATCCGATCATGCATTTACATAAATGACACGTTAAAGTAGCGTAAACTACCTTAACGGGTCATTAAGGGTCAAAAGCCCTTAGGATCACTTCCAAATCGGAATGTTGAGTTTATTAAAGACATCATTTTATCGAATCCGCCGATTAAAGTCCCGACTTATTAACATAGTTATCCGATCTTAGGAACCATTTGATTCCTCATACTCTCGAGCTTTGTTATTCTTCTTGAACAAGGATACTTTTGCAATCCCAAGTGAGTACATAGACCCCTCTTTTTTTTCTAAATGTTTTAAGGTGATTATGTGAGTACATAGTCCCCTCTTTTACGTTTTCAAATATTTTGGAGTGAAACACATGTGCCTACTTATTACTTTATTGATTTCATGCTTTTATAACATATACTTGCTATTTTCATCTAGTACACATATAGTACATGATTTCAATTATGTTTTGCTATGTATGTTGACTTGAGCATGCTAGCACATTGATTTCAAAGACACCTTTTGCGGCATATGTTGACTTAGCATATGAGCACATTGATTTACATTACATTTTGCTATGTATGTTGATTGAGCATGCTAGCACATTGATTTCAAAGACACCTTTTGCGGTATATGCTGACTTAGCATATGAGCACACTGATTTACATTACATTTCGCTATGTATGTTGACTGAGAATGCTAGCACATTGATTTTATGGACATTTCTACTTCGTATGTTGACTTAGCATACTTAGTACATGGTTTAATGACATTTTTCATGACATTGCTTACATTGACTAAGACATATGATTTGTTTAACGGGACATAATACATTCATTAACATTGATCATGCCGCCCGGTAGTATGTAATGGTACCATAGGACTTGACAAATCCCGTTCCCGCTTCTTTGGTTTGTTGGAAGTAGGGAATGACATAATCCGAATACATTTTTGATAAACCTTTGACTTGATATGGGTTTATCCGACAGTCTCAAGGCTTGAATGTATGCGATAAACATAACTACATAAATATTCATATCAAATAAAGCATTGATTTTGCAAAACATGACTTTTGATTTAAAACTTCGGTTTATTCAAAGACGCTGTTTGTACATGACATTGGTTATACACGACATTAAACATATGGCTTGAGTAAAGTCTTTTTACTTGCCATACAAGACATTTGTTATACAAGACATGGTTTACACCTAACATTGTGACATATTACATTGTTTACACATTACATTTGACATTTGTTTGACAAGGCGTTTTTGGTGGTTATTTGATAAGTGATTTAAATAACGAGATGTATGTGATATGATAAAAGCACGGTGGATACGCCGCTGGTACTTCTTATATATAAGTGCTTTTATGATATTACATAACGTAGCGTTAGTTAAACCACTTCGACAAAGACAAAGACATGACACATTTGGTACAAATATCATATATTTTCGCAAGACATTGTTTTACAAATGGCATATTTTATACAATTCATTATCATCCGGTTAATTATTTAACCATACATCCTTCTTCAATATCATTTGATTTTAACGTTGATTTTCATATGATTTTGTAAAAGAAACATTTTATAAGGTTCATGACTACTTTTCGTTAAACTGTTATTTTAACTTCAAGTCATGAATCCTCATCTACAAAACCTATGTATCTCACAGGCAATTTTATGCTGACGTACCTACTTTCACATGTGTTTCAGGAGCTAATGCTTAAGGATGATTCATGCGACACTTAGGACGGACTTGGGCTTTAGTGACTTAAAAATTAGCAAGACAGATAAATTTATGTTATGTTTCTGTTAAATTCCAGACAATGTAAACAATTTGAATCAATAATACAAAACTTTAATTTCCATGGTTGTTTAAACAATACTTTTGTTACGACACTCCCTGATGTTTCCGCCGCGGTTTGTTGTTTTACGCGGTCGGGGTGTGACAGAAAGATTGGTATTAGAGCCAATGGTTATAGGGAATTAGGTTATTAGTAATGCTTTGACCTACACTATAACCTTTCTAGGACCCTAACACAAGTTGTCTTGTGTTTAGATCTTAAAACAATACCATCACCTATCCTTAGGTGATTACCAAAAATAAGGTATAATTCATTTTAAAGGCTAAAACAAATCATCGGCGCTCTTTGCCTTCAAAGTTTTTTAAAATCTCGTCAAAATTTGGGTTTTAATAATGTGAACACATGCAATATGGAAGGGTGGGTGCCAGTACCCTGAGTTTTCTATCTAAGGCTAGAGTGTTCGTACAAATCCACTTAATCGAACCAGCCACTCTTACCTGCGAACTCTTGGGGTGAGTGTCCACCTATAGGCTAAAGCATGTCTTTGCGATACATTATAAAAACCCATTTACTTTGATTAGTCACTATGTGTCATTTGTTTGTTGCAAGTAAATGAACGAATGACCACCATCCTTTCATTTCGTCGATTTTTATGACATCCCATTATCCAACATTCATCTCACTCGTTTTCTCTCATATTTCCTCTTTTAGAATGCCTCCTCGACGAAACATACCACCACCTAACACCGAACTGGCAACTATCATAGCACAACAGATGGCTGCTATGCTACCAAATCTCATTACTCAAATCAACCAAGCCAACAACAATAACAATGCACCTGCTACGTGCAACTTTAAACAGTTTAACTCGGCTAAACCACTCAAGTTTAGTGGTTCTGAAGGAGCAACTGGGCTCCTACAGTGGTTTGAGAGTCTTGAGAGTACTTTTTGCCATATTCAGAGTCCTGATAATCGTAAAGTCGAGTTTGCTTCAAGTGTATTTCATAAGAGGGCACTCACGTGGTGGAACGGAGTAGTGAGAGATAGAGGTGCTGATGTTGCGATGGGTCAGACATGGGAGGAACTTAGAGCTCTAATGATGAAAGAGTTCTACCGCCTCATGAAAAGAGGGCGCTTGAGAATGAGTTCCACGACCTGAAGTAGGACAGTGGTGAGCACCGTGCGTATACCAATCGGTATGAGGAGTTGAGCTTGTTGTGTCCTGAGATGGTGACGCCTTTGGATAACGCGATTGAAAAGTACATAGATGGTCTACCAGATCCTGTCCAGGAAATCGTCACTGGCAGTAACCATACATATGTCCGTCAAGCCATTGAGCTAGCTGCAACCCCTACTGAATCGCAAGTCAAAAAGGGTAAGCTTCACCGAAAGGGTGACAAGAAACCGTCTGTTAATACTGAGAAGCAAAAGGGTAACAAAGCTGAAACCTCCAAGAAGTCGAGGAAGCACAAGGCTTCCAAGAACTTCGCACTCACTACAAAACCTAACCAAGCTCCTCCCAATCAGCCTGCTCAGCCACCGGCCAAGAAACAATACTTTGGCAATGCACCTTTGTGCAACAAGTGTAATAGTCACCATCAACCACATTTACAGTGCCGCATTTGCACTAACTTTGGGAAATCTGGTCATCTTACCAAGACTTGTCGTTTTGCTCCTACCCAGAATCAAATAAACCCTGCTCAGCAGCCTGCACGACCTAACTATCCACCTGGGTCTTGCTATAACTGTGGTGATCTTACCCACTAAACAATTGCCCGAAGTTTACAAATGCAAACCAGGCATGTGGACGAGCATTTAACATCAATGCTAACGAGGCTCGAGCTGACAATGAAGTGGTGAACGGTATGTTCTTTGTTAACAACCATCCTGCTTCAATTCTATTCGATTCGGATGCCGATAAGAGTTTTGTATCCCTAGCTTTTGAACCTTTGCTTTCCATGCCTAGAACAAAACTAGGAAAGCCCTTGACAGTCGAAATAGCTAGTGGTGAACCCCTTGTTCTTGATTCTGTCATCCATGATTGCCAATTGAACCTTAATAACCACCTTTTTCCCATTGACCTCACGCCAATGCAACTCGGGAGCTTTGATATCATGGTGGGGACGGATTGGTTTACCAAACATCATGCTGAGGTGATCCTTTTTGATAAGATTTTTCATATATCTCTCCCGTCTGGCGAAATCCTAGAGGTTCGAGGAGAAAAGCCCGTTAGTAGCCTTAAACTCATGACATGTACCCAAGCCCTGGAACTATGTTGCTTTCTTGGAACATATCGTAGAGGAGAAAGCCAAAGGCAAAACTATTCAAGATATTCCTGTGGTTCAGGATTATCCCGAGGTATTCCCTGATGATCTACCTGGTTTACCCCTAGCACGACAAGTCGAGTTTTGTATAGATCTTGTACCTGGTGCCAACCCTATAGCCAAATCCCCATACCGATTTGCACCGTCTGAGATGCAAGAGTTATCTAAACAGATTCAGGAGTTGTGTGACAAAGGATTCATTCATCCAAGCTTTTCACCTTGGGGCGCTCTAGTCCTATTCGTGAAAAAGAAAGATGGATCCTTTCGTATGTGTATGATTACTATGAGCTCAAGAAACTCACAATCAAGAATCCATATCCCCTACCGCATGTTGATGATCTCTTTGACCAGCTTCAAGGTGCTACTTGCTTCTCAAAGATTGATCTATGTTCTGGGTAACATCAGCTTCGTGTTCTCGAAGAAGATATTTCCAAAACTACTTTCCGCACTCGATACAGTCGTTATGAGTTCACTGTTATGTCGTATGGTCTGACAAATGCTCCTGCCGTTTTCATGGACTTAATGAATAGGGTTTGTAAGCCTTATTTGGACAAGTTCATCATTGTTTTCATTGATGACATTTTGATCTATGCAAAGTCTCGAGCCGACACGAGCAACATCTCCGTTTAACGATGGAACTCCTAAAGAAAGAACAACTCTATGCCAAGTTCTCCAAGTGTGAATTTTGGCTTAAGGAAGTTCAATTCTTGGGACATATTGTCAACGAACAAGGTATTCATGTAGATCCCACAAAAATTAGTGCGATTAAGGAATGGGATACACCTACTACTCCTACCGAAGTTCGTTCATTTCTTGGTCTCGCGGGTTATTATCGTCGCTTTATCACAAACTTCTCAAAGATTATGGTTCCCCTCACTGCTTTGACTCAAAAGAATAAACCTTTTGAGTGGGGACCTAAACAAGAAGAAGCTTTTCAGACCTTGAAACAGAAGCTTTGTAATGCTCCTATTTTATCCTTACCTGAAGGTAATGCCGACTTTGTCGTATATTGTGATGCATCGAACTTAGGCCTTGGCTGCGTTCTCATGCAAAGGAACAAAGTTACAGCCTATGCATCAATAAAGTTAAAAATTCACGAAAAGAACTACACCACTCATGATCTTGAGTTGGGTGCTGTCATTTTCGCTCTGAAAAGTTGTAGACATTATCTATACGGTACAACATGCATGGTTTTCACGGACCACAAAAGTCTCCAGCACATTTTCAATCAGAAAGAACTAAACATGAGACAACGACGATGGATCGAAGTTCTGAACGACTACGACTGTGAGATTCGCTACCATTCTGGTAAGGTGTGACATCTGTGCTTTTCCATCATCGTTCATTCCAAAACAATTTTGTAATTTTATAACATTGTGTTTTATTCCAAGCTTTGTGTATTTATATATGGTATTTCATATTTTCAATCCTTGTTCAATTCTGATCCTTTGAATCACTTCTAGAAGTGAAATCGCAAACCGTTACGCAAACGTAATCAGTTTAATGCGACGTACACTCCGGAACAGTGGCATAAGCTAAACATACCTTAAATACCCTTAACATAACTTAGAAATAAGTTTTGAAGGCTTCGGTATGGCAAAAACATGCTTATGCAACTTCAGGGGCTATTTTGCAAATTATGCGAAACTATGCCAAATCGCGTATTTCCTAATCCGGAACATATACGCACATCCAAAAATTTTTCTAATCATTAAAATATATAATTTTAATGATTAGAATGCAAAAATATCACTCGTTACGCGTTCACGGTCATTTGCGCTTTAGTTACGATTTTCGCCGTAATTAACCAAAAACCGCAACCGTACGACCAAACGAACCGACATCCGAAAAGTTTCCAAGCATTTTTCAAGTTCCCTATGCTTTATGTTCCTTGTAAAGCTTAAAAATGGGGTTAACGTGTGTTAAAAGTGCCAAAACACGTCGAAAAACAAGTTTTTAGGCTGCACGGACTAAAACTGCCAATTCTGAAACTTAAGAATCCCAGGCGCCACGTGAGAGACCCCCCAAGATCTCCCGCGACGCGTGGGGGATGCTCAATGACAGCAGCTACCTGGCGGCTTCTTGTTCACTTGACTTGACACCTATAACTCGTTTTTGCCACACTTTCTCTGGTCTTGACACCTTTCTAAACACTTGTAATAATCCTACAACATCTCCTAACACTTGGCATGATCCTAAAGCTCTCCAAAAACTATAAATACCCTTGATCTTCAACCAAATTCCTTGCTCATTTCCATCTTTCTTCTCTCTAAACTCTAAGTGGAGTTGCTACGTTATTAGGAGGCCTCCCATCTGAGTTTTTCTAGTAATCTTGGCTTCCTTGAGTGCAAGAAAGTGCTCTAACCAAGCCTTGTTCATTCTTTTAGCTTATTATGAGCTAAAAGTCAAACAGTTTGACTTACTGTTTGACTTTCGGTTTTGACCATTAGTTGGTCAAGTCAAGGTCCAATTGGACTTTGCAACGTGATCGTAATCACGATGGTTATGATCCATAGCGATCATTCCTACTGATTACCACGTTTTCCTAGTCAAAGTGACGAGTCAAGGTTTCAGTCAATAATGCGCAAAGTGCGCATTGTACGACGAAACTATTTTCAGGTGTCAAAACACTTTGTTTTGATACCAAATCAGTTTTATAAACTTAGTTAGACATGTTAAACATGTCTAACTAGTCAATTTTAGTTTAGTGCTTGTTTAGGGTCGTAAGTCGAGCGGTTTTGACCACCGCTTTGACTTTTGAATCCGACCCGTTTGGTCGATCTTAAGATCCGACCAAACTCATAGTAATGACCATAGTCATATAGGGAATAACCCTCTGAGGTTATACCTTATGGTCACGTCGTTTGGTTAGTATTATGATATGTCGTTATTATGCCCTTTATAAATGACCAAAATGCCCTTTTTGCACCTAAATTCATTTTAAGCATATCTGGCTAAAGTTTTGACATATTAACTGATATTACAACGTTATTAAACATGTTTGGGCATATAATACTTATCATAAAACTAGTTTGGCCATCCGAACACATATTTACGTAAATGATCCGTTAAAGTAGCGTAAACTACCTTAACGAGTCATAACGGGTCAAAAGCACTTAGGAATCTTTCCAAATCAGAATGTTAATTTTATTAAACCATTTCATATGAGTTCGAACACTCATTCGGTTTATAAGGATTCATTCTATCCGAATCTTCCGATTAAGGTTCCGATATTTACATAGTTATCGAATAGTAGGACTCGCTTGATTTTCCGGACTCTTAAGCTTTATATATCCATTTGAACAAGGATACTTTTGCAACCCCAAGTGAGTACATAGACCCCTCTTTTCTAAATGTTTTAAGGTGACTATGTGAGTACATAGTCCCCTCTTTTATGTTTTCAAATGTTTTGCGGTGAAACACATGTGCCTACTTATTACTTTATTGATTTCATGCTTTTATGACATATACTTGCTATTTTCATCTAGTACACATATAGTACATGATTTCAATAATGTTTTGCAATGTATGTTGACTTGAGCATGCTAGACATTGATTTCAAAGACACCTTTTGCGGCATATGTTGACTTAGCATATGAGCACATTGATTTACATTACATTTTGCTATGTATGTTGATTGAGCATGCTAGCACATTGATTTCAAAGACACCTTTTACGGCATATGTTAACTTAGCATATGAGCACCTTTATTTATATTACATTTTGCTATGTATGTTGACTAAGCATGCTAGCACATTGATTTCAAAGACACCTTTGGCGGCATATGTTGACTTAGCATATGAGCACATTGATTACATTACATTTTGCTATGTATGTTGACTGAGCATGCTAGCACATTGATTTTATGGACATTTCTACTTCGTATGTTGACTCAACATACTTTTGTACATGGTTTAAAGACATTTGTCACGACAATGCTTACATTGACTATAACATTTGGTTTGTTTAACGGGACATAATACATTCATTAACATTGATCACGCATTCTGGTAGTATGTAATGGTACCATAGGACTTGACAAATCCCGTTCCCCGCTTCCTAGGTTTGTTTGGAAGTAGGGAATGACAGAATCCGAATACATTTTTGATAAACCTTTGACTTGATAAGGGTTTATCCAACAGTCTAAAGGCTTGAATGTATGTGATAAACATAACTACATAAATGTTCATGTCAAATAAAGCATTGGTTTTGCAAAACATGACTTTTGATTTAAAATTTCGGTTTATTCAAGACATTCTTTTGTACATGACATTGGTTATACACGACATTATACATATGGCTTGAGTAAAGTCTTTTTACGTGCCATAAAAAACATTTGTTATACAAGACACGGTTTATACCTAACATTGTGACATATTACATTGTTTACACATGACATTGACATTTGTTTGACAAGACATTTTAGTGGTTATTTGATAAGTGACTTAAATAACGAGATGTGTGTAATATGATAAAAGAATGGTGGATACGCTGCTGGTATTTCCTATATATAAGTGCTTTCATGATATTGCATATCGTAGCGTTATTTAAACCACTTCGAGAAAGACAAAGACATGACACATTTGGTACAAATATTATATATTTTTCACAAGACATTGTTTTACAAATGGCATATTTTATACAATTCATTATCTTCCGGTTAAATATTTAACCGTACATCCTTCTTCTATATCATTTGATTTTCACATTGATTTTTATATGATTTTGGAAAAGAAAACATTTTATAGGGTTCATGACTACTTTTTGTTAAAACTATTATTTTAACTTCAAGTCATGAATCCTCATCAACAAAACCTATGTATCTCACAGGCATTTTTATGCTGACGTGCCTATTTCACATGTGTTTCAGGAGCTAATACTTAAGGATGATTCATGCGACACTTAGGACGGACTTGGGCTTTGGTGACTTAAAATCTAGCAAGACAAATAAATTTATGTTATGTTTTTGTTAAATTCTAGACAATGTAAACAAATTGAATCAATAATATAAAACTTTAATTTCCATGGTTGTTGAAACAATATTTCTGTTACGACACTCCCTGACGATTCCGCCGTGGTTTGTTGTTTTACGCAGTCAGGGTGTGACAGAAAAGATTGGTATCAGATCCAATGGTTGTAGGGAATTAGGTTATTAGTAATGCTTTGACCTAGACTATAACCTTTCTAGGACCCTAACACAAGTTATCTTGTATATAGATCTTAAAACAATACCATCACCTATCCTTAGGTGATTACCAAAAACAAAGAATAATTCATTTTAAAAGCCAAACCAAATCATCGGCGCTCTTTGCCTTCAAAGTTTTTCAAAATCTCGTCAAAGTTTGGGTTTTATTAATGTGAACACATGCAATCTGGAAGGGTGGGTGCCTGTACCCTGAGTTTTCTGTCTAAGGTTAGAGTGTTCGTACAAATCCATTTAGTCGAACCAGTCACTCTTACATGGGAACTCTTGGGGTGAGTGTCCACCTATACGCTAAAGCATGTCTTTGCGATACATTACAAAAACCCATTTACTTTGATTAGTCACTGTGTGTCGTTTGTTTTTTGCAAGTAAACGAACGAATGACCACCATCCTTTCATTTTGTTGATATTTATGACATCTCATTATCCAGCATTCATCTCACTCGTTTTCTCTCATATTTCCTCCTTTAGAATGCCTCCTCGACGAAACGTACCACCACCTAACAAACTGGCAACTATCATAGCACAACAGATGGCTGCTATGCTACCAAATCTCATTACTCAATTCAACCAAGCCAACAACAATAACAATGCACCTACTACGTGCAACTTTAAACAGTTTAACTCGGCTAAACCACTCAAGTTTAGTGGTTCTGAAGGAGCAACTGGGCTCCAACAGTGGTTTGAGAGTCTTGAGAGTACCTTTCGCCATGTTCCGTGTCCTGATAATCGTAAGGTCGAGTTTGCTTCGAGCGTGTTCCAAAAGAGGGCGCTCACGTGGTGGAACGGAGTGGTGAGAGATAGGGGTGCAGATGTTGCTATGGGTTAGACATGGGAGGAACTTAGAGCTCTAATGATGAAAGAGTTCTGCCCCGTCATGAAAAGAGGGCGCTTGAGAATGAATTCCATGACCTAAAGCAGGACAGTGGTGAGAACCGTGCGTATACCAATCGATATGAGGAGTTGAGCTTGTTGTGTCCTGGGATGGTGGCGCCTTTGGATAAGGCGATTGAAAAGTACATAGATGGTCTGCCATATCCTGTCGAGGACAGCGTCACTGGCAGTACCCCTACATCTGTCCGTCAAGCCATCGAGCTAGCTGCAACCCTTACTGAATCGCAAGTCAAAAAGGGTAAGCTTCACCAAAAGGATGACAAAAAACCGTCTATTAAAACTGAGAAGCAAAAGGGTAACAAAGCTGAAACCTCCAAGAAGTCGAGGAAGCACAAGGCTTCCAAGAACTTCGCACTCACTACACAACTTAACCAAGCTCCTCCCAATCAGCCTGCTCAGCCACCGGCCAAGAAACAATACTTTGGCAATGCACCTTTGTGCAACAAGTGTAATAGTCACCATCAACCACATTTACAGTGCCGCATTTGCACTAACTGTGGGAAATCTGGTCATCTTGCCAACTCTTGTCGTTTCGCTCCTACCCAGAATCCTATAGACCAAAACCCTGCTCAGCAGCCTGCACGACCTCACTATCCACCTGGGTCTTGCTATAACTGTGGTGAATCTCACCCACTACAGAAATAACTGCCCGAAGTTGGCAAATGCAAACCAGGCACATTGACGAGCATTTAACATCAATGCTAACGAGGCTCGGGCTGACAATGAAGTGGTGAACGGTACGTTCTTTGTTAACAACCATCCTGCTTCAATTTGGGTGCCGATAAGAGTTTTTTATCCCTAGCTTTGGAACCTTTGCTTTCCATGCCTAGAGCCGAACTAGGAAATCCCTTGATAGTCGAAATAGCTAGTGGTGAACCCCTTGTTCTTAATTCTGTCATCCGTGATTACCAATTGAACCTTAACAACCACGTTTTTCCCATTGACCTCACGCCAATGCAACTCGGGAGCTTTGACATCATAGTGGGGATGGATTAGTTAACCAAGCATCATGCTGTGGTGATCTTTTTTGATAAGATTTTTCATGTACCTCTCCCGTCTGGTGAAATCCTAGAGGTTCGAGGAGAAAAGCCCATTAGTAGCCTTAAACTCATGACATGTACCTAAGCCCTTAAATTCCTACGAAAGAACTAAGTTGCTTTCTTGGCACATATCATAGAGGAGAAAGGCAAAGGCAAAACTATTCAAGATATTCCCATGGTTCGGGATTATCCCAAGGTATTCCCTGAAGATCTACCTGGTTTACCCCCAACACCACAAGTCGAGTTTCGTATAGATCTTGTACCTGGTGCCAACCCTATAGCCAAATCCCCATACCGACTTGCACCGTCTGAGATGCAAGAATTATCTAAACAGCTTGAAGAGTTGTCTGACAAAGGATTCATTCGTCCAAGCTTTTCACCTTGGGGCGCTCCAGTCCTATTTGTAAAAAAGAAGGATGGATCATTCCGTATGTGTATCGATTACCGTGAGCTCAACAAACTCACAATCAAAAATCAATATTCCTTACCCCATATTGATGATCTCTTTGACTAGCTACAAGGTGCTACTTGCTTTTCAAAGATTGATCTACGTTCTGGGTATCATCAACTTCGTGTTCTCAAAGAAGATATTCCCAAAACTGCTTTCCGCACTCGATACAG
Organism: Scalesia atractyloides; assembly: GCA_947069175.1. Lineage (NCBI taxonomy): Eukaryota > Viridiplantae > Streptophyta > Magnoliopsida > Asterales > Asteraceae > Scalesia > Scalesia atractyloides. The sequence continues at coordinate 39,337,588 of CAMTDV010000015.1, forward strand.
TCATTATGAGTTCACTGTTATGTCGTTTGGTCTGACAAATGCTCCTGCCGGTTTCATGGACTTAATGAATAGGGTTTGTAAGCCTTATTTGGATAAGTTCATCATTGTTTTCATTGATGACATTTTGATTTACTCAAAGTCTCGAGCCGATCACTAGCAACATCTCCGTTTAATGATGGAACTCCTAAAGAAAGAACAACTCTATTCCAAGTTCTCCAAGTGTGAATTTTGGCTTAAGGAAGTTCAGTTCTTGGGCATATTGTCAACGAACAAGGTATTCATGTGGATCCCGCCAAAATCAGTGCGATTAAGAAATGGGATATGCCTACTACTCCTACCGAAGTTCGTTCATTTCTTGGTCTCGCGGGTTATTACTGTCGCTTTATCGCAAACTTCTCAAAGATTTCCCCTCACTACTTTGACTCAAAAGAATAAACCTTTTGAGTGGGGACCCAAACAAGAAGAAGTTTTTCAGACCTTGAAACAAAAGATCTGTAATGCTCCTATTTTATCCTTACGTGAAGGTAACGACGACTTTGTCGTATATTGTGATGCATCAAACTTAGTCCTTGGTTGTGTTCTTATGCAAAGGAACAAAGTTATAGCCTATGCATCAAGACAATTGAAGATTCACGAAAAGAACTACACCACTCATGATCTTGTGTTGGGTGCTGTCGTTTTCGCTCTAAAAATTTGGAGACACCATCTATACGGTACAAAATGTTTGGTTTTCACGGACCACAAAAGTCACCAGCACATTTTCAATCAGAAAGAACTAAACATGAGATAGCGACGATGGGTTGAACTTCTGAACGACTATGATTGTGAGATTTGCTACCATCCTGGTAAGGCGAATGTCGTAGCCGATGCTCTTAGTCGTAAAGAACGAGTCAAGCTACATTGTGTTCAAGTTCGATCTGATATTCAAAACTGTATCTCCCAAGCTCAACGAACTTGTGTTACACAAGGCATGATGGGTGATGAATTACCACATCATCTTGAGCTTCAACTTGAAACGAAAGCCAATGGGTTATTTTATTATCTGAACCGTTTGTGGGTTCCAACTCAAGACAATCTCTGCACCTTGATAATGGATAAAGCTCATAAGTCTCGTTATTCAATTCATCCAGGTGTAGACAAAATGTATAAGGATCTTCGTACCCACTATTGGTGGCCGGGCATGAAGAAAGACATTGCGTTGTATGTATCTAAATGTCTTACTTGTCTTAAAGTTAAGGCAGAACATCAATACCCTTCTGGTTTGCTTGAACAACCAGATATTCCGGTTTGGAAATGGGAAAGCATTGCAATTGATCTCATTACCAAATTACCGCGTACATCTAGAGGTCATGATGCCATTTGGGTAATCGCCGCTCATCTAACCATGTCAGCACAATTTATAGCATTCCGCGAGGATTTCCCTGCTGACAAACTTGCTAAGATCTATGTGGATGAAATCATATCTCGTCATGGTGTCCCTTTGGACATCATATCTGATCGTGATGCTCGATTCTCATCTCATTTTTGGAGGACCATGCAATCTGCCACGGGAACCAAACTTAACCTGAGCACTGCTTATCATCCTCAAACGGATGGACAATCCGAAAGGACAATCCAGAAACTGGAGGATATGCTTAGAGCATGTCTGATCGACCTTGGTGGTAGTTAGGATTCGCATCTACCTTTGATCGAATTCTCCGACAACAACAGTTATCATACCAGCATCAACATGGCTCCTTTCGAAGCTCTTTATGGTCAAAAATGTCGTTCACCTGTCTATTGGAATGAAGTTGGAGAGTCTCAGTTTACTGGACCTGAACTCATTCAAGACACAACAGACAAAGTCAAAACAATTCGCGATAATCTCTTGACAGCTAGAAGCCGTCAAAAGAGTTACGAGGATAAACGACGCAAGCCCTTGGAATTCCAACTCATGTCCTACTCAAGGTATCCCCTTGGAAATAGATTTGGAAAGAAAGGAAAACTTGCCCCTAGATATGTTGGACCATTCAAGATCATTGAGAAAATCGGAAAGGTGGCCTACAAACTTGAGCTACCTCCTGAACTTGGAAATGTTCATCCAACCTTCCACGTGTCCAATTTGAAAAAGTGTTTAGCTGATGAAAACCTCCACATCCCTCTTGGTGAAATTTGTGTTAATGACACGTTACACTTTGTCGAGAAACCTGTGGAAATTTTGGATCGTGAAGTCAAAAAGCTTAAGCACTGACGAATACCGATTGTAAAAGTTCGCTGGGAGTCCAAACGTGGCCCAGAGTTTACCTGGGAACGAGAGGACCAGATGAAGGCGAAATATCCACATCTATTCTCACAAGTTTCATCTAATTAAATTTCGGGACAAAATTTCCTAAAGTAGAGAGACTGTGAAATTTGTGCTTTTCCATCATCGTTCAGTTCCGAATGATTTAGTAATTTTATAAAATTGTTTTTTATTCCAGGATTTGTGTATTTATATATGGTATTTCATATTTTCAATCCTTGTTCAATTATGATCTTTCGAATCACATTTGGAAGTGACATCGCAAACCGTTACGCAAACGTAATCAGTTTAACGCGACGTACACTCCAGAACAATGGCATAAGCAAAAGATACCCTAAATACCCTTTACATAACTTAGAAATAAGTTTTGAAGGCTTCAGTATGGGAAAAACATGCTTATGCAACTTTAGGGGCTATTTTGCAAACTCTACGAAACTATGCCGTTACGCGTGTTTCCTAACCCGAAACATATACGCACATCCAAAAATTTTTTTAATCATTAAAATATAGCATTTTAATTATTGGAATGCAAAAATATCATTCGTTACACGTTTACGGTCATTTGCGCGTTCGTTACGATTTTCATCGTAATTAACCGAAAACCGCAACCGTACGACCAAACAAACCGAAATCCGAAAAGTTTCCGAGCATTTTTCAAGTTCCCTATGCTTTATCTTGCTTTTAAAGCTTAAAAATGGAGTTAACGAGTGTTAAAAGTGCCAAAACACGTCGAAAAACAAGTTTTAGGCTGCATGACCTGTTCTGCCAATTCTGAAACTTAGGAATCCCAGGCGCCATGCGAGAGACCCCCCAAGATCTCCCTTGACGCGCGGGGGATGCCTAGTAGTAGCAGCTACCTGGAAGCTTCTTGTTCATTTGACTTGACACCTATAACTCATTTTTGCCACACTTTCTCTGGTCTTGACACCTCTCTAACACTTGGCATGATCCTAAAGCTCTCCAATAACTATAAATACCCTTGATCTTCAAACAAATTCCTTGCTCATTTCCATCTTTCTTCTCTCTAAACTCTAAATGGAGTTGCTACCGTATTAGGAGGCCTCCCATCTGAGTTTTTCTAGTTATCTTGGCTTCCTTGAGTGCAAGTAAGTGCTCTAACCAAGCCTTGTTCATTCTTTTAGCTTATTATGAGCTAAAATCAAACAGTTTGACTTACTGTTTGACTTTGGATTTTGACCATTAGTTGGTCAAGTCAAAGTTCAATTGAACTTTGCAACGTGATCGTAATCACGGAGGTTATAATCCCTTGCGATTATACCTACTGATTACCACGTTGTCCTAGTCGAAGTGACGAGTCAAGGTTTCGGTCAATAATGTGCAAATTAAGCATTATTCGACGGAACTATTTTCGGGTATCAAAACACTTTGTTTTGATACCAAATCAGTTTTATAAACTTAGTTAGACATTTTAAACATGTCTAACTCGTCACTTTTAGTTTAGTGGGCGTGCTTAGGGTCGTAGGTCGACCGGTCTTGACCACCGCTTTGACTTTCGAATCCGACCCGTTTGGTCGATCCTAGGATCCGACCAAACTCATATTAGTGACCATAGTTATATAGGGAGAAACCCTCTGAGGTTATACCTTATGGTCACGTCGTTTCATTAGTATTATGATAGGTCGTTATTATGCCATTTATAAATGATCAAAATGCCCTTTTCGCACATAAATTCATTTTAAGCATATGTGGCTAAAGTTTTGACATATAAACTGATAGTACAACATTATTAAACATGTTTGGGCATTTAAGACTCATCATAGGACATGTTTATCCATCCGATCATGTGTTTACTCAAATGACACGTTAAAGTAACATAAACTACATTAACGGGTCATTACGAGTGAAAAGCACTTAGGATCACCTCCAAATCAGAATGTTGAGGTTATTAAATTATACCATATGAGTTCCAACACTCATTTGATTTATAAGACATCATTCTATCCAATCCACCGATTAAAGTCCCGACTTATTAACATAGTTATACGATCTTAGGAACCATTTGATTCCTCATACTCTCGAGCTTTGTTATTCTTCTTGAACAAGGATACTTTTGCAATCCCAAGTGAGTACATAGACCCCTCTTTTTTTTCTAAATGTTTTAAGGTGATTATGTGAGTACATAGTCCCCTCTTTTACGTTTTCAAATATTTTGGGGTGAAACACATGTGCCTACTTATTACTTTATTGATTTCATGCTTTTATGACATATACTTGCTATTTTCATCTAGTACACATAGAGTACATGATTTCAATTATGTTTTGCTATGTATGTTGACTTAAGCATGCTAGCACATTGATTTCAAAGACACCTTTTGCGGCATATGTTGACTTAGCATATGAGCACATTGATTTACATTACATTTTGCTATGTATGTTTACTGAGCATGCGAGCACATTGATTTTATGGACATTTCTACTTCGTATGTTTACTTAGCATACTTAGTACATGGTTTAAAGACATTTTTAATGACATTACTTACATTGACTAAGACATTTGGTTTGTTTAACGGGACATAATACATTCATTAACATTGATCACGCCGCCCGGTAGTATGTAATGGTACCATAGGACTTGACAAATCCTGTTCCCGCTTCATAGGTTTGTTTGGAAGTAGGGAATGACAGAATCGGAATACATTTTTTATAAACCTTTGACTTGATAAGGGTTTATCCAACAGCCTCAAGGCTTGAATGTATGCGATAAACATAACTACATAAATGTTCATATCAAATAAAACATTGGTTTTGCAAAACATGACTTTTGATTTAAAACTTCTGTTTATTCAAAGACATTGTTTGTACATGACATTGGTTATACACGACATTATACATATGGCTTGAGTAAATTCTTTTTACTTGCCATACAAGACATTTGTTATACAAGACATGGTTTATACCTAACATTGTGACATATTACATTGTTTACACATGACATTTGACATTTGTTTGACAAGGCGTTTTTGGTGGTTATTTGATAAGTGATTTAAATAACGAGATGTATGTGATATGGTAAAAGCATGGTGGATACGCTGCTGGTACTTCCTATATATAAGTGCTTTCATGATATTACATAACGTAGTGTTATTTAAACCACTTCGACAAAGACAAAGACATGACACATTTGGTACAAATATCATATACTTTTCATAAGACATTATTTTACAAATGGCATATTTTATACAATTCATTATCATCCGGTTAATATTTAACCATACATCCTTCTTCTATATCATTTGATTTTCACATTGATTTTCGTATGATTTTGTAAAAGAAAACATTTTATAAGGTTCATGACTACTTTTCGTTAAACTATTATTTTAACTTCAAGTCATGAATCCTCATTAACAAAACCTATGTATCTCACAGGCATTTTTATGCTGACGTACCTATTTTCACATGTGTTTCAGGAGCTAATGCTTAAGGATGATTCATGCGACACTTAGGACGGACTTGGGCTTTAGTGACATAAAAATTAGCAACACAAATAAATTTATGTTATGTTTCTGTTAAATTCCAGATAATGTAAACAATTTGAATCAATAATACAAAACTTTAATTTCCATGGTTGTTGAAACAATACTTCTGTTACGACACTCCCTGACATTTCTGCCGCAATTTGTTGTTTTACGCGGTCGGGGTGTGACATCTCCTCGCGTGGCACCTGGGATTCCGAAGTTTCAGAATTGGCAGAACAGGTCCCTGCAGCCTAAAACTTGTTTTTCGACGCGTTTTGGCAGTTTTAACACCCGTTAACCCCATTTTTAAGCTTTATAAGGAAGATAAAGCATAGGGAACTTTAAAAATGCTCGGAAAATTTTCGGATGTCGGTTCCTTCGGTAGTACGGTTGCGGTTTCGGTTAATTACCACGGAAATCGTAACAAACGCGCAAATGACCGTAAACGCTTAACGAATAACATTTTTGCATTCAAATCATCAAAATGCAAGATTTTAATGATTACAAAAATTTTAGGATGTGCGTACACGTTCCGGATAACGATATACGCGAATCGGCATAGTTTTGCAGAATTTGCAATATAGCCCTTAAGCTTGAATAAACTTGTTTTTGCCTTATCAAAGCACTCAAAACTTATTTATAAGTTATGTAAAGGGTATTTAGGGTTTTTTAGCTTATGTCATCGTTCCAGAGTATACGTCGCGTTACACTGATTACGTTTACGTAACAGGTTGCGATTTCACTTCCAGAAGCGATTCAAAAGATCGAAATTATACAAGGACTGAAATGTGTGAATGTCACATGTAATTATAAAATTCTCGGGAATGAAACACAAGATCTCAGTGGATTCAAAATTGTTCGGAATTGTACGACGGTTGAAAAGGGATAGATGTTACAGTCTCCCCTACTTTAGGAAATTTCGTCCCGAAATTTAAATTAGAGGAAACTTGTGAAAACAGATGTGAGGGTATCACTTTCAATTGATCCTTCGTTCCCGGAGTAAAGTTCTGGGCGACGTTGGATCCTTAGTGAATTTTGTTTATTGGATTCTTCTATTGTTTGTAGTAAGGAGTTCAGATTTGAAACTCTAAACTTTAGTCTAATAAGTATGTGTATGACATCTTTGATTGTACCGAGCCTCCGAAGGGGGCTATGTAAATGTCAAAGTGACATTTTTTTGTAGAAGAACTAAAGAGAGAGTGATCTTGAGTCGGATTTCCGCAAAATGAAAGGGAGAACGTTTGTAGAGGTTTCCCATGAATACTAGTATAGGAAACTTGTGTGTGCTCGAAATTGGAGTTGGAGAGTGAAAGATTAAAACAACATTGGTCAAGGTCCAGAACTTCTAGTAACTTAAATAACACCATGCTTACAATGTTTAAGGAACACTATATATAGGAAGTACCAGCGTCGTATCCACCATGCCCTTATTATATTGTTCTCGTTTCGTTATTCTTATTTACTATAGGTTCTTACACATGACAAACTAGCTGTGGTTTCTATGCACTGAATTTTATAATTATGTATGCATCCATAATTACACAATTCCTTGCATAGTCCGCACGGTTCATTTTGTGATGTGGAGGGGAAAAATCAAACAAATAAACATATGATGACTCGTCTTAGACCACAAAAGTGCCTTTTTAACTAGATCAACGAATAATCTTTTTAAATAGACACTAAAGAGTCATTTAATTAGATCATCACATGATCTCTTTAATTAGAATAGTACTTTGGAATCCAAGGGTCTAACTATTGCATAGAAAAGCCCTTAAGGATTTAAGGTAGCACTTTAGATATCCTTCTAAGGACCTAACATATGAAGATATGGAAGGTTCTATAAGGATTTGGATAGTAATTATTTTGAATCAAATAACCGTTAACTTGTACATACGTATTAAAGCACACAAGGAATCCAATCAAAGACTCTGGATTGCACTTAATCACCCACAAGGATCTAACTATGAATATAGGAAGTTCCTATAAGCATTCGGGATTTGTATAGCGAAAATGTTTTGAAAATCATGCACTAGATGTACTACGAAATTAAAGTATGTGTAATGTCATGAAAATACGAAAGTAATCATAGGCACATCGACATATTGTATAAGACCGATTAAGGACTTATGAAAAGTACCCTTAGGTATCCAAGCAAGGATTTAAAGTGGTACTTCGAGTATTTGTTAAGAGTTAGTATTTGTACCTTGTACTTTGTTTCTTATAAGAAACGAGTACATAGGATTTTTGCGGAGATCGCGAGTGATCCCAAAATAGAAGAAATTACGAGAGTACTTTGATTTACAAGGAATCATATCCTTGGTGTCGGTATTGTAGAGGTATGTCACACATACACGTACTAATAATGGTTTTGAAAATAAATTTGAAATAACAATTTTATTTATAAACCAACCGAAATTTTTCAAGATTTTTGGATATCAGAAAGTTAAAATGTAAAACGTTCACAGCTACATCATCATTAGCACGAGTCTCGTTATCATTTATGTTAACTGCTTATCCACGGGCTGGATTTGCATTAACAAGCTTCGGGCAATTAGTTTGATAGTGAGTAAAATCACCACAGTTGTAGAACGATCCAGGTGGATATGGTGCTTGAGCAACAGCAGGGTTTGCATTTGCTTGATTTTGGGTGTTGGTAGCAAGACGACATGCATTGACCAGATGTTCCAAACGTCGAAAGTGGGTGCATTTAAGACATGGTGTTTGGTTTAAATGATGACGATTGCATTTGTTGCACAAAGGTGCAGTACCGACATATGCCTTCCTAGCACTAGGTTGTGCTGGTTGGGTTGGAGCAACATGATCGTTCTGAGAAACTATAGCGAAGTTTTTTGACGCTTCTTTGACTTCTTAAAGGGTTCAGTCTTGTTTTCCTTTGGTTTTTCTTGGGTAGAATTGTCCGATAGTTTCTTATCGCTTTTGCGGAAAAGTTTACCCTTCTTGACTTGAGATTCAGTCAGGGTAGTGGATAGTTCAATGGCCTGTCTAACTGTAGCGGGATTGCTACCAGTGACTGTGTCCTGAATTGGGTCAGGGAGGCCATCAATGTACTTTTCAATTGCCTTATCCAAAGGCGTAACCATGGCAGGACATAACAGACTTTGTTCCTCATAACGATCAGTGTAGGCTTGATGTTCACCACTATCTTGCTTAAGATCGTGGAACTCATTCTCAAGTGCCCTTTGCTCATGACGTGGGCAGAACTCTTTTATCATCAGAGCTCGAAGTTCTTCCCATGTCTGAGCTAGTGCTACATCAGCACCTCTATCCCTCATGATCCCATTCCACCAAGTAAGTGCTCTATTTGGAAAAAAACATTTGAAGCAAACTCCACTTTCCGCTCATTCGGACACTGAACATGGCGGAAAGTGCTTTCGATACTCTCAAACCATTGTAGGAGCCCAGTAGCTCCCTCAGACCCATTGAAGTTGAGTGGTTTGGCCGAGTTGAATTGTTTAAAGTTGCACGGAGTATGGGCATTGTTGTTGTTATTGTTTGATAAGCTTGATTGAGTTGGGTCACAAGGTTTGGGAGTACAGCAGCCATTTGTTGAGCGATTAAAGTTGCCATTTTGGCGTTTTGAGTAGTGTTGCGACGAGGAGGCATTCTAAAAGAGAAAGGGAATCATGAGAGAAATCGAGTGAGATTGATATTGGATAGTCAAAATGAATTTAAAATATCGATGAAGTATAAGGATTGTGTTCATTTGTTCATTACTTTAAAACAAACAAACGACACAGTGACAAATCAAAGTAAATGGGTCTTAATAATGTATCGCAAAGACATGCTTTAGCCTATAAGTGGATACTCACCCCAAGAATCCCCAGGTAAGAGTGACTGGTCCAATAATGCGGATTTGTACGAACACTCTATCCTTAGACAGAAAACTCAAGGTACAGGCATCCACCCTTCCGGATTACATGTTTTCACATTATTAAAGCCTAAACTTTGACGAGATTTTGAAAACTTTGAAGGCTTAAAGCCTAAAAAAAACATCTAAGGATAGATGATTCTTGTAAAGTTTTGGAAAATTTTTGTCTTTCAAAAGACGTATTATGCTTTGTTTTTGGTAATCACCTAAGGATAGGTGATGGTAGTGTATTAAGAATCTGAACGCAAGTAAACTCGTGTTGGGATCCTAGGAAGGTTATAGACTAGGTCGAAGCATTACTAATAACCTATTCCCTATAACCAGTGCTCTGATACCAATCTGTAACACCCCAAATCGCGTAAAGCAACACGCGGCAGAAACACTTGGGGAGTCGCGTTACAAATTGTTTCGCCACACATGGTTTTAAACTTTTGTTTTTATTGATATAAATTGTCTTTGAATAACGGAATTAAAATACAATCAAATTGTCTTCTAAATTTTAGTGTTACTAAGGCACGCGTCCATCCTATGTGTAGTAAGCAGCGACAATCATCATATATGTAAACCTGGAACATATGTGAAAATAGGTACGTCAGCATAAAAATGCCTGTGAGTAACATAGGTTTTGTGATGATGATTCATGGCTTTATATGTTTTAAGAAAAGAACATATGTTTTCAAAAGTAGCCATGAATCGTTGCAAAATTTTAGTATCTAAATACTTTGCTTTTTGATAAAGAGTGTTTGTAATATATGTACGGAACATACTTTTGGTTTTGAAATAAAAATATAGGTAGTATATCAAACTATATACCTTAGTTTTGAAATTAGTTGAATTTCTAGTATATAAGATATATAGTTTTGAAAAGCTAGATTTGGTAGTATATAAAATATACTTTGGTTTGAGAACAAGTGAATCGGTAGTATATAAAAATATACTTTGGTAAACAATAGGAGTATCAATAGTATATCAAAATATACTTTTGCTTAAGAACAAGAGCTTCGGTAGTATACCAACTATACTTTGGTAAATAATATCACATTGATAGCATATCAGACTATGCTTTGGAAGTATATCGAAATATACTTAATTGTGATTTTGTAGTATATCAAAATATACTTTGGTTAAGGGAAATCAATAAAAGATAAGTTTTTATGGCTTAGTTAGAAAACCTTTGTAAAACATACATTGTGGTCGTTTGGCAATACATTCAAACCTGAGTATATCAAACTATACTTTGGTGATTATAGATTTACTATGAAGGCAAAATCTATTTGGTTTAAACTTGGTTTCTGACATTCCATACAACAGGAATGGAGTGTCAAATCCTATAGCGCTATATCGTACTACCAATCGGCTTGATCATTGTTATTGAATGTATAAAAGAAATACGCACCAACAATAGTCTCACAAACTTTGAAAATCATTGTTTTAGCCATAGGTAATGGTTTCAAATCGTTGATGCATATAGTACTATGTATACGAAATCATATAGCTTTGAAAACGTGAAAATAGTGAATAGGCACATATGAATCACCCCAAAATATTTAGAAAACATAAAAGAGGGGAACTATGTACTCACTTGGGGTTGCAAAAATATCCTTGAATCAAAGATTAAACAAGCTCAAATGTCCGAGAATTCAAACGTGTCCTAGAATCAGATAACTATGTAAATATCGGGACATTAATCGGCGGATCGGATAGAATGAGGTCTTGTAAACCAAATGAGTGTTTGTACTCATATGAAATGGTTTAAAAAAGTCTACATACTGATTTGAAAAGATTCCTAAGTGCTTTTGACCCGTTATGACTCGTTAAGGTAGTTTACGCTACTTTAACGGATCATTTACGTAAAAATGTGTGCGGATGGTTAGATATGTTTTATGATAAGTCTAATATGCAAAAATAAGTTTAATATAGTTGCAACATCAGTTTGTATGTCAAAACATTGGTCACATATGCTTAAATTTGATTTATGCGCAAAAAGGGCATTTTGGTCATTTATAGGGCATAATAGACGGCTTAACATAACACTAACCAAACGTCGTGACCATAAGATATAACCTCATAAGGTTATTCCCTATACAACTATTGTCACACATATGTGTTTGGTCGGATCCTAAGATCGACCAAACGGGTCGGATTCGAAAGTCAAAGCGGTGGTCAAGACCGCTCGACTTACGACCCTAAATAAGTACTAAACTAAAAGTCACGAGTTAAACATGTTCAACATGTCTAACAAGTTTTATAAAACTGATTTGGTATCAAAACAAAGGGTTTTGATACCCGAAAATAGTTCTGTCATATAATGCGCATTTGCGCATTATCGACCGAAACTTTGACTCGTCACTTCGACTAGTAAACGTGGTAATCAGTAGGCACGATCGCTAAGGATCATAACTATCATGATTACGATCATGTTGTAAAGTCCAATTGAACTTTGCTTTGACCAATATGTTCAGAACCGAAAGTCAAACAGAAAGTCAACTGTTTGACTTTTAGCTCATAAGAAGCTAAAATAAATAACAAGGCTAGGATAGAACACTTACTTGTGCTCAAGGAAGCAAAGATTGGGAGGCCTCCTAAATAGGTAGCAACTCCACTTAGAGTTTAGAGAGAAGAAGAGAATGGAAGGTGCAAGTTGAAATTATGAGATCAAGGCTCTATTTATAGTTGTGGAGGATGAATTTGATGATCACAAGTGTTAAGGATCATTCTAGGATCATTCCACATGCTCAAAGACGTGTCAAGACCAGGCTAGAGCTTGGAGATCACGAATCTTGGGTTTCAAAGCTGTAAAACAGCTGTCTGCCATTTTCTGTTGTAACTGGCCATCCCCCGCTCGTCGCGGGAGATCTTGGGGGGTCTCTCGCATGGTGCCTGGGAATCCTAAGTTTCAGAATTGGTAGAACAAGTCCCTGCAGCCTAAAACTTGTTTTTTTACGCGTTTTGGCACTTTTAACACCCGTTAACCCCATTTTTAAGCTTTATAAGGAAGATAAAGCATAGGGAACATGAAAAATGCTCGGAAACTCTTTGGATGTCGGTTCGTACAGTCGTACGGTTGCGGTTTCGGTTAATTACGACGGAAATCGTAACGAACGCGCAAATGACCGTAAACGCTTAACGAATGACATTTTTGCATTCAAATCACTAAAATGCAAGATTTTAATGATTACAAAAATTTTTGGATGTGCGTACACGTTCCGGATAAAGATATACGCGAATCGGCATAGTTTCGTAGAATTTGCAAAATAGCCCCTGAGCTTGAACAAACTTGTTTTTGCCATACTGAAGCCCTCAAAACTTATTTCTAAGTTATGTAAAGGGTATTTAGGGTATGTTTAGCTTATGTCATCGTTCCGGAGTGTACATTGCGTTAAACTGATTACGTTTGCGTAACAGTTTGCGATTTCACTTCTAGAAGCGATTCAAAAGATCGAAATTGTACAAGGACTGAAATGTGTGAATCTCACATGTAATTATACAATTCTCGGGAATGAAACACATGATCTCATTGGATTCAAAATTGTTCAGAATTGTACGATGGTTGAAAAGGCACAGATGTTACAATACGCACCGGTTGCGCGATTAGAGTCTATCCACGTTTTCCTAGCATTCGCAGCTTGGAAAGGATTTAAGGTGTACCAGTTGGATATAAAATCTGCATTTCTCTACGGTAAACTTCGAACAAGTGTATGTCGGCCAGCCACCAGGGTTTGTCGATCCACTGAACAAGAATAAAGCATATCTCCTAGACAAAGCCTTGTACGGTTTACACCAAGCCCCGAGAGCTTGGTACAAGACGTTATCGCAACATCTCGTAGGAATTGGTTTTACACGAGGCACAGTGGACAGCACTTTGTTTAACAGAGAAGTTGGATTGCATCTGATAAATATACAAATCTATGTGGACCACATCATTTTCGGTTCTACGGATGACAGTCTGTGCAAAGAGTTCGAAAAGATCATGAAGAAGAAATTTGAGATGTCCTCGATGGGCGAAATGAAGTTCTTCTTAGGACTTCAAGTGGACCAGCTTCCAGACGGGACATTCATTCATCAGACTAAGTATGTGCATGATATTCTCAAAAAGTTTGAAATGGATTCTTCGAAGCCGCTTTCAAAGCCGCTGGCACTGAACCATGGGATTTGCGTAGACGAGACTGGAACAAAAGTTGATGAAACACTGTATCGATCGATGATAGGTTCATTGATGTATCAAACGGCATCGTGCCCGAACATCATGTATCCTACATGCTTATGTGCGAGATATCAGTCAAGTCCTCGAATGTCACAATTGCAGATAGTCAAGCGAATCTTTCGTTACTTGAAAGGTTGCCTAAGCACCGGCATGTGGTACCCCAAGAACGACAATTTTGATCTCACTAGATACGCTGACTCGGACTTCGGAGTGGACAAACTGAACTCGAAATCTACAACTGCAGGATGCCAGTTCTTTGGCACACGTTTGCTAACGTGGGAGTGTAAGAAACAGACCACGGTCTCTCTCTCAACCTGTGAAGCGGAATACATTTCTGCTTCCAGCTGTTGCTCTCAAATCCTCTGGATACATCGACAGTTGAGGGATTATGGTCTGCAGTTTCTTGACACGCCTTTATTTGTAGATAACAAAGCAGCCATCGATATAACTAAAAATCCGGTTCATCACTCACGTACAAAACACATTGAAATTCGTTACCATTTCATTTGTGATTGTTATGAAAAGAAATTAGTTCGAATAGAAAAAATCCACACCGACAAACAAAGGGCTGATTTTTATACCAAAGCATTTCCATTAACAAGATTTAAATATCTAATGCGACTTAACGGTATAAAAATTTGCTTACAGGTGCGGAAGCTGAGGTTGAATACGGATCGGATGATGAATTCACGTGATCCGCATTGGTTTGTATGGTTTGTAAATACCTTTCTAGTTTAGTATTTCTTAAAAAATCTAAAATCCAAAAATATGTTTTTCATTTTAGGGGGAAAAATATTTGGGAAAATACAAAAACATATGAAAATTTTCAAAAATGTACAAAAACATTGAAAAAGACAAAAAGAATTCGATGTCACAAAAAGGAAATGATAGTACATCAGTGGACTATCACAGTATGCTAAAGAAATGAAAAGTTTAAAAGTAATAAATGAGTCTTACTGTGGATGTGTCGATAGGCTTAACACGTAAGTAAACTGTTTTCGAGATATAAACTAAATTTAGCAACTGCTTATTCTTGTGGATTAACACATATTGGATATATGGACCTAGTACTCCGAAATTTCGTTTGAGATATTTCCTGATTCTGAGATACAAGGTCTTTATAGATAGTTGATATCTTGGGTATTATACAAGTTCTTCTGATTTTGCGGAAGCAATGGCCTAGAACTTCTATAATACTTTCGCCAAAAAATTCCCAAACTGCATGCAATATGGAAAAGAATCGAAAGATCTAATCATTTGCAGTGCTAAAAAGATTCCTTAAGTGGAACACACCTTAAAGACGAGCCTTCATCTCTTTGTCTGTACGGTAGTACTAACCTGAGCTCTCAAGGTCTCGCATTACCCTGATACAGATATCAATTAGGCTATATTCAGCTGTAAGATGAAATTTAGGGAATCTTGATACGGGAGTATATTCAAGAAGTGGGAACCATAGAAAAGTCAAGTTTCATAATTCATACCTAAACATATCTTGAAACAGTTGAGAAATGTGGTATAGTTTAAGTGGACAAACATATCGACAATCTAGGTAAATGAGTTTAATGCTTAAAGTCATCTAAAGGTCAACGGTACTGGTGATAGGTCTTATTTAACTGATATGATCCTTTAGACACGAATTCACAAAAACATGTCTGTAAATATGTTTGTACATAGTTTAAATTGTTCTATACATAGTTTATCAGCTTTACAGATTATATTCAAAAAGATTTTCAGTGTGTTTTAGCATAAACTTTCGAAAATTCAAAAAGATTTTATTTCATTGTTTTCAGCAAACCAATGTTGGAGAACGGGTCTTCGAAGTCTGGTAAGATGCTAGAACTGGTGGGAATCTTATTGACAACGAGCTGGGAGCTAATCTGTTAAATCTGAAAAGTCAAAACGATAAAAAGTTCATTAATTTGAAACTTTGATTTTGAAAATATCAACAGTTTGTTCGTAGCGGGTCAAACCGGGGTCATTAACTTGGACTCGGCAGACAAACTGGTTAGCCAAGGTCATTAACTTGGACTTGGTCAATGGAGTGGATTTTCATAATTGGTAAAAGTTGGAAAGTTCAGGGGTTAAAATGAAAAATTAAAAAAGTTTGAATTTGTGGTTTGGCAAGTTTGGCCAAACTTGCTAAACTGAACACGTTTAACATCTAAGCAAGTTCGACCGAACTGGCTAGTTAATGGGTGGTAGTTTAAAACAGAAGTTCGCCCGGACTTATGATGGACTTGATAGTTTTGGGCTCACCAAGTTCGTCCGAACTTGACATGGTATAAATACCATTCAAGTTCGGCCGAACTCATTTCATCAGATACCAAAACCTCTGAGCGAACTTAAGCACTTTTGAGCGAAGTTGTGATTTTGGCAAAAATAAGTTGTTACACTGCCCATTTTTCGGTTGTTTTTGGTGATTGGCACACCATTGACAATGACAGAGGTAAGTATTTGGACATTGAACCGTATCTTGGATCTTAATCAAAGATTTTCAATCTGAACCTTTAAAATCTAATAGATCTAGGAGTTGTTGGACCAAATTGAACTTAAAATCGACATATACAAAGTAAATCGACCATGAAATCATGAGGAATTGATTTAAAATGTTCATTATAGTGATGTACAGGTTTTGCTTGTAGATGATGACAAGTTCGGCCGAACTTGTTATCAAATTCGACCGGACTTGTTTAACTAAAAAGAATAAAAAGAACCAGTGATAAGTTCGACCAAACTTCCGGAAAAATTAAAATTAAAATGTGTTGGAAGTTTGCTCGAACTTGGTTTATTAACATCTGAAAATTGATTGTCACACCCCAACTCGCAGCGGAAGACAGTTGCAGGGTGCGGTAGACACGTGGTAATTCTCCATAGTTTAAAAACATGTTATCATACATAGAGAGAACCTCGGGTACAGCATACTATAAGTATCATATTACACACCATAAGTTTCAGTACAATACTACGAGTCGTCACAGCTCTTATTCTGACACAGTTCACTACTAAAGCCATCCACACGCACGTTTCTTACTCTTGCTTCGCTTTACCTGAAATGCATGTTAGTTTTAAAGAGGTCAGCTAAACGCTGCGTGAGTTCCACTGTTTCAATTGTAGTGTAATAGTATGTGTTACCAAGTTTAATTGCACTGGTCATAATCACAATGACGGTCACAGTCATAGTCGCAGTCACAGATTTGTCAACACAACTTCAGCTAGCAAGATCGTGTTACAACAAACACCTGCAGCTCGCCGAACCGTGTCATAACAGACACCTGCAGCTTGCCGAACCGTGTTACAACGACACCTACAGCTCACCGAACTGTGTCATAACAGACACCTGCAGCTCGTCGAACCGTGTTATGGCGAGCACCTGCAGCTCGCTGAACCGTGTCATAACAGACACCTACAGCTTGTCGAGCCGTGTGTTATAAAATTTGCCTCATCATAAGTTGGTGCAATTAACACAATTTTGTAACATGCAAATCACCTTAGAAAACAGTAACACAGTTTAAAAGTGGTGGAGTGAAACTCACTCCCAACTTGGTGTAATCAACACAGTTTGTAACATGCATTCCACCCCAAGTAAAATAATAAAACAGTTAAAAGCGGGGTAGTGAAACTCACCGTGCCAATAGGGGTCTCAACACGCGAGTGGTCGAATAGCTGGATCAACTTTAATGACACACATGCAAGCATGGACTCAAATCAGTATCTAAGCTGGTAATGGTTATAACTTGGATCTGGTCAGGAGTTTTTACTCCGGATTGAGTCTATAGGACACTGGTATGGTGATGGACGTTAGGGTAGTATTAGTTTTAAGTTTGGCTTCCGGGCACCAATTCTCGTGCCAGCCACGGTTAATACTTTAACGTGTTCGGATAATGGTACGGGAATACCAATAATACCAGCACGTGGTTATTCAAGAATGATGAACTTCTCATTAAGGAAGTTTGAGTGTTTGGGGGCCTAAGTTGCCCAAATTTGAGTTTCCATTTTCACCGTTGGAAATTCTCCCAGATTGTCTTAGAGCACACCCATAGTGCCCAATTTTCCCGGGAATCTCCAGAAATACACCCAGTATTCCAATTACAGAACTTGTCCGTTGGGTCAGTTCCCAGTTCCGGCAGGTTCGTTACGCGGTAAACTGCCGAAAATGATTTAAATAACTTTTTTTTAATCCAAATAAATTCCCATTCAATCTAGAATTGGACTAAAAATCTACAAAAATTTATATAACTCAGTAAAAATCAGTAGATCATAAAATAAATTTCTGGGAATTTATTTTGGTAATTATCTTATGTAAATAAATTATTTATAAACCCATTTTTAACCACATAATTAACATAAAATACTTTCAGAAGTTCACAAATTCTGAAAGTTCTTGAACCTTCTATAGATGTCCCGGAACATCTCCAAAAATTTTGAGATTTTTCCGATTTCGTTTCGGTGCGTTCCCGGCTACCGAAAACTCGCAAAAACGCGGATTTTTAACCTAAATCAAAACTCAACCAATGGACTCCAAATTTTCCCAGAAAATTATCCGTATGTTCCTAGTGTCTCTGTAAAATTTGGTAATTTATTGAATCGGTTTGATATTTTTCCTGAAATTCGTTCGGTAAAACAGTTAAAAATTCACCAAAAATAGTAGAATATTCCAAAACTTCTAAAATTTTACGTGTAACTTCTTGACAATACTCTACATCACCATACCAAATTTTAGCTCAATCCAAGCCACGCGGACCAAGTTATAGGCAAAACAATTTTCTGCCTAGCCTAGATTCAGTTTTCGGGTGAAATACCTAGCGATTCTTCCTTTTCCAAGCGTTTATCTTGATCCCAGAAGTGTGTAAAGGCTATATTCAGTACCTACACACCAAGTACAATCCAAATATGCTAGAACTTAGATCAATCAAGCTTTAATTCATTGTTTTTCGGTTAATCGAATAGTTAAGCGATTCTTGTCGAATAAGAGTTGATTAGGGTATCAAACCCCATTATTAGCAACCATGGCTGCATATAACACCAGGGGTATATGTGGTGTTCATGTCCAGCGCTAAAACTTGTTTAAAACCCCAAAATTCATGGATTAAAAAGCGTTTTTCGGCTAGAAATCGCGTTTAATCAAGAAACCAAGCTTGAAACCTTAATGATTTGAGTTAATACCTTGGATTTGAGTTGGTTTATGGGTGAATTCAGCTGATGAAGAAGGTGGGAGAGCAGAGTTTTGAGAGTGTGTGAAGATTTTTTGTAAAAAAACTTGAATAAAATGAAAAATTAAATAAAAAAAAACTTATATACATGGGGGGTGGCGGCATAAGGGTGGGTCCCAAGGGCTACCTCGTGCTTCTTTTATGTGCGGATGGATGATGTTCATCTTATAGATAAGCATAGGTTCGTTTCAGGTCCGGCGGGCATTCTCGATTTGCGTAACGGACTCCGTTTTGCGCGTACTAAGTGTCAAAAGACTCGGTTTTAAAAATTATGCATAACCAACTAAAAATACGAACCCAGTTACATTTTAATCATAAAAGTCTTGTTTGACGTTTGTTTAAGTGTTTTTAAGCTTGATCGATCGTTCCTTGCACATTCGTTTGCCTTATGTTATGCTCGGAACGAATGCATTTCCCCAACCGGGAGCTGCTTCGTTTTGCGTGCCTGGGCTTTGATTATTTTCAAACCTCATGTCACAGTCTATGGCACACAATTAAGTTATTCCTGGAATTCGAAATTTTAAATAAGGCTACCGATAATCTAATAATCAACGTCAAAGGTCTAATGCGCTCTTAAACGTCAAGTCTCCGTTTAACACGTTGTTCAAGGCTAAGGACACCAACCTCACATTGTTGGTCCTTAGTAATGTCATGTCAACCATGACGTGCTCTCGGATTCCTCCGAGATATAACATACATCGTCTCGCACAGCACACAAGTCATGCAATTTCACAAGATTTACGCGCAATTATAGTTTTAGTCATGCTTTAAGCTTAGGACCAATTAAGGTGTACCTGGTTTTGTCATGGGTATCACAGTCTCCCCTGGTTAAGAAATTTCGTCCCTGAAATTTACTTTGTCATGCTAGGGAAGAGGTTGGGGTATTTTCTACGGAATTCATCCTTCTGTTCCCAAATATATTCAGGTCCTTGTTTAGAGTTCCACCGGACATTAACCCGTGAAATTTTGTTATGTCTTAATTGCTTGACCCTACCATTAACTGTTTCCACCGGCTCTTCCACAAAGTGGAGTCTATTGTCATTGTGTATGTCTTCAAAGGTACCTGGGTAGCTTCGCCTGACAGGCATTTCTTCAGGTTTGATACATGGAAGACATCGTGAATGGCACTAAGTTTGGTTGGTAACTTCAACCGATACGCTACCGGACCTACCTTGGCTAGGATCTCGTATGGCTCAATGTAGCGCGGGGCTAGCTTTCCTGACTTTCCAAATCGGATAACGCCTTTCCACGACGATACCTTTAACAGAACTCGTTCACCTACTTCGAACGACAATGGTTTTCTGCGTACATCAGCCCAGCTTTTCTGTCGACTCTGGGCGGCTTTCAGACGGTTCCAAATCTGATGGACCTTATCGGTCGTTTCCTGAACTAGTTGAGATCCCGTCAGTTGAGTGTCACCCACTTCCACCCAACAAAGTGGTCATCGACACTTTCGACCATAGAGGGCCTCATACGGGGCTGCTTGAATGCTACTATGGTAACTATTGTTATACGAGAATTCCACTAGTGGGAGATGCTTGTCCCAACTTCCTCCGAAGTCCAGGACACAAGCACGAAGCAAGTCCTCTAGTGTCTGAATCGTGCGTTCCGATTGGCCATCGGTTTGGGGATGATAAGCAGTGCTCAGATCGATTCGCGTTCCCAATGCTTCTTGTAGTTTCTGCCAGTATCGCGAAGTAAAGTGGCTGTCTCGGTCGGAAATAATAGCAATCGGGACACCATGTCTAGCTACTATCTCATTAGTATAAATTTCGGCCAACTGGTCGGTCTTATACATAGTGAGAATCGGAATAAAATGTGCCGATTTGGTCAATCGATCGACGACTACCCAGATCGCATCATGACCACGAGGCATTTTCAGAAGATGGGTCACGAAATCCATCGTGATTTGTTCCCACTTCCACTGAGGTATCTCGGGTTGTTTCAACATCCCCGAGGGTTTCTGATACTCAACCATGACTCACGCACAAGTCAAGCATTGACTCACATACTCGGCCACGTCCTTTTTCGTTCCCGGCCACCAATAAAACACTTTCAAGTCATGGTACATCTTATCCGTACCGAGATGAATCGAATATTTCGATTTATGAGCCTCGTCCATTATTAATTGTCTCGGTCCGAACTTGCCGGAATCCACACTTCATTCTTAAAATACAACACGTCGTCCGTTTTCCTCAAAACTTTTCTTGTTCCCGTGCAATCCTTCACCGGGCAACTGCCTTTCATCATGGCTTACATCTGCGCATTCCGGATTTCCAAGCTAAATATCAAAGTAAATCTCGATCCCGGCTGATCTATCAAACTTGTCTGCACGATCATTCCCAGGCTCTCACTCGAAGGGGCTTATTTTGATCCTTTCTACTTAGTGCATCTGCTACCACCTTAGCTTTCCCCGGGTGGTACTATATCTAACAATCATACTAATTTAACAATTCCATCAATCTGCACTGCCTCATGTTTAAGTCTTTTTTATCGAAAATATGTTGGAGGCTTTTGTGATCGGTGTATATAGTACACTTGGTAGCATATAAATAGTGTCCAAATCTTTAATGTGAAAATAACCGCTCCTAGTTCCAGATCCTGGGTCGTGTGGTTCTTTTCTTGCACCTTCAATTATCTAGAAGCGTACGCGATAACTTCGTTCCTTTGCATAAGGACACATCCAAGCCCTTGTCGCGATGTATCGCAATATACGACAAAGTCGTCATTGCCTTCGGGTAACGCCAAGATTGGGGCCTCATATAACTTTTGTTTAACAGCTGGAACGCCGTTTCCTGGTCCTCACCCCATTCGTACTTTCTATCTTTTTGCGTCAATGTGGTCAGCGGTTGGGCGATACTAGAGAAATTTTCAGTGAAACGACGATAATACCCTGCAATCCTAAGAATTGTCATATTTCTTTTGGGGATTTCGGCGCTGGCCAGTTCTTGATTGCTTCAATCTTGCTTGGATCTACATGAATTCCATACTGACCGACCACATGCCCTAGAAATTGTATGGCTTGTAACCAAAAGTCGCACTTAGACAACTTAGCGTTTAGTTTTTGGTTCGCAGTATCTCCAAGATAGCACGTAAATGATGCTCGTGCTCGCCCTTACTCTTGGAGTAGATCAAAATATCGTCAATGAAGACGATAACAAATATGTCAAGGTATGGCTTACATACCCTGTTCATGAGGTCCATGAACACCGCGGGTGCGTTAGTTAACCCAAAGGGCATAACTAGGAAATCGCAGTGGCCCTAACGAGTTCGAAATGTTGTCTTTGGAATATCGTCCTCTTCGACCTTCACCTGATGGTAGCCAGACCAAATATCTATCTTAGAAAAGTATCGGCCTCCTTGCAATTGATTAAAGAGATCATCGATTCTCGGAAGAGGGTAATGATTCTTTATCGTGACTTTATTCAATTCCCTATAGTCGATGCACATTCGGAAGCTACCGTCCTTCTTCTTTACAAATAAAACTGGGGCTCCCCAGGGGGAATAACTAGGACGATAAAACCACGATTGAGTAACTCCTGCAACTGCGTCGATAGCTCTTGCATCACAGACGGTGCAAGAAGATATGGAGCCTTGGCAACGGGTGCAGTTCCCGGTATTATATCGATGCGAAACTCGACTTGCCGATTGGGCGGCAATCCGGGCAATTCTTCCGGGAACACGTCAGGGTATTCACATACCACCGAATGTCTTCAATACGTTTCTCGGCTAGCTCCTCCGATGTGAAGCTAGCTAAGAACACGTCACATCCATGTCGTATACACTTCAATGCCCTAAGGTGAGATATGAGGTTCAACGTGGCTCCTAACTTTTCTCTTTGTACCATAATTATATCCGTGGGGGATAAAAGAATATTCACCACCTTTTGTTCACATAACCCCTCTGCACGATGGTTGGACAACCAGTCCATTCCTTAGAAAATATCAAAACTACCCAACTCTACTAGTAAAAGGTCAATGGTAAACTGGTAACCGTTAAAGGTTATAGGGCAATTAACAATAAATTGGTGACTGGTAATTAGTTTCCCGCTGGCAAGTTCAACGGTATAAGGTTGTTTCAGGTCAATAGCAGGCATATTCAAGAGTGGCAAAAATGCAATCGACACATAAATTCTATCGGCTCCCGTATTAAATAATACCGAAGCAAATTGATTAGAAATGAGGAACGTACCTGAAACCACGTTGGGATCCTGGCGTGTGTCACCAGGTCCCATGACAAAGGCACGGCCTCGAGCTGCATTCGAGGTAGATGCTTGGTTCTAGGTGTTCCTTCCTGCCATATGCGGGGCTAACTTCGGACAGCTATTACGGAAATGCTCTGTGCTGCCACATCCAAAGCACGCACGGGGAAAGGCAACCTGTGGGGCTGGTTGCTGAGGTCGCTGCTGAAGAGGTTGAGGTCTGGGAGGTTGAAAACCGGTTGGTTTGGGATTTAGTTCCATGGGCACCCTACAATCTCGGGCAAAATGCCCAGTTCGATGGCACCTCGAGCATATCACTGTTCGGCACTTACCAGTGTGGTGGAAAGCGCACTTGCTGCACTTTGGGATGTTTCCTTTGTAGCCATCGGAGTTACCCGCGGGGGTAGTCATGGCGTAATTCTAGCTAGCATTCCTCCCCCTCTTCGGCGCTGCTGCCGTTGTGCGACTACTTTCTAGGGCCTCCCGCTTGTTCCCGGCCGGCTCTCCTGGCATTGTCAGAATCTTACGCCTAACCATGTCATATGTAACGGTACCTGACCTTGCTACCACCTCGTGCATGGTTCGGTATTCCACCGAGTTAATGATACTCCTCACTTCTGGGGCCAATCCCCAGATATACATTTCGATCCTCTTAGACTCTGGTCGGACCATGCCTGGCAAAATACGCGCCAGTTCATTGAAACGGTTGGTATAACCTGCATGATCAGCACCTTGCATCTACAGGTTCCAGAACTCGTGCTCAAGCTTCTAAATTTCATGAGTTGGGCAAAACCTTTCCATCATCAGTATCTTAAGATCATCCCAAGTCATCGCATTAATCGCGACCTGTCCGCAAGTTTGAACAATCGTGTTCCACCAATTTAGAGCATGGTCAATAAAGGTACAGGTGGTATACTTAATTGCGTAGTTACCAGGACGGCTACTTATGTTAAGTACCGATTCAGACTTCTCGACCCATTTCACAAACCCATTGGGTCCTTCAGTACCATTGAATTCCATCGGTTTGCATTACATGAAATGCTTATATGTGCAAACCGGCCTACTATTATTCTGATTCTCGTTCTGACCAACTGGTCGTGGTTGCGGGTTAGCATTAATACCGGCACTAACTTGCGCCACAATCGTGGGAAAACAGCTTGGAGCTGTTGCGCTACTATTTGCGCAATATCTGCCTCAGTGATCTGTGGGGCACGTTTCGGGGCCAGTCTATTATAAACAATAGATGTCTAGGTATCAATGTCACGTATCTAGTTTACACATATCACATATTTGTTTAAAACATAACACACACTTCATCACATACATGAATCCACTGCACTCATGTATAGTTTTCTGTGAAACAGAGAGATGTGAAAAAAAGTTAGAAAAATTCTCACAAACAAATATTTTCTTAATTTTCATACGAAAATTGCTAGAGTATATGTTTTCAAAATTTTCTTGTGAAAATAATCATAACACAATCTAACAGTCAACAACAGGAATTTTCGTGCGAAAATCCAAGATTTCCATGCGAAAATCTTTATCTTCCCCAACAGTTAGCCATTTTCAAACCGACTCACAACGCTTGTAATTTTTTATTTTTTCAAGAAATCGAAACAGTAAACCTTAGTTAAACTTGCCAATGTTAACGTTTTTGGGTTCAATTTTATGTTTTACTGGCTAGTTTATCCTAGATCTACGTTTTAGTCCGTTTAAGGTCCAACGAGTCCAATTTTGATGATTCAATCTCGGTGATTACCTTCGCCATTACAAGAGGTGTGCAAATCAACCTCCCTAATGTGTAAAAAATGTCGAGAAATGAGAGAACCGAGACAAAGTGTTCAAGTCGTTTCAGAGAATCCGCACCAAAATTCTTTGCAGGTTTTCGTGCGGAAACTGGGATCTCACTCTTATATATATTGGTAACCAGATTTTCGTACGAAAATGTGGCTTGTGAAGTATAGCGAGATTTTCATGCGGAAATATCAATTTTCGTGCGGAAATTTGTTGGCTCTTTATATTTTTTTCAACTTTCCAACTTTTTCATTTGTTTTCAGTTTTAATTATCCACACAGTTGTCCAAGTCCAACTTAATGACCTTGTTTAACTGTTTTGGCTACCAAGTCCAAGTTAATGACCTTGGTTGACCACTATTTGACCAAAACTGATACTGTTCTTTTAGATTTTAATTTTCAAATTAATGAACTTTTCAACGTTCCAAACCAGATTATGTTCCCAGATTAGCTCCTAGCCCGAAATTCAAACGATTTTCCTCAGCATTTTGTCGCTTTTAACTTTGAAGATCTGTTTTCCGTCACTGGTAGTCCGAAAATAAACTAGAAACGGAAAATCTTTTTGTATTTTTGAATACTTCTAAATTAACCATTCCTAAAGCAATATGCACACACATATTTACAGACATATTTTTGTGAGTTTATGTTAGAGGATCATATAAGTTTATTAAAACACATTACCAGCACCATTGCTCTAGATAAAACTTTAAGTTCTTAAACCGATTTTCTTCAGATTGTCGGTATACTGATCCACTTAAACCTCTATACATTTCTCAACTGCTTCAAGATATGTTAGGTAAATTTTAGCAACATGGCCTAATCTGTGTTTCCCACCTCAGAATATACTCCCGCATCGAGATTCCATAGATTTCATCTCACATGTGAATATATCTAACTAATATATGTATAGGGGTGAAATGCGAAACCTTGAGAGCTCAGGTTAGTACTTCCGTACAGAGAAAGAGATAAAGGCTCGACTTTAGGTTATGTTCCTCTTGGGAATCTTTTTAATTTATGTACTGCAGAATGTCGTATCTTTTTATGACATTTTTCTTCATTTTATTTTTATGCAGCTTTGGGGGTGAATAATGCGAAAGTAGTTATAGGCCATTGCTAACGCAAAATCAAAAGAACTCGTATAATACCCCAATATCAACTAAATATAAAGACCTAGTATCTCAGAATCTGGCATTCTCTCAAACGAAATTTCGGGTTACCAAGCCCATATATCCGAGAGATGTTAAGCCAAAGATTTACCAGTTTATTTCTTTAGGTTTATATCCTGAAAGGAGTTTACTGAACGCGCGAAGCCTACAGACATATCTTTAGAAGGACCGGTTTAGACGCTTTTAAACACTACATTTCTTTTGCAAACTATAATGGTCCACTGATGTACTATCATCTCCTCTTATACACAAAACTCTTTTTGTATTTTTTAATGTTCTTGTATTTTTCATGATTTTTTCAATGTTTTTGTATTTTTCATGATTTTTTCAATGTTTTTGTATTTTTCATGATTTTTTCAATGTTTTTGTATTTTTCACAACTTTTTCTCCCCCTAAAAATCAAAATCAACACCTCTTATACACAAAACTCTTTTTGTATTTTTTAATGTTCTTGTATTTTTCATGATTTTTTCAATGTTTTTGTATTTTCATGATTTTTTCAATGTTTTTGTATTTTTCATGATTTTTTCAATGTTTTTGTATTTTTCACAACTTTTTCTCCTCCTAAAAATCAAAAAAACATATATGCTTTTTTTTATTATTGATTTTATTTACAGAAAAACAATTTTGACTTACCAGTGAGGATTACGTCCCAACATCGTCATCCTCAAATTCAACCTCATAAATATCTCCTGATGACATATTCTTTAAACCATTTAATTTTGAAAGATTTCAAAATCTTGCTCTATCAAAAGCTTTGGTATAAAAATCTGCTTTTTTGGTCATCAGTGTGGATTTTCTGAATTCGTATCAACTTTTTCTCGTGACAGTCACGGATAAAGTGATATCGAATCTCGATATGTAGTGCATGAGTGTTGACAAGGATTGACCGTGATATCAATGGCCGCCTTATTATCTACGAAAATGGGCATATGAAGAAATTGCAGACCGTAGTCTCTCATCTGTTGTTGTATCCAAAGTATTTGGGAACAACAACTGGATGCTGAAACGTATTCAGCTTAGCAAGTAGAGAGAGCGACCGCGGTCCGTTTCTTGCACTGCCATGTTACCAAACGAGTTCCGAAGGACTGGCAGCCGGCCGTTGTAGATTTAGCATTCTGCTTGCAGCAACCGAAATCAGAGTCAGAGTAACCCGCAAGGTTGAAATCGTCGTGACGTGGATACCACAAGCCGGTGCCCGGGCAACTTTCAAATAGCGCATGATCCTTTTGATGATCAACAGATGTGATTCCTTTGGACTTGACTTATATCTGGCGCAAAGGCATGTGGCGTACATGATATCCGATCGAGAAGCTATAAGATACATCAAGGATCCGATCATGGAGCGATATAATGTTTCATAAACTTTTTCTCCATAGTCGTTTGGACAAATGTCGTGGTTTGTGGCTAAAGGGGTAGAGGCGGGTTTAGTTCCTATCATGTCGAATTTCTCTAACACGTCATGAACATACTTCGTCTGGTGAATGAAAATACCGTCTGGCAGTTGTTCAACCTGAAGCCCCAAAAAGAATTTCATATCTCCCATAGCGCTCATTTCGAATTTTTCTTTCATGACTTTCTCGAAGTCCTTGCACAGCTGTTCATTTGTCGATCCCAATATGATATCATCCACATAGATTTGTACAATAATCAGATGTCCATCTACTTCCTTTGTAAAGAGGGTGCTGTCTACTGTCCCTCTCGTAAAATGATTAGCCAGTAAGTGCTTGGAAAGTGTCTCGTACCAGGCTCTCGGGGCCTGGTGTAAACCGTAAAGAGCTTTGTTCAGCAAGTAGGCCTTGTCTTTGTTAATTGGATCGACAAACCCCGGTGGTTGGCCGACATATACCTCCTCTTTTACCTTACCGTATAGGAATGTAGATTTCACATCCAATTGGTACACTTTGAAACCTTTCCATGAGGCGAAAGCCAGGAAAATGCGGATAGCTTCTAGACATGCAACTGCGGCGTAGACCTCGTTGTAATCTATCCCCTCTTCCTGACGAAACCTTGAACTACGAGGCGAGCCTTATTTCGCACAACGACTCCTCTGTCATCTCTTTTGCACTTGTAAACCCACCGTGTGCTTACCTTTTTCTGCTTTGGCGGTAGATCAACAAGGTCCCAGACTCCAAGTTTCTTGAATTGCACTAATTCTTCCTGCATTGTTTCCACCCAACTATCACCTTTAAGAGCATCTCTAATGTTTCCTGGTTCTACCTGAGAAACAAAACAACTATGAGAAAATTTATTTTGGAGCGGAGCAACTTTGAAATAAAAGCAACTTAGATCCTTATTGATCTGATTTTGCGTTTTCACGCCAGTTTGCAGTTCTCCGATGATGTTATCTGTTGGATGGTAGGAGACTGATCTTGGCATTACTTCGCCTGGAACATTTACTGAGCTTTCCAAATTTGTGATATTCTTATCAGCAACTTGTTCTGAAGAAATGGCCTCATTTCTCGTACTGGTTTCGGCAGCTTGATTGTTTAGATAACTTGTAATCTCTTCTGATCCTTCATTGGAACTGGTATCCCCTTAATCAAAAGTAGGATCTTGTTCAGGTTCTGCATTTACTGGCTGAGAAGATGGTTCTGCAATATTTTTTCTGGTGTAACAACCGGTTCTGACTGACGGTTACTTGGACCTGCTTCAGAGAAAGGTACTGTTGTTGGAGAAATTACAAACAGCCCCGTTACTTACTCTTGATTGGATATCTGATGTTGTTGAAATAGCAAGATAAGTTCTTCCTCAGAAGGTTCTTCAGGCAGATCAAACGAATTCCATAACCCGTCGTATTTGAAAAGCCATGGATCTCCAGGTTTTTGCATGGGCGTTTTGTATCTCTGGCAATCAACATGTTGAGCAACAATAACCTGATTCAAGCTTGGGAGAAAGACTCGCTTTTGCGGACTTGCATATCCTACGAAGAAACTTTCCAAAGATCTGGCTCCAAATTTTTCTTCCGGGTCCAAAACTGTACACGGTGATCCAAAGGGTTCCAGAAACTCTAGATTAGGTTTTCGCTGGTTAAGAAGTTCAAAGCATGTCTTCGTGTGTTTCTTGACTGTCATTACGCGGTTAAGGGTGTAACATGCAGAGGCAACAGCTTCGCTCCAAAAACTAATAGGCAACTTAGAGTCGGCAAGCATCGTGCGTGTAGTTTCAATAAGCGTTCTGTTCTTTCATTCAGCTACTCCATTTTGTTGAGGAGTATAGGGGGCACTGAACTAATGATGAATACCCTTAGCATTGCAGAATTCAAGCATCTTGTTGTTCTTAAACTCAGTACCGTTGTCACTTCTGATTTGATAGGCAAATGGTAAAGGTTTTCAATCTATCAAAACAGGATCATCAGATTGTCGAATGTTTCATTCTTGCTTTCTTGAAAGAAAACCCATGAGAATCTTGAGAAGTCATCGATTACAACCAGACAGTATAGATCTCCTGTAATACTCTTCACGTTGATAGGCCCAAAGAGATCCATGTGTAGCCTTTCTAGTGGAAATTTGATGTAGTTTAGAAGCTTTCTCGGGTGTGACTTCTTGTGCTGCTTCCCCTTTTTGCAGCTGATACAGTCGTCTGATAAATGAAAATTTTTGAGATTCACCCCTTCCACTAGATTTTTATGCACTAGAGAATTCATCTTCCTTAAGTGTATGTGACCCATCTTCCTATGCCATAGTATTGATTCTTTCTCTGTAGCCTTTGATACAAAGCATTGCCCTTCTTTTGAAGTAGTGGATACGACTCTCATGTCTAAGATATATAGATCATTTTCTTGTGGAGCGCGCATGAGAGGCCACTCCTCGGGAATTACGAAACCAGGTTTGAGAATAAGACATTCTTTGTCAGTGAAGTGAGTTGTGAACTTCTTGTCACAGATCTGTGAAATGCTCAAAAGATTGTTCTCAAGTTCAGCGATGTAGTTCACTTTGTCGAAAGATACGACTCCGTTTGTCAAAATTCCTTCTCCGGCAAACCCAACATATCCTCCCCTGATGGCTTTAACATTGTATAACAACGCCAACATCCCTGTCATGTGCCCAGAAGCTCCACTGTCCATTATCCACTTTGAAATGATTGACCTTGGAAGCCCCTACACACATTAAAAGCATATTACTTAAATAGAGAGACCCAAGCCCTTTCGGTCTTGGGTGGGATGACAATGTCCACTTTTGGGACTTTGGCAACTTTGTCATCTTTCTTAACTTCAACCCACTGTCCAGTCTTTAAGTCAGTCTTATCTTTTGATTTGACTGGAACATTGGTTGATTTTGGAGTTACAGGAGATGTCTTCGCTTTGATTACCCAGGTTTGTGTCTTGGAAAATGCCTTTTTGATGTAAAGTTTAGATTCTTTCTTTTCATTTTTATTTGAGGTTTCTCCAATTTCAATTTTTTGAAATGGTCTCAATTGGTTATTCCTTAATAGAATCGGCATTTTCATTTCTCTTTAAAATTTTTGCTGGCACAAACGTTGGGCCCTTTTTCTTCTCATCTATTGTAAACCTCTTTTTTTAATGAACAGGTTTTGACCGATTTTGTGAACATTGTGGTGCAATATGCCCAACTTTGTTACACATGTAACAGGTTCTGCTGTCATTTTCAACAGTGTGTTCCAAAGCCTGTTCACGAAGCTCCTTTTCTTTCTTAAACTCTTCTTGGTTTGTTTGTTATAACCTCTTTTTCTTCAACAGTGTTGGTTCCAAAAACAAACTCAACTTTCTTTGTAAAATCTGGTTTTCGTGATTTGTTGTTTTGTTTCTTCTCAAACCCTAACCCATCCCTTTTGTGTTCAGGATCACTTCTTCCTCTGGGATCAATGTTTTTGTGAGTTTTCTTTGGTTTTGAGTAGAAAACATCAACATTCTTCTTATGTTCAGATGTTCCAACTTCAATGAGTTTAAAGAATTTATCGACACGGTCAAAGTTAACATTCTGCACTAGAATTCTTCATCAGTATATAGTTTATCTGATCCTTTCAGTTTGTAGATAACTACATTAGGATCATCACTTAAACCATTTTCTGATGTTGTGATAAAATTTTCATGAAAACTTTTCTCACTTCCAGAATGTGAACTTGACTCTGATTTCTCAATGTTTGACTCAGCACTTTCATAAATTATGCTGTCAGACTCATTTTCAAACACATTTTCAAACACTTTAGTTACCACCTCGGATTCACATTCCTTTTCTGTTTTGGAATATGTTACGTCAAGATTTTCAGGCAGCTCGTTATTCTTTTCTGTGAGAAGATTTAAATTCAGCGCCATAATCACTCCGTCAGGATGTTTCTTAGCATAGCTGTTCCACTAGGAGGTGGAACATGATCGTAACATTTTCCAAGATTTTTCTCACTTTTCTTACCATCTTTACTGCTTTCTGGTTTTGGTAGAATGTGATCGAGGACATACGTGCTAGTAGAGTAACTGATTAACAATTTGTTAACCCTTTCCATTTCAATTCTAGTTTTCTCCAGCTCATTTTTCAGCTCAGCAATTGTGTTAATATGAAGATTAATGGCCATTTGTTTGTCCACCACAGTTGCTTTGAGCATCGAAAGTGTGTTGTCATTTTCTTTGACAGTTTTCTCATACTGTCGAATGGTCCTGCTGAGCTTATCATATGATTCTTTTACAGTGTTGTAATCGTATGACAATTTATCATTGTATGTTTTAAGTTCTTTAAACGCTTTTTCTTTCTCAGCACATTGAGCTTTGCTAGTTTCTTTAGCTATTTCAACCTTTTCTACCTGTTTTTCCACACTGACTACCTCGTTTGTATTGGCTATGAGTGCTTTGTTGGCAGTATCGGTTAGGCTCTCTAGTGTTACAGGCTTGGTTACATCAATCACTTCCACACACTCTGTCTTTGTCTCCTCAGGACTTTCTTCTTTGTGACCAGAATCGAAGCTACCTGCAAAGTTTTCATAATTGTGTCAAATAAACCGGGTTTGGGGGGTACCTGCTAGAAGTTCTTCTTCCTCTGCTGAAGTTCTGAAGTAATCTGCCAATACTTCTTCCATTTCTTCTTCTGAGACTTCTTCAGATGCTTCTAGTTCTTCCATGATTTCAGCAACAAGTGCAAGACTTCCCTTTTTGGAGGTGAAATTGTTCCAATTGAATCCTTCATGTTCCTGTGTTACCACCAGAGCTTTATCTTTGGAGTTTGAACCTCCATCTTCGATCTGTACCAATCTCTTCTTTGGTTGTGGTGAATGATAGATTGCCTTTTGTAATAATCATCACCAAACGGATTATGATTGCCTTTTACTTCTCGGTTTGGGCATTCGCGTTTGAAGTGCCCTTTTTCTCTGCACTTCAAACATGTGACTTTGGATTTATCAAAGCCTAATTTACCATCAAGGCCCCTTAAATCATCTCTTCCAGTAATTTCCATGAAACACTGAGCTCTTCGAACCACTGATGCCATGCACCACATGATGTCAATTAATTCCATCTTCTCTGGATCAATTTGGTCGTAGTCTTCTTTAGTCATTTCTGGGTTTCCAATTCAACCAGCTACAAGACTTTTGTAGGATTCTAGAACTGTTGCAAGGAGCACCATATGCTGCTTAGCAGTTTGCTCATTGAAGTCTTGAGTGTTCTGGAGATTTACTGCAATGTTGCATTGCAGGATTCTTTGGTTAGAGTTGGATTGACTCTGCAGGTTGTTCTGCGATTGATTTGAGCTCTGAGATGATTATTGTCCTTGATGATTGTTTGGATTGAAGGAAGCAAACATTTGAAATCCACTGGACTGGTTAGAGGTTGGACTAGCATTTGAGTTAGCGTTGAAGGTTGTTTGGATCTTGGGACTCTGAACAGGAGTGTTTGGATTTCCTTTGTAGTATAAGATCACATCCAGTTGCGAGTTCGTTTTCTTGCCTTTTGCCATTTTCTGCATCTCTAGTTTGTGCCCTTCCAACTTTTCTATGAATCTCGGCAAACTGAGACTGTCATACTCAACACCATTCTTTAAAATTGTTAGATATGTTGCCCAATCTCCATCAGGCAAAGAATCTGCCAGTTTATCAACTAGTTCTTCATTCGTCTTAACAATTCCCATTCGCTTCATCTGCACTACCAGGTGGCAATACCTTTCGATGAGTTGCTCCATGTTCTCGCCTGGAAGAATATTGAATACTTCAAATTCTTTGTTCATTAACGCCTTCTTGCCTTTCCTGACATTAGTACTTCCTTGTGCCCTTAATCGTAAGGCGAGCCATAGTGAATGCGCATCGTCGTCATGTTGCAGGAGAACTAAGATTTCTTCTTTTATGGCCTGCTGAAGAAGATTCATCATTTTCTTTTCAGTGATGTATTTTTCTCGTTCTTCTTCGGACAAATGAGCCACTGTTTTCTCAATGCCAAGTTTATTCAGTGGTGGTTGATATTTGTTTTCGAGTGCGAACCAAACTGTTAAGTTTGTCGCTTGAACCCAGTTCTTGAAACGCTCACTCCAACTTTCATAATCTTTGATGTTCATGAGCTTTGGAGGCTTCGTAGTGGTTCCCATTTCATTTTCCAGATTCATGTTCTGGGCTGCTACGGAGGTTGTAACGGCTTGTGTAGCAAAAGCGTTATGGAATTCTTCTTCACCTGACATCTTGTCAAAAACTTAAAACAGAAAACATATTAAAACTGGTTAACTTGAAGTTGACTGAAAATTGGTTTGAGACACAAGATTTTCATATGAAAATGATGCTGGATTTTCGTGCGAAAATTCTCTTTTGGTGCAAAAATAATGTTTCTTTGTTAAATCAAATTTTCAGGTTTTAGACTTCTGATTTTCGTACGAAACCTAGTATTTCATGCAAAAATACTTATCTTCCTTGAACACTTGTTCACAATTTCACGTTTTTGATGATTTCAAGCATGATTTTGATGGATTTTAGGTTTGTTTGATTCAGTAAGCTGATTAGAGTTGATTTTAACACAGTATACTAATAACCTAGTCCAAATTGTCCATGAAATCCTTCAGATCTAGAGTAAGTTCCAAGAAAGAGTAGAAGAAGAGTTTCTAATGGATGAATCTTGAACTTTGAAGGTTGAATCCAGCTGAAACTTAGTTGTTTGTTCACAAGTCAGACCTTAAGGCTCTCATACCACTTGTGAATGAAGCTTAAGATCAGACCGAACTTAATGAGCTTTCCGGTCAGACTTGCTCAGCTAACAGAGGCGGAATTCATTGTTGGCTGATTGAACAAACAAAGAACAAGCGATGAATATGTTTAACTGTCTGTGTATTGAATAAACGTAGCAACGATTACAGACTCGAACAGGGCTTCGCCACTGATTCCTCAAAACAACATGCCTAACACACAACCTAAGTCACCTATTTATAGGTAGACATGACAACACCTAGTGAGTAGGCAGCATGGATTTTCGCATGAAATTTTCGTGCGAAAATCCTTACAGATTTTAGTATGAAAATTATAACAATTATACAAAAACTTCAAAACTAAACTTCTGACGCTACAAAACCCTATCGGTACAATAGACCCGTCCTAGACGTAGGCAGTAGACATAAGTGCACCAACAACTTATTCAAAAGATGAATCAAAGCAATGTTGAGAAAGAAATGCTAGATGATAAAGTGAAAGTGTTGGATAATGAGAGAGAATACTTTAAAGCGTTGATAGAGAGTTTGCAAGATGCTAATGAAAAGCTGCAAATAGAGATTGCAGATCTAAAGTCAATCCAAGCACTAAACGATAGAAGATTCACCAGGTTGCAGAAAGTTTTATCTAACTCTCTGGGGATTGATTTCATAGCTGAATACGATCATCTGGATCAGCAAGAAGCTAAAGAACGATCAGAAAAAGAATTAGTTGCGAGTAGCAAAGGAAAAGGGATTGAAGGTGAAGCTCCTACTTCTTCTGAAGCTGCTGAGAAGTCTGATAATGTGGTTAAAACTTATGAATCCGATATTCCAAAGTTGACGAATTTGTCAAGCCTTCTGATCCTATTATTGCTTCTGAAAAGGATGATGAAGAAGCTGAAAAAGATGATTAAGATGATGAAGAAAAAGTTGATTCGGAATATGAGGATTGGAATGTAGCTGGAGACGATGACGATGATGATGATCAGGGTGGTGTTGGTATTAGAATCACTGAAGCCAAAATCTCAAGTGAATTTGATTTTTCCTCGCTAATGGATGATGAATCGAATAGAATGGATGATAAAAGTGAGGGGGAGTCAGGCAGAAAGGGCTATCTAATGATATTGATTTGTTGAATGTTGATAGATTTGCTAAACCATTTGCTGCAGTTCCCACGAAGCCTTTATTGTTAATGCTTGAACATAACGTGGAGGAAGGAGAGTTTATACATAACTATACTTAGGAAGATCTAGCAAAGTTAGTTGAAGTTGATGCTACAGATCTACAGTTTGATTTCGAAGAAGATGTGTTGAATGTTAACACTTTCGAGCCGAATGATTATCAGTATGTTAGAAGATTTGAGGCTGACGAGTATAATAGAGTGATCGTGGAAGATTGGTCTTCTGATGATGAAACAGATCATACTGCAAAGTACGTCGGTCTTAATTCGGAAACTTTTTCCTACTTTCGAGGAGATGTTCAAGCAGCTAGATGAAGACATGCTGAAAGAAAGATTGAAGAATCTTTGCGTGAAGGAAAAGTACCTAAGCCAATGACTAAAGAAGAAATTGCTCAACCGAAGAAGCCCTGGTTTAAAGAGATGCCTCGCGAACGTAAGTTTTGACGTCCTCTAGCATTCTTTACCAGAGACAAAGATGTTTCTATGGGGGATATCTTGAGTTGGGGTTGGTTCAAGGAGCTGAATGTGTATGCAATCAAGAGGTAGTTGGGAGTGCAATACTTCAAATACCTTGCTGATTTCAAGACCTTACCGTATTGGGATGTGGAAGAGTTGGTACAGACTGTCAATGTTACATACCACATGAAAGTGATTGATCAGTTATTGTAGAAATTGATCAAGTTTGAAGCGGTGAAAGGATTTAGATATTGGAAGCCATTCATTACTGGTCGCAGAATCAAGACAAACAAAAAGACGGGTGAAAAGGACATCACATTGATAATGAAGCGACCGAGGGCAATGAGAAACATGCCGCTGATGCCGATTGAGCAAGACTTCTATCCATTGTTCAAGTGGTGGCAGATAGATCCATCCACTTGTGAAGCAGTTATTGTTTTAAAGTTTGAAGAACACTTGGATATTTCAAAGGAAAGAGTTGAAGTATTGGGATATCAGGGTATGAAGGGGTTATGGAGAACAATTAGGGTTCTTGATCCGATGTGGTTGGTTAACTGCTCAAGAGAAGACATCAAAACCTTGTTCTACAACAAGATTGTTTTTGAAGAACGTGAAAAGGTACAAGCGATGCAGTTTCAGAAAGTTGTTAATGTTTGTTATGCACACGAAGTTAATTCAGAAAAGGTGTGGTAAACAAAGTGGAGAGATCTAGAAAGAGTAGAGTTTTTGAAAGAGGAAAAGCATCTTGAAGCTATTCATGAGAGAACTAGGAAGGCAAGTATTAAAAGGTTTCAGCATTTGAACAAAGTGCCTCCTACAGATCAGACACCGGATCCTAAGCAAGAACGACGAAAGAAGCCGTACAAGAACTTCTTCGGTCGTGTGCATTAACGTTTATATGAAGACAGAGTTTTGGAGACTGATACATGACGAAGACTATATCCAAGGGGGGTTTCTTGGTGCATAATGTCTATGTCTTAGGCAGTTGCCGGTACTCTTTCATCAGCTGTGGGATGCTTAGACGGTACTAGTGCTTGAGTAAGCGGTGCTTCTTATATCGAGTCTGTATAGTATAGAGCTGGACAGGATAGGTGTATGAAGTATTTATGTAGTGTTGTAACAAGTTTGCCCATAACTTCATGTATAGCCAAGTTCGGCCGAACTTGCTAAGGCAAGTTCGGACGAACTTGAGTCTCCCAGGGGCGAACTTGCAAGTCTATAAATACCTACCTAGTTTGTACTCTTGACGTTTGATCAATAAAACCAACGATTAACTGGTTAATTCTTGTCTATTGGTAAACACGATGTAATATTTCCGCTATTATGGACGTTAGATATCAAATTTAGGTTCCTTAGTATCGAGGATCAGTCCTACACAAGTTGCACCCTGTAATTGCTCAAAAAGATCATCAATGCGAGGTAGGGGATATCAATTTTTGATTATGAGCTTGTTGAGCTCACGGTAGTCGATACACATACAAAAAGATCCGTCTTTCTTTTTCACAAACAGAACTGGAGCACCCCAAGGTGAAAAGCTCGAACGAATGAATCCTTTGTCTGAAAGTTCCTAAAGTTGTTCGATAGTTCTTGCATCTCAGACGGTGCAAGACGGTATGGAGATTTCCCAATGGGGTTGGCACCAGGTACAAGGTCTATATGGAACTCAACTTGTCACGCTGGAGGTAAACCAGGTAATTCTTCGGGAAACACCTCAGGATAATCCTGAACAACAGGCATGTCTTGAATAGTTTTACCCTTGCCTTTCTCCTCCACAATGTGCGCCAGGAAAGCCACATAATTCTTTCGCAAGTATTTCTGAGCTTGGGTACAAGACATAAGTTTAAGATTACTGACGGGTTTCTCTCCACGAACTTCAAGATTTTCACCAGACGGAAGAGGCACACGAACAATCTTATCAAACAAACAACCTCAGCATGATGTTTGGTTAACCAATCCATTCCTACTATAATGTCGAAGCTCCTAAGTTGCATAGGTGTGAGGTTAATAGTAAAAAGATGGTTATTAAAGTTCAATTGGCAACCAGGAATGATAGAATCAAGTACAAGAGGTTCACCACTGGCTATTTCTACCGTCAAAGGCTTTCCTAGTTTGGTCCTTGGTTTTGCAAGTAAGGGCTCAAATGTTAAGGACACAAAACTTTTAACAGCACCCGAATCAAATAGTACAGAAGCAGGATGGTTGTTAACAAAGAACGTATCATTCACCACCTCGTTGTCGGCCCGTGCTTCTTTGCATTGATATTAAAAGCTCATCCACGAGCCTGGTTCACATTTGCCAATCTTGGGCAATTGTTACGTTAGTGGGTGAGATCCCCACAGTTGTAGCAAGATCCTGGTGGTTAATGTGGTCATGCAGGATTGGCTGGCTGCTGAACCGGGTTTTGGACTACGTTGTTCGGGTTAGGAGGCTAGCGACAAAGATTGGCCAAATGACCAGATCTACCACAGTTTGTACAAATACGACATGGGAGATGAGGCTGGTGGTGACTGTTGCACCTGTTGCACAAAGGTGCAGTGCCGGTATACTGTTTCTTGGTAGGAGGCTGAGCAGGCTGGTTAGGAGCAACTTGATTAGGCTGGGTAGTGACTGCAAAATTCTTGGAAGCCTTGCGTTTCCTAGACTTCTTCGAACCTTCGGATTTCTTACGCTTTTGTTTCTCAGACTTGTCAGATGATTTTTTATAACCCTTCCGGTGGAGCTTACCCTTTTGGATCTGCGATTCAGTAAGTGTCGCAGATAGCTCAATGGCTTGTCGAACTGATGTAGGGTTGCTGCCGGTGACAATATCCTGAACCGGGTGAGGAAGACCATCTATGTATTTCTCAATCGCCTTATCCAAAGGCGTCACCATCTCAGGACACAACAAGCTCAACTCCTCATACCTATCAGTATACGCACGGTGCTCACCACTGTCTTGCTTCAGGTCATGAAACTCATTTTCGAGTGCCCTCTTTTATTGACGGGGGAAGAACTCTTTCATCATCAAAGCCCTGAGTTCCTCCCAAGTCTGACCCATATCTCTCATCACTCCATTCCACCACGTTAACACTTTCTTTTCAAACACGCTTAGAGCAAACTCAACCTTGCGCTCATTCGGAAATTGCACATGATGAAAAGAGTTCTCGAGACTTTCAAACCACTGTAGGAGCCCAGTTACTCCCTCAGAATCACTAAACTTGAGTGGTTTAGCCGAATTGAATTGTTTAAAGCTACAAGAAGCAGGTGCATTATTGTATTGTTGGCTTGGTTCATTTGAGTTACAAGATTCGGTAGTACAGCAGCAATCTGTTGAGCTATCATAGCTGCCATGGCGACGTCCAGATTTACGTTTGGGTTTCGTCGAGGAAGCATTCTAAAAGACAGAAAACATGAAAGGAAACGAGTGAGATGAATGTTGGATAATCAAAATGAGATATCAAATGTAAGGATGGTGGTCATTCATTCTTTTCTCAAAACGAACGAACGACACACAATGACTAATCAAAGTAAATGGGTCTTTATAATGTATCGCGAAAACATGCTTTAGCTTATAATTGGACACTCACCCCAATAGTTCCCAGGTAAGAGTGACTGGTCCGATTAAGTGGATTTGTATGAACACTCTACCCTAAACAGAAAACTCAGGGTACAGACACCTACACTTCCAGATTGCATGTGTTCACATTATTAAAACCCAAACTTTGACGAGATTTTGAAAACGTCAAAGGCTTAACGCTAAAACAAATCACCCAAGGATGGATGATTGATTTCAAAAATCATTTTGGAAATTGTGTTTAGGTTTTGGTATTCACCTAAGGATAGGTGACGATATTGTTTGAAGAATCTAAACACAAGATGACTTGTGTTAGGGTCCTAGAAAAGTTATAGCCTAGGTCAAAGCATTACTAATAACCTAATTCCCTATAACCATTGGCTCTGATACCAATCTTTTCTGTCACACCCCGACCACGTAAAACAACAAACCGTGGCAGAAACGTCGGGGAGTGTTGTAACAGAATTATTGTTTCACAACCATGGCATAATAAGTTATGTTTATTAGTTAATATTGTTTACATTGTCTTGGATAAAACGGAAATACAACAAAAGTTAAGTTGTTATTCTGGATTTTATAGTCACTAAGGCCCAGTCCGCCCTAAGTGTAGCTAGCTTGACATCAAACATTTGCACCTGAAACATATGTGAAAATAAAGTCAGCAAAGAAATAACGACGAGTACATAGGTTTTGTTATGATGCTTCATTGCTTTGTTTATTGTAAAGACTGTTTAGAGTAGTACGAAATTCGCCATGAACCATAAAAGGTTCTTTTATAAAAATCATACGAAAAATCAATATGATATAAAAGAAATATTATATGGTTAAATAGATAATAAAAAGTAAGTTTTATCTTGTGTAAAATGTCATGTCTTGTATTTTTTTAAAAATGATTTAGATAACGCCACGATATGTAAGATAATAAAAGCACTTTATATATAGGAAGTACCATCAGCGTATCCACCATGCTTTTATCACATTACATACGTTAGGTTATTTAAATCACTCACCATAAACCAATAATCAAATGTCGAGTAAATAAATGTCATGTAAACAAAAGTCATGTAAACCAATGT
Organism: Scalesia atractyloides; assembly: GCA_947069175.1. Lineage (NCBI taxonomy): Eukaryota > Viridiplantae > Streptophyta > Magnoliopsida > Asterales > Asteraceae > Scalesia > Scalesia atractyloides. The sequence goes on from CAMTDV010000015.1 coordinate 39,378,178, forward strand.
CGAGTGAACCAATGTCGAGTAAACCAATGTCGAGTAAACAATGTCGAGTAAACCATGTCATGTAAATAAGTGTCATGTAAACAACGTTGAGTAAACTAATGTCGAGTAAACAATGTCGAGTAAACCCATGTCGAGTAAACCAATGTCGAGTGAAAAATGTCGAGTTTTATAAACCATTTGCCTTTATTGTTAAAACATATATTCTGAATTGTTGGCGAATACATTCAAGCCTTGTTGACTGTCGGATAAACCCCTATTTGGTCAAGGGTTTATCAATGTTCATCGGATTCTGTCGTTCCCTAAGGTCACTTCCAAACATACCTAGGAAGTGGGAACGGGATTGTCAATCCTATGGTACCATTACATACTACTAGTTGGCGTGATCAATGTTAATGAATGTATCATTGTCGAGTTCAACGTACCAAAATGTCAATAACAATGTAAGCATGTCTTGAAAATGTCTTTGAAAATGTCCAAAAAATGTCTTTTGAAAATGTCTTTGAAAACCAGTGTGTTAAATAGGCTAGGTCAACATATGAAGCAAAATGCAATGAAAATCATGTACTATATATATACATTATAATCAAGCATGTATAATGTCATGAAAACATGAAAGTAGATATAGGCACAATATGTTTCACCCCAAAACATTTGAAAACGTAAAAGAGGGGACTATGTACTCACCTGTGGTTGCAAAAAGTATCCTTGTTCAAGAAGATAAACCAAGATCAAGAGTCTGTGAGATCAAGCGTGTCCTAAAACGGATAACTATGTAAATATCGGAACTTGAATTCGGAAGATTTGTATAGAATGAGACCTTATAAATCAAGTGAGTTTTGGAACTCATATAATATGGTTTAATAAGTTAACATTCTGAGTTGGAAAGATTTTCAAGTGCTTTTGAGCCATTTTGACACGTTAAAGTAGTTTAAGCCACTTTAACGCGTCATTTGCGTAACTACGCATTCGGATGGTTAAATACGTGTCATAATAAGTTTTAAATGCTTAAAAATGTTTAAAATGTCATTTGATCAGATTATATGTCAAAATTCGGGTTACATATGTTTTAATCGATTTTCTTGCGAAAAGGGCATTTTGGTCATTTTTTTAGGAACATTACCATTGATTAACATAACACTATCCGAATGACATGACCATAAGGTATAACCTCAGAGGGTTATTCTCTATATATTTATGGTCATAATTATGTATTTGGTCAGGTCTAAAAGTTGACCAAACGGGTCAGATTCAAAAGTCAAAGTGGTGGTCAAACCGCTAGACTTTTGACTTTAAATGAGCACTTTAACAAGAGTGATGAATTTGACAAGTCTTGACATGTTTTAAACAAGTTTATAAAAGTATTTTAGCATCAAAACAACCTGTTTTGATACCCGAAAACAGATTTGTTGCAAAATGCGCAAAAATCGCATTTTGACCGAAACTTTATCTTGTCAAAATAGCTAGAAATAATGGAAATCAGTAGGCATGGTTTTTAGTGATCATAACCACCTTTATTACCATCATAATGAAACTTTCAATTGAGCTTTATCTTGATCAATTCAAGATCAAAACTTGACTTTTAGCCAAATTAAGCTATAGAAATTGAACATGGCATGAATGGAATACTTACAAACACCAAGGGAATGATCAAGGACCAGAGATAAAGCTCCAAGATGCTTGAAATTCGGATTAATGGCAGTGTAACACCCTGACCGCGTAAAAACAACAAACCGCGACAGAAACGTCGGTGAGTCACGTTAACAGATTGTTACAACAACACATGGTAATTAAAGTTATTTTCTATTGGATATTGAAATTACATAGTTACATTGTCTTGAAGTTTAAAATAAACTAATTAAACTATTGTCTTTCATATTTTAAGGCACTAAGTCCGCGTCCAATCCTACGTGAGCACTCATCGACATCAAACTTGGTTTCCTGAATCATATGTGAAAACGAGTCAGCAAAAATATGCCGGCGAGTACATAGGTTTTGTGAGTGTGTCAAATTCATGGCTTTGAATATGTATTGCAATACCTCGTCAGACTACTAGAGTCGTTAATTTAAAAACCTTGTTATCAAAAGTATTTGGTATTGCAATGATAACTAACCAACTAAAACAAGTTAGTTATAGTTTATAAAAGACGTGTAGCCATGAATCTTGACCAAAACATTTGTTTTGTAAATTTGAGTAGTAAATCGCCTTGAAGAAACTATGTATGGTTTATATCTTTAATTTAAAATCATTGCGTGTCATTGTTTAAAAACCTTTGTTCCAAGTGATGCAAATAACGGCACGAATGTAATATGATAAAGGCACTTATATATACGAAGTACCAACGGCGTATCCACCATGCTCTTATCACATTACACACGTTTTGTTATCTAATCACTTACCATAAACCAATCGTTCATTGTCCGTGTCATAAACCAATCATCCATTGTTCGTGTCATAAACTAATTGTTCATCGTCCGTGTAAACAAATCGTCCTTGTTTTAATTTTGAAAAATTTTGGTCGTTTTGGTGAATACATTCAAACCTGTGTTGACTCGTCTATACCGCCTAAGGGTATCTTTAAATTACAATAACAACCACCAAAGGGTTTGTTAAAGTAAACAGTTTCGGTCGTTCCCCAAACTTCCCCACAAACACCGGGAAACTTGGTAACAGGATTGTCAGTCCTATGGTAGCATAACTTACTAATGGTCGGCTTGGCCAAAGCTAATGAATGTTATTCGTGTCATGTGTATAACGCACCAACAATTTCGTTCAAATTATTGAAATCGTCGTGTTTATATAAACCATAACTTTTGTAATTTGAAAACTTGAAAACAATTTAACACATATGAATCACCCCAAAATATTTGAAAAACATAAAAGAGGGGAGCTATGTGCTCACTTGGGATTGCAAAGTAACCTTGAATAAAAAATCAAACAAGCCTAAAAGTCTGAGAAATCAAACGTGTCCTAAAATTGGATTACTATGTGAATGTCGGGACATTAATGGGCGGATCGGATAGAATGAGGCCTTGTAAACCAAATGAGTGTTGGGACTTATATGAAATGGTTTAACAAAGTCTACATTCTGATTTGAAAAGATTCCTAAGTGCTTTTGACCCGTAAGGACTCGTTAAGGTAGTTTACGCTACTTTAACGGATCATTTACGTAGAAACGTGTTCGGATGGCTAGATATGTGTTATGATAAGTCTAATATGCCAAAATAAGTTTAATATAGTTGTAACATCAGTTTATGTCAAAACATTGGTCACATACGCTTAAAGTTGATCTATGCGCAAAAAGGACATTTTGGTCATTTATAGGGCATAATAGACGGCTTAACATAACACTAACCAAATGTCGTGACCATAAGGTTTAACCTCGGAAGGTTATTCCCTATAAAACTATGGTAACATATATGTGTTTGGTTGGATCCTAAGATCGACCAACGGGTTGGATTCGAAAGTCAAAGCGGTGGTCAAGACCGCTCGACCTACGACACTAAATAAGCATTAAACTAAAAGTGACGAGTTAAACATGTCTAACAAGGTTTATAAAACTGATTTGATATCAAAACAAAGGGTTTTGATACCCGAAAACAGTTCCATCGTATAATGCGCATTTGCGCATTATTGACCGAAACTTTAACTCGTCACTTCGACTAGGAAACGTGGTAATCAGTAGGCATGATCGCTAAGGATCATAACCATCGTGATTACAATCACGTTGCAAAGTCCAATTGGACTTTGCTTTGACCAATTAATGGTCAAAGCTGAAAGTCAAACACGGTTTGACTTTTAGCTTGAAATAGCTAAAATAACTAAACAAGACAAGGAAGAGCACTTACTTGTGTTTGAAAACACCTAAGAGCTCAAGAAAACTCAGATGGGAGACCTCCAACAAAGTGGGAGTTCTCCTCTTAGACTTATAGAGAGAAAGGGAAAGAATGAGCCAGTTGAAATGTGAGATCAAGGACCTATTTATAGTTGTGGAGGATGGATTTGATGATCACAAGTGTCAAGGACCATTCTAGGATCATTCCACACGCTCAAAGACGTGTCATGACCAGGCTAGAACTTGGAGATCACGAATCTTGGGTTTCAAAGTTGTAAAACAGTTGTCTGCCATTTTTCTACTCTAACTGGGCATCCCCTGCACGTTGCGGGAGATCTTGGGGGATGTCTCACGTGGCGCCTGGGATTCCTAAGTTTCAGAATTGGCAGAACAGGTCCCTACATCCTAAAATATGTTTTTTGACGCGTTTTGGCACTTTTAAGACCCGTTAACCCTATTTTTAAGCTTTACAACGAAGATAAAGCATAAGGAACTTGAATAATGCTTGGAAACATTTCAGATGTCGGTTCGTTTGGTCGTACAGTTGCGGTTTTTGGTTAATTACAACGGAAATCTTAACGAACGCGCAAATGACCGTAAACGAGTAACAAATGATAATTTCGCATTCCAAACATTAAAATACTTGGTTTTAATGACTACAAAAATTTATGGATGTGCGTACATGTTCTGGATAACTATATACGCGAATCGGCATAGTTTCACAGAATTTGCAAAATAGCCCCTGAAGTTGCATAAGCATGTTTTTGCTATACCGAATCCTTTAAAACTTATTTCTAAGTTATGTAAAGGGTATTTAGGGTCTGTTTAGCTTATGCCGGTGTTCCAGAGTGTACGTCGCATTAAACTGATTACGTTTGCGTAATAGTTTGTGATTTCACTTCCAGAAGTCGTTTAAGAGTTCGGATTCGTGCAAGAATCGAATACGTGCAATTGCCATGATAAAATACAAATCTCGAAAATAATACACAAAAATTTCATTGATTGATAATTCTTCTGGAATTGATACACGATCGGATCACCACATATGTCACAGTCTCCCCTACTTTAGGAAATTTCGTCCCGAATTTTAATTCGAGGAAACTTTTGAAAACAGATGTGGGTATTTCGCTTTCGTTTGATCATCTCATTCCCAAGTAAATTCTTGGCCACGTTTAGATTTCCACGAACTTTGACTATCGGAATTCGTCTTCATTTGAGTTTCTTTATTCACGGTCTAATATCTCCACAAGTTTCTCGACAAAGTGCATAGTGTCATCTACGCAAATTTCATCGAGGGGAATGTGAAGATTTGTGTCGGCTAAACACTTCTTTAGATTGGACACGTGGAATGTTGGGTGAACGTTCCAAAGTTTAGGAGGTAGGTCAAGTCGGTAGGCCACCTTTCCAATTCTTTCAACGATCTTGAATGGTCCAACGTATCAAGGTGCAAGTTTTCCTTTCTTTCCAAATCTGGCCACTCCTTTCGAAAGGGATACCTTGAGTAGGACGTGATCACCAACTTGGAATTCCAAGGGCTTACGTCGTTTGTCAGAAGGTTATCGCGTATTTTCTTGACTTTGTCTGTTGTGTCATGAATAAGTTCAGGTCCAGTAAACTGAGACTCTCCAACTTCATTCCAACAGACAGGTGAACGACATTTTCAACCGTATAAATCTTCGAAAGGTGCCATGTTGATGCTGGCGTGATAACTGTTGTTGTAGGAGAATTCGATCAACGGTAGATGTGAATCCCAACTACCACCAAAGTCGATCACATGCTCTAAGCATATCCTCCAATGTTTGAATTGTTCTCTCGGTTTGTCCATCTGATTGAGGATGATAAGCAGTGCTAATTAGGTTTGGTTCCCATAGTAGATTGCATTTCAAAATTGAGATGAGAACCCAGCATCTCTGTCAGATATGATGTCCAAAGGAACACCATGACGAGATACAATCTCATCGACATAGATTTGGCGAGTTTTTCAGCAGAGTAATCCTCACGAATCGCCAAAAAGTGTGCTGACTTTGTTAGACGATCAATGACTTCCCAAATGGCATCATGACCTCTAGATGTGTGCGGTAGTTTTGTGATGAGATCCATCACATTTTTCTCCCACTTCTATATTGGAATTTCTGATTGTTTGAGAAAACCAGATGGGCGTTGATGTTCAGCCTTGACTTTAAGACAAGTTAGGCATTTTGATACATACAAGGCAATGTCTTTCTTCATACCCGGCCACCAATACTGGGTACGAAGATCCGTATACATTTTTTCTGCACCAGGATGGATTGAATAACGAGACTTATGAGCTTCGTCCATCAATAGGGTGTGGACATTGTCTTGACTTGGAACCCACAACAGGTTTAAATAATAGAGTAATCCATTGTCTTTCGTTTCGAGATGAAGCTCAAGTTGATGCGGTAATTCACTACCCATCATACCTTATGTAACACAAGTACGTTGAGCTTGGAAAATACTCGTCTGGATATCAGATTGAATTCAAACAAAATGAAGCTTGACACGTTCCTTACGACTAAGAGCATCAGCCACGGCATTCGCCTTACCCGGATGGTAGCAAATTTCGCAATCGTAGTCGTTTAAAAGTTCAACCCAGCGTCGTTGTCTCATGTTTATTTCTTTCTGATTGAAAATGTGCTGGAGAATTTTGTGGTTGGTAAAAACTACACACTTCATACCATAAAGGTAGTGTCTCCAAATTTTGAAGGCAAAAACTACAACACCTAATTCAAGATCCTGAGTCGTGTAGTTCTTCTCGTGGACTTTCAATTGTCTTGACGCATAGGCTATGACTTTATCTTGTCGCATAAGAACACAACCCAGGCCTAGGTTCGATGCATCACAATTGACAACAAAATCATCGTTGCCATCGGGTAAAGATAGAATAGGAGCATCGTAGAGTTTTTGTTTCAGGGTTTGGAAAGCTTCTTCTTGTTTGGGTCCCCACTCAAAATGCTTATTCTTTTGAGTCAAAGCGGTGAGGGGAACCGCAAACTTTGAAAAGTTCGCGATGAATCGATGGTAATATCCAGCAAGACCAAGAAATGAGCGAACTTCTGAGGGAGTAGTGGGTGTGTTGCAATCCTTAATCGCAGTGATTTTGGAAGGATCCACATGTATACCTTGCTCGTTGACTATGTGTCCCAAGAATTTAACTTCTTTTAGCCAAAACTCACACTTGGAGAATTTGGCATAAAGTTGTTCTTTCTTTAGTAGTTCCATAGTTAATCAAAGGTGTTGTTCGTGTTCAGCTCGAGACTTGGCATAAATAAGAATGTCGTCGATGAAAACAATGATGAACTTGTCCAAATAAGGTTTACAAACCCGATTCATCAAGTCAATGAAAACAGCTGGAGCATTTGTCAAACCGAAAGGCATGACAGTAAACTCGTAATGACCATATCGAGTGCGAAAAGCAGTCTTGGGAATATTCTTCGAGCACATGAAGTTGATGATACCCAGAACGCAGATCAATCTTTGAAAAGTAACAAGCACCTTGTAGCTGATCAAAGAGATCATCAATTCGAGGTAGGGGATATCGATTTTTGATCATGAGTTTGTTGAGCTCACGATAATCGATACATATACGGAAAGATCCATCCTTCTTTTTCACAAATAGGACAAGAGCGCCCCAGGGTGAATAGCTCGGATGAATGAATCCATTATCAGATAGCTCTTGAAGTTGTTTTGATAACTCTTGCATCTCAGACGGTACAAGACGATAAGGAGATTTAGCAATTGGGTTGGCACCAGGTACTAGATCAATGCGGAACTCAACTTGACGTACAGGAGGTAAACCGGGTAATTCCACAGGAAACATCGCAGGATAATCTCGAACAACGGGGATATCCTAAATAGTTTTGCTTTTGCCTTTCTCCTCTATGATATGTGCCAGGAAGGCAACATAGTTCTTTCGTAGGTATTTTTGGGCTTGGTTACAAGTCATGAGTTTAAGGTTACTAGCGGGTTTCTCTCCACAAACTTCTAAGACTGCACCAGAGGGAAGATGTATTCGAACTATCTTGTCAAAACAAATAACTTCGGCATGATGCTTAGTTAACCAATCCATTCCTATGATGATGTCAAAACTCCCGAGTTGCATTGGTGTGAGGTTAATGGCGAAAAGGTGGTTATTGAGGTTCAATTGGCAATCCCGAATGATAGAATCTAGTTTAAGAGGTTCGCCACTAGCTGTCTCGACAGTCAAGGGCTTTCCTAGTTTAGTTCTTGGCATTGAAAGTAATGGTTCAAAGGCTAAGGACACGAAACTCCTATCGGCACCGGAATCGAAAAGAACAGAAGCAGGATGATTGTTACCGTTAACGACTTCGTCACGGGCCTCGTTAGCGTTAATGTTGAATGCTCGTCCACAAGCTTGGTTGGCATTGGCTAATTTCAGGCAAATGTTCTTGTAATGGCCCATCTCACCACAGATAAAACATGACCATGTGGAAAGTGAGGTCGAACGGGATTTGCTTGGGGTTGGACAAGATTCTGAGCAGCTTGGTTTGGAACAGATCGACAAACGTTGGCCAAGTGACCAAATCTTCCACAAGTAGTACATTGACGACACTGTTGATGAACTTTGTGGTGACCGTTGCACTGATTGCACAACGATGCAGTACCAGCATATGGCTTCCTCGCAGGAGGTTGAGCTGGTTGGTTTTGGGGAGCTTGATTGGGTTGAGCGGCTGGAGCGGGTTGTGTAGTAACAGCAAAGTTCTGAGAAGCCTTACGCTTCTTTGAATGTTTGGAAGGCTCAACTTTGTTTCCCTTTTGATTCTCTTGAGTGGTTTTGGTGGATGATTTCTTATCGCCTTTGCGATGAAGGTTACCATTTTTGACCTGAGACTCGGTCAAAGTCACAGCTAGCTCAATGGCCTGTGGGACAGTGGTTGGGTTACTTCTGGTAACAATGTCCTGAACAGGATCAGGCAAACCATCGATATACTTCTCGATTGCCTTATCTAAAGGCGTCAACATTGAAGGACAGAGTAAACTCAACTCCTCGTACCGGTCAGTATAAGCACGATGCTCACCACTATCCTGTTTGAGATCATGGAAGTCGTTTTCAAGCGCCCTCTTCTCATGACGAGGACAAAATTCCTTCATCATTAGAGCCCTAAGCTCTTCCCAAGTTTGTGCCAAGGCTACATTAGCACCTCTGTCTCTCATAATACCATTTCACCATATAAGAGCTCTCTTTTTGAATACGCTCGACGTAAACTCAACTTTTTGATCGTTTGGGCATTGCACATGACGAAAAGTACTTTCGAGGGTCTCAAACCATTGTAAAAGCCCAGTAGCTCCCTCAGACCCAGAAAACGAGAGTGGTTTAGCCGAACAAAATTGTTTATAGTTGCACGGAACTTGTGCATTGTTATTGTTATTGTTGTTCGATTGATGGAGTTGGTTCACAAGATTCGGGGGTACATCAGCAATTTGTTGAGCGATAATAGATGCCATTTCGGCATTTTGAGTTGTGTCACGTCTAGGAGGCATTCTAAAAGAAAACATGGAGGAATATATGTGAGATTGAAATAAATCAGGAGAGTGTGTTGAAAATATCAACGAAATAAGGATGGTGGTCATTCGTTCGTTTCTCAAAACAAACAAATGACAAACGATGACTTATCAAAGTAAATGGGTCTTTATAATGTATCGTGAAGACATGCTTTAGCCTATAAGTGGACATTCACCCCAAGAGTTCCTAGGTAAGAGTGACTGGTCCGATTAAGTGGATTTGTACGAACACTCTAACCTTGGACAGAAAACTCGGGGTACAGGCACCCACCCTTCCAGATTTCATGTGTTCACATTAAAAAACCCAAACTTTGACAAGATTTGAAAACCTAAAGGCTAAAAGAGACCGATGATTCATTTTTGACTTTATGCCTTCAATTTTGTCTTGTTTTTGGTAATCACCTAAGGATAGGTGATGGTGGTGTATTAAGAATCTAAACGCAAGTAAACTCGCGTTAGGGTCCTATAAAGGTTATAGTCTAGGTCAAAGCATTACTAATAACCTAATTACCTATAACCAGTGCTCTGATACCAATCTGTAACACCCCGACCACGTAAAAACAACAAACCGTGGCGGAAACGTTGGGGAGTCACGTTAATAGATTGTTACAACACATGGTAATTAAAGTTATGTTTTATTGGATATTAAAGTTACATAGTTACATCGTCTTGAAGTTTAAAAAAACTAATTAAACTATTGTCTTTCATATTTTAAGGCACTAAGTCCGCGTCCAATCCTACGTGAGCACGCATCGACATCAAACTTGGTTTCCTGAAACATATGTGAAAACGAGTCAGCAAAAATATGCCGACGAGTACATAGGTTTTGTGAGTGTGTCAAATTCATGGCTTTGAATATGTATTGCAATACCTCTTCAGACTACTAGAGTCGTTAATTTAAAAACCTTGTTACCAAAAGTATTTGGTATTGCAATGATAACTAACCAACTAAAACAAGTTAGTTATAGTTTATAAAAGACTTGTAGCCATGAATCTTGACCAAAACATTTGTTTTGTAAATTCGAGTAGTAAATCGCCTTGAAGAAACTTTGTATGGTTTATATCTTTAATTAAAATCGTTGCGTGTCATTGTTTGAAAACCTTTGTTCCAAGTGATGCAAATAACGGCATGAATGTAATATGAGAAAGGCACTTATATATTGGAAGTACCAACGGCGTATCCACCATTCTCTTATCACATTACACACGTTTCGCTATCTAAATCACATACCATAAACCAATCGTTCATTGTCTGTGTCATAAACCAATCATCCATTGTTCGTGTCATAAAACAATTGTTCATCGTCCGTGTAAACAAATCGTCTCTGTTTTAATTGTGAAAACTTTTGGTCGTTTTGGTGAATACATTCAAACCTATGTTGACTCGTCTATACCACCAAAGGGTATCTTTAAATTGCAATAACAACCACCAAATGGTTTGTTAAAGGAAACAGTTTCGGTTGTTCCCCAAACTTCCCCACAAACCCCGGGAAACTTGGTAACGGGATTGTCAGTCCTATGGTACCATAACTTACTACTGGTCGGCTTGGCCAAAGCTAATGAATGTTATTCATGTCATGTGTATAACTCACCAACAAGTTCGTTCACATTATTGAAATCGTCGTGTTTATATAAACGATAGCTTTTGTAATCTGAAAACTTGAAAACAATTTAGCAAATATGAATCACCCCAAAATATTTGAAAAACATAAAAGAGGGGAGCTATGTACTCACTTGGGATTGCAAAGTAACCTTGAATAAAAGATCAAACAAGCTCAAAAGTCTGAGAAATCAAACGTGTCCTAAAATTGGATAACTATGTAAATGTCGGGACATTAATCGGCGGATCGGATAGAATGAGGCCTTTTAAACCAAATGAGTGTTGGGACTCATATGAAATGGTTTAACAAAGTCTACATTCTGATTTGAAAAGATTCCTAAGTGCTTTTGACCCGTTATGACTCGTTAAGGTAGTTTACGCTACTTTAACGGATCATTTACGTAAAAACGTGTTCGGATGGTTAGATATGTGTTATGATAAGGCTAATATGCCAAAATAAGTTTAATATAGTTGTAACATCAGTTTATATGTCAAAACATTTGTCACATATGCTTAAAGTTGATTTATTCGCAAAAGGGCATTTTGGTTATTTATAGGGCATAACCTCAGAAGGTTATTCCCTATGCAACTACGGTCACATATATGTGTTTGGTCGGATCCTAAGATCGACCAGACGGGTCGGATTCGAAAATCAAAGCGGTGGTCAAGACCGCTCGACTTACGACCCTAAATAAGCACTAAACTAAAAGCGACGAGTTAAACATGTTAAACATGTCTAACAAGGTTTATAAAACTGATTTGATATCAAAACTAAGGGTTTTGATACCCGAAAACAGTTCCGTCATATAATGCGCATTTGCGCATTATTGACCGAAACTTTTAATCATCACTTCGACTAGGAAACGTGGTAATCAGTAGGCATGATCGCTAAGGATCATAACCATCGTGATTACGTTCACGTTGCAAAGTATAATTGGACTTTGCTTTGACCAATTAATGGTCAAAGCTGAAAGTCAAACACGGTTTGACTTTTAGCTTGAAATAGCTAATAACTAAACAAGACTAGGAAGAGAACTTACTTGTGTTTGAAAACACCCAAGAGCTCAAGAAAACTCACATGGGAGACCTCCAACAAAGTTGGAGTTCTCCTCTTAGAGTTATAGGGAGAAAGGGAAAGAATGAGCAAGTTGAAATGTGAGATCAAGGACCTATTTATAGTTGTGGAGGATGGATTTGATGATCACAAGTGTCAAGGACCATTCTAGGATCATTTCACATGCTCAAAGACGTGTCAAGACCAGGCTAAAACAGCTGTCTGCCATTTTTCTGCCGTAACTGGCCATCCCCCGCGTGTCGTGGGAGATCTTGGTGGGTCTCTCGCATGGCGCCTGGGATTCCTAAGTTTCAGAATTGGCAGAACAGGTCCCTGCAGCCTAAAACTTGTTTTTCGATGCATTTTGGCACTTTTAAAACCCGTTAACCCTATTTTTTTGCTTTACAAGGAAGATAAAGCATAGGGAACTTGAAAAATGCTCGGAAACATTTCGGATGTCCGTTCGTTTGGTCGTATGGTTGCGGTTTTCGGTTAATTACGATGGAAATCGTGACGAACGCGCAAATGACCGTAAACGCATAACGAATGATATTTTAGCATTCCAATCATTAAAATACTAGGTTTTATGATTACAAAAATTTATGGATGTGCGTACATGTTCCAGATAACTATATACGCGAATCAGCATAGTTTCGCAGAATTTGCAAAATAGCCCCTGAAGTTACATAAGCATGTTTTTGTGATACCGAAGCCTTCAAAACTTATTTCTAAGTTATGTAAAGGGTATTTAGGATATGTTTAGCTTATGTCGGTGTTCCGGAGTGTACGTCGCGTTAAACTTATTACGTTTGCGTAATAGTTTGCGATTTCACTTCCAGAAGTCGTTTAAGAGTTCGGAATCATGCAAGAATCGAATACGTGCAATTGTCATGATAAAAATACATATCTAGAAAATAAAACACAAAAATTTCATTGATTGATAATTCGTCCGGAATTGATAGACGATCGGATCACCACAAATGTCACATGCAGGGTGTTGCAAGAAGTGATCAAAGAGTTCATGTTTTGCCAAGAACTTGGTATTTTTAATGTTCATGGACTCACCACAATTTGACAAGTGTTTGGACATGTGTTTAGGCTTAGATTAGTGTCCAAATAGGTGTCAAATGCAGAGGAAGAGAGATCATGTTCGAATGCTTAGTGTCCTTAAACAAACAGGCTATTAAAAGCTGTTTCTATGAGTTGCGCAGGTCCTTACCGACCATATGGTGTTAGGGCTGATGGTGCGTAAGCCTGTGACCTGGGCAAAGTTTCATAAAATGGCAGAACAGGCCCCTTCACTACGTTTTGTCACGTTTTGGCACTTTTAACACCCGTTAACCTGATTTTCAAGCTCCATAATGACGTTAAAGTATAGGGAACTTGAAATATGTCCAAAAATGTTCCAGAGGTCGGTTCGTTTGCTCGTACGGTTGCGGTTTTCTGTTAATTACAATGTAAATTAAAACGAACACGTGTATGACCGTAAATGCGTAACGAACGACATTTTTGCATCCAATCACTAAAATATGATATTTTAATGTTTAGAAAAATTTTGGATGACCGAACATGTTTCGGATAGCGAAATACGTAAAAAGGCAAAGTTTCACAAAATTTGCAAAATAGCCCATGAAGTTACAAAAGTGTGTTTTTGCCATACCGAAGCCATCGAAACTTATCTCTAAGTTATATAAAGGGTAATTAAGGTATGTTAAGCTTGTTTCATTGTTCTGGACTGTGCATTGCTGCGAGAATCGGCAGACTTTCGTAGTTTGACGTAAATAGTCCCGGTGATCGAAAAAGCTTATTTTTGACATACCAAACCCTTCAAAACTTATTTCTAAGTTATATTAAGGATATTTAGGGTATGTTTAGCTTATGTCACTATCCCGGACTATACGTTGCATTTAACTGATTTCGTTTTGCGATTACACTTCTAGAAAAGGATTAAAAGATCGGATTTGAAAAAGGGTTAAAAATACTCAAATGCCATAAGTAAATATACAAAACTCATAAAATGTAACACAAAATTCATTAAATATAACATTGTTGGATAAAATACAAATGTCAGAAAGCATAGTTGTCACATTATATGTCTTAGACATGAGCGTCGCATCCACTATATCAAAGCAGGTTCAGTGTTTCGTATCAAAAGCCACCGAAAAGGAATCAATTTTATGGAATCGCAAAATGGGTCACATTCATATAAGAAAAATGAACTATTTGGTGCACAACGACTTAGTGGAATGGGTCAATCTCAAAAATTTTCATCTGACATATGATTGTCTTAGCTGCAGGAAGAGGAAGCAACATAAGAAATCACACCCAAGAAAGTTGCTTAACTCCATCAAGATTCCACTAGAAAGGCTTCACATGGATCTCTTTGGACCGGTTAACATAAAAAGTATCTCTGGAGATCTATACCGCCTAGTCGTAACTGATGACTACTCAAGGTTCTCCTAGGTTTTCTTTTAAGAGAACAAGGACGAAACGTTCGAAAATCTGATGATCCTGTTTTGAAAGATTGTGTAGGACTGATCCTCAACGCATAGGAACCTAGATTTGATCTCTATTGTCCATAATAGCGGAAATATTATGACAAGTTTACCAAATAACAAGAATTAATCAATTTAACGTCAATTTTATTGATATAACGTCAAGACTCCAAATTGACAGAGCTTCGCCTCAAAGATGCCAAAGTTACATATGAGGATGACAACCTAGGTATTTATACAGGCACAAGTCCGCTAATGGAGGAGGTGAGTTCGGGCGAACTTGACATTCCAAGAACATCATGGGCGAACTTGACCCTATTACATATAAATACTTCATATCACTAGCCTATTCAACTCTAATCTATACAGACTCGATATAAGACTAAGACATAGACATTCTGCACCAACAGATTCCCCCTTGGATATCGTCTTCGTCTTGTATCAGTCTTCAAAACTCTATCTTCAAATAAACTTTAACGAACACGACCGAAGAAGTTCGTGTAAGTGTTCTTTCGTTGTTCTTGCTTTGGATCTGGCGTCTGATCTGTAGGAGGCACTTTGTTCATAAACTGGAACCTTCTAAGCGTTGTCGCCCTACCTTTCTCGTGTGTCTTCTCAAGACGCTATTCTTCCTTTAGAAATTCAACTCGCTCAAGATCCCTCCATCTTGTATTCCATATCTTCCCAGAGTTCACTTCACAAGCATAACATACATTAATGACCCTTTGATATTGCATGGCTTATTCTTTCTCTCGTTCTTCAAACACTATCTTGCTGTAGAACAAGCACTTGATGTCTTCTCTTGAACAATTCTCAACCTGTTCCTTCGTGATATCCAAATGTTCTTCAAATCGTAAAACAATAACGACTTCACATGAAGTGGGATCTATCTGCCACCACTAGAACACTGGATAGAAATTCTGTTCAATAGGCATCAGTGGCATGTTTCTCATCGCTCTCAGTCGTTTCATAATCAACGTTATATCTTTTTCCCCTGTTTTCTTATTCGTTTTGATGCGACGACTTGGAATAAAAGGCTTCCAATACTTGAATCCCTTTGTCGCTTCAAACTTGATCATTTTCCACAGTAACTGATCAATATACTTCATATGATATGTAACATTCACGGTTTGGACAAGCTCTTCAACATCCCAGTATGGTAAAGTCTTGAAATCAGCCACATATTTGAAGTATTGTACTCCAAACTCCCTTTTGATTGCATATACGTTCAATTCCTTAAACCAACCCCAACTAAGAATATCCCCCAATGACACGTCTTTATCTCTGATAAAGAATGCTAGAGGACGTCGAAATTTACGTTCGCGCGGCATCTCTTTAAACTAGGATTTCTTTGCTTGAGCTATTTCATCCTTTGTCATCGGTTTAGCAACTTTGCCTTCTCGTATAGATTCTTCAATATTTTCTTTCAACATGTCTTCGTTAAGTTGCTTGTACATCTCCTCAAAAGTAGGAAAACTATCTGTATTAGGACCGACGTACTTCGCAGTTTGATCAGTTTCATCATCAGAAGACCAACCTTCAACAATAACCCTGTTGTACTCGTCAGGTTCAAACCTTCGTACATACTGATAATCATTCGGCTCAAACGTTTTAACATTCATCACTTGTTCTTCAAAGTCAAAGTCAAGTGATTAAGCATCAACTTCGATTAACTTTGCCAAATATTCTTTCGTATAGTTGTGAATGTACTCGCCTTCCTTTACATTGTGTTCCAGCATAAATATTAGAGGCTTTGTTGGCACAACAGCAACATGCTTTGCAAACCTGTCAACATCAATCATATCAACATCATCAGTTGGCCCTGTTTGCCCTGACTCCCCCTGAATCGGATCATCCATCTTGTTCGATTCATCATCCATCAGAGAAGAAAAATCAACATCATCAGAGACTTTTCCTACACTAATTCTCATACCAACTCCTCCCTGATCATCATCATCGTCATCAGCACCATTCCAATCTTCATAATCAGAATCATCTTTCTTGTCATCATCATTTTTATCCTCATCCTCTGCTTCTTCATCGTCCTTATCTTCAGAAGGCTTGACAAATTCATCAACCTTCAGAATATCTGACTCAGAAGCTATAACAACATCATCAACAGACTTCTCTGCAGCTTCAATTGATTTAGGAGTTTCACCTTCAACCCCTTTTCCTTTGCCACTTGCTGCGAGTTCTTTCTCAGATCTTTCTTTAGCTTCCTGTCTATCAAGACGATCATATTCGGTAATGAAATCAATCCCAAGTGTATTAGATAACTCTTTCTGCATTCTCGTGAATCTTCGATCATTTAGGGCTTGGATTGATTTTAGATCCGCAATCTCTGTTTGAAGCTTCTCATTCGCATCCTACAAACTTTCAATTAGGGCTTTGAAGTATTCTGGTTCATTTTCCAACACTTTGACCTTGTCATCCAACATTTCTTTCTCAACTGAGCTTTGATTCACTTTCTTTATCAGTTCTGCTTTCTTAGCTTCATTTTGTTTAACTTTTTCTTCTAACACCTTCACACGCTTTTCAAGAAGTTCAACATTCGTTTATGGAAAGAAATCATTCAGATCTTGAAGACTTATTGGATCATTCTGCATATCACCAAACAGATTAAGCCCTGGAGTTTTTGGTGTTGACTTTGGAGTAGCAGCCTTTGGTGTAGACTTCCTTGGCGTAGAACTTTCAAAATGAGAAGTCGTTGGAGCAACCGGAGATGTAATAATCGGCACTTCAAGTAATCCAGCCTCAGGAGGTTCTTGTGTGACTCCTGGACGTTCAGCCTCAAATGGAATAATCACAGGAGGTTCTTGTGTAACTCCTAGATGTTCAGCTTCGGATGTAATAATCATAGGAGGTTCTTGTGTAACCCCTGGATGTTCAGCTTCTGATGTAATAACAACAGGAGGTTCTTGTGTAGGAGGTTCTTGTGTGACTCCTTTCTCCTGTGCGCCAAAAGGTTCTTGTGTAACTTCTGCGCTTTTCGGCTTACCCTTATAACAATGACTAGCAGGTTTCTGAGCATTCTTTGTTTTCTTCCTGCCTTTTGTCTGAGGAGATCCTGTAGTCTTTGTCGTTGAAATAGTAGCAGACTTCACACGTTTAGCCTTTTTCTTGGGTCTTTCCTCATCAGACTCTTTTTCTTGATTCAGATCGAAATCAGCATCAAATTCTTTTTCCTTTTCAGCTTCTGACTTTTCTAGCTCTTTCACAAGTGTTTCATCATGTGACATCCTGGGTTTTTCGGATAACTTAAACACGACACTTGTCGAATAAGGTATATGCTAAGTATTAAACGTGTATGAGTTGATGAATACGTGATGTGTGATTACGTGAATTGTTTTAGTTACAAAATATATGTATATATAATAAATATGTGCACGAACCGAACCGCGACACGAACCAACTTTGATTTCTTGTGACTCTAGGAATTAACCAAGTTTAGAACTCAAACCATTCTCGACCGTGTGCAACCCAAACCGAGATCAAACCCAAACCTTAAACTCTAACTACTCGGCCGCAAGATCAAACCAAACCAACCCAAGTCCTTGGCCGCGAGATCAAGCCCAAACCTTAACCGAATCAACCCAAGTTACTCGGCCACGAATGCATATCCAAACCGTAACCCTCATCTCCCTCTTTGCCTATATATACTAACCATGCATGCACCCATCAAAAACACAAAAACCCTAAAAGGCAAAACAGCCGTCGGCAGCCAAGTCCTTCATCTTCTTCGACCGCAAACTGCCTCACTCTTGTCCCATTGATCGCGAGCAGCCTTCATCTCGATCTGATCAGCCCTTGTTCACTCCATTCAGTCGCGAGATCAGCCCTTGTTCACCTCTATTCGATCAACAAAACAGCCTACTCCATCATCATCCTCTCGGTTGCAAGCAATCTCTGATCATCGGTCCCTTATCATACTCACGGTTCGTTTACCTTATCGTTAAAAGATTTGAAATTTATCATATCATATTCGGAATACATGTGTTTTAACTTTGTTGTTCTCGGATTTGCATAATTGAATGAGATGAATGATTGTTTGCGGATTTGTTAATACTAGATTTGCAAGTAATGTTGTTTGAAAACTGAATATTATAGGCTGTGTTTTGTTCATAAAAACTAGAGTTATGAACTAGGGTTTTGCGTGGATTTGTTATAGGTATTGATCTAGGATTAGAAAACCGGTTCATGCTCGCTTAGGTTTATCATAGGAACGGTTTATGCAAGCGATGGTAATATTATGCTGAAAACAGTTTGCTGAGTAATAGTTACAGCCGACTTCGTCTGGCTGTAACTTGGTCATTAGTTGTCGAAAAACGGATTTTCTGATGCCTAGAACGTAGAGATTTGAATAAGGAATCTAATGGCGCTGGATTCATAATTTTCTGAAGTCATTTGATATTTTTAAAGGGCCAAATAAGTTCAGTAACTAAAGCTGTGAAAATCCTGAAATTTTGTTAATTGTTTATCGAGTTGGATTTT
Source organism: Scalesia atractyloides (assembly GCA_947069175.1). NCBI lineage: Eukaryota > Viridiplantae > Streptophyta > Magnoliopsida > Asterales > Asteraceae > Scalesia > Scalesia atractyloides. The sequence continues at coordinate 39,397,192 of CAMTDV010000015.1, forward strand.
AAAATCAGTAGAGAGTTGAGTCATGAATTTTGTACAGCAACTAGGTATGGAAATTTCCGGGCAACACCAACTGGAATTTTGTTAATTGGACGATCGGTGATTTTTAAATAAATTCTTCCGTGGACTGCAGTCAGAAAACGATAAATCTGACTGCAGCCTAGTATATTAATATTTATGGTTAAATAGTAAAGATTTAGGACTTGGAAAATTTATATAAATTTCTATAGTATAAATGTCACCTACTGTAAAAATATTGGAATTTTAGGAACGTAGAAACTATTTTATAAAAATCCTAGAAAACAGCTGAATTAAGAGTGTTAAGCTGAAATTTGATAACTTGTGATTGTGTGCACCAAAGTGTTGTATGGATTGGATTATGTTCATGATAAGTTGTTTGATTACTATGATCACATGAGGATACTTTCATGCATGTTTGAGTGTTAGATATTTTGTTTGTGTGTATCACTTTGTGCGTAAATTACGTGTAGAATTTGTATTGGTGTGTTCACACACTGACTTGGAATTAATTGGTTTGTTAGGACACAACTAGCGGTCCCATCTCTTATAACTTCTTTGCTACACTAACCGAGCAAATAAAGGTGAGTTCACGGCCCCTAACTTTATCCGGTTTTTAAACAACAGGGGGAGAAACATGTATACACTCTCAAACTCAATCTCTTTACGTTATACGAATTTAACGTCACATAACTATTCGGTAACTAAGTTAATGTTAATGTAATGTTATGGTCACTAAGCAGCTTTATCACTTAAGTCCTCGTCAATCTCTCGGATCGTTAGTATTGGGTTTAATAGCGGGGGAGTTATAAGTAGTACTACTGGGCCCGACAAGCCCCATCCGAGCTAGTCGCGCTAGCCGACCGGGTATGGTCAACGGGTGAATAATTCGGCCTAACCTCGCCATGGTCAGTGATAGGCCTGGCAAAACGGAGGCACAACAGTCAGCTTCGATCGCGAACTCTTACGTGACATAACTTTAGGCTAGCTACCTTATATGTTAACATTGAACTTAATTACGAATCAACTGTATTATCCCGGGTTGAGGATAATGGAAACAACAACTTATTATTCCGGGTTTGGAATAATGGAAACAACAACTTAATATTCCGGGTTTGGAATATTGGAAGCAACAACTTATTATTCCGGGTTGGAATAATGGAACCAATACGTTATCCCGGGTTAGGGATAACGGAGAAAACAAACTATAACCGAACAAACGAATTTATGAAAACCTGTGAACTCACTCATCTTTAATGTTGACACTTGTTTCTTTACATGTTTCTCAGGACGCTAGGAGCTCTAGGTGCACGCACATGCATTGAACAAGACATCTTTTATCGAGTCTTATTTATAAATATTGTTTTGGGGTTTTTCATTTGTTTTGGCGTTTGTGTTGGCGCCCGCTTCACTATTTATTTTATGCTTCCGCTCAACTTTAAAAACTAATGCTCTGCTAAATATTGGTAATTAATTTAGACAATATAAAATCTACAACAAATGATTTTGGAAAACGTATTATCAAATCATATAGAGTCGTTCGACGTACTAGTGTTTCAGATTCTGGTTTGTTCACACGCCTCGCGGTAAAACTCCGCAAGTGGAAATTGAGGGTGTGACACATCAAAATCTTCATCATTCTCTGAGGTAGCTGAAATAACCTCGTCTTTCGGAGTCATTTTCTCAACTTCTTGACTCTCTGTGACAATTGCTGCACTAGAACAAGCTTCAGCTTGAACATTTTCTGGTTCATCTTCATCCACAAGCATTGTCTCAACTTTCGTTGCTGCACGCTTCTTTTTAGGCTTGTCAACCTTAGTCTTTAGAAACCAATCACTGGGAGCTTTTGGCTTGAAATCTTTAAACCATTCTTTCTCATCGTTCAACTCTTTCTCGTCACCACTACCGTCTTTTCTCCATCTGTTGTCAGCCGGTGCAATATAATTTTCATCTTTGATCGACCCAAATACTGGCTTGCTACTGGTGCTGACGCTTGCTTCTGGAACTTTATCAGCTTCTTAACAGTAGTATCATCAAGGTGACTCAGATATAAGACATCATTCGGATCCCGTGCAATGTTTGTGAACTTTTCGTCAATTAACATCTGCACGAACCGTGGATATAGACACAATCTCGAATCATCCATATTCTTTGACATATGTATAAACACAAGCTTTGAATAATTGAACGGCTTTTTCATAATTAACGTCGTTTCCATACAGGCCATATAATCTTGAACATCGTCAAGACCTGCTTCACGGTGACTGAACGTATGAATAATCGCATGCATTAAGAGCTTGTATGGGTTAGGCACTTCCCCTTTCTTCAATGTCGGTTTGTTAACGCTGCCCTTGTAACTCGTTCTGTAAAAACAACCTCGAACCATCTTCTCGTCCAAGAAAATCGGATCGTCTTTGTCGATGAACTGTAGGATTCTGCGAATATCATCTTCTGTAACCTTGATCTCTTTGACTTCGTTTCCCACTTTCACAGATGAAATAATGGTCCTTTTATCATCACTGAGGCTTGCGTTCATCCATAAATGCTAAGTGTGTGATCTATACGACACTGTGCGCTCCGTAATAGCTTTGTGTCTCGGACATTCCTTCAAAAACTTCAGAATACTCTCGTACTCCTTCAGCGATGGACATATTGCTTTGTCGAGCATGATACACGTATTATGGAACTTAGAAAAGTCCATAGAAATTACCTTCGCTGGTACTTGAGCCTGAAAAACGACGCAAAACAACTAGCACGCTTTACGAGAAAAAGTTACAAAAATTTTTCAACACATTTTCATCAAGTTTGGGCGAACTTGATGTGTGTAAAACAATATGATCTTAGTCAAGTTCGCCCGAACATGCCTTACACAACATGTTCATTATTCAAATATAAGTTCAGGCGAACTTATACCATATTACATCAATCTGAATGCCTAAGTTCGGTCGAACTTATAATCTCAAACATTTCAGATTTAACACAGAAGTTCGGTCGAACTTAAGTTTATCAAATTTTATTCATGGTTTTGTTAACAAGTCCGGTCGAACTTGATAACAAGTTCGGCAGAACTTGTTATCTTCTCCAATAAAAACTTGCTCAACATTATCATGACCTTTTTATTCAAATTCAACATGAATCCATGGTCGATTTATGTTCATTATTATGAATTTATGATCAAATTGGTCCAATATATCCAAGATCTATCAAAATTAACAAGTTCCAGATCTAGATCATAGTTTTACATTCAATTTATGGATCAAATGATAAATACACACATCTTCCATTGTAATAAGTGTGTGAATCACTTAAAACAATCCAAATTTTGGCAGTATAACGGCTCTAATTTGTCAATTTCACAAGATCGCTCAAATATTGTAAGTTCGCTCAGAGGATTTTATTTCAGAGATAATGAGTTCGGCCGAACTTGCTGGATATAAATACCGTAGCAAGTTCGGGCGAACTTGTAATCCCAAGTTCTAAGGCCCACTTAAGTCCGGGCGAACTTGACAATTTCACAAACTAGCCATCAGTTCGGTCGAACTTGTTTGATTGTCAAACTTTATTCAGTTTAGCAAGTTCGGCCGAACTTGCCAAACCCACTTTTCAAATTTTGCAATTAAGTCCCTGAACTTTCAACTTTTTACCAGTTATGAAAATCCACTCAGTTGACCAAGTCCAAGTTAATGACCTTGGTTAACCGATTTGTCTGCCGAGTCCAAGTTAATGACCCCGGTTTGACCCATTACGAACAAACTGTTGATATTTTCAAAATCAAAGTTTCAAATTATTGAACTTTTCATCGTTTTTGGCTTTTCAGAATTTACAGATTAGCTCCCAACCCGTTGTCAAGATTCCCACCAGTTTAGCACCTACCAGACTTCGAAGATCCGTTCTCCAACATTGGTTTGCTGAAAACAATGTAGAAACAAAATCTTTTTGTATTTTTGTAAGTTTATGCTAAAACACACTGAATATCTTTTTGGTTTTAATCTGTAAAGCTGATAAACTATGTACAGGACAATGTAAACTATGTACAAACGTATATACAGACATATTTTTGTGAACTCGTGTCTAAGGATCATATCAGTTGATTGAGACATATCACCAGTACCGTTGACCTTTAAATGACTTTAAGTTTTAAACTCGTTTACCTAGATTGTCGATATGTTTTTCCACTTAAACTTTACCACGTTATGCACTAACAAACACAACTAGTCTAATCACACCAAAACTATACAGACTCGATCCAAGACTAAGACATAGACATTATGCACTAACAAACACAACTTTAAGTCGAGCCTTCATCTTTTTGTCTGTACGGTGGTACTAACCTGAGCTCTCAAGGTCTTGCAAAACCCCGATACAGATATCAGTTACGCTATATTCAACTGTAAGATGAAATCTAGGGAATCTTGATACGGGAGTATATTCTGAGATGGGAACCATAGTTAAGTCAAGTTTCATAATTATACCTAACATATCTTGGAACAATTGAGAAATGTGTGGAAGATTAAGTGGGCAATTATATCAACAATCTAGGTAAACGAGTTTAAAAGTTAAAGTCATCAAAAGGTCAACGGTACTGGTGATATGTCTCAAAACAACTGATATGATCCTTATACACGAATTCACAAAAATATGTCTATAAATATGTTTGTACATAGTTTACTTGTTAAAGTTCTGTAAATAGTTCTGTACATAGTTTATCTGTTTTACAGTTTAAAATCAAAAAGATTTTCAGTGTGTTTTAGCATAAACTTGCAAAAATACAAAAAGATTTTGTTTATACATTAGTTTCTACAAGCCAATTATGGAGAACGGTTCTTCGAAGTCTGGTAAGGTGCTAAAATAGTAAAAATCTTGATGACATTTGTAAAAATCAAAATGATTAAAAGTGTTGAAAAGTTCATTAATTTGAAACTTTAAAATTGAAGAAAACATCAGTTTGTTAACAACAGGTCGAACTTAGGTCATTAACTTGGACTTGATAGACAAATTTGGTTAACCAAGGTCATTAACTTGGACTTGGTAAACTAAGTTGATTTCATGATTGATAAACATATGAAAAGTTGAAGGTCTTAAATGTAAAAGTAATCAAGGTCAATAGTTTGAACTTGAATAACTGACATGTTTGAAAAATGAAAAAGGAGATTAAAATTTGAAATGTTGATGTTACAAAATTTCAAACTTTGAATCTGAAATGTTTATTTGAATGTCTAAGAACTTTGAAACAGAAAAGAAAATTTTAGGAGGAGCTGGATAAAACGTTGATTAAAGATACCAGAAAGCTCAAAGAAAGCGGGAGCATGGTCATTAAAGTTTTATCAAGTTAAGCTTAAGAAACAGAGTTAAAGAAGATTTGAAGATCAAGGACGTTAAAGTTTATTCAAGACGAAAGATCAGAGATTGTTAAAGACTCAAGAGCTTATTTGAAGTCAAATGACTACGACAACATCCAAGGGGGAGTCTGTTGGTGCATATGTCTGTTGCCTACATCATTATACTAGAAAGAGTCTGAATGAACAAGAGCTTCTGAAGACTGATCAAGACGAAGACGATATCCAAGGGGGAGTCTGTTAGTACAGTATATGTCTATGTCTTAGTCTTGTATCGAGTCTGTTTAGAATAGGTGAGATCACGTTAGAAAACGTCGTATTTATGTGTGTAGGAGACCAAGGTCGCCAGGAAACATGTTGTGAAAACAAGTTCGGCCGAACTTGTCTACGTCCTAGTGAACTTGGCAGCCTATATATAGGTAGCTTGTGATCTCTCATTTGTAACTTCTGTAACTTTGGCACACTGACGGCGAAGCTCTATCCGATCTGGAACTCGAACATTTATGAATATTGATCAATAAACAAATATTTAAAGAGTAATTCTTGTTATACGATTAACACGTCACATAGTTTCCGCCTATATGAACGTTAGATACAAATCCTAGGTTCCTAAGCTGAGGAGGACGGTCCTATCATATATTACAATCAATTGAAGATTGTTTTCATCATCATGCTTTCAAACATATAGTTTTTGCATGTGAATCACAAACTCCCCCTCAACATTTTATAACTAAGTTTGATAGTACAGAAAATGCGAAGAAGATGATTGGTGAATGATCTTTTCAATAGATGGATGAAACAGTACAATGTACTGTTCTATTTATACAAGATTTCTAACCTCTGAGCATCTTTGATGACGTCAGGGTTGATAGTGACTGCAACAACTAAAACTAACCCTAACCACTAATTAACCTATCATCTGCTTATTACAAAATACTGTTACATTAAAACATTGATAAAACAGTAAACACTGATAACCCTAAACTCTATTCTCTTCATCAGACCTTGGCTTTATTCTTCATCAAAGCTTGGTGTCATCAGACCTTAGCTTCAATAATACTTGTATAGCAGACTTTAGCTTCATCTGAGGGTTGGGTCAGAGTTCAGAAACTATGTTATATTGGATCAATCATCTGATGATGTTTTGGCTTTATATCATTTGTTCCTTTGATATGGTTCAATCCCAATAATCTCCCCTGGAACAGATGATGGCAAAACCCATATTTATTATTGATCTTTATTTCTCAACATGAACTCTCTTATTCAGCATTTGAACTGCAATTCAAAGTTAAGAGATTCAATAACATCTTCATCCTTTCGAGCTCCAGATTCATCAGATCTTGGAGGTCTTCTACACTTAACCCATATGCATCCTCCTTTCTTATCTTGGTAGCATCACCATTTTATTTGAGCAGATTCAATTCGTGGGTATCTTTGTTGACCTTCCACTTTAGAATTTTTTTATCAGATCAATTTCTAGGATGGCTCTTTATTGTTGAGAATGATGGTTGATTTGATGAGAAATTTTGGATAGAGTCTCTCTTAGCATGTCATTTGCATCATCAGTGTAAAATTGGGCTTGATTCATGATGCCCTCTTTAATAAAGGTATGTTCAAACCTTTTATTATCTTCCTCAGACATCTCCCTTTGCCTTTTTCTTTGATTTAAAGCAAGGATGAATGGGGTAGATGTTGAAGTTGATTTTTGAATAGGTTGGGTCTGATGAACAATAACCTCTGATGCTGAGAATTTGGCTTCTTTAGCACGGTTGGATCTTTCTTTCTCATCTCTTCCAAACATTTATAAGCTTCCATAACCTTAACCTCTGACCATCTTGTAATCTGATTCTTTGTGCCATAATTTGCAACAATCAACTCTTCTTTCATCTTCTTGAGTTTCAAAGATTTATCAGGCATATTTTTCTTGAATTTGTTCCAGTCAGGAGCAGCGGTCTTTTTGCTAGGATCTTTCAACATTTCTTGCATCCTTTCCACCTCTTGTTTCAAATCACTCACAGATCAATCTTTGAACAATGCCCTTGTTGCCTTGTATTGCTTGTAATCCATGATGTGATCAATGTAGCCTTTTCTCAGGCTTTCATCATCCTTCTCAGATATTCTCCTGCACGGGTCTTTTGAGAAATCTTCAAGTCTTTCGACTTTGCTCAGTTGATATTGCATGTAAGTTTGAACTTCTCTATCACTTCTTCCCTTTGTATCCCTTTTATTTACATCCTCTGCTTGTTTGGCCTTCACTTGAAGGTATTCATCAATGTTTCTAGGGTTAGGATAACCTTGCAGAGATGAGAAATTTCTCTTTTCTAGATCTTCTTCAGAATAGAAGGATTTGATCTCTTCTTTGACAACTGGTAGAACCGGTGGCAATTGAGTGGTTAGAGGAAATATTGTTGGTGGTTTCACAGTGATTTAAGATGATGTTGATGTTTGAAGAGTAGCAAAGGTTGTGGTCAGTGGTTGTGAGGATAATGGAAGTGGTGAAGGAATGATATTATCATCATTTGTAACATTTGTTGTTTTCCTGGTTTTGAAAATGAGTTTGGGTGATGGTGGTTGGTTGGGAATTCTTGTGGGGGTAGGTATTTGGTGAGTGGTGGTTGGAAATGTGATTAAGGCAGTGGATGGTGTAACGTCTATTGTAACCACTGTTGTATTGGCAATTGTTGACACAATAGGTGTTATAACATTTGTTGGTGATAATGATGATGGTGGTGTGCTTTTACACTTGCCAGTTATTTTGGAAGGGGTGATGCTAGTTGGTTAACCTTTTTGGTTGACTTTCTTCTTTGCTTTGAAGTACCAAGCTCTTCCTTTTCCATCTGAGCAGTCTTTTCTTTTTCAAATCTATCTACACCTTTGGTCTCCAACCTCTCTTTTCTCTCTTGCTTTCCTTCAACAAAGAGGTTGAGGGTTTCGTCAAATTTCTTTGACCCATCTTGCTTTGGGATTTCAACAACTGGTTTAGCCTTAGGATCAGGCTTTAGCTTTATCCCTCGTTTTCTTTCTCCCTCTTTTTGGCATCAGTTGTGTCAATAAGTTTCACTGTAGGAGGAGAAGTGCTTGTGGTTTGAAGCAAATGAGCTTTGATATCTTTAATGTCTTCAAGAGTGTCTTGATATCTTACATCAACCATATTTCAAAATTGTTGCATGTGCTGCTCATGTTGAAATCAGCATGTTGTCTTTGATGTTGAAGCAGAGGATATAAGAGTTGCCATAGCTCAACAGTGTTTGATGGTGATGGAGCAGTGGATTGACTTTTGGAAGTTTGTAACATCTGTTGCATCATATTTTTTATATTAGCAACATATGATTCAATATTTGAAACTCTCCCCGTCAATTCTTTGTATCTTACCTCATCACCTAACTTAATATGATCATTTGAACTCCTACCTGTGGTAGTTTTATCTGTGTTATCATCAGCAGAAGTTACCTTCATAGCTTCAGACACATATGCCCCTTTTTCTTGGAACTGGGGGACTTCCCACCTGAACAGAGGTTACCTTGGTAGCCTCAGCAGTGGTTGCCTTATGAGAGTCTTATAGATGTAACCATTGTCCACTGAGAACATGGGAGTTCTGCTATTGTAGTGATTGCTCGACTTGAATTATCACCAAGGGTTACATGTTACCCATGAGATGTAGCCTCCTCAGCTTTTGATGGGATAACAAAGATACAGGCATCAGACTCAGTCACTTGTTGGAGTATATTCTCAGTGATAGGTTGGTGAAAAGAACTGATTTGTGCCTGATCGATATCTATTGCTTTCAACAGAGGTATAATAGTTGGTGGAAGATTTGTTGGTGAGGGTTGTGGAGTAGAAATCAACATTGCCCTGGGAGAGGGGCTGCGGAAGACAGAGCCAAGTAGATCTTAAGCTTCATAGATAGGTTTCCCTGTGCTTACAACTTGTTCCTTTTGTGAGGAATCAAGAGGAGTTTGGTCTAGGGGTTGAGATCTTTCTAACATCTGTTGTGAGGAAGTAGCAGCAGTGTTTTCAGGTAACATTTGTTTTGTCACTGGGTTTATCTCTGGGATCTAATCTTCCAGAGGACCCTTTTTGGGTTTATATTTCGTGGGTTTTTGGATTTGGATTTTGGTTTCTCTTTAGAAATGGCTGGTGTGGGTTTCAAAGCACTGGTTGTAGTACTTTGATTACCAGGAGCAGTGGGTTGAGCTTGTGGTGTTTGTACTAAAATTTGCTCAGCCCCCTCTACTTGTGTTTTGGAAACTTTTGATTGGTTGGTGATGCGAGTAAAAGTTTCATGTGTTAGGCTACCATGAGGAGTCACAACACCTTGTTTAACAGCGTCACCAACTTTCTTTTGAAGATAAACACTTAAAAATATAGGGTGCATTACAAAAGGAGAGCGACCCTTTTTGATGTTGTCAATATTTGTTACCAAGTCATTGAACAATACTTGGGAAAAGTTAAAATCAGATTTTGTCAAAATTGCATATCCTAAGTATTGCATGTTTAAAGGTATCTCATTAAAAGCAGTTCACTTGGCCGAGAAACATGCCAACAATGTGTGAAAGAAAATTTTCATTTCTGCAGGAAACTTAGGTTTACAGATGGTTTTATCTTTAAGTTGACCTTCATACCCTCTTTCAATGAATTGATTGTGTAGATCAGGGATCGGAAAAGAAGTAGCATGATTTAGGTCATTTTAACCAAACACCTCTGAAATAGAAGCAGGGGTTACTTCAAGAAGTGTTTTTCCCACAGTGGAAACAATGCCATAAGGTTTTTTCTTTGTGTAATGAACTTCAGCATTTGCCCAAAACTGACGTAATGATTCTTGATAGATTGGCGCAGTGATTTCCATGAGTTCTTTGTATTTGGACTCTTTTAAGGCTTTGATCATAGCATTATATTGCCTATTTGAGTCAGTGTCTTCAAGAATGGCGGTATAATTGTGAGGTTATTTGATGATAAGAGTCATGGTGATTGTTTCAAAGAAAGAACAGTTGCGAAGAAGAAGAGGATTTGAGAGAAAACCGCTTATGGAATTTTGAATTCGATATGGCAGAGTAAAAACCTCTGATTGGGATAAAACATGGTTTTATAAAGTGAAAAAGTGATGATGACATGGCAAAGATCTGACGGCTATCATCTGTCCATGTGTATCCTCTGATAGTGAATGGAAGAAAGGTGTTATGAGAAACACTGTTGAGTGCCAACAGTGGATGGAAATAGTGCTTTGATTTTACACTATCAGTGGATTAGGTCAACACAATGGTTTGACTAAACAGATGATACACTTTTAACAGTGGATAGATTTTCAAGCTCTTTAGTGGTTTTAAGAGAACAGTGGATGTAACAGACTTTTGAGATTTATTGAAAACTTCAATTTTAAACTATTTTTAAGGATGGATTTTTGATTCTCTGAAAACATTTTTATGCTATTTACACATGGAACACAAAACTTTGCTATTAATCCATGTTAGCATTCCAAATCCTAGAGATCAGACTTTCAAAGGTTGATGTATCTAATGATTTGGTTAGAACATCTGCTAGTTGGTCTTTAGTCTGGACATGTTGTGAAGAAATCAAACCTTTTTCATAGCAATCTCTCACGAAGTGAAGTCTGATGTCAATGTGTTTTGTTGTGGATTGAGAGACTAGGTTTTTAATGATGTTTTCTACTGCTTGATTGTCTATCTTGAGAGGAGTCTTTAAGGCAGTTACACCAAAATTTGGCAGTTGATTTTAAAGCCACAAGAGTTGAGCAGTGCAACTTGCAGCAGCAATGTATTATGCCTCAACAGTGGATGTGGATACCGCAACTTGCTTTTTACTTTGCCAAGACACTAGGCAATCACCTAGGAACTGAACTCCTCCTGATGTGGACTTCCTTGTTGATGGCAACCAGCAAAATCATTGTCTGAATGACCTGAAAGTTCAATGTTTCCACTAGCAGGATATGTGACATCCCGGTTTTTCAGGTATCTTAAACGCGCTACTTTACGGTTATTCACTCCTACGCTGATTTAATTCGGAAATTAAATAAACGCTCGCAATAACTACGCTAACTTTGTGAATCTATAGGGTGAATCACGTGCTATGTGTTATTAGACGGGTTGTATCTGAATTACGTGCTACGTGTTATTAGACGGGTTGTATCTAAATTACGTGCTCTGTGTTATTAGACGTTTGTGATTTAATATTTTATAAACTCCATGTCGCAAATAATATTTTAGTAAATAATATTTTAGTAACTTTTATTTATAAACTGAACCAAGCTTGTGAAACGTTTCGACTTCGCGACCAAGCAAACCCAACCCGCCACCCACACCCCCTTGCGACCCAAGGAATTAACACAAACTTCAGGTCCAAGCCACTTACCCAAACCGCCCCCCCCCCCCCATTCCCCCTTGTTATATATAAATGTATGTATGCATGGGATGTTTAAAAGAAAAACAAAACCCAAATCCCTAGAAGGAGGTTGACGGCAGCCCCCCTCGCACGGTCGCAATTCTACTCCCGGATTGGTTCCAAGCTTGTCCCGGTTCGCTAATCATCATCGTTTCAAGGTTAGGGTTTAGTTGTTTTGCGATTCACATTAGGGTTTGTGTAATCTTGATCATGATTATGTGTTTGTAGGATTATTAGTATGAAAAAGTGTGGTAATTTATGATTAGTTCGGATGAATGTGCGAATCTTTGCGGTTCTGATGTTATGTTGAATACTAAAATCGTAGGTTGCGTTTTAGCGATAAAGATCATGATAAATATCTAGGGTTTGCATGAATATTGATATATATGATGATATTTGACAAGTCAACCTGTTGTTAATCATTATTACTAAGCGTCATGATCGTTTGAACATGTTCTAATTCGATAAAAGTCGAAAACAGTTTGCTGATTGACATTTACAGCCAACTTCAATTGGCTGTAACCTAATCATTATTTACCGAAAAGTGGATTTTCGGAAGCCTAAAACGTGTATTTTTTAAAAACGCTTCTAATGGCGCTAGATTCATATTTTTCTGAGGTCGTTTGCTCTTTTTAAGTGGTCATTTAGTGCAGCAGCTGAAGCTGCGTAAATTCTGCAGAATTTGCTAGTTTTTTATCGAGTCGGAACTCATAGTCTCTAGGGGGTTAGGTCACGAACTTTGTACAGCAACATGAGACGGGAATTTCCAGAAATTTCCCACTGGAATTTTGTTAATTGGATGAACGATGATTTTTAAATAAATTTTATCGTGGACTGCAGTCAGAAAGCGACGAATCTGACTGCAGCCTAGTATATAAATGTTTATAAATAATTGGTAAAGATTTAGGGTTTTAAAAATTTACACAAAATGATAAATTCCATTTGACATCTCCTGTAAGAACATTGGAATTTTTGGAACGTTGGAACTATTTTATAAAAATCCTCGAAAACAGTCCAGTTATGAGCATACAAGCCGAAACATGATAACTTGCGTTAGTGTGTACCAAAGTGTTGTATGAGTTAATTTGTGTTTATGACAAGTTGGTTTGATCATTATTTTGTATGATGATACTTTGCATGCATGATTGTGGTTTCGAATTGGTTATCACGTGTGCCGCATTGTGTGTTAGTTATGCGTAGGGTTTTGTATCAGTGTGTTCACACACTAACTTTAAATCGGTTGACATGTTAGGACGCGATTAGCGGTCCCGTCATTTGCTTCTTTTGCGTTATTCTAACCGAGAAATTTAAGGTGAGTTCACGGCCCCTATTTTATCCGGTTTTGAACAACAAGGGGAGAAACATGTATACGCTCTAAAACTCTATCTTTTACATTATGCGAAATTAACGTCGTTAAACTGTTCGGTAACTAAGTTAATGTTAATGTATGTTATGGTCACTAAGTAGCTTTATCACGGAAGTCCTCAACCAACTCTCGGATCGTTAGTATTGGGTTAGATAGTGGGGAAATTATGGTAGTACTACTGGGCCTGACAAGCCCCACCCGAGCTAGTCGCGTTAGCCGCCCGGGAATTGTAAACGGGTGATTAATTTGGCCTAACTTTCGCCATGCTCAGTGATAGACCTGGCAACACTGAGGCAACAATAGTCAGCTTCGATCGCGAACTCTTATGTGATGTAACTTTAGGCTCGCTACCTACATGTTAACATTGAACTTAATTACGAACCAACATTATTATTCCGGGTTAGGAATAAGGGAACTATGTCGTTATCCCGGGTTAGGGATAACGGGGAAAAACAAACTTTTAAACCGAACTTGTGAACTTATAAAAACCTGTGAACTCACTCTTCTTTAATGTTGACACTTGTTTCTTTACATGTTTCTCAGGACGCTAGGAGCGCTAGGTGCACTCACTTGCATTTGATCAAGACATTTTTATCGAGTCTCATTTACGAATAATGTTTAGGATTTTGTTTTCGGCGTTTATGTTGGCGCCCATTACTTAAATTTAATGCTTCCGCTAAACTTTGAAACTTTGTTATTTTGAAAATGACTATGAATATTTACAACAAATGTTTTTGGAAAACGTTTAAATAAATCATATAGAGTCGTTCGATATTGCTAGTGTCTGAGATTCTGGTTTGATCACACGCCTCGCGGTAATACCCCGCAAGTGGAAATTGAGGGTGTGACAGGATACCAGATACCAACTGTGGGAGCACATTTTATGTATCTGAATATCCTTTTCACAACAACTACGTTTGACTTTCTAGGTGCTGACTGGGATTAGGCACAAACACATGTTGCAAACATGATATCTCGCCTAGAAGCAGTTAGGTACTATAAAGACCCAATCATACTTCTGTAGAGAGTTTGATTAACCAAGTCATCTTTGTCATCAACAGTGACAAGCTTTGATGTTGCCATGGGTGTGCTACAAGGTTCACAGTCATTCATATAAAATTTGTTAAGTAGTTCTATCACATACTTGTTTTGATGAATGAAAGTGCCATTTTGCATTTGTTTAACTTGAAGACCAAGAAAACACTGTAACTCACCCATTGCACTCATTTCAAACTCTGCTGCCATGAGTCTTCTAATCTCTTCACACATGGCAGTGCATGTGGATCAAAATATGAAGCCATCCACATAAATCTGGACAAGCATCAGATCTTTTCCTTTCCATTTCAAAAATAAGGTTTTATCGATTTTACCTCTTGAAAACCCAATGGATAAGAGAAAAGTGGATAGAGTTTCATATAAAGCTCTTGGTGCTTGTTTTAGACCATACAATGCTTTTTTGAGCTTGTTCACATGATCAGGATGAAATGCATCTTCAAATCCAGGAGGTTGACAGACATACACTTCTTCTTTGATCTTTCCATACAAGAATGCACTTTTGATGTCCATTTGAAACACTTTGATGTTGTGGTTGGCAGCAAAGGCTAAGAACAGTCTAACGGCTTCTAACCTTGCTATAGGAGCAAAGGTTTCATCATAGTCAATGCCTTCTTCTTGTCTGTAGCCTTGAACCACGAGCCTAGCCTTGTTCTTGACAACAATACCCCTTCCATCAGTTTTATTTTTGAAGACCCACTTTATGCCAATTGGACGTATATCCTTAGGCAGTGGTACAAGTTCCCAAACTTGTTGTCTTTTGAATTGTAGGAGCTCCTCTTGCATGGCTTTTACCCAACTAGTATCTTTTAGTGCCTCTTGGTACTTGACAGGTTGTGTGAGTGATAGAAAGCCAACAAAAAATAGATGTTTTGGGATTGGCTCCTTGTGAGCACTTTCTCATTGATGTTGCCAATAACTTGATCCAAAGGATGGCTTTTAAGGAAATTAAATCACCTTGGTATGGGCTAATGGCATTTTGAGCTAACATCTGTTGGCAAATTTGAAGTTCCTACATCTGTTTGGAATGGAGGTGGAGGTATAGGAGGAATAGATGTAAGATTGTGTTGATTTTTGTTCACTGTGTGTGGACTTTTATCAACAGTGGTTTGATTTTGTGAGCTGGCAGAGGTTTGAGGATCAACCATTGTTGAGCCAGCAGTGGCAGAGTTTTCACAATTGTTATTAACATCTGCTCCTCTGATGGATGGACTGACTTTGAATTGTGGAAGCACACAGTCATATCCTTGATTTTGATGTGAAGATTGTGGTGTACCTACATGGTTAGTCCTGATAGACACATCTTCAAATGTAATTTTTTCTAGATCAAACAATTAAGCAGGATTTGCTGGGATTTTCAATGAAGAAAGTTCATTGAACTTTTCATTCAGATTTTCTTCAATACACTTTGTCCCAGATTTAAAGACTCTATAGGCTTTAGCAGTCGTTGAGTATCCCAGAAAATAACCACAATTAACTTTGGCTGCAAACTTTGAAATTGAATCTTTCAAGTTTAAAATGAAGCATGGGCAGCCAAAGACTTTAAGAATTTTGTAGGCAGTCTTTTGATACCTGGGGTTAGTTAAAACTTGGTTCTGAACATAACAAGCAGTGTTTACAACCTCTGCCCAAAAAGACAAGGGTAAACTTGAGTCTTCAAGCATATTGCTAATTCAACTAAAGTTCTATTTTTCCTTTCAACCACCCTGTTTTTTTTCTGGAGTTCTTGGAATCCTATATTGTCTAACAATTTCTTTTGAATCACATAATCCGACTCCAAATTCCTAAACTCCGTCCCATTGTCACTTCTAAAATTTTTTACTGGAAGGTCAAATTGCTTTTCAACTTGTTTTACAAAATATTGAAAAATGCCAATCGTTTCATCTCTAGAGTACATGAAAAATGTCCATGTAAACCTTGAAAAATAATCTACATGGCCAAACATATCCATGTGCAATATCTTCTCTTTGTGAGACTCATGATATTTACATGGCCAAACAGATCCATGTGCAAAAATTGTAAATACTGAGTTGTTTTGGACTCTTCAATGGACTTGTAAGAACTTTTATGTTTATTGCCTTTTAAACAGGAAACACATGTTCTTCATAAGTAAATTGTTTTGGAGGTAAACCTCTGACAAGACTTTGTTTTGAGAGAGTGGTGATAGTTTTTGGATTTGTATGTCCAAGTTTTCTATGCCATAACTATGTCTCTTTGCTAGAAGAAACTGAGAACAGGCATGCATTGGACATTGGATTATCCTTCAACATATCAACCACATACACATTGCCACTCCTATGAGCAACAAGTTGTGCTTTACTCTCAGCAATGATTTGATCAATTCTTTTAGCAACCTTTGGTCCTACAATTTGACATGTTTTCTTTGTAAAGAAGGATCCATATCCTTTGTCACTCATTTGTGAGACACTTAGCAAGTTGAATTTTAGATTGTCAATGAGATTAACATGCTCAAGTTTGAGCTTCCCAGCTTGAACAGATCCTGACCGCAACACCTTCCCTTTAGAATTGTTACCAAAGGATATATCACCCCCTCCATGAGCCATGAAGTCTTTGAGAAAGTCTCTACATCCTGTCATGTGCTTGGAGCCTCCATTATGAGGCAAGTAGAAGCTCCCTACAAATAAATAAACAATTAGTTTAGGTGGGTCTCCAAAGCCATATTGGCTTTGGATGGAGTCACAGATTGTCCAATCTCAAATTCATGAAAATGGACAGTGGTTTGATTTGGTCTTTGTAACCACTGTTGTGAACTATTTCCTATCAGATGTTGGTAACCATGAGGATGCCAATTGATTCTTGGCTTTGAGGGTTTTTTGTAACCCTCATAACTAAGAGGAATCTTTTGATAAATTGGTTGGCCATATCCTCTTGGATACTTTTTTACAGGTGGTGCATATGTCACTTGTACCTAGCTGGGAGCAGATGTTTCAACAAGTTCAAAGGTCTTCTTAGATTTGTTTCTAGCAGAGCTTGAACTTTAACCCTTAAGAGCTTTTGATTTAATCGCTTTTACCTTTTTGTCATAGGTTTGAAGATAAACACACTCTTGGGTCATGTGGTTTGTTCTACCACATATGATGCACTTTGAAGAATTTGAGGTCACACGTGTTTTGTTTATGTCATAAGCTTTTAACAGAAAATAGTTTTCAATGACATGATTTCTTTTCTCACAAAAGTTACAAAACAAGTTTTTGACCTTTACTTTCTTCTTTTCAGCAGACGTTGTAACATCTGCTGGAAGATCCTTTATAGGAATTATCCTTGCTTTTGGTGCCTTGACACCATCGATGATTGAGAGGTCCATTGGCTTGAAATTTTCTAAAATGTCACAGTAATCTGACCATGTGGGTTTAAATTGATATTTTTCAACTTTCTCAAAAGTTGAGGATCCCTCATGTTTTTCCAAAATGATTTTGCTTCCATTTTTATCAGTGACCTTTATCTCTTCACCAGCCAAATTTTTGGAGACAATTTCAATCATCTTAGATTCATTTTTAGCAACACTTTCAGAAATTTGGTCATTTTCTTGAAACCAATGCCAAATTTTATTTTACTTTTGATCTGATTTTCTAACATGATTTCATAACCTTTGCAAGATTCTACCCATTTTTTTACAAGTGATTTGGGTAGATACTAAGTCCTTTTTGCAAACTTGATATTTCTCTATCATAGTTTGGGGTTGATCTTTGGTTATGCTTGCCTTATGTTTTAGACTGCAAATTTCAGAATCTTTGTTAACCAACTTTGTTTTCAACTCTTTTGTGTGTTTTTCAAAATTTAGTTCATCTTCTAAAATTTTGTTTCTAAGATTTTCATTCACTTTTTTTATGTTTGCAAAAGCTATTATGCATTTTTCAGAACATAGATCTTTGAGGATATCATGTGATACCTTAGAAGCAGCCATAAGAGCACAGTCACAATCATCTTCACACACCTTGTAATCCGATGGACCAGATAGAGAGTTCTTTTCTTCATCAACAATTTCTTTTGAAACCACTGTTTCATCATGAACTTTAAACTCATCAGATTTAGACATTATTTCCACAGATTCATCACCTTCAACTATTGTCTCTAAAGCCATTAAGCAAAATTCATTTTCCAAATCATTTTTGGCTATAAGAGCAAAGTTTTCATCAGTTAAATCCTCAGACAAACTACTCCAGTCAACAAAGCCTTGTGTGAATAAGCTCTGTTGGTTAACCTCTATCGGAGCAGTGGTTTGAGTAGTATGAGTGACATGTGGTGCAGGTTGTACATGCACTTGAGGAGGTGGTGCTTGAACATACTAAATTTGTGGAACAGTGGTTTGAACATAATGCACTGGAACTGTGGCAGCATGGTGTGCATAATGAGCAGTGGTATATTGCGAATACTGAGCAGCACTTTGTGTGTGGTGAGGTTTGAAACTAGGATGTGTAACAATGGGTCTAGAATTTTGAGTTCTACACTCCCTAGCAAAGTGTCCTAACCTGTTACACTTATAACACTTGATTTTTGATTTATCTGGCCCAACCTTCAACCCCCATGTAACCCTAGGAATTTTCTACCAATCCTCTTGTAAGATTTACTAGCTCTAACACTTAATAGAGCCATTTGATGTAAAATTTCCATTTCTTCTAAATCGGTTGGTTCAAAGTGTTGAAGATCATTCAACTCAAAGGAAAGGTTGTCAGAGGTTTTTCTTCCCCACTTGCAGTAAATGCATAGTTGGGTGAGTAAGAATCAGAGTTAAAGTTTCCTCCAGAAGTTATGTCAATAAAATGATCATAACCCTGATCCTTACCACTACCAGATCCTTCTTCTTGGACTAACAGTGTTGTGTTACCAAAAGTATAGCCATCAACAACTTTGCCTGTTTCTTGCAACTTCTTTTTCTGGTTTAACTCTCTCTCATACGTTAGAAGTCGACCATGAAGTTGGGTAAGATTCATTTCTTTAAACCCGACAGATGTTTGTGTCACGAAAGATATTGTGTCTCACTTATCTGGTAACGGTCTTAAGACACGGCCATTGACAATCGAATTAGGAAATTCCATGTTAACCAACTTAAGCTCGCTTGTCACACCCCAACCAATGGCGGAAACATCAGAGTGAGACGTAAATGAGATTGCAAGAGACTTCATAACGCTATTAGCGACAATATTTAAACAAAACCCATATTTCATTGATTCAACGATAACATTGTAAAATTACATCATTAAGTCAATTACAACAATTTAGAAATTTAAAGATGAGTACAACATAAGCATAACAACAAAATAATACAACATTTTAGCCTAACGTCTAAATGTGTATCTAGAGAATCATCACTACTCCAATTTCATGGCAAAATCTTCATCAACCTGTAACTTGTTAAAAATACGAGTTCAATGCAAAAGCAAAGGCGAGTACACAAGTTTGGTCATACATATCATAAGTATAAAAGTGTAACTCGAATCCACATGGTAATTGTAAGCAAAGTTCATACTAATCATGCAATACTAGATCAAACCCCGAGTTTCCACAAATTTTTTAACATGATCGAGCTTCCCTTGCCACAAAAGCGACAAGACTAAAATGAGAATGAGAATCTTAACATAACCCAGACGAGCAGCGTACTACTCCTATAGCGCTATATATGATAACTTGGGCTAGCTAAGTTAATGATCAAGCATGTATCTAGGCATAACAAGTATTCATGTATAAGGATTGAGCATGTAAAGCATGAGTTTGTGATATGTGTATTTTGATAGGTAAACACGTTACAACCCAAAAGTGATTAAAACGATAAATGGGTCGAGTGTACTCACGATTTTTGCTAAGTGTTCCACTTAAGTAATCCCGGGAGCTTTGTTGTGTTGATTTAGAGTTTATCACCTTGTCCTTCTACAAGAAGAACTTAGGTATTAGTTATGAGTACAACGGTGGATTTGGAGTATTCGAGCGAGATTACAGAAATAAGAATTAAAGTATTATGTATGAAAATGTTCACTAAGACATAGCACTTGTTCTTGACACTATGATAACCCAAAAGGGGTTAATATGGTTTCATAGGTTTGAGACCTATTAGAATCGTGACAAGGAACTACATGCTTTAGTGATAAACTTAATAACTTGATAGGTGATTATTTAGTCATTATCAAGGTTTCGGTTTTAGGATTATATTATAGTCTATAATATATACATAGTAGTAAGCTCATGTAGGAGGTGGGAGGATGAACCATCCACTTTGGTACCTCTAAGTATTCAACTAAGTCAAGCATTGAGGTAGGATGATGAACATCCATTTAACCTTGTTATATGATTCACCACTACACAAGTTGTCATAGACAACAAGGAGGGTCATGAATGAGAACAATACAAGAATGAAATGACATTATTGTAAGTATGTCACTATAATGCCAAGTAGCAAAGTGGATACAACCCAGAGAGCACACGAGGACACATGTCAACGGCTTGGCGGGTTGTGACACTTTAGAACTAGCAAACTACTTGAGATGATGATGAAAATCATCAAGTGATGTGCGGTCTCAATGTTTAGGATAGACAAAGCTAACCTTGGTGGACACACATGAATAAGTCTATGAACTTGCATCACTTGTGAACTAAATGCTCTATGAAAACAAAATTATTATGAGGTTTAAACCTCTTGTTTGAATGTCTCAACCTTTTTTTTAAGCCTAACCAACCACAAGAAGTGTTGTAAGCATTCGTACATAGGTTTGAGTTGAGTTTCACATAAGTTTGATGAACATAAACAAAGTTTGAAAGAGTTTGAAAACAAATAGAAATTTTTGGAAAATTTAGGGGCATTTCCAGGTCTGAATTCTCCAAGGAGAGACCGTGGAATCATGCCCAAAGGAAAACCAAGCATGTAGGAAAAAGAATGGCGCATTTTCGTTGAGTATTGAGTGAGTTATGCTCACTTTAGTGTAGAGGTAGAAATCTGCCCGAAAATTGGATTCAGCTATGAACTTGGAGTGTTTTGGAGGCTTGGAGGCTTTGTAAAGTGGAAAATGGCTGGAATATAAGAGGTACTTATAGGGAAAGGATTAGGGTTTAAGTGGGTTGGGTTTTGAATAGAATTAGTGGGTCATTAGAGTTGGAACAAGCCCAAAAACATACCCAAACAAGGGCTGATTGCAAGGCTGATTTTCAGCCTTTATATTCTTTTTTTTTGTTGTTTAAATGTAATAAAATGTGTATTTGAGATGCACTTTATATAAATAAGATGTTACATGATGTTTGATGTATTATTCATAGGTTATTAAGGTCTAAAATGCACATTAAACATGTTTTAAAGTGCCAAAATGTGTGATAAAAATACATGTAGCTGACATATCAAAAGTAACAAGTATGTTTGATTTATGGTTAGGTATAATCAAGTGAAAACATATAACCTAATCTTAAAATCGAATAACCAAGTATTTGAATGTATGGAGATTTTAGAATTACGAATACACGATCAATGTTTACGAGTTAAACTTACATTTAATCGAATTATGAATCATGTATCAACCGAATGCACGTATTAATGTATAGACATGTATAAACAATGTATTAAAGATTCATTTTATTACGATCAAAGTCTCAGATTTACAATGATTTGAAAACGAGATACGATTACAAGGGAAACAAGTTGCTAAAAAAAGGAAAGCTGCGAAAAGCGAGGCATTACAGTCTCCCCTCCTTTAGGAAAGTTCGTCCCGAAATTTAGGATGCAACAAGAGATGCGGATACTTAGTCTCATATCACTCTCGAGTTCCCAAGTAAACTCGGCACCACGTTTCCCTTCCCAATGAACTTTTACGATATGGATCCGACTGCGCGTAGCTGCTTGACTCCTCGGTCCATGATTTCGACCGGTTTTTTCACAAAATGCAACGTCTCATTGATTTGAAGATCTTCGAGTGGAACTTGAAGTCCTTCTTAGAATGGACATTTCTTGAGATTTGAAACATGAAAAACGGGATGAACATTGTTGAGCGTTTAAGGTAGGTCCAGTCGGCTACCTTGCCAATCCTTTCCAAGATCTTGAAAGGACCTACATAGCGAGCAGCGAGTTTGCCTTTCTTACCAAAACAGACAACGGCTTTCCAAGGGGATACCTTGAGAAGTACATGATCACCCACATTAAATTCCAAGGGCTTGCGTCTTTTGTCAACGTAGCTCTTTTGTCGGCTTTGTGCTTTGAGGAGATTATCACGTATTTGTATGATCTTGTCTGTTGTCTCTTGTATTAGCTCGGGACCGGTGATTTGTACGTCTCCAATCTCGTGCCAACAAATAGGCAAACAACACTTGCGACCATAAAATGCTTCAAGCAAGGGTAAGTGCGAATCCCAATTGCTGCCAAAATCGATTACGCATGACCGAAGCATATCCTCCAAGGTTTGGATAGTACGCTCGGTTTGACCATCAGACTGAGGATGAAAAGCGGTGCTAAGATTAAGCTGAGTGCCAAGGGCAGATTGAAAAGTTTGCCAAAGGCGAGAGGTGAAACGAGCATTGCGATCAGAGAAAATATCAAGAGGAGTACCATGATGGCTAATGATTTCATCCATGTAGATACGAGTCAATTTCTCGACTTTGTAATCTTCACGAATGGCAAGGAAGTGCGCGGATTTGGTCAATCGGTCAATGATGACCCAAATGCTGTGATGACCAGACGAAGTACGAGGCAATTTCGTAATGAAATCCACGGCTATGCTCTCCCATTTCCAGACATGAATATCTGGTTGTTCGAGCAAACCAGAGGGACGTTGATGTTCTGCCTTGACTTTGGAACACGTAAGGCATTTGGATACGTAAAGAGCGATAACACGTTTCATCCCAGGCCACCAATAGGATGCACGCAAATCGTGGTACATCTTATCAGTTCCAGGATGGACGTAGTATCGGGATTTGTGGGCTTCATCCATCAAAGTAGTCCGAAGATTGAGAGGATCGGGAATCCAAATACGACAATGGTAGTAAAGGAACCATCAGGTTTAGCCTTGAGTGGGTTTTCGACTCCACAATTCATCACTATCGAGGTTACCCTCGTTAATGAGGGTAAATTGTGCTTGTCCAATCAACTCGTTGAGTTTTCCCACAATTTGGTAGCAACGAACACCGTTAAGACGGGTCTTACGACTAAGTGCATCGGCCACGACATTCGATTTGCCAGGGTGGTAGTGAATGTCACAGTCGTAGTCATTTAACAATTCTACCGAACGACGTTGACGCATGTTGAGTTCTTTTGATCAAAGATATGTTGGAGGCTCTTATGGTCGGTGAAGACCGTACACTTTGTACCATAAAGGTAGTGTCGCCAAATCCTTAACGCAAAAACAAATGCACCAAGTTCAAGGTCATGAGTAGTATAGTTTTTCTCATGTATTTTGAGTTGTCTCGACGCGTAAGCGATTACTTCGTCTCGTTGCATGAGTACGTAACCAAGACCCTGGTTAGAGGTATCGCAATACATGACGAAATCGTCGTTTCCATCAGGGAGAGTGAGGATAGGAGCATTACAAAGCATGTCCTTGAGCGTCTGGAAATATTCCTCTTGTTCGGGACCCCACACAAAAGGTTTATCTTTTTGAGTCAACAAAGTCAAAGGAACGGCAATCTTAGAGAAGTTCGAGATGAAACGGTGATAATACCCAGCTAGGCCAAGAAATGAACGAATTTCAGAGGGCGACTTAGGTGCAATCCAATTCTTCACAGCTTCTATCTTTGCAGGGTCAACATGAATACCGACTTCATTGACGGTGTGACCTAAGAATTGAACCTCTTTTAGCCAAAATTCACACTTGGAGAATTTGGCATAAAGACGTTCAGTTTGCAATTGCTGAAGAATGAGACGCAAATGTCGTACATGCTCTTCTTTCGTCTTGGAGTAGATTAATGAGACCCATAAACACTGCAGGTGCGTTTGTCAAACCAAAAGGCATGACCACGAACTCGTAGTGTCCATAACGTGTGCGGAAAGCGGTTTTGGGTACATCTTCCTCGGAAACCCGAAGTTGATGATAGCCAGAACGGAGATCAATCTTTGAAAAGCATTTCGCGCCTTGCAATTGATCGAAGAGATTGTCAATACGAGGAAGTGGGTATCGGTTTTTTACTGTAAGTTTATTGAGTTCACGATAGTCAATGCACATCCGAAAAGACCCATCTTTCTTCTTGACGAATAACATGGGAGCGCCCGATGGGGAAGTACTAGGGCGTATAAAGCCTTTATCAAGAAGCTCATGAAGTTGGCTTAATAGCTCTTGCATTTCCGTGGGTGCTAAACGATAGGGAGCTTTCGCAACAGGATTTGTGCCAGGGATAAGATCAATACGAAAATAAACAGCTCGAGGAGGCGGAGGACTAGGAATATCCTCAGGGAAAACAGAAGGAAACTCACAAACGACTAGAACATCACTTATGCTAGGACCTTTGTCTTTCTTTTCCACAACGTGGGCGAGAAAGGAAAAGTACTCCTTACGCAAGTACTTGTTCGCTTTGATGCACGACATAAGCTTGAGACCATTAGAAGGTTTCTCACCATAGACGTGTAGAGAATCACCTTGAGAAAGAGGGAGGCGAATAAATTTTTCCGAACAAACAACTTCGACACAAAATCGCATAAGCCAATCCATGCCTACTATGATGTCGAAACTACCCATTTGCATGGGAATGAGGTCAATGGAGAACGAATGATCGTTAAGAATCAAAGAGCAACTAGAAAGAACGGAATCAACGGAGATAGTTTTACCATTAGCGACTTCGACAGCGAAAGGATTAGGCATTTTAGATCGTTCGCACTTAAGCAAAGGTTCAAATTCTAGCGACACAAAACTGCTATCAGCGCCAGTATCAAATCGACAAGTAGCATAAATATGGTTCACAAGGAACGTACCAGTAATGACGTCGTTAGAACTTTGGGCTTGAGCGGAGGTAAGCATGAAAGCTCGCCCCTTTGAGGCTCAGGTTATTGTTGCTGCTGATACTGCTGGTTGAGAAGAGGAAAGACATTGGCGAGATGATTGAGATCGCCACATTTGTAACATGCTCGCACAGGAGCATTCTGACGCTGAGGTTGGGTTTGGTTCGGGTTAGGGTTAGGGACAATGGCTTGATTGCTTTGGGGTTGCCGACATTGGCTAGAAAGATGCCCCATCCGGTTACAGTTGGCGCACTTTCAACATGGGGTATTAGGGAGATGATGGTAGGTGCAACGATCACACTTAGGCCAAGAGCCGGTGTAGCTTCGTTTGGGTGGATCGTTGTTTTGGGTGGAGGAGATGGCATTTAAAGGTGTAGGGGCAGGCGGAGTGACAACCACGTTGTTTTGAACAGGAGCCTTCCGCTTCTTGTTCTTGAGGTTGTTCTTTTTCGCTTGAGGGGGTGGTGACTCGGTAGTGGTGGTGGCATTGGCGGTGGCTTGGTGCGCATGCTTTGTAGGAACCTTATCATAGGCCTCGTGAAGGATGCAGTTGTGGTTAAGCTGGATGGTTATGCTAAAGGCTTCTTCGAGGGTTCTAGGGTTTGTGTCGGCTACGTGATTCATGATCACAGGCAAAAGCAAACGAATAAGCTTGGCTATCGCCTTGGGAACCGTATCCACCTGTCCAGGACAGACGATACTCAACTGGTTAAAGCGAGCGATTAGTCCCTTAGTATCGCTCCCTTGCTGTGTGAGATTCCAGAATTCGTTTTCGAGTTTCTGGGTCTCGTGGGGAGGAAAGAATTAATCTCTCATGAGCTGCTTGAGCTCGTCCCAAGTGAGAGCATGGGCAGCTTCGTTGCCACACTTGTTGTGTTCCGTAGTCCACCACTCGAGGGCTCTGTGTCGAAAGACCCCGGTAGCGTTAAGGGTTTGAAGGTCATTAGGGCACCCGCCCTGAAGGAAAGTAAGCTCCATCATGTCAAACCAATTGATCATGGCGGTGACACCGTCCATGCCAGTGAATTCTACCGGTTTACAAGCCATGAAAAGCTTGAATTGGAAGGACGTTTTGGGGTTGTCGGTTTTAGAGTGGCAGAGGATTTGGGTGTTTCGGTGTTAATGGTTTGAAGCTGGCTAACGATATCGGGTATCACATGGGCCATTTTATCGGCCATTTGCTCGGAGACAAGACCGGTGAGTTCTTGCTTGGAGATGGAGTCTTCATTGTTTTTGTTGTTTTCGGAACCCTTGTTGGACCTCTTGGATTTCTTGAAGAGTTAGGAGAATTCATCTAGAGGTTCAACATAGAAGAAAAAGGATGAGACTTGATCATAATATGGGGAAAAACAAGTTGTGAATGAATAAGCATGTATAAGGTTCAAGCATGGTTCATATAAAATTTGCATGAGTTCATCAAGTATTGTTCACAAAGTTTGCATTAATTCATTAAGTATAACATGTATAATCACGTATGGATGCGAATAAGGAGTATAAATTTAGTTTGTTCACAAGGATTAGTATTGTTTTTTATTGCGATAAACGTGCGAAATGTGTAACGGTTCAAAAAAATAAGGTAACAAGTATAAAGTCACATAATAATTGAGATAACATAAAAGATTGGCTCAATAAAACATGAGATTGTTTCGGGTAGAGAAACGTCGACAATTCCAAAGTGAATCGAAGATCCTTTCTAATTAGAGAAACATGCTTTGGCCTATAGGTAAAATACTCTCATCGAGAAGCGACTAACGGTATTTTACCCTTCCAGTTACTACACGTCTCTAATCGATTAGAAAATCGAAACTTTGGCGAGAGCGAAAATCAACGAATGGGACTTAATTGACAAGGTGTGGGTTTCACCCCTAACTTGACAATTTCGTACCCTAAGTGTGGTTGTTTCTTACTAAAAGAGGAGCATATTCCGACTCGTTTGTAAGATCCACTAGAGTATGAAATGGAAGTTTTCATCAAGATGTGGATATCACACCTAACTTGGTTGTATAACTTCGTGAAAAATCGAATACGCGGAATGAGGGATTTCACCAAAAATTGTAAGTCATTCGACCTATTTTGGTGCAAATCGCCTCGTTTGCATCATGAGTGTCTTCAAGTCTTCAAGTGTATTATGTAAAATGTCTTAGGAAAGACATTATGTAAATTTAAGACCAAAACATAAGGAAGGGGCAATGAGGAAGCATAAAGTTTTAAGCGTGGTATAAGAATGGTCAAAAATGGACACCTAAACTATAAACTAGGTCAAATATGGCAATTCTACCTAATTCCCTATAGTTATGGCTCTGATACCATTCTGTCATACCCCAACTAATGGCGGAAACATCGGAGTGAGATGTAAACGAGATTGCAAGAGACTTCAAAACGCTATTAGCGACAATATTTAAACAAAACCCATATTTCATTCATTAAACGATATCATTGTCAAATTACATCATTAAGTCAATTACAACAATTTAAAAATTTAAAAACGAGTACAACATAAGCATAACAACAAAATAATACAACATTTTAGCCTAACGTCTAAATGTGTATCTAGAGCATCATCACTACTCCAATTTCATGGCAAAATCTTCATCAACCTGTAACAAGTTAAAAATACGAGTTCAATGCAAAAGCAAAGGCGAGTACACAAGTTTGATGATACATAGCATAAGTATAAAAGTGTAACTCGAATCCACATGGTAATTGTAAGCAAAGTTCATACTAATCATGCAATACTAGATCAAACCTCGAGTTTCCACAAAAGTTTTAACGAGATCGAGCTTTCCTTGCCACAAAAGCGACATGACTAAAATGAGAATGAGAATCTTAACATAACCCCGATGGGCGGCGTGCTACTCCTGTGGTGCTATATATGATAACTTGGGCTAGCTAAGTTAATGATCAAGCATGTATAATCAAGCATGTATATGGCGTAACAAGTATTCATGTGTAAGGATTGAGCATGTAAAGCATGAATTTGTGATATGTGTATTTTGATAGGTAAACACGTTACAACCCAAAAGTGATTAAAACGGTAAATGGGTTGAGTGTACTCATGATTTTTGCTAAGTGTTCCACTTAAGTAATCTCGGGAGCTTTGTTGTATTGATTTAGAGTTTGGCACCTTGTCCCTCTACAAGAAGAACTTAGGTATTAGTTATGAGTACAACGGTGGATTTGGAGTATTCGAGTGAGACTACAGAAATAAGAATTAAAGTATTATGTATGAAAATGTTCACTAAGACATAGCACTTGTTCTTGACACTATGATAACCCAAAAGGGGTTAATATGGTTTCATAGGTTCGAGACCTATTAGAATCGTGACAAGGAACTACATACTCTAGTGATAAACTTAATAACTTGATAGGTGATTATTTAGTCATTATCAAGGTTTCGGTTTTAGGATTATATTATAGTCGATAATATATACATAGTAGTAAGATCATGTAGGAGGTGGGAGGATGAACCATCCACTTTGGTACCTCTAAGTATTCCACTAAGTCAAGCATGGAGGTAGGATGATGAACATCCATTTAATATGGTTATATGATTCACCACTACACAAGTTGTCATAGACAACAAGGGGGGTCATGAATGAGAACAATACAAGTATGAAATGACAAGAATTGTAAGTATGTCACACGAGGACACATGTCAACGGCTTGGCGTGGTTGTGACACTTTAGGACTAGCAAAATACTTAAGATGATGATGAAAATCATCAAGTGATGTGTGGTCTCAATGTTTAGGATAGCTAAAGCTAACCTTGGTGGACACACATGAACAAGTCTATGAACTTGCATCACTTGTGAGCTAAATGCTCTATGAAAACAGAATTATTGTGAGGTTTAAACCTCTTGTTTGAATGTCTCAACCTTGTTTTTAAGCCTAACCAACCACAAGAAGTGTTGTAAGCATTCGAACATTGGTTTGAGATGAATTTGACTCAAGTTTGATGAACATAAACAAAGTTTGAAAGAGTTTGAAAACAAACAAAAAGTTTTGGACAATTTAGGGGCATTTCTAGGTCCGAATTCTCTACGGAGATACCATGGAATCATGCCCAAAGGAAAACCAAGCATGTAGGATAACGAATGGGACAATTTCGTTGAGTATTGAGTGAGTTATGCTCACTTTAGTGTAGAGGTACAAATCTGCCCTAAAATTGGATTTAGCTACGAACTTGGAGTGTTTTCGGAGGCTTGGAGGCTTTGTAAAGTGGAAAAATAGCTGGAATATAAGAGGTACTTATAGGGAAAGGATTAGGGTTTAAGTGGGTTGGGTTTTGAATAGAATTAGTGGGTCATTAGAGTTGAAACAAGCCCAAAAGTGTGACATCCCGGTTTTTCGGATAACTTAAACGCAATACTTGTCGAATAAATTATATGCTACGTAGTAAACGTGTACGAGTTAGTGAATACGTAATGTGCGATTATGTGATTGTTTTAGTTATAAAATATTTATAGTAAATATGTAGACGAACCGAACCGCGACACGAACCAACCTCGATTCCTTGTGACTCTAGGAGTTAACCAAGTTTTAAACTTTAAACTCAAACTATTCGGCTGCGTGCAACCCAAACCAAACCAACCCAAGTCCCTTCGGCCGCGTGCAACCAAACCGAACCAACCCAAACCACTCTCGGCCGAGAACAAGCCCAAACCGCAAACCCATTCCCTATTCTTGATCCTTTTTGCGCTATATATACAAACACATGCATGGGTCTTTTCACAAAAACAAAAACACAAAACCCTAATACCTAAGAGGTCGACGGCAGCCCTTGTTCATTCTATTCAACCGCAAACAGCCTTACTCTTGTTCCAGTGATCACGAGCAACCTCTTCCCTCATCATCTTGATCTGATCAGCCCTACATCACCTTCTCGGTTGTGAGCAGCTTGTTCCTTTCATCCTCTCGGTCCAACTATCTTTGATCACCGGTTCCTCATCTCACTCACGGTTCGTTTACCTTATCATTAAAAGATTAGAATTTATCATATGTTACAAGATCATATTCGGATACATGTGTTTTGATTTTGTTGTTTTCGGATTGTATGTTTGAATGAAAGGTTATGTTAGCCGATTTGTTAATAATGTTTGCAAGTGATGTTGTTCGAAATCTGAAAATTATAGGCTGTGTTTGTTTATAAAAACTAGAGATGTTAATTAGGGTTTGCATGGATATGTTATATGTATTGATCTATGATTAGAGAAATCAGTTCTTGATCGCCTAGGTTCATTATATCGACGGGTTATGCGAAATAGTGGTGATAGAATGCTGAAACAGTTTGCTGATTAATAGTTACAGCCGACTTCAACTGGCTGTAACTCGGTCATTAGTTGTCGAAAAATGGATTTTATGATGTCTAGAACGTAGAGATTTGAATAACGAACCTAATGGCGCTGGATTCATATTTTTCTGAAGTGGTTTGATATTTTTAAGTGGCCAAATAAGTTCAGTAACTAAATCTGTGAAAATCCTGAATTTTTGTTAGTTGTTTATCGAGTTGGATTTCATAATCAGTAAGGAGTCGAATCATGAAATTTGTACAGCAACTAGGTATGGAAATTTCAGGGCAACTCCCACTGGAATTTTATTAATTGGACGATCAGTGATTTTTAAATAAATTCTTCCGTGGACTGCAGTCAGAAAGCGACGAATCTGACTGCAGCCTAGTATATTAATATTTATGGTTAATTGGTAAAGATTTAGGACTTGGAAAATTTATATAAGTTTCTACAGTATAAATTTCACCTGCTGTAAAATAATTGGAATTTTTGGAACGTTGGAACTATTTTATAAAAATCCTAGAAAACAGCTGAATTATGTGTATGTAAGCTGAAATTTGATAACTTGTGATTGTGTGCACCAAAGTGTTGCATGGATTGGATTATGCTCATGATAAATTGTTTTGATTACTATGATCACATGAGGATACTTGCATGCATGTTAGAGTGTTAGGTATTTTGTTTGTGTGTATCACTTTGTGCGTAAATTAAGTGTAGAATTTGTATTGGTGTGTTCACACACTGACTTGAAATCAATTGGTTTGTTAGGACGCAATTAGCGGTCCCATCCCTTACAACTTCTTTGCTACACTAAACGAGCAACTAAAGGTGAGTTCACGGCCCCTAACTTTATCCGGTTTTTAAACAACAGGGGGAGAAACATGTATACACTCTTCAAACTCAATCTCTTTACGTTATACGAAATTAACGTCACATAACTATTCGGTAACTAAGTTGATGTTAATGTAATGTTATGGTCACTAAGCAGCTATATCACTTAAGTCCTCGTCAATCTCTCGGATCGTTAGTATTGGGTTTTAATAGCGGGGGAATTATAAGTAGTACTACTGGGCCCGACAAGCCCCATCCGAGCTAGTCGCGCTAGCCGACCGGGTATGGTCAACGGGTGAATAATTTGGCCTAACTTTGCCACGGTCAGTGATAGGCCTGGCAACACGGAGGCACAACAGTCAGCTTCGATAGCGAACTCTTACGTGACATAACTTTAGGCTAGCTACCTATATATGTTAACATTGAACTTAATTATGAATCAACTATATTATCCCGGGTTGAGGAAAATGGAAACAACAACTATATTATTCCGGGTTTGGAATAATGGAACCAACATCATTATTATTCCGGTTGAGGAATAATGGAACTATCGGTATTATTCCGGGTTGGGAATAATGGAACTAAATCGTTATCCCGGGTTAGGGATAATGGGGGGGGGAAACAAACTCATAACTGAACAAACGAATTTATGAAAACCTGTGAACTCACTCATCTTTAATTTTGACACTTGTTTCTTTACATGTTTCTCAGGATGCTAGGAGCTCTAGGTGCACTCACATGCATTGAACAAGACATCTTTTATCGACTCTCATTTACAAACATAGTTTTGGGTTTTTCATTTGTTTTGGCATTTGTGTTGGCGCCCGTTTCTCTACTTTTTTTATGCTTCCGCTCAACCATAAAAACGAATGCTTCCGCTAAACATTGGTAACTAACTAAGACAATATAAAAACATACGATGAATGGTTAAACAAATGATTTTTGGAAAACGTATTATCAAATCATATAGAGTCGTTCGACGTACTAGTGTTTCAGATTCTGGTTTGTTCACACGCCTCGCGGTAAAACTCCGCAGGTGGAAATTGAGGGTGTGACAGATTGGTATCAGAGCCACTAGCTATAGAGAACCAGGTTTGCATTAGAAGTAGACCTAAACTATAGCTGAATACACGAGACTAGACGTAGTTTGGCACCGAACTGGTATATCTTGTTATGCGATGTACCACAACTGTGTTATGTAGATTATGACTTAATAATAAGAAATGAAAACAACTTGTAACTAACTACACAACCTAACAGGCAATGTCATCATCATCATCGTCATCATCATCCGACAAACTTACGCCACCAAGAGCGCCAGGAAAGGCACCTATGGTGGAACCCTTACCATCTTATGGCGTGGAGACACGCTCAGCTGCGAGGAAAAGGCTCGCTCTGGGGGAGGAGTCGTCATCACGCCCAACCATCGCTGTGCCGGTCAAACCGGTTAACTCTTTAGAAGTAGGAAATGACCTACTTAGAATCATGATACAGAAACAACAAGAACAATTAGAACGAATGCAGGAAACCATTCTAGCACAGGGATGGATGATCCGACAACTGACAAGTAAAACCGACTCGCTCGAGGAAGAGCAACATACGAGTAAGATAGCTCGTAACACCTTAGCCAGAGATCTGCGTGCTGAGCAGATAAGAGCCGACTGGCTCGAAGACAGAGTCCTGGAAAAATAGTTGGAACATTCAGGAGTTAGAGCAAAATCAAGCACCTGCGCCAGCACCGGCCCCTCCAGTGCCGGTAGAGGAGGACCCTGAAGAGGATCCAGAGGAGGACCCTAAAGAGGATCCGGAAGAGGATCCAGAAGAGGACCCAGAAGAGGACCCAGAGGAGGATCCAGAGGAGGATCCGGAGGAGGACCCAGTTGTAGAAGCTGGAAATGCCGCGCAGGATGACGGCAACGATAGTGATCTGGGGGATGGAGACGTAGACGACTGACACGTCTCGCTTATCTTATTTACTTTCCTTCAGTCTATTTATTTTCCCACTTGTGTTTAAAATTGAGACTTTATAGTGAATTCATATGTTTGGTTGGCACTTTGTAAGACGTTGAAATTTCATGTAATCAAGTATTTCTTTTGACTATTTAATATATTGAGTTGACATAACTTGATAATTATTAAAGTACGAAGTAGGATAACTATATTGGATATATAGACTTATCGGGGTGTGTTTGTGTTGTGTTTCGAAGATCTAAATGGCAACTGGACGATGTGGAAACCTTAACTTGACGCCCGAAGAACTAGCTACCATGATTCAAGAGCACGTGAACGCAGCTTTAGCAGGTGTTCAGAACCAACCGGCAGGTAACCATTATTAAATTTTCGTGTGAAAATCTAATAGTTGGGCTAGTAGAAATCCTCGCTGACTACCTGTTCTCTGTCAGCAGGAGGGGGTTTTAACCCCTACAAGATGTTCCTCGACGCGAAACCGAGCAGATTCTCGGGGGCAGAAGGACCCATTGGACTGGTCCGCTGGATCGAAAAATCTGAATCAGTATTTGAAATGTGCAACTGTCTAGAGGCCAACAAGGTCAAGTACGCAGCTCAACACTAGAAGATGGGGCACTAACTTGGTGGAATGCACAAGTCCAAACGCGTGGACTTATTGCTGCAAATGCTATGGCCTGGGCCGAGTTTAAGGCCCTAATAAAAGAAGAGTACTGTCTGCGAGACAGAGTGCAACAGTTGGAGCAAACCTTATGGAACCACAAGATGGTGGGATCTGAAATAGAGGCATACACAGCAAAACATCATGACTTGGTATTTCTATGTCCCGATTTGGCCAACACTGTGGAGAAAAGACTCGAGTTCTATCTTGGGGGTCTGGTTCCGGAGATTCAGGGTATGGTAATGGCTAGTAACCCTGCAACTGAACATCAAGCAATCCGATTGGCGCACAAACTCACCGATAAGGCAGTGGAACAAAAGAAGTTGCCAGCACGGGGTACAACAGAAGTTGCCCCTGATAACAAAAGAAAGTTTGAAGACTCAACTGTTCGACAGTCTTCGTCATCTCAGCCACAACAAGGGAACCAGAAACCGTTCAATCATTACAACAGTCACCGGGGTCACCAAAATCAGCCCGCCAACAACAACAACAACCAGAACGCAAGCGGCTATGCAGGTCGAAAGCCGCAGTGCAACCGCTGTAATCTTCATCATAACGGCCCTTGTGCCGGAAATCGCTGCCAACGATGTGGCAAGATGGGACATGCGGCAAAAGATTGTCGTGGGGAAATCATGTCCCGACAGAACCAAAATCAACCCCAAGGCCCACAACAGGGTGTTAACCGGGGATGCTATCAGTGTGGTAGCACTGCCCATTTCAAAAGAGACTGCCCACAGCTGCGTAACAACAACAACAATGGTGGGAACAACCACAACCACAATAACCACAACAACAATAATAACAACAACAATAATGGGAACGGTGGCACAGGAGGTGCCAAAGGTCACGCATTTACATTGGGCCGCGGAGAGGCCAGAAACGACTCGAACGTGGTCACCGGTAAGTTTCCCCTTAATGAACATTTTGCTACTGTGCTTTTTGATACGGGGGCGGATAGGAGCTTTATATCTGAGTCTTTTAGGAAGAACCTAAATCTCACGATTAAACCATTAGAGACCCCTTATGTTATAGAATTAGCCGATGGTAATTCTGTAGATGTGACCCAAATAGTATCCGGCTGTCAACTCAAACTCGCGGGTCACACCTTTACCATTGATCTGATGACAACTACCCTGGGTAGTTTTGACGTGGTAGTCGGAATGGACTGGCTATCCGACGTCCGGGCTGAAGTTCTCTGCTTTGAAAAATCTATCCGTATTTCGCTCTCGAACGACGAAATCTTGACGGTACAAGGCGATAAGGCAAGCGCCGTCACCAACATCGTCTCTTACATGCAAGCACAGAAGTATCTTCGGAGGAAGAACTCCTTCGCTTTACTCGCACTGATTACCGAACAGCCTAAGGACGAGAAACGTATAGAAGACATCCCTGTCGTCTGTGATTTTTCCGATGTATTCCCAGAAGAATTACCTGGTCTTCCACCCCATCGACAATTGGAGTTTGAAATCGAATTGGCGAACCATGCAACTCCTATCGCCAAGGCTCCATACCGCCTAGCTCCAGCCGAGCTGCAGGAGCTGTCTACCCAACTTCAGGAGCTATTAGAAAAAGGATTTATCCGACCAAGCGTTTCGCCGTGGGGAGCTCCAGTCCTTTTTGTCAAGAAGAAGGACGGGACTTTCCGCATGTGCATCAACTACAGGGAACTCAACAAGGTTACTGTCAAGAACCGATACCCGTTACCTCGCATCGACGATCTCTTCGACCAACTTCAAGGGTCAAGCTACTACTCCAAGATTGATTTACGGTCTGGTTACCATCAGCTACGCGTCAGGGAGGAGGATATCGCTAAGACGGCATTTCGTACTCGGTATGGCCATTATGAGTTCTTGGTCATGCCCTTCGGTCTCACCAACGCACCCGCGGTGTTCATGGACCTCATGAACCGCGTGTGTCAACCATACCTCGACAAGTTTGTCATTGTGTTCATCGATGACATACTCATCTACTCCAAAAGTGAAGAAGAACATGCTGAACATCTACGATTACTGCTAGGATTACTTCAACAGGAAAAGCTATATGCCAAGCTTTCGAAGTGTGATTTCTGGATTCGGGAAGTTCAGTTTCTCGGGCATATCGTGAATGAAAAGGGTATCCACGTAGACCCTGCCAAGATTGAAGCCATCAAAAACTGGGAGGCACCCAGGACACCGACGGAGATCCGCCAATTTTTGGGTTTGGCTGGTTACTACGGACGTTTCATCGAGGATTTTCAAAGATCGCACAACCGCTTACTACCCTCACCCAGAAAGGCATCAAGTATGCTTGGGGTGACAAGCAAGAAGCAGCATTTCAAT
Source organism: Scalesia atractyloides (assembly GCA_947069175.1). Classification (NCBI taxonomy): domain Eukaryota; kingdom Viridiplantae; phylum Streptophyta; class Magnoliopsida; order Asterales; family Asteraceae; genus Scalesia; species Scalesia atractyloides. The sequence continues at coordinate 39,433,339 of CAMTDV010000015.1, forward strand.
TGCTGAAACAGAAACTTTGCAGTGCACCCATTCTGTCCTTGCCGGAAGGGACAGATGACTTTGTAGTATATTGTGATGCTTCCATTCTCTATGGAACGAAGTGCACAATCTTTACAGACAACAAGAGCCTCCAACACATCTTTGATCAGAAGGAGTTGAACATGCGACAGCGTCGCTGGGTCGAACTCTTGAACGATTATGAGTGTGCCATTCGGTATCACCCGGGTAAAGCTAACGTGGTAGCTGATGCCTTCAGTAGGAAGGAACACTTGAAACCTCGTCGTGTACGAGCATTACAACTCACTATTCATTCGGGGCTACCCGAACAAATACGCGATGCCCAGTTAGAAGCAGTTAAGGAGGAAAACATCAAGGCCGAATCGGTGGGAAAAATGGAACGCGATTGGGAAGTAAAACCCAATGGAGCCCGGTATTTCATGAATCGCATATGGGTACCTCTCTACGGAAACCTCAGAGAGCTAGTCATGGATGAAGCTCACAAATCCCGATACTCTAGCCATCCGGATTCGGATAAGATGTATCAAGACCTTAAAGCTGCGTATTGGTGGCCCAACATGAAAGCCGATATAGCCACCTACGTGAGTAAGTGTTTGACTTGTGCAAAAGTCAAGGTAGAGTATCAAAAGCCATCGGGGCTACTCCAACAACCTGAAATCCCAGTGTGGAAATGGGATCAGATCTCGATGGACTTCATCACTAAACTCCCGCGAACTTTGGGTGGTTGCGATACCATCTGGGTAATTGTGGATCGTTTAACTAAGTCCGCACACTTCCTAGCTATTAAGGAAACAGATAAGATGGAGAAGTTGACTCGCATCTACATTAAGGAAGTAGTTTCTCGGCACGGAGTGCCAACATCCATCATCTCAGACAGAGATGCTCGCTTCACGTCCAACTTCTGGCAGTCACTCCAGAAAGCGTTGGGAACACGCTTAGATATGAGCACTGCCTATCACCCTCAGACTGATGGTCAAAGCGAAAGGACCATACAAACGTTGGAAGACATGCTTAGGGCATGCGTAGTAGACTTCGGAAATAGTTGGGAAATCCACCTGCCTTTAGTGGAATTCTCATATAACAACAATTATCATACGAGTATTTCGGCAGCACCGTTTGAGGCATTATACGGTCGTAAATGTAGATCGCCGGTCTGTTGGGCAGAAGTCGGTGACAGCCAACTCACAGGCCCTGAGTTAATACTTGAGGCTACTGAAAAGATTGTACAAATCAGAAACCGCATGGCGGCGGCACGAGATCGACAGAAAAGCTACGCTGATCAGCGACGCAAACCGCTCGAATTTCAAGTAGGCGACCGCGTCCTGCTGAAGGTGTCACCCTGGAAGGGTGTAATACGCTTCGGAAAACGGGGCAAACTAAACCCACGGTACGTAGGTCCGTTTGTAATCTTGAAACGTATTGGACCCGTAGCTTATCAATTAGACCTTCCTGCCGAACTCAGTGGAGTTCACAACGTATTTCACGTGTCAAATCTGAAGAAGTGTCTATCAGATGAAACTCTAGTCATTCCATTGGATGAGATCCAAGTGGATGAACAACTGCACTTTGTGGAACAGCCTATCGAGATCATGGATCGTGAGATCAAGACTCGAAGGCACAGCAAGATTCCGATCGTTAAGGTTCGTTGGGACTCTAAGCGTGGACCGGAGTTCACGTGGGAAAGAGAGGACCAAATGGAAAGCAAATACCCACACCTCTTCGCAACTGAGCAGCAAACTAACGATACCAGTAACTAAATTTTCGGGACGAAAATTCTTTTAACATGGGGATGATGTGACAACCTGGAAATTTCTCATACTTTCGCGTACCATTGTTAACTAAATCCTTGTGCACGGCACTTGGGAACTTCTTGTAACTTCGCGTACCATCATAAACGAACTAACTCTTTGTGCGTGGCACTCTAAACATGTACGCTACATTCTAAACCGCGTTTACTCAATTTTCGGGACGAAAATTCTTTCAACATGGGGATAATGTGACATCCCGGTTTTTCGGATAACTTAAACGCAATACTTGTCGAATAAATTATATGCCACGAGTAAACGTGTACGAGTTAGTGAATACGTAATGTGCGATTATGTGATTGTTTTAGTTATAAAATATTTATAGTAAATATGTAGACTAACCGAACCGCGACACGAACCAACCTCGATTCCTTGTGACTCTAGGAGTTAACCAAGTTTTAAACTTTAAACTCAAACTATTCGGCCGCGTGCAACCCAAACCAAACCAACCCAAGTCCCTTCGGCCGCGTGCAACCCAAACCACTCTCGGCCGAGAACAAGCCCAAACCGCAAACCCATTCCCTATTCTTGATCCTTTTTGCGCTATATATACAAACACATGCATGGGTCTTCTTCACAAAAACAAAAACACAAAACCCTAATACCTAAGAGGCCGACGGCAGCCCTTGTTCAATCTATTCGACCGCAAACAGCCTTACTCTTGTTCCAGTGATCGCGAGCAACCTCTTCCTTCATCATCTTGATCTGATCAGCCCTACATCACCTTCTCGGTTGCGAGCAGCTTGTTCCTTTCATCCTCTCGGTCGCAACTATCTTTGATCACCGGTTCCTCATCTCACTCACGGTTCGTTTACCTTATCATTAAAAGATTAGAATTTATCATATGTTACAAGATCATATTCGGATACATGTGTTTTGATTTTGTTGTTTTCGGATTGTATGTTTGAATGAAAGGTTATGTTAGCCGATTTGTTAATAATGTTTGCAAGTGATGTTGTTCGAAATCTGAAAATTATAGGCTGTGTTTGTTTATAAAAACTAGAGATGTTGATTAGGGTTTGCATGGATATGTTATATGTATTGATCTATGATTAGAGAAATCAGTTCTTGATCGCCTAGGTTCATTATATCGACGGGTTATGCGAAATAGTGGTGATTGAATGCTGAAACAGTTTGCTGATTGATAGTTACAGCCGACTTCAACTGGCTGTAACTCGGTCATTAGTTGTCGAAAAACGGATTTCTGATGTCTAGAACGTAGAGATTTGAATAACGAACCTAATGGCGCTGGATTCATATTTTTCTGAAGTGGTTTGATATTTTTAAGTGGCCAAATAAGTTCAGTAACTAAAGCTGTGAAAATCCTGAAATTTTGTTAGTTGTTTATCGAGTTGGATTTCATAATCAGTAGGGAGTCATATCATGAAATTTGTACAGCAACTAGGTATGGAAATATCCGGGCAACTCCCACTGGAATTTTATTAATTGGACGATCAGTGATTTTTAAATAAATTCTTCCGTGGACTGCAGTCAGAAAGCGACGAATCTGACTGCAGCCTAGTATATTAATATTTATGGTTAATTGGTAAAGATTTAGGACTTGGAAAATTTATATAAGTTTCTACATTATAAATGTCACCTGCTGTAAAATAATTGGAATTTTTGGAACGTTGGAACTATTTTATAAAAATCCTAGAAAACAGCTGAATTATGAGTATGTAAGCTGAAATTTGATAACTTGTGTTTGTGTGCACCAAAGTGTTGCATGGATTGGATTATGTTCATGATAAATTGTTTTGATTACTATGATCACATGAGGATACTTGCATGCATGTTAGAGTGTTAGGTATTTTGTTTGTGTGTATCACTTTGTGCGTAAATTAAGTGTAGAATTTGTATTGGTGTGTTCACACACTGACTTGAAATCAATTGGTTTGTTAGGACGCAATTATCGGTCCCATCCCTTACAACTTCTTTGCTACACTAACCGAGCAACTAAAGGTGAGTTCACGGCCCCTAACTTTATCCGGTTTTTAAACAACAGGGGGAGAAACATGTATACACTCTTCAAACTCAATCTCTTTACGTTATACGAAATTAACGTCACATAACTATTCGGTAACTAAGTTGATGTTAATGTAATGTTATGGTCACTAAGCAGCTATATCACTTAAGTCCTCGTCAATCTCTCGGATCGTTAGTATTGGGTTTTAATAGCGGGGGAAGTATAAGTAGTACTACTGGGCCCGACAAGCCCCATCCGAGCTAGTCGCGCTAGCCGACCGGGTATGGTCAACGGGTGAATAATTTGGCCTAACTTTGCCACGGTCAGTGATAGGCCTGGCAACACGGAGGCACAACAGTCAGCTTCGATAGCGAACTCTTACGTGACATAACTTTAGGCTAGCTACCTATATATGTTAACATTGAACTTAATTACGAATCAACTATATTATCCCGGGTTGAGGATAATGGAAACAACAACTATATTATTCCGGGTTTAAAATAATGGAACCAACATCATTATTATTCCGGTTGAGGAATAATGGAACTATCGGTATTATTCCGGGTTGGGAATAATGGAACTAAATCGTTATCCCGGGTTAGGGATAATGCGGGGGGGGGGGGGAAACAAACTCATAACTGAACAAACGAATTTATGAAAACCTGTGAACTCACTCATCTTTAATGTTGACACTTGTTTCTTTACATGTTTCTCAGGACGCTAGGAGCTCTAGGTGCACTCACATGCATTGAACAAGACATCTTTTATCGAGTCTCATTTACAAACATAGTTTTGGGTTTTTCATTTGTTTTGGCATTTGTGATGGCGCCCGTTTCTCTACTTTTTTTTTGCTTCCGCTCAACCATAAAAACGAATGCTTCCGCTAAACATTGGTAACTAACTAAGACAATATAAAAACATACGATGAATGGTTAAACAAATGATTTTTGGAAAACGTATTATCAAATCATATAGAGTCGTTCGACGTACTAGTGTTTCAGATTCTTGTTTGTTCACACGCCTCGCGGTAAAACGCCGCAGGTGGAAATTGAGGGTGTGACAAAATGCATACCCAAACAAGGGCTGATTGCAAGGCTGATTTTCAGCCTTTATATATTTTTTTGTTGTTTAAATGTAATAAAAGGTGTATTTGAGATGCACTTTATATAAATAAGATGTTACATGATGTTTTGTGTATTATTCATAGGTTATCAAGGTCTAAAGTGCATATCAAACATGTTTTAAAGTGCCAAAATGTGTGATAAAAATACATGTAGGTGACATATCAAAAGTAACAAGTATGTTTGATTTATGGTTAGGTCTAATCAAGTGAAAACATATAACTTAATCTTAAAATCGAATAACCAAGTATTTGAATGTATGGAGATTTTGGAACTATGAATACACGATCAATGTTTACGAGTTAAACTTACGTTTAAGCGAATTATGAATCATGTATCAACCGAATACACGTATTAATGTATGGACATGTATCAACAATGTATAAAAGATTCATTTTATTACAATCAAAGTCTTGGATTTACAATGATTTGAAAACGAGATACGATTTCAAGGGAAACAAGTTTCCGAAAAAAAGAATTACAATACAATCCTGCTAAAAAAAGGAAAGCTGCGAAAAGTAAGGCGTTACATCGCTTATGAGACAGCTAAATCGCTCGAATTGTTGGGTTAGAGACTCACCTTTGACGTGACAGAAAGTTTCATATTGTTGACTCAGAACTTCTCTATTGTTTTCGATCACTTCCTCAGTTCCACCGAATTGCTCTTTTAGTGCATCCCACAACTCCTTTGCACTATTACAGTGGAGCAGTCCCGCATAGATTTTGTTAGGTGAGGTAGAAGCAACAATGCTAAACGCTTTAGCATCTAACTCTATTTTTTGGAAATCCTGCTCGGAGTAGTTTTTAGGATTTTTTGGCACTTGTTTATCAGGGTCCTCTGTACTTGGAACCAATGGAACATGTGGTCCAAATAACACGGACCTCCGACAACTAGTGGTTTGCTGAGCTAAAATGTGACTCATCCGACGCTGCCATATGTAATACTCGTTACGAACCAGCTTCATCAGAGATTTAAACATAGATCCAGTATTGGAATCCGGTGTGTTTTGAGACATTTCTAAATTGTTTTAAATACTTTAAACGTAAAAAAACTCTGTTTTCTAATGAAAACGATCAAACTAATTAGCAGGGTGAGCTGATCTTTCAAATCAAATTGATAGTTAAATCAAATTTTTATTGACCAAGCCCTGATAACAATTTTTAGGATCAGAGTTTTTATTGATTGTAATTGTTTTAAAAATGGTAAATGGAAGAAGGTAAAACAGAGTGAATTTGCAGAGGAAATAGAAAACTTTGTATTAAAAATCAGTGGAAGATTGTTTTCATCATCATGCTTTCAAACTTATAGTTTTTGCTTGTGAATCACAAACTCTCCCTCAACCTTTTATAACTAAGTTTGATAGTACAGAAAATGCAAAAAAGGTGATTGATGAATGATCTTTTCAATAGATGGATGGAACAGTACAATGTATTGTTCTATTTATACAAGATTTCTAACTCTGAGCATCTTTGATGACGTCAGGGTTGATGGTGACTGCTAACAACTAAAACTAAACCTAACCACTGATTAACCTATAATCAGCTTATTACAAAATACTGTTACATAAAAACATTGATAAAACACTAAACACTGATAACCCTAAATTTTTTCTCTTCATTAGACCTTGGCTTTATTCTTCATCAGAGCTTGGCGTCATCAGACCTTAGCTTTAATAATACTTGTATAGCAGACTTTAGCTTCATCAGAGGGTTGGGTCAGAGTTTAGAAACTCTGTTATATTGGATCAATCATTTGATGATGTTTTGGCTTTATATTATCTGTTCCTTTGATAGGTTTAATCCCAACAAAAGATTTTATTCAGATTTCAAAGACAACGCAGATGACCTGGCAGGATATCTCAAATATATGGTCAAGGGTTGTTTCTACAGGATGGGTTATACTTGTCATGTCAATGCAGCACCTTACAAGAAAGGAAATTTAGGCGCTTGTGATATCTGAGCCTTTTCGAGCATTGAGCAGTTCGGAACAAATTCCAAACCAAATGAAACCTTGTGTTTCATTCCCGAGAATTGTAAAATTACATGTGACATTCATACATTTTAGTCCATGTACAATTTCGACACTTCAAAGTTTTTTCTGGAAGATATATGTAAACTGTTACACGAACGTAATCAGTTTAATGCAACGTATATTCCGAAATAGTGACACAAGTATAACATACCTTAAATAACCTTTAGATAACTTAGAAATAAGATTTGAAGAGTTTGGTATGTCAAAAACAAGCATGTTCGATCACAGGGATTATTTACGACAAACTATGAAAGTCTGCCGATTCTCGTAGCAATGCACACTCCGGAACAAGGTCATAAGCTAAACATACCCTAAATACCCTTAGCATAGCTTAGAAATAATTTTCAAGGGCTTCGGTATGGCAAAATCACACTTTTGTAACTTCAGGGGCTATTTTGCAAATTCTGCGAAACTATGTCCTTTCGCGTATTTCCTATTACGGAACATGTACGCACATCCAAAAAATTTTGTAATCATTAAAATCTTGTATTTTAATGATTGGAATGCCAAAATATCATTCATTACGCATTTACGGTCATTTACGCGTTCTTTACGATTTTCATCGTAATTAACCGAAAACCGCAACCGTACGACCAAACGAACTGACTTCTGAGATATTTTAAAGCACATTTTAAGTTCCCTATACTTTATTGTCCTTATAAAGCTTAAAAATGGGGTTAACGGGTGTTAAAAATGACAAAACGCATCAAAATCAAGTTCAAGGGTCATTTCTGCCAATTCTGAAACTTCAGCCCCTGCAAGGGCCTTACGGACCGGAAGGCAAAACCCCATACGGTCCATAAGGGGTCCCCAGCTCATCAGAATTGTGGAAACAAGGTGGAGCTTCTTGTTTACTCCTTGGACACCAAGCAAATGATTTTGCCATCATTTCACCTGTTTTGGACATGTGTTAGGACCCTCCTAAGATCATGACACCTCCTAGGACACTTGTAATGATCTTATTGATCCAAGAACACTATAAATACCCTCAATGCTGCAACCACTTTCCTTGCTCTTTCCATTCTTTCTTCCTACCATTTCTTTGGAGTTGTTTCCAGCAATTGGAGACCTCCTTTCTGAGTTCTTAAGTGTTTCTCAAACATAAGTAAGTACTATACCATAGTCTTGTTCATTCCTTTAGCTTATTTTGAGCTAAAAGTCAAACAATTTGACTTTCTGTTTGACTTTCGGTTCTGACCATTTTGGTCAAAGTCAAAGTCCAATTGGACTTTGCAACGTGACACGAGGGTTTTGGTCCTTAGCGATCAGGCTTACTGATTCCACGTTTACTAGTTCAGTGACGAGTCAAAGTTTCGGTCAATAATGCGCACAATGCGCATTATAGGACGGAACTATTTTTGGATATCAAAACACTTTGTTTTGATACCAATTCAGTTTTTAAACTTAGGTTAGACATGTTTGACATGTCTAACTCGTCACTATTAGTTTAGTGCTTTTTTAGGGTCGTAAGTCGAGCGGTTTTGACCACCTCTTTGACTTTCGAATCCAACCTGTTTGGTCGATCTTAGGATCCAACCAAACACATATTTGTGACCATAGTTGTATAGGGAATAACCCTCTGAGGTTATACCTTATGGTCACTTTGCTTGGTTAGTGTTATGATAATTAGTTGTTATGTCCTTTAATAATGACCAAAATGCCCTTTTTGCGAGTAAATCAATCTAAAGCATATGTTACCTAAATTTTGACATGTAACCTGATGTAACAACAATATTAAACATGTTTTGACAATTAGGACTTATCACAACACATATCTAACCATCCGAACGTGTAGTTACGCAAATGACACGTTAAAGTAGCTTAAACTAACTTAACGAGTCATAACGGGTCAAAAGCACTTATGATTCATTCCAAATCAGAATGTTAAGCTTATTAAAAATATCATATGAGTTACAACACTGGATTGGTTTGTAAGACTTCATTCTATCCGATCTTCCTTTTAATGTCCCGACTTATTTATATGTTATCCGAGTCATTAGGACACATTTGATTTTCTTGATCTTTGGGCTTTGTTCACACACTCGTACAAGGCTTATACGCAAATCCCAGGCGAGTACATTGCTCCCCTCTTTTATGTTTTGCAAATGTTTTGGGGTGATTCATATGTGCGAAGTTGTTTTCAATGTTCAAATACTATGGTTTATATAACAATATGGTTTCAATAATGTGATACAACTTGTTGGTGCGTTATCCATGATACGAAAGACATTCATTAACATTGTTATGCTGCCCAGTAGTAAGTTATGGTACCATAGGATTGACAATCCCGTTACTAGGCTATTCACTGGATTTGGTGGGTAGTTTGGGGAACGACAGAAACTGTTTATGATTAACAAATCATTCGTTGATTTGTTAGGCTTCTTAAAGAGATTTTTAGGATCTATTAAAGACACCCTTGGGGTATAGTCAAGTCAACAAAGGCTTGAATGTATTCATTAAAGAACGATCAAAAGTTTTCACAATTAGAAACAAGGACAATGGACAATGTTTTATGACAAGTACAATGAACAATGGTTTATGACAAGGACAATGAACAATTAGTTATTTACACGAACAATGGTTGAATGGTTATTTTTTAACAAGGTTACACAACAATTTTTATTTAAGATATAAACCATACGAAGTTTACTTACAAGATGACTTACAACTCAAATTTACGAAACAAATGTTTTCTGTCAAGATTTATGGCTACAAAGTTTTGATTTACTTATATTAACTTGTAAAGGTGATATATTATATTGCGATATCAAACACGTTTTGATATCAAGATTTATACTCGTCGATTCTCGAAGTTGGACAAGGTATTGCAATATAGTTTTAAAGCCATGAATTTGACACTCACAAAAACTATGTGCTGGCCGGCATTCTTTTATGCTGACCTCGTTTTTCACATATGTTTCAGGATTGGTTTCATGACGATTGTTGCTGCATACTTCACCTAGGGCGGACGCGGACTTTAGTGCCTTAAAACAAGAAACACAAATAATATACTTGTTTTTTTTATTTTAAATTCCGAGGACAATGTAATCGTGTTAATATTCAATAAAACATAATTTCAAATACCATGTGTTATGTAACAATTTGTAACGTGACTCCCCAAGTGTTTCCACCGCGTGTTGATTTACGCGATTTGGGGTGTTACATCGCTCCTTTCAGATATATAGCACATTGTGTTATTCATGCTTTAAGCCATCGATAGGGAGGATTTGACAATATAGTCGATTATCAAATGTGCATGATAACAACATTGATCCTCAATCTGCCTTACAATTTCTCGAAGCTCAATTTTAAGTAGATTGCTGAAAACACAGGAAGAGATAATTTTTTACAAACCCAAGATTCGTCTAGATCATGCTTGATCACCTTCACAGCAACTTGAAGAAAGAGAAGGATGATATTCTTAAGCTCGAACACATGGGAACTACTACACTTAAGAAGATGAATATACACTTGAAAGTCTTTCCAAATGCTAAGCCATTGTTTGGAGCCATCGTGAATAGAAACTATGTGGGGCCGCCAGAAGGAAAGTGGAGAAAAGATGCCAGTGGAGATGAATCGGACGAACTAAGGATGCTTGATGGGTTTATTGAAAGCGTTCAAAGTGGTTTGTTAACAAAGATGCTAAAAAGCCAAAGCGTACAACAAATTAAAGGGCTGTTGAACCCTCATCTTCTTCTCCTCAACCAAAGAAGAATACTTCTGTTAGCACGGGTCTGATTGACAAACCAGAAACTGATGAAGTTTAAGCATCTGAGCCTGTTATGACTGGGGAGAATGTTGAAACTGTTGAAGAAGTAATGGCTGATATTGAAGGACTAATGATGGGAGGTGCTGAAGGGGGAGATGGTGACGACGAAGGTCCATCCTCAAGTACTGATACAGAGGATCGTCTTGATTGATAAAAGAAAGAAAGGGAGGAGAAAGAACGAAAAAGAAAGGAGGATGAGATAAAGAAGGCAGAGGCGCGTGAGAGGAAAGAGATAGGAGATGATGATGATCCTTACGAACCATCTGACTCTGATGAAGAAATTTCTGTCGTGAAGCCAGCTAAGAAACCAGCAGCTAAATGTGTCAAAAGAACAGCTGCAAAGAAACCAGAGTCTACTACGGGAAGACTCATGATGAAATTGAGAAAGAAAGCAGCTGATACACCAGTGGTCACTCCTTCTGTTGAAACGACTATTCCTCCACCACCGTCACCACCACCGCGACCAATCTCACCACAATTAGCACCATCACCTACACCACCACAACCTACTCCACCACAACCTACTCCATCACAACCACCTATACCCTATCCTCCTCGTCCACCCATCCTTACAACAACACCTCCCACATCCAAGCAAATAGCCCAATCGTCTTCTCACCCAACACATGCAACTGAAGAAACAAGGTTTGAAGGGTTTGATTTTAATATTGGATCATTCCAGGAGGTGAAGCGTTTTGTACTGATGTTGTGTATCAATGAAGGATTGGAGAGTTAGAAAGCCATATTAAGGAACATGAAGCAAAGATAAAGTTCTTAGAGGAAGATAAGCAGAGCTTGGAAGGACTGTTGAAATTTCTAGTTAATAGTAGTGAGACGGTTGAGGAAATGGAAAAATTACTAAAAGCACATGAGGAAAGAATCAAGTCTTTGGAAGATGAAAGAAGTAGCTTGGAGGCTATGCTGCAAAGCTACCATACTGAGAATGAATGCCTCTATAAGGAAATGTCTGAGTATGATGCTAAGCAGTTGAAAAATGATGTGTGACAAGTGTATATAAAAATTCAAAAAAGTTTTAAAAAGGAATCCCAACCTAGACCACAACAATCAGCAAGTGCACCGGTCGCGGCGTAGTGTAGATAGCAAGACCGAATATCAATCCCGTGGACACTTATGCGAACTTTAGATACTAAACCTCTATCGAATACAAAGTCAGAGTTGATTTGATTTTGGTGTTTAACTAATAACCTAAATGATTAAGAAGATGGCAAACAGGACAAGCAACGTGAAACAAACAAGAACACGAGAGCACAATGTGATCAAATATATATGAGAAAATGACTACCTAGGTGTCGAATCCCTAGAATCATGCAACGCTAATCTGACAGTGACAATGGCTAAATTTCCTACTCTCTCGAATGACCGCCCGCTAGAGATGTACCAAATGAAAGATAAAGACGAAATGTGAAGTGCTAGAACGAACCGGCTCGACCTATCGATACCAAATCCTACGGGAATCGAGTAAAGAAAGTATCTATGACTCCCAAAACCCTCAAAACGCAAAGCAAACCCAACCTTGATACTTGAAATCCTAGGAAACCCTAACCACGATGTAATAAACGAGCCGGAGCTATCGGTCACCCAATCTACCCACCATGATTAGCTAATAACCTAGCTCACCTAAATCGTCTCTCGAGTCATCAAATGAGGATGCAAGTTTTAATATCTTGATTTTAATTATTAGTTGAATTAGTCAATTTCTCAACACAATATCTAAACCGAAAACCCTAGGATTAACGATTCAAAATAAACTCTAAGTCTAGGGGATATTTCTATATGCCTAAACCGTTGAATTCATCAACAAATAATCAATCAAAACGTAACAACATGAAATATCAAGATCAATCACAAGGCAAAGTTAGGTAAATCATCAAATAGCCAAAATCATGTCAAAAGCGCGTTACAATCATCAAGTTCATCGACCCTAAGTAGTTTATAACGTTTAGCTACTCATAATATTCAACAACATAACTGAATCAAATTTGAAAATAAAAAAAAACATGATTTAAGTGCAAAAGAATACGATTAAACAAGGTAAAACTGAACCCAGTAAACTCCAAACTTGAACCGAATGCTTTCTTGATGTCTACTCAACTCCAAAATGCTCCAAAAATCGTCCCTCTTGCTCTCTGCCTTCTGATGTTCTCTCCTGTCGTATGCTTTATTAATCAGCCGTCCAATTCCCCCCTTGCGGCAGCCTTACGGTGTTATATTTGAATAGTAAAATCCCTTTTTCCATAACATGGGCCACGTATAACTTATGGTCTATAAGGATGGATCTCTCGATAATGGGCCAAAGATAAAAGCCTTTGCAGGGGTGGCATGGTAATTAATATGTAGAACTCTTTTTATTCCCCTCGTTGACTAACCCTTTCTCAAGATTCCTTTGAATTAATTTCCTAGTGCTCCTCTTTCCATGGACTACATGATCAAAACCAAGCAAAATAATAGATTAAGACAATAAATTAGGTCATCACCAATAATAGCTTTCACAAGATTATACGATTTAATCATTAAGACCACTTTATTATTCTTTACCTTCAATTAATTAGACCATTAAACTTGTTTTCATTTAAAACCCACAAAATTTATATATGAACCGTTCATGAGTAGTATTTAACAAAAACATTCCGAAAGCTACTCAAAAGCGTAGGAATATTATATAAATATATGTATATTTTCGAGCACATCAAATATCCCCACACTTAAACCTTTTTCGTCCCTGAAAAAAATATACGCTACGGAATCATAGTCAAAATAATATTCGATCTCAAAATTCAAATTATTTAATTAAAAATCAAGCATATGTTAACTTACAAGTGCAGGTATACGATCCACTTAAACTCAACACCGGTTCCTAAGCCCTTATCATGTTCAATTATGTTCAAGTTCAGTTAGTCAACCTCGGTTCTCACACTAGAGAGAAGCACAGCTCCACCTAATCGCGCCTCAAGCTTATGAAATAAAAGGAACAACCAATTGGCTATTTCCTAACCGTTTTAACCAAAACTCAAAGAATTTAAAATCAAGTTTTTTTTCTTTCATGAGCACTAGACTTTTTGCATACCTAACCCAGAGGCTGTCTCAACCAGACACTTTAGATTACGCAGACAATGATCGAATGAACTCCCAAACATAGAAAAATCATCCATGAATACCTCCATGGAGTCCTCGATCAGCTCGTGAAAAATCGCCACCATACAACGCTGAAATATGGCTGGAGCATTACACAACCCAAACGGCATGCGTCGATACGCAAAGGTGCCGAAAGGGCACGTAAAAGTGGTCTTTTCCTGATCCTTCGGTGCAATGGGGATCTAGAAGTAACCTGAGAATCCATCGAGAAAACAGTAGAACTGTTGTCCCGACAATCGCTCCAGCATCTGATTGATAAACGGCAAAGGAAAGTGATCCTTGCGCATGGCGTCATTGAGTCAGTGATAGTCTATGCAAACTCTCCAGCCGGTGACGGTCTGGATGGGTATCAACTCATTCTTCTCTTTGACAACCACTGTCATACCCCCTTCTTGGGGACCACCTGAACGGGACTCATCCATGCAGAGTCCAAAATCAGGTAGATTAGCCCTGCATCGAAGCTTAATCACCTCCTTCTTTACGACGTCCTGCATATTTGGGTTTAGCCTTCTCTAAGGCTGAACCACCAGATTAAACTCCTCTTCCATCAAGATATTGTGCGTGAAAAACGAAGGGTTAATACCCTTGATATCTATCAGCTTCCACGCAATCGCATGCCGATGCTCCTTCAGAAATTGCATCAACTTCTTCTTTTCCTCCTCCATCAATCCAGCAGCAATGATGACGGGCAATTGGGACCCCTCGCCCAGAAATGCGTACTCCAGATGAGACGGCAACTCCTTCAACTCCAAGGGCGGGGGTACCCCAACAGACGACCTCTCCTATAGAATTTCTTCCTCGTCGATGACCTCTAAAACCTCAAATCTGGGGGTATGCACAGCAGCCTGCTATGGTGGGTCCTACTAACTATCCAACTCCGTGACCCCACTCCCCTAATCATCTGCACTCTCAACATGCGCATCATACATCTCTCCCGCAAATCTCGCTCAGAATACCACCCACATGTGACATTAGTATGTCGATGAAATATAAAGTGTCATCATGTTGGGTAGTGTGTCTCATGGGGTGCTGGATGTCAATGTAACCTCAGCCTGATAGACTCGTAGAGTCAACTTGCCATCGTGCACGTCGATAAGCGTACGAGTAATGGCAAGGAATGGATGTCCTAAAATCAATGGGACCTCTGAGTCCTCGTCCATATCGAGGATGACAAAGTCGACTGGAAACACAAACTTGTCGACCTTAACCAGCATATTCTCTTCGATCCCTCTAGGGAACTTCACCGATATGTCTGCCAGCTGCAGACTCATACGCGTAGGCGACAGTTCGCCTAGATTGAGGTTAGCAAATATAGAATAAGGCATCAGATTTATGCTACCTCTCAAGTCTGCCAGCGCATTGCTGACGGCTAGATTTTCGATCAGACACGGAATAGTGAAACTACCGGGATCAGACATCTTCTTCGGCAGCTTGTTCTGCAAGATAGCAGAACACTCCTCGCTCAACATAACAGTAGCAAGATCCTCCAACTTCTTCTTGTTCGTGAGCAGATCCTTCAGAAACTTCCCGTACTTTGGCATCTTCGATAGAGCCTCTAAGAATGGAATGTTCATGTGCAGCTTCTATAGCATCTCGAGGAACTTGCTGTACTGCTCTGCATCCTTACCCTTCACCAATCGACCTGGGTAAGGGGGTATTGGCTTATACACCCTCAACGGCTCTTTCTCAGCCTCCTTCATCTCTTCTGACGACCCGCTGGACTGTGTTGTACTTACTGGGCGCAGCCTCTCGTGCACTTTGCTAGCAGGCGTCTCCATCTCGATCTCCTCGTCGACCGGCTCCTCATCAACTACCGGCTCGACCTCGACAGCTCCTCTGCCACTCCTCGTCGTAACTGCCTTCGCAGTGGCTTTCGGGTTTCCTTCTGTGCTACTGGGGAGACTACCCTAGGATCTCTGGTTCAGATGATTGGCCAGCGAACCTACTGTCCTCTCCAGGTTCTGCAGTGTAGTGTTCTAACTCTTCATGAAGGTCTCGTGCTCCATGAATCTCGATTGTGTCTCCTGATGTCGAGTGTCCTCTAGAGTAATGAACTGTGTAAGCAATTGTGTCTGCTTAGCTAACGTCTCCTGGTTCTGCCTCATCATCTCCTCTAGTGTCGGGTTATTGGCACCCAAATTCGATCCTGCTCCTTCCCCTGCATCCTTAAACAAACTCTGACGCAGCTGAAACCCTGGTGGGTTGCTGTTCTTCCAGCAGAAGTTCGGGTGGTTCTTCCAATCCGAATTGAAACCACCCCCAAAACTGCTCTAATTACGATTATCCACAAACTCCACCTGCTCCGACTGTAACTCCTCATGGGTAATAGGACACGCAGCCGTGTCATGCCTCCCCGTGCATATCTCGCACACCTGCTCCTTCTTCGCCTGCATATCCTTCACCTGCTTCGTCAATGCATCGATATGTGACTGCGTAGCAGCCGTATCATCAATCTTATGCACACCTCTCTGTGCAGCACACGAGTCTCTAGACTCAGGAAACTCATAGCTACCCATCGCTATGTCCACGAACATGTTAGTACACTCCTCTGGTGTCTTGTCGGTCATCAGATTGCCACCAGCAGTAGTGTTCAACATATTCCTCGTGGTGGGCGTCACTCCATGATAGAACTTCTCAACTAACACCCAATTCTCGAACCCATGATGAGGACACTTAACCAGCAAATCCTTGAAACGCTCCCATGTCTCATAGAACGACTCCCCCCTCCTTTTATCAGAACTCCTGTACATGCTCCTCAGACGAGCAGTTTTAGCGGGCGGAAAGTATTTGCCTACAAATTTATCCCGCATCCCGGCCCAGGTAGTGATAAATCCAGCAGGAAGAGACTCTAACCAATAGTGGGCTCGGTCAGTGAGTGAGAATAGAAATAGGCGCAACTTGCAGGCATCCTCGTTGACGCCGTGCTCCTTAAATGTATCGCAGATAGCGCAAAAACGAGAGATGTGGACATTTGGGTCCTCGAAAGGCAACCTATGAAACATGCAGGTGTTAGTGATCATAGTGATAATCTAAGGCTAAATTCGCCAGCTGTTAACATCGATAGCTGGACGGGTGATACTAGATCGAGCATTGGCCACGTTCTGCCTGGCGTAGTCTGCGACGACTCTCCTAACGGGGGCTTCATTGTCACCCATGGTAAAAGCAGAAAATGGAATGTGTACCTGACTAGCTCGGATGGAACGAAGACGCTCGCGGAAGTCTCGCTCGGGCTCAGAAGAAGCAATAAACGAAGGTGGCCCCTGCGAACGAAAAGAAAACTAAGTTAAAACTAAAACCGATCTAACCCTAAACGTACAAATTGCAAGCAAAAGGCACCTAAAGGCAATGAAAATCTAAGAAAGCAAGTAAACAACTAAATAGACGACTCGGATCGTTCACTAAAGTGCCAGTGTCCGCAGCAACGGTGCCAAAAACTTGATGTGTGAAAAGTGTATATAAAAATTCAAACAAGTTTTGAAAAGGAATCACAACCAAGACCACACACAATCGGCAAGTGCACCAGCCGTAGCGTAGTGTAGATAGCAAGACCGAGTATCAATCTGTGGACACTATACGCGAACTTTAGATACTAAACCTCTATCGAATACAAAGTCAGAGTTGATTTGATTTTGGTGTTTAACTAATAACCTAAATGATTAAGAAGATGGCAAACACGACAAGCAATGTGAAACAAACACGAACACGAGAGCAAAATGTGATCAAATATATATGAGAAAATGACTACCTAGGTGTCGAATCCCTAGAATCATGCAACGCTAATCTGACATTGACAATGACTAGATATCCTACTCTCTCGAATGACCCCCCGCTAGAGATGTACCAAACGAAAGATTTAGACGAAATGTGAACTGCTAGAACGAACCGGCTCGACCGATCGATACCAAATACTACGAGAATCGAGCAAAGAAAGTATCCATGACTCCCAAAACCCTCAAAACGCAAAGCAAACCAAACCTTGATACTTGAAATCCTAGGAAACCCTAACCACGATGTAATAAACGAGCCCTAGCTATCGGTCACCCAATCTACCCACCAATGATTAGCTAATAACCTAGCTCACCTAAATCATCTCTCGAGTCATCAAATGAGGATGCAAGTTTTAATATCTTGATTTTAATTATTAGTTGAATTGGTCAATTTCTCAACTCAATAGCTAAACTGAAAACCCTAAGATTAACGATTCAAAATAAACTCTAAGTCTAGGTGATATTTCTATATGCCTAAACCGGTTAATTCATCAACAAATAATCAATCAAAACACACCAACATGCAATATCAAGATCAAACACAAGGCAAAGTTATGTAAATCACATCAAACATCCAAAATCATGTCAAAGACGCATTACAATCATCAAGTTCATCGACCCTATGTAGTTTATAACGTTTGGCTACTCATAATATTCAAAAACATAACTGAATCAAATTTGAAAATAAAGAAAAACATGATTTAAGTGCAAAAGAATACAATTAATTAAGGTAAAACTGAACCAAGTAAACTCCAAACTTGAACCGAATGCTTCCTTCATCTCTACTCAACTCCAAAATGCTCCAAAAATTCGTCCATCTTGCTCTCTGCCGTCTGATGTTCTCTCCTGCCGTATGCTTTCTTAATCAGTCGTCCAATTCCCCCCTTGCGGCAGCCTTACGGTGTTATATTTGAATAGTAAAATCCCTTTTTCCATAACATGGGCCACGTATCACTCATGGTCTGTAAGGATGGATCTCTCGATAATGGGCCAAAGATAAAAGCCTTTGCAGGGGTGGCATGGTAGTTAATATGTAGAATTCTTTTTATTCCCCAGGTTGACTAACCCTTTCTCAAGATTCCTTTGAACGAATTTCCTAGTGCTCCTCTTTCCATGGACTACATGATCAAAACCAAGCAAAATAATAGATTAAGACAATAAATTAGTTCATCACAAATAAATGTAGAATTTATGAAATATTAAATGGTAACTCACGAGAGGCATTTTTTCAATTTCTAAATTCTTTTTTTTCCATAACCACATGAACTAAATCATTTTTATACTAATAATAGCTTTCACAAGACTATACGATTTAATCATTAAGACCTTTTATTATTTTTTACCTTCAATTAATTTATATATGAACTGTTCATGAGTAGTATTTAACAAAAACAATCCGAAAGCTACTCAAAAGCGTAGGAATATTATATAAATATATGTATATTATAGAGCATATCAAGAAACAACAGGCAGATGGATCTTATGTAGAAAATTCTGATCAAGAAGCTGGGGATCAACTTTGCAGCAGAAGTTGGAGAGTTAGAAAAAGAGGAACCGAGAGAAAGGATCGTTGAACGAGAAAGATGTAGGACCGATCCTGATAGCATAGGAACCTAGATTTGATATCTAATGTCCATAATAGCAGAAATTTTACAACATGATTACCAAACAACAAGAATTAGTCAGTTAAACATCAATTTTGTTGATATAACATCAAGTCTCCAATTTGACAGAGCTCCGCCTCAAAGTGCGCAAAGTTACAAATGACAATCACAAGCTAGCTATTTATAGAGGTGCAAGTTCGTTGGTGGGATAGGAGGTTCGGGCGAACTTGACCTAGTCAAGTTCGGCCGAACTTTACTTCACAAGCATATCTCAAGCGAACTTGACTCTATTACATATAAATACTTGATTTTGCTAGCCTATTCACATCTAATCTATACAGACTCGATATAAGACTACGACATAGACATTCTGCACCAACAGACTCCCCCTTGGATATCGTCTTCGTCTTTTATCAGTCTTCAAAACTCTGTCTTCAAATAAAACTTTAACGTGTATGACCGAAGAAGTTCTTGAATGGCTTCTTACGTCTTTCTTGATCGAATCTGGCGTCTGATCAGTAGGTGGCACTTTACTCATATACTGAAATCTTCTGAGCCTTGCCGCCCTACCTCTTTCATGTATCTCTTCAAGACGCTTTTCTTCTTTCAGAAATTTAACCCGTTCTAGATCCCGCCAGCTCGTTTTCCACATCTTTCCAGAGTTAACTTCTCGAGCATAGCATACGTTAACAACCCTTTGATATTGCATGGCTTGTTCTTTTTCACGTTCTTCAAACACTATCTTGCTGTAGAACAAGCATTTGATATCTTCTCTCGAGCAGTTTACCAACAACATAGGATCTAGAATCCTGATCGTTCTCCAAAGCCCTCACATACCTTGCACCCCAAACATTTCAACCTTCTCCTTTGTAATATTAAGATGATCCTCAAATCGAAGTACAATCACTGCGTCACACGTATTTGGATCAATCTGCCACCATTTAAACAATGGATAAAAGTCTTGTTCGATCGGCATCAAAGGCATGTTTCTCATTGCTCTCGGTCGTTTCATGATCAGTGTAATATCTTTCTCCCCAGTCTTCTCGTTTGTCTTGATACGTCATCCAGGGATGAAAGGCTTCCAGTGTTCAAAACCCTTTGTTGCTTCATACTTGATCATTTTCCACAGTAATTGATCAATAAAATTCATGTGGTATGTTACGTTCCTTGTCTGAACAAGTTCTTCAACATCCCAGAAAGGTACTGTTTTGAAATCTGCCAGATACTTGAAGTATTGAACTCCATATTCCCGTTTGATGGCATATACATTCAGCTCCTTAAACCACCCCCAACTTAGGATATCTCCCAATGACACATCTTTATCTCTGTTAAAGATGCTAGAGGACGTCGAAACTTACGTTCACGCTGCATCTCTTTAAACCATGATTTCTTAGCTTGAGCTATTTCCTCCTTTGTCATTGGCTTCGGAACTTTACCTTCACGAATAGAATCTTCAATCTTTTCTTTAAACATATTCTCGTTCAATTGCTTATACATCTCCTCGAACGTAGGAAAATTATTTGTGTTTTGACCAACATACCTCACATCTTCGTCTTTCTCTTCATCAGAAGACCAATCTTCCACTACCACCCTGTTATATTCATCAGCCTCATATCTTCGTCGATAATGATACTCGTTAGGCTCAAATGCGTTCACGTTTAGTAATTGCTCCTCAAAATCAAAATCTAATGATTTAGCATCAACTTCAATCAACTTGGCCAGATCTTTTTTAGTATAGTTGTGCACGTACTCGCCTTCTTCCACATTGTGTTCAAGCATCAAAATCAAAGGCTTAGTCGGTACTGCAGCAACAGGCTTTGCAGATATATCAACATCAGTCATATCTATATCATCAGTTGGCCCTGTTTGCCCTGACTCCCCCTCATTCTATCCATTCATAGCATTCGCCTCATCATTTAGAAGACTTGTGAAATCAAAACTTTCATTTACTGTCGCATCAACCACCTTTATCCCTGTACCACTTGGATCATCATCATTACCTCCATCGTGGCCAGAATCATCTTTCGGATCATCAGTTGGTGGTTCATCATCTTTATTTTCATCTTCTGCTTCATCATCGTCCTTTTCTTCAGAAATAATTACAGGATCAGAAGGCTTGACAGATTCGTCAACCTTAGAAACATCGGACTCAGAAGCATTTTCAACATCGGACTCAACAAGCCTTTCAGCAGCTTCAGAAGATTTAGGTCCATCACCTCCGACACCTTTGCCTTTGCTACTAACTGCAAATTCTTTCTCGGATCGTTCTTTCGCTTCTTGTCTTTCCAGACGATCATACTCAGCAATGAAATCAATACCAAGTGTATTAGATAACACTTTCTGTATCCTTGTAAATCTTCGAGCATTTAGGGCTTGAATCTTCATCAAATCAGTAGTTTCTGTTTGCAGCTTTTCATTTTCATCTTGCAAACTTTCAATCAAAGCCTTGAAAAATTCTCGTTCGCTTTCCAATACCTTTATCTTGTCATCCATTATTTCTTTCTCAACGGACCTTTGATTAACTTTCTTGATTAGCTCGGCTTTCTCTTCTTCATTCTTTTGAAATCTATCTTCCAATTCTTTGACACGCTTTTCCAGAACATCAATGTCTGTATCAGGGAAGAACTCATCTAAATCCTGAAGATCCACTGGTTCATTTGGAATATCACCACATAGATTTGACTGTGACTTCCTTGGTGTTGACTTAGGAGTAGCAGCTTTTGGAGTAGACTTCTTTAGAGTTGCTTTCCTCAGAGTTGAGCTTTCAGAATGAACACCTTTATGATCAGGTGATTGAATCATTGGTACTTCAAGTGAATTAGACTCAGGTGGTTCTTGTGTTGCTCATGGCCTTTCTGCCTCCGATGAAATGATAACAGGAGGTTCTTGTGTAACTCCTAGACATTCAACAAATAATAACAGCAGGTTCTTGTGTAGGAGGTTCTTGTGTAACTCCTCTCTCCTGTGCACCAGAAGGTTCTTGTGTTGCTTCTGTGCTCTTAGGCTTTCCCTTGTATCGATGACTAGCAGGTTCCTGGGCTTTCTTTGCTTTCTTGCCCTTAGTCTGTGGAGACCCTGTAGTTTTTGTTGTTGAAGCTACTGCAGACTTCACACGCTTTGTTATTTTTTTAGGTCTCTCCTCGTCAGACTCTGTTTCCAGATTTGATCAAAATCAGCATCACTCTCTTTGATCTTTTCTGCTTCCTTTTCAGCCATAGCCTTCTTGGTTTCCTTCTCGAGAGAATCATCAGAATCATCATCGTTCTTGGAATAGCTGAAATAACGTCGTCCTCTTGAGTAGTTTTTTCAGTTTCCTGACTCTCAATAACAACTGTTGCGCTAGAACCAGCCTTTGTTTGCACATTAACAGGCTCGTCTTCATCAATCAACATCGTATCAACTTTCTTAGCACCACACTTCTTCTTCTTTTCAACTTCAGCTTTGACAAACCATTCACTACGCGCTTTAGGCTTACACGTCGCAAACCACTCTTTTTCAGCATTCAACTCTTTCTCGTTACCACTACCATCATTCCTCCACTTGTTTTCTGGCGGTGCAACATAATTTTCATTTATTATCGCCCCAAATATTGGTTTTGCAACAGGTGCTGAATCCTGCTTCTTGAATTTAACAATTTCTTCACTATAGTCTCATCAAAGTGACTGAAGTATAAAATATCATTTAGATCATGTGCAATGTCTGTAAACTTTTCATCGATAAGCATCTGCATGAACCTCGGATATAAACACAATCTTGTGTCTTCCATATTCTTCGACATGTGAGTGAATACAAGCTTTGAATAGTTATAGGGCTTTTTCAGAATCAATGCCGTTGCCATGCAGGCCATATAATCCTGAACATCGTCGAGACCCACCTTTCTGTGGCTGAATGTATGAATAATAGCATGCATAAGAAGCTGGTAGGGGTTTGGGACTTCCCCTTTCTTCAACGTTGGCTTGTTTACGCTTCCTTTGTAACCCATACGGTAAAACAACCTCGTACCATCTTCTCGTCTAAGAAAATAGGATCATCTTTGTCGTCATTGAATTGCAAAATCCTGCGAATATCATCTTCAGTGACTGTGATCTCTTATCTTCATTTCCGACTTGTACTGATGACGTAATAGTCTTCTTGTCTGCACCTATACTTGCGTTCATCTAGAAGTGATACATATGTGATCTATAAGACATTGTTCGCTCCGTGATAGCTCTGTGATTTGGACAATCTTTCAGAAACTTCAAGATGATTTTGTATTCTTTCAGTGACGGACATAACGCCTTGTCAAGCGTAATACATGTGTTATGGAACTTGGAAAAGTCCATCATGATAACCCGCGCTGGTACTTGAACCTGAAAAACGACGGAAAACACTTAGCCTGCATTACGAGAAAAAATTACAAAATTTTTCAACACATTAACATCAAGTTCAGGCGAACTTGATATTGGTATTGCAAACAGTTTTGTCAAGTTCGCCCGAACATGCTATACAAACATGTTCATTATTTCATCCTAAGTTCGGGCGAACTTACATTATACACATTTCAAATTTCAACAACTAAGTTCGAACGGACTTCTGTTCTGATTAGTTACAAGTTTTATTAGCAAGTTCGGTCGAACTTGATAACAAGTTCGGCCGAACTTGTTATCTTCTTCAACAAACTTGTCTATCTCAATAATGATCATTTTAACTAAATCCAACTCGAATCTATGGTCGATTATATTGATTATCATGAATTCAATTCCAATTTGTCCAAACATTCCCTAGATCTATCTGATTTATAATGTTCAGATCTAAATCATCGATTCAAGTTCAGTTTACGGATCAAAGATCAATTACACACCTCGGCCATTGAGAATGGTGTGTGAATCACCACAATCAAATGAAATTTTGGCAGAGTAACAGTGGATTCTTGCCAAATTTGAAAAATCGCTCAAATAGGGTAAGTTCGCTCAGAGGTACTGTTCAGTGATAATGAAGTTCGGGCGAACTTATAAGCCCAAAAAAAAGCCCATGTAAGTTCGGGCGAACTTACCTTTTATCAACCATCCATCAAAACAAGTTCGGTCGAACTTGTTTCATAAGTGAAACTCTAATTATTTTAGCAAGTTCGGTCGAACTTGCCTAAACTCAATTTTCAAAATTTTCAAGTTTTTGCAATTTAGTCCCTAAACTTTTCACTTTTTACCAGTTTTGAAAATCCACTCAGTTGACCAAGTCTAAGGTAATGACCTTGGTTCACCGATTTGTCTGCCGAGTCCAAGTTAATGACCCCGGTTTGACCCGTTACGAACAAAATGTTGATATTTTCAAAATAAAAGTTTCAAATTAATGAACTTTTTCATCGTTGACTTATTAGACTTTAAAGATTAGCTCCCAGCCCGTTGTCAATTAGATTCCCGCTAGTTTAGCACCTTACCAGACTTCGAAGATCCGTTTTCCAACATTGATTTGCTGAAAACAATGTAGAAACAAAATCTTTTTGTATTTTTGTAAGTTTATGCTAAAACACATTGAAAATCTTTTTGGTTTTAATCTGTAAAACAGATAAACTATGTACAGAACAATATAAACTATGTACAAACATATTTACAGACATATTTTGTGAATTCGTGTCTAAGGATCATATCAATTATATGAGACATATCACCAGTACCGTTGACGTTTTAGATGACTTTAAGTTTTAAACTCGTTACCTAGATTGTCGATATGTTTATGCACTTAAACTTCTTCACGTTTCTCAATTGTTCCAAGATATGTTAAGGTATGATTTACGAAACTTGACTTATCTATGTTTCCCACTTCTTGAATATACTCCCGAATCCAGATTCCATAGATTTCATCTTACAGGTGAATATAGCGTAATTGATATCTGTCTTTGGGTTAATGTGAGGCCTTAAGAGCTCAGGTTAGTACTACCGTACAGACAAAGAGATGAAGGCTCGACTTTAAGGTGTGTTCCATTTAAGGAATCTTTTCAGTACTACAAATGATTAGATCTTTCGATACTTTTTAAGATTGCATGCAGTTTTTAGGGGTTTTTAGTATAAAGCATTATAGAAGTTCTAGGCTATTGCTTTCGCAAATTCAGAAGAACTTGTATAATACCCCAGATATCAACTATCTATAAAGACCTCGTATCTCAGAATTAGGCAACCCTTCAAACGAAATTTCAGAGTACTAAGTCCATATATCCAAGATGTGTTAATCCACAAGATTAAGCAGTTGTAAAATTTAGTTTATATCCCGGAAACAATTTACTGAACGTGTTAAGCCTATCGACACATCACAGTAAGACTTGTTTATCACCTTTAAACTTTACATTTCTTTAGCATATTGTGATAGTCCACTGATGTACTATCATTTCCTTTTTTGTGACACCGAATTCTTTTTGTCTTTTTCATTGCTTTTGTTCATTTTTGAAAATTTTCATATGTTTTTGTCTTTTCTCAAATATTTCTCCCCCTAAAATCAAAAACATTGGATTTTAGATTTTTTAAGAAATACTAATCTAGAAGATAAATAACAAACCAATATGGATCACATGAACTCATCGTCCGATCCATATTCAACCTTAGCTTCCGCACCTGTAAGCAAATTTTTAATGCTGTTAAGCCTCATGAGATATTTAAATCGTGTTAAAGGAAATGCTTTGGTATAAAAATCAGCATTTTATTCATTGGTGTGAATTTTTTCTATTCACACCAACTTCTTTTCGTAGCAGTCACGAATGAAGTGATAACGAATTTCAATATGTTTGGTATGTGAGTGATGAACCAGATTTTTGGTTATATTGATAGCTGCTTTGTTATCTACGAATAAAGGTGTATCAAGAAACTGCAGACCATAATCCCTCATCTCTTGTTGAATCCAGAGGATTTGAGAACAACAGCTGGAAGCAGAAATGTATTGTTCCTCACAGGTAGAGAGAGAGACCGTGGTCTGTTTCTTGCACTGCGATGTTACCAAACGTGTTCCGAAGAACCGGCATCCTGCCGTTGTAGATTTTGAGTTCAGCTTGTCCACCCCGAAGTCTGAGTCAGCGTATCCCATTAGATCAAAATTGTTGTTCTTTGGATACCACAAGCCAGTGCTTGGACATCCCTTCAAGTAACGGAAGATTCGCTTGACTATCTGCATTTGTGACACTCGAGGACTAGACTGATATCTCGCACATAAGCAGGTAGGATACATGATGTCTGGGCGAGATGCCATCAGATACATCAGAGATCCTATCATCGATCGATAGAGTATGTCATCAACTTTGGTTCCCGTCTCATCAATGCAAATCCCATGATTCAGTGCCAGCGGAGTCGAAAGCGGCTTCGAGCTATCCATTTCAAACTTGTTGAGAATGTCGTGAACATACTTTGTCTGGTGAATGAATATGCCGTCTGGTAACTGATCGACTTGTAATCCGAGGAAGAATTTCATTTCACCCATAGAGGACATTTCGAATTTCTTCTTCATGATTTTTTCGAACTCTTTTGCAAAGACTATCATCCATAGAGCCGAAAATGATATCATGCACATAGATTGGAACAATGATTAGATGAGATCCGACTTCTCTGGTAAACAATATACTATCCACTGTTCCTCTTGTAAAGCCATTTCCAACGAGATGTTGTGATAACGTCTCGTACCAAGCTCTCGGGGCTTGGTGTAATCCGTATAAGGCTTTGTCTAGCAGATAAGCTTTGTTCTTGTTTAGCGGATTGACGAACCCTGGTGGTTGGACGACGTACACTGGATCTCGAAGTGTACCGTAGAGAAATGCAGATTTTACATCCAACTGGTACACTTTAAATCCTTTCCAAGCTGCGAACGCGAGGAAAATGCGGATAGACTCTAATCGTGCAACTGGTGCATATACTTCTGTGTAATCAATAACCTCTTGCTGGTGGAAACCTTTGACAACTAACCGAGCTTTGTTTCTGACTATTACACCCCGATCGTTTCTTTTACACTTAAAGACCCACTTCGTATCTATAGCTTTCTGCTTCAGTGGTAAGTCTACAAGCCTCCAAACACCCAATTTTTAGAACTGTAACAGTTCCTCTTGCATTGCTATTACCCAGTTCTCGTCACCCAGAGCTTCATTAACCGTTTTTGGCTCTATTTGAGAAATGAAACATGAATAGTAGCAGTAGTCTTGAGTTGGAGCAACTCGGGTGTAGAAACAACTAAGTGCTTTATTTATTTGGCTTCGTGTACGCACACCAGTTTGCAATTCACCAGTGATATTCGTTGAAGGATGGTAAGAATATGATTGCGGCATTTCTTCTGTAGGAACATCAACTGAGCTTTGCTGATTTGAGATGTTCTGATCAAAGTCACTTCAACGTTAGGAGCGCTAGATGAAGCTTCGTTCTGATTGCCTGGGTTTGCAGGTTGATTCAACATGTTAGAAATTTGCTCAACTTCTTCATCCGATGAGGATTCACCATCAGCATCAAATGCCGCCGCTTCATCAGAGTCAGAATTCTGATTCTGAGGAATACTTGGCACTGTTGTAGCATTTTCTGGCTCGAAAGAAACATTCGATGGAGTTATAGACGGTGTCGCTTCTACTTCAGAAACATTTTCAACTTGAACACCGCTAGTACTCGGACCTGCTCCAGAAGACGAAGAATCCAACGTGGGTTGATTAACCACAATTGGTCTAATGATTTGTTCTTGATTCGCCCACTATTGAAGAAAATATAACGCTGCAATTTCTTCTTCAGAAGGTTCTTCGGGCAAGTCGAATGACTTCCAAAGGTCTTGATAGTTAAACAGCCATGTGGCGCCTCTTCTTTGAATAGCATCCGTATAGTTAAAGCAATCCACATGTTGTGCTTCAATAACTTTTCTCATCAAGGGAATATATACACGTCTTAGCGGACTCGCATACCCGACAAAGAAACCTTCAAGAGATTTGGCTCCGAATTTACCATCTTGATCGATTACAGTACATGGCGCACCAAATGGCTCTAAGAATTTCAAGTTTGGCTTCCGTCGGTTAATCATTTCAAAATAGGTCTTCTTCGTTGGTTTGACAGTTAGAACTCTGTTTAATGTGTAGCAAGCCGCAGCAACTGCTTCACTCTAGAAGCTGACCGGAAGCTCTGAGTCTGCAAGCATAGTTCTCGCATTTTATATTAAAGTCCTATTCTTCCTTTCAGCTACACCTTTTTGTTGTGGAGTATAGGGTGCACTAAACTCGTGCAGGATCCCTTTAGCGTTGCAAAATTCTCTCATTTTACTATTCTTAAACTCTGTGCCGTTATCACTACGAATGCATCTGACCGGCAGATGATAAAGATTCTCGAGTTTCTTGAAAAGAATCACCGAACGTTTCATCTTTAGATTCATGAAGAATACCCACGAATATCTAGAATAGTCATCTGTGACCAGCAAGCAGTATATGTCACCTGAAATACTTTGAACGTTGACAGGACCAAATAAATCCATGTGGAGACGTTCAAGCGGTAACTTGATTGAGTTCATAATTTTCTTCGGATGTGATTTCTTGATCTGCTTTCCCTTTTTACATTCTAGACAGTGATCAGACATATGAAAGCTCTGAAGATTTACACCCTCTACTATATCATTATGAACCAATAAATTCATTTTTCGCAAATGAATATGCCCCATTTTCTGATGCCAAAGAATAGAGTCTTTCTCAGTAGCCTTCGTCACAAAACATTGCGCTGATTTCGATGAAGTGGTAGCGATGCCCATATCCAAGACATATAGATCATTCTTGCGCGGGGCTCGCATCAGAATCCACTCATCAGGTATTTTGAAACCCGACTTTAGAATCATACACTCTTTGTCGTTGAAATGCACCGTGAACTGTTTGTCACAAATCTGCGATATGCTCAGAAGATTATTCTCAAGCTCAGCAATGTAGTTCACGCGATCAAACAGCACGACGCCATTGGAGAATTTTCCCTCGGCGACTATCCTTCCACCCTGCTTACCAGCAAATCTAACATATCCGTCGTTAATAGCTTTAATGTCGAACAAAAGGGCTTTCATTCCCGTCATATGTCTGGATGCTCCACTATCCAAAATCCACTTTGAAAGAACGGATCTTTGGAGCCCCTGCACATGTTAAAATCTAGTTAAACAACGCGACCCAAGCCTTTTTGGTCTTGGGTTTTGGATAGAAAGCTTGGTAATCATCTTCATAATTTCCATCCGAGCCACCACTGTCAGTTACATTTTCAAAATTCACTTTCTTTTTACCTTTTAAATTGTTACCTCTTATAGATTTGACAGTTTTAGATTTGATCTCAGATTTTGATTCTTTCTTGTTATCAGTCTTAACAAGCTCAGACTTGATAACATCAGATGCAGTTGTCTTTTTCTTAGCAATCCAGACTTGTGATTTAATGTTTGCCTTTTTGATATAAAACTTGTTTTCATTTGGCCTAGAAGTTTCACCTTTTTTGAAAGTTGAGTTTTCAAATTTCTTTTCAATTTTATGCTTAACTTCAGGTTTTTATTCGTTTTATTTCAAAATCCTTACAGGTTTTACAAACTCTGGTTGCTTTGGTTTCACAACATCTGAACTTTCTTATCTCCAAAGATAGGCCGGCTTAGATTTCGGACACTTCCGTACAATATGACCAACTTCGTTGCACTTGAACCAAATCCGATTATCATGTGAATGACTACTAGTGGATTTTACACCACTTACAGCTTTTGCCTTATCTCGAAGTTCTTTTTGTTTCTTAAACTCGTCATTTGATTGCTTCCCAATCAAACTCTCCTCATGTACCGTGTTCGTCCCATAAACATATTTAATGTTTTTATCTTTGTATTCATGAAATGGTGACATTTTCTTAACCGGTTCTTCTTCCTCATCTAGACCCAACCCAGCTCTCCAGTTTTCCGGATGATCACCACCCTTTCTCCGGTAGTTATTGTAATTTCTTTTGGGTTTAGAATAGAATTTCTTTTCATTTTTCTCCAGGTCCTCTGATGTAACTTCAACCAGTTTGAACAGTTTATCTAATTGATCTTCTTTGACATTTCGAATTGGAAAACTGGCATCAAAGTATAATCTATCATATCCTTAACCTTGTACACGACAACGTTAGGATCATCGCATAGATCATCTTCCGATGATATATCGTCATCTTCAGAATTTGTGTCAGAACTGTTCAAACTCGAGGTGGCGCTTTCAAAGCTGCCATCAACTTAAATCATTCAGAACATTTTCAACTACATTTTTAACCACCGCATTATTGTCATCATCTGATTTAGTATATATTACATCAATGTCTCCGGCAACTCATTTTTCTTTTCAGATAACAACTCAATGTTGAGTGCCTTATCCATCCCATCAACAGTTTTGCGACAATACTTCTAGCGGGGGTGGAGGAACATTGATGTATTCTTTATTATTTTTCTTTTTAGACCGTTTATCATTTTCTTCCTACGATAAAGTGGGAAAAATATGGTCGATGACATATGCGTTAGTTGTGTAACTTCTTAAAAGTTGTTGAACGCGTTCTGTTTCAATTTTCACGTCCTGGAGTTGTTGTTTGGTCTCAGCAATGGTGTTGATATAAATGTTTATTGCTTTTTGTTTATCCATTACTGTACCTTTCAACATCCTTATAGTATCGTGTTGTTCAATATTATTTCTATCGAGCCTGCCATAATCATCTTTCATTTTGTCATACGCTTCCTTCATTGTACGATAATCGTATTTGAAATGTTCATTATGTACATTGAGTTCAGCGATGATTTGTGATTTTTCGACACATTTAGCACATGGCTCGGTACATTTTGTGCATGTTTTTACAACCTCCATAACTTGTACTTTGACAACTTTCTTTACCTCTGGACCTACCTTGGTAAGATTTGCCATCATAGCTTTATTGGCAATATCCTTGAGGTTTTCAGCATTCACTTCTTGAGCAACATCAATGATTTCTTCAACAATAGATTTCTCCTCGACCACTTGCTCCTGAGAACTTCCGTCAAAATCACCTGCAAAACTTAAAGTTGAATTAGGAGTTAAATACCCTGTGTCATCATGTGAAGATACACTCTTCTTCCTGTTGTTACAGACACTGTTCCAATTGAGCATTCTCCATAGCTACTATAAATAGCTAGCTTGTGATTGTCATTTGTAACTTTGCGCACTTTGAGGCGGAGCTCTGTAAGTTCGGGCGAACTTCTCCACCATACGACAAGTTCGGCCGAACTTGTCTTACCACATTTCATGGTCGAGCGAACTTGACTGCCACATGTCAAGTTCGAGCGAACTTGACTTCCACAGGTCAAGTTCGGGCGAACTTGTTCCCTTTTATAGTGTAAACTCCGTGTGTGTTCGATTCTAACATATACAATATTTAACACACGCTCAATCTAGCTTATTCGACAAGTGACGAACACAATAGTGCATCAACAGATTCCCCCTTTTTCGAACTGTTGAAGCTTGATCTTGAACTTCAAAACTTGAGCCGTGTTTGAATATTCTGCAACTTCAATCAAGGTGTCTGTCGATGTCGTCGAGACGCGTCAACAAATTCCCCCTTAATTGATGATCCGGGTTTTCATTAACAACTTTCAATTCTGCTGAAATCTCTAGTTCAGATCTTTGGTTGCACGGTTTCCAATCTCCTCTGTTTTGCTCGATCAATCAAATTTTCTTGAATAATCATCATGTCGAAGCTAATCAATGCAGTAGCTTCTCCGTTTCGACGATAACCGCATCCGAGTTTAGTTTTTGAATAAGCGTTGAGCATCGAGAGTTTATTCCGCACACTCCTAAAGTATCAAAAACTCAACCGGCAATTGATAGAAACTTCGAATCACCGCATCGGAAAACTTCAAATCAACGAATACCCTCGAAAATTCGAAATCCGGATTTCTGTAATCACAGTTAAGCACCCTTCAAAAAGATTTGATCAACAAATCGGTAATCTGTTCAATCAGCAAATCTTCATCAGAAACAAATAATCTGGTAACACATCGAATCTGAGAAACATACGTCTGTGATCAAACTCACATTCTTCCTCTTCAATCACAATGCTAGATATATAGCTATCTCCGATAGACCAGCGCCACTTAATCACCAAACATCATCATCCAACGGCGGTTAGTCCATAGAGAAGAATGAATCATCTGCTTGAAGACTAAAAATATGGCCACCAAGAGGTTATCATCAGATTTCCTTGGTAATTTTGAAACCATCCGTCTGCGGAGCTAGTCATTAATTCCTAAAATCATCACCGAACGTTTTGTACGTCCTCAGTTCCTCATTATTTCCTAAAATCATCACCGAACGTTTTGTACGTCCTCAGTTTCTCACTCGTACTACCGACTGCTAATCCAGCTAACTGTTCCTCCACTAGAGATCAGGACTCTAACCCTTAAGCGTCACTCTGTATGATGAACAGAAAACTCAGAACTTCCTCTGATCACCCGATGAATCTCGATCCTTTGCTTTTCCGATAATATGTAATCGGTAACCACCCGGATATTATTGCAGCAGTCACGAATTTCAAAACTGCCGGAATCTTCAAATATTGAAATTTTTTTATTCCCCCTCATTTTCGCAAATTCTGACCATACAAAAAATTTTCACTGAAATTCCCCCTGAAATCCGGAACTTTCAGTATTTAACAAATGCGGATTTAACGTTTAGGCCCATTAGTAGTCACGACACCCAAATGATCAACATTCTGCACCAGTATCAATAACTCTCCCGTTATCTTCAAAATTTTGTGACCGTAATACCCAATCTGTACTCTGAAGCTCTAGACGGTGTCCCCGAACATCCCGATTCAGTCTTCGAAAACTCGAAAAAATTTCTATCGCCAAATTTTTCTAGACACTCATCCCATCAATACGATCAACAAAATTATTATTATTTTTTTTTAGGCATTGGACCAAGTTCGGGCGAGCTTGGTCTCCCAACTCCTATGTTCGGGCGAACTTGATCAAAATGATACAAGTTCGGGCGAACTTGATATCCATAAATCAGCCCATTTTCATATTTTTCGATCCAGAATCCTTATTTCATTGAATTTCTAGATGATTCCACCATAGTTCTGGTCGAAAATGGTTTTCTAACAATCCTATCCGTTCAATTTTACTTTTCATCCGTTGATTGTATGTTTATTTCAAGTTTTCGTCCAAAACCCTTCCTAATATCCATAAATGTCCAAATTCATGAGCGTAGGTGATAAACTTAGCTCTGATACCACTTGTGGGACCGATCCTGATAGCATAGGAACCTAGATTTATATCTAATGTCCATAATAGCGGAAATATTACGACATGATTACCAAACAACAAGAATTAGTCAATTAAACGTCAATTTTATTGATATAACATCAAGTCTCCAATTAGACAGAGCTCCGCCTCAAAGTGCTCAAAGTTACAAATGACAATCACAAGCTAGCTATTTATAGAGGTGCAAGTTCGCTGGTGGGATAGGAAGTTCGGGCGAACTTGACTTCACAAGCATATCTCAAGCGAACTTGACTCTATTACATATAAATACATGATTTTTCTAGCTGATTCACATCTAATCTATACAAACTAGATATAAGACTAAGACATAGACATTCTGCACCAACAAAAGAATAGCTAAAGCAGCTTCTGAAGCTCAGGGGAAAGGTAAAGGCCCTTTGATCGAGACTCCTCAAAGTGAGACATTAGATCCTGTTGTTGAATTGTCACACCCTGACTTGCATCGGAAGACAATTGCAGGGTGCGGCAAACACATGGTAATTCCCGATAATTTAAAAACATGATATCACAAAAAAGGGAACCTCGGTTACAACATACTATTAGTATCATGTTACACACCAAAAGTCCAAGTACAGTGCTACGAGCTATCACAACTCTTATTCTGCTACAGTTCATTACTAAAGCCATCCACACACACGTTCCTTACTCCTGTTTGGTTTTACCTGAAATGCATGTTACTTTTGAAAAGGGTCAGCTAAATGTTGTGTGAGTTCCACGGGTTTAATTGTTGTATAACCATATGTGTTAACAAGTTTAATTGCACAAGTCATAATTCACATATATATCACCACAAACACCTTTAGCTAGCAGGACCGTGTTACAACAAGCACCTGCGGGTCGCCGAACCGCGTCATAACAAACATCTGCAGCTTGTCGGACCGTGTTACAACAAGCACCTGCGGCTTGCCAAACCGTGTCATAACAGACACCTTCAGCTTGTCGGATCGTGTGTTATAAAATTTACATCATCACAAGTTGGTGCAAATAACACAGTTTTGTAACATGCAAATCACCTCAGAAAACAGTAACACAGTTTAAAAGTGGGAAAGTAAAACTCACTCCCAGATTGGTGTAATCAACACATTTTATAACATGCAAGTCCCTAGAAAACAGTAAAATCATTCAAAAGTGGGGAAGTGAAATTCACTCCTAACTTGGTGTAATCAACACAGTTTTAACATGCAAGTCCCCAGAAAACAGTAAAACAATTCAAAAGTTGGGAAGTGAAACTCACTCCCAACTTGGTGTAATCAACGCAGTTTTTAACATGCAGGTCCCCAGAAAACAGTAAAACAATTCAAAAGTGGGGAAGTGAAAACTCACAGTGCAAATAGTGGTCTCAACACAAGAGTGATCAAGCAGCTGGATCAACTTTAATAACACACATGCAAGTATGGACTCAAATCAGTATCTAAGTTGGTAATGGTTATAACTTGGATCTGGTTAGGAGTTTTTACTCCAGATTGAGTCTATAGGACACTAGTATGGTGATGGACGTCAGGGTAGTATTAGTTTTCAGTTTGGCTTCCGGGCACCGTTTCACGTGCCAGCTAATGTGTTCGGATAATGGTACGGGAATAACAATAAGGCCAACACGTGGTTCTTTAAGAAGGTTTAACTTTTCATCAAGGGCGTTTGAGTGTTTGGGGAGTCTAGGTTGCCCAAATTTGAGTTTTCATTTTCACCGTCAATCCTCCCGAACTATTTTAGGAAATACCCATAGGGCCCAATTTGCCCGGAAATCTCCCGGAATACTCCCGGTGTTCCAATTATAGTATTTGTCGGGTTGGGTCAGTTCCTAGTTCCAGCAGGATCGTTATACGGTAAACTGCCGAAATTGATTTAAATTAATCTATTTTTAATTCCATAAATTTCCATTTAATCTATAATTTGAATAAAAATCTGTAAATTTTTATATAATTTTGTAAAAATCAGTATATTATGGAAAAATTTCTGTGAATTTATTTTGGCATTTTACTTCTTTAAATAAATTATTTATAAAACCATTTTTAACCACATAATTATCATTAAAGACCATCAGTCGTTCAAAAATTCCAAAACAATTCCAGAACACCTTTCACATGTCTAGGAACTTCTCACAAAATTTTGAGATTTTTCCGATTTCGTTTCGGTGAGTTCCCGGCTACTGAAAACTCGCAAAAACGCGGATTTTTACCCCAAATCAAAACCCAACCAATTGACTCCGAATTTTCCAAGAACATTCCCCATATTCTCCTTAGTGTCTCTATAAAATTTAGTGATTTATTGAATTCGTTTGGTAATTTTTATGAAATTCTTTCAGTACAACAGTCAAAAATTCACCAAAAATCATACAAAATTTCATAAATTCTAAAATTTTACGTGGACACTCCTATTAATTCCTTTCATCACCATACTAAATATCAGCTCAATCCAATACCCACGGACCATGTTATAAGCAAAACAATTTACTGCCTAGCCTAGATTCGGTTCTCGGACGTCATACCTAGCGATTCTTCCGATTCCAAGTGTTTATCTTGATCCCAGAAGTGTCTGTAGGCTATATTCAGTACCTACACACCAAGTACATCCCAAATATGCTAGAACTTAGATCAATCAAGCTTTATTTCATTGTTTTTCGGTTAATCGAATAGTTAAGCGATTTTTGTCGAATAAGTATTGATTAGGGTATCAAGCCCCAATTATTTGTGACCATGGCTGCCATATAAAACCAGGGGAATATCAATGTGTTCTTATTCAGCCCATAAACAGGTTTAAACCTTCAAAAATCTTGGAAATGAGTTTTTCGGCTAGGAATCGCGTTTAATCAAGAAAACTCAATCAAAACTACTTAGAACTTGAAGAATACCTTTGAATTAGTGATGTTTATGCTCAAGATCAGCTGGAACTCAGAGGTTTATGGTAGATTTCTTATAGAAAATGGAGTTATTTTGGTGTAAATTTGAATAAAAATGAAGAAGAAGTAAAATATATATATATACACATGGGGGGGGGGGGGGTATTGGCGGTTTGGGAGGTGGGTCCCTAGGGTACACCTCGTGCTTCGGTTGGCATGATAAAAGATGATGTTTATCTTCCGTTTTCGGGTCCCGGACGCGTCTCCGATTTGCGAAACGGGCTCCGTTTTTCGCGTTCTTACTGTCAAAAGACTCGGTTTTAAAAATTGGGCATAACCGTCTCGAAGCCCGAGCATGATTACGTTTTAATCATAAAAGTCTCGTATGACATTCGTTTAAGTGTTTTAAGCTTGATTGATCATTCCTTGTACATTTGGTTGCCTTATGCCCGGAACGAAGGCGTCTCCCCAACCGGATCAGCTTCGTTTTGCGTGCCCGGGCTTTGATTATTTTCAAACCTTATGTCACAGTCTATGGCAAAAAACAGAGTTGTTTCTAGAACTCGGAATCTTAAATGATGCTACTGATAACCTAATAATCAACGTCAAAGGTTTAATACGCTGTTAAACGTCAAGTCTCCATTTAACACGTTGTTCAAGGTTAAGGACGCCAACCTCACATTGTTGGTCCTTAGTAGTGTCATGTTAACCATGACGTGATCTCAGATTCCTCCGAGACATGATAACAATTGTTCAGCATAGCACACAAGTCATACAAGTTTACAAGGTTTACGCACAATTAATGTTTTAATCTTGTTTTAAGTTTAGGACTAATTAAGGTGTACCTGGTTTCGTCATGGGTATCACAGTCTCCCCTGGTTAAGAAATTTCATCCCCGAAATTTACTTTGTCAAGCTAGGGAAGAGGTGAGTGTATTTTCTATGGAATTCATCCTTCCGTTCCCAGGTATATTCAGGTCCTTGATTCGAGTTCCACCGGACTTTAACCCGTGAAATCTTGTTATGCCTTAATTGTTTAACCCTGCCATCAACCATTTCCACCGGCTCTTCCACAAAGTGGAGTTTATCATCAACGTGTATGTCTTCCAATAGTATCTGGGTGGCCTCGTCCGAAAGGCACTTCTTTAAGTTCGAAATGTGGAAGACATTATGAATGGCACTAAGCTCGGTTGGTAGCTTCAACCGCTATGCTACGGGACCTACTTTTTATAGGATCTCGTAAGGTCCAATGTATCACGGGGTTAACTTTCCGGTCTTTCCAAATCTGATAACGCCTTTCCATGGCGATACTTTTAGCAATACCCGTTCACCCAATTCGAATGATAGTGGTTTCTTACGTACATTAGCCCAACTCTTTTGCCGACTCTAAGCGGCTTTCAGACGATTCCGAATCTGATGGACCTTATCGGTCGTTTCCTAAACAAGTTCAGATCCCGTCAGTTGAGTGTCACCCACTTCGGCCCAGCAAAGTGGGGATCGGCACTTTCGACTATAAAGTGCCTCATAGGGGCTGCCTGAATGCTATTATGGTAACTAGTGTTATATGAAAATTCGACTAGTGGGAGATGCTTGTCCCAGCTTCCTCCGAAGTCCAGGACGCAAGCACAAAGCAAGTCCTCTAGCGTCTGGATCGTGCGTTCTGATTGGTCATCGGTTTGGGGATGGTAAGCAATGCTCAGATCGATTCGTGTCCCCAATGCTTCTTGTTGTTTCTGCCAGTATCACGAAGTGAAGTGGCTCTCTCGGTCGAAAATAATAGCAATCGGGACACCATGTCTAGTTACTATCTCGTTAGTATAATTTCGGTCAACTAGTTGGTCTTAGAAGTCGTACGGATCGGAATAAAATATGAAGATCTGGTCAATCGATCGAGGACTACCCAAATCGCATCATGACCACGAGGCGTTTTCGGAAGATGGGTCACGAAATTTATCGTGATTTGTTCTCATTTCCATTATGGTATCTCGGGTTATTGTGACATTTCCGATGGTTTCTGATACTCAGCTTTGACTCGCGCACAAGTCAAGCATTGGCTCACGTACTCGGACACGTCCTTTTTCATCCCCGGCCACCAATAAAATTCTTTAAGGTTGTGGTACATCTTATCTATACCGGGGTGAATTGAATATTTCGACCTATGAGCCTTGTCCATTATCAACTGTCTAAACTCCGAACTTGCAGGAATACACACTCGATTCTTGAAATACAATACCTTGTCCGTTTTCCTCACAAAGTTGTTCTCATTCCCGTGAAATCCTTCACCGGGTAACTGGCTTCTTCCAGGGCTTGCATCTGCGCATTCCGGATTTGATCTATCAGGCTCGTTTGCACAATCATTCCCAAGGCTCTCACTCGAAGGGGTTTAATGCGATCCTTCCTACTTAGCGCATCCGCTACCACATTAGCTTTCCCCGGGTGATACTTTATTTCACAGTTGTAATCGTTTAACAATTCCACCCATCTATGCTGTCTCATGTCCAATTCCTTTTGGTCAAAGATATGTTGGAGGCTTTTGTGATCCGTATATAGTACACTTGGTACCATATAGATAATGTCTCCAAATCTTTAATGCAAATATAATAGCGCCTAGTTCCAAATCATGCGTCCTGTGGTTCTTGTCGTGTACTTTCAACTGTCTCAAAGCATATGCAATAACTTTATTCCTTTGCATAAGGACACATCCAAGCCCTTGTCGCGATGCGTCGCAATATGCGACAAAGTCGTCATTGCCTTCGGGTAACGTCAGGTTTGGGGCCTCACATAACTTTTGTTTTAATAGTTGGAACGTTGTTTCGATGAAGCGATGGTAATACCCTGCCAGCCCCAAGAATTGGATTCTCTCTTTTGGAGATTTTGGCGCAGGCCAATTCTTGATCGCTTCTATCATGCTTGGATCTACATGAATTCCATACTGATCCACCACATGTCCTAAAAATTGCACGACTTGCAACCAAAAGTCGCACTTAGACAACTTAGTGTATAGTTGTTCTGTTCGTAGTATCTCCAAGATAGCACGTAGGTGATGTTCGTGCTCGTCCTTACTCTTGGAGTAGATTAAGATATCGTCGATGAAGACGATGACAAATTAGTCAAAGTATGTTTGACATACCCAGTTCATGAGGTCCATGAATACCGTAGGTGCGTTGGTTAGCCCGAAGGGCATAATTAGGAACTCATAGTGGCCATAACGAGTTCAAAATGCGGTCTTAGGAATATCGTCCTCTTGGACCTTCACTTGATTGTACCCTGACCGAAGATCTATCCTAGAAAAGGATCGAGCTCCTTGTAGTTGGTCAAAAAGATCATCGATCCTTGGAAGAGGGTAACGATTCTTGATAGTGACCTTATTCAATTCTCTATAGTCGATGCACATGCGGAAGCTACCGTCCTTCTTTACAAACAAAAATGGGGCTCCCCAAGGGGAATAAGTAGGACGGATGAACCCACGATCAAGTAACTCCTGTAGCTACGTCGATAGTTCTTGCATCTCAGACGGTGCAAGGCGATATGGGGCTTTGGCAACAGGTATCATTCCCGATATTAAGTCGATGCGAAACTCGACTTGCTGATTGGGCGGCAATCCGAGCAATTCCTCCGGGAACACATCAGGGTATTCAGATACTACTGAAATCTCCTTAATACGCTTCTCGGCTGGCTCCTTCGATGTGACATTGGCTAAGAACATGTCACATCTTTGCTGTATACACTTCAACATCTTGAGGTGAGATATGAGGTTCAACGTGGCGCCTAATTTCTCTCCTTGTACCATAATTACATCAGTGGGGGATAAGGGAATCTTCACAACTTTTTGTTCACATAACACCTCTGCATGATGGTTGGACAACCAGTCCATTCCTTCAACAATATCAAAACTACCCAACTCTACTGGTAAAAGGTCAATAGTAAATTAACCGTTAAGGGTCATAGGGTAATTAACAATAAGTTGGTGACTGGTAATCGGTTTTCCGCTGGAAATTTCAATGGTATAGGGTTGTTTCAGGTCAACAGGAGGCATATTTAAGAGTGGCAAAAATGCAATCGACACATAACTTCTATTGGCTCCCGTATCAAATAACACTGAAGCAAATTGATTTGAAACGAGGAACGTACCTGAAACCGTGTTGGGATCATGGCGCGGGTCACTAGGTCCCATGACAAAGGTGTAGGACCGATCCTAGATGCTAAGGAACCTAAATTTGATATCTAACATCCATAATAGCGGAAATATTACGTCGTGTTTACCAATAGACAAGAATTAATCAGTTAATCCTCAGTTTTATTGATCAAACGTCAAGAGTACAAACTGACAGAGCTTGGCCTCCAAAATGCCAAAGTTACAAATGAGAGACACAAGCTAGGTATTTATATACTTGCAAGTTCGCTAGTGAGGTGCCTAAGTTCGCCCGAACTTGCCTTAGCAAGTTCGGACGAACTTGGCTATACATGATGTCATGGGCGAACTTGGTTCAACAAAACATAAATTCTTCATACGACTAGCCTATTCAGCTCTATTCTATACAGACTCGATATAAGACTAAGTCATAGACATTATGCACCAACAGACTCCCCCTTGGATATAGTCTTCGTCTTGTATCAGTCTTCAAAAACTTTGTCTTCATATAAACGTTAACGCACACGACCGAAGAAGTTCTTGTACGGCTTCTTTCGTCGCTCTTTCTTGGGATCCGGCGTCTGGTCTGTAGGAGGCACTTTGTTCATATGTTGAAATCTCTTAACACTTGCCTTCCTAGTTCTCTCATGAATCACTTCGAGACGCTTCTCCTCTTTCAGAAGCTCTACTCTTTCAAGATCTCTCCAGCTTGTTTGCCACATTTTTCCTGAATTAACTTCGTGTGCATAGCAAACATTAACAACTTTCTAAAACTGCATCGCTTGTACCTTTTCACGTTCTTCAAATACGATTTTGCTGTAGAATAAGGTTTTAATATCTTCTCTTGAGCAGTTAACCAACCACATAGGATCAAGATTCCTGATTGTCCTCCATAACCCCCTCATACCCTGATATCCCAATACCTCAACTCTTTCCTTTGAAAGATCCAAGTGTTCTTCAAACTTTAAAACAATAACAGCTTCACAAGTAGCAGGATCTATCTGCCACCACTTGAACTATGGATAGAAGTTTTGCTCAATCGGCATCAGCGGCATGTTTCTCATTGCCCTCGGTCTCTTCATTAGCAACGTAATGTCTTTTTCAGCTGTCTTTTTATTTGTCTTGATTCTGCGACCAGTAATAAATTGCTTCCAATATCTAAATCCTTTAACCACTTCAAACTTTATCAACTTCAACAACAGTTGATCAATCACTTTCATGTGATATGTAACATTGACGGTCTGAACCAGCTCTTCCACATCCCAATTAGGTAATGTCTTGAAATCAGCAAGGTATTTGAAGTATTGCACTCCAAATTCCCTCTTGATTGCATAAACGTTCAGCTCCTTGAACCAACCCCAACTCAAGATATCTCCAAAAGAAACGTCTTTGTCTCTGGTAAAGAATGCTAGAGGACGTCGGAACTTACGTTCGCGAGGCATCTATTTAAACCAGGACTTCTTCACTTGAGCAATTTCTTCTTTAGTCATTGGCTTTGGTACTTTTCCTTCACGCAAAAATTCTTCAATCTTTTCTTTCAGCATATCTTCGTCTAACTACTTATACATCTCCTCAAAAGTAGGAAAACTTTCAGAATTAGTACCGACGTACTTCGCAGTTTGATCCGTCTCATCATCAGAAGACCAATCTTCAATGATCACTCTGTTATACTCATCAGCCTCAAATTTTCTAACATACTGATAATCATTTGGCTCGAAAGTGTTAACATTCAACACGTCTTCTTCGAAATCAAACTCTAGATCTGCAGCATCAAATTCTACCAACTTTGCCAGATCTTCCTTTGTATAGTTGTGTATAAACTCACCTTCCTCCACGTTATGTTTAAGCAATAACAATAAAGGCTTCGTGGGTATAGCAGCAACTAGCTTAGCAAATCTTTCAACATTCAACAGATCGATCTCATCAGTTGACCCTTTCTGCCCTTACTCCCCCTCAATCTTATCATCCATCTTGTTCGATTCATCATTCATAAGATCAGAGAAATCAAAATCTCCTGACACTTTTGCTTCAGTAATTTTTATACCAACACCACCCTGATCATCATCATCATCAACATCGTTAGCTACATTCCCATCCTCATATTCCGAATCATCTTTTTCTTCGTCATCTTTATCCTCCTTTTTAGCTTCTTCATGAGAAGCAACTATAGGATAAAAAGGCTTAAAAATTTGTCAACCTTTGGAATATCGGACTTATAAGCTTTAACCACATCATCAGACTTCTCTGCATCTTCAGAAGACTTAGGAGTTTCACCTTCAACCCCTTTTCCTTTGCCACTAGCTGCTAAGTCTTTCTCAGCCCTTTCTTTAGCTTCTTGCTGATCCAGATGATCATATTCAGTGATAAAATCAATTCCCAGAGATTTAGATAAAACTTTCTGCATCCTGGAAAATCTTTGATCGTTTAGAGCTTGGATTGACTTTAGATCTGCTATCTATGTTTGAAGCTTTTCATTTTCATCTTGCAAACTCTCGATCAATGCCATGAAATATTCACATTCATTCTCTAACACTTTCACTTTGTCGTCTAACATCTCTTCTCTACAGAGCTTTGATTCACTTTCTTAACTAACTATGCTTTCTCTTCTTCATTCTTGGCAACTTTCTCTTCCAAGATTTTCACACGCTTCTCTAAAAGTTCAATATTAGTCTTCGGAAAGAAATCGTTTAGATCTTGCAGACTAATCAGATCACTATGTATATCACCAAATATATTAGGCCCTGAGGATTTTGGTGTTGACTTTGGAGTAGCAGCCTTTGGTGTAGACTTCCTTGGAGTAGAACTTTCAAGATTTCAAGTCGTTGGAGCAACCGGTTATTGAATAACAGGTACTTCCACAAAATCAGACACAGGAGGTTCTTGTGTAGCTCCTGGCCTTTCAGCTTCCGATGAAACGATCACAGGAGGTTCTTGTGTGACTCCTAGACGTTCAGCTTCACTTGTATCAACAACAGGAGGTTCTTATGTAGAAGGTTCTTGTGTGACTTCTTTCTCCTGTGCGCCAGAAGGTTCCTGTATCTTCTGCGCTTGTCATCGTTCCTTTGTATCTTTTGCTGACTGCCTTTTGAACTTTCTTTGATTTCCTCTTGCCTTTTGTCTGAGGAGACCCTATAGTCTTTGTCGAAGAAATAGTTGCAGACTTTACATGTTTTGCTTTCTTCTTTGGTCTTTCCTCATCAGACTCTTTTTCTTGATTTGGATCAAAATCAGCATCCATTTCTTTCTCTTTTTCTGCTCTAATCTCAACTTCAGATTTTTCTGGTTCGTTTACTAGTTCTTTGTTAGAATCATCATCTTGTTCAGAAGTAGCAGATATTACATCATCTTGTGTAACTTTCTCAGTCTCTTGACTTTCAATAACTACTACTACACTTGAACCTGCTTCAGTTTGAACATTCTCAGGTTCATCATCATCAACGAGCATAGTTTCAGTTTTCCTTGCAGCTCGTTTCTTTTTCGGCTTTTCAACCTCGGCCTTTAAGAACCATTCACTTCTCGCTTTCGGATTGAAGTCTTTGAACCATTCTTTTTCAGTATTAAGCTCCTTTTCGTCATCGCTTCCATCTTTCCTCCACTTGTTATCAGATTGCGCAACATAATTTGGATCTTTAATAGCCCCGAAAACTGGTTTTGCAACAGGAGCTGAAGCTTACTTCTGAAACTTGATTAGCTTCTTCACAGTTGTTTCATCAAGATGAACTAGATAAAGTACATCATTCGGATCCCGTGCTATATTCTTGAACTTCTCATCAATCAACATTTGCACGAATCTCGGATATAAACATAACCTCGAATCCTCCATATTCTTTGACATGTGCGTAAATACAAGCTTCGAAAAGTTGAACGGTTTTTCAAAATTAGTGTCGTTGCAATACAGGCCAAATAATCTTGCACGTCGCCTAATCCAGCCTTGCGATGACTAAATGTGTGAATAATAGCGTGCATGAGAAGCTTGTAGGGATTAGGTACTTCCCCTTTCTTCAACGTTGGCTTGTTCACACTCCCTTTGTATCCCATTCTGAAGAAACATCCTCTAACCATCTTTTCATCAAGATAAATCGGATCGTCTTTGTTGTCGTTGAATTGCAGAATCTGTCAAATATCATCTTCAGTTACAGAAATCTTCTTAAGCTCATTTCCAACTTGTACTGACGAATTAATCTTTTCTGATCATCACTAAGCTCCGCATACTTCCAGAAATG
Organism: Scalesia atractyloides; assembly: GCA_947069175.1. Classification (NCBI taxonomy): domain Eukaryota; kingdom Viridiplantae; phylum Streptophyta; class Magnoliopsida; order Asterales; family Asteraceae; genus Scalesia; species Scalesia atractyloides. Next base: position 39,478,023 of record CAMTDV010000015.1, read on the forward strand.
AAAAGTATGAGATCTGTATGACACTGTGCGTTCCTTGATAGCTCTGTGAATAGGGCTTTCCTCCAAAAACATTAAGATACGGTCGTATTGCTTTAAAGATGGATAGATCGTCTTGTCGAGCGTAATACAGGTGTTGTGAGTCTTAGAAAACTCTATCGAGATTGCACGTGCTAGAGCTTGAGCATGGAAAACGACGCAAAACAATCAGCACGCATATCGAGAAAAAGGTTTCAAAATTTTTCTAACACATTCATCAAGTTCGGGCGAACTTGATATGTGTTTAAACATTTTGATTCACTCAAGTTTGCCCGAACTTGTATCAAACACATGTTTATTATTACTTTAATAAGTTCGGGCGAACTTATATTAACAACATTCAGATTTTCATAATCCAAGTTCGGGCGAACTTCCACATATTCTTTCAAAAATCAGTTTTTGAAGTTCGGTCGAACATGTTCATGGTTTTTGTTTTTTATTCAGGTTTTTTTAACAAGTCCGGTCGAACTTAATAACAAGTTCGGCCGAACTTGTCATCTTCTTCAAACACAAACCTGTTAAACATGCAATCAACCATTTCAATCCAATCAAACACATTTACACGGTCGATTTAAAGTGTAGATTCTGATTTTAAGTTCAATTTTCTCCAATAACGCCTAGAACTATCATTTTAAAACATTTCAGATCTGTTATAATCTAATAGGTTCAATTCACGGTTCAAAAACAAAATATTCACCTCAGAGATTGTCAATGGTGTGCAAATCACCAAGAACAATCGAAAAACGGGCATTATAACGACGTATTTTTGCCAAAATCACAACTTCGCTCTCAAACTTAAGTTCGCTCAGGGTTTTTCTTTTTGAAGAAGTGAGTTTGGCCGAACTTACGTAGGTATTTATACCTAGGTGAGTTCGGCCGAACTTACTTAGGTATTTATACCTAGGTAAGTTCGGGCGAACTTACTTAGGTATTTATACCTTGATAAGTTCGGGCGAACTTGCAAAGCCCAACAATGTAAGCCCATTAGAAGACCGGGCGAACTTGATAACCATCAGCCATTTATTTGCAAGTTCGATCGAACTTGCTGTTTTGTTAAACATGTTTTTGTTTAGCAAGTTCGGCCGAACTTGCCAAACCACAAATTCAAACTTTTTTCAATTTTACATTTAAACCCCTGAACTTTCCAACTTTTACCAGTTATGAAAATCCACTCGGTTGACCAAGTCCAAGCTAATGACCTTGGTTAACCGATTTGTCTGCCGAGTCCAAGTTAATGACTCCGGTTTGACCCATTACGAACAAACTGTTGATTTTTTCAAAATCAAAGTTTCAAATTAATGAACTTTTTATCGTTTTGACTTTTCAGGTTTTACAGATTAGCTCCCAGCCCGTTGTCAAAGAGATTCCCACCAGTTCTAGCATCTTACCAGACTTAAAAGACCCGTTCTCCGACATTGGTTTGCTGAAAACAATGTAGAAAGAAAATCTTTTTTGTATTTTTGTAAGTTTATGCTAAAACACACAGAAATCTTTTTAATCTTAATCTGTAAAGCTGATAAACTATCTACATGACAATGTAAACTATGTACACACATATTTACAGACATATTTTTATGAATTTGTGTCTAAAGGATCATAGCAGTTAATTGAGATATATCACCAGTACCGTTGACCTTCAGATGACGTTTAAGTTTTTAAACTCATTTATCTAGATTGTCGATATGTTTGTCCACTTAAAATTTACCACATTACTCAACTGTTTCAAGATATGTTAAGGTATGAATTATGAAACTTGACTTATCTGTGGTTCCCACTCCTTGAATATACTCCCGTATCAAGATTCCCTAGATTTCATCTTACAGGTGAATATAGCGTAATTGATATCTGTATCTGGGTAATGCGAGACCTTGAGAGCTCAGGTTAGTACTACCGTACACACAAAGAGTTGAAGGCTCGACTTTAAGGTGTGTTCCACTTAAGGAATCTTTTCAGCACTGCAAATGATTAGATCTTTCGATACTTTTCAAGTTTACAAGCAATTTGGGGTTTTTTTAGCGAAAGTATTATAGAAGTTCTAGGCTATTGCTTCCGCAAAATCAGAAGAACTTGTATAATACCCCAGATATCAACTATCTATAAAGACCTCGTATCTCAGAATCATGCAATCTATCAAACGAAATTTCGGAGTACTAAATCCACATATCCAAGATGTGTTAATCCACATGATTAAGCAGTTGTTAAATTTAGTTTATATCTCGAAAACAGTTTACTGAACGTTTTAAGCCTATCGACACATCCACAGTAAGACTCGTTTATCACTTTTAAACTTTACATTTCTTTAGCATACTGTGATAGTCCACTGATGTACTATCATTTTCTTTTTGTGACATCGAAATCTTTTTGTCTTTTTCAATGTTTTTGTACATTTTTGAAATTTTTCATATGTTTTTGTATTTTCCCAAATATTTCTCCCTCTAATATATTTTTGGATTTTAGATTTTTGAAGAAATACTAAAGTAGAAAGATATTTACAACCCATACAAACCAATGAGGATTACGTGAATTCGTCATCCGATCCGTATTCAGCCTCAGATTCCGCACCTGTAAGCAAATTTTTAATACCGTTAAGCCGCATTAGATATTTAAATCTTGTTAATGGAAATGTTTCGGTATAAAAATCAACCATTTGTTCGTCGGTGTGGATTTTTTGTATTCGAACCAATTTCTTTTCGTAACAGTCACGAATGAATTGATATCAAATTTCAATGTGTTTTGTATTTGAGTGATGAACCGGATTTTTAGTTATATCGATGGTTGCTTGGTTATCTACAAATAAAGGCGTGTCAAGAAACTGCAGACCATAATCCCTTATCTGTTGCTGAATCCAGAGGATTTGAGAGCAACAGCTAGAAGCAGAAATGTATTATGCTTCACAGGTTGAGAGAGAGACCGTGGTCTGTTTCTTACACTACCACGTTACCAAACGTGTGCCAAAGACTGGCATCCTGCAGTTGTAGATTTCGAGTTCAGTTTGTCCACTCTGAAGTCTGAGTCACCGTATCCAGTGAGATCAAAATTGTCGTTCTTGGGGTACCACAGGCCGGTGCTTGGGCAACCTTTCAAGTAACGGAAGATTCGCTTGACTATCTGCAAGTGTGACATTCGAGGACTTGACTGATATCTCGCACATAAGCATGTACGATACAAGATGTCCGGGCGCGATACCGTTAGATACATCAATGAACCTATCATTGATTGATACAGTGTTTCATCAACTTTTGTTCCTGTCTCGTCTATGCAAATCCCATGGTTCAGTGCCTGCGGTGTCGAAAGCGGCTTCGAATAATCCATTTCAAACTTTTTGAGGATGTCGTGAACATACTTAGTCTGATGAATGAATGTCCCGTCTGGAAGCGGATTCACTTGAAGACCTAAGAAGAACTTCATTTCGCCCATCGAGGACATCTCAAATTTCTTCTTCATGATCTTTTCAAACTCTTTGCACAGACTGTCATTCGTAGAACCAAATATGATGTCGTCCACATAGATTTGTACTATTATCAGATGTGATCCAACTTCTCTAGTAAACAAAGTGCTGTCCACTGTACCTCGTGTAAAGACATTTCCTACGAGATGTTGCGATAACTTCTCGTACCAAGCTCTCGGGGCTTGGTGTAAACCGTACAAGGCTTTGTCTAGGAGATATGCTTTATTCTTGTTCAGTGGATCAGCAAACCCCGGTGGTTGTTCGACATACACTTGTTCACGAAGTTTACCATAGAGAAATGCAGATTTTACATCTAACTGGTACACCTTAAATCCTTTCCAAGCTGCAAACGCTAGGAAAATGCGGATATACTCTAATCTCGCAACCGGTGCATATACCTCCTTATAATCTATACCTTCCTGCTCGTGGAATCCCTTGACAACCAGCCGAGCTTTGTTTCTGACTATAAGCCCCGATCGTCTCTTTTACACTTGAAGACCCACTTTGTATCATTAGCTTTCTGCTTCGGTGGCAAGTCTACAAGCTTCCAAACACCCAACAGTTCGAACTGTAAAAGTTCCTCTTGCATTGCCATCACCCAATTCTCGTCTGGCAGAGCATCATTAACTGTCTTTGGCTCTATTTGAGAAATGAAACATGAGTAGTAGCAGTAAATCTGAGTTGGTGCAACTCAGGTGTAGAAACAACTAAGTGCTTTGTTGATTTGGTTTCGAGTACGCACACCAGTTTGTAGTTCTCCTATGATATTCGTTGAAGGATTGTATGAATATAATCACGACATTTCTTCTATTGGAACATCAACTGAGCTTTGCTGATTTGAAACAATCAGATCACTGTTCACATCAGCATTAGGAGTACTTGATGAAGCTTCGCTCTGATTTCTCAGACTAGCAGATTGATTCAACAAGTTAGAAATCTGCTCAACTTCTTCATCTGATGAAGTTTCATCATCAGCATCAAATGTTGGTGCTTCATCTGAATCAGAATTCTGATTCTAAGGCGTACTGGGCACTCTTGTGTTTTCTGGTTCATTAGAAGCATTCACTGGAAGTGTAGCAGGTGTTAATTCTACTTCAGAAGTATATTCAACTTGAACACCACTGCTATTGCTTGGACCTGCCCCGGAAGATGAAGAATCCAACGTGGGTTGATTAACCACAATTGGTCTAATGATTTGTTCTTGGTTCGCTGACTGGTGAAGATAATATAACGCTGCAACTTCTTCATCAGATGGTTCTTCTGGAAAGTCGAATGACTTCCAAAGATCTTGATAGTTGAACAGCCACACGTCACCTTTCCTTTGAATAGGATCCGTATAGTTAAAACAATCCACGTGCTGTGCTTCAATAACCTTTCTCAGTGAAGGAACATATACTCTTCTCAACGGACTCGCATATCCGACAAGAAACCCTCAAGAGATTTAGCTCCGAATTTGCCATCTTGATCGATTACAGTGCATGGCGCACCAAATGGTTCTAAGAATTTCAAATTTGGCTTCCGTCGGTTTATCATCTCAAAACATGTTTTCTTTGTTGGTTTGACAGTGAGAACTCTGTTTAGCGTGTAGCAAGCCGTAGCAACCGCTTCACTCCAGAAGCTGACTGGAAGTTTAGAATCTGCAAACATGGTTCTCGCAGTTTCAATCAAAGTTCTATTCTTCCTTTCAACTACTCCGTTTTGCTATGGAGTATAGGGAGCACTAAACTCGTGCAGAATCCCTTTTGTGTTGCAGAAATCCTTCATTTTGTTATTCTTAAACTCTGTGCCGTTGTCACTTCTGATGCGTCTGACCGGCAGATGATAAAGGTTCTCGAGTTTCTTGAATAAAATAACCAAGTTCTCGAACGTTTCGTCTTTTGATTCCTGAAAGAATACCCACGAATATCTCGAATAGTCATCTGTCATGACCAAGCAATATAAGTCTCCTGAGATGCTTCGAACATTTACAGGACCAAATAAATCCATGTGGAGACGTTCTAATGGCAACTTGATTGAGTTCAGAATTTTCTTCGGATGAGATTTATGTATCTGCTTTCCCTTTTTGCATTCTAAGGAATGATCAGACATATGAAAGCTCCCAAGATTTACACCATCTACAAGATCATTATGAACCAAGTAATGCATTTTTCTCAAATGAATATGTCCCATCTTACGATGCCAAACTTTTCAGTAGCCTTTGTCACAAAACATTGCGCTGATTTTGATGAAGTGGTAGCGACGCCCATATCAAGAACATATAGATCATTCTCTCGAGGTGCTCGCATCAGAATCCACTCATCTGGTATTTTGAATCCCGGCTTCAAGATAACACACTCTTTGTCATTGAAATGCACAGTGAACTTCTTGTCACAAATCTGCGATATGCTCAGAAGATTATTTTCCAACTCTACAATATAATTCACGCGATCGAATGAAACGACGCCATTGGAAAGTTTTCCCTCGGCGACTATCCTTCCACCCTGGTTACCCGCAAATCCAACATATCCACCATTGATAGCTTTTATGTCGAATAGCAACGCTTTCATTCCCGTCATATGCTTGGACGCTCCACTATCCAAAATCCACTTAGAAAGTACGGATCTCTGGAGCCCCTACACATTTCAACAATCTATTTGAAAAGCGAGACCCAAGCCTTTTTGGTCATGGGTTGAATTGGATAATCATCATCAAAATCAAACTCACACTCATCAGCATAATCGAACCCACACTCATCTGCATAATCAAATTCACATTCATCATCTAGATTTTCTATGATGTTTATATTTGAAAACTTTACTGACTTTTTATCTTTTGAACTGTTACCACTTGTAGTTTTGACATTTTCAGATGTGGTTTCAACTATGATTTCAGATTTTGATTCTTTCATGCTATCACTAGTCTTAACAAGCTCAGACTTAGTAATCTCAGATGTTGTTGACCATTTCTTTGCAATCCAGGCTTGAGATTTTATGTTAGCCTTTTTGATGTAAAACTTGTTTTCATTACCTTTTGAAGATTCACCTTTTTTGAAAATTGAATTCTCGAATTTCTTTTCAAAAACTTTTTTCATTTCATCTTTGTTAACATTTCTTTTTAGAATTCTTATTTGCCCAAACTCTGCTTGCTTTGGTTTCACAACATTTGAACTTTCTTTCCTTCAAAGATAAGCCGGCTTTGATTTCGGACATTGGCGTGCAATATGCCCAATTTCGTTGCACTTGAAACAAGTCCGAGAATCATGTGGATATCCTTTAGTGGGTTTTACACCACTTGTTTTGGCACTACTTGCAATTTTGGCTTTATCTCGAAGTTCTTTCTGTTTCTTGAACTCATCGTTTAATTGTTTCCCGATCAACCTTTCCTCATGAACCGTGTTCATCCCATATACAAAATTCATGTTTTTATTTTTGTATCCATGAAATTGTGACACTTTCTTTTTAGGTTCATCTGATTCCTCTAATCCCAACCCAGCTCTCCGGTTTTCCGGATGATCACCACCATTCCTTTGGTAGTTATTTCTTTTAGATTTGGAATGGAATTTCTTTTCATTGATCTCCATATCATCTGATGTGACTTCCACGAGTTTAAAGAATTTGTCTAACAATTCTTCCTTCATGTTCTGAATCGGAAACCTGTCATCAAAGTATAATCTATCAGATTCCTTAATCTTGTACATTACAGCATTAGGATCATCACATAGATCATTCTCCGATGATGTATCGTCATCTTCGGACTGTGAATCAGAATTCTTTGAACTCGAGTCGGCGCTTTTAAAGCTGCCTTCATCAGAATTGTTCATAACATTTTCAACCACTTTCTTAACCACAGCATTGTCATCATCATATTTAGTATAGATTACATCAATGTTCTCTAGCAACTCAGTTTTCTTTTCAGATAACAACTCAATGTTGAGTGCCTGGAGTTGTTGCTTAGTTTCAGCAATGGTGTTAATATAGATATTAATCGCTTTTTGCTTATTTATTACTGTTCCTTTCAACATCCTTATGGTATCATGTTGTTCGATATTGTTTCTATCGAGCCTACCATAATCATTTTTCATTTTGTCATACGCTTCCTTCATTGTGCGATAATCGTATTTCAAAAGTTCATTATGCACATTGTTTTTAGCGATGATCTTTGATTTTTCAGCACATTCAGAACATGGTTCGGTATATTTTGTACAAGGTTTCTCAACCTCTACAACTTGTACTTTGACAACTTCATTTACCTCTGGACCTACCTTGGTTAGATTTGCCATCAAGGCTTTGTCGCAATATCCTTGAGGTTTTCGACATTCACTTCTTGAGTAACATCAATGATTACTTCATCAGATGATTTCTTCTCGGGAACTTGTTCCTGAGAACTTCCATCAAAATGACCTGCAAAATTATCACACGAACTAGGAGATAAAATTCCTTGCTTCTGCAAGTGGATATACTCCTCTTCTTCACGTTGTTGTTGCATATATTATTTTAGCAGAATATTCTCCAAAGTCGCTGCTTCTTCTGCAGAAGTATCTTCAACAATTTCAGCCATTAACGCAACTCCGTTCTTTTTACCGATATAAGAATTCCTATCGAAGCCATCATCTTCGTTTGATGCAACCATGGCTTTCTCTGTGTTGCTGCTGTTTGCCTTTTCCTGAATTTCAACTTGTGTCTTCTTTGGGAAAGGCTTGTATTGAAGAGATTTCTTGTAATACTCGTTGCTTCCACCAAATAGACTCTGATTTCCCGTTGCTTCATTATTTTTGCACTCTCTTTTGAAATGTTCCTTTTGGCGACATCTGAAGCACGTTACTTTTGTTTTGTCGAAACCCAGTTTATTGCTAGAATTTCTGATGTCTCAGCCTGTTAACGCAACAAACTTGGTAACCCTTCGGATAATCAAAGCTAAACTCAACTTAATATCCATCAACTCGAGTTCTTCTTCATCCACTTATTCATAATCTTCTGCCATCATTTCGGGATTTCCAATTTTACCGGCTACAAGACTTTCGTATGACTCCAGAACAGTGGCAAGAAGCGACATATGCTGTTTAGCGACTTGTTCCGAAACAACATTGTTCAAAGTCACTGCGATGTTGCACTTGTATACATTTGAATCGGAATTTGTTTGTTGATTCTGATTTGCTTGACTTTGATAAGATGAATTTGAACCAGTACTTGAAAATGAAGATTGTGGACTTTGATCATATTGAGGATATGACTGATTCTGATTCTATTGCGAATTGTTCAAAGAATTCACCTTGCGTTGAATGTTGTCTGAATCTTTGGACTTGAAATGTTATCTTGCATTCCACTCTTGTAGTACAAACCAACGTCCTGAACAACATTAGCATCTTTGACTTTGCAATCTTCAAGAGTTCCATTTCGTGACCTTCGAGTTTATCGATAAATGTTGACACCTTGAAGAATTCCCATTTATCGCTTTCCTTCAGAACCATTAGATAAGTAGTCCACTCTCCATCTGGTAGAGCATCTGCAAGCTTGTCGATGTACTCTTGTTCCGTCTTCTCGAGACCGTGTCTTCGCATTTGGACTTTAAGATGACAGAAGCGTTTAATCATCTGCTTCATGGTCTCACCCTTCAGCATGTTGAAGATATCGAACTCTTTCATAATGAGCGCTTTCTTGCTCCTGATCATCTCCGCGCTTCCTTGATACTTCTTTTGAAGCGAGAGCCAGAGATCTCTTGCTGTTGTGTATTCTGGTAGCAAGATGAGAATATCTTCTTTGATGGATTGTTGGATAAGACTGATCATCTTTTTCTCAGCAATGTATTCCTCTTTCTGTACCGTCGAGTAATTGTACTTTTCAATCTACACCATCCCGCAAAGTGCATGGCTTGAACCCAATATGTAAACTTCTCCTTCCATGCTTCATACTCGTCCATGCTCATTAGCTTGGGCAGTTTAACAGTCGTGCCCATCTCGTTATCAAGATTGACTTGATGGATCACTTTGGCATTTGACGAACTAGCTCCGGACATATAAGCTCTTTGAATATCATCCATTGTGAATAACGAGACGTGTATACTGAAAATACTCAACAACTTTTGAAAATATTAGTTCTACTACAAGTTCGGTCGAACTTGTAGTGAAAATGAAGAATTAAGAGATTATTCCCAAGTTCGGTCGAACTTGTGAATATTGGTTAGAAAAAATTTCCTTTTAACAACCTTGGTCGAACTTGTTGGTGATTTTGTAAGTTCGAGCGAACTTAACAACTGAAGTTTATGAAAAACTAGCAAGTTCGGGCGAACTTAGCTAAAAATCCTTGAATTTTATCAAGTTCGGTCGAACTTGACAAAAATTCAATAAAAATCTAGCAACTTCGAGCGAACTTAATCAATTTTCTTTAAAAATTCACTCAAGTTCGAGCGAACTTGGAAAAATTTTCTTAAAAACATCTCAAGTTCGAGCGAACTTGGTAAAAAATCACTGAAAAGTGAGTTTTTAGCACATGTTCGGCCGAACTTGGCTAACAAGTTCGATGAACATGGTTTTGGAAAACATTGTTTTTTCAAAATTTTGACATCAATTTGATTGAATTTGGTCTCCAATCTTTCAAGGGTTTATCTTTGTTGTATTTTACATGATATATTCAAAATTGAAAAGATTTTGACCGTGAATTCTTCTTTTTTGATGAAAAAGTTAAGAAAAATAGAAGAATGGAGATGAAATAGAAGTGTTCTTGTCTTGATACTATCAAATCAGGCTGTTCTAGCTCTGATACCACTTGTAGGACCGATCCTTGATGCTAAGGAACCTAAATTTGATATCTAACGTCCATAATAGCGGAAATATTACGTCGTGTTTACCAATACACAAGAATTAATCAGTTAATCATCAGTTTTATTGACCAAATGTCAAGAGTCAAACTGACAGAGCTTCGCCTCCAAAATGCCAAAGTTACAAATGAGAGATACAAGCTAGGTTTTTATTGACTTGCAAGTTCGCAAGTGAGGTGCCTAAGTTCGGTTGAACTTGGTTATACATGATGTCATGGACGAACTTGCTTCAACAAAACATAAATACTTCATACGACAAGCCTATTCAGCTCTATTCTATATAGACTCGATATAAGACTAAGACATAGACATTATACACCAACAAAAGGCACGACCTCGAGCTGCATTCGAGGTAGATGCTTGGTTCTGGGTGTTCCTTCCTGCCATCTGCTGGGCTAACTTCGGACAACTATTACGAAAATGCTCTGTGCTGCCACATCCAAATCATGCACGGGGGTAGGTAACCTGTGGTGCTGGTTGTTGAGGTCGCTGCTGAAGAGGTTGAGGCCTAGGAGGTTGAAAACGAGCTGGTTCGGGATTTGGTTCCACGGCCATCTTACAGTCTTTGGCAAAATGCCCAATGTTATGACACTTCGAGCATATCACTGCTCGGTATGTACCAGAGTGGAGGAAAGCGCACTTGTTGCACTTTGGGGCCTTTCCTTTTTAGCCATCGAAGTTACGCGTGGGGGTAGTCATGGCATAGTTCTGGCTAATATTTCTCCCCCTCTCCGGTGATGCTGCCCTTGCACGACGACTCTCCGGGGCTTCCCGCTTGTTCTCAGCCAGCTCTCCCGGCATTGTCAGAATCTTACGCCTAACCATGTCATATGTAACGGTACCTGATCTGGTTACCACCTCGTGCATCGTTCGGTATTCCATCGAGTTAATGATACTTCTTACTTCTGGGGCCAGTCCCCAGATATACCTTTCAATCCTCTTGGACTCTGGTTGGACCATGTCTGGTAAAATACGCGCCAGTTCATTAAAACGGTTGGTATAACCTGCATGATCAGTACTTGCATCTACAGGTTCCAGAACGCATGTTCAAGCTTCTGAATTTCATGTGTTGGGCAAAACCTTTCCCTCATCAGTATCTTGAGATCATCCCAAGTCATAGCATTAATCGCGCCCTGTCCGCGAGTTTGAACAATAGTGTTCCACTAGTTTAAAGCATTGGCGATAAAGGTACAAGTTGAATACTTAACTGCGCAATTACCGGGACAATTACTTATGTTAAGTACCGATTCTGACTTCTCGACCCATTTCACAAACCCATTCGGTCCCTCGGTCCCATTAAATTCCATCGGTTTGCATTCCATGAAATGCTTATATGTGCAAACCGGCCTATCATTATTCAGGTTATCATTCTGACCTTTGGGTCCTGGTTGTGGGTTCGGTTGCGGGTTAGCATTAATACCGGCGCTAACCTGCGCCACAATCGCGGGAATAACAGCCTGGAGTTGTTGCACTATCATTTGCGTGATTTCTGCCTCAGTCATTTGTGGTGCATGTTTCGGGGCCATTTTATTATAAACAATAGATAGGTATGCATTAATGTCACATAATCAAACATCACATATCACGCAATTTCATCGTGCATATAAATTCACAACATGCATACCCCAAAACGTCATCATTATCATATATATAATAATATATGTCATCATATAATTGTCAAAATTTGCATATAGACTTAACCCATAAGGGCCAGTGCTTAAAATGTGCTGTCAAAACATGCCACCAAAGTAACGTACATATGCCATACTACGGAGAATACGGACTACGAAAACAACGAAACACTATGACTACATCACCACGTCGACATGGGTATAACGCAGTGCTGGGTAGGATGGGCAAAAGATACATCGTGTCTGTCTATACTATGAAATAAAACCATACTAAGATCGCCACAACCAACAAGTGAAACCCACATAACCTGCCATCAGGCCTATGATAGTACCGATGCATCCATACCGCATCGCCCGAGAATGATCATGGTGCGGATAAACATAACCCATACCCTGTTGTAATGCAATGACCGCTTGCTGTAAGACGATCAAGTAATCTCCCATCACTTTCGGATGTTGCTCGTCCTCATCCCTCGCCATCTGTAGCAAGGAGATCTGCTCGAACAAAAATCCCATCAAGCTCCTGAGGAGGAACAGGTATACCCCAGACGGGTGGGGAAGGCTCTCTAAACAGCTGGGAAGGGCCACCTCGCTTGTAAGTGTGAAACGGGGAAGGGTCCTCCCGAGCAGTGTCAGAAAACAGGCAGTAAAATGCTGATGGGTCCCTATTGGTAAGGGTATTGGACGAATAGGGGAAATGGGTGGTGTAAACACAGGTACATGTGTAAGTACCCTCCGACGAGCCGTCTGTCGGAGGCCAAAGGTGGGTATCTCAAGAAGGCTAGATGAAGAGGGTGAATAAGCACTCAGAGTGGAAGGAGTATAAGGGTCAGGCAGTGTCTCTAGTGACGGTAAGCGGGGTGCTACCGGCTCCCACTCCCAATGCCCGTGGCGGGAGTAGGGCTCCTAGGAATAGGTCCTACTGGTATGGCCACATCCGAGGTATGACTATGCTCCGAGGAGCTAGTCGGATGGTGAGGTGGCGAACGGTAGGCGCTCGAGGCCTCTCCCTCGCGCCTAGTACGAGGCCTGGGTGGGTAGGGTCTGCAACAGTAACCAGAAGGATCTGACTCATTGCTCGATGTTAAGGGGGAATCAGTGGATTCTCCTCAGGATCGGTCTCCACATGAGAGGTAGTCTGGCGAATCGAATGATGCGACATGATATCTGTAGAAAGAATACCACATACAACGCTGATTTGACTGCCCGACATAACCAACTCAACATCCTACAATTATACACATAAGTATGTAATGCACACAGTTTTGATTTTTAATGTGACATCTGAGCCTTTTCAAGCATCAAACAATACCGAAAAATTCCGACTCTAATGAAATCTTGTGTTTCATTCCTGAGAACTGTGTAATTACATGTGACATTTATACATTTTAGTCCGTGTACAATTTCAACTCCTCTAGGCTTTTCTGGAGGTTATACATAAGCTATTACGCAAAACAAAACTAATTTAACGCAACGTATGTTCCGGAATAATGACACAAGCCAAACATACCTTAAATAACATTTACATAACTTAGAAATAAGTTTTGAAGGTTTGATATGTCAAAAACAAGTTTATTCGATCACAGGGACTAATTACGACAAACTACGAAAGTCTGCTGATTCTCATAGCGACGTGCACTCTGGAACAATAACACAAGCTTAATAACCATAAATACCCTTTACATAACTTAGAAATAAGTTTTGAGGGCTTCGGTATGGCAAAATCACACTTTTGTAACTTCAGGGGCTATTTTGCAAATTTCGTGAAACTATGCCTTTTTGCATATATCGCTATCCGAAACACATTCGGACATCCAAAATATTTCTAATCATCAATATATTACATGTTAGTGATTGGAATGCGAAAAAATCGTTCGTTACGCGTTTACGGTCACACACGCGTTCCTTTCGATTTTCGTCGTAATTAACTGGAAACCGCGACCGTACGACCAAATGAACCAATCTCCATAACATTTTTGAGCATATTTCAAGTTCCCTATACTTTAACGTCCTTGTGGAGCTTAAAAATGGGGTTAACAGGTGTTAGAAATGCCAAAAATCGACGAAAACATGTGCAGGGGCCTGTTCTGTCATTTTTGAAAATTTCAGGTCTGGGGAGGCCTAGCGCTACGCGACGCCCTAAGGGGGGTACCGTGGCGGGGTGAGACCCTTGTTTTGACAAAAAGTTGCTGGCAGATTCACAGCTCATTCCCTTGCCACCAATTCGCAATTTTTGACACCTGGCCCGAATTTTCCACCCTTTTTCCTGCTTCTAACATGTGTTATGACACTAATCAAGTCTAGTGATGATTCATGGACACTTGTAAGGCTTACATTAATCCAATTTAAGTATAAATTCCATGATTTTCCTCATTTTTGAACTTTTGCAACCTAGCTCATATCTGCTATAATCCGAATTTGCAACCACTTGGGAGACTCCTCTGTGATTCCTTGATCATCCCTAGTGTTTGTAAGTAAATCATTCATGTTTTGATTCAAGTTTCTTAGTTTAGTTGAGCTAAAACTCAACAGTTTGACTTTCTGTTTGACTTTTAGTTTTGATCATGAATTGATCAAGATAAAGCTCAATTGATGTCACAAATGGCAAATAACCGGTAATTCCGTACAATCTAATCACCTATTTTATTTATTAATCTCCTGCATTTAAACGTAGTTTATCTGCGTAACTAAGTCGTACGGCATATAAAAAGTATTAGGACAAGCAAATCATGATATAACATCTATTGGTTTCTGTTACGACCCCGAAACAAACAAAACTATGTCCTAAAAGTGTTGGTAGAGAGTGCTGGGCGCACTATTCACGGTTGCACTATTTATGCCAGCAATCGCTACAGAACAATGAAATCAAGGCACACGAATAACAAAACTGAGTTCATACATATAAAAACACTAATGTGGGAATGAGTCTTATAATATTACACAACCTTCCGGTGCAACGCCCTAAATAATAAATCGTCCGAATCGGCTAAATATACGCCACTTTTAAATTCGTCCGAGATAATAATTAGACAATCCTGGACCTCCAGAATTATGACAAATACGAAAAACACACTGAAACGTTTATAGGATATCATGGGAATATTCAAAGTTATAAGCTTCCGGTAATAAATCGCTATAAACATAAATTGTCCGTTAGCGACCCGACGAGCTAGTAAATGGTATTTCCGCCCATATATCAAGCAAATGAAGTATCTAGTGAACTAGTTAAGTATTAAAACAAGTCCTAATCCCTAATTACCTTACTAATGAGGTGCTTAAAAGCCCTAATCACCCTATACCTCCTAATGACCAAAATATCTAAGTGATTAAGCATTTAACCCCTAAAAATTACACTTTACCCCCCCCCCCCTAATGGTGCATGGTTTTGGTGGGCCCCATGGCCTCACCAATTTGTTCAACTTTTCAAATGTGTAAGTGATTGGTATAGTGAGTGAAAGAGGTCTTGACTTTTAGGTGATGTATGGTGTTATAAGTAACTAATAAACTAACCATATCATCATTATCTTTCAACAATCAACACACAAGAAAACCCCTTCCTTGCCCTCTCTTGTTCACAATTTCACCACCACCACCTTACACCACCATAATAAACCATTAAACACCATATTTTACTACTAAAATAAGCCTCACAAGTTCATCTAAGCATGGAGTAACTTTGGAGCATCATTTGGAGCTTTCTTGGGAGCTTAATCCCTTCTTATTTTATAATCTAGCTTGTGCACTTTGTAAGCCTACTAAACACCATGTTTATGATCCATATTATTAGTAGATTATCAAAATACAAGTTGGAAATCTTGATATCAAAGATGAACATAATAAAAAACCCTAATCTCAAAGTTAAAGAACACTAAATATAACTATATTATGTGTTGTTTAGTGTAGATTAGTGTAGCTAGTTTGTATGATCATGTTGTTTATGAAGATCTTGTTAATATTAGTGATTTAAATATTATGTTATGATGATCATGTTGTTAGTTTCATGTAGTATTTTATATTTGTTATCATCTTTCCATGACAAACATAAATATGTGATTTAAACATGATTATGTTTAAATCAAGAAAAATCATCATACTCACTTTTATGAACTAAACTCATAATTTTTTGGGATTCATAAAGAAACAAGTGTTTAAATAGGGTTAAATGGACTTAAAAGTGATTTTTGGAAGATTACAAACTTTGATTAGTGATGACTTTGTGGATTGAATATGATTTAAATACGTTTTTATAACGTGGAAAATGTCCTATTTTGGGGGAAACTATGGCAAATTATACTAAAAATCTAACCGCGATTAAAAATTGGGATTAAAGGGTGATTAACGTGGTTAAACGCGATTAATGGCCTTAAACGTCATTATGGAACACTTGATGGAAATGGTTAAGTCCTTAATGAATATGGATTCTTAAAAATATAAGAATATATTTTTAAGTAAAAGTAAGTGGTGAAAATAATAATAATACATATATAATTTTTGGATGAAAATTATGTATTTTGAAAAGGTTTCTAAGTGTGTGTATTAGGTGCTATGTATATGTATTAGATACACTTAGGAAAACCGAAATAATACACTCACCATACCAAAGAAATACTTACATGAAGTAAGTATGAAGATGATATAAAAATACATATATACATTCCTATGTATATTCCAAAGAAGTACCACAAAACGGACAAGTGAGCGAATTGGATAACGGACGAGCGGGCGTTACCAAACACAAACTATATATATTGAAAACGATTACGACAACACCTTCAAAAATATATATGTTTTTTTTGGGACACCAAACTAATATATATGTTTTCGATAACAAAAATCCGGAAAGTTAACAACATAAAAGTTTCTAAGTGTTGTAAAACATACTTAGATTAGATTCATGTAAATCCCACTAACGGACTTAAAACATGTTAATGGGCTAGGTCCAAATTACATAACACAAATGGGCTAGGCCCAAATCATATAATTAAATGGACTCAAGTTTATGGAAATGGGCTAGGCCCAAATCACATTACAACATGGGCTAAGTCCAATCACACATAACATATGGGCTAGGCCCATTGATAACTCAACTTGGGCTAGGCCCAATCATATAAACCAAGTGGGCTAGGCCCAAAGATATAACTAAGTGGGTTAGGCCCAATCATATAAACCAAGTGGGCTAGGCCCAATGATATAACTAAGTGGGCTAGGCCCAATCATATAAACTAAGTGGGTAGGCCCAATCATATAAACTAAGTGGGCTAGGCCCAATGACAATATAACATGGGCTAGGCCTAATGACAAAGAAAACATGGGCCAGGCCCAAAGACATGAAAACATGGGCTAGACCCAAGGACAGGATGACATGGGCTCGACCCAATGACATACGTGCAAGGCACGAGGACAAGTGAAGGGCAAGGCCCGTTCACACACGATTAATTAATGGATAACAAGTATATATATCAGTGAAATATATATATATACAAATAATAATCAAACACACAAATCTATCGACACTATAAAAGTAATAAAGTTGTTCAAAGAAAACAAATGAATACATAACACTAATTCAAGATGAACAACTTGTACGAGGTCAAACCCGACCTAAGTGTCTAATAAAATTAGTGCACTTGTAGGTTATAAGCGTACTCAGACACTCGCATTACATTAGTACGAATTTACGGAATGCAAACTAGTGAGTTCATGTCCCCCTTTTCTTTTAAACGTTTTGGTTTTATAACACTCGGGGGGAAATACATGTTTATGACAAATTGTATATTAGCTTCGGGTTTAGATGATGACAATGATCGATGTGCGCAAGTAGGATTATGACATTAGTAACCATTAATCACTTAGTGACCAAGGAGCAAAAGGTATAGATTTATTAAGTATGAGACACGCTCCACTCCTAGTTGTTAACCATGGAGTGCTTTTGTGAGCCCTAATTGATGACAAAGTTGTCTCGGTTTGGTTATTTACTTACTTATGGCACATAATGTCAGCGGACTAGCTACCCACTGATAGATCCTTAAACCCATGGTAAATGACAATAACATACATGGATTTTAATACTGATGACGTTAATGACATTTATACGAAAACAATAATACATGAACTCGCTAAACTTTTGTTGATTTTTCAAACTTACATGTATTTCAGGGAACAAGTCATGAGCCGGTGATAGTTTTCGGGAAATGGGAATGATATAACAACGGATGCCACTTTTGAAGGATTTGCCTCTTATATCCCAACCTTGTATGGGTATATAGGATTCAAAACCTTGGTTTACTTTATGATGATAACAAACTTGTTTTTGTGATGTAATGTAACTACAACTATGTTTTTGGGGTAACATCTTGGACGCGTTGAACTTATGCAAACTTGTTTTTATAAAACATGTAATGTTTGTTGCAACTTAATATATGATATGGAATCGTTGTTAATTACTATGTGTTTACGCGATTTGTCACACCCTCAATTTCCACTTGCGGGGTTTTACCGCGAGGCGTGTGAACAAACCGGAATCTGAAACACTAGTACGTCGAACGACTCTACATGGTTTGATAATACGTTTTCTAAAATCGTTCATTGTAGATTTTATATCAATTACCAATATTTAGCAGAGCATTATTTTTAAAGTTTGAGCGGAAGCATAAATAAGTAGTGATGCGGGCGCCAACACAAACGCCAAAATGAAAGAAAAATCCCAAAACAATATTAATAAGTAAGACTCGATAAAGATGTCTTGTTCAATGCATGTGCGTGCACCTAGAGCTCCTAGCTTCCTGAGAAACATGTAAAGAAACAAGTGTCAACATTAAAGATGAGTGAGTTCACAGGTTTTCATAAATTCGTTTGTTCGGTTATAGTTTGATTACTCCGTTATCCCCAACCCGGGATAACGTATCAGTTCCATTATTCCAATCCCGGAATAATAAGTTGTTGCTTCCAATATTCCCATCCCGGAATATTAAGTTGTTTCCAATATTCCAAACCCGGAATATTAAGTTGTTTC
Organism: Scalesia atractyloides; assembly: GCA_947069175.1. Classification (NCBI taxonomy): domain Eukaryota; kingdom Viridiplantae; phylum Streptophyta; class Magnoliopsida; order Asterales; family Asteraceae; genus Scalesia; species Scalesia atractyloides. The sequence continues at coordinate 39,496,942 of CAMTDV010000015.1, forward strand.
CAATATTCCAAACCCGGAATATTAAGTTGTTTTCCAATATTCCAAACTCGGAATATTAAGTTGTTTCCAATATTCCAAACCCGGAATATTAAGTTGATTCGTAATTAAGTTCAATGTTAATATATATAGGTAGCTAGCCTAAAGTCATGTCACGTAAGAGTTCGCGATCGAAGCTGACAGTTGTGCCTCCGTTTTGCCAGGTCTATCACATGACCATGGCGATGTTAGGCCAATTATTCACCCGTTGACCATACCAGGTCGGCTAGCGCGACTAGCTCGGATGGGGCTCGTCAGACCCAGTAGTACTACTTATAATTCCCCCGCTATTTAACCCAAATACTAACGATCCGAGGAGATTGTCGAGGACTTAAGTGATAAAGCTGCTTAGTGACCATAACATTACATTAACATTAACTTAGTTACCGTATAGTTATGTGACGTTAAATTCGTATAACGTAAAGAGATTGAGTTTGAGAGTGTATACATGTTTCTCCCCCTGTTGTTTAAAAACCGGATAAAGTTAGGGGCCGTGAACTCACCTTTATTTGCTCGGTTAGTATAGCAAAGATGTTATAAGAGATGGGACCGCTAGTTGCGTCCTAACAAACCAATTAATTCCACGTCAGTGTGTAATCACACCAATACAAATTCCACACGCAATTTACTCACAAAGTGATACACACAAACAACATATCTAACACTCAAACATGCATGCAAGTATTCTTATGTGATCATAGTAATCAAACAACTTATCATGAACATATTCCAAATCCATGCAACACTTTAATGCATAAAATCACAAGTTATCAACTTTCTGTTTAACACTCAATTATTCAGCTGTTTTCTAGGATTTTTATAAAATAGTTCTAACATTCTAAAAATTCCAGTATTTTTACAGTAGGTGACGTTTATACCATAGAAATTTATATAATTTTCCCAAGTCCTAAATCTTTACCAATTAACCATAAATATTAATTCACTAAGCTGCAGTCAGATTTACCGCTTTCTGACTGCAGTCCACGGAAGAATTTATTTAAAAATCATTGATCGTCCGATTAACAAAATTCCAGTTGGAGTTGCCCGGAAATTCCTATACCTAGTTGCTGTACAAAAATCATGACTCAACTCCCTACTGATTTTAAAATCTAGCTTGACAAACAACTAGCAAAATTTCAGGATTTTCACAGTTTTAGTTACTGAACTTATTTAGCCCTTTAAAAATATCAAACGACTTCAGAAAATTATGAATCTAGCGCCATTAGATTCCTTATTCAAATCTCTACGTTCTAGACATCAGAAAATCCGTTTTTCAACAACTATCGACCGAGTTACAGCCAGATGAAGTCGGCTGTAACTATTACTCAGCAACTGATTCAGCATATCTTTATCATAAACTCGTGTAATCCCGTTCATGCGATTAATCTAGGCGATCTAAAACCGATTTCTAATCCTAGATTAATACCAATATCTCATCCATGCAAACCCTAGTTCTTACTTCTAGTCATTACAACCAAAACACAGCCTATATGTATTCAGCTTTCAAACTCCTTCCAATTCTCAATCTTGTATTAACAATCCGAAACTATACCATCATGCAATCTGAGAACAGCAACAATCAAGACACATATATCCGAAACAACTAACCATTCAAGCATACATATATCCGAAACATTTATATCAATTCTTTCAAGCATGTATATATATATATCCGAAACAATACAATCATCTATCTCATTCTATTATGCAAATCCGAAAACAACACACTCAAGACACGTATAACCGAACATGATCTAGCAACAAAAGATAGATCCTAACCTTGAATAATTAGGTAAACAAGCCGGGTCTTGGACAAGGAGTGTCCGGCTGTTCCTGCAAACCGCGACTGAAGGAACTGAAAAGGAAAGCTGCTCGTGATCGACAAGGAGTGCAAGGGCTGTTTGCGGTCAGGAGATAAGGATGGCGATGGCTGCTGCTGTTGCTGCGACCGAGAGGAATGCAAGGAACAAGGCTGATCAGTGTTTGCGATCACAAGAGTGGGACAAAGCTGCCGACGGCAGTTTCTTTTTAGGGTTTTGCGAATTGTGAATGAAGGCATGCAATGGGTGATATATATAAGCGCAAGGGATAAGGTTACGGTTTGGGTTTGCACACGGCCGCAAGTGACTTGGGCGGGTTGGTTTGGGTTTTGATCATGTGGCCGAGGACTAGGGTGAGTTAGTTTGGTTTGGGTTTGATCTCGTGGCCAAGGACTAAGGTTGCATGCTATGGGTTTCGGTTTGGGTTGTTCTCGGTTTGTGTTTAATTCTCGTTCTCAGCCGAATACTTGAGTTAAGGTTTAAAACTTGTTAACTCCTAGAGTCACAATGAATCACTTTGGTTCTTGTCGCGGTTCGGTTCAGTTCGTGTACGTATCTACTCTAATTATTCAATTACTAAAACAATCACACAACACACATCTCGTGTTCATTTAATTCGTACACGTTCGTACACATAGCACGTAATTAAATTGACAAGTATCACGTTTAAGTTATCCGAAAAACCCGGGATATCACATTATCCCCATGTTGAAAGAATTTTCGTCCCGAAAATTGAGTAAACGCGGTTTAGCATGTAGCGTACATGTTCAGAGTGCCACGCACAAAGAGTTATTCGTTAATGATGGTACGCAACGTTACAAGAAGTTCCCAAGTGTCATACACAAAGATTTAGTCAACAATAGTACACGAAAGTATGAGAAATTTCCAGGTTGTCACATCATCCCCTTGTTGAAAGAATTTTCGTCCCGAAAATTTAGTTACTGGTATCGTTAGTTTGCTGCTCAGTTGCGAAGAGGTGTGGGTATTTGCTTTTCATTTGGTCCTCTATTTCCCACGTGAACTCCGGTCCACGCTTAGAGTCCCAACGAACTTTAACGATTGGAATCTTGCTGTGCCTTCGAGTCTTGATCTCACGATCCATGATCTCGATAGGCTGTTCTACAAAGTGCAGTTGCTCATCCACTTGGATCTCATCCAATGGAATAACTAGAGTTTCATCTGATAGACACTTCTTCAGATTTGACACGTGAAATACGTTGTGAACTCCACAGAGTTCGGCAGGAAGGTCTAATTGGTAAGCTACGGGTCCGATACGTTTCAAGATTACAAACGGGCCTACGTACCGTGGGTTAAGTTTGCCCCGTTTTCCAAAACGGATTACACCCTTCCAGGGTGACACCTTTAGTAGGACGCGGTCGCCTACTTGAAATTCGAGCGGTTTGCGTCGTTGATCAGCGTAGCTTATCTGTCGATCTCGTGCCGCCGCCATGTGGTTTCTGATTTGTACAATCTTTTCAGTAGCCTCAAGTATTAATTCAGGGCCTGTGAGTTGACTGTCACCGACTTCTGCCCAGCAGACTGGTGATCTACATTTACGACCGTATAATGCTTCAAACGGTGCTGCCGAAATACTCGTATGATAGCTGTTGTTATATGAGAATTCTACTAGAGGCAGGTGAATCTCCCAATTATTCCGAAGTCCACCACGCATGCCCTAAGCATGTCTTCCAAGGTTTGTATGGTCCTTTCGCTTTGACCATCAGTCTGAGGGTGATAAGCTGTGCTCATATCTAAGCGGGTTCCCAACGCTTTTTGGAGTGACTGCCAGAAGTTCGACGTGAAGCGAGCATCTCTGTCTGAGATGATGGATGTTGGCACTCCGTGCCGAGAAACTACTTCCTTAATGTAGATGCGAGTCAACTTCTCTATCTTATCTGTTTCTTTAATAGCTAGGAAGTGTGCGGACTTAGTTAAACGATCCACAATCACCCAGATGGTATCGCAACCACCCAAGGTTCGCGGGAGTTTAGTGATGAAATCCATTGAGATCTGATCCCACTTCCACACTGGGATCTCAGGTTGTTGGAGTAGCCCCGATGGCTTTTGATACTCCATCTTGACTTTTGCACAAGTCAAACATTTACTCACGTAGGTGGCTATATCGGCTTTCATGTTGGGCCACCAATACGCAGCTTTAAGGTCTTGATACATCTTATCCGAACCCGGATGGACAGAGTATCGGGATTTGTGAGCTTCATCCATGACTAGCTCTCTGAGGTTTCAGTAGAGAGGTACCCATATGCGATTCATGAAATACCGGGCTCCATTGGGCTTTACTTCCCAATCGCGTTCCATTTTTTCCACTGATTCGGCTTTGATGTGTTCCTCCTTAACTGCTTCTAACTGGGCGTCGCGTATTTGATCGGGTAGCCCCGAATGAATAGTGAGTTGTAATGCTCGTACACAACGAGGTTTTAGGTGTTCCTTCCTACTGAGGGCATCAGCTACCACGTTAGCTTTACCCGGGTGGTACCGAATGGCAAACTCATAATCGTTTAAGAGTTCGACCCAGCGACGCTGTCGCATGTTCAACTCCTTCTGATCGAAGATGTGTTGGAGGCTTTTGTGGTCAGTAAAGATTGTGCACTTCGTTCCATAGAGGTAGTGTCTCCAAATCTTAAGTGCAAACACCACTGCTCCCAATTCCAGGTCATGCGTCGTGTAGTTTTTCTCGTGAACCTTCAGCTGTCGCGACGCATACGCGATGACCTTATCGCGTTGCATGAGTACGCATCCCAATCCCTGAATGGAAGCATCACAATACACTACGAAGTCATCTGTCCCCTCCGGCAAGGACAGAATAGGTGCACTGCAAAGTTTCTGCTTCAGCAATTGAAATGTTGCTTCTTGCTTTTCACCCCAAGCATACTTGATGCCTTTCTGGGTGAGGGTAGTAAGCGGCTGTGCAATCTTTGAAAACCCCTCGATGAAGCGTCTGTAGTAACCAGCCAATCCCAAAAATTGGCGGATCTCCGTCGGTGTCTTAGGTGCTTCCCAGTTTTTGATGGCTTCAATCTTGGCAGGGTCTACGTGGATACCATTTTCATTCACGACGTGCCCGAGAAACTGAACTTCCCGAATCCAGAAATCACACTTCGAAAGCTTGGCATATAGTTTTTCCTGTTGAAGCAGCCCTAGCAGTAATCGTAGGTGTTCCGCATGTTCTTCTTCACTTTTGGAGTAGATGAGTATGTCATCGATGAACACAATGACAAATTTGTCGAGGTATGGTTTACACACGCGGTTCATGAGGTCCATGAATACCGCAGGTGCGTTAGTGAGACCGAATGGCATGACCAAGAACTCGTAATGGCCATACCGAGTGCGAAATGCTGTCTTAGCGATATCCTCCTCCCTGACGCGTAGCTGATGGTAACCGGACCGTAAATCAATCTTAGAGTAGTAGCTGGACCCTTGAAGTTGGTCGAAGAGATCGTCGATGCGAGGTAACGGGTATCGGTTCTTGACAGTAACCTTGTTGAGTTCCCTATAGTCGATGCACATGCGGAAAGTCCCGTCCTTTTTCTTGACAAAGAGGACTGGGGCTCCCCATGGCGAAACACTTGGCCGGATAAATCCTTTTTCTAATAGTTCCTGAAGTTGGGTAGATAGCTCCTGCAGCTCGGCTGGAGCTAAGCGGTATGGAGCCTTGGCGATAGGAGTTGCATTGCTTGCCAATTCGATTTCAAACTCCAATTGTCGATGTGGTGGAAGACCAGGTAGTTCTTCTGGGAACACATCGGAAAAATCACGGACGACAGGGATGTCTTCTATACGTTTCTCGCCCTTAGGCTGTTCGGTAATTAGTGCGAGTAAAGCGAAGGAATTCTTTTTCCGAAGATATTTCTGCGCTTGCATGTATGAGATGATGTTGGTGACGGCGCTTGCCTTATCGCCTTGTACTGTCAGGATTTCGTCGTTCGAGAGTGGAATACGGATAGACTTTTCGAAGCAGAGAACTTCAGCCCGGACGTCGGATAGCCAGTCCATTCCGACTACCACGTCAAAACTACCCAGGGTAGTTGTCATCAGATCAATGGTAAAAGTGTGGCCCGCGAGTTTGAGTTGACAGCTGGATACGATTTGGGTCACGTCTACCGATTTACCATTGGCTAATTCTATCACATAAGGGGTCTCTAATGGTTTAAGCGTGAGATTTAGGTTCTTCCTAAAAGACTCAGATATAAAATTCCTATCCGCACCCGTATCAAAAAGCACAGTAGCAAAATGTTCATTAAGGGGAAACTTACCGGTGACCACGTTCGTGTCGTTTCTGGCCTCTCCGCGGCCCAATGTAAATGCGCGACCCTTGGCACCTCCTGTGCCACCGTTCCCATTATTGTTGTTGTTATTATTGTTGTGGTTGTTGTGGTTGTGGTTGTTTCCACCATTATTGTTGTTGTTGCGCAACTGTGGGCAGTCTCTTCTGAAATGAGCAGTGCTACCACACTGATAGCATCCCCGGTTTATACCCTGCTGCTGACCCTGGGGCTGATTCTGATTTTGTCGGGACATGATTTCCCCACGACAATCCTTTGCTGCATGTCCCATCTTGCCACATCTTTGGCAGCGACTTTCGGCACAAGGGCCGTTATGGTGGAGATTACAGCGGTTGCACTGCGGCTTTCGACCCGCATAGCCGCTTGCATTCGGGTTGTTGATATTGTTGTTGTTGTTGTTGGCGGGATGATTTTGATGACCCCGGTGGCTGTGGTAATGATTGAACCGTTTCTGGTTCCCTTGCTGCGGATGTGATGACGAAGACTGTCGAACAGTGGAGTCTTCAAATTTTCTTTTGTTATCTGGGGCGACTTCAGTGGTACCCCGTGCTGGCAGTTTCTTCTGTTCCACCGCCTTATCGGTGAGTTTGTGAGCCAATCTGATTGCTTGGTGCTAAGTTACCGGGTTACTAGCCATTACCATACCCTGAATTTCCGGAACCAGACCCCCGAGATAGAACTCGAGTCTTTTCTCCACCGTGTTGGCCAATTCGGGACACAGAAATACTAAGTCATGGTGTTTTGCGGTGTAAGCTTCAATTTCCGATCCCACCATCTTGTGGTTCCATAGAGCTTGCTCCAATTGTTGCACTCTGTCTCGTGGACAGTACTCCTCTTTAATCAGGGCCTTGAACTCAGTCCATGCCATTGCGTTCGCAGCTATAAGCCCACGTGTTTGGACTTGGGCATTCCACCATGTCAGTGCCCCATCTTCCAGTGTTGAGGCTGCGTATTTGACCTTGTTTGCCTCTAGGAAGTTGCACATTTCAAAAACGGATTCTGATTTTTCGATCCATCGGACCAATCCAATGGGTCCTTCCGCCCCCGAGAATTTGCTTGGCTTTGCGTCCAGGAACATCTTGTAGGGGTTAAAGCCCCCTCCTGCTGACAGAGAACAGGAAGTCAGCAAGGAATTTTACTAGCCTCACTATTAGATTTTCACGCGAAAATTTAATAATGGTTACCTGCCGGCTGGTTCTGAACACCCGCTAAAGCTGCGTTCACATGCTCCTGAATCATGGCAGCTAGTTCTTCGGGCGTCAAGTTAAGGTTTCCACGTCTTCCAGTCGCCATTTAGATCTTCGAAACATAACACAAACATACCCCGATAAGTCTATATATCCAATATAGTTATCCTACTTCGTACTTTAATAATTAGTAAGTTATGTCAATCTCAATATGTTAAATGGTCAAAAGAAATACTTGATTAACTGAAATTTCAACGTCTTACAAAGGTGCAAATCAAACATACGAATTCATTATAAAGTCTCAAGTTTAAACACAAGTGGGAAAATGAATAAACTGAAGGAAAACAAATAATATAAACGAGAGGTGTCAGTCGTCTACGTCTCCATTCCCCAAGTCACTGTCGTTGCCGTCATCCTGTGCGGCATTTCCAGCTTCTTCAGCTAGGTCCTCCTCCGGATCCTCTTCAAGATCCTCCTCTGGATCCTCTTCTGGATCCTCCTCTACCGGCACTGGAGGGGCCTGTGCTGGTGCAAGTGCTTGATTTTGCAGTTCCTGAATGTTCCAACTATTTTCCAGGACTCTGTCCTCTAGCCAGTCGGCTCTTATCTGCTCAGCACGCAGATCTCTGACTATGGTGTTACGAGCTATCTTGCTCGTACGATGCTCTTCCTCGAGTGAGTCGGTCTTTCCGGTAAGGTGTCGGATCATCCATCCTTGTGCCAGGATGGTTTCCTGCATTCTTTCTAGCTGTTTTTGTTGTGTATGCACTAGGATTCTAAGCATGTCAACTCCTATTTCTACAGGATTAACCGGTTCAACGGTACAACAATAGTTGGGCGTAACGACGACTCCTCCCCCAGAGCGAACCTTTTCCTCGCTGCTGAGCGTGTCTCCACGCCATAAGGTGGTATGGGTTCCACCATTGGTGCCTTTCCTGGTGTCCTTGGTGGTGTAAGTCTGTCGGACGATGATGACGATGAGGATGATGACATTGCCTGTTAGGTCGTGTAGTTAGTTACGAGTTGTTTTCATTTCTTATTATGAAGGTATAACCTACCAAACACGATTGTAGCATATTGCATAACAAGATATAATAATTCGGTGCCAAACTAAGTCTAGTGTCGTAATATCAGCTATAGTTTAGGTCTACTTCTAATGCAAACCTGGTTCTCTATAGCTAGTGGCTCTGATACCAATCTGTCACACCCTCAATTTCCACTTGCAGGGTTTTACCGCGAGGCGTGTGAACAAACCAGAATCTGAAACACTAGTACGTCGAACGACTCTACATGGTTTGATAATACGTTTTCCAAAATCGTTCATTGTAGATTTTATATCAATTACCAATATTTAGCAGAGCATTATTTTTAAAGTTTGAGCGGAAGCATAAATAAGTAGTGATGCGGGCGCCAACACAAACGCCAAAACAAAAGAAAAATCCCAAAACAATATTATTAAGTAAGACTCGATAAAGATGTCTTGTTCAATGCATGTGCGTGCACCTAGAGCTCCTAGCGTCCTGAGAAACATGTAAAGAAACAAGTGTCAACATTAAAGATGAGTGAGTTCACAGGTTTTCATAAATTCGTTTGTTCGGTTATAGTTTGATTACTCCGTTATCCCCAACCCAGGATAACGTATCAGTTCCATTATTCCAATCCCGGAATAATAAGTTGTTGCTTCCAATATTCCCATCCCGGAATATTAAGTTGTTTCCAATATTCCAAACCCGGAATATTAAGTTGTTGTTTCCAATAGAATATTAAGTTTGTTTCCAATATTCCAAACCCAGAATATTAAGTTGATTCGTAATTAAGTTCAATGTTAATATATATAGGTAGCTAGCCTAAAGTCATGTCACGTAAGAGTTCGCGATCGAAGCTGACAGTTGTGCCTCCGTTTTGCCAGGTCTATCACATGACCATGGCGATGTTAGGCCAATTATTCACCCGTTGACCATACCAGGTCGGCTAGCGCGACTAGCTCGGATGGGGCTCGTCAGACCCAGTAGTACTACTTATAATTCCCCCGCTATTTAACCCAAATACTAACGATCCGAGGAGATTGTCGAGCACTTAAGTGATAAAGCTGCTTAGTGACCATAACATTACATTAACATTAACTTAGTTACCGTATAGTTATGTGACGTTAAATTCGTATAACGTAAAGAGATTGAGTTTGAGAGTGTATACATGTTTCTCCCCCTGTTGTTTAAAAACCAGATAAAGTTAGGGGCCGTGAACTCACCTTTATTTGCTCGGTTAGTGTAGCAAAGATGTTATAAGAGATGGGACCGCTAGTTGCGTCCTAACAAACCAATTAATTCCACGTCAGTGTGTAATCACACCAATACAAATTCCACACGCAATTTACTCACAAAGTGATACACACAAACAACATATCTAACACTCAAACATGCATGCAAGTATTCTTATGTGATCATAGTAATCAAACAACTTATCATGAACATATTCCAAATCCATGCAACACTTTAATGCATAAAATCACAAGTTATCAAGTTTCTGTTTAACACTCAATTATTCAGCTGTTTTCTAGGATTTTTATAAAATAGTTCTAACATTCTAAAAATTCCAATATTTATACAGTAGGTGACGTTTATACCATAGAAATTTATATAATTTTCCCAAGTCCTAAATCTTTACCAATTAACCATAAATATTAATTCACTAAGCTGCAGTCAGATTTACCGCTTTCTGACTGCAGTCCACGGAAGAATTTATTTAAAAATCACTGATCGTCCGATTAACAAAATTCCAGTTGGAGTTGCCCGAAAATTCCTATACCTAGTTGCTGTACAAAAATCATGACTCAACTCCCTACTGATTTTAAAATCTAGCTTGACAAACAACTAGCAAAATTTCAGGATTTTCACAGTTTTATCTACTGAACTTATTTAGCCCTTTAAAAATATCAAACGACTTCAGAAAATTATGAATCCAGCGCCATTAAATTCCTTATTCAAATCTCTACGTTCTAGACATCAGAAAATCCGTTTTTCGGCAACTATCGACCGAGTTACAGCCAGATGAAGTCGGCTGTAACTATTACTCAGCAACTGATTCAGCATATCTTTATCATAAACTCGTGTAATCCCGTTCATGCGATTAATCTAGGCGATCTAAAACCGATTTCTAATCCTAGATTAATACCAATATCTCATCCATGCAAACCCTAGTTCTTACTTCTAGTTATTACAACCAAAACACAGCCTATATGTATTCAGCTTTCAAACTCCTTCTAATTCTCAATCTTGTATTAACAATCCGAAACTATACCATCATGCAATCTGAGAACAGCAACAATCAAGACACATATATCCGAAACAACTAACCATTCAAGCATACATATATCCGAAACATTTATATCAATTCTTTCAAGCATGTATATATATATATCCGAAACAATACAATCATCTATCTCATTCTATTATGCAAATCCGAAAACAACACACTCAAGACACGTATAACCGAACATGATCTAGCAACAAAAGATAGATCCTAACCTTGAATAATTAGGTAAACAAGCCGGGTCTTGGACAAGGAGTGTCCGGCTGTTCCAGCAAACCGCGACTGAAGGAACTGAAAAGGAAAGCTGCTCGTGATCGACAAGGAGTGCAAGGGCTGTTTGCGGTCAGGAGATAAGGATGGCGATGGCTGCTGCTGTTGCTGCGACTGAGAGGAATGCAAGGAACAAGGCTGATCAGTGTTTGCGATCACAAGAGTGGGACAAAGCTGCCGACGGCAGTTTCTTTTTAGGGTTTTGCGAATTGTGAATGAAGGCATGCAATGGGTGATATATATAACCGCAAGGGATAAGGTTACGGTTTGGGTTTGCACACGGCCGCAAGTGACTTGGGCGGGTTGGTTTGGGTTTTGATCATGTGGCCGAGGACTAGGGTGAGTTAGTTTGGTTTGGGTTTGATCTCGCGGCCAAGGACTAAGGTTGCATGCTATGGGTTTCGGTTTGGGTTGTTCTCGGTTTGTGTTTAATTCTCGTTCTCGGCCGAATACTTGAGTTAAGGTTTAAAACTTGTTAACTCCTAGAGTCACAATGAATCACTTTGGTTCGTGTCGCGGTTCGGTTCAGTTCGTGTACGTATCTACTCTAATTATTCAATTACTAAAACAATCACACAACACACATCTCGTGTTCATTTAATTCGTACACGTTCGTACACATAGCACGTAATTAAATTGACAAGTATCACGTTTAAGTTATCCGAAAAACCCGGGATATCACACGATTGGATGCAATGATTATCTCATAGTCACACGTTTGCGTTTCCGCTACGACTAGGGTGTGACAATTGAAACTTGCAATATGATGGTAATCACGGTGGTTATGATCCCTAAAATTCATGCCCACTGATTTCCACATTTTCTAGTCATTTTGACAAGTCAAAGTTTCGGTCAAAATGCGATTTTTGCGCATTTTTCAACGGATCTATTCTTCAGGTGTCAAAACAGGTTGTTTTGATGCTAAAGTACTTTGATAAACTTATTTAGACATGTCAAAACATGTCTAAATCGTCAGCTTCATTTTAGTGATTGTTTGGAGTCGAAAAGTTGAACGGTTTGACCATCGCTTTGACTTTCGAATCTGACCCGTTTGGTTGATCTTTAGATCCAACCAAATACATATTTGTGACCATAAATATATAAGGAATAACCCTCTGAGGTTGTACCTTATGGTCATATTCTTTGGATAACGTTATGATAATTAGTTGTTGTAATCATCAATGATGACCAAAATGCCCTTTTCGCAAATAAATCAACAAAGAGCATATGTAACATAAAAATTGACATACAATCTGATGTAACAACAATATTAAACATATTTTGGCAATTAGGACTTATCATAACGCATATCTAACCATCCAAATGCGTAGTTACGCAAATGACGCGTTAAAGTGGCTTAAGCTACCTTAACCGGTCATAACGGGTCAAAAAGCACACAAAAATCTTTCCAACTCAGAATGGGAACTTATTAAACCATGTCATATGAGTCCCCATACTCATTTGGTTTATAAGATGCCATTCTATTGAAATCCTCTGATTTCAAGCTTCGATATTTACACTATTGTTCATTTTTAGGACACACACTTGATTCCTTTATCTTTGGACCTTGATCATACACTCGTACAAGGCTTATCCACAAATCCCAAGCGAGTACATCGCCCCCTCTTTTATGTTTACAAATGTTTTGGGGTGATTCATATGTGCTAATTTTTTCAAGTTTTCAAAGTACAAACTATGGTTTATATAACAATATGGTTTCAATAATGTGATACAACTTGTTGGTGCGTTATCCAAGATACGAATGGCATTCATTAACATTGTTATGCCGCCCAGTAGTAATTTATGGTACCATAGGATTGACAATCCCGTTACTAGTCTATTCACTGGATTTGGTGGGTAGTTTGGGGAACGACAGAAACTATTTATGACTAAAAAATCATTCATTGATTTGCTAGTCTTGTTACAGAGATCTTTTAGGATCTATTAAAGATACACTTGGGGTATAGTCGAGTCAACAAAGGTTTGAATGTATTCATTAAAGAACGACCAAAATTTTTCACATTTATAACAAGGAACGATTGGTTTATAACAAGGAACAAGGAACGATGAACAATGAACGATGAACAATTGGTTTATAACAAATGGTTTATTAAGAGGAACGATGAACGACGAACAAATGATTTCAAACAATGTCACACAGCGATTTTCAATTAAAGATATAAACCATACAAGTTATTTCAAGACGATTTACAAGTTGGATTTACAAATCAAATGTTTTCGAGTCAAGGATTATGGCTACTAGATTTTATAACTTTTAACAATTTCAAAACAAGGTTTCAGTTACGACTCTAGAAGTCGGGTTATTTATATTGCAATATATACAAAGCAATGGACTTGACATGTTTACAAAACCTATGTAGTCTCTGGCATATTTTTGCTGACTCGTTTTCACATATGTTTTAGGGAACGATGCTAGATGATACTGATGCGTGCTCATGTAGGATCGGACTTGGACCTAGTGCCTTAATAACAAGAAAGACAATAATTATGCATGCTTGTTGTTTCGTTGTTTATAAAAAAATTCTAAGACAATTATGACAATGTAATCTATGTTCAATATTCAAATAAAATGAAACTTCAAATACCATGTGTTGTTGAGACAATCTATTAACGTGACTCCCTAAGTGTTTCCGCCGCGTGTTGTTTTACGCGATTTGGGGTGTTACAGGTTGGTATCCGAGCACTGGTTATAGGGAATTAGGTTATTAGTAATGCTTTGACCTAGACTAAAACCTTCCTAGGACTCTAATGCAAGTTTACTTGTGTTTAGATTCTTAAAACATTACCATCACCTATCCTTAGGTGATTACCAAAAACAAAGCATATCACATCTTTTGAAAGTCAAATTTTTTTCCAAAACTTCACAAGAAATCATCTATCCTTAGATGATTTATTTTTGGGCTTTGTGCCTTCAAAGTTTTCAAAATCTCGTCAAAGTTTGGGTTTTATTGATGTGAACACGTGCAATCTGGAAGGGTGGGTGCCTGTACCCCGAGTTTTCTGTCTAAGGCTAGAGTGTTCGTACAAATCCACTTAATCGGACCAGTCACTCTTACCCGGGAACTCTTGGGGTGAGTGTCCACTTATAGGCTAAAGCATGTCTTCGCAATACATTATAAAGACCCATTTACTTTGATTAGTCACTGTGTCATTTGTTTGTTCTTAGTACTAAACAATTGGTCACAATCCTTATGCTTCGCCGATATTTCTTTTAACAATTCATTTTGGCTATCCAATATCAATCTCATTCGGCTTCACTCATTTTTCCTTTTCCTCTTCTAGAATGCCTTCTCATCACAACGACACTCAAAAGTCTGAACTGGCTAATACCATCGCCCAACATATAGGCACAATACTCAGTGGAACTCTTGAGTTAGCTGTAGCCTTATCCAGCTTTGGTGATAAAACTACTCATGAGGAACCAACAAAGACGAAAGCCAAGCCTTCAAAGAAATCAAGGAAGCGTAAAGCTTCAAAGAATCCTACATTGATTAATCCAATTCCGCTTAACCAATTGGGACCTAGCTAGGTGACTCTGCCACCCACTAAGAAACCATACAAAGGAAAAGCACCCCTGTGCAATCAATGTAACCTTCATCACTATGCCAGTGTTCACTGTCGAAAATGTTTTAACTGTGGACAAATTGGTCATACAGCCAAGGTCTGTCATTTGGCTACCCACCAAACCAAGCAATGACAGTTCCTACTCAACTTATCACAACTCCTCATGCGATACTGGGTTCTCCTAACTACCCACATGGAATCTGCTTCAATGGTGGTTATCCTAATCATTTTAACTAATCGGGCTGGCAAATAACGACTCAACGTATGGACACAAGATCTACACTGGAAATGTTAAGGCTTGTGCTGATGTCCAAATAAAACTTAAACTTCTATGTTTGCTGTTTATTTCCCAAGAACCTTGAAAGCACTTTGATTGTCTATAAATAAATTTGGTTGTTTCCATATTATTTACAAATGCGATTATATATGTGTGTTCCTCCCCTACAATATCAATACCAATAACATGGTTCCTTGCGAATCAAACAACTCTTGTAGTTTCTTTCATTTTGCGATCGCCCGCGATCTCTACAAAAATCCTAAGTACTCGTTTCTTTTAAGAAACAATGTACAAGGTACAAGTTACAACTCTTAACAAATACTCAAAGTATCACTTTAAATCCTTGATTGGATACCTAAGGATACTTCCATGAGTCCTTAAATGGTCTTATGCAATATGTTTATGAGCATTTCAATGTTGTCTCGTTTTCATTATACCATACATAATGATTTTAAAGATATCTTACACGATTTCAAAAGACATTTCACATGGTTTTCAAATATTCTAACATAACATATTTGCCAAATATACATAGTGCATGATTTCATGCATATTTTCAAAAACCATACATCTTAAATCACAGATTTTTCATGTGTTTTCAAAACATTTTAATATGGTATATTTACCTAATATAGCTGGTGCATAATTTCAAAAACATTATATGTATGATTTCCAAAATCATTGAACATATTTTCAAAGACTCCATGCATGATTTTCAACGACATTTTGCTCCGTATATTGACCAAACATACTTAGTGTGTTTCAAAACATTTTCGCGTACAAATCCTTATAAGATCTTCCTATCCTTATAGCTAGATTCTTCTGGATGTTTAAAGTGCAAATCGAAGTCCTTAATTGGATTCTTTTGTTCTTTATGCAAGACAATGTACAAAATGATGTGACTAAACCAAATCCTTAAAAAAATCTTCATAGTTAGATTCTTACGGATGCTTGAAGTACTAAATGAACTCCTTGATTGGGTTCCTAGTGTACTTTAACTACTTATGTACAAATTGATGACACGTTAATAATAAGTTTATGACCAAATTGACAATTATGTGATTATGTGTTTATGTGTTAAGTTGAGTCAAATGTTCATTATCCAAATCCTTGTAGAGTCTTCCATATCTTCATATGATAAATTCTTAGAAGGATATCCAAAAGTACTATCTTAAATCCTTGAATGGGTTATTCTATACAAATAGTTAAACCCTTGGATTCCAAAGTACTATTCCTAATTCGATTCATAGTTAAAGAGACCTTTCAGGGTGTAGTTAAAGAGATCATTCGTTGATCTAGTTAAAGAAACCTTTTAGGGTTCAGTTAAAGAGGCCTTTCGGGTCTAGTTAAAGAGATCATTCGTTGATCTAGTTAAAGAAACCTTTCAGGGTTTAGTTAAAGAGGCCTTTCAGGGTCTAGTTAAAAAGATCCTTCATTGATCTAGTTAAAGAAACCTTTCAGGGTTTAGTTAAAGAGGCCTTTCAGGGTCTAGTTAAAAAGATCATTCGTTGATCTAGTTAAAGAGGTCTTTCAGGGCCTAGTTAAAGAAGTCTTTCAGGGCTTAGTTAAAGAGATCTTTCAGGGCCTAGATAAAGAAATCTTTCAGGGCTTAGTTAAAGAGGTATTTCAGGGCCTAGTTAAAGAAGTCTTTCAGGGCTTAGTTAAAGAGGTCTTTCAGGGCCTAGTTAAAGAGATTGCTCGTCAATCTAGTTAAAGAGATCATGTGTTGATCTAGTTAAAGAGATTGTCCGTTAATTTAGTTAAACAGATCATGTGAAGATCTAGTTAAAGAGACTATTTGATGATCTATTTAAAGAGATCATGCGTTGATCTAATTTAAGAGATCCTGATAAGGTCTAGACAAGTTATTCCATGTTTACTCATATGATTTTTCCCCTACACATCACAAAATAAACTATGCGGACTTTGCAACGAATTGAGTAATTATAGATTCATACATAATTATAAAATCCCTTGCATAGAAAACCATAGCAAGTTTTGTCATGTGTTAGAACCTATAGTAATAAGAATAACGAAACGGGAACAATGTAATAAGGGCATGGTGGATACGCCGCTGGTACTTCCTATATATAAGTGTTCCTTATTACATTGCAAGCGTGGCGTTATTTAAGTTACTAGAAGTTCTGGACCTTGACCAATGTTGTTCTATCATACACTCTCTGACTCCAATTTCGAGCACACACAA
The DNA here is from genome assembly GCA_947069175.1 of Scalesia atractyloides. NCBI lineage: Eukaryota > Viridiplantae > Streptophyta > Magnoliopsida > Asterales > Asteraceae > Scalesia > Scalesia atractyloides. Next base: position 39,513,933 of record CAMTDV010000015.1, read on the forward strand.
GTTTCCTATACTAGTCTTCATGGGAAACCCTTATAAACAATCTTTCGTTCATTATTCGAAATCCGACTCTTCTCCTTCAAGTTCACACTCTTTTAATGGTGTGCTGCCACAAAAAGATACCACTATGACAATTTACAAGAATATTTTCGGAGGCTCAGTACAATCAAAGGTGTCACGCACCTACCTATTGGAATGAGGTTAAGATTTTCAAATCTCAACTCATCACCATGTACAACAAACGAGTACAATAAACAAAGTTCACTGGAGTCCAAATGTTTTCTAGAGATTTTTCTCCGGAAACGAAGGATCACTTGATGGCGATACCCTCTATTGTGTTTTTACAAGTTTCCTCTAAATTTAAATTTCGGGACGAAATTTCCTAAAGTAGGGGAGACTGTGACATCTGAGCCTTTTCAAGCATCAAACAATACCGAACAATTCCGACTCTAATGAAATCTTGTGTTTCATTCCTGAAAACTGTGTAATTATATGTGACATTTATACATTTTAGTACATGTACAATTCCAACTCCTCTAGGCTTTTCTAGAGGTTATACATAAGCTATTACGCAAAACAAAACCAATTTAATTCAACGTATGTTCCGGAATAATGACACAAGCCAAACATACCTTAAATAACCTTTCCATAACTTAGAAATAAGTTTTGAAGGGTTTGGTAGGTCAAAAACAAGTTTATTCGATCATAGGGACTAATTACGACAAACTGTGAAAGTCTGCCGATTCTCATAGCGACGTGCACTCCGGAACAATAACAAAAGATTAATAACCATAAATACCCTTTACATAACTTAGAAATAAGTTTTGAGGGCTTCGGTATGGCAAAATCACAATTTTGTGACTTCAGGGGCTATTTTGCAAATTTCGTGAAAATATGCCTTTTTGCGTATATCGCTATCCGAAACACGTTCGGACATCCAAAATATTTTTATAATCATCAATATATTATATGTTAGTTATTGGAATGCAAAAAATCCTTTCGTTACGCGTTTACGGTCACACACGCGTTCGTTTCGATTTTCATCGTAATTAACCGAAAACCGCGACCGTACGACCAAACGAACCAACCTATGGAACATTTTTGAGCATATTTCAGGTTCCCTATACTTTAACGTCCTAATGGAGCTTAAAAATGGGTTAACAGGTGTTAGAAATGCCGAAAATCGACGAAAACATGTGCAGGGACCTATTCTGCCATTTTTGAAAATTTTAGGTCTGGGGAGACGTAGCGCTACGCGACGCCCTAAGGGGGTACCGTGGTGGGGCGCGAGGCCCCTGTTTTGACAGAAAGTTGTTGGCAGCTTCCCAACTCATTCCCTTGCCACCAATTCGCAATTTTTTACACCTGGCCCGAATTTTCCACCCTTTTTCCTGCTTCTAACATGTGTTAGGACACTAATCAAGTCTAGTGATGATTCGTGGACCCTTGTAAGGCTTACATTAATCCAATTCAAGTATAAATTCCATGATTTTCCTCATTTTTGAACTTTTGCAACCTTCATTCAAGCTCATATCTCCTATAATCCGAATGTGCAACCACTTGGGAGACTCCTCTGTGATTCCTTGATCATCCCTAGTGTTTGTAACTAATTCATTCATGTTTTGATTCAAGTTTCTTAGTTTAATTGAGCTAAAACTTAATAGTTTGACTTTCTGTTTGACTTTTAGTTTTGATCATGAATTGATCAAGATAAAGCTCAATTGAAACTTGCAATATGATGGTAATCAAGGTGTTATGATCCCTTAAATTCATGCCTACTGATTCCACATTTTCTAGTCATTTTGACAAGTCAAAGTTTCGGTCAAAATGGGATTTTTGCGCATTTGCAACGGATCTATTCTTCAGGTTGTTTTGATGCTAAAGTACTATAATAAACTTATTTAGACATGTCAAAACATGTCTAAATCGTCACCTTCATTTTAGTGCTTATTTAGAGTCGAAAAGTTGAACGGTTTGACCACCGCATTGATTTTCGAATCTGACCCGTTTGGTGGATCTTTAGATCTGAACAAATACATATTTGTGACCATAAATATATAGGGAATAACCCTCTGAGGTGTACCTTATGGTCATATTGTTTGGATAACGTTATGATAATTAGTTGTTATAATCATCAATGATGACCAAAATGCCCTTTTTGCAAATAAATCAACTAAGAGCATATGTAACATAAAAGTTGACATACAATCTGATGTAACAACAATATTAAACATATTTTGGCAATTAGGAATTATCATAATACATATCTAACCATCCAAATGCGTAGTTACGCAAATGACGCGTTATAGTGGCTTAAGCTACCTTAACGGATCATAACGGGTCAAAAAGCACACAAAAATATTTCCAACTCAGAATGTGAACTTATTAAACCATGTCATATGAGTCCCCATACTCATTTGGTTTATAAGATGCCATTCTATCTAAATCCTCCTATTTCAAGCTTTGATATTTACACTATTGTTCATTTTTAGGACACACACTTGATTCCCTGATCTTTGGACCTTGATCATACACTCGTACAAGCTTATCCGCAAATCCCAGGCGAGTACGTCGCCCCCTCTTTTATGTTTACAAATGTTTTAGGGTGATTCATATGTGCTAATTGTTTTCAAGTTTTCAAAGTACAAATACTATGGTTTATATAACAATATGGTTTCAATAATGTGATACAACTTGTGGGTGCGTTATCCAAGATATGAATGACATTCATTAACATTGTTATGCCGCCCAGTAGTAATTTATGGTACCATAGGATTGACAATCACATTACTAGGCTATTCACTGGATTTGGTGGGTAGTTTGGGGAACGACAGAAACTATTTATGACTAACAAATCATTCGTTGATTTGCTAGTCTTGTTAAAGAGATCTTTTAGGATCTATTAAAGATACCCTTGGAGTATAGTCGAGTCAACAAAGGTTTGAATGTATTCATTAAAGAACGACCAAAAGTTTTCACATTTATAACAAGGAACGATTGGTTTATAACAAGGAACAAGGAACGATGAACAATGAACGATGAACGATGAACAATTGGTTTACAACAAGGAACGATGAACAATTGGTTTATAACAAATGGTTTATTACGAGGAACCATGAACTACAAACAAATGATTTCAAACAATGTAACACAACGATTTTCGATTAAAGATATAAACCATACAAGTTATTTCAAGACGATTTACAAGTTGGATTTACAAAACAAATGTTTTCGAGTCAAGGATTATGGCTACTAGATTTTATAACTTTTAACAATTTGTTTTACTTGAATAACTATTGCAATATAAAATGCTTTCAAAACATGGTTTCACTTACGACTCTAGTAGTCGGGTTATTTATATTGCAATATATACAAAGCCATGGACTTGACATGTTTACAAAACCTATGTACTCGCCGGCATATTTTTGCTAACTCGTTTTCACATATGTTTCAGGAAACGGTGCTAGATGATACTGATGCATGCTCATGTAGGATCGGACTTGGACCTAGTGCCTTAAGAACAAGAAAGACAATAATTATGCATGCTTGTTGTTTCGTTGTTTAAAAAAAAATTCTAAGACAATTATGACAATGTAATCCATGTTCAATATTCAAATAAAATGAAACTTCAAATACCAAGTGTTGTTGAGACAATCTGTTAACGTGGCTCCCTAAGTGTTTCCGCCGCGTGTTGTTTTACGTGATTTGGGGTGTTACATTTAAGATTTTAAAAATTATTTATGGTTGGTGACGTTAGTAGTCTGATTCCCGTCCTATCTCAATGACGTTCCCAGAACTCCTAAGTATGAGCAGATAAATTATGGTGTTCTGGACCATAATAATTTATTTGTCCCACCAGGGCTTCCTGGTAATAGCCATACTACTCAGTTTCTAGAGGTTCTCAGCGTGTGGAGACTAACTTAGGATTGTAGTCTAGGTTCATTAAAGATACCTAGTTCGCTATAAGCGAAGGCTCTGATACCATCTTCTGTCATACCCCGACTCGCAGCGGAAGACAATTGAAGAGTGCGGCAGACACATGGTAATTCCTGATAATTTAAAAGCATGATATCACATGAAAAGGGAATCTCGGTTACAACATACTATTAGTATCGTATTACACACCAGAAGTTCAAGTATAGTGCTACGAGCTATTACAGCTCTTATTCTGCTACAGTTCACTAGTAAAGCCATCCACACGCACGTTGCTTGCTCCTGTTTGGTTTTACCTGGAATGCGTATTAGTTTTGAAAAGGATAAGCTAAACGTTGCGTGAGTTCCACAGGTTTAATTGTTGTGTAACCATATGTGTTAACAAGTTTAATTGTACAAGTCACAGTTCACCGATTTATCACCACAAACACCTTTAGCTAGCAGGACCGTGTTACAACAAGCACCTGCGGCTCGTCGAACCGCGTCATAACAGACACCTGCAGCTTGTCGGACCGTGTTACAACAAGCACCTGCGGCTTGCCGAACCGTGTCATAACAGATACCTGTAGCTTGCCGAACCGTGTGTTATAAAATTTACATCATCGCAAGTTGGTGCAACTAACACAGTTTTGTAACATGCAAATCACCTCAGAAAACTGTAACACAGTTTAAAAGTGGGAGAGTAAAACTCACTCCTAGATTGGTGTAATCAACACAGTTTAAAACATGCAAGTCCCAAGAAAACAGTAAAATCATTCAAAAGTGGGGAAGTGAAACTCATTCCCAACTTGGTGTAATCAACACAGTTTTTAACATGCAAGTCCGCAGAAAACAGTAAAACAATTCAAAAGTGGGGAAGTGAAACTCACTCCCAACTTGGTGTAATCAACACAGTTTTTAACATACAAGTCCCCAGAAAACAGTGAACAATTCAAAAGTGGGGAAGTGAAAACTCACAGTGCAAATAGTGGTCTCAACATAAGAGTGATCAAGCGGCTGGATCAACTTTAATAACACACATGCAAGTATGGACTCAAATAAGTATCTAAGTTGGTAATAGTTATAACTTGGATCTGGTCAGGAGTTTTTACTCCGGATTGAGTCTATAGGACACTTGTATGGTGATGGACGTCAGGGTAGTATTAGTTTTCAGTTTAGCTTCCACGCACCGTTTCACGGGCTAGCCAAAGTCAGTAGTTTAACGTGTTCGGATAATAGTACAGGAATACCAATAATGCCAACACGTGGTTCTTTAAGAAGGATTAACTTTTCATCAAGGGCGTTTGAGTGTTTGGGGAGTCTAGGTTGTCCAAATTTGAGTTTCTAGTTTCCCCGTCGGGAATCCTCCCGAACTGTTTTAGGGCATACCCATAGGGCCCAATTTGCCCGGGAATCTCCAGGAATACTCTTGGTGTTCCAATTATAGTATTTGTCGGGTTGGGTCAGTTCCTAGTTCCGGCAGGTGTTGATGCACTATTGTGTTCGTCACTTATCGAATAGGTGTTGATGCACTAGTGTGTTGAATATTGTATAGGTTAGAATCGAACACATGACCAAAATATGGAGATTACAGTGTAAAAGGGAACAAGTTCGCCCGAACTTGACCTGTATTGGTCATGTTCACCCGAACTTGATGTACCTTTAGTCAAGTTCGCCCGAACTTGACTATAGCACATCCGGGCGAACTTGTCTCCCTATATATGTGTGTGTTCATTTGTCACTTAATTTTTTGACATCCCTACGGGGAGGTGCTGCCGGATTCTCTCTAGGAATTCCGGCAGCTGGACTTATAAAGATGTATACTCTTTCGGTATGAATGAAGACTTCCGCTGCATTCTACTTCTACTCCATTCTTAATAACATTCTACCGAAACTGTTATATACGTTTATCCACTAACTTCCGTCTAGAACCGCCTGATCACGGACCTTCAATTGGTATCAAAGCTACGGTTATCACCTACTGTAACGCCTCGCGTTTCCATTCTTTCTATTTATAGCAAGCTCGTATTGTATTTCTATTTTTGGAAAGCATTTTATCTTGTAATCGTCTTTCGTTGTAATCGTTGTAAACCGAGACTTGAATCATAATGAAAAATCGTATTTTATTTATTGCTTATTTCAAACCATTTTATACCAATACTTATGCATACACATGGAACATATTCAATGTTTCCCGTAATCGTATGACAAACTTGCAAATGTGATGATTATACCAATTCAAGGCTTAAATGTGATATTCATACTCCATCATATTCATTTTATACTTGTGCATACATTCAGTTCATAATTTCTAACACGAATTAACTCGTAAATACTTATCGTGTATTCTTAATTCGTACACGCTTCATTCACACGAGACACTTGATTATTCGATCGCAAAAAAAAACTATAATTATGAAATCTACACTTGTTACCATCTTAGGAACTTTGAAACTTTAAAACCGCTCTTTTCGCTATTAAAACTCTAACTTATCAGGTTCATACTACCGAAATAACTTGTCACACGATAATACATGTTATTTATGTAATATATAACATCTATTAACCTAATATATAACATTAAATAACAAAAATATAAAAAAAATAAAAAATGGCAGCCCTATTATTCAGCTTTGGGCTGAGTTTAGTACACTTGTTTCAAGTCTAAACTCCCCCAAATCTTGTCCAAATCCCAACCCAGTTAAACCCTAATCCCTTCCCTATATAATAAACACTTCTCCGCTCCTTTTTCCACTTTTGCAAGCCGCCAAACACTTCAAAAACTCTCCCAAACTCAGCTGAGTTTCATCCACGTTTTTTTAGAGTTTCAGCCATAAAAAGTGAATTTTAACTCACTTCCACTTCAATTTTCTTTTTGTTTCTTCTTCTACAACACTTGTATAACCTCTAGGAAGGTTCTCACAAGTTTGTTTGGGCAAACTAAGGTGAAACCTCACCATTTTTGAGGTCTAAAGTGCACCAAAAATTCTGCTCATTTTTATTTTTTATAATCTTCATGTTTTGGAAGAAAACTTATGTTTTCTTCATACATTCCTATGTCCTTATACCACTAATCAAGTCTATGATTAAGTGTGCTTAAAAAACAAGGGTGTGACATTAAAATTTAGAGGATTTATCCTCATAAACTTTCTGTTTTCATAAGAGCTTTTAGCTCATAAGTGATGCAAGCTTAAGACTTGTTCATGTGTGTCCACCAAGGAAGCTTAGGCTTTCCTAACTTGAGACCACACATCACTTCATGTTTTTCATCAAGATCCCAAGCTAGTTTGCTAGACCTAAAGTGTCAACCCTGCAAAGCCGTTGACGATTGTCCTCGTGTGCTCGGCGGGTTGTCTTATACTTGGCTACTTGGTATCTAGATGTCACGTTTACATTCATGTCATTTACATTCTTGTATCTTATTATTTTATTCCCAGACCCTCCTTGTTACCTTTTGGTAACTCGTGAAGTGGTGAACAATCATATGAAGTCCAAAGTGGATGGTTAATCCTCCCACCTCCTACTTGACTTACATGATACTAAGAGGTTCCAAAGTGGATGGTTCATCCTCCCACCTCCTACATGATTATATAATTATATAGAACTGTATTATAAACCTAAAACTGAAACTTTGATAATGACCTTATAATCACCTATCAAGTTATTAAGTTTAACGCTAAAGTATGTAATTCCTTGTCACGTTTCTAATAGGTCCCAAACCTATGAAATCACATCCTACTCGTACGAGTTACTATAGTGTCAAGAACAAGTGTTACATCTTAGTGTATACTTTCGTATCATAATACTTTATCATACTCATTTTTAATCATGCTCGAATACTCCTAATCTCCCGTTTAAAACTCTATACTCATACGCCTCGCTTCCTCTTATAGGATAATTCGGCATCATCCTCGAAGACAACTTCTTCACAGATTGTCAAGTGTAGAAAAGACTAACAAACCGTGAGTACACTCGACCCACTTTTGTTTATAACACTTTTGGGTGTAACATGTTTCCATATACAAAAATCACGAACACTTAAACTTAATGAAACACACAAACGATCCTATATACATGAAAACTTGAATCTTATACTTGATGCTTGTCTTGGATATTTGTTATGCTATGTTGTAGTCATTAACTATTTTTAGCCTTCGTTTGACATGCTTAGCGCTATAGGATTTCACGCATCCACCTCCATCGTGTTATTCATGAGGTCATGTTAAAACATCGTGATTGCGTTAAGGGTTTGATTATTAGTATTGCATACCTTGATATTGCTCTTGTATAGATTTGGTTGCCATGAGGATTGTTTAAACTTATTCGTATACGTATGTTATGCCTAAACTTGTGTACTCGCCTTTGCTTTCGCATTGATATTATTTTAAAACATGATACAGGTTGAAGGAGATGACACTATGAAAACAATATAGCATGGACTAGATACACACAAATTAGACGTTAGGTTTAATGTTGATGTATCAATTTTGTTATGACTTTGCAAATGTTATGTTTTTTCTTTGTTTTGTTACAATGATGTATTTGACAATTTTTATGAAATGAAATATGGTTTAATTAATTATTGTCACTTATTAATGTTGTGAGCAATGAACAATCTCGTTTTCGTCTCATCCCGATGTTTCCGCCATCGGTTAGGGTGTGATAGATTGGTATTAGAGCCATAACTATAGGGAATTAGGTAGAATTGCCACGTTCGACCTAGTCTATAGTTCTAATTACCAGTTTTGACCATTCTTCTTTATGCTTAAAACTTTATGCTTCCTACTTTGCTTCTCTCTTTTCTTTGGTCTTAATAAATATACATGATATCTTTCCGAAGACACTCTTACACAATACACGTTTGGACGCTTGAATACACTCGTAACACAAACGAGACAATTTGAACCAAAATAGGTCCAATGACTTACAATTTTTGGTGAAATCTCTCATTCCGCGTATTCGATTTTTCACGAAGTTATACCATCAAGTTAGGAGTGATATCCACATCTTGATGGAAACTTCCATTTCATCCTCTAGTGGATCTTACAAACGAGTCGGAATATGCTCCTCGTTTAGTAAGAAACAACCACACTTAGGGTACGAAATCGTCAAGTTAGGGGTGAAACCCGCACCTTGTTGATTAAGTCCCATTCCTCGATTTTCAATCTCGCCAAACTCTCGATTTTTCTAATCGATTAGAGTCGTGTAGTAATTGGAAGGGTAAAATACCGTTAGTCGCTTCTCGATGAGAGTATTTTACCTATAGGCCAAAGCACGTTTTCTCTAATTTGAAAGGGTCTTGGATTCACTTTGGAATTGTCGACGATTCTCTACCCGAATCATTCCCATGTTTTATGAGCCTATTCTTTTATGTGACTCAATTTTTATGTGTTTATTACTTGTTACCTCGTTCATTTCAAAACCGTCACATTTCGCACATTTATCGCAATAAAAAACAATACTAATTCTCGTGAACAAACTAAATTATACTCTTTATTCGTATTCATACGTGATTATACATCTCATACTTGATGAAATCATGCAAACTTTGTAAAACATACTTGATAAACCCATGCATCTTATATGAACCATATGTGAACCTTATTTATACTTATACACGCAAAAACCTGTTTTCTTTTTATTATGATCAAGTCTCATGCTTTTTCCTTGTTCATAATCCGCTAGATGCCTCCTTACCGTACCTCGTTGAACCACCTCAAGAAGTCCAAGAAGAGGGATTCCAAGAAGGAATCCAACAATGAGGAATCGATATCGAAGTAAGAACTGATTGGGCTTGTTTTGGAGCAAATGGCTAAGATAATACCCGACATTGTTAGCCAAATCCACACCATACACGCTGAAGCCACACCTAAATCATTCACTGATTCAAAAGCCGATACCCCCAAACCATCTTACCAATTCAAGCATTTGGCTTGTAAACCAGTGGAATTCACTGGCATGGACGGTGTTAGCGCCATGATCAATTGGTTTGATTCAATGGAGCTTATCTTCCTTCAGGGCGGCTGCCTGAGGAACTCCGAACCTTTAATGCCACTGGGGTCTTTCGCAAGAGAGCCCTCGAGTGGTGGACCACCAAACGAAACACGCGTGGCAACAAAGCGGCTCACGTGATGCCTTGGGAAGACCTTAAGGAGCTCATGAAGGAGCAATTCCTCCCCACGAGACCCCGAAACTTGAAAACGAGTTATGGAATCTCACACAACAGGGTAACGACGCTGAAGGATTGATAGCGCGCTTCAAACAGTTAAGTATCATTTGCCCTGGGCAAGTCGATACTGTTCCCAAGTCAATCTCCAAGCTCATCCGTTGCCTCTCATCGGTGATCATGAACCATGTAGCCGTAGCCAACCGGAAAACCATCAAGGAAGCCTATGCCATAAAAATCCAATTCAACCATAATTGTATCCTTCAGGGGGCCTACAACAAGGTCCCTATGAGGCATGCGCACAAAGCCGTTGCCAACACCACCAAATCACCTACCCCTCCAGCCAAAAAGCCCCACAACAAGAACAAGAAGCAGAAGGCTTCTTCTCAGAACAACGCGGTCATCACACCGCCTAACCCTGCACCCCTAAATGCCATCGCCACTACCCAAAACAGCAACCAACCCATACGTGGTTACACTGGCCCTCATCCTTAGTGTACTACTTGCAACTACCACCATCCCGTCGGTACCCCATGTCGAAAATGTGCCAATTGTAATAGGATGGGACACCACTCCAACTTTTGTCGCCTACCCAGAGCCAACAAACCCCAGCCCTGTTACCCAATCCTAACCCTAACCCAAACCCAAACAGTCAAGCTCAAGCGACTCCTACTAGAACTTGTTACAATTGTGGCGATCCTAACCATTCGCCAACGTTTGCCCGGAACGCACCAACAACCAACAACAGCAGCAGAATGAGCCTACAAAAGGACGAGCTTTCATTCTCATGTCAGCTCAAGCCCAAAGCTCGAATGACTTCATCAATGGTACGTTCCTTGTGAACCATATCTATGCTACTTGTCTGTATGATACTGGCGCAGATAGAAGTTTTATGTCTGTTGAATTCGAACCCTTGCTTAAGTGCGAACGAACTAAAATGCTTAATCGTTTTGTTGTCGACGTCGCTAATGGCAAGACCATCTCCATTGACTCCGTTATTTCGGGTTGCTCTCTAATCTTAAACGATCATAAGTTTTTCATCGACCTCATACCTATGCAAATGGGTAGTTTTGACATCATAGTAGGCATGGATTGGCTTAAGCGAGTACGTGCCAAAGTTGTTTGTTCCGAGAAGTTCATTCGTCTTCCCCTACCTCAAGGTGATTTCCTACACGTCTATGGCGAGAAGCCCTAAAGGCCTTAAGCTAATGTCGTGTATCCGAGCTCGCAAATACTTACGCAAGGAATACTTTGCCTTTTGGCCCACGTTGTAGAAAAGAAAGAAAAAGGTCCAAGCCTAAGTGACGTTCTTGTCGTTTGTGAGTTTCCTTCTTTTTTTCCTGAGGATCTTCCTAGTCCTCCGCCTCCTCGAGCTGTTGATTTTCGTATTGACCTCATTCCTGGCGCAAATCCTGTTGCGAAGGCTCCCTATCGTTTAGCACCTTTGGAGATGCAAGAGTTATTGAGCCAACTATAAGAACTTCTTGATAAAGCCTTTATACGCCCTAGCACTTCTCCTTGGGGCGCTCCCGTACTCTTTGTCAAGAAGAAAGATGGATCATTTCGCATGTGTATTGACTATCGTGAGCTCAACAAGCTCACAGTCAAGAACCGCTATCCTCTTCCTTGCATTGATGATCTCTTCGATCAATTACAAGGCGCAACTTGCTTTTCAAAGATTGATCTCCGTTGTGGTTATCATCAACTTCGGGTTCTCAAAGAAGATGTACCTAAAACCGCTTTCCGCACACGATATGGACATTATGAGTTCGTGGTCATGCCTTTTGGTTTGACTAACGTGCCCGCCGTATTCATGGACCTTATGAACCGCGTGGGTAAGCCGTTTCTGGATCGTTTTATCATTGTATTCATCGATGATATTCTCATCTATTCCAAAACGAAAGAAGAGCATGGACGACATTTGCGTCTCATTCTTCAGTTTTTGCAAACCGAACGTCTTTACGCCAAATTCTCCAAGTGTGAAAGCTGTTAAAAATTCGATTGCACCTAAGTCGCCTTCTGAAATTCGTTCATTCCTTGGCTTAGCTGGATATTACCGCCATTTCATCTCGAACTTTTCAAAGATCGCTATTCCTTTGACTTAGTTAACTCAGAAAGATAAACCTTTTGTTTGGGGTCCCGAACAAGAGGAATCTTTCCAAACACTCAAGGACATGCTTTGTAATGATCCTATCCTAACCCTTCCCGATTGAAACGACGACTTTGTCGTGTATTGCGATGCCTCTAACCAGGGTCTTGGTTGCGTTCTCATGCAACGAGACAAAGTAATCGCGTACGCGTTAAGCCAACTCAAAATTCATGAGAAAAACTATACTACGCATGACCTTGAACTTGGTGCGGTTGTTTTTGCATTAAAGATTTGGCGACAATACCTTTATGGTACCAAGTGTACGGTCTTCACCGACCACAAGAGCCTACAACATATCTTTGACCAAAAAGAACTAAACATGCGTCAACGCCGTTGGCTAGAATTGTTGAACGACTACGTTTGCGACATTCGCTACCATCCTAGTAAGGCGAATGTTGTGGCCGATGCACTTATTCGTAAAACTCATGTTATGAGTACTCGTTGCTACCAAATCATGGGAAACCCTCTTGACCTCATTCGCCACGCTCAACATTCGGTCATAAGTGAAGGCTATCTCGAGTCTGAACTAAAACTCGTGATCAGTGTCCATTCATTGCTAAGGCCGATGGTATCTTTTACTTCAATAATCGTATGTGGATCCCTGACCATAATTCTCTTCGGACTACCTTGATAGGTGAAGGCCACAAATCCCGATACTCCGTCCACCATGGAGGTGATAAGATGTACCACGATTTGCGTGCATCATATTGGTGGCCTGGGATGAAGCGTGATATCGCCCTTTACGTGTCCAAATGCTTACGTGCTCTAAGTTCAAGGCAGAACATCAACGTCCCTCTGGTCTGCTCGAACAACATGAAATTCCCATATGGAAATAGGAGAGCATAGCCATGGACTTCATCACGAAATTACCTCGTACTACCTCTGGTCACGATAGCATTTGGGTTATCGTTGATCGTCTGGTGAAATCCACTCACTTCCTTGCCATTCGTGAAGGTTACAAAGTTGAGAAATTGGCTCGTATCTACACGGATGAAATCATTAGTTGTCACGGTACTCCTCTTAATATTATCTCTGATCGCGATGCTCGTTTCACTTCTCGCCTTTGGCAAACTTTTCAATCCGCCCTTGGCACTCGTTTGAACCTTAGCACCGCTTTTCACCCTCAGTCCGATGGTCAAACCGAGCGTACTATCCAAACTCTAGAGGATATGCTTCGATCATGCGTAATCGATTATGGCAACAATTGGGATTCGTACTTACCCTTGGTAGAATTCTCATACAACAACAGCTATCATGCAAGTATTCAAATGGCTCCATTTGAAGCATTGTATGGTCGCAAGTGCCGTTCGCCTATTTGTTGGCACGAGATCTGAGACGTACAACTCACCGGTCCTGAACTTATACAAGAGACGACGGACAAGATTCTACAAATACGTGATAGTCTCCTTAAAGCTCGAAGCCGACAAAAGAGCTATACTGATAGAAGACGCAAACCTTTAGAATTCAACATAGGTGATCATGTACTTCTGAAGGTTTCACCTTGGAAAGGTGTTGTTCGTTTCGGTAAGAAAGGCAAGCTCGCTCCTCACTATGTGGGTCCTTTCAAGATTCTTGAAAGGATAGGCAAGGTAGCGTATCGACTGGAATGTTCACCCTGTGTTTCATGTTTCGAATTTGAAGAAGTGTCTAGCCGAAGAAGGACTTCAAGTTCCATTCGAAGATCTTCAAATTAATGATACTTTGCACTTTGTGGAGTAACCAGTTGAAATCATGGACCGAGGAACCAAGCAACTGAGGCGCACTCACATTCCTATTGTCAAGGTTCGATGGGAAGGAAAACGTGTTGCCAAATTTACTTGGGAACTTGAAAGTGATATGAAGATTAAGTATCTACATCTCTTCATTGCATCTTCCTAAATTTCGGGATGAAATTTCCTAAAGGAGGGGAGACTGTAACGCCTTGCATTTCCATGCTTTCTATTTATAGGGGAGATTGTATGTTGGTGCATATGTCTGTTGTCTACGTCATTATGTTTCGAGTCTGAGTGAATAGGGTTTAATCTGTTAGAAACTAGGCGTATTTATGAAAGATAGAATACAAGTTCGCTCGAGGTTGTGTTGATGAGGTCAAGTTCGGCCGAATTTGAATAAGTGAAGTTTGCCGAACTTCAGTCCTCTCTAGCGAACTTGGAAATCTATAAATAGGTGCCTTGGGTTTGCATTTGAAACGTGGAGAGATTTTGGCACAGAGACGGCAAAGCTCTGTCGGATCCGGTTCTCGAATATATTGAACTTTAGATCATTGAAACAACATTTAAATGAGTTTCCGCCTAATCGGATAATAGATAACAAATTTAGGTTCCCGTGCTAATCGTGGATGTTCCTACAAGTGGTATCAGTGCCTGGATACCTACATTTGCTAGAATCAAGACATGAATTTCTCTATTTCATCTCCATTCTATCATTTTTTTAACATCTTCACATACTTGATGATTTCATGGACAAAATAAGCTAAAAATTGAATATGTCATGTAAAATACAGTTGTGATAAACCCCTGAGAGTTTGGACATCAAATACAAACGTTTTGATATCAAAAATTTGAAAAAAACATGTTTTGGAAACAAGTTTCAGCCGAAATTAACATTAAGTTCGACCGAACTTGATTGAAATTCTTTGAATTTTAATCAAGTTCGACCGAACTTGATTAGTTTTTCAAGATTTTGAGCTTAAGTCCGCTCGAACTTGTTGAATTTTGCTTGAAGTTCTATCAAGTTCGACCAAACTTGATATAAGTCTAGTGAAGATTCACTTAAGTTCGCCCGAACTTAGTTTTCTCTTGAAATACAAATTTAAGTTCGCCTGAACTTAGTTTTCTCTTGAAATTCAAGCTTAAGTCCGCCCGAACATGCCTTTTGTTCTTAAAACTCTTTCACAAGTTCGACCGAACTTGTGATTAATCAAAATCTCTTTTTTTTTCTTCATTACAAGTTCGACCGAACTTGTGGCAGTTCTAATATTTCTCGAAGTTTGTGAAGGTGTGTTTTCCATATAAATTATCAGAGTTTTCAAAATGGAAGATCCCCACAACGTGTTCGTCTCTCAAATGGTTTCTTCATCAAATGCTAATGTTCTTGCAGCGAACCAGATGAATATCGACAACGAAATGGGTACCACGTCGAAACCGCCAAAGCTAATGAGCATGGATGAATTTGAAGGATGGAAAGAAAAGTTTGTGAATTGGATACAAGCGAATCAATTCAACAGCTGGGTTGCAGTTGAGGATGGTTACAAATGGCCAAAAGATGAGCGTCATCAAGATCTTCCGCTGAACAAGTTTTCAAATACTGACAAAGATAATTATGTCGCTGAGAAGAAAATGATCAGCTTGATACAACAATCACTGAAGGAAGACATCTTGATATTATTGCCAGAATATGATACTTCACAAGAATTATGGCATTCTCTTTGTGAAAAATTCAAAGGAAGTGATGAAACGATCAAAAGCAAAAAGGCTTTAATTAAGAAAGAATTTGAGATCTTCACAATGATTAAAGGAGAAACAATGAAGCAAATGATCGATAGATATTGTTACCTAATGGTCCAGAAGCGAAGACACGATATCAAAAGGTCTAATGAAGACAAATCGAGAAGTTGGCCGATGCACTTCCAGAGAGAGAATGGACATCATATCTGATGATTCTGAAGAATAGTCCATCTTGGAGACATTTCAAGTTGTCATCCTTCATAGACAAATTGGAAGGACATGTAATGGAATTGATGAAGATTGCAAAATCAAAGAATGCTAATGTTGTTCAAGATGTCGGTGTCTTTTATAAAGGAGGTATTCCAGATACTCCGATTCAAAGCCCAAAAATTCAAACAACATTTAGTGCAAATACAAATTCTTCTCGAAGTCAAAGTTCTCCATATGCTGGATATACAAGTGCAAGTTCAAGCTCATCATTCCAAAATCAAACAAGTCAAATCGGTTCTGATCCAAATGTTTTTCAATGCAACATAGTAGTTGATTTGAAGAATGTATTTCAAGAAAAGGTGGCTAAACAGCACATAGCACTTCTTGCTACTGTTCTTGAATCATATGAAAGTCTCGTTGCTGGAAAGATTGGTAATCCAGAGGTGACCGCTGAAGATTATGATCAGGTGGATGAAGAAGAGTTGGA
Source organism: Scalesia atractyloides (assembly GCA_947069175.1). Lineage (NCBI taxonomy): Eukaryota > Viridiplantae > Streptophyta > Magnoliopsida > Asterales > Asteraceae > Scalesia > Scalesia atractyloides. The sequence continues at coordinate 39,530,300 of CAMTDV010000015.1, forward strand.
GTTGATGGATATAAAATGGATTTTGGCATCCATCATCAGAAGAGTTTCTAAATTTGTGGCACTCACTGGAAGAGATATTGGTAATTCAAGTAACAAACTTGGATTTGACAAGTCTAAAGTCACATGCTTCAGGTGTCGATAAAAAGGGCACTTCATAAGAGAATGTAACAAAGAAGCAAGTGGAAATCAAAATCCTTTCGGCAGCAACAATAAATACTACAAGAAAACTCTTCAATACAAGCCTTATCCAAAAAGAACACAAGTCGAAGTAGAAGATAAACCAGCAAAGAAAGCCGAACAAGCTCTTGTTGCCAATCATGAAGAAGATGGTTTTGACTGGAACAGATACATCGGAAAGAAAACTGGGGTTGCTATTATAGCAGAGTTAGTGGATGAAACGGACACATCGTATGTCGATGGTGCTTTGGAAAATGCCATTCTTGGAAGGTTATAGGCAGAGAGCTGAGAAAGAAGAATTAGCTTACCTTGAGATGCAAAGGCAAGAAGCTTTGAAATCAGAGGCAGAAAAGGTAAAAGTTGAAAAGGAAGTTGTGAAAATTGTGGAGGTTGAAAAACCTCGCACAATGTAGGAACATCCACTAACAGCTCGGGAACCTAAATTTGTTATCTATTGTTCGATTAGACGGAAACTAATGACAAGTTAACCAAATAAAAAGAATTACTCATTTAAAGGTTGTTTTCATTGATCTAAAGTTCAATACATTCAAGATCCGGATCCGACAGAGCTTCGCCTCTGAATTGACAAAGTTACAAATGAAATCACAAAGGCACCTATTTATAGTTGCACAAGTTCGCTGGTGGGAGAAGATGTTCGGGCGAACTTGACCTAGTCAAGTTCAGCGGAACTTGACTTCCTACACACCATGACCAGCGAACTTGGCCTAAATCTCACATAAATACGCCTCATTTCACCTATTCTATAAAGACTCGATACAAGACTATTCTATAGACATTATGCACCAATAGACTCCCTCTTGGATATCTACTCTCCTTTATTCCAGACTCGTTCTCGTGTAATGACGAAGGCAACAGACATATGCACCAACAGACTCCCCCTTAGATGTTGCCGCAGTCATCTACTTTCATAGACATCTTTTGACAATAATCATCCTCGTCAGTCTTCAAGTGTCATAGTCTTCTTTGAATACCTTGTAATCACCAGACTTCAAATAAGTTCCTGAGTCTTTATCTTTATCCTTGAATAAGTATTAAACTTTATAATCTTCAACGTTCTCTTTTCTTCAATTTAACTTGATAAAACTTTAATCTCCAAGCTCGCCCTTGCTGTGAGCTGTGCTCTCCCTAGCTTTGAGCTTTATCTTCAATCACGTTTCATCCTGCTCCCCCTAAAACATTACTTCCTGTTTCAAAGTACTTTGGAATTCAAATAACATTTCAGATTCTAAATTTGAAATTTTGTATCATTTATATTACATACCATCTATACAATACTTGTACTTCAAATTTTAATCTTCATTTTTTAGTTATTTCAAGTTCAAATTAATGACCTTGAAACATTTTACGTTTAAAACCTTCAATTTTCACATTTTTATCATTTGATTTGTTAAAATCCACTTAGTTGATCAAGTCAAGTTAACGACCTTGATTAACCAAATATGTCAACCAAGTCCAAGTTAATGACCTTGGCTAAACCCGTTGTGAACAACTGATGTTTTTGTCAATTTTAAAGTTTCAAATTAATGAACCTTTTCTTACCAGACTTTGATGATCCGTTCACTAACAATGGCTCGTTGAAAATCTTTTTGGATTTTAAAAAGTAAGTAAAGTATTTACAGAACTTTTAACAAGTAAAGTAAACTATGTACAAACATATTTACATACATATTTTTGTGAATTTGTGTCTAAGGATCATATCAGTTTGTTTGAGACATATCACCAGTACCGTTGACCTTTTTGACAGTTTAAGTTTTAAACTTGTTTACTTTAGATTGTCGATATGTTTGTCCACTTAAGCTTCATCACGTTTCTCAATTGTTCCAAGATATGTTATATATGATTTATGAAACTTGACTTAACTGTGTTTCCCGCTTCTTGAATATACTCCCGAATCCAGATTCCCTAGATTTCATTTTATAGGTGAGTATAGCGAAATTGATATCTGTATTTGCGTTATGTGAGGCCTTGAGAGCTCAGGTTACTACTACCGTACAGACAAAGAGATGAAGGCTCGTCTTTCAGGAGTGTTCCACTTAAGGAATCTTTTTAGCATTGCAAAGGATTAGATCTTTCGATTTTTTCAAGTTTGCATGCTAGTTTGGGGTTTTTAGCAAAAAGCATTACATAAGTTCTATTCTATTGCTTCCGCAAAATTAGAAGAACTTGTCTAATACCCCAGATATCAACTATCTATAAAGACCTCGTATCTCAGAATCAGGCAACCCTTCAATCAAAATTTCAGAATACTAAGTCCATATATCCAAGATGTGTTAAACCACGAGATTAAGCAGTTGTAAAATTTAGTTTATCTCCCGGAAACAATCTACTGAACGTGTAAATCCTATCGACACATCCACAATAAGACTTGTTTATCACTTTTAAACTTTACAAATCTTTAGCATACTATGATAGTCTACTGATGTACTATCATTTCCTTTTTGACAACAAAATTCTTTTTGTCTTTTTCATGTTTTTTGTACTTTTTGAATTTTTCAATGTTTTTGAATTTTCAACTTTTTCATATGTTTTTTATTTTTCAACAATTTTTTTTTAAATTTTCTTACTCCCCCTAAAATCAAAAACATATTTTTCTGAATTTTAGACTTAAAAAAATTCTTCTAAAAATGTAACAAACCAATGCGGATCCCGTGACCTCGCCGTCCGATCCTTTTTCTCAATCCTGTATCTGCATTTGTTTAACAAACAATCATTAAACTCATTTACCACTTGTAAAAGCAGTTTGAACTTGTAAGAACTTTGAAATTAGATTTTCTGTTCAACGGTGTGGTTTTTCATAATTTTGACTTTTCAAAATTTTTCCTTTTAACCACTTGTAATTTCAAAAACTTTTCTTCTTAACTACTCCCCCTCAAAATGACAATGATATGACATTTCTTGATAAGTTAAAACAAACCTAAGCTTCCTTAATCCTGAATCATCTCTGATAAAGTGGATCTAGGAACTCCTGCACACGAAAGTAACTAAGTGAAGTGAAACCCAAGCCTTTTTGATCTTGGGATGAATCATGTAATCGTTATCTTCATATTCAATTTCAAATTCATCATCATAATCAAAATTTTCATCAAACATTTAGTCCAATGTTAATTTTGAAACTTTATCGACCTTTTCTTTTTCTGTTGTTTTAGAAAATCATTTTTCAACTTTGAAAGATCATTTTTAATGACTACTTCATTTGATTTGACATTTTTAGTTTTAGTAGTAACAGACTTTTCATTTTCATACTTCTTTTTAGCCACCCAGGATTGTGACATACATCTAGCTTTCTTGATATAAAACCTCGAATCATCGTTTTTGTTTAACTTTGATTCATTTTTTAGTTTTATTTCAGAAACATATTATGTCTTTGGTTTCACAATCTCTGGTTGTTTCTTTCTCTCAACCTCAGAATAACCACTCCTTCGTGGATACACAGGCTTTGACTTCGGACACTTGCGAGCAATGTGACCAACTACATTGCAGTTAAAGCAAGTCCGGTTATCATGTGAGTGTCCACTAGTGGGTTTTATACCACTTGCCAATTTATCCTGGTCACGAAGTTCTTTTTCTTTCTTGAACTCATCATTTGATTGCTTACCAATCTTACCTTCTTCTTGAACTGTATTCGTTCCATACACAAAGTTGATGTTTTTATCTTTGTATGCTTGGAACGTCGACTTGAGTTCTTCATCGGTTCTTCTTCAGCTTCTAAACCCAGTCCAACTCTCCTGTTCTCTGGAAAATCACCACCATTTGTACGGTAATTGTTAAAATTCCATTTGGATTTAGAGTAAAACCTTTTCTCATTCTTTTCAAGATCATCTGATGAAACTTCCACAAGTTTAAACAGTTTATCAATTTGATCTTCTTTTACATTCCGAATCGGAAAACTTTCTTCAAAATACAATCTATCAGATTCCTTAATCTTGTATAATACAACATTAGGATCATCACATAGATCACTTTCTGAAGATGTATCGTCACTTTTGGACTGTGAACAAGAATTGCTTGAACTTTCATCAGAATCATTTCCTAAAACATTTTTCACCACATTATTTACAACCGCTTTAATGTCATCGTTTGATTGTGTAAAGTCCACGTCAATGTTCTCAGGCAATTCATCTCTCATTTCTGACAAAAGAAGAATGTTAAATGCCTTTTCAACTTCATCATCTTTCTTGCAACAGTAATTTTCAAGAAGTGGTGGAGGAACATTTCCATACACTTTACATTTTGATTTTTCACCATTTTCCTCCGACTTAATCGTAGGTGAAATGTGATCAATGACATAAGCATTAGTGGTATAAGATTTTAGCAATTGGATTACCCGTTTAGTTTCAATTTTCATAGCATGAAGCTCTCTTTTTATTTCAGCAATTGTGTTAATGTACATGTTAGTTGCCTTTTGTGTATCAAATACTGTGGCTTTTAACATTTTATAGCACCAAGTTCAAGGTTCGCTTTTTCGACATTTTTATATTTGCCTTGTATCTTGTCATAAGCTTCTTTCATGTTTCTGTAATCATAACGAAAAGTTTCATTATATTCCGTTAATTCTCTTATGACTTTGAACTTATCAAGGCATGGTTCACAAGGACTTGTGCACTTTGTGCAAGGTTTTTCAACCTCCACAACTTTCACAACTTTCTTTTCAGACATTCTTACCTCAGCTTACTCTGTTTTCTGCTTTTCGAGATTTGCAATCTCCTCTTCCTCAGCTGCATTTTCCAGAACTGCATCAACATCTGATGCTTCGGAATCTTCCATAACCTCAGCCATCATAGCAACTCCAATTTTCTTGCCAATGTATCTGTTCCAGCCAAATCCATCTTCTTCTTGATTAGCAACAAGAGCTTGTTCAGTTTTCTTTGAAGATTTTTCTTCAATATAAACTTGTGTCTTCTTTGGATATGGTTTATATTGAAGAGCTCTCTTGTAGTAATCATTGCTGCTACCAAAAGGATTTTGGCTTCCACTTGCTTCTTGATTGCTACATTCGCATTTGAAGTGTCCCTTTTGTCGACACCTGAAGCATGTGACTTTTGTTTTGTCAAATCCAAGCTTGTTGCTTGAATTACCAATATCCCTCCCAGTAAGCGCCACGAATTTCGTAACTCTTCGAATGATAGACGCAAGACTCCACTTGATATCCATGAGTTCTAACTCTTCTTCATCCACTTGATCGTAATCCTCGGCAGTCATTTCCGGATTACCGATCTTTCCAGCAACAGGTCCTTCATAAGATTCAAGAACAAGAGCAAGAAGTGCGATGTGTTGTTTTGCCACTTTTTCAGGAAATACGTTCTTCAAATCTACCGCAATGTTGCACTGGAAAATATTCGATTCAGAACCAGCTTGGCTTGTCTGACTTTGAAATGAAGAGCTTGAACTAGAACTTGGATAACCAGCATAAGGATAACTTTGATTCGGAGAAGAGTTTGCATTTGCACTAAAGGCCGTTTGAATTTTCGGACTTTGAATCGGAGTATCTTGAATACCTCCTTTGTAATAGACACCTACATCTTGGACAACATTAGGGTTTTTGGATTTCGCTATTTTCATCAGCTCCATTTAATGACCTTCTAACTTGTCAATGAAAGATGACAATTTGAAGTGTCTCCAAGATGGGCTATTCTTCAGAATCGTCAGATATGTTGTCCATTCTCCTTCTAGAAGTGCATCGACCAATTTCTCAATCTGCACTTCATTTGATCGTTTAATATCATGTCTTCGCATTTGGACCATGAGGTAACAATATCTATCGATCAGTTGTTTCATCGTCTCTCCTTTGATCACTGTAAAGATCTCAAACTCTTTCTTTATCAACACCTTCTTACTCTTGATCATTTCATCACTGCCTTTGAATTTGTCACAAAGAGAATACCATAATTCTTGTGAAGTGGTAAATTCTGGCAACAATATCAAAATATCTTCCATTACTGATTGTTGAATCAAGCTAATCATTTTCTTCTCTACGACATAATTTGCTTTGTCAGTTGGTGAGAACTTATTCAGCGGAAGATCTTGATCACGTTCATTCTTTGGCCATTTGTAACCATCTTCAACTGCAAGCCAGCTGTCGAATTGGTTTGCTTGTATCCAATTCACAAACTTTTCCTTCCATCCTTCAAACTCATCTATACTCATTAGCTTTGGCAGTTTCTGAGTAGTACCCATTTCGTTGTCGATATTCATCTGGTTCGCCACAAGAGTATTAGCGTTTGATGATGAAGCTACTTGTGACACGAATACATTGTGGAAATCTTCCATTTTGACAATCTGATGGATTATCTGAGAATATGATCAAAAAAACTTGGAAATTGATTAGTAACAAGCAAGTTCGGTCGAACTTGTGTGAAACTCAAAATTTTGATTCACCTTTAACAAGTTCGGTCGAGCTTTGGTATAATTTTCTGATTTTGTACAAACACTTCAAGTTCGGTCAAACTTGAAGAAAAATTTTGAAAATTTTATCACTTCGAACAGACTGATGTTTAAAGAAACAAAACAACAAGTTCAGTCGAACTTAAAACTTGGTTTCAATGTTTCAACTAAGTTCGGTCGAACTTATACAATATTTCAGCAAATTTTAAGGAAGTTCGATCGAACTTGGAGTTTAAACCTTGAAAAACTAACAAGTTCGGGCGAACTTGATTAAAATTCAATGAATTTTAGTCAAGTTCGGTCGACCTTGGTCTCAAGTTCGATGGAATTGGTTTTGACAAACATGGTTTTTTGAACTCTTTGATATCAAAATGATTGAATTTGATGTCCAAACTCTCAGGGGTTTGTTATTAGTGTGTTTTACATGTCAAATTAAAAAATCACCCATTTTTGACCGTGAAATCATCAAGAATATGAAAATGTTAAGAAAATGATAGAATGGAGATGAAATAGAGAGATTCTTGTCTTGATTCCAGCAAATTTAGGTATCCAGGCTCTGATACCACTTGTAGGAACGTCCACGAGCAGCTCGGTAACCTAAATTTGTTATCTATTGTCCGATTAGGCGGAAACTAATGACAAGTTAACCAAATAACAAGAATTACTCATTTAAAGGTTGTTTTCATTGATCTAAAGTTCAATACATTCAAGATCCGGATCCGACAGAGCTTCACCTCTGAATTGACAAAGTTACAAATGAAATCACCAAGGCACCTATTTATAGTTGCACAAGTTCGCTAGTGGGAGAAGATGTTCGGGCGAACTTGACCTAGTCAAGTTTGGCCGAACTTGATTTCCTACACACCATGACCAGCGAACTTGGCCTAAATCTCACATATATACGCCTCGTTTCACCTATTCTATACAGACTCGATACAAGATTATTCTATAGACATTATGCACCAATAGACTCCCTCTTGGATGTCTACTTTGTCTTGTTCGGTCTTTAGAAACTCTCGTTTATTCCAGACTCGTTCTCGTGTAATGACGAAGGCAACAGACAAAGTGCACAAGTCCTTGTGAACCATGTCTTGATCAAGTCAAAGTCATAAGAGAATTGACTGTACACAACGAAAACTTTCGTTATGATTGCAGAACCATAAAAGAAGCTTATGACAAAATATCAAGCAAATATAAATATTTGATAATACTAATCGTGAGCTAAATGCTAATGTCAAAATGTTAAATTCAACTGTAATTGAAAAACAAAAGGCAATCAACATGTACATTAACACAATAGCTCAGACAAAATGTGAGCTTCACGACATAAAGATAGAAACAGAAAGGGTAAGACAGCTTCTTAAGAGCTACACCACAAACGCGTATGTCATTGATCACATTTTAGCTACGATTAAATCGGAGGAAAATGGTGATAAATCAAAGCGTAAAGAATACAGAAGTGTTTCTCCACCACTTCTTGCATGTTGTTCCTGCAAGAAAGATGATGAGATTGAAAAGGCATTTAATTTACTCATTTTGTCAGAAAAGAAAAATAAATTGCCTGAGAACATTGATGAGGAGTTTACGAAATCAAATGATGACAATCAAGCGGTGGTAAAAAACGTTGTTAAAAATGTGTTAGGAAATGATTCTGATAAAGGCAGCTCTGAAAGCGCCAAATCAAGTTCGAAAAACTTGGAATCACAATCTGAAAATGATGATACATCATCAGAACATGATCTAAGTGATAATCCTAATGTTGTCATGTACAATACTTTGATGATAGTTTTCCGATTCGGGACGTGAAAGAGGATCAACTTGATAAATTTTTCAAACTTGTAGAAGTTTCATCAGATGATCTTGAGATAAATTGAGAAAAGATTTTACTTGAAACCCAAAAGGAATGCTAACAATTATGGAAAGTTTGGTGGTGATTTTCCTAAAAACAAGAGGACAATATTGGGTTTGGAGGAAAATGAAGATGAGCCGAGAAGGAACCAGAAGTCGCCATGTCATGAATACAAAAGGTAAACACATGAAGTTTGTGTATGGGACAAATACGTTCAAGAAGGTAAGAAATCAAATTATGAATTCTAAAAGGAGAAAGAACTTCGGGACAAGGCTAAGATCAAGTCCACAAGTGGAGTAAAACCCACTAGTGGAAATGTTTCTGATAACAGGACTTGATTTAAATGCAATACTGTTGGACATATTGCACGCAAGTGTCTGAATTAAAAGCCTGTGTTTCCTCGAAGAAAAACCGAATCAAAAGATGAAAAGAAAAAACAACCAGAGATTGTGAAATCTGTTAAAGAGTCAAATAGAAACTATGAATCTAAACAATAAGTGAAACCTAAAGTTGTGTCAAAGTTTGAAAACTCAACATTTGAAAAAGGTGAAACTTCAAGGTTTAATGAAATCAAAGATTCTAGGTTCTATATCAAGAAAGCAAGAAGCAAACTACAATCATGGGTTCCTAAGAAAAGGCTTTCATCATTAGAAAAACCAAAGCTTGTTGCTGAAAAAACTGAAAATGTCAAATTAACCGAGTCGGTAATCAAACAAACGAATAAAGAAAAGGCAAAAACATTTTCAGAATCTAAATTGGACGAAATGTTTGATGATGATAGGTGCCTTGGATTTTCATTTGAAACGTGGAGAGATTTTGGCACAGAGACGGTGAAGCTCTGTCGGATCCGGTTCTCGAATGTATTGAACTTTAGATCAATGAAAACAACATTTAAATGAGTAATTCTTGTTATTTGGTTAACTTGTCATTAGTTTCCGCCTAATCGGGCAATAGATAACAAATTTAGGTTCTCGTGCTAATCGTGGACGTTCCTACATTGTATTTCTATTTTTGGAAAGCATTGTATCTTGTAATCGTCTTTCGTTGTAATCGTTGTAAACCGAGACTTGAATCATAATGAAAACTCGTATTCTATTTATTGCTTATTTCAAACCATTTTATACCAATGCTTATGCATACACATGGAGCATATTCAATGATACTCGTAATCGTATGACAAACTTGCAAACGTGATGATTATACCAATTCAAGGCTTAAACGTGATATTCATACTCCATCATATTCATTTTATACTTGTGCATACATTATTACATAATTTCGAACATGAATTAAATCCTAAATCCTTATCGTGTATTCGTAATTCGTACACATTTCATTCACACGAGACACTTGATTATTCGATCGCAAAAAAAAACTATAATTATGAAATCTACACTTGTTACCATCTTAGGAACTTTAAAACATTAAATTCCGCTCTTTTCGCTAAAAAAACTCTAACTTATGAGGTTCATACTGCCGAAATAACTTATCACACGATAATACATGTTATGTATCTAATATATAACATCTATTAACCTAATATATAACATTAAATATAAAAAATATAAAAAAAAATTGCATCCCTATTATTCAGCTTTGGGCTGAGTATAGTACACTTGTTTCAAGTCTAAACTCCCCCAAATCTTGTCCAAAGCCCAACCCACTTAAACCCTAATCCCTTCCCTATATAATAAACACTTCCCCACTCCTTCTTCCACTTTTGCAAGTCTCCAAACACTTCAAAAACTCTCCCAAACTCAGCTAAGTTTCAGCCCCGTTTTTTAGTGTTTCAGGCATAAAAAGTGAGTTTTAACTCACTTCCACTTCAATTTTCTTCTTGTTTCTTCTTCTACAACACTTGTATAACCTCTAGGAAGGTTCTCACAAGTTTGTTTGGGCAAACTAAGGTGAAACCTCACCATTTTTTAGGTCTAAAGTGCACCAAAAATTCTGCTCATTTTTTTTAATCTTCATGTTTTGGAAGAAAACTTATGTTTTCTTTATACATTCCTATGTCCTTATACCACTAATCAAGTCCAGGATTAAGTGTGCTTAAAAAACAAGGGTGTGACATTCAAATTTAGAGGATTTATCCTCATAAACTTTCTGTTTTCGTAAGAGCTTTTAGCTCACATGTGATGCAAGCTTAAGACTTGTTCATGTGTGTCCACCAAGGAAGCTTAGGCTTTCCTAACTTGAGACCACACATCACTTGATGGTTTTCATCAAGATCCCAAGCTAGTTTGCAAGACCTAAAGTGTTACAACCCCGCAAAGCCGTTGACGATTTTCCTCGTGTGCTCGCCGGGTTGTCTTATACTTGGCTACTTGGTATCTAGATTTCACTTTTACATTCATGTCACAACCCTCCTTATTACCTTTTGGTAACTTGTGAAGTGGTGAACAATCATATGAGGTCCAAAGTGGATGGTTAATCCTCCCACCTCCTACTTGAATTACATGATACTAAGAGGTTCCAAAGTGGATGGTTCATCCTCCCACATCCTACATGATTATATAATTATATAGAACTATATTATAAACCTAAAACCGAAACGTTGATAATGACGTTATAATCACCTATCAAGTTATTAAGTTTAACGCTAAAGTATGTAATTCCTTGTCATGATTCTAATAGGTCCCGAACCTATGAAATCACATCCTACTCGTAAGAGTTACTATAGTGTCAAGAACAGGTGTTACATCTTAGTGTATACTTTCATATCATAATATTTTATCATACTCATTTTTAATCATGCTCGAATACTCCTAATCTCCCGTTTAAAACTCTACACTCATACGTCTCGTTTCCTCTTTTAGGATAATTCGGCGTCATCCTCGAACCAGCGTCTTCACGGATTGTTAAGTGTAGAAAAGACTAACAAACCGTGAGTACAGTCGATCCACTTTTGTTTATAACACTTTTGGGGGAAATATGTTTCCATATACAAAAATCACGAACACTTAAACGTTATGAAACACACAAATAATCCTATATACATGAACACTTGAATCTTATACTTGATGCTTGTCTTGGATGTTCGTTATGCTATGCTTTAGTCATTAACTATATTTAGCCTTCGTTTGACATGCTTAGCGCTATAGGAATTCACGCATCCACCTTGTAGGACCGATCCTTGATGCTTAGGAACCTAAATTTGATATCTAACGTCCATAATAGCAGAAATATTACGTCGTGTTTACCAATAGATAAGATTTAATCAGTTAATCGTCCGTTTTATTGATCAAATGTTCTGGTTACAAACTGACAGAGCTTCGCCTCTGAAATGCCAAAGTTACAAATGAGGATCACAAGCTAGGTATTTATAGGCAAGCAAGTTCGCCCCTGGAAGACACAAGTTCACCCGAACTTGCTACTGCAAGTTCGGCCGAACATGCATACATTGTCACACCCCGACCCGCAGCGGGAAAGGTGATCGGGGCATAATTGGGTTATCATCAAAGCTCATGACATTTATTATATGTTTCATATTCATTAATACAATTTAATGGAAATAAATTATACAACATCTTCTAACTATCAGTCTAAGCTTCTTGGTTCTCTTCTAAGGCATATCCTATGTTTTCCTTCCTTCAACCTGTTCACCTGTATCATGTGTAAAAAGGTTTTTTTTTTTGGATCAACATAATGTTGGCGAGTGAATCCTATGGAAAACATTTGAACAATTTATTTAAATTGTTTATTAAATATGTGCACAACCATACATGAGTAAAAATAGATGTAACTTAATCGGCAATCATAAAATGTTAAATGAAACACTCATGAATAATAATGGAAACAATTAAAGGCACGCGATGCTCAACTCGTCTCTCACGAGGAACTGAGGGGCCTGATGAATGAATTGCATAAACATGATAATATGAATAACACAACTACAAACAATATAAACTCAATGAAAACACACATGAACAATAATGAATTTGAATTGAAGCACGCGATGTTCTACTCGTTTCCCACGAGGAACTGATGGGCTTAATGTATGAGTTTCATGTAATTTTGACAAACGGAATATAAGTAAATCATAACAATAAATCAATCTAAGTTTAAGTCACGATGTGGTATGGCACAAGTTTAAATAAATAAATTAATTATTTCATAATACATGACACACCCCAAAACGTGTAATTTAAAAGGGGAAATTGTAAGATTCACTCACATTGGGTGCGTTCGGTTGATGAGGTTGAATGCACGCGAAATGGTGTTAACCACGAGTGAAAATAATCCTAGATAAATCGCATAATGGTTCGGTAAGTAAACGGGTTTTATGAATCTATTTTAGTAGGATTGTTGGGTGTATTTTTGTGAATTTTGAGGCTATTTTCTAACCTTAAAAATGTTATTTTTAAATATTTATAATTGATTTTTAATTAAAATAATTAAATAAAAATAATAAAAAAAATATTTTATTTTTGCTACAGTAATATTGACCGTTGACTTTGACTGACTGTTCGGTTGATAAACGGAGCGGGTTTGGTAAATCCGTTTTTGGACGGATGTTACAGTATCCCCTGCTTTTTAGAAATTTCGTCCCGAAATTTAATTAGGGATATAATTGACTAAAAGAATGATGGTGTTGAGTTTGCCGGTTACATTTTTAGAAGAAAATTAGGGTTTAGGTTTTTGTTTGAGGCGGTAACGTTCCTTGTAAAGGTTAAGTATCCTAATACAGGAATCGCTTTTTGTTGCCTACTGTATAAGTATTGTTAAGCAGGAATGATTCGCTAAAATGATATCATGCATAAGAGTTTGAATATGCTTAGGGTTATATCCTAAGGCAGAAATTCTACAATCTACACAAATAAACACAACAACTAACAATTGTATCCACATTCTGATAGCATATATGTTTGAATGGTGACAGTTCCTCTCTCGTTCGTTATGATGGAGAGGTTAGTCTATATAGAAATGGATCACAATCCAATTTCTTTAAATAGTGAGATGATATAAATGTAACATAATTTCAACCCAGGCAATACTAAATCCTACATGGAACTTCTCATAACCGCCTGATAATGCCTCTGATCCTTTGGCAAGAATACTTATATATAGGAAGTACCAGCGGCGTATCCACCATATTCTTGCCAAATTTTCATTAGTTTTATCCACAAGTTATGATTAGTTACCAAGAAACTAATAAATCCTACATAAAACTTCCCATAACCGTCCGATAAGGCCTCTGATCCTTTGACAAGAATACTTATATATAGGAAGTACCAGCGGCGTATCCACCATATTCTTGTCAAATTTTCATTGGTTTTATCAGTGAATTATGATTAGTCCTACAACTCTACAACCAATACAACAAACATAAAATACTGAAATGAAATATATCTGTGTGATCAAGGCTCAATCGAACGGAGCCGATCGTATTGCATGTACTGAAAATGAAATGGATGTGCGCTCAAGGCTCAATCAAACGGAGCCGAACGTATTGAATGTACTGAAATTGAAATTGTGTGCTCAAGGCTCAATCAAACGGAGCCGAGCGTATTGCATGTACTGAAAATGAATAACTTAACCACACAAACAGCCTATGCATGGAACCTCTCATAACCGCCTGATAATGCCTCCGATCACTTGACAAGAATACTTATATATAGGAAGTACCAGCGGCGTATCCACCATATCCTTGTCAAATTTTCATTGACTTTATCCGTAAGTTATGGTTAGTTCGATGCGACTCTACTACAAACACAACAACCACAACATACTGATAATGAAATTGTCTGTGCGATCGAGGCTCAATCAAACGGAGCCGATCGTATGTATGTACTGATAATGAAAATAAATGTGGGCACGCCAGGTTCACGCTCATAGGTAATGGGGAACAGCTCACGCTCATAGGTAATGGGGAGCGGCGGCCTATGAAATTGCATGTACTGAAAACAATATATATAATATCCAATAATTTCTCTAACAGTCTACACATGGAAAAACATAAAACTAAACGATAGGAGTTGAATCTGGATCTTCGGCGAAAAGGACTAGCTGCGTATCTTTGTTTGGGCCGTCATTATCTTCGACATGATTGGCGTTGATATTGAAGACTCTTCCTCTTGTTGGTGGCATAGTGGTTGGGTTTTCTTGGTTTACTTGGTTAACTGGGTTTGCTTGAGCTTGGGCGTTTATGATGTTAACCAAACGAGGGCATGTGTTCCTAAAATGGGTAGGGTCGCCACAATTGAAGCAAGCTCGAGCATATGGGAACATGGGGTATTGGGGTTGATGATAAGTTTGGGCCATGTTTTGAGTAGGGGAAGAGGTTTGGTCTTGAAAGGTGCGACAAACATTGCTCAAATGACCATAGCGTCCACAAGTTGTACATAGACGACAAAGTAGGGTAAGGGGATGGTGATAAAAACAGTTATTGCATCGAGGGTGAGGTCCAAGATATGGTTTCTTATTTGGGTAAGTTGAGTTGGGTGCCGCTTGGGTGATTGGGATAGCTCGGATGGGTATGGCGTGAAAAGCTGGGTGATTTCGTTGAGTAGCAGCGAAGAGTCGCCCGACTCTTTTTCTCTTAGGATTGGGTTGAGAAGGGGATTCGGGTTGAGTGGAGTCGGAGGTTTCAGTCGATGCTTTATCCTTTTTCTTCTCCTCCTTGAAGTCTTTGTTTCGGATTCGGTTCTCGGTGAGCTCTGTTGCTAGCTCCACTGCTGCTTCCAAAGTTGCAGGCTTGGTACTTATTACAGGGTCTTGAATCTTTGACGGAAGACCATGAATGTAGTGCTCGATCAAACGGTAGAGGGGAGTGAACATGTTGGGAACCATTTGATGTAATTCGAGGAACCTTTTGTTGTAGGTGATGTGGTCTCCTTCTATTTGCTTCAGTGAGTAAAATTCATCTTCTAACTTCTTGATTTCGCTCCTTGGGCAAAATCGTCTGGTCATGATTTCCTTCAATTCGTTCCAAGTTAAGGACATAGCATCTTCAACACCTCGTTTGGCCTTCTCTGTATTCCACCAAGTAAGTGCTATCCCATATAATCGACCGGTAGCATATCGCACTTTGCGATCGTCAGGGCAATCGCAATTTAGAAATGTGTTCTCCATTTCTTCAAACCAATGGAGAAGAGCGGTGACGCCTTCAGTCCCTTTGTATTTCGGAGGGTCGCATGATTTGAAATGCTTGTAGGTGCAATTAGTGGTATTTGGGGAAGAGTTGAAAATGTTTTGGTTTGCTTGATTGATGGGATTATTGGTAAGTGCTTGTTGAACTTGGATTATAATATTGGGTATTACGGCAGCCATTTGTTGAGCGATTTGGGTAGCCATGCGTTCACGGGCTTTTCCTGCTCTCATTTTCCTACGAGCGAGGCTAGAAGACATCTACAAGGAATACATGTCAAGAGTATGAGTTGGATGCCTTTGGGATCGTGGGTCGTGTTTGGGATTGAACGTTCATAAAATAATTATAGAAAAATAACTCTACTACATCCATAGGATGTCTTGGGCTTTGCTCGCTGTTAGGCCCGTCATGCCGCCATACTTTACCTGTGTAATCATGTGGGCCCCCATGAATACCGGTTTTTCATATGGTTCGCACGGTTTCTGCCTGATTGCGTACACAAAACCCGGAGAAAATCGAGAAATATGTATACAACGTGTGATATTCGGAATGTGTCCAGGTGTAGACACGGTGACATCTCAAAGTGCGGTTAGTTCGAACGACGTTTGGTGTGGCATGCTTTGGCCTAATAGGTCCGTCGTACTCTCATCGTTAGTCCCCAGGTAGGCAAACTGGTCCGTTATTTTGGATTTATACGAATGCCAACCTAGACAGGACGTTCCGACTACCGGTACTTGTACCCTTCCAGTTACTACATGCCCGTCGCAGAACTTACTTTGATGAGATTTGAAAATTGCATAAAATCTTTGGATACTGAGAGTATGAAAATAAATTGAATACATGAACATCGATATATGTATATATGTATAATGAATGAGCATGTATGCTTGACTGAAATGTAAACAAATATGAAACAAATAAATATCACAAGTTTGTATGTAACCACCTAATCAATTAAAAATTTAGGCAGACTATAGTATAGGTTTCAAGGGTCTAATAACCTATCCTATATCCCTATAGTCATGGCTCTGATACCAATCTGTCACACCCCGACCCGCAGCGGAAAAGGTGATCGGGGCATAATTGGGTTATCATCAAAGCTCATGACATTTATTATATGTTTCATATTCATTAATACAATTTAATGGAAATAAATTATACAACATCTTCTAACTATCAGTCTAAGCTTCTTGGTTCTCTTCTAAGGCATATCCTATGTTTTCCTTCCTTCAACCTGTTCACCTGTATCATGTGTAAAAAGGTTTTTTTTTTTGGATCAACATAATGTTGGCGAGTGAATCCTATGGAAAACATTTGAACAATTTATTTAAATTGATTATGAAATATGTGCACAACCATACATGAGTAAAAATAGATGTAACTTAATCGGCAATCATAAAATGTTAAATGAAACACTCATGAATAATAATGGAAACAATTAAAGGCACGCGATGCTCAACTCGTCTCTCACGAGGAACTGAGGGGCCTGATGAATGAATTGCATAAACATGATAATATGAATAACACAACTACAAACAATATAAACTCAATGAAAACACACATGAACAATAATGAATTTGAATTGAAGCACGCGATGTTCTACTCGTTTCCCACGAGGAACTGATGGGCTTAATGTATGAGTTTCATGTAATTTTGACAAACGGAATATAAGTAAATCATAACAATAAATCAATCTAAGTTTAAGTCACGATGTGGTATGGCACAAGTTTAAATAAATAAATTAATTATTTCATAACACATGACACACCCCAAAACGTGTAATTTAAAAGAGGAAATTGTAAGATTCACTCACATTGGGTGCGTTCGGTTGATGAGGTTGAATGCACGCGAAATGGTGTTAACCACGAGTGAAAATAATCCTAGATAAATCGCATAATGGTTCGGTAAGTAAACGGGTTTTATGAATCTATTTTAGTAGGATTGTTGGGTGTATTTTTGTGAATTTTGAGGCTATTTTCTAACCTTAAAAATGTTATTTTTAAATATTTATAATTGATTTTTAATTAAAATAATTAAATAAAAATAATAAAAAAAATATTTTATTTTTGCTACAGTAATATTGACCGTTGACTTTGACTGACTGTTTGACCGGTTCAATGGCATGTTGTTGTGCGCCGGGTGAGGCTCGAACCCGAGACCTCCCGTACGCGTGCACGCAGCTCTACCAACTGAGCTACGTGTCTAACCCGTTATATATCCGATTTTAATTATATATATATATTAATTAGAATTAACAGAAATCCTTTATTATTAAAAACGAATTAAGTCTCGAGAATCGGTGCGCTCCACAGGTCTCGAACCCGGGACCTGTGGGTTAGCGGACACACACTCCACCGCTGGACTGTGTGTCACACTTGATTATAAACTCAGATATCAATGTACTTAACATATACCGAAAACACTCCGGTTCAGTTTTGCGAAAAAAGGGATTTTTATCAAAGCGGCGTGTGAGGGACAATACTCGAACTCGTGACCTTAGCTTTAAAAGTGCACACAGTCCACCGCTGGACTGTGTGTCTAACCCGGTAATTATCTTGATTTTAATTATACAAAACCATTACTGAAACGTTGTCTTCTTCACTGATTTAACCGGAAGTGGCGACTGACTGGTTCAAAATGTTGATTTAAGTTTCTATAGCGTTTAATGATCAATTACAAATGAGATAAAAGTAAAAAGGGAATGAATTTAAGCGTGAGATATACCGACTGGTTATGCTCTATTTTCCGGCAGAACTCCGGCGACAGAAACCTTTTCCCGGCGACAAACTTCTTGCAGCAGAGAGTCTTCCGAAAGGTTACAAAGGTGGTGGGTGACTTCGGTGAAGGTTTAGGGGGTTCAGTAAGCTCAGAGATTACTGATACGGTTTTCCGGCGAAGTATCAAGTATTTCCGGCGAGTGAGTCTTGTGTTTCCGGCGACTAGCGTTAAAACAGAGAGCGAGAGATGAGAGTATGGTTTAGAGGTGTGAGAGTGATGAGATGGGTTGTGCGGGTTAAACATCTTGCGGACGTCGGTTATTTATAAGTGTTTTCCGAACCGAATCGAGTCGGTTCCAAAGGTAGGTTCATGATTGGCGTAAACATGGAAAGGAATTACAATTACACGTCCCGGTCAATTAGGATTCGTGAAAAAGGAAGGATTACAGGCTGTTTACGCGTGAAGTTCTTTTGGGCGGCAATTGACTTCCTAACTTGAATATTTGAATTAATTGATTCTCTTCATTAACAGAAAATCAAAGTGGCGGAGTGGTTTATGGTGTGAGTGATAAGTGTTTGGTTGAACCGGTAGAGACCCGAGTTCGAAACCCGGCAAAAGTAAAACATTTTTATTTTGATATTTTTGACAGATTTTCAAAAACTAAATATATATCCCCGCATAATAATTGATTACGGATCGTTTAAAATTATTTTGGGCATTTAATTCGCAACGAAAAATTTGACTGACTGTTCGGTTGATAAACGGAGCGGGTTTGGTAAATCCGTTTTTGGACGGATGTTACATACATGAGACACACATGGGCGAACTTAGCTAAGCTAAACATAAATACTTCCTATACCTAGCCTATTCAGCTCTATATTGTCTACACTCGATATAAGACTAAGACATAGACATTATGCACCAACAGACTCCCCCTTGGATATCGTCTTCGTCTTGTGTCAGTCTTCAAAACTCTGGCTTCATATAAACATTAACGCACACGACCGAAGAAGTTCTTGAACGGCTTCCTTGGTCATTCTTGCTTTGGATCAGGCGTTTGATCAGTTGGCGGTGGTCTCTTAAAATTAGCCATTCTAAGAGAACTTTGTCTTACAGCTTTTTCCATTCTTTCTTTAATCGCCTCATTTCTTTTTTCCTTTTTTTAAAAACTTAACTCTCTCCAGATCCCTCCACTTTGTTTGCCACATCTTTCCAGAATTTACTTCGCGCGCATAGCAAACATTCACAACTTTTTGAAACTGCATAGCTTGTACCTTTTCACGTTCTTCAAAAACAATCTTGTTGTAGAACAAGGTTTTGATATCTTCTCTCGAGCAGTTCACAAGCCACATAGGATCTAGAATCCTTATCGTCCTCCATAAACCCTCATGCCCTGATGACCCATCACTTCAACCCTTTCCTTGGTAATATCCAAATGTTCTTCAAACTTTAGCACAATCACAGATTCACACGTTGCTGGATCAATCTGCCACCACTTGAACAAAGGATAGAAGTCTTGTTCAATCGGCATTAGCGGCATATTCCTCATGGCTCTTGGACGTTTCATTATTAACGTTATCTCCTTTTCTCAAGTTACCTTGTTTATCTTAACTCTGCGACCAGGAATAAAAGGCTTCCAATAATTGAATCCTTTAACTGCTTCATACTTTATCATCTTCCACAACAACTGATCAACAATCTTCATATGGTATGTAACGTTCACAGTTTGCACTAACTCTTCCACATCCCAATATGGTAATGTCTTGAAATCAGCAAGGTATTTGAAGTATTGCACTCTAAACTCCCTCTTGATTGCATATACGTTAAGCTCTTTAAACCATCCCCAGCTAAAAATATCCCCCAAAGAAACATCTTTGTCTCTTGTAAAGAATGCAACTGGACGTCGAAACTTACGTTCGCATGGCATCGCTTTAAACCAAGACTTTCTCGCTGGAACTATCTCTTCTTTGGTCATGGGCTTAGGTACTTTACCCTCTCGAACTGATTCAGCAATCCTTTCATTCAACATATCTTCATCAAGCTGCTTGTACATCTCTTTAAAAGTAGGAAACTATCCGAATTAGAACCGACGTACTTCGATTTCTGATCTGATTCGTCATCTGAAGACCAATCTTCCACAATTACTCGATTGTCTTCATCAGCTTCGAATCGTCTTTGATACTGATAGTCATTTAGCTCAAAAGGATTTACAGTCATCACATCCTCCTCAAAATCAAACTCTAACGATTCAGCTTCAACTTCGATTAATCTAGCTAAATCCTCCTTCGTGTAGTTATGTACATATTCACCTTCCTCCACGTTGTGTTCTAACATTAACATTAAAGGCTTCGCGGGAATATCAGCAACTGGCTTTGCAAAACGATCAACATTTACCATATCTATATCATCATCAGTTGGCCCTTCTGCCCTGACTCCCCCTGACTTTTATCTTGCATTTTGTTCGATTCATCGTCCATTAGGGCAGTAAAATCAAAATCATCAGAGATTTTTGCTTCAGAAACTCTAATACCAACATTACCCTGATTATCGTCATCATCATCATCACCAACATTCCAATCGTCATAACTTCCTTCCTCTTCATCCTCTTTATCATTTTTCTCAGCTTCTTCATCGTCTTTTTATTCAGAAGCAGTGATAGGATCAGAAGGCTTGACAGATTCGTCAACCTTTGGAATATCAGACTCAGAAGCTATGACAACATTTTCTTCAACAGGTTTCTCTGGAACATCAGAAGACTTAGAAGCTTCACATTCAACCCCTTTACCTTTACCGCTTTCAGCTAATTCTTTTTCAGCTCATTCCTTAGCTTCCCGTTGATCTAGACGATCATATTCAGCGATGAAGTCAATACCCAGTGCATCAGATAACACTTTCAGCATCCTGGAGAATCTTCGATCATTTAAGGCTTAGACAGACTTTAACTCTGAAATTTCTGTCTGCATCTTCTCATTTGCGTCTTGCAGACTTTCGATCAAGGCTTTAAAGTACTCTCTTTCATTCTCTAACACCTTCACCTTGTCATCCAACATTTCTTTTTCGACAGCGCTTTGATTCATCTTGTTAATCATTTCTGCTTTCTTAGTTTCATTCCGCGCTACTTTTTCTTCTAACGCCTTCACGTGTTTTTCCAGAAGTTCAACATTTGTTAATCGGAAGAAATCGTTTAGATCCTACAGACTTATCGGATCGTTGTGCATATCACCAAACACATTAGGCCCTCCTGGAGTCTTCAGTGTTGACTTTGGTGTTGCAGCTTTTGGTGTAGACTTCTTTGAAGTAGAACTTTCAGGAACAGAAGTCGTTGGAGTAATAGGCGATTGAATAATCGGTACTTCCACAAAACTAGACACAGGAGGTTCTTGTGTAGCTCCTGGCCTTTCCACTTCTGATGCAACAATCACATGAGGTTCTTGTGTGACTCCTGGACGTTCAGCTTCACTTATATCAACAACAAGAGGTTTTTGTGTAGGAGGTTCTTATGTAACTCCTTTCTCCTGTGCGTCAGATGGTTCTTGTGTCACTCCTGCGCTTTTCAAAGATCTTTTGTACCTTTTGCTTACTCCCTTTTGCTCTTTCTTCGACTTTATTTTTCCTTTAGTTTGAGGAGACCTTGTAGTCTTTGTCGACGAGACAGTTGCAGACTTAACATGTTTAGATTTCTTAGGCCTATCCTCATCAGACTCTTTTTCTGCATTAGGATCAAAATCAACATCCAGTTGTCTTTCTTTCTCTGCTCTAATCTCTGCCTCAGTCTTTTCTGGCTCTTTAGTAGGAATTTCTTTATCAGAATCATCTTCATTTTCAGAAGTGGCTGATATAACATCATCTTGAATTGATTTCATTGTTTCTTGGCTTTCAATAATGGGATACCCATGACGAAACCAGCTACACCTTAATTGGTCCTAAACTTAAAGCATGACTAAAACTATAAATGTGAGTAAACCTTGTGAAATTTCATGATTTGTGTGTTGTGTGAAACGATATATGTTATATCTCAGAGGAATCTTAGAACACGTCATGGTTGACATGACACTACTAACGACCAACGATGCGAGGTTGGCGTCCTTAGCCTTAAACCACATGTTAAACGGAGACTTGACGTTTAACAACGCATTAAACCTTTGACGTTGATTATTAGATTATCGGTAGCCTTATTTAAGATTCCGAGTTCCAGGAATAACTTAGTTTTCTGCCATAGACTGTGACATAAGGTTTGAAAATAATCAAAGCCCGGGCACTCAAAACGAAGCAACTCCTGGTTGGGGAAATGCATTCGTTCCGGGCACAACATAAGGCAACTGAATGTGCAAGGAACGATCGATCAAGCTTAAAAACACTTAAACGAATGTCAAACGAAACTTTTATGATTAAAACGTAACTGGGTTTGGATTTTTAGACGGTTATGCATAATTTTTAAACCGAGTCTTTTGACACTAAGTAAGCGCAAAACGGAATCAGTCACGCAAATCGAGAACGCGCGCCGGACCCGAAACGAACCCATGCTTATCTGTAGGATAAACATCATCTTCACGCACGTAAAACGAAGCATGAGGTGGCCCTAGGGGCCCACCTCTATGCCACCACCCCCCCCCCCCCCCATGGTTATAAAAGTATTTTTTTGCTTTCTCTTTTACTTTTACTCAAAACACTTCCAAAAATCCCTCAAAAATATGCTCTCCAACCTTCTTCGTCAGCTGAATTCACTTATAAACCAACTCAAATCAAAGGTATTAACTCAAATCATTAAGGCTTCAAGCTTGGTTTCTTGATTAAAAGCGATTTCTAGCCGAAAAAACGCTTTTTAATCCATGAATTTTGGAGTTTTAAACAAATTTTAGGGCTGAATATGAACACCACAAATATCCCTGGGGTTATCTGGCAGCCATGGTTGCTAATCAATGGGGTTTGATACCCTAATCAACTCTTATTCGACAAAAATCGCTTAACTATTCGATTAACCAAAAAACAATGAATTAAAGCTTGATTAATCTAAGTTCTAGCATATTTGGATTGTACTTGGTGTGTAGGTACTGAATATAGACTTTACACACTTCTGGGATCAAGATAAACGCTTGGAAACGGAAGAATCGCTAGGTATATCATCCGAAAACCGAATCTAGGCTAGGCTGAAAATTGTTTTGCCTATAACTTGGTCTGTATAGCTTCGATTGAGCTAAAATTTGGTATGGTGATGTACGGTATTTTCAGGAAGGTCCAAGAAAAACCTCAGAGTTTTTGGAATTTTCTATGATTTTTGGTGAATTTTTAACTGTTTTACCGAAAGAATTTCAGGAAAATATCAAACGGGGTCAATAAATGACCAAATTTTACAGAGACACTAAGGAACATATGGAGAATGAAATGGGAAAATTCGGAATCCATTGGTTGAGTTTTGGTTATGGTTAAAAATCCATGTTTTTGGGAGTTTCGGTAGCCGGAAACAAACGGAAATGAAATCAGACAATTCTAAAACTTTTTGGAGTTGTTTCTGGACATGTATAGAAGGTTCAGGATTGTTTTTGTAATTTTTGAACTTCTAAAAGTATTTTATGTTAATTATGTTGTTAAAAAAGGCTTTATAAATTATTTATTTAAATAAGAAAATTACCAAAATAAATTCTCCAAAATTTATCTCATGATCTAATGATTTTTACTGACTTATATAAATTTTTTTAGATTTTTAATCCAAATCTAGATTAAATGGGAATTTATTTGATTTAAAAATAAGTTATTTAAATCATTTTCGACAGTTTATCGTATAACGAACCTGCCGGACGGGCAACTGGCCCAACCCGAAAAATACTATAGTTGGAACACTGGGAGTATTCCGGGAGATCCCCGGGCAATTTGGGCACTGTGGGTGTGCTCTAAGAGAACTTGGGAGAATTCCCGACGGTAAAAATGGAAACTCAATTTTGAACAACCTAGACTCCCCAAACACTCAGACTCCCTTAACGAAAAGTTAATCATTCTTAAATAACAACGTGTTAGCACTTTTGGTATTTCCATACCATTACCCGAATGCGTTAAACAACTGACTTTGGTTGGCACGCGAATCGGTGCCCGGAATCCAAACTGAAAACTAATACTACCCTAATGTCCATCACCATACCAGTGTCCTATAGACTCAATCTGGAGTAAAAACTCCTGACCAGATCCAAGTTATGATCATTACCAACTTAGATACTGATTTGAGTCCATGCTTGCATGTGTGTTATTAAAGTTGATCAAGATATTCGACGACTCTTGTGTTAAGACCCCTATTAACACTATGAGTTTCACTACCTTGCTTTTAACTGTTTTATTGATTTACTTGCGGTGGAATGCATGTTACAAACTGTGTTGATTACACCAAATTGGGAGTGAGTTTTCACTTCCCCACTTTTGAATGATTTTGTTGTTTTCTGAGGTGATTTGCATGTTGCAAAACTATGTTAATTGCACCAACTTGTGATGATATAAATTTTATAACATACGGTTCGGCAAGATGCAGGTGTCAGTTATGACACGGTTCGGCAAGCTGTAGGTGCTTGTTATAACACGGTTCGGAAAGCTGCAGGTGTCTATTATGACACAGTTCGGCGAGCTGCAGGTGTTTGTTGTAACACGGTTCGGCAAGCTGCAGGTGTCTGTTATGACACAGTTCGGCGAGCTGCAGGTGTTTGTTGTAACCCGGGCATGCTAGTTGAAGGTGTTTGTGTTGATAAATCCGTGAACTGTGACTTGTGCAATTAAACTTGTTAACACATATTGTTACACAACAATTAAACCAGTGGAACTCATGCAGCGTTTAGCTGACCTTTTTAAAACTAACATGCATTTCAGGTAAAGCAAAACAAGAGTAAGAAATGTGCGTATAGATGGCTTAAGTAGTGAACGGTAGCAGAATAAGAGCTGTGATAGCTCGTAGTACTGTACTGAAACTTATGGTATGTAATATGATACTGATAGTATGTTGTAACCGAGGTTCTCCCTATTTATGATATCATGTTTTCTAACTATGGAGAATTACCACGTGTCTGCCGCACCCTTCATTCGTCTTCCGCTGCGAGTCGGGGTGTGACAGAAGATGGTATCAGAGCCTTCAGTTATAGCGAACTAGGTATCTCCAAAGAACCTAGACTATAATCCTAAGTTAGTCTCCACACGCTGAGAACCTTTAGAAACTGAGTAGTATGGCTATTACTAGGAAACCCTGGTGGGGCAAATAAATTATTGTGGTCCGGAACACCATAATTTATCTGCTCATACTTGGGGATTCTGGGAACGTCATTGAGATAGGATGGAAATCCGTCTACTAACGTCATCAACCGCAAGTAATTTTTATAAATCGTAAAAATTGAAACTGCGTGCAGTACGTGCTTATGTGTATATTTGTGGAATGTTTAGTTCGGTATTTTGGGTCAGTCCAATCAGCATTGTGTGTGGTTTTCTTTTTCAGGTAGCATGTCTGATCGTTCGAGTCACCAGTCGACTTCATATATGGAGACTGATCCTGAGGAGGATCCGTTGACACCCCTCTTGTCATCGAGCTACTCGCCAGATCCTTCTGGTTATTGTTGTGATCTGTACCCACCCAGACCTCATAGTAGGCGCGAGGGGGAGGCCTCGAGCGCTTACCGTTCCCCACCTCGTCACTCGACTAGCTCCTCGGAGCATAGTCGTACCTCGAATGTTGCCATACCCATAGGACATATTCCTAGGAGCCCTACTCCCGCCACGGGGCATTGGGAGTGGGAGCCGGTAGCACCTAGGCTACCTACACCGGAGACTCCTCCTGAACCTGATACTCCTTCAACCTGGAGTGCTTACTCACTCTCTTCACCTAGTTCTCAGGAAGTACTCCTTATCCGCTCCGACAGACAGCTCGTCGGAGGGTGCCTGCACCTGTACCTGTGTTCACACCGCCCGTTTCCCCTATTCGCCAGACACCCGTACCTATAGGGACCCAGCAGCACTTCACTGCTCGTTTTCTAACCAACCCCGGGAGGGACCTTCCTCGTTGCACACGTACGAGCGAGGTGGCCCTTCCCAGCCGTTTAAAGAGCCTTCTCCACCCGTCTGGGGTATACCTGTTCCTCCTCAGGAGGTGCCTGCTCCCATCACCGAGAGCAGCTTGATGGGATTTCTGTTCGAGCAGATTTCATTACTACGGATGGCACGGATGAGGATGAGCAGCAGAGGAGGTCGATGGGAGACTACTTAATCGTCTTACAGTAGGCGATCATCGCTTTACAACAGGGTATGGGGTATGTCCATCATGAGCAGGATCACTTTTGTGCATTGGTATACGGATGGATCGGTGCTATTGTAGGTTTGGTCGTAGGTTTTGGAGGATTGGCATGGTGGATGTGGCGTTCTTAGTATGGTTTTCTTTCAGTATAGATAGAGATGATGTATCTTTTGTACATCCTGCCAAGCACTGGGTTATACCCATGTCGAGGTAGTGATGCAGTCATAGTATTTTCACATTTTCCTGGTTGGTCCTTTTGTTGCATCGAGTCTGTACGTCACCGTGGTGACACATTTTGACAACACATCTAAGCACTGGCTTAAGTCTATGTGCAAATTTTGACGCTTGTATGATGATGACATTACATACATATATGACGATGCCTTTGACTATTTGTGTCGTGGATTTATGTGTGTGATGAAGTGTGTGTTATCTTTTAACCCAATATGTAATATGTGTTAACTGGAGGTGTGACATTGATACCTAGACATCTATTGTTTATAGTAGAATGGCCCCGAAACGTGCCCCCACAGATAACTGAGGCAGAAATCACGCAAATAGTAGCGCAACAGCTTCAAGCTATTATTCCCACGATTGGGGCGCAGGTTAGCGTCGGTATTAATGCTAACCCGTAACCGAACGCGCAACCAGGACCGGTTGGTCAGAACGATAACCAGAATAGTGTTAGGTCGGTTTGCACATATAAGCATTTAATGGAATGCAAACTGATGGAATTCAATGGTACTAAGGGACCCAACGGGTTTGTGAAATGGGTCGAAAAGTCGGAATCAATGCTGAACATAAGTAACTGTCCTGCTAATTGCGCAGTTAAGTATACCACCTGTACCTTTGTTGACCATGCTTTAAACTGGTGGAACACGATTGTTTAAACTCGCGGACAAGACGCGATTAATGCTATGACTTGGGATGATCTCAAGATTTTGATGAGGGAAAGGTTTTTCCAAACTCATGAGCTTCAGAAGCTTGAGCACGAGTTCTGGAACCTGCATATGCAAGGTGCTGATCATGCAGGTTATACCAACCGCTTTAATGATCTGGCACGTATTTTGCCAGCCATGGTCCGACCAGAGTCCAAGAGGATCGAAAGGTATATCTGAGGGCTGGCCCCAGAAATTAGGAGTATCATAAATTCGGTGAAATACCGAACCATGCACGAGGTGGTAGCCAGGTCGGGTACCGTTACATATGACATGGTTAGGCGAAAGATTCTGATAATGCCGGGAGAGCCGGCCGGAAACAAGCGGGAAGCCCCGGAGAGTAGTCGCGTAAGGGCAGCAGCACCGAAGAGGGGGAGGAATACTAGTAAGAACTATACCATGACTACCCCCATGGGTATTTCTGAAAGCTACAAAGGAAACATCCCAAAGTGCAATAAGTGCGCTTTCCACCACACTGGTAAGTGCCGAACAGTGATATGCTCAAGGTGCCATGGAACTGGGCATTTCGCCTGAGATTGTAGGGTGCCCAGGGAACTAAATCCCAACCCAACCCGTTTTCAATCTCCTAGGCCTCAACCTCTTCAGCAGCGACCTTAGCAACCAGCACCACAGGTTGCCTATCCCCGTGCGTGCTTTGGATGTGGCAGCACGGAGCATTTTCGAAACAGTTGTCCGAAGTTAGACCAGCAGATGGCAGGAAGGAACACTCAGAACCAAGCATCTACCTCGAATGCAGCCTGAGGTCGTGCCTTTGTCATGGGACTTGCTGACGCATGCCAGGATCCCAACGTGGTTTCAGGTACGTTCCTCGTTTCCAATCAATTTGCTTCAGTATTAATTAATACGGGAGCCGATAGAAGTTATGTGTCGATTGCATTTTTGCCACTCTTGAATATGCCTGCTGTTTACCTAAAACTCCCTTATACCGTTGAACTTGCCAGCGGGAAACCAATTACCAGTCACCAACTTATTGTTAATTGCCCTATAACCTTTAACGGTTACTAGTTTACCATTGACCTTTACCAGTAGAGTTGGGTAGTTTTGATATTGTCGTAGGAATGGACTGGTTGTCCAACCATCGTGCGGAGGTGTTATGCGAACAAAAGGTGGTGAAAGTTCCTTTATCCTCCACGGATGTAGTTATGGTGCAAGGAGAGAAGTTAGGCGCCACGTGGAACCTTATATCCCACCTTAAGGTGTTGAAGTGTATACGATAGGGATGTGACGTGGTCTTAGCTAGCGTCATATCGGAGGAACCAGCCGAAAAGCATATTGAAGACATCCCAGTAGTATGTGCGTACCCTGATGTGTTCCCGGAAAAACTGCCCGGATTGCCGCCCAATCGGCAAGTCAAGTTTCGCATCGACTTAATACCGGGAACAGCACCCGTTGCCAAGGCTCCATATCGTCTTGCATCGTCCGAGATGCAAGAGCCATCGATCCAATTGCAGGAGTTACTCGATCATGGTTTTATCCGTCCTAGTTATTCCCCCTGGGGAGCTCCAGTTTTGTTTGTAAAGAAGAAGGACGGTAGCTTCCGAATGTGCATCGACTACAGGAATTGAATAAAGTCACTATCAAGAATCATTACCCTCTTCCGAGAATCGATGATCTCTTTGATCAGCTGCAAGGAGCCCAATACTTTTCCAAGATAGATCTTCGGTCAGGTTACCATCAAGTGAAAGTCCAAGAGGACGATATTCCTAAGACAGCGTTTCGAACTCGTTATGGCCACTACGAATTCCTAGTTATGCCCTTTGGGTTAACTAACGCACCCGCGGTGTTCATGGACCTCATGAACAGGGTATGTAAGCCATACCTTGACAAATTGTCATCGTCTTCATTGACGATATTTTGATCTACTCCAAGAGTAAGGACGAGCACGAGCATCATTTGCGTGCTATCTTGGAGATACTACGGACCGAACAACTATACGCTAAGTTGTCTAAGTGCGACTTTTGGTTACAAGCTGTACAATTTCTAGGGCATGTGGTGGATCAACATGGAATTCATGTAGATCCAAGCAAGAGTGAAGCAATCAAGAACAGACCAGCGCCGAAATCTCCAAGAGAATCATGCCAATTCTTGGGATTGGCAGGGTATTACCGTCGCTTCATCGAAAACTTCTCTAGTATCGCACAATCGTTAACCGTATTGATGCAGAAGGATAGAAAGTACGAATGGGGTGAAGACCAAGAAACAGCGCTCCAGCTGTTAAAGAAAAAGTTATGTGAGGCCCCAATCTTGACGTTACCCGAAGGCAATGACGACTTTGTCATATATTGCGATGCATCGCAACAAGGACTTGGATGTGTCCTTTTGCGAAGGAATAAAGTTATCGTGTACGCTTCTAGACAACTGAAGGTGCACGAAAAGAACCACACGACCCATGACCTGGAACTAGGAGCAGTTATATTCACGTTAAAGATTTGGAGACATTATTTATATGGTACCAAGTGTACTATATATACCGATCACAAAAGCCTCCAACACATCTTCGACCAAAAAGACTTGAATATGAGGCAGCGCAGATGGGTGGAATTGTTAAATGATTATGATTGTGAGATAAAGTACCACCCGGGGAAAGCTAATGTGGTAGCAGATGCGCTAAGTAGAAAGGATCAAATTAAGCCCCTTCGAGTGAGAGCCTTGGGAATGATTGTGCAGACGAGCGTTATCGAGCAGATCCGGAACGCGCAGATACTGGCCTTGGAGGAAAGCCAGTTACGCAGTGAAGGATTGCACGGGAATGAGAAAAGCTTTGTGAAGAAAACGGACGAGGTGTTGTATTTCAACAACCGAGTGTGAGTTCATGCGAGAGCGGAGCTGAGACAATTAATAATGGACTAGGCTCATAAATCGAAATATTCGATTCATCCCGGTACAAATAACATGTACCATGACCTGAAAGAGTTTTATTGGTGGCCGTGAATGAAAAAGGACGTGGCCGAATATGTGCGCCAATGCTTGACTTGTGCGCAAGTCAAGGCCGAGTATCAGAAACCCTCAGGGATGTTGCAACAACCCGAGATACCTCAGTGGAAGTGGGAACAAATCATGATGGACTTCGTGACTCATCTCCCGAAAACGCCTCGTGGTCATGATGCAATCTGGGTAATCGTAGATCGATTGACCAAATCCGCGCATTTTATTCCGATCCGCACTACCTATAAGACTGATCAGTTGGCCGAAATCTACACTAATGAAATAGTAGCTAGACATGGTGTCCCGATTGCTATTATTTCCGACCGAGACAGCCACTTTGTTTCACGATACTGGCAGAAACTACAAGAGTCTTTGGGGAAACGCATCAATCTGAGCACTGCTTATCATCCCCAAACCGATAGCCAATCGGAACGCACGATTCAGACACTAGAGGACTTTCTTTGTGCTTGTGTCCTGGACTTCGGAGGAAGTTGGGACAAGCATCTCCCACTAGTGGAATTTTCATATAACAACAGTTACCATAGTAGCATTCAAGTAGCCCCGTACGAGGCACTCTATGGTCGAAAGCGCCGATCACCATTTTGTTGGGCCGAAGTGGGCGACACCCAACTGACGGGATCTGAACTAGTTTAGGAAACGACCGATAAGGTCATCCGATTCGGAACCGTCTAAAAGCCGCCCAGAGTCGGCAAAAGAGTTGGGCTGACGTGCGTAGAAAACCATTATTGTTCAAAGTAGGTGAACGAGCATTATTAAAGGTATCGCCGTGGAAGGGCGTTATTCGATTTGGAAAGTCAGGAAAGCTAGCCCCGCGCTACATTGGGCCATTCGAGATCCTAGCCAAGGTGGTCCAGTAGCGTATCGGTTGAAGGTACCAACCGAACTTAGTGCCATTCATGATGCCTTCCATGTATCAAACCTGAAGAAATGCCTGTTATGCGAAGCTACCCAGGTACCTTTGGAAGACATACACGTTGACAGTAGACTCCACTTTGTGGAAGAGCCGGTGGAAATAGTTGATGGTAGGGTCAAACAATTAAGATATAAAAAAATTTCACTAGTTAAAGTCCGGTGGAACTCTAAACAAGGGCCTGAATATACCTGCGAACGGAAGGATGAATTCCGTAGAAAATACCTCACCTCTTCCCTAGCATGACAAATTAAATTTTGGGGACGGAATTTCTTAACCAGGGAGACTGTGATACCCTTGACGAAACCAGGTACACCTTAATTGGTCCTAAACTTAAAGCATGACTAAAACTATAATTGTGAGTAAACCTTGTGAAATTTCATGATTTGTGTGTTGTGCGAAACGATATATGTTATATCTCGGAGGAATCTGAGAACAAGTCATGGTTGACATGACACTACTAAGGACCAATGATGCGAGGTTGGCGTCCTTAGCCTTGAACCACGTGTTAAACGGAGACTTGACGTTTAACAACGCATTAAACCTTTGACGTTGATTATTAGATTATCGGTAGCCTTATTTAAGATTCCGAGTTCCAGGAATAACTTATTTTTGTGCCATAGACTGTGACATAAGGTTTGAAAATAATCAAAGCCCAAGTACGCAAAACGAAGCAGCTCCCGGTTGGGGAAACGCATTCGTTCTAGGCACAACATAAGGCAACCGAATGTGCAAGAAACGATCGATCAAGCTTAAAAACACTTAAAGGAATGTCAAACGAGACTTTTATGATTAAACGTAACTGGGTTTGGATTTTTAGACGGTTATGCATAATTTTTAAAACCGAGTCTTTTGACACTAAGTAGCGCCAAAACGGAGTCCGTCACGCAAATCGAGAACGCGCGCCGGACCCAAAATGAACCCATGCTTATCTGTAGGACAAACATCATCTTCACGCCGTAAAATGAAGCACGAGGTGGCCCTAGGGCCCCACCTCTATGCCACACCCCCACATGGTTATAAAAGTATTTTTTTTCTTTTTCTTTTATTTTTAATCAAAACACTTCCAAAAATCCCTCAAAAATCTGCTCTCCAACCTTCTTCATCAGCTGAATTCACCCATAAACCAACTCAAATCAAAGGTATTAACCCAAATCATTAAGGTTTCAAGCTTGGTTTCTTGATTAAACGCGATTTCTAGTCGAAAAGCGCTTTTTAATCCATGAATTTTGGAGTTTTAAACAAATTTTAGGGCTGAATATGAACACCACATATATCCTTGGTGTTATATGTCAGCCATGGTTGCTAATCAATGTGGTTTGATACCCTAATCAACTCTTATTCGACAAAAATCGCTTAACTATTCGATTAACCGAAAAACAATGAATTAAAGCTGGATTGATCTAAGTTATAGCATATTTGGATTGTACTTGGTGTGTAGGTACTGAATATAGCCTCTACACACTTCTGGGATCAAGATAAACGCTTGGAAACGGAAGAATCGCTAGGGATATCATCCGAAAACTGAATCTAGGCTAGGCCAAAAATTGTTTTGCCTATAACTTGGTCCGTGTAGCTTTGATTGAGCTGAAATTTGCTATGGTGATGTGGGGTATTGTCAGGAAGGTCCACGTAAACGCTGAAATTTGGAATTTTCTATGATTTTTTTGTGAATTTTTAACTGTTTTAACGAAAGAATTATGGCAAAATATCAAACGGGGTGAATAAATAACGAAACATTACAGAGACACTAAGACACATATGGGAAATGATCTGGGAAAATTCGGAGTCAATTGGTTGAGTTTTAGTTTGGGTTAAAAATCCGTGTTTTTGGAAGTTTTGGTAGCCGGAAAAACACCAAAACTAAATCGGAAAATTCTATAAACTTGTGGAGATGTTCCTGGATATGTATAGAAGGTTCTGGAATGTTTTCGTAATTTTTGAACCTCTGAAAGTATTTTATGTTAATTATGTGGTTAAAAATGGGTTTATAAATAATTTATTTAAATAAGAAAATTAGGAAAATAAATTCCCTGAAATTTATCTCATGATCTATTGATTTTTAGTCCAATTCTAGATTAAATGGGAATTTATTGAATTAAAAATAAGTTATTTAAATCATTTTTGGCAGTTTATCCTATAACGAACCTGCCGGACGGGGAACTGACCCAGCCAGAAAAATACTATAGTTGGAACACTGGAGTATTCCGGGAGATCCCCGGGCAATTTGGGCACTATGGGTGTGTGTCACACCCCGACCCGCAGCGGAAAAGGTGACCGGGGCATGATTGGGTTATCATCAAAGCTCATGACATTTATTATAACGTTTCATATTCATTAATACAATATAATGGGAAATTTACAATCATAATTACATCATGACCTAACATCAATCTAAGCTTCTTTGTTTTCTTCTAAGGCATTTCCTATGTTTTCCTTGCTTCATCCTGTTCACCTGTATCATGTGTAAAAATGGTTTTTGGATCAACAAAAAGTTGGCGAGTGAATCCTATGGAAAACATTTGAATAAGTTTATTTAATTGATAATAAAATTGAGTGCACAACCATACATGAGTAAAAATAGATGTAAACTTATACACCAATCATTTAATATTAAATAATGCACACATGAACAATAATGGATCGTTTTGAGGCACGCGTTGCTCAACTCGTCTCTCACGAGGAACTGATGGGCCTAATGAATGATTTGCATAAACTTGACAATATAAAATATAAACTACAAACAAAATAACCTAAATAATACACACACGAACAATAATGGATTTGTTTTGAGGCACGCGTTGCTAAACTCGTCTCCCACGAGGAACTGATGGGCTTAATGAATGAATTTCATATAAATTGACAAATGAAATACATAACCACAAACAATATAAACAATCTAAGTTTAGATCACAATATGGTATGGCACAAGTTTAAATAAACGAGTTAATTTTTGGTGACACATGACACACCCCAAAACGTGTAATTAAAAAGGGGAGTTGTAAGATTCACTCACATTGGGTGCGTTCGGTTGATGATGTTGAATGCGCACGAAGTGGTTTTGACCACGAGTGAAACTATCCTAAATAATGGCATAATATTTCGGTAAGTAAACGGATTTTATTAATCCATTTTAGTAGAATTGTTGGGTGCATTTTTGTGAGTTTAAGGCTATTTTCTAACCTTTAAAATGTTATTTTTAAGTATTTTTAATTGATTTTTAAATAAAATAAATAAATAAAAATAATAAAAAATTGACTTTTTGACCGTTGACCGTTGACCATTTGACCATTTGACCTTTGACTTTGACCGGTTCGAATGTGTTATTATGTGCGCTGGGTGAGGCTCGAACCCGAGACCTCCCGTACGCGTGCACGCAGCTCTACCAACTGAGCTACGTGTCTAACCCGAAATATATCTGTTTTTAATTATATTTATATACTAATTAGATTAAACCGAAAATCATTTATTTTAAAAAACGATTTTAATGCGTCGGACCGGTGCGCTCCACAGGTCTCGAACCCGGGACCTGTGGGTTGAGTTAACACACAGTCCACCGCTGGACTGTGTGTCTAACTTGTTAAATAAACCGATTTATATTATACTTATAAACAAACATCATTATTTCAATTCTGCCTTATTTAAAAAGTTGGATAATTGTCCGGACCGGTGTAGTAGTCCGGTCTCGAACTCGTGACCTGTGTTTTAAACGCGCACACAGTCCACCACTGGACTGTGTGTCTATCTTGGTTATTATTCCGGTTTTTATTATACTTAACAACTATATGAAATGAATCTGGTTCAGTAATAAAAAGGAACTTTTTTATTAAAGCGAGGGAGCGTGGGACGTGATTCGAACTCGAGACGTTTGCGTGTTTAATGTGCACACAGTCCACCGCTGGACTGTGTGTCTAACCCGAGTTATATCTTGATTTATATTAAACTTATACACTACAGAAACTTCGTCTTCTTCATTGAATTTAACCAGAAACGAAGTCCGACTGGTTCGAAGATTTAAATCATGTTCGTTAGTGTCTGGTGGTTAATTACATGTGAGATTAAATAAAAAGAAAGAAAGATTTAAGCGTAAGGTATACCGACTGGACTCCTCTGTTTCTCCGGCGAAACTCCGGTGACAGCAGAAGCTTCCGGCGACGTGTGTCCTGCGGCAGAGAGTCTTCAGCAAGCTTGAAATGGATGTGGGTGACTTCGGTATAAGCTCTGGGGGTTCAGTAAGGCTCAGAAGTGAAGGGTTTAGTTTTCCGGCGAGTGGAATTACGTCGGGTAAAGGTGCGGTTTTGAGCGAAAAAGCTTGCAGAGGTTCGAGGAGGTATTTATAGGGCAGGTCGTCGATGAATTTGGTCCGATTTCCGACTTGATTCGTCGGTTAGAAACTCTCCGGCGGTTATAATTTGTGTCGCGGACTCAGGCATCGGTTATAACCGATGTAGTGATTAAGGTTTACGTTATAACTGAAGAAAC
The DNA here is from genome assembly GCA_947069175.1 of Scalesia atractyloides. Taxonomy (NCBI): domain Eukaryota; kingdom Viridiplantae; phylum Streptophyta; class Magnoliopsida; order Asterales; family Asteraceae; genus Scalesia; species Scalesia atractyloides. Next base: position 39,566,087 of record CAMTDV010000015.1, read on the forward strand.
CGTCAATTCTTGGCGAGATCGCCGGGATTTCCGACGACTGCAATTGGGCGCGCCGATTTTGAATTCGATAATCATGTTATGAATTAATTGTCTTCATTAATTAACAAGAAACACTAGTGGCGCAGTGGTTGGATGGTTATGTGTTAAGTCTGTTGTTGACCCGGCTGACTGACCCGGGTTCGAAACCCGGCAATACCAATTTATTTTTATTTCATTGTTTTTAACAGTTTTTCAAAACCAAAATATATATTCCAATATACTCATTAATTATGCATCGTTTAAAATTATTTTCGGCATTAAATTCGCAACGAAATTTTTAACTAATTGTTCGGTTAATAAACGGAGCGGGTTTGGTAAATCCGTTTTTGACGGATATTACAGTGTGCGCTAAGACAACTTGGGAGAGTTCCCGACGGTGAAAATGAAAACTCAATTTTGGACAACCGAGACTCCCCAAACACTCAAACTCCGAAAAGTTAATCATTCTTAAATAACAACGCGTTAGCACTTTTGGTATTTCCGTACCATTACCCGAATGCGTTCAACTACTGACTTTGGCTGCACGCTAATCGGTGCCCGGAAGCCAAACTGAAAACTAATACTACCCTGATGTCCATCACCATACCAGTGTCCCATAGACTCAATTCGGAGTAAAAACTCCTGACCAAATCCAAGTTATGACCATTACGAACTTAGATACTGATTTGAGTCCATGCTTGCATGTGTGTTATTAAAGTTGATCCAGATATTCGACGACTCTTGTGTTAAGACCCCAATTTACACTGTGAGTTTCACTACCCCCCTTTTAACTGTTTTATTGTTTTACTTGGGGTGGAATGCATGTTACAAACTGTGTTGATTACACAAAATTGGGAGTGAGTTTTCACTTCCTCACTTTTTAATGATTTTGTTATTTTCTGAGGTGATTTGCGTGTTGCAAAACTGTGTTAATTGCACCAACTTGTGATGATGTAAATTTTATAACACACGGTTCGGCAAGCTGCAGGTGTCAGTTATGACAGGGTTCAGCAAGCTGTAGGTGCTTGTTATAACACGGTTCGGCAAGCTGCAGGTGTCTATTATGACACAGTTCGGCGAGCTGCAGGTGTTTGTTGTAACATGGTTCGGCAAGCTGCAGGTGTCTGTTATGACACAGTTCAGCGAGCTACAGGTGTTTGTTGTAACCCGGGCGTGCTAGCTGAAGGTGTTTGGTTGATAAATCCGTGAACTGTGACTTGTGCAATTAAACTTATTAACACATTTTGTTACACAGCAATTAAACCAGTGGAACTCACGCAGCGTTTAGCTGACCTTTTTAAAACTAACATGCATTTCAGGTAAAGCGAAACAAGAGTAAGAAATGTGCGTATGGATGGCTTTAGTAGTGAACGGTAGCAGAATAAGAGTTGTGACAGCTCGTAGTACTGTACTGAAACTTATGGTGTGTAATATGATACTGATAGTATGTTGTTACCGAGGTTCTCCCTATTTATGATATCATGTTTTTAAACTATGGAGAATTGCCACGTGTCTACCGCACCCTGCATTTGTCTTCCACTACGAGTCGGGGTGTGACAAATAATACCTGCAGCACTAGATCCAGCAACTGCTTCAACATTTTTAGGTTCATCCTCGTCGACGAGCATCGTTTCAACTTTCTTAGCTGCTTGTTTTTTCTTAGGTTTATCAGTTTCTGCCTTCAAGAACCATTCGTTCCTTACCTTTGGTTTGAATTCCTTAAACCACTGCTTCTCAACATAAGCTCTTTTTCATCATCACTGCCATCTTTCCTCCATTTGTTTTCTGGTGGCGAAATATAGTTAGAATCTTTGATCGCTCCGAATACTGGTTTGGCAACAGGAGCTGAAGCTTGCTTCTGAAATTTGATTAGCTTCTTTACTATAGTCTCATCAAGATGAACTAAATATAAAACATCGTTCTGACCTCTCGTAATATTTGTGTACTTCTCGTCAATCAACATTTGAACAAATCTTGGATATAAGCATAGCCTAGAATCTTCCATGTTCTTCGACATGTGAGTGAAAACTAACTTTGAGAAATTGAACGGCTTCTTCAGAATAAGTGCCGTTGCCATGCAAGCCAAATAATCTTGAACATCATCAAAACCTGCCTTGTGATGACTGAATGTATGAATTATGGCGTGCATCAGGAGCTTGTAGGGGTTTGACACTTCCCTTTTTTTCAGTGTCGGCTTATTCACGCTCCCCTTATATCCCATACGGAAGAAACAACCACGGACCATCCTCTCGTTAAGATAAATTGGATCGTCTTCTTTATCATTGAATTGCAACACTCTGCGTATATCATCTTCAGTTACAGTAATCGTCTTAACTTCATTACCAACTTGCACGGATGAAGTAATCGTCTTCTCATCTTCACTTAAACTTGCATTCATCCAGAAATGAACAATGTGTGATCGATACGACACTGTGCGCTCTATAATCGTCCACGAATAGGGCTTTCTTCTAGAAACTTCAATATACTGTCGTATTCTTTAAGTGACGTACAAATTGTTTTATCGAGCGTGATGCACGTGTTATGAGTCTTCGAGAACTCTACTGAGATTACACGTGCTGGAACCTGTGCCTGAAAAATGACGCAAAAGAATTAGCACGTTTATCGAGAAAAATCACAAAATTTTCTGGCACTTTATCAAGTTCGGGCAAACTTGATTGAGTGTTAAACATTCTGTTTTTTAACAAGTTCGCCCGAACATGTCCTAAACACATGTTCTATATATAAGTTCGGGCGAACTTATATTCTAAACAACAATTCATAATTCCAAAAACCAAGTTCGGTCGAAGATGTTTGTATCAGTTTAATAGATCTTTTGATACAAGTCCGGTCGAACTTAGCAACAAGTTCGGCCGAACTTGTCGTCTTCCCCAAATTCAATGACTGTTAACATGTCAAAGGCCATTACATTCAAATTAAACACAATTTTACTGCCGATTTTAAATGTTGATTATGATTTTGAGTTCAATTTTGATCACAATCACCTAGAACTATCAGATTTGAGGTTTTAGATCTTGTTTGTTCATTAAAGGATCAATTTACGATTCAATATCCAAATAACTACCTCAGCCATTGTGGTTGGTGTGTAAATCACCAAGAACAATCGAAAATTTGGCAGTATAACAACTCAAAAGTGTCAAAATCACAAGATCTCTCAAATATGCTTAAGTTCGCTCAGAGGTTTTTGAGAGTAGTTGAATGAGTTCGGCCGAACTTACTCAGGTATTTATACCTAGGTAAGTTCGGGCGAACTTACAAGCCCATTAACAAAGCCCAGACAAGCTTGGGCGAACATATGAAAAACTAGCCATCTGCAAGTTCGGTCTAACTTGCTATTTGTTAAACATGATTTGTTTAGCAAGTTCGGCCGAACTTGCCAAGCCACAATTTTTGAACTTTTTAAATTTTTCATTTTAATCCCTGAATTTTCCAACTTTTTACCAGTTATAAAAATCCACGCAGTTGACCAAGTCCAAGTTAATGACCTTGGTTAACCGATTTGTCTACCGAGTCCAAGTTAATGACCCCGGTTTGACTCGTTACGAACAAACTGTTGATATTTTCAAAATCAAAGTTTCAAATTAATGAACTTTTTATCGTTTTGACTTTTCAGATTTTACAGATTAGCTCCCAGCCCGTTGTCAAAGAGATTTCAACCAGTTATAGCATCTTACCAGACTTCGAAGATCCGTTCTCCAACATTGGTTTGCTGAAAACAATGTAGAAATAAAATCTTTTTGTATTTTTGCAAATTTATGCTAAAACACACCAAAAATCTTTTGATTTTAATCTGTAACGCTGAAATACTATGTACAGAACAAGGTAAACTATGTACAAACATATTTACGACATATTTTTGTGAATTCGTGTATAAGGATCATATCAGTTAATTGAGACATATCACTAGTATCGTTGACCTTTAACAGACTTTAAGTTTTAAACTCGTTTACCTAGATTGACGATATGTTTGTCCACTTAAGCTTTAGCACATTTCTCAACTGTTTCAAGATATGTTACGGTAACATTTATGAAACTTGACTTATCTGTGATTCCCACTTCTTGAATATACTCCCGTATCTAGATTCCCTAGATTTCATCTTACAGGTGAATATAGCGTAATTGATATCTGTATCTGGGTTGTGCGAGACCTTGAGAGCTGGGGTTAGTACTTCCGTATAGACAAAGATATGAAGGCTCGTCATTAAGGTGTGTTCCACTTAAGGAATCTTTTTTCGCACTGCAAATGATTAGATCTTTCGATTCTTTTCAATATTGCATGCAGTTTGGGGATTTTTGGCGAAAGTATTATAGAAGTTCTAGGCCATTGCATCCGCAAAATCAGAAGAACTTGTATAATACCCCAGATATCAACTATCTATAAAGACCTCGTATCTCAGAATCAGGCAATCAGTCAAACGAAATTGCTGAGTACTAAGTCCATATATCCAAGATATGTTAATCCATAAGATGAAGCAGTTGTAAAATTTAGTTTATTTCTCAAAAACAGTTTACTGAACGTGTTAAGCCTATCGACACATCCACAGTAAGACTCATTTATCACTTTTAAACTTTACATTTCTTTAGCATACTGTGATAGTCCACTGATGTACTATCATTTCCTTATATGTCACTGAATTCTTTTTGTCTTTTTCAATTGTTTTTGTACATTTTGAATTTTTTCATATGTTTTTGGATTTAAAAAATTTTCGAATGTTTTTGTATTTTCTCTAACATTTCTCCCCCTAAAATCAAAAATATCTTTTTGAATTTTAGTTTTTAACAAAATTCTAAACTAGAAAGATATTTACAAACCAATGTGGATCACGCGAACTCGTCGTCTGATCCGTATTCAACCTCAGCGTCCGCACCTATTAGCAAATTTTTCATACCATTAGTTCTCAACAATATTTAAACCGTGACAAAGAAAATGGTTTGGTATAAAAATCAGCCTTTTGTTCGTCGGTGTGGATTTTTTCTATTCGCACCAATTTCTTTTCGTAGCAATCATGAATGAAATGATAACGAATTTCAATGTGTATTGTGCGTGAGTGATGAACCGGATTTTTAGTTATATCTATGGCTGCCTTGTTATCAACATATAACGGAGTGTCAAGAAATTGCAGACCATAGTCTCTCATCTGCTGTTGAATCCACAGAATCTGTGAACAACAGCTAGAGGCCGAGATATACTCAGCTTCACAGGTAGAGAGAGCGACCGTAGTCTATTTCTTACACTGCCAGGTCACCATTCTTGTTCCGAAGAACTGGCATCCCGCTGTAGTTGATTAATTCAACTTATCTACACGAAAATCAGAATCAGCATAGCATGGGAGGTCGAAGTTGTCGTTCTTCGGGTACCACAAGCCGGTGCTTGGGCATCCTTTCAGGTATCTGAAGGTTCGCTTCACGATTTGCATGTGTAAGATCCTCGTGCTTGACTGATATCTAGCGCAGAGGCAAGTTGGATACATAATATATGGGCGCGATGCCGTCAGATACATCAGTGATCCAATCATCGATCTGTATAACGTCTCGTCAACTTTGGCTTAAGTCTCATCAACGCAAATTCCGTGATTTAGAGCAAGAGGCGTAGATAGAGGCTTCAAGCTTTCCATTCCAAACTTCTTCAAGATGTCGTGAACATACTTAGTCTGATGAATGAAAATACCATCCGGAAGCTGATCTACTTGCAAACCCAGAAAGAACTTCATTTCGCCCATCGAGGACATTTCGAATTTCTTTTTCATGATTCCCTCAAACTCCTTGCAAAGACTATCGTTTGTAGATCCAAAGATGATGTCGTCGACGTATATTTTAACAATAATCAGATGACCATCAACTTCTCTAGTGAAAAGAGTACTATCCACAGTTCCTCTGATAAAGCCGTTTCCGACGAGATGTTGCGATTACGTCTCGTACCAAGCTCGCGGGGCTTGGTGTAGACCATAAAGAGCTTTATCCAGTAGGTAAGCTTTCTTCTTGTTGAGTGGATCGACAAACCCCGGTGGTTGTCCAACGTACACCTTCTCGCGTAATTTTCCGTATAGAAAAGCCGATTTGACATCCAATTAATAGACCTTAAATCCTTTCCATGATGCGAAAGCTAGAAAGATTCAAATAGATTCCAAGCGAGCTACTGGTGCGTAGACTTCCGTGTAATCTATCCCTTCCTGTTGGTGAAATCCTTGACAACAAGCCTAGCTTTGTTACGAACAATAACCCCTCTATCATCACGTTTACACTTAAAGACCCATTTTGTATCAATTGCTTTCTGATTTTCTGGTAGGTCTTCAAGCTTCCACACTCCCAACTTCTCAAACTGCAATAGTTCTTCTTGCATTGCTTGTACCCAGTTTTCATCGTCTAAAGCTTCATTAACTGTCTTTGGCTCAATCTGAGAGATGAAACAAGAATAGAAGCAATATTTCTGGGTTGGAGCAACGCGAGTGTAGAAACAACTGAGTGCTTTGTTAATTTACCCTCGAGTTCTAACACCAGTTTAAAGTTCTCCGATAAAATTTGTTGACGGATGATAGGAATATGATCGCGGTAATTCTTCACTTGGAACATCTACTGAGTTTTGCGGATTCGTGATGTTGAGATCAACGACCAATTCAACGTTTAGAGAGCTTGATGAAGCTTCATTTCTGTTGTTTGGGTCTATAGATTGATTAAGAAGACTTGTTATCTGCTCCACTTCTTCATCTGAAGAAGATGATTCCCCATCAGCATCAAATGTTGGTGCTTCATCTGAGTCAGAATTCTGATTCTGAGGCGTACTGGGCTCCGTTGTTGTATTCGCTGGTTCAGTAGAGGCATTTGTTGGAGGAGTAGTAGGAGTTGCTAATGTTTCAAAAACATTTTCAGCCGGAACACTACTATTATTTGAACTTGCGCCAGAAGAAGATGGATCCAACGCGGGTTGATTAACCACAATTGGTCGAACAATTTGCTCTTGATTTGCTGACTGGTGAAGATAATATAACGCTGCAACTTCATCGTCAGACGTCAGACGGTTCTTCGGGCAAGTCAAATGACTTCTAAAGGTCTTGATAGTTAAACAACCATGCGTCACCTCTCCTTTGAATAGGATATGTGTAGTTGAAACAATCCACGTGATGTGCTTCAATAACCTTTTTTAACGAAGGAACATATACTCTTCTTAGCGGACTCGCATATCCGACAAGGAAACCCTCAAGAGATTTAGCTCTGAATTTGCCATCTTGGTCTATTTGGGTACATGGCACATCGAATGGCTCTAAGAACTTTAAATTTGGCTTCCGTCGGTTTATCATCTCAAAACATGTTTTTTTTGTTGGTTTGACAGTGAGAACCCTTTTTAGCGTGTAGCAAGCCGCACCAGCTGCTTCACTCCAGAAGCTGATTAGAAGTTTAGAATCTGCAATCATGGTTCTCGCAGTTTCAATCAAAGTTCTGTTTTTCCGTTCAGCTACTCTGTTTTGCTGTGGAGTATAGGGAGCACGAAAGTCGTGCAGAATCCCTTTTGCGTTGCAGAATTCCTTCATTTTGTTATTCTTAAACTCTGTGCCGTTGTCACTTCTAATGCATCTGACCGGCAGATGATAAAGGTTCTCGAGTTTCTTGAATAGAAAAACCAAGTTCTCGAACGTTTCGTCTTTTGATTCTTGAAAGAATACCCACGAATATCTCGAATAGTCATCTGTCACGACCAAGCAATATAAGTCTCTTGAGATGCTTCGAACATTTACAGGACCAAATAAGTCCATGTGGAGACGTTCTAATGGCAACTTGATTGAGTTTAGAATTTTCTTCGGATGAGAGATCTTGATCTGCTTTCCCTTTTTGCATTCTAAGCAATGATCAGACATCTGAAAACTCCAAAGATTTACACCTTCTACAAGATCATTATGAACCAAGAAATTCATTTTTTTTAAATGAATATGCCCCATCTTGCGATGCCAAAGAATAGAATCCTTTTCAGTAGCCTTTGATACAAAACATTGTGCTGATTTTGATGAAGTGGTAGCGACACCCATATCAAGAACATATAGATCATTATCACGAGGTGCTTGCATCAGAATCCACTCATCTGGTATTTTGAATCCCGGCTTTAAGATAATACACTCTTTGTCGTTGAAATGGACCGTGAACTTCTTATCACAAATATGCGATATACTCAGAAGATTGTTCTCAAGTTCTGCAATATAATTCACGCGATCGAATGAAACGACGCCATTGGAGAGTTTTCCCTCGGCGACTATCCTTCCACCCTGGTTACCCGCAAATACAACATCTCCACCATTGATAGCTTTAATGTCGAATAACAACGCTTTCATTCCCGTCATATGTCTAGACGCTCCACTATCCAAAATCCACTTAGAAAGTATGGATCTCTAGAGCCCCTGCACATTTTAACAATCTATTTAAAAAGCGAGACCCAAGCCTTTTTGGTCTTGGGTTGAATTGGATAACCATCATCAAAATCAAATTCACGTTTATCAGCATAATCGAATCCACACTCATCTACATAATTAACTTCCCATTCTTCATCTGAATTTTCTATGATGTTAGAGCGTGTTCAACAACTTTTGAGAAGTTACACCTGTAACGCATATGTCATTGATCACATCCATCCGACAATTCCAACGGAAGAGAAACCTAAAAAGAAAGTTGGTAAAGAATACACCAATGTTCCTCCACCCCTTGGCGAGAAGTATTGTCGCAAATCTGCTGATGGGATGGATAAGGCACACAACATTGAGTTGTTATCTGATACGAAAACTGAGTTGCCAGAGAACATTGATGTAATCTACACTAAAACAAATGATGACAATACTGTGGTTAAAAAGGTTGTTGAAAATTTTTAAACAGTTCTGATGACGGCAGCTTTAAAAGTGCCGACTCGAGCTCAAAGAATTCAGATTCACAGTCCGAAGATGATGATACATCATTGGAGAATGATCTATGTGATGATCCTAATGTTGTTATGTACAAGATTAAGGAATCTGATAGATTATACTTTGATGATAGTTTTCCGATTAAGAATGAGAAGGAAGAATTGTTAGACAAATTCTTTAAACTCGTGGAAGTCACATCAGATGATCTGGAGATCAATGAAAAGAAATCTATTCCAAACCTAAAAGAAACAACTACCGAAAGAATGGTGGTGAACATCCGGAAAACCGGAGAGCTGGGTTGGGATTAGAGGAATCAGATGAACCTAAAAGGAAAGCGTCACTATTTCATGAATACAAGAATACAAACATGAATTTTGTATATGGGACGAACACGGTTCATGAAGAAAGTTTGATCGGGAAACAATCAAACGATGAATTCAAGAAACAAAAAGAACTTCGAGATAAAGCCAAAATTGCAAGTGGTGTAAAACCCCTAAAGGACATCCACATGATTCTCGGACTTGTTTCAAGTGCAACGAAATTGGTCATATTGCACGTTACTGTCCGAAATCAAAGCCAGCTTATCTTCGAAGGAAAGAAAGTTCAAATGTTATGAAACCAAAGCATCCAGTGTTTGAAAAACCTGTAAAGATTTTGAAAAGAAATGAATCAAAAGCTGAAGTCAAACCAAAATTTGAAAATTCAATTTTCAAAAAAGGTGAAACTTCAAAGGCTAATGAAAACAATTCTTACATCAAGAAGGCTAACATAAAATCTCAAGCCTGGATTGCAAAGAAACGGTCAACAACATCTGATCACTAAGTCTGAGTCTGTTAAGACTAGTGATAGCAAGAAAGAATCAAAACCTGAAATCATAATTGAAACCAGATCTAAAACTGTCAAAACTACAAGTGGTATCAGAGCTAGGACAACCTGATTTGATAGTATTAAGACAAGATCACTTCTATTTCTAATCCATTCTTCTATTTTTCTTAACTTTTGAACATAAATGAAGAATTCGTGGTCAAAATCTTTTCAAATTTGAGTATGTCATGTAAAATACAACAAAGATAAACCCTTGAAAGATTGGAGACCAAATTTAACCGAATTCATGTCAAAAAATTTGAAAAAAACCATGTTTTGGAAAACGACTGTTAAACCGCCCAAGCTAATGAGCATGGACGAATATGAAGCATGGAAGGAGAAATTTACCTATTGGGTGCAAGCCATGCACTTCGCTGGCTGGGTGTGGATTGAAAGAGGCTACACTGTTCCGGTAGATGAACATCAGCAAGTCCTTGAAGAGTATAATTACTCGATAACACAGAGAGATGAATACATTGCTGAGAAAAAGATGATCAGTCTCATCCAACAGTCTGTCAAAAAGGATATCCTGATTTTGCTACCAGAGTTTATTACTGCAAGAGGTCTGTGGTTGTCATTACAGAAGAAGTATCAAGGCAGTGCCGAAATGATCAAAAGTAAAAAGGCACTTATTCTGAAAGAGTTCGATATCTTCACCATGCTAAAGAATGAGACCATGAAGCAAATGATCAAGCGCTTATGTCATCTTAAAGTTCAAATGCGAAGACATGGTCTCGAGAAGACAGAACAAGAATACATCAACAAGCTTGCTGACGCACTACCAGATGGTGAATGGGCTACTTATTTGATGGTTCTGAAGAATAGTGATAAGTGGGAGTTCTTCAAGTTGTCAACGTTTATCGACAAACTTGAAGGCCATGAAATGGAGCTTCTGAAGATTGCAAAGTCAAAGAACGCTAATGTAGTTCAAGACGTTGGGTTGTACTACAAAAGTGGAATGCAAGACAACATTTCAAGTCTGAAAATTGGAACAGCGTTTAGTGCGAACATGAATGCTTCTCCACAGAACCAGAGTTAATCATAATCCCGTTATGATCAGAGTCCACGGAGTTCGTACTCAAGCACTGGTTCATATTCATCTTATCAAAGTCAGGCAAATCAGAATCAACAGCAAAATTCTGATCCGAATGTATAAAAATGCAATATAGCAGTGAATCTGAACAATGTTATTTCCGAACAAGTTGCAAAACAACATATGTCTCTTCTCGCCACTGTTCTGGAGTCATATGAAAGTCTTGTAGCCGGTAAAATTGGAAATCCTGAAATGACGGCAGAAGATTATGACCAAGTGGATGAAGAAGAACTTGAGTTGATGGATATCAAGTGCTATTTAGCATCTATTATCCGAAGGGTCACAAAGTTTGTTGCTCTCAATGGCCGAGATATCTGAAATTCAAGCAACAAGTTGGGCTTCGACAAATCAAAAGTAACGTGCTTCAGATGTCACCAAAAGGGTCCCTTCAAGAGAGAATGCAAAAACCCTAAAACAACGGGAAATCAAAGTCCGTTTGGAGGAGGAAACGAGTATTATAAGAATTCACTTCAATACAAGCCATTTCCAAAGAAGACTCTGGTTGAAATCCAAGAGAAACCAAATAGCAGCAACAATGAGAAAGCTATGGTTGCATCAAACGAAGATGACGGTTTCGACTGGAATTCCTACATCGGTAAGAAGACCGGAGTTGCTTTGATGGCTGAGATAGTTGAAGATACTTCTGCAGAGAAAGCAGCGGCAGCGGCAGAAGTAGCAGCTGTAGAACAAATTTTGCTGGAACAATACTTGCATCAACAACAAGAAGAAGAGGAGTATATCCACATGCAGAAACAAGGAATTTTATCTCCTAACTCGTGTGATAGTTTTGCAGGTCATTTTGATGGTAGCTCTAAAGAGCAAGTGGTTGAGGAGAAAACAATTGATGAAGAGATCATCAATGTTACACAAGAAGTGAATGCCGAAAACCTCAAGGACATGGCAGATATAGATTTAATGGCAAATCTAAGCAAGGTAGGTCCAGAGGTAAAAGAAGTTGTCAAAGTACAAATTGTAGAGGTTGAAAAACCTTGTACAAAATGTGCCGAACCATGTTCTGAGTGTGCCGAAAAATCAAAAATCATCGCTGAAAACAATGTGCATAATGACCTTTTGAAATATGATTATCGCACAATGAAGGAAGCGTATGATAAAATGAAAAATGATTATGGTAGGCTTGATAGAAATAACATCGAACAACATGATACCATAAGAATGTTAAAAGGAACAGTAATGGATAAGCAAAAAGCGATTAATATCTATATTAACACCATTGCTGAAACTAAGCAACAACTCCAGGACATGACAATTGTAACCAGAACGTTTGATCAATAAAATTGACGATTAACTGACTAAATCTTGTCTATTGGTAAACACAACGTAATATTTCCGCTATTATGGATGTTAGATATCAAATTTAGGTTCCTAAGCATCGAGGATCGGTCCAACAACCCGGGAAGACACAAGTTCGGCCGAACTTGCTACTGCAAGTTAGGCCGAACATGCATACATGAGACACACATGGGCGAACTTAGCTAAGCTAAACATAAATACTTCTTATACCTAGCCTATTCAGCTCTATACTATACAAACTCGATATAAGACTAAGACATAGACATTATGCACCAACACACCTCCATCGTGTTAGAACATCATGATTGCGTTAAGGGTTTGATTATTAGTATTGCATTCCTTGATATTGCTCTTGTATACATTTGGTTGCCATGAGGATTGTTTAAACATATTCCTATACGTATGCTATGCCTAAACTTGTGTACTCGCCTTTGCTTTCGCATTGACATTATTTTAAAAATGTTACATGTTGAAGGAGATGATGCTATGAAAACAATATAGCAAGGACTAGATACACACAAATAAGACGTTAGGTTTAATGTTGATGTATCAATTTTGTTATGACTTTGCAAATGTTATGTTGTTTCTTTGTTTTGTTACATTGATATATTTGACAGTTTTTATGAAATGAAATATGGTTTAATTAATTGTTATCACTTATAAATGTTGTGAGCAATGAGCAATCTCGTTTTCGTGCCATCCCGATGTTTCCGCCATTTGTTGGGTGTGACACCTACGCTCATGAATTTGGACATTTATGGACATTAGGAGGGGTTTTGAACGTAAAACTTGAAATAAACACACAATCCACGGATGAAAAGTAAAATTGAACGGATATGATTGTTAGAAAGTGATTTTTGACCAGATCTATGGTGGATTCATCTCGAAATTCGAATAAAATAAGGATTTTGAATCGAAAAATGTGAAAAAAGGCTGATTTGGGGGACCAAGTTCGCCCGAACTTGACCTGTGGAGGTCAAGTTCGCTCGAACTTGACAAGGATTTCTCATCATGTTCGCCCGAACTTGACTGATTTTCTTTGAAATTAAGCACAAGTTCGCCCGAACTTGGTGGTGGCCAACCAAGTTCGGCTGAACTTGTCACATAGTGACCAAGTTCGCCCAAACTTATCACACAAGTTCGCCCGAACTTGCCAGGGAGCCTAAAACAAATTTGGCGATAGAAATTTTTTTCGGGTTTTCGATGACCGAACCGGGATGTTCGGGGACACCGTCTAGAGCTTCAGATTATAGATTTGGTGATACGGTCACAAAATTTTGAAGATAACGGGAGAGTCATTGATACCGATGCAGAATGTTGATCATTTCGGTGTCGTGACTAGTAATGGGCCTAAACATTAAATCCGCATTTGTTAAATACTGAAAGTTCCGGATTTCAGGGGGAATTTCAGTGAAAATTTCAGTATGGTAAGAATTTGCAAAAATGAGGGGGAATAAAAAATTTTCAATATTTGAAGATTCAGGCATTTTTAAAATTCGTGACTACTGCAACAGTATCCGGGTGGTTACCGATTGCGGATTATCGGGATATGCAGAGAATCGAGATTCATCGGGTGATCACAGGAAGTTCAGATTTTTCAGTTCATGATACAGAGTGATGCTTAAGGGTTAGGGTCCTGATCTCCGGTGAAGGAACAGTTAGCTGGATTAGCATTCGTCAGTACCCGTGAGGAACTGAGGACGTTCAAATGTTCCGTGATGATCTTAAGAATTAATGACTAGCTCCGTAGACGGATGGTTTCAAAATTACCAAGGAAATCTGATGATAATCTTTGGTGGCCATTATTTTTAGTCTTCAAGCAGATGAATCATTCTTCTCTTTGGACTAACCGCCGTTGGATGATGACGTTTGGTGATTAAGTGGCGCTGGTCTACCGGAGATAGCTATATATCTGTCATTGTGACTAAAGAGGACGAATGTGATTTTGGTCACGGATGTATGTTTCTCAGATTCGATGCATTAACAGATTATCTGTTTCTGATGAAGATTTGCTGATTGTGCAGATTACCGATTTGCTAAACAAATCATTCTGAAGGGTACTTAACTGTGATTATGGAAATTAGGATTTCGGATTTTCGAGGGTATTCGTTGATTTGAAGTTTTCCGGTGCGGTGATTCGAAGTTTCTATCAATTTTCGGTTGAGTTTTTGATACTTTAGGAGTGTGCGGAATAAACTCTCGATGCTCAACGCTTATTCAAAAACTGAACTCGGATGTGGTTATCGTCAAAATGGAGAAGCTACTGAGTTGATGATTATTCAATAAAATTTGATTGATCGAGCAAATCGGAGGAGGTCGGAAACCGTGCAATCAAAGATCTGAACTAGAGATTTCAGCCGAATTGAAATTGTTAATGCAAATCCGGATCATTATTAAGGGGGGATTTGTTTATGCGTCTTGACGACATCGACATACACCTTGATTGAAGTTGCAAAACATTCAAACACGGCTCAAAGTTTTGAAGTTCAAGATCAAGCTTCGGCAGTAACGAACAAGGGGGAATCTGTTGATGCACTATTATGTTCGTCACTTATCGAATAGGCTAGATTGAGCATGTGTTGAATATTGTATAGGTTAGAATCGAACACACGACCGAAATACGGAGATTATAGTGTGAAAGGGAACAAGTTCGCCCGAACTTGACCTGTATTTGTCAAGTTCGCCCGAACTTGATGTGCCTTTAGTCAAGTTCGCCTGAACTTGTCCTTAGTTTGGGCGAACTTGACTATAGCACATCCGGGCGAACTTGTCTCCCTACATATATGTGTGTGTTCATTTGTTACTTAAGTTTTTTGCATCCTGCGGGGAGGTGCTGCCGGATTCTCTCCAGGAACTCCGGTAGCTGGACTTATAAAGATGTATACTCTTTCGGTATGAAGAAGACTTCCGCTATATTGTACTTCTACTCCATTCTTAATAACATTCTACCGAAACTGTTATATACATTTATCCACTAACTTCCGTCTAGAACCGCCTGATCACGGACCTTTAGCAGGTTCGTTATACGGTAAATAGCCGAAATTGATTTAAATTAATCTATTTTTTATTTCATAAATTCCCATTTAATATATAATTTGAATAAAAATCTATAAATTTTTATATAATTCTGTAAAAATCTGTAGATTATGGGAAACATTTCTGGGAATTTATTTTGGCATTTTACTTCTTTAAATAAATTATTTATAAACCATTTTTAACCACATAATTATCATTAAATACCATCAGTGGTTCAAAAATTCCAAAACAATTCCAGAACACCTTTCACATGTCCAAGAACTTCTCACAAAATTTTGTGATTTTTACGATTTCGTTTCGTTGCATTCCTGACTACCGAAAACTCGCAAAAACGTGGATTTTTAATCCAAATTAAAACTCAACATATCAAATCAGAATCTTCCCAAACAATTCCCCATATGTTGCTTAGTGTCTCTGTAAAATTTGGTGATTTATTGAATTCGTTTGGTAATTTTTCCGAAATTTGTTCAGTAAAACAGTCACAAGTTCACCGAAAATCATAGAAAATTCCAAAAATTCTAAAATTTAACGTGGACACTTCTGTTAAAATCCTTCATCACCATACCAAATTTCAGGTCAATCCAATACCCACGGACCATGTTATAAGCATAACAATTTTCTGCCTAGCCTAGATTCGGTTCTCGGACGTCATACCTAGCGATTCTTCCAATTCCAAGTGTTTATCTTATCCCAAAAGTGTATGAAGGCTATATTCAGTACCTACACACCAAGTACAACCCAAATATGCTAGAACTTAGATCAATCAAACTTTATTTCATTGTTTTTTAGTTAATCGAATAGTTAAGCGATTTTTGTCGAATAGGTGTTGATTAGGGTATCAAACCCCAATTATTTGTGACCATGGCTGCCATATAACACCAGGGGAATACGAATGTGTTCTTATACATCCCATAAACAGGTTAAACCTTCAAAAATCTTGGATTAAAATGAGTTTTTCGGCTAGGAATCGCGTTTAATCAAGAAAACTCAATCAAAACTACTTAGAACTTGAAGAATACCTTTGAATTAGTGATGTTTATGCTCAAGATCAGCTGGAAATCAGAAGTTTATGGCAGATTTCCTAGAGAAATGGAGTTATTTTGGTGTAAAATTGAATAAAAATGAAAAAGAAATAAATATATATATATATATATATATATATATATATATATATATATATAGACATGGGGGGGGGTTGGCGGTTTGGGAGGTGGGTCCCAAGGGGAAACCTCATACTTCGACTGGCGTGACAAAAGATGATGTTTATCTTCCGTTTTCGGGTCCCGGACACGTCTCTGATTTGCGAAATGGGCTCCGTTTTTCACGTTCTTACTGTCAAAAGACTCGGTTTTAAAAATTGGGCATAACCGTCTCGAAACCCGAGCATGGTTACGTTTTAATCATAAAAGTCTTGTATGATGTTCGTTTAAGTGTTTTTAAGTTTGATCGATCGTTCCTTGCACATTTGGTTACCATATGTTATGCCCGTAACGAAGGCATCTCCGCAACTGGGAGCTGCTTCGTTTTACGTGCCCGGGCTTTGATTATTTTCAAACCTTATGTCACAGTCTGTGGCACAAAACCGAGTTGTTTCTGGAACTCGGAATCTTAAATAATGCTACTGATAATCTAATAATCAACATCAAAGGTTTGATACGCTGTTAAACGTCAAGTCTCCGTTTAACACGTTGTTCAAGGCTAAGGATGCCAACCTCGCATCGTTGATCCTTAGTAGTGTCATGTTAACCATGACGTGCTCTCGGATTCCTCCGAGACATGATAACGATTGTTCAGCATAGCACACAAGTCATACCAGTTTACAAGGTTTACGCGCAATTAATGTTTTAATCATTATTTAAGTTTAGGACCAATTAAGGTGTACCTGGTTTCGTCATGGGTATCACATGAATCTAGTGCCCTTGTCTCCGAAACTCAACATGTTGTTTCAAGCTCATCTGCTATGGTTACTTATATCCTAGTTGCTGAGAAGGAATCAGAGACAAGGTTTGTGATAGTTAATGAAGGTGTCGTAATTTCTTAGACAAAGGAGAAAGTGTTAGAGAAGCGAAAGACGGACGCTGAGCTCGAAGACATAGTTGATGAAGTGTATAATATGATTGAGAAAAATGCGATCGAGACTGTACTCAATTTGCTTGTTAATGAATATATGAATTTTGATGCTTACATGAATGACTCTATATATGAACTAACTGATTCACAGGGTCAGGGGAAGTCAAAGAATGATGAACCACGTGTGCAAAAACCAAAAGTTATCTATCTCAAACACGATGTTGAAGAGGGATAGTTTGTCCATAACTACTCTAATGAAGAGATTGCTAAATTTTTGGGAGTAGATGAAGCATAATTTTAGTGTGATTTTGAAGAAGTATAAACAACATTAGTGCTACACAGCATAATGATTACGTGTTTGAGAATGTGCTAGAGGCTAATGATTATGACCAAGTTGTCGTGGAGGATGATTCCGAAGAAGATACACCTGCCAAATATACAGGTGTAGGAATGGATGACTTCCCAACCTTTGATGAAATGTTTTCTGAGTCGACTGATGATTTATTGAAGCGTAAAGTCGAGGAGGCTCTAAAAGATGGAACTGCTCCTAAACCACCAACACGCGAAGAGATTGCAGAGATGAAAAAGAAATGGTTTAAGGAGTTGCCTCCTGAAAGAAAGTTTAGACATCCATTAGCATTCTTCACCAGAGATCCAAATGTTTCTTTAGGTGACATTATAAGTTGGAGATGGATTGAAGAGCTAGATGTTTATGCGATAAAGAGAGAATGTGGAGTGCAGTACTTCAGATACTTGAAAGACATCCAAACTCTGCCATTTTGGGATGTGAAGGAGTTGGCATAGACGAAAGTATTTAATCTGAAGATTAAGTTCAATGATCGAGATCTATGGAAGCTAATCAAGTATGAAGCGATGCATAATTTTCCTCGCTGGAAGCCGCACATTCCAAAGAAGATTACCAAGATCGATCCAGTGACAAAGGAAAAAGATGTTACGCTACACATCAAGAAGCCACGTGTGATAAAGAACATGCCATTGAAGAAAATGGAGCAAGACTTTTACAAAATCTTCAAATGGTGGCATTATGATTCAGGTACAGGAGAAGCTGTGATTTGTGTACAGCCTGATGAAGATTCGTGGAAGATAACTGAGGAATTATCAGAATCTGTGATTGTACACAAAAGAATCTATGGTTTGTGGAGAGGGATATGTGTGTTGGACCCTATGTGGCTTGTGAACTACTAAGAGAAAGACATCGAACGTTTATTATTTTTGAAGATTAGCTACGAAGATAAAGACAAGGAGCAAGCTTCACAGTTCCAGAAGGTCGTTAACATTTATTATGCTAATAATATTAATCCAGGTAAAGCGTGGAACACCAATTGGAGAAAGCTGAAAGCTGTAGAGCAGAGAAACAAAGACAAGAAAGAAGCAAGGATTGGTGAGATGTTGAAGAAATCAGCAACAAGAAGATTCTAGTATGGGAATACATACAATCGTCCTCCTTCTACTGATCAAACTACAAGTTAAACTGATGAATGTAGGAAGAAACGAAAGTACTTATTTGGTTAATCACATCAAATGCTTTTTGAAGATTTTGAAAACTATCCAAGACTGCGGCAACATCCAAGGGGGGAGTTTGTTGGTGCACTATGTCTATTGCCTACGCCTAGGATATGTCGGATATGTAAATTAGCGCTTTGCAAGGTTAAATATTAAGTTTTTGATGTTTATAGATTGACTCGTATGAGTGACATCTGTCTGACTCATACGAGTAACACTATGTTACTCGTACGGCTGGTCACTCGTATGGGTCAAGACCCTCACTCCTTATGCTAGTCATGTTTGCCCCAATAAATAGGAGTGTTGGGTGTCTGAGTTACTTAGCTATTTCTGTTGGTCTAGAGGCGAAGCCTTGTCCATTCGAGTCTGTAATTCTTCCAAGTTGATTAATACAAGAAGCAGACGGGATAAAACAGTATCTCCGATTTTATTGCTTGTTTATCTAGCTTACTAACAATGAATTCCTCATCTGTTAGGTAAGTCAAGTTGGCCCGGTAGCTCATCGTAAAGAGTCGGTCCTTAGGACGCCCTCACAGAACAAAAGGAATCTAAATTCTACACCAAAAAGGCATTTTCGAACGCACAAACTTGGGTAATTAAAACAAAATCATCCTCTGTTACTGAAAAACCAACCACTGTTCCAGTCAAAACAAAAGCTAAATAGAATGAAAGACTGGACATGGGGTTGTAGTAAAAGGGGAAATTAAAACCGCTTATGTTCCAAAGATTGACATTTTTGGGTCTCGCTCTTTAAGTAATTTGTTAATTATATGTGTAGGGGCTTCCTAGGTCTATTATAACAAAGTGGATCATGGACAGTGGAGCTTCCAGGCACATGACAGGGATGCTAGCCTTGCTTTACGACGTAAGGTCAATCAGAGGAGGATATGTAGGTTTTGCAGGAACACAAAGAGGTAGAATCATTAGTGAAGATATCATGACAAATGGATTGTTCGATAAAGTGAATTACATCGCTGAGCTAGAGAACAATCTGCTGAGCATCTTGAAGATCTGGGATAAGAAGTTTACTACACACTTTACTGATAAAGAGTGTATGATCTAAAGCCGGCATTCAAAATTCCGGAGGAGTGGATCCTTATGTGCGCTACGCGAGAAAATGATCTCTATGTCCTAGACATGAGCGTTGCATCCACTACGTCAAAAACTCAGCAATGTTTTGTTACAAAGGCAACGGAAAAGAGTCGATCTTATGGCACAAAGAGATGGGTCACATACACCTACAAAAGATGAATTATCTCGTGCACAAAAACTTGGTAGAGGGTGTTAATATGAAGAATTTTCATTTGAATGATGATTGTCTAAGTTGCAAGAAGGGGAAGCAACACAAGAAGTCACACCCGAGAAAACTGCTAAATTCTATCAACCTACCATTAGAAAGGCTTCATATGGATCTCTTTGGACCAGTGAACATATGAAGTATCTCTGGGGATCTATACTGCCTGGTTATCATAGATGATTATTCAAGGTTCTCTTGGGTAGTATTTCAAGAGAGCAAGGACGTAACACTTGATAATCTTATGATTCTATTCAGAAAGCTGGAGAACATATACCACTCGCCAATCAAGAGAATACACAGTGATAACAGTACAAAGTGGAAGAATAACAAAATGCTCGAGTTCTGAAACGCAAAATGCGTTCTTCCCGAATTCAGTGCCCCCTATACTTCACAACAAAATGGAGTAGCTGAACGAAAGAATCGCACCCTCATAGAAACAACACGAATGTAACACCTCAAAAATTTCACCTACTAAAATTTCGACACGTGTCTTGAAAACTCTTGGTGGCCAGGTGTAACCGAGAGGGACTAAAAGACGCCATCATATTATTTTAATATCCTCTGAACGAGCATCGGAAAAGTCGGAGGATCAAAAGTGGAAAATGCCAAAATTTAATGTTCTGGAAGGTCCTTAAGGACCGTAACCATTATTGGTTACGGACCGTAAGGCATTTAAAATTGGAATTTCAGTAAGGCGGTTACGGACCGCAAGCTATTCTGGATACGGTCTGTAACCATTCAAAATCTATGGGCACCAAAGGTCCTTACGGACCGCAAGGCATAACCCTTACGGTCCGTAAGGGACTGCCAGAGGCAGATTGTTGGCAGGTTGCTGCCCTGCCACCATTCACGCGAAATGCCATTCTCTTGCTGCTTGATACACGTCCCAAAACACTTGTACTCATCTTAGGGCAACGCATAACACCTAGCAAGATCCTACAACTCATCCCTCAACTATTAATACCCTTCCTTGTGCAACCTTGAACTTGCTCATTCTCATAATCCTTCTCTATTCATTCTCTGGAGGTTCCTCATCCTTGGGAGCTTTCTAGTTAGTCATATTTCGTGCTAAGGACCTTGTGTAAGTATTCTTAGCCCTCCTTTTCAGTTTAATCAAGTTTTAAGCCAATGTCAAAGCATTGACGTAAAAACGCTTTGACTTTGTGCTAAGACCATTATGGTCCATCCAATGTTCGTAACGAACATGGCTACGTGATCATAATAAGGTAGGTGTTAATCCCTCAAGAGGGCATCTCCTGGTTACCACGTTTGCTTGGTCAATTGACGGTCAAAGTTATGTTAAAAAAAGTCAAACGGGTCAGTTTTGAAATAAAATCATAACTAGTAATGTAGGTGTTATAAAATCTGTTTTGGCACTCTAATAACATAGTAATAACTATAAGAACATGTGGGAACATGTTCGGCTCGTCAATTCCAGGTCTAAGGTCGGTTCGCAACCGAAAGTCGCAAAAGTTGACTTCTGCTTTGACTTTCAGTTCTCACACGATTTAGCAACCTTAGCTACTAATTCTAGGTTGCATTGTGACCATGTTCAGTTGTAGTATAACCTCTGGAGTTATATTACATGATTTTATAGTAATCCGAGTCATTATGCAAGTATTCGTTAAATATGCCTAAAATGCCCTTTTGTTTAAAAACAATGTTTTAAATAAAAAATGAGCATACCAATGAATTATGTACTGATATATAATCATAACTAACTTATTTTGATGACAATAATTTGGTCATAACATGAGTTTTGTTTAAATATCGCAAATTATGGTTTTAAAGGCCTAAAATGCCCTTTCGGCATCTAAAATGGTTTTTAACATAATTCTTCAACAAAACTCATTACCTACTGATGTAATATCATAATTAGGACTACTTGGGATGTTAAATCATATTGTATATTGAGTTATACACAAGTCCTTGTATAATGTCGATAAATGATGATATTACCCTTACGGTGCATAAAATGGTTTTAAAGATACTTTTCATAACCAAATATTTTACCTACTGTTATAATATATTAAATAACTTATTTCGGTCATATAAACCTGATCATAACATCAGTTTTTCCCTAAACATCGATTAAATCGTCATTTAGCGACTTTATCGCTGTTTAGGCGCATAGTATGGTTTAAAACAATAACTAAACACCAATACTTGATACCCACTGATTTAGCATCATAATTAAACTACTTTTATAGTAAGATTATGACCATTACATCAGTGTGCTTATAAGTTCTTTTATAAGTCATAAAATGACCAAAACGCCGTTTTGAAGCGTAACTTGATTTTAAAACCATACCCGGTCAACATATTGATAACTTACTTATATTTTAACATATTTTAAACATAATCGCATATGGAACTTGTATAAGACTCATCCGGATACCTGGTTTCGCTTATATGCGTACGGTTCGGCCTACGTAACTAGTTTACGTAATCTAACCAACAGGTTTAACCTTATCAAACTATTCTCAAATCCCATAATGTAAAATGGTAACCCATATTATACAAGTCCTAGTACTTGTCAGGTCCAAAATACATTCTTTTTCAGTCATCGCTTAATCTAGCATTTCGTACCGTTATTTCTATTTTAAGTTAGCCGGTCTAAGTCAATGACTAAATAAAGACCCGCTAGATAACTAATCAGTTAATAATACCATCCATTCCAGACTAGAGGCTTCCAGTATATTATCACCATGCTGGTTAATTGATTACGGTTGTGCGTTGCTTATTTTCTTATTTATTAAAGATTTGGCAAGCCAGGTAAATACTTTAACTTATTTTCCCTTATACGGGCTTGTGATACGGTATAATAATACCGCATGGTTGGATATGGGATCAAAGACCAATGTGTTGGGAATTCAAATAATCTATTTTAATTCATATTGCTTAATATTAAACATTTGGGTGTTAAAACGACCATGTCCAGGATATCCACGGCTTATTTAATTGTAAATGGCCACGACCAAAGCACGTGGTGTAGGCATACACCCAACAAATGCTAAAATAAATTATAACCCATTAGGGGTGTACCTATTAAAGGTATTAAAGTGGTGTGTCGATTAATCATCTTCCTGACATAGTTTTCGGGCTCTAAATGTATTATTAGCATGTAAAACTGATAACATGAAAATAATTTATCCCAAGTTATTTATTAAACAAACTACCATTGTGTACACTAAATGTTTTTGAAATGTTTTCAAAATGAGTCAGTTTAATGTATTTACCAGTGAAAACTGACGTATTTTCAAAAGACTAAGCGCAGGTGACAAGTAAACGTAAGTAGGCTGGAAGTGCTCGGTGAAGCTTAAGAGGAATTGCAACCCTTTGCTTAGAAGGCCTTAGTCTGTTAAATTTCCTTTTGTAATCACATTTGGATCCGCCTTTGGATCTAATTACAAGCGTTGTATTTATTTTTGAACTTTGAACATTCAAACGTTTGTAATAGTAATTATCCAGACTTCCGCTATGCTATATTGTATTGTTTGGTAATGATGATATCAACTTCGTCACGATATTCCCCAACTGGGCCCATCGGGTTACACGTGGGAATTAGGGGTGTGAAAGGTTGGTATCAGAGCCAACTCTCGAGTGAATTAAACACTAGCCTTTTGTGTTTAATCTCGGGAATACATATTAACACATATCTCTTAGACTTTCGAGTCTAGACTTAGACCTAGGTTTAATCATTTTTCCATCTTGTTATTCTAGCTTTGTATTTTGTTTAACTTATTCTTGTAGCAGGAATAATGCCTCCTAAATTTAGAGACGGAGGAAAAGGTAAGAGGCCCATGAGGGGTGGACCCTCAATGACCGGACCATCTTTTAGACCACCTTTCAGACCCTCTCTAGCCGGAGTTGCTGATATGCCTGATCACAATCCATACGAGGGATCCGGAGACTCTTCGTTTCCATTTGAACCTTATAGACACTTTATTTCATACGAATACTCCCCGCCTCAATCACACTCCCAACATTCTTACCATTCTCACTATTCCCACCAATCACACCATTCTCATTCCCATTCTCACCAAGAATTCTTTAACTTTAATTTTGTCAACCCTGTCCATCAACCCTCACCAGATCCCCTCCAGTAGACTCGCCAACTCATATGGAGGAGGATTCTGATCTAGAGGAATATCCACAAACCGGATCATATGGTCATCCCATCGAGTTGTCTAGTGGCTCGAACTCTTTGGTTGGATCTTCGTTTCGAGGTCCCGATGATTATGAACAAAGATGGGCACAATATGTGTTCGTCAACACACCCTCCTACCATAGCACTCCCCAACATCATGCTCTATCACCACATCCTTAAATCGAGGATGCAGATACGCAACATGTGGATCAACCTCAGCCACCACCTGAGTTATCATCACAACCACGCCGAAGGCGTGGAGCACGCATGTCGGTGCGTGCTGGTCAAAGGTCGGGTTTGCTTCACCTTTACCACCATCTTACCCAGTTATCCCGAAGGACCCGCAAATGGGTGGGCCCTCAAACATATCGGCAGTAGTGGAACCCCCACCACAACTAGTTGTTGAGCCTCTGCCTCAGCCACCTTACCACCGCAGGATTGTGCCAACCCAATACATGCTTATACAGGCTGGTCTGGGTTTAACTCAATCGACCCTCCTGGCTTGTATAACTACATCCACGATGGTCTAGAGCAGGATCCTTATTATGATGCAGTCGTTCATAATAACCTTTATCATTCCTCTTACCCTAATTATCCGCCTCCTTATGCCACTACCGGGTATCCACCTTATGGATATCCGTATCCAGTCACGCCTCAGCCGCAGCCACCTCCACCTCAGCCTCAACCCCAACCGCAAGTACCACTCGAGGCTATTAATGAGGCCTTAGAACAAGTCCGGGAAATGCGGCTACAAGTTAAGAAGTCGGAGAAGAAAACAACCAAATCTATCAAGAAACTTTATAAAGCTGTGAAAGGGAGGAAGTATGACTAATTTTGTATTTTCATATATGTAATTTAAATTGAAAAAAGTCCCTGCGAGGACATTGTTATTTTCTTTTAAAGTCCCTGCGAGGACAGTATTATTTTCTTTTAAGTCCCTACGAGTACATTGTTATTTCTGTTAAGTTCCTGCGTGAACTACTTTTGTTAATTCAAGTCTATATAATAGGCAATTATGTATCGTTCATTCTAGTAAAATTTTCCTTATTATGGATTTTGTTCAATTAATCATCATGATTTTATTCGAGTTTTATCGATCAGCTGTACTATCCAAAGATCTATTAGCCAATAACTATAATCAAATAGATTGGGAAATGAAAATTTTGGAAGTAACTTTCTGCCTAGCAAAGGTGAACAATGTTCCACTTCCAAATTTATCATTTCTCTAGGCTAACTCACAATGGGGAGTTAACTCTTAAATTCTCGTGATAAATATCGTTACATTAATCAATTGGGTAATGACTATGTACGCACCCTATTGCCTATGTGATCAAATTAGATCTTGGATAAAACATTCAAACACTCAATAGTAGTGTAAAGCCATTATGCAATGATATATTATCCCTAGTGACAATGACAGTAGTGACGTCTGGTCCACTGTCTGATAAATTTTGGACTATGTCTAATTCCATAAACGCCTTTGATGGTCCTTTGAGACCTAGGTTATATACATACATATATATATATATATATATGCATCTTTTATCAAAATTCTGTATGGTCATAGAACCATGTTGTGGAAAAGGCTACACCATAGTAACTGACCAAATTCATCTCGATAATCAGAAGTAAGTTGCAGCGATGGTGGACTCTAATGAAGTTAATAGTAAGCGCATTGATAACGACGCCAATGAGAATATCATTATAAGTAAGAAAGACTTGAGAGACCTTATTGCCTAGAAGTTGGCAAAGCCTTGAAGGATAGGTCTGAACTAAAGGTTCGTGATCAGGCGGTTCTAGACGGAAGTTAGTGCATAAATGTATATAGCAGTTTCGGTAGAATGTTATTAAGAATGGAGTAGAAACAGAATGCAGCGGAAGTCTTCATTCATACCGAAAGAGTATACATCTTTAAGTCCAGCTGCCGGAGTTCCTGGAGTGAATCCGGCAGCACCTCCACGTAGGGATGCCAAAAACTTAAGTAACAAATGAACACACACATATATAGGGAGACAAGTTCGCCCGGATGTCACAGGACAAGTTCAGGCGAACTTGACTACAGACACATCAAGTTCGGGCGAACTTGACCAATACAGGTCAAGTTCGGGCGAACTTGACCAATACAGGTTAAGTTCGGGCGAACTTGTTCTCTTTAACACTATAATCTCCGTATTTCGGTCATGTGTTCGAATCTAACCTATACAATATTCAACACACGCTCAATCTAGCCTATTCAACAAGTAACGAACACAATAGTGCATCAACAAATTCCCCCTTGTTCGTTACTGTCGAAGCTTGATCTTGAACTTCAAAACTTTTAGCCGTGTTTGAATATTCTGCAACTTCAATCAAAGTGTCTGTCGATGTCGTCGAGATGCGTCAATAGATTCCCCTTAATTGATGATCCGGGTTTGCATTATCAACTTTCAATACCGCTGAAATCTCCAGTTCAGAACTTTGGTTTCACAGTTTCCGACCTCCTCTGATTTGCTCGATCAATAAAATTTTCTTGAATAATCATCAACTCAAAGCTAATCAATGCAGCAGCTTCTCCGTTTCGACGATAACTGCATCCGAGTTCAGTTTTTGAATAAGCATTGTGCATCGAGAGTTTATTCCGCACACTCCTAAAATATCAAAAACTCAACCGGCTATTGATAGAAACTTCGAATCACCGCATCGGAAATGTTCAAATCAACGAATACCCTCAAAAATCTGAAATCCCGATTTCTGTAATCGCAGTTAAGCACCCTTCAGAAAGATCTGTTCAGCAAATCGGTAATTTGATTAATTCGCAAATCTTCATCGGAAACAAATATTCTGGTAACGCATCGAATCTGAGAAACATATGTCCGTAATCAAAATCACATTCTTCCTCTTCAGTCACAATAACAGATATATAGCTATCTCCGCTGAACCTAGCGCTTGACACTACAAAACATCCCTAATTCCGGCTTACCCGATCAAAACAGTTCATTTGCTTTACAGAGTTAATGATAAGCAGTTGTGTATGCACAAACCCCACATCGGAGATCAGGACCTAAATTCTACATCCCTTAAGCATCAACCTGTATCATAATCTGAAAACTATAAACTTCCTGTGATCACGGAATCCCAAATGTATAGCTTCTTTTGTCAGCAACTTGTACACTTCTTTGTCTGGAAGATCCGATCCCATAAATCAACTTCCTTAATCATGGTACCGTGTACAACCCGGGGCAACTGAAACTACAGAGCATCCTTACCTCCTGGCGGTTAGTCCAGTCAATAATTCATATGCAAAGCCGAGTTAAAGATAGGCAGTCGTATGTGCTTCCAAACCATACACGCGACTCAGGTGTCAATCCACAACCATGACCTTAGAATCTGATAAACAACTCCTCGAAGACTCAGTTATGTAACCACCCACTTTCAAACTAGACATCAATTTGAAATACCTAATGAATCTCGATCTTTTGCATTTCCCGGTTAATCTGTAATCGGTAACCACCCGTATACTATTGCAACAGTCACGAATTTAAAAAATGCCGGAATCTTCAAATATTGAAAATTTTTTATTCCCCTCATTTTTGCAAATTCTGACCATACTGAAATTTTCACTGAAATTCCCCCTGAGATCCGGAACTTTCAGTATTTAACAAATGCAGATTTAATGTTTAGGCCCATTACTAGTCAAGACACCTAAATGATCAATATTCTGCACCCGTATCAATGACTCGAAAAAATTTTGTGACCGTATCACCAAATCTGTACTCTGAAGCTCTAGACGGTGTCCCCGAACATCCCGGTTCGGTCTTTGAAAACTCGAAAAAATTTCTATCGCCAATTTTTTTCTCGACACTCATCCCATCAAAACTTGGTTAATATGATACAAGTTCGGGCGAACTTGATCATTTTGAAACAAGTTCAGGCGAACTTGATCTAAAATCAACCCCTTTTCCACAATTTTCGATCCAGAATCTTTATTTCTTCGAATTTCGAGATGAATCCACCATAGATTTGGTCGAAAATGGTTTTCTAACAAACCTATCTGTTCAATTTTACTTTTTGTCTGTGGATTGTATGTTTATTTGATGATTTACGTCTAAAACCCTTCCTAATGTCTATAATTTTCCAAATTCATGAGCGTAGTTGATAATCGTAGCTCTGATACCAGTTGAAGGTCCGTGATCAGGCGGTTCTAGACGGAAGTTAGTGCATAAACGTATATAGCAGTTTCAGTAGAATGTTACTAAGAATGGAGTAGCAACAGAATGCAGCAGAAGCCTTCATTCATACCGAAAGAGTATACATCTTTAAGTCCAGCTGCCAGAGTCTTGGAGAGAATCCGGCAGCACTTCCCCGTAGGGATGCAAAAAACTTAAGTAACAAATGAACACACACATATATATAGGGAGACAAGTTCGCCCGGATGTGCCATAGTCAAGTTCGGGCGAACTTGTCCTTCACAGGACAAGTTCAGGCGAACTTGACTAAAGACACATCAGTTCGGCCAAACTTGACCAATACAGGTTAAGTTCGGGCGAACTTGTTGTCTTAAACACTATAATCTCCGTATTTCGGCCATGTGTTCGATTCTAACCTATACAATATTAAACACACGCTCAATCTAGCCTATTCGACTAATGACGAACACAATAGTGTATCAACATGAACGGCAACAAAAGTTGAGCGATTCTTGCTCCAAGCATGTTTCTATACCTAAATCTCGGCCTAGCCACTCGAAACCAAAGAAGAGTGAGGCACACTCTTCGAATGTGAAGAGTGATGAGCATCATAAGAAACCAAGTGTCGATGGTGATGGTTGCTCCTACAACTACTTCGTGTCTTGTAGACCCCGCGATTTTAACAGGGAAAGGGAGCCGTGGAGTGTTTAAGATGGCTAGATGAAATGGAGACGGTAGTGGATATCAGTGGCTGCGCTGATAAGAACGTTGTTAAGTATGTATCTCAATCATTCAAGGGTGATACCCTTATCTGGTGGAAAGTTTTAGCCCAGTCTACGGGCAAAGTTCATCTCTACAATCTTAGTTGGTCGAAATTAGTGGAACTGGTGAAGGATACCTACTGGCCACCTCATGAGGTGGAGAAAATCGAGTCAGATTTCCTAAATATGACTATGAAGAACATGGATTGTCGGAAGTTTGTCACCGACTACAACTCTCTCTCAAGGCTAGTGCCTTTTTGGTTACTCCGGAGCCCAAACGTATTGCACGTTTCATCAATGGGCTAGCTCCTGAAATCAGGAGTATGGTTAAGGCGGTGCAGCCAGGCACCTACAAATCTGCTGTGGAGCTGTCCCTCTCCCGCACACAGGACTATGTGAGATAAATGTCAGTTAAGTCTGACAATGATGGGAAGCGAAAGTGGGAGGACAACGACTCCCAGAAGTTTAACAAAAAGGGTAAACATGGATTTAGCAAGGATAATCAGAAGTCAAGCGACAAACCCACTTGTAAAACATGTGGGAAACAACACTATGGACAGTGTCGCTTAGATTAAAAACCGAAGTAGTGCAATATC
The DNA here is from genome assembly GCA_947069175.1 of Scalesia atractyloides. Classification (NCBI taxonomy): domain Eukaryota; kingdom Viridiplantae; phylum Streptophyta; class Magnoliopsida; order Asterales; family Asteraceae; genus Scalesia; species Scalesia atractyloides. The sequence goes on from CAMTDV010000015.1 coordinate 39,595,870, forward strand.
TGTGAGAAATCAGGGCATCGGTCACATGAATGCCAAAACATAAAGGATGCTACCTGTTTTGGATGTGGTGAGAAAGGCCGTATCAAGAATAATTGCCTTAAGGCAACTACTGAATGTAAGACCAAAACCACTGAGGCAAAGAAACGCACTGCTAGAGCCTTTCAAATGAATGCCAAGGAAGCAGTGAATGACAACAATGTTATAACGGGCATGTTCCTTATCAACGATGCTTTTGCTAGAGTTCTTTTCGATTCGTGCGCCGAGAAATCGTTTGTAGATCATAAGTTTAGTGAATTATTAAACTTGCTCGTAAGTACTCTAGACATAACTTATGAAGTAGAGCTTGCTGATGGAACTATAGAAACCACTTCTTTCATTCTTGACGGATGCTTCATATCCATCAAGAATAATTCTATCCCTGTCTCTTTTTTTCCTATTAAACTAGCGGGATTGGATGTAGTGTTAAGCATGGACCGGTTATCGCATAACCAAGCTCGCATTGCCTGTGATAAGAAACTCATGGAAACCAAATCCCCGTCTGGTAAAATCCTTACTATTCATGGAGACAAACACTTTGGATTTCCCAACAAAGCTGTTATGCTTAAGGCATCCAGATGTATGCTGAAAGGTTGTGTCATCTACATGGCACAAGTTTCCATCGATAAACCCAAACCAAGGATTGAAGATATTCCTATCATCTCTGAATACCCAGACGTGTTCCCAGAAGAATTACCTGGCCTACCTCCTATTAAGCAGGTAGAGTTGCGAATCGACATCCTACCTGGAGCAGCTCCCATAGCTAAAGCTCCATATCGTTTAGCACCAACCGAGATGAAAGAATTGAGAACCCAATTGGATGAACTCTATGAGAAAGGTTTTATTCAACCGAGTTCTTCACCTTGGGGAGCTCCTATCCTATTTGTTAATAAGAAGGATGGATCAATGCGGATGTGCATTGATTACCATGAACTCAATAAGATAACGATAAAAAATCGTTACCCTTTGCCCAGGATCGATGACTTGTTTGATCAATTGCAAGGTGCAAGTTACTTCTCGAAGATTGATTTAAGGTCGGGATATCACCAACTTAAGGTTAGAAATGAATATGTTCCGAAAACTACTTTCAGTAAGAGATATGGACATTACAAATTCCTAGTGATGCCTTTTTGGCTCACTAATGCACCAGCAGCATTCATGGATCTCATGAATAGAGTCTTCAAGCCATACTTAGATAAGTTTGTCATTTTCTTCATAGACGACATACTTATCTACTCTCATAATCAACCTGATCATGAGAAACATTTAAGGTGTATTCTCAATATACTATATCGGGAAAAGCTGTATGCAAAGTTCCAAATGTGAATTCTGGCTCCGTGAGGTTCAGTTCCTTGGTCACATAGTAACTGAAAGTGGTATCCAAGTGGATCCTGCAAAGATAGAAGCGATAATGAATTGGGAAGCACCAAAGAGACATTCTGAGATACGAAGTTTCTTATGATTGGCTGGTTATTATCGAAGGTTCATTGAGAACTTCTCATGAATAGTCGCTCCTTTGACAATCTTAACTCGTAAAGATGCTAAGTTCAACTGGGGTCCCAAGTAGCAAGAATCTTTCGAAACCTTAAAGCACAAATTAAGCAATGCCCCAATGTTAACTTTGCCAGAAGGCGTAGAAGAATTCGTGGTTTACTGTGATGCATCGCACACGGGCATGGAATGTGTGCTTATGCAAAAAGGCAAAGTGATTGCCTACGCCTCACGACAACTAAAAGTGCATGAAATAAATTACACCACCCATGATTTGGAGCTGGGTGCGGTAGTATTTGCACTTAAACTTTGGGGACATTATTTATATGGAACAAAGTGTATTATCTACACTGACCATAAAAGTCTTCAACATTTGTTCAATCAGAAGGACTTGAACATGAGACAACGTCGTTGGATGGAAACACTGAACGACTATAATTGTGAGATTCGACACCATCCAAGAAAGGCGAACGTAGTCGCTGATGCGCTTAGTCGCAAGGAAAGAATTAAACCTCTAAGGATCAATGCCAGGAGCATTGAACTGAAAAATAGCTTGAACGAAAAACTACTAAGTGCACAAAAGCAAGCCATGTCAGAGGACAACATTGCTAAGGAAGGATTAGGAGCAACTATTGATCAATTAGCATATGGAAAGGACGGAATGTTTAGGTTAAACGATGGAATTTGGGTTCCGATCTTTGGAGGACTTAGAGATGTAATCCTCCAAGAAGCGCATAAATCTAAATATTTGGTTCATCCAGGAAGCAACAAGATGTATCAAGCCCTAAAGCCCAATTATTGGTGGATGGGTATGAAGAAAGATGTAGCCAATCATGTAGCAAAGTGGTTGACTTGTTCATAAATTAAGGTGCAACACCAGAAACCGTCAGGACTCCTACAGCAGCTCGAAATCCCAGTATGGAAATGGGAAATGGTAACGATGGATTTCATCACCAAGTTACCAAAGACCAAGCGTGGCAATGACACAATTTGGGTTATTGTGGATAGACTAACCAGATCCGCTCATTTCCTACCAATTAAGGAAACGTATAACTCCGATAAGCTGGCTGAGCTTTATGTCGATGAGATTGTATATTTGCACGTCGTGCCAATATCCATTGTATCTGATAGGGATACAAGATACACATCTCACTTCTAGAAAAGCTTTCAACAATCTCTAGGCACGAGATTAAACTTCAGTACGGCTTACCATCCGCAGACGGACGGACAAAGTGAGCATACCTTTCAAACCGTGGAGGACATGCTGCGTGCGTGTGTGATTGACTTAGGCGGAAGTTAGGATGATCACTTACCCCTAGTCGAGTTTTCTTATAACAATAGTTATCACACAAGTATTAAGGCTGCTCCTTTTGAAGCCTTATACAGAAGAAAGTGTAGGACGCCTGTATGTTGGGCCGAAGTTGGAGAAGCTCAACTATCTGGACCAGAAATCGTTCTTGAAACCACGAATAAGATTGTGCAAATCCGTGATCGACTTAAGGCAACTCGTGATAGACAAAAGAGCTATGCCGACAAAAGGCGTAAACCTATACAGTTCCAAGTTGGGGACAAGGTTATGCTAAAAGTGTCACCCTTAAAAGGTGTAATGCGCTTTGGGAAAAAGGGAAAGTTAAGCCCTAGGTACATTGGACCATTCGAAATAACCGAATGTGTCGGATCTGTAGTTTACAGACTTGAGCTACCCGAGAAGCGAAGTGGAATCCATGATGTTTTCCACATCAGCAACTTGAAGAAATGTCTAGCGGATGAGTCGCTAGCAATGCCTCACGAAGATATTCAGGTTGATGAAAACTTGTGTTTCGTGGATAAACCAATTGCAATCGAGGATCGGCAAGTTAAGAAGCTTCGTAGGAAGCACGTGCCTATAGTAAAGGTTAAATGGGATGCACGCCGAGGTCCCGAATTTACTTGGGAGGTCGAGTCCAATAATGGGATGCCCACCAAGGTCCCGAATATATTTGGGAGGTCGAGTTCAATATGCGACAGAAGTACCCTTACCTATTTGAATAAATCTCGAGGTTGAGATTTTTATTAAGGGGGTGAAGATGTAACGCCCAATAAAATTCCGATACGTGTCCCGATAATTCTTGGTGGCCACGTGTAACCGAGAGGGACTAAAAGACGTCGTCATGTTATTTTAATAAGCTCTAAACGAGCATCGGAAAAGTCAGAGGATCAACAGTGGAAAATGCCAAAATTTAATGTTCTAGAAGGTCCTTACGGACCATAACCATTATTGGTTACGGACCGTAAGGTATTTAAAATTGGAATTTCAGTAAGGCGGTTACGGACCGCAAGCCATTCTGGATATGGTCCGTAACCATTCAAAATCTGTGGGCGCCAGAGGTCCTTACGGACCGCAAGGCATAACCCTTACAGTCCGTAAGGGACTGCCAGAGGCAGATTGTTGGCAGCTTGCTGCCCTGCCACCATTCACGCGAAATGCCATTCTCTTGCTGCTTGATACATGTCCCAAAACACCTGTACTCATCTTAGGGCAACCCATAACACCTGGAAAGATCCTACAACTCATCCCTCAACTATAAATACCCTTCCTTGTGCAACCTTGAACTTGCTCATTCTCATAATCCTTCTCTTCCAAGTTGATTAATAGAAGAAGCAGACGGGATAAAAAAGTATCTCCGATTTTATTGCTTGTTTATCTAGCTTACTAACAATGAATTCCTCCTCTGTTAGGTAAGTCAAGTTGGTCTGGTAGCTCATCATAAAGAGTCGGTCCTTAGGACGCCCTCACAGAACAAAAGGAATCTAAATTCTACACAAAAAAGGCATATTCGAACGCACAAACTTGGGTAGTTAAAACAGAATCATCCTCTGTTACTGAAAAACCAACCACTGTTCCAGTCAAAACAAAAGCTAAATAGAATGAAAGAATGGACATGGGGTTGTAGTAAAAGGGGAAATTAAAACCGCTTATATTCAAAAGATTGACATTGCAATCCCACCCAAGACCGAAAGGGCTTGGGTCTCGCTCTTTAAGTAATTTGTTAATTATATGTGCAGGGGCTTCCTAGGTCTATTATATCAAAGTGGATCATGGACAGTGGAGTTTCCAGGCACATGGCAGGGATGCTAGCCTTTGCTTTACAACGTAAGGTCAATCAGAGGAGGATATGTAGCTTTTGCAGGAACACAAGGAGGTAGAATCATTAGTGAAGGTATCCTGACAAATGGAATTGTGTCATTCAATAAAGTGAATTACATCGCTGAGCTAGAGAACAATCTGTTGAGCATCTCGCAGATCTGTGATAAGAAGTTTACTACACACTTTACTGATAAGGAGTGTGTGATTCTAAAGTCGGGATTCAAAATTCCCGAGGAGTAGATCCTCATGCGCGCTCCGCGAGAAAATGATCTCTATGTCTTAGACATGAGCGTTGCATCCACTACGTCAAAATATCAGCAATGTTTTGTTACAAGGCAACGGAAAAAGATTCGATCTTATGGCACAAAAAGATGGGTCACATACACCTACGAAAGATGAATTATCTCGTGCACAAAAACTTGGTAGAGGGTGTTAATCTGAAGAATTTTCATTTGAATGATGATTGTCTAAGTTGCAAGAAGGGGAAGCAACACAAGTAGTCACACCCGAGAAAGCTGCTAAATTCTATCAACCTACCATTAGAAAGGCTTCATATGGATCTCTTTGTACCAGTGAACGTACGAAGTATCTATGGGGATCTATACTGCCTGGTTGTTACAAATGATTATTCAAGGTTCTTTTGGGTAGTATTTCAAGAGAGCAAGGACGGAACACTTGACAATCTTATGATTCTATTAATAAAACTGGAGAACTTATACCACTTGCAAATCAAGAGAATACGTAGTGATAACAGTACAGAGTGCAAGAACGATAAAATGCTCGAGTTCTGCAACGCAAAATGCGTTCTTCCCGAATTCAGTGCCGCTATACTTCACAACAAAGTGGAGTAGCTGAACGGAAGAATCGCACCCTCATAGAAACAACATGAATGTAACACCTCGAAAATTTCACCTAATAAAATTCCGACACGTGTCCCGAAAATTCCTGGTGGCCACGTGTAACCAAGAGGGACTAAAAGACGCCGTCATAATATTTTAATAACCTCTGAACGAGCATCAGAAAAGTAGAAGGATCAAAAGTGGAAAATGCCAAAATTTAATGTTCTCGAAGGTCCTTATGGACCGTAACCATTATTGGTTACGGACTGTAAGGCATTTAAAATTGGAATTTCAGTAAGGCGGTTACGGACCGCAAGCCATTCTAGATACGGTCCGTAACCATTCAAAATCTGTGGGCGCCAGATGTCCTTACGGACCGCAAGGCATAACCCTTACGGTCCGTAAGGGACTGCCAGAGGCAGATTGTTGGCAGCTTGCTGCCCTGCCACCATTCACGTGAAATGCCACTCTCTTGCTGCTTGATACATGTCCCAAAACACCTGTACTCATCTTAGGGCAGCCCATAAGACCTGGCAAGATCCTATAACTCATCCCTCAACTATAAATACCCTTCCTTGTGCAACCTTGAGCTTGCTCATTCTCATAATCCTTCTATATTCATTCTCTGGAGGTTCCTCATCCTTGGGAGCTTTCTAATTAGTCATATTTCGTCCTAAAGACCTTGTGTAAGTGTTCTTAGCCTCCTTTTCAGTTTTATTAAGTTTTAAGCCAATGTCAAAGCGTTAAAGTAAAAGCGCTTTGACTTTGTGCTAAGACCATAATGGTCCAGCCAATGTTCGTAACGAACATGGCTTCATGATCCTAATAAGTAGGTGTTAATCCCTCAAGAGGGTATCTCATGATTACCTTGTTTGCTTGGTTAATTGACGGGTCAAAGTTATGTTAATAAAAAGTCAAACGGGCCTGTTTTGAAATAAAATCATAACTAGTAATGTAGGTGTTATAAAATCTGTTTTGGCACTCTAATAACATGGTAATAGCTATAAGAACATGTGGGAACATGTTCGGCTCGTCAATTCCAGGTCTATGGTCAGTTCGCAACCGAAAGTCGCAAAAGTTGACTTCTAATTTGACTTTCATTTCTGGCCCGATTTAGTAACCTTAGCTACTGATTTATTGTGACCATGTTAAGTTGCAGTATAACCCTCTAGAGTTATATTGTAACGCCCCGACCGCGTAAAAACATTAAACCGCGGAGGAAACGTCGGGGAGTCACGTTAACAGATTGTTTCAACAACACGTGGTAATTAAAGTTATGTTTTATTGAATATTGAAGTTTCATAGTTACATTGTCTTGGAAAATTAAAAACAAACTAATAAACTAATGTCTTTCATATTTTAAGGCACTAAGGTCGCGTCCAATCCTATATGAGCATGCATCGACATCAAACGTGGTTTCCTGAAACATATGTGAAATTAGTCAGCAAAAATATGTCGGCTAGTACATAGGTTTTGTGAGTGTATCAAATTCATGGCCTTGAATATGTATTTCAATACCTTGTCAGACTACTAGAGTCGTTAATTGAAAACGAGTTAGTTATAGTTTATAAAAGACTTGTAGCCATGAATCTTGACCAAAACATTTGTTTTGTAAAATCGAGTAGTAAAACGTATTGAAGAAACTTTGTATGGATTATATCATTAATTGAAAATCGTTGCGTGCCATTGTTGAAAACCTTTTTCCAAGTGATACAAATAGCGCCACGAATGTAATACGATAAGAGCACTTATATATAGGACGTACCAGCGGCGTATCCGCCATGCTTTTATCACATTACACACGTATCGTTATCTAAATCACTTACCATAAACTAATCGTCCATTATTCGTGTCATAAACCAATTGTTCATCGTCCGTGTAAACAAATCGTCCTTCTTTTTAATTGTGAAAACTTTTGGTCATTTTGGTGAATACATTCAAACCTTTGTTGAGTCGTCTATACCACCAATGGGTATCTTTAAATTGCAATAACAAACCACCAAAGGGTTTGTTAAAGTAAACAGTTTCGGTCGTTCCCCAAATTTCCCCACAAACACCGGGAACCTTGGTAACGGGATTGTTAGTCCTATAGTACCATAACTTACTACTGGTCAGCTTGGCCAAAGCTAATGAATGTTATTCGTGTCATTTGTATAATGCACCAACAAGTTCGTTCACATTATTGAAATCGTCTTGTTTATATAAACCATAGCTTTTGTAATTTGAAAACTTGAACACAATTTAGCACATATGAATCACCGCAAAATATTTGAAAAACATAAAAGAGGGGACTATGTACTCACTTGGGGTTGCATAATAACCTTGAATCAAAGATTAAACAAGTTCAAATGTCCGAGAGATCAAGCGTGTCCTAAAATCGGATTACTATGTAAATGTCGGGACTTTAATCGGCGGATCGGATAGAATGAGGTCTTGTAAACCAAATGAATGTTGGAACTCATATGAAATGGTTTAACAAAGTTAACCTTCTGATTTGGAAAGATTCCTAAGTGCTTTGACCCGTCATGACTCGTTAAGGTAGTTTACGCTACTTTAACGGACCATTTACGTAAAAACGTGTTCGGATGGTTAGATATGTGTTATGATAAGTCTAATATGCCAAAACATGTTTAATAATGTTGTAACATCAGATTAAATGACAAAACATTGGTTACATATGCTTAAAATCGATTTATGCGGAAAATGGGCGTTTTGGTCATTTATAAAGGCATAACTAGCGACTTAACATAGTACTAACCAAGCGACATGACCATAAGGTATGACCTCAGAGGGTTATTCCTTTACAACTATGGTCACAAATATGTGTTTGGTCGGATCCTAAGATCGTCCAAACGGGTCGGATTCGAAAGTCAAAGCGGTGGTCAAGACGGCTCGGCTTACGACCATAAATAAGCACTAAACTAAAAGTGACGAGTTAGACATGTCAAAATTTCTAATTAAGTTTATAAAACTTATTTGGTATCAAAACAAGGTGTTTTGATACCAGAAAATAGTTCCGTCATATAATGCACATTTTGCGCATTATTGACCGAAACTTTGACTCGTCACTACAACTAGTAAATGTGGTAATCAGTAGGCATGATCGGTAAGGATCATAACCATTGTGATTACGATCACGTTTCAAAGTTCAATTGAACTTTGATTTGACCAATTAATGGTCAAAACAAAAAGTCAAACAATGTTTGACTTTTAGCTTGAAATAGCTAAAAGCAATGAAAAAGACTAAGGATGAGATCTTACTTGTGTTTAGGAACACTCAAGATCTCAGTAGGAGGCCTCCAAAAGGATGGAAGCAAGCTCCAAGAGTATAGGAGGAATAAGATGGAAATGAGCAAGGAGAAATGATGAAGATCAAGCCTATTATACTAATCTTGGAGCTCCCAAATCATGCCAAGTGTTTATCCAGGTGTTAAGGCATGGATTAGTGTCCCTCCAAGTGTCTAATGCAGGTTAAAGTGGCATAGATCGCGACTTGGTGGCAAAGGAAGTTAACAAGAATCTGCCACCTTGATTTTAAGAAGGTTCTGAGCTGGGGACCCCTTACGGACCGTATGGGGTTAGGCCTTACGGACCTTTAGGCCCTTGCAGGGGCTGAAGTTTTAAAAATTGGCGGAAATGGCCCCTGAACTTGTTTTTGTCGCGTTTTGGCACTTTTAACAACCGTTAACCCCATTTTTAAGCTCCATAAGGTTGAATAAACATAGGGAACTTGAAATATGTTCAAAAATGTCCCGGGTGTCGGTTCGTTCGGTCGTACGATTGCGATTTTCGGTTAATTAAGACGAAAATCGTAACGAACGCGCAAATGACCGTAAACGCGTAACGAATGATATTTTTGCATTCCATCATTAAAATACTAGATTTTAATGATTACAAAAATTTTTGGATGTGCGTACATGTTCTGGATAACGATATACGCGAATCGGCATAGTTTCGCAGAATTTGCAAAATAGCCCCTGAAGTTGCAAAAGCATGTTTTTGCCACACCGAAGCCCTCGAAACTTATTTCTAAGTTATGTAAAGGGTATTCAACGTATGTTTAGCTTATTTCATCATTCCGAAGTGTACGTCGCGTTAAACTGATTACGTTTGCGTGACAGTTTGCGATTTCACTTCCAAAAGTTGTTTAAGAGTTCGAAATCGTGCAAGAATTGAATACGTGAAAGCGTCATGATAAAAATACAAATCTCGTAAATAAAAAACAAAAATTTCATTGATTGATGATTCGTTCGGAATCATTACACGATCGAATCACCACAAATGTCACAGTCTCCCCTACTATAGGAAATTTCGTCCCGAAATTTAATTCGAGGAAACTTATGGAAACAGATGTGGGTATTTCGCTTTCATTTGATCCTCTCATTCCCACGTAAACAATAGGCCACGTTTGGATTCCCAACGAACTTTGACTATTGGAATTCGTCTGCGCTTGAGTTTCTTGACTTCACGGTCCAAAATCTCCATAGGTTTCTCGACAAAGTGCATAGTGTCATCAACATGAATTTCGTCGAGAGGGACGTGAAGATTTGTGTCGGCTAAACACTTCTTTAAATTGGACACATTGAAAGTTGGGTGAACGTTCCCAAGTTTAGGAGGTAGCTCAAGTCGGTAGGCCACCTTTCCGATTCTTTCAACGATCTTGAATGGTCCAACGTATCCTGGTGCAAGTTTTCCTTTCTTTCCAAATCTGACCACTCCTTTCCAAGGGGATACCTTGAGTAGGACATGATCACCAACTTTGAATCCCAAGGGCTTGCGTCGCTTGTCCGCATAACTCTTTGACGGCTTCTAGCTATCAGATGGTTATCGCCTATTTTCTTGACTTTGTCTGTTGTGTCATGAATAAGTTCAGGTCCAATAAACTGAGACTCTCCAAGTTCATTCCAACAGACAGGTGAATGACATTTTTGACCATATAAAGCTTCAAAAGGCGCCATGTTAATGCTGGCGTGATAACTATTGTTGTAGGAGAATTCGATCAACGGCATATGCGAATCCCAACTACCACCAAAGTCGATCACACACGCTCTAAGCATATCCTCCAACGTTTGAATTGTTCTCTCGTTTGTCCATCCGTTTGTGGATGATAAGCAGTGCTCAAATTTAGTTTGGTTCCCATAGCAGTTTGCATTGTCTTCCAAAAGTGAGATGAGAACCGAGCATCTCTGTCAGATATGATGTCCAAAGGAACACCATGACGAGATACAATCTCATCGACATAGATCTTGGTGAGTTTGTCAGCAAAGTAATCCTCACGAAAAGCCAAAGAGGGTGCTGACTTTGTTAGACGATCAATGATTACCCAAATAGCATCATGACTTCTAGATGAACGCGGTAGTTTTGTGATGAGATCCATCGCAATGTTCTCCCGCTTACATACCGGAATTTCTGGTTGTTCGAGCAAACCAGATGGGCGTTGATGTTCAGCCTTAACTTTAAGACAAGTTAGGCATTTCGAAACATACAGGGCAATGTCTTTCTTCATACCTAGCCACCAATACTGGGTACGAAGATCCTTGTACATTTTGTCTGCACCAGGATGGATTGAATAACGAGATTATGAGCTTTGTCCATCAATAAGTTGCGGAGGTTGTCTTGACTTGGAACCCACAAACGATTCAAATAATTGAGTAATCCATTGTCTTTCATTTTGAGTTGAAGCTAAAGTTGAAGTGGTAATTCACTACCCATCATGCCTTGTGTAGCACAAGTACGCTGAGCTTGAAGGATACGTGTCTGAATATCGGATTGAATTCGAACACAATGAAGCTTGACACGTTCCTTATAACTAAGCGCATCGGCTACGACATTCGCCTTGCCAGGATGATAGCGAATTTCACAGTCGTAGTCGTTTAAAACTTCAACCCAGCGTCGTTGTCTCATGTTCAGCTCCTTTTGATTGAATATATGTTGGAGACTTTTGTGGTCCGTGAAAACCACGCATTTCGTACCATAGAGGTAATGTCTCCAAATTTTGAGGGTAAAAACTACAACACCTAACTCAAGATCATGAGTCGTGTAGTTCTTCTCGTGGACTTTCAATTGTCTTGACGCATAGGCTATGACTTTAACTCGTTGCATGAGAACACAACAAGGCCTAGGTTCTATGCGTCATAATAAACAACAAAATCATCATTGCCATCGGGTAAAGATAGAATACAAGCATCACAGAGCTTTTGTTTCAGAGTTTGGAAAGCTTCCTCTTGTTTGGGTCCCCACTCAAAAGGCTTATTCTTTTGAGTCAAAGCGGTGAGGGGAACCGCGATCTTTGAGAAGTTTGTGATGAATCGGCGGTAGTATCAAGCAAGACCAAGAAATAAGCGAACTTCTGTTGGAGTAGTGGGTGTGTTCCAATCCTTAATCGCATCGATTTGGAAGGATCCACATGAATACCTTGCTCGTTGACTATGTGTCCCAAAAATTGAACTTCTTTTAGCCAAAACTCGCACTTAGAGAATTTGGCATAAAGTTGTTCTTTCTTTAGTAGTTCCATAGTTAATCGAAGGTGTTGTTCATGTTCGGCTTGAGACTTGGAATAAATAAGAATGTCGTCGATGAAAACAATGATGAACTTGTCCAAATAAGGTTTACAAACCCGATTCATCAAGTCCATGAAAACAGCTGGAGCATTTGTCAAACCGAAAGGCATGACAGTAAATCGTAGTGGCCGTATCTCATGCGGAAAGCAGTCTTGGGAATATCTTCCTCGAGCACACGAAGTTGATGATACCCAAAACGTAGATCAATCTTCGAAAAGCAACTATCACCTTGTAGCTGATCAAAGAGATCATCAATGCGAGGTAGGGGATATCAATTTTTGATCGTGAGTTTGTTGAGCTGACGATAGTCGATACACATACGGAAAGATCCGTTCTTCTTTTTCACAAATAGGACAGGAGCGCCCCAAGGTGAATAGCTCAGACGAATGAATCCTTTATCAGATAGTTCTTGAAGCTGTTTCGATAACTCTTGCATCTCAGATGGTGCAAGACGGTATGGAGACTTAGCAATTGGGTTGGCACCAGGTACTAGATCAATGCAGAACTCGACTTGACGTATAGGAGGTAAACCAGGTAGTTCCTCAAGAAACACCTCTGGATAATCTCGAACAACGGGGATATCCTGAACAGTTTTGCTTTTGCCTTTCTCCTCTACGATATGTGCTAGGAAGGCAACATAGTTCTTTCGTAGGTATTTTTGGGCTTGGTTACAGGTCATGAGTTTAAAATTACTAGCGGGTTTCTCTCCACAAACTTCTAAGATTTCACCAGAGGGAAGAGGTATTCGAACTATCTTGTCAAAACAAATAACTTCGGCATGATGCTTGGTTAGCCAATCCATTCCTATGATGATGTCGAAGCTCCCGAGTTGCATTGGTGTGAGGTTAATGGCGAAAAGGTGGTTATTGAGGTTCAATAGGCAATAACGAATGACAGAATCTAGTTTAAGAGGTTCGCCACTAGCTATTTCGACTATCAAGGGCTTTCCTAGTTTAGTTCTTGGCAAAGGCTAAGGATACGAAACTCCTATCAGCACCCGAATCGAAAAGAATAGAAGCAGGATGATTGTTGACAAGGAATGTACCGTTAACGACTTCGTTATCAGAACGGGCCTCATTGGCGTTAATGTTGAATGCTCGTCCATGAGCTTGATTGGCATTGGCTAATTTCGGGCAATTGTTCTTGTAATGGCCCATCTCACCGCAGTTAAAACCTGACCCGGGTGGAAAGTGAGGTCGAACGGAATTTGCTTGGGGTTGGACAGGGTTCTGTGCAGCTTGGTTTGGAACAGATCAACAAACGTTGGCCAAGTGACCAAATCTTCCACAAGTCGTACATTGACGACATGGTTGATGAACTTGGTGGTGACCGTTGCACCAATTGCATAACGGTGCATTACCAGCATAAGGTTTCCTCCAAGTTTTAAAAATTGGCGGAAATGGCCCCTGAACTTGTTTTTGTCGCGTTTTGGCACTTTTAACAACCGTTATCCCCATTTTTAAGCTCCATAAGGTTGAATAAACATAGGGAACTTGAAATATGTTTAAAAATGTCCCGGGTGTCAGTTCGTTCGGTCGTACGATTGCGATTTTTGGTTAATTAAGACGAAAATCGTAACGAACGCGCAAATGACCGTAAACGCGTAACGAATGATATTTTTGCATTCCGTCATTAAAATACTAGATTTTAATGATTACAAAAATTTTTGGATGTGCGTACATGTTCTGGATAACGATATACGCGAATCGGCATAGTTTCGCAGAATTTGCAAAATAGCCCTGAAGTTGCAAAAGCATGTTTTTGCCACACCGAAGCCCTCGAAACTTATTTCTAAGTTATGTAAAGGGTATTCAGGGTATGTTTAGCTTATTTCATCATTCCGAAGTGTACGTCGCGTTAAACTGATTACGTTTGCGTGACAGTTTGCGATTTCACTTCCAAAAGTTGTTTAAGAGTTCGAAATCGTGCAAGAATTGAATACGTGCAAGCGTCATGATAAAAATACAAATCTCGTAAATAAAAAACAAAAATTTCATTGATTGATAATTCGTTCGGAATCATTACACGATCGAATCACCACAAATGTCACAGTCTCCCCTACTATAGGAAATTTCGTCCCGAAATTTAATTCGAGGAAACTTATGGAAACAGATGTGGGTATTTCGCTTTCATTTGATCCTCTCATTCCCACGTAAACTATAGGCCACGTTTGGATTCCCAACAAACTTTGACTATTGGAATTCGTCTGCGCTTGAGTTTCTTGACTTCACGGTCCAAAATCTCCATAGGTTTCTCGACAAAGTGCATAGTGTCATCAACATGAATTTCGTCGAGAGGGACGTGAAGATTTGTGTCGGCTAAACACTTCTTTAAATTGGACACATTGAAAGTTGGGTGAACGTTCCCAAGTTTAGGAGGTAGCTCAAGTCGGTAGGCCACCTTTCCGATTCTTTCAACGATCTTGAATGGTCCAACGTATCGTGGTGCAAGTTTTCCTTTCTTTCCAAATCTGACCACTCCTTTCCAAGGGGATACCTTGAGTAGGACATGATCACCAACTTTGAATCCCAAGGGCTTGCGTCGCTTGTCCGCATAACTCTTTAACGGCTTCTAGCTATCAGATGGTTATCGCCTATTTTCTTGACTTTGTCTGTTGTGTCATGAATAAGTTCAGGTCCAATAAACTGAGACTCTCCAAGTTCATTCCAACAGACAGGTGAATGACATTTTTGACCATATAAAGCTTCAAAAGGCGCCATGTTAATGCTGGCGTGATAACTATTGTTGTAGGAGAATTCGATCGACGGCATATGCGAATCCCAACTACCACCAAAGTCGATCACACACGCTCTAAGCATATCCTGCAACGTTTGAATTGTTCTCTCGTTTGTCCATCCGTTTGAGGATGATAAGCAGTGCTCAAATTTAGTTTGGTTCCCATAGTAGTTTGCATGGTCTTCCAAAAGTGAGATGAGAACCGAGCATCTCTGTCAGATATGATGTCCAAAGGAACACCATGACGTGATACAATCTTATCGACATAGATCTTGGTGAGTTTGTCAGCAAAGTAATCCTCACGAAAAGCCAAAGAGGGTGCTGACTTTGTTAGACGATCAATGATTACCCAAATAGCATCATGACTTCTAGATGAACGCGGTAGTTTTGTGATGAGATCCATCGCAATGTTCTCCCGCTTACATACCGGAATTTCTGGTTGTTCGAGCAAACCAGATGGGCGTTGATGTTCAGCCTTAACTTTAAGAGAAGTTAGGCATTTCGAAACATACAGGGCAATGTCTTTCTTCATACCTAGCCACCAATACTGGGTACGAAGATCCTTGTACATTTTGTCTGCACCAGGATGGATTGAATAACGAGATTATGAGCTTTGTCCATCAATAAGTTGCGGAGGTTGTCTTGACTTGGAACCCACAAACGATTCAAATAATTGAGTAATCCATTGTCTTTCATTTTGAGTTGAAGCTAAAGTTGAAGTGGTAATTCACTACCCATCATGCCTTGTGTAGCACAAGTACGCTGAGCTTAAAGGATACGTGTCTGAATATCGGATTGAATTCGAACACAATGAAGCTTGACACGTTCTTTATAACTAAGCGCATCGGATACGACATTCGCCTTGCCAGGATGATAGCGAATTTCACAGTCGTAGTCGTTTAAAAGTTCAACCCAGCGTCGTTGTCACATGTTCAGCTCCTTTTGATTGAATATATGTTGGAGACTTTTGTGGCCCGTGAAAACCACGCATTTCGTACCATAGAGGTAATGTCTCCAAATTTTGAGGGTAAAAACTACAACACCTAACTCAAGATCATGAGTCGTGTAGTTCTTCTCGTGGACTTTCAATTGTCTTGACGCATAGGCTATGACTTTAACTCGTTGCATGAGAACACAACAAGGCCTAGGTTCTATGCGTCATAATAAACAAACAAAATCATCATTGCCATCGGGTAAAGATAGAATACAAGCATCACAGAGCTTTTGTTTCAGAGTTTGGAAAGCTTCCTCTTGTTTGGGTCCCCACTCAAAAGGCTTATTCTTTTGAGTCAAAGCGGTGAGGGGAACCGCGATCTTTGAGAAGTTTGTGATGAATCGGCGGTAGTATCCAGCAAGACCAAGAAATAAGCGAACTTCTGTTGGAGTAGTGGGTGTGTTCCAATCCTTAATCGCATCGATTTTGGAAGGATCCACATGAATACCTTGCTCGTTGACTATGTGTCCCAAAAATTGAACTTCTTTTAGCCAAAACTCGCACTTAGAGAATTTGGCATAAAGTTGTTCTTTCTTTAGTAGTTCCATAGTTAATCGAAGGTGTTGTTCATGTTCGGCTTGAGACTTGGAATAAATAAGAATGTCGTCGATGAAAACAATGATGAACTTGTCCAAATAAGGTTTACAAACCCGATTCATCAAGTCCATGAAAACAGCTGGAGCATTTGTCAAACCGAAAGGCATGACAGTAAATCGTAGTGGCCGTATCTCATGCGGAAAGCAGTCTTGGGAATATCTTCCTCGAGCACACGAAGTTGATGATACCCAAAACGTAGATCAATCTTCGAAAAGCAACTATCACCTTGTAGCTGATCAAAGAGATCATCAATGCGAGGTAGGGGATATCAATTTTTGATCGTGAGTTTGTTGAGCTGACGATAGTCGATACACATACGGAAAGATCCGTTCTTCTTTTTCACAAATAGGACAGGAGCGCCCCAAGGTGAATAGCTCAGACGAATGAATCCTTTATCAGATAGTTCTTGAAGCTGTTTCGATAACTCTTGCATCTCAGATGGTGCAAGACGGTATGGAGACTTAGCAATTGGGTTGGCACCAGGTACTAGATCAATGCAGAACTCGACTTGACGTATAGGAGGTAAACCAGGTAGTTCCTCAAGAAACACCTCTGGATAATCTCGAACAACGGGGATATCCTGAACAGTTTTGCTTTTGCCTTTCTCCTCTACGATATGTGCTAGGAAGGCAACATAGTTCTTTCGTAGGTATTTTTGGGCTTGGTTACAGGTCATGAGTTTAAAATTACTAGCGGGTTTCTCTCCACAAACTTCTAAGATTTCACCAGAGGGAAGAGGTATTCGAACTATCTTGTCAAAACAAATAACTTCGGCATGATGCTTGGTTAGCCAATCCATTCCTATGATGATGTCGAAGCTCCCGAGTTGCATTGGTGTGAGGTTAATGGCGAAAAGGTGGTTATTGAGGTTCAATAGGCAATAACGAATGACAGAATCTAGTTTAAGAGGTTCGCCACTAGCTATTTCGACTATCAAGGGCTTTCCTAGTTTAGTTCTTGGCAAAGGCTAAGGATACGAAACTCCTATCAGCACCCGAATCGAAAAGAATAGAAGCAGGATGATTGTTGACAAGGAATGTACCGTTAACGACTTCGTTATCAGAACGGGCCTCATTGGCGTTAATGTTGAATGCTCGTCCATGAGCTTGATTGGCATTGGCTAATTTCGGGCAATTGTTCTTGTAATGGCCCATCTCACCGCAGTTAAAACCTGACCCGGGTGGAAAGTGAGGTCGAACGGAATTTGCTTGGGGTTGGACAGGGTTCTGTGCAGCTTGGTTTGGAACAGATCAACAAACGTTGGCCAAGTGACCAAATCTTCCACAAGTCGTACATTGACGACATGGTTGATGAACTTGGTGGTGACCGTTGCACCAATTGCATAACGGTGCAGTACCAGCATAAGGTTTCCTCACAGGAGGTTGAGCTGGTTGGTTTTGAGGAGCTTGATTGGGTTGAGCGGCTGGAGCGGGTTGTGTAGTAACAACAAAGTTCTGAAAAGCCTTACGCTTCTTCGATCATTTAGAAGGCTCAGCTTTGTTTCCCTTTTGTTTCTCTTGAGTTGTTTTGGTGGATGATTTCTTATCGCCTTTGCGATGAAGGTTACCCTTTTTGACCTAAGACTCGGTCAAAGTTGCAGCTTGCTCAATGGCCTGTCAGATAGTGGTTGGGTTACTTCCGGTAACAATGTCATGAACAGGATCAGGCAAACCATCGATATACTTCTCGATCGCCTTATCCAAAGGCGTCACCATCGAAGGACAGAGTAAACTCAACTCGTACCGGTCAGTATAAGCTCGATGCTCACCACTATCCTGTTTGCGATCATGGAATTCATTTTCTAGCGCCTTCTGCTCATGACGAGGACATAATTCCTTCATCATTAGAGCCCTAAGCTCTTCCCACATTTGAGCTAGAGCCACTTCGGCACCTCTATCTCTCATAAAACCGTTCCACCATGTAAGAGCTCTCTTTTTGAATACACTCGACGCAAACACAACTTTTCGCTCATTCGGGCATTGCACATGACAAAAAGTACTTTCGAGGCTCTCGAACCATTGCAGAAGTCCAATGGCTCCCTCGGACCCAGAAAACGATAGTGGTTTAGCCGAACAAAATTGTTTATAGTTGCACAGAGCTGGTGCATTGTTATTGTTATTGTTGTTGTTGTTCGCTTGATTAAGTTGGGTCACAAGATTCGGCAGTACCGCATCAATTTGCTGAGCGATAATGGCTGCCATTTCGGCATTTTGAGTTGTATCACATCTAGGAGGCATTCTAAAAGAAAACATGAAGGAAGGTATGTGAGATTGAGATAAATCAAGAGAGGTGCTGAAAATATCGACGAAATAAGGATGGTGGTCATTAGTTCGTTTCTCGAACGGTGACTAATCAAAGTAAATGGGTCTTTATAATGTATCGCGAAGACATGCTTTAGCCTATAGGTGGACACTCAACCCAAGAGTTCCCAGGTAAGAGTGACTTGTCCAATTAAGTGGATTTGTACAAACACTCTAACCTTGGACAGAAAACTCAGGGTACAGGCACTCACTCATCCAGATTGCATGTGTTCACATTAATAAAACCAAACTTTGACAAGATTTGAAAACCTTTAAGGCTAAAAGAGACCGATGATTCATTTTTTTACTTTATGCCTTCAATTTTGTTTTGTTTTTGGTAATTACCTAAGGATAGGTGATGGTAGTGTATTAAGAATTTAAACGCAAGTAAACCTGCGTTAGGGTCCTAGAAAGGTTATAGTCTAGGTCAAAGCATTACTAATAACCTAATTCCCTATAACCAATGCTCTGATACCAATCTGTAACACCCCGACGGCGTAAAAACAACAAACCGCGGCGGAAACCTTGGGGAGTCACGTTAACAGATTCTTTCAACAACACGTGGTAATTAAAGTTATGTTTTATTGCATATTGAAGTTTCATAGTTACATTGTCTTGGAAATTAAAAACAAACTAATAAACTAATGTCTTTCATATTTGAAGGCACTAAGGTCCGCGTCCAATCCTACGTGAGCATGCATCGACATCAAACTTGGTTTCCTGAAACATATGTGACAACGAGTCAGCAAAAATATGCCAGCGAGTACATAGGTTTTGTGAGTGTGTCAAATTCATGGCCTTGAATATGTATTTCAATACCTTCAGAATACCAGAGTCGTTAATTGAAAACCGTGTTATAAAAAGGTAATTAGTATTGCAATAATAACTAACCAACTAAAACAACTTAGTTATAGTTTATAAAAGACTTGTAGCCATGAATCTTGACCAAAACATTTGTTTTGTAAAATCGAGTAGTAAAACGTATAGAAGAAACCTTGTATGGTTTATATCTTTAATTGAAAAATCGTTGCGTGCCATTGTTGAAAACCTTTGTTCCAAGTGATACAAATAACGCCACGAATGTAATACGATAAAAGCACTTATATATAGGAGGTACCCACCATGCTTTTATCACATTACACACGTACTGTTATCTAAATCACTTACCATAACCTAATCGTCCATTGTTCGTGTCATAAACCAATTGTTCATCGTCCGTGTAAACAAATCGTCCTTGTTTTTAATTGTGAAAACCTTTGTTTGTTTTGGTGAATACATTCAAACCTTTGTTGACTCGTCTATACCACCAATGGGTATCTTTAAATTACAATAACAAACCACCAAAGGGTTTGTTAAAGTAAACAGTTTCGGTCGTTCCCCAAATTTCCCCACAAACACCGGGAACCTTGGTAACGGGATTGTTAGTCATATGGTACCATAACTTACTACTGGTCAGCTTGGCCAAAGCTAATGAATGTTATTCGTGTCATTTGTTTAACGCACCAACAAGTTCGTTCACATTATTGAAATCGTCTTGTTTATATAAACCATAGCTTTTGTAATTTGAAAACTTGAACACAATTTAGCACATATGAATCACCCCAAAATATTTGGAAAACATAAAGGAGGGGACTATTTACTCACTTGGGGTTGCAAAATTACCTTGAATCAAAGATTAAACAAGTTCAAATGTCCGAGAGATCAAGCGTGTCCTAAAATCGGATAACTATGTAAATGTCGGGACTTTAATCAGCAGATCAGATATAATGAGGTCTTGTAAACCAAATGAGTGTTGGAACTCATATGAAATGGTTTAACAAAGTTAACATTCTGATTTGGAAAGATTCCTAAGTGCTTTTGACCCGTCATGACTCGTTAAGGTAGTTTACGCTACTTTAACGGACCATTTACGTAAAAACGTGTTCGGATGGTTAGATATATGTTATGGTAAGTCTTATATGTCAAAACATTGGTTACATAGGCTTAAAATCGATTGATGCGCAAAATGGGCGTTTTGGTCATTTATAAAGGTATAACTAGCGACTTAACATAGTACTAACCAAGCGACGTGACCATAAGGTATAACCTCAGAGGGTTATTCCCTATACAACTATTCTCACAAATATGTGTTTGGTCGGATCCTAAGATTGACCGAACGGGTCGAATTCGAAAGTCAAAGCGGTGGTCAAGACCGCTCGACTTACGACCATAAATAAGCACTAAACCAAAAGTGACGAGTTAGACATGTCAAACATGTCTAATTAAGTTTATAAAACTGATTTGGTATCAAAACAAGGTGTTTTGATACCCGAAAATAGTTCCGTTGTATAATGCGCATTTTGCGCATTATTTACCGGAACTTTGACTCGTCACTACAACTAGTAAACGTGGTAATCAGTAGGCATGATTGGTAAGGATCATAACCATTATGATTACGATCACGTTGCAAAGTTTAATTGAACTTTGATTTGACCAATTAATGGTCAAAATTGGAAGTCAAACAATGTTTGACTTTTAACTTGAAATAGCTAAAAGCAATGAAAAAGACTAAGGATGAGATCTTACTTGTGTTTAGGAACACCCAAGATCTCAGAGAACTCAGTAGGAGCCCTCCAAAAGGATTAAAGCAAGCTCCAAGAATATGGGAGGAAGAATATGGAAATGAGCAAGGAGAAATGGTGAAGATCAAGCCTAGTTATACTAATCTTGGAGCTCCCAAATCATTCCAAGTGTTGATCCAGGTGTTAAGGCATGGATTAGTGTCCCTCCAGTGTAATGCAGGTTAAAGGTGGCATAGATCGCGACTTGGTGGCCAAGGAAGTTAACAAGAAGCTGCCACCTTGATTTTAAGAAGGTTCTAAGCTGGGGACCCCTTACAAACCGTATGGGGTTAGGCCTTACGGTCCGTAAGGCCCTTGCAGGGGCAGAAGTATAAAAAATTGGCAGAAATGGCCCCTGAACTTGTTTTCATCGCGTTTTGGCACTTTTAACACCTGTTAACCCCATTTTTAAGCTCCATAAGGATGAATAAACATAGGGAACTTGAAATATGTTCAAAAATGTCCCGGGTGTCGGTTCATTCGGTCATACGGTTCCGGTTTTCGGTTACTTACGACGGAAATCGTAACGAACGCGCAAATGACCGTAAACACGTAACAAATGATATTTTTGCATTCCAATCATTAAAATAATAGATTTGATTACAAAAATATTTGGATGTGTGTACATGTTCTGGATAACGATATACGCGAATCAGCATAGTTTCGCAGAATTCGCAAAAGCATGTTTTTGCCATACCGAAGCCCTCGAAACTTATTTCTAAGCTATGTAAAGGGTATTTAGGGTATGTTTAGCTTATTTCATCGTTCCGAAGTGTACGTCGCGTTAAACGGATTGTTTGCGTAACAGTTTGCGATTTCACTTCAAGAAGTTGTTTAAGAGTTCGGAATCGTGCAAGAATTGAATACGTGCAAGCGTCATGATAAAAATACAAATCTCGTAAATAAAACACAAAAATTTCATTGATTGATAATTCGCTCAGAATCGGTACACGATCAAATCACCACAAATGTCACGTATGTTACGTGATTATATAGTAATCCGAGTCATTATGCAAGTATCCGTTAAATATGCCTAAAATGCCCTTTTGTTTAAAAACAATGGTTTAAATAACAAAAGAGCATACAAATGAATTATGTACTGATATATAGTCATTACTAACTTATTTTGATGACAATAATATGGTGATAACATGAGTTTTGTTTAAATATCGCAAATTATGCTTTTAAAGGACTAAAATGCCCTTTCGGCATCTAAAATGGTTTTTAACATAATTCTTCAACAAAACTCATTACCTACTGATGTAATATCATAAATAGGACTACTTGGGATGCTAAATCAGATTGTATACTGATTTATACACAAGTTCTTGTATAATGCCGATAAATGACGCTATTACCCTTACGGTGCATAAAATGGTTTTAAAGATACTTTTCATAACCAAATCTTTCACCGACTGTTATAATATATTAAATAACTTATTTCGGTCATATAAACCTGATCATAACATCAGTTTTTCCCTAAACATCGATTAAATCGTCATTTAGCGACTTTATCGCCGTTTAGGCGCATAGTATGGTTTAAAATCATAACTAAACACCAATACTTGATACCTACTGATTTAGCATCATAATGAAACTACTTTTACAGTAAGATTATGACCATTACATTAGTTTGCTTATAAGTTCTTTTATAAGTCATAAAATGACCAAAACGCCCTTTTAAAGCGTACCTTGATTTTAAAACCATACCGGGTCAACATATTGATAACTTACTGATATTTTAACATATTTTAAACATAATGGCATATGGAACTTGTATAAGACTCATCTGGTTACCCGGTTTCGTTTATATGCGTACGTTTCGGCCTACGTAACTAGTTTACGCAATCTACCCGAAACGGGTTTAACCTTATCAAATTATTCTCAAATCCCAGAAAGTAAAATTGTAACCCATATTATACAAGTCCTAGTACTTGTGGGTCCAAAATACATTCTTTTCCGGTCATCGCTTAATCTAGCATTTCGTACCGTTATCTTTATTTTAAGTTAGCCGGTCCAAGTCAATGACGAAATAAAGACCCGGTAGCTAACTAATCGGTTAATAATACCATCCATTCCAGACTAGAGGCTTCCAGTTGATTATCACCATGCTAGTTAATTGATTACGGCTGTGCGTTGCTTATTTTCTTATTTATTAAAGATTTTGAAAGCCAGGTAATTACTTTAACTTGTTTTCCCTTATACGAGCTTCGGATACGGTATAATAATACTTCATGGTTGGATATGGGATCAAAGACCAATGAGTCGGGAATTCAAATAATTCATTTTAATTCGTATTGCTTAATAATATTCATTTGGGGGTTAAAACGACCATGTCCTGGATATCCACGGCTCATTTAATTGTAAATGGCGACGACGAAAGCACAGGGTGTAGGCATACACCCGACATATGCTAAAATAAATTATAACCCATAAGGGGTGTACCTATTAAAGGTATTAAAGTGGTGTGTCGATTAATCATGTTCCCGATATAGTTTTTGGGCTCTAAATGTATTATTAGCATGTAAAACTGATAACATGAAAATAATTTATCCCATGTTATTTATTAAATAAAGTACCATTGTGTACACTAAATGTTTTCGAAATGTTTTCAAAATGAGTCGGTTAAATGTATTTACCAGTGAAAACTGACGTATTTTCAAAAGAGTAAGCGTATGTGACAAGTATACGTAATTAGGCTGGAAGTGCTCGGCGAAGCTTAAGAGGAATTGCGACCCTTTGCTTAGAAGGCCTTAGTCTGTTAAATTTCCTTTTGTAATCACATTTCGATCCGCATGTGGATCTAATTACAAGTGTTGTATTTATTTTTTAACTTTGAACATTCAAACGTTTGTAATAGTAATTATCCAGACTTTCACTGTGTTGTATTGTATTGTTTGGTAATGATGATATCAACTTGCGTCATGATATTCCCCAACCGGGCCCACCGGGTTACACATGGAAATTAGGGGTGTGACAAAGAACAATGCTCGCTGATTCAAAGTTACCATGGAGTGAAGTAGTTGCTAGTGCATGTTACACACTAAACCGGGTATTAACAATCAAAGGGCACAATAAGACGTGTTTTGAGCTAATTAATCAATGTAAACTAAATCTATTAAGAGCCGTTCGGATCACCATGTACAATCATCGACAAAGATGGTAAATTTGGCCCTGTATATCTGGAAGGATTTTTCGTGGGATCTGCTAGTCCGTTACGGAGGGTATATTTGCCAAGTCTAAATCAGGTTATTTTAGCTCAGCATGTTGATTACTAACGGATACAATGACAAATCAAAGACCGGGTGATTCATAGTTGTTCAATTGTGAGGGTTTGTGGGATTCATTTGATCTGCCGGAAGAACCAAGCGAAGAAGAGCTTGCCATGTTATATCAACAACACCAAGCTTCAAATCAAGAAACGGTTTCACGGCCAATCGTGGTTATTAAACCTCAAGTTGCATCAAGTAATTTCGAAGAGGGTCCGAGCAATACCCAGCAAGAGCCTGTAGTTGAACCAAATTTGAATACTCTCACACCATCTCCGTCAGGATCTAAGTTTGAATTGATTGTTGTTTTTTTTCAAATAATGAAAAATGATTGAAAAACAGAGAATAAGTGCAGCGAATTAATGGAAAACTTTTACAACAATCAATCGGTCGTTTGTTTTCATCACCATCATGCTTTCAAGTAATTAAACTATTGCATGTGATTCACAAACTCCCCCTTAGCCCAATAACGATCATTTGATAGTAAGAAATGAAGAAGATATAAGAAATTGATCTTTTTAAGAAGACCAGGAAAAACTGTTAAATTGAGCGCCTATTTATACTAACTATCTAACCACTGATCGTCTAACAGTGACGTCATGGTTGATAGTGACAGCTAACAAACGTAACTAACTACAAACACTGCTTAAACTAAAACTATTGGTGCATAGCACTGTTACATTAATTAAACTAAAACTAGACTAAGCACTGCTGGCTATCCTCTGATCTTGTGATCTTCTATTTATAATTACTATCTAATCACTGATCGTCTAACAGTGATGTCATGGTTGATAGTGACAGCTAACAAACGTAACTAACTACAAACACTGCTTAAACTAAAACTATCAGTGCATAGCACTGTTACATTAATTAAACTAAAACTAGACTAAGCATTGCTGGCTATCCTCTGATCTTGTTATCTTCTATCAGTGGTTGGGAGTTTCTTCTGTCAGAGGATAGGAATCAATGTGATTTTTGGATGCAGTAAAAACCTATCAGGGGATAGGGACCTCTGATAGTTAGACCAAAGCTTGGATGGTGTGTTTTGACTTTGTATCATCTTTTCCTTTCCAAAGGTTCAATCCCAACAATCTCCCCCTGGAACAGATGATGCCAAAAACACCTTATTCTTGATCTTTATCCTCAGAAAGAATTCTCTTATTTGGCCCTTGAATTGTAGTTCAGAGTTAAGAGATTCTAATCATCAGCATCCTTCTCAAGCTCTAAACTTAGTAGTTCATGGAAGTCTTCTACTGTAAGCCCATAAGCGGCTTCCATGGATAGTTTAGTGGCTTTACCATCAGACTTGAGCAAAGTCAATTCGTGGGTGTCTTTGTCGACCTTCCACTTAAGAATTTTTGGGTCTGAAGGCTTTCTTGAAGGACCCTTTATTGCTGAGGCTAGAAAAGGAGTTCTTCTTGTTAGGTCTTCTGCTAACTTGGCACTTCTATCATCTGTTGGATAGTCCATCATATTTTTGATACCTTCTTTGATAAATACTTCCTCAAACTCTCTGTCAACCTTCTTAGACATCTCCTCTTGCCTTTTTCACTTTAGCAAGGCAAGTGTGGATTGGGCAGATGTTGAGCTAGGCTTTTTAGAAAGTTGGGCTTTGAGAGCAGCATCTTTTTTGGAATAATCAGGTTTGGGAGGCATTGATGGATCCTTTTTCCTACTGGCTTCAAGCATTTTGTAAGTATCCAACACTCTTATCTCCCACCATCTCATGACCTGGTTCTCTGACCCATAGTGATTCTGAATTAGCTCTTCCTTCATTCTTCTAAACTTCAGGGTCTTTTCAGGTACATTCTTTTTGTATTTGTTCCAATATAGGCATGTAGGTTTGTTGTGAGGATCTTTTTATGGTGCTACTATTCTTGCATTTTCTTCTTGAAGCTCACTCACAGACCAATCTTTGAACTGTGCCCTAGTAGCAACATATTTCATTGTTTCCCTTATGTGATAGATGTATTTTTATTTTAGGAACTTATCATATGCTTCAGAGATCTTATTAGACAAATTCTTTGAAAATATTTCCAGTGATTGGACTTTGCTTAATTGAAACTGAAGTTGATTTTGCACTTCTCTATTACTTTTGCCTTTTGACAACTTCTTAGCAATATCCTCTGCCTGTTTTTCTTTGAGGTTCCAGATATTGATCAATATTTGTAGGCTTTGGATAACCTTGAAGGGAAGGGAAGTGTCTTTTGTCTGGATCTTCTTCAGCATAGAAAGATATGATTTCTTTCTTAACTGCAGGCAAATCAAGAGGAAATTTTATAGCTACAGGAATCACTTCTTTTGAAGGAGCAGATGTTGCAGTTGGGGAAGCAGAGGTTAAATTTAGCATTAGTGTAGATGCAAGAGGCATAGGAGCAGAGATCTTTTCTTCGTTTATGACCTTTGTGACTTTCCTCCTCTTAAAACTGATTGATGGTGACGACGGATGACTTGGAATTCTTGGTGGTGTTGATAGTTGTTGTGTGGAAGTGGGAAAAGTGATGATGGCAGTGGTTGTAATAACATCTGCTAGAACCTCTGTTGTGTCAACATATATTGGCACAACAGTTGCTATAACATCTGTTGTGGTGGATATGGGAATTGTGTGAGAAGATATGGTTGATTTTGTGATGACAGAGGTTTTTATGGTTAGATTGGTAGCAACTTTAGTTTTGAGAAGGGTGGATTCTAGTTTTCTTGCTTTTGTAGAAGATCTCCTCTTTGTTGAGGTACCAGTCTCTCCCTTTTCTAACTGCTGATCAATGTTTTTCTCAACCAGTACCTTGCCTTCATCAAACACAATCTTCTTATGAGACTTCTTTGCCCTTGCCAAGATATCTTCAGTTAAATCTAATTTCTTTGACCCATCTGGCTTAGGGATATTCACTGTAGGCATTGCCTTATCATCATCCATCTTCAACTTTTGGTTTGCCAAAGGTTTCTCCCCCTTTTTGGTTTCATCTGGACTTACAAAAATAACAGTAGGAGGAGATTTACCAGTGGTGGTGAGCAAGTGGGCTTTGATTGCTTAATATTTGCAGCAGTATCATTGTATCTTACATCAACCATATTCTTGAGTTCCATCATCTGATGCTTATGTTTTTGCTCCAGGAAGTGTTTCTCTTGTTGAAAGATTGGAGATATTGCAGATTTGAGCTCAACAGTGGTTGGAACAGGGGGTTGGCTCTGAATAGTGATCAACTATTTCAAAAGATCTTTAATCTCATTAACAGTGGTTTCAACATTGGTAACCCTTTTCGTCAATTCTTGGTATTTTAGCTCATCACCTAACTTAATAGGATCTTCTGAACTCCTACCAAATGTAGTAGTTGTATCTAAGATATCATGAGCATCTGGCTGGCCACTTGCTTCAATCTTAGATGCCCCTTTGTCTTGGTTCTGGGGACTTCCCACTGGAGCAGAGGTTACCGTAGTAGCCTCAGCAGTGGTTGCCTTCAACAAGGGCTTAGCTATGTAACCACTGTCCAATTGAGAACTTGGGAGTTCAGCAATTGTAGTGGCTGCCATTGTTGAACTATCACCAAGGGTTACATGTAACCCAAGGGATGTAGCCTCTCCTGTTGCTGATGGGCTAACATTTAGAAATAAGTCAGACCCAGCTTCTGGTTGAAGTATATTCTCATTGATGGGTTGGTGAGAAGTGTTGGATAATGTCTGCTCAATATCTATTACATTCAGCAAGGGTAACATGGTAGGTGGGAGTGATGCCATTGGTGAGAGTGGTTTGTAGAGAAAACGACATTTCCCTGGGAGAGGGGCTGTTGAAGATAGAACCAAGTGATCCTAGAGCTTCATAATTTGGTGTCCCTATGCCTACAACCTGATCCTTTTGTGAGGATGCAGGGGGAGTTTCAAAGCCAGTGTGAGATCTTTCTACCATCTGTTGTGAAGAAGTAGCAGCAATGGTTGGTTACTTTGGTGGTGTCACTGGGTTAAGCTCTGGGATCTCATCTTCTAGAGGACCCTTTTTGGGTTTGGTGGGTTTTCGGGATGCTCTGGATGGTTTGTTTTTAGAGATTTTAGGTGTGGGTTTCAGAGCAGCGGTTGTGATGCCCTGATCACCTAGAGCAATAGGCTCAGCAGCCAGAGGTTGAGCTTGAACATTTTGTTCCTGTAAAATAGGCTCAGCCTCCTTTGCTTCTGTTTTAGAAACTTTGTCTTGATTTGTAATTCGTGTAAACGTTTCAAGGTTTAGGCTGCCAGCATTTGTAACTGCGCCTTGTTTACTTGCGTTTGATTTAATCTGATCTTGCAAGTAAACACTCATGAATCTTGGATGTATCAAGAAAGCTTTTCTTTTTGAAATATTTTTAAAATTAATTATAAGATCATTGAGCAACACCTGGGAGAAGTTAAAATCAGAACCAGTTAAGATTGCAAATCCCAGATACAGCATGTTCAATGGAATTTCGTTGAAAGCGGTTGTTTTTGAGACACATGTAAGTAAAGTGTGGAAAATATTTCATCTCTGCTGGAAAATTAGGTTTGAAGATTGTCATACCTTTCAACTGTCCGGTGTAACCTCTTTCAACGAATTCATGTTGCATCTCCCTCAAAGGAAATGATACCAGATGTTGCATATCATTTAACATGAAGATTTGGGAGATAGATTGTGGGCTTATTAGCAGTTGTGTGCCACCAACTTTGGAAGTGATAGAATAGGGCACACCATCAGCGGATGAGTTTACTTTAGCCTTTGCTAAAAATTCTCTTAAAGAATCGATGTATATTGGGGCTTTGACTTTCAACATGTGTTTGAATTTTGATTCTTTTAGAATCCGGATCATTGGATGATAACGAGTGTGTGTGTCGGTTTCTTCGAGAATAGCAGTGTACTTGTGTGGTGTTTTGATGATGAGGACAAATGGGGGTTGTTCTTGTGTCGATTTCTTCTTCCATTTAGGTTTAGGAGCCATGATTTTTGGATGATTTTTGAACAAAGGGCTTTGAAGAATTTGGAATCTCAAAAGAGAAGTGAAACCTCTGTTTGGGGATAGAATAGGGTTTTATAGGGTTTTTTCAAAAAGTGCACTTGACGTGGCGTTTGATGCAACATCTGTCGAATAACATCTGTCCACGTGTAACATCTATTTGGCAATGGAAAACAGTTGTTTGGCTAACCACTTTTAGAGCAAGACTACCAGTGGTTTGGACCAAATTAATATTAGTAGAGGTTTGCAGCAGTGGATAGATTTTCAAAACAACAGTGTTTTTGTGCTATCAAAGCTTTGAACAGACTATAAGGATTTATTGAAAAATTCAATTTTCGCTATTTTTAAGGATGAATTTCTGATTTTCTGAAAACATTTTATTGCTATTTACACATGAATCACAAGACAAGTTGTTTTTAGTCCATGTTTAGCATTCCAAGCCTAGATATCAAACTGTCAAATGTGGAAGCATCAAGTGCTTTTGTCAACACATCTGCTAGTTGATCCTTGGTATGGACATGTTGTAAAGAAATCAGACTTTTTTCATAGCAATCCCTCAAAAAGTGATGTCTGATGTCAATGTGCTTGGTGGTGGAATGTGAAACTGGATTTTTGATGATGTTTTCTGCTTCTTGACTATCAATTTTGAGAGGAGTCCTCAAGGCAGTCACACCAAAATCCAAGAGTTGATTTTGAAGCCACAAAATTTGAGCAGTGCAACTTGCAGCAGCTATATACTCTGCTTCAGCAGTGGATGTGGATACTGCAACTTACTTTTTACTTTTCCAAGACACTAAGCAATCCCCTAGGAATTGGGTTCCTCCAGATGTGGACTTCCTTGTTGTTTTACATCCAGCAATATCACTATAAAAATATCCTGCAAGCTCAATGTTACCATTAGCTGGATACCAGATACCAAGTGTGGGAGCACCTTTTATGTATCTGAATATCCTTTTTACTGCAATAAGATCTGATTTTCTTGGCATTGACTGTGATCTGACACAGACACATGCGGCAAACATAATGTATGGCCTTGATGCAGTTAGGTACAATAAAGACCCAATCATGCTTCTATACAATGTTTGATCAACAAGGTCATCTCTGCCATCTATAGTGACTAGCTTGGATGTTGCCATGGGTGTGCTGCAGTAACATTCATATCAAATTTCTTAAGTAGTTCTTTCACATACTTAATTTGATGAATGAAAGTGCCTTTTTGCATTTGTTTGACTTGTAAACCAAGAAAACATTACAACTCACCCATTGCACTCATCTCAAACTCTGCTGCCATGAGTTTTCTGAACTCTTCACACATGGCAAGGCATGTGGATACAAAAATGATGTCATCCACATAAATTTGGACAAGCATTAAATCTTTTCCTTTCCATTTTAAAAATAGGGTTTTGTCAATCCTACCTCTGGTAAAACCAATGGGTAAGAGAAAAGTGGATAGAGTTTCATACCAGGCTCTTGGTGCTTGTTTTAAACCATACAATGCTTTGTTTAACCTGTAGACATGATCAGGATGAAACTGATCCTCAAATCCAGGAGGTTGACAGACGTATACTTCTTCCTTGATCTTTCCATACAGGAATGCACTTTTGATGTCCATTTGATACACCTTGATGTTGTGGTTAGCAGCAAAAGCTAAGAACCAGCGAATGGCTTCTAACCTTGCTATTGGAGCAAAAGTTTCATCATAATCAATCCCTTTTTCGTGTCTGTAGCCTTGAACCACGAGCCTTGCTTTGTTCTTGACAACAATACCCATTTCATCAGTTTTGTTCTTGAAGACCCACTTTGTACCGATGGGACTCACATCTTTTGGCAGTGGTACAAGTTCCCATAGTTGTTGTCTCTTGAATTGTAGGAGCTTTTCTTGCATGGCTTCTACCCAGCTGTGGTCTTTCAGTGCCTTTTGTTACTTGACATGCTGTGTGAGTGATAGAAAACAAGCAAAAAGACAAATGTTTTGGGCTTGGCTTCTTGTGAGCACAACCTCATTGATGTTGCCAATAACTTGATCCAATGGATGGCTTTTGAGGAAGATCAAATCAACTTGATAAGGAACAATGGCATTCTAAGGTGAAACTTGCAAATGTGTATCGTCTGAGCTAACCTCTGCATCTGAATTTGATAGTCCATCCTCTGATTGGAATGGTGGTGGAAGAATTGGTGGTATGGATGTGAAAGTGGGTTGATTTTCATCCATATGTTGTGGACTTTTATCAACATATGTTTGGTTTTGAGAGCTGGCAGATGTTTGAGTATTAACCACTGTTGACTTGGCAGAGCTTTCACCATTGCTACTAACATCTGCTCCTCTGCCTGTAGGAATACTAGGAAGAATGCAATCATATCCTTGCTCTTCAAATGACGATTGTGGGGTACCTGCAGGGTTAGTCTTGACAGACACATTGTGACAACTGTGCCTCCAGTTGTCATTATCCTATCTCAAATAATTTCATAATCAATAAAACCTTGTGTTTTATTCATTTAATTATGGAACTTATCCATAACAATTGCACATATTCGATTATTACACGATAACGAACTCTCGAACAGCTTCTGGAAGTGAAACCGTAAACCGTTATGCAAACGTAATCAGTTTAACGCGACATACACTCCGGAACAATGACACAAGCTTAAAATACCTTAAATAACCTTTACATAACTTAGAATTAAGTTTTGAAGGGTTTGGTATGTCAAAAACAAGCCTATTCGATCACAGGGACTATTTACGACAAACTACAAAAGTCTGCCGATTATCGCAGCAACGCACACTCCGGAACAAGGCCATAAGCTAAAAATACCCTAAATACCCTTAACATAGCTTAGAAATAAGTTTTGAGGGCTTAGGTATGGCAAAAACATGCTTTTGCATCTTCAGGGGCTATTTTGCAAATTCTGCGAAACTATGCCAATTCACGTATTTCTTAATCCGGAACATGTATGCACATCCAAAAATTTTTGTAATCATTAAAATCTTGTACTTTAATGATTGGAATGCAAAAATATCATTCGTTACACATGTAAGGTCATTTACGCGTTCGTTACGCTTTTCGTCGTAATTAACCGAAAACCGCAACCAACGACCAAACGAACCGACATCCGGAATATTTTTTAGCACATTTCAAATTCCCTACGCTTTATTGTCCTTATAGAGCTTGAAAATGGGGTTAACGGGTGTTAAAAGTGCCAAAACGTGTCAAAATCAAGTTCAGGGGCCATTTCTGCCAAATTTGAAACTTCACCCCCTGCAAGGGCCTTACGGACCGTAAGGCAAAACTCCATACGGTCCGTAAGGGGTCCCCAACTCATCAGACTTGTTTCAAACAGGTGGCAGCTTCTTGTTTACTCCTTGGACACCAAGCAAATAATTTTTCCCACCAATTCACATGCATTTGACACTTGTTAGGACTTCCATAAGATCATGCCAACACATGGGACACTTGGAATAATCTTGGTGATCCAAGAACACTATATATACTCATCAAACTTCACCTCATTCCTTGCTCAAGTCTTTTCTTTCTCTCAAACACTCTAAGTGGAGGCTACCACATTGTTGGATGCCTCCTACCTGAGTTGTTCTTGTCTTCTTGGAGCTCTTGGGTGTTCTACAACACAAGTAAGTTCTCTATCCTATTGTTGTTTCATTTGTTTAGCTATTTCAAGCTAAAAGTCAAACAAAGTTTGACTTTTAGCTTTGACCATTAATTGGTCAAGTCAAAATCCAATTGGACTTTGCAACGTGATAGTAATCACGATCCATAGCGATCATACCTACTGATTACCACGTTTGCTAGTTGTAGTGACGAGTCAAAGTTTCGGTCAATAATGCGCACTTTTGCGCATTATACGAAGGAACTAATTTCGGGTATCAAAACACTTTGTTTTGATACCAAATCAGTTTTATAAACTAGGTTAGGCATGCTTAACATGTCTAACTCTTCACTTTTAGTTTAGTGCTTCCTTAGGGTCGTAACTCGAGCGTTCTCGACCATCGCTTCGACTTTCGAATCCGACCCGTTTGGTTGATCTCAGGATCTGACCAAACTAATATTAGGGACCATAGCTGTATAAGGAATAACCCTTTGAGATTATACCTTATGGTCACGTCGTTTTGTTAGCATTATGTTAAGTCGCCTAGTATGCCTTTATAAATGACCAAAATGCCCTTTTGCGCATAAATTGATTCTAAGCTTATGTAACCAATGTTTTGCCATATAGACTGATGTTACAACTATATTAAACTTGTTTTGGCATATAAGACTTATCATAGGGCATATATAACCATTCGATCACGCGTTTACGCAAATGATACGTTAAAGTAGCATAAACTACCTAAACGAGCCATTATGGGTCAAAAAGCACTTAGGATCCTTTCCAAACCAGAATGTAAAATTTATTAAACCATTTCATATGAGCTCCAATACTCGTTTGCTTTATAAGGCTTCATTCTATCCAAATCCTCCGATTAAAGTCTCGATTTTAACATAGTTATCCGATATTAGGACATACATAATTTCTCGGACTCTTGAGCTTTTGTTTATCTTCTTGAACAAGGACTTTCTTGCAATCCCAAGTGAGTACATAGTCCCCTCTTTTACATTTTCAAACGTTTTGGGGTGAAACATATGTGCCTATATCTACTTTCGTGTTTCATGACACAATACATGCTTTGATTAAATAGTACATATAGTACAAGATTTCAAATGCATTTGCTTCATATGTTGGCTTAGCATATTTAGCACCTTGATTTTCAAAGACATTTCTTGCTATGTATACTGACTGAGCATACTAGTATATGGTTTCAAAACATTTTCATACATGTTTGCATTGTTATTGACATATTGGTGCGTTGAAGTCGACAATGATACATTCATTAACATTTATGACCGACCGGTAGTATGTAATGGTACCATAGGTTTGACACCTCATTCCAGCTTCCTAGTTTTGGAAGTATCCATTGGGGAATGACAGAATCCGATGAACATTGGTAAACCTTTATCTTTATAAAGTTTTATCCAACAATTAACAATGTTTAAATGTATTCGCCAACAAACCATAAGATATGTTTTAACAATAAAAAGCAACGGCTTATAAAACATAACTTTGATTTGAATAAAAATTTTGTTTATTCAAAGACGTTGTTTTATATAAGACATTTTGACTCTACGAGACATTGGTTACTTGACAATGACTTACATGACTTTGGTTACTCGAGATTGGTTTCTTGACAATGATTTACATGACTTTGGTTTACTCGACATTGGTTACTTGACATTGATTTACATAATTTTGGTTTGCTAGACATTGGTTACTTGACAATAATTTACATGACTTTGGTTTACTCGACATTGGTTACTTGACATTGTTTTACATGACAATGGTTTACTCGACATTGGTTACTTGACATTGAGTTACTTGACATTTGATTTATAATTGACGATTTGGTTTACACAAAACAATGGCTTATTCATGACACTTTTTTGTTATTAAGATAACCCTACATTACTTCTTTTATATCATTGATTTTCATATGATTTATAAAAGAAAAACATTTTATATGGATTCATGGCTATTTTGAAACCATTTAAACATTTCTTTAAATACTCAAAGCCATGAATCTAAACAACAAAACCTGTGTTACTCACAGGCATTTTTATGCTGACGTACCTATTTTCACATATGTTTCAGGTTCATCTATGTGATGATTGCTGCTGCGTGCTACACATAGGATGGACTCGAGCCTTAGTGACTTTAAAATTTGAAAGACAATTTGATTATATTTTGTTTTCGTTATTCCAAGACAATGTAATTCGTTATTTAATAAAACAAAACTTGAAATATCAGGTGTTGTGAAACAATTTGTAACGTGACTCCCCAAGGGTTTCCGCCGTGTGTTGTTATACGCGATTTTGGGTGTTACACACATCTTCAAATGTAAATTTAGATAAATCAAACAATTCAGCAGGTCCATTTGCTGGGATTTTCAAGGATGAGAGTTCATTGAACTTCACATTTAGAGTTTCCTCAACACACTTGGTCCTTGAGTGAAAAACTCTGTAGGCTTTGGCAGTGGTTGAGTATCCCAGAAAATAACCACAATCAACTTTGGCTGCAAACTTGGATATTGAATCCTTGATGTTTAAATGAAGCATGGGCAGCCAAACACTTTGAAATAAAATATCAGAGGTTTGATTTTGTAAACCAATTCATAGGAAGTCTTTTGATGCCTAGGGTTTATCAAAACTCTGTTCTGGACATAGCAAGCAGTGTTTACAACCTCAACCCAAAAAGACAAGGGTAAACCTGAGTTTACAAGCATAGACCTTGCTGATTCAATTAAAGTTTTGTTTTTCCTTTCAAGAACCCCATTTTGTTCTGGAGTTCTAGGGATGTTGTATTGTCTAACAATCTCTTTTGACTCACAGAAGGCATCCAACTCCTTGTTCCTAAACTCTATCCCATTATCACTCTTAAAGATTTTTACAGGCAGATCTAATTGCTTTGCAATATATTTGTTGTTACGTCCTTAGAGTGTAAAAAGAAAGTCCATGTGAACCTGAAAAAATCATCAACTACCACCAGACAGTATCTTTTGTGTTTTAAGCTCATGATTTTTACAGGTCAAACAAGTCCATATGAAGCAACTGTAAGCCTTGACTTGTTTTGGACTCCTCAATTGACTTGTAAGAGCTTTTAGGTTGTTTACCTTTTAAACAGGAAACACAATGCTCTTCACAAGTAAATTGTTTTTGGGGTAGACCTCTAACCAGATTTTCTTTTGAGAGAATGAAGATAATTTTTAGATTTGTGTGTCCTAGTCTTTTTTGCCATAGCTCTGTCTCTTTGCTTGAGGCAACTGAAAACAAGCATGCATTTGACATAGGATTATCTTTTACCATATCAACCACATACACATTTCCTAATCTATGAGCAGTCAACTGTGCTTTGCTCTCAGCAATGATCTGATCAATCTTTTTGACAACCTCTGGCCCTACTATCTGGCCAGTTTTCTTTTTGAAAAAGGAAACATAACCTTTGTCAATCATCTGTGAAACACTTAAGAGATTGAATTTTAAATTTTCAATGAGATTCACATTTTCAAACTTGAGTTTTCCTACTGAGACACATCCTGACCCTAACACCATCCCTTTTGAATTATTTCCAAAGGATATATCACCCCCTCCATGAGCTTAAAATCTCTGAGTAGGGCTTTACATCCTATCATGTGCCTGGAGCCTCCACTATCTACATACAAAAGACTGTCAAGGCAAGTAGAAGCTCCCTGCATATGTTTTGAAATAATTAGTTCAGGTGGGTATCCAAAGCCAAAATGGCTTTGGTTGGGGTATCAGGTGATCCGGACTCAAGTCCAGACTGATGAGCAATGGTTGGATCAGACTTTTGTAACCACTGTTGTGAGCTACCTCCTATCAACTGTTGATAACCATGAGGATGCCTATTTACCCTTAGCTTGGAAGATTTTTTGTAAGTCTCATAAGTCATAGGCACCTTTTGATAATTAGGCAGGCTTTTACCTCTTGGAAACAGGTTTGATGGAGGTGCATCTGTTACTTGAATTTCTCTATGAACAGAGGTTTGATTTAAAGCTTTGGCGACAGATGTTTCACATGATTTTAATTTCTGTTTGGCAAGATTTGAATTTTCTCTTTCTAGAGCTTTTTCTCTAATCTCTTTTACCTTTTGGTGATAGGTTTTGAGATAGACACACTCTTGAGTTGGATGATTAGTTTTGTTGCAAATGGTGCATCTAGGAGATTTAGGTATAACACAAGTTTTGTTTATATCATTAGCTTTCAAAAGGAAACAATATGCTGTATCATGATTTCTCTTTTCACAAAATTTACAATACAAATGTTTAACCTTTTCCTTCCTTTTCCTATCAGACTTTTTGAGAGCAGATGATGTAGCCTCTGCTGGCAAGTCTTTGATAGGGATCACTAGTGCTTTTATACCATCAAGAGTTGAAAAGTCCATTGGCTTGAAGTTTTCTAAAATATCACATTCATCTGACCAGGTTGGTTTAGACTGATATTTTTCAATTTCTTTTTCTTTTGGTGAAACCTCTGGTTTTTCAAGAACAATTTTGTTTCCTTCTTTATCAGTGATTTTAATTTCTTCACCAGCCAAATTTGTGGGAACTATTTCAACATGCTCAGAGTCAATTTTTGCAGGATTTTCACAACTATGGTCATATTCCCTAAAACCTATACCAAACTTTATGTTGCTCTTGACTTGAGCATCAAGCATAAGCTCATAACCTTTGCAAGACTCTACCCACTTTTCACAAGTGATCTGGGTAGATTCTAACTCCTGTTGCAAACTTGGTATTTTTCTACCATGGTTTGGAGCTGGTCTTTGAGTATGCTTGATTCATGCCTTAGGCTACTCATTTCAGAATCTTTTTCACATAATTTTGTTTTCAACTCTTTAACGAGTTTTTCAAATTTAAGTTCATCTTCCAAAATTTTGTTTCTCAGGTTTTCATTCACCTGTTTTATGTTTGCAAAAGCAATAATGCATTTTTTAAAACTTAGATCTTTTAGCTTTTGAGGTGATACCTTCGAAGTAGCCATAAGAGCACAATCACATTCTTCTTCACACACATCTGTGTTCCACGGGTCAGATAGATTGTCTTTTTCAGCATCAACGACATTCATTTCAAACACAGGTGTAACTTCTGGTGTAACCACTGCTTCACAACATTCAACCACATCAGATTTTAACTCCTGTTCCACAGACTCATCACCTTCAACTATGGTCTCAAGAGCCATAAAACATAAGTTCTCATGTTTAAAATCATTTTTGGCTATGAGAGCAAAGCTTTCATCAGTTGAATCCTCAAGCAAACTACTCCAGTCAACAAAACCTTGGGTAAAGAAGCTTTGTTGTGTAACCTCTGCTGGTGTGGCAGTGGTTTGAGTAGTTTGAGTGACATGTGGAGCTTGTTGCATATGCAGTTGAGGTGGTGCTTGAACGTATTGAATCTGTGGAGCAGGGGTTTGGACATAATGAATAGGGACTATTGTTACAGGACTTGCAAAATGAGCAGTGTTTTGCATTTGATGTGCAGGGGTAAACTGGGAATATTGGACAGTGCTTTGTGAACTGGGTCCAGGATGGGTAACCCAATTGGTCCTGCAGTTTGAGTTCTGCATTCCCTGGCAAAATGTCCCATCCTATTGCACTTAAAGCATTTTATCTTTGATTTATCTAACCCAACTTTTAACCCCCCATGAAATCCTGGAAATCTCCTACCAGTTCTTTTGTAAAACTTACTAGCCCTGACACTCAAAAGTGCCTACTGGTGTAGGATATCCATTTCTTCCAAATCCGTGGGTTCAAAGTGTTGTAAGTCATTCATCTCAAAACTCAGATTGTCAGAGGTTTGGCTTTCACAATTTGCTGCAAAAGCAAAATTGGGTGTACAGGGATCAGAGTTGAAATTGTTTCCAGAAGTTATGTCAATGTAATGATCAAAACTCTTATCCTTTTCACTATCAGACCCCTCTTGAAGCTTCTTTTTCTGGTTCAACTCTCTCTCATAAGTGAGAAATCGACCATGAAGCTGTGTGAGGGTTATTTCTTTATAACCATCAGATGTTCGAGTAACATAAGCTATTATCTCCCATTTTTCTGGTAGTGATCTTAAGAAACGACTATTGATAGTCAAATTAGGAAATTTTATATCTACCAATTTCAATTCACTTATGAGACAGCTAAATCACTCGAACTGTTGGGTTAGTGACTCACCTTTTACATGGCAAAATGTTTCATACTGCTGATTCAAAACTTCTCTATTATTCTTGATCACCTCTTCAGTACCACCGAATTGCTCTTTAAGAGTATCCAACAACTCTTTAGCACTATTACAATGAAGTAATCCCGCATAAATCTCATTGGGCAAAGCTGAACCAACGATGCTAAAAGCCTTAGCATCCAATTCAATTTTGAGGAAATCATGTTCAGAGTAATTTTCGAGTTTTTTAGGGACTTGAGTGTGGGGATCCTCTGTACTTGGAACCATGGGAACATGGGGTCCAAACACGACGGATCTCCAGCATCCAGTGTTCTGTTGAGCGAGAATGTGACCCATCCTATGTTGCCAAATAAAATACTCATTTCGTTTCAACATAGGTGGTTTGAACATGGATCCAATATTGGAATCCGGTGTGTTTTGTGCCATTTCTCTTGTTTACAACAGATTTGTGTTTTAAAAACTTTTGTAGTAATAAAACTCTGTATTCAAGCAAAACTTATCAAACGAAATTAGCAACTAATAGCTGATCTGTTCAAATAAATTTGATGTTTAAATCAAAATCGATTGACCAAGCTCTAATACCAAATGTCAGGATCTAAGTTTGAATTGATTGTTGTTTTTTGTTTCAAATAATGAAAAATGATTGAAAAACAGAGAATAAGTGCAGCGGATTAATGGAAAACTTTTACAACAATCAATCGGTCGTTTGTTTTCATCACCATCATGCTTTCAAGTAATTAAATTATTGCATGTGATTCACAAACTCCCCCTTAGCCCAATAACGATCGTTTGAGAGTAAGAAATGAAGAAGATATGCGAAATTGATCTTTTTAAGAAGACTAGTAAAAACTGTTACATTGAGCGCCTATTTATACTAACTATCTAACCACTGATCGTCTAACAGTGACGTCATGGTTGATAGTGACCGCTAACAAACGTAACTAACTACAAACACTGCTTAAACTAAAACTTTCAGTGCATAGCAGTGTTACATTAATTAAACTAAAACTAGACTAAGCACTGCTGGCTATCCTCTGATCTTGTTATCTTCTATCAATGGTTAGGAGTTTCTTCTGTCAGAGGATAGGAATCAGTGTGATTATTGCATGCAATAAAAACCTATTAAAGGATAAGGACCTCTGATAGTTGGACCAAAGCTCGGATGGTGTGTTTTGACTTTGTATCATCTGTTCCTTTCCAAAGGTTCATTCCCAACAATATCTCGACCAATCAGATGAATCTGATTCCAATAATGAACCTACTTATGATGAAGGAGGATCCAATTCCAATGAAGGAACATAGTAGGTTCAAAGTTTAATCAATAGTCAAGTTGCAAAACCAAGTGTTGTGAATGATATCACTCCTACACAACAAAGTGCCGAACAAAATATTACTAATCTACAGAGCAAAGTAAATGTTCCAAATGAAGTAATGCCAAGATCTTACACTTACCATCCGTCAGAAAACATTATTGGAGACTTACAGACCAAGGTTAAAACGAGACATCAGTTCAATAAGGATCTCAGTTGTTTTTATACCAAAGTTGCTCCACTTCAAGATACCTTTTCACACAGTTGTTTTATTTCAAAGGATTGAGCCGAAAACGTATAAAGAAGCTCTTCAAGAAGAAAGTTGGATAGTTGCGGTGTAGGAAGAATTAAAACAGTTTGAGAAGCTTAGAGTTTGGAAGCTTGTTGATCTGCCTGACAACCACAAGAAAATTAATACAAGGGGGGTCTTCAAGTGCAAGCGAGACGGAAGAGGAGTGGTGGTTAGAAACAAAGCTCGCCTCATAGTTCAAGGTATTCATCAACAGGAGGGGATAGACTATACTGAGGTCTATGCTCCTGTCGCTCGGTTAGAAGCTATCCACATATTCCTGGCCTATGCATCATGGAAAGGTTTTAAAGTGTACTAGTTGGATGTAGAAGGTCCGTGATCAGGCGGTTCTAGACGGAAGTTAGTGCATAAAAGTATATAACAGTTTCGGTAGAATGTTATTAAGAATGGAGTAGAAACAGAATGCACCGGAAGTCTTTATTCATACCGAAAGAGAATACATCTTTATAAGTCCAGCAGACGGAGTTCCTGGAGATAATCCGGCAGCAATTCCCCGTAGGGATGGAAAAAACTCCAATGACAAAGGAACACACACCACCTATTTATAGGGAAACATAACAAGTTCGCTTGACATGTGCATAGGAGGACAAGTTCGGACGAACTTGTCCACCATACGACAAGTTCGGCCGAACTTGTCTTACCACACGTCAAGTTCGAGCGAACTTGACCTCCACATTTCAAGTTCGAGTGAACTTTTTCCCTTTTAAACTGAAAACTCCGTATTTTGGTCGTGTGTTCGGTTCTAACCTATACAGTATTCAACACGCTCAATCTAGCCTATTCGACAAGTGACGAACACAATAGTGCATCAACAGATGTGAAATCCGCTTTTCTGTACGACAATGTGAAAGAGGAAGTGTATGTCGGACAACCATCAGGGTTTACCGATCCAACACACAAAGATAAGGTGTACCCACTGAAGAAGGCGCTCTATGGTTTACACCAGGCCCCGAGAGCCTGGTACGAGACGCTGTCTAAATATCTTCTAGAAAACGGCTTCACAAGAGGAACAGTAGATTGTACCCTATTCACTAGAGAAGTGGTTGGACATCTGATTGTTGTACAAATCTATGTGGACGATATCATCTTTGGATCGACAAATGAATTGCTGTGTAAAGAATTTGAAGAAGTCATGAGAAAAAGTTCGAAATGAGTGCTAT
Source organism: Scalesia atractyloides (assembly GCA_947069175.1). NCBI lineage: Eukaryota > Viridiplantae > Streptophyta > Magnoliopsida > Asterales > Asteraceae > Scalesia > Scalesia atractyloides. Next base: position 39,637,941 of record CAMTDV010000015.1, read on the forward strand.
GGGGGATATGAAGTTCTTTTTGGGACTCCAGGGCGATCAATTGTCTGACGGAATTTTCATTCATCAGACGAAATATGTTCACGAGGTGTTAGAAAGATTCGACATGGCGGGAGCATCACCAGCATCAACTCCACTAGCTACAAATCACGGCATTAATCCAGATCCGAATGGAGTAAACATCGACGACACATTATATCGCTCCATGATCTGTTCATTGATGTATCTTACAGCTTCACGACCAGATATCATGTATCCTACCTGCCTTTGTGCCTGATATCTATCTAATCCCAAGGATTCGTACTTGCTAATCGTCAAGAGGATAATGCCTATCTAAAGGGATGCCCAAGCACCGGCTTGTGGTATCCACGCCAAGACAACTTCAATCTTGCGGGATTCTCTAATTCTGATTTTGGTTGCTGCAAGTTTAACGCCAAATCTACAACGGTTGGTTGCCAGTTCTTCGGAACCCGTTTGGTAACATGGTAGTGCAAGAAACAGACCGCGGTCGCTCTCTCTACTTGTGAAGCTGAACACGTTCTAGCATCCAGTTGTTGTTCCCAAATATTGTGGATACAACAACAGATGAGAGACTTCGGGCTGCAATGTCTTGACACGCCAATATACATAGATGACAAGGCAGCTATTGATATCACTAAAAACCCATTTCAACACTCACGTACTAAACATACTGAAATTCGTCACCACTTTATCCGTGATTGTCCAGAAAAAAAGTTGGTACGAATAGCAAAAATCCACACTGATGACCAAAAAGCATATTTTTACACCAAAGCTTTTGATAAAGCAAGATTTAAACATCTTCTAAAATTAAATGGTTTGAAAAGGTTGAAATTGAAGATGACGAGGAGTCGACGGGATCCTCATCGATGTGTCATGTTTGCTGTAAATAGTTTTTCCAAAAAAAAAAATGTTTTTGATTTTAGAGGGAGAAAAAGTTCTGGAAAATACAAAAACATTAAAAATGCAATAAAAATTACAAAAAATGAGTTTTGTGTAAAAGAGGAGATGATAGTACATCATTGGACATCACAGTATGTTAAAGAAATGTAATGTTAAAAGTGTGTAAACATGTCTGACCAAGGATGTGCCAGTATGCTTCACACATTTAGTAAACTAGTTTCAAGATATAAACCTAAAAAGAGAAAAACTGGTAAATCTGTGGCTTAACATCTCTCGGATATATGGACTTGGTACTCCGAAATTTCGTTTGAGAGAATGCCAGATTCTGGGATACCAGGTCTTTATATTTAGCCGATATCTAGGGTATTATACGAATTCTTCTGATTTTGCGTCAGCAATGGAGTAGACCTTGTATAATACTTTCGCATTATTCACCCCATGTAAGCTTCCTTAAAAAATGAAAATCTCAAAGAAAAATTGCATGAGAGGAAGCATAAAAGATTCCAAATATGGACACCACCTCAAATCGAGCCTTCATCTCTTTCTCTGTACGAAAGTACTAACCTGAGCTCTCAAGGCCTCGCATTCACCCCGTTTACAGATATCAGTTAAATATATTCACATGTGAGATGAAATCTAGGGAATCTCGATACGGGAGTATATTCTGAGGTGGGTGTAGGTCCATTGTACAGATCGTTCTGGTCCTAATTTGGAAAACCTAAGGTAAACGTGCGAAATCCGTTTGCATAGGTGACATTGTAGACAAGTTCTTTACTGATTAATCACTGTTTCATTGATATGTAGACGTTACAGATCCTGGAAACACTTGGACAGAGCTTCTCCTCTGTCGTGCCAAAATCTCTGATTCTTACAAATGAAATGCAAAGATTCCTATATATAGTAGTACAAATTCGCCTAGAATAAAACATGACCAAGTTCGGGCGAACTTGTTCATGTGCTCTACAAGTTCGGGCGAACTTATCTTATATCACAAAAAAACTTAATGTTTCGCTCCGAAACACAGACTCAATGTTAAACGATGACGTAGGCAATAGACATATGCATCAACAGACTCCCCCTTGGATGTTGTCGTAGTCACCATTCTTCAATTAAGTTCCTGAGTCTTTAATGTTCTCTTGATCTTTATTTCTTGAATAACTTTAATTTCCTTGATCTTCATACCATCTACAATCCTTTTCTCTTTTCTTGAGCTTGTCTTGATAAAACTTGAATCACCATGCTCCCCCTTGCTTTGAGCTTTCTCGTATCTACAATGTTTTTATCTAGCTCCCCCTTAAAATCTACTTCATATTTCAAAGTTCCTTAAACATTATAACAAACATTTCAGATTCAAACTTTAAAATTTCAAAACACCAACATTTCAAATTTTAATCTCCTCATCAGTTTTTAAACCCTCTTAGTTATTCAAGTCCAAATTAATGACCTAGAATATCTGATTCATGTATCAAGTTCAACTCAATGATCTTGATTAAACGATTTGACACTAAACTGACGCATTTATTCAAATATAAGTTTCAACTTAATAAACTTTTAAACTTTTCAGATCAATGTTTCAAAAGTTTTTAGATTTTGTTCAGCAACTCTAGATTTTGAAAATCAGCTTTTCATCATCAGTGGTCGAAACTAAAAGATAATATAATCCTTTTGTTTTTATGAAATGAATATCAAACTCTAAGTAATGTACAAACATATTTACAAACATATTTTTGTTGAACTCGTGTCTAAGGATCATATCAGTTGTTTGAGACATATCACCGGTACCGTTGACCTTTTGATGACTTTAAGTTTTAAACTTGTTTACCTAGATTGTCGATATGTTTGTCAACTTAAACTTCGAAACATTTCTCAATTGTTCCAAGGTATGTTAGGTATGAATTATGAAACTTGACTTAACTATGGTTCCTGTCTCAGAATATACTCACGAATCAAGATTCCCTAGATTTCATCTTACAGGTGAATATAGCGTAATTAATATCTGTATCTGGGTTAATGCGAAGCCTTGAGAGCTCATGTTAATACCACCGTATCGACAAGGAGATGAAGGCTCGACTTAAAGGTGTGTTCCAATTAAGGAATCTTTTAAGCACTGCAAATGATCTTTCGATTCTTTTCATGTTTGCATGCAGTTTAGGGGTTTATCGCAAAAGAATTTTGGAAGTTCTAGGCTATTGCTTCCGCAAAATCATAAGAACTTGTATAATACCCCAGATATCAACTATCTGTAAAGACCTCGTATCTCATAATCAGGCAATCTCTCAAACGAAATTTTGGAGTACTAATTCCATATATCCAAGAGATGTTAATCCACAAAATTAAGCAGTTGCAAAATTTAGTTTATATCCCGGAAAAAATTTACTGAACGTGTAAAGTCTATCGACACATCCACAATAAGACTTGTTTATCAATTTTTAAACATTACAAATCTTTAGCATACTGTGATAGTCCACTGATGTACTATCATTTCCTTTTATTCACAAAACTCTTTTTGTCGTATTCAATGTTTTTGTACTTTTTGCTTTTAGTGTGTTTTTTGATTTTCTGAAAAAAAATTTCTCCCCCTAAAATTCAAAAACATATTTTTGGAATTTTGATTTATAGAAAAAACATTGACCAACTTATGATAATCACTTCAATTCTCCATCCATTACTGCTTCACAATTATCTTTTAAGCACACTCCCCTCATGATGACCAAAAACCTTGACACTTTTGTGTTTATAACAATTTACTGGACATGAGTTTTGTCTTGTTCAACAGTGAGGGTTTTATGAAAATTTTCAAATTTTTTTTCAAAAAATTTTAAAAATTTTCAATTAAACGTTTATTGGAATGTATTTTCGAAAAATTTTCAAAATTTTAAAGTAAACATGTTTTATAAAAATGACCTTTATATATAACATGATAACCCGGCCCATCTTCATTGTGTGCCACGGAACTCCATTCTCAGTAATCTACTTTCATCTTAGAAGATCCTGCACAAAAATTCAAACAATTAGTTGAATAGTGACACCCAAGCCTTTTTAGCCTTAGGCGTTATTTCTTCAACCTTAATTTTGACTTTCGTTTCACAATCAGGTTTAATTTGGACTTTTTCAAGTTTCGAAAAGTCCTCTAAACTTTCTAGTTTCACAGATTGTATGACTTCTTTTTCTTTTACCAACCATGATTAATTTTTCATTAAAGCTTTCTTGAAATAAAACGTAGAAACTTTTTGTTTATTACTATTTGAGGATTCACCGGTTTCAAAATTTGAAAACTTAGTAATAACTGGTTTCACCTTGTTTGTAGTTTCTATACATTGCTTCAAAACCTGAGTTGGTACTTTCAAATCTTCAAAAATTTTCTTATCAATATGAACAGATTTAGGATTAATTTGAAAACATTTTCTAGCAATGTGTCCAGTTACTCCACATTTATGACACTTCTTGTTATCATATCATTTTCTATCAAACCATATACTCAAATCATAACACTGATTAACGTGTTGTAGCCATCTTTCCTACTTCTTCTGTACCTTTGATTTGACGTTGAAGCACTATGGTCGGACCTGCACCACTTATTTTCACATTTTTTATAGCTTTTATAATGATTGGATGGTCGTACCGATGAGCTTTTATGTTTCTTTTGAAAATTTTTAGAACTTTGTTTTTCCTTTTGTTTTCGTTCTCCATTCTACTTAGAAGGTTTTTGCGTTGAGCATTCACCTTTTTCAATAGATTATAGAGCATTTTCCTGAAATTTTTCTTTTAGTTTTAAAAATATTTCATTTTTCTCATTTTTATCATCGGTATCATCATCACATTTCTCAATCATGATATTGTAATAATTTGCGACATTGTCACTTATTGGAATTTTCTTTTTATTAACAATGATCGGTTTTGGACATATATGATCTAACTTTAATGAGGAAGTCACAAAACCTTTCAATAACTTTTCTGAATTAACAACTTTATTTTTAACAATCTCAACTTCTTTTTCAAGTTGAGCAATTTTCTCAATATGAGAATTTATTGCTTTTTGATTTACTATATTCAATTTTTCAAAAACATTTTTTTCATTTTTAAACATTTTTGTTTCATTTTGAAAATCTACTACCATTTGTAATTTTTCATTTTCTAAAATTTTTGGTTTTTTTTTTCAAAATTCTTTTCATTTTATTTTATTTTTTATTTTCTAATGTCAAGCTCTCAATATCACTCAAGAGTTTGGCATTATCTGCCCGATAGATATCTACATCATAAACTGGGCATATTGGTTTAGAACTTGAACACTCATTTCTAGATGTACTTGAAACTTGTGCTTCACAGTTCTTTGCCATTATTCTCCCTTCTTTTTTCAACTAATCATTTGATCTTTGCGTTTCCAAATCATTTCATTGATCACTGACAAGATCAGATTTCTTTAGTAATTCTACTTCATATCCCTCTAATTTGTCAATGAAGATAGAAAGCTTGAAAATTTCCCAGCTCGGACTTTCCTTTAATACATTTTAAGTATTTTGTCCATTCACCTTTCGGAAGTACATTTGCCAACTTGTCAATGTACTATGTTTCTGTTTTAAGAATATCATATTTTGTCATCTGAATCTTCAATTGAAAGAAGCGTTTTATCATTTGTTTCATTGATTTGCTTTTGATTATTGTGAAGATGTTAAACTCTTTCATGATTAGAGCCTTCTTGCTATTGACCATCTCAGCACACTCCAAATATTTAGCACACGGAGCATTCCACAGCTGTTGTGCTGTATCATTTATGGATTGTTGTAACAAACTAATCATCTTCTTCTCATGGACATATGCATTATTTTGTTCTGGTGTTAACTTTGATACTACGAGAATAGCTCCATGTTAATCAACTGGCCATTTAAATCCAGTTTTAAAGGCAACCCAAACGTGGAAGAAACTTATTTGTACCCAGATCTCGAATTTTCCTTTCTAGGCTTCATATTCATCTATACTCATCAACATTGGCGGCTTCACGGACCCATTTCGTTTTCCAAACTAATCTCTCGTTCAAAAATACTTGAAAAATGATTAGCAAACTGACACTTCTAGTAAAATTTAACTTCTTAATTGACAATATTAACGTATCGGTTCCCTAAAAAGGTTTAATTTTTTTTCGAAAACTGTTTTTACCAGATTAGAGCTTTAAACTCGTCTCGTCGATACGAATCTAAAGATATCTAATGTCTGAGACATTTTTCGGGATTTTCATGCCTTTTTTTAGAAACTTTGGACAAGTTCAGGAGAACTTGTCACCCCTTATGAAAATCAGCTACTTAACAAGTTCGGGGTAACATGTATGGAATTTCAAGAGATTTAACAAGTTCGGGCGAACTTGTATGGAATTTCAAGAGATTTAACAAGTTCGGGTGAACTTGTAATAAACTTTCAACAAAGTTTGATCAAGTTCGGGCGAGCATGATGAAACTTGAAGAAATGTTAAGCAAGTTTGAGCGGACTTGTGTAAAATCACTGAAAAATCAATCAAGTTCGGGCGAACTTGATGAAAAATTGTGAATTTTTCAGTCAAGTTCGAGCGAACAATTTTTCATCAAGTTCGCCCGAACTTGATGATAAGTTCGAGCGAACATGTGTTTTCTAACATGGTTTTTTTTCAAAATTTCGACATGAATTCATTTGTTTTAAGCTCTGATCTTTTCAAGGGTTTTATTATTATGGATTTTACGTATTATACTTGAAACTCAGTCCATTTTGTCTGTGAATTGTCCAAGAAAAGTTAAAAATAAAAGAAATGAGTAGAAGATGTGAAGTTCTATGTCCAATGTCTTCAAATTAGGCCAATCCTGCTCTCATACCAATTGTAGGTCCGTTGTACGGATCATTCTGGTCCTAATTTGGCAAACCTAGGTAAACGTGCGGAATCCGTTTGCATAGTCGACATTGTAGACAAGTTCTTTACTGATTAATCACTGTTTCATTGATATGTAGATGTTACATATCCTGGAAACACTTGGACAGAGCTTCGCCTCTGTCGTGCCAAAATCTCTGATTATTACAAATGAAATGCAAAGACTCCTATATATAGTAGTACAAGTTCGCCCGGAATGAGACATGACCTAGTTCGGGCGAACTTGTTCATGTGCTCTACAAGTTCGGGCAAACTTGTCTTATATCACACATAAACTTAACGTTTCGCTCTGAAACACAGACTCCACGTTAAACGATGACGTAGGCAACAGACATATGCATCAACAGTATGTTCCTTAAAAATTACCTAACGTATCTTGAAATAGTTGAGAAATGTATAGAGGTTTAAGTGCATCAGTATACTGACAATCCAAGTAAATCTGTTGAGAACTTAATGTCAAAAAGAAGGGCAACGGTACTAGTGATATGTCTCAAAAACTGATATGATACTCTAACACAAACTCTCAAAAATATGTCTGTAAATATGTTTGTACAGTGTTATTTCCAAATTTTCTAGAAAAACCCAAAAACATTTTTAGTGTGTTTTAGCATAAACTTTGGAAAATACAAAAAGATTTAATTTCTATCTTAGTATAGACCACCGTTGATGGAAATACCGCGTGTCTAAATCCAAAGCTACAGTTGCTGAAGGAAAGCTGAGAAATTACGGGGTGAGAGCTAATCTGGAAAGAAGAGATGTCCTTAAACGTTAAAAAGTTCATTAACTTGAAAATTAAAATTCACAAAAAACATCAGCTTTGGTCAAAAAGTGGTCAACCAAGGTCATTAACTTGGACTTGGTAGGCAAATCGGTTAACCGGGGTCATTAACTTGGACTTGGTCAACTGAGTGGGTAGTTAAAACTGATAATTACACGAAAAAGTTGAAAAGAAACACAGTGTCTAGCCTCACTCGCACGAATGACACATTGGATCACTCGTACGAGTGATGAGTCGTACGAGTGATCCTGCCTATATATATATATATATTGCTACTCCCTCGCACAAAGACACATATGTGACTCTATGCGACTGAAGTTCTCTTTGTGCGACTGACGACTTAAGGACCATTTTTCGATCATTTCACGTAGTATTGACACTTCGGGGAGGTTGATTAGCACACCTCTTATGATGGTGAAGGTACTAATCAAAGATTGAGCTGTTATAATGACGAAACTGGACCGTTTGGACTTAAAACGTATATTTATGCTAATTAAACCGGTAAAAAGTAAAATTGAACCCAAAAATGTTAATATTGGCACTTTTAGCTTCTAAATCACCGTTCAATTTGTTAAAATTAACACATTTAAGCTTCGAATTAAAAAAGTGTATTTTAGTACGAATCTTCACTAAAGTTCTCTCTGTGCGCCTGACGACTTAAGGACCATTTTTCAATCGTTTCACGTAGTTTGGCACTTCGGGGAGGTTGATTAGCACACCTCTTACGATGGTGAAGGTACTAATCCAAGATGGAGCTGTTATAATGACGAAATTGGACCGTCTGGACTTAAAACATATATTTAGGTTAATTAAACCGGTAAAAAGTAAAATTGAACCCAAAAACGTTAATATCGGCACTTTAGCTTCTAAATCACCGTTCAATTTGTTAAAATTAACATGTTTATGTTTCGAATTGAAAAAGTGTATTTTTTTACGAATCATCACTCGTACGAGTAAGATTTTTATTGTCTAATCAACTCATGACTCGTACGAATGATCATTCGTACGAGTAAGCTTTTTCATTGTTAAACAAAACGTCACTCGTATGACTAGTCACTCGTACAAGCAAAGTCTGTCCAAAACTTGAAAATTTTCTAAGTGTATAAATGAAAAATACGAGTGATGTAGATCTCACCCGTACGAGTGACCGGTTTGAAAAGTTTGAAAATTTTTCTGTGTTGGAAATTCCTCATGTGTGCAGGAAAAGAAGTCGTTGTTTTCTCCGGTCCACAATCTGTGTTGTTTGCTTGATAAGAATATTCCCGAGATTGCAGCACATAGGGATGTCCTTGACTTTCTGGGACGAACACCGATTTCTAAGGCCTTAACAGATAAACATACGGCCTACAGATCACACGTTGAACGGTTTTGGATGCGGCTGAATACAGTGAAGAAGAAAAAGCTATCTTTTCTGTACTCCAGATTAACAATGAAGATATTGAAGTTAGGATTACCAAATATTTAATCCGAAAGGTGTTAGAATTCAAGGACAATGCAAACGACCTGACCGGATATCCAAAGTACATGCTCAATCGATGTTTTTACAAAATGGGATATGTTGGTCATGTCAACGTTGCACCATTCAAGAAGGGAAATCTGAGTGCACCCTTCAGATACATTACACACTGTGTTATTCATGGCCTAAGTCACCGAAAGGGAGGGTTTGATGACCTTATCGACTACCAAATGTGCATGATAGCAGCACTAATCCTCAATCTTCCTTATAACTTCTCCAAGTTAATCTTCAAGTAGATGGTATAGAACATAGACAAGGAAAATTCTTACAGTAGCCAAGTTTCGCGCAAATGCTGCTGGATCATCTCCACAAGAATTTGAAGAAAGAAGAGAACGATGCGTTGAGGCTTTGTTGATACACTTTGTGTCCGTCACTATGCAAATAGACTAGTTAGACCGTGTGTTGAATATTGTATAGATTAGATACGAACACACGACCCAAGTACGAATGTCGGATGAAAAACGGACACATTTCGTACGAAATCTAAAGGACCGATCCTGATAGCATAAGAACCTAGATTTGATATCTAATGTCCATAATAGCTGAAATATTATGACATGATTACCAAACAACAAGAAATAATCAGTTAAACGTCAATTTTGTTGATATAACATCAGTCTCCAATTTGACAGAGCTCCGCCTCAAAGTGTGCAAAGTTACAAATGACAATCACAAGCTAGCTATATATAGGGCTCCAAGTTCGCTAGAGAAGGATGAAGTTCGGGAGAACTTGACCTAGTCAAGTTCGGCTGAACTTGACTTCACAAGCATATCTCAAGCGAACTTGACCCTTATCTACATAAATACTTCGTTTCGCTAGCCTATTCACATCTAATCTATACAGACTCGATATAAGACAAAGACATAGACATTTCACACCAACAGACTCCCCTTGGATATCGTCTTCGTCTTATATAAGTCTTCAAAAACTCTGTCTTCAAAAAAAACTTTAACATGTACGACCAAAGAAGTTCTTGAACGGCTTCTTTCGTCTTTCTTGCTTCGGATCTGGCGTCTGATCGGTAGGTGGCACTTTAGTCATATACTGAAACCTTCTGAGCCTCGCCGCTCTACCTCTTTCATGTATCTCTTCAAGACGCTTTTCTTTTTTTAGAAATTCAACCCGTTCTAAATCCCTCCAGCTCGTTTTCCACATCTTTCCAGAGTTAACTTCTCGAGCATAGCATACGTTAACAACCCTTTGATATTGCATGGCTTGTTCTTTTTCACATTCTTCAAACACTATCTTGCTGTAGAACAAGCATTTGATATCTTCTCTCAAGCAATTTACCAACCACATAGAATCTAGAATCCTGATCGTTCTCCAAAGCCCTCTCATACCTTGCACCACAAACATTTCAACCTTCTCCTTCATAATATCCAGATGATCCTCAAATCGAAGTACAATAACTGCTTCCCACGTATTTGGATCAATCTGCCACCATTTGAACAATGGATAAATGTCTTGTTCAATTGGCATCAAAGGCTTGTTTCTCGTTGCTCTCGGTCGTGTCATGATTAACCTTATATCTTTTTCCGCTGTCTTCTTGTTCGTTTTCATGCGACGACCTGGAATGAAAGGCTTCCAGTGTTCAAAACCTTTTGTTGCTTCATACTTGATCATTTTCCACAGTAATTGATCAATAAACTTCATGTGGTACGTTACATTCCTTGTCTGAACAAGTTCTTCAACATCCCAGAAATGTAGTGTTTTGAAATCTTCCAGATACTTGAAGTATTGAACTCCATGTTCCCGTTTGATGGCATATACATTCAGCTCCTTAAACCACTCGCAGCTTAGGATATCACCTAATGACACATCTTTATCTCTGGTAAAGAATGCTAGAGGACGTCGAAACTTATGTTCACGCGACATCTCTTTAAACCAGGATTTCTTAGCTTGAGCTATTTCCTCCTTTGTCATCGGCTTCGGAACTTTACCTTCACGAATAGATTCTTCAATCTTTTCTTTAAGCATATCCTCGTTCAATTGCTTATACATCTCCTCGAACGTAGGAAAATTATCTGTATTAGGACCAACATACTTCACATCTTCGTCTTTCTCTTCATCAGAAGACCAATCTTCCACTACCACCCTGTTATATTCATCAGCCTCATATCTTTGTCGATAATGATACTCGTTATGCTCAAATGCGTTCACGTTCAAAACCTGCTCTTCGAAATCAAAATCTAAAGATTCAGCATCAACTTCAATCAACTTGGCTAGATCTTCTTTATTATAGTTGTGCACATACTCGCCTTCTTCAACATTGTGTTCAAGCATCAAAATCAAAGGCTTAGTCGGTACTGTAGCAACAGGCTTTGCAGATATATCAACATCAGTCATATCTATATCATCAGTTGGCCTTGTTTGCCCTGACTCCCCCTCATTATGTTCATTCATAACATTCGCCTCATCATTTAGAAGACTTGTGAAATCAAAACTTTCATTCACTGTCGTATCAACCACCTTTATCCCTGTACCACTCGGATCATCATCATTACCTCCATCATGGTCATAATCATCTTTTGGATCGTCAGTTGGTGCTTCATCATCTTTATTTTCATCTTCTGCTTCATCATCATCCTTTTCTTCATAAACAATTGCAGCATCAGAAGGCTTGACAGATTCGTCCACCTTAGCAATCTCGGACTCAGAAGCTTTTTCAACATTCTCATCAACAGGCTTTTCAGCAGCTTCAAAAGATTTAGGTGCTTCACCTACAACACCTTTGCCTTTGCCAGTAGCTGCTAATTCATTCTCAGATATTTCTTTTGCTTCTTGTCTATCCAGACGATCATACTCAATAGAGAAATCAATACCAAGTGTATTAGATAACACTTTCTGCATCCTTGTAAATCTTCGATCATTCAGGGCTTGAATCTTCTTCAGATCAGCAATTTCTATTTGCAGCTTTTCATTTGCATCTTGTAAACTTTCAATTAGTGCCTTGAAGAGTTCTCGTTCACTTTCCAATACCTTTATCTTATCATCCATTATCTCTTTCTCCACTGAGCTTTGATTCACTTTCTTGATTAGCTCGGCTTTCTCTTCTTCATTCTTTTGTACTTTTTCTTCTAAACATCAACATCTGATTCAGGAAAGAAATCATCTAGATATTGAAGATCCACCTGCACATTCGGAATATCACCAAATAGATTCTTCTTTGGAGTTTTTGGTGTTGATTTCGGAGTAGTAGCCTTTGGAGTAGATTTCTTTGGAATTAAGCTTTCAAGTGGAACACCTTTAGGATCAGGAGATTGTATCACCGGTACTTCAAGTAAATTAGACTCAGAAGGTTCTTGGTAGGAGGTTCTTGTGTAACTCCTCTCTTCTGTGCACCAGAAGGTTCTTGTGTTTCTTCTGTGCTCTTAGGCTTTCCCTTGTATCTCCTGCTTGCTGGTTTCTGAGCTTTCTTTGTCTTTTTACCTTTTGTCGTTGGAGACCCTGTAATCTTTGTTGTTGAAACTACTGCAGACTTTACACGCTTAGTTCTTTTCTTAGGTCTCTCCTCGTCGGACTCTTTTTCAAGATTTGGATCAAAATCAGCATCAGTTTCTTTGATCTTTTCAGCTCCTTTTTCAGCCATAGCCTTCTTTGTTTCCTTCTCGAGAGAATCATCAGAATCATCATCGTTCTCGGAAGTAGCAGAAATAACATCATCCTCTTGAGTAGTCTTTTCAGTTTCCTGACTCTCAACAACAACTGCTGCACTTGAACCAGCCTCTGTTTGTACATTAACAGGCTCATCTTCATCTATCAGCATAGTATCAACTTTCTTAGCACCACGCTTCTTTTTCTTTTCGATCTCAACTTTGACAAACCATTCACTACGCGCTTTAGGCTTGAACGACTTTAACCATTCTATCTCAGCATTCAATTTCTTCTCATCACCACTGCCTTCATTCCTCCACTTGTTTTCTGGCGGTGCAACATAATTTTCATCTTTTATCCCCCCAAATATTGGTTTCGCAACAGGTGCTGAATCCTGCTTCTGGAATTTTAACAACTTCTTCACTGCAGTCTCATCGAGGTGACTGAAATATAGAATGTCGTTTGGATCACGTGCAATGTCTGTAAACTTTTCATCTATAAGCGTCTTCACGAACCTTGGATACAAATATAATCTCGTATCTTCCATGTTCTTTGACATGTTAGTGAATACAAGCTTAGAATAGTTATACGGCTTCTTCAGAATCAATGTCGTTGCCATGCAGGCCATATAATCCTAAACATCGTCAAGACCCGTTTTTCTGTGGCTGAACGTGTGAATAATAGCATGCATAAGAAGCTTGTAGGGGTTTGGGACTTCCCCTTTCTTCAACGTTGGCTTGTTAACACTTCCTTTGTAGCCCATAAGATAAAAACAACCTCGTACCATCTTCTCGTCTAAGAAAATAGGATCATCTTTGTCGTCGTTGAATTTCAAGATATTGCGAATATCATCCTCAGTAACTGTGATTGCTTTGTTCTCGTCTCCGACTTGTATAGACGACGTAGTAGTCTTCTTGTCTGCACTTAGACTTGCGTTCATCCAGAAGTGATAAGTATGAGATCTATAAGACACTATTCGCTCCGTGATAGCTCTGTGAATCGGACAATCCTTCAGAAACTTCAAGATGCTTTCGTATTCCTTCAGTGACGGACATAACGCCTTATCGAGTGTAATGCAGGTGTTATGAAACATAGAATACTCCATTGTAATCACTCGCGCTGGTACTTGACCCTGAAAATTTACGCAAAATACTTAGCACGCATTTCGAGAAAAAAATAAAAAGAATTTCTACCAATTACATCAAGTTCGGACGAACTTGATGTTGGTATAATAAACAGATTAAGTCAAGTTTGCCCGAACATGCCCAATAACATATTCAACATCACAACATAAGTTCGGGCGAACTTATGAATATCAAATTTTCAATTTTCTAATACCTAAGTTCGGTCGAGCTTATTAACAACAACTGGATTATCATCTTATAATGCAAGTTCGGTCGAACATAAATTTTATTCAAATTTTATTCAAATTTCATTAGTAAGTTCGGTCGAACTTGATAACACGTTCGTTCGAACTCGTTATCTCCTTCAACAAAACCTGCACCATCAATTGTTATCATTTTGAATGAAATCATTTCGTTTTTATGGTCGATTATCAATGATTATCATGATTTTAAGTCCGATTTATCCATTAAAACCCTAGTTCTATCAGATTTTAATGTTTCAGATCTTGAATAACCGATTACCGTCCAATTCATTGATGAAATAACAATATCTCACCTCTTCCATTGCAATAGCTGTACTAATCACCTAATGCAACTCAAATTTAGGCAGCAATTCGACGCTAAGTTGACCAATTTAACAAATCGCTCTAAAATGTTAAGTTCGCTCGGAGAGAATAAGGTTTGCAGATTGTGAAGTTCGGCCGAACTTGCAAGGTATATATATCCTAGCAAGTTCGGGCGAATTTGCAAGCCCAGATATGAAGCCCAATGCAAGTTCGGTCAGACTTGAAACAATTTCAAATATTTCAGACAAGTTCGATCGAGCTTGAACAATATTCTAAACCCTTTTGTAAGTTCGGCCGAACTTACCTAATTCAAGTTTTGATTTTTTAAAAAAATTTGCAATTAAGTCCCTGAACTTTTCACTTTTTACTAGTTCTGGAAATCCACTCAGTTGACCAAGTCCAAGCTAATGACCTTGGTTAACCGATTTGCTGCCGAGTCCAAGTTAATGACCACGGTTTGACCCGTTACGAACAAACTGTTGATATTTTCAAAACCAAAGTTTCAAATTAATTTACAGATAAGCTCCCAGCTCGTTGTCAATGAGATTCCCACGAGTTTAGCACCTTACCAGACTTCAAAGATCCGTTCTCCAACATTGGTTTGCTGAAAACAGTGTAGAAACAAAATCTTTTTGTATTTTTGTAAATTTATGCTAAAACACACTGAACATCTTTTGGCTTTAATCTGTAAAGCAGATAAACTATGTACAAAACAATGTAAACTATGTACAAACATATTTACAGACATATTTTTGTGAATTCATGTCTAAGGATCATATCAGTTGATTGAGACATATCACCAGTACCGCTGACCTCTAGATGACTTTAAGTTTTAAACTCGTTTACCTAAATTGTCGATATGTTTGTGCACTTAAACTTTACCACGTTTCTAAACTGTTCCAAGATGTGTTAGGGTATGATATATGAAACTTGACATATCTATGATTCCCACTTATTTAATATACTCTCGTATCAAGATTCCCTAGATTTCATCTTACAGGTGAATATAGCATAATTGATATCTGTATCTGGATTATGCGAGGCCTTAAGAGCTCAGGTAAGTACTACCGTACATACAAAGTGATGAGGGCTCGACTTTAATGTGTGTTCCGTTTAAGGAATCTTTTTAGCACTGCAAAATATTAGATCTTTTGATACTTTTCAAAATTGCATGCAATTTAGGGGTTTATAGTGAAAGTATTATAGAGGTTCTAGGCTATTGCTTCTGCAAAATCAGAAGAACTTGTATAATACCCCAGATATCAACTATCTATAAAGACATCGTATCTCAGATCCAGGGAATCTCTCAAATGAAATTTTGAAGTACTATGTCCATATATCCAATATGTGTTAATCCACAAGATTATGCAGTTGTAAAATTTAGTTTATATCTCGGAAACAATTTACTGAACATGTTAAGCCTAT
The DNA here is from genome assembly GCA_947069175.1 of Scalesia atractyloides. Classification (NCBI taxonomy): domain Eukaryota; kingdom Viridiplantae; phylum Streptophyta; class Magnoliopsida; order Asterales; family Asteraceae; genus Scalesia; species Scalesia atractyloides. The sequence goes on from CAMTDV010000015.1 coordinate 39,653,753, forward strand.
TGACACATCCAAAGTAAAACTTGTTTATCACTTTTTAAACTTTACATTTCTTTAGCATATTGTGATAGTCCACTAATGTACTATCATTTCCTTTTTGTGACACCGAATTCTTTTTGTCTTTTTCATTGTTTTTGTACATTTTTTGAAATGTTTCATATGTTTTTGTCTTTTCTTAAATATTTCTCCCCCTAAAATCAAAAACATATTTTTTTATTTTAGATTTGTTAAGAAATAATAATCTAGAAGAAAAATAACAAACCAATGTGGATCACGTGAACTTGTCGTTTGATCCGTATTCAACCTCAGCTTCCGCACCTGTCAGCAAATTTTTAATAGCGTTAAGCCTCATTAGATATTTAAATCTTGTTAAAGGAAATGCTTTGGTATAAAAATCAGCCTTTTGTTCATCGGTGTGGATTTTTTTTATTCCCATCAACTTCTTTTCGTAGCAATAACGAATGAAGTGTTACCGAATTTCAACATGTTTAGTACGTGAGTGATGAACCAGATTTTTGGTTATATCGATAGCTGCTTTGTTATCTACGAATAAAGGCGTATCAAGAAACTGCAGACCATAATCCCTCATATGTTGTTGAATCCAGGATTTGAGAACAACAGCTGGAAGCAGAAATGTATTCTGCCTCACAGGTAGAGAGAGAGACCGTGGTCTCTTTCATGCACTGCCACGTTACCAAACGTGTTCCAAAGAATTGGCATCCTGCGGTTGTAGATTTCGAGTTCAGCTTTTCCACCCTGAAAAATTGTCGTTCTTTGGATACCACAAGCCGGTGCTTGGGCATCCCTTCAAGTAACGGAAGATTCGCTTGACTATCTGCATGTGTGAAACTCGAGGACTAGACTGATATCTCGCACATAAGAAGGTAGGATACATGATGTTTACGCGAGATGCCCTTAAATACATCAGAGATCCTATCATCGATCGATAGAGTGTGTCATCAACTTTGGTTCCCGTCTCATCAATGCAAATCCCATGATCCAGTGCCAGCGGAGTCGAAGGCGGCTTCGAGCTATCCATTTCAAACTTCTTGAGAATGTCGTGAACATACGTTGTCTGATGAATGAATATGCCGTCTGGTAACTGATCGACCTGTAATCTGTGGAAGAATTTCATTTCACCCATGGAGGACATCTCGAATTTCTTCTTCATGATCTTTTCGAACTCTTTGCAAGGATTATCATCCGTAGATCCGAAGATGATATCATCCACATAGATTTGAACAATGATTAGATGAGATCCGACTTCTCTGGTAAACAACGTACCACTGTTCCTCTTGGAAAGCCATTTCCAACGAGATGTTGCGATAACGTCTCGTACGAAGCTCTCGGGGCTTGGTGTAATCCGTATAAGGCTTTGTTTAGGAGATAAGCTTTGTTCTTGTTCAGCGGATCGACGAAACCCGGTGGTTGGCCCACGTACACTTGTTCATGAAGTTTACTGTGGAGAAACGCATATTTTACATCCAACTAGTACACCTTAAATCCTTTCCAAGCTGGGAACGCGAGGAAAATGCGGATAGACTCTAATCGTGCATCTGGTGCATATACTTTTGTATAGTCAATACCCTCTTGCTGGTGGAAACCTTTGACGACCAACTGAGCTTTGTTTCTGACTATTACACCCCGATCATCTCTTTTGCACTTGAAGACCCACTTCGTATCTATAGCCTTTTGCTTCGGTGGTAAGTCTACAAGCCTCCAAACACCCAATTTCTCAAACTGTAACAATTCATTTTGCATTGCTATCACCCAGTTCTCGTCACCTAGAGCTTCATCAACTGTTTTTGGCTCTATTTGAGAAATGAAACATGAATAGTAGCAGTAGTCTTGAGTTGGAGCAACTCGGGTGTAGAAACAACTAAGTGTTTTGTTGATTTGGTTTCGTGTACGCACACCAGTTGGTAATTCACCAATGATATTCGTTGAAGGATGGTAAGAATATGATCGCGGCATTTCTTCGCTAGGAAAATCAACTAAGCTTTGCTGATTTGAGATGTTCTGATCAGCAGTCACTTCAACGTTAGGAGCAGTAGATGATGCTTCGTTCTAATTGCCTGGGTTTGCAGATTGATTCAACATATTAGATACATGCTCAACTTCTTCATCTGATGAGGTTTCATAATCAGCTTCAAATGTCGGCGCTTCATCCGAGTCAAAATTCTGATTTTGAGGCATGCTTGGCACTGTTTTTTGCATTTCCTGGTTCTGAAGAATCATTTGATGGATTTGTAGCAGGTGTTAGTTCTGTTTCAGAAACATTTTCAACTTGAACACTGCTATTGCTAGAACCTGCTCCGGAAGACGAAGAATCCAACGTGGTTTGATTAACCACAATTGGTCTAATGATTTGTTCCTGATTCGCCGACTGTTGAAGATAATATAACGTTGCAATTTCTTCTTCAGAAGGTTCTTTCGGCAAGTCGAATGACTTCCAAAGGTCTTGTTAGTTGAACAGCCATGCATCACCTTTTCTTTGAATAGGATCCGTATAGTTGAAGCAATCAACATGTTGTGCCTCAATTACCTTTCTCAATGAAGGAATATACACTCTTCGTAGCGGACTCGCATACCCAACAAAGAAACCTTCAAGCGATTTGACCCCGAATTTCCCATCTTGATCTATTACAATACAGTACATGGCGCACCAAATGGTTCTAGAAACTTCAAATTTGGCTTCCGTCGGTTAATCATCTCAAAACATGTCTTCTTCGTTGGTTTGACAGTTAGAACTCTGTTTAGTGTGTAGCAACTGCTTCACTCCAAAAGATTACTGGAAGTTTCGATTCTGCAAGCATGGTTCTTGTTGTTTCGATTAGAGTTCTGTTCTTCCTTTCAGCTGCACCGTTTTGCTGCGGAGTATAGGGTGCATTAAACTCATGCAGGATCCCTTTAGCGTTGCAAAATTCTCTCATCTTATTATTCTTAAAGTCTGTGTCATTGTCATTGCGAATGTGTCAGACCGGCAGATGATAAAGATTCTCAAGTTTCTTGAAAAGAATCACTAAATTTTCAAACGTTTCATCTTTTGATTCTTGGAAGAATGCCCACGAATATCTAGAATAGTCATCTGTGGCCACCAAGCAGTATAAGTCTCCTGAAATACTTCGAACGTTGACAGGACCAAATAAATCCACGTGGAGACGTTCAAGCGGCAACTTGATTGAGTTTAGAATTTTCTTCGGATGTGATTTCTTCATCTGCTTTCCCTTTTACATTCTAGGCAGTGATCAGACATATGAAAGCTCCGAAGATTTACACCCTTTACCAGATCATTATGAACCAAGAAATTCATTTTTCGCAAATGAATATGCCCCATTTTCCGATGCCAAAGAGTAGAATCTTACTCAGTAGCCTTCGTCACAAAACATTGCGCTGATTTTGATGATTTGGTAGCGATGCCCATATCCAAGACATATAGATCATTCTCGCGCGGGGCTCGCATCAGAATCCACTCATCAGGTATTTTGAAACCAGGCTTCAGAATAATACATTCTTTGTCATTGAAATGCACTGTGAACTGTTTGTCACATATCTGTGATATGCTCAGAAGATTATTCTCTAGCTCTGCAATGTAGTTCACGCGATCAAATGAAACAACGCCATTGGAAAGTTTTCCTTCGGCGACGATCCTTCCACCCTGATTACCAGCAAATCCAACACATCTGCCATTAATAGCTTTTATGTCGAACAAGAGAGCTTTCATTCGCATCATATGTCTGGATGCTCCATTATCCAAAATCCACTTTAAAAGAACGGATCTTTGGAGCCCCTACACATGTTAAAATCTAGTTAAAGAGCGCGACCCAAGCCTTTTTGGTCTTGGGTTTTTGATAGAAAGCTTGGTAATCATCTTCATAATCTCCATCTGAGCCTCCACTATCGTTTACATTTTCAAAATTTACTTTCTTTTTACCTTTTGAATTATTACCACTTGTAGATTTAACAGTTTCAGATTTGGTCTCAGACTTTGATTCTTTCTTGTTATCAGTCTTAACAAGCTCAGACTTGATAACATCAGATGCAATTATCCTTTTCTTAGCAATCCAGACTTGTGATTTAATGTTTGCCTTTTTTTATGTAAAACTTGTTTTCGTTTGCCCTAGAAGTTTCACCATTTTTGAAAGTTGAGTTTTCAAATTTCTTTTCAATTTTAGGTTCAACTTCAGGTTTTGATTCGTTTCGTTTCAAAATTGTTACAGGTTTTACAAACTCTGGTTGCTTTGGTTTCACAACATCTGAACTTTCTTTTCTTCGAAGATAGGCCGGCTTAGATTTCGGACACTTCCGTGCAATATGACCAACTTCGTTGCACTTGAAGCAAATTCGATTATCATGTGAATGTCCACTAGTGGATTTTACACCACTTGTGGCTTTTGCCTTATCTCGAAGTTCTTTCTGTTTTTTAAACTCGTTGTTTGATTCTTTTCCGATCAAACTTTCCTCATGAACCGTGTTTGTCCCATAAACGAATTTCATGTTTTTATCTTTGTACACGTGAAATGGTGACAGTTTCTTTACCGGTTCTTCATCCACACTTCTTGAGAATGTCCCCACCATTTCTCCGGTAGTTATTGGAATTCCTTTTGGGTTTAGAATAGAATTTCTTTTCATTTTTCTCCAGGTTCTCTGATGTAACTTCAACCAGTTTGAACAGTTTATCCAATTGATCCTCTTTGACATTCCGAATCGGAAAACTGTCATCAAGTATAATCTATCAGATTCCTTAACCTTGTACACGACAATGTTAGGATCATCACATAGATCATCTTATGATGATGTATCGCCATCTTCGAATTTTGTGTCAGAATTGTTCAAACCCGAGGTGGCGCTGTCAAAGCTGCTATCATCAGAATTATTCAGAACATTTTCAACCACATTCTTAACCACCACGTTATTGTCATCGTCTGATTTAGTATAGATTACATCAATGTTCTCTGGCAACTCATTTTTCTTTTCAGATAAAAACTCAATGTTGAGTGCCTTATCCATCCCATCAACAGTTTTGCGACAATACTTCTCGCAAAGGGTGTAGGACCGATCCTTGATGCTAATGAACCTAAATTTGATATCTAACATGCATAATAGCGGAAATATTACGTCGTGTTTCCCAATAGACAAGAATTAATCAGTTTAACATCAGTTTTATTGATCAAACATCAAGAGGTACAAACTGACAGAACTTCGCCTCCAAAATGTCAAAGTTACAAATGAGTGAAGCATGCTAGCTATATATAGAGATACAAGTTCGCTAGAGTGGGACATGAGTTCGCCCGAACTTGCCACTGCAAGTTTGGCCGAACTTGCCAATACAAGTAACCTATGGGCGAACTTGTCTCCAACTTACATAAATAAAACTTTCACCTAGCCTATTCATCTCTATTCTATACAGACTCGATATAAGACTAAGACATAGACACTATGCACCAATAAAGGGGTGGAGGAACATTGCTGTATTCTCATTAGTCTTTGAAGTTTCACCTTTTTGGAAAATTGAATTTTCAAACTTCTTTTCTGTTTTAGGTTTAACTTCAGCTTTTGATTCATTTCTTTTCAAAATCTTTATAGGTTTTACAAACTCTGGTTGCTTTGGTTTCACAACATTTGAACTTTCTTTCCTTCGAAGACAAACCGGCTTTGATTTTGGACATTGGTGTGCAATATGACCAATTTCGTTGCACTTGAAACAAGTCTGAGAATCATATGGATGTCCTTTAGTGGGTTTTACACCACTTGCAATTTTGGCTTTATCTCGAAGTTCTTTTTGTTTCTTGAACTCATCATTTGATTGTTTGCCAATCAAACATTCCTCATGAACCCTGTTTGTTCCATATACAAAATTCATGTTTTTATTCTTGTATTCATGAAATGGTGACGTTTTCTTTTTAGGTTCATCCGATTCCTCTAATCCCAACCCAGCTCTCCGGTTTTCCGGATGATCACCACCATTCCTTCGGTAATTGTTTCTTTTAGGTATGGAATAGAATATTCTTTCATTGATCTCCAGATCATCTGATGTAACTTTCACGAGTTTAAAGAATTTGTCTAACAATTCTTCCTTCACGTTCTGAATCGGAAAACTATCATCAAAGTACAATCTATCAGAATCCTTAACCTTGTACATAACAACGTTAGGATCATCACTTAGGTTGTTATCCGATGATTTATCGTCATCTTCGGACTGTGAATCAGAATTCTTTGAACTCGAGTTGGCGCTTTTAAAGTTGCCTTCATCAGAATCAGTCAAAACATTTTCAACCACTTTCTTAACCACAGCATTGTCATCATCTGTTTTAGTATAGATTACATCAATGTTCTCTGGCAACTCTGTTTTCTTTTTAGATAACAACTCAATGTTGAGTGCCTTATCCATCCCACAGCGGATTTGCGACAGTATTTCTCGCATAGGGGTGGAGCAACATTGATGTATTCTTTACCAATTTTCTTTTTAGGTTTCTCTTCCGATGGAATTGTCGGAAGAATGTGATCAATGACATATGCGTTACAGGTGTAACTTCTCAAAAGTTGTTAAACACGCTCTGTTTCAATTTTCATGTCCTGGAGTTGTTGCTTAGTATCAGCAATGGTGTTAATATAGATATGAATCGCTTTTTGCTTATCCATTAGTGTTCCTTTCAACATCCTCACAGTGTCGTGTTGTTCGACAATATTCTGATCGAGCCTGCCATAATCATCTTTCATTTTGTCATACGCTTCTTTCATTGTGCGATAATCGTATTTTAAAAGTTCATTATACACATTGATTTCAGCGATGATCTTTGATTTTTCGGCATATTCGATACATGGTTCAGTACATTTTGTACAAGGTTTCTCAACCTCTACAACTTGTACTTTGACACTTTCATTTACCTCTGAACCTACCTTTGTTAGATTTGCCATCAAAGCTTTATTGGCAATGTCCTTGAGGTTTTTGGTATTCACTTCTTGAGTAACGTCAATGACTACTTCATAAGATTTCTCCTCGACAGCTTGTTCCTGAGAACTTCCATCAAAGTGTCCTACAAAACTATCACAAGAATTAGGAGATAAAATTCCTTGTTTCTGCATGTGGATATACTCCTCTTCTTCTTGTTGTTGATGCAGATACTGTTCCAGTAGAATATTCTCTAAAGCTGTTGTGTCTTCGGTAGACGTATCTTCAACAATTTGAGCCATCAATGCAACTCCGGTCTTCTTTCCGATATAAGAATTCCAGTCGTAACCATCATCTTTGTTTGATGCAACCATAGCTTTCTCAGTGTTACTGCTATTTGGTTTCTCTTAGATTTCAACTTGAGTCTTTTTCGGGAAAGGCTTGTACTGAAGTGACTTCTTGTAATACTCGTTGCCTCCTCCGAAAGGACTTTAATTGCCCGTTGCTTCAGGTTTTTGCATTCTCTCTTGAAATGCCCTTTCTGTCGGCATCTAAAGCACGTGACCTTTATCTTGTCAAACCCTAGTTTGTTGCTTGAATTTCCGATATCTCGGCCTGTGAGAGCAACAAATTTTGTAACTCTTCGAATGATAGAAGCTAAACACCACTTTATATCCATGAGCTCCAGTTCTTCTTCGTCCACCTGATCGTAGTCTTCGGCGGTCATCTCGGGATTGCCGATTTTACCGCTACAAGACTTTCATACGATTCTAGAACAGTGGCGAGAAGTGCCATGTGTTGCTTAGCAGTTTGCTCAGAAACATCTTTATTCAAATTAACAGCAATGTTACATTTGAATACATTCAAATCAGAATTTGTTTGTTGATTCTGATTTGCTTGACTCTGAATTGACGAATTTGAACCAGTGCTTGAGAATGAAGACTGTGAACTTTGATCATCTTGAGGATATGATTGATTCTAATTCTACTGCGAATTGGTCGAAGAAGTCACACTTGTGTTGAATGTTATCTGAATCTTTGGACTTGAAATGTTATCTTGCATTCCACTCTTGTAGTACAAACCAACATTTTGAACAACATTAGCGTTCTTTGACATTGCAATTTTCAGGAGTTCCATTTCATGGACTTCGAGTTTATCGATAAATGTTGACAGCTTGAAGAATTCCCATTTTTCGCTTTCCTTCGGAACCATTAGATAAGTAGTCCATTCTCCATCTGGTAGAGCGTCTGCAAGCTTGTCGATATACTCTTGTTCCGTCTTCTCGAGACCGTGTCTTCGCATTTGGACTTTAAGATGACAAAAGCGTTCAATCATCAACTTCATGGTCTAACCCTTCAGCATGTTGAAGATATCGAACTCTTTCATAATAAGAGCTTTCTTGCTCTTGATCATCTCCACGCTTCCTTGATATTTCTTTTGCAATGAAAGCCAGAGATCTCTCAAAGTCGTGTATTCTGGTAGTAAGACGAGAATATCTTCTTTAACAGATTGTTGGATAAGACTGATCATCTTTTTCTCAGCAATGTATTCTTCTTTCTGTGTCGTGGAGTACTTGTATTTCTCCAGAACTTGCTGATGTTCGTCCAACGGAACTGTATAACCTCTTTCGATCGACACCCAGCCTAGGAAGTGCATGGCTTGAACCCAATATGTAAACTTCTCCTTCCATCCTTCATATTCATCCATGCTCATTAGCTTTTCCGGTTTAACAGTCGTGCCCATCTCGTTGTCAAGATTGACTTGTTGGATCACGTTGGCATTTGATGAACTAGCTCCAGACATATAAGCTCTTTGAATATCATCCATTGTGAATAACGAGACGTGTACACTGAAAACACTTAAAAACTTTTGAAAATGTTAGTTCTACTACAAGTTCGGTCGAACTTGTAGCTCAAATGAAGAATTCTTGAAATTTATCACAAGTTCGGTCGAACTTGTGATTTCAGATTTGAAAAGATTTTTCTTAAACTTCGGTCGAACTTTCAGAATAAGATTTGACAACAATCTTGTAAGTTCGACCGAACTTATCTTGAATTTCCTTGATATTACCCAAGTTCGGTCAAACTTGATACAAAATCAATGAAAAACTTGTAACTTCGAGCGAACTTGACAAAGATTTCTTCAAAAACACCTCAAGTTCGAGCGAACTTGGTAAGAAATCACTGAAAAAGTGAGTTTTTAGCACAACTTCGGCCGAACTTGGTTAACAAGTTCGATGAACATGGTTTCGTCAAACATGGTTTTTTTAAAATTTTGACATCAATTCGGTTGAATTTGGTCTCCAATTTTTCAAGGGTTTATCTTTGTTGTATTTTACATGATATATTAAAAATTGAAAAGATTGTGACCGTGAATTCTTCATTTTTTGTGAAAAAGTAATGAAAAATATAAGAATGGAGATGAAATAGAAGTGTTCTTGTCTTGATTACTATCAAATCAGGCTGTTCTAGCTCTAATACCACTTGTAGGACCGATCCTTGATGCTAAGGAACCTAAATTTGATATCTAACGTCCATAATAGCGGAAATATTACGTCGTGTTTACCAATAGACAAGAATTAATAAGTTTAACATCAGTTTTATTGATCAAACGTCAAGTGTACAAACTGACAGAGCTTCGCTCCAAAATGCCAAAGTTACAAATGAGTGAAGCATGCTAGCTATATATAGAGATGCAAGTTTGCCAGAGTGGGACATGAGTTCGCCCGAACTTGCCACTGCAAGTTCGGCCGAACTTGCCAATACAAGTAACCTATGGGCGAACTTGTCTCAAACTTACATAAATACAACTTTCAGCTAGCCTATTCAGCTCTATTCTATACAGACTCGATATAAGACTAAGACATAGACACTATGCACCAATAAAGGGGTGGAGGAACATTGCTGTATTCTCTACCATTTTCTTTTTAGACCTTTTTTCATTTTCTTCCGATGAGATTATGGGAAGAATGTGATCAATGACATAAGCATTAGTCGTATAACTTCTTAAAAGTTGTTGAACACGTGCTGTTTCAATTTTCATGTCCTGGATTTGTTGTTTGGTTTCAGCAATGGTGTTGATATAAATATTTATTGCTTTTTGTTTATCCATTATTGTACCTTTCAACATCCTTATAGTATCGTGTTGTTCAATATTATTTCTATCGAGCCTGCCATAATCATCTTTCATTTTTTCATACACTTCCTTCATTGTACGATAATCGTATTTGAAATGTTTATTATGTACATTGAGTTCAGCGATGATTTGTGATTTTTTGGCGCATTTTACACATGGCTCCGTGCATTTTGTACAAGGCTTTACAACCTCTACAACTTGCACGTTGACAACTTCTTTTTCGACAATCTTTACCTCAGGACCTACCTTGGTTAGATTCGCCATCATAGCTTTATTGGCAATGTCCTTGAGGTTTTCAGCATTCATATCTTTAACAACATCAATAATTTCTTTATCAATCGGTTTATCCTCGACCACTTGCTCCTGAGGACTTCCATCAAAGTTACCTGCAAAACTAGAAGTTGAATTAGGCGTTAAAATACCCTGTGTCTTCACGTGAAGATACATCTCTTCTTCTTCTTGTTGTTGCAGATATTGTTCCAGTAAAGCATTCTCCATAGCTGTTGCGTCTTCGGCAGAAGTATCTTATACAATCCTAGCCATCAATGCAACTCCTGTCTTCTTTCCAATGAAAGAATTCCAATCGAAACCATCATCTTTGTTGGTAGCAACCATTGCCTTCTCGGTATTGTTGGATGATTTCTCTTTTCAATTTTAGGTTTAACTTCAGGTTTGATTCGTTTCGTTTCAAAATTGTTACAGGTTTTACAAACTCTGGTTGCTTTGGTTTCACAACATCTTAACTTTCTTTTCTTCAAAGATAGGCCGCTTAGATTTCGTACACTTCCGTGCAATATGACCAACTTCGTTGCACTTGAAGCAAATCCGATTTTCATGTGAATGTCCACCAGTGGATTTTACACCACTTGTGGCTTTTGCCTTGTCTCAAAGTTCTTTCTGTTTCTTAAACTCGTCGTTTGATTGTTTTCCGATCAAACTTTCCTCAAGAATCATGTTTGTCCCATAAACGAATTTCATGTTTTTATCTTTGTACCCGTTAAATGGTGACAGTTTCTTTATCGGTTCTTCATCCACATCTAAACCCAGCCCAGCTCTCCAGTTTTCCGGATGATCCCCACCATTTTTCCGGTAGTTATTGTAATTCCTTTTGGGTTTAAAATAGAATTTCTTTTCATTTTTCTCCAGGTTCTCTGATGTAACTTCAACCAGTTTGAACAGTTTATCCAATTGATCCTCTTTTGCATTCCGAATCGAAAAACTGTCATCAAAGTATAATCTATCAGATTCCTTAACCCTGTACACGACAACGTTAGGATCATCACATAGATCATCTTCTGATGATGTATCGCCGTCTTCGGATTTTTTGTCAGAACTATTCAAACTCGAGGTGGCGCTCTCAAAGCTGCCATCATCAGAATTATTCAGAACATTTTCAATCACATTCTTAACCACCACATTATTGTCATCGTCTGATTTAGTATAGATTACACCAATGTTCTCTGGCAACTCATTTTTCTTTTCAGATAAAAACTCAATGTTGAGGGCCTTATCCATCCCATCAGCAGTTTTGCGACAATACTTCTCGCAAAGGGGTGGAGGAACATTGCTGTATTCTCTACCATTTTTCTTTTTAGACCTTTTTTCATTTTCTTCCGATGAGATCGTGGGAAGAATGTGATCAATGACATAAGCATTAGTCGTATAACTTCTTAAAAGTTGTTGAACACGTGCTGTTTCAATTTTCATGTCCTGAAGTTGTTGTTTGATTTCAGCAATGGTGTTGATATAAATGTTTATTGCTTTTTGTTTATCCATTACTGTATCTTTCAACATCCTTATAGTATCGTGCTGTTCAATATTATTTCTATCGAGCCTGCCATAATCATCTTTCATTTTGTCATACGCTTCCTTCATTGTACGATAATCGTATTTGAAATGTTCATTATGTACATTGAGTTTAGCAATGATTTGTGATTTTCGGTGCATTTTGCACATGGCTCGGTGCATTTTGTACAAGGCTTTACAACCTCTACAACTTGCACTTTGACAACTTCTTTTTGACAATCTTTACCTCAGGACCTACCTTGGTTAGATTCGCCATCATAGCTTTATTGGCAATGTCCTTGAGGTTTTCATCATTCATTTCTTGAACAACATCAATAATTTTTTATCAATCGGTTTCTCCTCGGCCACTTGCTCCTGAGGACTTCCATCAAAGTTACCTGCAAAACTAGAAGTTGAATTAGGCGTTAAAATACCATGTGTCTTCACGTGAAGATACATCTCTTCTTCTTCTTGTTGCAGATATTGTTCCAGTAAAGCATTCTCCATAGCTGCTGCTTCTTTGGCAGAAGTATCTTCTACAATCTTAGACATCAATGCAACTCCTATCTTCTTTCCAATGTAAGAATTCCAATCGAAACCATCATCTTCGTTGGTAGCAACCAATGCCTTCTCGGTATTGTTGGATGATTTCAATTTTAGGTTTAACTTCAGGTTTTGATTTGTTTCATTTCAAAATTGTTACAGGTTTTACAAACTCTGGTTGCTTTGGTTTCACAACATTTGAACTTTCTTTTCTTCAAAGATAGGCCGCTTAGATTTCGTACACTTCCGTGCAATATGACCAACTTCGTTGCACTTGAAGCAAATCAGATTATCATGTGAATGTCCACCAGTGGATTTTACACCACTTGTGGCTTTTTGCCTTATCTCGAAGTTCTTTCTTTTTCTTAAACTCGTCGTTTGATTGTTTTCCGATCAAACTTTCCTCAAGAATCGTGTTTGTCCCATAAATGAATTTCATGATTATATCTTTGTACTCGTGAAATGGTGACAGTTTCTTTATCGGTTCTTCATCCACATCTAAACCCAGCCCAGCTCTCCAGTTTTCTAGATGATCCCTACCATTTCTCCGGTAGTTATTGTAATTCCTTTTGGGTTTAGAATAGAATTTCTTTTCGTTTTTCACAAGGTTCTCTTATGTAACTTCAACCAGGTTGAACAATTTATCCAATTGATACTATTTTACATTCCGAATCGACAAATTGTCATCAAAGTATAATCTATCAGATTCCTTAACCCTGTACACGACAACATTAGATCATCACATAGATCATCTTCTGATGATGTATCCCCGTCTTCGGATTTTTTGTCAGAACTGTTCAAACTCGAGGTGGCGCCCTCAAAGCTGCCATCATCAGAATTATTCAGAACATTTTCAACCACATTCTTAACCACCACATTGTTGTCATTGTCTGATTTAGTATAGATTACATCAATGTTCTCTGGAAAATCATTTTTCTTTTCAGATAAAAACTCAATGTTGAGGGCCTTATCCATCCCATCAACAGTTTTGCGATAATACTTCTCGCAAAGGGGTGGAGGAACATTGCTGTATTCTTTACCATTTTCCTCTTTAGACCTTTTTTTCATTTTCTTCCGATGAGATCATGGGAAAAATGTGATCAATGACATAAGCATTAGTCCTATAACTTCTTAAAAGTTATTGAACACGTTCTGTTTCAATTTTCATGTCTTGGAGTTGTTGTTTGGGTTCAGCAATGGTGTTGATATAAATGTTTATTGCTTTTTGTTTATCCATTACTGTACCTTTCAACATCCTTATAGTATCGTGTTGTTCAATATTATTTCTATCGAGCCTGCCATAATCATCTTTCATTTTGTCATACGCTTCCTTCATTGTACGATAATCGTATTTAAAATGTTCATTATGTACATTGAGTTCAGCGATGATTTGTGATTTTTCGGCGCATTTTGCACATGGCTCCGTGCATTTTGTACAAAGCTTTACAACCTCTACAAGTTTCACTTTGACAACTTCCTTTTCGACAATCTTTACCTCAGGACCTACCTTGGTTAGATTCGCATCATAGCTTTATTGGCAATGTCCTTGAGGTTTTCAGCATTCATATCTTTAACAACATCAATAATTTCTTTATCAATCGGTTTATCCTCGACCACTTGCTCCTGAGGACTTCCATCAAAGTTACCTGCAAAACTAGAAGTTGAATTAGGCGTTAAAATACCCTGTGTCTTCACGTGAAGATACATCTCTTCTTCTTCTTGTTGTTGCAGATATTGTTCCAGTAAAGCATTCTCCATAGCTGCTGCGTCTTCGGCAGAAGTATCTTATACAATCCTAGCCATCAATGCAACTCCTGTCTTCTTTCCAATGAAAGAATTCCAATCGAAACCATCATCTTTGTTGGTAGCAACCATTGCCTTCTCGGTATTGTTGGATGATTTCTCTTTTCAATTTTAGGTTTAACTTCAGGTTTGATTCGTTTCGTTTCAAAATTGTTACAGGTTTTACAAACTCTGGTTGCTTTGGTTTCACAACATCTTAACTTTCTTTTCTTCAAAGATAGGCCGCTTAGATTTCGTACACTTCCGTGCAATATGACCAACTTCGTTGCACTTGAAGCAAATCCGATTTTCATGTGAATGTCCACCAGTGGATTTTACACCACTTGTGGCTTTTGCCTTGTCTCAAAGTTCTTTCTGTTTCTTAAACTCGTCGTTTGATTGTTTTCCGATCAAACTTTCCTCAAGAATCATGTTTGTCCCATAAACGAATTTCATGTTTTTATCTTTGTACCCGTTAAATGGTGACAGTTTCTTTATCGGTTCTTCATCCACATCTAAACCCAGCCCAGCTCTCCAGTTTTCCGGATGATCCCCACCATTTTTCCGGTAGTTATTGTAATTCCTTTTGGGTTTAAAATAGAATTTCTTTTCATTTTTCTCCAGGTTCTCTGATGTAACTTCAACCAGTTTGAACAGTTTATCCAATTGATCCTCTTTTGCATTCCGAATCGAAAAACTGTCATCAAAGTATAATCTATCAGATTCCTTAACCCTGTACACGACAACGTTAGGATCATCACATAGATCATCTTCTGATGATGTATCGCCGTCTTCGGATTTTTTGTCAGAACTATTCAAACTCGAGGTGGCGCTCTCAAAGCTGCCATCATCAGAATTATTCAGAACATTTTCAATCACATTCTTAACCACCACATTATTGTCATCGTCTGATTTAGTATAGATTACATCAATGTTCTCTGGCAACTCATTTTTCTTTTCAGATAAAAACTCAATGTTGAGGCCTTATCCATCCCATCAGCAGTTTTGCGACAATACTTCTCGCAAAGGGGTGGAGGAACATTGCTGTATTCTCTACCATTTTTCTTTTTAGACCTTTTTTCATTTTCTTCCGATGAGATCGTGGAAGAATGTGATCAATGACATAAGCATTAGTCGTATAACTTCTTAAAAGTTGTTGAACACGTGCTGTTTCAATTTTCATGTCCTGAAGTTGTTGTTTGATTTCAGCAATGGTGTTGATATAAATGTTTATTGCTTTTTGTTTATTCATTACTGTATCTTTCAACATCCTTATAGTATCGTGCTGTTCAATATTATTTCTATCGAGCCTGCCATAATCATCTTTCATTTTGTCATACGCTTCCTTCATTGTACGATAATCGTATTTGAAATGTTCATTATGTACATTGAGTTTAGCGATGATTTGTGATTTTCGGTGCATTTTGCACATGGCTCGGTGCATTTTGTACAAGGCTTTACAACCTCTACAACTTGCACTTTGACAACTTCTTTTTGACAATCTTTACCTCAGGACCTACCTTGGTTAGATTCGCCATCATAGCTTTATTGGCAATGTCCTTGAGGTTTTCATCATTCATTTCTTGAACAACATCAATAATTTTTTATCAATCGGTTTCTCCTCGGCCACTTGCTCCTGAGGACTTCCATCAAAGTTACCTGCAAAACTAGAAGTTGAATTAGGCGTTAAAATACCATGTGTCTTCACGTGAAGATACATCTCTTCTTCTTCTTCTTGTTGCAGATATTGTTCCAGTAAAGCATTCTCCATAGCTGCTGCTTCTTTGGCAGAAGTATCTTCTACAATCTTAGACATCAATGCAACTCCTATCTTCTTTCCAATGTAAGAATTCCAATCGAAACCATCATCTTCGTTGGTAGCAACCAATGCCTTCTCGGTATTGTTGGATGATTTCAATTTTAGGTTTAACTTCAGGTTTTGATTTGTTTCATTTCAAAATTGTTACAGGTTTTACAAACTCTGGTTGCTTTGGTTTCACAACATTTGAACTTTCTTTTCTTCAAAGATAGGCCGCTTAGATTTCGTATACTTCCGTGCAATATGACCAACTTCGTTGCACTTGAAGCAAATCAGATTATCATGTGAATGTCCACCAGTGGATTTTACACCACTTGTGGCTTTTGCCTTATCTCGAAGTTCTTTCTGTTTCTTAAACTCGTCGTTTGATTGTTTTCCGATCAAACTTTCCTCAAGAATCGTGTTTGTCCCATAAATGAATTTCATGATTATATCTTTGTACTCGTGAAATGGTGACAGTTTCTTTATCGGTTCTTCATCCACATCTAAACCCAGCCCAGCTCTCCAGTTTTCTAGATGATCCCCACCATTTCTCCGGTAGTTATTGTAATTCCTTTTGGGTTTAGAATAGAATTTCTTTTCGTTTTTCACAAGGTTCTCTTATGTAACTTCAACCAGGTTGAACAATTTATCCAATTGATACTATTTTACATTCCGAATCGACAAATTGTCATCAAAGTATAATCTATCAGATTCCTTAACCCTGTACACGACAACATTAGATCATCACATAGATCATCTTCTGATGATGTATCCCCGTCTTCGGATTTTTTGTCAGAACTGTTCAAACTCGAGGTGGCGCCCTCAAAGCTGCCATCATCAGAATTATTCAGAACATTTTCAACCACATTCTTAACCACCACATTATTGTCATTGTCTGATTTAGTATAGATTACATCAATGTTCTCTGGAAAATCATTTTTCTTTTCAGATAAAAACTCAATGTTGAGGGCCTTATCCATCCCATCAACAGTTTTGCGATAATACTTCTCGCAAAGGGGTGGAGAAACATTGCTGTATTCTTTACCATTTTCCTCTTTAGACCTTTTTTCATTTTCTTCCGATGAGATCATGGGAAAAATGTGATCAATGACATAAGCATTAGTCCTATAACTTCTTAAAAGTTATTGAACACGTTCTGTTTCAATTTTCATGTCTTGGAGTTGTTGTTTGGGCTCAGCAATGGTGTTGATATAAATGTTTATTGCTTTTTGTTTATCCATTACTGTACCTTTCAACATCCTTATAGTATCGTGTTGTTCAATATTATTTCTATCGAGCCTGCCATAATCATCTTTCATTTTGTCATACGCTTCCTTCATTGTACGATAATCGTATTTAAAATGTTCATTATGTACATTGAGTTCAGCGATGATTTGTGATTTTTCGGCGCATTTTGCACATGGCTCCGTGCATTTTGTACAAAGCTTTACAACCTCTACAAGTTTCACTTTGACAACTTCCTTTTCGACAATCTTTACCTTAGGACCTACCTTGGTTAGATTCGCATCATAGCTTTATTGGCAATGTCCTTGAGGTTTTCAGCATTCATTTCTTGAACAACATAAATAATTTTTTATCAATCGGTTTTTCATCGACCACTAGCTCCTGAGGACTTCCATCAAAGTTACCTGCAAAACTAGAAGTTGAATTAGGCATTAAAATACCCTGTGTCTTCATGTGAAGATACATCTCTTCTTCTTCTTGTTGTTGCGGATATTGTTCCAATAAAGCATTCTCCATAGCTACAGTGTCTTCGGCAGAAGTATCTTCTACAATCTAAGACATCAATACAACTCCTGTCTTCTTTCCAATGTAAGAATTCCAATCGAAACCATCAACTTCGTTGGTAGCAACCATTGCCTTCTCGGTATTGTTGGATGATTTCTCTTTTCAATTTTAGGTTTAACTTTAGGTTTTGATTCGTTTCGTTTCAAAAATGTTACAGGTTTTACAAACTCTGGTTGCTTTGGTTTCACAACATCTGAACTTTCCTTTCTTCAAAGATAGGCCGGCTTAGATTTCGGACAATTCCGTGCAATATGACAAACTTCGTTGCACTTAAAGCAAATCTGATTATCATGTGAATGTCCACTAGTGGATTTTACACCACTTGTGGCTTTTGCCTTATCTCGAAATTCTTTCTGTTTCTTAAACTCGTCCTTTGATTGTTTTTCGATCAAAATTTCCTCATGAACCGTATTTGTCCCATGAACGAATTTCATGTTTTTATCGTTGTACTCGTGAAATGGTGATATTTTCTTTACCGGTTCTTCATCCACATCTAAACCAAGCCCAGCTCTCCGGTTTTCTGGATGATCCTCACCATTTCTCCGGTAGTTATTGTTATTCCTTTTGGGTTTAGAATAGATTTTCTTTTCATTTATCTCCAGGTTCTCTGATGTAACTTTAACCAGTTTGAACAGTTTATAAAATTGATCCTCTTTGACATTCCGAATCGAAAAACTGTCATCAAAGTATAATCTATCAGATTCCTTAACCTCGTACATGAAAACGTTAGGATCATCACATAGATCATCTTCTGATGATGTATCATCATCTTCAGATGTGTCAGAACTGTTCAAACTCGAGGTGGCGCTCTCAAATCTGCCATCATCAGAATTATTCAGAACATTTTCAACCACATTCTTAACCACCACATTATTGTCATCGTCTGATTTGGTATAGATTACATCAATGTTCTCTGGCAACTCATTTATCTTTTCAGATAAAAACTCAATGTTGAGTGCCTTATCCATCCCACCAACAATTTTGCGACAATACTTCTCGCAAAGGGGTGGAGGAAGATTGCTGTATTCTCTGCCATTTTTCTTTTTAGACCATTTTTCATTTTCTTCCGATAAGATCGTGGGAAGAATGTGATCTGTTGATGCATATGTCTGTTGCCTACGTCATCGTATAATATCGAGTCTATATTTAGGAGCGAAATGACGAAGTTTATGTATGTTAAAGATCAAGTTCGCTTGTAAATGTAAGGTTGAAGTCAAGTTCAGCCGAACTTGACTAAGCAAGTTCGCCCGAACTTGCACTCCCACCAGCGAACTTTGACATTTCATTTATAACATTCAGTGATTTTGGCACAAAGACGGCGAAGCTCTGTCCAAGTGTTTCCAGGATCTGTAACATTGAATATTAATGAAACAGTGATTAAATAGAAACAAATGAGTGTATCCAATGTCGCCTAAGCAAACGGATTCCGCAGGTTTACCTTAGGTTTGTTAGATTAGTGCCCGAACGATCCGTACATCGGTCCTTCAAGTGGTATCAGAGTAGGATTGGCCTAATTTGAAGACATTGGACATAGAACATCTCATCTTCTACTCATTTCTTCTATTTTTAACTTTTCTTGGACAATTCACATACAAAATGGACTGATTTTCAAGTATAATACGTAAAATCCATAGTAGATAAACCCTTGAAAAGATTAGAGCTTAAAACAAACGAATTCATGTCGAAAAATTGAAAAAAATCATGTTTTGTAACTCAAGTTTGCTCGAACATAGGATCAAGTTTGCTCGAACTTGATTGGTTTTTCAGTGAAAATTGTGTTAAGTTCGCTCGAACTTCCATTATTTCTTTTGATTTTTATCAATTTCGTTCGAACTTGATCAGTTCGCCCGAACTTGCAAATTTTTCTTGAAATCCAACATAAGTTCGCTCGAACTTGTGATTTTTTCATAAATCTCAACAAGTTCGCCCGAACTTGTTTAAGTAGCTGTTTTTGACAAGCTATGACAAGTTCGACCGAACTTGTCAAGGTCTTCAGAAAAAAAACAGTTTATATATCGTTAAGGCATGAAAATGCCGAAAAACATCACGAACATTATATATCGTTAGAATCATATCGACGAGATGATTTTAAAGATATAATCGGGTAAAAACAGTTGTCCGAAAAATTTTAAACGTTTTTAGCAAACCGATACGTTAATATTGTCGATTAAAAAGTCAATTTTTTCTAAAAATTGTATGTTTGCTAATCATTTTTCAAGTGTTTTGAACGACAGATAAATTGTAGGACCGATCCTCGATGCTAAGGAACCTAAATTTGATATCTAACGTCCATAATAGCGGAAATATTACGTCGTGTTTACCAATAGACAAGATTTAACCAGTTAATCGTCAGTTTTATTGATCAAACGTTCTGGTTAAAAACTGACAGAGCTTCGCCTCCAAAATGCCAAAGTTACAAATGAAGTAGGCTAGCTAGGTATTTATAGAGATGGAAGTTCGCCCTAGGAAGACACAAGTTCGCCCGAACTTGCCTAAGCAAGTTCGGTCGAACATGTCCTATCATATTACTCATGGGCGAACTTGCATCAACTTTACATAAATACAACATTCACCTAGTCTATTCAGCTCTATACTATACATACTCGATATAAGACTAAGACATAGACATTATGCACCAACAGACTCCCCCTTGGATATCGTCTTTGTCTTGTATCAGTCTTCAAAACTCTGTCTTCATATAAACGTTAACGCACACGACCGAAGAAGTTCTTGTACAGCTTCCTTCGTCGTTCTTGCTTTGGATCAGGCGTTTGATCAGTTGGCGGTGGTCTTTTAAAATTAGCCATTCTTAGAGAACTTTGCCTTACCGCTTTTTCCATTCTTTCTTTAATCGCCTTATTTCTTTTTTCCTCCTTTAAAAACTCAACTCTTTCTAACTCTCTCCACTTCGTTTGCCACATTTTTCCAGAATTGACTTCGCGCGCATAGCAAACATTCACAACTTTCTAAAACTACATAGCTTGTACCTTTTCACGTTCTTCAAATACAATCTTGTTGCATAACAAGGTTTTGATATCTTCTCTCGAGCAGTTCACAAGCCACATAGGATCTAGAATCCTTATCGTCCTCCATAAGCCCCTCATGCCCTGATAACCCATCACCTCAACCCTTTCCTTTGATATATCCAAGTGTTCTTCAAACTTTAGAACAATAACTGCTTCACAAGTAGCTCGATCTATTTGCCACCACTTGAACAAAGGATAGAAGTCTTGTTCAATCAGCTTAGCGGCATATTTCTCATGGCTCTTGGACGTTTCATGATCAACGTTATGTCTTTTTCTCCCGTTTTCTTGTTTGTCTTAATTTTGCGGCTATGAATAAAAGGCTTCCAGTAGTTGAATCCTTTCACTGCTTCATACTTGATCATTTTCCACAATAACTGATCAATATACATGTGATATGTAACATTCACAATCTGTACTAACTCTTCCACATCCCAATAAGGTAAAGTCTTGGAATCAGAAAGATACTTGAAGTATTGCACTCCAAATTCTCTTTTGATTGCATAAACATTCAGCTCCTTGAACCATAACCAACTCAGAATATCCCCCAAAGAAACATCTTTGTCTCTGGTAAAGAATGGTAGAGGACGTCGAAACTTACGTTCTTACTTGAGCAATTTCTTCTTTGGTCATGGGCTTAGGAACTTTACCCTCTCGAACTGATACAGCAATCCTTTCTTTCAACATGTCTTCATCTAACTACTTGTAGATCTCCTCGAAAGTAGGAAAACTTTCAGAATTAAGACCGACATACTTAGCTATATGATCCGTTTCATCATCAGAAGACCAATCCTCTACGATCACCCTATTATACTCATCAGCCTCAAATCTTCTAGTATACTGAGAATCGTTTGGCTCAAAAGTGTTAATGTTCAAAACTTCCTCGAAATCAAACTCTAAACTTTCAGCTTCAACTTCAACCAATCTCGCCTAATCTTCTTTTGAGTAATTGTGCATGTACTCACCTTCTTCCACATCATGTTCAAACATCAACATTAACGGCTTTGTGGGTACTGCAGCAACTGGCTTTGCAAATCGATCAACAACTGACAAATCTATATCATCTAAAGGCATGTCTTCCCTGACTCCCCCTCAACTTTATCTTCCATCTTATTCGACTCATCTTTCATAAGATCAGAAAAATCAGAGTCAGTACCTTGATCATAATCATCGTCATCATCACCAACATTCCCATCCTCATATCCT
Source organism: Scalesia atractyloides (assembly GCA_947069175.1). Lineage (NCBI taxonomy): Eukaryota > Viridiplantae > Streptophyta > Magnoliopsida > Asterales > Asteraceae > Scalesia > Scalesia atractyloides. The sequence goes on from CAMTDV010000015.1 coordinate 39,675,726, forward strand.
ACTTCCTCTCATCCTCTTTATCATATTTCTCGGCTTCTTCATCGTCTTTTTCTTCAGAAGCAGTGATAGGATCCGAAGGCTTGACAGATTCTTTAACCTTAGGAATATCAGACTCATAAGCTTTCGACACATCTTCAACTGGTTTCCCTGGAGCATCAGAAGACATAGGAGCTTTACCTTCAACTCCTTCACCTTTGCCACTCTCAGCCAATTCTTTCTCAGATCGTTCTTTGGCTTCCTGTTGATCTAGACGATCATATTCTTTGATGAAGTCAATACCTAAAGAGTTTGATAATACTTTCTACAATCTGTTGAATCTGCGATCATTTAGGGCTTGAATCGTCTTTAACTCTTCAATCTCTATTTATAGTTTCTCATTCGCGTCCTGTAGACTCTCAATCAAGGCTTTAAAGTACTCTCTTTCATTCTCTAACACCTTCACCTTGTCATCCAACATTTCTTTTTTGACAGCGCTTTGATTCATCTTGTTAATCATTTCAACTTTTTCAGCTTCATTCTGAGCTACTTTTTCTTCTAACGCCTTCACGCGCTTTTCCAGAAGTTCAACATTTGTTTCTGGGAAGAAATCTTTTAGATCCTGAAGACTTATCGAATCGTTGTGCATATCACCAAACACATTAGGCCCTCCTTGAGTCTTTGGTGTTGACTTTGGTGTTGCAGCTTTATGTGTTGACTTCCTTGGAGTAGAACTTTCAGGAACAGAAGTTGTTGCAGCAATTGGAGACTGAGTAATAGGAACTTCGAGTAAACCAGTCACTGGAGATTCTTGTGTCACTCCTTGACTTTCAGTCTCAGCATGAATAATAAAAGGAGGTTCTTGTGTAGGAGGTTCTTGTGCAGGAGGTTCTTGTGTGGCTCCTGTCTCCTGTGCACCAGAAGGTTCTTGTGGGGCTTCTGTGCTTTTCGTCTTTCCAATATACTATCTGCTTGCTGCTTTTCTTTTCTTGCCTTTCGCTTGAGGAGATCCGATGGTCTTTGTTGATGAAATAGTAGCAGACTTTACACGTTTTGCCTTTTTCTTAGGCCTATCCTCATCGGACTCTTTTTCTACATTAGGATCAAAATCAGCATCTATCTGCTCTAATCTCTGCCTCAGTCTTTTCTGGCTATTTCACCAGAATTTCTTCATCAGAATCATCTTCTTGATCAGAGTAGCAGATATAACATCGTCTTGAGTCGTTTTCACAGTCTCTTGACTCTCAATAACAACTGCAGCACTTGTTCCAGCAACTGCTTCAATATTCTCTGGTTCATCTTCGTCGACAAGCATAGTTTCGACTTTCTTCGCATCATGTTTCTTTTGAGGCTTATCAGCTTCTTCCTTTAAGATCCATTCGCTCCTTGCCTTTGGTTTGAAATCTTTAAACCACTCCTTTTCAGTGTTAAGCTCTTTCTCATCGTCGCTACCATCTTTCCTCCATTTATTTTCTGGCGGCGCGATATAGTTTAGATCTTTGATAGCCTCGAAAATTGGTTTTGCAACCGGAGCTGAAGCTTGCTTCTGAAACTTTATGAGCTTATTCACTGTCTTCTCATCAAGATGAACTAGATAAAGCACATCATTCGGATCCCATGCTATATTCTTGTATTTCTCGTCAATCAACATCTACACAAACCTCGGATAGAGACATAGTCTTGAATCCTCCATATTCTTCGACATGTGAGTAAAAACTAACTTCGAGAAGTTGAACGGCTTTTTCAGAATAAGTGTCGTTGCCATGCAAGCTAAATAGTCTTGAACATCATCTAAACCCGCCTTGCGCTGGCTGAATGTGCAAATTATAGCATGCATTAGGAGCTTGTAGGGGTTAGGTACTTCCCCTTTCTTTAGTGTCGGTTTGTTCACGCTGAAGAAACAGCCACGAACCATCTTTTGGTCTAGATAAATAGGATTGTCTTCTTTATCTTTGAATTGCAACACTCTGCGTATATCATCTTCAGTTACAGTGATCGGTTTGACTTCATTGCCTACTTGCACAGATGAAAAGTATGAGATCTATATGATACTATGCGCTCTGTGATAGCCCGGTGAATAGGACTTTCCTCCAAAAACTTCAATATACTGCCGTATTCCTTAAGCGATGGACATATCGACTTATCGAGCGTAATACATGTGTTATGCGTATTCGAAAACTCAACAGAAATTATACGCTCTGGTTCTTGAACCTGAAAAACGACGCAAAACAATTAGCACGCTTTTCGAGAAAATTTTCACAAAATTTTCTAACACTTATATCAAGTTCGAACATGTATTAAACACATGTTCAACATTGAAAGATAAGTTCGGGCAAACTTACAACCTAAACAATTCAAATTTCACTAACATAAGTTCGGGCGAACATGCATTTAATTCTTTCAAACACAATTTACCAAGTTCGGTCGAACATATGTTTGTACCAGTTTTGATAACACCTTTTGATGCAAGTCAGTCGAACTTGATAACAAGTTCGGTCGAACTTGTCATCTTCTCCAAATTCAAAACTGTTCAACTTCCATCAGTCATCACAATTCAATCAAAATCAGTTACAAGGTCGATTTTAATTGTAGATTCTGATTATAAGTTCAATTTTGTTCAACAAGCCCTAGATCTATCTGATTTTAAGTTTTCAGATCTCATTTCATTTGATTACGGTTCAAATATTATTCAATGATCAAATCTCACCTCAGCCATTAATCGTGGTGTGCTAATCACCAAAATCAATCGAAAATGGGCAGTATAACGACGCTAAAATGCCAATTTCGCTCAGATCTCTCTCAAGTTCAAGTTCGCTTCAGAGGGTCTGTATGCTGTTGAATGAGTTTGGCCGAACTTGAATGGTATTTATACCATGTCAAGTTCGGGGGAACTTACAAGGCCCAATCTAAACAAGCCCATCAGAAGTTTGAGCGGACTTAGCTTTTATCAATAACCAGCCATCTGCAAGTTCGGTCGAACTTGTTGTTTGTTAAACTTAATTTGTTTAACAAGTTCGGCCGAACTTACTAAACCCTAAAATCATTGTTTTCAAATTTTTCAATTTTAACCCCTGAACTTTCCAACTTTTTATCAGTTACGAAAATCCACTCAGTTGACCAAGTCCAAGCTAATGACCTTGGTTAACCGATTTGTCTGCCGAGTCCAAGTTAATGACCCGGGTTTGACCCGTTACGAACAAACTATTGATGTTTTCAAAATCAAAGTTTCAAATTAATGAACTTTTCATCGTTTTGACTTTTCAAATTAACAGATTAGCTCCCACCCTGTTGTCAAAGAGATTCCTACCAGTTCTAGCATCTTACCAGACTTCGAATATCCGTTCTCCAACATTGGTTTGCAAAAAACAATGTAGAAATAAAATCTTTTTGTATTTTTTAAGTTTCTGCTAAAACTCACCGAAAATCTTTTGATTTTAATCTGTAAAGCTGAAATACAATGTAATAAGCAATGTAAACTATGTACAAACATATTTACAGAAATATTTTTGTGAATTCGTGTCTAACGATCATATCAGTTGATTGAGACATATCACCAGTACCGTTGACCTTTAACAGACTTTAAGTTTTAAACTCGTTTACCTAGATTGTCGATGTGTTTGTCCATTTAAGCTTTACCACATTTTTCAACTATTTCAAGATATGTTAAGGTAGAATTCATGAAAGTTGACTAATCTGTGGTTCCCACTTCCTTGAATATACTCCCGTATCCAGATTCCCTAGATTTCATCTTACAGGTGAATATAGCATAATTGATATCTGTATCTGGGTTGTGCGAGACCTTGAGAACTCAGGTTAGTACTACCGTACAGACAAAGAGATGAAGGCTCGTCTTTAAGGTGTGTTCCACTTAAGGAATCTTTTTAGCAATGCAAATGATTAGATCTTTTGATTCTTTTCCATATTGCATGTAGTTTGGAGGTTTACAGCGAAAGTAGTATAGAAGTTCTAGGCCATTGCTTCCACAAAATCAGAATAACTTGTATAATACCCCAGATATCAACTATCTATAAAGATCTCATATCTCAGAATCAGGCAATCTTTTAAACGAAATTTCAGAGTACTAAGTCCATATATCCAAGATGTGTTAATCCACAAGATTAAGCAGTTGCTAAATTTAGTTTATATCTCGAAAACAGTTTACTGAACGTGTTAAGCCTATCGACACATCCACAGCAAGACTGGTTTATCACTTTTAAACTTTCCAATTCTTTAGCATACTGTGATAGTCCACTGATGTACTATCATTTCCTTTTTGTGACATCGAATTCTTTTTACATTTTTCAATGTTTTTGGATTTTAAAATTTTTCGAATGTTTTTGGATTTTAAACTTTTGAATGTTTTTGTATTTTCTCTAACATTTATCCCCTAAAATCAAAAACATCTTTTTGGATTTTAGTTTTTAACAAAATTCTAAACTAGAAAGATATTTACAAACCAATGTGGATCACGCGAACTCGTCGTCCGATCCGTATTCAACCTCAGCGTCCGCACCTGTCAGCAAATTTTTCATACCATTAATTCTCAGCAAGTATTTAAATCTTGACAAAGAAAATGGTTTGGTATAAAAATCAGCCGTTTGTTCGTCGGTGTGGATTTTTTCGATTTGCACCAATTTCTTTTCGTAGCAATCACGAATGAAATGATAACGAATTTCAATGTTTTGTGCGTGAGTGATGAACCGGATTTTTAGTTATATCTATGGCTGCCTTGTTATTAACAAACAGCGGAGTGTCTATAAATTGCAGACCATAGTCTCTCATCTGCTGTTGAATCCACAGAATTTGTGAACAACAGTTGGAGGCCGAGATATACTCAGCTTCACAGGTAGAGAGAGTGACTGTAGTCTATTTCTTACACTGCCAGGTTACCATTCTTGTTCCGAAGAACTGGCATCCCGCTGTAGTTGATTTTGAATTCAACTTATCTACACCAAAATCAGAATCAGCATAGCCTGTGAGGTCAAAATTGTTGTTCTTCGGTTACCACAAGCCGGTGCTTGGGCATCCTTTCAGATATCTGAAGATTTGCTTCACGATCTGCATGTGTAAGATCCTCAGGCTTGACTGATATATGGCACAGAGGCAGGTTAGATACATAATATCTGGGCGCGTTATCGTCAGATACATCAGCGATCCAATCATTGATCTGTATAACGTCTAGTCAACTTTGGCTCCAGTCTCATCAACGCAAATCCCGTGATTTAAAGCAAGAGGCGTAGATAGAGGCTTCAAGCTTTCCATTCCAAACTTCTTCAAGATGTCGTGAACATACTTAGTCTGATGAATGAAAATACCATCTGAAAGCTGATCTACTTTCAAACCAGGAAAGAATTTCATTTCGTCCATCGAGGACATTTTGAATCTCTTTTGCATGATTCCCTCAAACTCCTTGCAGGAACTATCGTTTGTAGATCCAAAGATGGTGTCGTCGATTTATATTTGAACTATAATCAAATGACCATCAACTTCTCTGGTGAAAAGAGTACTATCCACAGTTCCTCTGATAAAGCCATTGCTGACGAGATGTTGCGATAACGTCTCGTACCAAGCTCTCGGGGCTTGGTGTAGACCATAAAGAGCTTTATCCAATAGGTATGCTTTATTCTTGTTGAGTGGATCGACAAACCCTGGTGGTTGTCCAACGTACACCTTTTCGCGTATATTTCCATACAGAAAAGTCAGTTTAACATCCAATTGATAGACCTTAAATCCTTTCCATGATGCAAAAGCTAGAAAGATTCGTATAGATTCCAAGCGAGCTACTGGTGGGTAAACTTCCTTGTAATCTATCCCTTCCTGCTGGTGAAATCCCTTGACAACAAGGCTAGCTTTGTTACGAATAATAACCCCTCTATCATCACGTTTACACTTCAAAACCCATTTTGTATCAATCGCTTTCTGATTTTCTGGTAGGTCTTCAAGATTCCACACTCCCAACTTCTCAAACTGCAATAGTTCTTCTTGCATTGCTTGTACCCAGTTTTCATAGGCTAAAGCTTCATTAACTGTATTTGGCTCTATCTGAGAGATGAAACATGAATAGAAGCAATAGTTCTGTGTTGGAGCAACACGAGTGTAGAAACAACTGAGTGCTTTGTTAATTTGACTTCAAGTTCTAACACAAGTTTGAAGTTCTCCGATAATATTTGTTGACGAATGATAGGAATATGATCGCGGCAATTCTTCACTTGGAACATCTACTGAGTTTTGCTGATTCGTGATATTGAGATCAACAACCAATTCAACTTTTGGAGAGCTTGATAAAGCTTCATTTCTGTTGCTCGGGCCTGCAGATTGATTATGAAGGCTTGTTATCTGCTCCACTTCCTCGTGTGAAGAAGATGATTCCCCATCAGCATCAAATGTTGGTGCTTCATCTGAGTCAGAATTCTGATTCTGAGGCATACTGGGCTCTATTGCTGTATTCACTGGTTCAGTAGAGGCATTTGTTGGAGGAGTAGTAGGTGTTGCTAATGTTTCAGAAACATTTTCAGCCGGAATGTAGGACCGATCCTCGATTCTTAGGAACCTAAATTTGATATCTAACGTCCATAATAGCGGAAATATTACGTCGTGTTCACCAATAGACAAGATTTAATCAATTAAACGTCATTTTTATAGATCAAACGTTCTTTTTACAAACTGACAGAGCTTCGCCTCTGAAATGCCAAAGTTACAAATGAAGTAGACTAGCAAGGTATTTATAAGCTAACAATTTCGCTCCAAAGGACACAAGTTCGCCCGAACATGACTATACATGATCTTCATGAGCGAACTTGGCTAAAACAAACATAAATACTTCGTATACCTAGCCTATTCAGCTCTATACTATACAGACTCGATATAAGACTAAGACATAGACATTATGCACCAACAGACTCCCCCTTGGATATCGTCTTCGTCTTTTATCAGTCTTCAAAATTCTGTCTTCATTTAAACATTAACGTACACGACCGAAGAAGTTCTTGAACGGCTTCCTTCGTCATTCTTGCTTTGGATCAGGCGTTTGATCAGTTGGCGGTGGTCTTTTAAAGTTAGCCATTCTTAGCGAACTTTGCCTTACTGCTTTTTCCATTCTTTTTTTCATCGCCTAATTTCTGGTTTCTTCTTTTAGAAACTCCACTCTCTTCAGATCTCTCCTTATCGTCCTCCACAAACCTCTCCTACCCTGATGACCCATTACTTCAACTCGTTCCTTAGCAATATCCAGATGATCTTCAAATTTTAACACAATCACCGCTTCGCAAGTAGCTGGATCTATCTGCCACCACTTGAATAAAGGATAGAAATTCTGTTCAATTGGCATAAGTGGCATATTCCTCATGGCTCTAGGACGTTTCATAATTAATGTTATGTCCTTTTCCCATGTAACCTTTTTGATCTTAACTCTTCGTTTTAGAATAAATGGCTTTCAGTGATTGCAACCTTTACCAGCTTCGTACTTAATCATCTTCCACAACAACTAATCTGTGGTCTTCATATGATAAGTAACATTCACTGTTTGTACTAACTCTTCCATATCCGAGTACAGCAATTGTCTTGAAATCAGCAAGATATTTGAAGTATTGCACTCCAAATTCCCTTTTTATTCCATATACGTGAGCTCTTTAAACCATCCCCAACTCAGTATATCTCCCAAAGAAACATCTTTATTTCTGGTGAAGAATGCTAGTGGACGTCGAAACTTACGTTCACGTGGCATCTCCATGAACCAGGACTTTTTCGCTTCAGCTATCGCTTCTTTGGTCACCGGTTTAGGAATCTTTCCTTCTCGTAAAGCTTCGGCAATCTTATCTTTCAACATATCTTCATTAAGCTGTTTGTACATCTCTTCAAAAGTAGGAAAACTTTCTGAATTTTGACCGACGTACTTAGCTTTGTGATCTGATTCATCATCTGAGGACCAATCTTCAACTATCACTCGATTGTACTCATCAGCTTCAAACCTTCTCTCATACTGATATTCTTTCGGTTCAAATGTGTTAACATTCATAACTTCCTCAAAATCAAACTCTAAGTTCTTAGCTTCTACTTCAACTAGTTTCGCCAAATCTTCTTTTGAGAATTATGTACAAACTCGCCTTCTTCACATTATGTTCCAACATTAGCATCAAAGGCTTCATGGGTACTGCAGACACAGGCTTCACAGCAGAACGATCAATATCTAACAAATCAATAACATCATCAGTTGGTCCTTTCTGCCCTGACTCCACTGGCTTTTATCTTCCATCCTATTCGACTCATCGTTCATAAGATCAGAAAAATCAAACTCATCAGATACTTTGGCTTCATTGATCTTTAAACCTGTACCTCCCTGATCAAAATCATCACCACCTTGATCAAAATCATCGTCATCATCCCCAACATTCCAATCCTCATAACCTTCTTCCTCTTCGTCTTCATTCTTATCTTCCTTTTCGGCTTCATCATCGTCTTTTTCTTCAGTAACAACGATAGAATCGGAAGGCTTGACAAATTCGTCAACCTTTTGAATATCAGACTTAGAAGCTTTCGAAACATCTTCAGTTGGTTTCTCAGGAACATCTGAAGATTTCTCAGCAGAAGATTTAGGGGCTTCACCCTCAACATGCTTTCCTTTACCACTTTCAGCTAACTCTTTCTCAGCACACTCTTTTGCTTCCTGACGATCCAAACGATCGTATTCAGCGATGAAATTAATGTTCAGATTGTTTGCTAACACTTTCTGCAATCTATTGAATCTTTTATCATTCAATGCTTGAATAGTCTTTAGATCAGCTATTTCAGTTTGCAACTTCTCATTTGCGTCTTGCAAACTCTCAATTAGTGCTTTGAAATACTCACGTTCATTTTCTAACACCTTCACCTTGTCGTCTAACATTTCTTTCTCAACTGCAATTTGATTTATCTTCTGAATAAGCTCAGCTTTCTCGACTTCATTCTGTGCCACTTTTTCTTCTAACACCAAATTACACATTTCTCTAGCATCTCAACATTAGATTCTGGGAAAAATTCATCCAAGTCTTCGAGACTGATTGGACCGTGTGGCATATCACCATACAGATTTCCCCTTGTTGTCCTCGGTGTTGAATCTTTAGGTGTTGTAGTTTTCGGTGTTGACTTCTTAGGAGTAGAACTTTCAGGAATAGAAGTCTTTGGAGCAATTGGAGATTCAGCGATAGGAATTTCAACAAATCCAGACACAGGAGGTTCTTGTGTAACTCCTGGCCTTTCAGTTTCAGCATGAACAATAACAGGAGGTTCTTGTGGAGGAGGTTCTTGTGTGGCTCCTTTCTCCTGAGCACCAGAAGGTTCTTGTGTGGCTTCTGTGCCTTTCACCTTACTACTGTATCTATTGCTCACAACTTTCTGAGCTTTCTTTGCTTTTCTTTTCCCTTTGGTATGAGGTGACCTTGTAGTCTTCTTAGAGATTTCGATTGCTGGAGACTTTGTACGCTTAGACTTTTTCTTCGGTCTCTCCTCGTCAGATTCTATTTCAGTGTTAGGATCAAAATCCGCATCCAATTTTCTTTCCTTTTCTGCTCTAATCTCTGCCTCAGTCTTTTCTAGCTCTTTAGCAGGAACTTCTTCATCAGATTCTTCATTCTCAGAAGTAGCAGAAATCACATCATCTTGAGTCGTTTTTACAGTTTCTTGACTCTCAATAACCACTGCAGCGCTCGATCCAGCAACTGCTTCAACATTTTCAGGTTCATCCTCGTCGACAAGCATTGTTTTGACATTCTTCACAGCACGTTTCTTTTTAGGCTTATCAGCTTCTGCCTTTAAAAACCATTCGCTCTTGCCTTTGGTTTGAATTCCTTAAACCATTCTTGCTCATCTTTAAGCTCTCTCTCGTCATCACTATCATCCTTTCTCCACTTGTTATCAGGTGGCGAGATATAATTTGAATCTTTTATAGCTCTAAACACTGGTTTCGCAACAGGAGCTGAAGCTTGCTTTTGGAACTTGATAAGCTTCTTCATAGTCGTTTCGTCAAGATGAACTAGACAAAGCACATCATTTTGATCTCGTGCAATGTTGGGATACTTCTCGTCAATCAACATCTGAACAAATCTCGGATATAGGCTAGCCTTGAATCTTCCATGTTCTTCGACATGTGAGTAAAAACCATCTTAGAAACATTGAATGGCTTCTTCAAAATAAGCGCCGTTTCCATGCTAGCCAAATAGTCTTGAACATCATCTAAACCGGCTTTACGATGGCTGAATGTGTGAATTAGAGCATGCATCAAAAGCTTGTAGGGGTTTGGCACTTCCTCTTTCTTCAGCGTCGGTTTATTCACACTCCCCTTATAAACCATACGGAAGAAACAACCACGTACCATCTTCTCGTCTAAATTAATCGGATCGTCTTCATTATCTTTGAATTCCAGAATCCATCTAATATCGTCTTCGGTAACTGTAATCGGTTTAACTTCATTACCAACTTGCACAGATGAAGTGATCGTCTTCCCATCTTCGCTTAAACTTGCGTTCATCCAGAAGTGAACGATATGTGATCGATATGATACGGTGCGCTCTGTAATAGCTCGGTGAATATGGCTTTCCTCGAGAAACTTCAATATACTGTCGTACTCCTTCAGTGACGGACAGATAGACTTGTCAAGTGTAATGCACGTATTGTGAGTTTTGGAGAACTCAACAGAAATTACACGCGCTGGTACCTGTGACTGAAAAATTACGCAAAACAATTAGCACGCTTTTCGAAAAATTTCACAAAAATTTTCTAACATTTATATCAAGTTCGGGCGAACTTGATATATATGTTATAACAATCTGTTTTATCTAAGTTCGCCCGAACATGTTCAAAACACATGTTCAGTATATAAGTTCAGGCAAACTTATACATACCACAACACATCAAACTTTCAAACCTAAGTTAGGTCGAACTTGTTTGCACCAGTTTGAAAAGTTCTTTTGATGTAAGTTCGGTCGAACATCCATTTAAATCTTTCAAATACAAATTATCAAGTTCGGTCGAAGATGTTAAGATTTCATTTACTCATATTTTAGACAAGTCCGGTCGAACTTGACAACAAGTTTGGCCGAACTTGTCGTCTTCTCCAAAGACCGACTTGTTCAAAACAGTTAAACCGCCGTTTCATTTCGATCAAAACATGTTATACGGTCGGTTTTATGTGTAGATTAAGGATCTATGTTTAATTTTAACCAACACCTCCTAGATCTATCAGATTTTTTAGTTTTTTATCAAGTTTTGTTCATTAATGGTCCAAACACAGTCCAATGGTCAATTCTCACCTCAACCATGATAATTGGTGTGCTAATCACCAAAAACTGACTCAATTTGGACAGCGTAACAGTGTAAAAATGCCAAAATCGTTCAAATTCTCTCAAAGCTCAAGTTCGCTCAGAGAGTGTGTTTGCTGATAAGTGAGTTCGGCCAAACTTGATTAGTATTTATACCAAGTCAAGTTCGGGCGAACTTGCTAAACCCAATTATAAAAGCCCAGTTAAGTTCGGGCGAACTTAACAATAAAACAACACAGCCATCTGCAAGTTCGGTCAAACTTGCTGTTTGTTAAACTTGATTTGTTTAGCAAGTTCGGCCGAACTTGCCAATCCATTATTTTGAGATGAAGGCTCGCCTTTAAGGTGTGTTCCACTTAAGGAATCTTTTTAGCACTGCAAATGATTATATCTTTCGATACTTTTCAAGTTTTGCATGAAGTTTGGAGTTTATAGCGAAAGCATTATAAAAGTTCTAGGCTATTGCTTCCGCAAAATCAGAAGAACTTGTATAATACTCTAGATATCAACTATCTATAAAGACCTCGTATCTCAGAATCAGGCAATCTTTCAAACGAAATTTCGGAGTACTAAGTCCATATATCCAAGATATGTTAATCCACAAGATTAAGTAGTTGCTAAATTTAGTTTATATCTCGAAAACAGTTTACAGAACGTGTTAAGCCTATCAACACATCCACAGTAAAACTGGTTTATCACTTTTAAAATGTTACATTTCTTTAGCATACTGTGATAGTCCACTGATATACTATCATTTCCTTTTATGACACTGAACTCTTTTTGTCTTTTTTTCAATGTTTTTATACATTTTGAATTTTTATATGTTTTTGGATTTTAAAATTTCGAATGTTTTTGAATTTTCTCTAACATTTCTCCCCCTAAAATCAAAAACATCTTTTGGATTTTAGTTTTTATCAAAATTCTATAGAAGAAAAATATTTACAAACCAATGTGAATCACGCGAACTCGTCGTCCGATCCGTATTCAACCTCAGCGTCTGCACCTGTCAGCAAATTTTTCATACCGTTAATTCTCAGCAAGTATTTAAACCGTGACAAAGAAAATGGTTTGGTACAAAAATCAGCCTTTTGTTCGTCGGTGTGGATTTTTCTATTCGCACCAATTTCTTTTCGTAGCAATCACGAATGAAATGATAACGAATTTCAATGTGTTTTGTGCGTGAGTGATGAACCGGATTTTTAGTTATATCGATGGCTGCCTTGTTATCAACATACAGCGGAGTGTCTAGAAATTGCGAAGCATAGTCTCTCATCTAATATTGAATCCACAGAATCTATGAACAACAGCTGGAGGCCGAGATATACTCAGCTTCACAGGTAGAGAGACCGTAGTCTGTTTCTTACACTGCCAGGTTACCATTCTTGTTCCGAAGAACAGGCATCCCGCTGTAGTTGATTTTGAGTTCAACTTATCTACACCAAAATCGGAATCAGCATAACCCGTGAGGTTAAAATTGTGGTTCTTCGGGTACCACAAGCCGGTGCTTGGGCATCCTTTCAGATATCTGAAGATACGCTTCACGATCTGCATGTGTAAGATCCTCGGGCTTGACTGATATCTGGCGCATAGGCAGGTTGGAAACATAATATCTGGGCGCGATGCCGTCAGATACATCAGCGATCCAATCATCGATCTGTATAACGTCTCGTCAACTTTGGCTTTACTCTCATCAATACAAATGCCGTGATTTAGAGCAAGAGGCGTAGATAGAGGCTTTAAGTTTTCTATTCCAAACTTCTTCAAGATGTCGTGAACATACTTAGTCTGATGAACGAAAATACCATCCGGAAGCTGATCTACTGGCAAACCAAGAAAGAACTTCATTTCGCCCATCAAGGACATTTCGAATTTCTTTTTCATGATTCCCTCAAACTCCTTGCAGAGACTATCGTTTGTAGATCCAAAGATGATGTCGTCAACGTAGATTAGAACTATAATCAGATGGCCATCAACTTCTCTAGTGAAAAGAGTACTATCCACAGTTCCTCTGATAAAGCCGTTTTCGACGAGATGTTGCGATAACGTCTCGTACCAAGCTCTCGGGGCTTGGTGTAGACCATAAAGGGCTTTATCCAATAGGTACGCTTTCTTCTTGTTAAGTGGATCGACAAACCTCGGTGGTTGTCCAACGTACACCTTTTCGCATAATTTGCCGTACATAAAAGCCGATTTGACATCTAGACCTTAAATCCTTTCCATGATGCGAAAGCTAGAAAAATTCGAACAGATTCCAATCAAGCTACTGGTGCATAGACTTCCGTGTAGTCTATCCCTTCATGCTAGTGAAATCCCTTGACAACAAGCCTAGATTTGTTACGAACAATAACCCCTCTATCATCACGATTACACTTAAAGACCCATTTTGTATCAATTGCTTTCTGATTTTCTGGTAGGTCTTCAAGCTTCGACACACCCAACTTCTCACACTGCAGTAATTCTTCTTGCATTGCTTGTACCCAGTTTTCATCGGCTAAAGCTTCATTAACTGTCTTGGCTCAATCTGAGAGATGAAACATGAATAGAAACAATAGTTCTGGGTTGTAGCAACGCGTGTGTAGAAACAACTGAGTGCTTTATTAATTTGCCCTCGAGTTCTAAAACCAGTTTGAAGTTCTCCGATAATATTTGTTGACGGATGATAGGAATATGATCACGGTAATTCTTCACTTGGAACATCTACTGAGGTTTGCTGATTCGTGATGTTGAGATCATCCCAATTCAATGTTTGGAGAGCTTGATGAAGCTTCATTTCTATTGTTCGGGACTGCAGATTGATTAAGAAGACTTGTTATCTGCTCTACTTCTTCATCTGAAGAAGATGATACCCCATCAGCATCAAATGTTGGTGCTTCATCTGAATCAGAATTTTGAATCTAAAGCATCCTAGGCTCCGTTGTTGTATTCACTGGTTCAGTAGAGGCATTCGTTGGAGGAGTAGCAGGTGTTGATAATGATTCAGAAATATTTTCAGCCGGAACACCACTATTGCTTGAACTTGCTCCAGAAGAAGATGGATCTATGTGGGTTGATTAACCACAATTGGTCGAACAATTTGTTCTTTATTCACTGACTGGTGAAGATAATATAACGCTGGAACTTCTTCGTCAGTTGGTTCTTTGGGCAAGTCAAATGACATTTAAAGGTCTTGATAGTTAAACAGCCACGCGCCACCTTTCCTTTGAATAGGATCCGTGTAGTTGAAACAATCCACATGTTGTGCTTCAATAACCTTTCTTAATGAAGGAACATATGCTCTTCTCAATGGACTCGAATATCCGACAAAGAAACCATCAAGAGATTTAGCTCCGAATTTGCCATCTTGGTCTATTACGGTACATGGTGCACCGAATGGTTCTAAGAACTTCAATTTGGCTTTCGTCGGTTTATCATCTCAAAACATGTTTTCTTTATTGGTTTGACAGTGAGAACCCTGTTTAGCGTGTAGCAAGCTGCAGCAACCGCTTCACTTCAGAAGCTGATAGGTAGTTTAGAATCTGCAAGCATGGTTCTCGCAGTTTCAATCAAAGTTCTGTTTTCCGTTCAGCTACTCCGTTTTGCTGTGGAGTATAGGGAGCACTAAACTCGTGTAGAATCCCTTTTGCGTTGCAGAATTCCTTCATTTTGTTATTCTTAAACTCTGTGTCGTTGTCACTTCTAACGGGTCTGACCGGCAGATGATAAAGATTCTCGAGTTTCTTGAATAGAATAACAAAGTTCTCGAGCGTTTCGTCTTTTGATTCTTGAAAGAATACCCACGAATATCTCGAATAATCATCTGTCACGACCAAGCAATATAAGTCTCCTGAGATGCTTCGAACATTTACAGGACCAAATAAGTCCATGTGGAGACGGTGTAATGGCAACTTGATTGAGTTTAGAATTTTCTTTGGATGAGATTTCTTGATCTGCCTTCCCTTCTTGCATTCCAAGCAATGATCAGACATATTTAAGCCTTCTACAAGATCATTATGAACCAAGAAATTCATTTTTTCGCAAATGAATATGCCCCATCTTACGATGCCAAAGAATAGAATCTTTTTCAGTAGCCTTTGATTCAAAATGTTGTGATGATTTTGACGAAGTGGTAGCGACACCCATATCAAGAACATATAAATCATTCCCTCGAGGTGCTCGCATCAGAATCGACTCATCTGGTATTTTGAATCCCGGCTTCAAGATAATACACTCTTTGTCGTTGAAATGGACTGTGAATTTCTTGTCACAAATCTGCGATATACTCACAAGATTGTTCTCAAGTTCTGCAATATAGTTCACGCGATCAAATGAAACTACGCCATTGGAGAGTTTTCCCTCAGCGACTATCCTTCCACCTTGATTTCCTGCAAATCCAACATATCCACCATTGATAGCTTTAATGTCGAATAGCAATGTCTTCATTCCCGTCATATTCCTGGACGCTCCACTATCCAAAATCCACTTTGAAAGTACGGATCTCTGGAGTCCATACACATTTTAACAATCTATTTAAAAAGCGAGACCCAAGCCTTTTTGGTCTTGGGTTGAATTAACCATCATCAAAATCAAATTCACATTCATCAGCATAATCGAATTCTTCATCTGAATTTTCTATGATGTTTATGTTTCAAAACTTTACCTTCTTTTTATCTTTTGAATTATTTCCACTTGAATTTTTGACAGTTTCAGATGTGGTTTCAATTATAATTTCAGATTTTGATTCTTTCTTACTATCACTAGTCTTAACAGGCTCAGACTTAGTGATTTCAAGTTTAGATTTTTTTGTGTTATTAATCTTTACCAGCTCAGACTTAATAACACCAGTTGTTGTTGATCTTTTCTTGGTAATCCAGGCTTGAGATTTGATATTATCCTTCTTGATATAAAATTTGTTTTCGTTTGCCCTAGAAGTTTCTCCTTTTTCAAAAGTAGAATTTTCAAATTTCTTTTCTATTTTAGGTTTAACTTCTGGCAAAGATTCATTTCTTTTAAAACTCTTGATTGGTTTTTCAAACACTAGATACCTTGGTTTTACAACATTTGATTCTCTTCTTCGAGGATAAACCGGTTTTGATTTCAGACATTGTCGTGCAATATGACCCATTTCATTGCACTTGAAACATGTCCTATTATCAAGGGGATGTCCTTTAGTGGGTGGTTTTATCCCACTTGATGTTTTGGCACCACTTGTAACCTTCGCTTTATCTCGAATTTCTTTCTCCTTTTTAAACTCATCATTTGATTGTTTACCAATCAAACTCTCTTCATGAACCGTGTTTGTCCCATATACAAAATTCATGTTTTTTTTTTATATTCATGAAATGGTGACACTTTCTTTACTGGTTCATCTGATTCTTCTAGACCCAACCCTGTTCTCCTGTTTTCCGGATGATCACAACCATTCCTTCGGTAGTTGTTTCTTTTAGGTTTGGAATAGAATTTTCGTTTGTTAATTTCCAATTCCTCTGATGTGACTTCCACGAGTTTAAAGAATTTATCAAGCAATTATTCCTTCACATTCTGAATCGGGAAGCTATCATCAAAGAATAGTCTATCCGAATCCTTAATTTTGTACATTACAATATTAGGATCGTCACTTAGACCATCCTCTGACGACTTATCGTCATTTTAAGACTGTGAATCGGAATTCTTTGAACTCGAGTATGCGCTTTTGAAGCTGCCGTCATCAGAATCACTTAGAACATTTTCAACCACTTGGTTAACCACAACATTG
Organism: Scalesia atractyloides; assembly: GCA_947069175.1. NCBI lineage: Eukaryota > Viridiplantae > Streptophyta > Magnoliopsida > Asterales > Asteraceae > Scalesia > Scalesia atractyloides. The sequence continues at coordinate 39,692,724 of CAMTDV010000015.1, forward strand.
TTATCATCATCAGATTTAGCATAGATTATATCAATATTCTCTGGCAACTCATCTTTTTTCTCAGAAAGTAACTCAACATTGAGTGCCTTGTCCATCCCGTCTGCGGTTTGCGACAATACTTCTCACAAAGGGGTGGAGGAACATTGTTATATTCTTTGCCAGTTTTCTTTTTAGGTTTTTCTTCCGTTGAGATTGTCGGAAGAATGTGATCAATAACATATGCATTTGTGGTATAACTTCTCAACAACTGTTGAACTCTTTCAGTTTCGATTGTCATGTCTTGAAGTTTTTGTTTGGTTTTAGCAATGGTGTTACTATAAATGTTAATTGCCCTTTGTTTATTCATTACTGTTCCCCTCAACATCCTTATATTATCATGTTGTTCGATGTTTATTTCTGTTCAAGTCTGCCATAATCATTTTTCATTTTATCATACCTTCTTTCATTGTGCGATAATCGTATTTCAATAATTGTTATGCACATGTTTTTAGTGATGATCTTTGATTTTTTCGGCAAATTCGACACAAGGTTCAGTACATTTTGTACAAGGTTTCTCAACCTCAACAAATTGTACTTTGACAACTTCTTTCTCGACAATTTTTACCTCTGACCTACCTTGGTTAGATTCGCCATTAAAGCTTTGTCTGCCATGTCCTTGAGGTCTTCGACTTTCATTTCTTGAGTGACATCAATGATCACTCCATCAATCTTTTTCTCCTCAACCACTTGTTCTTTCGAGCTTCCATCAAAATGACCTAGAAAACTGTCACAAGAATTAGAGGATAAAATTCCTTGTCTCTGCATATGAATATATTCTTCTTCTTCCTGTTTTTGATGTAAGTATTGTTCCAGAAGAGCTTGTTCGAAAGCTGCTGCTTCTGCTGCTGCTTCTGCTGCTGCCGCTGCTTCCTCTGCAGAATTATCTTCAACTATCTCCGCCATCAAAGCAACTCCGGTCTTTTTCCCAATGTAAGAGTTCCAATCAAAACCATCATCTTCACTAGATGCCACCATAGCTTTCTCAGTGGTGCTATTGTCAGATTTTTCTTGGATTTCAACCTGAGTTTTCTTCGGAAATGGTACATATTGAAGTGCCTTTTTGTAATATTCATTTCCTCCTCTGAAAGGACTTTGATTTCCGGTTGCTTCGGTGTTCTTACACTCTTTTTTAAAATGCCCCTTCTGACGTCATCTAAAGCACGTGACTTTGGTTTTGTCAAAACCTAATTTGTTGCTGGAATTTCCTATGTCACGGCCTGTGAGTGCAACGAACTTTGTCACTCTCCTGATGATCGAAGGTAAGGACCATTTGATGTCCAGTAGTTCGAGTTCTTCCTCGTCTACCTGGTCATAATCTTTTGCGGTCATCTCAGGGTTTCCGATCTTACCGGTAACAAGACATTCATAAGATTCTAATACGGTAGCAAGTAGTGATATATGTTGTTTTGCAACTTAATCTGACACAAAATTGTTCAAATTCACTGTAATGTTGCTTTATATACATTCGGATCAGAACTTTGTTGTTGATTCTGATTCGTTTGGCTTTGATAAGTTGAATTTGAACATGTGCTTGAATAAGAACTTTGAGGACTCTAATCATACTGAGGCTGTGATTGATTCTGATTTTGTGGGGAAGCATTCATGTTTGCACTAAAAGTCGTCTGAATTTTAGGACTCGAAACACTATCTAGCATTCCGGCTTTGTAATAAAGACCGACTTCTTGAACAACATTAGCATTTTTTGACTTCGCCTTCAGAAGTTCCATTTTGTGGCCTTCGAGTTAATCGATAAACGTCGACAACTTGAAAATTTTCCACTCATCACTGTTCTTCAGAACCATCAAATACGTAGTCCATTCACCCTCTGGTAGTGCGTCAGCAAGTTTGTCGATGTATTCTTGTTCTGTCTTTTCGAGACCGTGTCTTCGCATTTGCACTTTAAGATGATAGAAACGCTCGATCATTTGCTTTATGGTCTCATTCTTTAGCATAGTGAAGATATTGAACTCTTTCAAGATAAGTGCCTTCTTTCTTTTGATCATTTCAGCGCGGCCTAGATACTTCTTCTGTAATGACAACCAAAGATTTCTTGCAGTAGTATACTCTGGTAGCAAAATCAGGATATCTTCTTTGACAGACTGTTGGATGAGACTGATCATCTTTTTCTCAGCAACTTATTCATCTCTTTGTACTGTCGAATGGTTGTACTTTTCAAGGACTTGCTGATGTTTATATACCGGGACAATGTAACCTCTTTCAATTGACACCCAGCCAGCGAAGTGCATGGCTTGAACCCAGTATGTAAATTTCTCTTTCTATGCTTCGTACTCGTCCATGCTCATCAGCTTGGGCAGTTTGACAATCGTTCCCATTTCATCATCAAGATTGACTTGATTGATCACATTGGCATTTGACGAACTAGCTCCGGACATAAGAGCTCTTATTTGATCCTCCATTGTGAATAATGAAACGTGTACTCTGAAAATTTTCAAAAAACTTTGAAAACAACTAGTCCTACTACAAGTTCGGTCGAACTTGTAGCAACAAATGAAGAATTCTCAGCTTTTCTAACAAGTTCGGTCGAACTTGCTAGATTTGTTTTTGAAAACTTTGCTTAAAGTTTGGTCGAACTTGAGACACAAATCCCACAGAACTTCGGGCGAATTTATCTTCAAGAATTTGATAAAAAATCTACTAAGTTCGGGCGAACTTACTTAAACTTTCTTTGAAATTTACACAAGTTCGGTCGAACTTGATGTAAAATCAATGAAAAATTGTGTAACATCGAGCGAACTTAGCTGAAATTTTGTCAAAAACTACTTAACTTCGGGCGAACTTGCTAAAAATCACTTGAAAAGTGATGTTTTAGTATAAGTTCGGCCGAACATGGCCAACAAGTTCGATCAAGGAGGTTTTAAAAACATGGTTTTTTTCAAAATTTCGACATGAATTCGGTTGAATTTGGTCTCCAATCTTTCAAAGGTTTATCTTTGTTGTATTTTACATGATATATTCAAAATTCAAAAGATTTTGACCGTGAATTATTCATTTTATGTTCAAAAGTTAAGAAAAAAGAAGAATGGAGTAGAAATAGAAGTGTTCTTGTCTTGATACTATCAAATCAGGCTATTCTAGCTCTGATACCACTTGTAGGACCGATCCTCGATGCTTAGGAACCTAAATTTGATATCTAACGTCCATAATAGCGGAAATATTACATCGTGTTTACCAATAGACAAGATTTAATCAGTTAAATGTCAGTTTTATAGATCAAACGTTCTGGTTACAAACTGACAGAGCTTCGCCTCTGAAATGCCAAAGTTACAAATGAAGTAGACTAGCTAGGTATTTATAAGCAAACAAGTTCGGTCCAAAGGACACAATGCAAGTTCGGCCGAACATGCCTATACATGATCTTCATGAGTGAACTTGGCTAAAACAAACATAAATACTTCGTATACCTAGCCCATTCAGCTCTATACTATACAAACTCGATATAAGACAAAGACATAGACATTATGCACCAACACGGAACACCACTATTACTTGAACTTGCGCTAGAAGAAGATGGATCCAACATGGGTTGATTAACCACAATTGGTCGAACAATTTGTTCTTGATTTGCCCACTGGGGAAGATAATATAATGCTGCAACGTCTTCGTCATACGGTTCTTCGGGCAAGTCAAATGACTTCCAAAGGTCTTGATAGTTAAACAGCCACGCATCACCTTTCCTTTGAATAGGATCCGTATAGTTGAAACAATCCACGTGTTGTGCTTCAATAACCTTTCTTAACGAAGGAACATATACTCTTCTCAATGGACTCGCATATCTGACAAAGAAACCTTCAAGAGATTTAGCTCCGAATTTGCCATCTTGGTCTATTACGGTACATGGCGCACCGAATGGCTCTAAGAATTTCAAATTTGCTTTCGTCGGTTTATCATCTCAAAACATGTTTTCTTTGTTGGTTTGACAGTGAGAACCCCGTTTAGCGTGTAGCAAGCCGCAGCAACTGCTTCACTTCAGAAGCTGATCGGAAGGTTAGAATCTGCAAGCATGGTTCTCGCAGTTTCAATCAAAGTTCTGTTCTTCCGTTCAGCAACACCGTTTTGCTGTGGAGTATAGGGAGCACTAAACTCGTGTAGAATCCCTTTTGCGTTGCAGAATTCCTTCATTTTGTTATTCCTAAACTCTGTGTTGCTGTCACTTCTAATGCATCTGAAAGGCAGATGATAAAGGTTCTCGTGTTTCTGGAATAGAATAACCAAGTTCTCGAACGTTTCATCTTTTGATTCTTGAAAGAATACCCACGAATATCTCGAATAATCATCTGTCACGACCAAGCAATATAAGTCTCCTGAGATGCTTCGAACATTTACAGGACCAAATAAGTCCATGTGGAGACGCTCTAATGGCAACTTGATTGAGTTCAGAATTTTCTTTGGATGAGATTTCTTGATCTGCTTTCCCTTCTTGCATTCCAAGCAATGATCAGACATATGAAAAACTACGAAGATTTACGTCTTCTACAAGATCATTATGAACCAAGAAATTCATTTTTTCGCAAATGAATATGCCCCATCTTACGATGCCAAAGAATAGAATCTTTTTCAGTAGCCTTTGTCACAAAACATTGCGCTGATTTTGATGACGTGGTAGCGATGCCCATATCAAGAACATATAGATCATTCTCTCGCGGTGCTCGCATCAGAATCCACTCATCTGGTATGTTGAATCCTGGCTTCAAGATAATACACTCTTTGTCGTTTAAATGGACCGTGAACTTCTTGTCACAAATCTGTGATATGCTCAAAAGATTGTTTTCCAACTCTGCAATATAATTCACACGATCGAATGAAGTGACGCCATTTGAGAGTTTTCCCTCGGCGACTATCCTTCCACCCTGGTTTCCTGCAAATCCAACATATCCACCATTGATAGCTTTAATGTCGAATAGCAACACTTTCATTCCTGTCATATGCCTGGACGCTACACTATCCAAATCCACTTAGAAAGTACGGATCTCTGGAGCCCCTGCACATTTCAACAATCGATTTAAAAATCAAATTGGATAACCATCATCAAAATCAAAATAAAATTCACACTCATTAGCATAATCGAATCCACACTCATCTGCATAATCAAATTCATATTCATCATCTGGATTTTCTGTGATGTTTATGTTTGAAAACTTTACTGTCTTTTTATCTTTTGAATTGTTACCACTTGTAGTTTTGAAATTTTCAGATGTGGTTTCAATTATGATTTCAGATTTTGAGTCTTTCATACTATCACTAGTCTTAACAAGCTCAGACTTAGTGATTTCAGATGTTGTTGACTGTTTCTTTGCAATCCAGGCTTGAGATTTTATGTTAGCCTTCTTGATGTAAAAATTGTTTTCATTAGCCTTTGAAGTTTCACCTTTTTCAAAAAATGAATTTTCAAACTTAGGTTTGACTTCAGCTTTTTATTCATTTCTTTTCAAAATCTTTACAGAATTACAAACACTGGTTGCTTTGGTTTCACAACATTTGAACTTTCTTTCCTTCGAAGATAAGCATGCTTTGATTTCGGACAGTAACGTGCAATATGACCAATTTCGTTGCACTTGAAACAAGTCCGAGAATCATGTGGATGTGCTTTAGTGGGTTTTACACCACTTGTTTTGACACCACTTGCAATTTTGGCATTATCTCGAAGTTCTTTTTGTTTCTTAAACTCATCGTTTGATTGTTTCCCGATCAAACTTTCCTCATGAACCGTGTTCGTCCCATATACAAAATTCATGTTTTTATTCTTGTATTCATGAAATGGTGACACTTTCTTTTTAGGTTCATCTGATTCCTCTAATCCCAACACAGCTCTCCGGTTTTCTGGATGATCACCACCATTCTTTCGGTAGTATTTCTTTTAGATTTGGAATAGAATTTCTTTTCATTGATCTCCAGATCATCTGTTGTGACTTCCACGAGCTTAAAGAATTTGTCTAACAATTCTCCCTTCACATTCTGAATCGGAAAATTGTCATCAAAGTATAATCTATCAGATTCCTTAATCTTGTACATGACAACATTTGGATCATCACATAGATCATTCTCCAATGATGTATCGTTATCTTCAGACTGTGAATCAGAATTCTTTGAGCTTGAGTCGGCGCTTTTAAAGCTGCCTTCATCAGAATCGTTCAAAACATTTTCAACAACTTTTTTAACCACAACATTGTCATCATCTGTTTTAGCATAGATTACATCAATGTTCTCTGGCAACTCAGTTTTCTTTTCAGATAAAAACTCAATGTTGAGTGCCTTATCCATCTCATCAGCCGATTTGTGACAATACTTCTCACAAAGGGGTGGAGGAACATTGTTGTATTCTTTACCAATTTTCTTTTTAGGTTTTTCTTCCGATGGAATTGTCGGAAGGATGTGATCAATGACATATGCATTACATGTGTAACTTCTCAAAAGTTGTTGAACACGCTCTGTTTCAATTGTCATGTCCTGGAGTTGTTGCTTAGTTTCAGAAATGGTGTTAATATAGATATTAATCGCTTTTTGCTTATCCATTACTGTTCCTTTTAACATCCTTATTGTATCATGTTGTTCAATGTTATTTCTATCGAGTCTGCCATAATCATTTTTCATTTTATCATATGCTTCCTTCATTGTGCGATAATCGTATTTCAAAAGTTCATTATGCACATTGTTTTCAGCGATGATTTTTTATTTTTCGGCACATTCGATACAAGGTTCGATACATTTTGTACAAGGTTTTTCAACCTCTACAACTTGTACTTTGACAACTTCATTTACCTCTGGACCTACCTTGGTTAGATTTGCCATCAAGGCTTTGTCGGCAATGTCCTTGAGGTTTTCAGCATTCACTTCTTTAGTAACATCAATGACCACTTCATCAGTTGGTTTCTTCTCGGGAACTTCCTCCTGAGAACTTCCATCAAAGTGACCTGCAAAACTTTCACAAGAGTTAGGAGATAAAATTCCTTGCTTCTGCATGTGGATATACTCCTCTTCTTCTCGTTGTTATTGCAGATATTGTTCCAGCAGAATATTCTCTAAAGCCACTACTTCTTCTGCAGATGTATCTTCAACAATTTCAGCCATCAACGCAACTCCGGTCTTCTTACCGATGTAGGAATTCTAGTCGAAACCATCATCTTTGTTTGATGCAACCATAGCTTTCTCATTGCTGCTGCTTTTTGGTTTCTCTTGGATTTCATCCTGAGCCTTCTTTGGAAATGGCTTGTATTGAAGTGACTTCTTGTAATACTCGTTGCCTCCTCCGAAGGGACTCTGATTTCCTGTTGCTTCAGGATTTTTGCATTCTCTCTTGAAGTGACCCTTTAGGCGACATCGAAAACATGTAACCTTTGACTTGTCGAAGCCCAACTTGTTGCTAGAATTTCCGATATCTCGACCTGTGAGAGCAACAAACTTTGTAACCCTTCTAATAATCGAAGCTAAACACCACTTGATATCCATCAACTCGAGTTCTTCTTCATCCACTTGGTCATAATCTTCTGCCGTCATTTCAGGATTTCCAATTTTACCGACTACAAGACTTTCGTATGACTCCAGAACAGTGGCGAGAAGAGACATATGTTGTTTAGCGACTTGTTCTGAAACAACATTGTTCAAATTCATTGCGATGTTGCATTTGTATACATTTGAATCAGAATTTGATTGTTGATTCTGATTTGCTTGACTTTGATAAGATGAATTTGAACTAGTGCTTGAGTACGAACTCTGTGGACTCTGATCATAATGAGGTTGTGATTGACTCTGGTTTTGTGGAGAAGCATTCATGTTCGCACTAAACGTTATCCCAATTTTCGGACTTGAAATGTTGTCTTGCATTCCACTCTTGTAGTACAAACCAACGTCTTGAACTACACTAGCGTTCTTTGACTTTGCAATCTTCAATAGTTCCATTTCATGACCTTCGAGTTTATCGATAAATGTTGACAACTTGAAGAATTCACATTTATCGCTTTCCTTCAGAACCATTAGATAAGTAGTCCACTCTCCATCTGGTAGAGCCTCTGCAAGCTTGTCGATGTACTCTTATTCCGTCTTCTCAAGACCGTGTCTTCGCATTTGGACTTTAAGATGACAGAAGCGTTCAATCATTTGCTTCATGGTCTCACCCTTCATCATGTTGAAGATATCGAACTCTTTCATAATGAGAGCTTTCTTGCTTTTGATCATCTCCGCGCTTCCTTAATACTTCTTTTGAAGTGAGAGCCAGAGATCTCTTGCCGTTGTGTATTCCGGTAGCAAAACGAGAATATCTTCTTTGACAGACTGTTGGATGAGACTGATCATCTTTTTCCTCAGCAATGTATTCGTCCCTCTGTACTGTCGAGTAATTGTACTTTTCAAGGATTTGTTGATGTTCATCTACCGGAACAGTGTAGCCTCTTTCAATCGACACCCAGCCAGCGAAGTGCATGGCTTGCACCCAATAGGTAAATTTCTCCTTCCATGCTTCATATTCGTCCATGCTCGTCAGCTTGGGCGGTTTAACAGTCGTCCCCATCTCGTTATCAAGATTGACTTGATGAATCACGTTTGCATTCGATGAACTAGCTCAGCACATAAAAGCTCTTTGCATATCATCCATTGTGAATAACGAGATGTGTATACTGAAAATAATCAAAAACTTTTGAAAACAATTAGCACTACTACAAGTTCGGTCGAACTTGTAGTAACAATGAAGAATTCTTAAGTTTATCACAAGTTCGGTCGAACTTGTGATATTTGTTTTGAAAATTTTGATTTATCTTCAGTCGAACTTGTGACACAAACACAACAGATCTTCGAGCGAACTTGTTAATAAGACTTTGATGAAACACTAGTAAGTTCGGGCGAACTTGCTCAAAATTTCCTTGATATTACACAAGTTCGGTCGAACTTGCTATAAAATCAGTGAAAAATCAGTAACTTCGAGCGAACTTGATCAAGATTTCCTCAAAAATCACTTAAGTTCGAGCGAACTTGCTAAAAAATCACTTGAAAAGTGATGTTTTAGACCAAGTTCGGTCGAACATGGTTAACAAGCTCGATGAAAATGGTTTTGGAAAACATGATTTTTTCAAAATTTTGACATGAATTCGGTTGAATTTGGTCTCCAATCTTTCAAGGGTTTATCTTTGTTGTATTTTACATGATATATTCAAATTTGAAAAGATTTTGACCGTGAATTCTTCATTTTATGTTCAAAAGTAAAGAAAAACAGAAGAATGGAGATTAAATAGAAGTGTTCTTGTCTTGATACTATCAAATCAGGCTGTTCTAGCTCTGATACCACTTGTAGGACCGATCCTTGATGCTAAGGAACCTAAATTTGATATCTATCGTCCATAATAGCAAAAATATTACGTCGTGTTTACCAATAGACAAAATTTAATAAGTTAATCGTCAGTTTTATTGATCAAACGTTCGGGTTACAAACTGACAGAGCTTCGCCTCCAAAAATGTCAAAGTTACAAATGAAGTAGGCTAGCTAGGTATTTATAGAGATGGAAGTTCGCCCTAGGAAGACACAAGTTCGCCCGAACTTGCCTAAGCAAGTTCGGCCGAACATGTTCTATCATGTTACTCATGGGCGAACTTGCATCAACTTTACATAAATACAACATTCACCTAGTCTATTCAGCTCTATACTATACAGACTCGATATAAGACTAAGACGTAGACGTTATGCACCAACATAAATTTGGAAAACAAAATGGGGTCTGAGAAGCTGCCAAAGTTGATAAGTATGGACGAGTATGAAGTTTGGAAAGGAAAATTTGAGAGCGGGTCCAAGCTATGCATTTTAGCAGTTGGGTGGCGATCGAAACAAGATATGTAGTTCCAAGAGATGAGAATCGGAATATTCTAGAGAAGTGCAAGTATTCTACGCAACAGAAAGAGGCGTATTTTGCTGATAAGAAAATGATTAATCTGATTCAACAATCTGTTAACAAACATATCTTGATACTGCTGCCTGAGTACAAGACTGCAAAAGAACTCTGGATATCTCTGAAAAATAAATATCAGGTGAATAGATAAGAGAGTGTAATAGTTAAAGACTATGAAGCTCCAGTTTCAAGTATATCCACAAATGAGTCTTCAAGTTCTAAACCAGTCTGCCTGGTCTATGATGTAGACAATTATCAGGCAGATAATGCCAAACTCCTAAATGAGATTGAGAGTTTGACATTAGAAAATAAAAAATTAAAAGAAAATGAAAAGAATTTTGAAAACAAAATTAAAATTTTAGAAAATGAAAAATTACAAATGGTAGTAGATTTTCAAAATGAAATAAAAATGTTTAAAAATGATAAAATTGTTTTTGAAAAATTAAAAATAGAAAATCAAAAAGGAATAAATTCTCATATTGAGAAAATTGCTCAACTTGAAAAAGAAGTTGAGACTGTTATAAATAAAGCTGCTAATTCTGCAAAATTATTGAAAGGTTTTGTGACTTCCTCTTTAAAGTTAGACCATATATGTCCAAAACCAATCAATAATAATAAAAAGGAAATTCCAATAAGTGACAATGTCACAAATTATGACGATGTCATAATTGAGGATTGTGCTGATAATACTGATGATGAAAATGATTAAAAGGAAATATTTTTGAAACGAAAAGAAAAATTTCAAGAAGCTGTTCTACAATCTGCTGAAAAAGGTGAATGCTCAACGCAAAAACCTTCTAAGGAGAATGGAGAACAAAAACAACATGAAAAACAAAATTCTATAAATTTTAAAAACAAAAATAAAAGCTCATTGGTACGGTCATCCAATCATTATAAAAACTCACAAAAATTTGAGAATAAGTGGTGCAGGTCGGACCACAGTGCTTCAAAGTCAAATCAATTTTACAGAAGAAGCAAGAAAGATGACTACTACATGTCAAATCAATATGTTGATTTGGGTGTTTGGTATGAGTGGAGAGATTGGTACGATAACAGAGTGTGTTACAACTGTGGATTTGGTGGACACATTGCTGTTAACTGCCTGAAAAATAGATTTGATACAAAAAGATGATATAAATGTCAAATCAAAGGTCATATTTCCAGGGATTGTACGACTAATCTGAAAAGAAGATCGGTTAAATCTCAGGGGGAGAAAAGACCAGAGGAGAAGAAAACAGAGAAGAAAAATGAGAAAATTGTAGAGAAGCCCAAAGAACAAAAAGTCAAGTTATCACAAGGACAAAAAGACAGATTGGAGAAAAAGAGGAAAAAAGTTAGAGAGTATTTGGAAAAGATTTTGTCCTTGGGTACGTCTAAAAAATCAGATAAAAGTTCTAATGAATCATTTTACTCACAGTCAAGTAAAACGAATTCAGATACAAATCTGAGGACAAAAGAGAGAGTAGTGGAGAAAAATTTGATAATTCAAACAGTTAAAAAATCAAAGAAAGTAAAATTTTCAAAAAAAGTTTCTGTCAAACTGTTTGAATATCAAAAAGAGTGTGAATGTTTGTTTACTTCAGATGTTAATGATTTTGGTAAACTTAAATCCAGAATGGATTGGGTTCCAATTCAAAACTTATTAAAGTTTGTTTGAATGTGCAGGATAACCAAGCTTCAAGGCAAAGGTCATTACAGAAGCAGTGGTTGTTCATACATAGAGACAAGAGACATGAGTGATTTCCACACAAACAAAATGGTAGTCTCGCGTTCACATTCGTAAAAAGTCGTTAAATGGTTAAAATGGAAGATTCTTATTTTCAATTTTAATAAGAGGTTTTCAATTTTACGGGGAGAAAAAAAATTTAAAAATTGTAAAAAATTCTTATAAAATTGAAAACCTCGTTTCGAAATCAATTTAGATAGATAAAATGATTGAAAAAGCCAAAAACAATAGAAAATCTTAAAATATCAAAAACATTGAAAAGTGAAAAATGAGATTACTTGTGCGACTAAAGGAAATGATAGTACATCAGTGTACTTTCACAGTATGCTAAGGATTTGTAAAGTTTAAAAGTGATAAATGAGTCTTACTGTGGATGTGTGGATAGGCTTTATACGTTCAGTAAATTGTTTCCGTGATATAAACAAAAATTTTCAACTGCTTAATCTTGTGGATTAACACATTTGGATATATGGACTTAGTACTCCGAAATTTCGTTTGACGGATTGCCTGATTCTGAGATACGAGGTCTTTATAGATAGTTGATATCTGGGGTATTATACAAATTCTTCTGATTTTGCGGAAGCAATAGCCTAGAACTTCTATAATACTTTATGCTAAAAACCCCAAACTGCATGCAAACTTGAAAAGTATCGAAAGATCTAATCAATTGCAGTGCTTAAAAGATTCCTTAATTGGAACACACCTCAAAGTCGAGCCTTCATCTCTTTGTCTGTACAGTAGTACTAACCTGAGCTCTCAAGGTCTCGCACAACCCAGATACATATATCAATTATGTTATATTGACCTGTAAGATGAAATCTGTTGGAATAAGTATGCCCAAGACACATATTAAATTGATGTGGCTAGTACGTTATGATCCAAGTCGGGTCATACCCAATAACAAGCTAGGAAAACACCTATGATATTTATTTATGATATGATCAAACAAATAAATATTAACACTTACAATATTTAGAAATAGGTTTTCTAAATAATTGCACTTCAGAAACTAATAAATTATATGGATAATTTATTTTGAGAGAATATTTTATATTGTTATTAAAGGGTTGAATAACATTAGAAATAGTTATGAGATGTTGCATAAAGTCTTGTATTATGTTATGTTATATTTTATAAAACTTATAAAATATAAATACAAGATTTAAACAAATAAAAAAAGTTGTTTTTATACAAAAGACCCATAGGGCCGTCCACTTTGGGTCTTCCCAAGGTGGATCTCCACCAATCATTTTGCATGCAAAAATCTCATAAATCTCCTACAAGATCATATGCATATGGTGTGTGATTCTCTCACATAACAATACTAACATTTTCAAGTGCAAGAACTTCTCATTTTAGCTCTCTAATTTTCGGCCATAGTAAGGTTCCAAGAGAGTTTAAGAAGTTTGATTTTAAGTGTAAAATCCTAGCAACATAAGGTGTTTGTTGGTGGCTTGGGGTATGCAAGCTTGAGGTCTTCGTTTTGAAGATTACCACTCAAGAATCATCATTCTTTTCATTTCCTAACTACATTGAAAGGTAGTATTCTAAACACCCTATGGTTGTATTTTTGATAGCATGAATGTTCATATATGGATGCGGGTTTTGGTTTTACATACAAAATGAGTTTTGTATCAACACAAGTAACATGTTTAAATAATTATTCCGTTGCGTGTTTTATTGTATATAGATAAAATAACTTTGATAAACATGTTCAATAACCCAACAGTGATATCTTAATGAAGATTTCTATATGGTTCAGCCTGAAGGTTTTGTCGATCCAAAACATCCTAACAAAGTATGCAAGTTAAAGAAATCAATATATGGATTGAAACAAGCATCTACAAGTTGGAATCATCGTTTTGATGAAGAAATTAGGAATTTTGGATTCATCAAGAACGCCGATGAAGCTTGTGTGTATAAGAGGGCTAGTGGGAGCATCATCACTTTCCAAGTACTGTATGTCGATGAAATTCTACTATTTGGAAATGATATTCCAACCACGGAAGGTGTTAAAACCTGGCTTGGAAGTTGTTTTTCCATTAAGGATCTTGGTGAAGCCGCCTATATTTTGGGAATAAAGATCTATAGAGATAGATCAAGGCGCTTGATAGGTTTGAACCAAAGTGCATACATTGACAATGTCTTGAAAAGGTTCAAGATGGAGAACTCTAAGAAAGGTTTGGTACCTATTCAAAAGGGAACGATATTGAATGCGTCTCAATGTCCAAGCTCAAAGGATGAGCAAGAGAGAATGAAAGGAGTCCCATATGCGTCTGCTATAGGATCCATCATGTATGCAATGATATGCACTAGACCGGACGTGTCATGTGCCTTAAGCATGACAAGTAGATACCAGCAAAATCCAGGTAACAGTCATTGGATGCTGTTAAAAGCATATTGAAATTCCTTAGAAGGACTAAGGATATGTTTCTAATATATGGATCTGGTGAAGAGGAACTCGTTGTAAAGGGTTACACGGATGCGAGTTTCCAAACTGATCGAGATGATTCTCGATCACAATCTGGGTATGTCTTCATTTTGAATGGAGCTGCAGTCTCTTGGAAGAGCTCGAAGCAGGATGTTGTAGCATTGTCCACTACATAATCAGAATACATCGCCGCTTCATTGGCAGCACAAGAAGCTGCATGGTTGAAGAAATTCATCACCGACCTAGGGGTAGTCCCTACCATTCAGGATCCCCTAGAAATCTTTTGTGATAACGAGGGTGCAATTGCACAAATTAAGGAACCTCGTGCACATCAAAAGACTAGGCACATTGAGCGGAGATTCAACTACATAAGGGATGAAGTTGAAAAGGGAAAGATATGTATTCGCAAAGTTCACACAGATCAAAACATTGCAGATCCACTCACGAAGCTCCTTGAACGGCCAAAGCATGAGGGTCATACTTGTGCCTTAGGACTTCGATATTCTAGTGATTGGAATTGATCTACTTTGTATTTGGATATTGGAATAATTGTTATTTTGACTCATTTTAATGATTATGGCATTTTGAGTTATGTTCCATTTTAGCATGTTTAAATCCATGAATAAGTTAATTATTCTAAATGTCCGTAGTCGATCATATTTGTAGGAACAAATATGAAGGTAACTATTATGAACTTGGATTTGTAGATATTCATTAGGTATGAATATAGAGCAAAGTGTTGCTGCCAAAGTTCATAGATATTTGTGGAATACAAATATTGGACTGACCCGCTCTCAAACGTTACTGCATGGAATCTTTGAGATTGATCATAAGTAAATTTGAGTAAAGGCGAATATCATTGTATCCTCTGACCTGAGATACATATTGGGTGTTGATATTCACCAAATATTGTACTTTGACTTGGTTCTTTACTGTCAGTAATATGGCAATACATAAGGCTAAGCTCAGGTGTGGTACAAGGTGATTGTGAGAGACGTACGTAGTCAAGATGGGATTTGTTCCTCTTATTTGTTGAGAGTAAGATGTCTAAGGCCTGCTAAAGTTAAATCAACAGAGAATGATCACTCTATGTCTCTGGATTTGACATGACATCTGTAACAAAAGAATAAATGATCGTTTCACCTAAATCATGTTGAAGTAAGGGACTTGAAGGGGATGATGTTATTGAATGGCACTTCGTCATACGTATTAGTGGTAGTAAACCGTTGTTAGGTGGTATTTGCTACTTGCATCAATCTTCTATGTATCTTGTGCAAGTGGGAGATTGTTGGAATCGGTATGCCCAAGACACATATTAAATTGATGTGGCTAGTACGTTATGATCCAACTCAGGTCATACCCAATAACAAGCTAGACAAACCCCTATGATATTTATTTATGATATGATCAAACAAATAAATATTAACACTTACAATATTTAGAAATTGGTTTTCTAAATAATTGCACTTGAGAAACTAATAAATTATATGGATAATTTATTTTGAGAGAATATTTTATATTGTTATTTAAAGGGTTGAATAACATTATAAATAGTTATGAGATGTTGCATAAAGTCTTGTATTATGTTATGTTATATTTTATAAAACTTATAAAATATAAATACAAGATTTAAAAAAAAAGTTTTTTTATATAAAAGACCCCATAGGGCCGTCCACTTTGGGTCTTCCCAAGGTGGATCTCCACCAATCATTTTGCATGCAAAAATCTCATAAATCTCCTACAAGATCATATGCATATGGTGCGTGATTCTCTCACATAACAATACTAACATTTTCAAGTGCAAGAACTTCTCATTTTAGCTCTCTAATTTTCGGCCATAGTAAGGTTCCAAGAGAGTTTAAGAAGTTTGATTTTAAGTGTAAAATCCTAGCAACATAAGGTGTTTGTTGGTGGCTTGGGGTATGCAAGCTTGAGGTCTTCGTTTTGAAGATTACCACTCAAGAATCATCATTCTTTTCATTTCCTAACTACATTGAAAGGTAGTATTCTAAACACCCTATGGTTGTATTTTTGATAGCATGAATGTTCATATATGGATGCGGGTTTTGGTTTTACATACAAAATGAGTTTTGTATCAACACAAGTAACATGTTTAAATAATTATTCCGCTGCGTGTTTTATTTATATGGATAAAATAACTTTGATAAACATGTTCAATAACCCAACAAAATCTAGGGAATCTTGATACGGGAGTATATTCAAGAAGTGGGAACCGCAGTTAAGTCAAGTTTCATAATTCTAACTAACATATCTTGGAACAATTGAGAAATGTGTTAAAGTTTAGGGGGACAAACATATCGACAATCTAGGTAAAAAAGTTTAAAACTTAAAAGTCATTAAAAGGTCAACGGTACTGGTGATATGTCTCAAAAACTGATATGATCCTATAGCACGTTTTTCTCACAAAAATACAAACTGTAAATATTACATTTTAGTATGTTTACATTTCTGCATTTAATATTAAAAATTCAAAAAGATTTTTCTCATATCTTCCATGGAAACCTAATAATGTTGAATGTGAGCCGGACCAACGAGACTGTTAAGAAACTGTTTGTGTGTGGATACGTGTGATTGTTCTTAATCGTCAAATCTTAGAGATTCGGAGCATCATTTGAGGGGGAGCTAGATAAACACGTTGATTAAAGATACTAGAAAGCTTAAAGTAAGGGGGAGCATGGATGATAAAGTTATTCAAGAAATAAAGATCAAGAGAACATTAAAGACTCAGGAACTTATTTGAAGAATGATGACTACGACAACATCCAAGGGGGAGTCTGTTGATGCATATGTATGTTGCCTACGTCATCGTATAATATCGAGTATATATTTAGGAGCTAAATGACGAAGTTTATGTATGTTAAAGATCAAATTCACTTGTAAATGTAAGGTTGATCAAGTTCGGTCGAACTTGACTAAGCAAGTTCACCTGAACTTGCACTCCCACCAGCGAACTTGTGATTAGTATAAATAGGAGCTTTGACATTTCATTTGTAACATTCAGTGATTTTGGCACAGAGACGGCGAAGCACTGTCCAACTGTTTCCAGGATCTGTAACGTTGAATATTAATGAAACGGTGATTAAATAGAAACAAATGAGTGTATCCAATGTCGCCTAAGCAAACGGATTCCGCACGTTTACCTTAGGTTTGTCAGATTAGTGCCCGAACGATCCGTACATCGGTCCTTCATGATCAATGACATAAGCGTTAGTCGGATAAGTTTTTAAAAGTTGTTGAACACGTTCTGTTTAATTTTCATGTCCTGGAGTTATTGTTTGGTTTCAACAATGGTGTTGATATAAATGTTTATTAACTTTTTGTTTATCCATTACTGTACCTTTCAACATCCTTATAGTATCGTGTTGTTCAATATTATTTCTATCAAGCCTGCCATAATCATCTTTCATTTTGTCATACGCTTCCTTCATTGTATGATAATCGTATTTGAAATGTTCATTATGTACATTGAGTGCAGCGATGATTTGTTATTTTTCCACGCATTTTGCACATGGCTCGGTGCATTTTGTACAAGACTTTACAACCTCTACAACTTGCACTTTGACAACTTCTTTTTCGACAATCTTTACCTCATGACCTACCTTGGTTAGATTCGCCATCATAGCTTTATTGGCAATGTCCTTGAGGTTTTCAGCATTTATTTCTTGAACAACATCAATAATTTCTTTATCAATCGGTTTCTCCTCGACCACTTGCTCCTGAGGTCTTCCATCAAAGTTACCTGCAAAACTAGAAGTTGAATTAGGCGTTAAAATACCCTATGTCTTCATGTGAAGATACATCTCTTGTTCTTCTTGTTGTTGCAGATAATTTTCCAGTAAAGCATTCTCCATAGCTACTGCGTCTTCGGAAGAAGTATCTTCTACAATCTCAGCCATCAATGCAACTCCTGTCTTCTTTCCAATGTAAGAATTCCAATCGAAACCATCATCTTTGTTGGTAGCAACCATTGCCTTCTCGGTATTGTTGGATGATTTCTCTTGAATCTCAACTTGAGTCTTTTTCGGAAACGGTTTATACTGAAGCGACTTCTTGTAATATTCGTTTCCACCTCCAAATGGACTCTGATTGCCTGTTGCTTCAGGATTTTTGCATCTTTTGAAATACCCTTTCTGTCGACATCTGAAACAAGTGACCTTTGATTTGTCGAACCCTAGCTTGTTGCTTGAATTTCCGATATCTCGGCCTGTGAGTGCAACAGACTTTGTTACCCTTCGAATGATAGAAGCCAATGACCACATAATATTCATCAGTTCAAGCTCTTCTTCGTCCACCAGATCATAGTCTTCGGTGGTTATTTCAGGATTGCCGATTTTCCCTGCTACTAGACTTTCATACGATTCTAGAACTGTGGCGAGAAGTGACATGTGTTGTTTTGCAACTTGCTCATAAACAATATTGTTTAGGTTGACAGCATTGTTACACTTGTACACATTCGGATCAGGATTCATTTGTTGATTCTGATTTGCTTGACTTTGATATGAAGAATTTGAACTGGTGACTGAAAACGAAGAACTCTGTGGACTTTGGTCATATTGAGGATATGATTGATTTTGACTTTGCGGCAAAGAGTTCATATTTGCACTGAATGCTGTCTGAATCTTTGGACTTGAAATACTATCTTGCATCCCGTTCTTGTAATACAGACCAACATCTTCAACAATGTTAGCATTCTTCGACTTTGCGATCTTTAGAAGTTCCATCTCATGACCTTCAAGTTTGTCGATGAATGTAGACAGCTTAAAGAATTCCCAATTCGGACTTTCTTTCAGAACCATGAGGTAAGCAGTCCATTCTCTGCCAGGTAACGCATCTGCAAGCCTATCGATGTACTCTGGTTCTGTCTTCTCGAGACCATGTCTCCTCATTTGGACTTTCAGATGACAGAAACGCTCAATCATCTGTTTTATTGTCTCGCCCTTCAACATGTTAAAAATGTCGAACTCCTTCATGATAAGAGTTTTCTTACTCTTGATCATCTCTGCGCCTCCTTGGTATTTCTTCTGTAGTGATAAACAGAGTTCTCTCGTGGTCGTGTATTCGGGCAATAAGACCAAAATATCCTCTTTAATAGATTGTTGAATGAGACTAATCATCTTTTTCTCAGCAATATACTCATCCTTTTGAATTGTGGAGTACTTGTACTTCTCCAGAACTTGCTGATTTTCGTCCAACGGAACAGTATAACCTCTCTCGATAGCTACCCAGCTTTGGAAATGTATGGCCTGAACCCAGTAACTGAACTTCTCCTTCCATCCTTCCTATTCGTCCATGCTCATTAACCTCGGCGGTTTAACGGACGTGCCCATCTTGTTGTCTAGGTTGACTTGATTTATGACATTGGCATTAGATGTACCCACTGCTGTCATAAACGCTCTCTGAAGATCATCCATCGCGAATATCAACACACGTACAAGTTCGGTTAAAACTTTTAAAATGATTAGCACAACTACAAGTTCGGTCGAACTTGTACTGAGAAAATGAAGAATTTTAGTTTACACACAAGTTTGGTCGAACTTATGTATTTTGAATTGAAAATTTCCCTGAAACAACCTCAGTCGAACTTACACTTTGAGTTTTATAAGAAAAGTTTGCAAGTTCGGTCGAACTTGATATAAAAATAAATGAAATTGCTCAAGTTCGAGCGAACTTGAGGAAAATCAATGAAAATTTTACAAGTTCGGTTGGACTTCTCACAAACTCCTTCAAAACCTCTCAAGTTCGAGCGAATTTGATAGAAAAACACTCAAAAAGTGTGTTTCTAAGGCAAGTTCGGCCGAACTTAGGTTACAAGTTCGATCAAAATGAGTTTGGAAAACATGGTTTTTACAACAATTTGACACCAATTCGTTTGATTTTAGTCTCCAAACTCTCAGGGGTTTGTCTATGATGTATTTAACATGTCATATTCAAAATTGGTCAGAATTTGCCCGTGAATTCTTCATTTTACTGTAAAAGTTAAGAAAAATAGAATAATGGAGCAGAATTAGAAGTGTTCTTGTCTTGATATCAATAAAATCAGGCTATTCTAGCTCTAATACCACGTGTAGGACCAATCCTGATAGCATAGGAACCTAGATTTGATATCTAATGTCGATAATAGCGGAAATATTACGACACGATTACCAAACAACAATAATTAATCAGTTAAACGTCAATTTTATTGATATAACATCAAGTCTCCAATTTGACAGAGCTCTGCCTCAAAGTGCGCAAAGTTACAAATGACAATCACAAGCAAGCTATATATAGGGCTCCAAGTTCGCTAGAGAAGGATGAAGTTTGAGCGAACTTGACCTAGTCAAGTTCGGCCGAACTTGACTTCACAAGCATATCTCAAGCGAACTTAACTCTTATCTACATAAATACTTCGTTTCGCTAGCCTATTCACATCTAATCTATACAGACTCGATATAAGACTAAGACATAGACATTCTGCACCAACAAAATATATCAATTTCCTATGAAATGGTCAATTTTCGTACGAAAATCCTCATCCCTATATATATGTGTTGTGTGTTCATTTTTTGTATGTTTTGGAGGTTCCCTGAGGGGAGGTGCTGGCATATTCTCTCCAGGAACTCCGCCAGCCTGACAAGATATATGCTCTTTCGGTATGAATGAATAAACGTATGACTTTCCCTGCACTCTCTTCTACTCCATTCTGTAATAACGTTCTACCGATTCTGCTATCTCACGCCCAAACTTCCATTTGAAACCGCCTTGATCCGGACCCACAACTGGTATCAGAGCTACATACTGATTCATACAATCTAACAGTTGATGAATCACCTACGCTCATGAATCATGAACTTAGGAGGGGTTTTAGACGTATATCATAAAATAACGGACAATCCTCGGACAAAATGTAAAATTGAACTTATATGTTTGTTAGAAACCAATATTCGAGCAGATCTGTGCAAAAATCGTCTTGAAATTCGAAGAAACAAAGACTCTGGATCGAAAAAAGGCATCAGTTCAGTTTGGTACGAAAACTCAAATTTTCGTGCGAAAATGAGTGAGGTGCCAAAAAAATAAATATATAAATAAATTAGTGATAGAAATTTTTTCGAGATTTTAACATCAAATTTAGCATGTTTGGGGACACCGTCTAGAGCTTGAGAGTACAGATTTGATAATACGGTCACAAAATATTGAAGATATTGGGAGAGTCATTGATTCCTATGCAGAATGTTTATCATTTGGTGTCGTGACTATTATTGGGCCTAGCGTGGAATTCGCATTTTATCAACTGCAATTTTGGAAATTTTTGTGAGACGATACTCAAAACATCAGAATTTGCTAAAAATGAGGGGGAATAAAAATTTGTCAAAACATTGAAAATTCCGGCATTTTTAGAAATTCGAACGGTGCAGCTAGCATTCGGGTGATTTTCGTTGCAGATTATTTGATGAAGCATTCGTGATGAGATCAGGTTGATTTCTACTTTTTGTAAAAGTGGGGTCGCATAACTGAGTTCTGGAGGAGTTGTTTATCAGATTCTGTAGTCAATGGTCACATTGATGCCTGGCAGTCGTCAAGTTCGCGGAAGCACACACGACCGCTTAGTGATACGAGTACCTACTTTAACTCTACATTGCAAATGAACTATTTTCCGGACTAACCTCCAGGAAATAGGGATGCCTTGTAGTTTCAGTGCCACGTGCGATCCGACCACGGCTAAATGCCCGGCAGTCGTAAAGTTTGCGGAAGCACACACGACCGCTTAGTGGTACAATGTATCCAATTTAACTCTACATTGCAAATGAACTATTTTCCGGACTAACCGCCAGGAAATAAGGATGTCTTGTAGTTTCAGTGCCCCGTGCGCTCCGACCATGGCTAGATGTTTGCAACTCATGACTAAAGAAGATGATATAATGGATCTTTCAGACGAAGATGTGTACCAGTTGCTCACGAAATAGATTATACTTGGGATTTCGTGATCATAGGAAGTTCAGAATTTTCAGATCATAATACAGATTGATGCTCAAGGGTTTAAAAGCCTGATCTTCGATATCAGGTTGATGCATACACGACCGCTTATCTTTAACTCTGCAACGCAAATGAATTGTTTTCGCGAGTAATCAGGAAATGTGGATGTTTTGTAGTTTCAAGGCGTCCGCTTCAGCAGAGATAGCTATACATATGTTATTGTGACTATAGAGGAAGAATGTGATTTTGATCACGGATGAACGTTTCTCAGATTTGATGTGTCACCAGATAATTTGATTCCGATGAAGATTTGCTGTTTGAAAATATTACCGATTTGCTGATCTATCTTTCCAGGAGTGTGCTTAAGAAATGATTACGGAAATTGGGATTTCAGATTTTCATGGGTATTCATTAATTTTGTCACACCCCGACCCGCAGCGGAAAAAGGTGATCGGGGCATGATTGGGTTTTCATCGAAGCTCATGACATTTATTATAACGTTTCATATTTATTATCACAATTTAAGGAAGATCATACAATCATAATTACAACATGTCTATACATCTTTCTAGACTTCATTATTTTCTTCTAAGGCATTTTCCTATGTGTTCCTTGCTTCATCCTGTTCACATGTATCATGTGTAAAAATGGTTTTTGGATCAACAAAAGTTGGCGAGTGAACCTTGTTAGAAAAACATTTATTATTTATTTCTGGTTGTATTTAATATGGAAAAATTATGCAATAATCATATATGAACAAACGTAAATAAACATACAATAACAAACAAATAGCATACAATAACAAACAAATAGCATACAATAACAAACCACCTTGCATGAATATGTAATATGAATGACAATGTAAATGTTGGCAACGTCTCGTTCACGCTCATAGGTAATGGGGAACGGCTCACGCTCATAGGTAATGGGGAGCAGACGGCCTATGATGAAATGTATGTGCGATCAAGGCTCAATCAAACGAAGCCGATCGTATGTTGGCAACGCCTCGTTCACCCTCATAGGTAATGGGGAACAGCTCAACGCTCATAGGTAATGGGGAGCGGCGGCCTATGATAATGTATGTACTGAAAATGATAAATTTAATCTAAACAATAATCACACAAACAGATGATACATGTTGAATTTACATTTAATCATGAATATGATGGATGCACAATAGTTTAAAAGTAATAAATAATAAGACACATGATACACCCCAAAAACGTGATTAAAACGGGGAATTTGTAGAGATTCACTCACCTTGGGTGCGTTCGGTGAATGATGTTGAATGCGCACGAGTTTAGAGGATTGATCGACGAGGAATAACTAACCTAATTAATAACGAAAAGGTACGGTAAATAAGTGGATTTTATTAACAATTTAAATAGGATTTTTGGATATATTTTTGTGAGTTTAAGGCTATTTTCTAACTTTAAAAACGTTATTTTTAAGTATTTTTAATTGATTTTTAATTAAATAAATAAATAAAAATAATAATAAAATGTTGACTTTTGACTGTTGACCACGACTGTTGACCGTTGACCATTGACCCGTTCGATTGTGAATATTATTGCACTGAGTGAGACTCGAACCCGTGACCTCCCGTACGCGTGCACGCAGCTCTACCAACTGAGCTACGTGTCTAACCCGAAATATTTCTGTTTTTAATTATATTTATACACTATTTACGTTAATCCGAAAATCATTTATTTTTAAAAAGGGTTTAATTGTATCGACTCGGTGATCCCCACAGGTCTCGAACTCGGGACCTGTGGTTTAGTTTGGCACACCGTCCACCGCTGGACTGTGTGTCTAACTTGGTAAATATTCTGGTTTTTATTATACTTAACATCTTACTGCGTATGGATCCGGTTCAGTTTAAAAAAAGAACATTTTTGTTACAGCGAATGTGCGTGTGTCAAGGATCGAACTCGGGACGTATGCGTATTTATTTGCACACAGTCCACCGCTGGACTGTGTGTCTAACCCGTTCATAATATTGATTTTAATTAATCTTATAACCTAAGCGACTTCGTCTTCTTCGTTCAAAACACAGACATTGGTTAAACCAACTGCTTCCTGTTTAATTCGGTTAACGAAAATTATGAGAAATTGAAAGGTATTGAATAGAAGGGTTTGGGGAAAGAATGTACCGAACAGATTGTCTTCTATAGAAATCCGGCAAAGATCCTCGGCTCTGCTTTGTGAACTCCTTCTGTTCGGATTCAATAATCAGTTTGATTGATTAGATATGAACTTGAATTACTGAGCAACGATTATCAGGATGTTTAGATGATCATACCGTTTAACAGTGTGATTCTGGAAATTCCAGAAGTTTTCCGGCGAAAATGGAATATCCGGCAACGTCGTCTGGAATAGATTCTGGGTGAGGGATTGTTGTTAGTAATAGTCTAACAATGGGTTAAAACAGAAAAGTCGAGGTATTTACCGTGAAGATGAAAGTCTCGGTTTTCCGGAGACTTGCAGAGATTTTTCGGCGAGTGAAAATTGATTCAAGAATCGGTGCGATTTTGAGCGAAAAGTTTACCAGAGGCTAGGGTGTGCATTTATAGGGAAGAATATCGACGAATTGGATCTGATTACCGTCTTGATTCGTTGGTCAATAATTCTCCGGCGGTTATGACTGATGTCGCGGACTGGACATCGGTTATTACCGATGTAAGAGTTATTATACACGTTAAGTCACAAGAAACCGACAGTGAATGGCGAAATCGTCGGGATTTCCGACGACTGCGAATTGGGTGCGTCGGTTGACTGATTTTGAAATCGAGATTTGATATTTGAATTAATTGTTTTGATATATTACTAAAGAACACAAGTGGCGGAGTGGTTGGATGGATGTGAGTTAAGACTTTGAAGTTACCCAGCTGACCCGGGTTCGAAACCCGGCTTCAGCATTTAATTTTTTTCTCACCATTTTTTTATAACTTTTCAAATATAGATTTTATATTCTAATATACTTATTAATTATGTATCGTTTAAAATTCATTTGAGCATTAAATATGCAACGAAATTTTTTATGGTTGTCCGGTTAATAAACGAAGCGGGTTTGGTTAACCCGGTTTTTTACGGATGTTACAGTATCCCCTACTTTTAGAAATTTCGTCCCGAAATTTAAGTAGTGGCATGTTTGTCTCAAAAGGATGGTGTTTTAATTTGGCAATTGCATACATATAAGGGGGTAAGAGTTTTTAAACTTTTGTTTGAGGCGGTAACGTTCCTTGTAAGGGTTGAGTACCCTGCTACATGAATCGCTTTTTGATGCCTATGATAATGAATATTGATAAACAGAGTTGATTGACTAAATATGATTTCATGCGCAAGAGTTTTGATATGTTTGGAAAGATAAGGTTATATCCTAAAACAAAACTTCTACTACTAAAACCTACATGGAACTTCTCATAATCGCCTGACAATGCCTCTGATCCTTTGACAAGAATACTTTTATATAGGAAGTACCAGCGGCGTATCCACCATATTCTTGTCAAATTTTCATTGACTTTATCAGTAAATCATGATTGATTCTATGATGTGACTCTAGAACATAAACAAACACAACAACCAAAGCCTGAGTCCTAATTCTGATAGTATACATGTTTGAATGGTGACAGTACCTCTCTCGTTTGTTATGATGGAGAGGTTAGTCTATGTAGAAATAGAACACAATCCAATTTATTTAAATGATGAAATGATATGAATGCTAAATCATTGAGTATAAAACAAACTTCAACCAAGACATTACTAAACCCTACATGGAACTTCTCATAACCGCCTGACAATGCCTCTGATCCTTTGACAAGAATACTTATATATAGGAAGTACCAGCGGCGTATCCACCATATTCTCGTCAAATTTTCATTGGTTTTATCAGTAAGTTATGATTAGTCCTATGTGACTCTAAAACATAACAAACACAAAAACCAAAGCTTGAGTCTTAATTCTGATAGTATACATGTTTGAAGGGTGACAGTACCTCTCTCGTTTGTTATGATGGAGAGGTTAGTCTATGTAGAAATGGAACACAATCCAATTTCTTTAAATGATGAGATGATATGAATGCTAAATCTGTGAGTATAAAAACAAACTTCAGCCAAGACATTACTAAATCCTACATGGAACTTCTCATAACCGCCTGACAATGCCTCTGATCCCTTGACAAGAATACTTATATATATGAAGTTCCAGCGGCGTATCCACCATATTCTTGTCAAATTTTCATTGGTTTTATCAGTAAGTTATGATTAGTCCTATGTGACTCTAAAACATAACAACACAAGAACCAAAGCTTGAGTCTTAATTCTGATAGTATACATGTTTGAATGATGACAGTACCTCTCTCGTTTGTTATGATGGAGAGGTTAGTCTATGTAGAAGTGAGACACAACCCAACTTCTTTAAATGATGAGACTGAGATACGTCGTGAGGTATGATGATATGAATGTTAAATTAATGAGTATAAAACAAAACTGAAATAGTAATTCGCATTAAGATTCTTGGATAAATTTCCAATTTATAATTGAGATACGTGAAAATTGAGATAACATAAAAAAACATAAAAACGAAGCGGTTGGAGTTGAATCTTGATTTTTGGTGAAGGAGACTAGTTGGGTGGTTCGTTTGGGCCGTCATTATCTTCAATAGGATTGGAGTTGATGTTGAAAACTCTTCCTCTTGCTGGTGGCCTAATGGTTGGGTTTTCTTGATTTGATTGGTTAACTGGGTTTGCTTGAGCTTGGGCGTTTATGATGTTAACCAATCGAGGGCACGTGTTTCTAAAGTGGGTAGGGTCGCCACAATTAAAACAAGCTCGAACATAAGGAAACATGGGGTATTGGGGTTGTTGATATGTTTGGATCATGTTTTGAGTAGGGGGTGAGGTTTGGTTTTGAGAGGTGCGGCAAACCTTGCTCAAATGACCATAGCGTCCACAATTCGCACATAGTCGACAAAGTAAGGTAGATGGATGGTGATAAAAACAGGTGTTACATTGAGGGTGAGGTCCTAGGTAAGGTTTCTTATTTGGGTATGTTGAGTTGGGTGCTACTTGAGTGATTGGGATAGCTTGGAGGGGTATGGCTTGTGAAATTGGTTGGTTGCGTTGGGTGACAGCGAAAAGTTGCCCATCTCGTTTTCTCTTAGAAATGGATCGTGAAGGGGATTCGGTTTGGGTTTGTTGAACTTGAACTACAATGTTGGGTATTACGGCAGCCATTTGTTGAGCGATTTGGGCAGCCATGCGCTCGCGAGCTTTTCCTGCTCTCATCTTCCTACGATCGGAATTAGAAGACATCTACAAGGAATACATATCAAGAGTATGAGTTGGATGTTTTTGGGATCATGATTCATAAAATAAATATAAAATAATAAATCTACTACATCCATAGGATGTCTTGGGCTTTGCTCATAATTGGGCCTTGCATGCCGCCATACTTCACCTTCGTAATCATGTGGGCCCCCATGATTACCGGGTTTTTCATATGGTTGGCATGTGTTAACCTAGTTACGTACACTAAAACCCAGAGAAAATCGAGAAATAAGTATGTAACGTATGATATTCAGAATGTATCCAGGTGTGGACACGGTGACACCTCAAAGTGGGGTTAGTTCGAACGACATTTGGTGTGGCATGCTTTGGCCTAATAGGTCCTTCATACTCTCATCGTTAGTCCCCAGGTAGGCAAACTGGTCCATTATATTTGATTTATACGAATGCCAACCTAGACAGGACGTTCCGACTACCGGTACTTGTACCCTTACAGTTACTACATGCCCGTCGCAGAACTCACTTCGATGAGATTTGAAAAATGCGACAAAATCTTGAATAACGGAAGTATGAAGATGATTTGAATATGTGAGCATTGAAATATGTATAATGAATGTGTATGTAATTATGTATGTTTGACTGTAAGTATAATTCAACCTATGTATCACAAAATGTAGTATTGGAAGTGTTTGCATGCATTTGCGTATGTAATAAATATGAAAGAAATAAACATCATGAGTTTGCATATAACCACATAAACAATTAAAACCTAATCAACTATAGTATAGGCTCTAAGGGTCTAATAACCTATCCTATATCCCTATAGTCAAAAGCTCTTATACCAATCTGTCACACCCCGACCCGCAGCGGAAAAAGGTGATCGGGGCATGATTGGGTTTTCATCGAAGCTCATGACATTTATTATAACGTTTCATATTTATTATCAAAATTTAAGGAAGATCATACAATCATAATTACAACATGTCTATACATCTTTCTAGACTTCATTATTTTCTTCTAAGGCATTTTCCTATGTGTTCCTTGCTTCATCCTGTTCACATGTATCATGTGTAAAAATGGTTTTTGGATCAACAAAAGTTGGCGAGTGAACCTTGTTAGAAAAACATTTATTATTTATTTCTGGTTGTATTTAATATGGAAAAATTGTGCAATAATCATATATGAACAAACGTAAATAAACATACAATAACAAACAAATAGCATACAATAACAAACAAATAGCATACAATAACAAACCACCTTGCATGAATATGTAATATGAATGACAATGTAAATGTTAGCAACGTCTCGTTTACGCTCATTGGTAATGGGGAGCAGACGGCCTATGATGAAATGTATGTGCGATCAGGGCTCAATCAAACGGAGCCGATCGTATGTTGGCAACGCCTCGTTCACGCTCATAGGTAATGGGGAACAGCTCAACGCTCATAGGTAATGGGGAGCGGCGGCCTATGATAATGTATGTACTGAAAATGATAAATTAATCTAAACAATAATCACACAAACAGATGATACATGTTGAATATACATTTAATCATGAATATGATGGATGCACAATAGTTTAAAAGTAATAAATAATAAGACACATGATACACCCCAAAAACGTGACTAAAACGGGGAATTTGTAGAGATTCACTCACCTTGGGTGCGTTCGGTGAATGATGTTGAATGCGCACGAGTTTAGAGGATTGATCGACGAGGAATAACTAACATAATTAATAACGAAAAGGTACGGTAAATAAGTGGATTTTATTAACAATTTAAATAGGATTTTTGGATATATTTTTGTGAGTATAAGGCTATTTTCTAACTTTAAAAACGTTATTTTTAAGTATTTTTAATTGATTTTTAATTAAATAAATAAATAAAAATAATAATAAAA
Organism: Scalesia atractyloides; assembly: GCA_947069175.1. Classification (NCBI taxonomy): domain Eukaryota; kingdom Viridiplantae; phylum Streptophyta; class Magnoliopsida; order Asterales; family Asteraceae; genus Scalesia; species Scalesia atractyloides. The sequence goes on from CAMTDV010000015.1 coordinate 39,721,968, forward strand.
TGTTGACTTTTGACCGTTGACCACGACTGTTGACCGTTGACCGGTTCAATTGTGAATATTATTGCACTGAGTGAGACTCGAACCCGTGACCTCCCGTACGCGTGCACGCAGCTCTACCAACTGAGCTACGTGTCTAACCCGAAATATTTCTGTTTTTAATTATATTTATACACTATTTACGTTAATCCGAAAATCATTTATTTTTAAAAAGGGTTTAATTGTATCGACTCGGTGATCCCCACAGGTCTCGAACCCGGGACCTGTGGTTTAGTTTGGCACACCGTCCACCGCTGGACTGTGTGTCTAACTTGGTAAATATTCTGGTTTTTATTATACTTAACATCTTACTGCGTATGGATCCGGTTCAGTTTAAAAAAAAGAACATTTTTATTACAGCGAATGTGCGTGTGTCAAGGATCGAACTCGGGACGTATGCGTATTTATTTGCACACAGTCCACCGCTGGATTGTGTGTCTAACCCGTTCCTAATATTGATTTTAATTAATCTTATAACCTAAGCGACTTCGTCTTCGTCGTTCAAAACACAGACAATGGTTAAACCAACTGCTTCCTGTTTAATTCGGTTAACGAAAATTATGAGAAATTGAAAGGTATTGAACAGAAGGGTTTGGGGAAAGAATGTACCGAACAGATTGTCTTCTTCAGAAATCCGGCAAAGATCGTCGGCTCTGCTTTGTGAACTCCTTCTGTTCGGATTCAATAACCAGTTTGATTGATTAGATATGAACTTGAATTACTGAGCAACGATTATCAGGATGTTTAGATGATCATACCGTTTAACAGTGTGATTCTGGAAATTCTAGAAGTTTTCCGGCGAAAATGGAATATCCGGCAACGTCGTCTGGAATAGATTCTGGGTGAGGGATTGTTGTTAGTAATAGTCTAACAATGGGTTAAAACAGAAAAGTCGAGGTATTTACCGTGAAGATGAAAGTCTCGGTTTTCCGGAGACTTGCAGAGATTTTTCAGCGAGTGAAAATTGATTCAAGAATCGGTGCGATTTTGAGCGAAAAGTTTACCAGAGGCTAGGGTGTGCATTTATAGGGAAGAATATCGACGAATTGGATCTGATTACCGTCTTGATTCGTTGGTCAATAATTCTCCGGCGGTTATGACTGATGTCGCGGACTGGACATCGGTTATTACCGATGTAAGAGTTATTATACACGTTAAGTCACAAGAAACCGACAGTGAATGGCGAAATCGTCGGGATTTCCGACGACTGCGAATTGGGTGCGTCGGTTGACTGATTTTGAAATCGAGATTTGATATTTGAATTAATTGTTTTGATATATTACTAAAGAACACAAGTGGCGGAGTGGTTGGATGGATGTGAGTTAAGACTTTGAAGTTACCCAGCTGACCCGGGTTCGAAACCCGGCTTCAGCATTTAATTTTTTTCTCACCATTTTTTTATAACTTTTCAAATATAGATTTTATATTCTAATATACTTATTAATTATGTATTGTTTAAAATTCATTTGAGCATTAAATATGCAACGAAATTTTTTATGGTTGTCCGGTTAATAAACAAAGCGGGTTTGGTTAACCCGGTTTTTTACGGATGTTACAGATTTGAAGTTTACTGGTGTGGTAATTCGAAGTTTCTATCAATTGCCGGTTGGGTCTTGAAGATCAGGGGATCAAGCATGAGAGATATGCGCTAAACCGAACACGGAGGTGGTTAACAAAGAAACAGAGATGCTGCACTGATTAATTTTCGATTTGGTGTTTATTCAAGAAAAATTTGTCGATCAAGCAAATTAGAGGAGTTCGGAAACCGTGCAAACAAAGTTATGAACTGGAGATTTCAGGGGGAATTTAATGTTGATAATGCAAACCCGGATCATCAATTAAGGGGGAATCAGTTGACGCGTTCTACGACATCGATTGATACCTTGATTGATGCTGCATAATATTCAAACATAGCTCAGAGATTTGAAGATCAAGACAAAGCTTCGTCAGTAACGGACAAGGGGGAATCTGTTGATACACTTTGTGTCCGTCACTGTGCGAATAGACTAGTTAGAGTGTGTGTTGAATATTGTATAGATTAGATACGAACACACAACCCGAGCATGAACGTCGGATGAGAAAATGGACACATTTCATACGAAATTGACAGATTTCGTAAGAAATGGTCAATTTTCCTACGAAAATATGTAACATTTTCGTACGAAAATTGTCATACGAAAATCCTCATCCCTATATATATATATATATATGTTGTGTGTTTGTTTGTTTGTAAGTTTTGGAGGCTCCCTGGGGGAGGTGCCGGCGGATTCTCTCCAGGAACTCCGCCAGCCTGACAAGATGTATGCTCTTTTGGTATGAATGAATAAACGTATGACTTCCGCTGCACTCTTCTTCTACTCCATTCTAACGTTCTACCAATCTGCTATCTCACGCCCAAACTTCTGTTTGAAACCGCCTTGATCCGGACCCACAGGCTTGAACACATGGATGCTTCTACGCTTAAGAAAACGAATCTACATTTGAAAGTCTTTTCCAAATGCTAAGCCGTTTTTTGGAGCAATCGTTGATAAAGACTATTTGCCACCTCTGGAGGGAAGTGGAGAAAAGCTATGAGTGGTGATGAGAATGACGAGCTGAAATCGTTAGAGGGGTATGTGTCGAAGCGTAGTGCCTGGTTTACGAAGGAAGACACAAAAATATCAAGGGCACTAAGAGAAAGCAAGCTGTCACACCCCAACCGATGGCGGAATCATTAGGGCGTGGCGCTAAGCGTTTCAGATTGCTCGTTGCACATAATACTATTTGGTGACAATAATTAATTTAAACCGAATTTCATTTCATAAATAAATTGTCAAGTACAATACATGGGAATTCAAATAAACATACAACATTGGACAAAATTTGATACAACATTAATAAACCTAATGTCTATTTGTGTATCTTGCATCAACGCTACTTCGATTTCTTAGCATCATCTTCATCAACATGTAACATTTTTTAAAATAGATTTCAATGCAAAAGCAAAGGCGAGTACATAAGTTTAAGCATAGCATACGTATACGAATAAAGTTTAGACAAATCCTCATGGAAACTATGATTTTACGATAGCATATACAAGGCATGCAATACTACTAGTCAAACCCTTAACACACACACGATATTTTAACATGGCCTCTAGATTTCATGAGGAGGGGGATGTGTTACTTCCTATAGCGCTATACATGTTAAATGGAGGCTTATGATAAGTTAATGACTATGGTATTACATAAGAATGGTCCAAGATATAAGCATCACGTAATGTATCAAAGCGTTCATGTATATTGGATTGTTTCATGCATTGCATAAAGAATAAGTTTAGTGATTTTTGTATAAGGTAAACATGTTACACCCATAAGTGGTAAAATGAAAATGGGTCGAGTGTACTCACAGTTATGCAAGCGTTCCGACAGGGTAATCCGTGACAAGCTGTTTAGGTTGCGGGATAAACACCGAATTATCCTACAAGAGGAAAATGTAGGTGTGTGAGTATTCGGATGATAATGGGGAATTCGGAATTTAGAGTTTAAAGCATAATAAAGTATGTTTATGAGAAAATAGTCACCAAGGTCTAGCACTCGTTCTTGACACTATTTTGACCCAAGAGGGTTGATGTGATTTCATAGGTTAACAACCATTAAAATCATAACGAGGAACTAAACACTATGGTGATAAACTTAATAACTTGATAAGTGATTATTTAGTCATCATTAAGGTTTCGGTTTTTAAGTATATTACATAGTTCATATAAGTATAGATTAGTTATTTAGTCATGTAGGAGGTGGGAGGATTAACCATCCACTTAAGACCTCTTGTAGTCATATAAGTCAAGTACGAGGTGGGAGGATTAACCATCCACTTTGGACCTTGTTTAGGATTCACCACTACACAAAGGCCATAGACACAAGGAGGGTCATGAACATAGGAATACATAATCATAAACAATAAATAAGGGATTCTTCATTAAGGCTTCATATCAACTGAGTAAGCAAACTAGGGTCGTGCATCTCGTACATCATTCGTCGAGGATGTGGTGTTGCCTTGTTACTCAATGGAGGTCGAATAGGCCTTGGTGGTATAGAAACATCAAGTGTTGTGTGGACTTGTATGTAGGATAGCCCAAGATAACCTTGTAGTCACACTAGCTTCAAGTTCCAGACTTGGCAACACTTGTGAGCTTAAAGCTCTTCAAAAATAGAAAGTCTAGAGTGTTTAGATAACACATATTTTATATACATCAACCTTGTTTAGGCTCACTAACCATAAACTTGATTAGGAGCACAAGAACACAAGCTTGTGTAGTAAAAAGTGTGTTTAAATAAAGTTTACAAATTCATCTTCTAAAACAGAAAGTTTGGCCTTAAAAATGGTATTGCTCCACGTTGGTTTTCCATGGAAAATCTATGGTTGTAACCCTTGTGCAAAATTTCGAGCTTTCAAAAACTTTTTCTTTGAAGGCATTTCGATAACGGATACCTAAACGTAACCCGTTTAACACAACGTACACATCGGGATGAGGACACGAGCTAAACATTCCCTAAATATCCTTTATGTAACTTAGAAATAATTTTTGAAAGGTTTGGTATGTCAAAATCAAGCCTATTCGATCACAGGGACTATTTATGACAAACTACAAAAGTCTGCCGATTCTCGTAGCGGCACACACTCTGGAACAAGTGCATAAGCTAAACATACCCTAAATACCCTTTTACATAACTTAGATATAAGTTCTGAGGGCTTAGGAATGACAAAAACACCTTTAGGCAACTTCAGGGGCTATTTTGCAAATTTTGCGAAACTATGCCAATTTGCGTATTTCGCTATCCGGAACATGTACGGACATCCAAAAATTTTTGTAATCATTAAAATCTTGTATTTTAATGATTAGAATGCAAAAACATCTTTCGTCACGCATTTACGGTCATTTGCGCGTCCGTTACGACTTTCGTCGTAATTAACCGAAAACCGCAACCGTACGACCAAACGAACTGACACCTGAAATATATTTGGACATATTTCAAGTTCCCTATGCTTTATCCTCCTTATAAAGCTTAAAAATTAGGTTAACGGGTGTTAAAAGTGCCAAAACGCGCCGAAAAACATGTTTTAGGCTGCCGGGACCTGTTCTGCCAATTCTGAAACTTTGAATCTCAGGCGCCACGCGAGAGAATCACTTAGACCTCCCACGACACGCGGGGGATGCTACTTTTCATAAATTACCTGGCAGCTTCATGTTCATCTAACTTGACACCTATAACTCGTTTTTCCCACACTTTCTCTGGTCTTTACACCTCACTAAACACTTGGAAACATCCTAGAACATGTCCCAACACATGGCATGATCTTAAAGCTCTCCAACAACTATAAATACCCTTGATCTTCAACCAAATTTCTTGCTCATTTCCATCTTTCTTCTCTCTAAACTCTAAGTGGAGTTGCTACCTTATTAGGAGGCCTCCCATCTGAGTTTTTCTAATAATCTTGGCTTCCTTGAGTGCAAGTAAGTGCTCTAATTAAGCCTTGTTCATTCTTTTAGCTTATTATGAGCTAAAAGTCAAACAGTTTGACTTACTATTTGACTTTCGGTTTTGACCATTAATTGGTCAAGTCAAAGTCCAATTGGACTTTGCAACGTGATCGTAATCACGATGGTTATGATCCTTAGCGATCGTGCCTACTGATTACCACGTTTACTAGTTGAAGTGACGAGTCAAAGTTTCGGTTAATAATGCGCAAATGCGCATTATACGACGAACTATTTTCGGGTATCAACACCCTTTTGTCTTGATACCAAATCAGTTTTATACACTTAGTTAGACATGTTTAACATGTCTAGCTCGTCACTTTTAGTTTAGTACTTGTTTAGGGTCGTAAGTCGAGCGGTCTTGACTACCGCTTTAACTTTTGAATCCAACCCGTTTGGTCCCCTTTAGGATCCGACCAAGCCCATTATTATGACCATAGTATTATAGGGAATAACCCTCTGAGGTTATACCTTAAGGTCATACCGTTTGGTTAGTCAAATGACAAGTCGAATATGTATTCCTTATAATGCCGAAAATACCCTTTTTGCACTTAAATTAGTTTTGAACATATAAGAGCATTGTTTTGACATCTTAACTGATTATACAACTTATATAAACTAATGTTGACATATTAGACTTGTCATAAGACATATTTAACCACCCGAACCCATAGTTACGTTTATGACCCGTTAAAGTGGCGTAAACCACTTTAGCAAGCCGTAGTGAGTCAAAACTCTTTGAAATGCTTCAAATTCAGAATGTTTGATATTATAAACCATAATATAAAAGATCCAACTCTTGTTTGGTTTGTATACCTCATTCTATCCAATCTCTCATTTTCAAGTTCGACACACTAACATGTAGTTATCAAATACACTAGGAACCACTTCGACACTTGAACTCTTGATCCTTTGAGATTTGTTATATCATTTGAACAAGATCTATACGCAATCCTAGGCGAGTACTTAGCTCCCCTATTTTACATTTTCAAATGTTTTTGGGGTGATTCATATGTGTAATCTATTTTTCACAATGTATGGCAATTATGTGTTTACAAGTGCATTTTTGTGTAATATTCCTTTTATGCAAGACATGACAATTGGGGACACGAAACAAATCCTTATAGTATCTTTCTATCTTTATGGATTGATTCTTGTAGGATATTTTAAGTAAGTCTTAAATCTTTCTATCCTTATAGTAAGATTTCTAAGAAGTACTTTACAAGACAATGGTTATGGTTTATGTGTAGAATTGTTGGTGATTTAGATAACGAAACTAGAGTAATATAATAAGGACATGGTGGATACGCTGCTAGTACATCCTATATATAAGTGTGCTTATTGTATTACCCTTCGTAGCCTTATCCGAATCACCATTAAGATTATAATTTTGTTATACAATGTGACAAGACAAGTGACTAAACTAAATCCTTAAAGTATCTATCTATCTTCATATTTAGATTCTTGTAGGGTGTTTAAAGTACTAATTGATAGTCCTTTAATGGATTCTGTGTACTTTAATGCGTATTTGACAAGACAATGTGACAAGACAAGTTACTAAACTATATCCCTAACGCATCTATCTATCTTTATAGTTAGATACCCATGGGATGTTTAAAGTACTAACGGGTAGTCCTTTAATGGATTCTATGTACTTTAATACGTATATGACAAGACAATGTGACCAAGATGATGAGTATGTTGTTATTATGATTAGTTGTGATCTAGATAACGAAACGAGTGTAATACTATAAGAACATGGTGGATACGCCGCTGGTACTTCCTATATATAAGTGTTCTTATTGTATTACTCTTGTAGCGTTACCCAAATCACATTAGGATTTTGTGTTGATTGATTCAAAGTACAATATTCAGATCCTTGTAGAACTCTTTCATATTTTTATATGTTAGATTCTTAGAAGGATAACCAAAGTATTATTTTAAATCATTGATTTGATTTCTAATAATACTCACGCAAGTTATGACAAATTTTCAATATTGTTGTTATTATTCCTTGATTGGATTTCTAATAACACACTCACAAGTTTTATGATCAAATTCAAGGCGATTACAATGAACAAAGTACAATTTTCAATGACATAAAAATTCCTTAGTATCAATCATGTTGCCATATACAAAACTATTTTGTCGCGAGTTTCATAATCAAGTTAATGTATTGCAATACTAAATCTTTTTGCCATTCCTTGGCTTTAAAGAGTCCATTTTCAATAGACGACTCCTGTAGTTGTCGAGCTATTGCAACCCTAAACTTTTGCCATTAACTTGGCTAACAAAACTTTGTACTCGCCAACATTGTTTGTTGATGTCTCGTTTTCACATATGTTTCAGGTTTCGATTATGTGTAATCTATTTTTCACACTGTATAGCAGTTATGTGTTTACTAAGTGCATTTTGTGTAATATTCCTTTTATGCAAGACATGACAATTGGGGACACGAAACAAATCCATATAGTATCTTTATGTCTTTATGGATTGATTCTTGTAGGATATTTTAAGTACAGTCTTAAATCTTTCTATCCTTATAGTAAGATTTCTAAGAAGTACTTTACAAGACAATGGTTATGGTTTATGTGTAGAATTGTTGGTGATTTAGATAACGAAACTAGAGTAATATAATAAGGACATGGTGGATACGCCGCTAGTACATCCTATATATAAGTGTGCTTATTGTATTACCCTTCGTAGCCTTATCCGAATCACCATTAAGATTATAATTTTGTTATACAATGTGACAAGAAAAGTGACTAAACTAAATCCTTAAAGTATCTATCTATCTTCATAGTTAGATTCTTGTAGGATGTTTAAAGTACTAATTGGTAGTCCTTTAATGGATTCTGTGTACTTTAATGCGTATTTGACAAGACAATGTGACAAGACAAGTGACTAAACTATATCCCTAACGCATCTATCTATCTTTATAGTTAGATACCCATGGGATGTTTAAAGTACTAACTGGTAGTCCTTTAATGGATTCTATGTACTTTAATACGTATATGACAAGACAATGTGACCAAGACGATGATTATGTGGTTATTATGATTAATTGTGATCCAGATAACGAAACGAGTGTAATACTATAAGAACATGGTGGATACGCCGCTGTACTTCCTATATATAAGTGTTCTTATTGTATTACTCTTGTACGTTACCTAAATCATATTAGGATTTGTGTTGATCGATTCAAAGTACAATATTCAGATCCTTGTAGAACTCTTTCATATTTTTATATGTTAGATTCTTAGAAGGATAACCAAAGTATTTTTTAATCATTGATTTGATTTCTAATAATACTCACGCAAGTTATGACAAATTTTCAATATTGTTGTTATTAATCCTTGATTGGATTTCTAATAACACACTCACAAGTTTTATGATCAAATTCAAGGCGATTACAATGAACAAAGTACAATTTTCAATACATAAAAGTTCCTTAGTATCAATCATGTTGCCATATACAAAACTATTTTGTCACGAGTTTCATAATCAAGTTAATGTATTGCAATACTAAATCTTTTTGCCATTCCTTGGCTTTAAAGAGTCCATTTTCAATAGAAGACTCTTGTAGTTGTCGAGCTATTGCAACCCTAAACTTTTGCCATTAACTTGGCTAACAAAACTTTGTACTCGCCAACATTGTTTGTTGATGTCTTGTTTGTTGATGTCTCGTTTTCACATATGTTTCAGGTTTCGATTATTCAAGTTTGCTGTACATAGGAATGCTTCCGGACTTTAGACTTCTGTAATCAAAAGACAACTTCATGTTTTCTTTGTATTGTAAAACGATGTTAATAATAGTGAAACAATCTAGTATCAGTTATGGCTGAGCAATTTGTAACCTGACTCCTCGATATTTACGCCGCGTGTTGTTGTTTTACGCGGTTGGGGTATTACAGATTGGTATCAGAGCACTGGTTATAGGGAATTAGGTTATTAGAATGCCTTTAACCTAGTCTATAACCTTCCTAGGGGCCCGAACATGAGTAGACTTAGGATCTCCATCCTAATCCTCATCTTTACTCGTGCCACAATTATTCTATGAGTTACAAATCATCTATCCTTAGATGATTTATCCTTAATCCTTAGGCTTATTGCCTCAAAGTATTCCTCAAAACCTTTTTCTCGACAACATTTTCATTGGAATACTTCTCTAAATGTTTTCCTCAAACGTTCTCAACAAAATGTTTCTTGGCCTATTTATCTCAAACATCATATCAAAAAGGTTTCTCAAAATGTTTTACTCTCAAACATTTTCATCAAAATCTTGGGTTTTAATAATGTGAACTCATGCAATCCGGAAGGGTGAATGCATGTACCCCGAGTTTTCTGTCTAAGGTTAGTGTGTTCGTACAAATCCGAATTTTCAGTCCAGTCACTCTTACCTGGGAACTCTTAGGGTGAGTGTTCACTTACAGGCTAAAGCATGTCTTCTCGAAACATTATGAAAACCCATCTATCTTGATAAGTCGAACGATTCCTAAACACTACTACTCGTATGACACTACTCTGACATGTTACCTTTGGTAATATGTTACGACAATATTCAACCCATCCGAAACAAATTTCACTTTTATCTCACGACACTTTAATACTACCTTGTTTTCAAATACTATTTTTCGCTTTTCAAATTTTCAAAATTTTATTTATTTTGATAAGAGTTTTCAAAATTTATACATGAAGTTTCCTTATATATATATATATTCGATTAGAAATATTTTTATCTTAAAAATTAATTTTCAAAAGTAAAGAAATTTTAACACAAACCATTAACTTGGTTTGTATTTTCTCATCCAAAACTATAACAAAAGTTTATTTTCAAACGAATTTTGAAACAAAATTCACAACACTATTCTTCTAAGTACAAGAACACCATTTTGAAACAAATACCAAGTTGATATTCACTATGGCACTTAGATTTATAACAATTTTACAAAATCTAACTTATTTTGTTATAGCTACTTATTCGAGACGCCTTCTCATCGTGACGTCTCGAGGAACGCTGAAATGGCGGCAATGATAGCTCAGCAAATAGCTGTTGTACTCCCAAATCTTGTGGCCCAACTCAATCAAATTTACTACAAGAACAACACTAACAATGTTCCTACGCCATGTAACTACAAACAATTCAACTCAGCTAAACCACTCGAGTTTAATGGGTCTGAAGGAGCAACTAGGCTCCTACAATGGTTTGAAAGTATAGAAAGTACATTTCGCCATGTTCAGTGTCCTAACAAGCGCAAGGTAGAGTTCGCCTCGAGTGTTTTCCAAAAGAGAGCACTCACTTGGTGGAACGGAGTCATGAGAGATAGAGGTGCAGAAGTAGCTATGGCACAAATGTGGGAAGAATTCAGGAATCTTATGATGAAAGAATTCTGTCCACGACATGAAATAAGGCTACTTGAAACCGAATTCTATCACCTTAAACAAAATAGTGGGGAAAACTGTGCCTACACTGACCGATTTGAACAGTTAAGCCTACTCTGCTCCACTATGGTCACACCTTTGGATCGGGCCATTGAGAAATACATTGATGGCTTACCTGATCCAATTCAAGATATTGTCACTGGCAACAAACCCGCAACGCTTAGGGAGGCTAAGGAATTAGTCGCTACCCTAACTGACTCCCAAGTTAGAAAAAGGGAACTTTTTCGAAAGGGAGACAAGAAACGAACTATACAAGACAAATCAAGTGAAACAAAGGGTGAACCTTCCAAACGTTCTAAGAAGCGTAAGGCTTCAAAAAATTATACGACCGCCACACCAATTCCACTAAACTCGATACCCTTTAAGGGATTTTATAGTGGATAGCAACCTCGGTGTAATCGTTGCAACTATCACCACCCAACAAATTCTCCATGCCGCCAGTGTACAACATATGGTCTTTTTGGACATCTAGCTACGACCTATTGTATCCAAAACCAAGCAAACCCTACCCAAACTCGTCCTCGCTACCCAACTGGAGCATGTTTCAATTGTGGTGATCCAAATCATTTCAAGCGAAACTGCCCTAGACTTGCTAATGCTGACTTAGCTCATGGACGAGTATTCAATGTTAATGAGGTTCACGTTGATGATCAAGCACTCATGATCATTTGAACCTTTACGTTTTCTTTTTGTAAACCAAAAACAATGAACATATTCCAATATTATTTGAAATGACAATATAAATTTCAAGAAGTTTTTCTTCATTCTTGTTATTCGTATTCCACTTACAAATTCAAATGTGATTACATTGAGTGTAGTTTACAACTACAAACTTCGAGGATTCTGTTCTTTAGGAACCAAATCTCGCAATTTAGCATATTGTGATTGCACATTAATGCATTCATACAAGTTCTGCACTACAATTTCTATGAACACTATGTACTATCGCCACTACTTTTTATTTCATGATATTACATACATGGTTTGTTAACCTAATATGTATAGCACATGATTACAAATACCTTTTCGCTTAGTATGTTAACCTAGCATACCTAGCACATGATTTCAAAACATTTTCACGACATACTTACATTGTTGTGACAATCCATGCTTAGTATATGATGCATGCTATCTATATGACTAGTGTGAAACATATATTAATCTTGTACTAGGATGAAATACCTGCTACTAATTTTGTTGGATGCAAAACAAGAAGTGTTAACATTTCTAGTATGAAACACAGTCGATTCAATAGATGTTGTGTTATGACGATGTTTATTTAATTTTAGATGTTACTTCGACCTTATTATCTGTTTCCCTTTACTTAACAAGTGGAGCTACGTGGACCATGTCACGAAACGCGTAATTATGGGTGCACACTTAATTACGGGAATCGACACATGAGAATCATAATAAACCTTGTTAAGATGGTGGCATAAAATCTAGAATGATTAGGTAACAGGAAAGGTATGACGCAATAAGACCACGTTGGATACGCCGATGGTACTTCCTATATATAAGTGTTCTTATTGTGTTATTCTTCGGAACTTTACCAGAGTCACTTAAGGGTTTTATGTTATCTTGGACCATTATGTGATTGTGTGATTATTTGTTATATGTTTATTGAATGCAATGAACGAGATGAGTACATTCATTAACTCTATTCAAGCTGATCGGGGGTATATTATGGTGTTAAAGGTGACAACCTTGATGCCATAGGTATGTTGACCCTTCTCCTATGCATGAGATGCTCATGGTACATGGGATGTACCTCGTGGGACGTTAGAAACCGTGTACGTATGGCTAGACTTGAATGTACACCCCTTTGTTTGCTATGGATTTACACTAAGTGCCTTAGTATAACATAGTGTCATACAAAACAATTTTTACACACTCGATGAAACAATTTTTATACATTCGATGACACTTTAAAGATTCATGAGTTCTAAAAGGTTTAAATACCTTAAGATACCATGAATATCCTTGCTCACACATTGAATCCCCCCAAAATTTCCAACACCAAACAATGCTCCGCATTTTTGGAATCTAGCACTTTGCTCATCTTTCAATCATTTCTAATGCACTCTACGGTCTCCTTATAAAGCTTTAAAAATATATTTGGACATATTTCAAGTTCCCTATGCTTTATCTTCCTTGTAAAGCTTAAAAATGGGGTTAAAGGGTGTTAAAATTGCCAAAACGCGTCGAAAAACAAGTTTTAGGCTGCAGGGACCTGTTCTGCCATTTCTGAAACTTTGGGGGATGCCAGTTTTCAGAAATTACCTGGCAGGCTCTTGTTCATCTGACTTGACACCTATAACTCATTTTTGCCACACTTTCTCTGGTCTTGACACCTCACTAAACACTTGGAAACATCCTAGAACATGTCCCAACACTTGGCATGATCTTAAAGCTCCCAACAACTATAAATACCCTTGATCTTCAACCAAATTCCTTGCTCATTTCCATCTTTCTTCTCTCTAAACTCTAAGTGGAGTTACTACCTTATTAGGAGGCCTCCCATCTGAGTTTTTTCTAGTAATCTTGGCTTCCTTGAGTGCAAGTAAGTGCTCTAACTAAGCCTTGTTCATTCTTTTAGCTTATTATGAGCTAAAAGTCAAACAGTTTGACTTACTATTTGACTTTCAGTTTTGACCATTAATTGGTCAAGTCAAAGTCCAATTGGACTTTGCAACGTGATCGTAATCACGATAGTTATGATCCTTAGCGATCGTGCCTACTGATTACCATCTTTACTAGTCGAAGTGACGAGTCAAAGTTTCGGTTAATAATGCGCAAATGCGCATTATACGACGAACTATTTTCGGGTATCAAAACCATTTGTCTTGATACCAAATCAGTTTTATATACTTAGTTAGACATGTTTAACATGTCTAGCTCATCACTTTTAGTTTAGTACTTGTTTAGGGTCGTTAGTCGAGCGGTCTTGACTACCGCTTTGACTTTCGAATCCGACCCGTTTGGTCACCTTTAGAATCCGACCAAGCCCATTATTATGACCATAGTATTATAGGGAATAACCCTCTGAGGTTTTACCTTAAGGTCATACTGTTTGGTTAGTCAAATGACAAGTGGAATATGTATTTCTTATAATGCCGAAAATACCCTTTTTGAACTTAAATTAGTTTTGAACATATAAGAGCATTGTTTTGACATCTAAACTGATTACACAACTTATATAAACTAATTTTGGCATATTAGACTTGTCATAGGACATATTTAACCACCCGAACCTATAGTTACGTTTATGACCCGTTGAAGTGGCGTAAACCACTTTAGCAAGCCGTAGCGAGTCAAAACTCTTTGAAATGCTTCCAATTTAGAATGTTTGATATTATAAACCATAATATACAATATCCAACTCTTGTTTGGTTTGTATACCTCATTCTATTCAATCTCTCATTTTCAAGTTCGACACACTAACATGTAGTTATCAAATACACTAGGAACCACTTCGACACTTGAACTCTTGATCCTTTGAGCTTTGTTATATCATTTGAACAAATCTATACGCAATCCCAGGCGAGTACTTAGCTCCCCTCTTTTACGTTTTTCAAATGTTTTTGGGGTGATTCATATGTGTAATCTATTTTTCACAATGTATGGCAATTATGTGTTTACTAAGTGTATTTTTGTGTAACATTTCTTTTATGCAAGACATGACAATTGGGGACACGAAAAAAATCCTTATAGTATCTTTCTATCTTTATGGATTGATTCTTGTAGTATATTTTAAGTACAGTCTTAAATCTTTCTATCCTTATAGTAAGATTTCTAAGAAGTACTTTACAAGACAATGGTTATGGTTTATGTGTATAATTGTTGGTGATTTAGATAATGAAACTAGAGTAATATAATAAGGACATGGGGGATACGCCGCTGGTACTTCCTATATATAAGTGTGCTTATTGTATTACCCTTCGTAGCCTTATCCGAATCACCATTAAGATTATGATTTTGCGATACAATGTGACAACACAAGTGACTAAACTAAACCCTTAAAGTATCTATCTATCTTCATAGTTAGATTCTTGTAGGATGTTTAAAGTACTAATCGGTAGTCCTTTAATGGATTCTGTGTACTTTAATGCGTATTTGACAAGACAATGTGACAAGACAAGTGACTAAACTATATCCCTAACGCATCTATCTATCTTTATAGTTAGATACCCATGGGATGTTTAAAGTACTAATTGGTAGTCCTTTAAATGGATTTTGTGTACTTTAATACGTATATGACAAGACAATGTGACCAAGACGATGATTATGTGGTTATTGTGATTAGTTGTGATCTAGATAACAAAACGTGTGTAATACTATAAGAACATGGTGGATACGCCACTCGTACTTCCTATATATAAGTGATCTTATTGTATTACTCTTGTAGCGTTATCCAAATCACGTTAGGATTTTGTGTTGATTGATTTACAATATTCAAATCCTTGTAGAACTCTTTCATATTTTTACATGTTAGATTCTTAGAAGGATAACCAAAGTATTATTTTAAATCATTGATTTGATTTCTAATAATACTCACGCAAGTTATGACAAATTTTCAATGTTGTTGTTATTAATCCTTGATTGGATTTCTAATAACACACTCACAAGTTTTATGATCAAATTCAAGGCGATTACAATGAACAAAGTACAATTTTCAATGACATAAAAATTCCTTAGTATCAATCACGTTGCCATATACAAAACTATTTTGTCACGAGTTTCATAATCAAGTTAACGTATTGCAATACTAAATCTTTTTGCCATTCCTTGGCTTTAAAGAGTCCATTTTTATGGGACGACTCCTGTAGTTGTCGAGGTATTGCAACCCTAAACTTTTGCCATTAACTTGGCTAACAAAACTTTGTACTCGCCAACATTGTTTGTTGATGTCTCGTTTTCACAAATGTTTCAGGTTTCAATTATTCAAGTTTGTTGTACATAGGAATGCTTCCGAACTTTAGACTTCTTTAATCAAAAGAAAACTTCATGTTTTCTTTGTATTGTAAAACGATGTTAATAATAGTGAAACAATCTAGTATCAGTTGTGGCTGAGCAATTTGTAACGTGACTCCTCGATATTTCCGCTGCGTGTTGTTGTTTTACGCGATCGGATAGGGGCTTTACAAACTTTGTTGAGGAAGAAGAAGTGAAGAAGACATGAAAATATTAAAGTTACAAGAAATTAAAAACAAGCAGAAAGTTTTGTTGCACTTTGGCCTCTATTTTGGTGTCGTTTCACCTTAGTTTTCCCAAGAAAACTTATGAAAACCTTCATAGAGGTTATCTAGGAGTTGTAGAAGAAGAAACAAGGAAGAAATAGTAGGATAAGTGAGTTAGAACTCACTAAAAACTCAGATTTTGCTGCTGTGTTTTCTGGAAGTATTTAGTGATTTAGAGAGTGTTTTGGGAGGCTTGGAGGCTTTGTAAAGTGGAAAAATGGCTGGAATATAAGAGGTACTTCTAGGGAAAGGATTAGGGTTTATGTGGGTTGGAATTTGGACAAGATTAGGGGGAGTTTAGACTTGAAACAAGTCTAATAAACCCAGCCCAAAGCTGTCTAATAGGGGCTGCCATTTTTAATTTTTTGTTATTTAATGTTATATATTAGGTTAATAGATGTTATGTATTATGTACATAACATGTTTTTTTCGTGTGATGAGTTATTTCGGGTGTATGAACCTCATAAGTTAGAGTTTTATTAGCGAAAAGAGCGAGTTTTTTTAAGTTATAAAGTTCCTAAGATGGTAACAAGTGTAGATTTCAAAATTATAATTTTTTTGCGATCGAATAATCAAGTGTCTTGCGTGAATGAAGCGTGTACGAATTACGAATACGCGATAAGGATTTACGAGTTAATTCATGTTTAGAAATCATATAACGAATATATGCACGGATCAGTGTATATATAATGTATATCTCGAATAAAACATAAATTTCATTACAATCAAGTCTCGGATTTACAACGATTCGAAAATGAGATACAATTATAAGACGACAAATTTCCGAAAATAGAATTCCGATGCATCCTTTCTAAAGATAGAAAGTTACGAAAGGCGAAGAGTTACACAAGCGGCTGCATCCTCATCCTCTGCTTCTCGCCAAAGGAAGCGTGCTACAATTAACACTTGTTTGATAGATGAGCCAGATATTGAAGAAACTCCTGCAACATAATCTACATAGGTTGAGGTTCAAGAAGAAAGTGTTGAGAATGTGGCTGCTGATATAGAGAGACAAGTTGTTGGAGGTGCTGAGGGAGGATATGGTGATGATGAAGGTTCCTCGTCCTGGAGCACAAATTCTAAAGATGCTAGAGCAGCCAGGAAAGAAAGAGAGTTAAAGAAAAAGCAGAAGTTCCGTGAAGAGGAAAAACGAAAAAGCCAGGAGGAACAAGAAAAGAAGGCTTTGGGAGATAATGATGCGCCTTATGTCCCTTACGAATCTGAAGAAGATATATACGTAGTCAAGCCTGCGAAAAAGCCAGCCAAACGTGTGAAGAAACCTGCTTCTAAAGCTACAACAAACTCTACATGTTCTACAACAACATGTCCTAGTTCAGGCTAAAGAAAAGTACTGAAGCGGCATCATTTTCCCCCACCGTTGAGACTACCATTCATCCACCACCGCAATCACCACCACCCATTACACAACCCACTGTTCAACCTCCACCACAATCACCACCACCCATTATGCAATCACCTCCACATGGCTCACCACAAAAACCACCATACCTATCTGATAGCCTATTCCACCATCACCACCTCCCACTTCACAACCAAAAGCTCAACGTACTTCTTACCCAACACAACCATAAAGACAAGCAGCTACTAGAATGTCGTTTGAAGGGTTCGATTTGATTTTGGAGAGATTCAAAGGGGAGAAGATTTCATTGCTTATCTCTTCAATGATTCGAAGATGGTTGAGTTAGAAAATCAACTAGTGTTGAACAATGTGAAGATTGCTGATCTGGAGAATCATATCAAGTTTTTGGAAGGAGATAGAAAAACCTGGAAGCTGTGTTAGCGAGTTTCCTGTCTAAGAATTAAAGGCTTCGAAAGCTTATTGTGGTATACGATAAAAACGCCTGAGAAATCGAAGACCTATGGATTTATACAGAAGATTCTCATCAAGAAGCTTGGTATTAACTTTGCAGCATAGGTGGATAAGATAGAAAAAAAGAGACTAGAGAAAGGATAGCTTAGCGTGAAAGAGTTGCCAAAGCTATATTAGATGCTCAGGGAAAGGGTAAGAAAAAGATTGGAGAGGATCCCGTGATTGAACAATCTGCGCCACAAGCTGAGTTTGTGCCAGAATCTCTTGCTATGGTTGTATATGTGCCTCCAATCAACTTTGTCTTGATAGGATAGCCGAGAGATGTGGAAGTTGACTTGGAAAGCTTTTCTGAGAAGCATCAGAAGTTCTTGGAAAAGAAGCAGATGCATAAGGATATTGATGATATGATTGACTCATTTGTCGAAGAGATGGAGAAAGAGGCTGAACACAAGATTGAAGCAAGGATTGCACAAAGATCAAGAATCGCAGTGCAGCGAAGATCCCAGTTTGGCGACACTTAGAATCGGCCTCCTCCCATAGATCAAATGCCAATTCCATCTGAGGAGCGTAGTAAGCCGCCAAAGCATTTCTTTGGACGCTAATCGTCACCAAGACTACGGCAACATCCAAGGGGGAGTCTGTTGGTGCACAATGTCTATTGCCTACGTCTATGATATGTCGGTCATGTAATAGGGCTTCACTATGTTAGTTTTTACGTAAATAGTACGTGTCTTAATGTTTGTACATCAATCATACGAGTGACTTGGAGTCCTGTACGAGTGACACTTGGTCACTCGTACGTATGACCACTCGTACGAGTATAGGCCATCACCCTAGTTCGAGTCATGTTGCTTTATAAATAGAGTACATGGGTATTGTGTCTAGTAGCTGTTTTTGGTGGTGACTGAGGCGAAGCCATCTCCGTCTGTCTAAGCGTCTGTAACCTTTTCATGTTTACGAATACAAGAAGTTGTGACGTTTAAGCAGTATATTCCTGTGTTTGTCAAACTCGTTAACAATGAATTCCGCCACTGTTATCTGAGTCAAGTCAGTCCGGGAGCTCACCGAGGAAGCACGATCCTTCACTCACACACTTGAATTTCTTGAATTAGTCCACACTTAGTATTTTGTAGGTTTTTTTGGAAAATTGTATTTTAGGACTTATTTTCTTGTGGTCATCTAAAATAATATATTTTGTGATCGGTTGTATTATACACACACACACAATAAACATATTTATTACTTGCCCAAATTATATGTTTTTACCAAGGTTTGTTAATATATAAAAAAATCATTATGTAAATATCCTTGTAACATGTGCCTTTGTCCGGTATCGTCATCGTGGTTGTCAGCAACTCGAAATTTGTCGCGGTAATATATTTGTGTCATGTCCGATGCATTTTATGTCCCTTGTGTATAAGCATATAGATATACATTTCTTGTCATATTTTGGTGTAGTTAATACATACAACACTTAGTATTTTGTTTTCCATCTTTTAACAAGTGTGTGTGTGTGTGTGTATATATATATATATATATATCTACTTCTCCGTATCATCCTACTATATGCATGTATTACACCAAATATACATAGTCACATTTTCATAGTTCACTAAATATATATTTTTACTTATTTTTTGAGCTTTTGAAACCCTAGTTCACCAACATGTTACTTATCTTATTCTTTTCACCAAAATCACATATAATCATGCTTAGTGATACTAACCCATTTTAAACCTTGTAAATTCCTAGTTAATCATGTTTTTAGAATTACGTATTTTTTTGTAAATTTTGGCATGGTTTCCCCTAAATTATCACTAATTCCCTTTAATCATCATCATCATCAGTTTTGTCTAATCATCATCATCAACATTTCTATCCATAAAGAACAACCTTCTCTATATTTTCAACAAAACTCATGAACATGAAAAACTACATAAAACCCTAGGTCTTTCATAAACACTTTTCATAATCTTTCATATGTTTCAAAAAGTTCCAACCATACTTTTAAGCTTAGTATTTTGTTAAATCATCTCTTGATCATCAACCTATGAGTTTATTTTACATACTTTGATCATCCACTTCAGGATCATTACATAAACAACCAACATTTCATAGATTATATTGTTTACTTTTGTGATTTCAATTGTTTTAACAAGGGTTTCATTGAAGAATGCTTGTACTTCCAAGATGTACATCAAACTAAGAGCAAAATTAAAGGATTTAGATGTTTACAACTAGCACAAGGCTAGGGATGAACACTTGCAGAGAAAAGAAAAAGAAAAGATCCAACTCTTGTAAAATTAGCCTTCTTGATAATCTTCTAAGCCTTTAAACATGTTAGGTCATCTTGGAATGCACTTGATCTCTTAGATTGTAAGTTTGGAAAATGAAAATAAAGTGAAGGAGGAGGGATGTGAATGTCGTAGGTGAGGGAAAGGGAGGAGAGAGTTGTGTGGTTTGTTTTCTAAGTATGGAAAATGCAAATTAAAGGATGTTGTGGTAGGTTTCTCCTTCTTATAATCAACTTCATCAAACATGTCCTCAAAGTTAAGATCCAATCTTCACAAACCATGCTTTGCAAGATAACAAGTATGGGAGGGGGTGTGGGACCCTCCCAAAACCGTCAACATGGGGGGTGGTTTGGGGTTGTTGCAAGTTGTTGATGATTTTAGACATGTGATAGAATGTATGGTAGACATTTACGCTGTTAGTGTTTGATTAGCCGTTTAGTATATAATTCTAGCGTTATGATATTAACTAGGATCACTAGTTTACTAATCAATGTTTAGTTGATGATTTGATGCAAACACAGGCACTTAGTTTAGCTTATGATTTAATAAATATTAATTACGCATTATGAAAAGGAAATTATTTATTAAATATCCCTAGGAGATATAGTACCCTTGTTTTTACTTGTTGAAGTTCCAAGATAATCATCAATATCTATTGTTTATATATCTGTGATCGTTGTTGAAATTTGTAACCCTTGTTGATCGGATTGGACAAAGATATAATGCTTGTGTACTTTACAGAAAAATAGAATATATGTATTTGTTCCCATTTAGGGTTGAATTCATATTTTTTATCAAACACAGAATAATAGCTTTTGTATAACGTTATGAGCGTACCGAAACCATCCTAAAATGAATTGTTTAACATGGTAATCTACCAACGTCACTGTACAGTTTTTATCATATCGTGACAAGGTGAATATGATTATATTATACACAACTATAAATGTGTTTCCTGGATATTGATGGACTTGTGAGACTTAGTTATAATGTAATTAAGTCTAATGCACGTAATTGCATAGTTAGTGGTGATTAAGTTCAATGGATATACTTGTTACTTTGCGTTTGTCACACTTTTGTCTTTTGAGATAGTTTATTGCAGCTATTGAGATTTTCTTTACAGATTGAATATCTGAAGGATCAACTTTTGATGGGGAAGTCTACTTGTTCATAATTTGGCTTTCTGGGAACTGAGGGATATTTTTCTCTTAAAATTTCTAGCCTTTTGTAGTTTTCTAAGATTGTTAGCTCATCCCATTTTGCCATTGATCTCATAGAGCAAAAGTTTGCAGCAGCCATCTCCTCCTTCATCCTCCTTAACTGCTATGCCCTTTTGTCATTGGGCTTTCTTCTTGTTTTCCAGTTGAGGGTGTAGGTTTGATATCCGGATTAAGCTTCATCTTTTCAGTCCATATTATTTCATCTAAGGATTCAGTTGGCCATCCTGCAAATTGATCTCTGGTTAAATTGTAAGGCTTTTTTTCCATGATGTGGTTTAAATATTATTCCCTCAATGTCTTTTTGAGATCTGGATCATCTATTGAAGCATAGGAGAGACTTTTCACACATCTCTTGCATAATCCTCCAAAGCATTTACTTTTATGTATTCCCCAGACAGGATTGTGACACCCAGATATTTTGGGCCTGTACTATTATGAAACGCGTTATGATTAAATAAAAAGGCAAATTATATTAAATTTGATATTTTTATGTTATTTGATATGTTAATAAATTTAAAATTTATTAAGAATTTTGTTGGCAATTTTAAGATAAACGCTTATCTCGTAACGGATAAAATGCGAAACGAACGTCGGTGACCGCCCGATTGATGTTGAAATCATAAAAATAGTCCGTTATGATTAAAATAATAAATTTAATCATGTCCGTGAGGAAAAATTAATTAAACCGGTTAAAATCCCTATTTTTGCAAATTTGAGTGCGTACTACGCAGCACAGCGCGCACACTGCCATATACCGACAACGCAGTCAGTCCAGACAAATAAAATATTATTTAGTAATATTTTGGTGAGTTTATTTTTATAGTGTTAAAAATAACTTAAAACACGTTAAAACAGAATTAAAACGCTAGAGAAAATACCCGGTAACTAGTAAAATATCAGTATTTGGCCAACAATACATATATATGTATGTATTCGTGTATGGTGTGAGTGTAGAGAGATGTGGCAGCTAAATATCACTTTCTCTCTCCTCTCTCCTACACTTGTTGGATGATAGAAATGCATGCAACCCCGAAAGATTTTCATATCTTCACCATATCTTCCATATCTTCCATGTTTCCAACACAATCTTCCTTTTACCAAGACAACAACTTCAAAACCCTCTCTCTCTCTTACATTTCAGCCGAATACCCTCCTTAACTCACCCAATTCAAATTTTTGAAGCCAGATCTTGAAGATCCAAACTCATTCCAAGGTGATTTCAAGCTTATACAAAGGTTTGGAGGTGAATCCAATAAGTTTCATGCAAGAACCAAGCTTTGTATCATCATTTTCATTCAAAACTTACTTGAATCTTGAAGGTATAACATTTTATTCCTCAAACAAATTCATGATTCATGGTGATGAAGATGATAGTGAATGTTTCTCTTGTTCTTGGATTTAAACACTAACTTGAAAACTAAATCAAATGGGTTTTTAAATAAAAAAAAATGGATATATGTATGTGTATATATATGGCCGTGAGTGTATATATATATGTGATAGATATTGTATTTTGATTTTAGATTAAATCTTGTTTGATCAGATTCTTGAAAGGTACATGCATGTGGGTTTTCGGTTACTAGTTTTTAAGTTGTTCCATGTGCTTGAATGATAGTTAAAATGCAAGGGTTTGATGATTTATACATGATATGATAAATGTTCATCCAAATCAGTAAATAAACATGTAAAATAAAGTTAGTTGATGTATTTTAAAGTTACAAAAATTATGTCATAACTTGGTAGCTTTGCATGTAGTACATTGTGCTTAAAAAGTAGTAAATCATGTGATATTTGCATGATTTTTGTGCTATTTATGAGACCTGCATATATATGATTAAAATTATTGTTTTGTTCAGTATATAACATGTATTGTGTTAAAATATCAAGTCGTTTTGATTTGGGATGCTTAGGGTAAAGTTCGGTACAAAACTATACGTTAAAAACGGTAAAAATCGTCTTTCCAAGTGATTTTTATAAAACTGTTTTAGATCAGTAAATCAACTGATATTTTTTATATAAAAATAAGTATTTTAACTTATATTTAGTATCTTTGGTGTTTGGTTAGTCATACGTGACTTCCGACGCCCGAAAACGATACCGAAAACGCTATATACGCATACTTCAATGTACACGAACATAGATTGTTCAAAAGTGAACTTGGTATATTGTGACGTGATATGTGATTATGAGAATATGTTAAGGTATATGCTATGTTATAACATGATAGTAGTAGTTTAAACTATGCATGTACACTTGTGCGGTTAAAACGGTGAATATCGCGTTATATGTGTAACTTGTTTGTCGAGCATGAAAATGACACATGCTTTAAAATGATAATATATATATAAGTTAACAAAATACGTGTATTAAGATATTTGTTTATATGTACACGTTCATGTATATATATTATGATGCGCAAATTGTAAATATATTACTTATAAACGGGTGTGATAACGAATATAATATATTGATGGTCACTACTAAAATCGTTCAAGTCGTGAAAATCTTAATATATATATATGAACACATATATACATACGCGAACATAATCAAAACAAAAACTTTTCGAGAAAATCTCAAAGTTATGTGAAAATTCGAAGTACCGGAGAAACTTAGGTATTTTGTAAGTTTTGATTATTAAATCGTTCTTATTTAACTTAGGACGGATAAACAATTTGTGGGATTGTGTTAACACATAAAAACGCACCAAAAGGTGAGTACATAGTCACCTCTTTTACGTTTTGCAAATGTTTTGGGGTGAAACATATTATGCCTATTGTTACTTTCATATTTTTCATGACATTATACATGCTTTGATTACATGGTACATATAGTACATGATTTCAATTGCATTTTACTATGTATGTTGACCGAGCATGCTAGCACATTAATTTCCATTTAGACATTTTGCTATGTATGTTGACCGAACTTGCTAGCACATTGGTTTCCACTAGACATTTCGCTATGTATGTTGACCGAGCATGCTAGCACATTAATTTTCAAAACATTTTCAAGACACGGTTACATTGTTATGGACATTTTGGTGCGTTGAACTTGACAATGATATATTCATTAACATTGATCACGCCGACCGGTAGTATGTAATGGTACGATAGGATTGACAATCCCGTTCCTGCTTCCTAGGTTTGTTTGGAAGTGACCTTAGGGAATGACAGAATCCGATAAACATTGATAAATCCTTGACCGGATAGGGGTTTATCCGACAGTCAACAAGGCTTGAATGTATTCGCTAACAATCCATATTATGTGTTCTAACAATAAAAGCAATGGTTTATAAAACATAACCTTTGACTTGAACAAAACCTTTGTTCATTCAAAGACATTGTTTTATACAAGACATTTTGGTTATTCATATACATTGTTAATACAGGGCGTTTGGTTTACACAAGACATTGTTTATACATGACATTTGGTTTACGCAGGAGATTGTTTATACATGACATTGGGATTACACAAGACATTGTTTATACATGACACTGGGATTATACAAGACATTGTTTATACATGACATATTTTGGTTATTAAGTTAGCCATGCATTATTTCTTTTATATCATTCGATTTCACAAGATTGATTTTGTTCAAAAATTTCCTTAAACAATCTATTCCATAAATCTTCAACACAAAACCTATGTTACTCACAGGCATTTTAATGCTGACGTACTTATTTTCACATATGTTTCAGGAGCGAATGTTTGAGGTTGATCATGCTACACATAGGGCGGACTTGGGCCTTAGTGACATAAAATCATGAAGAATAATTTAAACTTTGTTATGTTTTCTTTTGTATTTCCTGACAATGTAATCAAACTTAGTTAAATAATCATAACTATAAATGCCATGGTTGTGAAACAATAGTTCTGTTATGACACTCCCCGACGTTTCCGCCGTGGTTGGTTGCTTTATGCGGTCGGGGTGTGACAAGGATTTGCTCCAGTTTCTTGTCATCTTTCTTTCCAAAGCAATATTTTTAGCCTGGTTCAAGTTGAGCTCCAAATATTCTTTGATTGGCTTTAGAAGGTCTAGGAGAGACGGAAAAATATGCTAACTTACATCTGTTGTGGAGTAGAAGGGTTGTATTTCTTGGGATACAGTGGTCAGTTCCAATGGATGTGCAAAAATGGTTATAACTGTGGTCTGATAATGGAAATGATGATGTGTTTTTTATTGGTGAGGCTTGAGAAGTTTCATCATCATCAACTTGGATAACGAATTTAGCTTTTCTTTTTCTGGCTTATATTATGTGTGTTTTGTGGATAAGAAGACCATTATGGACTTCTGGGAAACAAGTTTGACTACTTCTGGTAAGTTGTATGCGTTGTTGTGGATATAACATATGTTGCCACTTTTGTGGTGCCAACAAATGTTTGGTGAGATGGAGCCGTGGTTTGAGTGATAACAATGGTTGATGTGGCAGTAGTTGGTTTAATGTAACAGTAGAAATTGCAACATAGTTTTGAGAATCATGTCTTGCATATTGTCTTCTCGTGGGAGCAGCTGTTGATGGACCTAGATTCCCTTGAACTCTTTGTCATCAAGGATCTTTTGCACTGTCCACATATATTTAGCTTCCCTTGTATCTTTCCAACTTTTCTTTTTCAAGTGCATTTGTTTTAGTCTTTTTGGCTACGGATGTGTCAGGTCTCTTTTGAGCTTTCTTGACAAGAGGAGGAAGCATTCCCATGCTATCATTCTCCCCCTTTTTGGCATCATCTTCTGGATACCTAGATTTTGGAGTAGTGCCTATTGTTTGAAGGAGGTGAGATTTAATGGCTTTGATCTCTGCTTGTGTATTTGTGTACCTTGCTTCAGTCATATTCCTTCTCATTTCCACATGCATATTTTGAGTGGCATCATCGGACTACTTTTTTAAGTTAGACATAAGGGTTTACATGGGACCTTATCTTCTCTGCAAGTTCTACATGTGTTAGTGAAGGCCTAGAGTTTTGCACGAGAGTGGTCATCATACCTTTAATTTGTTTAATTGAAGATTCTAATTTGGTTACTCTCTCTGTCAAATCTTTATATTTTATCCATCACCTAATTTAATAGGATCATCTGAATTCCCACCTGAGATGGTTGTTCTTGGTTTTGAACCAAGTGCCCCTTGTTCTTGGTTCTGCGGATTTCTAACTGATATAGAGTGTACTACTGTAGACTCAACAATTGTTGCCT
Source organism: Scalesia atractyloides (assembly GCA_947069175.1). Lineage (NCBI taxonomy): Eukaryota > Viridiplantae > Streptophyta > Magnoliopsida > Asterales > Asteraceae > Scalesia > Scalesia atractyloides. The sequence continues at coordinate 39,748,746 of CAMTDV010000015.1, forward strand.
TTAAGGACATCTTAGCAATGTAACCATTATCCAATTGTGAGATTGTTGTCTCTACAATTGTAGTGTTTGCCTCACTTGAAAAACCTGCACGTGTCACTTGTGACACAAGAGGTGTACCCTCCTCTGCTTATGGGCTAGCGACATCACTTGGCCCAATCACTTGTTGTGGCATGATCCTAGTGATAGGTGGTTGGGAGGAACTTGGTCTATCCAAGTCAGTTTGGTCAATTACATCAAATATTGGTTTTATAGTGGATAATATAGAGAAAGATGTATATGTGGGTGGTGGAGTGGAAAGAAAAGCATCCCCAAGAGAAGGGCTTGAGAATAGAAGTTCATGTGAATCATTTATCTCTTGATTTGGTTCCCCTATGCTTACCACACTATCCTTTTTTGAGGATATTTGAGGAGTTTGGATGTGTGGAGATGTTTGCATATGTTGTGAGGAAGTAACAACAGATGTTTGCTGCTCTTGTGTTACAGTTGGCTTCTCTAGCATCTTAACCTCCAAAGTTACCTTCTTTTTGGTTCGTTTGGTTTTTCAGAATGTGGTGGTTTTGTGGGAATTACTGATGTGGGTTCCATAGTGTGTGGTTGGTCACTGTGGCCATCAGGAGCAGTGGGCTCTGCAACAGAGTTTATAACCTCCGTTGGTTGGTTTTCTAAAACTTTTTCTTGATTATTTTCTTAACCTTTATTGGTCATCATTCTTGTACATGTTTCATTTGAAAGGCTATTCATTTGTAGGGCTTGACCCTGTTCAAAAACTTCTTTTGTTAACACCTTTTGAAGGTAAAAACTTAATAGAATTGGTTATAAAAGAAATGTCTTGGCAATTCCTCTCTTTATTGCTTTTATGTTACCCACCATGTCTAAAAACATTATTTGGGATAGATTATAATCTGTATTTGTAAGAATAAGCACATGAAGAGAGTATAGAAAATGAATTTCAAGTCTGGTGTTGGGATTGAACTCTACCAAAGAACAGATGATAGAAAGCCAAAACAGGTCTGTTCTAAATGATCCAGGACAAGCATTGCTTTGATTCACTTCTTCCTTCAATGGCAAGATATCTAACATCTTATAGCTCTAATATCTGCCCAGTGCTAAGCTCTGTTGGATTATAAAGATTGTTGAGGACCAAACCACTGCTAAAGTCAAAGGTCTAATGGAAGTCAAAGGCCTGATCACCCTTTAAAGAACATCTGATAAAGCTTCATCAGTGGTTGAGCTCATCAGTGAGTAGCATCATCAGTGTTTTGTAATCAATGTTTTATCAATGTAATAGAGGATAGCATTAGCAGTGGTTAGAGTTTGTTAGGGTTGTAAGATGTCACTGTCTTGGTGACGTCAGCAAAGATGGCACAGAGGTTAGGGATTCATACTATAAATAGACAGTGCATTTACTGTTCTATTTAGCTCACACACACACACTCATCTGGTACGAACAAACCTGTGTGAGCTCGGACTGAGGGGGAGTTAGTGATTCGTACATGTATTTGTTTGTAATCTTTTCAATCTTTTGAGTAATGAAAACATTGTATGATGAAAGCTAATCTCTCCTTGATTGTGTTACAAAGTTTTAAATTTCATTCCGCTGCAAAGTATTCTATGTTTTATCTTCTTTTATTATCAAGTTGTTTAAAACAATACAATCAAGTCAAACTCAGAACCTAACAATTGGTATCAGACCGTAGGTCAGTCAAATTCGATCTAACAATCAATTTGACATAAAAAGATCAGCTCAATTTCATTGATACTATGTTGTTCGTATTTGTTGAAAAACAGTGTAAGAACCTAATCACGTTGGTTAATCAAATACTCTGTGAAACAACTAGATGTTACTAAACACACAAGTTCCACATGACACTAACAGTGTATCGTTTCGTATGATTTCAGTGTGTGTGTTGGAATTTGTGATGATTCCATGATTGACTGTTGCTAAGGATTCAACTAATGTCATTAAAAGACTGAGGTGAACCAAAACCTTAGGAACAAGATCTATATTTGGAACAAAATTTATGAGAAACCTTTAAATGGTGAAAATAAAAATTGTGTTGAATTAAAAAAGTTTCAAGCAAGTTTCAAATGATCCAGGATAAGCAGTGCTTTGATTCATTTCTTCCTTCCATGGCAAGATATCTAACATCTGATGGCTCTAATATCTGTCCAGTGCTAAGCTCTGTTGGACTATAAAGATTGTTGAGGACCAAACCACTGATAAGTCCAAGGTCTGATGGAAGTCAAAGGCCTGATCGCCCTTTGAAGAAAATCTGATAAAGCTTCGTCAGTGGTTGAGCTCATCAGTGGATAGCATCATCAATGTTTTGTAATCACTGTTTTATCAATGTAACAGAGGACAGCATTAGCAGTGGTTAGAGTTTGTTAGGGTTTTTAGATTTCACTGTCTTGGTGACGTCAGCAAAGATGCCACAGAGGTTAGGGATTCATACTATAAATAGAAAGTGCATGTACTGTTTTATTTAGCTCACACACACATACACACACTCATCTGGTATAAACAAACTGAGGGTCCGTTGTATGGATCATTCGGGCACTAATCTGACAAACCTAAGGTAAACGTGTGGAATCCGTTTGCATAGGCGACATTGGATACACTCATTTATTTCTATTTAATCACCGTTTCATTAATATTCAACGTTACAGATCCTGAAAACACTTGGACAGAGCTTCGCCTCTGTCATGACAAAATCTCTGAAAGTTACAAATGAAATCACAAGCTACCTATTTAGAGGTAAACAAGTTCGCTGGGGGGAGAGCAAGTTCGGGCGAACTTGCATAGACAAGTTCGGCCGAACTTGTCTAAACCATCACAAACTCAAGCGAACTTGTTAACCTATTTACATAAACATCGACATTTTGTTCCTAAATACAGACTCGATATTATATGATGACGTAGGCAACAGACATATGCATCAACAGACTCCTCCTTGGATGTTGCCGTAGTCATCATTCTTCAAATAAGTTCCTGAGTCTTTAATGTTCTCTTGATCTTTATTTCTTAAATAACTTTATCATCCATGCTCCCCCTTACTTTAAGCTTTCTGTAATCTTCAATCAACATGTTTATCTAGCTCCCCCTCAAATGATGTTCCGAATCTCTAAGATTTGACGATTAAGAACATTCACATGTATCCACACACAAACAGTTTCTTAACAGTCTCGTTGTCCGGCTCACATTCAACAATATTAGGTTTCCATGGAAGATATGAGAAAAAAACTTTTTGGATTTTTTTTAATATTGAATGCAGAAATGTAAACATACTAAAAAGTAATATTTACAGTTTGTATTTTTGTGAGAAAACGTGCTAGAGGATCATATCAGTTTTTGAGATATATCAACAGTACCGTTGACCTTTTAATGACTTTAAGTTTTAAACTTGTTTACCTAGATTGTCAATATGTTTGTCCACTTAAACTTTAACACATTTCTCAATTGTTCCAAGATATGTTAGTTATTATTATGAAACTTGACTTAACTGCGGTTCCCACTTCTTGAATATACTCCCGTATCAAGATTCCCTATATTTCATCTTACAGGTGAATATAGCGTAATTGATATGTGTATCTGGGTTAATGCGAGACCTTGAGAGCTCAGGTTAGTTCTATCGTGCAGACAAAGAGATGAAGGCTCGACTTAAGGTGTGTTCCAATTAAGGAATCTTTTTAGCACTGCAAATGATTAGATCTTTCGATACTTTTCAAAATTGCATGCAGTTTAAGGGTTTATTACGAAAGTATTATAGAAGTTCGAGGCTATTGCTTCCGCAAAATTAAAAGAACTTGTATAATACCCCAGATATCAACTATCTATAAAGACCTCGTATCTCAGAATCAGGCAATCTCTCAAACGAAATTTCGGAGTACTAAGTCCATATATCCAAGATGTGTTAATCCACAAGATTAAGAAGTTGAAAAATTTAGTTTATATCCCAGAAACAATTTACTGAACATATAAAGCACATCGATACATCCACCGTAAGACTCGTTTATCACTTTTAAACTTTACAAATCCTTAACATACTGTGAAAGTCCATTGATGTATATCATTTCCTTTATTCGCACAAGTAATCTCATTTTTTTCATTTTTCAATGTTTTTGATATTTTAAGATTTTCTATTGTTTTTGGATTTTTCAATCATTTTACCTATCTAAAATGATTTCGAAACGATGTTTTTCAATTTTACAAGAATTTTTTACAATTTTTAATTTTTTTTCTCCCCCTAAAATTGAAAACATCTTATTAAAATCAAAAATAAGAATCTTCCATTTTAACCATTTAACGACTTTTTATGAATGTGAACACGAGACTACCATTTTGTTTGTGTGAAATATCACTCCTGTCTCTTGTCTCTCTGTATGAACAACCATTGCTTCTGAAATGGCCTTTGGTTTGAAGCTTGGTTATCCTACACATTCAAACAAACTTTAATCGGTTTTGAATTGGAATCCAATCCATTCTGGATTTAGGTTTACCAAAATCATTAACATCTGAAGTAAACAAACATTCACACTTTTTTGATATTCAAACAGTTTGATAGAAACTTTATTTGAAAATTTTACTTTCTTTAATTTTTTAACTGTTTGAATTATCAAAATTTTCTCCACTGCTCTCTCTTTTGTCCTCAGATTTGTATCTGATGAATTCGTTTTACTTGACTGTGAATAAAATGATTCATTAGAACTTTTATCTTATTTTTAGACGTATCCGAGGACAAAATCTTTTCCAAATACTCTCTAACTTTTTTCCTCTTTTTTCTCAATCTGTCTTTTTGTACTTGTGATAATTGACTTTTTGTTCTTTGGGCTTTTCTACAGTTTTCTCATTTTTCTTCTCTGTTTTCTTCTCATCTGGTCTTTTCTCCCCCTGAGATTTAACTGATCTTGTTTTCATATTAGTCGGACAATCTGGAAATATGACCTTTGATTTGACATTTATAGCATCTTCTCGTATCAAATCTCTTTTTCAGGCAGTTAACAGCAATGCGTCCACCAAATCCACAGTTGTAACTGTAACACCCCAAATCGCGTAAAACAACACGCGGCGGAAACACTTGGGGAGTCACGTTAATAGATTGTTTCAACAACACATGGTATTTGAAGTTTTGTTATAATTAGATATTAAACATAGGTTATATTGTCATAATTGTCTAGAAACGTTTTAAAACAACCAAAAAACAAAACATGCATAATTATTGTCTTTCTTGTTTTATAGTTGCTAAGGCCCGTCCAAATCCTATATGAGCATGCATCAGTATCATCAAGCATTGTTCCCTGAAACATATGTGTAAACGAGTCAGCAAAAATATGTCGGCAAGTACATTGGTTTTGTGAGTGTGTCAAGTTCATGGCTTTGTATATATTGCAATATAATCTGACTACTAGAGTCGTAAGTGAAAACCTTGTTTTGAAAGCATTTGATATTGCAACAACTATTCGTCTAAAACAAAAGGGTAAAAGTTTATAAAATCTCGTAGCCATGAACCTTGACTTGAAAACATTTGTTCGTTAATCCAAGTTGTAAATCGTCTTGAAATAACTCGTATGGTTTATATATTTAATCGAAAATCGTTGTGTGTCATTGTTTGAAATCATTTGTCCAAGTAATGTAAATAACGACATGCATGTAATGTGATAAAAAGTACTTATATATAGGAAGTACCAGCGGCGTATCCACCATGCTTTTATTACATTACACCCGTTCCGTTATCTAAATCACTTATCATAAACCAATTGTCATAAATCAATTGTTCATTGTTCCTTGTTATAAACCATTGTTCATTCATTCATCGTTCATTGCTCATCGTTCATCATTCATCGTTCCTTGTTTTAATTGTGAAAACTTTTGGTCGTTTCGTGAATACATTCAAACCTTTGTTGACTTCTTCGTGTGACATCTGTGTATTTTAATCAACGCACAATTCCGAAAGAATATTGTATTGAATAACATTGTGTTTTATTCCGAGATTTATTTTAATACTTATGGCATTTCATGTTTTCAATCCTTGTTCAATTCTGATCTTTCAAATCACTTCTGGAAGTGAAATCGCAAACCGTTACACAAACGTAATCAGTTTAACGCGACGTACACTCCGGAACAATGGCATAAGCTAAACATACCTTAAATACCATTTAACGTGACGTACACTCCGGAACAATGGCAAAAGCATGTTTTTTCAACTTTAGGGGCTATTTGGCAAATTCTGTGAAACTATGCCAAATCGCGTATTTCCTAATCTGGAACATATACGCACATCCAAAATTTTTTGTAATCATTAAAATATAGCATTTTAATGATTGGAATGCAAAAATATCATTCGTTACGCGTTTACGGTCATTTGCGCGTTCGTTACGATTTTCGTCGTAATTAACCGAAAACCGAACCGTACGACCAAACGAACCGACCTCCGAAAATTTTCCGAGCATTTTTCAAGTTCCCTATGCTTTATCTTCCTTGTAAAGCTTAAAATTGGGGTTAACGGGTGTTAAAAGTGCCAAAATGCATCGAAAAACAAGTTTTTAAGCTCCAGGAACTAAAACTGCCAATTCTGAAACTTTGGAATCTCAGGCGCCACGCGAGAGTCACCTCGACCTCCCGCGATGCGTGGGGGATGCTAGATTTCAGCAAATACCTGGCAGCTTCTTGTTCATTTGACTTGACACCTACAACTCGTTATTGCCACACTTCTCCTGGTTGCAACACCTCACTAAACACTTGAAATGATCCTACAACATCTCCTAACACTTGGCATGATCCTAAAGCTCTCCAACAACTAAAATACCCTTGATCTTCAAACAAAATCCTTGCTCATTCCATCTTCTTCCTCCCATACTCTTGGATCTTGCTTCCATCCTTTTTGGAGGCCTCCTACCGAGTTCTTTGGGATCTTGGTGTTCCTAAACACAAGTAAGATCTCATCCTTAGTCTTTTTATTTCTTTTAGCTATTTCAAGCTAAAAGTCAAACATTTGTTTGACTTTCGGCTTTGACCATTAATCGGTCAAGTCAAGGTCCAATTGGACTTTGCAACGTGATCATAATCACGATGATTATGATCCATAGCGATCATACCTACTGATTACCACGTTTCCTAGTCAAGGTGACGAGTCAAAGTTTCGGTCAATAACGCGCAAAGTGCGCATTATACGACGGAACTATTCTCGGTTGTCAAAACACTTTGTTTTGATACCAAATCAGTTTTATAAACTTAGTTAGACATGTTAAACATGTCTAACTCGTCACTTTTAGTTTAGTGCTTGTTTAGGATCGTAAATCGAGCGGTCTTGACCACGCTTTAACTTTCGAATCCGACATGTTTGGTCGATCTTAGGATCCGACCAAACTCATACTTGTGACCATAGTTGTATAGGGAATAACCCTCTGAGGTTATACCTTATGGTCACGTCTTTTGGTTAGTATTATGATAGGTCGTTATTATGCCCTTTATAAATGACCAAAATGCTCTTTTTGCACATAAATTCATTTTAAGCATATGTGACTAAAGTTTTAACATATAAATTGATATTACAACATTATTAAACATGTTTGGGCATTTAAGACTTATCCAGACATGTTTAACCAACCGATCACGCGTTTACGCAAATAGCACGTTAAAGTAGCGTAAACTACCTTAACGGGTCATTACGGGTCAAAAGCACTTAGGATCACTTCCAAATCAGAAGGTTGAGTTTATTAAATCATACCATATGAGTTCCAACACTCATTTGATTTATAAGAAATCATTCTATCCAATCCACCGATTAAAGTCCCGACTTATTAACATAGTTATCCGATCTTAGGAACCATTTGATTCCTCGGACTCTTGCGCTTTATTATTTTTCTTGAACAAGGATACTTTTGCAACCCCAAGTGAGTACATAGACCCCTCTTTTATATTTTTCAAATATTTTGGGGTGAAACACATGTGCCTACTCGATACTTTCATGTTTTTCACGCTTTCATTACATATACTTGCTGTGTTCATCTAGTACATATATAGTTCATGATTTCAATTATGTTTTGCTATGTATGTTGACTGAGCATGCTAGCACATTGATTTTAAAGACACATTTTGCAGCATATGTTGACTTAGCATATGAGCACATTGATTTACGTTACATTTTTGCTATGTATGTTGATTGAGCATGCTGGAACATCGATTTTATGGACATTTCTACTTCGTATGTTAACTTAACATACTTAGTACATGGTTTAAAGACATTTTTCATGACATTGCTTACATTGACTATGACATTTGGTTTGTTTAACGGGACATAATACATTCATTAACATTGATCACGCCGCCCGGTAGTATGTAATGGTACCATAGGACTTGACAAATCCCGTTCCCCGCTACCTAGGTTTGTTTGGAAGTAGGGAATGACAGAATCCGAATACATTTTTTATAAACCTTTGACTTGATAAGGGTTTATCCGATAGTCTCAAGGCTTGAATGTATGCGATAAACATAACTACATAAATGTTCATATCAAATAAAGCATTGGTTTTGCAAAACATGACTCTTGATTTAAAACTTCGGTTTATTCAAGACATTGTTTTGTACATGACATAGGTTATACATGACATTATACATATGGCTTGAGTGAAGTCTTTTTACTTTCCGTACAAGACATTTGTTATTCAAGACTAGGTTTATACCTAACATTGTGACATATTACATTGTTTACACATGACATTTGACATTTGTTTGACAAGACATTTTTGGTGGTTATTTGATAAATAATTTAAATAACGAGATGTGTGTAATATGATAAAAGTATGGTGGATACGCCGCTGCTACTTCCTATATATAAGTGCTTTCATGATATTACATAACGTAGCATTATTTAAACCACTTCGACAAAGACAAAGACATGACACATTTGGTACAAATATCATATATTTTTCACAAGACATTGTTTTGCAAATGGCATATTTTATACAATTCACTATCTTCCGGTTAATTATTTAACCATGCATCCTTCTTCTATATCATTTGATTTCACATTAATTTTCATATGATTTTGTAAAAGAAAACATTTTACAAGGTTCATGACTACTTTTCGTTAAACTATTATTTTAACTTCAAGTCATGAATCCTTATCAACAAAACCTATATATCTCACATGCATTTTTATGCTGACGTACCTATTTTCACATGTGTTTCAGGAGCTAATGCTTAAGGATGATTCATGCGACACTTAGGATGGACTTGGGCTTTACTGACTTAAAATCAAGCAAGACAAATAAATTTATGTTAAGTTTCGTTAAATTCCAGACAATGTAAACAATTTGAATCAATAATACAAAACTTTAATTTCCATGGTTGTTGGAACAATAGTTCTGTTACGACACTCCCCTTTTCCAAATCTAACAACACCTTTCCAAGGTGATGCTTTCAGCAGAACACGATCTCTGACTTGAAACTGCAATGGTTTCCTTCGGTTGTCTGCATAACTTTTCTGTCGATCGGCGGCAGCTTTCAACCTTTCCTTGATCTGGACAACCTTGTCGGTGGTCTCCTGAATAACCTCAGGTCCGGTCAGTTTCCTTTCGCCAACTTCAGCCCAGCACAAGGTTGTTGAAACAATAGTTCTGTTACGACACTCCCTAACGTTTCCATCGCGGTTTGTTGTTTTACGCGGCCGGGGTGTGACAGAAAGATTGGTATCAGAGCCAATGGTTATAGGGAATTAGGTTATTAGTAATGCTTTGACCTAGACTATAACCTTTCTAGGACCCTAACACATGTTATCTTGTGTTTAGATCTTAAAATAATACCATCACCTATCCTTAGGTGATTACCAAAAACAAAGTATAATTCATTTTAAAGGCCAAAACAAATCATCGGCGCTCTTTGCCTTCAAAGGTTTTTAAAGTCTCGTCAAAGTTTGGGTCCTAATAATGTGAACACATGCAATCTAGAAGGGTGGGTGCATGTACCCTGAGTTTTCTGTCTAAGGTTAGAGTGTTCGTACAAATCCACCTAATCGGACCAGTCACTCTTACCTGGTGTAACACCCCAAAAACGTCGTAGCGGAAATACAAACGTAATGGTGATGGAAGTTGGTGCCCATAAATATCTTAGTGGACGATGCATCGTTAATTTTGGACATATTACTTAATTAAAACATTGTTTAAAAGTTAAACATAATCCACAACCATAACATAGTTAAGTTGTCTTGATCCTTATGGATCTTAATACAGTCGGTCCCAAATAAGTTTTAAAAGTGTCCAAAGTTTATTATTAAACAAACATGCATCACTACCACAAGATATGCCAAAAATTCCCGAAGCCATGCTCAAGTACCTGAAGAACACGTTAAAATCAAGTGTCAACACAAAGGAGGGTGAGCTCACATATTCATATTTAAAACAAGGAAAAACTTTCTCATTATGTGTTTATTATCAAAACATCCAAATAATATTTTCGAAAGTTTATTTTATTCCTTAATAAAATCCATGGGTCAGCCGTCGCAAGCGTTTCCTCGAAACCTCCGAACTAAGCATCTTCACAAGTTTCACATATTAAATTTATTGCATCCATTTGTTCAGTTTCGTAAGTTTGCAAGACATTACGAGCTATATATTAACATTAAGGGTATAATCAACGCTAGACAATCACATAATATAAATTTGTCGCTTGACATGACACGGAGCTACCGGTCGCGACGAGGTTTTCAACCCGATAGATCTATCAACAATTCCACGCAATCCATATTAATGATTAAATGGCTAAGTTCACGCAAAGTGCCCGTAATGGGTCACCCAATGTGCCAACCTTATGAACAATATATATATCCTACTAAAATGATAAAATTTAATATAACACGTTTTACGATCCCCGACGTCAAACGTAAGCCTAATCCCGATACTTACTCTCTTAAGACCGAGCCAATTCGTTACAACTTTAGATTTAAACATTTTAAATCCACACGGTCGTTCTATCCCATAACGCAGTAAAATCCCCGTTTCATCCCCGAAACGTATATATCTTTATTCCAAAATCTGTTTCATCCCGAAACATATTTATATCCAAAACCATATTTTTCTCCAAAAACATATGACATAATTTCCAAATCATATTTTCCACGAAAATTTATTGTAATTTAATCAAAGGCATATTTTATACGAAAACGTATACTAATCCTTTTAAGCCGTGTTCTTCCCCCAAAACATATACAAAACAGTAAAAAGAGGGGTTTAGTGACACTCACCTTTGGGTGCGTAATTAAATTACCGCTATCCCACGATTGCTTCTACACGGCCTATTATACGTAGGAACGATTTATCAAACAATAATTCACAAAATTCCAAGTTTCTCTAATACTTAGAATTTTCACATAACTTTGAGATTTTCTCAAAAAGTTATTATTTTTTATTATGTTGGCATATTAATATATATATATGAGTTCATATATATATATATATATATGTATATATATATATATATTAAGATTTTGCGACTTGAACGATTTTATTGGTGACCTTAATGTTATACCCGTTAACACTCCCGTTTATACGTACTATATATCTACGATTTGCGCGTCGTAATATATACATAAACGTGCACATATTCACAATATCATAACACACAAAAACTTCTTCACTTATTCACTTTATCATTTTTAAAGCATGTATAGATGAAATAACTCACTAAGTTCACCTATGTATCAATTTTCATGCTCGATAAATAAGTTACACATTTTAACGCGGTTTCACCGATTCTACTGTTTTAAACATACAAGCGCACATGCATAGTCTTAATTCCCGCTATCATGTCAACACTAAACATATTATCATATTCACATATTTAAATCACATAACACATTTAAACACATAAGGTTCACCCATGAACAACCCATTCTAGTGTATGTTGAAAAATGCGTATTTTAGCGATTCGGTAACGTTTTCGGGCGTCGGAAGTCACGTATGACCAACCAAACACCAAATAATCTTAATATAAGTTAATATACTTATATTTATATCAAAAATATCAGTTTATTTACTGATCTAAAACAGTTTCATAAAAACCCTCTTAAAAGGCGATTTTTACCGTTTTTACCGCATAGTTTTGCGTCAAACGTTACCATAACCATCCGAACTCGAAACGACTTCATATTTTAACACAATATATGTTTTATACTGAATAAAATAATGGTTATAACCATATTAGTGCAGTTTTTGTGTAAGGAACATAAATCATGCGATTTCATGTATTTTACAACACTTTTAAGCACAATGTACTACATGCAAAGCTAGTAAACTTCATGACAAGTTTTATACCACTTTCATACATGAAATAACCTTATTTTTAAGGTTTATAATCTGATTTGAAACTATTTTTATCATAACATCATTTATTCATCCTTTCATGTACATACACCCACATGCATGACTAGGTACAAGCACTTAATGCACTTACATCATGTCTTCATTATTTTGTATGAACTAATATGCATCTAAACATATATTTATTTCATGTTAACTCATTCAAGAACATTATCATCTTCATTTTATCATCATCTAATCATTCCATCATAAATGCAAGACATGCACACATATTCTTACACATTTAAATTTATTAACATCAAAGATTTACATGCATGCATATACCCATATATATATATATATATATATATATATATATACACGGCTATATATATGCATACATATATACACTTCCAAAAATTCACTTTTTCATAATCATCTTTCTAAATCATAAGAGCATTCTTGTATGACACCTTTTTGTTCATGCATGCATCAAACTTTTAAGACTCATATTAACAAGAATCATTCAACAAAAATCAAACTCAATCTCATATGTATATACATAAACATTTACGGCTACACCCACATATACATACATGTCCATTTTATTTTCTTTGAAAACCCATTTGTTTTAGTTCTTAAGTTAGTGTTTATATTCAAGAACTAGAGAAACTTGTATCCTCATCAAGAATCAAGAACAAAGTTTTTAAAGTAATTTTATACCTTCTTGTTTTTAATGGGTGTTTAGCAAAGTATGATGGTATGGAGCTTGCTTCTTACTTGGAAACACCTTTGAACCTTCAAAACTACTTGCAACCTCCTTGAAAATGCCTTTGATCTTCAAGAACAAGCTTGAAACTTCAAAAATGGTGGTGTGTGTGTGTTTCGGCCGTGAGTTTAGAGAGAGAGAGAGAGGAGTGTTTGATTTTTGAATTGTTTGTCTTGGATTTCTAAAGATTATGGAAGATATGGAAGATTTTATAAAAGGTGTAATCATCACCTACTCTTCACCATGCCACACATGGAAGAGAGAGAGAGATGTTGCCTCAAATGGCTGCCACATCTATCAACCTTTCCTTGATCTGGACAACCTTGTCGGTTGTCTCCTGGATAAGCTCAGGTCCGGTTAGTTTCCTTTCGCCAACTTCAGCCCCGCACAAGGGCGATTGACGTTTCCTTCCATACAAAGCTTCAAACGGAGCGGCTTTGATACTATCGTGGTAACTATTGTTGTAAGAAAACTCTGCCAGACAATGTAAACAATTTGAATTAATAATACAAAACTTTAATTTCCATGGTTGTTGAAACAATTGTTCTGTTACAACACTCCCCGACGTTACCCGCCTCGGTTTGTTGTTTTACGCGGTCGGGGTGTGACAGAAAGATTGGTATCAGAGCCAATGGTTATAGGGAATTAAGTTATCTTGTGTTTAGATCTTAAAACAATACCATCACCTATCCTTAGGTGATTACCAAAAACAAAGTATAATTCATTTTAAAGGCCAAAACAAATCATCGGCGCTCTTTGCCTTCAAAGTTTTTCAAAATCTCGTCAAAGTTTGGGTTTTAATAATGTGAACACATGCAATCTGGAAGGGTGGGTGCCTGTACCCTGAGTTTTCTGTCTAAGGTTAGAGTGTTCGTACAAATCCACTTAATCGGACCAGTCACTCTTACCTGGGAACTCTTGGGTGAGTGTCCACCTATAGGCTAAAGCATGTCTTCACGATACATTATCAATACCCATTTACTTTGATTAGTCATTGTGTGTTGTTTGTTTGTTTGATGTAACGAACAAATGACCACCATCCTCTCAATTCGTCGATACTTATGACATTTTATTTTGATTATCCAACATCCGTCTCACTCGTTTTCTCTCATATTTCCTCTTTTAGAATGCCTCCTCGACGAAACGTACCACCACCTAACACCGAACTGGCGACTATCATAGCACAACAGATGGCTGCTATGCTACCAAATCTCATTACTCAAATCAACCAAGCCAACAACAATAATAATGCTCTTTGCAACTTCAAACAGTTTAACTCGGCTAAACCACTCAAGTTTAGTGGTTCTGAAGGAGCAACTGGGCTCCTACAGTGGTTTGAGAGTCTTGAGAGTACTTTTCACCATGTTTAGTGTCCTGATAATCGTAAAGTCGAGTTTGCTTCAAGTGTATTTCATAAGAGGGCACTCACGTGGTGGAACGGAGTGGTGAGAGATAGGGGTGCTGATGTTGCGATGGGTCAGACATAGGAGGAACTTAGAGCTCTAAGGATGTAAGAGTTTTGCCCCCGTCATGAAAAGAGGGCGCTTGAGAATGAGTTCCACGACCTAAAGCAGGACAATGGTGAGCATCGTGCGTATACCGATTGTTATGAGGAGTTGAGCCTATTATGTCCTGAGATGGTGACGCCTTTGGATAAGGCGATTAAAAAGTACATAGACGGTCTTCCTAACACAGTTCAGGACATCGTCACTGGCAGTAACCCTACATCTTTCCATCAAGCAATTGAGCTAGCTGCAACCCTTACTGAATCACAAGTCAAAAAGGGTAAGCTTCATCGAAGGGTGACAAGAAACCATCTGTTAAGTCTGAGAAGCAAAAGGGTAACAAAGCTGAAACATCCAAGAAGTCGAGGAAGCGCAAGGCTTCTAAAAACTTCGCTCTCACTACACAACCTAACCAAGCTGCCCCCAATCAGCCTGCTCAGTCACCGGCCAAGAAACAATATGTTAAACAACGGCGTATCCAGCGGCGTATCCACCATGCTTTTATTACATTACACATGTTCCGTCATCTAAATCACTTATCATAAACCAATTTTCATAAATCAATTGTTCATTGTTCCTTGTTATAAACCATTGTTCATTCGTTCATCGTTCATTGTTCATCGTTCATCATTCATCGTTCCTTGTTTTAATTGTGAAAACTTTTGGTCGTTCATGGTAATGATTTAAAATATAAAGATTTGAAGGAGAGAGTTACAAAAATTGAGGCATCTGTGGCAGATATCAAAAATATGATGCAACAGATTTAAAATCTTCGAAGTTTCAAAACACTGTTCAACCCTCTGCTCCTCAAACCACCGAAATATTATGACAATTATATCCTCTGCTTCAACAACAACGCCAGCATGCTGACCACCAACATGAAATACAAGTGCAAATGCTCAGAAACATGGTTGAGGCAAGCTATAAAAATACTCAGGCCGAGCTTAAGGGTATTAAAGAAACCCTCACAAAAATACCTGGCACTACCCCTGCACCTATCTTAGAAAGAGATGATGATGCCAAAAAAGGGGAGAAAAATGATTCTATGAAAAGGCTAGAGCCTGCAAAAGAGTCCTCGGTAACTTCTGTTGAAACATCTGTCAAAGAAAAGAAAAAGGGAGTTGATGAAACCCTGGAAATTCAAGCAGGTGATGAAGGTGCAAAAAATGAGGACCATTCAAACTCAAAATGAGACAAAGGAGAGGAGTTTGAAAAAGGAGCAAAAGGAGTTGAAAGAATTAGAGATAAAAGCAAAGGATGCCACTATTGGTCTCAAAACCCCTGCTGGTATCAAAAAGCCAACCACTGTCATTCCTAAACCAACATCCTCATCTCAACAACCACCTAACAAAAAGCAGAAAACAATGCCATCATCATTATTACTACCTTCCACTACAACAGATGTTGATACTACCAAAGGTACAACAGATGTTAAGACAACAGTGGTTTATACAAAACCTTCTCAATTTCCATCAGAATCAATACTCACTCCTATAATCCAAACTCCTACAAAAACTCCTACACCAAAATTAGTTTATACAAGAAAAAGAAAGGTCACAATGAATGATGATGATATACCTGCACCTACTCCTTTATCATCTTCACCATTTATCCAAACAAATCCAGAACCTTTCATCCCTCTCTCATCCTTAACATCAATCCCACTTACTCAATCACCCACTGGTCACAACCCTTCCAGAGATATACCATTGGAAGCAACATATCCTCTGGAGCTGGCTGCAGTTCAAAATGAAATGATACAATTTTATACAGAGGTCAATCTATTCGAAAGAACCTTTCCATCTCTTCATGGCTACAGAATTCCAAAAACCATTGATGAGTATCTGAAATTGAAAGCCAGACAAGCTAAAAACATAGCAAAAGAAGAGGGAAAGGGAAGGGTAACACCTACTTGTCAAGTCGAATGCAGCATGAGCTAAGCAAAGTCAGGAAGCTAGAAGACTATGCAAGAGACTTAAACAAGAAGATGTCAAATTTACCGCCTAATGTTGACCTTCAAAAGGAGCTAAGGAAAGATCTCATAGAACTTATCATGAGAGACAAACCATATCAAGCTTATGAGCATTAGTTCAAAGACTGGCCTATCACAGCTCTCAAACAAGAAGCAAACAGTTGTGAAAGGATGAAGAAAGATCCTCAAATGAGAAAGAATGCACCAGACTAGAACAAGTTTAAAAATTACAGTGCAGATACAGATGGATGAGGAAGATAAAAAGAGAGAAGCTGACATTAGTAAACAGGCCAACAAAAATCAACATTTGCATGAATTGGATGATGTTTCATTAAAGCCTCAAGCTCAACCTGCCGAACTGTCAAAAGGCTATCAAGCAGTTCACCATTCCCAAACTCATCACAAATACAACTTCTCCCAAGAAACCCATTGAACTCAAAAATACTAAAATGGATGTCTGAAAAAAAAGACTCATGTATTGACCTTTCTCAAGTCCAATGGGAAAGTTGAAAATATATCAAGGGAGGATGCACTAGGCCTGGGTGTAGCTAACCTCCAAGATCTTTTGGAACTTCAACTGTGTAGGGATGAAGATGACGAAAATCCCCAGAACTTTGAACTACAGTTCAAAGGACAAATCAGGGAAAACTGATGAGAGAATAAAGATCATAAATAAAGAAGAGTTTTGGCATCATCTGTTCTAGGGGAGATTGTTGGGATTGAACTCTACAAAAGAACAGATGATAGAAAGCCAAAACAGGTCTGTTCTAAATGATACAGGACAAGCAGTGCTTTGATTCACTTCTTCCTTCAATGGCAAGATATCTAACATCTGATGGCTCTAATATCTGCCCAGTGCTAAGCTCTGTTGGATTATAAAGATTGTTGAGAACCAAACCACTGATAAAGTCAAAGGCCTGATCACCCTTTGAAGAACATCTGATAAAACTTCATCAGTGGTTGAGCTCATCAGTGGATAGCATCATCAGTGTCTTGTAATCAGTGTTTTATCAATGTAACAGAGGATAGCATTAGCAGTGGTTAGAGTTTGTTAGGGTTGTTAGATGTCACTGTCTTGGTGATGTCAGCAAAGATGCCACAAAGGTTAGGGATTCATACTATAAATAGACAGTGCATGTACTGTTCTATTTAGCTCCCACACACACACACACTCATCTGGTACGAACAAACCTGTGTGAGCTCGGACTGAGGGGGAGTTAGTGATTCGTACATGTATTTGTTTGTAATCTTTTCATTCTTTTGAGTAGTGAAAACATTGTATGATGAAAGCTAATCTCTCCTTGATTGTGTTACAAAGTTTTAAATTTCATTCCGTTGCAAAGTATTCTATGTTTTATATTCTTTTATTATCAACTTGTTTAAAACAATACAATCAAGTCAAACTCAGATCCTAACATCTGGTGGGAAGTGTGGCTTAAAAAGTGTAGCTCCCATTAGTTGAGCATCATATCCCCTTTCTAAGAACTCTTGTTGAAGATCATTTTTGGAGGAAGTTTCCATACCTTCCAAGTCGTTTAGGTTGAAGGTGGTGGATAGTGATACTAGTGTCATCTAGATGTCAACACCATCAACCTTTGACATGATTGTGAAGGGCTTTTTGTTTCTTACCATAATATCTGCATTTGCCCAAAACTTTTCAAAGTTTCCTTAATGGATAGATGCAACTGTAATCAGAATATTTTTATATTTTGATGCTTGAAGAATATCGATGATACGATGAAATTTGGTGTTCTTGTCGTGTTAGACAAGATACGCAAAGTAATTATGAGAAGATTTGAGTACGAGCTCCATTGATGATTATAGGATTGTGATTTTTGAGTTCTTCTCTTTGTGAAATGCTTAGATTTTGAGAATTTTACAACGGTAAATGGAAGCTCTGTTTGGTGAGGGTTTTTATAGGGATTATGGAATAGTGACACTGATGTGGCCAACGGTTACTTTTTGAGTGATATGGCAAGCCTTTATTCGTGTAAAACAAAACTCTGTCTATCAAAGGTCTGTTTTACTAGAGACTAGGCCCCACTGAGAAAACCCTTTGATGAAGTAATGAAACGTTTGTTTTAGCAAAGCTTTGTTTTCATTTTGAAACCTTTGTGTTCTGAACAGAGGTTAGTATTTAAAACAATGGTTGGTGCATTAATTGACTTACAGATGGGTGGAAAACAAATGTTATAAAAACCATTGTTGGGTTAAAACACTGTTTGTGGGAAAACAATGGTTGATTTTTGCGAACGGTGGTTTTGACTTTGGTCAAACAGATTTTTGAACCACCAAAATAGTGGTTTTCCATTTTAAATAGAGTTTTTGTTTTTGGTGATTTTTAAAAATTCTTTTTAATGATTTTAAACAATATTTTGCAAGTTTCAAAACAACATATGGATGTCATTATTGAAAGAATTGAAAACTTTTGTTTCAGTCCATGTTTAGCATCCCAATTATGGAGATCAGATTTACAAAAGTAGATGTATCTACCGGTTTTGTAAGTACATCTGCTAGCTTCTAGCTGATCTTCAGTGGGGACATGTTGGATAGTAATTATACGCTTTTCGTAACAGTTTCTTATAAAGTGATGACAAATGTCAATGTGCTTTGTATTTTATTGTGACACGGATTCTTGATGATGTTTTCAGCTACATGACTATCCAATTTCAACGTTGTTTGTAGAGCAATGATACCAAAGTCAAGAAATTGGTTTTGAAGCCATAACAGTTGGGCTACGCAACTTGCAGCAGCTATATACTTTGCTTTTGCTATAGAGTTAGAGACTAATGTTTGTTTTTTGATTTGTCAAGAAACCAAGGCATTGCCAAGGACTTGATACCTTCCTAATGTGGGCTTTTTTGCGGTGTGGTAACCAGCGGAATCACTATCTGAGTAACTTGAAAGCTCAATGTTTCCATTAGCAGGATACATGACCAAGTGTGGGTGCAGTTTTAAGGTATCTGAAGATCCTTTTTATAGTTATTAGATGAGACTTCCTAGGTGATGCTTGGTATCTTGCAAAAACACAAGTTGCAAACATAATATATGATCTTGATGCAGATAAGTTCATTAAGGACCCAAACATACATTTGTAAAGAGTCTGATCTACCAAGTCATCTTTTTCATCCGAAATGAATGGTTTGGTTGTACTCATGGGAGTGATGCATGGCTTACAATCATTCATAACAAATTTCTTCAAAAGTGTTTCAACATATTTGTTTTGATGAATGAAAGTTCCATTTTGTTTTTGTTGTACTTGTCAACCAATAAAACATTGCAGCTCACCATGGCACTCATTTCAAATTGAGTTCTCATAATTTGTTTAAAATCATAACACATTTTGTTACATGTGGATCCAAAAATGATATCATCCACATTGATTTGTACTATCAATAAATCTTTCCCTTTCCATTTTAGAAACAAAGTTTTATCAATTTTACCTCTTTTGAATTCACTAGACAACAGAATAGTGGATAGAGTATCATAACACATTTTTTTACATGTAGATCCAAAAATGATATCATCCACATTGATTTGTACTATCAATAAATCTTTCCCTTTCCATTTTAGAAACAAAGTTTTATCAGTTTTACCTCTTTTGAATTCACTAGACAACAGAAAAGTGGATAGAGTATCATAACACATTTTGTTACATGTGGATCCAAAAATGATATCATCCATATTGATTTGTACTATCAATAAATCTTCCCCTTTCCATTCTAGAAACAAAGTTTTATCAATTTTACCTCTTTTGAATTCACTTGACAACAGAAAAGTGAATAGAGTATCATACCAGACTCTTGGTGCTTGTTTTAGTCCATACAAAGCTTTGTTGAGCTTATAGACATAATGCAGATGGAATGTGTCTTCAAATCCAGGTGGTTGACACACAAAGACTTCTTCATGAATTTTTCCATACATAAAAGCACACTTAATATCCATCTGATACACCTCGATGTTGTGGTTGACACTAAATGCCAAGAAGAGTCTTATAGCTTGTAACCAGTCACTGGGGCAAAGGTTTCATTATAATCTATACCTTCTTCTTGTCTATATCCTTGAACCACAAGCATGGCTTTGTTTTTGACAACTATGCCCCTCTCATCATGTTCTTAAATACCCATTTTGTGCCCATTGGACATATGTCTTCTGGCAAATGGAACATCCTACACTTGTTATCTTTTGAACTGAAGAAGTTCTTCCTGCATGGCTTCTACCCATCTAATATCTCTCAAGGCCTCTTGGTACTAGACATGTTGGGTTAATGATAGAGAACCAACAAACAAGCATAAGTTTGATGTTTGTCCTCTTGTGATCACACCATCATTGATATTTCCAATGATTTGATATGGTGGATGGGATCTGAAAAATAGATGGTTCCCAATGTGTGGAATGATAGAAATATGAGGTGAAGGGCATAAATTAGAATTATCTGGTGAAACCTTTGTTGCCATTATAGTATGGTCCACAGTGTGACAAACGACAAATTAATATAATCATTGTTTAGCTATGCAATCCCGTGCATTTAGACTTAATTATATATTAATTTAGTCTACTAAGTCTAGAAATATAATGGGAATGCACTTATAATTGCATTTATTATGATCCCGTTGTCTCGCGTTTTGGTGAAATCAATTCTAGTAACCATTTGTAGATTATCCGAACAAATAATTTGTGTCAGGACAGTTATGGTTCACCTAGAATGGAATAACAATGTCATTATTATTTCATGTCCCGTAGAAACTATGAACAAAACCCTAAATGGAGACAAGTATGTATTCAAAATTTTCCGGAAAGATACACAAGTATTAATTTGGTCCGAACAATGAAACTTACAAGTTTCACCAACAAACAACAATATATAATCCCTAGATAATGTTAGTTACCATAAAGTGCTATCAAGGGTATTATATATATATATATATATCATAAGGGTATCTAAACATTAATTTCCGAATAATATTTCATAATTGATCGCAAATCAAATCATGAGCCCAATTAAGTAACCGTTTAACACCAAACCATCATCTAAACATTTCATAGCAAACTAGTTGGTCTTAGTTAATGTTCTAATCCTAGAATTACTTCCTAATCATCGAATCAATCTTAATGACTAAAATATTTATCCACCCATTTCATCATATGTTTTAATCAAATAAACAAATCAAGAACAACAAACCCCCCTCCATACCTACGGCCCACTAGGGGCCCCACCATTAAGATTTTGTGTTGAAAATGGGATACAAAAGCATGGCGGTAATGATGTATTGACTTCAAACATGTGTGAAATGTGAAGAGTTATAATACAGATAAAAAGGACCAAACCTATCAACACTTTCAAAAACTTAGAAAAACAAAACCAACTTCATCTTTCTCTCCCTCTTTCCCTACCTACGACCACCACCATCTCTCCCCATTCTTCTTTTTTTTCAAAATTCAAACAATAATTCCAAGGGTTCACAAGTGCATTTCAAGAAGATCTAAGGTGGTTCAAGGCATAAAGGATCATGAAAGAGGCTTATCTTTCAAGGATTAGGAGTTCTATCTTCTTACTTTCTTCAGAAAGTTCATGCCTAGCGTTGAGCTAGTAGTAAGCACCTAAATCTTCACTTTTGTTTAAACTTGATGTAGATAATGGAAGTACAAGTGATCACTATGAAAACCTTGTTGAAACACGTGGAAAATTGTAACGTAAACAATATAATATATGAAATGTTGGTAGTTTATGTGATGATCTTGAAGTAGATGATGAAAGTATACATAATATACTTGCAAAGTTAGTAAGAAAAAGTGATCTAGCATGATATCTAAGTAATATTTTGTGGTTGGAACTTGTTAAGAACATGGACGATTATGAAGAAGTATTTTGAAGATCTAGGGTTTTATAGGGTTTCTCATGTTCTTGAATTTTGTTGAAGAATATAGAAAATGTTGATGATGATGATGATTAAAGGGTGTTAGTGATAATTTAGGAGACACCATGTCAAAATTTAAAAAAATACAATTTATGCTAAAACATGATTTATTAGGGATTTACAAGCTTAAAAAAAGGATTGATTTCATTAAGCATGATTAAAAGTTTCTGGCGGGTTTAGACAGAAGTATGGATAAGATAAAGCTAATTCGGTAGAAATTTTATAAGAATAGTCAAAAGTAGAAGGATTACATTCATACCGAAAGAGCATACATCATTGACAGACTAGAGAGAGCATCAAACAATCCTTCCAGCCTCTTCCCCCAAACTTTTCAAATTCTAACACATGACACCTATATATAGACATGAGGTTTGGGATGGAGTCATGCGGAGGAGCTTCATCTGTGTGGATGAGTCTCATCCGTACGAATCAGTCTCGTCCTTTCCAAAGTGTCATGTGTTCGAATTTCTCACACAACTATACAATATTCAACACACGCTCTGTCTATTCTAGCCTATTCGTACAGTGGCGGACACACTGAATATACACTAACAATTTCCCCCTTGTACGTCAGTGTCGAATCTTGATCTTCAAATAGGAAAGTCGTGTTTGAATATTATGCAACTTTAATCAAGCATTTGATATCTTCCATTAATTCCCCCTTGATTGATGATTCGGGTTTGCATTTGCAATAGCATATTCCCGCTGAAATAATCCCCTAGAATGACACTTCAGTTCTTTGTTTGTACGGTTCCTGGCCTCCTCTGATTTGTTAAACTGCAATCCTCACGAACATTCACCAACATGAAACTAATCAATGCAGCATCTTCATTTCAAAGTTAACCACATCCGCGTTTGGTTTTTGAACTACCTCTCATAGCTCAAACTTTTAATCTTCAAAAACCAATTAGAAATTGATAGAAACTTCGAACACCACACATGTAAACCAATTAGAAATTGATAGAAACTTCGAACACCACACATGTAAACTTCAAGTCTGTGAATACCCACAAAAAATCTGAAATCCTGTCTTCCGTAACCATCGTTGTGCATAACCAATCTTCAAATACTAGTCAGTGTAAACGGTAATCTCCACAGTCAGCAAATTTTCATCGGATAACAAATCATCCAAAGCATCTAATATCACACTTTGATCTAAGAACCATTCTTCTACGATCAAATTCACATTCTTTCTCTTCAGTCACAATAACATATGTATAGCCTTCTTCGTTAGTCCTGCCAGCAACTTAATCTACAAACATCCCCATTCCCCGGCGGTTAGTCCGAAAAACAACTCATCTATTTGAAGATTAGCCATTCTGACACATTAGACTATCACAGAACTATCGTGTATCTAATATCTTGAAAGCTCTCTGACATCTTTTAAGTATTGACAATACAAATGCTAATCCTGCTAACCGGCTTATACAAAGACAAATACATCAATCAAATCACAATCTAAAGATCCGAACTTCCTATGATCATGAACTAACGAATCCAGATCCTATGCATCCCCAGAAAATGAAGTCGGAACCACCCGAATACTGTTGCACCTTTTCCCGTCTGAATTTCAAATATGTAATATTTGAAAAATTGAATTCCCCCTCATTTTTGGAAAATTCTGAACTCTCTAAACTCGTCACTGAATTTCCCCCTTAAAATAAGCAAATTCAGTCCTCTCTATTCTCTGAAAAACTCAAACATGTGGAAAATATGTCATTTTGCTCTACAAAAGTCCGTTTTTCATTAATGCGGTTTTTTCTATTTTGGCACATTAATAGTCACTATACCAAATGATAAACATTTTGCATAGGTATCAATGACTACCCCACTAACTTCAACACTCTGTGATCTCATCATCATATATATTCTCTGAATCGTCCGACGATGTCCCCGAACAACCCGTATTTAACACTAAAAATTCAAAAACAAATTTTAATTACCAATTTTTCTGGACACTAGTCTCGTCACCACGATCAAAAAATAAGTTTCAGGTCAGGCGGGATAGACGGAAGTTTGGATAAAATAAAGCTAATTTGGTAGAAATCTCATAAGAATAGTCAAAGTAGAAGGATTCCATTCATGCCGAAAGAACATACATCATTGACAGTCTGGAGAGAGCATCAGACAATCTCTCCAGATTTTTCCCCAAAACTTATCAAACTCTAACACATGATACATATGTATAGACATGAGGTTTGGGACGGACTCGTGCGGATGAGCTTGTTCGTGCGAATGAGCTTAATCCGTGTGGATGAGTCTCATCCGTATGAATCAGTCTCGTCCTCTCCAAAGTGTCATGTGTTTGAATCTCTCACACAACTATACAATACTCAACACACGCTCTATACTTCGCGAATGAATGTAGGACAAATATTTGAATCTTCGCTCGGGTTAGCGGGGGATTTGCTAGACAGACATTATCGCTCCTTGGTTAGAACCTCTAAGGGGTCCAAATGGGTTGGACTTGAGTCGGCTGAAAAAAGACAGCCCAAAGTGAGAAGCAAAAATATTCTGATAAAGACGTTCCTCAGCAATATTATCATAACTCTCAAACTAGCATATTCATATAGTGGCAGACACACGGAATATGCACTAACAATAATCATCTATATAATAGTGGATCAAGATATTAAATTATACCTTATTAATATTAGTTGATAATTGTTGATGGAGAATATTACCCTTATTAACTAATAAAGGGTTCCACTTGGGTATATTTAACGAGATTATTAGGGAGATTAAAGGGCTAGACTCTTCACATAACATCCATAATTCGTCCCCTCCCTCTCTCCAAAAACCAGCAAGTTCATCACCTCAAAAACTCATAATTTTCATCACTGATATACACCCTAAGCAGGAACCAGACACACTTTACATGTTTTCCATTATATACTTAGGTGTTGTTTGTTTTTTCAGAGGTAAAACGTCTTCAGTCTGCGGACCACATCCGTAGACATCTGCAGTAGAAGAGGTGGACCAAACCTCTACAGTCTGCAAGAAAAAAGACTGTTTGTTTTTTAACTTCTGCAAACTGCTGAAATATAAATAAACTTATTTATTAAACTTAAAATAGTTGGTAAAAACTCTATTGATTATTTTATTTTTCAAGACTTCAACCATCATCTTTTCAAATAAAAACTATCATGATTATAATGATATTGTTTTATAAAAGGAGTTCTCTCTTTATAAGCTTCCTCCTTTTTAAGTTAAACTTCAAATTCGTTTCCAAGTGAAACCCACAAGCTTTGACCACATAAATTTTCCACTGTCAAACTTCAAAATTTTCCTTCCCTCTTTACTTCCTAGAACATGACATCTTGAATCCCCTAAAATATCCATTTTCAATTAAAAAAAAAATAAATAAATAAATTAAACCCCACATTCATTCAACCTTTCAAATCATCAACCAAAAATTCCCAAAAACAAAACCTCGTGGCTTCATCAAGTGGCAGTTTCAAATCATCAGGTGGCTGTGGTGGAAGGAGGAGGCGGCGGCGGAAGGTGGCTACGGTGGAAGGAGGCGGCGGCGCAAAGGTGAGTGGCGGCGAGAAGGGGGTGTGGGAAGAGAGGTGATTGTGGCGATGGTGTGGGAGGAGAAGTGGTGGTGGTGGCTGCGGCGGTCTGGGGCAGGAGAGGTAGTGGCGGCAGTGGTGTGGGAGGAGAGGTGGCTGGGGCTGGTGAGGAGGGAGGTGGGTGGCTGACGGACGGTGGGAGGGTGACGAGGTGGTGGAGTAGAAGGGGTGAAGAGGTGGGAGGAGAAGAAGTCTGCAGACCCAAGAAGACATTGAACCATGTCTGCACCAAACAGAGGTCTCACAGACCTTTGACCTCTTCTAATGCAAGGTTTTCAGAAAAACAAACAGTCTTCTGACCCAAAGGTTTACACGTGGTCTGCGCGGCGTAGACATAAGAGGCTAGAAGAGTTTCTTTAAAAAAACAAACACCCACCTTACACAACACAATTCCCATTTCATAACACATTTTATTTTATTACAATTCTCAAATCTTTTGACATTCACCCCAAGATTGCCAAATCATAACATATTTAATCATGGTTCTCAAATCGTATCAACTATATATATCATTAATAGAAAGATTTTTGACTTGGTTACTATGTCAAATCTAATCCTATAAATAGAGCTTTGCTTCATTTTATAAAAGAAAGATTTTTGACTTGGTTGCTATGTCAAGTCTAATCCTATAAACAGAGCTTTGCTTCATTTTATAAAACACAAACAAAAATCCTGTACAGTGAGATCTCGGCTACTAACTTAACCGTTACGATCATTACATTCTTAAGAAACATCCGATAAATCTATTTTAAGAAAACTACGTCACACGTGAAAGGTTAAATTCCATCTTGCAATTTTGTTATATCCGACTACAACAACTCTATTAAGTTAATCCCATCCCATTTTACGTCGCTTAAAATTATATCTGGTAATCCCACAACTGTGGACCAACCATCTTTTTGTGTCGTTGAAAACATAACTAAGGACACAAAGTTGTCCTTTCAAATGTACCAATAAATCTATGTGAATTGTCTTATACTGTGTTAACATTTGAACATGTCACATCTTGGATTCAATTACAATATATTATTATTAGAAATAAAACAAATTTTTGGAGAAGTCACAGTGGTCAATTGTTGGGCCGTCCTCTAGCAGGCTCACTAGTGGTTAGCATGCCCTCCAAAAACCAACAGTCTTCATTGTCATTTGTAAGGATAAATTGACTGCAATCTTGATAGCCAATTTTTAATTCACGGTTGATTACAAAAAAAGAAAAAAGAAGCCAAGCAATTTTGTTTATTTTAATGAATTTTAAAACGAAAGGTTTCTTTATGATCACATGATTTTAACGATTTTAACGATTTAACGTACTTCTAATTGTATGTTTTTTCTGGTGAAAATTCTTGACACAAATCGAAACACAATCTGAGCACGACATGTAAAAAACATGTTTTGGGTCGGTCTATCCCTTCTATTTTCTTAAATAGGTCAACTCAAATACTTCATGTTTAAAATATTGATCAACCAAAACACAACTTGGTAAAAAGTGAGTGCTTATTAACCGTTTAAAAGTATTTAAAGAAGGTAATATTTTGATTTTTAAGATGAAAAATGTTAAATTTTAAAGTTAGATATATACATACCTATAATTTTTCATACGACCTTTAACTTTTAACAGTGAAATTAATTTCTAGTTTGAACATTTTATATGCGCTTCACTTCCAACAATAATATTTATTAGTTTTTGATCTTGAGTTAAATATATAAAGTCAAGTTTGTTAATTGGGAACCGAACCTGACCAGTCTTGAAAAACGAAAAAAATGGGTACCAGTATCGGTTTGGTACCGGTACCCAGTACCAAGTGCTCATCCCGAAATACTTACAGGTTACATATTTTGTAGTTTGTTTAGTTTATATACGTGAACGAATCAAAATAATCAAGTTGATTTCATTTGTTGATTAAGTTATAACAAAATAGGATCAATGGAGTAACTCTAATAATATCTTTGGGCATCAATAATAAAATGTTAAATGAATCGTTGATGATAAGATATACTTATTTTTTCGGAAAATACCTAAAATTTGGAATTCTCTTTACGCCTCCAAGATGGTTAGAGTCGCCCCTGCTCTTCTTTAAACCACTTTTTGGTGGTGATTTATTATGCTAATTTATGTCAACTTTGCTATGATATATGTTGAAACAAAATCTACTAGACCAGAAACAAGAAGCAGAGTTGTTGAGCAAAAAAACTTAAGAATTAGTCCTTCATTTTTTTTTATTATTTTATGTAAGAAAACTTCAAATTCGTAAAAATATTATTTAAAGACTTATAAATTAAAGGTTCATAGTAGTTTAATTTGTGAAACGGCGTGTAACGCGGGCAATAACCTAGTTAAACTTCAAAAGAAAATCACCAAAATAAACATTGATCAGACTCATTTACCGTTATAAAATTCGTTCATGTCAATGGTAGAAGCGTCTCTAAAACCGAGGGAACTTTTGCATCTATAGTAGGGTCATGAATACTAGCGATTAAGTGTTGACACATGAATCTAAAAATGGGTGGAGGCTACTAGATTTAAGTTTCCCTCGCCTCACTAGGATTCATGAGTCTACGATAAGTTGTTAAAATAGAAGAAAAATAAATAAAACTTAGTACGTTAAACACAATCAAATTATATAAAATACAAATAAATAAATGGTTTTATATATGCAAACACACATCATATTTAATATCTAACAAAGTTTGGTCACTGTCCAAGTCTCACTTGCAAACAAATTTACAACTTTTGACCCATTTCCCAACCCGACTTGACCCACTCTTGTTGTAATCAAAATCCTTCTCCGGTTTTGAAAAGAGAGATCTCAAAACAAGCATGCGTCCTAAAAGTCTTTAAACAAACACGACAATAGAAAGCATGGCATGCCCTCATTTTGTTGTTGATATGCATTATTCAAGACGAAAGTTACAAAAATAAACAAATGTACTATCAAGAAAAGACGGGACCTTTGTCTCGACACATGTCTTATTTTATTTATATCCGGCTTCCTCCTGGCTCTTCATGGCCTTCAATTCTGTACCCGGTGTCAGTACCAAGTAGCCTGATAAAAAGAATAGAGTCCGGTTATAGGTCAAACGGGTTGGAAGTGTGCCGAAATGTTCTTTTCAATGTATAAAACTTCATACATTGTTATATAAAATAATTGATTACTGTTGGATAATACATAAGAATATTGTAATGATTACTTATAAAAAAGAAGTTTTGGACAATCCATTTTTCAGGTACCCATTACAACTAGTGAATAGATTACTTGTTTTGACTCGTAACCCAAACCGCCTACTCGTGCATTATGACACATCCATCGTTCATATAACAACGTATGCGAAGTAGCAACACATGAACAAACAGTGTAGTGTCTGTGTGTAGCCTATTATCGAACTCATTTGATATTTACATGCTCAAAGACGATCTGAAAAGAATATTCTAGAGTCTTTACCAGTCCATGTAGTCAAAAGTTGAGTAGTTGCCAGACTTGGTGTAGATAAGTTGGTGATGGTAGTCATGAAAGTCATTCTAATTCATTTTATTCAAATAAATTAGGTAATTGCCGTAAATCTAGAGTTTCTATATTATTTATAAAATTGTTTAAAAGGGTGTTTGCAGATTAACTGGCCGAGCCATTCTAATTCTTATCAAAAATCTCTCGTCTCGACCGACTCGTTACCCAATCCGCTAACCATGGCTTTTGCCACCTTTTCAATCATGGTGGACACGCTTGTAAAGCCATTTGGTATGCAAGATTCTGTGCCCCCAGTAAAAAATAAAATCTTCCACAATGAAGTAGAATAGCATCTGTGTCGACATTACTTTCCTGCATAGTATAAAATAGTGTGTCACAACAAAACTAGATAAAGACAGATTACTTTATCACAATAAAATATATGAACGGGGTGTAGTTGATCAAGTGGGCCGAACAAGTAAAGAAGCTGAATATACCAGGATGGCAGTGGAAGACAACTTCGCATTCCCATGAATCTGAAAACTGGATAGGAGGCAATCATAACAGGCAGATTGACAACAAAATCATACAAAAGTAGGCGAGTAATGCATTTGTCTTGAGCTTCAGTGGTGTTATTCTTCTTCTGCATAAGAAAATTTCACAAATTAGTGACAATAAAAACTTCCGGCAACATTCCGTTTAAGCTTATTAAATAAAGAGTAAAGTACACAGATGGTCCCTATGGTTTTTCAAAATTTTGGATTTCGTCCCTAGCTTTTCAAAAGTATATGGATAGTTTGCACTTTTTAGACTCCAACTTTTGCTGTGGTTTACACTTTTAGTCTCTAACTTGGACCTCTTGAAACCCTTGGATTTGTTGGTTGGTGACTAAATGCGTTACAAAGTGCAAACCACATGAGCCATCATATACCTTTGCAAAGCTAGAGACCAAATCCAATATTTTGGAAAACCACAGGGAGTATCCGTGTACTTTACTCTCAGTAAAGGTCGTCGCTTGTATCTGGGTTCAAAGAGCCGACTACATTAATTAACCGACTTTCTTGAACAATGTTTTGTTTGTATAGAACATATGGCTTAAGTGTCTCAAGTGTTATTGTATTGTAATTAACCGACTTTCTTAATTAACTGTCAAAGTTAGTAAACAAAAAATTGTGGAGCATAGAATAGTAAAAACCTGAATTTTGTACTTGTTGAACCATCCAGCCCTCTCTAAGTAAATGAAAGGAAGACCGGATAAGAAGAAGACAGATTCATGAAGCAAAAAGCTTCCAACGCATGCCAACTAGAAGTCACTGAAATTAGGGATCAAGTACTGCGATTAGAAGAAAAAAGATAAAATGAAGATTAAAAACCAGGTCAAAAAATTCTTTTACAATAACCTTTTGTTACAAAATAAATAAATTAAATAAATTAAAAAAACAGTACCAAGCGCTCCAAGGCATTTAGGTCCCGAAAGCAATAAGCGTTACTCTATGTACAACCGTAAGCGCTCAGAGGCGTTTACATATCAACCTTTTACCAAGCAAACCTTTCATAATTTCTTCATCTATGTGAATTTTTTTAAATATCAGTATCCTACAAACCCGAACTTTGACCAGAAAGTAAAATAAGAAAATAATACAACAACCACACCCAGAAAATCCCACAAATAGTAGAGCTATTGAGAGGGTGGGATGTAGGCAAAGTTTACCTCTATCCCTAAAGATAGAGACATTGCTCCAAAACAAACAAGCACAACTAAATACAAAGAAATAGAGAGGGACCAAAAACAAAAAGAAAGGTGGAAGAGTAGCATAGTAAAAAAGAAAATATACATAACATGATTAAATGACATACGGATATATAAACAAGCATACAATTACATGCAAAGTCCACCAAAAACGAAAAATCTAAACCGTTTAGACAAAGTTAAAACACACACACCTATACCTTACCCTAAAAGTTCTTAACCTTAATTTTACATGTCGTGCAATTCTATCAAATCCGTTAATCCCGGATCAATCTAGGACTGAATTATTATTCATTTATCTCCTGTTACAACTATACACTTCAAAAGTCATTGAAACGAACTTGCGAAACTGATATTGCACTTAATCATAATGTGCAAATCAAGCGTCAAACTGACAAGTGACAACACTACAAAACAGTAACTAGATTTCTTAACATCTCCACTCATTCAAATTTAGTGTCCCTATCAATATCATCGCCTCACAAACAAATCAATCAATTTCGGAAATTAATTAGTTCCATTTATCAATCCGAGCGTATATGCTACTAAAAAGTGTTACTTATACACCAATGCCGCACAGATTCATGGATTCAAATCTAACAACAAGCGTTGATACATCGAAAAATCAGTAGTGAAAATTATGGAGAATGCGGCGAAATCTAGGGAAAATGAAGAAGTAAAACATGTAGTTGAATATTGTAAATAGACGGAAAAGAGAGATGAGTGTACCGTCCAAGCAGATTCGACGACCGAAGCCATGGAATCCGGCAAAGAAAGCACGAAGGAGAGATATTATTCAAGATCAATCTGAACTCGTGCACACACGAACAATTGGTCAAAAATGGTTTGAAAACGTTTTTTATGAGCATATGTATTTATCTCATATGGTGCGTAAATAAATACACCTCTAAAATAAATATAAATAGAGAACTTTTTTACTCTTAATTTATAAATGAACCTCTCAAACCAGAGTAAATTAGTCTTTTAAATAATAATTATATTTTAGCCTTTATCTTATTATACTTAAATCCATGAGTTTTAAATAATTATGGGTAATTAATTACACTTTTCTCTCTTCACAAGAAACTTATAATTCTTTTACATATTCTTGTCATATCTTATAAACTATAATGTTTTTTAAAAAATTCAAAAGTACCGTGATGACCTACTCATTTTTGTCGACATTTCGATAGTTGTCTTGGTCAGTATTGACGTGTGGATTAAAAGCTACAAGTAGATGATGTCTTAGTGTACAATTGATTAAAGCCCAATGTACTTAGTCATTATCCCAGAATGTTTAATAGCTACAGAATGTCAAGTGATTAAATACCGTCAATTTAATCATTTCATCTTATTACACTTTAATTACTCATCTTTAACAAAATTATAGATAATTAGTTATTAGTTACACTTTATCCCTTATAATAAACTAACCCCTCCTTGATTTTTAAACAGTTATAAATTTTTGGTACGTTGATATTTTTTTTAAAATTACACTATATAAACGAGTATTGTATTTTCTTTAATTTGAGTATAGTATCTCTATAGTTTGTTTAATTAAAAAATTGATATATGAGGCTATTTGGTGTAGAGGAGGGTAGTCCTCAAAGGATGATCTGCCACGTAGGCGTCCACGTAAGCGGGTGTGGGAGATAAGTCTAAGGGATAGACCTAGGGTGTGGGGATAAGCCTCAATATATATATATATACACATATATATGTGTGTGTGTATGTGTGTGTGTGTGTGATAAAAAGAAAGAGCCTCGTCGCATGCGACATTCTTTGGACGATGGCGATGATGATGGGCCCTTAGGGGCGGTTTTGCAGGTCCCAGCTGGAGGTCGATGGGTAAGGAACGAGCACCACACCCTGCAGTCTTAGGTGATTAACAGTGTCTAAGGGTGAGTAATAACTAAATCTTTAACCGAAACTGAACCAAAATCAACCAAAAACAGAATTAACTGAAAACTGATTTATCGAAACCCCAATTAACTAAAAACAGTTATCGAAATTTTGTACCCAGAAAGAGCCTCGTCGCAGGCGACATTCTCTGGACGATGGCGATGATGACGGGCCCTTAGGGGCGGTTCTACTGGTCCCAGTCGGAGGTCGACAGGTAGGGGACGAGCCCCACACCCTGCAGTCTTACCTGATTAACATTGTCTAAGGGTAAGTAATAACTAAATCGTTAACCGAAACTAAACCGAAATAAACCAAAAATTGAATTAACTAAAAATTGATTAATCGAAACCATAATTAACTAAAAACGGTAATTGAAATTTTGTACCCTCATTTAACCAAAATTAACTAAACCGAATCATTCATCTTTTCAAATATTTCTAGCTTTATACCTTCAGTTTATGTATTTCATATTTATACCCCTATTTTATATATACATCCATTTCATATACGTAAACATCCATTTCATGTCGTCATACCTAAATTTCATGTATTTCTAATCAAAAGTTTTAGCCCAAGTTTGGTTTTGACTATTAACCGAAATTAAATGAATCAAACAAAAATCCGTCAATAATCTAACTGAATATACCAAACCGATTAACTGAAAACGGATTGGGTTAATACAATAGACTAATTGATGACCTGGATTTTGGTTGGGATAATAATCTAACCAACCGAACAATGCACACTGTGGCAATGTCTGTGTTTCCCGTTGCATCGCACGCGCACTTATTGGTTATTAACCAAAATCGTTATTGTTGAGCAATATCTAAATCGTTAACCTAAGCCAAACCAAAAACAGATGAATCTGAACCGAACATAAAAATCGTCAATCTAACTGAATAAACCGAAGTGATTGACCGTAAACCGATTGGTTAATAAAATAGAGTAATCGATGAATTTGGTTCCAGGTTCGGTTGTGGATAATAACCGGACCGACTGAACCATTCACAACATAATGAAATAGATTACCTGTTGATACATATGTATGTTGCCTATGTCATCAAATAATATAGTCTGTAATAGGATCAAATGTTAGAATTAATGATTTTGTATGTAATGTTCACTTTGTATGAAGAGAAACACTAGTTTCGAACGAAGTGGTTTGCCTATAAATAGATGTGCTAGGTCATTTGAGTCTATAACGTGTTTGTCGGTCAGGAGGCGAAGCGCTGCCAAAATTCTATCAGGACCGTGAATTTAATAGAAAACCTTGAAAATAGTGAAATCTTGTGTTTCTACCTATATCTGATGGATTCCGTACATCTGACTTAGGATTAGATATCTCCGGAAACGTTAACGTCGATCAGCAAATCGGACCTACAAATGGTATCAGAGCTAGAGGCTGATATCTATTGAAACAACAAGATTTGGATTGAACAATCTTCTTTCTGCTTAATTTTCTTTGTTCCTTATAAATTTCACGGTTAAAAAGGACCAAATTTTTCAAGGATTGTAAAAAACTCATTTTTGAACAGCATACTGAAAAAATCAGCTTAAAATTCAAACGTTTTCATGCCAAAATTTTCAAAAACGTGAAAATCATGTTTTCTCTTCGTACGAAGTGATCCTCTTCGCACGAAGATAATTCTCTTCACACGAAGTGAATTTTCTTTCGTAAAAAGTGAAAGTTTTTCAAATATGTAGTTTCAGATCGTTCGAAGTGGGTATTAAAAATATTTTGTTTCTACTTCGCCCGAAGTGAAATTTTGAAGAGTCTTTTTTGAAAATTTTAGGTGAGCTACTTCGCAGAAGGTGTTTTCATTCGTTTCAATTTTTCTTCGTCCGTTCAAAGATAAGTACGTTTATATGAATTAATTACCTTTTCACAAAGGAATTTGATTCGTACTGAACTTTTCAAAATGATTGATATTAAAATGATGACTATAGTCGTTGAAAAACGAAAAAAACAAGAGGTTTTAAATGATAAATTTGGAAATTATAAAATTAAAAACGATGAATCATTGAAAGACTGTTGCGAACGTCGGTGACAAGCAATTGATTGGTCCGGAACTAGTTCAATAAACTAAAACCAAATTATTCGAAATCCGAGACCGTATCAAGGCGGCTTGGGATCGACAGAAAAGTTATGCAAACATTCGACGTAAACCATTATCCTTGAAGGTCGGAGATAAGGTCTTGTTAAAGGTCTCACCTTGGAAGGGTGTGGAAAAGTTTGGGAAGCGTGAAAGCTCAACCTAAGATATATTGCACCATTCAAAATTTTTGTCCAAGGTTGGTACCATTACGTACAAACTAAAACAACCAGAGGAACTGAGTAGTGTCCATGACACATTTCATGTGCTGAAACTAAAGAAGTGTCTAGCAGATGAGACATTTATCATTACTGTAGACGAGATCTGCATCGACGACAAACTCCACTTTATCGAAGGATCCGTTGAGGTTATGGACTGGAAGGTCCAAAGGTTAAGGAAAAGTGGATCAAACTAGTCAAAGTTTGTTGGAACTCAATGCGCGGACCCAAGATTACTTGGGAACGCGAGGATCAAATGAAAACAAAGTATGTGACAAACGACAAAATTAAAAATTTTGAGAAGGCTAATGTTCAGGATGACTCGTCTTGAATTTTGGGACGGAATTTGGTTAACGGGGGGAGTATGTGACAAACGGCAAGATTATAGGTATATCTGTACAACTTAATCATTGTTAATTATCCGAATTAGGTGCATATAGACTTAATCATATATTAATTGAGTCCATCAAAGATCTTGATAAAGCATATGGATAAAGTTGATGGTGATGATTAGTTGATGGTGATGATTAGTTGATGATGATGAGGATTTGTGGATAAAGATGATGGTTAAATAATGATGATGATAATCTAGGGGTTACCATGCTTAAAAATTCAAGTTAACAAGTTTATGTTAAAACAAGGTTAACTAGGGTTTACCAACATTAACAAGGATTAATTTCACTAAACATGTGTTATGTATGTATATTGTGAAAAATAAAAGATAACAAGGTTATAAGATACTTGATTTTTAAAGACATAAAATGAATATATATATATATATATATATATATATATATATATATATATATATATATATATATATATATATATATATATATATATATATATAGGGCAGGGTTCTAGAGTGAACAACCTCTCAAGAGTGAACTGTGTGAACTGATCATAGCCCTTGATTATCTTTTTTGTTGAAAAGGATAGAATGGTAATTTAATACATTAAGTTATTATTAATTATTTGTTTTAATTAATCCATGGAAGTTATACTTTCCTATTTTATTGTGATTACTTAAAATATCTTTTTAAATCTAAACAAGTGTATATTATAATCACCATTAAAAAAGCCAAATTTTCTTCAATCCACCAGTTCTTCGTCCATAAAAACCCAGATTTCAATTACGCACACATATTCATGAATCCCGAAGTACACCTATGTATTTAAATTTAATACACCTACGTATAGACATGTATACACTTGTGTATAATCCGTTTTTTAGATTAGTAAACTCATACTACTTCACCATAAACCATAACATATCCCAAAAACAAATTCAAAAACATATTATAAGGTATATCAACCAACTAAACATCCAGTTTACATAAAAAAATAACCCAACCAAACAAATAACCACATATCGGAAAAACAAAAACATAGTCTTTACTACTATTGTTTGCATGGAACGTTTTAAACACTAAGCCTACTCGCCACGTTGTATGCTACCAATCCAGCCATTACTTCCATCGCGGAGCGTGTTAGCATGGGAGCACAAAATCTTCACAGCAACCTTCAAAGCGTACTTTTTTTCACAGCAACCTATCCGGTATTATTCCTTCAAATTGGCCACATTTCGGATTCAAATTACCAACTGTAAAACACAAAATACGTTTACACGTCAATGAATATCTTAGATAAATAAAAAGACCAACACTGTATACACAGGGGTGTACACCCACTTTACACAGGTGTTTACACAGTTTATACCTACTATAAATTTGCATACCCATGTGTACACCAAATGTAAGGTGTACACCCAATTTACATAAACAGAGTACACAATTTACATGAGCAGAGTACACATGTGTACACCGACATAAACAGAGTACACATACACACTCACCATCAACAGGATCAAAACAAAATCTTGCAAAAATTAAACGCTAAACAACTTAACAATAATAACAATCTTCGGAACCTCATAACAATCTTCAGAACCTCAATCAAACAATAATAATTTTAAACATCAAACAATGAAAAATTGCAAACTTTTTTTTAATAATCAAACTCATAACAATCTTCAAAACCTCAATCAAACAATAATAATTTTCAACATCAAAAACAATGAAAAACTACAAACTTCATACCTAGTCGGTGGTCGGTCGGTCAATCGGAGATGGAGGTTGACGGCGGTCGGACAACAGCGGTCAATCGGAGATGGAGGTTGTAATCATAACCAGAAAGATCCCCCCATCCGCCAATACCGGCGTTTCCTGTCGCCATCGTGATGGCTCTGCCGTCCTTTTGTCGCCGCGCCACCATAGGGAGGTGGCCGGTTTCCTCTTTCTCTCGCCGTCTTCGCTCTCTCTCATCGCTGATCTTTCTCTCTCTCTAGGTCAGATGGGTGTAGGTGTGGAGTGGTGGAAGGAGAAGGGGTTAACAATCATGAATCAAAGTGTCGGCTGGAGTTTTTTGGGATAGGGTTTTGATTTGTGAGAGAGAACATGATTTATGTAATCAATTTAAGATGAAAATTACACATATACCCTTTTTGTATTTAATTAAATGGAAAAAATTAGCCATGTAATTACCATCATGCCACCCATCTAAATCTCAAGATCATAAAAATCAAGGGTCAAGATGAGTTCACACAGTTCACAACTAAGGGGGGTGTTCACTCTTGATCCTAATCCTATATATATATATATATATATATATATATATATATATATATATATATATATATAGTATAAGGTTAGATAAAAAACCCTAAAATTTTTAGAAAACCCAACCTCCCGACATTTTTTTTTGAAAAAAAATAACACATGTAATATACATGTTTTTAAGAGTTTTGAGCAAAAAAAAAATCAAAAAAGCGCCGAGTGGATATGTTTTAAAAAATAAACAAGTTTCAGCAACTTTCATCACTAACATGTGTAAGACAAAAGTTGCTGAATTTTGTTTATTTTTTCTTAAAATAACCACTTGGCGCTTTTTTGATTTTTTGGCTCAAAACTCTTAAAACATGTATATTACATGTGTTATTTTTTTCCAAAAAAATGTCGGGAGGTTGGATTTTCTAGGGTTTTCTCAAATTTTTAGGTTTTCTATATATCCCTCCCATATATATAATATATATATATATATATAGGCTAGGGATCCTAAGAGAAGTTCACCATATTTAAGAAACTTAAGAAACATTCTGGACCACACATTTTCCTAAGCTTTTCGTAATATACATATATGTATAGTTTAAAATTGACTATATATATATGTATATTGAATCATACACATATGTATATAGTCAATTTTAAACTATACATATGTGTATATTACGAAAAGCTTTATGAAAATGTATGGTCCAGAATGCTTCTCAAGTTTCTCAATTATCCTAGTGCTTCTCACATGATTCTAACCCTATATATATATATATATATATATATATATATATATATATGGTGAAATGTGGATATATTATAGGGGAAGGTGGGAACACTAAAAAAAAGTGGAGAACCGGGGAATACTCTTAGAAATTATATTTAACATGTTAAAAAGTAATTTTTCTAATTTTTTTCGGTGTTTTTCTTATAGATACATGTAGAAACATTTTTAATAAAAATAATCAAAAACTATAAATATAAAAAAAATGTTTAAAAACAGTTAAAAATATATATCTTATAAAATTAAATTAACTTGTTAAAATATTTTTTTTTAAATTTCAGTGTTTTTCCTTATAAAATGGGTAGAAACTATTCGAAATAAAAAATAATTTTTGTAAAAAAATTTGCCTTTTTTAAATTTTTTTATATTTTTAGTTTTTGATTTTTTTTATTAAAAATGTTTCTACAAGTATTTATAAAGAGAAGCGTCGAAAAAAATTAAAAAAATTGATTTTTAACAGGTTAAGTTAAATTTTTAAGAGTGTTCTCCGGTTTCTCACTTTTTAGCGTTCCCCAATGAACCTATCACTAGGGTTATATATATATATATATATATATATATATAGAGAGAGAGAGAGAGAGAGAGAGGAAGGATAAAATCAAAACCACTTGAGTTAAAAAAACTCAAGAAACCCTTGTAAAAACCCCATATAACATTTTTATTTTTTCTAAAAAAAAGTAATGTAAGATAAAAATATTTGAATATTTTTGTAAAGAAAAACCAAAAAACAACGAGTAGGGTTTTTTTTAAAGTATTAAAATTCCATGTTACATAATATATATGTCCAAAAAAATGTAAATACAAATTTTGAACATTTAAAAAAAAACAAGTAGGCGTTTTTTACATTTTTTTAATAAAAAATGTTCAAGTACATCTTTGTTACATTCCCTATTTTTTTAGAAAAAATAAAAATTTTATATACGGTTTTCTTGAGTTTCTCAACTCAAATCGGTTTTCGTTTTATCTTTCACCTATATATATATATATATATATAGTAAAATATGGAAGTATATATGTACTTTGAGTATCATATATGTACATGTTCGTAAAAACATGGAAATACATATACCAAGTGTTATATATATATATATACTTCACAAGAATGTGGAAAAATATACCCAGTGGACATAAATGACATGGACAAAGTGAACATTTGGATAACATGAACAAAACGGATGTCCCAAAATCTAACGGTATTCCTAACAAGAATACATTACCATGACAAAATCTGAGTTCCCGATAAACATGATGACGATACCGGACATATGGACAAATAACAAGTATATACATATATATTGATATATATATAGGGGAGGGTTTAAATGAGAACGCTAAATATCGCGAGAACCGTGAGAACGAATGAAAAAACCACGAAAACTTGGTCAAAAACAATTCAAATTTAAAATTTCTTTTAAACTTATCATTATTATTCGAATACAATGT
The DNA here is from genome assembly GCA_947069175.1 of Scalesia atractyloides. Lineage (NCBI taxonomy): Eukaryota > Viridiplantae > Streptophyta > Magnoliopsida > Asterales > Asteraceae > Scalesia > Scalesia atractyloides. The sequence goes on from CAMTDV010000015.1 coordinate 39,789,018, forward strand.
TAGAAATTTAATTTACACGTTTAAATTTACGTGAATTCGTAAATAATTTTTTTTATACATGTGTAAGTTTGTCATTTACACATGTGTAAATTTGTTATATTTACACATGTGTAAAAATCTAATAAGAGTGATTTTGAGGGAAGAATGAATTATTTGATGTTGTAAATTCTTATTTTGATGTTGTGTTTTAATTACAATGAGGTTTGTATTAAAAAAAATGGTTTTGATTGGTTTTTTCATTCGTTCTCACGGTTCTCGCGATATTTAGCGTTCTCAAGATAACCCTCCCCTATATATATATTGGATAAAAAGTAAATATTAACAAATCCTCGATAATAATATATAAAACCTCGGACAAATTATAAGATGTGTATGTTCGAGGTCATTATGGAAATATACATATATTTTAGAACCTGATAAAAAGGTATATTATTTTTAAGTAACCGTAAGAACATATTATCTTAAAGTATATTTTCCGGAAACCAATAAGATATTAACTGTGAGCTAATCAAGGGATGACAGTATATATACATGTACATTACATTCCTACGTATATCTTAACACACTTAGTAAAATACGAAGTTATATATATATATATATATATATACACACACATATATACATATACGAGGCAATATAACAAACAATTGTGACAACCAACGAGATACACCAAGTGTCGAACTAGGGGAAATATATTGATAATTAAGCATAAATATATTTTGATTAATTATTGATTTAGTGAAATGATAGTACACGATATAATAATATCTTTAACTCAAAAGGGTAAACCTTTTGAGTGGGGCCCAAACAAGAAGAAGCCTTCCAAACGTTAAAACAAAAACCTATTGATGACACTATCCATTTTATTGAGAAATCTGTGGAAATATTGGAGTGTGAAGTAAAGAAACTCAAGCATAGCCGAATACCTATTATCAAAGTTCGTTGGGAATCCAAATGTGACCCAGAATTTACTTGGGAACAGGATGACCAAATGCAAGCTAAATATGCCCATATTTTCCCCCAAAGTCTCATCCAAAACAATTTAGGGACAAAATTCCCAAAAGTAAGGGAGAATGTAACCCTAGCAAAATTTCATGCTTGTAACCTTTGATCATTTTTGTAATTTATAAATTATGTTTCTTGTTTCGAATATTTCGATATCCTAAATTCAAGAAAAACGGTATTAACGTATTACCGGTACGCATCCCAAGTATCATGTACCTTAAATCCTTCATGAAGCATAAATAAATTAACTTTGGGGGTTAAATAGTCAAATAGGGCATAGTTGCAAGTACAAGGGCTAAAACTACCAAAAAGCAAACTATTCTGCATCAGAGTTCCTTGCGGACCATTACCTCTTGCAGTCCGCAAGAGGTCCCCAGATAGTAGAAAAACTGCGGGCAACAGCTCTTTGCAACTTTGTGCCACCTTTCTTCAATCCTTGCCAGCTTAAATCTAGTTTTGACACATGGTAGGACACTAATCAGCTTCCTAAGCATCCATGGACACTTTTCCAACTCTTGTGCATCATCCTTTGGTATAAATACCCCTTGATCTCTTCCTTTTTCTTCACTCCACTTCAAAACACTTAAAGTCAAAGTGTGAAGTTTCCTTCTCTTCTGCATTCAAGCTTCATCCTTGAGTGTTTTGAGAAGTTCCTTAAAGTAAGTGTTCTTTATTTAGCTCTTTCATAGTCTAATTTTGTGTGAAGGTCCGGAATTGTCGATCGTTTGACTTTTCTGTTGACCTTTGAATCCGACCACTTTGGTCAAACAAATTCCAAATTCATTTCCCCTATGTAGGGTATAAATCCCTGCATTTACATGACATGATTATCATTTTTATATAGATGAAGTGACAAGTCAAACATATATTCTCTAAAAAGTCAAAAATACCCTTTTTACTAAAAATAAAAGAATGAGGTTCTAAGAATATGTAACATGTATTTTGAATTCAAAGCAGTTCATAGTAATGTATATTCCAACATGTTAAACTTTTCAGATATCTATTTTGACCATCTGAACCCGTATATGCACACCGTAAGCCATTTAAACAAGTCGAAACGAGTCAAAACCTTTCAAAACACTTCCAAATCAAAATGAAAGGTTTAACAATCCATATTACATGAGACTCCTCGCTCGTATGGTTATAAACCACCTTCTATCCTATCTTCCATTTAAATCAAAAACATAATAAAATCTACGCTAACTATATAATCATCTAATTACCAGGAAATACTTGAACTCTTCAAGCGTGATTAAACTCATCATCAACAACCAAAGTGAGTACATAGTCCTCACTTTTCTGTTTTTAAATCGTTTTGGGGTGATTCATATGTGCTAACTATTTTCAAATTACAAACTTGCTACATATCGATTATATAAAATGAAATTTACTTTTGTATGAAACTTGGTGGTGCATCATCTAAAAGACATTCATTAACTTTAATTAGCCAAACAGTAGTAAGTTATAGCGTTATAGGTTTGACACCCCATTCCTACTTCCTGGGCGTTATGTTTGTATTGGAAGTTACCTTTGGGAATGATAGAAACCGAATCACTAAATTTTGGTAAACCCTTATGGGTTTTATTCTAGAAGTCAACAAAGGCTTGAATGCATTCCCAAACGACCACACTTGATTATGCAAAAATACAAACTTTTCCATATAAAGCCATGCAAATTGTTTCTTGTTGACACAAATTGTTTAGTTTTTGCCATCCAAATTGTGCTACACTTTTGCTACAAGTTTTGTTATCAAATCCAACGATTTGCAATTTCACGGTGTACTTGGCTTCAACAACTATTTTATACACCAACTCTTCTAGTTGGCCAAGGTGTTGCAATACCAAATATTTTGCCATGTACTTGGCTACAAAACATATGTTACTCACCAACTTTATGTTGACCCTCCTCTATTTTTACATATGTTTCAGATACTAATCCATGATGCTATTCAAGTATGCTTCACATAGGAAACAGACTTGGGTTTTAATTTACTTTAATTTAAAAACAATTACTTATGATGTTTTGTGTTTGAAAAACAAAACATCATTTGAATAATATAATGAAACTTTAAATTAGTGTCATGTGTCATGAACAAATTGTAACGTGATGTCCTAGTGTTTCCACCGCACGTTACATGGTCGCGGTGTTACATTATGAGATGAGCTTGATATCATTTCTCTATGAACAAATAAGGTTCACTGCCTTAACATTGGTTGAACAATGTCGTAATATTCATCGTTGACCAGCATCGTTGTCACTTTCTCCTATGAAGGTGTCACATGTAGAATGGGGACGGAGTTGGTTGCCGAAGATGGGGTATGACCGTATGGGATGGTGGCAGATGGTTGTTATGTTCGGGGGTGAGGTGTTGCTGGAGGGCGAGGTGTTGTCAAATGTAGGAACGCTCTCCGCAAATAATTGAAACCTTGTTTTTCAAGGGACATTTTGTTCATTTGGTTTGGATTCCAATAAACTTAGAACTTTCCTTCCATGAATAGATGGAATCTCGAATTCCTTCAAAGAAATGAATTTTGAGAAAATTCATTCTCCAACAAAAGACGAATGTATTACATTTGTTTGTGTCAAATTAAACCCCTAGAACTAATAAAGTAGTTCTTTCTTACTAAGTGTAATACTTTTCTTGATATGAACTATTAATCTTAAACGTGAATTAGTTTAATTATATGACCCATACAAAAAAACCATTTTAAGTTTTAATTTTAAGACTAAAATTTAATCTTGATCCTTGAGTTGAGTTGACAGTTCAACGATATGAGATGGTGTGGGTAGACCATATGAAGGTGGATGATGTTGGTCTCGATGGTGTTATATGTCTATTTTGTGGAGTATGTGTTCTGTTGGGAAAATATGGCGTAGATTAATGTGAAATTGGTGGAGGATTGGATGCGTAGTTAACCATACGGAGAAGATTAACCTTGTGACGAATGTGGATTTCCATTGGAAGGTGACGGTGGTGCTGAATGTGATCTTATTTGTGGTGTTTTGCCATGATAAGGTGGTCGATGGTTGTCGGTTACGAGGAAATTGTTGGGTGGTGGAATTTGAAATGATGGAGGTGCTTGATAACCGTAAAAAGGTGGTAGGCTTACCTAGATAATGCTATATTTTGAGGAGATAGAGATGGTTGGCGGCCTTCACTATGTGGTGGGGTTTGGGATGTTGGGGGATGTCTTTAAGATGATGGTGGACTTTAAGACATTGGAGGTGGATGTGGCCCTTTAAATGGTAGTGGACTTGATTGATGATGTAATTGAACAAGTTGGTGATTGATAGCCTTGAGAACATGGTGGACCGCAAGATGCTGGAAGTGGTATACAACTTTGAGAGGGTGGTGAGCTTTTGAGACAATGGACACAGTTAGTGCCCTTGGTGCGGTGGCGAGTTTCGATAAGGTGGTTATGGACTTTGAGATATAGATGGTGCTATTTTTCGGATGTAGATGGTTCATACCCTTGATAAGATTGTGGACCTTGAGATTCCATAGTATACAACAAAAATGACTAATTTAGAAGACCTGTGATTTACTTGACTAGTTCTGCTAATTGCATACGAGTGTGCAATTCGATAGAATAGGTCATATGCTTAGGGACTATTTATGCAAATAACTAAAAAATGGGTTTTTAGCGATTGAGCAGTAGAATCAGTGAAAAACTGAAAATGACGAACATGAGACGGAAAAAACGACGATGGTTGATGGGTAAATGACAGAAGAATACAGATCTGATAACTTCGAAGTTGAAACCCAAATCCTGACAAATGAGGGGGTTGGGATGAAATTGAACAAGAAAACATGTTCATCATCATTCACCATTTATTCCTTGATTCCCCACTACCACATTGCCATCTCCTCTGATTCACGATGTATTTTGATAGCGGCTTTCACGTATGGAACCAACGTTAGGTGACTTTTTTCCAGAGGGATGAAAAAGTAGGTGTGCTCCAGCAAGGTGAGTTTGAAGAAGAAATCAGTGTTGATGTCCACAATGGTGGAGAGTGACACTAGAGAGAGATGGTGGGTAAAAAGATAAAAAATGCCCTCATATGCCAGTCATATGGGTGGATTTAAACTAACAGGATTTGGCCTATAGGACACCGTCTCTGGAACATAAAAGACGTAAAATACAACTCATTCTTTACATGCATAAAGGATTGATCTTGGTTGAATAATTAATAAAACAAACTCATACATGATAAAAAAAATTATTATCATATAAATATATTTAAAATTTATAAAAATGTTAGAGAAATCAAAACATAAAAAACGAAACAAAAATTAATAATAAATGTATTTACAGTGTCATCATAAATTGCTGTCTTGAAAACAAGATTCTGATTAGTACTGTTTTAAATAAAAAGTTAAAAAAAATAAATCCTGGAACAACACTTATCTTAAAACACAAAAACTTGAACAAAAGAAGAGATGTTCTGAGCAGAAAACTTCATCAGCACCAAGTATTTGAAGATGCTCTTAGTCTGCAAGCAATCTTTAGTGCTGCTATCCTCCATCTTCAGTCCTGCACAATCAGAGGGCAATTAGAAAATTCACACTTACATGAACTCCTCTAACAAAAATGTCCACATGCCGCCGCTAATGCACAATCAGTTTTTGCTCACCCCTACCAAAAATAATGGGCAAGATGATAGCCATCTAATGAGCAAAGACATAATACTCGTTTTAAACTGTCAAAACTAAAGAAAACGTTTGAAAATATTAAATGTGATACTAACCTTAAAAGTCTTGTGGGTCACCAAGTCAATAAAATCTAGGTTTTCTGTCGGCTGGCTTCAAGATTTGGAACGAACACATTAAGCTCTCATCAACACTCATCATTGCACCGGCATTATCAAATTCGCCACAATAATTTGGAGCAGAGAATATAGTAACAAGCTGTCTATCTGCAAAGAATTCATACCCGTCTTCTACAACCTGCACAAACAAGCTTCAGTAATACATCAGAATGGTTCGGGTTATATTTGACCTCTAACGGGTCAAATGGGTACATGAAACAAGTCAAAAGGTTCCAAAGTGACCCAAAGTGTATTAAGATGCTGGCAATAATCTTTCCATAATACATCAAAACGATTCGGGTTAAATTGGAACTGTAAACGAACCGAACAAACACGAACGCCTTGTTCATGTTCGGTTCCCAGGCCTAGTAAATAAATGTCCAACAATCTTTCATGAAAATAAACAAATGAACATGAATGAACCTTCATGAACACAATTCAACAAACAAGACCTCTGTTCGTGTGCGTTCATTTAACTATCGAATGGAATTTCTTCACATTCATTCATGTATTAAACTATGCAGTTATAGTGGTCCAAAATCAAATAGCAGTCAAGGTCCGCTATATGATATATAGGTTATAGCGGTAATATTTATATCATGCATATTTTATGTATTTATATATATAAATATATATATATTGAAAAATATTAATATAATATCAAAGTTTATAGTAATATCATATTATCATTCAAATATTAGTAGTAATATCAAAATCCAAAACATTAACTAAGGAAGTCCATCGATTAAGAGATTTAGGTTTAATTTTGTTGAATGATGAACTGATGAAGACCCAGCGAATGAAGACTTATGGTCTTGATTTAGGTTTAATTTTGGGTTTGGGCCTTTACTTTGGGTTTATTAATAAACAAAAAGTTGAGTAATGTGGGCTTTACCTTACTTTTGGGCTGAAATAAAAAAACCGCTAAAAGCAATGCTACGACTGCCATACAGGTTTCAAAATAGCGGTCCAATAGCGGGATTTAGCACCGCTAATAGCGGGACCGGTATAAGGGACCGCTATGGGTTCGTACGTCCGCTAAGCGCTATAGCACACTATTGACTGCATAGGTATTACGAAAGAAAGTAAACGAACTTCCAAGCAAACGGTTCAGGAACTGTTCGTTGAACGTTCGGTTCGTTTACATCCCTACTTTTAACACATTATTTATTTATTAAACTTTGCAAATCAAACCGACCATAGTTGTTAATAGCGAATAGCGACAAATAGCGAATAGCGACAAACAGCGACCGCTATTTTATAAATAGCGATACACTAGAAAAAGAATTTTGAAAATTTTTATATGTATATTATATCAAAATACCTTGGTATATATGCCATTTTACATGTATATTTAACAAAAACCTATAAATCCAGCTATTTTACAGCTATATCTAACTGCTAATTACATAAAAAAAAACTAACTGTCGCTATTCACGCTATTGGTCGCTATGACCCAAATAGCGACACTTGGTCGCCTAGCTACATAGCACGTTATAGCGGTCGCTATAGCCGCTATTGAGAACTATGAAACCGACCCGTTTTGAAGTTACCCATTCTGACCCGAATATGTTTCAACCCATCTGGCTCGACCATTTTGTCACATTTGATATCAATATAAAACGCATAGTGCAAATAACCTGATGGGCACGGCAAACAAGGTCCATATCATGCTGCATTAAAAACTCAGCCACTTTATCTGCACCGAAAGTATACGAGACTCCCCTATCATTCATTCCCCAACCTTTAGTTTCTTTATTAGGATCTGACCAAAGTAAATCACAAAGTAAACCCGTATCCGGAATGTCATTTGGACGAGATAAGTTTCTTATTTGATCCATGTCTGTTAGATCAGGAGAAAGACCGCCGTGCATGCATAATATTTTGTCATCAATAAGAGCAGCCACAGGAAGACAGTTGAAACAATCGGTAAACGTTTTCCAAAGCCTAACGTTAAAACGGCGTTTACATTCGTCGTAGAATCCGTAAATCCTATTGATGGAAGCACATTCGTGGTTTCCTCTTAGAAGAAAGAAATTTTCAGGATATTTGATTTTGTAGGCGAGTAAAAGGCATATAGTTTCTAGACTCTGTTTGCCACGATCCACATAATCCCCTAAAAACAGATAATTTGCTTCTGGAGGAAACCCGCCATATTCAAACAGCCTTAACAGATCGCTATATTGCCCGTGAATGTCACCTGGTATTTAAACAAACAGACATTATGCGTTTTCTTTAGATAGCGTATGAATCTTATTAATTATAGATGACATATGCTGGCTTAAAATGTTTCTTTAAAGAGTTTCTCACTTAACTATATCACCTATATTCTTATAAGGAGTGAGACTAATCACTAATGCAAGATATAATGCAAGATATGAGAAAAAAAGAGAAACAGAAAAAGTATATAAAGAAGAGAAAAATCCAGCGGACACAGAGCAAAGAGAAAAAATCTCTTAAAGCAGCACACCAGCCAGAGTGCCCACATAAGTAGATAAATGGACCAAAACTCGATCACTTACTATAATACTATAATTCAATGTACAATAAAGTGAAGGGAATTCTAATACTAGGATTAAAAAAATAAGTCAATGAAAGACCATTAGTACCCGTCATGAAGAATGACAGCCACTAAAGTCCAAAAAATAACTAGCCCAAATCCCAATTTAGACATCAAAATGAACCTGAAAAAATTCTAACATAATTCCCTTGCACATGTATCTTGGATATACCATTAAACCTTGCAAGATAAGTAGTTTAGACTTTGGAAAAGAAACAATTGTAAAAAGCTTGTGGATGTGAAAATAAATGCCCAAGTGCTATTTATTTAGTAATTCACATATAGCCAGTGCAGTTGCTTTGTATGATTGTATCACTTTTTATTATTCATACTGGGATTGCAATCCATATCATTCTCAAATAACTTTTTCTCATAGGTTCATGGTTGCTAAGAATCTTGCAGCTAATAGAGGTACCCTCGATAGTCCAAATGTCCATTTCAACCAATAGTGTCACTTAACAGAACAATTTCTATGTCATATACAGCAATTTGGATATTAACTAACGGTCAATTGACAGTAGGGGGGAGCAGAAAACCGAAATAACCGAACCTTAACTGAAATAACCGAACCTTAACCGAAATAATCGAAGAAACCAAACCGAAAAAACCGAATCGAAACAAAAACCTAAATAACCGAACCTTAACTGAAATAACTGAACCTTAACCGAAATAATCGAAGAAACCAAACCGAAAAAACCGAATGGAAACAAAAACCGACGGTTCGGTTTTCGGATAACCATTTTCAATAACAGAAAAACAACCAAACAGAACCGATAAGTTACAATAGTGGGCCCAATCCATATATTTCTATGTTTAAGTTTAGGTTGTTTAAGTGTTTAACTAAAGGAAAATTTTTAATTTATTCTTGAACGTTAAGTATTTATAGTAAAACCATTAACACGTTATTTATACTTGAAATGATTTATCTATTGCCTACAAGAAATAACAAAATTTAACATAAAAATTAAATGATCTTCAAAGTATTATAAAAAATGTCTTAATAAAAACTTTAGAAAATCATAAAAATAGATTAGAAGGTTAGATTTATGTGAACAATATTGATTATAAAGGTTAAATATAATAGCTTAAATGTTAACATCTAAAAAAGATTCTTAAATTTTGGATTATACTTTTTATTCTTTAATCTTACGTAATTTTGTTCCAAAAACCGAACCAAACAGATGCTAAAACCGAAAAAAACTAAAACCGAAACTGAGCAGTTTTCAAAAACCAAAAACCGAACATTTCGGTTACGGTTTCGGTTTTACCTCAAAACCAAACCAAACCAAACCGTACACACCCCTAATTGACAGTGATCAAATAACATATGTAATATTCTCCATTGCATAAGGTTCAACACATATGCCAGCGCCCATATCTAATATCAACTTAAATAAAAAATGTCATTGTGTAAACATTCATGTAGAAAAACAAGAAAGCAAAGCAAACTCCTTGACAACATAAAACTTGCAGATAGTATATATCATCCAGAATAAGTGCAATTGATGCATTTAAACCTACTACCTGAAAAGAGAATGTGGCTATGTTGAAAAGACAATCATCTCTTTGCAAACATGCATGGGTGGGACTAAAGATATATGATTGGGCTTAGTCTAGCTTTTCTAGAAGCTTTAACCATAGTTGTTAATGGCGAATAGCAATAAGGTACCTATATGCTATATAGCGAATAGCGATAAAAGCGGGAGCTATTTTATAAATAGCGATACACTAGAAACAAATTTTAAAATTTTTTATATGCATATTATATCAAAATACCATGGTATTTACACTATTTTACATGTATATATAACAAAAACCTAAAATCCAGCTATTTTATAGCTATCTTTAGTTGCTATTATATTTAAAAAAACAAAATAAAAAAATTAAAGGTCGCTATCTATCGCTACAGATTATATAGCGAGCATGGACCTATATGCCACGCTATTCGCTATAGCGACCGTAGCGATCGCTATTGACAACTATGGCTTTAACAAACAAAAGTATTTTTCTTCATCTTTTTTGCTTTTATTCAAAGTAGTTTGAACTTAAAAGATTGATACATAAGAGGACAAAAAAAAACGAAATATGTCCACCCCTACTGATTTAATAATCTCTGTACAAAGTAGGGGTGTTTATAAACCGTTCAATCGAAAGAAAGTCGACTGACTTGGATGATTTGAAATGTATAGTCCGGTTCACGGTTAGGCTTTAACGGTTTACGGTTCGGTTTATGATTTGGAACTTGAAACCGGCCATTTAATATTTATTTTTCATTTTAGGAATTAAAGTTACTTATATATTATACTTATGAACAATACTTATAATTTTTTTTTAAATTGAACACAAAACTATGCTTTTAAAAAGGAAAAAATAGTCCAAAACCGCCGTCAAACCATTAAAAGTGAACCACAAATCGTAAAACCAGTCGATTCGGTTTTTTTTCAAAACGGTAGCTAGTGGTTCTGCCAAAAAAATAATTGTGAAAACCGGCCAAACCGGACCGTGAACACCCCCCTACTAGTACAAAAAAAAACTCATCAAAACTTTACTACAAATCCTAATAATAAATAACAATTCAAATGCCCAATCAATCATGCATGTTAAATTCAAACAATTTCTAACTAATACATCCCTCCTTTTCACAAATTAAAACATGTCAAAGCAATAATCAAATACGGTCAGTAGTTCACATCACTATTATAGACAAAATCCATGGCGAAAGCAGGCCTAAAAGCCACTCAAATTACAAATGAAACAACCTATTCATCACAATTCACAAGCAAAGCAAAACAAACAAATTCAAGATAAATAATAAGCTCATAGTTCAATCCAAACAAAAATAGATAACATATCAAAGACATCAGGCTTCGAACATTACCACAAATCTTAATTGGAGCTTCGAGCTCCAGAAGATTCGGCTGCTGCAGAAATATCTCTCTAGCAGCGGCACAAAGCTGGCGAATCTCCGCCTCCGAAAGCTGCACCTGCCGCACAGTCCTCGCCTGTCTGAACTCCAAAAGCCGATTAATTATATCATCGAGTACCACAGGGTCCATACCCTGACCATTCTGAGCCATTAATCTCTTCAAAATTCCTCAAAAACACCTCGAACCTAAAAACACAAATCCAAAACAAAAAAAAATATCATATTCAAATTTCTTCCGTAATCCTCAACAGGCTTTTGTTATCATATTGTTTCGTTCATCGAAAATGTTAAACGCATATAAACACCTTGAAGCCCTAGCTCATAACACAGATTCAAAACAGAAAATATATCAAATATTCTCGTGTTAATGCATTATTTCGTTCATCGAATACGTTAATCAAACGCATAACACAAGCAATATTGATAAAATTACCTCGAAACCCTAGCTTGTAACACAAACTCAGAAAAATATAATATATCAAATCTGTTCAACGATTTTTCGTAACCGCATTGTTTGGTTCATCAAAAACGCTGATCAAAGGCATGCTGCATGTATATTGATGAGTGTCGTTGCTGAAACACATCAACGAATATTCAATTGCGGGTGCAAATAAATGACTGCAACTCCGATGAGCGGAGATGACGAACTCTATCAACAAAATTGTCGATAACGATAAATCCGTATGGCTTGTGTGGTTTCAAATTCGCAATCAAACTTTATTGCTAATAATTTTTGTTATGGTGATTTGGTTGATCGAAAGGACAATTTTGAAATCTAGGGTTTTGATTCGCCCAAAAGTTATGTTTTCTGTGTTTACAAGATAATCCTCTCATTGTTTGGAAATGTTGGATATGGACCCTTGTGTTTGCAAATGGGTTGTTGTAGTCCTTGTAATGTTTAAAGGTATCTCATATTTGATTTCAAATAATTTTGTTTGCGTTTAATATAGGGATGAGATCAGACGATAAATCTGTATAAAACCTGTATCTAATCAAAAAGCGAGTAAAAGTATAAGGTAGTGTTTGATATGTAGGAATGAAAGGTGAAATGAAATGGATCATTATGAGGGAATGAAGAAAGGGGTGTTTGGTTGTTCAATAGAATGGAATCACCCATTGCATACATTCGCCTAATTCATTACCCATACCAAACAGACCCTTGTGTCAATGAGATTTGATAAAAGAAAGGTGCACTTATGGTTAATTCGATACCATTAGATGAGTCATTAGGAATATGATGCAGGCCCAGTCCGTAGAGTGTGCCGGATGAGCCACCGAACAGGGTCCAAATGTTTTAGGGCCCCAAAAAATTTCTGTTTTATATATCTATTCTATACATATAATAAAGTAAATCATATGGGAACACATGACGCTCTATGAGATGACCTCAATTATTTTTTTCCGCCTAAATAAATAGATATGTAATATTTGTTAATAAGATTTAAATAAAAAATATTATATTAATCCATAAATTTTATCTTTTTATCTTTTACCTTAAACAAATAAATATAATAATATTTGTTGATGAGATTCAAATAAATAATATATTATTTCAATCTATGAATTTTATCTTTTACTATTTTTTTCCATTTATATTTATCCTGTCTTTACTTTATAATAGGATTGATAAAATTAAATTATAACAAAATAAGCATAGGTAAATTACGTCTTCTACTAATGTTTTAAATTTTTTATGTAAAAGTATAAATGAAAACATAAGTAATAATTTTATCTTTTACTGTTTTGTTTACATTTATATTTATCCATTTTATTATTTAGTATAAAATTAAATTTATTCAACACGTGCAATATATGGGTTTTTTTAATATAATATTTTTATTATTTAGTATATGAAATTACATTTATTCAAACCGTGCAAGACACAAAGCTTTTAAAGATGTAACTTTTTTTATTTTTTGATATTTAATTTTATTTATTCAACCCGTACAATACACATGATTCTTAAGGATATAATTTTTTATTATTTAATATGTAAATTACATTTATTCAACCCGTGTAATTAATACACGGGGCTTTTTAAAGATATATTTTAGTATTATTATTAGTTATACAAATTACATTTATTCAATCCCTGTAATACATGTTGTTTTTAAAGATATAACATTTTTATTATTTGATATATAAAATTTGATTTATTCAACATGTACAATACACATGGTTTTTTTTAATAATATAAAATTTTTATTATTTAATATACAAAATCACCTTTATTCAACCTGTATAATACATAGGGTTTTTAAAGATATGACTTTTTTGTTATCTTTTATATAAAATTACATTTATTCAAACCGTACACAAACTAGTTAACTATATATAAATCAAAATAGTGCATATTTGTTGATATAGCTTAGAGGGGTTAAGCGCTCCTATCAATTCACTCAAGATGCATGTTCGAATTATGTATGTCTATATATATTTTTATAAAATTACGCCTACTTACCCCACCTTAGTTTAAGGGCCTTTTTAAATTTCATCTACCTACCACCCCATCTTTAAGGCCTTGTTTCAAAACGTCCATTAATCACTAGAAACGAAAAGCTAAATGTTGTAGAGTTAACAAGCAATGCATTGTCTCTTATTACTAAATTTATGTGTGTGGATTTATGATTTAATTAGGTTATGTTTTTTAATGGCAAAAGTTACATTAATCCTATTCCTTAACTACACAAATAAATACTAAAAAAAATCTATATATCTAAAAAATCTTAAAGGGTTTGGATCTATGAACCAAAAACTTTTAGGCCTTTTAAGAATTTTGGATTTGTGATTTTGTAGCCTAATTTGTAGATTTGCCTGCATTGCATTTGAATGTATAGAGATTTACGAATAGGCTTCAAATTTTTTATCTTGTATAGGGCCAATTTCTTTTTTTTTTTTATGATTTTTAGAGACGGGGCTATGACATAATGGAACACAATACCATGAAAAGAAAGAATAATGCAAGTAGTTCTTTCTTATTGAAAGTAAATTTAATGAAAAGACCTGAAATAATAAATAATGAAACAGTTCATATATTGATGTGCTCTTCTTAAAATTGATGCTTTACTTTTACTTGACACAAAATTTGAATCAACAAATGACATCAATAAAATATGTTAGTATTTAATACAAGAAATGTACTTATTTACAAAAAAAAAAAGAATATGTTTAGTGTGTAACAAATGGTTACAAAGTAAAACTCAAAATATCAAAATCGATTGGTTTAGACATAGATTATTACAATATAAATATAAGTTTTTTCATATATTATGACCATAAACTGTTGGGTGAGAAAATAATTCATCAAGGGTTCTGCTTAATAATATTGTTCATTGTTCATATATATTAATTTAGAGTGAATTTCAAATTTTTTCCTTTATCTTTATACAATCGATTTAGACATAGATTATTACAATATAAATATAAGTTTTTTCATATATTATGACCATAAACTGTTGGGTGAGAAAATAATTCATCAAGGGTTCTGCTTAATAATATTGTTCATTGTTCATACATATTAATTTAGAGTGAATTTCAAATTTTTTTCTTTATCTTTATACCTAATTTCAGGTGATGTTCTTATCTTTTAAATTGATAAGTTTTGTACTTAATGTTTCAAAATGTTGCATTTACGTCCTTTTGCCCTAATCCATATAATTTTAAGCATTAAATTGGGTATGTGCAAGACATATGGGGGCAATATAGTCATTTCGCCCTTTTATTTTGAATATGTAATGATAAATAAAATAAAATAAAAGGTTGTATAAAAATCCTCAAACCTTTCTCTCTCGGAACACTATCTCTCTCAACTCTCCTCGCCCTTTCTCTCTATACACTGGTCTTCTTCTCCGGTTAACCACCACCCCCACCAACTGAACCGACCAAACCTTTCTTCCTTGCTAACACACTTCAACAACTCCTTTAATCTCTCCTGAATAGTTTTACCAACCAAACTTTCTATCTTCCCTTCCACCCTAAGAAAACCTGCAACTCGATCGATATGAAAAACAAAAACAAACATGCAACTTCGTCTTGAGTACTTACAAGTCTCTTTCTTCTCCCCAAAAAACAAATAACTAATTACAATAATGCCAGGACTCTAAATCAACTTATTTTGTCTTATCATAATATAATAATAAATAGATTAGTCAAACATAGAAGTAGAACCGATTAATGACTCTAACCGGCCCCACCCCACCCGACCCGACCCAACCCGACTTGGTGAGTCGGGAATTGAAGTCCTTCAGCCCAACAATTTCTTCTATGTGATTATTGGGTTTATCTTTCATGTCTCAATTGCAGATTTTGTAACTTTCTAGATAGAGTTCTTAAAGAACAAGCAATTTATAAAATTAATATTAATATTACTAGCAATAAACAATGTTATAGCAAGTGATACATCACACAAGAACCTTATCCACCCAATAGATATTAAAACAGAACCAATATTTTCTGCACCAAATAACAATAAAAATTAACCGGTAACCACTAAAAACAGAACGACAGTGCCACTGAAATTTAGTAACTTCTCCCGCGAACTTACCGGTATGAGTTGCAGGTTTCCGATCTGTTATTCCGATGGGAAAACTTTGTTGTAGCTTCGGCTTTTATTTAGACCTAAGTATACAAAAACGATTTGGTTTGAACAAACATCAGTGGCCTACTTTAGAGTTGAAGATCAATGTTCAAATTGTTGTGTTGATTGGAATTCGGAAGTTTTACCGTTTTCAAGAAATTATGTATTTGCATAGAACGAAGATGAAATTATTTTAAAAAACTAGAAGGAGAAAGAGTTGTGGTTGGGATGTAGATGGTGGGTAATGGCGGTGGCTGGGTGTAGATGGACAGAGAGAGAGAGAGGGAGGGTATATATTTTATCTTTTTATAGTACACTACCTTCGTATAACTTATTTACACAATGCTCCCTTAAAGGATAAAATGACAAAAATATTCATCATGTGCAAAACGCATGATCATATTTAACAAGAAAAATTAACTTATTTAATGCTAAAGGACATAACGGGCAATATTTTGAAATATTAAGTACAAAACTTATCAATTAAAATGATAAATGACACCGCTTGAAATTAAGTATAAAGATAAAGGACAAAACTTGCAATTCACTCTATTTATTTATAACATTTAGATGAATAATGTCTATTTTGTTCTTTTGTGTAATTTTGTCTTATTGTTATCCTTTAAAAAAATAAACCTTTAGGATTTTTCATTTTGAAAAAAACTTTGGTGTTTTATAACTTCATTCACAAAAGTTATATAAAAAGTTTAGCTCTTCTATGGTTTAGAGTTTAGAGTATTGATTTTACCGAAATCGGTATTGATATTGGCTTTTATAGTTTACAATCAGCCGCACGGATAACACGGTTTTACGCCATCTGCTCCACAATACAATACGAAGGGCTTAAGACTAGTTACCATATAATCCTTTTCTCACTAAGCTCAATAGTATAACATATAAAAAGTATACATCACATTAATTTATTGGTTTGTTTTGTATGTATGACAAATTTTATTTGTATGTGTTATGGCGATTTACGTGTTGAGTTATTAAATACGTTTATTAGTCATTGAGTTTTAACTTGAAAGTTGTCACTGCCAAAAATCTTAATGGCTGGAATGCACCACTTATATGTGTTGTGTTTGAGGCAAGTGTCACACCCCGACTTGTAGCGGAAGTGCATGCGGGGAGCAACAAAAACATGATACGGACCCGTTATTTATAAAGATAATGTATTATATTCCAAAGGTACATCAATTTACATTGTTGATTCCATACTACAAGTATAATCCCTGTAACACCCCGATCGCGTCAAACAACAAACCGCGGCAGAAATATCGGGGAGTCACGTTACAGGAAATTGTTTCACAACACATGGTATTTAAAGTTTTGATTTATTAAGTTATTGAATTACATTGTCTTGGAATAACGGAAAACAAATACAATCAATTATCTTTCAAGTTTTAAAGTCACTAACACCCGCGTCCATCCTATGTGAAGTATGCAATGAAATAACAAACAATAGCTCCTGAAACATATGTGAAAATACAGTCAGCATAAAAATGCCGGTGAATACATAGGTTTAGTGAGTGTGTCAAATTGAGGGCTTTATATTCATATTGCAATACCTCGTCCAACTTCGAGAGTCGACGAGTATAAATCTTGAAAACAAAAGGTGTTTGATATTGCAATATAATTAACCAACTTAACAAGTTGACATAAGTAAAAGAAAACCTTGTAGCCATGAATCTTGACCAAAAACATTTCTTTTTGTAAAACCAAGTAATAAATTGATTTAGAAGATAACTGTGTATGGTTTATATCTCTAAGTGAAAACCGTTATGTAACCTTGTTTGAAATCATTTGTCCAAGTGATTTGGATAACGCCACGATATGTAATATGATAAAAGCACTTACATATAGGAAGTACCAGCGGAGTATCCACCATGCTTTTATCATATTACACCCGTCTCGTTATCTAAATCACTTATCATAAACCAATCATCCAATTTTTCGTGTTATAAACCATTTGTCCGTGTTATAAACCATTTATCCGTGTTATAAATCCAATTATCCGTGTCATCAATCATTCGTCCATATTATAAACCAATCATTCGTGTTTTAATTGTGAAAACTTTGGTCGTTCTTTAATGAACGCATTCAAACCTGTGTGACTATACCACCAAAGGGTATCTTTAATAGACCCACAAAGGATCTTTTTAACTAGATTAACAAATCAACAAATGATTTGTTAATCATAAATAGTTTCTGTTGTTACCCAAACTTCCACCAAATCCAGTGAATAGTTCAATAACGGGATTGTCAGTCCTATGATACCATAACATACCACTGGTCGGCTCGGCCAAAGTTAATGAATGTCATTCGTGTCATGGATAACGCACCAACAAGTTGTTCACATTATTGAAATCGTATTGTATATATAAAACATAGAATTTGTTTTGAAAACTTGAAAACGGTTTAGCATATAAAAGAGGGGAACTGTGTATTCACTTGGGGTTGCGTGTGTGTCCTTGATCAATAGAATAAACAAAGCTCAAACGTGTCCTATTGTGTCGGATAACTATGTTAGTGTGTGTCGAGACTAAACTGGGAGATCGGATAGAATGAAGTCTTATAAACCAAATAAGCGTTGGAACTCATATGATATGGTTTAATAAACTTAACATTTTGATTTGGAAAGGATCCTAAGTGCTTTTGACCCGTTATGACTTGTTAAGGTAGTTTACGCTACTTTAACGTGTCATATGCATAAACGCGTGATCGGGTGGTTAAATATGTCCTATGGATAAGTCTTAAATGCCCAAACATGTTTGAAAATGTTATAACATCAATTTATATCTCAAAATTTTGGTTACATATGTTTAAATTGGATTTAGGCGCAAAAAAGGCATTTTAGTCATTATTAAAGAACATAAGAGCGACTTTTCATAAAACTAACCAAACGATGTGACCATAAGGTATAACCTCGGTAGATTATTCCCTATACAACTACGATCACAAATATGTGTTTGGTCAGATCCTAAGATCGACCAAACGGGCCGGATTCGAAAGTCAAAGCGATGGTCAAGACCGCTCGACTTACGACCCAAATAAAGCACTAAACTAGAAGTGACGAGTTAGACATGTCAAAACATGTCTAACTAAGTTTATAAAACTGATTTGGTATCAAAACTTAGGGTTTTGATACCCGAAAATAGTTTCGTCGTAAAATGCACATTATGCGCATCTTTGACTGAAACTTTGACTCGTCACCTCGACTAGTAAACATGATAATCAGAAGGTGTAATCGCTAGGGATTATAACCTTCGTGATTACGATCACGTTGCAAAGTTCAATTGAACTTTGACTTGACCAATTATGGTCAGAACCGAAAGTCAAACAAAAAGTTAATTGTTTGACTTTTAACTCAAAATAAGTTAAAATAATGAACAAGACTAAGGATGGGAACTTACTTGTGTTAAGGAACACTTAAGATCACATGTAGGAGGCCTTCAAAGGATGGAAGTAAGCTCCAAGTAAGTGGGAGAAGTTTTAGAATGAAATGAGCAAGTGAATGAGGAAGAATTGCTTGCCATTTATACTAGTTTAGGAGCTTTGTGATCATGCCAAGTGTTTAGAAAGTTTGAAAGGAATGAACAAGATCATAATAAGTGTTGGAATATGATAAAAAGGCTTGGAGAACATACAACTTGGTCCCCAAGGCTTTGAAGGAGAAGCTGCCATGTTGCTGCAACTTTCTGCTATGTTGGGCACCCCTTACGGACCGTAAGGGTGTGTGCATACGGTCCGTAAGCAGGTTTGGGGGCCAAGTTTTGCTTTATGGCAGAAATGGCCCCTGGACTTGTATTGTTGCGTTTTGTTACTTTTAACCCTCTTTAACCTAATATTTATGTTATATAAAGGTGTTAACGCATATGTAACTTGGATTTTTGCTCGGAAATGTCATGGATGTCGGTTTGTTCGGTTGTACAATTGCGTTTTTTGCTCAATTACGACGAACGCTTTAACGAACACGAAAATGATCGAAATTTCGCAACGATTGATTTTTTTGCATTCTCATCAATAAAATACAAGATTTTATTGATTACAAAAATATTTGGATGTCCACAAAAGGTCCGTATTTAAAAGTACGAGAATCAGCAGACTTTCGCAAATGTTGCAATATAGTCCCTGAGTTCGAATAAGCATGTTTTTGCCATACCGAACCCTTCAAAACTTATTTCTAAGTTATGTAAACGGTAT
Source organism: Scalesia atractyloides (assembly GCA_947069175.1). Classification (NCBI taxonomy): domain Eukaryota; kingdom Viridiplantae; phylum Streptophyta; class Magnoliopsida; order Asterales; family Asteraceae; genus Scalesia; species Scalesia atractyloides. The sequence goes on from CAMTDV010000015.1 coordinate 39,809,097, forward strand.
TTAGGGTATGTTTAGCTTATGTCCTTGTTCCGAAGTGTACGTTGCGTTAAACATATTACGTTTAGGTATCAGTTAACGATTTGTACAAGGATTGAAAATGTGCAGATGTCACAGTTCCCCCTACTTTAGGAAATTTTGTCCCAAAATTTATATAGAGGAAACTTGTGAGGAAAGATGTGGGTTTTTCGTTTTCAATTGATCCTTCATTCCCTGAGTGAAACTCTGGGCCACGCTTGGATTTCTAGCAAACTTTGTCAATTGTATTTGTCTGTTGTTTCTAGGAATAAGTTCAGATATGATGATTTAAACTTCATTCCAACAGAAAAACGTACAACATTTTCGTTTGTACCGAGCCTCAAGAGAGTTATGTCAATGTCAAAGTGGTATTCTTGTTGTAGCAGAACTAGAAGAGAGTGTGAACTTGATAGGGAGTTTGGATTTTCGAATAACGGATGAAAGAACGTTTATAGAGGTTTCCCATGGAGACTAGTATAGGAAACGAATGTGTGTTCGAAGTGGGAGTTGGAAAGTGCATAAAAGGTTTCGCAATTTTGAAAACAACGTTGGTCGAGGTTCAGGACTTCAAGTGACTTAAATAATGCTACGCTTACAATGTAAGAAGGAACACTTATATATAGGAAGTACCGGTGGCGTATCCACCATGCCCCTTTTTACATTGTTCACGTTTCGTTATTCTTACCACTATAGGTTCTTTACACATAACAAAACTTGCTATGGTTTCCTATGCACCGAATTTTATAATTATGTGTGCACCCATAATTACTCAAATCTTTGCATAGTCCGCATAGTTTGTTTTATGATGTGTAGGGGAGAAATCAAGCGAATAAACATGTGAAGACTTGTCTAGACCACCAAAGGGTCTCTTTAACTAGATCAACAAATGACCTCTTTAACTAGGTCAACACATGACCTCTTTAACAAGGTCAACACATGACCTCGTTAACTAGGTCAACACATGACCTCTTTAACTAGGTCAACACATGACCTCTTTAACTAGGTCAACACATGACCTCTTTAACTAGGTCAACACATGACCTCTTTAACTTGGTCACCAAAGGACCTTTTTAACTTTGAATCAAATTTTGAATAGTACTTTGGAATCCAAGGGACTAACTATTTGCATAGAAAAGCTCATTAAGGATTTTAGAATAGTACTATGGGTGAGTATTTGCACAGAAAAGATCGATCATGGATTTGGGATTTGTGTTTTGTTTCATCGCCAATAATTGCACATAGACATATTACGTAAGACCAATTAAGGGCTTGTGAAAGTACTCTTAGATCTCCAATTAAGGATTTAAAGTAGTACTTTAAGTTATCCAGTAAGGGTAACTTTGATTTGTACTTTGTTTCTTAGGAGAGACGTGTACATAGGATTTTTCGTAGAGATCGCGATCGATCACGAAAATCGAAGAAACTACAGGAGTAGTTTAATTTGTAAGGAACCATATCCTCGGTGTTCGTATGTTAAGGTATGTTAATCATACTAATTTTGTAAATAAAATGGGAACAACAAGGTTTATTTATAACTCAATCCGTTTCATAGTTCTTGAACAATAAAAAGGAAAATGTAAAAGCTTAAACGTTTATAGGTGCATCGTCGTTGGCACGAGTCTTGTTAGTATATATGTTAAATGCTCATCCACGTGCGGGATTTGCATTAACAAGTTTCGGGTAGCTGTTTCTAAAATGACCCATCTCGCCACAGTTGTAGCAAGAACCTGGTGGAAAGTGAGCTCGAGCAGAATTTGCTTGTGTTTGAATAGGGTTCAGAATAGCTTGGTTTGGAGCAGATCGAAAAACATTTGCTAAATGACCAAGTCGCCCACATGAAGTGCATTGACGACACTATAGGTGAGCTTGGTGATGAGTGGTGCACCGGTTGCACAACAGTGTTGTACCAGCATAAGGTTTCCTCGCAGGAGGTTGAGCTGGTTGGTTGTAAGTGTTCAGGTTGGGTTGAGCAACAACCGCAAAGTTTTATGTAGCCTTACGCTTCCTTGATTCCTTGGAAGGTTCGGCTTTGGTTTCTTTGGGTCTTTCTTGTTTGGTTTTAGCAGCCTTTTTCTTATTGCTCGTGCGATACAGTTTCCCTTTCCTGTAGGACTGATCCTAATAGCATAGGAACCTAGATTTGATATCTAATGTCCATAATAGCGGAAATATTACAACCGATTACCAAATAACAATAATTAATCAGTTAAATGTCAATTTTATTGATAAACTTCAAATCTCCAGTTTGACAGTTTGCTACTCAGAGCACCAAAGTTACAAATGACAAGATCAAGCTAGCTATATATAGGACTTCAATGTAACACCCCGACCGCGTAAAAACAACAAACCGTGGTGGAAACATCGGGGAGTCATGTTAACAGATTGTTTCAACAACACGTGGTAATTAAAGTTATGTTTTATTGAATATTGAAATTCCATAGTTACATTGTCTTGGAGTTTAAAACAAACTAAATAAACTATTGTCTTTCAAATTTTAAGGCACTAGGTCCGCGTCCAAATCCTACGTGAGCATGCATCAACATCAAACTTGGTTTCCTGAAACATATGTGAAAACGAGTCAGCAAAAATATGCCTGCGAGTACATAGGTTTTGTGGGTTGTGTCAAATTCATGGCCTTGAATAAGTATTGCAATACCTCACCAGACTACTAGAGTCGTTAACTGAAAACCTTGTTATCAAAAGTATTTGGTATTGCAATGATAACTAACCAACTAAAAACAAGTTAGTTATAGTTTATAAAAGATTTGTAGCCATGAATCTTGACCAAAACATTTGTTTTGTAAATTTGAGTAGTAAATCGTCTTAAAGAAACTTTGTAAGGTTTATATCTTAATTTGAAAATTATTGTGTGTCATTGTTTGAAAATCTTTGTTTCAAATGATGCAAATAACACCGCGAATGTAATACGATAAAAGCACTTATATATAGGAAGTACCAGCGGCGTATCCACCATGCTTTTATCACATTACACACGTGCCGTTATCTAAATCACTTTCCATATACCAATCATCCATTGTTCATGTCATAAACCATTCATCCATTGTTCGTGTCATAAACCAATTGTTCATCGTCCGTGTAAACAAATTGTCCTTGTTTTAATTGTGAAAACTTTTGGTCATTTTGGTGAATACATTCAAACCTGCGTTGACTCGTCTATACCACCAAAGGGTATCTTTAAATTTGCAATAACAAACCACCAAAGGGTTTGCTAAAGTAAACAGTTTCGGTCGTTCCCCAAACTTCCCCACAAACATCGGGAACCTTGGTAACGAGATTGTCAGTCCTATGGTACCATAACTTACTACTGGTCGGCTTGGCCAAAGCTAATGAATGTCATTCGTGTCATGTATATAACGCACCAACAAGTTCGTTCACATTTTTGAAATCGTCGTGTTTATATAAACCATAGCATTTGTAATTTGAAAACTTGAAAACAATTTAGCACATGTGAATCACCCCAAAATATTTGAAAACGTAAAAGAGGGGAGCTATGTACTCACTTGGGGTTGGAAAATAACGTTGAATCAAAGATTAAACAAGCTCAAATGTCCGAGAAATCAAACGTGTCCTAAAATCGGATAATTATGTAAATATCGGGACCTTAATCGGTGGATTGGATAGAATGAGGTCTTGTAAACCAAATGAGTGTTGGTACTCATATGAAATGGTTTAACAAAGTTTACATTCTGATTTGAAAAGGATTCCTAAGTGCTTTTGACCCGTTATGACTCGTTAAGGTAGTTTACGCTACTTTAACGTGCTATTTACGTAGAAACGTGTTCGGATGGTTAGATATGTGTTATGATAAGTCTAATATGCCAAAATAAGTTTAATATAGTTGCAACATCAGTTTATATGTCAAAACATTGGTCACATATGCTTAAAGTTGATTTATGCACAAAAAGGGCAATTTGGTTATTTATAAAGGCATAACTAGCGACTTAACATCATACTAACCAAACGACGTGACCATAAGGTATAACCTCAGAGGATTATCCCCTATACAACTATGGTTACAAATACGTGTTTGGTCGGATCCTAAGATTGACCAAATAGGTCGGATTCGAAAGTCAAAGCGGTGGTCAAGACCGCTCGACTTATGACCCTAAACAAGCACTAAACTAAAAGTGACGAGTTAGACATGTCAAACATGTCTAACCTAGTTATAAAAATGTTTTGGTATCAAAACAAAGTGTTTTGATACCTAAAAATGTTTCTTTCGTAAAATGCATATAATGCGCACTTTTGACCGAAACTTGACTCGTCACTTCAACTAGTAACATGGTAAATCAGTAGGCATGATTGCTAAGTATCATAACCATCGTGATTACGATCACGTTAAAGTCCAATTGGACTTTGCTTTGACCAAATCATGGTCTAAACCGAAAGTCAAAAACTGTTTAACTTTTAGCTTGAAATAGCTAAAAGCAATGAAAAAGACTAAGGATTGGATCTTACTTGTGTTTATGAACACCCAAGATCTTAGAGAACTCAGTAGGAGGCCTCCAAAAGGATGGAAGCAAGCTCCAAGAGTATGGGAAGAATAAGATGGAAATGAGCAAGGAGAAATGGTGAAGATCAAGCCTATTTATACTAATCTTGGAGCTCCCAAATCATGCCAAGTGTTGATCCTTAAGGGATGGATTAGTGTCCCTCCTGGTGTCTAATGCAGGTTAAAGGTGGCATAGATCGCGACTTGGTGGCCAAGGAAGTTAACAAGAAGCTTCCAGCTTGATTTTGTGAAGCTTCTGAGCTGGGGACCCCTTACGGACCATATGGGGTTAGGCCTTACGGTCCATAAGGCCCTTACAGCGGCAGAAGTTTCAAAATTGGCAGAAATGGCCCCTGAACTTGTTTTCGTCGCGTTTTGGCACTTTTAACACCCGTTAATCCCATTTTTAAGCTCCATAAGGATGAGTCAACATAGGGAACTTGAAATATGTTCAAAAATGTCCCGGGTTTCAGTTCGTTCGGTCATACAGTTGCGGTTTTCGGTTAATTACGACGAAAATCGTAACGAACGCGCAAATTATGTAAATGCGTAACGAATGATATTTTTGCACTCCATTCATTAAAATACTAGATTTTAATGATTACAAAAATTTTTGGATGTGTGTACATGTTGCGGATAACGATATACGATGATCGGCATAGTTTTGCAGAATTTGCAAAATAGCCCCTGAGCTCGCATAAGCATGGTTTTGCCATACCGAATCCTCCAAAACTTATTTCTAAGTTATGTTAAGGATATTTAGGGTATGTTTAGCTTATGTCCTTGTCCTGGAGTGTATGTCGCGTTAAACTGATTACGTTTGCGTAATAGTTTGCGATTTCAGTTCCAGAAGTTGTTTAAGAGTTCGGAATCGTGCAAGAATCAAATACGTGCAATTGTTGTGATAAAATACAAATCTTGAAAACAAAACACAAAAATTTCATTGATTGATAATTCGTTCGGAATTGTTACACGATCAGATCACCACAAATGTCACATTCAAGTTCGCTAGAGGGAGACATGAGTTCGGGCGAACTTGACATAGTCAAGTTCGGCCGAACTTGACTTCACAACAACATCTCAAGCGAACTTGTCCTCTATAAATACTTGATTTCGGTAGCCTATTCACATCTAATCTATACAGACTCGATATAAGACTAAGACATAGACATTCTGTACCAATAGACTCCCCCTTGGATATCGTCATCGTCTTTTATCAGTCTTCAAAAAACTTTAACGCGTACGACCAAAGAAGTTTTTGCACGGCTTCTTTCGTCTTTCCTGCTTTGTATCTGGTGTCTGATCAGTAGGTGGCACTTTATTCATAAATTGAAACCTTCTGAGCCTTGCCGCCCTACCTATTTCATGTATCTCTTCAAGACGCTTTTCTTCCTTCAAAAATTCTGCACGTTCAAGATCCCTCCAACTCGATTCCCACATCCTACCAAAGTTTACTTCACATGCATAGCAGACATTGATAACCCTTTGATATTGCATAGCTTGTTCTTTTTCACGTTCTTCGAACATAATCTTGCTGTAGAACAACCACTTGAGGTCTTCCTATGAGCAATTTACTAGCCACATCGGGTCTAGTATCCTGATCATTCTCTAAAGCCCTCTCATACCTTGAACCCCAAACATTTCAACCCTCTCATTCGTTATATCCAGTTGACCCTCAAATCTTAACACAATCACAGCTTCACACGTATTTGGATCAATCTGCCACCACTTAAATAATGGATAAAACATTTGTTCGATAGGCATCAACGACATGTTTCTCATCGCTCTCGGGCGTTTCATGATCAACGTGATATCTTTCTCCCCTGTCTTCTTGTTCGTTTTGATACGACGTCCCGAGATGAAAGGTTTCCAATATCTAAAGCCCTTTGTTGCTTCGAACTTGATCATTTTCCAACGTAATTGATCAATAAACTTCATGTGGTATGTGACATTTCTTGTCTGAACAAGCTCCTCAACATCCCAGTAAGGTAGCGTCTTGAAATCAGCCAGATATTTGAAGTATTGAACTCCAAATTCTCATTTAATGGCATACACATTCAGTTCCTTGAACCACCCCCAGCTTAGGATATCACCTAATGACACATCTTTATCTCTGGTAAAGAATGCTAGTGGACGTCGAAACTTTCTTTTATGAGGCATCTCTTTAAACCAGGATTCTTAGCATGAGAGATCTCTTCCTTAGTCATCGGCTTAGGAACTTTTCCTTCACGCATCGATTCTTCTATCTTTTACTTTAACATATCCTCGTTCAACTGCTTGTACATTTCTTCGAACGTAGGAAAACTATCTGTATTAGGAACGACGTACTTCTCAGCTTCGTCTTTCTCTTCATCAGAAGACCAATCTGCCACTATTGCCCTGTTATACTCATCTGCCTCATATCTTCGTTGATAATGATACTCATTAGGCTCAAATGTATTCACGTTCAACACTTGCTCTTCGAAATCAAAATCTAATGATTCTGCATCAACGTCGATTAGCTTTGCCAAATCTTCTTTGGAGTAATTGTGTACATATTCTCCATCTTCAACGTTATGCTCAAGCATGAGTATCAACGGCTTTATCGGAACTGCAGCAACAGGATTTTCAATAGTAATAGCGTCAGACATATCAATATCGTTAGTTGGCCCTGTTTGCCCTGACTCCCCCTCATTCTGATCATTCATAGCATTCGCCTCATCATTTAGAAGATTAGAGAAATCAAAGCTTTCATTCACTACTGCATCAACCACCTTAATCCTTGTACCACTAGGATCATCATCATTACCTCCATCATGGTCAGAATCATCTTTAGTATCATTAGTTGGTGGTTCATCATCTTTTTCTTCATTTTCTGCTTCATCATCGTCTTTATCTTCAGTCACATTTGCAGCATCAGAAGGCTTGACAGATTCGTCAACCTTAGAAATATCAGACTCTGAAGCTTTTTCAACATTTTCATCAACAGGCTTTTCAGAAGTTTCAGAAGATTTTGGTGCTTCATTTTCAATACCTTTACCTTTGCCACTTTCTGCAAGCTCTTTTTCAGCTCTTTCTCTTGCCTCTTGCCTATCCAATCGATTGTATTCAGCGATAAAGTCGATTCCAAGACTATTAGACAACACTTTCTGCATTCTGTTAAATCTTCTATCATTTAGAGCTTGCATCATCTTTAACTCAGCAATCTCTGTTTGTAACTTTTCATTAGCATCTTGTAAGCTTTCAATCAGTGCCTTGAAGAATTCTTGATCATTTTCGAACACCTTGATCTTATCTTCCATCATTTCTTTTTCAACAAAACTTTGATTAACCTTCTTGATTAGCTTGGCCTTTTCTTCTTCATTCTTTTGAACTTTATCTTCCAAGATCTTGACACGCTTTTCAAGAACGTCAACGTCTGATTCAGGAAAGAAATCATCTAGATATTGAAGATCCACCAGCACATTTGGAATATTACCAAATATCTTTGTCTTCGAAGTTTTTGGTGTTGATTTAGGAGTATCAGCCTTTGGTGTAGAAGCCTTTGGAGTTGAGCTTTCAGGATGAACAACTTTAGGATCAGGAGATTGAATCACCGGAACTTCAAGTAATACAGTCTCAGGAGGTTCTTGTGTAACTCCTGGACGTTCAGCTTGAGAAGAAATAACAACAGGAGGTTCTTGTGTAATTACTTTCTCCTGTGCACCAGAAGGTTCTTGTGTGACTTCTGTGCTTTTAGGCTTTCCTGTGACATCCCGGCTTTTCAGGCGTCTTAAACGCGCTACTTCGCGGTTATTCATTCCTACGTCAAATTGATTCGGAGAATTTAATTACACGCTCGCAATAACTACGCTAACTTTTGAATGCGGTGGGTAAATTACGTGCTATGTGTTATTAGACGTTTGTGAATTTTGTGAATTAGTGTATCACGTTCTGATTTCGCGATTATTAGTTTTAAAATATATATATATATATATATATATATATATATATATATATATATATATATATATATATAATTAATTAATTAATAAATAACCGAACCGAACCGAACCACGAAACGGATCAACCTCACCTCCTCGCGGCCCAAGGAACTAGCCTAAACTTGAGGCCCAAGTGACTCACCCAAACCGCCCCCCCTTTGCGGTCGCAAGCCCACCCCCACCCCCTTTCTCCTTCTTTTCTTTGTTTTATATAAATAGGGACATTCATGTGTTATGTTTCAAAAAAGAAAAAGAAACACAAACCCTAGCTCTAAGAAACCGACAACATCCCCCCCTCTCTCGATCGCACAAGCCTTCAACCCGGATTGATTCCAATCTCGTTCCTGGTTCGCTAATCTTCATCGTATCAAGGTTAGGATTTTAATTGTTTTGCAAATCACATTAGGGTTTGTGAAATCTTGATCATGATTGTATGTATTGTTTGAATCATTGTTATGAAAAGTGTTATGATTTATGTTTAGTTCGGTTGATTGTGCGAGTTTTTGCAATTGTGATGTTTGGATGAATACAAAAATCATAGGCCGCGTTTTTGTGATAAAAATCATATCATATGATTAGGGTTTGCATGGGTATTGATGTACATGATGATATGTGACAAATAAACCTGTTCTTGATCATTGTTAATTAGAGTCTTGATCGTTTAACCGTGTTCTATTGCGATGAAAGTCGAAAACAGGTTGCTGAATGGTATTTACAGCCAACTTCAATTGGCTGTAACCTGGTCATTATTTATCGAAAAGTTGATTTTCTGAAGCCGAAAACGTATATTTTTAAAAAACGCTTCTAATGGCGCTAGATTCATATTTTTATGAGGTCGTTTTCTATTTTTAAGTGGTCATTTAAGTGCAGCAGCTGAAGCTGCGTAAATTCTGAAAATTTGCTAGTTGTTTATCGAGTCGGATCTCATAATCTGTAGAGGGTTGGGTCACGAAATTTGTACGGTAACTGGAGACGGGAATTTCCGGAAAACTCCCACTGGAATTTTGTTAATTGGATGAACGATGATTTTTAAATAATGTTTCCCGTGGACTGCAGTCAGAAAGCGATGAATCTGACTGCAGCCTAGTATATAAATGTTTATAAATAATTGGTAAAGTTTTAGGACTTGAAAAGTTTACATAAAATTCTAAAGTTTAGTTGACATCTCCTGTAAAGAAATTGGAATTTTTAGAACGTTGGAACTATTTTATAGAAATCCTCGAAAACAGCCTAGTTATGAGCGTACAAGCTGAAACATGATAACTTGCGTATGTGTGTACCAAAGTGTTGTATGAGTTGATTTGTGTTTATGACAAGTTGGTTTGATCACTATTTTAGTATGATGATACTTTGCATGCATGATTGTGTTTTCGAAATTGTTATTATGTGTGCCGCATTGTGTGTTAGTTATGCGTAGGGTTTGTATCAGTGTGTTCACACACTAACTTTAAATCGATTGACATGTTAGGACGCAATTAGCGGTCCCATCATTTGCTACTTCTGTGTTACACTAACCGAGCATTTAAAGGTGAGTTCACGGCCCCTATTTTATCTGGTTTTAAACAACAGGGGGAAAAACATGTATACATTCTATAACTCTATCTTTTTACGCTATGCGAAATTAACGTCGTTAAACTACTCGGTAACTAAGTTAATGTTAATGTACGTTATGGTCACTAAGCAGCTATATCACAGAAGTCCTCGACAAACTCTCGGATCGTTAGTATTGGGTTAGATAGCGGGGAAATTATAAGTAGTACTACTGGGCCCGACAAGCCCCACCCGAGCTAGTCACGCTAGCCGACCGGGTATGGACAACGGGTGATTAATTTGGCCTAACTTTCGCCATGGTCAGTGATAGGCCTGGCAACACGGAGGCACAACAGTCAGCTTCGATCGCGAACACTTATGTGACATAACTTTAGGCTCGCTACCTACATGTTAACATTGAACTTAATTACTAACCAATATCATTATTATTCCGAGTTAGGAATAATAGAACCAACATCATTATTATTCCGGGTTAGGAATAATGGAACCAACATTATTATTCCGGGTTAGGAATAATGGAATTAAATCGTTATCCCGGGTTAGGGATAACGGGGGAAACAAACTTTTAACCGAACCAATGAACTTATAAAAACCTGTGAACTCACTCTTTTTTCATGTTGACACTTGTTTCTTTACATGTTTCTCAGGACGCTAGGAGAGCTAGGTGCACTCACTTGCATTGACCAAGACATATTTTTATCGAGTCTCATTTACGAATATTGTTTGGGATTTTTGGTTTTTGGCGTTTGTGTTGGCGCCCGTTACTTTACCTTACTTTACTTTAATGCTTCCGCTAAACTTTGAAACCAAACTAAGACAAATTAAAAATAATTATGAATGGGTAAACAAATGTTTTTGGAAAACATTTAAATAAATCATATAGAGTCGTTCGATATTACTAGTGTCTCAGATTCTGGTTTGTTCACACGCCTCGCGGTAAAACTCCGCAAGTGGAAATTGAGGGTGTGACATTTCTGACGTATCTCCTACTTGCAGGTTTCTGACCTTTATTGTCTTTTTGCCTTTAGTCTTTGGAGACCCTGTAGTCTTTGTCGTTGAAGCTACTGCAGACTTCACACGCTTAGTTCTTTTCTTTGGTATCTCTTCGTCAGACTCATTTTCTAATTCAGGATCAAAGTCAGCATTAGTTTATTTGACTTTTTCTGCTTCCGTTTCTGCTATTGATTTCTTAGTAGCTTTCTCGATCGAATCATCACTATCATCTTCATTCTCAGAAGTTGCAGAAATCACATCGTCCTCTTGAGTAGTTTTTCAACTTCCTGACTCTCTGTCACTACTGCTGCACTAGAACCAGCCTCTGTTTGCACATGTACCGGCTCATTTTCATCTATAAGCATAGTGTCAGCTTTCTTGGATGCTCGTTTCTTTTTCTTCTCGACCTCAACTTTTAAGAACCATTCATTGCGAGCTTTCGGCTTGAACGTTTTAAACCATTCCTTCTCAGCATTTAACTCTTGTTCATTACCACTACCGTTGTTTCTCTATTTGTTTTCAGTCGGCGCAACATAATTTTCATTCTTCAATGCCCCAAATATTAGTTTTGCCACTGGTGCTGAATCCTGCTTCTGAAACTTAAGCAACTTCTTTACAGTAGTTTCATCAAGATGACTGAAGTATAGAATATCATTTGGATCACGTGCAATATCTGTAAACTTCTCGTCGATGAGCATTTGCACAAACCTCGGATACAAACACAATCTAGTATCTTCCATATTCTTCGACATGTGAGTAAATACGAGCTTCGAATAGTTGAACGACTTTTTCAGAATCAACGCCATAGCCATGCAGGCTATATAATCTTGTACATCATCGAGACCCGCCTTACGATGGCTGAATGTGTGTATGATTGCATGCGTGAGAAGCTTGTAGGGGTTTGGAACTTCCCCTTTCTTCAAAGTAGGCTTATTTACGCTTCCTTTATAGCCCATTCGGCAGAAACAACCTCGAACCATCTTCTCGTCTAGAAAAATAGGATCATCTTTGTCGTTGTTAAACTGTAAGATCCTGCAAATATCCTCCTCACTGACTGTGATCTCTTAGTTTTCGTTTCCGACTTGTACTGACGTAGTGATAGTCTTTTTATCTTCACTTAAACTTGCATTCATCCAGAAGTGATAAGTATGCGATCGATAGGACACTGTTCGCTCAGTAATAGCTCGATGAATCGAACAATCCTTTAAGAACTTCAAAATGCTTTCGTATTCCTTCAGTGATGGACACAACGCCTTGTCAAGAGTAATAAAGGTGTTGTGGAATTTGGAAAAATCCATCGTGATTACCCTTGCTGGAACTGGAACCTGAAAATCGACGCAAAACATTTAGCATGCATTTCGAGAAAAAGTTACAATTTTTTCAACCTTTTACATCAAGTTCGGGCGAACTTGATGTTGATATTGCAAATAGGTTTTGTCAAGTTCGCCCGAACATGTCAAAATAACATGTTCATTCACTTCAACCCAAGTTCGGGCGAACTTGTAGTTGACATTTCAAATTTATTCCCAAGTTCGGTCGAACTTCTCAGATTAATCAATATTTCAGATTTAATCCTAAGTTCGGTCGAACATGGGTTTTGATCAATTTTTATTCAGTTATCATTAGCAAGTTCGGGCGAACTTGATAACAAGTTTGGCTGAACTTGTTATCTCCTGCACCAAAACCTGCACTATCCAATAATTTCCATTCTAATCAAATCCAATGCAAATCCATGGTCGATTTTTGTTGATTATGACAATTCTAAGTTCAATTTGTCCATATGTACCCTAGATCTATTAGATTTTATCAAGTTCAGATCTAAGTTAAGCAATTTGGTTCAATTGAAGGTTCAAATCTTTGCATTCTCACCTCTTCCATGCAGTAAGTGTGCAAATCACCTAATGCAATTCAAATTTTGGCAGCACAACGACACTAAATTGACAATTTTAAGAAATCGCTCTAAAACGTCAAGTTCGCTTAGAGGTATTTCAAGAACACATACTGAAGTTCGGCCGAACTTGCTTGCTATATATACTATAGCAAGTTCAGGCGAACTTGTAAGCCCAAATCCTTAAAAGCCCATGATCAGTTCGCTCGAACTTACTCAGAACTCAACACATCCAAAGCAAGTTCAGTCGAACTTGTTTCAATCACAAAACTTTGAATTCTTTAAGCAAGTTCGGTCGAACTTGCCTAAAACAAGTTTGAATTTTTCAAAATTTTGCAATTAAGTCCCTTAACTTTTTCCATTTTACCAGTTCTGAAAATCCACTCAGTTGACCAAGTCCAAGTTAATGACCATGGTAAATCGATTCGTCTGCCGAGTCAAAGTTAATGACCCCGGTTTGACCCGTTATGAACAAACTGTTGAATTTTTCAAAAATCAAAGTTTCAAATTAATGAACCTTTTCATTGTTTTTGTTTTCAAATTTTACAGATTAGCTCCCAGCCCATTGTCAATAAGATTCCCACCAGTTTAGCACCTTACCAGACTTCGAAGACCCATTATCCAACATTGGTTTGCTGAAAACAATGTAGAAACAAAATCTTTTCGTATTTTTGTAAGTTTATGCTAAAACACATTGAAAATCTTTTTTGGTTTTAATCTGTAAAGTAGATAAACTATGTACAAACATATTTACAGACATATTTTTTGTGAATTCGTGTCTAAGGATCATATCAGTTGATTGAGACATATCACCAGCACCGTTGACCTTTAGATGACTTTAAGTTTTAAACTTGTTTACCTAGATTATCGATATGTTTGTCCATTTAAACTTCATCACGTTTCTCAATTGTTCCAAGATATGTTGGGTATGATTTATGAAACTTGACTTAACTGTGTTTCCCACTTCTTGAATATACTCCCGAATCCAGATTCCCTAGATTTCATCTTACAGGTGAATATAGCGTAATTGATATCTGTATCTGGGTTAATGCGATGCCTTGAGAGCTCAGGTTAATACCACCGTATTGACAAAGAGATGAAGGCTCGACTTAAGGTGTGTTCCATTTAAGGAATCTTTTCAGCACTGCAAATGATTAGATCTTTCGATTCTTTTCAAGTTTGCATGCAGTTTAGGGATTTATAGCAAAAGTATTATAGAAGTTCTAGGCTATTGCTTCCGCAAAATCAGAAGAACTTGTATAATAGCCCAGATATCAACTATCTATAAAGACCTCGTATCTCAGAATCAGGTGTGACATCTGAGCCTTTTCAAGCATCAAACAATACCAAACAATTCCGACTCTAAAATCTTGTGTTTCATTCCTAAGAATTGTGTAATTACATGTGACATTTATACATTTTAGTCCATATACAATTTCAACTCCTCTAGGCTTTTCTGGAGGTTATACATAAGCTATTACGCAAAACAAAACTAATTTAATGCAAAGTATGTTCCGGAATAATGAAACAAGCCATACATACCTTAAATAACCTTTACATAACTTAGAAATAAGTTTTGAAGGGTTTGGTATGTCAAAAACAAGTTTATTCGATCACAGGGACTAATTATGACAAACTGCAAAAGTCTGCGATTCTCATAGCGACGTGCACTCCGGAACAAGAACACAAGCTTAATAACCATAAATACCCTTCACATAACTTAGAAATAAGTTTTGAGGGCTTCGGTATGGCAAAATCATACTTTTGTAACTTGAGGGGCTATTTTGCAAATTTCGCGAAACTATGCCTTGTTGCGTATATCGCTATCTGAAACACATTCGGACATCCAAAATATTTTTCTAATCATCAATATGTTATATGTTAGTGATTGGAATGCGAAAAATCCGTTTGTTACGCGTTTACGGTCACACACGCGTTCGTTTTGATTTTCGTCGTAATTAACCGAAAACCGCGACCGTACGACCAAACGAACCGACCTCTGGAACGTTTTAGGACATATTTCAAGTTCCCTATACTTTAACGTCCTTATGGAGCTTAAAAATGGGATTAACGGGTGTTAGAAATCCCGAATATCGACGGAAATATGTGCAGGGACCTGTTCTGCCATTTTTGAAAATTTCAGGTCTGGGGAGGCCTAGCGCTACGTGACGCCCTGAGGGGGGGTACCGTGGCGGGGTGCGAGGCCCCTGTTTTGACAGAAAGTTGCTGGCAGCTTCCCAGCTCATTTCCTTGCCACCAATTTGCATTTTTTGACACCTGGCTCAAATTTTGCCACACTTAACCTGCTTCTAACACCTCTACAACACTTGTTAACATCCTAGAGCATATCCAAACACTTGTCATGATCAAATTAATCCGATTCAAGTATAAATTCCATGATTTTCCCCATTTTTGAACTTTTGCAACCTCCATTCAAGCTCACATCTGCTATAATCCGAATTTGCAACCACTTGGGAGACTCCTCTGTGATTCCTTGATCATCCCTAGTGTTTGTAAGTAATTCATTCATGTTTTGATTCAAGTTTCTTAGTTTAATTGGGCTAAAACTCAACAGTTTGACTTTCTGTTGACTTCCAAATTTGATCATGAATTGATCAACATAAAGTCCAATTGAATCTTGCAATATGATGGTAATCAAGGTGGTTATGATCCCTAAAAATCATTGATTCCCACATTTTCTAGTCATTATGACAAGTCAAAATTTTGGTCAAAATGCGATTTTTTTGCATTTTGCGTCGGATCAAAATTCAGGTGTCAAAACAATTTGTTTTGATGCCAAAACTCTATTATAAACTTATTTAGACATGTCAAAACATTTTTAAATCGTCACCTTTATTTTAGTGCTTGTTTAAGAGTCGTAAGTTGAACGTTTTGACCACCGCTTTGACTTTCAAATCAGACCCGTTTGGTGGATCTCCGGACCCGACCAAATGCAAATTTTTGACCATAAATATATAGGGAATAACCCTCTGAGCTTATACCTTATGGTCATGTCCTTTGGATAGTGTTATGATAATTGATTGTCATATTCCGTAAAAATGACCAAAATGCCCTTTTCGCAAATAAATCAACTTTAATCATATGTAACATAAAATTTGACATATATTCAGATCAAATAACATTTTCAAACATGTTTAAGCACTAAGACTTATCATAACACATATCTAACCATCCAAATGCGTAGTTATGCAAATGACGCGTTAAAGTTGCTTAAACTACCTTAACGGGTCATAACGGGTCAAAAGCACATAACAATCTTTCCAACTTAGAATGTTAACTTAATAAACCATGTCATATAAATTCCAAAACTCATTTGGTTTATAAGGTATCATTCTATCCAAATCCTCCGATTTCAAGTTCGATATTTACATTGTTATCCATTTTTAGGACACACACTTGATTCCTTGATCTTTGGACCTTGATCATACACTTGTACAAGACTTATCCGCAAATCCCAGGCGAGTACATCGCTCCCCTATTTTATGTTTACAAATGTTTTGGGGTGATTCATATGTGCTAATTTTTTTCAAGTTTTCAAAGTACAAATACTATGGTTTATATAACAATATGGTTTCAATAATGTGATACAACTTGTTGGTGCGTTATCCAAGATACGAATGACATTCATTAACATTGTTATGCCGCCCAGTAGTAAGTTATGGTACCATAGGATTGACAATCCCGTTACTAGGACCCCAATGCAAGTTTACTTGTGTTTAGATTCTTAAAACATTACCCATCACCTATCCTTAGGTGATTACCCAAAAACAAAGCATATCACATCTTTTGAAAGTCAAAATTTTTCCAAAACTTCACAAGAAATCATCTATCCTTAGATGATTTAGTTTTGGACTTTGTGCCTTCAAAGTTTTCAAAATCTCGTCAAAGTTTGGGTTTTATTAATGTGAACCCGTGCAATCTGGAAGGGTGGGTGCCTGTACCCGAGTTTTTTTGTCTAAGGCTAGAGTGTTCGTACAAATCCACTTAATCAGACCAGTCACTCTTACCTGGGAACTCTTGGGGTGAGTGTCCACTTATAGGCTAAAGCATGTCTTCGCGATACATTATAAAGACCCATTTACTTTGATTAGTCACTGTGTCATTTGTTTGTTCTTAGTACTAAACAATTGATCACAATCCTTATGCTTCGCCGATATTTCTTTTAACAATTCATTTTGGCTATCCAATATCGATCTCATTCGGCTTCACTCATATTTTCTTTTTCCTCTTCTAGATGCCTTCTCATCACAATGACACTCAAAAGTCTGAACTGGCTAATACCATCTCCGAACAGATAGGCACAATACTCAGTGGAACTCTTGAGTTAGCTGTAGCCTTATCCAGTTTTGGTGATAAGACTACTCATGAGGAACCAACAAAGACGAAAGCCAAGCCTTCAAAGAAATCAAGAAAGTGTAAAGCTTCAAAGAATCCTACATAGATTAATCCAATTCCGCTTAACCAAGTGGGACCTAGCCTGGTGACTCTGCTACCCGCTAAGAAACCATAAAAAGGAAAAGCACCCCTATGCAATCAATGTAACCTTCATCACCATGCCAATGTTTACTGTCGAAAATGTTTTAACTGTGGACAAATTGGTCATACAGCCAAGGTCTGTCGTTTGGCTACCCCACCAAACCAAGCAATGGCAGTTCCTACTCAACTTATCGCAACTCCTCATGCGATACTGGGTTGTCCTAACTACCCACATGGAATCTGCTTCAATGGTGGTTATCCTAATCATTTCAACTAATTGGGCTGGCAAATGACGACTCAACGTATGGACATAAGATCTACATTGGCAATGTTAAGGCTTGTGCTGATGTCTAAATAAACACTTAAACTTCTATGTTTGCTGTTTATTTCCCAAGAACCTTGAAAGCACTTTGATTGTCTATAAATAAATTTGGTTGTTTCCATATTATTTACAAATGCGATTATATATGTGTGTTATACTCCTACAATACCAATACCAATAACATGGTTCCTTGCGAATAAAAAAATTCTTGTAGTTTCTTTCATTTTGCGATCGCCCGCGATCTCTACAAAAATCCTAAGTACTCGTTTTTTTTTAAGAAACAATGTACAAGGTACAAGTTACAACTCTTAACAAATACTCAAAGTATCACTTTAAATCCTTGATTGGATACCTAAGGATACTTCCATGAGTCCTTAAATGGTCTTATGCAATATGTTTATGAGCATTTCAATGTTCTCTCGTTTTCATTATACCATACATATTGATTTCAAAGATATTTTACACGATTTCAAAAGACATTTCACATGGTTTTCAAATATTCTAACATAGCATATTTACCAAATATACATAGTGCATGATTTCATGCATATTTTCAAAAACCATACGTCTTAAATCACATATTTTTCATATGTTTTCAAAACATTTTAGTATGGTATATTTACCTAATATAGCTGGTGCATAATTTCAAAAACATTATATGTATGATTTCCAAAATCATTAAACATATTTTCAAAGACTCCATGCATGATTTTCAACGACATTTTGCTCCGTATATTGACCAAACATACTTAGTGTGTTTCAAAACATTTTCGCGTACAAACCCTAATAAGATCTTCCTATCCTTATAGCTAGATTCTTCTGGATGCTTAAAGTGCAATTCGAAGTCCTTAATTGGATTCTTTGTGTACTTTAATGCAAGACAATGTGACAAGACGATGTGACTAAACCAAATCCTTACAAAATCTTTCAATCTTTATAGTTAGATTCTTACGGATGCTTGAAGTACTAAATGATGACAAGTTAATAACAAGTTGATGACCAAATTGACAATTATGTGATTATGTGTTTATGTGTTAAGTTGATTCAAATGTTCGTTATCCAAATCCTTGTAGAATCTTCCATATCTTCATATGATAGATTCTTAGAAGGATATCCGAAAGTACTATCTTAAATCCTTGAATGGGTTATTCTATGCAAATAGTTAAGCCCTTGGATTCCAAAGTACTATTCCTAATTTGATTCATAGTTAAAAAGACCTTTCAGGGTCTAGTTAAAGAAACCTTTTAGGGTTTAGTTAAAGAGGCCTTTCAGGGTCTAGTTAAAAGATCATTCGTTGATCTAGTTAAAGAAACCTTTCAGGGTTTAGTTAAAGAGGCCTTTCAGGGTCTAGTTAAAGAGATAATTTGTTGATCTAGTTAAAGAAACCTTTCAGGGTTTAGTTAAAGAGGCCTTTCAGGGTCTAGTTAAAAAGATCATTCGTTGATCTAGTTAAAGAAACCTTTCAGGAATTAGTTAAAGAGGCCTTTCAGGGTCTAGTTAAAAAGATCATTCGTTGATCTAGTTAAAGAGGTCTTTGAGGGCCTAGTTAAAGAAGTCTTTCAGAGCTTAGTTAAAGAGGTCTTTCAGGGCCTAGTTAAAGAGATTGCTCGTCAATCTAGTTAAAGAGTCATGTGTTGATCTAGTTAAAGAGATTGTCCGTCAATTTAGGTAAAGAGATCATGTGAAGATCTAGTTAAATAGACTATTTGGTGGTCTATTTAAAGAGATCATGCGTTGATCTAATTTAAGAGATCCTAATAAGGTCTAGACAAGTTATTCCATGTTTAATCATATGATTTTTCCCCTACACATCACAAAATAAACTATGCGGACTGTGCAACGAATTGAGTAATTATGGATGCATACATAATTATAAAATCCCTTGCATAGAAAACCATAGCAAGTTTTGTCATGTGTGAGAACCTATAGTAATAAGGATAACAAAACGGGAACAATGTAATAAGGACATGGTGGATACGCCGCTGGTACTTCCTATATATAAGTGTTCCTTATTACATTGCAAGCATGGCGTTATTTAAGTTACTTGAAGTTCTGGACCTTGACCAATGTTGTTCTATCATACACTCTCTGACTCCAATTTGTAGCACACACAAGTTTCCTATTCTAGTCTTCATGGGAAACCCTTATAAACAATCTTTCGTTCATTATTCGAAATCCGACTCTTCTCCTTCAAGTTCACACTCTTTTAATGGTGTGCTGCGATAAAAAGATACCACTATGACATTTACAAGAATGTTTTCTGAGGCTCAGTACTATGAGGTTAAGATTTTCGAATCTCAACTCATCACCATGGACAAAAAACGAGTACAATAAACAAAGTTCGGTGGAGTCCAAATGTTTTCTATAGATTTTTCTCTGGAAACGAAGTATCACTTGATGGCGATACCCTCTATTGTGTTTTTACAAGTTTCCTCTAAATTTAAATTTCAGGATGAAATTTCCTAAAGTAGGGGAGACTGTGACATCTGAGTCTTTTCAAGCATCAAACAATACCAAACAATTCTGACTCTAAAATCTTGTGTTTCACTCCTGAGAATTGTGTAATTACATGTGACATTTATACATTTTAGTCCATGTACAATTTCAAATCCTCTAGGCTTTTCTGGAGGTTATACAAAAGCTATTACGCAAAACAAAACCAATTTAACGCAACATATGTTCCAGAATAATGACACAAGCCAAACATACCTTAAATAACCTTTACATAACTTAGAAATAAGTTTTGAAGGGTTTAGTTTGTCAAAAACAAGTTTACTCGATCACAGGGACTAATTACGACAAACTGCAAAAGTCTGCCAATTCTCATAGCGACGTGCACTCCGGAACAAGAACACAAGCTTAATACCATAAATACCCTTTACATAACTTAGAAATAAGTTTTGAGGGCTTCAGTATGGCAAAATCACACTTTTGTAACGTTAGGGGCTATTTTGTAAATTTCGCGAAACTATGCCTTTGTGCGTATATCGCTATCCGAAACACATTCGGACATCCAAAATATTTTTCTAATCATCAATATATTATATGTTAGTGATTGGAATGCGAAAAATCCGTTCGTTACGCGTTTACGGTCACACACGCGTTCGTTTCGATTTTCGTCGTAGTTAACCGAAAACCGCGACCGTACGACCAAACGAACCGACCTCTGGAACATTTTTGGACATATTTCAAGTTCCCTATACTTTAACGTCCTTATGGAGCTTAAAAATGGGGTTAACGGGTGTTAGAAATACCGAAAATCGAAGAAAACATGTGCAGGGACCTGTTCTACCATTTTTGAAAATTTCAGGTCTGGGGAGGCCTGGCGCTACACGACGTCCTAAGGGGGGTATCGTGGCGGGACGCGAGGCCCTTGTTTTGATAGAAAGTTGCTGGCCGCTTCCCGGCTCATTTCCTTGCCACCAATTCGCATTTTTTTGACACCTGGCTCAAATTTTGCCACACTTAACCTGTTTCTAACACCTCTACAACACTTGTTAACATCATAGAGCATCTCCAAACACTTGTCATGATCAAATTAATCCAATTCAAGTATAAATTCCATGATTTTCTTGAATCCGGTTACTAGGCTATTCACTGGATTTGGTGGGTAGTTTGGGGAACGACAGAAACTATTTATGACTAACAAATCATTCATTGATTTGCTAGTCTTGCTAAAGAGATCTTTTAGGATCTATTAAAGATACCCTTGGGGTATAATCGAGTCAACAAAGGTTTGAATGTACTCATTAAAGAACGACCAAAAGTTTTCACAATTATAACAAGGAAAGATTGGTTTATAACAAGGAACAAAGAACGATGAACAATGAACAATGAACGATGAACGATGAACAATTGGTTTCAACAAGGAATGATGAACAATTGGTTTATAACAAATGGTTTATTACGAGGAACGATGAACGATGAACAAATGATTTCAAACAATGTCACACAACGAATTTCGATTAAAGATATAAACCATACAAGTTATTTCAAGACGATTTACAAGTTGGATTTACAAAACAAATGTTTTGGAGTCAAGGTTCATGGCTACTAGATTTTATAACTTTTAACAATTTGTTTTAGTTGAATAACTATTGCAATATCAAATGCTTTCAAAACAAGGTTTCACTTACGACTCTAGTAGTCGGGTTATTTATATTGCAATATATACAAAGCCATGGACTTGACATGTTCACAAAACCTATGTACTCGCCGACATATTTTTGCTGACTCATATGTTTCAGGGAAAGATGCTAGATGATAGTGAGCGTGCTCATGTAGGATAAGACTTGGACCTAGTGCCTTAATAACAAGAAAAACAATGATTATGCATGTTTGCTGTTTCGTTTTTTAAAAATTTCTAAGACATTTATGACAATGTAATTTATGTTCAATATTCAAATAAAATGAAACTTCAAATGCTATGTGTTGTTGAGACAATCTGTTAACGTGACTCCCCAAGTGTTTCCACCGCGTGTTGTTTTACGCGATTTGGGGTGTTACAGGTTTGTATCAGAACACTGGTTATAGGGAATTAGGTTATTAGTAATGCTTTGACCTAGACTATAACCTTCCTAGGACCCCAACGCAAGTTTACTTGTGTTTAGATTCTTAAAACATTACCCATCACCTATCCTTAGGTGATTACCCAAAAACAAAACATATCACATCTTTTGAAAGTCAAAATTTTTCCAAAACTTCACAAGAAATCATCTATCCTTAGATGATTTATTTTTGGACTTTGTGCCTTCAAAGTTTTCAAAATCTCGTCAAAGTTTGGGTTTTATTAACACGTGCAATCTGGAAGGGTGGGTGCCTGTACCCGAGTTTTCTGTCTAAGGCTAGAGTGTTCGTACAAATCCACTTAATCGGACCAGTCACTCTTACCTGGGAACTCTTGGGGTGAGTGTCCACTTATAGGCTAAAGCATGTCTTCGCGATACATTATAAAGACCCATTTACTTTGATTAGTCACTATGTCAATTGTTTGTTCTTAGTACTAAACAATTGATCACAATCCATATGCTTCGCCGATATTACTTTTAACAATTCATTTTGGCTATCCAATATCGATCTCATTCGGCTTCACTCATATTTTCTTTTTCCTCTTCTAGAATGCCTTCTCATCACAACGACACTCAAAAGTCTGAACTGGCTAATGCCATCGCCGAACAGATAGGCACAATACTCAGTGGAACTCTTGTGTTAGCTGTAGCCTTATCCAGTTTTGGTGATAAGACTACTCATGAGGAACCAACAAAGACGAAAGCCAAGCCTTCAAAGAAATCAAGGAAGCGTAAAGCTTCAAAGAATCCTACATTGATTAATCCAATTCCGCTTAACCAAGTGGGACCTATCCAGGTGACTCTGCCACCTGCTAAGGAACCATACAAAGGAAAAGCACCCCTGTGCAATGAATGTAACCTTCATCACTATGCCAGTGTTCACTGTCGAAAATGTTTTAACTGTGGACAAATTGGTCATACAGCCAAGGTCTGTCATTTGGCTACCCCACCAAACCAAGCAATGGCAGTTCCTACTCAACTTATCGCAACTCCTCATGCGATACTGGGTTGTCCTAACTACCCACATGGAATCTGCTTCAATGGTGGTTATCCTAATCATTTCAACTAATCGGGCTGGCGAATGACGACTCAACGTATGACATAAGATCTAATCTGGCAATGTTAAGGCTTGTGCTGATGTCTAAATAAACACTTAAACTTCTATGTTTGTTGTTTATTTCCCAAGAACCTTGAAAGCACTTTGATTGTCTATAAATAAATTTGGTTGTTTCCATATTATTTACAAATGCGATTATATATGTGTGTTATACTCCTACAATACCAATACCAATAACATGGTTCCTTGCGAATCAAACAACTCTTGTAGTTTCTTTCATTTTGCGATCGCCCGCGATCTCTACCAAAATCCTATGTACTCGTTTCTTTTAAGAAACAATGTACAAGGTACAAGTTACAACTCTTAATAAATACTCAAAGTATCACTTTAAATCCTTGATTGGATACTAAGGATACTTCCATGAGTCCTTAAATGGTCTTATGCAATATGTTTATGAGCATTTCAATGTTCTCTCGTTTTCATTATACCATACATAATGATTTCAAAGATATCTTACACGATTTCAAAAGACATTTAACATGGTTTTCAAATATTCTAACATAGCATAATTACCAAATATACATAGTGCATGATTTCATGCATATTTTCAAAAACCATACGTCTTAAATCACAGATTTTTCATATGTTTTCAAAACATTTTAATACGGTATATTTACCTAATATAGCTGGTGCATAATTTCAAAAACATTATATGTATGATTTCCAAAATCATTAAACATATTTTCAAAGACTCCATGCATGATTTTCAACGACATTTTGCTCCGTATATTGACCAAACATACTTAGTGTGTTTCAAAACATTTTCGCGTACAAATCCTTATAAGATCTTCCTATCCTTATAGCTAGATTCTTCTGGATGTTTAAAGTGCAATTCGAAGTCCTTAATTGGATTCTTTGTGTACTTTAATGCAAGACAATGTGACAAGACGATGTGACTAAACCAAATCCTTACAAAATCTTTCCATCTTTATAGTTAGATTCTTACGGATGCTTGAGGTACTAAATGAACTCCTTGATTGGGCTCCTAGTGTACTTTAACTACTTATGTACAAATTAATGACAAGTTAATAACAAGTTGATGACCAAATTGACAATTATGTGATTATGTGTTTATGTGTTAAGTTGATTCAAATGTTCGTTATCCAAATCCTTGTAGAATCTTCCATATCTTCATATGATAGATTCTTAGAAGGATATCCGAAAGTACTATCTTAAATCCTTGAATGGTTATTCTATGGAAATCGTTAAGCGCTTGGATTCCAAAGTACTATTCCTAATTTGATTCATAGTTAAAGAGACCTTTCAGGGTCTAGTTAAAGAAACCTTTTAGGGTTTAGTTAAAGAGGCCTTTCAGGGTCTAGTTAAAGAGATAATTCGTTGATCTAGTTAAAGAAACCTTTCAGGGCTTAGTTAAAGAGGCCTTTCAGGGTCTAGTTAAAAATATCATTTGTTGATCTAGTTAAAGAAACCTTTCAGGGTTTAGTTAAAGAGGCCTTTCAGGGTCTAGTTAAAAAGATCATTCGTTGATCTAGTTAAAGAGGTCTTTCAGGGCCTAGTTAAAGAAGTCTTTCAGGGCTTAGTTAAAGAGGTCTTTCAGGGCCTAGTTAAAGAGATTGCTCGTCAATCTAGTTAAAGAGATCATGTGTTGATCTAGTTAAAGAGATTGTCCGTCAATTTAGGGAAAGAGATCATGTGAAGATCTAGTTAAATAGACTATTTGGTGGTCTATTTAAAGAGATCATGCGTTGATCTAATTTAAGAGATCCTAATAAGGTCTAGACAAGTTATTCCATGTTTACTCATATGATTTTTCCCCTACACATCACAAAATAAACTATGCGGACTGTGCAACGAATTGAGTAATTATGGATGCATACATAATTATAAAATCCCTTGCATAGAAAACCATAGCAAGTTTTGTCATGTGTGAGAACCTATAGTAATAAGGATAACAAAACGGGAACAATGTAATAAGGACATGGTGGATACGCCGCTGGTACTTCCTATATATAAGTGTTCCTTATTACATTGCAAGCATGGCGTTATTTAAGTTACTTGAAGTTCTGGACCTTGACCAATGTTGTTCTATCATACACTCTCTGACTCCAATTTCGAGCACACACAAGTTTCCTATACTAGTCTTCATGGAAACCCTTATAAACAATCTTTCATTCATTATTCGAAATCCGACTCTTCTCCTTCAAGTTCACACTCTTTTAATGGTGTGCTGCGATAAAAAGATACCACTATGACATTTACAAGAATGTTTTCTGAGGCTCAGTACAATCAAAGGTGTGACGCACCTACCTATTGGAATGAGGTTAAGATTTTCGAATCTCAACTCATCACCATGGACAAAAAACGAGTACAATAAACAAAGTTCGCTGGAGTCCAAGTGTTTTCTATAGATTTTTCTATGGAAACGAAGTATCACTTGATGGCGATACCCTCTATTGTGTTTTTACAAGTTTCCTCTAAATTTAAATTTCAGGATGACATTTCCTAAAGTAGGGGAGACTGTGACATCTGAGCCTTTTCAAGCATCAAACAATACCGAACAATTCCGACTCTAAAATCTTGTGTTTCATTCCTGAGAATTGTGTAATTACATGTGACATTTGTACATTTTAGTCCATGTACAATTTCAACCCCTCTAGGCTTTTCTGGAGGTTATACATAAGCTATTACGCAAAACAAAACCAATTTAACGCAACATATGTTCCAGAATAATGACACAAGCCAAACATACCTTAAATAACCATTACATAACTTAGAAATAAGTTTTGAAGGGTTTGGTATGTCAAAAACAAGTTTATTCGATCATAGGGACTAATTACGACAAACTGCGAAAGTCTGCCGATTCTCATAGCGACATGCACTCCGGAACAAGAACACAAGCTTAATAACCATAAATACCCTTTACATAACTTAGAAATAAGTTTTGAGGGCTTCAGTATGGCAAAATCACACTTTTGTAACTTCAGGGGCTATTTTGCAAATTTCACGAAACTATGCCTTTTTGCGTATATCGCTATCCGAAACACATTTGGACATCCAAAATATTTTTCTAATCATCAATATATTATATGTTAGTGATTGGAATGCGAAAAATCCGTTCGTTACGCGTTTACGGTCACACACGCGTTCGTTTCGATTTTCGTCGTAGTTAACCGAAAACCGCGACCGTACTTCCAAACAAACCGGCCTCTGGAATATTTTTGGACATATTTCAAGTTCCCTATACTTTAGCATACTTATGGAGCTTAAAAATGGGGTTAATGGGTGTTAGAAATGCAGAAAATCGACGAAACAATGTGCAGGGACATGTTCTGCCATTTTTGAAAATATCAGGTCTGGGGAGGCCTGGCGCTACGCGACGCCCTAAGGGGGTACCTTGGCAGGGAGCGAGGCCCCTGTTTTGACAGAAAGTTGCTGGCAACTTCACAACTCATTTCCTTGCCACCAATTCACATTTTTTTGACACATGGCACAAATTTTGCCACACTTAACCTGCTTCTAACACCTCTACAACACTTGTTAACATCCTAGAGCATCTCCAAACACTTGTCATGATCAAATTAATCATATTCAAGTATAAATTCCATGATTTTCCCCATTTGTGAACTTTTACAACCTTCATTCAAGCTCACATCTGCTATAATCCGAATTTGCAACCACTTGGGAGACTCCTCTATGATTACTTGATCATCCCTAGTGTTTGTAAGTAATTCGTTCATGTTTTGATTCAAGTTTCTTAGTTTAATTGGGCTAAAACTCAACAGTTTGACTTTCTGTTGACTTCCAGATTTGATCATGAATTTATCAACATAAAGTCCAATTGAATCTTGCAATATGATGGTAATCAAGGTGGTTATGATCCCTAAAAATCATGCCTACTGATTCCAAAATTTTCTAGTCATTATGACAATTCAAAATTTCGGTCAAAATGCGATTTTTGCGCATTTTGCATCGGATCAAAATTCGGGTGTCAAAACAGTTTGTTTTGATACCAAAACTCTATTATAAACTTATTTAGACATGTCAAAACATGTCTAAATCGTCAACTTCATTTTAGTGCTTGTTTAAGAGTCGTAAGTTGAACGGTTTGACCACCGCTTTGACTTTCGAATCTGACCTGTTTGATGGATCTCCGGACCCAACCAAATGCATATTTGTGACCATAAATATACAGGTGATAACCCTCTGAGGTTATACCTTATGGTCATGTCCTTTAGATAGAGTTATGATAATTGATTTTCATATTCCGTAAAAATGACCAAAATGCCCTTTTCACAAATAAATCAACTTTAAACATATGTAATATAGAATTTGACATATATTCTGATCAAATAACATTTTCAAACATGTTTAAGCATTAAGACTTATCATAACACATATCTAATCATCCAAATGCGTAGTTACGCAAATGACGCGTTAAAGTGGCTTAAACTACCTTAACGGGTCATAACGGGTCAAAAGCACATAAAAATCTTTCCAACTCAGAATGTTAACTTAATAAACCATGTCATATGAATTCCAAAACTCATTTGGTTTATAAGGTATCATTCTATCCAAATCCTCCGATTTCAAGTTCGATATTTACATTGTTATCCATTTTTAGGACACACACTTGATTCCCTGATCTTTGGACCTTGATCATACACTTGTACAAGACTTATCCGCAAATCCCAGGCGAGTACATCGCTCCCCTCTTTTATGTGCTAATTGTTTTCAAGTTTTCAAAGTACAAATACTATGGTTTATATAACAATATGGTTTCAATAATGTATACAACTTGTTGGTGCGTTATCCAAGATACGAATGACATTCATTAACATTGTTATGCTGCCCAGTAGTAAGTTATGGTACCATAGGATTAACAATCCCGTTACTAGGCTATTCATTGGATTTGGTGGGTAGTTTGGGGAACGACATAAACTATTTATGACTAACAAATCATTCGTTGATTTGCTAGTCTTGTTAAAGAGATCTTTTAGGATCTATTAAAGATACCCTTGGGGTATAGTCGAGTCAACAAAGGTTTGAATGTACTCATTAAAGAACGACCAAAAGTTTTCACAATTATAACAAGGAAAGATTGGTTTATAACAAGGAACAAAGAACGATGAACAATGAACGATGAACGATGAACAATTGGTTTCAACAAGGAATGATGAACAATTGGTTTATAACAAATGGTTTATTACGAGGAACGATGAACGACGAAAAAATTATTTCAAACAATGTCACACAACGAATTTCGATTAAAGATATAAACCATAAAAGTTATTTCAAGACGATTTACAAGTTGGATTTACAAAACAAATGTTTTGGAGTCAAGGTTCATGGCTACTAGATTTTATAACTTTTAACAATTTGTTTTAGTTGAATAACTATTGCAATATCAAATGCTTTCAAAACAAGGTTTCACTTACGACTCTAGTAGTCGGGTTATTTATATTGCAATATATACAAAGCCATGGACTTGACATGTTCACAAAACCTATGTACTCGCCGACATATTTTTGCTAACTCGTTTTCACATATGTTTCAGGGAAAGATGCTAGATGATAGTGATGCGTGCTCATGTAGGATCGGACTTGGACCTAGTGCCTTAATAACAAGAAAAACAATGATTATGCATGTTTGTTGTTTCGTTTTTTAAAAATTTCTAAGACATTTATGACAATGTAATTTATGTTCAATATTCAAATAAAATGAAACTTCAAATACTACGTGTTGTTGAGACAATCTATTAACGTGACTCCCCAAGTGTTTCTCGTGTTGTTTTACGCGATTTGGGGTGTTACATCAGGCAAACCTTCAATCGAAATTTCGGAGTACTAAGTCTATATATCCAAGATGTGTTAATCCACATGTTTAAGCAGTTGTAAAATTTAGTCTATATCTCGGAAACAATTTACTGAACGTGTTAAGCCTATCGACACATCCACAGTAAGACTTGTTTATCACTTTTAAACTTTACATTTATTTAGCATACTGTGATAGTCTACTGATGTACTATCATTTCCTTTGTGACAACAAATTCTTTTTGTCTTTTTCAATGTTTTTGTAATTTTTGATTTTTCATATGTTTTTGTATTTTCTCAAATTTTCTCCCCCTAAAATCAAAAACAAATTTTTGTATTTTTTTTAAGAAATACTAAGCTAAAAGATAGACAAACCAATGTGGATCACGTGAACTCGTTGTCCGATCCATATTCAACCTCAGCTTCTGCACCAGTCAGCAAATTTTTAATACCATTAAGCCTCATGACATATTTAAATCTTGTTAAAGGAAATGCTTTGGTATAAAAATCAGCTTTTTTTCATCGGTGTTGATTTTTTCTATTCTCACCAACTTCTTTTCGTAATAGTCACGAATGAAGTGATAACGAATTTCAATGTGTTTAGTGCGTGAGTGATGAATTTTTCGTGATATCAATCGCAACCTTATTATCTACAAATAGGCAAACTGGTCCTTTATTTTGGATTTACACGAATGCCAGCCTAGACAGGACGTTCCGACTACCGGTACTTGTACCCTTCCAGTTACTACATGCCCGTCATGAGAACTCACTTTGATGTGATTTGAAAATACAAAAATCATTGCAAAACAATCATGAAAATGATGTGGTGTGTGATCGCATGGATATGATATGTTATGAGAATATGATTCATGATAGGCATTATATAGTAATATGTACTTATGAACATGCTTGCATAACAATGAATGTAACATTAAACATAAAACATATAAACATCATGAATTTTGCATGTAACACACAAAATCTTAAAAATTTCTAATTAACTATAGTATAGGCTCTAAGGGTCTAATAACCTATCCTATATCCCTATAGTCATGGCTCTCATACCAATCTGTCACAACCCGACCCGCAGCGGAATAAGAGTCGGGGCATAATTGGGTTATCACCAAAGCTCATGATATTTACTAATATGTTTCATATTCATTAAGTCAAAATTACATTCTCAATAATCCAAACATGTTTATACAAATACAAAGAAAAAAAATCAACTAAACAATCCAAGCTCTAAACCAGTTTATTCTTCTAAGCCAATCCTATGTGTTTCTTGCTGCAGCTGGATCACCTGTATCATGTGTAAAAATGGGGGTTTTTGGGTCAACATAAGTTGGCGAGTGAACCTTGTTAGATAAACATTTATTATTGATTTCTTGTTATCTTTATCAAGGAAAAATTATGCAATAGTCATATATGAGCAAATGTAAATAATCATACAATAACAATAACAACCACAAACTATAACATACAATAACATATCAACTTGCATGAATATATAACATGAATGAAACTGTATATGTTGGCAACGTCACGTTCACGCTCATAATGTAATGGGGAACGAACGGCCTATGATGAATGTCTGTGCGATCAAGGCTCAATCAAACGGAGCCGATCGTATGTTGGCAACGCCCGGTTCACGTGTGTGTCAAGGATCGAACTCTCGGCGTGTGATATATGTGCGCACACAGTCCACCACTGGACTGTGTGTCTAACCCGAGATAATATCCAAATTATATTAAACTTATAAACAACCTAACTTCATCTTCTTCGTTACAATATCACAGACTACGATTACTCTACTGATTCTTGATTAATTCGATTGACAAACATTCAAATGACTAAAATGAAATGCCAGGAAGATTTCGGAAGTAAACATACCGGAGAAACGATCTATCTCAGAATTCCGGCGAAGTCGTCGGCTCTGTTTTTACGGATTTCGTCTGAGCGGACAGATTAACAATTTTGATTAGCTAGATGCGGAATTGAAGCACTGAACAAGAATTACCAGAAGGTTTAAAAGGCTATACCGTTTCACAGCGAGAATTGGGAACTTTCAGAAGTTTTCCGGCGAGAGTTAATTATCCGATATCGTCGTCTGAAACTGATTCTGATTGATGAGTTTGAGTTAGCAAAAGCTTAACAACTGATAGACGATGAAAGAATTGAGAGACTTACTGATTTGATGGAAGACACGGTTTTCCGGCGAAAGTCCGGCGAGTTCAAAAAGCTGTTCCGACGAACTGAAAGTAAAGCGGAAGTGAAATTGAAGGTCTGCGGATGAGTTTGAGTCGCGAGAGGGGACTATGGTTGAAGTAATTCAGGAAATGCAGGTTTTTGGTTATTAAAACCGATCAACTCATGAATTCAAGTCCATTCAAGACTAAATTGATTAAAATTGTTGGTTTATCGGTTATAATCAGAATTCCGTGATCACTCAAACGTACAGGACGTTTGGAAGCCGATGAAGGTTTCAGTTAGCGTAAACAGATCGATTCATGGTTGAACATAAGATTTAATTGATTCCTAGAACTAACAGAAAACATCAAGTGGCGGAGTGGTTACAAGTGTGCGTGTTAAGACGTTGAATCCTTTCCGGCTGACCCGGGTTCGAGTCCCGGCCGCCTGTTTTTCATTTTATTTATTTTATTTTTACTTTTTATCAATTATAACTTTTATATTCTAGTTTGTTTATTAATTATGCATTATTAAAAATTAAAATCAACATAAATACGCAACGAAACATTCATAACTTGATATTCGATTACAAACGAAGCGGGTTTGGAAAACCCGTTTTTGACAAATGTTACAGTATCCCCTACTTTTAGGAATTTCGTCCCGAAATTTAAGTAGTAGTAGTAGTTAAAAGATGCGGGTATTTTTCGCGGATTGAGTCTTCACGTTCCCAAGTAAACTCAGGTCCCCGTTTCGACTCCCAGCGTACCCTAACAATTGGATGCGACTTCGTCTTAGACGTTTTTCTCCGAAGTCCATGATCTCTACTGGTCTTTCAATGAAATGCATAGATTCATCAATCTGAATATCTTCCAGAGGAATATGGAGGTTCTCATCAGCGAGGCACTTCTTCAAGTTTGATACGTGGAATGTGGGGTGAATTCTGATGAGTTCTTCTGGTAGATCAAGCTTGTATGCTACAGGTCCTACTCTTTCGAGTATCTTGAAAGGTCCTACGTAGCGTGGTGCTAGCTTTCCTTTTTGACCAAAACGAACTACTCCCTTCCACGGTGATACTTTTAAAAGTACATGATCACCAATGTTAAACTCCAAAGGCTTTCGTCGTTTATCTGCATAACTCTTTTGACGACTTTGAGCTGCTAGAAGATTGTTTCGAATTTGATGGATCTTGTCTGTGATTTCTTGAATCAATTCTGGACCGGTGATTTGAGCTTCCCCAATTTCGTGCCAACATACTGGAGATCGGCACTTACGACCATATAAAGCTTCAAAAGGTGCCATGCCGATACTTGAATGATAGCTGTTGTTGTACAAAAATTCAACTAATGGTAGGTGAGCATCCCAATTTCCCTTGAAGTCTATGACACATGCTCGAAGCATATCTTCAAGAGTTTAATGGTGCGTTCAGATTGTCCATCAGTTTGAGGATGATAAGCGGTACTGAGATCTAATCGTGTACCCAAAGCGGTTTGTACGGCTTGCCATGTTCGTGAAGTGAAACGACCATCACGATCTGAAATAATGCTTAACGGTACACCATGTCGGCTTACGATTTCGTTGATGTAGATACGAGCTAGCTTTTCGTTCTTGAAATCTTCGCGGATTGGAATAAAGTGAGCTGATTTTGTAAGACGATCAATGATTACCCATATAGTGTCATACCCACCAGAAGTGCGAGGTAACCCGGTAATGAAGTCCATGGTTATGTTTTCCCACTTCCATACAGGTATTTCAGGTTGGACCAGAAGTCCTGAGGGTCTTTGATGTTCAGCTTTTACCTTGGAACTTGTAAGGCACTTGGAAACAAAAACAACAATATCCTTTTTCATTCCAGGCCACCAGTAGGTGTATCGAAGGTCTTGATACATCTTGTCGGCTCCTAGGTGTATAGAGTATCGTGTTTTGTGTGCCTCATTCATAAGGAATTCACGAAGGTTGTTGTGGTCAGGAATCCATATGCGATCTAGATAGTACAGAATACCATCAGATTTAGTTTCAACTTTAAGTTCAGCTCCACAGGAGAGCTCCTTTCGTACGTCGTATTCCGTTACTGAAACATGTTGGGCTTCTCGAATTTGATCTTTAATGTCAGTTATGATTTGCGAACATAGAAGACGAATGGAGTTCGCATAACCCTTTCGACTGAGTGCATCAGCCACCACATTTGCCTTGCCAGGGTGGTACCGAATTTCACAGTCGTAGTCATTTAGAAGTTCGACCCATCTTCGTTGCCTCATGTTTAACTCCTTTTGGTTGAAGATATGTTGAAGACTCTTGTGGTCAGTGTATATTTCACACTTAGTACCATAGAGATAATGTCTCCATATCTTAAGAGCGAACACAACGGCTCCAAGTTCCAGATCGTGGGTGGTGTAATTCTTCTCATGAGTCTTGAGTTGTCTCGAAGCATAAGCTATAACCTTTCCTCTTTGCATTAGAACACAACCTAGTCCTTGCCCTGACGCGTCGCAATAAACCACGAAGTCATCACAACCTTCAGGAAGAGTGAGGATTGGTGCATCACAGGGTTTTTGTTTAAGGGTTTGGAAGGCTTCTTCTTGTTTGGGTCCCCATATGAAGGGTTTTCCTTTATGAGTTAAAGCCGGGAGTGGTACAGCAATGCGAGAGAAGTTTGAAATGAAACGGAGATAATAACCAGCCAAACCAAGGAATGATCTTACTTCAGTTGGTGTACGTGGCGCTTGCCATTCTTGTACCGCTTTGATTTTTGAGGGGTCGACATGTATTCCCTTGTCATTGACTACATGTCCAAGGAATTGTACCTCTTTTAACCAGAATTCGCATTTGGAGAATTTGGCCTAAAGCTTTTCATTCTCTAAGAGTGTAAGGATGAGTCGAAGATGCCGTTCATGATCAGACTTAGACTTTGAATAAATGAGGATATCGTCGATGAAGACTATAACAAAACGATCGAGATAGGGTTTGCAGACTCTGTTCATTAGATCCATGAAGACAGCTGGAGCGTTGGTTAAACCAAATGGCATGACCATGAATTCATAATGACCATAACGAGTTCGGAAGGCGGTCTTTGGGACGTCTTCTTCATGTACTCTAAGTTGATGATAACCAGAACGAAGGTCGATTTTTGAAAAACAGCTGGCGCCTTGAAGTTGGTCAAGAAGATCATCAATGCGAGGTAATGGACAGCGATTCTTGATCGTTAACTTGTTGAGTTCTCTGTAGTCGATGCACATGCGAAACGTTCCATCTTTCTTCTTCACAAAAAGGACAGGTGCACCCCAAGGCGAGGAGCTAGGACGTATGAATCCTTTGTCAGTCAAATCTTGCAATTGACTGGCTAGCTCTTGCATTTCGGATGGGGCTAACCTATAAGGAGACTTTGCAACTGGTGTAGCACCAGGTATAAGATCAATGCGGAATTCGACTTCTCTCAAGGGAGGAAGTCCTGAAATGTCGTCAGGAAAAACTTGCGGAAAATCTTTTACTACTGGGATGTCTTCGAGTTTCTTCTCCATGGTTCCCTTTTTGACGACATGAGTTAAAAATGCGACATAATTCTTGCGAAGATATTTTTGGGCTTGAAGACAGGACATTAATCTGAGCCCTTTCGATGGGGTTTCTCCAAAGATTCGTAGAGTCTGACCGTTTGAAAGAGGAATGCGTATAAACTTTTCGCGGCATACAACTTCAGCCTGATGTTGGCTGAGCCAGTCCATACCAATTATAATGTCAAAGCTTCCCACTTCATAGGAATGAGGTCAACTGGAAAATCGTGGTCGTTTAAGGTGAGAGTACAATTGCGTATAATAGAGTTTAATGAGACCGGTTTTCCGTCAGCAACTTCTACTGTTATGGATTCCATGAGCTTATCACGAATTTGGTTTAGGATGGGTTCAAACTCTAAGGACACAAAACTTTTATCCGCGCCAGTATCAAACAACATGGATGCATAACTACCGTTGATAAGAAATGTACCGTAAACCACATTGCTGTCAGCTCTAGCCTGATTAGCGTTGATGTTGAAAGCCCTTCCTCTTGCAGGTGGAGGAGCTTGGTTAGCTTGATTCACTGGATTTGCTTGGGCTTGAGCATGTATAATGTTCACCAAACGTGGACAAGTGTTTCTAAAGTGGCTTGGGTCTCCACAATTGTAGCAAGCCCGCATAGGTTGCACCATGGGATAGTTGGGTTGGTAGTATGATTGGGCTAAATGTTGGGTAGGTGGTAGTAGTAGGGGTTGTTGGGCTTGACCCATTATTTGATGGTGGGTTTGGGTTGAGGGCTGGTGGCGGTTCGTTCGCTGAGGTATGCGACAGGTTTGAACAGTATGACCTGCGCGACCACAGCCGGTGCAATGTTGGCAGGGATGATCAGGAAAGTGATGGTATTGGCAACGGTTGCATTTTGGTAATGGGCCAGAGTATGGCCTTTTATATGGTGCAGGTGAGGGGGCAACTTGGGTAATGGGTGCAGCAGGGATAGGGTAATTGGTTTGTGTGACAGCGAAGTTTCTGGTGTTACGTTTCCTCTTGTTAGCAAACTTAGAGGAGGAGGTGGAATGGTTTGAAGTTTGGCCCTCAACGGGGGCTTTCTTTTTCTCCTATTTAAATTTCCCGTTCCGAATTCGATTATCGGTCAGTTCAGTAGCTAGTTCCATAGCAGCTTCAAGTGTTGCTGGCGAAGTGCTGAGAGCTGAATCTTGAATTTTTGAGGGAAGACCTCGAATATAATGCTCGACTAAACGGTAAACTGGGGTGAATAAGTTAGGGACCATCTGGTTCAACTCTAAAAACCTCTTGTTGTAGGAAGTATGATCTCCCTCCTTTTGCTTCAATGAATGGAATTCGTCCTCTAACTTTTTAATCTCACTTCTAGGACAGAATCGTCTCGTCATGATTTCCCTTAACTCCTCCATGATAAGGCCATTGCATCTTCGATTCCCCTTTTACCCTTTTCAGTATTCCACCAGGTAAGAGCTACCCCAAATAGTCTCCCGTTGCATATCGTACCTTGCGATCGGACAATCGCAGTTGAGGAAGGTGTTTTCCATTTCCTCAAACCAGTGGAGGAGAGCAGTGACACCTTCGGTCCCTTCAAATTTCGGAGGATCCCAAGACTTGAAATGTTTATATGAGCACTTTTTGGTAGGAAGGTTGCCGATGTTCTGGTCTTCTTGCTGGGGAGGATTGGTGGGATTTGTGGCGAGAGCTTGTTGTAGTTGAACCACAATGTCAGGAAGCACTGCGGCCATTTGTTTTGCGATTTGAGTGGCCAAGCGTTCGTGTGACCTTCCTGATCTTCTACCCCCTCGTTGTTGTCTAGCCGACATCTACAGGAACATACATAAGAAGATTGTGAGTTTATGGAGTCTTTTTAGGTGTCATGTGTCTTAAAGAAAATGAAAATAACATAAATATCAATAATGCAACTACATCCATAGGATGTCTTGGGTTTGCTCATGTTGGGCCTCAAATGTCCCCCATACCTTCACCTGTAGAGTCATGTGGGCCCCCATGACTATTGGCTTGGTAGGATTCACATTAGTATTGGCGGTTTAACACTCACATTACCCGAATGAAAACCACGAAATATGTTTACGAGATGTATGGTCGGAATGTGTCCAGGTGTAGACACAATGACAACTCAAAGTGGGGTTAGCTCACACGACGTTTGGTATAGCATGCTTTAGCCTAATAGGTACTTCGTACTCTCATCGTTAGTCCCCAGGTAGGCAAACTGGTCCTTTATTTTGGATTTATACGAATGCCAGCCTAGACAGGACGTTCCGACTACCGGTACTTGTACCCTTCCAGTTACTACATGCCCGTCATGAGAACTCACTTTGATGTGATTTGAAAATACAAAAATCATTGCAAAACAATCATGAAAATGATGTGGTGTGTGCTCGCATGGATATGATATGTTATGAGAATATGATTCATGATAGGCATTATATAGTAATATGTACTTATGAACATGCTTGCATAACATTGAATGTAACATTAAACATAAAACATATAAACATCATGAATTTTGCATGTAACACACAAAATCTTAAAAATTTCTAATTAACTATAGTATAGGCTCTAAGGGTCTAATAACCTATCCTATATCCCTTTAGTCATGGCTCTGATACCAATCTGTCACACCCCGACCCGCAGCGGAATAAGAGTCGGGGCATAATTAGGTTATCACCAAAGCTCATGATATTTACTAATATGTTTCATATTCATTTAAGTCAAAATTACATTCTCAATAATCCAAACATGTTCATACAAATACAAAGAAAAATAATCAACTAAACAATCCAAGCTCTAAACCAGTTTATTCTTCTAAGCCAATCCCATGTGTTTCTTGCTGCAGCTGGATCACCTGTATCATGTGTAAAAATGGGGTTTTTTGGGTCAACATAAGTTGGCGAGTGAACCTTGTTAGATAAACATTTATTATTGATTTCTTGTTATCTTTATCAAGGAAAAATTGTGCAATAGTCATATATGAGCAAATGTAAATAATCATACAATAACAATAACAATCACAAACTATAACATACAATAACATACAATAACATATCAACTTGCATGAATATATAACATGAATGAAACTGTATATGTTGGCAACGTCACGTTCACGCTCATAATGTAATGGGGAACGGACGGCCTATGATGAATGTCTGTGCGATCAAGGTTCAATCAAACGGGGCCGATCGTATGTTGGCAACGCCCGGTTCACGCTCATAATGTAATGGGGAACAGGTCAACGCTCATAATGTAATGGGGAGCGGCGGCCTATGATATTGCATGTACTGAAAATAATAAATTAAATCTAAACAATAACCACACAAACAGTTGTACAAGCTGAATACACATTTGTTCATGGATATGATGTATGCACAATGATTTAAATATATAAATGGTAAGACACATGATACACCCCAAAAACGTGATTAAAATGGGGAATTTGTAGAGATTCACTCACATTGGGTGCGTTCGGTTGAAGATGATGAAATGCGCACGAGTTTGGAGAATTGATCAACGAGGATTAAATAACCTAAATAATAACGGAAGGTATAACAAATGAGTGGATTTTATTAATAATTTTAATAGGATTTTTAGATATATTTTTGTGAGTTTAAGGCTATTTCCTATCTCTAAAAACATTATTTTTAAGTATTTTTAATTGATTTTTAAATTAAACTAAATAAATAAAAATATAAAAAATGTTGACTTTTGCGTTGACCATTGACCGTTGACCGGGACTGTTGACTGTTTGACCGGCTTGAACGTGTATATGTATGCGCTGGGTGAGGCTCGAACCCGAGACCTCCCGTATGCGTGCACGCAGCTCTACCAACTGAGCTACGTGTCTAACCCGAAATAATTCTGTTTTTAGTTATATTTATATACTATTTTAGTTTATTCAAAATTCTTTTATTTTTAAAAAGAGTTTTAATCATCAAACCGGAGTGTGCAACAGGTCTCGAACCCGGGACCTGTGGGTTGGTATTGCACACAGTCCACCGCTGGACTGTGTGTCTAACCTGGTTAATATACCGATTTTTATTATACTTAACATCTACCGTGAGTTAATCCGGTTCAGTTAGAAAAATAATACATCTTTATTACAGAGCATACGTGTGTGTCAAGGATCGAACTCGCGGCGTGTGATATATGTGCGCACACAGTCCACCACTGGACTGTGTGTCTAACCCGAGATAATATCCAAATTATATTAAACTTATAAACAACCTAACTTCATCTTCTTCATTACAATATCACAGACTACGATTACTCTACTGATTCTTGATTAATTCGATTGACAAACATTCAAATGACTAAAATGAAATGGCAGAGAAGATTTCGGAAGTAAACATACTGGAGAAACGATCTATCTCAGAATTCCGGCGAAGTCGTCGGCTCTGTTTTTACAGATTTCGTCTGAGCGGACAGATTAACAATTTTGATTAGCTAGATGCGGAATTGAAGCACTGAACAAGAATTACCAGAAGGTTTAAAAGGCTATACCGTTTCACAGCGAGAATTGGGATCAGAAGTTTTCCGGCGAGAGTTAATTATCCGATATCGTCGTCTGAAACTGATTCTGATTGATGAGTTTGAGTTAGCAAAAGCTTAACAACTGATAGACGATGAAAGAATTGAGAGACTTACTGATTTGATGGAAGACACGGTTTTCCGGCGAAAGTCCGGCGAGTTCAAAAAGCTGTTCCGACGAACTGAAAGTAAAGCGGAAGTGAAATTGAAGGTCTGCAGATGAGTTTGAGTCGCGAGAGGGGACTATGGTTGAAGTAATTCAGGAAATGCAGGTTTTCGGTTATTAAAACCGATCAACTCATGAATTCAAGTCCATTCAAGACTAAATTGATTAAAATTGTCGGTTTATCGGTTATAATCAGAATTCCGTGATCACTCAAACGTCCAGGACGTTTGGAAGCCGATAACGGTTTCAGTTAGCATAAACAGATCGATTCATGGTTGAACATAAGATTTAATTGATTCCTAGAACTAACAGAAAACATCAAGTGGCGGAGTGGTTACAAGTGTGCGTGTTAAGACGTTGAATCCTTTCCGGCTGACCCGGGTTCGAGTCCCGGCAGCCTGTTTTTCATTTTATTTATTTTATTTTTACTTTTTATCAATTATAACTTTTATATTCTAGTTTGTTTATTAATTATGCATCATTAAACATTAAAATCAACATAAATACGCAACGAAACATTCATAACTTGATATTCGACTACAAACAAAGCGGGTTTGGAAAACCCGTTTTTGACAAATGTTACAATCGACCTGTAATCCGAGGAAGAATTTTACTTCGCCCATGAAGGACATCTAGAATTTCTTCTTCATGATCTTTTCGAACTATTTGCAAAGACTATCATCCGTTGAACCGAAGATGATATCATCCACATAGATTTGTACAATGATTAGATGAGACCCAACTTCTCTGGTAAACAATGTACTATCACTGTTCCTCTTGTAAAGCCGTTTCCAACGAGATGTTGCGATAACGTTTCGTACCAAGCTCTCAGGGCTTGGTGTAATCCGTATAAGGCTTTGTCTAGGAGATAAGCTTTGTTCTTGTTTAGCGGATCGACAAACCCCGGTGGTTGGCCGACGTACACTTGTTCACGAAGTTTACCGTAGAGAAATGCAGATTTTATATCCAACTGGTACACCTTAAAACCTTTCCAAGCTGCGAACGCGAGGAAAATGTGGATTGACTCTAATAGTGCAACTAGTGCGTATACTTCTATGTAATCAATACCCTCTTGCTGGTGGAGACCTTTGACAACCAACCGAGCTTTGTTTCTGACAATTACTCGACGAGCATCTCTTTTACGCTTGAAGACCCACTTCGTATCCTTTCTGCTTTGGTGGTAAGTCTACAAGCTTCCAAACACCCAATTTCTCGAACTGTAACAGTTCCTCTTGCATTGCAATCACCCAGTTCTCGCGTCCCAGAGCTTGATTAACAGTTTTTATCTCTATTTGAGAAATGAAACATGTAATAGCAGTAGTCTTGAGTAAGAGCAACTCGGGTGTAGAAACAACTAAGTGTTTTGTTGATTTGGCTTCGTGTATGCACACCAATTTGTAAGTCACCAATGATATTCGTTGAAGGATGGTAAGAATATGATCTTGGCATTTCTTCGCTAGGAACATCAACTAAGCTTTGCTGATTTGAGATGTTTTGATCAACGTTCAATTCAACATTAGGAGCACTAGATGAAGCGTTGTTCTGATTGCTCGGGCTAGCATATTGATTTAACATGTTGGATATCTGCTCAACTTCTTCATCCGATGAGGATTCACCATCAACATCAAATGTCGGCGCTTCATCAGAGTCAGAATTCTGATTCTGAGGCATACTTGGCACCGTATTGCATTTTATGGTTCTGAAGAAACATTCGATTGAGTTGTAGCAGGTGTTACTTCTGCTTCAGAAACTTTTTCAACTTGAACACCGCTAGTACTCGGACCTGCTTCGGAAGATGAAGTATCCAACATGGTTTGATTAACCACAATTGGTCTAATGATTTGTTCCTGATTTGCCGACTGTTGAAGATAATATAACGCTGCAATTTCTTCTTCAGACGGTTCTTCCGGCAAGTCGAATGACTTCCAAAGATCTTGCTAGTTGAACAGCCATGCGTCACCTCTTCTTTGAATAAGATCCGTATAGTTGAAACAATCAACATGCTGTGCTTCAATTACCTTCCTCAACGAGGGAACATACACTCTTCGAAGCGGACTCGCATACCCGACAAAGAAACCTTCAAGCGATTTGGCCCCGAATTTACCATCTTGATCGATTACAGTACATGGCGCACCAAATGGCTCTAAGTATTTCAAATTTGGCTTCCGCCGGTTTATCATTTCAAAACATGTCTTTTTCGATGGTTTAACAGTTAAAACCCTGTTTAGTGTGTAGCAAGTCGCTGCAACACCCTCACTCCAGAAGCTGATAGGAAGTTTAGAATCTGCAAGCATAGTTCTTGCTGTTTCTATTAAGGTACAATTCTTCCTCTCAGCTACACCATTTTGCTGTGGAGTATAAGGTGCACTAAATTCGTGCAGAATTCCCTTGGCATTGCAAAATTCTTTCATCTTATTATTCTTGAATTCTGTGCCATTGTCACTGCGGATTCATCGGACAGGGAGATGATAAAGGTTCTCGAGTTTCTTGAAAAGAATCACCAAATTGTCAAATGTTTCATCTTTTGATTCTTGGAAGAAAATCCATGAATAACGCGAATAGTCATCTGTCACAACTAAGCAGTATAAACTCCTGAAATGCTTCGAACGTTTACAGGACCAAATAAATCCATGTAAAGATGTTCAAGCGGCAGCTTAAGAATTCAGAATCTTCTTCGGATGAGACTTTTTGATCTGCTTCCCCTTTTTACATTCTAAGCAATGATCAGACATATGGAAGCTCCGAAGATTAACACCCTTAACCAGATCATTATGTACCATAAAATTCATTTTACGTAAATGAATGTGCCCCATTTTTCGATGCCGAAGAATAGAAGCTTTCTCAGTAGCTTTCGTCACAAAACAATGTGCTGATTTTGATGATGTGGTAGCGACGCCCATATCTAAGACATATAAATCATTCTCGTGCGGGGCTCGCATCAGAATCCACTCATCAGGTATTTTGAAACCCGGCTTTAAGATCATACACTCTTTAACGTTGAAATGCACCGTGAACTGTTTGTCACAAATCTGCGAAATGCTTAGAAGATTATTCTCAAGCTCAACAATGTAGTTCACTCGATCAAACGATACTACGCCGTTGGAGAGTTTTCCCTCGGCGACAATCCTTCCACCTTGATTACCGGAAAATCCAACATATCCGTCGTTAATAGCTTTAATGTCGAACAAAAGAGCTTTCATCCCTGTCATATGTCTGGACGCTCCACTATCCAAAATCCACTTTGAAAGAACGGATCTTTGGAGCCCCTGCACATATTAAAATCTAGTTAAATAGCGTGACCCAAGCCTTCTTGGTCTTGGGTTTGGGATAAAAAGCTTGGTAATCATCCTCATAATCTTCATCTGAGCCTCCACT
Source organism: Scalesia atractyloides (assembly GCA_947069175.1). NCBI lineage: Eukaryota > Viridiplantae > Streptophyta > Magnoliopsida > Asterales > Asteraceae > Scalesia > Scalesia atractyloides. The sequence continues at coordinate 39,852,073 of CAMTDV010000015.1, forward strand.
GTCAGTTACATTTTCAAAGTTCACTTTATTTTTACCTTTGGTTTTGGTTTTAGTCTCAGATTTAGATTCTTTCTTGTTATCAATATTAACAGGCTCAGACTTGATAACCTCAGATGTTGTTGACTTTTTCTTACCAATCCAGGCTTGTGATTTTATGTTTGCCTTTTGATGTAAAACTTGTTTTCGTTTGCCCTGGAAGTTTCACCTTTTTTGGAAATTGAGTTTTCAAAATTCTTTTCAGTTTTAGGTTTAACTTCAGGTTTTGATTTAGTTCTTTTCAAAATCGTTACAGGTTTTACAAACTCAGGTTGCTTTGGTTTTACAACATCTGAATTTTCTTTCCTTCGAAGATAGGCCGGCTTAGATTTCGGACACTTCCGTGCAATATGACCAACGTCGTTGCACTTGAAGCAAGTCCGATCATTATGCGAATAACCACTACTGGATTTTACACCACTTGCAGCTTTGGCCTTATCTCGAAGTTCCTTCTGTTTCTTAAACTCATCGTTTGATTGTTTTCCAATCAAACTTTCCTCGTGAACCATGCTTGTCCCATAAACAAATTTCATGTTTTATCTTTGTACTCGTGAAATGGTGACTTTTTCTTTACCGGTTCTTCTTCCTCATCTAAACCCAACCCAGCTCTCCGGTTTTCCGAATGATCACCACCCTTTCTCCTGTAGTTATTGTAATTTCTTTGGGTTTAGAATAGAATTTCTTTTCATTTTTCTCCAGGTCCTCTGATGAAACTTCAACCAATTTGAACAGTTTATCCAATTGATCTTCTTTGACATTCCGAATCGGGAAACTGTCATCAAAGTATAATCTATCAGATTCCTTAACCTTGTCCATGAAAATGTTAGGATCATCACATAGACCATCTTCTGATGATGTATCGTCATCTTCGGATTTGTGTCAGAACTGTTCAAACTCGAGGTGGCGCTCTTAGAGCTGCCATCATCAGAATCATTCAGAACATTTCAACCACATTTCCAAGGAATTTACTTATTGGGTTCAGGCCATGCATTTCCAAGGCTGGATGTCGATTGAGTGAGGTTAAACTGTTCCGTTGGATGAACATCAGCAAGTACTAGAGAAGTACAAGTACACCACAATACATAAAGATGAGTACATTGTTGAGAAAAAGATGATAAGTCTCATTCAACAATCTGTTAAAGAAGATATTCTGGTCTTGTTACCCGAGTATACTATTGCAAGAGATCTCTGGCTATCACTGCAAAAGAAATACCAAGGCAGCGCCGAGATGATCAAGAGTAAGAAAGCTCTCATCATGAAGGAGTTCGATATTTTCAACATGTTGAAGGGCGAGACAATGGAACAGATGTATGAGCGCTTCTGTCATCTGAAAGTCCAAATGAGAAGACACGGTCTTGAGAAGACTGAACCAGAATACATTGGTAAGCTTGCAGATACGTTACCTGACCGAGAGTGGACTACTTATTTGATGGTTCTGAAAGAAAATCCGAATTGGGAATTCTTTAAGTTGTCAACATTCATCGACAAACTTGAAAGTCATGAAATGGAATTGCTAAAGATTGCAAAGTCGAAGAATGCTAACATTGTTCAAGATGTTGGTCTGTATTACAAGAACAGAATGCAAGATAGCATTTCAAGTCCAAAAATTCATGGAGCATTCAGTGCAAACATGAATTCTTCCCCACAGAATCAGAGCCAATCATATCCTCAATATGATCAAAGTCCACAAAGCTCTTCGGTCTCAAGCACATGGTCAAATGCTTCTTATCAAAGTCAAGCAAATCAGAATCAACAAACAAAATCTGATCCAAATGTGTACAAGTGTAACATTGTTGTAAATATAAATAATGATGTTTCCGAACAAGTTGCAAAACAACATATGTCACGTCTTGCCACTGTTCTAGAATCGTACGAAAGTCTTGTAGCTAGAAAGATCGGCAATCCCGAAATGACCGCCGAAGACTACGATCAGGTGGAAGAAGAAGAGCTTGAACTGATGGATATCAAGTGGCCTCTAGCTTCTATCATTCGAAGGGTCACAAAGTTTGTTGCGCTCACTGGCCGAGATATCAGAAATTCAAGCAACAAGCTAGGGTTCGACAAATCGAAGGTCACTTGTTTTAGATGCTGACAGAAAGGGCATTTCAAGAGAGAATGCAAAAATCCTGAAGCCATGGGCAATCAAAGTCCATTTGGTGGAGGCAACGAGTATTACAAGAAATCTCTTCAACACAAGCCTTTCCCAAGGAAGACACAGGTTTAGATTCAAGAAAAGCCAAACAACAGTAGCACTGATAAGGCAATGGTTGCTTCAAACGAGGATGATGGCTTCAATTGGAATTCGTATATCGGTAAGAAGACCGGAGTTGCATTGATAGCTGAGATCGTTGAAGACACATCTGCCAAAGAAGCAGCAGTTCTTGAGAATATTCTATTGGAACAATATCTGCAACAATAGGAGGAAGAGGAGTATCTTCACATGAAGAACCAAGGGATATTATCTCCTAACTCGTGTGATAGTTTTGCAGGACACTTTGATGGAAGTTCTCAGGAGCAAGTGATCAAGGAGAAGTCGAATGAAGAAAGTAGTGATGTTGTTCAAGAAGTAACTGCTGAAAACCTCAAGGAATTTGGAGATAAAGCTAGGATGGCGAATCTAACCAAGGTAGCTCCAGAGGTAAAGGAAGTTGTTAAAGTGCAAGTTGTGGAGGTTGTAAAACCTTGCACAAAATGTACCGAGCCATGTGCTGAATGCGTCGAAAAATCACAAATCATCGCTGAACTCAATGTACATAACGAACATTTCAAATACAATTATCGTACAATGAAGGAAGCGTATGACAAAATGAAAGATGATTATGGCAGGCTCGATATAAATAATATTGAACAACGTGATACCATGAGGATGTTGAAAGGTACAGTAATGGATAACAAAAAGCAATGAACATCTATAATAACACCATTGCTGAAACCAAACAACAACTCCAGGACATGAAAATTGAAACAGAACGTGTTCAACAACTTTTAAGAAGTTATTCAACTAACGCATATGTCAGTGATCACATTCTTCCTACAATTTCATTGGAAGAAAAACCTAAAAAGAAAATTAGTAAAGAATACAACAATGTTACTCCACCTCTTTGCGAGAAGTATTGTCGCAAAACTGTTCATGGGATGGATAAGGTACTCAACATTGAGTTGTTATCTGAAAAGAAAAATGAGTTGCCGGAGAACATTGATGTAGTCTATACTAAATCAGATGATGACGCGGTAGTAAAAAAAGTGGTTGAAAATGTTTTGAAGGATTCTGATGATGGTAGCTTCGATAGCGCCACCTCAAGTTTGAACAGTTCTGACACAAATTCTGAAAATGACGAGACATCATCGGAAGATGATCTATGTGATGATCCTAATGTTGTCATGTACAAGGTTAAGGAATCCGATAGATTATACTTTGATGACAGTTTTCCGATTCGGAACGTCAAAGAAGATCAATTGGATAAACTGTTTAAACTGGTTGAAGTCACATCAGATAACCTGGATAAAAATGAAAAGAAATTCTATTCTAAACTCAAAAGAAATTACAATAACTACTGGAGAAGGGTGGTGATCATCCGGAAAACCGGAGAGCTGGGTTGGGTCTAGATGAGGAAGAAGAATCGGTTAAGAAAAAGTCACCATTTAACGAGTACAAAGATAAAAACATGAATTTGTTTATGGGACAAGCACGGTTCACGAGGGGTGTTTGATTGGGAAGCAATCAAATGACGAGTTTAAGAAACAGAAAGAACTTCGAGATAAGGCGAAAGCCACAAGTGGTGTAAAATCCACTAGTGGACATTCACATGATAATCGGATTTGCTTCAAGTGCAACGAAGTTGGTCATATTGCACGGAAGTGTCCGAAATCTAAACCGGCTTATCTTCGAAGGAAAGAAAGTTCAGATGTTGAAAAACCAAAGCAACCAGAGGTTGGGCAAATAACAATCTTAAAAAGAAATGTTGACAAAGAAAGAAATGAAACAAATTTTTGAAAAGTAATTTGAAAATTCAACTTTCAAAAAAGGATAATCTTCAAAAGCAAACGAAACAAAGTTTTATATAAAAAAGGCTAATATCAAATCACAAGCCTAGGTTGCTAAGAAAAGGTCAACAACATCCGAAGTCACTAAGTCTGAGTCTGTTAAGACTAGTGATAACATGAAAGAATTAAAATCAGAAAATAAATCTGAAACTGTCAAAATTACAAGTGGTAACAGTTTGAAAGATAAAAAGAAAGTGAAGTTTTCAAAAATAAATATCGAAGAAAATCCAGATGATGAATATGAATTGGATTATGCAAACGAATGTGAATTTGATTACGATGATCGTTATCTAATTCAACCCAAGACCAAGAAGGTTTGGGTCGCGCTGTTTAACTAATTGTTGAAATGTGCAGGGGCTCTAGAGATCCGTACTTTCCAAGTGGATTCTGGATAGTGGAGCTTCCAGACATATGACAGGAATGAAAGCGCTCTTATTCGACATAAAAGCTATCAACGGCGGATATGTTAGATTTTCTGGAAACCAAGGTGGAAGGATTGTCGCCGAGGGAAAGCTCTCAAACGGAGTTGTTTCATTTGATCAAGTGAACTACATTGCTGAGCTTGAGAACAACCTTCTGAGTATTTCTCAAATTTGTGATAAGAAGTTTACCGTCCACTTCAACGATAAAGAATGCATGATTATCAAACCGGGTTTCAAAATACCAAACGAGTGGATACTCAAGCGTGCACCAAGAGAGAATGATTTATATGTTGTTGACATGGGAAATGCTATTACTTCTTCAAAAACAGCACAGTGTTTTGTCTCAAAAGCTACAGGGAAGGATTCAATCTTATGGCACAGAAAGATGGGCCACATTCACCTGAGCAAGATGAATCGTTTGGTGCATAACGATTTGGTAGAAGGTGTGAATCTGAAAAGTTTTCATATGTCAGATAATTGCCTCGAGTGTAAAAAGGGAAAGCAGATCAAGAAATCTCATCCAAGAAAGATCCTCAATTCGATAAAGTTGCCACTCAAAAGACTTCATATGGATCTCTTCGGTCCAGTGAATGTCCGAAGCATCTCTGGAGATCTCTACTGCTTGGTAGTTACAGACGATTATTCCCGATACTCGTGGGTATTCTTCCAAGAATCAAAAGATGAGACGTTTGAAAATTTGGTGATTCTTTTCAAGAACTTGAGAACCTGTACCATTTTCCGGTGAGACGCATTAGAAGTGACAACGGTACTGAGTTTAAAAACACTAAAATGAGGGAATTCTGCAATGCTAAAGGGATTTTGCACGAGTTTAGTGCGCCCTACACTCCGCAGCAAAACAGTGTCGCTGAATGGAAGAATAGGGCGCTTATAGAAACTGCAAGAACCATGCTTGCAGACTCAAAGCTTCCAGTCAGCTTCTGGAGTGAAGCAGTTGCAACGGCTTGTTACACACTTAACAGAGTCTTAACAGTCAAACCAAAGAATAAGACCTGTTTTGAAATGATCAACCGACGGAAACCGAATTTGAAGTTCTTAGAACTATTTGGAGCGCCATGTATTGTAATTGATCAAGATGGCAAATTTGGAGCTAAATCTCCCGAAGGTTTCTTTGTCGGATAGGCAAGTCCATTATGAAGAGTTTATGTTCCCTCATTGAGAAGAGTCATTGAAGTGCAACATGTTGATTGTTTTAACTATACATATCCTGTTCAGAGAAAAGGTGATGCACGGTTATTCAACTATCAAGACTTGTGGAAATCATTTGATTTGCCTGAAGAACCATCCGATGAAGAAATTACAGCGTTATATTATCTTCATTAATCAGCAAATCAAGAGCAAATTGTCAGACCAATTGTAGTTAATCAACCCACGTTGGGATCATCTTCTTCTGGTGCTAGTTCAAGTAATAGCGATGGTCAAGAAACACAATCAGAACAAATGTCATCGACTACAGAACCAGTCAATACGACAGTGATTCCTAATCTTTCTGAAGCACAGAATTCAGACTCGGACGAGGCTCCAACATTTGATGCTGATGGAGAATCTTCTTCATATGAAGAAGCAGAGTAGATTACAAGTTTATTAAATGAATCTACAAGCCCGAGTAGTGATCCTGAAGTTGAAGTAGTGGTATATCAACATATCACAAATCAAGAGAATACTGTGGTTGTTCCAGGCAAAGTGATGCCAAGATCATATTCTTATCATCCGTCAAATCTATAATAGGCGAATTACAAGCTGGTGTTAGAACACGGAGTTAAATAAACAAAGCTTTCAGCTGTTTCTATACTCGTGTTGCTCCAATTCAAGAGTATTGCTAGTATTCATGTTTCATATCCCAGATGGAGCCAGAAAGTGTTTCTGAATCTTTAGGCGATGAAAACTGGGTACAAGCAATGCAAGAGGAACTGTTACAGTTCGAGAAGTTAGGAGTGTGGAAGCTTGTAGACCTACTTGAAAATCATAAAGCAATTGATACTAAATGGGTCTTTAAATGCAAGCGAGACGATCGAGGAGTTACAGTTTGAAACAAAGCTCATCTTGTTGTCAAGGGATTTCACTAGCAGGAAGGGATAGATGACACAGAAGTCTACGTACCAGTAGCCCGCTTAGAATCTATTCAAATATTTCTTGCTTTTGCAGCATGGAAGGGATTTAAAGTCTATCAGTTGGATGTCAAATCAGCTTTTCTGTACGGAAAATTACGCGAGAAGGTGTACGTTGGACAACCACCTGGGTTTGTCGATCCACTCAACAAAAAGAAAGCATATCTTCTTGATAAAGCTCTTTACGGTTTACACCAAGCCCTGAGAGCTTGGTAAGAGACGTTATCGCAACATCTCGTGGGAAACGGCTTTGTCAGAGCAACTGTGGATAGTATCTCTTCACCAGAGAAGTTGGTAGTCATCTAATTATCGTTCAAATCTATGTGGACGACATCATCTTTGGAGCAACGAATGATAGTCTTTGCAAGGAGTTTGAGGGCGTCATGAAGATGAAATTATAAGTGTCTTCGATGGGTGAAATGAAATTCTTCCTCGGATTGCAAGTAGATCAACTTTCAGACGGTATTTTCATTCATCAGACCAAGTATGTGCATGACATCTTGAAGAAGTTTGATATGGAAAGCTCAAAGCCGTTATCTACTCCTCTTGCTCTTAATCACGGGATTTGCATTGACGAAACTAGAACAAAGTTGATGAGACACTCTACAGATCAATGATAGGATCGTTGATGTATCTGACGGCATCACGCCCAGATATCATGTATCCTACCTGCCTATGCGCCAGATTACAGTCAAGCCCGAGAATTTCACACATGCAGATCGTGAAGCGAATCTTCAGATACTTGAAGGGATGCCCAAGCACCGGCTTGTGGTACCCGAAGAATGATAATTTCGATCTTGCAGGATACGCTGATTCTGATTTTGGTGTAGATAAGTTGAATTCAAAATCGACTACAGGGTAAGAAACAGACTACGGTCGTTCTCTCTACCTGTGAAGCTGAGTATATCTCGGCCTCCAGCTGTTGTTCACAGATTCTGTGGATACAACAGCAGATGAGAGACTATGGTCTACAATTTCTCGACACTCCGCTCTATGTTGATAATAAGGCAGCCATTGATATAACCAAAAATCCGGTTCATCACTCAAACATAAAACACATTGAAATTCGTTATCACTTCATTCGTGACTGCTACGAAAAGAAGTTGGCGCAAATAAAAAAAATCCACACCGACAAACAAAAGGTTGATTTTTATACCAAACCATTTTCTTTATCATGATTTAAATACTTGTTGAGAATTAATGATATGAAAAATTTGATGACAGGTGCGGACGCTGAGGTTGAATACGGATCGGACGACGAGTTCGCGTGATCCACATTAGTTTGTCTATATCCTTCTAGTTTAGAATTTTATTAAAAACTAAAATACAAAAATATGTTTTTGATTTTAGGGGGAGAAATGTTAGAGAAAATTCAAAAACATTTGAAAATTATAAAATACAAAAACATATGAAAAATGAAAAAAGTACAAAAACATTGAAAAAGACAAAAGGAATTCAGTGTCACAAAAAGGAAATGATAGTACATCAGTGGACTATCACAATATGCTAAAGAAATGTAAAGTTTAAAAGTGATAAACAAGTCTTACTGTGGATGTGTCGATAGGCTTAACACGTTTAGTATACTGTTTTTCGAGATATAAACTAAGTTTTACAACTGCTTAATCTTGTGGATTAACATATCTTGGATATATGGACTTAGTACTCTGAAATTTTGTTTGAGAGATTGCCTGATTCTGAGATACGAGGTCTTTATAGATAGTTGATATCTGGGGTATTATTCAAGTTCTTCTGATTTTGCGGAAGCAATAGCCTAGAACTTCTATAATACTTTCGTAATAAACCCTTAAACTGCATGCAATCCTGAAAAGTATCGAAAGATCTAATCATTTGTAGTGCTGAAAAGATTCCTTAAATGGAACACACTTTAAAGTCGAGCCTTCATCTCTTTGTCTGTACGGTAGTACTAACCTGAGCTCTCAAGGTCTCGCATAACCCAGATACAGATATCAATTACGCTATATTCACCTGTAAGATGAAATCTAGGGAAACTTGATACGGGAGTATATTCAAGAAGTGGGAACCACAGATAAGTCAAGTTTCATAAATCATACCTTAACATATCTTGAAACAGTTGAGAAACGTGGTAAAGTTGAAGTGGACAAACATATCGACAATCTAGGTAAACAAGTTTAAAACTTAAAGTCATCTTGTTGGTGCAGAATGTCTATGTCTTAGTCTTATATCGAGTCTGTTTAGTATCGAGTTGAATATGCTAGCAAAACAATGTATTTATATATATAGTAGTCAAATTTGCCCATGGTGACATGTTAAGTCAAGTTCGGCCGAACTTGCTAAGGCAAGTTGGGGTGAATCCCTCAAGCGAACTTCGACATCTATAAATAGCTAGCTAGCCTCTCTCATTTGTAACTTTGGCATCTTGGAGGCGAAGCTCTGTCAATCTGGATTCTTGACTGTTACATCAATAAAATTGACTATTAACTGATTAATTCTTGTCTTTGGTAAACACGTCGTAATATTTCCGCTATTATGAACGTTAGATATCAAATTTAGGTTCCTTAGCATCGAGGATCGGTCCTACAAACTGTAAATATTACATTTTAGTATGTCTACATTTCTGCATTCAATATTAAAAATCCAAAAAGATTTTTTTCTCATATCTTCCATGGAAACCTAATAATGTTGAATGTGAGCCGGACCAACGAGATTGTTAATAAACTGTTTGTGTGTGGATACGTGTGATTGTTCTTAATCGTCAAATCTTTGAGATTCGGAGCATCATTTGAGGGGGGAGCTAGATAAACATATTGCTTGAAGATAACAGAAAACTTAAAGTAAGGGGGAGCATGGATGATAAAGTTATTCAAGAAATAAAAATCAAAGTCCACAAAGCTCTTCATTCTCTAGCACAGGTTCAAATGCTTCTTATCAGAGTCAAGCAAATCAGAATCAACAAACGAATTCTGATCCGAATGTGTACAAGTGTAACATTGCTGTGAATCTAAACAATGTTGTTTCTGAGCAAGTTGCAAAACAACACATGTCACTTCTCGCCACTGTTCTAGAATTGTACGAAAGTCTTGTAGCTGGAAAGATCGGCAATCCCGAAATGACCGCCGAAGACTATGATCAAGTGGACGAAGAAGAGCTTGAACTGATGGATATCAACTGGTCACTAGCTTCTATCATTCGAAGAGTGATAAAGTTTGTTGCACTCACTGGCCGAGATATCGAAAATTCAAGCAACAAGCTAGGTTCGACAAATCGAAGGTCACTTGTTTCAAATGCCGACAGAAAGGGCATTTTAAGAGGGAATGCAAAAATTCTGAAGCCACGGGCAATCAAAGTCCATTTGGTGGAGGCAACGAGTATTACAAGAAATCTCTTCAATACAAGCCTTTCCCAAACAAGACACAAGTTGAGATTCAAGAAAAGCCAAACAGCAGTACACTGATAAGCAATGGTTGCTTTGAACGAAAATGATGGTTTCGATTGGAATTCTTATATCGGTAAAAAGACCGGAGTTGCATTGATGGCTGAAATTGTTGAAGATACATCTGCCGAAGAAGCAGCAGCTCTAGAGAATATCTTACTGGAATAGTATCTATAACAACAACAGGAAGAAGATGAGTATATTCACATGCAGAATCAAGGCATTTTATCTCCTAACTCATGTGATAGTTTTGCAGGTCACTTTGATGGAAGTTCTCAGGAGCAAGTTGCCGAGGAGAAATCTATTGCTGAAGAAGTCATTGATGTTACTCAAGAAATAAATGCTGAAAACCTCAAGGACATTGTTGATAAAGCTTTAATGGCGAATCTAACCAAGGTAGGTTCAGAGATAAAGGAAGTTGTCAGAGTGCAAGTTGTGGAGGTTGTAAAACCTTGCACAAAATGTACCAAGCCATGTGCTAAATGCGCTGAAAAATCACAAATCATCGCTGAACTCAATGTACATAACGAACATTTCAAATACGATTATCATACAATGAAGGAAGCATATGACAAAATGAAAGATGATTATGGCAGGCTCGATAGAAATAATATTGAACAACATGATACCCTAAGGATGTTGAAAGGTACAATAATGGATAAACAAAAAGCAATAAATATCTATATCAACACCATTGCTGAAACCAAACAACAACTCCAGGACATAAAAATTGAAACAGAACATGTTCAACAACTTTTGAGAAGTTATTCTACTAACGCATATGTCATTGATCACATTCTTCCCACAATTCCAACGGAAGAAAAACCTAAAAAGAAAATTGGTAAAGAATACAACAATGTTCCTTCACCTCTTTGCGAGAAGTATTGTCACAAAAGAGTTGATGGGATGGATAAGGCACTCAACATTGAGTTGTTATCTGAAGAGAAAAATGAGTTGTCAGATAACATTGATGTAGTCTATACTAAATCCGAAGATGATAATGCGGTAGTGAAAAAGGTGGTTGAAAATGTTCTGAACGATTTTGATGATGGCAGCTTTGATAGCGCCACCTCGAGTTTGAACAGTTCTGACACAAATTCCGAAAATGACGATACATCATCGGAAGATGATCTATGTGATGATCCTAACATTGTCATGTACAAGGTTAAGGAATCTAATAGATTATACTTTGATGACAATTTTCCGATTCAGAACGTCAAAGAAGATCAATTGGATAAACTGTTTAAACTGGTTGAAGTCACATCAGATGACCTGGAGAAAAATGAAAAGAAATTCTATTCTAAACCCAAAAGAAATTATAACAACTTACCAGAGAAAGGGTGGTGATCATCCGGAAAACCGGAGAGCTGGGTTGGGTCTAGATGAGGAAGAAGAACCGGTTAAGAGAAAGTCACCATTTTAATAGTACAAAGATAAAAACATGAAATTTGTTTATGGGACAAGCACGGTTCACGAGGAGAGTTTGATTGGGAAGCAATCAAACGATGAATTTAAGAAACAGAAAGAACTTCGAGATAAGGTGAAAGTCACAAGTAGTGTAAAATCCACTAGTAGACATTCACATGATAATCGGATTTGCTTCAAGTGCAACGAAGTTGGTCATATTGCACGGAAGTGTCCAAATTCTAAACCGGCTTATCTTTGAAGGAAAGAAAGTTCAGATGTTGAAAAACCAAAGCAACCAGAGGATGGGCAAATAAGAATCTTAAAAAGAAATGTTGACAAAGTGCAGTTGTTCATCCACTTGAATCTCATCCAATGGAATGACTAGGGTCTCATCTGATAGACACTTCTTCAGATTTGACACGTGAAAAACGTTATGAACTCCACTGAGTTCGGCAGGAAGGTCTAATTGATAAGCTACGGGCCCGATACGTTTCAAGATCACAAATGGGCCTACGTACCGTGGGTTTAGTTTGCCTCGTTTCCCAAAACGGATTACACCCTTCCAGGGTGACACCTTCAGTAGGAGGCGGTTGCCTACTTGAAACTCGAGCGGTTTGCGTCGTTGATCAGCGTAGCTTTTCTGTCAATCTCGTGCCGCTGCCATGCGGTTTCTGATTTGCACAATCTTTTCAGTAGCCTCAAGTATCAACTCAGGACCTGTGAGTTGACTGTCACCGACTTCTGCCCAACAGATCGGTGATCTACATTTGCGACCGTATAATGCTTCAAACGGTGCCGCTTGAATACTCGTATGGTAACTGTTGTTATACGAGAATTCCACTAAAGGCAGATGGATTTCCCAACTGTTCCCAAAGTCTACCACACATGCCCTAAGCATGTCTTCCAAGGTCTGAATAGTCCTTTCACTTTGACCATCCGTCTGAGGGTGATAAGCTGTGCTCATATTTAAGCGTGTACCCAACGCTTTCTGAAGTGACTGCCAAAAGTTGGACGTGAAACGAGCATCTCTGTCTGAGATGATGACGTTGGCACTCCGTGCCAAGAAACTACTTCCTTAATGTAGATGCGAGTCAACTTATCCATCTTATCTGTTTCTTTGATCGCTGGAAAGTGTGCGGACTTAGTTAAACGATCCACGATTACCCAGATGGTATCGCAACCACCCGGAGTTCGCGAGAGTTTAGTGATAAAGTCCATCGAGATCTGATCCCATTTTCACACTGGGATCTCAGGTTGTTGAAGTAGCCCTGATGGCTTCTGGTATTCTACCTTGACTTTCGCACAAGTCAAACACTTGCTCACGTAGGTGGCTATATCCGCTTTCATGTTGGGCCACCAGTACGCGGCTTTAAGGTCTTGATACATCTTGTCCGAACCGGGATGGACAGAGTATCGGGATTTGTGAGCTTCGTCCATAACTAGCTTTCTGAGGTCTCCATAGAGAGGTACCCATATACGATTCATGAAATACCAGGCACCATTGGGTTTTACTTCCCAATCGCGTTCCATCTTTCCCACAGATTCGGCCTTAATGTTTTCTTCCTTAGCTGCTTCTAGCTGCACATCGCGTATCTGTTCGGGTAACCACGAATGAATGGTGAATTGTAATGCTCGTACCCGACGAGGTTTCAAGTGCTCCTTCCTACTGAGGGCATCAGCTACCACGTTAGCTTTACCCGGGTGATACCGAATGGCACATTCATAATCGTTCAGGAGTTCGACCTAGCGACGCTGTCGCATGTTCAACTCCTTCTGGTCAAAGATATGCTGGAGGCTCTTGTGATCCATGTAGATTGTGCACTTTGTTCCATATAGGTAGTGTCTCCAAATCTTAAGCGCAAACACCGCTGCTCCCAATTCCAGGTCATGTGTTGTGTAGTTTTCCTCGTGAATATTCAACTGTCGGGACGCATACGCGATGACCTTATCATGTTGCATGAGTACGCATCCCAATCCCTAAATGGAAGCGTCACAATATACCACAAAATCATCAGTCCCTTCCGGCAAGGACAGAATGGGTGCACTGCAAAGTTTCTGCTTCAGCAATTGAAATGCTGCTTCCTGCTTGTCACCCCAAGCATACTTAGTGCCTTTCTGGGTGAGAGTGGTAAGCGGTTGCGCGATCTTTGAAAATCCCTCGATGAAACGTCTGTAGTAACCAGCCAAACCCAAAAATTGGCGGATCTCTGTCGTTGTCCTGGGTGCTTCCCAGTTCTTGATAGCATCGATCTTGGCGGGATCAATGTGGATACCCTTTTCATTCACGATATGCCCGAGGAACTGAACTTCCCGAATCCAGAAATCACACTTTGAAAGCTTGGCATATAGTTTCTCCTGTTGAAGTAATTCCAGCAATAATCGTAGATGCTCAGCATGTTCTTCTTCACCCTAAGAGTAGATGAGTATATCATCGATGAACACGATGACAAACTTGTCGAGATACGGCTTACACACGCGGTTCATGAGGTCCATGAACACCGCGGGTGCGTTGGTGAGACCGAAGGGCATGACCAAGAACTCATAATGGCCATACCGAGTACGAAATGCCGTCTTAGAGATATCCTCCTCCCTGACGCGTAACTGGTGATAACCGGACCGTAGATCAATCTTGGAGTAGTAGCTTGACCCTTGAAGTTGGTCGAAGAGATCGTCGATGCGAGGTAATGGGTATCGGTTCTTGACGGTAACCTTATTAAGTTCCCTGTAGTCGATGCACATGCGGAAGGTCCCGTCCTTCTTCTTGACAAAAAGGACCGGAGCTCCCCATGGCGAAGTACTGGGTCGGATAAATCCTTTTTCTAACAATTCCTGAAGTTGGGTAGACAGCTCTTGCAGCTCTGCTGGAGCCAGGCGGTACGGGGCCTTGGCGATAGGAGTTGCATGGTTTGCCAATTCGATTTCAAACTCCACTTGTCGATGTGGTGGAAGACCAGGTAACTCCTCTGGAAATACACCGGAAAAATCACAGACGACGGGGATATCTTCTATACGCTTCTCGTCCTTAGGCTGCTCGGTGACCAGTGCGAGCAAAGCGAAGGAGTTCTTCCTCCGAAGATACTTCTGAGCTTGCATGTAAGAGATGATGTTTGTGACGGTGCCTGCCTTCTCGCCTTGCACCATCAAGACTTCGTTGTTAAAGAGCGGAATGCGGATAGCTTTCTTGAAACAGAGAACTTCAGCTCGGACGTCGGATAGCCAGTCCATTCTGGCTACTACGTCAAAACTACCCAGGGTAGTTGTCATCAGATCAATGGTAAAGGTGTGGCCCGCGAGTTTAAGTTGACAGCCGGTTACTAAATGGGTCACATCTACAGATTTACCATCGGCTAGTTCTATGATGTAAGGGGTCTCTAGGGGTTTAGGCGTGAGATTTAGGTTCTTCCTAAAAGACTCAGATATAAAACTCCTATCCGCACCCGTATCAAAAAGTACAGTAGCAAAATGATCGTTAAGGGGAAACTTACCGGTGACCACGTTCGAGTCGTTTCTGGCCTCTCCGCGGCCTAGCGTGAATGCACGACCTTTGGCACCTCCTGTGCACCATTTCCATTGTTGTTGTGGTTGTTGTTGTTGTGGTTGTTGTTGTTCCCACCATTGTTGTTGTTGTTGCGAAGTTGCGGGCAGTCTCGCTTGAAATGGGTAGTGCTACTGCACTGATAGCACCCCCGGTTAATACCTTGCTGTTGAATCTGGTGCTGATTTTGATTTTGCCGAGACACGATTTCCCCGCGACAATCCTTTGCCGCATGTCCCGTTTTGCCACATCGTTGGCAGCGATTTCCGGCACAAGGGCCGTGATGATGGAGGTTACAACGATTACATTGCGGCTTTCGACACACATAGCCGCTTGTGTTCTGGGTGTTGTTGGGGGACTGATTATTGTGACCCCGATTGTTGTTGAAATTGTTGAATCATTTCTGGTTTCCTTGTTGTGGCTGGGCTGACGAAGACTGTCGAGCAGGCGAGTCTTCAAATTTTCTTTTATTATCAGGGACAACTTCAGTTGCACCCCGAGATGGCAACTTCCTTTGTTCCACCGCCTTATCGGTGAGTTTGTGCGCCAACCTGATCGCTTGATGTTCCGTCGCAGGGTTACTAGACATTACCATGCCCTGGATCTCAGGGACCAGACCCCCAAGATAAAACTCAAGTCGTTTTTCAACGGTGTTAGCCAGATCGAGACATAGGAACACCAGATCGTGATGTTTCGCCGTGTACGCTTCAATTTCAGATCCTACCAACTTATGGTTCCATAGCGCTTGCTCCAACTGCTGAACTCTGTCCCGCGGACAGTAATCCTCTTTGATTAGGGCCTTAAACTCGGCCCAGGCCATTGCGTTTGCAGCAATAAGTCCACGCGTTTGGACTTGTGCATTCCACCAGGTTAATACCCCATCTTCCAGCGTTGAGGCAGCATACTTGACCTTATTGGCCTCAAGGCAATTGCACATCTCGAACACCGATTCAGACTTTTCAATCCAACGGACCAGTCCTATGGGTCCTTCTGCACCCGTGAATTTGCTCGGTTTCGCATCGAGGAACATCTTGTAGGGGTTAAGACCCCCTCCTGAAGACAAAGGATAGGTAGTCAGCGAGAAAGTTTATTAGCCCAACTATTAGATTTTCCCATGAAAATTTACTAATGGTTACCTGCTGGTGGGTTTTGAACACCTGCCAGGGCAGCATTCACGTGTTCTTGGATCATTGCAGCCAATTCTTCAGGTGTCATGTTGAGGTTTCCACGACGTCCAGTTGCCATTTCAGATCTTTGCAAGGCAACACAAACACACACTGATAAGTATATAGATCCAATATAGTTATCATACTCCAAACTTCAATCATCACACAAGTTATGTCAACCCAACAAATTAAACAATCAAAAGGAACATTCGATTAAATAAATTGCAATGTCTCACAAAATACCAACCAAACATCTCAGTTTAATTATAAAATTTTAAGTTCAAACATAAGTGGAAACAAACAAACTAAAGAAAACAAAACGGGAATTGGCGAGACGAGTCATCTTCTACGTCTCCATCTCCCAAGTCGCTATCGTTGCCGTCATCCTCTGCGGCGTTTTAGCTTCAACCGCCGGTTCCTGTTCCGGCTCCTCTTCCTCCGGGTCCTCCTCTTCTTCCTCTACTGGCGCTGGAGGGACCGGTGCTGGGGCGGGTACTGGGACATGTGCTTGATTCTGCTCCAGTTCTTAAATCCTCCAACTGGACTCAAGAACTCTGTCTTCGAGCCAGTCAGCCCTCAGCTGCTCAGCACAAAGATCCTTAGCTAAAATGTTGCGAGTTTTCTTATTCTCATATTGCTCTTCCTCGAGCTCTCCAGTTTTACTAGTTAGTTGACTTATCATCCATCCTTGTGCTTCGATAGTCTCCTGCATTCTCTCTAGTTGATCCTGTTGTTTCCTTATCATATCCCTAAGTAGGTCGTCCCCTACTTCTAACAAGTTGACCAGTTCGACCGGTATAGCGGTCGGTCGGACGGGAGGACGACTCCTCTCCTAGAGCGAGTCTTTTCCTAGCAGCTGAGCGTGTCTCCATGCCATGAGGTGGTGAGGGTTCGACCATAGGTGCCTTCCCCGGCGCCCTTGGTTGTAGAGGTTTGTCGGATGATGATGAGGACATTGCCTGTTAGGTTGTGTAGTTAGTTACGAGTTGCGTTCATCACAATATACATTTATATCTTACATAAAACAGTTGTAGTATAACACATAACAAGATATCACAGTTTGGTGCCAACTAAGTCTAGTGTCGTGTAATCAGCTATAGTTTAGGTCTACTTTTAATGCAAACCTGGTTCTCTATAGCTAGAGGCTCTGATACCAATCTGTCACACCCTCAATTTCCACTTGCGGAGTTTTACCGCGAGACGTGTGAACAAACCAGAATCTGAGACACTAGTAATATCGAACGACTCTATATGATTTATTTAAACATTTTCCAAAAACATTTATTTACCCATTCATAATTATTTTCAATTTGTCTTAGTTTGGTTTCAAAGTTTAGCGGAAGCATTAGTTTCTAAGTTGTGCGGAAGCATTAAAGTAAAGTAACGGGCGCCAACACAAACGCCAAAAACCAAAAATCCCAAACAATATTCGTAAATGAGACTCGATAAAAATATGTCTTGGTCAATGCAAGTGAGTGCACCTAGCTCTCCTAGCGTCCTGAGAAACATGTAAAGAAACAAGTGTCAACATTAAAGAAGAGTGAGTTCACAGGTTTTTATAAGTTCACAAGTTCGGTTAAAAGTTTGTTTCCCCCGTTATCCCTAACCCGGGGATAACGATATAGTTCCATTATCCCTAACCCGGAATAATAATATTGGTTCCATTATTCCTAACCCGGAATAATAATGTTGGTTCTATTATTCCTAACCCGGAATAATAATGATATTGGTTCGTAATTAAGTTCAATGTTAATATGTAGGTAGCGAGCCTAAAGTTACGTCACATAAGTGTTCGCGATCAAAGCTGACTGTTGTGCCTCCGTGTTGCCAGGCCTATCACCGACCATGGCGAAAGTTAGGCCAAATTAATCACCCGTTGACAATACCCGGTCGGCTAGCGCGACTAGCTCGGGTGGGGCTTGTCGGGCCCAGTAGTACTACTTATAATTTCCCCGCTATCTAACCCAATACTAACGATCCGAGAGTTTGTCGAGGACTTCCGTGATATAGCTGCTTAATGACCATAACGTACATTAACATTAACTTAGTTACCGAGTAGTTTAACGACGTTAATTTCGCATAGAGTAAAAAGATAGAGTTATAGAATGTATACATGTTTCTCCCCCTGTTGTTTAAAACCGGATAAAATAGGGGCCGTGAACTCACCTTAAATTGCTCGGTTAGTGTAACACAGAAGTAGCAAATGATGGGACCGCTAATTGCGTCCTAACATGTCAATCGATTTAAAGTTAGTGTGTGAACACACTGATACAAACCCTACGCATAACTAATACACAATGCGGCACGCATAATAACAAATTCGAAAACACAATCATGCATGCAAAGTATCATCATACCAAAATAGTGATCAAACCAACTTGTCATACACACAAATCAACTCATACAACACTTTGGTACACACATACGCAAGTTATCATGTTTCAGCTTGTACGCTCATAACTAGGCTGTTTTCGAGGATTTTTATAAAATAGTTCCAACATTCTAAAAATTCCAATTTCTTTACAGGAGATGTCAACTAAACTGTAGAATTTTATGTAAATTTTTCAAGTCCTAAAACTTTACCAATTATTTATGAACATTTATATACTAGGCTGCAGTCAGATTCGTAGCTTTCTGACTACAGTCCACGGGAAAAATTATTTAAAAAACATCGTTCATCAAATCAACAAAATTCCAGTGGGATTTTTCTGGAAATTCCTGTCTCCAGCTACTTTACAAATTTCGTGACCCAACCCTCTACAGATTATGAGATCCGACTCGATAAACAACTAGCAAATTTTCAGAATTTACGCAGCTTCAGCTGCTGCACTTAAATGACCACTTAAAAATAGCAAAAGACCTCATAAAAATATGAATCTACCGCCATTAGAAGCGTTTTTCAAAAATACACATTTTAGGCTCCAGAAAATCCACTTTTCGATAAATAATGACCAGGTTACAGACAACCGAAGTTGGCTGTAAATACCATTCAGCAACCTGTTTTCGACTTTCATCGCAATAGAACACGCTTAAACGATCAAGACTCTAAATAACAATGATCAAGAACAGGTTTATTTGTCACATATCATCATGTACATCAATACCCATGCAAACCCTAATCATATGATATGATTTTTATCACAAAGACGCAGCCTATGATTTTTGTATTCATCCAAACATCACAATCGCAAAAACTCGCACAATCAACCGAACTAAATATAAATCATAACACTTTTCATAACAATGATTCAAACAATACATACAATCATGATCAAGATTTCACAAACCCTAATGTGATTTGCAAAACAATTAAAATCCTAACCTTGATACGATGAAGATTAGCGAACCGGGAACGAGATTGGAATCAATCCGGGTTGAAGGCTTGTGCGATCAAGAGAGGGGGGGGGGGCTGCCGTCGGCTTCTTAGAGGCTAGGGTTTGTGTTTGTTTTTTTTTTATCATATAACCCATGCATGCCCTTATTTATATAAAACAAGGAAAAGAAGGAGAAAGGGGGTGGGGGTGGGCTTGCGACCGCAAAAGGGGGGGGGGGCGGTTTGGGTGAGTAACTTGGGCCTCAAGTTTAGGCTAGTTCCTTGGGCCGCAAGGAGGTGAGGTTGATCCGTTTCGTGGTTCGGTTCGGTTCGGTTATTTATTATATATATATATATATATATATATATATATATATATATATATATATATATATATATATATATATATATATATATATAATATATATATATATATTTAAAACTAATAATCGCGAAATCAAAACGTGATATAATAATTCACAAGATTCACAAACGTCGAATAACACATAGCACGTAATTTGCCCAATATAACCGTGAAGTAGCGCGTTTAAGATACCTGAAAAGCCGGGATGTCACAAAACGCGTTTTAAAAACATTTTATCAGCAAGAAATACTGGCGAGTGCATCCCAGTTAAATCAAAACAAGTTCTTATACTTTACAAGATTGAGAGCATCCGCATTTACAATGTTTATATCTACACAATTACTCATTCAATACTATCAACACCTGACTTGTGGGTCATATTACTTTGGGTCCTGTCACCCAATAGTAACAGTTCTTGTCACACTCCTGTGACTGTGGACTAGTAATGTATACAAAACCCCAACATACCGGCAGTAATTGTAGAATACATATACTCAATCACTGTTAAGCATAATTAAAACCTTTGAGGTTTTGGTAACACATTTTTGACTCACAAAAAGATTTACAAAAAGAGAATGTACTCACATTGAAAACTTAGGTATCCCTACGGCCTTTCTGGTGATAATTCCTGTTTACTTCTTGGAATTTCTATTATAACATACAATGCACACCTGTTAGTAAATTAACCCAAGTCACTTTAACCATACAACACGCGACAGAACTCCACCGAACTTAGTCAGGCAGAGCCTAGACATGCGTTGGTGATTCTAGATCAATCGGGTAGGGTGTCCATACAACACGAGATAGGACTCCAACAAACTTAGTCGGGCAGAGACTTGACATGCGTTGGTCCTAAATCGGGTAGGATAGTGAATTAGTGATCGGGGGTTAAGATACTTACAGCGGGCAGCGTTTCGCAGGTTTAGGGTTTGGGGGGGGGGGTTTCGTAGAGAAACAAAGATAGAGGGAGTATACGATCGAATTTTTCATTTGATTTTGAGTAGAGACTTCAGTCCCACGCTTCTCTATCAGAAATTGGCTTCTCCCGCGCGTCGCGCGGGATTTATAGACCTCCCTCGCGTGGCGCTTGAGATACCTAGTTAGGCTAGGTCAGCCTTGTCACAAGTGTAGGGTTGCCACATGGGGCGAAACGATGACACGTCACCTGGACGTCTCCCGCGCGTCGCGACAGAGACACCTGTCTCTGGCGCGTGGCGCCTTGGATACCCAGGTGGGATTTCCTTGTTTTGCGTGCTGAGTCTTGATTCGCGTATCCGGTTCTTTGTTTTGGCTTGGTTTGGGGTGTTTTGGAGAGTTGTTACATGCCAAGTGTTTAGAAAGTTTGCAAGAAATGAACAAGATCATAACAAGTGTTGTAATATGATAAAAAGGCCTGGAGAACACACAACTTGGTCCCCAAGGCTATGAAGGAGAAGCTGCCATGTTGCTGCAACTTTCTGTTGTGCTGGGCACCCCTTACAGACCGTAAGGGTTTGTGCATACGGCCCGGTAGCAGGTCTGGGGGCCAAGTTTTGCTTTATGGAAGAAATGGCCCCTAGACTTCTATTGTTGTGTTTTGTTACTTTTAACCCCCTTTAACCTAATGTTTAGGTTATATAAAGGTGTTAAGGCATATGTAACTTGGATTTTTGCTCGGAAATGTCGTGGATGTCTGCTCGTTCGGTTGTACATTTTCGTTTTACTCTTAATTACGATGAACGCTTTAAC